>JAECWO010000003.1:25305000-28250000 GCA_018150735.1 Drosophila sp. 14030-0761.01
AAGGAGAAGGAGGAGGACGGAGTACAAAAAGTTTACAATGACATGAATAATATTGAACAATAAGTAAGTAGATAGGTACATATATGTAATACTGGCTATATATTGTAGTAATAGTATGTATTTGCGATCGTATTTGTCTTGCTCTGCACTAGCTGTGAGTCAAGGTCAAGGGATACACACAAAGAGAGAGACAAAGAGAGAGAGAGAGAGAGATGAGTGCCCTAAGAAACCGTCGAAAAGTAGCTGGTGATCTCTGCAACTGTTTGTTAATGAAGTGTTTAAAAAACAATGTGCACACACACGCACTCACACACCCATATCCGCACGCATACACATACACACACACGCACACACACACACACATGTTTGCATAAGCCCAACATGCACACATATAAGTAAGTATGTAAGTGTTGGTATACACACATGAAGCCAAAAAGCCGCTTACAAACACTTCAACCTTGGCAACTCTCAAATTAGTAGCTAACTGCACAAGGCAAATTTAAATGACTGGTTAAAGGGAGAAGGGGGTGAGAGTGGGGGTGGGGGAGGGATGTGTGTGCGTGTGGATGTCGGGTGGCGCCTTAAGCTGAGAAGCAGAATAAACAAATCAAAATGAATAACTATTTATGCAAGTGTGTGTGTGTGTGTGTGTGTGTGTTTATGTGGGATTCAGCATTTATGTATGTATGTACTATATGTAGCCGACTACGACATGTTAATACCTTCTATTAAGCTGCGCATGCCTTAAGCTGGTTATTCGAAATACTAGCGGTAAATATACATACATACATATATGTATGTATATGCATGTCCGTGTGTAGGTCTTACGATGTCATAGATGCAAATCTCCTCACATTACACATTGGCTAGCCATCCATGAACACACTCGGATTTACCTCTAACTCGTAATGAAATTCTCTTCTTCATTTTCATTATTCAAAACGAGCCAAGTTAACCCCATTCATGAGGGATCACAGAGCTTCTATTATTTAGTAGTCTCAGAGCTGATATCAAACTCAACAGTGAGTAAATAAAACTTATGTACCATCATATTTAAAGGGACAACTCTCAAAAACTACTAACTCCTAATTAACAGTTACACAACACTAGAATCAGACAAAACAAAAAACGAAATACCTCACTGGAAAATACAAGAAATACTCTATAAATTGGTGGACTTTAGAACTTTAGCTTTGAAACTACAAAAAAAACTCAGAAAGTAGAATCGAAACTGAAGCGAAATAAAAGAGAAAACCAGGACAAACAAATTAAATATTAACAGTGGAAACAATATACATACATAGACATATACATACATACATACATACATAAATATACATACATATATAAAATATATTAAATATGATGCTAGACTTAGGTGTAAATTCGAAGATGAAAGGGATTCGAAATTCGTATACGTACATAAATATCTCAATGAAAATGACAACGGTAACCCAACCATGCACACACACACACACACACACACACAATATTATTCTCGGCGCTGCAAAGAGGATGAGTAACTGTACGACTGCATGTGTGTATGTGTGTGTGTAAGTGAATGGTTCGTAAACGGAGTCTCTATAGCCGGAAGTTATTTGCGGGAATCGGTGTAGAGGGGTGGGGGAGTGGGGTGGTGTGTCTTACACGAAATCTACTTAAGAAAAAAAAACAAATCAGCAAATACGAAGACTGTTTTCATAAATGTATTCTGTTGGAAAATTCATTGTTAATGAAAATAGCTGATAATAGCTTCTTAAGAAGTTTCCGCCATCTTCCAAGGGTATTTCAAATTCGGCATGGTCCAAAACAAGCTTGGCATGTTTTTTGTGGTTACTTTGAGTTGCAAGAAATAAATATTCATAAATAAATAAGTGATACAATTTGAACACATCTCCTATTAGAGAACGTGTATATATGTATGTGTCTGTCTCTGTGTGTGTATGTACTAAAGAACTGCAACGGATGATTGCACTGCTTAGATTTTTCTCTTATTGCATAGAACAGCAAACCAAAATAAATACATCTGACACTGATTGAATAGAATTTACATGTTTTATAGTGAAGGGAAATTAAAAGCGAATGCTTTATCTTCAATAAAATTAATGGTCATGATGAAGTGTTCTTGCTTTCCAAGAACATAGACAAAATATGAAATAGGTTGCTGGTGTCTTATGCATTGAAAGGCAAATAGAAATGCTCTACTTCAACAAGGTAACATTTGAATTGTAAGGCTTGAGGACCTTTGCTTTAATAAATCTATCGAATGCATGGTAGTCCATTTAAGGTGACAAATAATATTTGAGGTCTCTGTTTATGCATGATCGTGTGCGATGTGTGAACTAAAGCAGCGCCACTCAAAAGCCAATCGGCTGCAGGGGATCCGAGTGATTGAGTTGATTTGGTTGACCAATCCGATTCATTTTCATATTCCAACTTCCACATTTGTATACCCTACATTCATTGGAGAAAAGATAGATTAAATATTCGAATGCATGATGAATTTATGGGGAGAACAATCACGTTTTGCATGTCTCTGGTTCATACACATACGACACGTACTAGCGACAACAACAACTGCACCTTTCGATTAATGCGATTATTTTTTTGGGTCTCTGAATATTTTTGAAAACGATGCGTACATTAATGCATACATTTATGCATCGTACATACATTGTACTTAATGACAATAATTCTTATCATTTGGAAATTTTTGTTTATTTTGGTTGGTTTGAAATTCCCCATTTTTGTTTTCTTTTTAAATAAATGGAATAATTCGTACATTGATACATTGTGTACAATTAAAAAACTTATAAATTGCAATTAATATGCAACAGATTTTTGCAGGCGTAGTTCAATCTCTACACTTGAAAGCTTAATTAATAAAGTTTGGTATTGATAATTGTTTGATTTGATTTATTTTACTTAGTAGTTTTGATTTCTCGTTTGATTGACATCTGCCTTACACTCAAGAGTAATATGTAAAATGTTAATTGAATATATTCGGAAACAAAGATATTTCAAAGGATATAAGATACAAAAAAAAAAAACATACAGCAAAACTAAAATAAAAAAACATTAAGTAAGATAAAGAAAAAACAACATATGTACTAGTCGAAGGGCAGACAGAGAGCCAGAGAAGCAAACAGAGCGAGACACGGAGAGAAAGAAAGAGAGAGAGAGAGAGAGGCAGATACATAGAGTAAGAGAAAGATAGGGAAAAGAAGCAGATTTTGATTTTAGTTTGGAAAGTTGTTTAGCTTTGATTTAATTTGGTTTTGCATTGCTTTATCACCTTTAAAAGTCTGTAAGGATCTAGTAGTAGTAGCAAGGACTGGGCGGGGTAGGCTTTGGTTTTGGTTGGTGGGAGTTGTGTAGATAAGGAAGGAAGGTCACCGAATTGAACAGAAATCCAGTGTACATATAGGTAACAAAAACAACGAGAAATTTGTATCGTACAACAAAACGCTTATACATAACATTGTAGAAAAAAATTTGAACAAATAATTTGCATAGTTTTCTGCATCATCAATTACACTCAATGCCAATGTCGCATATTTCGGTTAGCCTAACTGCTCAGTCCATTTCACAGTTAGTGCCCTTAATTGTTGTCAATTCAACTGCTTAATGCCTAAATGGGAGCATATAACTTTGGGACAAACCAGAATAATAATCATTTGATACTTAATTTTTTGTATTTTGAGTGCTCCACCACATATCTGTGGTTAATCTTTAACAAAAGCCCACTCTTAATTTCCTAGGAGGCCCCTAACATCTTAAGTAAGACCTTTTTTTTTGCATCTTATAGCAATATTGTAGAAACTTGAAATCTTCTTGGCATTTAAGTGAAATAATGAGTACAATATCGTGGCAATATCTTATCACTTTTTATCCGATTTTGGATAATAATTTCTTCTCTGGAATTGTTCACTAAATGGAAATGGAATTTTGTTTACTACTTAGCAATACAAACTCATAGATATATTTGTAAATTTATTGCATTAAATATATTGGTTGTAGAAATCTGCAGAACACACACAAACACACGCACATACATGCATTCACAGCGATACAGCAATTGTAGGAAACAAACGAAACAGTCAAAGAAAGAAAGAAAGAATTGGAGACACCTAAAACCAAAATTTTGAAAAAGAAAAAGATTTGAACCAGTGACCAGTCGAATATGAAATATTATAAAGTATATAAGATTGAAAGGCATGCAGCATTATCTTTTTATATTTTTCGTTATACTTATTTCTTCGGAGTGTGTGCGTGTGTGTGTGTGTGTGTGTGTGTGTGTGTATGCGGGAGAGGGGAGAAAATGGAGTTGTAAACAGTGCAGATACATGTAGGTAAAAAATGTTTGCCATTTCTATAGATAAAACGACATTATGAAAGTATGTGTGTGTGTGTCGGGATGAGTGTGTGTGTGTGTGTATGTATATTCCAAGCTGTGTGCCGTGCTGTGACTCGCTCGGTTTATCGGGTTCATCATCTTAATTTTACACGGTAATTCTCATAACATTTTTCTTGGATACGGTAACATTTAGTTTTCGTTTGTTGTGAGGGGGCGCAGGGGGGCAGGAGAGTTTGGGGAGGGGGTAGATTAATGACATTACATAGTTATTTAGCACATACATTGACATGTACATACATACATATATATAGATCTCAACAAAGTAAATATATAGTATTCATACAGCCAAATATATATATATATATATATATACATATATGTGAATATATATACATATACACATTAGTACAGTTACGTGAAAAGGATTAGTGGCATACAACATTTGAGTCATTAGATCGAAAACGGAAATGGAATTGGAATATCAACTCAAAGGATATAGAAATGTCAACTGAAACATTTGGAAAACGAACTAAACTTAAAACAAGAAACGAACCCAAAAGCATTATACATTAACATAAAAATCAATTTATATACGAAAAGTATGGTAGAATATATATATATATATATACATATATATACATGTATATGTATATATATACATATATATACGATTAAGTTACTACTTTTGATAGAAAGTATATAGTATATACTTATATATAGCACCAAAAGTATTTTGTACGGTATTAATCAAGTAAAATGGCCATTACCTTTCACATTGCCGCAATGTCCATGAGGCGATAATCCACAGAGAGACCATAAAGACCAATAGAACCGTTCCCGGGCATATTGTCATTAGAGTTTTTAAAACAAATCTGAAAAGTATCATAAGAATATTGAGAGTTAACAAGATGCTTTGAAACTTTATAGATTAGTTTTGATAAAATTTCTCGGGGAGGATAAGCTATCGTATATCATAGTAAATTACAACGGTGATAATGATCTTAAAACGAAATCTTTGAGACACTTTTAAATATATTAATGCGATATTAATCAAAATCTAACAATTACACCCGATAAGTATGCTACAAAAAAACGTATGTCTCAGCGTCCACGTAAAATGGGCGAAAAACACAAAATTCCAAGCTTCGCTCTGGGCTATTGAGATGTCCTTGTTATCAATAATAATCAGTAATAATTTTATGCTCATTTTATTAGTAAAAGGCTTGCCAGCCAAAAATAACGTATACGCAGGGTGTGCCAGGGTGTGTGAAACAAATTTCCTTTAGCTTTTAATTGATCTTCCTCAAAGGCAGCTTCACAGCAGATATGGCATATATTCAGTATAATAATATTTTGCATTAGCATATCGGTACGTACCTTGTGTTAAAATTAATCCTATTGAGAGCGCCAATGCTTCGTGATGATGCGTCTGTGAATAGCTTTGAATGTAACAGCATAACGCGGCAGATTAAATATAATCGAAGGAACATAGGTAATGATAAAGCTACGTCATATGGCACCAATTCGGTGCCAATTGTTTTGTTCTTATTGGCCAATTTCGTCGTCCACTGGAAATAGTATTCGCCAGGAATTGGATGTATAGCGCATATAAAAAGTTCTAATCCTATTTGACTAATTCGTTGCCATGTCATTGCGATCCTCCAATCGTCCGCGCAGTTATCTATCATGAATAACTGGGAGAAACAAAGTTTCAACCAAGAATGCCATTCAACACAAACAAAGAGTAACAAAAAAAGGATGGACGGAAGGAAATAAGGAAGAAAGAAAAGACACAATTATTTATTTATTATAATTGAGAATTTATTGATTTGGTATTTGCGACTAAAAACAAAATCGAATTACACTCAAATATACGAGCATGAATTATTTGACAAGTAACAACGGCAATGGAGGTGTGTAGCTCACTCTAGAAGTGTACATTTGTGTATGTGTGTGTATAGGGGTCACTGTATTGTATGTGTGTGTGTGTGTGTGTGTGTGTATTGTATTTGTCTCAGCTATTTTCTGTTAATAATATGAAGGGGACATGGAAAGGGAAGGGCTGTAAGATGTGTGTGTGTGTGTGTGTGTGTATGGTGTGTGTTGTGTGTTTGTGACTGCATGTGTGTGTACTTACTAGAAAGCGGCGTGCGTGTTTTCATTTAATTAGCACATATTCACTTTTGTCCTATTAATTTAATTTTTTTTTTTGTTTTGTTTTTTTCTAAATTTCGCATTTCGTGGTTTACCTTTTCCTTTTCGTTATATCATTAGAATAGGCTTAAATCAATTTTGTTAAATTTTAAACAATTAAATTGTCACAATTTGCTAAGAATACACATGTACTTATGTGTGTATGCTCTTCATATTTGCTATTTGCAGCTCCCGAATCCAGAGTTGCTTTTTGTGTGACTAACTAACATTTAGAGAAATACACAGGAAAAACTAGATTTAGAATGAGATCTACAAACTAAGCTAAGGACTTATTACTCTCATAGGTATACATAAGTACAACATTTACAGGAGGCATACGGCACACGCACAAAGAAAACGCTTCACAGGGTGATAAGTACGAAAGTACATTATACATACACACTTACGCACATACATACCTACATACATACAGATAAATACACATATACAGTTACTGAAGCATATGTATGGTTTGTATTAAGGTTGCCAAAACACAAGTTCATAATCAGTTCATTTGGTATACGAAATTCTAGTGCCAGTATTTTGGAACCTTGGCAACCCTATCTACTTGTAAGTATGTACATATGTTTGTATTTATGTATATGCATTTGTATGTATGTATACGATAGCAGAGTGCTAATATTCAGATGCTAATTGTTGCTGCTGTTATTGCTGTTGTTGTTGTTGTTTTCTGTTATTGCGGTTGTTGTTGTTGTTGTTTGCTGTGTCATGAGCCATTCGCAAGGTAAGCCGATTTCTTTGCCTCTTTTATTTAAAATCGAATCAATGTTGAGTTGAGTTGAGTTAAGTAACAACTCAAATAACTGTTTAACCAAACAATTTAAGTACTATGTATATACATATATATACACATTGATGTATGTAGATATGTATGCATGTATTTATATACATATGTACATACATATGTATTTCGTATGTTAGCAAGTATCATTCCCAGTTTAAGCTGTCATGCAAAGTCCTGTATTTAATGTTTCATTCCGTTTTGTTACCCTTTCTATTTGCATTCCCATTTCCATTCTCCAAATCATTTGTCTAGATGATAATGGGTGATGGGGTAGGAGAGAGGATGCTTAGGTTAGTACAGAATCGACTTAGCGGTGAGAATGCTCATATGTATGTATGCATGTACGTATGTGTGCTGGTATGTAGAGGGCCTGATGTATGTGGAGAATGTTTGTTTGTATGTATGTAAGTATGTACGAGAATGTGTATTACAACATGTGGGGTATGTGGTATGGTGGGTGGTTTCATTTCGTTTGAGTGGTTAGGGCGGAATTTTTTTTTAGGTGGTTTCACAGTGCAAACTAAAGCCACTTTATTAGTTATTATTTGATAGTTTGTTTTTTTTTTGAAATTAAGTGTGATTCTGGAACAAATTGTTTATTGCTTGTTTCACTTATTGCACTTTGTTTTTGAGTTTGCTTTAGAATACACAAGTATGTATATATGTATGTATGTATATATATATATATATATGTATATATACATATATATATGCTAGTACACGTATCTAGTATAGTAGTATATAGTAGCAGCGAAGCACAGACGCGATTTGAACTACATTACTATTACTATTGTAAGTATGTATGTATGTTAGTAAGTAGGTACTGACATCCACTGAAATGCATCTGTAATATGTAAGCTTCAATATGTATATATGTATATATATACATACATATATAGAGGTATATACACATATATACATATGCATATCACATACATGTACGAGTAATTTGTATCGACTCTAAATCAAATTGAATTTAATGATAATTGTTGTTGTTGGTAGTAGTAGTAGTAGTAGTAGTAGTAATAGTTGGTTGGTTGGTTGGTTGTTGCTGTTTGTTGTTGGTTTTTGTTTGCTACTCTATGAATGAGTTTTGAGTTTGATTTGATTAGATTTTGGTTGTACATACGACTATTGGATTTACTCACAAATTAAGTTAGGTTGTACATATACATATTATATAGGTATTACTTACTGAATTCTGCAAAGCATAATAATGGAAGGTAATTACAATATTAAACATTTTCGTTTTTACTAATTTTTGTTTTTTGTTTTTGTTTTTTTTTTTTTGTTTTTTGTTAAACATCAACATTAAAGAAAACAGAGGGGGGAAGAACATTTAATCGAAACTATATATATATACGTACATACATATAAACATATGCATATATGTATATATGTATATGTATATAGATACATACCTATATACATACATAACGATATATAAGGAGAGAGAACAAAATGTGAAGATTACGAGAAATATGAGCGGCGACAACGCTGAAACTGATAACTGATAGCTGATATTGACTGAGTTCAATTGATTTGATTTGATTTGGTTTGATTTGATTTGATTTGGCGAGGATGGAATGCAGGTGTGAGATTTGTTGATACTTTTGGAGAGAGAGAGAGAGATTTGGAGCTGTGATTAATAATTGGATAATTGGATTCAATTATCGATTTTCAAATTTGTGGTTTGTTGTGGGTTCCAATTTGGCGATCACTAAACACACACACACATACAGGACTTTACTTGTTACCATTTGCAGAGTTGTCACGTCTTCGCGTTGGTAGGTACATAGGTAGGTAGGTAGGTACAATGTACATATGTATGTAATTCAATTATTCATTCAATCTTGATCTGAGGAGAATTGATTTGTTGTTCTTGTTGTTGTTGTAGTTGTTGTTTAGATTTTGCTTATAAAGTGGATTTAGTTGATACATCTTATTGTTGTTGTTATTTGTTTTGATATATATTAATGTTTTTGTTTGTTCTTGTTGTTGTTGTATTTTCGTTTCATTTTTGTTTTTTTTTTTTTTGATTTTTTGATATACTAGTAGTAGGGTTTGTAATACTTGAGTTACACAGTTACTTAATTTCAACTCCCATGCTCTACATTGTTTATCTATATCCGATTTGCAACAAAATTGTCAATGAGAACTTCAACTTAGGTAATTTTACTGCTACTCATGCGATATATGTATATAAATACATACATATATAGGTATATATATCTATATATGTACATATATGTATATAAATAAACAAAATATAATTTTCAAAACACACTTAATATGTGTATGTGTGTGTAAATATGTAGATAATTTGCCAACACAAACAGAAGAAATATAATAGAAGAAGAATATATAGAGAAGGCAAAGAAATTAGAGTAAGAGAGTGCTGTACATGCAACTGGATACTGATATATTATGTAGAAAACTGATTGCGGATATTACGGGGAAACGAAAACAAACTAACTGAATCAACTAAACTGATCCTGAAATATAAAAACCAAAATCCATTCGTTGGACATTGATTAGGGAATATCAGAAGGATATATCTAGAGACACTCACTCAAATATCCATACAGCTCAACTTAATACTCCTAATGTTCGATTGGGTAACTATTTTTTATAATTCTTGCTGACAAAAAAAAACTTCTTTCTGGTTCCACCATGCTGCGACTCTTGTGAATTCTCAATCTGATTTGTACTCCCGGACCGATTGGGGTTTTAAAATGTATAAGTTTTACCGATTTTGACTGCGAATGGAGAGTAGTTTGTTGTGATCCATACGGACATACGGACATGACTATCTACACGAACTTTGATATTTGCAAGGGCTTTGATAATACTTTGGCCGTGTTATTGTTCTCGGTGTTAGAGTCTATCTAGTAGATATAGAGGTATGCAAATGTATTTTTGTATAGGGAAACGGCGGGGAAATGCAGCTCAACTCAGACGTTAAATTGCGTAATTTGATATTTTCCAAATTTCAATAAGCAACGGCCAAAAAGTTTGGTGAAATTGAAAATTGTGTTAGGTTGAGAGTGATTGAGAGTGGTTCGGTGAGGAGTGAGATTATGAATTTGATGGTTAGTAAAGTTTATGTACAATGTCAATTCTTTCACAAGATGCTGCTTCTTAAAATGGTTTCGTTCATCGTGATAGTAGGAGTACATCATAGTATGTGCAAGTTTGATTTTTAGCTCGGACCAGAACTGAACGGATCTAAATAAACGGAGAGCGGATAGGAACAAAACGGAACGGAACGGAGGGATGGCTGCGTTACGTTTGAAATTATGAATGGAAATGAATTGAATGGAGTGGATGTTTTGAGGACAATGAATGGAATATAGGAACGAAAGTGGAACTGAAACACACACAAAGAACGACGGCAAAGAAACACGCTAACGGTTAAACGGTTCATGCGAGAATAATATGCTATACTCGCTTCCGATTCACACCGAACGAAACGAACGAAAAATAAACTAAAACTAACCAAAAAGAAAGAAAAAAAATGAATATAAATGAAAGAAACAAAAACCAACAATTCAACCAAAAACTAGGCAAAAATTGACACATTTTAAACAACAGCTAACAACGGCGATGAGAATGGACACTAAATAGTAGAAGTAGGGCAATTAGGGCGTTCGCATTACCAAAGGAATATGGGTGTACAGGATAGACAATGGACATGGTGGGTGATCAGGTGGGCAGGCGGGCAAAGGTACAAACAGGAAGAGGTTAAGGTATAGGTTACTATGGGGGTAGGGGGGTCCTATGGGCATATTGGGATAACAGTGAGCGTGACGACGGCAACGTTAACAAATAACGATGACGACCATCGAAATAAACACATCTGGAAAAGAAGATACAATTTGCACTCACTCTCACCTGCACTTCCAAAGCATGGTAAGCTACTATAAGTCCTAAAAGAATCACAGTCGAAACAGATATTAAGGTTTTTAACGCTGTCGAGTAAAACGATGCCTGCAATCACAAACAAACAAAACACAACAACATTATCAGATTGGTAAAAATTGCTAAGAATTGGCATTTTTGCAAATTGCTACTACGGAAGGAATACTGACCTTTGTGTATACACCAGCACTGCTCAATTCGTTTTCAATGACCATCACGATGATGCCGAACATGCCCATGACCAGGGCATAGTCACTAATACGTTTGCGCTTCTCGAATAAAGCTTTTCTTTTGCCTAGGCGATAGCCTACATTGGGTTTGTGTTTGGCCGAGTTTGTTGATGGTTTTCTGGACGTATTACCGCCAGTAAGAGCACGTTCTTCCATATACCTAGATGGTGATGATGATGATGATGATGATGATGGATATGATGATGAAGGGAGATATCATAGAACAAAATGGATTATGACAACGCTGGCTTAAATCAAGTTAAGCCTTACAGTGGTTCGTCACCGTAGTTCGCACATAGCTTCGTTTCGTTCCATTCCAATCCACTTTCACTTCGTTACGTTCGTTGCTAGCGTCTAATCTAATCTAAGTTGGGTTTCACTACATATGTGTATGTGAGAGTGGGGGAGAGTGGGCTATGCTGGGGCGGGGGGAAAGTCCTTTATAACTGTGATGTGATGGGAGAACAGGGGAAAGAGTGGGGTAGCTACCTGGATTACATACTACATATACTATCTTTGTGAATGACATGTTTGTTACTTGTGCCTCATCCCCAAATGTGGCATATCGATTTGCATCTATAACGTAAGAGACTCAAATATACATTGATAAGCAAAAGATGGCCAATAAAAGATGCTGACAAGACAAATGAAAACAGAAACTGCCATTGCTAGTAGTAGTAGTTGTTGTTGGCATAAGCCAATAATGGCTGGCCTCATTTTTTGTCATGTCCTGTGAATACAAACTGCTGAACTATGCCAAATTGAACTTTATTACAAATTTATCACACAGATTTATGAGGACTGACCGTCGGAAAGGACACTAGAGTCGGAAATTAATTTGATTTTGAATTGAAACTCGAATTCACTGGGATAGGTACAAGAAAAATAAAAAGAAAAAAAACGGAAGGACATTTATAATCCATCTACTGCCACTGACAGTTAATTACTAATTGTAAGAATGCCCTATTTTTCGGATTGTCGGCTATCAATCAGTATTTGTGGTCTGCTTCCTGGCTTAATTGTTAGCTAGAGAGGAATGGAAGGAAACTAAAGTCTAGCGGGGTAATGAAGACATGTTGTTGGCTTAACTAAATGGCAGTAAGGGAAGGCTGTCTGATACGGGTGATACATACATTTCATACCTAGGGTAGTCTGAGTGGATACCCACTAGTGCTTCGGCTGCTTCTTCGTTGCATCCAGATGAGATCTGTTCCCGGTTCGCAATGGAAGGTGTTTTCATCGAGCCAGGAATTGAGAGTGTCGACGCTGGTTTGCGGAGCTAAAATTGAACATTGAAATTGATTACCTAAGAGAGATAATTCCCATACATATACGTATGACATATGTACATACATATACAAATACGAGTAGTATTGTATGTACATACATATATATATATAGAATTCAATGTGTGTTGTATGTATGTATGTAAATATGTATATGTGCTTACAGAAACACAAATTAAAATCAACATTTACTACAAAGCTAAATCTAAATCGGTGCACATTTCTACTTAATCAATGTTGTTAGTTGCTTAGCTTAGCCCTTCCACATAATTGCCTCGTAATCCTCTCAAATCGTAATACTCATGCACTTTAATCCAATTATTATGGTGCAACTTTTAAAGTGCCGGGTGCCGAGTTGTGCATACCCTATAGAAATTAAAGATACAAGTAGATGAAACATAGTTTATTTCATCCGAATTACCCTCCAAAACCTAGTTACATACGCATAACGAATGCAAGACAGCGATTCACAAATTGTTCACTGCCTCTAAATTGCACCCAATAAGTATGCTACAAAAAGTTTATTTTCGAGCCCCCGCAAAAAAGAGACAAGAAATACAAGATCTTTCCTTGTTGTCCTTGTTGTGTGTGCCAGTTTTTGTTGTGTATATTCATTTAGGCTTCGTCACATAAGATTAGGTTCTTTTTTCTCTTAGTCTCACGTTACGCATACGCAGGGTGTGCCAGGTGATGCTGATAAAAGTTTTACGGATTTCCTAGAAACCGATGTAAACATGGCTTTTCGGAATCTTTCACTCTCTTTGACTGAGTTAAAGATGTTTGCAGTTGGGGTGTGTCCACATTTTTGTGACTCAATTTGTCTGATATCTAGCATAAGATTCGTTATTAAGATAGGACCAAACATTTGCTCACAATACAGACTGATTTACGCATTGGTAATGCGTATATTTGACCATATTATTGGGAGAATAACTAGAATTAAGACTACACACTAACCCCGAAAAGCAAAACCTCAAATAAAGTGTAGACATTTCAAATATAAGCAAGTGCTATATATGCGTAAACATATATTTAGCTATATATATGTACATATATATAAGTATATGTTTCTATGTTTGTGTAAACAATTGAAAATTTGTGTCCTTTAATTGAGATCGTCATCAAATTGCCCCTTAACATTTTGGGAGAACTTGACGTCGTGCTCACCCCATCCCATGGCCTACTTCCGGCGACGCCTTTTAATAAAAATGCCCAAGTCTCTATCTCTATCATTCTCTGTCTCTCTTTCCTTTTCTCTTTGTCTGTGTGGGTGTGGGTGTGTATGGAATGGAGAGAATATGGGAATTTGGCTTATGGTAAATAGAATCGCCTTAAAAAGTGACGCCTGTCGTTCTCACTTTATGATGATGTTGTTGTTGTTGTTCCTGTTGTTGCCATAGCTATCTATGTACATATCTCTGTATGTATGTATGTATGGCCGGGTCCATGTTTATGCAGAAGCTGTCAATCAGAGAAAGACCAAAGAAAAGCTTGCCTTTTGTATGTGCATATGTCCTGCCTCTCTATAGAGATTGAGTTGCCAAAACATACTGAGCTTAGAATGGCAAAAATCCAAAAACTATTGATCCAACCTAATTCGGCAGACAATTGAAGTGAATTTTGAATATATTCAATTGGGATTGTAGGGGGAATAAAAGTTGGAAATGTTTTGAATCGATAAGATTAACTCAATCTTAAATGGCTGTTCGTCTGATCGGTTAGAATAAAATTTCGTACTTATTCTTAGTGCAAGTTGCTAATCTTAATGAAAGTTAATTCAATTTCAAGCAACTTGTTAAAGATTGTAAATGTATGGCTAGAAATGAATTTTTGTGCTGGGCCACATCATGTATAAATCACAAATGAGCATTAATTATTCTGCCTCTCTACCACTTAAATATGTTTGTTTGTGCTTGTTTGTTGCGTGCTTTTAGCAACGGACACACACGCACTTAGATATAAAATAGAGAGAGAAAGCTAGCTAGATACGCAGATAGAGATAGAGATAGAGGTAGGACGAGAGCGGGTCACATTAGGGACACACGCAATGTGCTTGGACACACACGAGACCAACGTCAACATCAACATCAACGCCTACATCTCAGCAATGGGCCCAAAACTGAGGTGGCAACAAAGGTCCTGCTCCTGTCAATAGACACACACACACACACACACACATTGAAAATTTTTGGCAGTTGCCTCTAGCTGTGTCCGTGTACCGCCCTCAACATAAAAAACAAAATACATTGCGCATATTCTAGAACAACTAATGTCTATCATGTTAATTGGATTTGTTAATTAGGTTCAAACGCAAATCAAAACTGGTGGAGAGGCGCAACTATCTCCGCCCTCCGTGACCTGAGCTCTAGCCCTTAAATACACCTTCTAACTCGCTAGTTAATCCTGATCAAGTTCTCTCTCTCTCTCTCTCTCTGAGGATTCTTTGGCATTATCTAGTGTCTTGATTAACACTTGCACTTAATGTCTTATTCAAGGGCTACAAAAACTATATATATTTCTAAATATATATCGTTGAAGTGGTAATCAACTGTATTTGGATTTTATGCCATTTTTCGTTTGTTTGCTTGCTTGTGTGTCTCTAACTATTATGAAGAATGAATAGACTATTATGGGAATTTGCTCACCTACATACACATACTCTCACCTCTGTGGCATACTCATTGGCATAATGTTTTGCGAACATGAGCACGGAAATACACAAACAAATGCCCACCTATTCGCACACACACACACACACACACACGCATGCACACACGTATAGTACATATATATATAGTGAAAGGAAATTGGTGGAAATTATCGAGTTTCCTATACAAAACGCGTCCATCACGCAACACAACGAAACAATGAAGACGACTACAAAAACACTGGAGGTCGGTGGGAGTTAATACCAAAGTTGGAGTTGGAGCACGAGTGAAAATTGTCGTCCTAACAATAATAATTAGAAGCAGCTACCTATCGACCTACCCTTATGTGTAGAAGCCGTTTGTGTGCACATGATTTCGCATTTGGTTTCATTTTCATTTGTTACCTAATAAATTAGGCGTAATTTCCCTAGTCACGGTCTTACTTCCTGTGAACCCGAAGAATAGAAAATTAAAGGCGTTGACAGAACAATGCAGATGATGTCCAATCGATCAACGTGGCATCCCTGTGAGGGAATGGGTATGGCATCACTAATCGCAAGTCAAGTGAGACTGATTAGAGGAAGTAGTTGCTTTAGTTGTTTGAGTAATTAACATTGAATTAGTTACAATTGCTAAAATTCTTGCGCAATTTCGCACAAATTTTTATCATACCCTGCGTATGCGTAATATTTTGCTTAGCTCAGTAGCTCAGCTTGCCAGTCCCAACTATATTTAAGGAACAAGTCCTGCGAGATCTTGTGGCTCCCTAGAAATAACCATTTTTTGTAGCATACTTATTTGATGCAATATTCTTTAGAGAATTTCAAGGGCATGCGACCAAGGTACATGAAATGTTCTTTTGATAAATAATTGAAGTAATAAGTTTCCCCTAATCAGGCCATAAACCATGAGATTAAGAACCGTTTTTACCTTCCATAAATGTGCATAAAAATATGTAGTGTGGAATGAGCTAATGAGTCTGCAGGAATTCGACGATGCAACCCCGGAACTTGCTACACAATATCGTAGAGTCGTCGCCCTGACTTGCCCCCAAGGCTTCTACACAAATGTATAATGAAGTGGTCGCTTTTTTTTGAAGCCTAATTAGGCGAATAAGTAATATTTCCATTTTGCCTTAGGGTCCGTGTCTGTGTGTGTGTGTGCAAGTTCACATACTTTGCTTTAGTAAATTAGTTCACCCTGAGTGCACATTTCGGTCACTTGGTTTCTTTTTGAGCTTAAGCATATGTACGAAAAGGATGTCAACTCATAATGGAATTTTGGTAAAAACAAGTTTTCAAGAATTTGTCACCGAAAAAAAGGTAATATCATGTTTTGAATCAATTTTTAGATTATTTAGATGTATTTGGTCGTTTGAAAACTTATTTCTCAAATGCTATCATTGAGTAAACAATATTCAAACAATTTCAAATAGAATCAAAATGTTGCTTGTCCCTTTTGGTGGGCTAAAACAAAACATTGTGTAGGACATTGTGAGTGCAGCAGCGGAGGTGGAGGAAGGGATTGGAGGTTGGTTGAAGCAATATCGAGTGAATCTAATTTAATTTGAGTTACTTAAAGTTACTCTATTGAATTGGGCTCACCGACTTGTCATATAGAGTAGTTTCTGTCTCTAGTTTCTGGTGCGCTTCCATTTCGCACTGTATCGGAGGAGCGTGTTGAAGCGTCTCTTTCAAATAATACTTAGTAATGATGATAGCTTGACAATGACAAAGCAACATTCTTTAAGCAACCCTCCGCGAATGTCTGAAATGGGCGGGGCGTGTCAGTTTTTCTATTTTTTTTCTATTTTTTTTCTATTTTTTTTTGTTTTTTTTTGTTATTTCTTGGGGCGTGAGACGGTTACTCATTGCGGGCTTGAACTTTGCATGTTGCAAGTGGTTATGATCGAAAATCAATATATCTAACCCTATACACACACACACACACACACACACACACACACAACTACACACACTCAAGTGAACCATTTTTGCAGTGGGCAAGCAAAAGACAAGTCGGAAAAGACCTAAAGACCCATGTGTGCAGGAAATGGGCCAATTACTAATTCACTTGCATTACTCTTACTTTCGCTGTGACATTTTGTTCTAATGCGACTATGACACAATATTAAAAAAAAGGGTAAAAGAGATATTTTTGCATGTGTCAAATGGCTGGCCAATAATTATTTTTTCAAAAATAAAGAAGCCCAATAAACCGTACACACAAAAATTTGGCCTTGACTTGAATGCTTTCACTTTTGTTTAGTTTTTTTTTGTTGCTTTTTGTTGCCTTTTTCATAGGCCAAAATGGCCAAGAACAGAAATAATGACACAAAAGAGCGAGATGGTTATATGGACAGAAGGGTTCTCGTAACTCGCTCGCATGCTCGTTCGCTCAATTATCTAGACAGACCGGACGACGACGGTGTTCAAAGTTGTTGCACAACAAATTGTGACCAATTTCGTTTCAATTACAATGATTTACTTCCACCATAATGACAAACGGCAACCATTCGATCGACTTTCGGATTGGATTGAATTGGACTTGAAGCACTGGCACTGTCACCCTAGTCAAGCCAACTGCCACCATTTCGGTGGGGCACCATAGATGGGGTCAGGGCCACGTGCTTAGGTAGCCAATTTTTATGGATTGGGTCTGGAGGGATTCCTTCTACACATACAACATACACAAACACTATTAGATACTCGTATACAGGTTGTCATATTGTTTGCTAAGAAAACAACTTTTGACTTTGTTTTTTTTTTTTTACCCTTGAATAATCCAACAAAAAAAAAATGTGTTGATTATTATTTTTGACTCTGAGAACTAATCGCAATGGTGGAAACTATTCGACCTGGTCGAGAAAACTTGTTCGAGCAAGTCATTTAACCAAAGTGAACAAAAACGCACTGGAAAACGAACAAACGAAACTTCTATTAAATTTGAACAATAGTTGGGCACGTGTCACCCATACGTGCACCCGCACTAGTAAGAGGAATACCAAAGTTTGGCTAAAATACATATTGAAATCGATTTTAAATTCCAACAAATGCTACAAATGCTTACGAAACAGGGTATATTAGTTTTTGGCAAAAGCTTGCAACTATTGAATAAAACTTTAATGTATATAAAGTTCAATTTTATCAAAATCATACGATATTTCAAAAAACTTTCAAAAATCCCCAGCTTTATAATCTTTAAAAGTTTTGATGTCATTTGAAAGTAGATAAAAATTCTATAAAAACTACATTAAAACTTTGAAAATCGGTAGATAATTGTCCTAAATACAGCCTTTGGAAAATTTCAATTTTCACTAAAAATTTTTCCATAGCTGTTTCAAAACTTCTGGAAAAACCTCAACTTTGCAAACCTCTAACTATGCCAATTTTTGTCCGATATTAAAAAGTCATGTCTTTTTTTGCTGCTCTGAATGTGAGTTATAAAATGGCATTCAAATCTAAAAAACTAATTTTGACCCGATTTTTGAAAAAAATTACAGTGTATATATACACTGTCAAAATTTTCAAAAATCGAGTCGAAATTTTTTTCTCCGAATTTCCAAACTTTTGATAGCATTTCAAAGTATGTAAAAATGTGATAAGAAAGAGATAAAAGTTTTTGAAATCGGTTGAAAATTGACTAAAATACAGCATAAGGAAAATTAGAAATTTGACAAAAATTGTTCAAAAACTGAGACACTAGCTTGGTCTTGAGTCCTTTGTTGAGGAATAAATACGTAATGGGGCTTACGTTTGTGCATATATGTATCTAGCTAAAAACATTTTTATGTTGTAGATAAAATGCTCGCACGGAAACTTTTCTTTTAATCTTAGCAACTGGAAGTAGAACTCCAATTTAAGGGACATATCAAGGATTTTAAGGTTGTTACTCCTTTTTTTTGCCTGATGAGAAATAAACTTTTTGTTGCATACTTCTGGGGGTGCAATAAAGATTTGGTGGCCTTACTGATGACGTTCTCTTGTCCAGAATTGTCTAAAAAGTCACAAAAATTCCTTGCAATTTGGTCATTTTAAGAACTATTGGAACTATTCGTACGAAGTTCTTGGTGATTTATGTCCTATAAACGGCTGTAATGAACCACGAAATAGAATTAAGTAAGCAAATACTTTTCCAACCTGATCTGCACAGCTTAAAAGGCGAAAAACTTACCAGGAAGGATTGACGCATTCGAATTTTTTATGGTATTAGTTGTGATTTACAATATTTGTAATTTATATTAAGCTTATGCAAAAAATTGTATCCTTAATGCAAACCTCTAACCAAACTTCTCTTTCCACAAGGCTTTACAAGGGGTTAAAATAACTCCTACTAAGCTCAACAAAAATTTAACTATTAGTAAATTTGGTGATAACATCTAATTGATGTCTGATACATTTTTGTTGTCGAAGCAAACACGATCTTTATTCGAAAAAAAAGGGACCAGTGGACCGGTGGACCGTTGGACCGTTGGACATGACGACGACATCGCATTCTCATAAATATATGTGTAGAAACGCTTTTTGCTGAGAACTAACTTTAGTGGGTCGGTCCATCGGCTGGTTGATTTATGCTTGGGCTTTAACCAATATGGCGTATGCGTAATAAGTGGGTACACAATTTTAAGATGAGCAAACGAAAACTTTTGTTGCCACGCCCACGCTCGCATAACTTTAAGTTGCGAAAACAACAACAATAAGTGAGGCAAAAGCAAAGGCGAAAACGAAAAAAGCTGAGAAGAAAAAAAAAAAGACCAACCAGCAACAACATGGCGTATACGCAACGTTGTCAGGCTCCCAGGCCCAACCCCAACTCCTGCTTGGTGTGCTGCTTCCTTATTTGTTTTTTTTCTTTTTTTTTTGTTCTTTCTTTCTGTTGTTTTTTTTTTGTTGTGTTCCCTCTTTGTTTTTGTCTCTCTGTGTGTGTGTGTCAGTATGTGTGTGTGTGTGTTTTTCTCCTGTGTTTTATCCGCACATTTTTTTTTGAGTTGTGCACGTTTACTGCTCACTTTGGCCTGCCTCCTGCCTTCTGCCTGCCTACCTCACTTTGGTATGCTCTTCTTGACAATGTTATCTATCTACTTTGGCACGCGCCTTGCGCTTTTTGCCTGCCTTTGCTTTCATTTGTTGTATTCCTCTTGGTTTTTGGTGTGTTGTTGTTGTTGCTCTTGTTGTTGTTGTTAGCGTTATTACATCCTAAATCTTACATAATGCCCCATACCCCCTCCAAGCCCCTTTCTGTCCAACATCTGTTTTTTGCTTATCAAAATTAACGAATTGCATAAGCGATAGAGAGGAAGAAAGAGAAAGAAAGAGAGAGAGAGAGAGAGATAGAGAGAGAGAGAGTTGGTATGAGTCGGTATGAGAATTGTCCTTTTTTTTTTTTTTGTTTTCTTGGTTGTTTTTTCGAGGAAGGGGACAGGGAAGGAAAGGGAAGAGGAGTGCTTGGTTTTTTTTTTATTTTTTTTGTTGGTTTTTTTGCTTTTTTGTTTAAAAGAGCTTCACCTCTGCGTGTGTCAGCCGCCAAAAACATGTGACTCGTCGCCGTGAAAGATGAAGACGAGGACGATGATGAAGAGGAGGAGGATGCTGAGGGCAGAAACCGGAACTTGTGCTTAATGCAACCGGCTTGGATATCCCCAAGAAATATTAGCAGAGCAGCAGGAGAAGTGAGAGAAGAATCTAGCTGGCTGGGCCAAATCATTTATCAATTTTGTTTAGATTTTGATTTTCCAATTTTTTTTTACATAAATATATGGTTATATTTTGTTTTTGTTTTTTTTGCTACTTTGTTCAATTTTTGATTACTTTTTTTGTGTATGCTTCGTTGTTGTTGTTGTGGTTGTTGATATTTTTGTTGTTGTTGCTCTTGTCTTGTTATTATCTTGCTGGCATTGTTTCGCTTTTCATTTTGTTCAATTCCGATTGCGATTACGATTCGAATGCTTTGATAACAATTTGAAAACATAGACACACATCCACTCGGCATACACAACACACACACACATATACACGCACGCACACACACTCACTCACTCACACACGCACACACACTGGCACGCACTTGAAAAAAAAAAGACTTGGAATTGGAATTGAATTTGAATTTGAAATCCAAAGTCCACATTAAAAAAAACAACTCGCTTTCTATTTGTAAATTTTTGTGTTGAGAGTTCGCTTTTGATTTTTTGTGTTTATACGTAGATATATATTTAAATATACATATACGGTATATACATATATATATAAATATATATATATATATATTAAATGGAGCTTATAGCTTCGCTTTGTTGGTTTTGTTTTTTCTTTGCTTTGTATTTTTTTTTTTTTTTTGCTTTTTTAATGGCTTGGCATTTCAGGGACTACGTCAGCCGTGGGTGTAAACACAATACAGACTGAAACTGAAACTGAACTAAACTGAAATCTTAACTGACGATTCCACATGGCGAGGACAACAATGACGAGGATGACGACGCCGACGACGCCGACGACGACGACGACGGCGACGACGAGCAAGTTCGAATTAACTCGACCACAAAATACGAGCAGTGAACGGAGCAGCACGAGAAATGGCACGAAGTGCGAGGAGAAACAGAAACCAATCGAGACAAGAGGCAGGACCCCAGGACTAGGCTATGGCACGGGCACGTACCAGTTGACGTACGTCCTCTGATAAATGAAAGTGAACATTCAGCACACCCCAAAAATATAAAATGAACAAAAAAACAAGCAAACCAAAATAAAAACGAATCCAAAAGTCACTTTATTGACGGCGTCACCTACTGAAACACTTTTCAATTTCTGCATGAATATATGAATATATATCCTATATGCTATATACAAATCTATTTATTTATTTATATATATACTTATATATTTGAAACACACAAAAATGAATTGGCAATGTCATGTGTGTTTAATTTGGCGCCATAGACACTGAGCGAGCAAGAGAGAAGGCAAATGAGACAGAACGAGAGAAAGGACGAAAGGGCAGTCAGTTAGTCTTTGTTACGTTTTTTGTCAGCGTCAGCGTCGGCGCTGCTCGTCGACTGATTTCTTATCCACTCAGCTTTCTCACTCTCACTCTCAATTCGCTCTCTTTCTCAAAGTCTCCCACACACACACACACACACACACTCTCTCTCTCTAGTTCTCTTTTGCTCGGCACGCACACACCCTGTGCGTGTGTGTGTGTGTGTGGAGTCCTGCAACCTGCCTGGATCTATTCCAGCCAGAGATAGTTCAATAGCGTGCCATGCGTTTTGGTGTGAACTTTGAGCTTTTCGCTTTCGCTTTCACTTTCTTCAGCGTTTGAGTTCTCCGCTTCTGTTCTGTCCTCTGGCGTTTTGCCCCTTTTCTTGTTTTCATTTTTGATTGGTTTTTTTTCTTTTCGTTTCTTCGCTGGGTGCCATCATTCGCATTATCTAGACAGACAACTGGCCATATCGCTCATAATATCCTCTTGGCACGCAATTTGAAAATCAAAATTGAACTTTACAATTTAATCCTTTTGCCGGTCAACTGGCAAATCACACGACCAACAACAACAACCAGAGAGACAGAGAGAGAGAGAGAAAGAGAGAGAGAGAGAGAGAGGGAGAGAGGAGAGGAGAGTCGCCTTCGGTTGGTCCTGCGCAATGGAAAAACTCCGATTCCATTTGTGATTCCAATTGCGTTTCTGATTCCGTTTGTGTGCTACTACTGATACCCATTTGCGTAAGGTGTTGGCTGCTCTCTTAGGCATAACTCCCACTCCACACACACACACACACATACGCACACTCCCACACACAGCCTCCGCTGGGAGATGGTGAATTTAAACAGAATTTATTGAAACTATGCGCTATTTCATTGCTATCGATGGGTTGTCGTAGTCACGTTGTTCAGCTCATACTCACAATAACTTCTCTTATATAAATGCAAATATATTTATATAATTTGTTGTAAATGTCACAAAAGATGCGCGTTTCTTGCGCTGATGTGCTTGAGCATGGATTTGGGTTAGCAACACAAAAACTGACAGGAGCAAAGAAAGGAAAAAAAAAAAAAACACAGAAACTGAAAGAGTGATGGAGGAGCATATATACTTTAGATATGAAAATGACATCGAGTTGAGTCGCGTCGTGTCGAGTGCTGATCATCATAACACAGCCTAAAAGTAGGCAGTAAAAAGTGCACACACACACACATCTTCGAAAGGGAAATAAAAACTTATAAATATATCTATAAACTTAAATGCCAATAAAAACTTTAGTGTTCCATATTTAAGTGCAGATAATGTAAAATTTAATATGTTTCTAATGAGAACAAGATTTACGGTTTTCGATATTTAATTTTTTCAATTTCTTGTGACCTTGAATTCATGTAGATTTATTTAATTTGCATTAGTTTTTTTTTCTAAAGCTTTCTCGACTTAATAGCTTAGTGGACATTAGATTTTGGCTACATTAAGCTGTCATTCATTGTCACACACACACACACACACAAAGACAGACACATGTATCAAACCCAATCCAAGTCTTTGCCTGATTCTCTCTCTCAGCTCAAGCTCAACCTGCCATCAACCATCTAGAGAACCATCAACATCAACATCGACATGAAAATGAATATGAAGAGAACATACAATACTTGTGCATGTATGTGTGAATGTATGAATGTATATGTGTGCTTGCATTTATGCATGTATATGGCACTCAAATCCTCATCCATCCATTCGATGGATGTGCAATCGTCGACCCAGATATCAAATGGAAATGTCAACGCAAACGACAGATAGTCAAAATGTTGTCACGTCGGATTTTGAATAATTCATTGAAATGAAAACTTTATGCATTTGTCAGCCATTTGGCTGATATTCTACCTTCTATCAAGCAACCCACCCGCCCATCTACCCGCCCACAATCCACCTTCATTTGTCTATTTTGTTGCTTCAAGTCCTCCAGCTGATTCTTCACCCATTAGAATTGCAATTGAACTCAGGTTGGGGCTGAGAGTATTAGATGGACAGACATCTTGATCTAACCATTTGAAGATGAGTTAGAGGAATTAGTGGTAATTATATATAATTAGTGGTTGACTGATAAACTGAAGGATCCTCATTATTTTAGGTAAAAATTTCACCTTATTGAACGTGTGAGTTTTATTTGTGTAAATCGCATAGTATATTTTTTTTTTTTGTTGTTGTTCTTCACCTGGTTGAACTGACACAAACGATAAACGACCTTGGGCAAGAAAGAGCATTTTCATGTGCGACCTGTGTTGGCACAAGTGTTGGGGAAAAGAAAAAAGAAGCACTACGTATTCTTGTCATATTTTATTGGTAGACACTTAGAAAAACATCTATGTATGTATGTATGTATGCACTTATTCATATACTATGTACATATGTATATACACTTGCACTTTATACTATAAATAAGTATGTCCGCTCAGATATGGTTGAGGAACAACTGCAGTCGCCATCGTTTGCCTGCCTGCCTGCGCCTGCCTTAGTTGTGGAAACCCATTATCATTAAATTTTTAAAACGTTGCCCGACTATTTTCGCCGCATAATGCCGAGCCAATAAGCTATTGGACTATTGAGGCCACCTGGCTACCAATCAATTGGCTGGCCCTCCATTCTGTCGCAACCTACTTTAACACGCCCCATCAGTCAGGGTTGTAAAGCGACTTGCGTTGACTTGACTTGACTTGACTTGGCGGACCATCGCCAAACCAAAGAATCAAATGCAACCATATGGACAGAAGAACGCGGGCTAAATATTTCAGAATGCCCATCGAGAATGGGCAATGGGAGTGGGAACGGGAACGGGAACTAACTTGGCGCCCAACGCCAAATTGAAAGCGACCACCGCAGGCGTATATAAAATTTATCATCATCTAAATATGGCATACCGGTCGGTGGTCAGTGGTCGGTGGTCGATGGTCGCTTCTCGGTTGTCGGTTGTTATTTACTTACACAACAATGACCCATATGTATTCCCATGCATCCATAATTCATGGCCGATCTGTCCAGGCTGTTCAACTCGAATAAAGAGCCGGAAAAACTCAAACAAAAAGCTCAAGGGACATGAAAGTAGCACGAAACACTTGGCCACAACATTATCAAAAAGACCCAAGAAGTATGTGTAAGTAAGTAACTCATACATAATAAGACATACCCATTATCAATTCATGAAAAGTTTTCTATTTACATTTAGAAAATCTTGTATATCTGATTTTCGAAGAATTCGAAAAGATTCTAGGTCAATCCGCAATGTTGAGAGGGAGAAACTTAGGTCGAGTGAGTCAATATATAAATGTAGATCCCAAGTTAAATAGATTACATCAACAAAAGATCGAGTGTATGAAAACTTTAGCTTTTTTCCCGCTTTCTTCCCTCCAAATTTAGCTTTTTATGTTTAGAAAAAGTTGGCAGCACTGAACGAGAGAGAGTTCCGGGGATCTAACAAAACTCGCAACTACAGTAACTTGATTTTGTTGTTCCCTAAAGTATGCTAAGGATTTTCACACCACAAATTTGGTGCGCTTCTAGCATGTTGACTCAAAATTCATTGAACAAATCGCCAGCTTTCTGTTACTCGCATTATTCATTGTGGTACAGTAAGAGTAACAATATGTACGAGTATAATATGAACGTTGAAGCGTGATGCCATTTATTATATGTAACAACAATAATAAAACGCCTGGGGGAATTTTCGGTCTGCCCCGTTTAACACACACTTCGGAGTCAGTATTTATATAACCTTATTTTCGTTTCTTTTTTCAGAATCGATTTTCATACAAATATTCGGCAAGAGAGTGGAGCTTAGTTAATGGGGGCGGAAGGGGGGAAACAAGGAGGCCTCTTTTTGGTTAGTTAGCCCCAGGAAATTGTTAAGTAATTGACAAGCCTCAGACGGCGGGCTAACACCCACAAAGCACACCTTATGACCCTGACCGCAAAACTTCTTCCGATAAAATTACACCTAAGTAACTCTCCCGTCCCAGGACTTGGTCTGGGCTGGGTCTGGGTCTGGGTCTGAGAGTGAAGTTATTGTTGCTCGGACTGTTGAATGTCAAGGCGATCCACAAAAGGTTTTGCTTGTGCCCTTCAATTCAATTGTTTCCCATCTTTATACAAAAAAAAAAGGAGGTAGTACTTAATCATTTTTATGAATATGAATACATCCGATCCATAATAAATATGACGCTGAACTATGACAGTGGCAACGGTGGATTCGATGTAAACAATGCACAGGCTCTAGTATACATCGATGTGATTATAGTATACAATATAAAATACAATATAAATACAAGACCTGATGATGATTTTTTTTTTCTTTTGCAGTTTTGGTAATATGCCTAGAAAATGCCTCAACCATTTGTTTGCCATATAGCAATTCGAATTCAGTTGGAGCAACGCACAAACAATGATGAGATGATAGTCGTCCATTTGTACGTGACGACGACGATGATGAAGGGGATGGGAATGGGCATCGGGATGGGGATGGGAATGGGAATGGGGATGATGAGATGTATATAGTATTTCCCACACAATAGTCTTAATGCTATTTTTATTGAAAACACCTTGCATCTCTCTCATGGAAGATGCACGTTTCTCATAATTTTTTAGACACGTTTCGAAAACTAGAAAAATTTTCTATAAATTAAAATTTTTTACTTCACCTCTGCTTGATCTCAGAGTGCCACAACAATGGGGTCCAATTGAAAGATAAGATAATGTGGGATGTGTGATCTATTGTGACCTTTCTTGACATTGAAATCTACGAAATTTTGGCTAAAAATAACTTAAACTATATTGGATGGCAACGAATCTCAAGGGCTCTATTGACCTTTCTAAAATCTATGTATCATTTCTCCCTAATTAGAAAAGCTTTCTCATTATCACACTCACTCATCTCTATGATAAATCGCATAATAATTAGAAAAGAAATCGAGGAGAGTAAGAGTAAATTAGATTAGGCATCTTCGAGGGGAATTTAATTGGGGGAAAAATCTCTGTACAGGGTACCTTGAGGTCGGCGCCATGTGACTAGGGTAACGACGATATTTGTTTCTGTTTTGTGGTTCTGCAGATGCTTAGATTCAAAATAACTTCGAATAGCTCAATAGGAGGAACCAGCGCGCGCATTGTTTATTTTTATAGCACCGACTGACTCTATACGAAAATGTGAGACACGTGGGTGTCGCCGCCAAACAGTCGAGCAGTCGAGCTGTCGAGCTGTATCGAGCTGTCCATCTGTCCGGCTGGTAAACTAACTACGTCATTGTTACGAACGATTATGTGTATGTAGTTTGTTCCTTACCAAGACGGGACACTCATTGGCGTAGGAGAGTTTGCGTGTGTTTCGCAGTGTTTCCAGCCAGAGAGAGTTGCGGCGGGCTGCGGAAGTGGAGCCACCCAGGCTGCTTGTACGCGTCATGGCATCTGGAAAAGGTACTGATGGTTGCGGTATAGCTATCGCTGTCAGTGTCGCTGACGGCGCTGACGGCGCTGATGGTGCTGATGGTGCCGATGGGGCTACCGTTACGGATGACGTTGGCATTGCAATGCCCATGGACGGGCATTTCTGTTGCAGATTGCCCTGATTACATTCGTTTGCCATGCAAGAGGATGCCGGCGACATGCTCCAAACACGAACAACTTTCACACAATCAACTTGTTTTGCAATTTTCCAGTTTTGCTGTGTTGACGTCTTATATTCACGTCTTTTTGTTTGTCACTTTTCTTTTGTATTAACTTTTCTTTCACTTTACGCACCGAAAACAACAAAAAAAACCAAAAAAAAAAAACACAAATAAAAATATGGGAAAAAAACCACGAACGAACCGGGAGACGATGAAACAAATGTTCATCGAATTGATTTGATTCGATTTAACTTGGAAATTTGTTTTTGTATTTTAATGTTTTTGCCGATTTTTAGCTGCGTAATTGTCCAAATCCGAAATGTTTACACATCCCGCAGCAGTGCAGATGAAATGGAATCATTTTGGGCAACGTATTGGAACGTTTTGGCCAACCGAGCAACCGAGGAACTGAGCAACTGACCGACCAATCAGCCGACTGTTCAAATAGAGCAATCCCTATCTCTCGACGGCGACGCACAAATGGCTTTGGGCTAACAAACGTTTTATTTATAATATTCCCAAAATTCTATGTTCCCCCCAATAGTTCTCGGCACGCGTCGCTTCTGGGGCCGAACACCAGATCGTAGATCGTAGATCGTCGATCGCTGAGAGAGATATCCGGCAAAAGTGAAAGGGGGAACACCTGATCGGTTCTCAACGGAATAAACCGAATCGTACCATTTTCTACGCAAACGACGTCATAGCTAAATGAGAATTTGGTGTGCTTGATTGGACATTGAATGCTTCCTGCCCAATATTTGCTCTTTCTACCTCCCTCCCTCCCTTCCTCCCTCTCTCTCTCTCTCCCTCTCTCTTTCTCTCTATTTCGCTTGCCCAACGCTCCTCAACGAACAACATGAACATAATTGTTCCCGGGGGCCTATCTGGGCGGGGGGCAGCTATGTATCTCAACTTAATCAATACCCTGGATAGAGCTAAAGAGATCTTCTCTGGGGAAACCCCGCAATTTTGCCCCAAAAACTATTCAAAATCTTTTTTTTGTCATTGTTAAATTGGGCAATTAATTTTTCAAAGCAATTTTCCAAAAATTCATTCGATTTTCCAGACATAAAAAAAAAACTGCGCCAATTCAAACAGTCCATCAAATGGACTTGACTTTTGTTGCACAGTGTGTCTGCTTTTGAGGGGAGATTACCGACAATCTCTAAAGGATTGAGAATGTAAATACTAAAAATTCCAGATAAAAATATATATAAATGTATGTGTATCTGGAATATATTCGAATAAATTCAAGTATCAGGACTTGCTCTTTTAACAAAAACAATGCATATTGTTTTGAAACTCTATAAATTACACTTGATGGTGAAAAATGTGCATATTGTCTATATACATATAGTAGATAAAACCATAACAAATCGGTGCGGAAAACAAGTCAAACTAATGTGTGAAAGCAAAATGAATAGCTATTACATTGCAGCTTACCTTTATTTCAAAATAAACAAAAATGTTCTATCAACGTGTACTAATTAGAGTATATACAAATATGTAATTTCTAAGAAAATTGGTGCACACATTTGGGATGCGACGAACTCGAGCTCTGGATTGAGGAATTGAGGAATGTATTGCATATTGAAGTACTCAAAAATAAGTACATAACAATTGGTGCGCTCTAGAACAAGTATTTTCATTTTGGTTTTCTTTGCGATTTATAAGCTTTAAGGTTCGAACCAAGGGTGTTTTGTGTCCAATTTCTATTTCTGGTTTTCGAGGTGGTGAAATGTAAGTGAATTATCATCGCAATTGGGCATGGTCTAAGGGGTGGCGAGGGGGGGAGTAGCAATAGTAAGTATACGTACAAAATGAAGGCAAGGCGGTGCCATCAACAAAAAAAAAAAGTTTTTTGGAACTTGAACTAAGTTTATTATTATTGCTATAATAATTTGTTTTGTTTTCTTTTCGTTTCATTTCGTTTCGTTTTGTACATATACAAACATATATAACTATGTATATAAAAATAATGTAACCAAAATGCTAGACAGCAAGGTATGGGGGGGGGTTTTGGATTTGTTGTTATATTTTTTTGATTTAGTTATTTTGTTTTGTTTTTTAAATACCATTTTGGAGCATTGGAGCGTTTCGTTAGTGGCTTCTGTGAAGGCCCTTCTAAGTCGCAATTTTCGGCTTTCGGACAATGTGCGAGGCATTAGAAGAACGCCCTGAAGAGAATGTTGATGCGAGAGTGATTAGTACAGTTTTTTTGTTTTTTGTTTTCTTTGTTAACTAGGCTTAAGTTCATTTTTGTGCATTTACATATTTAGTTGGATCAGGTTAAGATTTAAGCGACATCAAGATAAATACATAAGTTGAGATACAGTAAAGAGAATATTATAAGTATGTATATTATGGGATAGCATTATTAATACATAGATAGTTAGTAAGTTAGTTAGTTAGTTAGTTAGATAGAGAGTTTAAGTTTAAATGAATAGATATCCAAATATTAATAGACTCTATTATGAACTTATTTAGGTTAACAACTATAACTATAAGTAGGTAGGTATACATAAAATACATAGTTAATGGATGGGAATGGCACAAAATATCAGTCTAAGGAAGCAATAAAATTTAATTAAAGCTCTCCACTAGATGGCGCTCTACGCCAAAAACGAAAAGCTTCGTTCATTCAAACATAAGCTGCTTTACGAATATGGCTTTTCTGGCGCCCTGGACTTGAACAAAGCTCAGTTTTTGGTTTCGAGTTAGGTTTGGGTTTGGGTTTGGGTTTGCGTTTGCTTTTGGGTTCAGATACCAAAGTGTCTGGCAACCTAAAAGCAATTATCTGTCTATCTAACTATGTATAGAGAATGTTGTTATAGCTGTTGCTGTGTTGCCATTGTGTCAACACAGGGATTGGGCATTGGGGATTGGGGGTTGCGGGTTGAGGGTTGGGTTTGTTCGGGACGCACACAAAAAATATGAAAACGCGACGGCAAATGTCAAAGAGTGAAAACATTCATCAATCATGTTAAGGTCACTTTCCAGCCACATTGAAGACGACAAAACGAGACAAAAGAAAAGAAGAAAAAAAAAGAAAACAATTTCGGTTTCTCGACATTGGCGGATATTGATATTAATTATAATTATTTTCAACAAAATCCTTCCTATTTCCTCTTACTCTAAAAAAAAAAAAGAAACCTGTAACCGACTCCTTTCAAATAGTAATTTTTTAATATGCTTTAGCCCAACAAAAACATTAAACGTATGCATGTAAAGAGAAAACAATTTGGAAGAAAACAACAAAAAACAAAAAAAAAAAAATCTGTATAATAATTGTATGCGGAATATTGATTTTTACTAATTGGATTTCAACAGTCACGAGAAAATGAAAACCAAAAACAACAAAATACACAACGCGAACAGCGCAAAATAAACAAAAATACACAATTATGATGGAAAAATATTTTATGATTATTATAGAGTAAGGCGATATGATAAAGAAGTACACATAGTAGAAGGACTCAAACTTACATAGGTAATACGAATAACAAATGATTGAGAAAACTATCTAAAAATAATAGACTCTATTCTAGTTAAGGGCCAAGAGAGATCTGAAGAGTGAGTTGGCTATTGATTAGATCAATTAGTTTTTACAGTTAATAGGAACTAACTATAGTTTGTGCAATATATAGAATTTGAATACTTAAAATATGAAAAGTTCTTTCTAATACACTTTGGCCCATCAAAAAATATTGAGTGACGTAATAAACGATATACATTTGGCTATCTTAACTGTTAAGTATGAGTATTAATTATCTAGTATTTATGACAACAGATTTTTATCGATGTTGAGATCACATCAGATTAATTTCCATACGCCCTGTATGCCCTAACCACATGTATGATAAGATTAATAAAGGTTAACAAGGATTATTTGGTAACATCGAGTGCTCAAATAGTGCTACAAATATATGTACCTACATATATTATATATATATATATATATATATGGACGGTATATAGGTATAGATATATAAGTATGTATATATAAGGTGTTAACTGGAAAAGGAAGACACAATTATTTACGATTTACAGGGGGGTAGAATGGGAGGAGAATATTACTGCCTTTATGAGCCTCCCATGGCCCCAATGAATGACCGACCACAAGAGGTACGTACGTACGTACATATATATTTATTTTTTATATGTACAACATGGGATGGTGAAGTGGTAATCGGGTGGGTGGGGTGATTTGGCTCTCTCACCTGCTTAAATGGCCGCATGCCGCCATTAATCCTTAGGGAATCGGCCGCAATGCCCGCAATGCCATCGGTGGTGCTTTCCCGCAGCTGCTTCAACGAGACATTTGGCACTGTGTGCGAATGGGAGTGGCCGACACAGGAGCTATGTGTGCCACAGCAGATGGCCGTAGTGCTTGATTCCGGTTGCGAGCTTTGCCGTATTATCCGCGACCCGTTTGTTGGCGATGACGTGATTAGCACTGGCGGCACTTGCTGCTGCTGTTGTTGTTGTTGCTGCTGCTGCAAATGTTGTTGATGCTGATGTTGCAGGTGCTGCATTTGTTGCTGATGGAACAGTTGTTGCTGCTGCTGCTGCTGTTGGAGGGCTGAGTTTGATATGCATATGGCCATCGAGCTGGTCAGATTACCCTGTTGGAAGGCACTTTTCACACTGTCGCGCGACGTTGATCTATCGATTTGTCCCGCCGTGGAGATGGGAGTGGTGGAAGCCCGACGGTTGCAATTTCGACAAGCTCGACAGCGGCTGGGTGCACTCGGCGGTATGCTAGACGCTAGATTCTGATATGATGATGTTCCCAAATTGGGATGGCTACCGGGTCCCGGACCTGGACCCGAACCGGGTGCTGATCCAGGGCCAGGACCAGGGCCGGACCCATGGCCGTGTCCATGTCCATAGCCATGGCCGTGTTCGTGCGGCTTAAGACTTAAATTCATAATTGATATGGTCGGTTGCGATTGCTTTGGCTGATCCGCGCTAGCCGAGGCCGATATTGTTGTGGTCGTTGATGTGTTTTGTGTTAGTTCTTGGTCCTCTTCTTGATGCACTTCGATGTCAGGCACAATGGATGCGGATGCGGATGTGGATGCTGTGGCCGTGGTTGCTGTCCGCAATCCCTGTTCAATATCCTCGTCGTGGCGCATACTCTCCTCGGAGCCCATGCGTGTCTGCTGCGATTGCTGCGGACTGGTCAGATATGTGGAAGTGCGATCTTGTCGCATTAGCGTCGGTTTACCCCCTCCACCACCACCGCCGACGCCCCCGCCCCCACCACTGCCGCTGCAACTGCCGCTGCCACTGCCCGATGTGGAAGCCATTGAATTGTTCGCTGTTGGTCCGTTGGCAGAACTATTCATCACCTGGCGCAGTAATGCGCTTCTGCCCTTCGATGGATTCGAAACTAACAGTGAGTCCGTCTCCTCCGAACTGACATAGCCCGAATTGGAGTTGTCGTTAAGCTTTTGAATTGACATCTGCAAAAAAAAAAAGAAAAGGGAATTAAAGGATGAGGATCGCATGGATATATGTAGCATAACTTATTCAATTTGGGGCAACAAACAAATCTCAAAATCATTAAGATTCTTTTGATCGAATCCGATGGTCAGAGAAGACTCCATTTCAAATTTGATTGGAGTCGGATATGCCTTGATTGACTCGAAAGCTTGATGCTTATCACGAATACATGTATGTAAGTTCGTCTGCAGCATGTAGTATACTTTAGGGGGTAGAAAACGCTTGCTTTTGCGTGTTAGTAACAGGATACAAATATTAATTTGAAACAACTTCGAAATCTAACGGTGAAAATCAATAATCTAGCTATAAATACAAACAAATGTTGTAAATTATGCAAGAAACTCGGTTTTTGGGAGCGAGAAACAGAGAAGGAGGCCACACAACTCGAGACTCGACTCGACCCGACCCGACCCGACCCTACCCGACCCGACTCGTCATTGCAGGACTACAAGTCCAGGAATGTGAAAAGTTTAACACCTGTTCGGAGCAGCAACTATCCAACTACCTAAAGCTCGTTTCCATTCCCAATTCCCATTCCACCCAACCAAGCGACCAAACGAGCCAACCGAACCAACAACATCATCGTCATCAATAACACCTTTTCAGCGCCTTATACGTACATTCGCATGTCGAGCGTGCCGCTAATAATAGTTGGCCCCGAGCTAGACAATCCGGCTCTGTTCCTTTACGTGTCTCTGTTTATATAGCCCTCGTCCTTGTCCATGCCCATGCCCATGCCCGTGGCCATGCCTGGTGCCCGTGCCCGAGCCCGTGCCAGTGGCATGTGCCACTGAATTACATTTCGACTCCAAATTGGTTGAAATTTGTTCAAATGCAATCTCATTTTCCGAACACAACACGGAAAGTGTATTCAATTCAATTCCAATGCCCAATTTACAGGTTGGAAATCATTATCAATGGCAATAATGCAGCCAAAGCAGCCGCACATCGATGTTTTTGTACGAGCTGCTATTGATTGATTTGTCAGTTCGATTCTATTTCTGACGCCAACTCACAAAATGAAAATGAAAATGAGTATGAAAATGACTATGAAGCTTCATAGAATCGTGTAAACGAGTGTCCCCAAACAAATAATAATAATAAATATCGTTACATAAGCAAAATAAATTATATTCATTTGGGACCTTCGACTCATTGCCTTTTACCTTTTACCTATCAAATGTATTAAGGTATTTAGTGTGTAGAAAAGATTTGATTGGAATTCCCCGAATGGTTACAATTCTTCCTGTGGCTCATTAGGCCACGAGCCCCGCACAAGTGACCGTGTAATAATGCTAAACGAATAGGTCCTTAAAAATGGCGGAGACCATGATCATGAACAAGAAATTATCAATTAATAGGAATGACCTTCCCCCCCCTAGTAGCGATTGTGCAAATTTTCTAGATGATTCCCTATGTTTTTGAGAATACTTGGCTTCTTAAATCATAATGTTCATTATTATTTTGCTCTACCGCAGGGTAAAGTCTTGAGGATGAAGATAATATGTACAAGGATTTCGATATGGATATGCTGTTCATGAATAAATCTGTTTTATGCCATCGTGTGTTTGTTTATTCACATTTCACCCACACACACACACACACACACACACACACACACACACAGAGGTAGATACAGAGAAATCCTGCCATACGCAATTCTATTTCACAGGTAATCCTAATTGATGATGAAGAAGAGAAGGACACAACATGATTTGCAGTAGTTGGATAATGGGAAAATTATGTTCGGTAGATATTGTTTGATTTGTTTTTCATGGCTATTCATAAATTGGATTGTCTGATGAAATATTTGTCGTAATAAATGGCACCGAAACGTGACGCTTGCTAACATAAGAGCCGTACAATTGACGCAGGTTCATGCCACGCTTTGTCCTTTGGGAAAGGATGGACTGGTTGAGAAGGACTCGTACGAAAGTTATATGCAAGATGCCTCAGGTGCTGTTGCTGTTGTTGTTGCTGCTGCTGTTGTTACATATTGCTGTTGGTGACCCAGATGTAAGTACATTGCTGTCATTCAGCACTCAACGTTAAAACATGGCCCACAGAGCTTGGCTAATAACAATAAAAGCAAAAACAAGACCAGGCCAATACTTGTTACCGAAGCGGATCAACTCTCTATTGGTGTCTCGCTTTTCTTTCTGTCACTCCAACTTTTACCCCTCTATTCCCCCCTGTATCTCTTTATCCTTTACTATCCCTTAACACTTCTCACTCACTCACTCACACAGTCTCTGGCAAGAAGAAATATACAGAAAAAGGAAAGAAAATTCTATTGTTTAATGGCCGATTCAGGTTTTTTTTTTTGCCTTGCCCATTCAAACCTGACACCGTTGTTTAATGGCCACCTCCACCTCCCATTTACCTCCATCTACTCCAGTCACAGGAGCGGACGTTCGCATGTACAGATAAAATTTTATTGCACAACTCAAAATCAGAGAGCAGGCCAACGAGAATATATGTATATATATATATTATATAAGCCTACATATATATATATGTATACCCCCTTCTTAAAAGTTACGCCCACTTTGAGTGAACCGTCCAGAAAGCAAGAAAATCGTTAATTTGCCCAGAGACCGACCCAGAGGTGGTAACTTAAAACAAAGCGCCAGAGAATATTGCGTAACATAAAAAACTGATTTTATTCAGAGATGTTTATAGGTATATGTATGTATGTATATGACAGCTCGAAACTATAGTCGACCCATAAAAAACGTAAGAAGACCGATCCTTGATACTTCTTTAATATAGAGTTGTGGCAACATTGGCTGTTCCATTTTCGTTGTTCCTCATCCATGCATTTACTTAACCTCAAAGCTAGTTAGGCTTCTTTTCAATAAATTGTTTTGCTCCAACTCAAAGTCTGTGACAAGTAGATAGACAATTGTTTCCCCGTCTAGCCGTAAATATGTGGCAACTAAAAAGGATCTGTCCAACTGTCTAACTGACACTTTCGATTCGTATCCTTCGTCCTTTTGTATTTGACGGAGAGTCGGGCCACAGCAAGTAAGCCAAGTTAATGAACCCATCGTCCATGAATGTGCAACTTTATTTGGGGAACCAGCCATAAGGCCATGAGCCCATCCATCCATCCATCCATCTAGGCATCATTGGTTTTTCTCTTATTTTTCTTTTTTATTACGAGTATTTCTTTCTTATTCTGTGCAATTACGTGAAATCACAAAAATACATTATTTTCAGAAGAAATTGACGTTGTTGTCAGCACCTGTCCATGACATACCAAACCGAATACACCTACCCATTACACATACAATGTGTGTGTGTGTGTGTGTGTGTGTGTGTGTGTGAGTTGTGTGACTGTGTGTTTATACATACATAATATACGAAATAGACATCAAACATTTGGGGAAGTAAAAACAATTATACATGCACATGAGCTATTTTAATGGGTAATTGCGAATGGCTAATGGGAATGTTATGGAATTAAGTATTATTGCAGAAGAGGAGGGGGGCGGGGGGTCCGAAAAGGGCATGAGCAATTACTTCTTATTTTTTTTTTCGCGTGCCATGACTCACACTCGTAACTAAATGAAAGATTTTTGTGTTTTCCATTCAGCATATAGAAGTTACATATTTATTTATTTATATATGTATTTACAAACAGGGAAAACCAAATGTAGAGCGGGACGAAACTGACATATACCCCACCACTCTGACACTCTGATACTACGGTCCTCAGCTCCTTGCTCCTTCTCCGCTCCACTGCTTCCGTCGACAGTATCTCGTTTTGAGAAGGGTAGAGAGTGAAATACCGAGTGTAAATTGAATGAAAATGAAACCCTTACACAGATAGACAGACCGGCAGAATCAACCATCCGACTGACTAGGTTCAACCAACCCACCAACCCACCCACCAACCTATCCCACCCATTTAACCCACCAACAGTTGTCTATTGAGGCTGATTCAAATTGGGATTCAGTGTTTTGGTCTGCGGGTTCATTGGTTAGACAGTGATGCTTGCGACAGGCAGCAGCCAGGCAGGCAGGCAGGCAGCCATGATGGACTTTGTATACCCACAGAAAATGTGTATATAAATATTTTACATGTGCTTCTTTTAGCTTTTTCCCTCGCATATTGTGCAAAATGTATTTTTAAGTAGATACGACCGCAATGAAAATGAAAATCAATCAACGGAAAATGGACGCATCAAAAATTGACAGATGTGAAAATAATCGCCAATGCACCCATCCACTTTCCACCATCCCCCCATGCCCCATCCACTATAAGTATATACGTCATTTAGCTGGCAGCTCCAAGCTCCAAGCTCCTACTTACCGCTGCTCAACCCATTACAAATGAAAAGGTTCTGCGGGCTTATAACCAATGAAGCAGAAAAGCGAAAACTTGTATACCAACAAAAACAACAAAGAAAACAAAATTACATATTTACGCCTAAGCCGACTACCGAGATACCACATTTATGCTCTAAAGGGTATTTCAAATATTAATTATGTCAAACTGCATATAACTCGTGTGATTTGTTTTTATTACCGGGAGGAATTGGATCTGATCTTCAGACGCTGATTAAGTGTAGAGGCTGATCTCTAAATTTCGTTAAATTACATTTCGTCTGACCAACTATTCCCATTGACCCTTTTTTTCTGACATACACGGTATCGAAAAAAAGGAAAGGAATTGAATGGAATCATGATGCAGGCCTACTTATTATTTGTAGATATAAAATGGTCACGAAAAAGCAAACTTAAAATGTTTTTCTGTGTTTACATTCTGGATTCAATTCCTTTGTCCAGACATATCGGAATATTATATACTTGCATACATCAGATATGAAGCGAATTGGGGCGTCGACTTTGAGATACCTTGCAAGTGGAGCAATTTAGGGACCCACCGATTAATTTGAGTAAAAGGATGCTAGCTTTATTTTGTTTATTATTGTTAGAATGTGAATTGAGTTAGTATACCTCCTCAATATGTTGTATTTTGAATTATTTGAATTTTAATTCAAAATCCTTTTCTTACTTATATTAATTCTCCTGCTGTCCTTAGCGTTGCCAGATCAAATTATAATTAAGCTGTTAGAATGCTTTTTGCCACTATTCTGGTGCTGTTAAGTTGTACGCAGTTGAAATTTTACTATAAACACATTTCTTTATTTACAGTTGCTTACAATCGAATAGGGCATCTCGAAGTCGGTGTGCTCCGGGTGCTTGTTAATGGAATATTTTGAAATCTATACTTAATGTGAATGGTCATTACAAGGATATCGTAAACGCAGGCAGTTGGATGGACGGACAGAACAGATAGGATAGCGAGACATGGCCAGACATGGCGAGACCGAACGCGAAAGAGATGTAAAGACATGGGGATGGAGATGGAGATGTATTCGGTTAATTGGAGCGCATGATTGATTGCAGTTTCCATTAATTACACTCACGCTTCTGTTCGTGCTTCGTGTTCATGCTCATGGCTGACACTCTTTCTGGTCATTAACCATGCCCCATTAAAAATTCAAAGATTATTTAATATATGCAGCAGTAAATAAATTACGATGCGAGTGCCCCGATTGACATTCGCCCACATTCCACCATCTACATCCACACACACACCCACACGTACACCACCTACAAATACACACATACGTAAGTATAAGTATACTTAGTACATTACCTACCCCTGGAGACTTGAATGAATGTCATTTATTTAGTTTCCCATTAACATTAAATTTTCCCAATGACTGCTTAATGAAGACATCAAAATTTTCCTCACTATCCCCGCTCTCATTCCCACTATTCTCTCGCAGCAACAAAAAACATTATTATTCTCACTCAAAAGAAAAACTCTCTAGTGAAAAACAGAGCGGATATTTCTGGCTCCGGTCACCCGGGATTGAAACTGTTTGTACATTGAACAACGAGAAGACATAGAAACCCAATAGAAGAAAAAGAAACAACAAAAAAAAAAAAAACAGCACGCCGGTGTCTATTTATGGCAAGTTCCTTCACCGCAAACATATTTCAAAATCAACACGATCGCATGGCACAGACGCATACAAGTGCATGATAATGGGACCATATATCTGAAGACTGACGAGCTGGCGAGCTGGAAACCGAGGGAAGATGGGGAAGACCCCAAGAGAGAGTACAAGTATGTGGACTATATTCTTCTATATTTATGTATATACGCGAAAGCTCTTTTGCTAGCATGAATTTTCGAAAATTTTCAACTGAATTGCAAAAAAATGCATGGAGAAAGTGCGGCTGCCAATGGGGAGCAAAGCTCTCATCATAGATCTAAGCATTTCTGTAGAGGATCCCTCTTGTTTCCCTAATATTGTGTAAGGATTTCAATTTGTCAATCGTATCGTCCCAATTTAATCTTGATAAGTGTCCCTTATAAGACGTGATTATTATGGGGACTTAGGAGGTATTATTATTATGCAAATGCCGTTACTTACAATTAGAACCGGTTTTTTGGTGCATCCTTGTGGGATTTCAGGAATTTTTGCTACGTTTGCTTTCGCTCTAATGCCTAAGTCGAAAACGGATCTGGTATTCAGTTGGCCTCCTGGCTTTGCTTGCCTTGTTGTTGTTGTTGTGGTTGGTCCCAATGGAAAGTACTCTTGAACTCAGCTCAGCTCGGCTCAGCGACCCAAACCCAAACCCAAACCCATACAGTCCACCCATACACCCACATACCATCCGCCTACCAACTGTGTCTTTAAGCTAAGGCTAGCTTTTGATTGCATGGCACTTTAAAAGGTCCGGACGCTGGTGATGGTGCTTCGACTTCCTGTTCTTGTGTGCCTGCCGGTTTTGCCTCTGATGCGGTTTCGCGGTTGCTGCCCTAATCTGCATACAAAGCGGATATATGGCCAGAGGCGGAAGTGGGGGGACGTGAGGTGGTGGTAAGGTGGTAAGAGGTCGAGTTGAAGCACCAAAAAACATATTTGACTTTTTCCACATACACATACACACACACACACACACATAACCACACAGCCCATTCAGTATTCACACACTGACATCAGCCTGAGTGTTTGTCCTGTGTGTGTGTGTGTTTGTGTGTGTGTGTATGTAAACTACATATGGCCATGTGTATGGACACTTAAAAAATCCTGTTAGCAAGACGTCCCACCACCACCGACTTTAACCTACACTCTATCAAGGAGAGGCGTAACCGAAAATCCATAATATTTAACCCATTCGAATTTTCACACCTACTCAAAGTTTGAATGCCATCTGACACCTGATACAGCTCTCCGTTGTCCGCTCCACTCTCCCGCAATCCCATAGTCCGTTAAAAGTATGGTTTATGGCTAGAACTGCGGTTTTTGGTATAAACATTAAGCCACGCTGACGTTTTACGGTGTACAATGGAAAATATATGATATATATATGTGATATTTTGGTCAAAAGTTTTACACTTCTGCGCAATGTGTTGTGCAGATATGACCTTTATCTATATCTACTCCATATCTGTTTTCTATATAGGATTTGGGATGGAAACCTAAGACAAATTCAAACAAGATCAGATATAGAACGCACAGTTCTATCTTTTCTTTAATAGGTCTGCTGCTAAGTATTAGTAAAATTAACAATGCGTTTAAATATAATTTTTAGACGTTGCGGAACTTAATTTTTGATGATAGTATTAAAGGTAAATTCATTGCACTTTAAACTTAATTACCGCCTCTTAATAGACAGAAGGCACAAATTTGAATTAGTTAAGTCATATAATTTATATTTAATAGCCGTATAAACTTAATGTGCTCATGGAACATTAGGCAAATGCAGGATAATGCTCTACTGAATTCCGTTTTTTTTTTTGTTTAATTAAGTTCCGACACGGGACTTTAGTGTAGTAGGAGATCGACTATTGAAAATCAAACGTGCTGCTGCTGACATTTGGCAGAAAATGTTCGTATTCAACTTAAATGTGAAAGTCATCGCTGAAACAAAGGCCTGCATAAAACGTTTTCTCGTAGGGGAAAAAGAATATTTATCTTATACAAAGAGTCACGAAAATATCAAATGGCCCCTCGTAAATCAGCAGCAAATTGACTGTTGACCTATGTACAATGTACTGCTTATATATATAGTATATTATATATTAAAATGTATGCATATGGGGTACCCACTTTGTATATAGTATTCGGCGTCTTCTTGCAATATTCGTTGCTGTTGCTGTTGCTGTTCTTGTGGTTGTGGTTGTTGTTCCCGTTGTTCCTGTGGTCGTTGCGCCTTCAGTAAATAGCCGCTGCAGCTGCTGCTGCTGCTGCTTCTGCTTCTGCTTCTCGCTTGATAAAATTGACAATAATTTTTGGCACGCGCGCGTCACTGCGCAAGGAGACGGCGAAGGAGGAGCAGTACACAATACAACAAATGCTGATGCTCGTCCATGTTGCCATTTATACATGTGTGTGTGTGTGTCTGTGTAAGTGTTAGTGTGTGTGCGTATGGCCTGTGTGTGTGTCTGGTGTGAAGTGTATCGTGTGTATATCTTCTCACTGATCCGATAAATGAGAGAGACGAGCCAAAAGAAGACAGCTTTATGTGTGGCTAAACTGCATCTGCTGCTGCTGCTGCTGGTGTTGCTGCTCCTGCTGCTGTTGCTGCTCCTGTTGATGTTGCTGCTCCTGTTGATGTTGCTGCTGCTGCTCCTGTTTATGTTGCTGCTGTTTCGGTTTCATCTCTTTCATTTCCACTTTCCTCTTTTACACTTGTTTTCATTTCTTTTTTAACCCAAAAAAAAATTTGTCATATTCAGATTAACTAAAAAAAAAAAAGAGTAAAGAGCATCCAACAAACATCAGGCATTTTGTACGATAATTCTGCAATATATATATACTTGTGTGTATATGGACAAGTATATACATATATATATATATATGTACATATATGCAAAGACGCGATATTCACGACAACTCGACGCTGTTTTTTTTTTGTTGTTTTGCCTTCAACTCCAATTGCCACTTGTCCAATTGCAATTTGCCAAAGTTTAGTATTCTATTTTTAACAACTGGGACTGGGGCTCGGGTTGGGGTTGGGGTTTGGGTTGGGGATATGCTTTTGTATTTGGCATTTGGACCCTTTTCTTTTCTTTTTCACACTCAAAGCCAATGGCAGAGTTCTTGAGTTCTAATCTAGTTATTCAGTTATTCAATTAGTTAGTAAGTTAGTTAGTTTAGTTTGACAATTCTTTTGTCGGATATACATATATGTATATATGTGCATATATCGGGAAAAGTTCAAGCACTTTATGTTTCCCACTGTCTATGGGGGTGTGTGTGTGTGTGTGTTTACTATATTGTTGTTGTTGTTGAAAGTTTTTAATTGCGACTGCTGCGCGACGATAGAAGTATGCAGAACATTTCTTTTCTTTTACACACACACACACACACAAACACACGCACACACATACACACACACACACACACAGGCAGTCGACAGCGACTGCGACTGCGACTGAGACTGACATGAGGTGGTGAACGGTGAGCGCCGACAAGGAAAGACGGAGAGAGAGAGAGAGTCCGTCCGTGTTGGTTTCACGTTGATGTTTCCGTTAGTGTTGTTTGTGCGATACTGACTCAATTTGTTGCTCGGCACCGTGTATATACGTAGATGTAGTCGTTGCCATGCATTCCCTCGGTTAGGTCGGTCGATTGGTCGTTAGCTCGGTCGGACTGAGGTGGATCGGCGGGTTGGTTGGTTGGGTGGTTGGGTGAGTCGTTTAGTCAAACCAGCGGCGTCCGCCCCTCTAGGACTGGAGGTCGAATCGGGACGCTTATGTTCTAACTGTTTATGTTTCCGTTTTGGTCCCGTAAATGTCCCCCCGTCCCTTTCCCAGTCCCTGTCCCTGTCTTAGTCCCATTCCCAGTCCCTCTCGGTCATACATACATACATACAAACGCATAAAATGAAGCTTCGTGAAGTGCGAATGCCATTACATACATATATAGAATGTCGGGAATCGGGAGTCGGTTCACATTCGGTTGCCAGTAAAACAATTCCTCCCGTTCCCGTCATTTATACCCAACAGGAGCGAAATCGCAAATTAGTGGAGGTGCATTGACGCAATGCGAAAACGTTTCACTCGACTTCTCTATCCCTAACCTAACCGATATTCCGCCAAAAATATTGAAATCATTTGACCAGCTGATACACGTGATGGAAATGATTTTCTACAGTTTTGAAGTTTCGTCACTGAGCTCCCCGCCAATCTGCAGTGGCGTCACCGGTCATCCTTGTCTGCGCCATCTTTCTTTCTTAAGGAAGGTCTGAAAAGGAATGGGCATTGAATGGCAATGGCTAATGGATGAACAGAATTTGTGGATGAAGATTGCTGCTTGCTAATGGTGGCCCTGTAGTGTTTGCTGCTGGTGTAGTTCTTCCTTCACTTAAAGTAGATATATTCAGATGATACAGAAACCATGGACATGACAATACGAATATTATTTCAGCCAGTTTTTTAAATGGACGCCTTGCCTAAGTTTCCTGGGAAAAGGACCATATCAAAATAAAAGTATTTCTAAACATCGCACTTCAAATTTTTCTCCTTATCTTTAGTAATGAAGAAACTATTAAGAATATATAGATATATGAACTTTCTTTACAGTTTGCATAAGCGTTTGATAAATCTTACATTTATAAGTATATCCACATCGACAATTTTCTATTCATTTTGGTAAAACAAAAACTTTTAGCTTTTCCAGGCTCTAACTGAATCATTTTCATACCGACAAAAAACTTGGAAACTTATGCCCGATTGGAGATTTCCTTTTTTTTTTATAATTTAACTCACTTCACAGGTTGATCATAGGAACATAGAAACATACAATACCCTTTTTCTGCGTGAAAAATATTTATTCTTCATCTGTTTCCAGAAGTCTTCAAGATCTTTTAACTACAATAGATATTTTGACCGATCAAATTATTATTCCTATTGATGACAAATTTGTGATCAAAGTGAATATATCCTTTCTTTAAAAAGGATAACAAACAAAAAAAGCAAGCAAAGCCACACAGGAAACAAGGGGAAAGAGAAAGTTGACGATTCCCATATGAGTTTGTTGTTTGAGGTTGAACGAAGTTGTCTACCTGTCCAAACTTTATTATATGAATGGTGAACGGTGGAATGTGGAATGTGGAGTGAGGAAGAACAACAAAGGCGCACACAGAACTCTTTTATACATTTATACAGACATACATACATACACGCAAGTACTCACTCATATATTGATTTGTGTCAGGGCATGGGCACTGACAACAAGGTGTACATACCCACCTACCCAACCAACCCAGCCACCCACACCACCCACACAACCACCACGTTGTCCTCACCCCTCCGTCTCATGCTCTACCGCACATTGAATGGACAATTGTTGTACATAATTCATAAGAGGCATTTTAGTAAATAGTTTACCTTATTTTTTCTTCCTTTCTTCCTTTTTATGCCCTTGCTTAGGGTATTATAAAAATTGTCAAATATCCAAATCCATTCTAAGAACCAATCAAATCAAATTAGTTTTACAGAAAGCCTCTGATCAGTGTTCAACTATCACCCAAATTGTTGTATGTTTAGGCTAAACAATAGGGAAAGGTCATGTATAGTAGGAGGAGAATTTGACGGCGACTCTGGGCAATAGTTTTCCTAACGGAAAGAGTATATGAACTTCGGTCCAACCAAAATGACTTTCGAAATCATTGAAAATAATATAAATTTCTGTATCATACTCTGGGTGTATCACACTCCATCTTAGCTTGTGGAGTATAAATTAATGATGGATGTCTTCATGGCAGCCACGAAAAGCTCAATTATAGGACGTACCAATTTAGAGACCAGGCGATATTATATACTCGCAACTAACCTACGAAAATGGGAGCACATTAATCAAAACCAATTAATACCTGAACAAAAGGAAAAAGTCACCAAAAAAAAAAGGTCACCAATGGATGAGCTCGTCGTGCGGCAACCGCGGCAGCGGCTCTCTAGGAGTAGGAAAAGGTAAAGGTGAAGGTGAGGCAGGTTTAACCCTACTAACGTTCAAAAATTCAAATATATGGGAGGGTTGTTCCAAAAATGATTTACGAACCGACTTCAGTAGCTGCGACAAAGAGATCTGATAATAATTTATCAATACCACGACACACACGCAGACACACACACACATAGAGAAGGAGATAGATAGTCCATGTTCAAGGCTTTGGCTTTATTATGCTTACAAAAGCCATGAACGCGGTCCCACTAAAGCGCCGAGTTCACAATTCCATTTTCTTTTTTTTTTTTGCTCACGAAAATATTCCAAATCATAGGTCACGAATAAATATATATAGATAAATAATTCGAAATTCTTTAACTGAAAGCATTTGCTTCGTTTATCAAACCAACTAAAAGGTAATTAGATATTCGGTTTTGTGTGTGCAATAAAATACATATTTAGGATAGACCTGCCGCCCCACATAATCCGGCCTTGTCTATGACCTATAAAAAGCGTGGTTTGGGTCTCTTGAGCAACCTACGCCCACACCAAATGACTTTACATTATGTGCCCACTTCATACACATGCATATGTTTCAGCACCTCAACACAGGACATACTGCCAATAGCTCTGATTCTTAAATGAGGCACACAAACTCAAATAAAGAGGGGACCTTAAATCAGATCGCCAAAATGTATGCTAAACATATTTATAAACACACATACATATGCATGATGTCAGAAAAAATGATTCTTTTTTTTTGTTTTGTATTTGTTAAATTTGTTATTGTTCAATTTTATGCCATACATTGTGCTGCTTTGGGCCATAAAATACATTTCATCAATCTTTATGGGGTTATGGAGTTACAAATGTTCTGTTAGCGGGCGCAGCTCCAGATGCAGATATGTATATGTATTTATGTATGGACTATACATATATGTGTGTATGTATGCACATTATGTCAAACACATGACCATTGTGCGTGTTGCTCCTGAATGCCAAACCCTGAATTTAACGTTTTCTAGGTCACAAACAGGAGCGGACTCTAAGGGGGAATCGACAAAAGAGATTGTTTATTCCAGTTCAAATTGGTAACTGTCGCAAATAAGTGGCAAGCAACTTGCACAGTTTCCTGTAAACAATTCATCAAATTAAATTCACACGAATTAGTCATAAATTCTTTATTAAAGTGCCTCCCACCAACTCAATAACAAGCTCATGCCATCTCACTCACTCACGGTAACTCTTATCGGCTCATAAACACTTAAGCGCCTCTGTCGGCCAACAGGTCCAGTTGTAAGCCTTTGGAAACAAACGGTTTTTTTTATGCCCATAGGGTAAAAAAGGGTTAAAGCCACAAAATTTGACATTTAATATTAACGCAGATTAACTGTACAAAAGATTTTATAATTCTGAATTTTTAAATAGGTATTAAAACACCATGATTAGCAAATTACAAATGCAACTCATAAAATTGGAATTTTTTGTCGCTGATCCTCCTGGCAAAAGCGTAATGGCTGAAGCATAGCTTCTCCTGACAGACAACGAGTGCCAGCCAATAAGGATAATTTTAAAGACTTTCGCAATTTGTGTGTATTGTTCAGATTCCAGCAGATGAAGTTTTTCGGCCGTCAAAGTTTACATTAATAAATAATTCATTTCCGTTAAGTATTCCTAACATAACATTCTGTCAACAACAAAATCGAAATCAATAATACAATGCCTGTAATTTAACCATACTGGCATATATGTATGTGTATGTACATATTTTCATTCAATAAACTTGTATTGTTGGCTAAGTAGAGGTCCACACCCGTCAACAATTGTCAATATTGTGACTAAAATACCTATTATGCGATTATTTCAATTTAAATTTCAACATATACATTATTTAACAATTCATTTTTGTGATTTTTATTATAGATTTATTCATTTCTTATATATTTCTTACACGTAACATTTAGTCAATATTTAATTGGACTTATAGAATATGGTGAAAAAAAACGTAGAGCTTAAATTAACAAAAAAAAATAACTAACCAGCTCATTTGAATATTTTCTTCATTTCCATTTTGCGATTTTACTCTAAAAACATTTTGGTTTCTTTTATTGAGTGTTGAGACTTAATACTTTTTAGTTATATTATGAATTCCATATAAACATAAAACAAAATAAACTTTAATTTAGGTAGATCAAACAATTTGAATATTGGCATTGAAGTAAAAATTACTGGATTTTTGTAACGACGTTAATTTAATTATATATGTAGGTATGTGACATGAATCGAATTTGAACATAGTGTAATTACTTTTAAGTTGTTTGTTGTCGTAAATTTAATATTATTTAATTATAAATTTGTTTTTGTTTTTGTGAAAAATTTGAAATTGAGTTGGCAAGCGCAAAAGTTTTATAGGAAATTTTCATAAACATGAATTAGTGGTCCGTTGCCGGTGGTTCCGTATGAAGTTTAAGACACAGTTCATTGCATTTGAGGATGGCCGATAGATATAGAGATACAGAGACAAAAACAGGGGACAGGGACAAGGACAAGGACAAGGACAGAATGCAGATGACAAAAGCCATGAGTTTGGAGTGTGACAGAAAAGCGGGTAAGAGGGATTAATTAAGAAGGTACCGTATTTGATAAAAATTCATCTCGTTGACAGAAAATCAATAAAAGTTATTTTGTTTTTTGTTTTTTTTCTTTGGTTTTTGGGTTTTTCTCTGAAATAACAAATACTTTTTGAGTCACATTAATGATATTTGATTTAAGTCGATTTTAGTCGGCTGTATCTTGCTTTGGCTTTGCTTTTCTATATGTCGAAGCCAGAATTGTCTTAAGGTATACCATAGTCAATATGTTTGTATAGTATAGCATATAGTATATATTTACATATGTATACATACATGTAGTATGTATGTATGTATATATATGTATACAATATATGTTTATACATATGTCCAATTAAACATCCACAACCATTTTCTTATGTATATCTGTATTACCGACAACCGAGCAGAACTCATCAAATGAGATCTTCCCGTCTTCATCTTTGTCGGCAAAACAAATTGTCTTATCGACAATCTGTTGCAATTGTGTATCCTTCAGATTATTGCCCACCATCATTTTGAGCACCTGGAAGAGTTCACCATTCGAGATGTAGCCATCGTTGTCCATGTCATAGATGCGGAAAGCAAAACGAAGCTTGGACAATTTATCGCCTCGTACACTAAACTGTGAGACACCCTGTATGAATTCCTTGAAGTCAACCTCACCATTTCCATCCGCATCGAAAATGTCAATTACCCGCTGCACGAGAGGATTCTGCTGCAGCTCCGGCAGCGACATGAACTCATCTATGCTGAGTGCACCCGAATTGTCTAGATCCAATTTGCGAAAACGTTTGCCCAGCCTTCTAATTTCATCCGCATCGAAATTCGAGCACATATCCATGGGCAGCGAAGTCTCATTTCCCATTCTGTGGCAGTTATTTTGATTAACTCGACGTTTTTATAATATTCAATTCAATGGGGCTTTCTATTGGAAATTATAGATCAAAATTAACGCTCCAAAAAGTCATAGTCAGAAGGAATCACTCACCTGCCACAGATGACAACAACAACAAAATCTACACAATTTTTATATTTTTCAATAACAGCCTTCGGATAGTATCGATTTTCCAATTTCTCATGTACACATACGTCAGCTCTGGCTTAGTTTTCCATTTTTATTCTCACTGGAAACCTTGTCTATTGATATCTGGATATATACACGGGATTAGTCCACTATAAACATTAATGCGACCGATTTAACTCAAGCCGTTTTTAGAATTTACCACAAGATAAGCCAAACCATCAGTTGAGTTTATAGTTTGGGGCGGAATACGAATTGGGGGATTCGCTCTCTCTCTCTCTCGCTCTCGCTTTTTTGTCTCTATAAGTATGTCTCTCTTTCCCACCACTTGGTTGAGCTGCAAACAAGCGACTAATTTATTTGCGAGAAAACTAAGCAAACAGGTCAGGTACACAGGCACAGGCGCAAAAATGTATTTTTCAGATTCAAAAAGCGCACTCAACAAAAAACATAGATGGCGCTGCAGGTGAAACGTGAAGTGTGGCCAAAGTTTAACAAATTCGCCGAGTTGTATGCAACAAATGTCTGACCTCTGAGTTTTCCATTACTCGAATTAAAGTTTGCATTGAACAAAACAATAAAATTATATTATCTTGTTTTAGGTTAATAAGTTATGAAGGTTGGCGAATAGTTTGAACAAATTGAACACGGTATATCTCATTTTAGTAAAACGGCTTTATTTTGTATTACTTAACCTAAATTACTTATTACAAATGAAGTAAAACACTAGAGATGATGCTGGTGCGGCAATTACGATAAATTTAAATTGCCTTATCGACTTCATGGTGCTCCAAGTGTTTCATATATGCCAGAAAGCATGTCCAGCATAAGCTACACACACTGATGAAGGGCACTCTATTCCGTTCCGGTATCAAGGTGAAGTTAATAGTGGCTACAAGTGGCCAAACACAGAGCGCCACCTAAGGAATGCCATTATTTAGTCCGATAGGTGAAGCAATTAGTTCGAAATTCACATATTACCTTGTAGGTGGGAATGAACTTCTTGCCCACCTCAGCCACCGCTTCCCGGACTGTCTTGGACTCAAGCAGGCTCATGATAAAGTAGAAACAAGTCATGGCCCCTGGAGTATAAGATATAGTTTCCACCGCCGCTTTTATAATCCCCGTACGCAAGGACGTTTGAGGCCACATGGCGCTGGAGATCTGCACAAAATCAAAGCCGAATTAACTATATTTATGAAATGGGCTTTACCTTAACCCAGCCATAGAGGGTGGGGGCCACAAAAAGTCCGCCATACATGCTAAACCGCATCACTCGCCACCAGTCATAGTTGTCTGAGAAGAGATACCATTTTATTTATTATTATCTGTGATTTCATCTTGTGTCCTCTCTCACCCCAACGCCTTCCCTCGACTGTCTGTTGAATCAACGAGCCTGTGGGCCAGATTAGGCTATAGGATATCATACCGCGCACTATGGGATATTTGGTGACGAAAACCTTAAAGTTCTGCCACATGGCACAAACCTGCAATTGTACAATTCACAGAAATATATATTAATTTTTTATGTACATGTCAATATAAAAAGTTCCCAAGCCTTCGCCGACCTAGACCGCGACACAGAGATTGCGGGTGTTAATTGGTTTGGATGCTGTTATCAATAAACCATTTATGAAAATTGAGCTACCTCATCCGATTTGAACTCCACCCAAAGAAAAGTTCCACTGACTTTGACACAATTTCCATATCATGCTGATCCAGAGTTTTTCGTTCCTTGTCATCCTTTTACTCCATAGTTATATTAAAAAGTGATGAAATGAAATGGATTTTGTACTTGTTTTATTGTCTAAAAATTGTTCTACGGCGCAACAAATGAAATCTGTTACAAACTTGGAAATTTCATGTCATATTTGTCCTAAGATCGATCTGTCAATCCCCTGAAAAGTTACCTAACACTTATAAAATAGTATAACAACAACAATTACTACATAACTTAGATATGTACACACAAAAAGAATGGGACTACGATTGCGTTTGCTGTAACTGCAATTGCGTCTCATTCACTAATTCGTGATTTAACTGCTCCGACGGATGATGCGTTTTCATAAAGGCCAGAAAAATAGTCCACATCAGACTGCAAATGCTCACAAAGACAACGCGATTATGCTCGGGCACCAGGGCAAAGTTGATTGTCTGTAGAAATGGCCAGATGCACACGCCCACCTGAGTTGAAAATGGGATGAGATTAAGAGTTAGGATTGGGGCAAAAAAGATTTATAATTTCATTCCATTCCCATCTTTCTTCACGTTGGATTAAATCGTCCCTTTATTGAATTACGTTCCTACCTTATAGGTCGGCGCTACCTTCTCTTTGGCTTCTTCGATGGCCTCGGCAAACGTCTTAAATTCCAGCAGACTCATGCCCATAAAAAAGCTAACACAGGCGAAAGGTCCATAGGAAATTTGTTCGGTCAGAGCCTAAAACAGCAAATATTGTACACTTTTATGCGAGTCCTCATCATTATCACTCGTTACACTTACCTTTATTACGCCTATGCGAAGATTTGTCTGTGGCCACATGGCACTACTGAGACGCACCCAACCGTAGAGAGTGGGCGCCACATATAAAGCACCAAAGAGACTAAAGCGCATGGCTCGCGGCCAATCGTAGTTGCCTGAAGTATGGATGGATGTATGAGTGAATGCATTGATGAATTGGCCAGGATGAAAAGGGATGCGCTTACCAAAATGTCGCCCTTCCAGCGTCTGCTGTATGAGACTTCCAGTTGGCCACATAATCGCATAAGTTAAAGCTCCCTTGGCCATGGGATGCAATTTCGCCTTGACCGCCAAATAACGCTGCCAGCTGGCCACGGTGGATTGCATCAATTTTACAGCTTGCACAACCATTTGTTAGCCGGTATGGGAAAGCCAGGGAAATGTGTTGAAGTGGGATGGGGTGGTGGTGTTAGCTTAAAATCGAGACATACACACAATGAGGAGGCATTGACAGAAATAGCAAACATTTTGTAAGTAAACTACCCAATTCTCATTCCCCGTGACAAGGTCAAGGTCTGCGATCATGGGACATCATATTATCAGTGATCATTAAAACTACATAAACTAAAAGATTCTAATTATTATAACTTGCGTTTCTTTCTCCTCCTTAAACTGTGTTTCGAAAATAGAGTAAATTGGAACTGCCGTAGAAATACTTTCGACTAAGAATCACGCACTTTTCGGCAGCAAAAGTTGCACTACAACTGAAAAATGCATGACTAAAACAAATAATTTCGAAAATTGCATTTAAGAGAATCTAAATTTTCTCTCAATTTCAATGGCAATTACGAACACAAACGATCATGATACGAATGGGCCAATGAGGGGAGGTGGAAATATATGATTATGAAAGCAGATTTCTTATGATCTTGACCCTGAACTAGAGAGAAAGTCGGTGACACTTGCTCAATGCAAAAAATTTCTGCATTTTGTAGAACCATTTCCTATTTCCGTATTGGGGAACACTGTTTCACCAGCATTGAATAAGTGTCGACATTTTTATACTCTTTCACTGATTGATAAAAAAGAGGTTTATCTTAAGAAGAATAGTTCATTAATGAAAAGTTTTTCAAACTAGTTTACACAATGATTGTTAAAATTAAGGTTTCTTAAGTTTATGATGCTAACGTGTTTATTACATGAGAATTTCATCATGAGACGATATTGTCCCGTGATTTCTTTTAACAAGCGGAAGTTAATTCCGTGACACTTTTTGATGTGCTGTCAGTTTTTCTAAGATTTCTAGAAACATCATGTAAACATTTATATATATTCCCCAAAGTGGAGTATTAAAAGTGAGAGTGAACAAGAGAGGAATACAACGGAAATGATTCGCACTGTTATACAATAAGTGAGAGGAGAATGCCAGAGGGTGAGATGAGGTGCTGGGTTTGACGCCACTCACAATAGATTACGTCGCTAGGCCAACACATGTGTTAACAGAGTACAGAAACTACGAATCGGGAGAGAATAAATGTATCTCATTTAGTCGTTCATGTGTATTGTTCATACTTACAAATCTTTATTTCAGTAGTTGGCGAACAGGATGCAAATTCGTTTATATGTAATTCCTTAAACTAATTTATTGGATTTCAAGTTTGTACTATTCGTTACGCCCTGTGTGGAGCTGGAGGCATCCGCATCTCGTGTTCACCTTGTTTTTCCTCGTATCTGACTAATAATAATACAAAAACAAAAAACCAGAATAATAATACTAAATAATAAACAATGCGAATGTCAGCTGTTTTGTGTGGGAGGGGAGAGCTTTTCGGAATCCAGCAATCGCTCATCGGCTATCGAAATTAATTTGGCGCACTTTGCGAATTTTTATGCTTTTAATGTAGTTGCCGGTTATATTTATAAAAAAAAAATCATGATATCTGCGAAGCTATTGGCAATTTATTAATTATTTTCGTACTCCAGGTTCAGGTCCACCTTCCAATGTTGAATCTTTGGAATTGGCTTTGTTGTCGCCCGTTCCGGACTTCGTCATCTCGTCAAATTGCTTGGTGAATACGAAACTGTGATATTGTTTAGCTAATTGGGAACATTGGAGTGGCTCATCGGGAAAGCCACGATAGCATAGGGCCAAACGTTTCTCCATATCGGTAATGTCACCGCTGCAATCTTTGGCCCACTTGACCGACTCCCCAAAAAGCTTGTTCACACGGTCCACACTTTTGTCGAATTGCGTTTCTTCGATTTCAATGGAACGCTTTTGCCAAGGAATCACAGCGGCAACTGGAGCGACCATTTCATTGGATTTCGTCGAATATGAAGAGGGGACTGCTGCGTTCGCACTAGATCTTGAAGAAGAGATAGAGATGCATGTGTCTGATCCTGTTCCCGTGGATGGCGAAATTGTTGGATTTGGATTCTTTGTGGTAGTGGCAGGGCGGTTGCATTTCTCACAGAAATGTTGCCCGGATCCCGAGGTATGGGTTACCGTTGATATGATGGGTGATGAACGTGTTGCCAAGTTCTCTGCGTCGGTGGATGCATTCAATTTGGCTGCGTTCTCAATGCGGGCAATAACATCTTCACTGAATTGAAAAGGGATTGTATTGGCCATATCAACGGTATGCGGCTTGCTGTTGCTAGCACCCATGCCTGCAAAACCTGGAAAATCTTTGCTCTCCTTAAATAAATTTTTTGTTTAAATTTAAATGCCAATTTCAACTGACGTGAAACTCGTATGTTTATATTTGAATTGACTCCCAAATGATGGTATTAAATGTTCACATTCTTCACAGCTGTCGATTGTCGCGCAAAACTATCGATAAGTTCATATCTGTGAATAGGGGCACATTTATCTCAAAATAGGGGGGACATTCTGCCAGCCACAATAACTAGTGCTGGAAAAACATCGATGTTTTCAAAACTTGGTAACATCGATGTATCGATGTAACATCGATGTTGTTTCCAGCTCTAACAATAACATAACATAAAAATTGTAAAGTGCATCAAATTCATGTTTAGATTTGATTTAATTTTAGTTGTAGTACTTTCGTAGCAAAATTCTCGTTTAGTTTATCTCGCGAATAAGATAATAACGAAGAGACTGAGATCTGAGTCTGTGCTTGTTAAATAATAAATAGAAAAGCGTGAGGGGAGGACCAGCAGGGGAGAGTGAGCCCGAAATTGAAACTAAAGAGCCGGGATTCACTTTCGCCAAAGGGAAAAGGACATACTAATAGTTGTAATTTTTCTAAGTGTGTGTGCATACATGTGTGTGCTCTCTGTGAGCGTGAGAAAGTTGACGCACTGTGCATTAATTGCACAAATCAAGTCAAGTGGCTTGCTACAGAAGTGAACACGGGGAGATTGGCCGTGATTATTCCCTGCTGCTACCCTTACACCTACCCCTAACACCCCCATACAATCGCGCTCAGTCTTCGTCAACAAACAAAAAAAATCACAATCTGGCTGAAAATTTCGGTAGTGTAGTGTTGGTGTGCTCAGTCTTTGTCTTGGAAGGGCAAACGACAAACCTCCAATAATACACGGAAAATACAAAAGAAATGGATGTCCTGGAACTGTTGCGTGCTAGTGCCAATGGCTGTTACAACACAATATTCTCGGATGCCTGGTGTCAATATGTGTCTCAGCAGATTACATCGTCGGTGAGTTCCTAAATTGTATTCCCAAAATTCTAGTAAGAGAAATCAGAGCAAAGAGCAGGGGCAAAAAGGGAAGGTGTTCAGGATCGCGCGCGCAAAAGCAGTTGCAATTGGTTTATTGTTTAGGCTAATAATAGTAGCAAACCCCCCTACACCCTCCCACCACCCTAAATCACCCAACCACCCACATTCTATGTCTATGTGCGTGAGCAAGTGACTTTGTCGCTCTCCCTCTCTCGCTCTCCAATAGATTAAAAACAGCTGCCTTTTACCTTGGCCATTGTTGTTGTTATATGTAGTTATCTCTTTTTATCATGCTGTTACACTTCCGTCAATAACAACAAGGAAGCAGCAGAGAATAAAGTTTTTTGTTCAGTATATCGAAGTGAAAATACCCTATATCTGTTAAAGCTAGATTAAAATCGCAAGAGAACAGAATCATTGTATTGTTTTATTTATATTTTAATTTATCGCAAGGAATAGCAAAGAAAAAACCCAAATATCTTATTAATTAAAACTTTATCTCTACAGAAAAACCGTGATAAAGAAATAGAACATTAGGGTAAAGAAGTCGACTCGTTATCACCCTACTGTTAAAAAAAAAATATAAAATTCACTTTGGCTTATATTGGCGAGTTACATAATGTAAAATATAGGATTGCATAAAGTTATCCAAATACTCAATTCATTGATATAATGAAATGCTGTAAAACTATCTGCCATACATAGTCTTAAGTAAGGGGCATATTAACGAGAACATGAACAATCGCACAAAGAATGCATAAACTCTACTCATGCTTATCAGAAAAAGATATACATATGTATGTATGTATTTTCATAAGTATTTCTGTCATAATTTAATCGTTGCAAGGTCAATCAATCTGTACAATTAATAAAGGTAGTCGACGTTACGATACTTTGTATTACAGGTTTGCAAATTTTTAGTTACTTTTAATTTGGCTGACATTCTTTTGTCCTTCAGATACACGCCTCTTTATTTTGGTATGAATATTTCCCCTTAATTTTATTTTAGACTGAAGAAGTATTTTGGATCCATGACCTCGCCCTTTCGTAAACAGAAATCCTTTGTTCAAAGTTAGAGGGGTTTGTTCTTTTAAAATGTGAATCATATCGATTCAAGAATGATAATGTGAGTAACATGAATAATTCTGGGTCACTCAACGTTCATTAAAAACCAGCAAGAAAGGAACAAAAGACACACCCTTTAGTTGTTGCACAGTTCTCATAATCCTTTTATTTATTTATGTACTTATGTTTGGTATAGAATGATTGAACTGGGGGAATTGAGAGATATTCTCACGACTTACATAAAGAAGAGCGATTGAAAACAAAAATTTAATGTGTGGCTTCTTATCGCAAATATCAACTGATAGTGATAATGAAACACTGACCCCGAAAAATAAAAACTGAAAAGACCTCTCAAACGTAGCTAATTTCCGTCTTACATACATATGTACTTATGTATGTGCATATGAACAAACGAGTAAATATGAGAAAAAGTCCCATGTTCATGTACATACATATGTATGTATGTATTTATGTTCATGTTGTTTTGCTAATCACAAGCACGTGCAGTTTTTACCGTTGCCTAAATCATTTTGCCATAATTCAATTAACCCCTTGGGGCCGAATCAATTTAAGCCACTTGTGACTTTTTGGTTACTTAGACTTGAATTGTCTGTGAAATCTACATTCATACATACATATGTACATATGTACTTACATGTACATACATATGTATGTATTTATATCACCCAAACAATAAATTGAAAATCGAATAAAAAGTATGACTGATTGTTCACACCCGCCTAGGTTTTTTTTTTTTTTGAGGACTTGTAATCAGCTCCCTAAATAACATGCTTTTTGAGCCTAGCGATCAAACTATGTAGCACCATCAAACCATGTGCCAAATGTACAAATCAGCAGACTCCTATTCATCCGAATGGCGCCTTCGTCATTAGAACAAGAGTGAGGAACACCCCCTATCTGTGTGTTTTGGGGATCTACATACATACATACATATATAATAATCATTTGACTTCGTTATTAATTAGCATTATACATATAAACATACATACATATGTATGTATGTACATATGCATATCATTTGCAAATGCTTAGTCCCAACAAAAAAAATCAGCGTTCAGAGGGAAACTCTTACAGGGTATCCAGCGGTCTTGCTAATAGAATTTGTGATTTAAATTTAAATGCAATAGCTTTCAAAGTTCAATTCAAGTTTATGATATGTAGGAGGGGGGAAATTAATGTATAAGTATATAGTACATATCTAACTCGTAAGTCGCTGCGCAATAAAATGCATCTTCCCTTCCGGTAAGCTAAGATGGCAGCATCTAACCAAATAGGAGAAATACTATGAATTGTGAAATTCCCCGATAATTTTTCCTGTTCATATACATATGAATGTACCTACCTACTATGTATGCTCAGTTCTCGATCAGAAGATATATCTCTCTCGCACAGGTACGACCGAGCAATTCCCCCTTTTTAGTTATCGGGCTTAAATAGTATAGTCACTAACAAAGTCGTTATCAAACACTGCCGATCTGACCGATCAATGTGGCCAATAATTGTATTTGGCATTGGCAGCACTATTTACTGTTTGTTTTTTAATTGGCTTTTTTCACATTTAAACTTTTTTTATGCAGTTGTACCTGTACATCGCTTTGGGCGTCCTTACCGTGCTCTTTGTGGCCTGGTTCATATACTTTAAGCATCTTGCACGATTGCGTCTGCGCGATGAAATTGCACGATCGCTTAACGCTGTCACCTCATCTTCTGGCGGGGATTTGCGTGGTTTGAGGTTTCGCAAGCGCGATAAAATGCTCTTCTATGGTCGGCGAATGCTTCGCAAGATGAAGAACGTTAGCGGGCAGATGTATAGCAGCGGCAAGGGCTACAAGAGGCGGGCTGTGATGCGTTTCGCCCGTCGCATACTTCAGCTGCGGCGAGAGAATATGCCGCTGGAGATGAGGACAGTTGAGCCGCCGGCCGAGTATCTTGAGGAAACAATCGAGGGCAGTGATCGTGTGCCACCGGACGCCTTATATATGCTGCAAAGCATACGTATTTTTGGACACTTTGAGAAGCCGGTATTCCTCAAACTGTGCAAGCATACCCAGGTGTTGGAACTAATGGCCGGCGATTATCTGTTCAAGATCACTGATCCCGATGACAGTGTCTATATTGTCCAGTCGGGTATGATTAATGTGTACATCTCAAATGCGGATGGCAGTACGTTGTCGCTCAAGACAGTGCGCAAGGGCGAGTCTGTCACATCGCTGCTGAGTTTCATCGATGTGCTATCCGGAAATCCGAGTTACTATAAGACAGTGACGGCCAAAGCCATGGAGAAATCCGTGGTCATACGATTGCCCATGCAGGTAAACGTCTCGCAGTTATGTATCTATAAAGTTTAATTCCGTCCTCTCTCAATTCTCATTATACAGGCCTTCGAGGAGGTGTTCCGTGAAAATCCCGATGTGATGATACGCGTTATTCAAGTCATCATGATCCGACTGCAGCGCGTTCTATTCACCGCTCTTCGCAATTATCTTGGGCTCAATGCGGAGCTTGTCCAGAATCATATGCGCAACAAAAGCATCACAGTTTCCGGCCATCTTAACTCGCAATCTCAATCGTTACAATCAATGCGACAACAGACGTCAGCACCGACTACAAGTGGAGCATCGGCGACGGTTATGGGATCACAATTAACTCCCGCCATTCCGTCGTTGCCGTTGCAGCGACAGGCGCCGCAGCCGCCGATTGCGCCTTTGCGTCATTCACGCGAGGAGCATACTCTGTCGGATCCCAATCCCAATCAGAATAATGGCAGTGTTCAAGTGCCCGAAGTGCATGGAGATGCGCCAAACATTGATGTGTATCACCTGCAACAACATGGAGGAAGCACCTCGACGGGGAATTTGTCAACGAGACGTGGTTCACTGGTCCAAATGCCAGGATCATCCACACAGGATGGTGGCGCAGCAGGAGCTGGTGGTCCCACAATAGATATGCGTCTTATTCAGTCATCTGCTGTGGAAAGTTTACGCAAGGAGCTTGGCCTGCCCGAAGAGGATGCTCATATAATTGAGCCATTTGTTGAGGTCCGCGAACTGGAACCCAATGTTACCCTTATAACGGAGGGCAATGCCGACGATGTTTGCATCTGGTTTGTAATGACAGGCACCTTAGCCGTATACCAGGGTGTTGCCGATGCCACACGCTCTGCAACCAAGCCGGATAAGCCTGATTTGCTTATACATTTCGTCCATCCCGGTGAGATTGTTGGCGGCTTGGCCATGCTTACAGGCGAGGCTAGTGCCTATACGATCCGATCACGGAATAACAGTCGAGTAGCTTACATACGACGTGCGGCCATTTATCAGTAAGTGATAATCTATCTTGCACTTTGTTTTTTTATAATCCATCCAATATCTGTCCAAAATTAGGATTATGCGACAACGTCCTCGTATAGTTTTGGATCTGGGGAATGGTGTGGTACGACGCCTCTCCCCTTTAGTTCGCCAGTGTGACTATGCCTTGGACTGGATCTTTCTGGAATCGGGTCGTGCCGTCTATCGGCAGGAAGAGAGCAGTGATAGCACATATATCGTTCTGAGTGGGCGCATGCGTTCAGTGATTACAAATCCGGGTGGCAAAAAGGAGATTGTCGGCGAATATGGCAAGGGGGATCTGGTTGGCATTGTTGAGATGATAACAGAGACTTCACGGACCACCACTGTATTGGCGGTGCGCGACTCAGAGCTAGCTAAATTGCCAGAGGGCCTATTCAATGCCATTAAGTTACGCTATCCAATTGTGGTTACAAAGCTAATTAGTTTCTTAAGTCATCGCTTTTTGGGCTCCATGCAGACACGCGGCGGCACTGGGGCACCAGGTGCGCCGGTGGAAGCTAATCCTGTCACGCACAAGTATTCAACAGTAGCTCTAGTGCCCATCACAGATGAAGTGCCGCTAACGCCGTTTACCTATGAGCTGTATCATTCACTCTGTGCCATAGGTAAGAATCTCTCTTTTTCTTTTTAACACTTTATGCATCTATCTCTGTCACTTTTAGGTCCTGTTCTGCGTCTCACCTCGGAGGTGGTACGCAAGCAGCTGGGCCTAAACATTTTCGAGGCGGCCAACGAGTATCGTTTGACCTCATGGCTTGCCCAGCAGGAGGATCGCAACATTATCACACTTTATCAGTGTGATAATTCGTTAAGTCCTTGGACTCATCGATGTATGCGTCAGGCGGACGTAGTCCTAATTGTCGGCCTAGGGGATCGCTCACATTTGGTGGGAAAATTTGAGCGGGAAATCGATCGTCTGGCCGTGCGCACACAAAAGGAGTTGGTGCTGCTCTATCCAGAGACAACCAATGCCAAACCGGCCAATACACTTAGTTGGCTGAATTTTCGTCCCTGGGTCACTAAGCATCATCATGTTCTCTGCGTGAAGCGCATATTCACGCGCAAAAGTCAATATCGCATTGTAAGTACTCGAACAGCTTTTCTTATTACTTGTTTCTATTATCCTACTTATATTTCTATCCCAGAATGATCTCTACAGTCGTGTCTTGCTATCGGAGCCAAATATGCATTCCGATTTCTCACGTTTGGCACGCTGGCTAACGGGCAATTCCATTGGACTTGTTCTGGGTGGTGGCGGTGCCCGAGGTGCTGCCCATATCGGGATGCTTAAGGCCATACAAGAGGCGGGTATACCAATCGATATGGTCGGTGGCGTCAGCATTGGCGCTTTAATGGGTGCTCTCTGGTGCTCTGAGAGAAATATCACCACAGTAACGCAGAAGGCACGCCAGTGGTCCAAAGTAAGTGTTAAGATAGATATTCAAGCTGCGGTCATCTATAGACTTCATTTTGTTTCTTGTTTGTTTAGAAAATGACAAAATGGTTCCTACAATTATTGGACCTCACCTATCCTATAACTTCAATGTTTTCGGGCCGTGAGTTCAACAAGACCATACATGATACATTTGGAGATGTGAGCATAGAGGATCTGTGGATTCCCTATTTCACACTAACCACCGATATCACGGCTAGTTGTCATCGTATTCACACAAACGGTGAGTGTAGCTAGTGCTGTCTGCCGTCTTACATTTGCTTCCATTTTTAAATACTATCTCCTATCTACTTATTACTTTTTTGATTTTGCATACCCTTGCAGTGGTTGTAATTATAATTTTAAATCGACGCATATTTTCGCAGAATCCACAAAGCGATTTACAATTTTGACCACAATCAATTGATTTGTGCTTATATACATATGTCCGTCAACAGTTTTTGAATCGAAGCCAGTAAAACTTGGTTACAATCGAATACTTTTTTCCAGTCATATTCGAAAAAATAAGAGGATAACCCTTATATGTAACAAAATACATTTCAAAATGGGACATCTATCAATCGACGATACGATTTCGACAATGCGTTAAGTTTAAAAAAGAATAAGGCCACTGCAAGGGTATCTCAATTTCGGCGCTCCGAAGTTATCTTTTGGTATGTTTTGGTTATTGGCATTTTATTTGTTGTCGCTTCATGTTGTTGTTGTATTCTCATTATGCTTGAGCTTGACTTATATACATAAAAATATTTCTCTACATTTTTTTTTTCTTGTAGTTATAGGCATATATGCATGTTTGCCTGTCTTTTTTACTTACAAGGGGACGGCGGACATATGGGTCACCGATTTGACTCAAATTTCGTTTTTAGTTCTTTAATTCATTAGAGTTCTTAATAGATTGTAGAACATGGTTGATGGAAATGCAAACCAATTCATCTTTTAGAGACTGGTTTTTCTATCTAAGATTAAAGTCCAATGTTTAAATGTTTGTCAGAAATGAATTGAGCCAATCATTAAATAAGTAGTATCATGAAGAACTTAATTCAAAATCAAAGGCAATAATGAAGTTTTTTGAAAAATCGGTAACTTGCACGTCTGAAGTTTCCCCCGTGAAAGCACATTGTGGTCCTTCTAACACTCGTGAACACACAACACACTCACACACACACCTACACTCCTATTGAGTCTACCTACCTACGTTCAGGTTAGTGCAACAAGAAACTGACAAATCGTTTTTGTTGCTTTAAAATAAAAAATAAATAAAAAGAATTAATGCTGCTTGATGTTCTAGCTAGAATCTGTTCCTGCTAACCTACCTACCATATCCATCCGGCTGAACCCTATCTCACTCCTTACTTCCTAACCCGTAACCCATAAAAAAACAACTTACAAGAAAATGTCGCCCATCGCCTAAAGCTGTTTCTCTCTATCTCTTTCTCTTTTTTATCTTCCCAATACAATAATTCAAACATACATGCACACACGATTACAACAACAACTACTACTGGTCATATATCGTTCTATAAACAACAACAATTGTCGTTGCCAATTCCTCCATCCATCCAATCCAAAAAAACAAAAAAAATGCAGGATCTCTGTGGCGTTATGTACGCTCCTCCATGTCGCTAAGCGGCTATATGCCACCACTCTGTGATCCAAAAGATGGACATCTTCTGCTGGATGGCGGCTATGTAAATAATTTGCCAGGTAAATAAAAAATTAGCAAAATCTAAACCTAGAGATACGAATCGAATTACCGTTAATTTAATTTTTTTTTTTGCAAAAATTCAGAGCTGGTTGGCGCAGAGTGTTGGATATAGTATATCAAATAAGTTACATATATGGAATATATATTATGTGTATATATATTGTATACAACGTGTATATATGTACACATATGCCTGCCTGTGTCCTTAAGTATCCTGCAAAGTTAGTCAGTTTTTCAAACCATTTTCAAATCCGTTACAATTACACAGTGCTGTTTCTATGTCCACTTCCTGACGCTTTTTGCAATCCGTTGTCAACACTGCTAATTTTTTATCGCTTATCGATAACTCCAAGCTGTTTCAGCGGAATTCAATTGTTGAAACAATTGGCATTGTAGTCTGTCTTCCACCTGCCCCCTTTCCACCCATATACACTTCTTACCATGCACCACCCCCAACCCCACACACATACAAAACATACTCCACATAGAGATTCAAAACACAAACAACGAGTGCACAAAATTATATTTCCTCTCTTTCCCCAATTCATTTTCAAGTTTTTTTAATATATACATATATAGTTTCGATTATTATTATTATTCTTTATTTGTGTAATCTATAGTAACATTTTTAGTGGCTTTTTTAATTTGTATTTAGAGTGTATTGTGAATAACTAAATCATAATTTCATTTGTAGCTAGCCAACCAAAAATTCAAACAAACCAAAATGTAAACCGTTATTTGTAATCACAACAACGGTATAACATCTGTGTCTATCTCTCTCTCTCTTTCTTTTTCTGGTATTCAAAATTTATCCTTTCGCGCACACACACTACACACTACACCCACACCCCCTCTCCCACACTGTCCACATCACTCGTGTGTTGTTGTACCCGCTATATGTATATTATCATCAGGTCACCTGTGGCGCTATTGTCGCGCCAGTATGTCTATTGCCGGTGTCTTTCCGCCCTTCTGTGATTATCGGGATGGCCATTTACTGCTTGATGGGTGCTATACGAATAATGTGCCAGGTAAAAAACCATCATGAATTCTACAGTAATCCGCATTCGTAATTCCAACGCTCTGCGCTCTAAACCTCCAAACTCGACAATTTGCTTAATTTTTTTATTTATATATTTTTAAGGAGTAACTATAGTATTTTTTGTTTTTAAATGAAGTTTTTTTTTTTGGATTTTTCGCATTTGAGAGCAGTTACTATATTTTTCGAGCGGATATACCATACTTTCAAAATACTAGTACCTTCTGAGTTTTAGTATTAGACGCATTAAGGAGTTCCATATTTTCGGAATTTCGATAGTTCGCTGCATCCAATATAGACAAAGGACAGGTTACATGGACATGAAAAAATAATCAGTATTTGATTATAATTTTAAACTGAATCTGGTTGCCTGAATTAGCAGTCATATTTTTACGGATAGCAATCCAAATCAACGGTCATTCAAATGGTTATGTTAATAACACATAGATAAATTGATAAGTACATAGAAATACATACATGCACTTAGATTTAGGACTTAAATTTCAAACAAAATATCCTGCTCCACCTTGCGAAATTTCCAAGTAAGAATTTTTTTTGTGTTTAGTTTTTGGTACATTCTTGAAATCTTCTTAACTAAACCAAACTCATATTGCATGATCCCGGCCTGAAAACTGAATTGATTTCCCATGGAATGGCAACATTAACATTCATTTAGCTGATGTGATGCACAATTTGGGAGCTGCTCATATAATTGCCATTGATGTGGGCTCCCAGGATGATACTGATCTAACAAATTATGGCGATGACCTAAGTGGCTGGTGGTTGCTCTATAAAAAATGGAATCCCTTCACATCACCAGTCAAGGTGCCCGATCTGCCGGATATACAATCTCGTCTAGCTTATGTCTCCTGTGTGAGACAGCTTGAAGTTAGTTTGAATGAAATTAATTCTGAATTGCCATTATATTTACGAATCTTTATCGTTTTTTAAGGAGGTGAAAAATTCGGATTACTGTGAATACATACGGCCGCCCATTGACAAGTACAAAACTTTGGCATTTGGCAGTTTCGATGAGATACGTGATGTGGGCTATGTCTTTGGCAAGAACTATTTTGAAAGCATGGCCAAGGCGGGACGATTGGGACGCTTTAATCAGTGGTTTAACAAGGAGCCACCCAAGCGTGGCAATCACGCCTCGCTCAATGAGTATACCTTTATTGATTTAGCTCAGATCGTGTGCAAATTGCCCGAAACCTATGCTGTGAACACGGCGGAGATATTCAGTGAAGATGAGGACTGTGATGGTTATATATCCGAGCCAAGTACACTGAATACGGTAAACATTTTGCCTGATGCTCATTTTCTTCAAATATCTTGAAATGGCTAATGTAATTTTTCATTTTCAACAGGATCGTCGCATCCAAGTGCCACGGGCTGGAAACTCATTATCGTTCTCTGAAGCTGAAATGGATTCCGATGTGGAAATTGATTTCAAGAGCGATAGCAAAATAGATAAAGCAACGCAATCCTCCCCACCCGTTTCTAGCAGAGATGATCACAACGAAGGCAAAACTGAGGCGGATGGTAAAATACCAACACCAATGCCAAAGAGGCCATTAACTGACCACGAGCATCAAAGTAACGAGACTGAACAGCAAACGCCGGTGATGAAAGATGGCACAAACACAATGACAACACAGACTTCACCTACTGATGTGGTGTCGGGGTGGACGATCACCGAGGCGGAGAAAGAAAAGGAGAACAAAAATGTCAATACCAAAAACTAACCAATAGAAACAATCATCTGGATATATGGATGTCCTTTCATCCATTAATCACCAAACGAACGAAAAAACAAGAAAACAAATTAAATGAAATGAAATTTGCAATTCGTTCAGATTTAAATTTTAATAATAATTTAGGCTTTAGTTTTACGTACACCTGTTTCCTTTCCCGTCCCACACTTCCCAACGACCCAGATAGATATTTTGTATATACATACATAAGTATATATATATTTATATATATATAACTAGATATATATATTTTTGCTGAAATATCCCTTGCTCTCTCTTTACATATAAACCACCAACCCAATCGCCTGCCACACTCAAAACTGCACATGACATCTATTTTATAGTTTTAGCTATACAAATTGTTTGTTTTATGGGCAGACTTTCACTCTTTTTTTTTTTGTAAAATAAACAATTGAAAGTACAATAGCAATAGTTTACTATCGGGATCTTTTAACCTTCAATGGTTATTTAAAAAAAAAAATAAAATTTTAATACAAAGAACATATTATTTCGAAAACTTCCAAATTCCTAACGCTTTAATGTATACATACATACATCTCTGTCAAGAGATAAGACATTAATAATTATAGTTATTCACAAAAAAAAGAGACTATTGATATAAACCAAATTAATAAGTTATGTTTATTCATCTGATTCCTTCAATGTTTTTTAAACAATTTTAGAAGAGTTAATGACAACTTGTTTGTGAAAACTGTAATAGTCCCAATTCCCTATTTCAAAAGTTGTCATTTGCGAACCATGTCCTGTCGTCCTGAGGCAGGATTTTAAAACTGTAAAAGCCATTCAACATAATTATTTTGGCCGGGTTAAAAAGACGTCTGTTTTTTTGACTTCTAATTTTGCACCAAAGATTTATTCACCCCAAAATTATGCCACAAAAAATTATTTATTTAAAAATGCCGCAGCCCAGAAGTATGCTACAAAAAATATAGCAAAACGATACTCATCGATAACTGCTATAAAAATCAATACGACAATATCGATAAACACAAGGGCATTGATATAATTATCGATAATATAGAGAATTATCGGCAATCGAAGTGCTCAAGTATCGATATCATAAAATACGGGTTCAAATAGCGGTAATCGAACAGCCCAATTATCGATAAATATTATTAATATACGGGCTCAAATAGTGGTAATCGAACAGATCGATTATCGATAATTGTGATAGAAATACGGGCTCAAATAAAGGTAGTCGGGTTGCTCAATCGCTCGCTCAAATGGGTTTCATACCAAAAAACGGGTTTCATACTAACGATTTTTGTCATTTTCGGAGCGGTATTTGAATGTCAATTAATAATGGAAATCGGTAGATAATTGTCCTAAATACAGCCTTTGGAAAATTTCAATTTTCACCAAAAAGTTTTCCATAGCTGTTTCAAAACTTCTGGAAAAACCTCAACTTTGCAAAACTCTAACTATGCCAATTTTTGTCAGATTTCAAAAAGTCATGTCTTTTTTTGCTGCTCTGAATGTGAGTTATAAAATGGCATTCAAATCTAAAAAACTAATTTTGACCCGATTTTTGAAAAAAATTACAGTGTATACACTGTCAAAATTTTCAAAAATCGAGTCGAAATTTTTTTCTCCAAATTTCCAAACTTTTGATAGCATTTCAAAGTATGTAAAAAAGTGATTAGAAAGAGATAAAAGTTTTTGAAATCGGTTGAAAATTGTCTATATTACAGCCTAAGAAAAATCGGAATTTTGACCAAAGTTATACAATTTTTCAAAAAATTCTCAAAAATCCCCAGCTGTGCAATCTTTAAAAGTTTTGATGGCATTTAAAAGTAGATAAAAATTCTATAAAAACTACATAAAAACTTTCGAATTCGGTAGATAATTGTCCTAAATACAGCCTTTGGAAAATTTCAACTTTTACCAAAAAGTTTTCCATAGCTGTTTCAAAACTTCTGGAAAAACCTCAACTTTGCAAAACTCTAACTATGCCAATTTTTGTCAGATTTCAAAAAGTCATGTCTTTTTTTGCTGCTTTGAATGTGAGTTATAAAATGGCATTCAAATATAAAAAACTAATTTTGACCCGATTTTTGAAAAAAATTACAGTGTATACACTGTCAAAATTTTCAAAAATCGAGTCGAAATTTTTTTCTCCAAATTTCCAAACTTTTGATAGCATTTAAAAGTATGTAAAAATGTGATAAGAAAGAGATAAAAGCTTTTGAAATCGGTTGAAAATTGACTAAAATACAGCCCAAGGAAAATTATAATTTTTACCAAAATTATACAATTTTTTAAACAAATTTCAAAAATCCCCAGCTTTGCAATCTTTAAAAGTTTTGATGTCATTTAAAAGTAGATAAAAATTCTATAAAAACTACATTAAAACTTTGGAAATCGGTAGATAATTGTCTAAAATACAGCCTAAGAAAAATCAGCATTTTCACCAAAATTTTACCATTTGTTGCTGACGTTATTTTAATTTTAATTTTAATTTTAATTTTAATTTTAATTTTAATTTTTAATTTTAATTTTAATTTTAATTTTAATTTTAATTTTAATTTTAATTTTAATTTTAATTTTAATTTTAATTTTAATTTTAATTTTAATTTTAATTTTAATTTTAATTTTAATTTTAATTTTAATTTTAATTTTAATTTTAATTTTAATTTTAATTTTAATTTTAATTTTAATTTTAATTTTAATTTTAATTTTAATTTTAATTTTAATTTTAATTTTAATTTTAATTTTAATTTTAATTTTAATTTTAATTTTAATTTTAATTTTAATTTTAATTTTAATTTTAATTTTAATTTTAATTTTAATTTTAATTTTAATTTTAATTTTAATTTTAATTTTAATTTTAATTTTAATTTTAATTTTAATTTTAATTTTAATTTTAATTTTAATTTTAATTTTAATTTTAATTTTAATTTTAATTTTAATTTTAATTTTAATTTTAATTTTAATTTTAATTTTAATTTTAATTTTAATTTTAATTTTAATTTTAATTTTAATTTTAATTTTAATTTTAATTTTAATTTTAATTTTAATTTTAATTTTAATTTTAATTTTAATTTTAATTTTAATTTTAATTTTAATTTTAATTTTAATTTTAATTTTAATTTTAATTTTAATTTTTAATTTTAATTTTAATTTTAATTTTAATTTTAATTTTAATTTTAATTTTAATTTTAATTTTAATTTTAATTTTAATTTTAATTTTAATTTTACTTTTAATTTTAATTTTAATTTTAATTTTAGTTTTCTTTTATTTTTAAAAAGTTTTATTTTTAGCTGTTCCAAAATGTATGCAAAAAGCTCAACTTTGCCATCCTCTAACTATGCCAATTTTTGTCCGATTTCAAAAATTCAATGTGAGTTATAAAATGGCATTTAAATCTAAAAAACTAATTTTGACCCGATTTTTGAAAAAAATTACAGTGTATATATACACTGTCAAAATTTTCAAAAATCGAGTCGAAATTTTTTCTCCAAATTCCCAAACTTTTGATAGCATTTAAAAGTATGTAAAAAAGTGATAAGAAAGAGATAAAAGTTTTTGAAATCGGTTGAAAATTGTCTAAATTACAGCCTAAGAAAAATCGAAATTGTGACCAAAATTATACAATTTTTCGAAAAATTCTCAAAAATCCCCAGCTGTGCAATCTTTAAAAGTTTTGATGTCATTTAAAAGTAGATAAAAAATTCTATAAAAACTACATTAAAACTTTGAAAATCGGTAGATAATTGTCCTAAATACAGCCTTTGGAAAATTTCAACTTTTACCAAAAAGTTTTCCATAGCTGTTTCAAAACTTCTGGAAAAAGCTCAACTTTGCCATCCTCTAACTATGCCAATTTTTGTCCGATTTCAAAAATTCAATGTGAGTTATAAAATGGCATTTAAATCTAAAAAACTAATTTTGACCCGATTTTTGAAAAAAATTACAGTGTATACACTGTCAAAATTTTCAAAAATCGAGTCGAAATTTTTTTCTCCAAATTTCCAAACTTTTGATAGCATTTCAAAGTATGTAAAAAAGTGATTAGAAAGAGATAAAAGTTTTTGAAATCGGTTGAAAATTGTCTATATTACAGCCTAAGAAAAATCGGAATTTTGACCAAAGTTATACAATTTTTCAAAAATTCTCAAAAAATCCCCAGCTGTGCAATCTTTAAAAGTTTTGATGGCATTTAAAAGTAGATAAAAATTCTATAAAAACTACATAAAAACTTTCGAATTCGGTAGATAATTGTCCTAAATACAGCCTTTGGAAAATTTCAACTTTTACCAAAAAGTTTTCCATAGCTGTTTCAAAACTTCTGGAAAAACCTCAACTTTGCAAAACTCTAACTATGCCAATTTTTGTCAGATTTCAAAAAGTCATGTCTTTTTTTGCTGCTCTGAATGTGAGTTATAAAATGGCATTCAAATCTAAAAAACTAATTTTGACCCGATTTTTGAAAAAAATTACAGTGTCAAAATTTTCAAAAATCGAGTCGAAATTTTTTTCTCCAAATTTCCAAACTTTTGATAGCATTTCAAAGTATGTAAAAATGTGATAAGAAAGAGATAAAAGCTTTTGAAATCGGTTTAAAATTGACTAAAATACAGCCTAAGAAAAATCGAAATTGTGACCAAAATTATACAATTTTTCGAAAAATTCTCAAAAATCCCCAGCTGTGCAATCTTTAAAAGTTTTGATGTCATTTAAAAGTAGATAAAAATTCTATAAAAACTACATTAAAACTTTGAAAATCGGTAGATAATTGTCCTAAATACAGCCTTTGGAAAATTTCAATTTTCACCAAAAAAGTTTTCCATAGCTGTTTCAAAACTTCTGGAAAAACCTCAACTTTGTAAAACTCTAACTATGCCAATTTTTGTCCGATTTCAAAAAGTCATGTCTTTTTTTGCTGCTCTGAATGTGAATTATAAAATGGCATTCAAATCTAAAAAACTAATTTTGACCCGATTTTTGAAAAAAATTACAGTGTATACACTGTCAAATTTTTCAAAAATCGAGTCGAAATTTTTTCTCCAAATTTCCAAACTTTTGATAGCATTTAAAAGTATGTAAAAATGTGATAAGAAAGAGATAAAAGCTTTTGAAATCGGTTGAAAATTGACTAAAATACAGCCTAAGGAAAATTATAATTTTTACCAAAATTATACAATTTTTTAAACAATTGTTCAAAACCTTAAAAAAAACTCTTTTTATTTCAGCTCCCTGAACGACAATTTACGATCATTGTGGCAATCGACGCGGTTCACAAAGGACTTCAATCTAACCAAAGGACATGCAGATCGTTCTGGAAATAGCCGAGTTATAAGGACATTTATTTTTTCTTAGTTTTGGTCATTTTGGCGACAAACCCCCTTAAGAAAATTCGACACATGTAAATTTCAAAACGCACATTTATTCATATTTTAGTTAGAGTATTTTTTGATTACAATAAACTTATGCTTAAATTATAGTAATTAAACTAAAACTTAATTTTTTAATGTACCTTATTTAATTTAATTATATACTTTTGAGCACAAAATATTCAAAAGTTTTTAATTAAATTAACGAAAACAAAGACAAAAACAGAAATAGAAATAGCATTTTATTTTTATTTTAGGAAAAATAGGATTAAATTATATTTAAACAACTGTCTCTTAACTTAAGTAAATAATACTTAAAGTAAACAATAAAGAAAAAAACAAAAAAAAAAACAAAAACATGGTTTCACTTAAACAAAACTACGCAGGACATTAACAAATTTCGCTAGGATATATTTCTTAATATTCTTTAAGAGTAGGACCATCGGTGCATTCAATGATTCCCGAAATCGTTCCAAAAGTGCTTCGAACGTCCTTCAGGGAGCTGAAATAAAACGAAATTTTTGATTAAGTATCGATTAGGTGTCGGATAAAGAAAAAACGCATTATTTAATTATGCCAATTTTTGTCCGATTTCAAAAAGTCATGTCTTTCTTTGCTGCTCTGAATGTGAGTTATAAAATGGCATTCAAATCTAAAAACTAATTTTGACCCGATTTTTGAAAAAAATTACAGTGTCAAAATTTTCAAAAAATCGAGTCGAAATTTTTTTCTCCAAATTTCCAAACTTTTGATAGCATTTCAAAGTATGTAAAAATGTGATAAGAAAGAGATAAAAGCTTTTGAAATCGGTTTAAAATTGACTAAAATACAGCCTAAGAAAAATCGAAATTGTGACCAAAATTATACAATTTTTCGAAAAATTCTCAAAAATCCCCAGCTGTGCAATCTTTAAAAGTTTTGATGTCATTTAAAAGTAGATAAAAATTCTATAAAAACTACATTAAAACTTTGAAAATCGGTAGATAATTGTCCTAAATACAGCCTTTGGAAAATTTCAATTTTCACCAAAAAAGTTTTCCATAGCTATTTCAAAACTTCTGGAAAAACCTCAACTTTGTAAAACTCTAACTATGCCAATTTTTGTCCGATTTCAAAAAGTCATGTCTTTCTTTGCTGCTCTGAATGTGAGTTATAAAATGGCATTCAAATCTAAAAAACTAATTTTGACCCGATTTTTGAAAAAATTACAGTGTATACACTGTCAAAATTTTCAAAAATCGAGTCGAAATCTTTTTCTCCAAATTTCCAAACTTTTGATAGCATTTAAAAGTATGTAAAAAAGTGATAAGAAAGAGATAAAAGTTTTTGAAATCGGTTGAAAATTGTCTATATTACAGCCTAAGAAAAATCGAAATTGTGACCAAAATTATACAATTTTTCAAAAAATTCTCAAAAATCCCCAGCTGTGCAATCTTTAAAAGTTTTGATGTCATTTAAAAGTAGATAAAAATTCTATAAAAACTACATTAAAACTTTGAAAATCGGTAGATAATTGTCCTAAATACAGCCTTTGGAAAATTTCAATTTTCACCAAAAAGTTTTCCATAGCTGTTTCAAAACTTCTGGAAAAACCTCAACTTTGTAAAACTCTAACTATGCCAATTTTTGTCCGATTTCAAAAAGTCATGTCTTTTTTTGCTGCTCTCAATGTGAATTATAAAATGGCATTCAAATCTAAAAAACTAATTTTGACCCGATTTTTGAAAAAAATTACAGTGTATACACTGTCAAAATTTTCAAAAATCGAGTCGAAATTTTTTTCTCCAAATTTCCAAACTTTTGATAGCATTTAAAAGTATGTAAAAAAGTGATAAGAAAGAGATAAAAGTTTTTGAAATCGGTTGAAAATTGTCTATATTACAGCCTAAGAAAAATCGAAATTGTGACCAAAATTATACAATTTTTCAAAAAATTCTCAAAAATCCCCAGCTGTGCAATCTTTAAAAGTTTTGATGGCATTTAAAAGTAGATAAAAATTCTATAAAAACTACATTAAAACTTTGAAAATCGGTAGATAATTGTCCTAAATACAGCCTTTGGAAAATTTCAATTTTCACCAAAAAGTTTTCCATAGCTGTTTCAAAACTTCTGGAAAACCCTCAACTTTGTAAAACTCTAACTATGCCAATTTTTGTCCGATTTCAAAAAGTCATGTCTTTTTTTGCTGCTCTCAATGTGAATTATAAAATGGCATTCAAATCTAAAAAACTAATTTTGACCCGATTTTTGAAAAAAATTACAGTGTATACACTGTCAAAATTTTCAAAAATCGAGTCGAAATTTTTTTCTCCAAATTTCCAAACTTTTGATAGCATTTAAAAGTATGTAAAAAAGTGATAAGAAAGAGATAAAAGTTTTTGAAATCGGTTGAAAATTGTCTATATTACAGCCTAAGAAAAATCGAAATTGTGACCAAAATTATACAATTTTTCAAAAAATTCTCAAAAATCCCCAGCTGTGCAATCTTTAAAAGTTTTGATGGCATTTAAAAGTAGATAAAAATTCTATAAAAACTACATTAAAACTTTGGAAATCGGTAGATAATTGTTCTAAATACAGCCTTTGGAAAATTTCAATTTTCTCCAAAAAGTTTTTCATAGCTGTTTCAAAACTTCTGGATAAACCTCAACTTTCCAAACCTCTAACTATGCCAATTTTTGTCCGATTTCAAAAATTCATGTCTTTTTTTGCTGCTCTGAATGTGAGTTATAAAATGGCATTCAAATCTAAAAAACTAATTTTGACCCGATTTTTGAAAAAATTACAGTGTATACACTGTAAAAATTTTCAAAAATCGAGTCGAAATTTTTTTTCAAACTTCCAAGCTTTTGATAGCATTTTAAAGTATGTTAAAATCTTATAAGAAAAAGATGAAAAATTTTGAAATCGGTTGAAAATTGTCTAAAATACAGCCTAAGAAAAATTGGAATTTTGACCAAAATCATACAATTTTTTTAAAAAATTTCAAAGATCGCCAGCTCGACAATTCTTTAAAGTTTTAATGGCATTTTAAAGTAGATAAAAATTCGATGAATAATACATCAAAACATTAAAAATCGGTATAAAATTGACCTTAATACAGCCTCAGGAATATTTAAATTTTTACCAAATATTTTTCAATAACGGTTCCAAAATTTATGCAAAAACCTCAACTTTGCAAACCTCTAACTATGCCAATGTTTGGAAGATTTCAAAAATTTATGTCTTTCTTTGCTGCTCTGAATGTGAGTTATAAATTGGCATTCAAATCTGAAAAACTAATTTTGACCCGATTTTTGAAAAAAATTACAGTGTATACACTGTCAAAATTTTCAAAAATCGAGTCGAAATTTTTTTCTCCAAATTTCCAAACTTTTGATAGCATTTCAAAGTATGTAAAAATGTGATAAGAAAGAGATAAAAGCTTTTGAAATCGGTTGAAAATTGTCTATATTACAGCCTAAGAAGCCTTTTTTTGCTGCTCTGAATGTGAGTTATAAAATGGCATTCAAATCTAAAAAACTAATTTTGACCCGATTTTTGAAAAAAATTACAGTGTATATACACTGTCAAAATTTTCAAAAATCGAGTCGAAATTTTTTTCTCCAAATTTCCAAACTTTTGATAGCATTTCAAAGTATGTAAAAATGTGATAAGAAAGAGATAAAAGCTTTTGAAATCGGTTGAAAATTGTCTATATTACAGCCTAAGGAAAATTATAATTTTTACCAAAATTATACAATTTTTTAAACAAATTTCAAAAATCCCCAGCTGTGCAATCTTTAAAAGTTTTGATGTCATTTAAAAGTAGATAAAAATTCTATAAAAACTACATTAAAACTTTGAAAATCGGTAGATAATTGTCCTAAATACAGCCTTTGGAAAATTTCAATTTTCACCAAAAAGTTTTCCATAGCTGTTTCAAAACTTCTGGAAAAACCTCAACTTTGTAAAACTCTAACTATGCCAATTTTTGTCCGATTTCAAAAAGTCATGTCTTTTTTTGCTGCTCTGAATGTGAATTATAAAATGGCATTCAAATCTAAAAAACTAATTTTGACCCGATTTTTGAAAAAAATTACAGTGTATACACTGTCAAAATTTTCAAAAATCGAGTCGAAATTTTTTTCTCCAAATTTCCAAACTTTTGACAGCATTTCAAAGTATGTAAAAATGTGATAAGAAAGAGATAAAAGTTTTTGAAATCGGTTGAAAATTGTCTATATTACAGCCTAAGGAAAATTATAATTTTTACCAAAATTATACAATTTTTTAAACAAATTTCAAAAATCCCCAGCTGTGCAATCTTTAAAAGTTTTGATGTCATTTAAAAGTAGATAAAAATTCTATAAAAACTACATTAAAACTTTGAAAATCGGTAGATAATTGTCCTAAATACAGCCTTTGGAAAATTTCAATTTTCACCAAAAAGTTTTCCATAGCTGTTTCAAAACTTCTGGAAAAACCTCAACTTTGTAAAACTCTAACTATGCCAATTTTTGTCCGATTTCAAAAAGTCATGTCTTTTTTTGCTGCTCTGAATGTGAATTATAAAATGGCATTCAAATCTAAAAAACTAATTTTGACCCGATTTTTGAAAAAAATTACAGTGTATACACTGTCAAAATTTTCAAAAATCGAGTCGAAATCTTTTTCTCCAAATTTCCAAACTTTTGATAGCATTTAAAAGTATGTAAAAAAGTGGTAAGAAAGAGATAAAAGTTTTTGAAATCGGTTGAAAATTGTCTATATTACAGCCTAAGAAAAATCGAAATTGTGACCAAAATTATACAATTTTTCAAAAAATTCTCAAAAATCCCCAGCTGTGCAATCTTTAAAAGTTTTGATGTCATTTAAAAGTAGATAAAAATTCTATAAAAACTACATTAAAACTTTGAAAATCGGTAGATAATTGTCCTAAATACAGCCTTTGGAAAATTTCAATTTTCACCAAAAAGTTTTCCATAGCTGTTTCAAAACTTCTGGAAAAACCTCAACTTTGTAAAACTCTAACTATGCCAATTTTTGTCAGATTTCAAAAAGTCATGTCTTTTTTTGCTGTTCTGAATGTGAGTTATAAAATGGCATTCAAATCTGGCAACGGCGACGTCGAAAATACCGCGCAGAAAATGACAAAAATCATTAGTACCTAGATTTGAGCGGGCGATTGAGCAACCTGATTACCGACATTTTATCGATACTCATTATATATTGATAACGTGTGTCGATAATTGATATAAATTGATAATACCTTTTGATAATTGTGTTAAAAATCGATAACTACGAAAAATACATATACTTTTGAAATTCATTGAAATCCCAATTGAAATAAAAACTTTTGTGTTTTTTGGAGCTTAAAACCACTCTCTTGTTGTTAATAAATTATATGTAGAGCAACTTTTGGGGAGCGTCTTGGAGAGAAAAAACCAATTTCAGTTGAAAATTTGAATTTTGTACTGGACGAAATAAAAATACCAGGCGAACAGAATCGGATAGTACAATAGGTGGGTTATTTTTGAAAATTTCAAAAATTTCAATTGGCAAAATTAAAATTTTATACTGGAGAAAAATGAACAGACATAGCATACCTACATATGTATGATATTTGTTGATATTTTGGGCAAAATATTAAAATCCGCAGAGAAAATGGAAAGAAATAAATAATAAATTGGGATATGATAAGGAGCATCGGCTCTTTGTATTTTAGGTTGTGCCCTTTTACCTGCTTTTTCTTGGTGTAATTGTGCGATGCGGTACGCGAAATTAAACAAAAAGCCCTGGCCACTTCCACAGGGGGGTGTTGGGGTGTCGTTGAAGTTGTTGGTTCTCTATGGGCTGAGATAATGAAGCGGGTGATGGCTTGAGGGTCTGGGGTTAAATTACAAAAGAATGACAAACGCCCACCAGGCAACGGCCACGCCTATCTTCGCTTTTTCTCTCCTCTGTCTTTCTGCTTTCTCCTTCTCCCCATCAAGCTCCATGGAGGTGGCAAACCAAAAAGTTTGTGCCAGTGGCGTCTTAACGGGCTGCTTGAGTGTGAGGGAGGAGGTTGGAAAGAGAATGATGAGGGGGGTGAGGGGTAGGAGAATGCGATGTTGTCTATTGTTCCCAAAAGTGTTTTTATTTAGCTTTTGGCTAGCAAAAATACTTTGGTCCTTCTAGTTTACGTTTGTTTTATTATCTTTTATTATTGTCTTCTCCTGTCTCCTGTATCCTGGCTTCTGTGCGTTTTGCCTTTGTTTTCATGCGCTAAATTGGCCGTTAAGATGCTAAAAGATGCGGATTTTTGGTGATTTAGCAAGTTGCTGGGCATCCTCAAGTTTCCATCTCCATTCTAATCTCTCTCTCTCTCTCTCTCTCTGTTCTTTTTCTTAGTTTCTCTCTATATTGCTCCTTTTGTGTTTGGCGCTAATTTTGCCACCTGACAAACCGCTACCTGTCGTTCTCTCTCCCATTTCCCCATTTCCTCAATTCTAATTGCCTTTCTCATTCCGTTTCTATGAGGACACATAACGGTAGTTTGCGGTTTGTTTGCTTAGCGGTAATTTGTGGGCATTGTGGGAAAAGGCTTGAATGAAGTTGTTTGCCCATAGAGAAATCAAGGAATGGGACATTGGGGAAATGGACAAATGGTTACATAAATCTAAAAGGAATATTTATTCATAATGTTTTTATTTTGTCAGAGCTCTACACCTACTTATCTATCTATTTATCTATTTACAGATTTCCTGCCATTTTAATCCATGTAGATCGAAATGTTGGGCTAGAAATAATGTCTAAGTACTTCTGATAACAATGTACATGTATAGAGATATGTAAAATGAATCCTTGGTCCTGTTTAATTTTAGATTAAGAGCCAAACCAACTATAAACACTCTTCTAATAGCTAATCCTTTCGATATGCGATAACATTTGTCTTCTTGCTAAGTCTTAGAATTTCTTTTTTGTTTACAGAATTCCCATTTTGAAGTTTAAACACGTTCTACACCATTAGTTAGAGACTAAATATAGTGCAATATTTGTATGCATGAAAAGTGTACGGAATTTTAGGTAAAATCTGTGACCATTAGAATTTCAAGTGGTGGATCTGGCTGAGGGTGGGATAGAATCCCCTTCGCTAAGCGCTTCGGCTTCATTAGCTGCGTTTTTCTGCGGGCTTTCGATTTTCCATTTGATTTTGATTCCAGCTCATGTGACGGTGTTTATTTTCACACAACGGCACCGTGAAATTAGAAATCAACAACATGTCCCTGCCACATGCCAGCAGAATGAGAGAGAGAGAGAGATAGAGAGAGGGAAAGCAGAATGGAGACCAATGATGACCGCCAAGAGATGCCAAAAGCATGGAGCAGGAGAGGAGTTTCAGGTGTCACTTTTAGGGCAAATCAGTTTTGCCCACTCTGACCACGATTTTGGCTGTTCCTGGATATAGTCTGGATGGCTGGCTGGCTGCGTGTCTGTCTGTCTGCCTGCCTGTCGTTGACAGACCAAATTAAAATGTCCTCTGACTACTGCATGTCGGCACTCTTCAGCCGTCACTCTGCACTCCCATCTACATACATACATCTCCCTCTCTCTCTCTCTCTCTTCAGCGGCAGAGCTCTCCACTGTGCAGTTAATGACCAATTTGCCAGGACATCAACATCGTGGAACAGCTGTCGCAATTCGCGTTTCGGATTTGGGCTCATGAGACTGGCAAAAATTCATCACGAGCTGACAGATAAGTCTTTAAGTTAAGGCCAAAAACAACACTCAGCAACAACAACATAAGGAAAACTCACCAATCACCACTCCCCACTGGCCACCCTTCCCCCCCATTATTCTAAAAGATAAACAACAAGTAACCGAACAAGAATCTAAAGCTAAGAGAATTACAACATGTCGCAATTTTGTACGAAATTTGAATAAATTTTGAAATCGTTTGAAACTTTTCCCGTTGTTCTTGTTTTCTTTTCTTTTTTTTCTTACAAGTCTGCGCGCCACAATTAACTTTTAAGTGTGCCCATTTTATCAGATACCGCAAGATATCGCTGCCCGAGATATATGGCATTTTGTAGAACAGGGAGGGAGGGGGTTGAGAAATAATTTCAGGCAATTTATCATGAGCAATGAATGAACGGAATCGCTAGAAGAAGACGAAAAGGGAGAGAACGTGAGGAGTGAAAGGGATGATGGAATGGACGAGATTTTTGCGAAACAGCAGTTCGAATACTCTGCAACGCAAAAATTTAACTTAATTAAAACATTAAACATTAAATTTACTGATTATTCAATTTGAACCGATTTATATACATATGTATATGTTACTTATTGTTGGGAACATAGATGATAGATAGATCGATGGATGACTTTTCCAGTCGCGACAATCGAGTTTCAATTATACTATAGTTAAATGACTCTTTCAATCGATCAAACAATCCATTCAAATTTAAGAAAGTGTATTTATGATATTCAAACAAAAATGCGTGCAATTTCCGTTTCCGTTTTGGTTTGTCTTCTCATACCTATCTAACCAAAGGCATAACGAATTTTTGCATAAATACTTTGTTGTTTCTTGTCGTTCTCGTTGTTGTTGTTGTTAATCGTCCACCATTTATCTTACTTAATGAAATTTGCGAAAAATCAAATCAAAAATCCTGAGAGAGAGATATGTTTGCATGGCCGTTTGGCCAAGTTTGACGTTCGCTTCGAGGTTATTAGCCACAAAACGCAATTGTTACGGATTTTCTTCGTTGCCGGCTGTCAAATGTGTCACGTGGCACTCGGTGGCATCCATCCAGCAGGCAGCATCTTTCCTCTTGTCCTCTTGGCGGCGTCACGTGCGCAATTAAATTTGACGGATTCGTTTGAATCTTCTTTTGACTTTCAAGCATAAAGAGCATCCCGGGAATTGGCCCATTCATTGGATTGAAGAGGCCGCAGCACTTTGTTAACATTCATTAATCACTTGAAAAATGTTTCATTTTTGTTCCTCCCCCCCTCTCCTTGTTCTTTATGGTTCGCTTTCTTTTAATCTTTTTCATTGTGATTGTTAAATGTTTAGATCGGATGGGCTTTGAAAAATGTACAAAAATCTTTCTCCAGAATATCCCTAAAAAATACTTTTTTTCACTATCTCAGTCTACATTGCTTTTGCTTTCACTTTGTTCATTTTAAGGTCTCTCTTACGAGTGTTTGGTTTTGCTTTTTACATTTGGAACTGCTTTGAAATAATACAAAATAATTTATACAAGCAAATTTTCATTATTTTTAAATTTCTGTCGAGGGCAAAAGTTTGCCAGAAGTACAAATTAACGGCGCTGTAAGTAAATGAAATTGTCTTAGTAAATCCTTTCTGCTTGAGACACCTTGAATTAGTCCCAAAAAATCAGAGGGGAAAATAATTTGGCTTATTGAAAATTTCATTGAAATTAAAGAGCGAAATAAAAGGCAATTGCTGTGCGAATCATCCCCAAATGTGCATTACCAATCAGGTGATATGGCCATTCCCTGTTCCCTCGTTTGCTCTGTCGCCCGTCCGTCCGTCCGTTCGTCCGTCCGTCTGAATGCCTAAAACCGCTGTAACTAAACATTTGCATTAGAAGTGGCTCCGGCATTTGGCGGCTCGAATGGCCGCAAAAACCGCTAAAATCACAAAAATGTGTTCAAGAGCGCGAAGAGTGAGGGGGTGGGAGGGGGGAGGTAGGTTGGATGAGTTTCAAAATAAATTCGGTTGGCAATCGACGCCACAAATCGCGTTTTAAGCCCTGCGTGCGATTAGTTTAATTGCCTCGAGGGGAGTGCGTCGATGGGTCGGTCGCTGGCTTGGTGTCATGGTGGGGATTCTGGCTGCAACAGGACAATGCAACATTTGCATGGTCGTCGCATGGTCGAGTCGAGTCGAGTCGAGTCCAGGGTACGCTTAATGCGAAAATAAGGATTAACCAATGGAAATTTATAAATGGAACGAACGTTCGTTCGTTCGTTGGTTCGTTCTGCTTGCTTCCGTTTTTGCGTTCTGCCTGTGCAAATTGAGTGCATAAATTGGCTCTGGACAAGGGGCAATCTATTTTGGATTAAATCAAATCGAAATAAACGATTTTTAATGGCCACTGCCACTGGAGGAGGACACTGGACTGGACGCTATTTTCGTATCCGTGTCCTGGCGGCCATGTCCATGGCCGACGCAGTGGCAAAAACGAGGTCATTAATTATTTCTTCAAAAGCAAAAGATAAGCCCCGCATTCTCGCAACCTCGCATCCTTTTTGGCGTTTTGTGTCATTAGCTTGGCCACCCAAAAAAGGATGCAGGCCAATGGTCAGGGCCAGCCCACACCCCCCACAGCTAGTCGGCTGGTCAGCCAGTTAGCCCGAATGCGTGTCCTGACCGGCCGAGGGCCAACTGTTGTGCGGTGCCGCATGTGGCACCAAAAGATTAATTAATCTTTAAGGACTCATTGTGCTCTACGTCCAATGTCCAACGTCCAACGCCCTTCGTCTCGTCCTGCCATCAGCTCCTCTCTTCGTCCTTTGTCCTTTCTCATTAGGACATTTCTGGACATTTGCATGTGCAAGCGATGTTAAATGAATTTATGGCCCAGCAACCACCACAAACAAGATGAGATTTTCGTTGAGAGCGCATTACGGTTACGGCAGGGAAGCGAAGGAACGGCAAGGAAAGCAAAGCAGGGACAGACCAACTGGGGAATTGTCTAAGCAGCAGGCAAAAAAGGGTCAAAACAGAGGTTCGCTATTTAAAGTAAAGAGTTTACCCCAAACATTGTCATTTCAGTAGACTAATCGGTTGTCTATCGATAACTTGAAAAAAATGTATAACAGGAATGTGTTCTTCCTCTAATGATGGATTGTGCCTCGTCGTCGGGGTCACCAGATTTGTTGTCCTAGCTTGAATATTTTTCAATTTGCTCAAAAATGTTCTCTTTGCCAGTCAATTCCATGTTCCAGCGACCACACATTGTCATGCTGCCTGCTAAGCTCAAGCATTTGTCATGCCTTCATCTCTCTCTCTCTCTCTCTTTTGTCTCCTTGCCATAATCTTGTGTTGACCAATCTCTAGCTTTGCCCACAGGCATTTATTTTGATTATCCATTGACATTCATTTCTATTTGTTGGTTTCTTATCATAAGCCTCGTCATCATCATCATCGTCATCAGCATCATCATCAAGAGCATCATTTCATGACCAGCAAATATCCCAGGGATTTTCCCCAAATATATCTCTGTGGTATCTGTCTGCATTCCCCTTCTGCTCCTCCTCCTTCTCCTCTGTCGAAAATTGTTTGTTAAACTTTTTGTCGCTTGTTTTCTTGTGTATAAAATATTTAGAGGTGATTATTTGGCCAGGTTAATGTCCCATTCCCGTCTATCCCCCATATGTCTATTAAGTGGAGCGCAAAAAGTTATCCTTTGATGCGCTTGGTTGGCATTTCACTTATTCGGAAAATTTATTAGCTTGCCACATGTGAATTATTGTTGTTGTCTCTTCTTTTCGCAACTCTTTGACTTTGATTGGCAACTGGGAATTGTGTGTTTAATCGCTTAAAGGCCATCAAAAAGATAAACATGAACTTAAAATACAAGAAGCAATTCGAACTCTTAAAAGTAGGCAACACTTTTTGGTATATTTTGTATAGAAATCGCAATGTTGATCAAGACGTTTTTAATTCAAATTTTAGCAGTAGCATTTTGCACTTATTTTTTTAACGTTATGTGAGACGTGTTTGGGCTGAAGGATTTTTGAGAGCAGTGAGCAGTTTGTGTGTGTAAACGTGCACAGCATTGTGAAGGACTTGTTCAGATATCCATCTCCAATTTCCACACCCCTTCCCCTCCCCCAGGACACAAGACAAAAAAAGTCTTTAGCCTTTATCTTTTGCTGCTGCTGCTGCTGCTGCTGTGAAAACATTTTTGCAATTATTTCAAATATTTTTCAACACGGCTTTGAAATTGGGACGTGCCGACGACGCGTCGGGCTAAACAAAAAAAATGTGAGCACAACGAAAAGAAAAGGAGGAAACCCTTTTGTTTTCCATCGTGCGCCAAAATATTTTTCCACATTTTATTTTGCGCATATTTTCCTTTTCTTTCCCCCTCTCTCTGGTGTTGGTGCTGGTGTTGTTGTTGTTGTTGCCTTTGTGTCTCAGCCTTGGCGCGAAATTAGCGTGAAGAAGTGAAGGCACACACACACACACACACAAAACCAAAACAACAAAAAAAAGGGCAGCCAAAGATAAACTTTAAATAAAACATGGTACAGTGAAGAAGGGTTCTACAGGAGTGGGGAGGAGCAGGCGGCAGGGTGGGGGGGGGGTTGGAGGACAAGGGCAAACGTCGAACGATGGCGCAGACCGCAATTCAAATAAAATCCTTTAGGGCTTTTGACTTTTAACTCATCCGTTTAACGAGCGCTCATGTTCGTGTGAGCACGGAAAACTGCCTCTGCTTGGTGGGGGAGGATTGGGGGGGGGGCAAGATTGCCTGGCCCAGGACAGACAGCACCCTTGACACCTACACACACACACACACACACACTCACACTTGCTGAGAGAAGACTGAAAGTCCGCCCTGCACGTTGTCTACTGTGCAATTGCAAAACAAAACGCGAAATAAGCAAAGTATGAATATCCGAATATATGTGTGTTAGAGTCCAACTGAGAGTTGTTCAAGGCGAATGGCTTATACCCTGCAAAACATGACGACTTATCCCCACTTTTATTGGTCTAGAATCTCACAGTGAAATAGGATCACATAAGAAATGCACTAGGAATGCAATGGAATAAGAACAGCAATCAATCATATTCCATTTTCCAACACTGAATAGTTAGCATATTCGGTTATCAAAGAGAATATGGAAATTCGGTTTGCAAAAAACAACAAAATAAACAACGACTTGAATGTTTTACAATTTTTATGAGCCTCCTCCCCCTCCCCTCCCTGTATTGTCTTCATTCTCAATCTCTGCACTGAGTTGCGATTGCTTTTGTCACTATGCCGCAGTGCACAGTGGTCCCGCTGTATGAGAACTGTAACAGGAATTTAGACCGATTTGCTATCAAATCATGGATTTCTATTCGTTTGGTGACTGACTTTTTAAGGCAATGTTATAACCATTCTTCTATGGCCAATTCAAACTAAAGTTTCTAAAACTTGGACCCAGTGTGCAGAAATCCAAATCGATTGATGGCAATTGGCAATCCCATTTGGCCATTTTTCGAACAATTGCTGCTACTCTGCCGTACTCCATGGCGCATAATAAACCAGCGAGGCAAGGAGAAAGGATTCACAATTCTGGATTTGGCATCAACACTTAAATATGCCATGAATATATTGCATATATGTACACATAGTGGGCGATAGGCAGAGGCGGGTTGGCGTTCTGAAGGATCTTCTCCCGCAGTGATTGCGACATTTATTAACCCCTCAAATCAAGGAGAGAGAGGGAGAGAGCTCGCCACGCTTCGTTTAATAAATTGAGCGTTTTACGCAATTTATGCGGCTGATTTGACATTAATGTGTCTTGATACACACACACCCCCCCCCCTCACCCACACACTCCTTCAAATACACTCACATATTTACTAGATCCGCATAAATAACTTTCGCCAGTTTGTGTTTGCTTACATCAACATTTGAGCATCTTCATTTTTCCTACTTTGTGTGTGTTACTTTTGTTTTTTTATTTATGACAACATCTGTCGAGGTAACTGACTGTGTGTGTGTGTGTGTGTGTGTGTTGGGGCGTTAACGTACATGCCACACACACATCATTAATCATTTTAACAGCCTCGCCAAAAACTCGGGAGTTTCTACGTGAGTAGTAAAGTCTTTCTCTCTGTCTCTCTCACTCTCTAAGACTTACTCAAATTCACGTACATCGAACGCCTTTCTTCACTTCACTCTTGTGAAAAAGAAAAAACTTTGCCCATTAAAATGTGGGGAGCAGCAAAAAAGTGAGACAAAAACTTCTTTAAATCACCTGTATTTACCCAGGTAAACGGGAAAAAAGGAGTGTGTCTAGAAATGCAAGTTTCTAGAACGTCGGGGTCACCAAAATGTTGTAAAACACTGTAAATTGAACAGACGACGGGAAGATCGTGCAATTTGGGCTGTATTTTCAGAACTGTAGGCTCTCGAAAAGGGTTATCCCAGTGAGTAATTTAAGCAACCTGCTCTAAAAAAGTCATGGGGCCGGGTGTCTCCATCAGAATTTAATATTTTGAGTTTTTTTTTTATATTCTTTGTACGAATAACATCATATAATCGTCCGTATATTTGTGTGTGCTTAGTTATAATGAATGATCCGACAATTGGCTCCTCATCTCCGAACTGGGCGTGCCTTATGTCAGCTGGACGTAGACCAAGCACAAGTGAGTCCATCTCCAACGAAACACATCCTGCGTATTCCAACTTTTGTCTTTCTTTCTCAGATTATGATTTGGATACAGATGGTGGTAATATAGAAGAGACCTCAACTGGCTTGGAGAAACCCATGGAGAGCACATTGAATCGCTCGGGGCTGAATGGAAATGCTACTGGTCAACGGATGTCGCCATATGCACCTGTCTTTTATCCCACTGGATCATATGCTGCACAATTATTGGCGCAGGAGCAGGCAGCTCAATCGAATGCACGCTCGGTGCCGCCACGTAGCGAGGATTCGCAGACCCAATATCACATGAATGGACACGGACTGGGCTATGGTCAGCCGGACGCACAAAGATATACATGTGAAGGAGGAGATAATGGATCGAGTGAGAGAAATTGTAATACTTTTGGACTGGGCATGACGGCAGCAGGAGAAGATTCTGGTAAGCGGGGAGCACGTCTGTCCTTGTATGTCTCCCAAGTGATCCTAATCTCTGAATTCTACAGGTTACAGCAACGAGGGGGCAGCAGCTCATGGCCATGCAAATTGGTCACTAGATTCTGCATCGCCACCGAAAGTAGGACATTTGGGATTAGGAGGAGTGGGTGTGGCCGTGCCACCACGCATGGATACGAGCCAAACTGAAGCTAGTCCATCGACTGTCGATTGGTCACCCTATTCATATGCCACCAAGCCGGCAATGTCATCGAAATCCCGATCTATGCTCTCGCGCACTCCTAGCCCCGATGTCACCGATGTCATTAATAACCACAACAATCCAAATCCTAGTTCAAGTCCAAATTCACAGACAAATCCATTTTTAAATTCGTGTCCAGATTCGATGGATTTCCCATCGTTCGACGAGTTTGCCAAACAATTGGACGATTGCGGAGTCTCGCGCGATGAATTCATGGCCACATTGAGGAATTTGATGATACGGGCCAACGAAATGATGTTGCCCCTGTTGCGGGGACAATTCGCCCGGATGACACCAATCCAAATGGCCAACTATACGACGGCCATACTGAAGACACCGCCATTGCATCCCAGTTTGTTCATGCCAACTGTAAGTACTTTGGGTTCCCTGGATCATCGATCGATTCTCTTGTTCTCTTCCTTTGCCAGGATGCTCAGCATTTATTGTCGAGCAATAGCTGCAACTTGCTGCCTTGTCATCCACATAGTTTGACGCCGGAGGATTTGGCCAAGATAAATGTGAGTGTGCGAAGCTTCCGTTGTCCAGTTTACTAATTTTCCACGCCCACTCCCTCCCCAAATTGACTCAGCCGCGTCCCGAATTGATAAATGCAGCTACCCAAACGGAGATGGCAGCGAATGCACCATGGCTAACAGCTGGGGATCCTGGTCAACAGCCGGTTCCAATTGGTTTTTGGGGTAGGACCAAGTGATAAATATGCCCCAAAAGATTTGAAATTTCAACGATATATTTTCTGTAGTTCCTTTGCATCCGCATCCGCATGGACATCAAATGCAGCATCCACATGGACATCAAATGCCACATCAGATGGCGCAAGCTATGGCTGCTGGGCAATTGAGATTCCTGGAGGCCTCTGGCAACAACCCGCCCCCTGGTGGCCCTGGAAACGCTGGTGGAGGAGCACGCTTTGGCTTTCGCCTTGGCCATTATAATCCCATGACTTGCCGCTATGGCCCGATGGCCCGTGGACGAAATGCGAAACAAAGCCATGCCTCCGAGAACTTCAGCAACAATCACTTTGGAAATGTGGATGCAGCAGCAACAGCAGCAGGTGGAGTAGTTGGCGGTGGCAACCGCAATGCTAGACAACGGACAGGAGCTATAGGAGCAAAAGGAGCAGCAGGAACAGCAGCGTCATCTCTTGCCACCAATAGCGAGGACACCGATATGAGTGTCAATTTCATGGCGGAACCGATGCGAGGTGGTGGTGGTAATGGCGCCATCAACAACCAAAATAACCAGAACAACAACCCAAGCTTCTCGAGCAACATCAGCAGCTCCAGTTCGGCCAGCTGCTTCCCCATGCTTGGCATGTCCATGCAACGTCCGCAACGTCGTCGTCGCTGCACCACAACCGACTGCAGCAGTGATGATCGCGATGACAGTCACGAACCGGAAGCCATCGAAGAGGAGGCGCTAGATGAGAAGCAAGAGCACGAGCCGTTGGATATGGCCATGCAGGAGGAGGCCCATCAGAAGGCAGGCGATGGTCGCCCCAGAGGAGCACGTCGGGTCCACTTTGAGGCCAGAGAACCAGAGATGAACGATCGAATGGTGGGCTATGTGGTGCCAACTGACCACGCTCACCTTCAGATGCCATTGGTGGATGCCGGTGAGTGCCCGCTGTGTGAACCATTCCACGCAAATGTCTCCAAATAGAGCCATCCACTTACAGGTTTAATTCAGATGCAGCAACAAAACTGCAACGTGGAAGGTCCAAGTCCAGCATTTGAGGAACTGATGATGCCCATAGATCCGCTGGCACCTGGTTATCCCTTAATGCCAGATGCCTGTCGCCCACCCATGATGGAAGACACTTCCATTCCGAATATATTCATGCGTCCCACCGGTCCCATGATGCCGAGGTTGCACGAACGGGCACCCCTGCCCCCCATTATGTTCGATGTGAACACAAAGCATCACATGATGAATGCCATGCCCGTGCCCCCCCATCATATGATGGCGATATTCAATCCGAATATGTTGTCACCAAATGGACCACAAATGAACTGTATGCCGGTAGTGAATACCATTCGAAATGCCCATCTGAATGGCAATGTGTCTATGCCAGAATTCGATCACATGGATAACTCCATGAATGGATTGACAGAATCGCCGAATCTGAATAATTTTCAAGCTGATGTGATCCAGGAATCGTCCGGAAACCATAAGCCATCGTACGCCTCGTTGCTTCGGTGATGGCCAAAGGCTCTCTGCTCAGTGTGACAATTGAAAAAAACACTCACAAATCGAACTATTTTAACTATTTTAAGTCTGAATCCAAGTGTGTGTTCGACACATGCTAAATATATACACATAATACAAAATAGGACCAACAACAACACAACAACGCAAAACTTTAAATATTACTTCAATCGCCGACAATTGTAAACTGCACACACTGATTTGAAATGGCATCTTGTATCCTTAATTAAACTTAAAGCTTCACAGAGCTATCGTGAATCATTCGCGAATGCTTGTTCATTTCGATTCATTATTCATTTTTATTTGGGGATTGACTAGCACAAGAACTTGCACAAGGGTATACAAACTTCGGTATGGCCGGCCTTCTGGTTTTTTATATGCATAATTCTCGCACCCTAAAAAGTATGCTACATTTTCTCGCAGGTTATGCCTTGGAATTCTCAAGTAGCAGAAGGCAAGGATGGGAATGGTGATGGGTGTGTGGGGGTGTGGCAAACCCTTTGAACTCGCTAGAAATGCGAAAAAGTTAAACGCCTTCAAGCTGAAATAATCGGGCTAATCTTTTACGCTGCTTGCATTTTAAAGAACCCTTTGGAGTGGGCGAGGCTAGTGGTGGGGTGGAGGGGTGGTGGGGTGGTGAGGCAGGTGGGGCATGCATGCTTACGCTTCCTTGCCCTCATGTGAGCCAGAGTTGCATTTTCTACAAATGTAATTAAAATGCAACCAAAAGTAAAATGCAAAACGATGCAAACAGGAAAAAAAACTGTTTGCAAGGCAAACAAAAAAAATTTAAAATGCGCATGCTAAAAATTTACAAAATGTGTAAATTTGGAGTAGGACAAAATCGTTAAATAGAATTCGTCAAATTCTATAAAGTAAAAATTTCATCCTCAGTAGCCATGGCTACAAACAGTTGGCTTAAACTTTAAACTTAAGTTAACTCTACAAAAAAAAAAAAAAAATACAAATTTCATCGTTGTCATTTAAAATCATTGTAATTAAGAAAAGAAACTAGATGGTTATTTCAGTTAATTATTGTTTGAGAGAGTCTTAAGAATAAATATCTATACTGCATATATCTAAATATATCTAGCATTTAGTAATGCAATTTGTTTCCTTCGGAAAAAAGACCAATACTATATCTATCATACCATCAAATTTCATAAAAACCGCGGTAGTTTCAGATGCATCTCTATTCCGTTTAACAAAGAATAGTTATATATATTACTATTTATTTCTATATATTCCTATTGATTTTTATATATTTAAATTGATTTCAGATCACCTGTATATCCAGAAGTGAATTACCAGTGGAATTTCAGAGGTCCGATCACACCGATACCCGCGCACCAACTGACCCAAAGGCCCCAAGTAGCTACTTTTATATATAACCCTATTTATTTTAACCCCTATTTAAGATGACATTTCAAATGTATTTAATGAATTTAATGAATAAATACGGTTCTATAAATTTGAATTAGTTTTTTCACTTGGTGCATGGAATATCCAAGCGGCTTTACGACTTACGTGCTTTATTTTACAAATGTTTATAAACATTGTTGCTAGCGTTTGTCGCGAAACATGCTGCAATAATCGCTCTGGGTTAGGCTCAAGTCAATCGATAACTAATTCGATTAAATATTCATACGAAGTGTTGAAAAAAGCTGAATTTTCGCACTACTTGCAGGGTATAGAAATATCGGTATTTATATTTCTGATTTGGTTTTTTGTTTGTTTGTTTGTTCTGGTATTTATTTTTCATTTGTAGTTTGACCAGAAATTTAACGCCTCGCTGCATCCGCATTGCTAACCGCATTTGGCTACATTTTTAATCTACAATTAACCGCAACTGCGGCGAGTTACGCAGTTCCTGTTGGCTGAGGGTGGAGGGTCCTGCTGGGGTCCTAGGGTCGTCCGAGTGCTCTGTCAGGGGTCTGCGGGGCTCTGTCAGGCCAATATCAATATTGATTCTATTAATTATAAAAACATTAAGTGCCAGTGCCGAACAAATGTAATTAAACGCATTAAACAATTGCAATGGCAATGGGAAATGGGAAATGGCAATGAAAAATGCAATCCCAATTCGAAACGAAACGAGACCAAACCAAACCCCGACAGCCAATCCCTTGGTCGGTTGTATCCTTTGCTGATGCCGGGACGATAAGCACGTTTTCAATTCGCGCACATCAGGTGGTCGGTGGTCCGGTGGTCGCTGGCCCGGTTGGATGGAGGATTTAATGACGAAATTATTGTTTCAATTGCTTTCAACTGTTGTCAATGCAAATTTTATGCAAAGTACGTTTACGTTCACCATTTTTTCTCTCTCCTCTCCCACTCTCTCCCTCTCCCTGTCCCTCTCTGTGCTGTCGCCAAAACTCAAGCCCCAAATGCAGGCAAAATGCCATTATGGCCAATAAGTCAATAATAATTATTGTCGTCCATCCAACAGACCACCACCCTACCCTGCCCTGCCCTGCCCGTGGCCCGTGGTTTCGGTCAGTTTTCAAATAGGCGTTAATTACTTTTATCTGGCGCTTCCCTCCTGGAGCATAGACAAAATATTTGCTTTGTTTTCGCTTTATAAATTATTGTATATAAATTTATGTTCATTGTTTTGTGCAAGCCTATAAATTGTATTCAACATTTACTTTTCAATATTATTAACATTCGTTGCCGTTCCCACGTTTCTCTAAAATGGAAAACCAATTTAGGAAAAATGTGCAAACTTTAGTTTAGGTTTGATTTCAATTAGCCACAATTCTAACCGAGAAATATCTCCGTTTTTCTTTCAGTGAAGAGAAAATAACGTAAGAAATTTTCCATATTTCACTTAGATTAACATATCGATTTTTTTTTCTTCCTAATTTCATTACGAATTAAAATTGATTTCATATTGGAAACTTTTCTTTTACTCTTTCTTAGTTTTGTTTTGCGGCATTTTCTATTCCAACTATCAATTTGGTCCAACTTCATGGGTCGAGTCTATAATATAATTAATACTATGAATTACTTGAGAGCGGAAAAGCAATTTAGTGTTCATACAATGCAAATATTATGATATCTTAGATAAAAGATGAGACAAGAAAGAAATCACACACAAAATGCTGTACAAATATTTAAAAAATAAGAGACAACATTTTCAAAATTGCTACTATAAATGAGCAATCGAAAATATAAATATATATTTAAATATATTTATAAATAAAACCACAATGATTAATTTTAAATAGTTTTTCTTTAACGAATTCAGAAAAATAGACCTTTTTCAGGCTTCTGGGTGTATCAATCCCCATTTTATCCCAAAAGTCCTATCTTTTTAGATCATTCCTGTTTCGAAGTAGTGATTAATACAATTTTTGGACACGTATAAACTGAGGGTCATATTCAAATGGGCAATGTGGCTCCAGCTGAAGCTCCAACTTCAACTCCAACTCCAACTTCAGTTGATGTTGCTGTTGTTGGACGGATATGGAGGATATTCCAACACGTTGCTGCTTGGTCAGCCACATGCACTTAATTGCTTTATGAGGCGGTCAGTCGCTTGTTATAGACTTCAATTTGATTTTGCCAGAGCGAAAATGGACGGGGTTCGAGAATGTATTTCCGTAACCACAGGGCTGGATCCTGCCGAAAAATAAAACAACATCATTGTATGCTGCTAAATCAATTTTGTTGATCAATTATAAGTTGCGGCAGCCGCCGTGAATCCGCTCCTGTGCCGCAGCCAAATGAGACATTGGGGATCAATTTATTTTTTGGCACATTTGCCGCTAGCCAGAGACGTGGCAAGCCCTTGGACCTTAAATCATATTTTAAATGCAGAAACTTTTTTAATCCATTTGATGGCGTTTACCATCATCATCATCATCATCACGATAATGTGAATGTGATATGTGGGAGAAGAAGAGATCCAAAACACGTTGCAAGTGCACAACTTTTTAATGCTAGTTTTGTTGACTCGCAAAAACTAGAGAGAAAATGCGAGACTCGACTAATTAGATGACCTGTAAAATAGTTGAGACAACATTTTCTCAAAAGTGCCTAGAAATATTGTTACGAATAATCATCATATAATGCAATTTCAGACCTATGATATATGGAAGTACAAAAACAACAAACGATGCTAGGACTCCCTATAGGAATAGGGTAGTCCTTTGACTTTCTTTTCCCCCTTCTACTTGCTTCTTTCCCTCTTTCAGGTATGCGATAAACTTTTCTTCTTTTCTCTGTTTTTTTTTCTGTGAAAGTTTTGTAATGGCTTTTTGTTTGCGACGCAAGGGCACAAATCATTGCCACGCTCACACACACCTCACACACACACACACCACACACACACCTCACACACACTTTTTGTTAGAAGGTTGCCATAGCGAAATGTCTTTTGATGCAATACATTTCTTTTCAATTTCATTCAGTTTTTGAAGGGGGAGGGAGGGATAAGGGTTCGGACACTTAACATAATTTGACCAGTGGGCAGTGTGTAGCCAGGACAACATAAACACATTCTTCTAATATTAAACTGTATTACATTTGTTGCAAATCAAATGCGTCTTTTTTTTTTTGGTAGCATTTTTCCATTTCATTTGAAGCATTGCCATGGTTAGATATTCTATAAATTATCAGGGCGGGGGGATGGGCCAGAGATAGAGGGGAGGGGGGAGTAGGTTAAAGCTTCTCTCTTATCCTTATGCTTATGGAAATTTTCTTTCCATATTTAAAAGCTACATGGAATTTCCATTTTTGGCACTTAAGTCAGCCAAAGTCAATTATAATCAACGCATCCCCTTCCTCCAAACACACACACTCTCACACACACACACACACACACTCACATCTCTGGCTCCATATCCAGGACTGTTGTAAGACAATTGCCAAAGTCGAAAAAGGATTAAGCCAAAGTGGTGGCATGTGTGTGTGTGTGTGTGTGTGTGTGTTTGTTAACTTATGCCAAAGTGTTTTTAAAGAAGATTGGCAGGCAAACGTGATACATGGCTGGAGGACTTAACAGCTGCTGCTCCTGCTCCTGCTGCTCCTGCTAACTTTTAACCAATGCCAGCAATAAAAAGAAATTTATATATACACAAGTATAATGCAGAAATCTCTCTCATTATTATTAACGTGGCCAAGTGCCATATTTCGCACTAAGGTGAACGCAATCAATTTCCAGTCTCAATTACAGTTACAATAAGGTCCTGAGAGGACACAACAATAAGAGATCCTGTCTCGGTTCTGTCTCGGCATAATAACGTTGAACCGCATTTGGCCAACAAAAACCCATTCATATCATCGTGCTCATCATGCCGAGTTTCCGTCTCTCTCTCTCTCTCTTGATATATTCACCGCAAACTTAATTGCTTTACGGGCTGACTGGCTGTCTCTACGACCAACAACAACAACAACAGCAATTTTGGTCTTCTTAATGTCTTTCGGGTTCCAACACTCCACACACACACACGCACACACACACACACACACATAGATATGGAATACCATTCATATTCATGGTAGGACTGCCCTCCACTTTGGCTCTTATCGTGGCCAACTTCCAACAACAAAAACCGTCAAGAGCAACGAACGTTGCTCTCCTTCAACTGCAATTACTGCGTTTGCCTACTGTTTTCTGTTTTTGGGTTTCAGATTCAGTTTTTGAGATTTCTCTTTTCTCGGTTTCTGCAACGCAAATTATATGCAAACGAGCTTAATATCCGGCCAAACAGACGCACATCATACGCACCGCAAAATCTCTGTATGCGACTCCACTCCACTCCATTCCACCACACTACACCACATCGTGGTGGGCGACAAACACACACACACACACACACACCACTCAGCTAACAGGGTTGAGCAACGAAACTATTTCATATTTCAAAATGCTTATGAATCAGAACAGAGAGAGAGGAGTGTAACTCCGATAACTTATAACCATAAGTATAACCTATCGATTTTTTTTTTCTATTTCAGCTATCAAATTTGGCCATGACTTCATTTCCATTATTAATTAAGTAATGTATAGTTATTAATTTTACAAATATTTGAGTAAATTGTAGACATAAGTCTGATTTTCTTGATATTTCTTCTTAATAAAGTGAATTTTAACACATCTATCTATGTTTTCTTTATAAGAATCACATCTCCAATTTCGCATTTAGGATTTAAAACTTTAGGGACTAAATGAGGGGAATAGAGGGCGAGTGCAATTCATCAAAATTCGCCATGACTTTTATTATTTTAGTTTTTTCTTGATAAGTTTTCTCTGTGATCCTAGACTATTGGATGGGAAGTTGGAAAATCTTGATATTTCAACGATATTGAATGTCTTTTTGTCTATAGGGTATAGAAACTTTCGAATGATTTCAGATTTTTGGGTTCTTTTTCTTTTGGTCTTTTTTTTACATCAAGTTGTAACACATTCACACACACACACACCTCCCCTCGTAGACCGTGGTGTGTGTGTGTGTGTGTGTGCCGCGGTCGAGCTGGCTGGCGTTCTGATAATTTCTCTGCACTCGACTGATAACAACATTTAATTTAATGCCCGAGGTCAGCAATATTCCATTTATTATTGGATTAAATTCGGCAGCAAAAGTTTTATGTTCGTTTTTTTTTTGTTTTTGGTTTTGTGTTGTTGTTGTTGCTGCTGTATTTTATCCTCCGTACGTTGGCCGAGTGCCGAGTAGCACTATCAGTGTTGTCCTTTTGTTTGCAGGATATAAATTTTCGGGCATACATGTACACACAACCCACTATCTCTTGCTCTCTCTCTCTCTCACACTGTCTGTCTGTCTCTCTTGCTCACTTGTCGCACTTGTCGTCGTTGTCCTGGCATGTCCTGACTGCTGTTGCTTCTCGTACTAGACTAGACGACAGGAAATGTATTTCACATTTTTTATATGTCGCTTTTTTCTGCGTTCTGCGTTTGGCCGCATCAAATTTGCATGAGATCCTGGCGGGCGAAGGACCAGGACCAGGACCAGGACCTGCCCTCCAGCCAACAGCAATGGTGGAAGGAATGGAGAGAGGATGCAGAGCAGTAAGTCGGTTCAACAAAATGCCCATAAGGGATTAGCTGCAAATCGCCTGGCACGTCTTTATTTTTGTTTTATACCGCGCGCATCCTGTGCATTCCAATTTACCCCCTCCCCCACCTCCTTACCCCCCTTCCCCCTTTGCTTGTGTGTCAGAATTTGTTGTGAAAAACTCATTTAAGCCAAGTTATATATAGAGTATGTAAATTTTTGGCAAATGCAAAAAAAATATGCTTCTTTTTTTGGTTTTTGTTAAATGAAACCTAATTGTTTTAGATGCAAAGTCATCAAGAGAATAGCAGCGGAATGAAGGGCTCAGGAGGGGGGTGCAGAGGGAGGTGAGCAAATAAACAAACAAACCAGCCAAACAAACCAACCAACCGAAAGGAAGGAAGTATCTCACTCGAATCTCAGTCAGGCCGAACACACACGATGAATTTATGCATGAAATTGTCGACGCCCGCGTCCTGCCGGGTTTTGGAGATTGGGAAGGGGGTAGTGGGGGGTAGGGGTGGGTGGGACCCAACCAACGATTCGGCATGTCTGTGGCCTATCGAAAGGAAATTGAAACAAAACCTCATTGCAAACACAGTTGCACAGAGGCAGCGAATAATGGCAAGAGGGGAAGGCGGAAGGGATCCACACAATGAGGGGAAAGGGAACAGACAACTTCCGTATTCGTGTGTCTGTGTGTGTGTGTGTGTGTGTGTGGAAAATTCTCACTTTTTGCCATAAAATGATAACCAGTTCTCGTCCTCATTCTCCTTCTGGTTGGCTGCTGCTGCTGCTAATGTGTCATCTAGAATGCGGGTGCCTGTCCGTCCGTCCGTCTGTCTGTCCGTCCGACTGTCCGTCCGTCTGTCCGTCCGTTTGTCTGCCATTCGTTCTCTCATGTCGCATGTGTTTGTTTGCCTTGCTTTTGCTTGTAATGTCTGTTCACTCGTAAATAGAGCATAAATGCTTAATTCATTCATCCACAAAGATGCATTACATAAGAACAAACAAACTTTAAAATCCTCCTCCCGATATAGAAAACAATCTTTAGTTGAACTTTCAGCTCCATCTAGTTATAACTAGGCTAGATTTTTACTTCGATTACCAAATCTGATAAACAGCCAAGTTATCGATCAAAATCGTTTGTGATCTATCGATATACGATAAGGAATTGTTATAGAAATGTGACACTGCTCGATTCGATTTTCTTTCAAAGTTCTTCGATTCATTGCCTACTTATGGGCGCTCTTTGTGGTGTAATCTGTGTAAATTAATTAAGTAGTAAGGGATCACTTGAAAACCAAAAAGCCATTCAAATGCCATAGCCATACAAATTGAGTCTTATGTGTAGAAGGTATTTATGGGCCAAATGCACAAACTGCATGGACTACTCTGAGTGTGTGTGTGCGTGTGTGTGTCTATCCCCTCTCCCAGTTGAGGTATTTGGGCCAGCAGACTCAAACTGTTGTTGGGTAACAAATTAGTTACACTTTAGTGGGTTCAAGTCTCAACTAAACTCAACTCTAGAAGCAGAACCCGCACATCCAAAGTCCATTCAAGCAAATCGCATTAAGGCTCATTTGTTGTGTCAGCTGCAACAAGAGTCTCCTCCCCCGTTGTGGCAACTGGAAGTGGCATGATGATGATGATGATGATGATACAGGAAGGCAACCAGGCAGCGGAAACTGCATCAACAATAGACACAAAGAGGAACAAATTTCTAAAGGAGAACGCTTAAATGCTCTAAAACAAACAAAAAATTATTTCTACCATTTCAGTTTCAGTTTTTTTGCTTATTTAAAATGCAATTTAGTTAGTTTTGCTTGGCAATTTATACTAATGATCGCTAGTCAGCCGAAGAAATTGAAGAGACGTGAAATGTTGCAGTGTATAGACAGAGATAGAGAGAGAGAGAGAGAGAGAGAGAGGGTGGAGAAAGGGCTGGTTGGCATTTGGCTTCGTCGTATTTACCGTACGTGGTTGACTGATAATAACCAGTGGCAAGAAGATGGCTAAGAATCTATGTAGCAGCCCTTTTTCGCAGGCGCCCATACAAAAGTTTTGCCAACTTCTTGAACAAAAGTCGAAAATTTGTTTCCCAAAATGTAAACTGTCGCTTGGTTGGGCATCTTTCTCTCTCTCTCTCTCTCTCTCGCTCAGTCTCTGTCTTATCAACAATTGGCCTAAAAGTGAAGAAGGGAGAGAGTCCAACTCCAAGGAATAGTTTTAAGCTGCTTAACAGCTTCTTTGCATGAGGAAAAGTTTCTGTTTCTGTTTCTCTTTGCTATTGGACATGGGCAATGGGCAACTTGATTTAGTGCTCTTCTGACCTCAGTTTAAATATAAACAGTCGCGTCTTGTCCACCTTGTCCTACCCCGTTTTCAAACCCAAGAAAACTTTTTGCTCAAAGTAAAGACATAAATGGGATTATGATCTTATCACGTGCCCAGCAGGCAAACGAAACGAAACGAAAGGAAAGCAAAGTAAAGTAAAGTAAAGGAAAATAAAGGAAAGCCCAGACATATTGGTACATTATAATAACACCTTCTGCGCTCTACACTGTGAAAAAAGAGGAGTATATACACATAGTTAACGAATTTCATAACAGGAAAGTCGTGTAATGTTTTTCTCTCAGTGTAATTGTAGGTTGTTGCTGCAGGCTGCAGGACTCTGCCACATTGGACAAACAAGTTTTGCGGCTCAGCTTTGTCAAAGATTTATTTCTTGAGGTTAAGCGACGGCTGCAACAATTTTGTCCACTACCCAAAAAGACTCCAACCGCCCACCTCCCCCACCCCTCTCATCTACTTCTCCACCCGCTTCACCATACTAAATATGGAAAATTTTAAGTACATTTTCCGGTTTACTATAGCGGTGGGAGGCGGGTTTGGAGTGGGTGTGAGACCATCTTTAATTAAGAGCGGATTAGTTTTGGACATGGGTTCGATTTTTGGCACACACACACACACACACACACTAGCAGTTAGGAAAATGGGAAAAGTCTAACTAAAGTAAAGTAAAAGTCTGCAAAGCTGAAATCTTTGCTCTTTTTTTTTTTTTTTGGTTTGGTTTTAACTCTGATTCTGATTTGCATCTGCGGTTGATTCAACCACCCGGAGACGGAGACGGAGCCGGAGCCAGGACCAGGGCCAGCAGCTGGCTTCATTAGACCAGCTACCCCATTATGCTGCTCTCCTCTTCACTCCATCCATCCAACCACTTCCTAACGGTATTCTTATGTCAGACTTGTGAGCCATTAAAATTTAATGCCTGTAGATGAGAGCAGATCAAGTCTAGTTTCTCCTTCAACAAGATTAGCTGTCGAAAGTTGTTCAATTTAATTTAACACCCCCCACATCAGGCAGCCCAACCAACCCCCTCCACCCCCGTTCAAGTCCCGTTACACTTAATGTTCATGTTGCCAATTTTTTTTCTACTCCATTCGGTATCTTTTTCTCTTTACACTTTTTAATGGTTTTGGGAAATTGCACGCGCCGTTTTGTTCGGCTCGTTAGAAGGAAGTTCTGGCTAGAAATATATATATATACATATCTATATCATTATGGTTATTGATAAGCGCCTGGAGATGCGGGAGACGGTGGAGTGGTTAATGGGGTTGATTCAATTCGATTGGATTGCTTGAAAAGAAGCTGCTAAAAAAGGTGACTCACCTCGCGGGCAATTAGTCTGCGAGGTTGCCAGACAAATGAAGCAATTGAAAGTTGCCACTTTATGGTTACTGTCAGTCATAACCAAGAATCAATTGAAGTGAGAATATTGTGCTTTAAAAAGAAAATTTCAATCAAGTTACCCATGCAAATTCATTGACTAATGCTTAGACTATAATTTCACACTCTTCCCATAATTGCAGAACAAAGAACTACGAAACTACGGAATTTTGCTTGAGTAATTCCCTCGACATGTTGGCAAAATTTCTTTCCCTCTTGATCCTAGAATCATTGGTGCTAATGGCGCATATAAGCCACGCGCATGGAGCTGAGAATGAGACACCTAGTCAAGTGGAAGAAGTTTCTCTTCGCCTTCTCATTAACATCGATGAAGAGAACTGGAAAATCCTGCTGAAGGACGAATGGCTAGTGACTATTTGCGCCAAGAATCATGATGGTTGCGAAAAAATGGAGAACAATAGCCACAAGCTGGTCGCCTCGAGTGTGTATAATAACCGAAATGTGGCCATTGCCATTGTGGATCTATCCCACGGATCCGGACTGCTGCGACGCCTCTCGGCCTTCCATCTGCCCACCGTGTATCATGTGATTGATGGTGAATTTCGTCGCATAGATTCCAGACTGAGCGTAGAGTCTCTATGCCGGCTGGTCCAGTATCAGGAATGGGTCTCCATCGATGCACTGCCCCCTTGGAAGCATCCATCCTCCATTTGGATTGGCTTCTCCGTTTTTGCCTACAAAGCTGCCCTGGATCTGTGCGAATCGGGAATTGTATCCGATTATAAAGTGGCCACCTGGTTGATTGCTTTCATGTTTACTGGAGTCTTGAGCATTTTCATATGGACGACATACTTCTGCTGGAATCTAATTGGTTACTTAAAGATCCTAAGATCCAGCTATCAAGCAAGGATATTTTGCTGATATTCTTATGATTTTTCCTATTATTGCCACAAATAAACATTGTCTAGATTAGCTATACTATTTCTGTCATCCTGTGGATAATCTTTCTATTTCAACAAAACTATAGTTCACACATGCTATCTCGCTCACTCTTACGAGCACTATTTGGCACATATTGCGTCTCAAAAATTTCGCAGCCGTTTTTATTCCGATTTTGAAGAAATTTGATGACATGATAGAAATTCACACTTTTCACCTTGTGTGGAAAGAGCTTTAAAGGATATTTTAGCCATGTTTTTGTTGGGAAATTCTTGCAGTCAGTTTTTGTTAATTTTCTTTAATACAATAGCTAAAAATTAGGTAGACCTTTTGTAAGTATTTCATCTATTAAAGAAATGGTGAGTATAAAATATTAGTAGTAACTTCCAGATTAATTTTTAAGTCTTTGTTTTCGTTTATTTCATATTTAAATTGAACTTTAAAATAGAAACTCTTTTAGGACTCTGTTCCTGTCAAATGCTAAATTGTTGTTATGTATTTTTTTTACAATTCTAATTATGCAGCCGCGTCTACCGCTAAATTACAGGAACAACAACGACAATCTTGATGACGAGCACTTGGCATAATTAAGCGACAGAGATAGAGACACTGTGTGTGTGTGTGTGTGTGTGTGTGTGTGTGTGTTAGCTGAGATTGTTCTTAACATGCATAAAAAATCAACAACGAGAACGACGGCGACGGCATTTTAAAACTTTTACAAATTAAGACAGAATGTAACAAGAAGACAGAGAGAGAGAGGGAGAGGGAGAGAAGGAGGAGGAACCGCCCCCCGTCCCATACAGACACACCCCATTTACATCCCTCTCGACTCTGACTATTTCCGTCTGGGACATGGCTTTGACTCAACCAAAATTCTACCTCCCTCCCCCCCAACAACCCCTTTTTTTACACTTGCTGAGCTCATGTTAATCAGGTTATGATAATTATTTGTAACAAATTGTTGTTGCAGTTGTTCTTGTTGTTGTTGTTGTGCGGAAGGGTGGGGGAAAGGGTACTGCAATTAAAATTAAAATGTGGAAGAGCGAAGTAAACGCATTTTGTGTTTTTTTTTTGACATGGCGCAAAGCGACATTTTCATTTAAACAATTAAAATTTAAAATGCCGTTAAATTATACAAGGATTAACCAAAGTGGAAATGGAAATGGAAAGTGAAGGGTAAAAAGGAACCAACTAAACTAAATATTAAGAGCCAAGGCCATCGTCAATTATTCAGTTGGCCAAAAAGCAAAAATCAAGGGGGAAAACTTTCGCTTTGTCACTTTGTCAGTCTTAAGCGAAGTTTTATCTCACAAATAATTCACTTGTCTCCAATATTTAGTGGGTTGGTGGTGGGGGAGGGGCACCCACCCACACACACCTATCAAAAAATTAACTGACAGAAAACTACAAACAGTCAAAAGTAAAAGGCAAAGTGAAAGTCAAACCAAACCGCAGGTAGAAGAAAATTATTTATCAGCCCAAAAGAAAGTTGACATTTTCTTTCCACTCGCTCCGAGATAGTTTTATGTCGGGGTGTGTGTGTGTGTGTGCGTGTGTGTGTGTGTGGCAGTCAGTCAGGTGCTTGAGATAAAAGTTTTGAGTTGACAATTAAGAAATTAAGTTGCCACTTAGGCACAACTGTCAGTGTCAGTTGTGACAAGCTCAGAATGAGAACTTATTGGATACCAGGATACCAAATACCAGACATCGTATACAATACCCTAACATCATCCAGGGAGTTACTCCATTCTGAAGAAGCATAAATACAATCGAAGGAATCGCAAAAAGTCTTCTCTTGATTGTATAAACATCATTTTGTCAAGAGAAAATATTGAATAGATCTCCAAAAAGGGCAGAGCATTTGCAGTTCGTATTTATTCCCTTTTGTTGTCATAACTTTTTCTTCATTTCACTTCAGCTGGAAGGCATACGTTTACATTATCAACAGACTAACACCTTGCCAAGTGAGCATATGTGTGTCGGTGGGTGTGTCTGTGTGTGTCTCTGTGTGTGGGTGGGTGTTCCTAGCTGCTTTTAGCAATAAATGCCACTCATAATTAAATCAAATGTTTCATCTGTCTCTTTCATAGAGGCAAAAGTTTTGCGTGAAGCTTAAACATTAATTTCCTACTCTATCAATGGCAAAAGGTAAATAGAGAAACCTGTGGGGAAATATCCGTTCCCTTGGGGATGCTACACACACACACTCATATGTATGCCCCGCCCCCCTCTGGTTCGTTCCTTCTTTCTTTCCACTTTGAGCATAGTTTACTCTAATGAGCAAAAGCATATCATTTTCGTCTTCGGCAAATGGAGTTGTAAATTTTTCAGGCTGATGTCATCCTCCATTATGTCTGTTTTTCCAGCATCATCCTCCACACGTTTTGTGTGCCATCATTTGTAACAGTTTATGTAATATTTTTGCGTGTTTGTGTGCGTTTCGCATGCCAAAATGACATTAGTCACAGCAACAAATGGGGAATGAGGGCAAACGAATGCACCATATGTAACCTAACATGGCATCATCATTTGGTACACACACACACACACACACACACACACACACAATCTAAAAAGGAACGCCATATCAGTATCCTTTCTAGCTGATCGAATTTGGCCATAACTACCAATTTTAGTTCTATCACCATCTATGTTTAGGGAAAATTCAATTGCAATCGTTGGACCAAAGGATCCATCGGATCGTTAATCCTGCTGGCAACGCAATTTTGGAAGATTTAACGTTACGGGACACCCAATTGACCATGTTCACATCGTTTCCCCCGCAACCCATCATAACAATTCACAGGACCCCTCTCCCCTGAATTGCGTTACATAATACTTGAAGGATTTTGTGTGAGAAAGAAATACACTTTTTTTAAAGCATACTTTTGGGGTGCAATTAATGTTAAGCCTCAACTTTGCGCGGTTCCTTCTTAGTTTTGAGCTTCCAGAATTAGTTCCATGTTAATTCAAGTCAACTTAAGGTCTAAATTAGCATTATAAAGAGGAAATTAGAGGTCCTGCTCTGCTCCCGGCGTATATTTATTCCCTTACACATAGTTTTGACCACTAAGCTGTTTGTCCTCCATTTACAGTAAGGCATATTTCTGTATACTGCTCTTATTTGGTAAGATTGAAATAGCAATTTCATTTTTTCTTTATTAAATTTAGTCGTGTACGAGCCATTATTGGGGTACTTTAAATCTTGATGGTTGTTCCGTTCAACCGAAACCGCCCGAAAAAAAAAAAAAAATACCAAGCCGAACCATTAGCCCCCTTTCCCTTTGCTCCTCTCAAATATTGACAAACATTACACAACAACAAGGACAACAACAAGAACAACAAGAAAAAAATACAAGCGATTGAAAACTCTGGGCAAATGTTTGGCAACTTCCGGTTTAAAATGGCCAACCCTGTGAGCCATTTTTTGACAAATCTACACACAGTTATTATGCGCCTTTGTAAGCAGAAGACCAATGGTTAAATGGAGGGTTGGGGAATGGGAATGGGAGGTGGAAAGCTGCATAATGGATGTGGCGACGATAAAAGCCGAAAGGAAGGTGAAGGCTATGGCGAGCCAGGGCATGAAAAGCCCAATGTAAACGATACCTAATTTCCTGTTGCAGCCCTTACCTCACCTCACCTCCCCCCATTCCATCTACACTTCACTTACCGCTGTCGTTTCGCCCCCCCCCCCCCCCCTCTTGACGTATTCTGTTCGTCTTGCATTTTATTAACCAAATGCGAGCAAAAGCATCGAGCCGTGAGCATTTATAAACTTATCTCATAACATTAATTGTGGTCAACACTTTTGGCCATTTAACCTGGACTCACACACACACACACACACACACACACACACATACATACCATACACGTACTCAGAAGTGGACAGAGGCGGATCTGGGGGATGGGGTGCATGTTTACATTGTCAGTGATTTATGCAACTGCGCCACATGAGCCATAAATACACAAAATGCCAGGCAAAACAAAAAGTTTCAGTTCAGTTTTTCTTCTCTTTTTTTTTTTTTGCTGGCTCCTTTCTTCTTTGCTGTCGTGTTCAGGTAGAGCAGTTGAAATTTGTGTGTTCTCTGTGTGTGTGTGTGTGTGTGTAGTGTGTTTGCTCCCAAGTGACCAACTAAAAGGATATACATAGAATAGAACAACAACACAAAGAGGCCAAGTTAAATATTTAAACAGCAAAACAAGTCAATTAATTTTAGGAAACCACCGACCCCAACCTCAACTCCAACTGCAAACCATAACCTCAAAACCTAAAAAAGAAGAGAGCAGAAAGTATTCGTGTTGCTTTGCTCTCGTCTCTGTGGATAGTGTAGCAAACCACTTTAAAATATAACTTAATCAGCACTGGAATAGCAGCAGATGCTTACCAACACTGGCTATGCTGTTCATTTTGACACGAAAGTTGCACGTGATTCCAAAAATAAGAATTTCTAGCACTTGAATATTGCTTTATGATGGCCGCCTCATACTATCCTCTCCTGGTCATAGTCTTATTGGCCATAGGCTACACTTACGCCTCAAATGCAGTCATGGAGATCGATGAAAAGAACTGGAGGATCCTGCTAAAGAACGAATGGCTAGTGAGCATTTGCGCCAAGCATCAAGACGATTGCAAGAAATTGGAGCTCAATAGCCACAAGCTGGTCGCCTCGAGTGTATATAGCAACCGATATGTGGGCATTGCCATTGTGGATCTGTCCCAGGATTCCGACCTGCTGCGACGCCTCTCGATCATCCATCTGCCCACCGTGTATCATGTGATGGATGGTGAATTTCGTCGCATAGATCCCAGTTTGAACGTGGAGTCTCTCTGCCGACTGGTCCAGCATCAGGAATGGATCTCCATTGAGGCACTGCCCCCTTGGAAGCATCCATCCTCCATTTGGATTGGCTTCTCCGTATTTGCCCACAAAGCTGCCCTGGATCTGTGCGAATCGGGAATTGTATCCGATTACAAAGTGGCCACCTGGTTGATTGCTTTCATGTTTACTGGAGTCTTCACAAATTTCGTATGGATGGCATTCTTCGGCTGGACTGTAATGAAGCTGCTTTTCGACTGTTTGGAACGAGCCAAAGATGAGGCTATTGAAACGGAGTCCAAGCAAGTGGAGGACAACTCTTTGTAACTGTTAACCACACGCGATTGAAGAATATATACAAATATATTTATATATCCTTTTTTTTGCAAAACTAATAAAGTTGCTTCAGGATGGGGAAAACTGGATGTTTCTCCCGGCAGTTTATCTATATCACATCGATAATCACAGAGTGACGGACGAAAGGACCAAGTCATTGGCACTGTCATTGGAATGCTGTGTCAGCATTTTGGCTGAACAAGCTCATTAAACGATTCTGGGTCCAAGGCCTCAGGTCAGGAATCGGTCGTGGAGAGAGAAAGTAAGCCCTGAAAGTGTGGACTGAAGTGAGGGAGCCGTTAATTTCTTTTTATGAACCAGCTGGGAAACATTTGACGCCAGCGCCACGGAGGACGAAAAATTAAGAAAATAAAACTTATACTCAAGATAAACATCCATTCTGGGCCAAGCTGTGGGCTTTTCCCTGCGTTCTAGCAGCAACCTTCTTTGTTTTTTTTTCCTTCCTTCCCTCTCTCTCTTCTTTGCGAAGAAGAAGCAACAACTGCTGTAATCAGCAGTTAACAAAATATAAAAACAGAAAATAGCAACGGGGAGACAAAACAAAAAAAACCCCAACAAGGACAATGCCAAAGGACTGGCTGGCTGTGCGCTAACGAGCAATTAGATTTCATTCTAAGCTGGGGAATTAATTGCAGTTTCCTTGCCGGGAAACCTTCTCTGAAGGCCATATGCCGCCGCTGAGCTGCCGTCTCTGCTTGTGATTCATTGAGAAAATGGCCAATTGGAGTGAATCCGAATGGGAATGGGAATGGGACTGGACATGGATATGGCTAAATAAGGCCAAGCGGCTGGGGTAAGCAGCTCATCTTCACACTACTTGACAACGTAAGCACCTTTCGAAATTGCACATTAGCACATTAGATCCACAGAGTTGCCCCAAAATGAGAGCCAACTCTGAACGGTTCTGTGATTAATTTTTTATTGTGCAAACATGTGTAAGTCTGTCTCGGTGTGTGTGTGTGTGTGTGTGTGTGTAATAATTGGGGTTGGGTCCAGTTAAGACATTAACTTAGCCCTGGGGTCTCTTTGGGGCCTTTTCGCAGAGAAAACTAACCACAAATAGTTACATATCTTTATGGATAAAAGGAAATTATTTTAAGTTAAGATATGTGAGTCCTTTGCACTCTCTGACTTCCTTTCAGTCCAAGAATATTTAATTAACTATTTCATTTTTCTTTTTTTATATGTTAATACTAATCAATGGTTCAAAATAGTTTCCAAATGATTAAAAACAAAGCCCAAAAGTGTGCAAGGGAGTCAAAATTAAAATTTTTAATGGGGTCTGTAGAAATATGCAAAAAAATTACTTCAAAATTTCTATCATTTAACTTTCAAAATGTAGTTTATAACTAACTGGAAAAACTCTACAAAATTACATGACTGAATTTTGATATTTAACTCAGTTTTACTCTATTTGTGTGAAGCCTTTTATTTAGACATTTTTATTAACATTTAAAATGATTTGTGATGTCTCCAATTGGCGAGCTCAATTCGCCGTTTCGTTCGCTTAAAACCACACACTCACACAGCTGTCGCCAGCAATTTGCAGCCATCTCCAACTCCATCTCCAGCTCCAAAAAGGTTTTCCGACGACTATCGAAGTCATTTAACCAAAAAGCGATTAATCTATAAACACATAAACAACAAGCTGGCCCTCTGCCTGGTCAGAAAACGAGAGGGAAAAAAAGGAAAGATACAACACACATACATGTGTATAGCACGGACACTGAAAAATGTGAAAAATCAGTGAGAAAAATCGAAAATCGACGCGATGCGACATGGATGCGACATTGGCCACTCCGCCAAACTCCCAGTTGGATGGATGCCTGTTGGCATTTTATGCAAATGTTTGGCCACATGCAGTGTCGGAGCCGATTTCCGGCCATGTGTGACAGAGGAGGACATCCTCAACATTGAGGCAGAAGGCAATAAAAGCAACAGCCACCAAACAAAAAGACACAAAAACCAAAACAGTGACCAAAAGAGGACAAGTGGCGAGCTGTAACCACATAGAAGATTGTAATACCCTTCTAAAATTGTGAGCATATAAACATAAACATCTTTCAGTTTACCGATTAGTGTGGCTGCAATTTCTTAAGGTAATAATGTCAAAAAATTTTGTAATTTCATCAAAGAAGTGAATAAATTAGTTGACTCTCGAGTGCTTGTTCTATGCATTTATACAGTATATTGGCAACCAGTCAACCAAGAACGCCGACGATGATGATGATGCCATCGGGTAAACTGGGCACACGCATGGCATGGCCAACTGCTCCTTGCTCTGACTTTCTCTCCAATGTTTTTCTGCATTTTGCATTTTTGCTGTGGCGGACCAGCGACCATTAAACGCTATTTGGCCATTTGCAATTTATGAGTCCAGCCAGTAAAACAGAGCACAACAAAAAAAAAAAAAAAGGTGGCACGGGGCCACACACAAACCAGGGATGTGGCAAGGGATGTAGGCATTTCGAAATTCCATTTCATATGCGAGCGATTATTGTTAAATGACTGCGACTATTTATTATTATTATTATTATTGTAAACCCAATGAAGCGTCTGTGTCGATCAAAAAACAAAAACCCAAAAAAGTTACACTTATTTATTGTTAGTGAAAACTTCAATAAAAAAAAAGGTATTACAAACAAAATGGTCTTCAAATTCCATGATGTGCAGAGCGAGAAAACGCTAAATATTCAAAATGAAAGAACTCAAAGTGAAAGTCAAAAACCGGAAATATTTGCGACCAGAAAGAAAGAAATTTTGGTGGTTGGGGGGGACGGAAATCACAAAGTAAGCAAATTGTCTGGCAAAATAAAAATTATTTCCGCAACGCACGGACGACAGCGACCAGCGTAAGTCCTGCAGGGCTTTTAACTTGTCCTTACTTGTTGCATAAGTAAACGAAGGAAGAACAAAATAAAAAACAGTTATATATGTATAAGTTGATGGCGAAACATAAATGCTCTTTACATTTGAGGCACTAGAATCGGAAACATTTCTTTTGTGGGTGTTTTTGCAATAGTGTGGCTGCAATTTCTTTTAAACAAAATACCAACTCTTCTCTTATTATCGATCATGGTGTGGTCTTGAAGCAAGTGAATGAAGCAAGTGCACGGATATGGAAACGGTAATGGCATCAATCGTTTAGATTAGCGGCATCCTGGGTTAGTTTTAGATTCTCTTTTGATTGATGAAAGAATAAGAGAAGCGGGAATTTTTCAAATGCAGCCACACTGTCTTGATGTACAGTTTTTTTTTATGCACAATGTCTAATCGTTTGCCCATTTCAATAACTTCACACCAGTCTTCAATGTCTCTCTCGCTGGCTCTTTTCCTTTCTCACTCTGGCTTTGGAGCTACTTAATTATTCCAGCGCCATTTTGGGTGGGAGAGTTTCAGTGGCAACAACTTGCAAAAAACTTTTACCAAAGAAAAACTCGACGTCTTGGTTCTTTCAGACACTTAATCATAGCGCGGGAATTATGAAATGTGCTGCGTAACAAATTTTTATTCGCCACTTTCGTTTCTCAGGCCAAAACCATTAAGCTAATGTACTCCTTGGCGATAAGTCGGTAGTCGAGACTGAAAATACTGAGCACAAGATGATGATGATGATGATGTTGATGTCCTCCACCAACTGATGACCAAGTAATGTCTTCGTTTTGCTTCTTGTTGGAAGAACTTTTGAGACATTTCATTTCTGCAGAGACAGTTTTCTTATTTAATAGAGAGAAAACCTATTTTGTGCAAATTGTTTTTACTAATATTTGAATTGAACTTGCAGTCCTTTGTTCGTGCTGTTAACTCTTTATTTTCGTTTATCTTTTATCATTGCACACACACACCCACACACACACACACACACACACATCATATTTATCTATTATGCTTGCTTTTGTATGAATGTTTGTTCCTTTGTCATTTGCATTTCGGTTTGCTGGGAAATCAAAATCAAAACTAATGAAGTGAAAACGGCACTAAAATGTCTTAATATGTGTGTGTATTTCCCTCTACCTCGCACCGCCCCCCCGCCTCTAACAGGCAGGCACACACACACACTCACATATCGTATGAGGTGGAGGGTAGACGGTATCAACCTGCGAAATGGGCATTCAGCCAGGACGGGCACTGGCACCGGCAGCAAGGACATGCACATAATATCCTTGTTGATTTCTTTTCAGGCGATTTACTGCTGCCTACACACGATGTCTCGTTTTGCCGCTTGCTTGTTGGCTTTGTGCTTGTGCGTTGCTTATCTCCCAACAAGGATCAGCAACAGGAATCCTTCATCCTCATCCCCATCCCTCCATCCTGAAGCTCGTCCCTTATGCTGGCTTCGTGCTGCGACCGCAGGGCTTACCCTCCACCAGCGACACACCATCAAGGCAATCCTGATCGATAAATTTTCCATTAAAGTTATTTTTAAATGCCGCAACAAAACAAGACACAAGAGCTCAAAAAAGGGACGTGTGCCAGCCAGTGCCTGGCTCTGGTTCTGGGTTCTGGGCCAGGGACCAGGATAATGTACTCTCGTTATGCCCGATAAAGTTATAAACTCATGTGTTCCCCGCGTGTGTGTGTGTCGAATTAATTTAGTGCCAGCCAAAATGAAAAACCCAAGCAAAAATAAGGTATACACATAGAGACGTATCGAATGCGTTTCGCAAATTTATAACAGTTGCGCTTTTTAAAGAATTTGAATTATTTCAAGAGTGTCAGACGTCAATTACTATAAATAAAATAAACTTGATCTGCGTGGACATCACACGAGTCTATATTCCAAATTTGTTGGCTCTAGTCTAGTATAGTCTTCGAGATATCGATGATAATACAGACGGACAGTCGGACAGAAGTGCTTTGGCTTTGAAGTGTTCTATGTGGTAAGAGTTCTTCTCAATGAAAACTCTGTGGATCTGCACCTGCAATTCTCTATCTCGTTTTAATACCCTACACATAGGAGTAAAAGGCTAGATTAGGAAGTCGGATTGAATCATCATTAATCAGATTGTATATACAAACTTTAACCTAAACTTGGATTCAACCTTTGTAAGTTAAAGATATATAAATGGTTTAATGGCCTTCTACATTGGCTAAATATTTTTTTTTTAATATTTTATGTATTAATTATAACTTTTGAATAGCAAACATATAAGGCTGAAGCCAAGCTTCGATTGTAATATTCGCTGAAGAAGGGAGAATCTTTTAGGGAAACCTTTTTCTGTTTCCTTTACGTAAGAATTCAATTCTTCCCATCAATAGGGTAGCTTGCAGTCGGCTATTGTGGTAGTCGTTTGCTATTGAATTAGCCCAATAAACCAGAAAAACAAGACAAACACACACAAACAAGCCCAATCCCAGCCGCCTTGCAATGAGGCGTCAAAATAACACAAAAGGTATGTATTTACAATACGCACAGATACGAACACACGTTTCGAAGTATTTTTTCAATGTTCAGATTTCCATGTGATGGGATGATGGGCGGATGGGCTGATGGGCCACTGGCCTGCTGCCAGGCAACTCATTAGAATGTTTTGGCTTCCCAGCGCAGTCGAAGGACGCTAATAGTCCCCCGTCCCTCGCACAGCTCAGTCCCCACATAATTGGAGGCGTCATCTTTGTCATTCGTTTGCAGGTGCTCCAATTTGTTTTTGCTTTTAGATCAAAGCACACTCCTAGGGTTTCCATTGTCATTGTCATGGGATTGGGAAGTTTTCATTTGGCTTTTAATTGCATGGATGTGTCGAGAGAGAAGCACTGGAAAAGTAACTGCCAAATGTCATCAAAATAACGTTAAAGAAAGACGCCACAACAGATTGGAGTTGAAAGTGCATGAAAATGTGGGCAAAAATGTGACTGCAATGGCCATTAAAAAGTCATTCCTTGGATTGTGAGTATATCATTTTGTCTATTGAAAAATGTGTCGCCTAATTTACCATTAGCGGCTATAAAGGCGAACCGCAGCTCCTTGCAGGTCTAGCTCCTTTTATCGTCCTTTCTCTGTGTGTGTGTGGGTGTGTGTGTGCCTTTGGTCTAATTCGCTTAATATGGCTAAATGACACGAGTTCTGCTGTGGGCTGTGGCCTGTAGGCTGGGGAGGGGGCGTGTCAAACTGAATTCGGTTCATTCTACGTTTTCCCATCGTTTTGTTTGTTGGCATGTCCTTGTTATCCTTATCCTCATGGCTCATAATAGCTTTTCATTATTGTTATGAGGGGCGCCAGGACTCGTAAAAATCTCCGTTACAACATTAACAAATGCATAAACAAAAAAAAAATATCCTTAAGAACTCGCAGAAGGACGACAAGGACGACAAGGACGACGACGAAGAAGAATATTCAAATGAAGTCGCGCGATAAGCTGCTCCAAATCTGTGGAAAAACTCTGCTTGAAGGAATTTTTGTGTGTTTTTTTTTTTTTTTCGTTCCTTTGCCACCCAAAGAAAAGTGCGTGTGCCCATCGACTTTGACTCCCATTCGTCGTGGACCCACTCCGCTCCTGTAATGGGGTGTGATTTGTTCACTTTTCCCTTTGGCGAAAAGAAGAATAAGATGGCGGGGGGCAAAAGGAAAGAGAGAAGAAAAATATTTTCCCCTTCTTCGTTTGTCCTTTTGTCGCATCCTTAACTAAGCCATAAAATTCCATTTTACAAACTGTGAATCCTTCTTGATCACTTTAAGTGGTTCGCGAGGCGTTTGTTTCGTATTTCGTATATTTTTTTTCCCCGTTTTTTTTTTTTTTGTTGGGGTCCTTCTTCTTCTTGGTTGTGCCTCAATCATTGCAGGATACTTAAGCGGATTTGCATTTTTGTTTGGGTGTCCTTATAACAGCTCACAGCTCCAGTTCTCCTTCCCTTTTCAACTCCTGCTTCTTTAGTGTCTTTTGTCTTGTTTGTTGTCATTGTCGCGGAATTTTTTGTTCTGTTTCTGGTTTGCCAGAACGTCTTCATCAAATTAGTCCTGGCCAGAGACTGAGTGAGAGACTGAAGTCCTCCTCGGTGTCTGTCATTTTTATGCGAGTTCTTCAAAAGTTTTTCCTGAGCCCTGTCTGAAATGGCGTTTACTTAACGTTTTGTCATCTTTTACCTAGCTAGCAACAATCTCTTGGCCAGTTCGTTATTAGGTTAAGTGCCTTGTCGTTGGGTCCTTGGTCCTCGGTCCTCACAACAGGAAGTTGCACCTTTTTTTTGGCAAGCAAAGCTTATAAGCAAATTAGGCATGGAAGAGAGTGGAGAGCTAAAGTGAAACAATAGTCCTCTAACCATTATCCAAAAAAATTGAGTATTCTCAGAATTAAAAATATGCAGCCACACTTTTTTCAGCTTAGCAACATGGAAGAGAATGAGGAGCCAACGTGAAATAATAGTCTTCTACTTAACCATTTTTCAAATAAAAAATATGCAGCCACACTTTTTTTTACAATATTCCATACAACTGTGATTGAACTGTGGTGATTCGAGATGAGGTCTAAAGCGCTCTAGTAATCCATTTTATTATCTCTTATCTTGAACGTCTTGAGGTTTGACTCTCTTGGGTCAGAAATGCTTTCATTGTCCCACTAATTCCAGGGTATAGGCATAGCAAATCCTTCGCTTATTCCATACCTGACTTTTTCCCTTACATATACTTCTTTAGCCAGGTGTTTGTGTGCATACTCTTTTAGTCGAAGGCATTGTTTTATCTTTTGCTTTTCCATTCTCTCTGCTTTTCTGTATCTCTGTGGCGCATAAATAAAATTAAGTTTATGACGTTTCCATTTCCGTTTCCTGCAGCATACTCAAGAGCCTTGGCTCGGCCTCAGCTGTGAAGCGTCTCGAGGCACAGGAAAAACTGAAGTGCGCATAAAAAGCCACTTCAATTGCCATAGGAATCATTTAAAAAAGCAGAATGAATCGTTGTGTGTGTTTTTTCCATTTGTTTTTCGCAACCAGTGGATTTTGTGGTAATGAAATAAACAAAAAAAAAAAAAAAAAAAAGAAAAGAAAACACAACAACAACAGAACAAGTGCCAAAGAAGAAGAAGAAGGCGAAAAGCCAAAAAAATAAACGAACCCTAGAAAATATCAACAAAAGCCGAAATGAATTAGACAACTTAATTATAAATGAACTGAGAGGTAAAACAAATGCTGGCGGGGGGTCTGGGAGGGTAGGCGACTCAAGTCTAAGAAAGGACAAAAGGATTTTATTTTTCTCTCTCACATTGTTGTTATTATTTTGATTGTTGTTGAACTTGCAAGAGAGTTTGTGGAGAAATTTCCAACCGAAAATTGTGTTTACTCACTCATTAAGGTCGACGTCGAGGCGAGACTGTGAACGAGACGGAAACCAAGACGAATCCCAGAGATGGAGACATTTGAACAACAACAGAATTAACAAGTTAAATAGTCAACGAGCAGACGAATTCACAAATAATACACAATAAAAAAAAGAGTCTAACGAATGCAATTATCCAAAAAAAAAACAAAAGCGAAAACCAGGGAAACGATGCGAATTATGTATACCCTTGCGAATTATCCACAGAACTACATTGATACCAAAATAAAAATAAAAAAGATCACGTTTATAAAATAAATGAAATGTTAACCCATATCTAGGAATTTCGATGAAACGCTCATTTTTCAGTAGTTTTCTTTTCTATCAAAATGCACAAATGCCGTTTTCTTCCATAAAACCTAAGACCACATTCTTTTTATATGATGCAAGCATTCTGGCAATTGGTGAGGACCTTTTTTATGGCGATGTAGAATAACCTCTTCAATTGGCATCCTTTAATTGGGTTTCTTCAATTGTTTTTCGATAAGGGGCCAAAATGTCTAGGAACTTTTGCTCAATTGCGAAATGATTTTAACTTATCGCATTAACAAACAAAAGGAAATTATCTCTCCAATAGCTCAGCAAACCCAAAAAGAGAAAGAATCTAAATAAACCTTTGGCTGCTTATGGTTAATTTGTTACTTTAAAAATCGTAGTTTTAGAATTTGAACACAATTTTAAATTTGGAGATAAAGTAAAAAATTTAGCAAAACTAAAACGATTCTTCATAGCTTCCAACTAAGAATAAAATGTTTATAAGTAGTCAAATTTAAAGCGATTTTACAAATCTTAACTATTCTACTATAAATAAGTTTTTCGTGTTTTTCGTTTTATTCGATTTAATGGCAATTTCAGCTGAATTACCTTTGAGGCGATTTCAGATTCAAATTGATTTAATTTACTATAGCATACATTTTTGCGCAGCCAACTAAATCTAGTTGCAAGTAAGATATTAAAGAATTTGCAATAAAGTTTTGATGCGATTTGTCAACTAAACGGGAGAGGAAGAGAGATAGAGAGAGAGAGCAACGATCCCAGTCCCTTTATATTATATAGTTACTCTAGACTTATGTATATATCTATGTATATATGCATTTATATACCACACACTATGTAATATGATTCTATATAAAACGATGAAGGGAGGAGCCAAGTATTGAAAGTTGGTTGACGCCCCTAAAAATCCCTAAAAGCAACAGAAGCCAAAATGGGGAGGAGCTTTTCTGTTTACCCAGTTCAAGAGAGAGAGAGAGGCAGATAGAGCGAGAACGAAAATGTAGGTGCGAAAGAGTGAGAGTGAGAGAGAGAGAGAGCGTGTAAAAGTGCTACCATGAGAGAGTAAACTATATAAAATGCATTTTTTGCTCGTTTTTTAGTTTCCTTGCTTTCTTTTTTGTTCTCATTTAATTTTTGTGTTTGTTTTTGCTTTCTTTGTGTGTGTGGGTGTGTGTGTGTGTGTGTGTGTGCGTTTTTTATTTTATGTTGGCAAAAGTTTTGCAAGTGACATTTTGAAGAGGAAGACACAAAATGTGACAGAGCCAAAGAAATAAAGCAAATAAACACATCACTTACAGCAGAGCAGAAGGATGAAGGATGGAAAATGTGGAAAAGTGTTTGTCACATGTTTGACAACGACATGCGTGTGGATGGGTGTGTGTGTGTGTGTGTGTGTGTGTGCGAGTGCGTATGCAGACAGACAGACTTTTGCTCATGGTGTCTCAGCCTATGTCCTGGCAGCTGTCGTCTCTTTTCTAAGGACGCGCAACACGTTGTCTTCCTGTTGGGCCTTGAAAGACGCTGTATATATATATGCAAAAGGTGGCCAGGTCCTTGTGCCTTGTCCTTGTAGTAAATTACTTTTTGTTTATCAACCAACACACACACACGATTTGCATAAGGATGTGCTTATGATGTGCTCGGATTATGGGCCACAATGGACTCGAAGGATTCGCTCACTCTCTTCACTTTCTCCCACTCTCAGTGTTGGGATCCACTTGGCTATCTAGACATCTACATAATATTAAGACAAAGCTCGTTGAGCCGTAAGACGATTTAATCGAGCTGAAATAATAGACTAAGGCACACACACACACATAGACAGATACAGCATTAGAAATACACAGTCACTTACAGTTCAACTTGTTCATACTGAACCTGTTGCTAAACTCTATTGAAAATTCTCGGTAAATTACTTTCAAAGTTCATTCATTATTGTCCATGCTTCACTGTACCTTATACACAGTCAAGCACTAAAAGAGAGAGCGATTCTATGCCCCTATCGAATTTATGGCTTATCTGATTTCTAGCAATTAAAACCAGAATTTCGAAAGAAAAAGAAAAGCATGTCTTAGGCAAGGATTTCGAATTCACCCACCCCTTTTGGCCACCCCCTCCCCTCTCCCCACCCAACGCTTACCCCTTCTGCTGGCGCATTTGTCTCGCTTGGCAGCGCTTTAATGCAATCAAAACATTTATAAAGCTTTAGACGCCGTCGCTGCCGCTGTCGATGGCTCAGCCGCTGCCGCTGCCTCTACCGTTAACGTTACCGTTCGACGCCTCTGCTGCTAGCGCTGCCACCGCTCAACGACGAAAGACAAAAATCGGTGGTTGTTGTTTTAATTAGATTTGCAAGGCTGAGCGACGTAGGTCGTAGGACATGCGACGACTGTCTAAAATTGCCACAGCTGTAAGGGGTTAACGGTAACGTTAACGCTAACTCGTTTCCCCGCCCCACCTTTCTATAAACTCCCCCTCCACTCAACCCACCCCAACCCCTTTATACCCACACCGAAACACTCCTAATAAAACTCAATGAAAGAAATATAAAAACAAATAAAATGCCAAGAAACAAAAAACAGTTCAATTTGAATTCGAATATTTGAATACCCTACCAGCAGGTGAATTGTGAGTCGATTTTTATGAAATTTAAAACAAAACCAAAAACAAATGTTAAAAAGTAGAATTGGGTGTTGTAAAACGGGACATTTTGAGTAACCATTCGCAATTCACCTTTTCGAATACCCTACTAAGTAGCTTGTTAATTCACATCAAACTCGAAATCAAATGCAAACACAAAGAAAATTGGGTGTTGTGAGACAGGACATTTTGGGCTATATCAGAGTAAAGATTATCTGTGATTACAAATTTTATCATAATAAACTAGAAAAATAAATAACTTTAGAGATGATTCTTCTGTTAATAGTTATTTACCGTTTGTCTGTCTATTTTTTACATATTTTTCTCTCTTTATATTGAATTGTGATCTTTAGATTCTTCAGATTTGATCACTTGTATACGAAATCAAGAATTTTCTAATAAGTTTGAGACACTACTTATATACATATGGATGCATAAACATTTACGTACATCAAAACTTATATCACTTTTGTCTCTTTAAACTATCTAATCAACAAATAAAGTTACTCTCAAATAGAATTAAGATGGAAATTGAAAAATGACTTTTACACAAGAATACTAAGTCATCAATTTAATTTTAAATCAAGGGTATAGAAGGATTAAGTTAGGCATTCACAATAAATACATATACAAATAATCCGCCTTGGGTAATCAGTTGAATCAGTTGGCCAAAGTATGAGCTGAGCTGCTGGCTGCGACGTCGCCGCTTAAATTAATGAAGAAATAAAGACGCACGAGATTTACGCGCTTTTATGGCATAGCACGCAGAAGGGTGGGACGGAAGGGGGGGCTAATGCGGGGGGTGGTGCTGGATAGGTAGGTATGCCCTATGGGGGTGGGTTGACGGAAATATGCACGTGAAATTCATGAAATGCCGCACAATGGCTCCCAGGGGCACGATAAAAATCGAATTAATATAAGAGTTCAAGCATAAATGGAGAGCCAACAAAATGTCAAAGCCAAACACAACAAAAAAAAAAAACACACACACACACACACATAAAGAAGAGACCATCTAAAAAGGATTCTCTACATACACATAAAAATACATTTTGTATACATTATTATTTTGATTTTAATTGCTTGAGATTTTATTTCGGTGAGCGCGTCTAATTAGCCTTTAATGCAAATAATGAAAAAGGGTTGCAAATGGCAATGGAAATGGATATGAAAATGGGAAATGGGGCAAAGGCCAAAGAGCCAACAGCAATTCCGTATGTTAACTAAGTAATACCCTGCATTTAGTTAGAGTATAAGTTACTTCTACTACATCTACTCAGCGTATTTTGGCTCTCAAATAAAGTCCTGAACGAGAAAGACAAGTTAATTAAAGTGATAGATAATAATAGACACTAAAGAAGAGCTTTTAAATGTTCTATATTTCAATTGAAGTTTCTGTTCTATAATTAAATTATTTGCTATATTTTTACGAACCTGAGCATGTGGGTGTCTGTGTGTTCGTGTGTGTGTGCGTGTGTGTGCATATGAATGTTTTACGGGCATCATCGTTGAGGATAATTAATGCATGACGAGAGTGTTTGTGACAATTTCGTGTATGTCCTATCGCCTGTCCGGCCGACTATGCCACAGGTGTTTAGGACTAATAACCCGAACCGAAATGAGAGCCCATTTAAGCCAATGAACACAAATCACGCACTCTCATACACACACACAAGCACACAGACACACACACACACATGTGTAAGTAAATTATGACAAATGTCCTTGACAGCATCGTCAGACAGTTGTGTGTGTGTGTGTGTGAGTAACCCTTTACGCTTTAAGGACTAGAGCATGGGGGAAGGAGCATGGACTGGACACGAGCATGAACATGGACACATTCTGCGGCAGCTGTAACTAACAACAACATGGCCCAAAACAAATTAGCCATTTAACACAACAAAGCCAAGGGGTATGAGGGGGGAAGAGCTATGTAACTCAATGACAAATGTTAAACCTAAACCAGTTTCGGGCATAGCAAATGCATCATTCGATAAGAATGTTGGTAACCCTATAACCTTAGCAATCAGTGTGACCAACTTTTTAAGAGGCAGAAAGAGAGAGACATACATAGCTAAACTAACTCAAATTCGAAAACCGTTTATCCGTAATTGTCCGTCAAATATTAGCTATGTTTAAGAAGGGCGAACTGTAGCAAATTTCAGTGTGACCATTGCATCTAAAGGAGCAAAAACTCTTGGGTGATCTGAGAATTGATCTTCCGACCATGAGCAATAAATTGAATTTCACACAATTTCCTACAAGATTAGAGTATACAAATTATGATGAAATATTTTGTTGGTTTTTGTGGGTTGTTCAATTCAATTAATCCCATTTGAAAACTTCTCCCGGCCCATCTACGGCCGGAGTCTGGTCGACATTTGGGTTGACCAGCAGCCCATTTCCGTTTCCGTTTTCCGTCCTGTTTGCTTGTCTCCGTCATGTATGAGTATGTGTGCGTGTGTGTGTACGCTTTTATCTGCCAACAATTTCAACTATCCTAAAAAGGTCCTTGCCAAGGATGTTGTAGTAGTAGCTAGGCCCGCCTTTTTGCCCTGAAACAAAAAGGTTCATAAAATTCCTTGCATAGTTTCGCATTTTCTTTCCATAGCCATGATAGCATACAGGACATTCGGACAAGGACAAAGCAAAAGTAACGCAAAATTTCATTTCATTTTACAAAATTTTTTTAATAAAGTTACATTTTCTGTTTGTTTGTTTGTCTGTTTCTCTGTTTGTTTGTTTGTTTGTCGGTTTGTTTCGCATTAATCCAAACAAAGGCAAGTTTCCGTTTCCGCACAAAAATATTTGTAGCAAATAACAAATAAAGAATAGAAAAAAAAAAGGAAAACCTACATAAGATGCCAGTGTGTGTGTGTGTGTGTGTGTACATCCTTATCATTTCCGTCATAAATTTCATTTTGCCTTTATTTTTCTATTAAAAACTAGTCTTCAGCTTGTTTGTCATAAATCAAAAAATAGAAGAAACATAGATAGGGGAAATCCTCCACAAAAAAAACGAGAAACTAAATCGCAATAATATGAAAATAACAAAGGGAAGAAATTCCGTTCCCAAAACCCCAAACGCCCCTCCCCCCCTGGGGGAACCGAATGCAATCTGCCACGTGCTACGTGATCTCCTTATTCATTTCTCCCCCCCCGCCCCTGCCACACTCTCTTTTCACACACACACACGCATGCATGCAAATGTGGCAACATTAGAATTTTCAACAAAATCTAATGTGGGTGGAATGGGTCAGAGCAGCCGCAATAAAATCATTTCTTTATCTTTGGCTGCGGTTTTCCTCTTCTATCGTTTGTCATTATTTAAATTCCTTTTGACAGCCGCACGTAGAAATCTTTGTGGCACTGTATGAAGATGTCTCCAGTGGTTTTTCCTTCCTTCTTTTTTTTGGTTTTTTTTCGTTGCCTACTTTTTTGGGACTTTCATGATACTGTCAGCGATATAAGAGAAATGCTGAACTTTGCCCCCAAACTAGGCAAGTTGTCAAGACAGTTTTATAATGTGACATGTGTGTGTTGCAAAATTAAATTAAATGTGCAACTCAACGGCTAAAAGGACTTGTCCCTTTTTTTCCTGTTTTTTTTGGATATCATTTAGCAAAGAAATGAAGTTTTGATATTCATAGATTAAGTTGATATATGATATGTAACCAAAAGGATACAAATTTATGTAGATATGTATGCCACAACCAGAATTATTATTACAAGTATTCCATTCAATGGACATTCCAATTTTACCAGCAATCATTTTCCACTCGCTTTCTCTTCTCCTCTACAATCCAAACAATTTTATCAACATTTTCTGGGGTCCTTCTGTGGGTTCTGTGTTTGGCTGCTTCTCAAGTGCTCGAGCGCTTAATTAGCCCCGGCGTGTGAATTTGTTTCAACAACATTTTTGGGCCCAAAACGAACCAAGAACACGGTTGCTTTTTATGATTTTCACACTTTTGCCTGGGATGTGAAATTAAATTACCAGGCAGCAGGAGGTCGCCCACTCGGTAGGTCGGCCGGTAGGTCGGTCGCTCGGTCGGTCTGTCGTTGGCGGCAAATTACGCATGTAGACCAAGCCACTTCATTGGCGCTTTCAAGGGTCACACACACACTCAAGAACGATGGGATGTAAGGGAGCGGAAGCGGGGTTTAGGGGGACTGTGCCCAGGAATGTTTGCATGTTTTGGGTATAATGACTAACAAATTTGAATTGTTTCAACAGAAACTCTTTTTATACATGTAAATGAAAATTTAAGTGTGATATAAACATCAAAACGTAAATACATTCAAGTTTTGTTATTACCAAATGGGAGAAATTCGTATTACTTTTTGACAACTATTTAAATTTATTGAAGGTCTATTGTTTGTTTATTTAAATTGAGTTTAAATTTGGCGAAAAAGTTTATGTACACACTACTCAGAAGTAGTTTCTCCTTTTACTCGTGTGTACACACTCCTCACAATATTTCTAGCGGTTAACGGTTTTCGTTTTGTTTATGCCAGTGTTCGAAAACGTTCACAAATTTATCTTGAACTTCTTCTTTTCATGCTATCAGATGATGGGAAAAGAGTCAGTCGGTTTTTTCTACCTTATTTGTTTACTGAGAGTATCCTTCAGTCGGTTTTTACATATGAGAGTCATTTTTTTCTGTCAGTTGCACGGAATCCAAAGGTTTTCATACATCTAGGCAATTATGTAAGCATGTAGAGGAGATATACAGATGTATAATAATATGTGTAGGTACTTATATATAAGCATTTCACATTTGTGGCCTGGCCACATTAACAAAACTCATTACGATTTCGGTTTGCTGGCGGGGAAAGGGAAGGGCAGAACATCCCCAGAGCAGTGGGCAATTGTGTTGGAGGGATGGGATGGGGTAGATTTCTTCTTCTTGCTGATGCTTCTTCTCACTGCGGTTTTTACACCTTTTTCGTGGAGCCGTCGCCGTTGCCGTCGCCCTTTGTCAACATTTTAATGACAGCAATTCAAACATTTTTCGTGCTGCTACTGATTGCGCTTATGATACCTGGAAACATTGTCTGCCATTGCTGCTCCATCATGCTGCCCCCCATTGCTGTTGCCGTTGCCGGTGCCAGTTGCCCCCAGTTCCCGTTCATCTCAGTCCCTGTCTCTGTCTCTGGTTAATGTTTGTTTGAAGTTTTCTGCTCACTCAGATAAGTGGCATATTTAATTTTTTTTTTCTCTCTCTCTCTCCTGGTGTCAGTTTTTATTGTTGCATATTCATGCGAGGCAGCAAACCCGGTGAGGAATATGTATCTCTTATCTTTTTTATGTTGCAACTTTGTTGCGTCAAGTCTCAGAGTTTAAATAGAGACATGGCCATTACCATTTGTGTTACCTATTTTTGGGTTTGACATTTTCAACGTGGTTGAAAGTCGAATTTCTATTTCTATTAAGCTAAAAAGTTAGACAGAAATATAATTTAAATTATGTGTCTTATTGTTGGTTGCATCTGATGAAACAAAGAACATATAGCAATGATTTATATTCAAAATCAAAATCGGTGCGGCCAGTTAACACCCGCTCACACACACACACACACACACACACGCATCTCACATTAACCCATGTTTGACCATTGCTATGTGCTCATACATATATCTATTTGAAAATTAATGACATAATAAATTAGCCTTAATTATTATAATGAGCCTTGGGGTAACATTAATGAGGCAACCACGCCCCCAGCGCCCCATGCCTCTTAAGACAATTAAACTTAAAATTTGTATTAATTTATGGGCATGTGGACCACACCCACACCCACACACACACACACCGTTATAACCCCATCCTGTATTTATGTATGTGTTAAGGGTATCCCCAATTAGTTTGATGTCGCGTTTTCTTGTATTTGTTAGTGGGCGCGAAATTCGCGCAATTAAATGCACCTGATGACAGTACACAGAAATGTTATTTGTGGAAAGTAGAGGGGGGTGGGTGGGGGACATAGAGGAAGTGGTGGTTATGTAGGTGATAGCGAGGAGGGGGGCCGGTGGGTGGGAGAAGCGGAACGAGCAGGACTTAGTCTGCACAGATGCAGACACACATTAATCACGCTCATGCTCATGGAGAGAAAACCGACAGAGGAAGTTATACAGAGAGGTGGTCCATCAGGGGGGGGGGTGGGGGGTGAGAGGTTGAGTAAACCCTGGCCTAGCTTTATAGATTTGTTTATGGCAACTCCTGGCCTATTCTGTCTATTAAGGGTTGAATCCTTGTTGTGCCAAGGATATACACAAGATGAATTATCGCACCGAAGATAACTGAGAAAAATCAAATATAGACAGACAACATAAATAGAATCTATATACGCATAGTTCAAAGTGCATAAGAATCCGAATAATAAATCTTATTCGTAAGACACAACAAGAGACACACGATCGCATAAATATATGATTATTCAAGTGCTTGAAATATTAAAAACAACTTCGGGAAATATTAAAAAATTAACTAGTGGAATTTTACTTAGTTTCACTCAAGAGTTTGTCATCAGTTTTCAGTGCAATTTAACTTGAAATACACCCAAAGGACTCGAAAAATATTAACTTGATTATAAGTATATCTATAGCTTTGGTGCATCAAATTTCCATTGTTCACTTTGCTGTCTAATCTCAACCATTTGGACTCTTATTCTCCCTTCCTGCGTTGCCATAATCTTTGCATTATAAATCTCATGCTAATCAGTTTTTTTTTTTTGGGTTTTGTTTTGTTTGTGTATTTTCCTATCAGACCAAATAAATTACGAGGGTCAAGAGGGAAAGTAAATAGCAATAAATTAAATTTACATCAATGAGAAACGAAACGAAACGAAACGCAACGCAACAAAAAGGCAAAAGGCGAAAAAGAAAGACGAAACACAGCGAAACGAACGGACGAGAAAAGTCAAGAAATTGTTTTCATTTGGATTTGGCGGAGGCATCGACATGGCCCCATGAATGGGAGGGTATTAAGCAAACAAACAAACAACAATGAAACCAAGTAAACAAACAAACAAACAAACAACAAGAAAAGGCAACGGACGAGACCCAGCCAGAGCAAGGGGCTGAAGCAGAAGAGGGAACAGCAGCTGGAGCAGGAGCAGCAAAAGCGCAAATGAAATTTTAATTTTTTTTATTTTCGTATTTTCCTTTATTTTTCATTTTTCTTGGTTTTTTTTTTGTCCCTTAAGATGCGGGTGGCTGGTCAGAAAAGTGGGGTGAAGTGGGTGAGGGGTGAATGGAAAGGACACGGGACACGGCGATTATGCACGGTAAATCATTTCGACATTTTCCCGTTCATAAGCACGTAATTTGACTTGATTTTTCCTTAGCTGTTTTTTTTCTTTCGGTTTTTCGGTTTCTGCCTTTGGCCATTTGGTTTATTGACTGCCAGGGCCAAGATGTTTGGCCCACACGCCCTTGCATATAATTGCGGTTAATTAAAGCCCAAAATTTGTTTCTCAAAATGCTATAGGCATATACCCTACAGCACAATCTAAGGGGTGCTTAAGTACTTCCTGCATAAAAAATAGAAACAGGTAAAGGGGAGCTTTTTTTTTAAGATGTAAAAAGATGTTATTAGGATAGAAAAAAATGATAAATTATTAAGAGACAGTATCTAACAGCAATTAGGTCTATGTAATGGAATGGAATGGATAGTTATAGTAAAAATTAAATATTTTCAGATGTGAAGATTTAATAAATATAGAATTCACATGGCTATAGTTCTCAAGGATTTACGTTTAGCAGGAAATACATATCTTTTCTACCACTGTGCACTATAGCCCCAGATCATGCCATCATTTTTTTAAAGTATTCGCTGTAGTTCAGTTTGATATTTGCACCCCTCCTAAAACTACGCCTCTGATAATGGCCTGAGCCCACTCAAAATAAAAACGGGAAAAAATAAATGCTAAAGAGAAAACCAAAACCGAAATGCTCTTTTTTTACCGTTCCTTCCTTCTACTCGACCCGCCTGTTGATGGTTTTTTTTTTTTTTGCTGTGAAGATTTTTCATTTTTTTCTTCCCCTCTTTTCTTTTTTTTTTATTGTTGTCTTCTTCATATTTTTCACATTGATTATTAATGATGAGGAAAAAAGTGGAAAAATGGAAGACGAAACGGAACCAAAAACGAAAGCAAAAGCAAATTAATTATGGAAATTACTTGCTTGCTTACTCTGTGTTGTCCCTGTCTCATTTAATCGGCTTGCGGTTTGATTTATTTAAATTATTTTTTCCAACAATTTATTTTCATTAATTTGTGAACTTGAGAGAAAGTCCCCTTTCGGACATTCTAACCCTTTTCTTTGGTATTTTTTTTTTTGTTTTTGGTTTGTAATTATTGCAATCTGTTCGATTTTGGGGCACGAACGAGGCGAGACGACGGCGGGCAATTTAAAAATGCAAATTAATTGCCACATGGCCCGGTCGAGAATAGAGACTCGAGGAATATGGACTGGAAGAGCGCCATTAAAACCAAATTGTTATGACACTTGGCATTGAGCCAGGCAGCCATTAGCACCAGGGATGCATCTAACAAATTGGTTGGCCATCGCTGAGAGAGAGTAAAGTTTTGTGGCTAAAACCAGTTGAGAATTATAAGGGGAAATACAAACTCAAATATTTATTGATCAACCCTCGTAGCTTCTGCTTTTCCTCTTTTGCTGTATATTTATTTCTATATTTTTATTTATTTTTTTCTCCTTTTGCGCCAACATTAAAAGTCATAATTCAATTTTATTGCAAATGTTCTTGTTGTTGTTTTTTTTTTTCTTCTTCAGGTGCCTTAATCATTTCTAATATCCTGCCTTTAGCCATCGTACCATCATCGTACCACCAGGACGCCTATTTCCGCAGCAAGTTTCACCCTCTCTGTCTCTCTCTCTCTCTCCCTTTCTCTCTTTCCCACTCTCATAAATACTAATTTCTGCGGCAATAAAGGGCGCGAGGCAAAACATTTGCCGTTTGCCGTTCGCCGTTTGCCGTTTGCTTTTTGCCATTTGCCATTTGGCCAGGCCGCGTTTTTCAACTTGGACTCTCACGTCACGACTCACGTACTTAGTACTTAGTTGTGTTGCCATTTTCGACAGACATTTAACAGATAACACACACACACACAGCGGAACAGAGCAAAAAGTAATATTGTAATAATGTTTCATCTTCCCGTTTTTTAGACTTGGCAATTTTTAATGGATTACATAGCGGAATGGGAGTGCCAGCATCTGCTTCTGCTCCTGCTTCTGCTCTAGTCCTGGTGGTGGCGTAAATTATGCAGAGTTTGGCGAATTGGTAATGGGCTGTCCTTTGCCAGCGGCTTTAATGTCACCAGCAGCAGTGGCAGACAAAAATAGTATTGGTATTAGCAAATTATATATATATATATAAGATTTCCCATACTCCTCAACTGATTACCCACATCAATTGCAGACAGAGTTCAAAGAAACGAACGCCCAACCTTGGGCATTGGCCCATCCACCACCATCCGAAAATAGCCAATGGTCAAGCGAAAACTACCTAAGCTACAATGAGATATGACAAGGCGAAGAAGGGTTGATGGCTAAACCTATGATTACTCCCACAATGAACCGGAAATACTCTAAGCAAATTGAAAATTATCCTCAATCATTGAAGACTATTTTGGCTAGCGAGATAATAAGGAAATGAATTTCCCGAATTGGGAAAATTCCCTTAAAGTATAAGTTCATTGGCAGGATTTAACCTGATTTTATCTCCAAACTATATATAAACCCATAATACCATTATAACTTAATTAAACTGAAATTCCTTTACATTTTCGACTTTTAATATGAACAAGTTTGATCGATTTCCACTAAATTAAGTAACAAATCGAAAGAAATAGCAGATTTTCAATAAGGATTAAGTCTCTTAGCTAATTTCATCCTTAACAAATTTTTTTATGATGGGTAAAACTGTGGCGGATCCAGGGGGAGGAACCACTTGCAATTTTTCAAACGCAGAAAATTATTCGGCGAGTTTTTTGAATGGGTCAAATTGTATGAGTTTCAATGTATAAACTTTATGTTAATACATACATTCGGAATAAATTCGAAAATTATTTATATTTCTATAACTTTATAGTTTTCAGTTACCCCTCAAAATGTCCGCCCCTGGAAAAAAAACTCTTCAATTCCTTTTTAATGTTTTCTCACGATGCAAAATGGCAGTTTAGCACCTTAAAAGTAGGCAACATTTTTTGTTTTTAATCGGTTTTTCCAAATCTATTGCAAAAGATTTCCCATTTAAAATTACTTACAAATTACTGTTGAAGTATTTCTGAGGTTTTTTTATATTTTCCTTAAAAATAAATTTCATTATGTATTAATTGTTTAAGCATTTTGGTCATGTTAATCAAATATTGGAAGATTGTATTGCGAATTGATTCAAATCGCATCTAAAATGTATGAAACTCGATATAACAAATAAGTATTTAGATGATATGACAATGAATTGTTGCGGTTAGGTTAAAGTCCGTAACAGAAACAGAAACCGAAAAGGGTGAGTGTCCTTACCCCAACTCAACAGGAAGCCACCTTGGACTCACTCTATCAAATGTGCTCAGTCTGACGCTTAGTGTGTGTGTGTTTGGGTGTGTGTGTGTGTGTGTGGTTATGCATAACGGTTCATTGCCTGGCTACTCCGTCTAATCACTGTCAAATGCAGGCGACGTTTACGCATTCAAAAGCGAGACAAAGGGGCCATTGTCGTTTCGGAGAGAGAGAGAGAGAGAGAGAGAGAGAGTTGGAGAGTTGGTCGCACAATGGACAGTGGATATATATTAAAGGCTACAATCGGAAGCTGGGGCCCATTCGACTGCTGTTAATTCGATTAATTACAGCAATCAGCGGCATGTTTCATGTGGCAGCGACAGCCCATAGGCTGCCACGCGGATGGAGAAGCTTAACAAATTGCCCAAATGCTAATGATGCCTCTGCCCCTGCCTCTGCCTCTGCCTCTGGTGTTCACCCAGTTCGCAAGCCCACAATCGATGCCTAATGACAATGATAGATTTGCCCAATAGCTGTCATGTTTAGCCAAAAGGAACTTGCCAAAGAAAAAGCAACAGCAAAAGCACAAACATGGCACAAAAACAAAGCGAAACATAATTGGATATAACATTTATACGCAATCATCGACAGATTGCAAAACGATTAACGGCAACCCTCGTCTGCTTCCGGAACGGGGACCGGGTCCGGGTTAGAGTCCGGGTCTCAGTTCTCCCATTGATGATGAACTACAACCAGAACAAATGTTGATATAATCGACTAACTCAGCTGCATCTTTCAGTTTTAATGAAATTATAGCCAACTTTCCGATCTCTCTCTCTATATATATATATATATGTGCAAAATTGGTCAAATCTAGAGTTAGGCATAGAGCGTGGGGAAGTTTCCTTCCAAGATTCAGTTTTTCCTTGTCGCTTGTTGTTGTTTTTCCTTCGCTTATTTTCGACAGAGAAACAATCAACTTAATTTGGCCCGCGCTGAAAGCCCTGTGGCAGATAAATTAAGTCATTAGTTGAGGGGGAGAAAGTTCTCAAGAGGGGTGAGGTGTGAGGGGTTAGACACGCAGCCAGACGAAAGAAAGTTCCCAGCTAAAGTGGAAAATAAATTGGCAAACGTTTGTTTTGAGATTAACCGCGATTAGAAGCATAGAGAGGGGCTGGGGAGCGTGTGTAAGGGGACGGGGGCAGGGTGGTGGAGATTGGTAGCAAATGTTGCCATTATTTGATAAGCTCAAACATAGACCTCCTTCTCCTCCTCCTCCTCCAGCTCTCTCTCTCTTCACGTGTTTGTGTAAACAAATGGCAAATGCGAGAATAATCGTAGGAGATTAAAAAGTTTCAGGCCGCCATATATATATATGGGGATACAGGTCGGTCGGTTGTGGGGGTATTTTTGGGACCTGACATCAGACAAATGAGTGGCGCACGTGAAGCGTCTGGCCATGTCTCTTGTCTCGTGTCTCCTGTCCCGTTCCCATGTCCAATAGAAACTTCTCTTTCTAGGTCCTTAGCTAATTTATGGCCCTGGCATACAAATTGCTTTCGGTTTTACTTTGCCAGGGTTCACAAAAACCAACATCTTTCTTGGTTAACTAACTATTTACCAAACTAGCTGGCAAAGAAAGAGCTAGAGGGGGGGGAAAGCGATGCCAATTGAGTGAGAAATGAAAAGCAATTAACTATCCAAGGAATTGAGAGATTATCTTTCAGAACGTAGCAAATAAGTGATATTAAAAGAAATGATAAATGATGATAAATTCATTTCACTATCAGTTTTTCACCAAAATATTTCCATGGGATCTTTCTAATACAACAATCAATTGGGATTAGACACTACAATTTGTGTATATAAAAACTGCAAAGAATTATTAACAAATATCTCAAAAATTAGACTGCAAAGAATTATTAACAAATATCTCAAAAATTAGACTGCCCCAGCACATTTTTTAATTATAACAAGAAATTTTTAGGACTCACCAAATTATCCATTTAGAAGCTAAACTCCTTTTTGAGAGGTTCATGTCGTTGATCTTTATTTTCATTATTAAAGTTGAGTTGAAGCAGGCTCAAGGTCATTTTCACTAATGACCCTAGAGTTGTTTGGCCTATTTCAACACTGAAACAAGAAAAAGCGAAAAAAGGATTATTATTTTTGGGTTGTATAGAGAGAAGATCGTCCTACAAGATGTGACCTAAATTAGTGCAATTGTGGAAATTTATCTTACCTAAAAATCATAGACTTATTTTTTATGGGATAATTTTAAACTTTGAAATTACACTTAAATTTAAAGTTATGTAATAATTAATGTTCTCTGCTAGCTGCAGAATGTTATGTAAATAATTTTTTATTGCTTGTTCAACTTGGCAATTATTTGTCTATTATCTCTTCCCCCAAACAAAACTATTTTGATCGATATGTAATGCATATGGCCAAGACCCTGCCCCATGATTGCTTCCTAATTGTTCTTTTTGGTTTTCCAGTTGCATGTGAAAAGTTTTAATTAAATCATAAAACAAATTACCAGCGAAAACTATTCAGTTTGAATTACCCATAGGGGTAACTTAGCTACCTTCTTCGCCCAGTCCCCAATTCGAAAAACAAGCAAATACACTTGGATCAATCAGAGAAATCTCTATATATATATATCTATCTTATACCTGCCAAAAAGATCAATTGAAATTGGAATTAGATTATTATTATATTATATTATCTCTTGTATTATTCATATTTTTCGGGTTTTCGATTTGGTTTTTTCCTGTTTTAGTTAGTTTTTCGTCTGCATCAGATAATAAGTAAACAAGCAGCGGGGAGGGGGGCAAAAAAAAGCGCAACTGGAGCACCGCCTCCAATGTTTACACTTAACAGATGAGCTAACAGAGCTCTGTTATGTTAGGGCTCCATTCGCCTTGGTGGGGGTTGTTGGGGTGGTTTGCTTTCGCTTGCTTCGGATGGGCGTGTTCGCATTCCGCACGCGCCTCTCGTTTATGTCGCTCTCAAGACAGTTTGTCGAAGTTTGTGTTTTGGCCACTCCTACGACAACCTGATGACTGACTTGATTCGTCCCCCCCACTCCTCCACCACCAGCCAACACCATGAACACCACCAAATGCCATCTCTCATACCATCCCCAAAAAATTGCCTTGTCTTGACAAGTGGGTCAAGAAAGCATAAAAGCGGGAGCATGGAATGGGCAAAGAGGTTTCTTGGAGTCTCTTGATTGGTAAACGCAAAGGAATAAAGTTTTTTAGGGTCTTAGAGTGGTCGGAGAACACCATTCCATACCCTTACTGAGTAGTTCTTATCTCTGAATGGTAGTAAACGAAATTCGTTGATATTCTGACATCATATTCTACGAATACATTTCCCATTTAGCTGGCTTAAGTCTTTGTAACTCTTCTGCTTGACCACTTAATCCTTCTCAGACTATAACTTAGACCCATTTTTTTCACAAAATCTTTATAGCTAATAATGCTTACATTATGAAAATCGAAAATTAGATTACCAGATTGTATTGTTTGTAATATTAGTTAAAATATATGAGATATTCATGACTAGAAACTTTAATTTCCAATGTTTATTTATTTATTTATATAGAGCTAACAATACAATTAATGTATTATTTTTTTAATTGAGCAATGGCAACGCAGTCCTTCAGCTCTAACAATGTGATGATTATTTCCAATGTTATTATAGTTTATTATGAATATACTGAATATAGTGAACCCTTAAGTTTACTCTAAATGGTAAAAAAGCAAAAATTAGTTCCCCATTTCTCGATTTGACTGTCGATTAATTATTGTTCATAGCAGTCCTTGGTAGGTGAGTTATTTAAATGGCCCTGATCCGGGTCCGAATCCCTGGCAAGTTAGTCTAAGCCGATGCTAGTGCTTGTAAAAATTATTAAGTTAATAGTTTGCAACTATGTATATCCCATACTAAATAATAATAATAATTATTATACATAAATACGTATTTACTTTATAATTTATATTTCACGCCTTTTCTTTTTCTAGTTATATAAACTAACCTTCTTGATGATAGAATTAAGCACTGGATGCAAAAATAATCAAGATCAAGCATTCGGATTTGCCTTCCATTTAAAAGAATGTCCCTATGATTCCTGCGGATTTAATGGAAATAGTTTGCTATATCAAAATCGAAACGAAAGCTCAAGTTTGTTGATGTAAGACGATTGATGTAAGACGATCAATTTCCTCATAAGGAGGAAAACCCTCAACTTTGCAGACCTCTAACTATGCCAAATGTAAGACGATTTCAAAAAGTCATGTCTTTTTTTGCTGCTCTCAATGCGAATAATAAATTGGCATTCAAATCTGAAAAACTAATTTTGACCCGATTTTTGAAAAAAATTACAGTGTATACACTGTAAAAATTTTCAAAAATCGAGTCGAAATTTTTTTTCCCGAAATTCCAAGATTTTGATTGCATTTTAAAGTATGTAAAAATGTAATAAGAATTAGATAAAACTTTTTGAAATCGGATGAAAATTGTCTAAAATACAGCCAAAGGAAAATCGGAATTTCGACCAAAATCAGACAACTTTTCAAAAAATTTTCAAAAATCCCCAGCTTTGCAAACTTTTAAAGTTCTGATGGCATTTAAAAGAAGATAAAAATTCGAGAAAAACTACATTAAAATATTTGAAGTCCTTGTTGTTGGTGAATTTATTGAAACTCACGAGTTGTGACCAAATTAGTGACAACAAGGACATCAAACTGGCAAAAGGATATCAAGAATTGTGGTCTCATTCTGTCGCTCAGCGATATTCACATTCCGAAAGGTATAACAATTGTTGTTGTTTTTGTTGTTGTTGAATGAATGAATAAAAATGCAAAAATTCTTGGCTTAATTAAATGAGTTTGCGTTGAACTCTTTTTCATGTTTTTAATTACACAAAATACTCAGCATAACTTAACCCCGAAAGCTGCTATGACAACAACAACAACAACAACGGGAGCAACAACATCCAAGTAGATAGCGAGAAAAATATGCATAAGAAACAATTTGCCTAAGCCGAGGAGTATGACTCCCACCCTGCACCACCATCACCCACCCAGAGGCAGTGCGTCTCTCTTGTGGAGAAGAAGAACTCTGTCAACTTTGTGTCGACTTCAAAAGCATAAATTCCAAAATTCTCACCTTTGGCTTTGGCTTTTGTGCAAATTAGTTCTCAGATTAGATTCAAAAATACTTGGAATATTATGCTGTCTTTGATTTCGGAATCAGTTTAAATGCCATTCCACTTTGGCATAGCTAAAGTTCATGTCAAAGCACATTCTAAGGTTACAGTGAGTGTAACTAATTAGTTGTTGGTAGCAAAACAAATTCAAAGGATTAATTTGATCCATTTTGCCCTCAACATTCGTTATTTGTTGCTAAATGATATTCTTCCTTCTATTCACGGCCAAAGTTCTTAAGAAGTTTTAACTTAAAAACCTTATATATGCCTAGAAGGTTCGGAATGTATATATATCTAAGTATATTTTCTGAAAATTTGAAACAACTCCGATAAATATTTTCCGAAGCGCAGATTTTAGATTTACTCTTTAATTTGTTTATTTTTTGCTAACCCAATATTTAATTTTAAATTGTTTTCCATGAACAAAATTCTCAAAAATTACTATTTTTCCATAGAGTGTTGTTTTCAGATCGATTCTGCTGTTCTATAACTTATTCTATATATTTTCAACTTTAGCTGAATTTCAACATTTTCAAACTGATTGATGATTGACTGCCCCTCCCCCGCTTTGCAATCCAAGCGTGTCTAATTCAAACATTATTTTTTTTTATTTTTCTACATTTTTGTTTTCGTTTTCGGTTTCTTTTATTTTCTTTTCTGTTTTTCTGGTGGCTGGGGGGTTGGGGCGCTGATAAGAAAAGTCCCCAAAGAGAAAAGACATTTTCATAAGCATTATACTGATTATGACACCAGAAGGAGAAACAAAAGGCGAACCACCCTCCGCCGTCGCCGCCGCCTCCGCCCCCGCCTCGAGTGAAACAAAAGTGCTGATAAGCAGCCTAAAACTATGCAACGTCAAACTTATGTCTTCGATAGAGTATAGAAAGATTCCTCCCCCCCCATCCCCTTCCCCCATGGGAAGAAGAGATTGGTGTTTAGGAGTGGCAGTGGGTGGTGGGAGGTGGCGCCATCCTAGTTCACTTCACATGTGGTGCACAAAATCGAAATCTATAAATGACTTTTATTGTTATAGCCCAAAGCGACGTTCATCGTCGTCGTCGTCCTCGTCGTCGTGGCAATTTTCCAAGACGGCAAAGTTTTCCTCGTAATATTGAAAAGATCTCATATCTCTCTCTATATATAAGTATATGTATCTCTGATATGTATGTATTTTGTGTGTGTGTGTGTGGCAAAGTTTTTGCGGTCGTTGTTTTGCCGCAGACAAAAGACGCTGGCGCGTGTTCCCTTTTAAAGTTTCATTAATCAATGGAAAAGTGAGAGACGGGGGGAGAGAGAGAGGGAGAGAGATACTCATGAAAAGAGAGGGCGGGGGGTGTGTGTGAGTGGGTGGCTTGGGTAACATTTGATTATTTCAATTGCAAGTGCAATCGCCCGACACGATTCAGCTCAAAAATATGAAGCATCATTTATCAGCCTTTGTCTGGGTCTGGGACTGGGATTGGGTCTGGGTCTGGGTTCGGAATTGGGATTGTTCTCTCCTGTCTGCCATGCGGATATTTCAGTGGTTGGCAGTGAATGGGAATTGGGTAGGTAGTTGGGAAATTGGCAACAACAATGTCGTGATTAATGGCTGTCAAAGCGAAAGAGTCAACAAATGTCAACAATTGGCGGTTACAGCAGGAACAGGAGCCGGAGGCAAACTAAGTGGTTGGGCGCCCAATGTGATGGCTAGATTTTAAAGGTTCGAAAGCACATCTAATGCAACTCAATAGAAGTTAATATAGTTCAAGGAAGATCTGCGCAGAGATAATTGAGATATTTAAAGGAGCATTTAGTCACCAGCTAAAATCAATAAGTTAAATCAATAAACTGGAATTACTTTTGTAGTTTCTAATTGGCCCACATCTGATATGATCCCCTCCATTTCTTCAAAAAATTCAAAGTCTTTAGTTGATGTTTTTTTTTTTTTCAATTACATTTATATAATATACTTTGTTTTATTTTCTTTAGTTTTTGATTTCCTTCATATGTGTGTCTGTGTGTGTGTCTGTGTGTGTATCTGTGTGTGTGTGTGTATTTTTGTGTGTTCATGTCAGTGTGTTTGGGAAGGGGGAAGGGGTTGTGGGTAAGGGCGTAACCTTTCATACAAAGTGAGTGAGAGAGACGGAGTCTAAGCGGGATTTATATATCTTTTTATCTTACAATTGTAGATATTTTTTGATTTTTTCCGTTTTTTTTTCTTTTTCAATTTAATTTTAATTTGTTTCTTTTAATGGTTATTAAATGGACAATAAAAAAAATATTACATTTATATTTAACATAGACTTTAGTTTAGATATACATCATCGTATTGGTATATAGTGTATATTGGTATGAATATCGGTTTTGCTTTTCCATTTTATTAATTTATTTTTATTGAATAGTATTTCTCGCTTTTTTGTTTTGTTTTTCTTTTTTTTTTTTTAATTTAATGCTTTTGTGTTTATGCTTTGGTTTTCTCCTCACGTTATTACTATTATTTAATTAAATTATTTTTTTTGTTTTTCATAATTTTTTTTTTTTTTTTGTTTTTGCTAGTGGAATTTTTGCTTGACATTTGCTCTTCTTCTTCATGTTTTGCCATATCATAAATATTATTTAAGTAATAATTAATAATAAAAAAAAATTAATAAATACATTAATACATATATTTATTTGTATAAATACATATATTGTAACTAGTTTGTGTACACAATATTAATATTAATATATATATATTTGCGTTTTAGTTTACATTTGAGTTTTTCTGCCATTAATTTTAGAATCTAATATGTAATTGTGTTTTTCTTTTGTATTATGTGTTTTTTTTTTTTTTTTTTAATTTACTTTTTTCCTTCAGCATTTATTTTTTTATACATTAAACAAAATTGTGAAGTTCTTGTCTGTTTTCGTTTTTGCTTTTACTTTTGTTTTTAGCCTCAAACTAAACTAAACTTAAATAATAATCAACAATTGTGGTTGCTAACAGACTTAAAAATGTTAAGACAAAATAAAAAAAAAAAAATCATCGTGATTTGGGTTAATTTTTCTTTTCCTCTCTTACACTTTTTTAATATTTACACATAAATGAGAAAATAGTATGCCAATTTTCCTTCAATTGCAAAATGAAAAGTCGGTGGGGATGTTTAACATAGTTTTAGTTGTTATTTTTTTTTATGCTTTATGTTTTTCCGAATGCCGCGTTTTCCAAAATATTGTTTGTCCATATCAATATTTTTTTTCTTTTTTTTTTTTGTTTTTTGGCACTGCTTTAAATTTGTTTTGGCACCGCACACACGCTTCGAGCGTGGAAATAATAAAAAAAAAAATATATATATATGTTAAAAACAAAAAAAAATAAAAACAGGCTCGTTGACATAGTCCTTTAATCTTTCTATATACCCTCCGCTATTTATTTGGAATAGCGACACTTGAATCGAGATCAAATATTGAAATTAAGAAACCAAAAATTGGAAAAAAAGTTAAAAGTCAGCAGGCTGATTTTAAGTCTTATAACCATATTTTCTTTCCTTTGTTTTTGAAAGTAAAACTTTTCATATACATATGTATCTAGGTTAAGGAACATCTGCAAAGGAATATATTCTTAAGATAACTTTATATCTGGCCACTTTCAAAAGGAATCTTTAATCCAAGCTTATGCAGATAAGGATTGAATCGGTTGTTGCTGCTTTTTGTCAACTTTCGAAACGAGTATATAGAAGAAATACTAGAATAAGCCCGGACAAACGGAAAAATAAAAATTAGTTGTATTTATATATTAAAATGTCAACAGGTTTTTTTTTTTGTTTTTTTGAGAAAAATATTTACAGGTCTTAGAATGAGTGGTATGAATAAAAATAAAAATCATTTTTAAATATTGTCGCTTATGCATTATTAAAAAATATGGACATATATATAGATATATGTATATGTAGAAACCTATTAAACAGTTTTTTTCATTTCCCGAAATTGGATTGCTGATATCGAAGTAACGACGACTTATCGATGGAATAATAGAAAACAAACGACATATTATACAAATATCGACATATCGATGAGAATACATATACTGATAAAATGCCGCATTAACCGATTTTGATGATGATCGAACTATATATACATATATATTCGCTTCTATTGGCTGTTACTTGAGAGAGAGACATCAACAAGAAGTATCATCGATATTTCTACAATATTTTCACGATAAAAGTCTATTTAATTATTGTGTTTTGTTTTTGTTTTTTTTTTGTGTGTGTTGCGATATATTATTACAATAATAATAACGATGATATCGGTGTTTTGGAACAATCCCCGAGCACAACTTCAGCAAACATTTAATTAGTTTAAACTAAACTAAATTACGACGAAAAAGAATAATAATAATTAAAAAAAAAAAAAGAATAAAAGTATCAAAACTTTAACTCAGTCAAAGTAAACGAAAATTTCATGTTTTTTTTCGATCTAAATCGATCGAATATAGCGATTATTTCTCGTTACTCAGTTGCGATTGTAGAATTTTCTTTGGTAGCGCTTGCAGCTGTTGCCCATGCTGCCAACGCCTCCTCCGGGTCCTCCTCCACCGCCCATACCCAAGCCCAAGCCCATGAGCTGCTGGTGCTGGTGCTGCTGTTGCTGCTGATGGTGATGCTGCTGGTGTTGTTGCTGCTGGTGCTGTGGCTGATGATGGATGCCAAAGCCGCCTGCTCCATAGAACTGCTGGCCAAGATTTGGCACACCTCCTCCGGCAACGTTGACGCCACCCATGCCACCACCACCACTACCAACACCGGCACCGACACCGACACCAACACCAACACCATTAGCATTGCCGCTCATGATTAGGGCTTTATTTTAGCTGGACGCACCCAGTTGATTTTTCATATGGGCGGCGGTTGCAGCAGCTACCGCAGCGGCAGCAAATGGTGATCCACCGCCTCCTCCGCCGCCGCCAGTCGGCGTCTGTGGCCCATTATTATTGTTATTGTGATCGCCCGGTGTGCGTGGGCCATTGATATTGCCATTACCGTTGACGCCGCCGCCTAAAAGGCCGCCACCAACACCGGCGCCAACACCAGGCGCCGCTCCACCAGCTCCTCCGCCACCGCCAGTAGGTGAACCCTGGCCCAGCGAGGATACATGACGCTTCAGCATCGGATGATTGGCCATGGAGGCAAAGACCAGACGCTCTTCATAATCATATTCGCAGAGGATTTTATTCTCACACAAATAGAAACGATCGCCAACGCAGAATCTGCAAAAATAAAGAGGAGAAAACGATTCCAAAATTACTAAAAAATTTTCAACTAAATTCTTCCCCCTACATTAAGGTGTCTAGAAATAAGTATCAAAGCATCTACATTTCCCATTTGTGTTTCTCAACAGGACCTGGAAACGATTTTTCCACATGCTTAAGCACACCCAAGTGAAATCATAGACAAAAGATGACAATTGACAGCGGTTAAAAAACAAAATGAAAAAAAAAGGAAAATATGAACTGCCGAGGAGACTACTCAATGCTCAGTTCCTGCGATGTTTGAAACAAAGGCAATGACAGGCAGGAGAAGAAGGCCCACGACCAGGACCAGGGACAGAGGAAGTCAGATAAGCATTTGAAAATGTCAACCGAAAGCTTGGTGGGGCGGGGGTGCCACACTTCAATCAAGGACAACAGCAACTCTCCAACTCTGAATTGCCTTTATGAAAATATTTATATTGGCACCTGGAAATGAGAACCTGGCACTGAGACGATTAAATACTTTGAAGCGTCGGGGTCACCAGGAGAGCTGCAGAGACAGAGAACCAACTATTACGCGTCGGGGTCACCAAAACTTTAAAACTCTTTTGAAATGTTACCACCATTCCACATATGGAATGGAGGAACAGAAGCAACAAACAACATTGACAACAAGTTTGACAAGTATCCACCATGTGGGTATATAAACATAGAGAACGAGAGGGATAGTGAGAAGGGGATAAATCAGCTTACAGCAGACTTACAGCGGATATGGAATTTTGGCTTTTGATTTACGTCAACGTTTTTTCTTTTTTTTTTTTGTCGTTTGCTACTTTTTGCATTGACTGTTGCTGCTGGTGGTTCTTGTGTTGCAATCGATTGACGAACCGAATATGTGGGCGTACATCACACAAATACGAAAAGAAGCAAAAGAAAAACGCTTTGTTTATCTACCGGCAACAAAAAAAAAAGAAAAATATATATGGCAGAGTCAACAAACACAAAGTAAAACAAGCAAAACACACACACACACACACCCACCAAATGGCAAAAAGGAATACAACAAAAAAAAAACTTTCTTTTGCCTGGCATTGAACGCACCTGTGACATGGACACAGGACAAACAAGTTGATGCAGGATTCGCACATCCGGGCAGAAGAACGAATCTCAACTCTCTACTACCCCACAACAAAATTGTCAACAGGAAATACAAAAATTGTTAAAAAAAAAAAAAAAAAAAAAGTGAAAAAAGTAAAAATTATACAAAAAAACAAATGGTAAAAAAAATGTCGCCTTGGCTTTTCAGTTGTTGTTCAGTTCACCATGTTGACGACAGGAAATTATGCACAAACTTCACAACTCCAATGCAACTGGAAAAGTCTCTCTCTCTCTCGCTCTCTCTGCCGTCGATTTTCTGGAGGGGTTTTTTTTCCAGTTTTTATGGCCGCTAGCCAGTTGTCGTTGGCCAAATACGCCTCAATGATTTTTTTCGGCAATTGAATTAATTTACGTAAAAAATTGATTAGCTGGGGCAGCGCAACCAACGGACGGACGGACGACAGGAGCCAGAAGATGGAATATGAAATGAGAAGTTGAAATTGAATGCTCTCTCAAACAAAAGGTACACATCAAATTTAATCAGGTGAAACCCCAAACAAATGGTTGATGGTGTCAATCACAAAAGAATATACTAAATGATCTTATATACAAGAAGAGTTGTCACAAGGACAGGACAAGACTAGCGACTCTGAAAGCATCTTTACCAGTTATTAAAGCCAATGAAGTGAATGGATGATGTTGGCGAAAACCGAATGAAAATCTGATCGAAAAGTCTATCAATTTCATCAATAGATGAAACACAATAGTCGAATCGGATATTGGTTACATTTATATGCACACATAACATATGTATGCATTCCAGAATAGAATCCCAGATGGTTAGCCAATAAAATCGAATAAAAAGGCATCTCCTTTCTTCTCTCTGTTGCATTTTTAAAGTCCCTTTTTTTGTGTGTGTGGGTGTGTGTGGGGGGTGGGAGAAAGGGAAGCCCCCGATAAAAACGAGGGAGAAAACAAAAGCCTATGGAGGGGCCCCGCCGCCGTCGTACCCAATATGGCAATTATGTTTTAACATTTATTTCAATATTTTTTCCTTCCGATCCCACCAATACCAATACCAATGCCGATGCCGATGCCGATGCCAATACCAATACCAATGCCGTGTGGCGGCATTTTAAATATTTAATGTTTACCAGAAAGGACAATAAGAGTGAGATCCTGGCATATGTGCACACGCGCCCTCATTATTAATTCAGGAAACCCTTCTCGACTACAGCGAACTGAACTGAACTGCACGGAACGGAACGGAACTGAACGAATAATATTTGGTTGCTTTGTTCGCTTGGTTCGGCTGGTCAGATAAGATGAGCAACTTTAAAACTCTCCAGAGTGACATTTCCTGAATTGGCCAAATACAATAAATATATCGAGATTCTGTAGATGACTTGACTTGGCCCACCCCCCCTTCCCAATACCAATCGCAGTCCCAAACCCATTGCCAGGCAATTCAAGGAACCCTGCGAATGCCATTCTTGGCAATTTATGCGGTTTGAATAGAAAATCTATGGCACTAAAGGGAGGATTTTTTGCCATGTAAATTATACCAATTTGCTGAATAATAATCATAAAAGTGAAAGAAAGAAAAACAAAATTATCGAAAGGGTTTGGAATTGTCGCAAAATTGCCCATAAAAACATATGAATGAAGGAGAAATAGATTTTGATTCGAGAATAGAAGTTCAATTGAAAGGGAATTGTGATCGTGAACTTACCTATGATTGCATTGTTGGCATGCAAAGCATTCCAGATGATAGACATTGGTTCTGGCCCGCATAACCATCTCGAAGGCGGGTATCACTTTGCTGCAAGCTGCACAATATCCCGTATTGCCAAATAATCTGTGAGAGAGAGAGAGGACAGAGAGATGAATTTATGTCACAGATATTCTTCGGTGCGTGCCTATGGAAGGGGTGTGTGACTTACCTCAAATAGTCGCGCTTGCATAGCATTAGATTGCCCTTCGTATAGAGGGTGGAGCCAACTTCACCCAAACGGCAATCACAGCAGCCACATTTCAGGCAATCCTCGTGCCACAGCATATCGAGGGCACGTAGGAGATAGCGATCTTGTATGTGTTTGCCGCAACCGGCGCATAGTTGGCTTCCATTGTTGTTATTATTATTGTTGTTGTTGTTATTGTTATTATTGTTGTTGTTGTTAACGGCAGCAACCGAAATGCTTTGCACATTGTTGTTATTATTGCTGTTGTTGCCATTGCTGACAACGGTATTTTGTCCATTGTTGTTGTTATTGCCGGCGTTGGCATTCATATTGGAGTTCTGTTGTTGTTGTTGCTGCTGCTGCTGCTGCTGCTGATTTGTGGAGAGCCCGACCAAACCGGGTTCCGTTTTGGTAATATCCATAGTCATCATCTAAAAAAACAAAAGTAGAAGAGAGGTGATATTTGAAATTAATCTTCCGTTTTGTTTTACCTTTTCTGCTCCTCCTCCTCCTCCTCCTCCTCCTATTCCTCTTAATCTTACATTGGGCACTATGAATTTATCAATATTATAGAAATTAATGCGCTCCGTGTCATCTTTGTCGAAGGCAGCATTTGCATTCCAATTCCAATTCGTATTCATATAAAAAGACATTCTTTTTTCTTTTGTCTAAATTGCTCTCCTTTTAAGTCTTAATTCTCAAAAAATGACAACACCAAATGGAAAGTTCGGAGACGCAGTGTTGGTAAAGGACATTTTTGTCATAGCACATGAGAAATGTAACGGCATTTGACAGCTGACAGTATTTCAAAGTATTTACACAAAATGTAGATAGAAGTTTCATATGAAATCATGCCGAAAAGTATGCTATGGAATTTTTTTGAACAATTTTTTTTTCGTTTTTTTTTTTGGCAACGTAAAGGATTTTGCAGCACATTTTAAATTAATTGGAAACTAATTTGAAAATCGATCTTATACATATATATACATTTTTTTTCCACTATCTATATTTGCACAGACTCTGTGCAATTTTTTAAGATATGGCGATGAACTTGTGTTATACGCGCGATAAGGAAATGATAAAGTGACAAGTGTTTGACGATATCAGAACTCTTACTTCTGTTTTTCTTACTCCCCATTAGAATGACCCACTTCATAGTTAATGAGCTATCCAAGAGCCTTTTTAGCTCAGTGGTAGAGCACTGGTCTCGTAAACCAGGGGTCGTGAGTTCAAACCTCACAGAAGGCAGAGCAAAGCAAAGAGATGTTATGGGATTCTCTTCTATTTTTTTTTGGTTTTTTGTTTAACATTTTTTTTTTGTTTTGAAGACCGTTTTAATTGTCTCTTGGAAAATATTTTGCTGACTGCAGTCGTTCCGATAACACACAAATCAATGCAAACAAGCCGGGGGGCTTCACTCGGCGAGGGGGAGGAGGAACGATTTCAAAATAACGAGATTTATGACAAATTGGCATTGACCAAACTCCATTCTCCTTTGTGATTCTGCTAAATAGTTGCAAATTTCACAAATGGTCAGTCGGCTGTCGGGAGATGGAAGAAGAGTAGGAGCAAGCGGGAGACTTAGCGGTTGGGGGGGATGGGGGGCATGGGTTTTGTGGGATGAAACCCTAAAAATATGCAATGTGTTGTGTGCATTGTCTGGCCAGGCACCCATGTAGCACCAACTGTGACCCCGAAATGGGGAATGCTTTCTGGTTTTGGTTTGGCGTGCTTCACCCCCAACGCCCCCCCAGATCACCTCCCACTCCTCTGATAGACTGACTGGCTAACTGGCTGATGGCTGGGCGTATGCAAAATGACTTTAATTAGGATGCAAAAGTTCTCATGCAAAAATTGAATCAAATCAATTTATGTAAATTTTTTCATGCGACCTTTTCCGATGGCCAACCCAAAACACAACTCCACACCCGGCATTGGCATCTGCATCGGCATCAAAACAAAGTTTAGAGTTCACCATATATTAGATTTATATATGTATATATATATATATATCAATTTTTTCATCTGAAGAGTTGGTGCAATTAATTTATGCATTACAATTTCGACACACAAAATGCTTTTTCAATTTGATATTCCGATTGATTGATTATTTTTGATATTTTCCTGTTTTTACTTCACTGATTGATGTGCAATTAGTTTAGTTGACAAAAGGTGAACAAAACAAATTCTCTATATGCATTCTCAATTTCTCGAATTTCTCTCAGTGTAACGTGTAATTCCTTCATGTAGAATGACACAAAAATTGCACTCGTAAACCAAATAAATAAACCATAAACATAACTGACCGCAAAATCAACTTAATTTCCCAACAAAGAGCGACAGGGGGAAACCCCTTGCCACCGCCGTCTTGCCACTAGGCAGGTCTGAGGCAACAACCCAAGTAACTTCCGTTAACTTGCGTGCAAACCTGTAATTTCCCTCCGTTACCTTCCACCAATTGGGGTTAAAAAGGGTTTAAGTTGCGACAAAACTTGCCACAGAGAGTCGTCCACGGAGTCCACGTCCACGGAGTCCACGTCCACCACATGCATATGCATAATTATAGACTTTCGTTCCGTCCGGAACGTCGAAACGGAACGCTATGGCATTATATACATACATATTTGTCAGAGTGGGTTGCTAGCTTAGCAAACTAAACTGTGAAAACGCCATCAGCGTCGCAAAAAGGGGGGCGACTCCAAAGTCGAGTCGAGTCGTTGGGCATGTGAAATTTGAATATTGATTGGCTTTAATGAGTCGCGCGTCTCGTTGGTCGTCCAATTAGTTTCGAAAAGGGGAGTGCGGGAAAGTATCGGAAATACTCCGAGTGGAGCGCGTGTTGCCTTTCCTATCCAAAAAAAAAAGTACAAAAAATAGTGTCAAAGGGGCAGACAGGAAGTATAGCCTCTTGACTTCAGCCCCGCCGCCGCAGCAATGGGAGGAGTCAAGTCCAAGCAATAAATATTTCAAATCCAAAATCGCTTTATTTAATATATCATATAATCGAAAACCATCTAGCCTACATGTTAGTGGAGAAATTATCACATTTACCCTCGTGATAATTGTTAATTTATTGTTTTAAATGAAAAGTCTCTTTTATAGGGTTTTATATAGGGTTGATCAGACTAGGCATAGAAAATGACATGATCTTGCTGCTTAAAATTTATTTACTATAACCAACATTCGAATTGGCTTAGATCGGTTCTGAATGAGTGACAATTTGCTGATCAGAGGGCAAAGTCTTCATTTCAATTGTGTGTGTGTGTGTTTTTTTTTTCCCTAATAATTCTGCTCATAATTTATCGCGCGGGCTGTGCAAAAATTAAATTTACATTTATTTTACGTGACGCAATGCAAATTTACGCATTTGCCCCAGCGACAGGTTTCAGGTGGCGTTAATGTGGGAGGAGTCGCTCGACAGCTGGGGCAAGGGCTGGGGGCGTGGTCAATCCACGCATTGCACGCTCAGCACGTTTATTCGCACTTAATTCGCACTTTTTGACACCTTTTTTTTTTCTTTTTTGTTTTTGGCTTCACAAAAACCAAATAAACAAAACTTCCGAAACTCCCGGCGAAAAAAACCCATGCCTCCCGGTTTGCCTGTCAGCAACATAATGTGCAATGTTGCACAGGCTGCGTGTCTGAGAGAGAGACAGAAAGAGAGAGAGAGAGCGAGCGAGGGAGAGAGTAGGGCGCGAAAAATTATGCAAAATAAATTAATTACCAATTAAGGGTTGGGTACGCTTCAGGATTGCAACAGCAGCAGCAGCAGCAGCTGTTGTTATGGGATTTTCGCAGAAATTCTGTGATTTTTACCACCCTTCCCCTCACCCTCACCGCTCGTCTCGTGGCAAATTGGTGGGAGGACTGGGCACAGTTTTTGGGGGTTGCAACATTGCGTATGTTGATATAAAGCGCTGCATTTGTCACATGAGTTGGCGAACCAGGCCGCCGCCGTACGTAGCACGGGTCCGACGTACCACGGCAATGGACACTAATTAGTGTCATTAAATGCGCTCCACATGACGACCATGACATGCAAGAAAGGAAGTGGCAACCCTCCAATCTCAAACCCCTATAATAGACACACACACACACACACAACCACAAGAGAGACACACATACACGGAAATACATACATACATATGTATGAACATTCCACTATGCATAATTCACTTGATTGATTATGGCAAATGCACTTCTACCGATAGTTATTGTCGATATCTTAAGATAGGCGCTCGATTAATCGATATCTTAATATCCCATTACCGATATTTACCCAAAAATTAGCCCAAAAAAGAGTGATGAGAAATAGTACAAAAATCTACATATCTAACTTTTTACATGTTCGATTACAGTAACTCAATTTTCTAGATTCCACAATTTAATTTTAGCATTTTTTTAAATTATCTAATCACAATCATTCTTCTATTTAAATACACACAATAACTTTGGACTTTGTTTGCCACAAAGAACACAGAAAAATGTTAAGGAAATGGGAAAAACACTAATAACCTGCTAGGACCAACATGGACTCAATGTCCTTTGACCATGCAAGGCTTCTTTCAAATTAATAAAACAAAAACGAACTTATGGAAAAAAAAACAACATAAAAACAAAGAGAGAAAATAAAAAAATAACAACTCAAGTGCGCGACATGAAAACTAAAACAATGCAAAAAACAACAACAACAACAAAAATTAAGAAAACAATCAAAATTCATTTTTAATTTTTATGCCATAAAAATGCAAACGAAGACGACAACAAAAAAAAAAAAAAAACAACAACAACGAAACGAGAGAAAATGGAAAAAATGGTCACCAAAAGCCAGGCACGAAACATGGAATCCTAGTAACTCAGCTCCATCTCTCTACCTTCAGACCCCCCCCCCCCCCCTTCCCGTTCCCACTCTCACCCCATGCTACACCAAGCAGCGTCACGTAACGGTTTTTGGGTCCATGTTTTATGTTATTTTATACAACATTTTTCCAACTTTTCTCTGTTTTCTGCTGCTTTTTTTTAACTTTTTCGACTTTATACAAAACGAGTTTTTAAGTGCCCAGAAGGAGCTCTGGAACAATTAAAAACAATCTTTTTTTTCCTGTTTTTTTAATACATATATTTTGTTATGTTAACTATTGTTATAATTATTCTAAAGGCGATGCGGCAGGAGTAGGGGGTAGGGTGAGAGGGGCTCTGTCAAAGCCATGTGCTGTTCTGTTCTGCTCTGTGTACATGGTCTATGGAATTGTTGTACTTAAAGTGCCATAAATACCAATCAAAATCAAATGCAGAACATAGAAATCTTATTTGACACTTGGCCCCATGGCTATTGACAGCAATTGAAGTCTCCCCATTTTAGCCCCCACCCCATGCACACCCTTAGTGTGTCCATATGTGGGGCACAGACAAAAAAAAACCTGAGGTACAACGGAACTTATGAAATGAAAATCTATATGTATATCGATTTCAGTTCTGTTAATAGTTCTACTTTACTCTGGAAATACAAATAAATGGAGTTATATGGCTTTAATATTAGAATTACGATTGTTTACTAACAAAAAGTATTGATAACTTTACGATATATCGAAAATATTTGAGTTTAAGTATTAAACAAAAAATAGAAAAGTTAAATATGACAACTACAGGACTTCTAAAGGACTAAAAGAAAAAAAAAACTCATCTCCGTGAAGCACTACATGCTCATCCGTTGTGTTTTCTCTTGGTTCTCTAATGACTTGGTAAATAGTTGATCCATATTTATACTTTCCAAGACCGGAGGAAGTGCAAGAAATTTTTGTTTTCAGTGTACTTAAAGTGTCTCATAGTTTTTTGTTTTTTATTTATTTTTGGTGTTTTTTTTTTTGTCTTTGTTGTTTGTTGTGTGTTCTAGCACTAAGTATTTACACCCGTTTCTGAAATCCAAGTGCCGCCCCCAACCCCCCAACAGACATCCCCCGGCCCCGTAGTCATCAGAATGCCACACCACCAAAGCATTTTCAAAGTTTATTGTTGTTGTTCAAGGGAACACACAAAAAACTAACGAGAATGGGAGAAACAAAAAAAAAATGAGTGCCAAATGCTGCCACATGCAGCCAGGCAGCCAGCCTCCTCCTGATGCCTACCCTCTTTACCCCTCTCGTTCACCCGCATGGGCTCTTATTTGATTTATGTATGTATGTGTTGTTGTTGTTGTTGGCGTTGTTGATATCGTGTTTATTATTGTGGCAACATATGGAGGAGCATTTTGTTGTTGTAGTTTATTGTTGTTATTTGTTAATCTATTTGTACAGATTTATTTTCATTTCTTTTGTTGTTGTTGTTGTTGCTGTTGGTGTTCGTAAAGTGAGATTTATGCCACGCCCCGTCAACGACACATTGCGTCCATCTCCCCCACATCACCCATCCCATCCCACCCCACTCCACCTCCCTCATCCCATCAATGATACAGTTTTACAAGAAACATTGTTGAGACATGTTAGAGGAATTTTTATTAAGTTGTTTTATGCTTTTGTTATTTTCTTTTCTGCTTTCTGCTTAAACAATTACGACAAATTGCGCTTTTATGGAGTTGTTGCAGACAAAGTTTAAGATACGAGAGTGATAGACTGGAGTAGGAGAAGAGGAGAAGAGGAGAGGAGCAATGGTGGTAAATACGCACGTACATACTATACATATATCAAGTGCAAAGCCCACTGCGCTAATATCCCACACCGATCATCATCATGATGATGATCATGATCATGATCATGATCGTGATCAAGAGACACTAACTGAGCTCGACTCTGACTCTGACTTTGGCTTTAAATGGCTTCTTAATTGGAGACTAATGCCTGGCCTGGCCAGCTGGCCAGAGAAGCCAGCTTCGCTTCTTCATGTCACGGTCATGACCAAATGCAGTTTAATTAGGTGAAAGCAACCATATCCCGAGAATAAACTTCTTTTTTTTTCTTTTCTTGTGTTTGTTTTGTTTTTTGTTTTATATCGATCTTAACCATTAACAAGTTGTATTAAAATTTTATTTATTATTTTTAATACTAAAAACTACAAAAACCCATTAAAGTTGATTGGTTTTAGTGCAAAAATATATTTAAAAAAACAAATGGCCAACTGAAATTATATAGAAAAATCTTTTTATATCTCTTTTAAGTCCATGTGGAAATTTCTCTATCTATCAAGAAATCCAGTAATATTAATTTCAGTCAGCCAATAATTGCAGTTTTTGAAATGGTATATGGATAATTTTTATGATTGTAACATTGAAGGATCATTTCTCCATTGAACAATTAAATTACGTTTCTTTTGGAGATTCGTTCATTTGAAACTTTTCAATGGAATATGCTTCTTCTTCAGTTCCAGCTGCAGGACCAGGTCCAGGTCTCTGTCTCTAACTGACAGTTTCAATTAGACTTTAACACTCTTTTTAGCCTCTAACTCTGACTCACTCGCTCTCTCTCTCTCTCTCTCCCTCTCGAGCTGTTTCTTTCTGACTCCCTGTCGCTTGTCTTTCCATTTACTCGGTTACTCAAGTGGCCTGGCAATTACGTTCAATTTACTTGGCCAAGTTGGGTAACGGATGCAAGTTGGTGTAATTAAACGATGCTGACTCTGACTCTGACTCTAACTCCAACTCCCAACTCCAATTCCAATTCCGACTCCCGAGTCCATTTTAACTGCCGGCATGCCACCTAATCATAAATGATACCAAAAGGAAATGCTTGTGGATGGCGTGGATCAGAGCAGCACCTGCTTCTCCTGCCGCTAATTACATTGATTCTAAGACCGGCCATTTCATTGCAGCAATTGACAATTGCTCGAGTCGACAAAACGAGTCCAAGAAAGAGTCCGAGTCCGAGTTCGAGTTTGAGTTTGAGAGACTCTATGTGCCTCTTTCTTGATCAACGCGCAACGTCAACTTAATTAATTGTGCGTCCGGCGATGCAAAACTAGTTTTTCGTTGCAATTCAATTCCGATCCGATTGCAATTTCTATTTGCGCTAATTGCTAATTTTTGTGGAAAACACATTAATTAGCGCAAAATAAGCGCAAGTTAACCAAGTTAATTACATCTACATACAAATATATGTGCATATGTATGTACATACATACATACGTTTTTTTCATGGTCAATCATTAAACCAAAAACCGAAGAAACAATCGAATAAATTTAGTAATACTTATATCCTACTTGAAAAAATGGAAATAATTCTTGTTCCTCTAGTAGGAAAACGGTTATAAATTATGCCAATTTCTTTTTTAATTAATTAACAATAAGAACAAATAAAGCCAAGTTATTATTGTTGTTGTTGGTGTTGTTGAATTTGTGTCAATTGTTGTATTATTTGATTAGCACTTCGACTTACAATTTGACGATAATAATTGATGATTTAATTTTGATAAAGGGAAAATGCCTACATATGTGTGGGTGGTGTGGTGTGTGGGGTAGATAGGAAGCCAACAAACTGAACCACTTGACCACAGACACACACACACGCACACACACACACACACACACACAGATACTGTGAGAGAGAAAGAGACAGATGATGGTATTACAGTTAATTACATTTACGGAGTCGAAATCGAAAATTACAGACACATTAAATAACGGTTAACTGGACAGCCGCAGCAGCAGCAGCAGGCATCATCATCATCTCTTAACATTTTTGCAACGTCATTAATAACAGAGAGACAACAACGAAAGAGGAAGAGCCGGGGCTATCGGGGAGTGCAAGAAAGATGTGAGAGAGAGAGAGAACCACAACAATGCACATACACCCACACACAGAGAGACATGAAGAGAGATATTTACATAAGCGATTTTATGATGTGCCGCCTTACATATACACAGCAGCAAGAACGACTTCTGTATGCACTTCCCGCATGCAAAAACTATGTAAATAACTCCATGTAATATGACTGGGAAATTATTAATTCTTTGATAAGGATCAGAGTGTGAAATATATCTACCAACAATAAGTGAGAGCACTGTAAGACTATTAGCTATTTTAGACAGACACCCACTTAAAAACAAAACGGTTTTCTTATCATCAAGAAAGATAGACGGAATAATTGGAAAGTACGATCATAATCGAAATCGATTTATCTCTAAGTGGCGCCCCTTTTGTGACTCATGAATACCGCCGACGTCGTCGACGTCTCTAAGCTTTTCATTTGTGTTATGTGAGTCATATCATGTTTTTTTTTGGGGGGTTGGGTTCCAGGTTAACCTTCAAATTGATTACTATCGCTTTTAAAACCTTAGGTCTACATACAAAACAATATCTATATTTATCAAACTATGTAATTGTTATCGATTTCCCAATTTTTGTTCAAATTTAAACAGAGGCAAAAGCTTAATTTATTGAATCAATAATAACCAAAACCGAACGAAAGTTTCTTGGGTAGTTTCTTAGCTCGATGTCGAATGGATCCTTCTTATAAGTAGATTTCTTTTCAATATGTTTGTATGTGTGGCATGTAGGTATGGTAGGTATGCTCAGCTCCTCCTGCATATTCGTTTCTACATTGCTGCACACGAAACGAACGAAAAACGGTTTTATCAGCACGTTTACACCATATTTACTTCATTTTAATAAAATTTCATGTGATTTTTCAACGACAACGGCGAATGGCGGCAGAACGAAAAAGAGAGAGAGTGAGAGCAAGAGAGAGCGGCAGAGGGGGTAACGGGCGAAAGGAGAACGGCAAATGACGACGGCGAATGGAACGGCGAAAGGAGACTTCTGCGAATGAAAAGCGCAGTTATGGGGCAGGCATACTGAATGCATCCGTAGTATTGCCCCTGTGTCCATGCACAATTGCTCATTCAAATGGAAATTATTTACACATTGGACACTGATTTACTTGTGCTTGTATATGTTGCGTAATTGTGTATGTGTGTGTGTGTGCGCCTGCCTGTGAGTGTATGTGTCGTCGGTTTATTAATATCCTTTCTGCTTGGTTATGTTTTATATGAAATTACTCAAGTGCAATCGACTGTATTTACGCCGGGATCTGTGTGTATGTGTTTCTCTGTATACCCTATACTAACAGAAGGAAGTCCCGGCAACCTTATAAACTTAGTACATTCATATGTACATATGTATCTATGTCACTCACAAAATGTGGCACTCAACACTAAGTGGCGCCCGGATGTCAATAACAATAACGATACTTCATCAGTTACAGGGTATCTTAAAGTTCGAACCGCATTGCAAAGTGGGTAACCTTTTTTTGTTTTTGTTTTTAATTATCATATGCACACAAATTGTATTAATTTAATTATTTTTTTTGCTTTTTTTTCTGCTGCTGCTGATGTTGTTGTTGTTTCTGTATGTTTTTGCAATTATTTGCCATGATGTTTAATCGAATTTTTAATATTTATTTGAGCATAAAAACAGAATGTGCATACATCTATACATACATACATATGTATTTGTGTTTGTATTTCGGTGTATGTGTTTATATGGCAGCAGCAGTTCTCGCCCCAGACATTAACATTTAACAACAAATCTCGATTTCTAAACAAAATTGTTGAGCAATTTAATTTTTGTATTTCTTGTTGTTAGTTTTTCTTTTTTTTCCATTATTTTTAATTGCATTCGAATACAAATTAAGTCTATAGATTGTTCGATAATTAATGAATGAACGAACGAATCGCATCGCGCATCGCAAATCGCGTTGATCGCGCGACGCCATGTGATGCAAGCCATGTTTATGAACGTGTGTGTGTGTATTTCAATGTATGTATGTACATATGAATGTATGCATAGAAAAAAGGTCGTTAAACAATCAACAAAACGTCTACATTGACGACAACAAAATGACAATTAATTTAATATCATTTTAAAAATTAAAATGACAACAACAGCAACACCAACAACAACTACAACTATGTGCCGTGGGCGAGCTGGTATTGTGCATACTAATAAACTGTGCGGCATTAACGACTAGTTATATGCACTACCCCTGCATCAAATGCATCGAAATCACTTCTAAGTGAAAGAAAGAATAAAGCAAGAGCTTCAATTTAGTTTCGTTACTTATTACTAGTTACCCTTATCCCTCGAGAAACCTGCCAAAACTTCTCACTTTATGAGTAATTTGCACTGCAAGGGTATAGAATATTCGACTATATTACCATTCTCCATCCCATCATCATCATTCTCACCATCAACAACATGAAGTGTAGTATTATTATTTTTTTTTTTTTTATGTATCATGAAATGGAAAAACAACGATCTAACAAAAGCTTAAACGAAATATAAATAAATAATTGGCAATAAAAATACAATTTGCACGATCATAAATTGGTTTTCCTGTGTGTGTTTGTGTGTGCTTTTTTTTTTTTTTTTTGTTCAAATGTTTTGCGCTTTTGACATGTAATTGACAGAGTGAACATAGAAATAATGTTGCTCAAATAGCTCGACTTGCCATTATAGTTCGATTTTTGTTGTTGTTGCTGTTGCTACTGATAATGATGATTTTTAATTAGTTGTTAATTAAATTTGATTTTTCGCCGGCTTCCGCTGCCTAAGTCCCTTTACCCACCAATCCCCTCCTGCTCTCTCTCTCTCTATCTCGCTCTCTCTGCAATGCCTCACCCCCGTATACTATCTCTTTCGGATTTTTCTATCTTTGTCCATTTAATTTGCTTGCTTTATGCTTTTTGTGTTGTTCTTGATATGCGGTTGGCTCTCTGCTAGGCTGCTGGCTTAATTGGCTGCCAATTTATTTTATTTGCGCAAAATTGCAGCCACACAACAACAACAGCATAAACGAAAAACAAAAAGAAAAAGCAACTAAAAACCGAGCCAGCAGCAGCAGAAAAACTAGGCAACATGTTGCGAGCCGCAGCTCCCACATGTTGCCAGTGCGCGCTGTTGGGGCGCACTGCAGTTTGCCAATTAATACGCGGTTCTAATTTTTATGACATTATTAAGCAGGCAGCAACAGCAGCAGCAGCAGCCTCATCATCATCATCATCATCATCATGACCATGATATGTCGCATCTTCTCCAAAAGAACTCCAACCGAGACGATCAACGACGTTGCTTGCGTCTTTTATGTGCACTTTTATAAACTTAATTGTCACAAAGATGATACACAGGGGCAGGAGCAGAACATGTTGCTAATCGGAGGTTTGGCACAAAAGTTACGACAAAATACCACCGAAGCACAAGCCAATATAAGTGTACTTATTAACCACATTGATGCGTTAAATTACCCTATCTGAAAATAGATGAACGACTGCTTTTGGACTAAACCGATTGTTTAATATTTATCGACATCGATATTTCAAAGGGCCAAATAACAATTCAGTCAATTAGTTAGTTAAACAATTGACTTCATGTTATAAATACATTCGATATAAGTAATTGTTGAGGAAACCCTCTTTTTCACTTTTCCTCTCTGTGTCGCGTTCCCTCAGTTGGTCTGTCTCTCGGTCGGTCTGATCTGACTGACTTGGCAACATGTTGCTCCCATTTATGTGTGAAGTTTGCCAGGGAGCTCTCAACCTAAACAACGCCCAGCCACAGAGTTGGATTGGCAATTGGAGTTGGAGTTGGAGTCGGAGTCGGAGTCGAAGTCAGAGTCTCAGTGGCAGTGACAGTCCCAGTGGCAAGTTTCTCTCGTCTTTCGTCTTTGGCATTCCTTGGCAGCTTCATTAACAATGTTTGTTGCTCCCCTTGTTGCTGTTGCTGTTGTTGTTGTTGTTATTGCCCTTTTTGCCACATGTCTTCTGTTGTTGTTGTTGCGGTTGTTGGTTTATTTTATTTTTGCTACTGTACCACACAGAATCAGTCAGCGGCTCTCAGGTAGCACCACAAATAACAGTAGCAAAGGAGGAGAAGGAGAAGAAGCAGAAGGCCTAAAGGAGCGTTTTGTTAATACCCTTTAACCATGTAAAATAACTGGGTATAATTGACTGTAATTAATAAACTATTTGATAGCAATCATGTTTTAGTTTTATCATTTGCGCAATATCTTGAATGTCGTTAAGATCCGATAAGATATATCAGATAAGATAGATGTATGTACATACATATGTATGTATGTATGTATGGCAGTCTGTAAAACTATTTGACTTTAGTCTGATTATGATTAACGTTTGTTGTGGCAAAATGTATGAAATGTTTACAATTACAGGGTATCTAGCTTGTCGTCATTGCATTTGCATACTTTGAAATGTTATGGTTTGCCTCGGTTTTGCCCACTTGTTGCTCCTCTCTGATGCCGGGGATGCTGCTGCCTCTGCCGCTGCAGCTGCTGATGTTGCTGCTTCCACTGTCTGTTTTTACTAATAATTGGCTTCAATGAGTTCCATAATTGTTTTGCTTTTGGACTTTTAATGATGTCGTTGTTGCTGTTGATGTTGCTGTGTTGCTTGTGCTGTTGGCCTGGCCAATTGCAAGTCATCATTTTTGTAGCCTTGTCATTGGTCTCCATATCTCTCTCTTTCTCTCTCGCTATATCTATTTCTATCCTTTGCTTAATTGCTTATTAAATTTATGGTGTTTGTGGCCCAGCTTTAGTTCTACTCTAAACACCCATTTGCCCCAAACTCCTCTTCCCCCCGCCATGCCATCTGCCACTCATTCACTCAAGCTTAACCAACAATTTAGCCGTTGGCAACATGTTGCTATTGCTTCTCTCATGTTGCCAAGCTTTGCTTGTTGTTGTAGTTGTTGTTGTTATTATTTTGTACAAGCAATTAAATGCCTGCTGGTTCCCCTTTCCACACACCACCACCAGCCCCCCCACCACCCTCTCCACATCGCATATGCGTTCGCGTTTTGTGGCGTGTTAATTAACTCAATTACGATTCGACGGACGTTTGTTGGCTGCGCTGCACTTTTTTTCTTTCCTTCTCTTTTCCGTTTTTCTTTTCATTCTTTTATTTTTGCTGTTGTTGTTTTTGGTTTTGTTTTTTTTTTTGCTTTGCTTTTTTGATAATTATAATATTTATAGGTTTTTGCCTCGTAGCAACAACAACAACAAGAGTAAGAAAATTTTCTTATTGCGTGAGGCGGCTGGAAAAACTTTAATTAAAGCAACATTTAATTTTATGACATTATCATCGTGTGTGTGTGTGTGTGTGTATAGTTATGTATCCGTGTGTAGAAATCGTCAAATTATGTTTTTAGAGTCATGGAAGTAGCCAAGATCCTATTTAAAAGGTGCCGAACACACAAATTTACTATCCAAATGAATAGATTTTTATAATCGTTAGGTATAACCGTTATAATACCGGTTAGCAGTATCGGTTGCTTTAATTTTGTGTCAACATTTCGCCACAGTATGACATAGGGAAGGGGTTGCAACGAACTCATCCCTTAAACCAATTTTCAAACCGAGGGTGGATTTAATTACCAAATTTGAGATTTTTCAGCAAAAAAAAAAAAGACACATAAGCCGAATTTTATATACCCTTGATGGAACGTTGACTTTAGTTGTAGATATCTTTGTTCTATCTATTGTATATTGTTATATATCCATTCTTTTGGCCTTGTTTATTTATATAATCTCTTAAATCAACCCCTGTCTTCAGCAATAGCTGCTCTCCACCCCCTTGGCACCCCTTTTAAGCATCTTCTGAAATGTCATTCACATCAATGTCAAAAACATTTTACATTTAGATTCTACTCCTTGATTTGCCTTAAGTTGTTATGTTTTAGACACAAAAATAACTGTAGCATAACTTTGTGGGTTCTCCAGCTAAAAGAATTATCGATAATATTTGATATAGCAAAAAATCGTCACAACATTCCGATACTCAACCCAATACAGTCAGAGATCTCTCTGATCGGCACGAGCCTCTGCTTTTGTCACTTTCTTGGCGTCACTTTTTGATCTACTTTTCTTGTAACACATTATACTTAGCGAGAGACACAGAGAGAAAGAGAGAGGGAGATAGATAGAAAGTAAGATAAAGAGAGATAGAGTGATAAACTGTTGCATCTGTTGGAGGCATTTTGCAATCTCTTTTTCTTTTTATTTCTTTTTTTTTTTTTTTTGTTTCTTGCTCATTTCCTTTACAACTTTTTGTTGCTAGCGAACTTCCGTCGACAGGCTAAAATGCTAATTTGCAATGCAAGCAAGTAGTAAGTATCCCCCAACCCCCCCTACCCCCATTACCCTTCTCTATAATGCAACACCCCCGCCTGCACTTCCCCCATAAGCGGTAGTCACATAATTTTCATTTGATTTTTCTTTTTCGTCGCCGTCGTCGTCGTTCTTCTTGACATTTTCGTTTGTTGCACTGCCAAATGCGAAAAAGTGGCAATTAATTTTGTCAGTGTTGCATTTAATGGGCCTGCCAAGCGGCCCATTCTCTCTCCCCCCGGCCCCACCACCGACCCGCCCCCTTGCCACTCTTATGCCCCTCTCTTTCTATGTTTAATTAATTTGAAATGGAAATTATCACTCGCCTTTGCTGCTTATCACAACAGCAGCAACAAAATCAAAAAACAAAAAAAAAAATCTCTTCATAAAATCATTAAAAGAAAACAACAAAAAACCGAAACGTAAAAACAACGCCCTAAATACGGAAAAACTATATAGTGAGAGAGACGCCCCTCTCGGAAAGCAACATTTTTTGTTATGTTGGCCCCACTGTGCGCGCGGCTAGTGAGTGTTTTAAGCCTCCTTAAGCCCGCCCTGACAAAAAGTACAAAAATTGCTCCATAATTTGCAGCTTAATTAGCATTTTCTTTAAATATGCACAAATAAAAAGAAGTCACAAAAAAAAAGTAAATAAACTAAGTAATACTAATGTCTGATGTCTGGTGTTGTTTTATATTTAATTACTGCTCCCCTTCTCCAAAAAGTATAGAGTATATGGGCTTTGATCAAATCTATATACACTATATTCTTATTTGTGATCTTAAGTTTCAAAGGTTTTTGGGTATCGATTCTAATCATTTCCTTTCCAGTTCATATCACATTAGATCGTTTAATTTTCAGATATTAGGGTATAGAGAATTCGGCATGCCTCATGTGTCTAACTTTAATCAGTTTTCTAGGGGATTTTTTACGTTTACCATCCTAATAAACCAAAGCAAAAGTAAGCATGTGCTTTTGTGGCCATTTTTGGCTAGTCAACAACTAAAATTAGTATCATAATTATTTCATTTTTAGCCTTTCCTGGTATACACACCGACCAAAAGAGAGATTAGAAGTCAAAACTTACCTAGAAAGAAAAGAGAGCAAAGAGATAACAATTAGTTAGTAGAATATATTGATCAGAAATTGGAAAAAATATATAAAAAATCGTTTTGCGAACAATAATCATAGAGAAAATAATGCTTGAGAAAATCTTCTACAAATATATTTTAAAGAGTAACAAGTGACAGCGATCTATCCATCAACACTTCGAATGCAAAGTGGTTTATAGTAATGGGCAGGTTGCCAGGATCAATGTACTACCCACACACACACACACACACACACATACCCCCACTGCTGCACACAATCAATCACAAAATGTGGAAAATTTCTTCTCCTCCCCCATATGCCTACATGTGTCGCAAGTTTATTAATTTTTGAAAATCCAAGAATAACTCAAAACAAAACGCAAAGTGTTGACCGAAATAAATTTAAAAAAGTTATAAATAAAATCCAAAACAAAGTTGTGTGTCTCTCTCTCTCTCTCTGTGTCTTCCTCCCACTTGCCATTTAATATCTAGTAATCATAGAGAATCAGAGATATACTTTTGATCGGTTGATATCAGGGCGAAATCTTGTCAAAATTCGACTACTAAACGCTAGGTGTCGCCACATGAATACAAGGTAACCCGAAATCTTTTTGGATGCGTCTGCTCACCCATTCAAATGGCTCGCGCCTTGACATTTATATTAGATTTTTCAATTAATACCCTAACTGTTAGCCAATAAGAGTAAGTTGACTATATGATCATATTAGCTCAATGTATAAAATTGCCAATTTTAAAAGAGTATTTAATCGGCGAATTCTGCCTTTTTCGGTTTTTGATTTTGGTTTCGTTTCGTTTTTTGGCGTTTTGAAAAATGCTTTTTAATTATTAAACTTGATTTAATCATTATGCAAGTCAAGTGGCGGGCCATTTACATTTTGTTTAATGTTTATTAATATAAACCAATGGGACGTGATTGGACAATTTGTTATTCTGGAATTAAAATGAGGTGAGAAAGAGAGAGAAAGAGGAGAGGAAAGAAGAAAAAATAAACCGCAACGAAGCATTCAACAAATATAACATGAACAACTTTTAAATGCAACCAAGTGCATTAAAGAAATGCCAAAGAGAAATGTGCAAAGGCATTAATTAAAAAAAGAAATATAAATTTATATATATACTTATATATATATAATAAGCTGTGAGACAACAAAAACAGCAACATATGATGCCACCGATCTCCCGGTCGCCCCCATGCCTCATAATGATGACGCTGTCGACGACGACGACGACTGAGGAAAATTTAATTAAATATATATAATTCAAAAAGCATTGCTCGTAAAAAATAATTAAACAAATACAAACACAATTAGTTAATGAGTGTGAGGAGAAAATACAAACACAATCTTTCCCTCTCTCTCTTTCTCTCAGACAGGAGGAAATTAGTTTTTCAAGAGTAAATCGTTTCTTATTAAGATGAAAATTGGATTCTATTCTACTAAATATCTATCAAGTTATATAGAAAAGTGTGTAGTATTATATAGAGGATCACTGGGGATCAGTGTTGTGATTTATAAGACCTTGTGCCGGTCTAAGCTCTTCTGTGTGATCAAATGCAAGAAGGTCGCTAACCTTTAAGGAAGTGTATAGCAAAATATATTCACGTTCCTTCATTTGCATCACTTTTAGAGTTAAGTTTGCGTCATTTCCCTATGAAAAGGGCGTAGAATTAGGTGTGAAGCCTTCTTCCGCTCGCTTGCTCTCTCTTTCTTTCTCATTCTCAATTCGTTGAACTGATCAAGGCTATTGGAAGGCATTTGCCAATACGATAGTAAGAGATAATTAGCCTTACTTGTGTGTCATTTAGGCAAAAGAAACTGTCCGACTTTTGCCATGCTAATTAGAGAGGTAAAAAAATGGAAGAAAAATACTAGAGACGCCCACACAGCTAAAACTAGGCACACTAGGCACACTCGGCGCACTGTTTCTCTGCTTCTTTCACCAGCGTTGCTTCTTAGTTTTTAGTTCTTGGCTAGTTTTGATGTTGTTCTCTGTGTGTGTGTGTGTGTGTGTGTGTGTGCATGGGTGAGTAGTCTACTTGGGGCCCATAAATCTAGAGCCCCCTGGTGGTTGGGTGTCGTACGGCCTGACATTGTTGACTCATTAAGATGTGGGCTAAAGCAAAGAGTTTGCCATTTGCCGTTTTGCAGTTTCTCAGTTGCACATTGCAATTGAGCACTGTTTTTTTCCTTCTTCTTTTCTTTCTGTTTTTTTTTTTTTTTTTTTTTTTTGTCTTATTATTATTTTTATTTCTTGTTGTTGTTCTTTCATAACATAATTAACGAAAATTGAAACAAGAGCTATGGGCTCTCCATTGTGTGTTGGTTGTTTTTGTTGTTGTTGTTGGGCCGCCCGCCCAGTTGGGGATTTCTTTTTATTTTTATTTATATATATTTTTTTTCTTTTCCTTCGTTTTTTTTTCTTGGCCATTGTCGCAGTCCACAAACCAACGTGTGTGTGTGTGTGTGTGTGTGTCACTGTAGGAATTTTAATGATGACTACTTTTAGACATACACACACGCCTCTCCATAGAGCTTCTACTTGATAGTTCCCTCCACTATCCCCAACTCCTCCTACTGCTCTCTCCCTCTCTTTCTCTCTATATATCTTTTCTGACTTCCTAACAATGCACTGAAGCTGTGTGTAGGCTTCCTCTCCAAAATGGCAACACTACGCTGCCTGTTTTTTTGTTTTTTGCTTCACTGTTGTCTGATCGTCACTTTAGCCCGTTTTCACGCGATCGATAACTCTTTAAAAGATCATTTACTATCAGTGGCTAACTGTACTTAGGCAGCGATAGCGTTGCCAGACTCAATTACTAATGGATTTCAAAGGGATTGATCCTGGCCTATCGACGAATTATTTATAGGAAATATTTAAGATATAAATATGTATTTCGTTGTGCACAGGCACATATAGAGTTGCCAGACTTTTTACAGACGGAGAAACGATTAAATTGTTAAGATAAACAGCGCTAAATGGTTAAGGGCACACATAAGTTGAAATCTTTATTATAGCAGTTGTAATTCCCAACTGGTTTTAGTGTTAAGGAAGTATTCTGACAGAGTCAGCTATTTCTGGTTTGAGGAACAATTATTTGTTGCGCAGTGTAGATGATTAAATAGTGTTAATGCTTGGGGTCTCCATTCTTGCTCTCTTTTTCCCGCGCCTTCTTGCTGTCATTTTCCCGAGTCGCATAGATGGGTTACGCCGCCTCCTCCTGCTTCTGCTGGTCGTCGTCGTCGTCGTCGTCGTCTTTCGTTACATTTACAACTCAGTTTGCAAAGCACAAATATTGACTTAATTGTAGTAATGATGCATGTCTTTGCTGTTGCTTTCGCTGCAGTTGCATGCCTCGCACCCTCTGACCCCCTTGCAACGCCTCTTCTCGTATCTCTATCTCTTCCCTTACGTGTGGCTACAATAAATGCTAATGACTGCACTAAATGGCCCATTTGCGTTGCATTGTTTGTGTAGTTGTTGCTGTTGCTGTTGCTGTTGTTGGCTTTTGGCATTCATTCATTGCAATTATCGAGTCGAAGTCGAGTTCGAGTCGTTGTTCGAGTTGTGCCCAGTTGACGCGCAAATTGTAATTAAAAAGAAAAAAACAAAAAACATACTAAAACAATCCAAAAACAAAGTCAGGCTAATTGGCAGCTGGGTACCCTCTGTTACTTTGCTTACTCGATAATTGGTTAACAAAAAAATAAATAAATTGAAATAAAAAATTAGTTGCTCTCCGGATGGGTGAAATATTTTTGCACTTGATCTAAATTCATTTAAGATTCCCCATGCCCTTCCTTTTGTTGTTCGCCTCTCTTCACCAAGCAACCATAATTAGCAACAATTTAAGATCGACAGCCACTCACTCTGATTACAACTAAAGATACAAATAATTTTGTCAGCTAAATAGGAGCGCTGACTTTGAAATACGCAGCACCAAGAGGGGATAAAGCATCATGCAATTTGGAAACGGGATTGAATAGATCTTAGATAACTTCTGTTTTTACAATCGACCGTTCTTCTCTAATTCCAATTTGTTCGTCGTAGTGATGCCACTACGCTCTTTGTAGATCAAGGGTACTCCTTACCGCACAAGCAACTGAGAGACGCACAAGAAAGTTGCGATCACCTCACCAGAATTGTGCTAGATCATTAACTTGACTAATCAAGATCTTATTATACCCTACTATTTTCACACCCTAATGGTTACAGGGTATATGCACATACATACATAAATATACATATTCAGGTCAAAGATTTATTGAGTCTGGACGACGCACAATATGCCCACTTTTTCATTTTCTGTGCGAATGATTTGTCGAAGTGATTAAAAAACTCAAAGGCAATTGACATATGTACATATGTACATGTAGAAAATGTATATTAGACTGGTTTATTATTGCACAAGGAAACTGAAAAACTGAATCAGTTAGAAAATGCTTTTGAAGAGATAATTAGGGAATTCGACTGACTGACATGTGAGAAGTTTTATTTTCGAATATAAAATATCATTTTCATATGAGTCGACGCGAACCCATTACTCCATTCGAGACTCATATATGTACATAACTAACTGAGTCACTACTATCTGGCAAAATGTCGAAACAATAATTCAATCGATTCAATTTTCAAATTCCCTTGTCGGCGTTTTGTAGTTGATTATTGAGATTAGAAAAGCTCACAAATTAAAATAGGTAAGTGCAATTCCAAATGTATATAGAAAAACCAGTCTAAGGGGCATCATATGTACATATATTGTATATACATATATACAAATGAATATATATGTTTATTTAATTGGCTAGAAATCGAAAATAAATGTAAAATGCAAATTGACATGATTTATGTGTACAAAAACAATTTGAATTTGTTGTCTCTGTTGATTCTAAACCTAACAAAAATCAAGCCTGACCCTCGGCTTACAACAAAAGTCTACAGAGATGTCGATCAAGTGTGGAAATGAACTGAATATATGGAAATATGATCACAATTTCAATTCAATAACAGGCCAGTGATATAGTGATTTGATTTTAATTAATTGTTTACATATATTGATATGTTGAGATCGATAGTAAAAGAGATCTTTCTTCCTTTTTCTATTAATCGAATGAAATGGAATGGAATCACCCGATTTACTCTTCCTTTGCCACAGGGTATACCACTACAACAACAACAACAACAACAGCAGCAAAGACAAATGGCCACAATGTTTTGTGCACTTTTAATTAGGTTTAATTAAAATTTCGATGCCTATGAAATGGTCTAATTAAAATGCTCATGTAATGTGTGTTGTACGCCCCAAAATGACAATGTGGTTTTTATGTATTTCGATGTTTTTGTTGCTCAAAGGCAATTTGTGCCAATTGTTGTTGTTGCGTAAAATACAAATTGAATTACGCGCTTGGCTAAATGCATTTTTGCTCAAAAATTTCTGTTGGCCACTTCATAGCAAATTCTCGAATTTCTTTTATCGTGTTGAATTCTCTGTAATTCTCAGAGCATTCGAGTTATATAAGGAGCAAGCAAAATATGTACATATATCGATAATTGTTTATAACAACTGACATGTGGAAGATACAAATCTTATAGTATTATTTGTTTTGGCATTATCTTGAGTCTATCTTCCAAAGACTGCGAGGTATCTGATAGTCGGAAACATCTATATTTTTTGGATTGTAAGGCAGCTTACCATGGCGGTCTCTGTTAGTTAGGGCAAAAAGACGCCCACCCAGCCATAAGATGTGTGTGATGCGACCTATTACTATGCTAATGCGTGTTAAAAACCAATTAAAATCATTCGCTCTCTCCCTCTTCATCTCTCTCTATCTCTCTCCCATTTGCACTCTTATTCGCATTTTCATTTTTAGACCTAATAAAAACAAATTAAAATTTTAAAAATTATAATCCAATGCCAAATGGTGATACCCTTTCTTCAAATAAGTTGACTATACAATTAAACAATGAATGAAAAAAGAGTTAATAACTATAATGTTCGTAGAGGACTTTTGAGACTTAAATTTTCTTTTCCATATCACCTAGATAGGCTGATTATAATTTTTTCTAGCTCTAAATTGAAAAAATTGTTGCCTATTTGCGGAAAAAAATTCGTCTCAATGGGTGAGATGACTAATTAAGAGTGCCAAATCCAGTTTTGTAGGGTATTCCCAGCAGCAAGAGTTGCAGGTAGTCGTCGTCGTCGTCGTCAACGCCACCGCATTGTTTTCTCAATTATGGAAAGTCAATTAATTCTAATGAGTGTGTGTGCTGTGAATGTGTGTGTGTGTGTGCGTTGCATGTAATTTCCATTTTTTGTGCGCTTTGGCAACTTAATTTAATGCGTTGCAGCAGCAACAACCACAAACAACAAGCAACAATTGCATCCGCATTGCGTGGCTTTGGATGGTTTTTCTCCCCATCATCTCCCTTGTCCTCTCTCTCTCTCTCTCTCTCTTTCTCTTTGTTGGTTTTCTTTTTGCGCATTTCATTTCTTACTTTTTGCATAATTGCCTTTTGGCTTTATAATTATTTGTTGCATACGCTTTTAATTTTGTTAATTAATTGCCTCAACCATGTTGCTTGTTATACCAAATTGTTGTTATTGTTGTTTGCCCATTTGTTGCTACCGTGACTGTTAATTAATAGCAGCACAGCAGATCGCAGCAGAAAAAAAGAGAAGAAGAAGACCCAATATGCTGTTCCATATTCCACTTTGTTCAGTTTCTTATTATCGAGCAGAGTGCTTTCAAATAAATTGACTATATAATTGAAAAGATCCATCAAATATATTTATATATCCAACATCCTTTTCCAATTCAATTGCTGTGTGACAGTTAAGCAGATCGCGTTGGAAAAAGAAGACCCAACAGACTGTTCCAAATTCCATTTCGTTCCAAAGTTCAAGTGCCATTGAATCGCCTTTATCGTTCTCTAATTAAATTAAATGCGCCTCTCTCTCTCTCTTTCTTGCATCATACATTTGCCCATATTGTATAATAGCATTCTTTTCATGTTCTTTATGAAAATCACATCAGCCAAGCATACATATATATGGACATATATCCTTGGCTTGGAATTTTAACAAGTTTTGCTCCATTGACTAGCAACAACAATAACGCAGCGCTAATTCCCCAAAGGCAGCGAAACATTAACAATTTAAATACAACAAGCAAAAGAATAAATAATATAATACAAAAAAATAAAACACCAAAAATAAAAATACAAAACAACGAATAAAAAATGCAAGCGAAATTTGCACTTTTCGCTTGAGCCAAAAAAAAAAAGAAACCGCTCAACAGACAAGAACGAGCCTAAGAAGAGACGAGAACGAAGACGAGAATCCCCGAGAAGCTCATTAAAAAATACCAAAAATCTTTGTACTGAAAATGTGACAAAATTTTTAAATCACCTTCACTCCATATACACACACGCACATGCACACATACATACACACCAACCCAATCCGACACACCGTATAAAAGACGATGAAAGACGGCAAAGTTTGCAAGGATCGTTCTCGGTTAGTGTGTGGCACAGTGGCATGAAAGTAGTTAATAAATCGGGAATTGAGAATACAATTTTTTAGATATTATGGAATAACGTTTAATTACTGAAGAAGTGGTGCTTAATTTCATAGTTGGCACAGATCAATTTGAAAGCGATTCAACTGAGTTTAAGGATATCTGATATCGGATCTTAGTATTAAAACGAAACGTTATACAGGTGGAAGGGCACCCGCTGGTTTTGAACAAGTATCCCTAATAAATTCTTTACCACTGTGAAGACTTTTGACTTTGTATAAGGATCGGACGGAATGCGGCGGCCGGTAACAGAAACTTTTCTACACTATGAACATTCCCCGCGACAACGACGACGAGGAGGATGACGACAACGACGAAGACGACGCCTGGAACAAAAGTGCAAGTGATGCTCATGTACAAAATCAGGTCCAAACACACAGGTTCAAGACGAAATCAAAAAGCGAACGAACGAAAAAATAAGAGGAAACTCAGTCACTAGATCGCAGGGAACGGGCAGATGAACGAATGTTGGTTGCCTGGGATGGGCTGGTTGGTTGGTTGCTTGGTTTGTCGTTCGTTTTTAATGAGGCTCTAATTGACATCTGCATTTATTTCACGAAGGCTCATCGATCACCAAGAGCACAAGAGAGCAAGCAACACACACAGTAACAAGAGGAAAGAAGCGCGCGCGCAAAAAAAAAAAAAAAAAAAGGCGAATATTTTAATTGGCATTTTAACTAAAAGTGTTTAGGCTTTAGTTAAAATTGTTTTTGTTCAGAATTCGATTCCGAATCCGAATTCGAATCAGAAGAAACCTCGAAGCGGCAGCAAAAGCGAATAGTGAGTGTAAAAGGGCCACCTCAAGAAACAGGTTTCTGAAATCCAATTAATCCTTTGATTTAACCCCTAATGGCATTATGCAAAAAATGCATATGGCAAAATTGATAAGACGACAATGTGAGTTGAGGTAAGCTGAGGAATGAGAGGAGGGGAGGTAGGGATTCCTCGCTTTTTATTGTCGGCACATAAAGCGAATGTCGCACGCACTGTTTGCCTCATTTACTCAAATTGAAAGCGACAATAGAGAGGAGATTCATGGCGGGATAGGAGATCGGGTGTGGGGGGTGTGGGGCAAGAGATCTGCTAATGATGTTGTTGCCCAGCGATCTTCATCATCGTCATCATTATCAACATCTTCATGAAGCGTAAAGCTTAAAAAGGGCAAGCAAGCAGCAAAAAAACAAAAAAAAAGCAAGCAAGAATCAGAACTGGTAGAAAGGCACAGCACAGGCAAAGGCACAGGAACCGGGCAATCGACCGACCGAACGACCGACCGACCCAACCGACCGGCCGACCAGCCGACCGACCAAACAACCAACCGAATGGCCGGAGTAAGCCAATTAAATGTGAGATCGTGTAATTGGCAAATTAATTTCAGACCAATTATAAAAGAAAACGAACACAAAAATAAGAGGAAAAGGAGTTTCAAGACTCTTCTTACTTCTCTTCTGCCTTCTTTGGATATATGTGACTTCTTTTTTGTTATTTCTTCTTTTAATATATACCTATATTTTTTTATTTTCTCGAGGTGCGTAATAATGATAAAAATCTTTTGTGTAAATGAAAGAGCAAAAGGGAAGAAGGAAAGAGCGTACCAGAGAATTAGTAAATATCCAAGTATTTCAGTTAGAAAAACAATCTGAGGTACAGTGAGACAGAAAATTGTTACTCATATTATTTTTTTTCTAGGATCTTCGCTTTACCCGAGAGTCCCAACTTGTTACAAAGTTACTCGTTAGTTGTTAACTGCTAAAATAAAATACGAAGACGGTGTTTTACTTTGATACACACCGAACTAGACGATAAGGATGTAATGAAAAGCTGCGACTTATGCCCAACTCAAATTTGGAGACTTTTTACGCACAGTTTTCTTGGTTTTTGGCCACCCCATTCGATACTTGTCACTCGCTGCAGCTCCTTGTAGCAGCTACTTGTTAATGAAATTATAATGAAGGCACACATTATGTGGCGCACTTCATTTTTCATTTTGGCGCGACGCATTTCCTTTTTTTCTGACAAACAACAACTCGGCCCAGGCCAAGTCGGGACAGGACTGGGGACTATGGACTGTGGACTGCGGCCTGTAGACTGTAGTCTGAGGACTGGTTTCTGTCCTCAGTTGCGTGTGCTGTGTCCCGTTCTCTGGTCATAAAATATATCTGTATGTAAAAATGCACTGAGGCGAATCGACGACGACCACAACGACGATGGGCTCTTAATTATTAATAAAACCAATTGCAAGCAAAAAAGTTGCCGCTTGAACGCCCAGAACTGAGGCTGGAAGTGGGATCAGTGGCAAACGGCAACGGGTTTTCATCCAGTCTCCCCCTGTCTCTTTATCTCTATCTCTCTCTCTTTTTTTTCTACCTTCTCGCTCTCGGTTGGTCAACATGTTAACTTTTTAATTAACGAGTTTTCGTTCTTTTTCGATTTTAAAAACCTGGCCTGAAGCTGACTCTTATGGTTTGCCTTTTGTGTGGGGTAACCTTAGCTCACTTTCATTTTTTTTTTATGTTTTATGTGGTTTTTTATTTTTTGTTCTTTTTGTTAATTTAATTTCCAACTTGCCAATTTTTGTTAATAAAATTTCAGCAAATTGTTGTCTCAATTTCTTAAGTTCCTTCGAAGACCTCATAAATTGAAGGATTACACCAAGAAGACACCAGGTGAAAAGAGAATGAAGGGAGAGAGAGGAATCGAGGTAAAGGATTGCCGCACAAGAGGCACGAAAGGCAAAGGTCTAAGCAAGTTGTTAGCATCAAAAGGTTCTTTCATGGTCGACAAATGCAATGTGTGGCCACCAGATAAACACTCGACTACAAAATAAAGAGCAACAATTAGTAGGCTGATATTTTCCGTTTGCTCATGATAGGAAGAATCAATTGGAATTCAACTAAGTTTTTGGAATGGTTCATATTCTTCATATTGTGCTTTCGTGACACAAAATGTTAAAATGATAATTCGTTACTTTTTGAAAAGTCATTTTTAGAAAAACGCAATTAAAATGTATATCTCAGTCTGTATTCAGAAAATGTTCGGTTCAATGTTTAAAGAAAACCTCAACGAATGTGAATATCGTTTTGAAATCTGTAGAGCATGTTTTTTAATATTTGTGTTTGAAATGTGTTTTCCCCCCTTAAGAAATATCTTTGTTTAGAGATTCTCCAATCACATAAAATTCTGGATGGATAAACTTTGCCACGAAGGATACTCTTTTACGTATACCAAATTTTAGCTAATCCATAATACCATTGAGTTCGATTCGGAAGATCTGGCTTAGAAATATCTAATAAGCTTACTAATGACATCTTACCCCAAAAAGTATGCTACAAAAGTGTTGTGAAAAATTTGTCCAAATTTTTGTCAACTCCAAAACAAAACAAAACTTGCACTACATTTGTCATCTTGTTTTTTGCCATTAAAAACAACAACAGCACAAATATTTTCTCATTAGCCCAACAGGTGTTTTTTTGTTTTTGGTTTTTACGCAATTGGAGAACATGTGTGTGGCAAAGGAAAGGAATTTTTGTTGATTTTCTCATTGCTTGCTTTTTGCAGTTTAGTGTAATTTGTTGAGGGCGTTGCATAGAGGTGCGTCGTCATCATCATCATCATCATCTTGGTGTCTCTTGAGTCTGCTGGGGTCTCTTCTGCCGTCTGCAATTTCTGTTTCGTGGTTCGTTTTGTGTTGTATTTGTGTTGCTACTGTGATGCGCGTGCGCGCCCTGCCTGCCGCTGTTGTTAACGATAAGATCGAAGACGAAGCCCAAGACGAAGAGGAGTAAGTATAGTATTGTTGGTTGGTTGGCTGGCTGGCTGGCTGGTTTGATGGCTGTCTGGTTGGTAGCCAGAGGCAATAAGCCATACTAATAGGCTGTTGCTTCTCCTCCTCCTACTCCTCCTTCTCTTTCATCGTCGTGGTCGTCGTCATCATCATCATCATCATCTACTCGTCGTCGTTTGCCACATTTGTATGAATAATTTAATTATTGTTTAAATGTTAATTAATGCAACGTGAATGCACTTCACTAGACTCAACTCCAACTCCGACTCTCTGACTTTAACGTCACTTTTTACACTTTACACGCTCCGAATGGATAACTTGACAGACACGCAGCATTTTGGCATTAATGGTTTTTGGTTATTGGATTGGGTATGGGTGGATTAGTAGGTTTGGTTATCTGCCACAATTGGCAAAAACAATTTTTCATCTTTGAGAGAGGGAGAGAGACAGACTCCATACCTTCTGTGAGAAGATTGTCATGATTCCTAATTTCTTCACATTAGAATTTCTGGGATTTTGCAGAAGCAAAATTGCACTTTTCCAGTTAAAATTTCAGTTATTGGATAGCATGATAACCGATTCGCCCAAGTGCTGATCAAGTATATTTGTTTTCTAAGGTCAATCTGACTATTTCATTCTTTGTTTTACCCCTCCATAAACAATTCAATTTCAAGAAATTTAAATTGTATCCGTAAGCATTATCGCCGTTGGATGATTCAATTTCATATTAATATAAACAAATCCAAAAAAAAAAAATGGCAGACCATCATATCACATGATTCGACATAAAAACAAGATGAAATAAAAATATTATCAATTTCAAGAATTTCATTTGGTTACAGTAACAGGTCTCTTTTAATTAGTTTCGAAAATGTATTCTAGAAAATTAAGAAATTTTATATAGAAACTTACATATGCAAAGTGTTGAGTTACGTTCTTTCAGATGTTTCAGGTAGGTGGAAAGCCTTCTTTTTTATGGTTTTTTCTTTAATATTTTGTTGTTTATTTTTTTTTTTTTTTGAGTGCACCAAACAAAAAATTATAGATTTGATTTATTTATTTGTTTACACACATACACACAGAGAATATACACACACACACACGCAGCAGAGATAGAGCGAGGAGATACAGAGAGTCAGTATGTGTGAGATAGGTATATGTATATATGGAGAGAGAGAGAGAGTAAGATGGGGAGAATAGATCTCTACTCTTTGTAGGAGGTGTGATGGTTCCGTTAATTGAATTACTACTGAAAGATCAGTTGAGTTAAACTTTTGTTGTATTGTGTTGTTGTTGCTGTTGGTGTTTTTGTTGTTGTTGTTAAATGCCTGAGGAGGTGTGGAGGTGTAGGTGGGGCAGCGTTGAGAGGAAACGAACGAACACCTGCAACACAACAAAAATTACACACTATAGCACACACACACGTACACACACACTTTAATACTCGCACACACACACACACACACAGAGGCACGCAACACGCTCAGCACGAACTGAACTCGGACTCAATTAGTTAGCTCGTAAATTTGCATATTTCAAATTACTGTAGAGGTGGTGCGGCTGCTGCTGCTGCTGCTGGTGGTGGAGTGGAGAGAGAGCGGTGAAACACTGGGTCGGATTGGATCGGATCGGTACGGAACGACGTTGTGGCATATGTTTTTTGTTGCACACACAAGAAAAAAAATTAATGAATTTATTTATATACAGATATATGTTTGCCTAAATATATGTACGTATACGTTATGTACATACATACATATAATACGGAATAATAATAATAAACAACAAATTGCACGCGAAAATTTTGTATGTGATTTTTGTCTTGCGTCCGTTCGTTTGAGAGATTCCGCTTACACGCGCACACGACCGCCAGCGACGAAGTTCACTTGACGAATGCCGCATGCACATGGATTCAAACGATGAATGAAACGTTCGTTCGAAAAACACAAACAAGGTGGAGGTGGTGGCGGCTCTCTTCTCTCAAGCTTTGCGCGCTCTCTCTCTCTCTCTGTCTTTCTCTCGTTTGCTAAGCAAACCTCGCTCTTCCCCTCTCTCTCTTTCTCACTCTCTCACTGGGGCTCTGTCTCTCTTTGTGTGTCTGTGTGTACGTCGGGTGCCTGCTTATCAGCTGACTGAACCGGCGAGGGTTGTTCTTTCGTTTTTGTTAGTTAGTGGAGCCTTCGTTGCTTTGCCATTGGCTGCCATTGGGGCCAACCTATCACAGGGTGCCGACCGAAAGTTTAAGGGTTACCCTTAACAGAACCAAACAGAATCCCTCTCCTTTCATCCGCGCAATTGTCACTGGCTCCACTCAGTTAACAGAACTCTGTTAATAAACAGTAGTTTTTTCACCTGTGCGTAATAGAACGTAGGTGGAGCCTTAGCATAGTTTACCTAGCATTTGTCTATGTCTATTTCATTCATTCTTTCGTTTGTTCTGTGTCTTTTCTTTTTTTTTTTGCGCGCGCTTTGCCTTTTTTTCCACCCCTTTGTCTGTCCACCACAAACATAATGAATTGTCTGCATAAATAATCGTCTAAAAACTACTTAGTGATGCATCCCCCTTTTTCATATAGGACAGACTTTTACATACGAACATATACAATACAATGTTTTTTTTCTGTTTTCTTTTGGCCCGCTATGCTCAAAGCCAGAGAGTAGCAGCCATACATAAAAAGCCAATTAAAAATTTATAATAAACCCCGCTAACCCCGCCACAATGCAACACATCAACCCCCACAACAGCAGCAGTGGAAAGGAAAATGAAAATAAATAAATATCGTAAGCAATGCCATAAGCACTGAACAGCAGCAGCAGCACAGTGGCAACGAAACTAAATCAAATCAAATCCTCTAACAGTCAGACGGTTACGCTTAAATTATATCTAAAATAGATCAATGTTTTGAGTAATTGATCCAAGTCGATAGAAATCAGTGGCTCACTAAAACTGCCGGTTAATTATACCAAAGCAATATAATTTAAAACTTAGCTGTCCGTAAATTACGTTTAAATATTATCTGATTAAGATCAGAGTTTTGTGTTGACAGATGGGAATGTAATTGATCAGAGTCGTATAAGTATTAATTAGAAGTTCACCATGACTGCCGGTACCAATGGATCGGATATCCAAGTAAATAAGTTAACCGTAATAATTATGGCAATGTAACTGTAATTGGGAGTTAGTTAGCAATAGTTAAATCCAACAATCCGTTAGGTAGTAAACCGTTTTCACTATTTTTCTACAAACCCAAAATGCGTATTGAAATTTATATTTATTTCTAAGCATTTGCATCCCAATGTGCGAATGCTTACTGGATAACTCATGTGATCAGAGGACAAGGGCCAATGGAGCTATAATTTGGAGTGTGTGGGGGGGTGGAGTGTGGGTTACGGGGCTATGAGGCAACTGTTTTCGGCACACGCTTCTTCTACTTCTGGCGCTAAATTAGATGTAAAATAATGAACATTTCAATTAAAATAATTAATATTATGGAGTGGATGAAAATGAGAATGCGGATGCGAATGGATGCTGCCTTGGCATGGACAGAACAGAACACTAAGCACTCAATTAACCATTTTAATGTTTATGGAACCAGGTTGAAGGAATTGTGGATGCTTTTTTAATTATAATTAAACATGCGAGTGGGTGGATGAGTCGAGGATTCGCCGCCCTCATTCTCTCCATATATCTCTCTTTCCCCCCTCACTGCCTTTCACCCATCCACCCACTCACTCTCTCTCGCGTTCTCTTTCCCACTTTAATCACTTAGACGCGTGCAGGAGACGCGGGCATTTAAAATTAATTCTACTCAAGTGCGCAAAAAAAAAACACGTGGCGTGTGGCTTGCCAGAGCCAGAGCCAAAGAGAAAGATACCGTTATACTACGTAATATGGGTGTGTGTGTGTTGTTGTGTGCCGTTCTTATAGATTACCGTTAACATTTTCAGCCATCGAAACAAAAAGAAATTGCACGCTAATTGCTCATGTTCAATTAAAAAGGAAACGAAACGGAATGGAATGTGCTCATACGAGGGTTAACCGACAAGTTTGCAAGGACGGCATCCACGAAAGGGGATAAATCAAAGAAGTCATGAAAGAAATATGCATTTTCATACATATCCCCCGATAACTAATTAAGCATCCCTCGTACATGGACGAGTCACGCTTGCTTTTTGTTTTGGGCTTGATCCTTTACGCAAATAATTGCCTAATTGTCTCTGCTTCTGCTCTGTTTTGTTTTGTTCTGTCCTCTTCTGGTCTCGTTTCGTTTCGTCTCGTGTATGCGTATGTATGTGCTTGTATGCAAATGCCCAATGCTCCTCCTCTCCTCTACTCTCCTCTCCGTCGTACTCAAAACAAAAATCCATTTGCCATTCTATTAATTGGGCCAGAAGATCAAGCAAAAGCCGCAGCTGCTGCCACTGCTGCAGGACACCATTAAGCTTTTGGGTAAATAATATCGTTGATGGGAAAAAACCAAAAACGTTCAATGTGCATTGTGGAAATACTTGAATTTTACACAACCCATAAATGAATGTGACCCTGTGGTTAACAATTGCCGAGTCACTGTGTAGAAAAGACTATTTGTCTTAAGTCCAAAAATGATTTTAGATATCTTCCAAAACGAAAGGGGAGATACACATGGCCAATTTGTATAAAAAAATCTTATGAAAATGAATCCAGTTAACACATGTATAATACCCTCGATCGTTGCATAGCATACTTTTTGGCGTGGTTAGTGCAAACTATGAAAATACTTGAACAATTTTAAATTTCTTTGAAAAATGAATCAAAGACATTGTAATAAAGGAACTATTGTACATAAAAAACCGTTTAAGTAGCAAATATGTCAACAGATGGATTGGTGAATTGGGATCCTAACATATTTGTTGTTAGTTTTCTTACTTAAACTACTGTACCATACAAAATAATTAAGCCCTTTCTCGAACTTTATTTGCGTATTTGAAAAACTTTCTTTTGCCACTCACACTGCTTTGTTAATGGGTTAATTTCGAAATCTGTAATTTATTTTACTTTGTCCTCTTGTCAGGCGTTGTCCCTTGTCGCCGCCTACGAACGGACCCCTGTCCGGCTAATGAAAACTAAAAACTTCAATTACCCACAACAAAACAACAACCAAAAAAGGAGAAGAAAACCAAAATAATGCGTTTTTAAAACCCAAATACAACAACAACAAAAAATTAAAACAAATGAAATGAAATAGCACTCTGGAAATTTATCACGCACCGAATTTGATATACGCTTTCATCCTTTTTAAGGCTTTGTCAATACGAATTGGTTAGTTGTCTAATTCAAAAGATGTGTTAGCAAATTCCTATGTTTTATCGTAAGAAATGAGTATTATACATATACAATTCGGTCTTTCAGTTGTCACCAACTTTGTAGCGTAACTAGAACAACTTCTGTAAGAGTATCACAAGTGGAAACTGTAAGAAAAACCCGAAAAAGGAATTGTGATAGATGAGGGTATGGGTATGGGGTCGCAGCACCATCATCAGAGTCCGTCTCTCCGTCCACCCGTATCCGTACAAAAAGTTTTTTACGGGCCACTTGTTTGTCCTTGTCCCTTGCTGCTTATAAACAAAAGGAGAGCATTTTCTGACCAAAAAGGCAAGAAAATGGCAATAAATCAGTGTAAATAACACATAAAAATGCCCATTTCTATATGTGTGAGAAAGAGAGTATCTGAGAGAGAGAGAGAGAGATAGTGCGAGAGCGAAACGAAAGGGTTTTGTTGGCTTTGCTTTCGAAATTTCCCAATGGGGTGATTATTTAAAATTGTACAACGCATAAATATAGCAAAGAAAGACCCATATTGTGTGTTAACTTATTACTGTGTTGGCCAAATTATTACAAGAAACCGAAAGCTAAACTAAAATAACAGTTACAAAAAAAAAAAGTACCTTAAAACTAGGGATGCCTTATAACCCTTCGCCAACTTGCGTTAACATTGGACGAAAAAAGAATTAGGTGGTCTAAAAGATATTAGTTAAATCCGATCAATCCAGAATATATAAACTTTAGGAGGGCATTTTTACACTTATTGAATGAAGGCTTAAAAATAAGCCCATCTTCAAATGGTTTTTTTTTAAATCTCCCCTCTAACTGTTTCTGAAACGCCACTTTAAAGCTTTTGATATCGATATTTACCTAAATTCGATACGTCCTGCGCGCCCCACCTCTAAGGTTTATCCAAGCAGCTGAAAGAACACATGGACTGTCGAGACTCAGCTGTTAAGAAGAGGCTTTTATTTCACACGCTTTTTGAATTTGACCCACACAGAAATCATACAATAACACAGCATCAATGGAGGACACCGAAAACTTGGTTAATACCGTCACCGCCATGGGATACAGCGAACAGCAGGCTCGTTTCTATTTGGCGAAAACCAAGAACAATGTGGAACAAGCCATACAGTTTTTGGTGGAAGGCGACAAGGATACCAATAAGCAGCGTCGTCAGCGTCGACGCTATAAAACCCTGCGTAATAATCTAATGGGTAATCCGGAGGTTAACAACTATGCCATAGTTCAATTGGTCCAGGAGCAGCTAAATCGCAACAACGGTGACGCATTGCGAGAATTGATCAACAATCGAAGTGTGGAATTCATGGAAAATTTGCTAAATTCATCATCGTCATCGGCAGACGACGATGCGGAAGGGTCGTCGCTGGAGGAGTCCCAGTCGTCCCCGTCGTCATTATCATCATCTTCAACTCTGCCCAGTAACTAGTTAGGTTCAATTTTAAGTGCTCTGCTCTTCATATACATTAATAAATAGACATTAAATGTGGCATTTGGCTGAGTCTGGTATTTCGGGATGAAGGGGTAACCTTGGGTTTCTACTCTCTGCCCGGTCAAGTTAAGCCACCACCCTGTACTCTGGTGGTGCACCTTTTTGTTTCCTTCTTTCACGGTTTTTGTTGCTTTTGCGTTTTTGTGTTTTTTGTGTTTTGGGCACTGTCAAGCGTGTCAACCCTTTTGGACCGATGATTAATGATCGTTTTTTACTGTGTTTTTCTTTTTTTTTGTTTTGTTTTGTACTGATTTCAATTTAGAGCTACCTTTTTATATACCCTAACCACGGGCGAAAGAGGAAATATGACATATGACATGGACGTTGGAGCATTGATGAAAATGTTGTGATAATTTCAGATTGCGTTGATTTACTTGAGAGGAATTGATAAACACTTGAAATATTTTCCATTGCTGAGCTGTAAAAGAAAGGGTATATGCTTAGTCGTTGAGCTGCTAATGCACTCACTCGTCTAATGCTTTTCTTGTTGAAAATTCTAATTAATTTTGACTTGCAACCGTTTGCAATGTCAACCGCAGCCACGTAGCCGTATCATAGTCAGGACCAGCACCCCTCACACACACACACACACACCGAGAGAACGAACGTTTATCGCGTTTGATCGGCGTTGCGGCGTACCGCAAAATGCGGCAGCCACAACAACGTCTCAACCCTTGGACGCACGCGTAGGCGTCGCTGTATCATTTATCAAGGAAAAAAAACTAAAGAAAGAAAGAGAGTGAGTGAATCAGAGAGAGAAAGGGAGAAAAGTTTTCTCTTTAAAGTGCAGCAGCAAGTCACAGGCCATAAATTAAGCATGGAAATTTGATATTGTTGCTTCCCGGACTTGCACATGCATCCATCCACTGTAGTGCCTTACAATGGGTTCTGCAATTAGAAGAAGTCTCCTCAACTCGATTGCTTCGACTCGTTTTGCATATTATTATAAATGTATGTAACAAGAGTGAGCAATCAATACATATGTATGCAAACGAGGTGTGCTCAAAAAGTCAGTAAACCAAAATATTCCTTAAAAAGCTTACAAAAAAGCTAAGATCGGAACAGAAATACCAGAAACAGAAAAACCCGCGGGATCAAAATGTAATATGTATAATATAATATAATAGGTTTTTCGAGCACAAAAACATTTTATTTTTCATTATATCGTAATTATTATGCGTGCAAAGTTTCTCCAAAGGATATTTTTTGAAGTCTTTTGGATATTTTAATCACTTTTTTACACACTAGAGGCGAAGTTTGACCAAAGATTATTTAATGAGACCACACAGTTTGTTGGGCATAAATTAACGTACCCGCCCTCTTATGTAAATTGTAAAATGTATCGTAAATTCGTAGCAATATGTGTTGACAAGAAGCGAGGCAATGATAATAATTGCCATAACAACAGCGTGCGAAAATATGCCAAAAATGTACAAGAGTCAAGTGGAGTGGCTGGATCGTCGTAAAACGGAGAGAAAATTAATTGGTTAGCTGCAATTTTTTATGCAAATTATAATAAATATGTTAAAGGGACCAAAAACAAAAAAAAAGAAACCTTCCAGCTGAAGTTTTACGATCACATTAAAGCACTACCGATCACATCAAAACTCTTCGATTCAACGGTTTTTCCAGCGCTCCCAAGCCTTCGCCCTATGGTCTTTGTAAAACGATAGCTCGCCATTCCCCTTTTTTCTACAGTTTAAAACGGAAATCAGCAAAAGTTTTGGATTGCCATTTTGAAATATGTGAAAAACGTGCGTTATTTTTATCGTTAGCCAATTGTTCGATGAACAAATGGTAAAATCACTTAACACACCGTTAACACCCACATTAGTTAGACTTGGACGCACACACACACATACCCATTCTATGGAAAGCCTGGGAAATGTGCAGTTAGTTTCATTTCAATTACATTTTGCAAAATCCAACCCCCCAAAGGCAATATTTTGCTCTCTCTTTCTCTCTCTCTCTCTATCTTTGTCTATCTCTTAATTCTCTCACTCTCTTATCCTCATAATCGAATTAAGTGCAATGCCCGAAACTGAGACCTGAGAAAGATGGTAGTGGAAAAAAAGTCATTAAAACGCACGCAAATTTGACGCTCATACATACATATGTATGTACATACGTGCCGCACAAAACTATAGCAATTCTGGCAAGGAACAAGGACCAGAGGCACGTGTCTCTCTTGGCTTGGTCACCCGAGATAAGCAACTGCTGGCGCGTGTCCTTGCCATGTGGAATGCCCTCTCTCACTCTCTCTTCTCTATAGCTACAGAGATACCATCTCACCTATAAAGTATTTATGACTTTCAATCGGATTGTCCAAAAGAGGAAGAAAGAAAAAACACATTTGATCTTCATCGTTATTATTATTATTAATATTATTAAGTTCGAGCGAGGGCGAGAGAGAAAGAAAGTGACATTTGATAAAAAGGCGCCGAACTGTGAATTGGAAAATTGAAGCTTAGCTCTTGGATAAGAATCGATGATGCGACCCTCAGGGGATTTAAAGAACACTTCGCATTGACTTTTCATTCATTCAAACTGTTTAAACTGACTTTAGTGGGTTCAAAGAACTTTTCAATAATTGTAGTACTCCTCGAATTAATTCGTATTCTTTTATAATATATAAATATATGAAGAGAATAATGTAAGATTCAAGGAATATTTTAGAGTTTTCTTAAGTTATACAAGCTTTGTTTAAGAAGTAATGTATTAATTCACGGCTTCAAGTATATATACATATGTATGTAGCTCTAGATAGTTTATTTTTGAAAGGTTCCATAGGTTTTCTGTCAAAAGATTTCTTTTTACCGGGCCAATAAGAAGTATTAGAATAAAAACCTCAAAATACTTATAAATTTACCTGACCTTTCCAACACATTGCGTACAAAATAAATTTCAAGAAAGTTACGTATGAAAAACATTTTTTTAAGATATTAGGAAGCTAGTTGTACCTGTTAAGCAATACATACATATTTACTTAAACATTTTATTAGAAATGCATTAGAAGCGGCTTATTAAAGTCATAACTTACATATGCTTAAAATTTGTGTAAACCTAGGACAACAACAAATGTTCAAATTCAACCTTAAATTATATTGTATGCAACCCTTCGTCACAAACCCCATACGCACACACACAGCAGTGTGTTTACAGTGTTACAAATACATATACATACATATATGAATATTCATACAAATTAACTTTGGTTAGGAAAATCAAGCTTAGCAAATCACAAATTTATGTGGCAATCCATCAATGCCATTGAAATAATGTTGGATGGAATGAAGACCAAACCAAAAAAAAAAAAGGGAACAAATGTCATTCCATGCCTGTGCCCGTGCCCCAAAAACCCATGCCCTTACCAATGCCCTGGCCACGGTCATGGCTACTAATCGCTTCCCACGATCGGCGGGATGGGTAAACGAACGAACGAACGAGCGAGCACATTTCAATATGTAAAATTGCGCCTTCATTAATCCGTAAATTAGAAGCATTGAATGATATCAAAGGCAGTGAGTGAGTGAGAGAGCCCTCGTTTCCACTGGTGGTGCTGGTGCTGACAAACAAGCTGAAGTGCTGTGCACCCCGGCAAACTGAAACACCGAAATCGCTGCCGAGCACCCCGTAAATTAAACCAAACCACCACCGAATGCCTACAGTGGGTCACGAAGTTACGAACTAAAAATCTGCAATGACTGCATTTTAGCATATGCTGCTCTGATTAAGAACAATCACGAATTATTGGAGTCTATATAGACGATATAGACAATATAGACGAGTAATAGTAGTAAAAAACGGAAAGAGAATCATTCGACATATCGATATTTCCTTGATGGAATATTCTGTTTTTTTAATGGGTAGCTGTTATAATCTTTCTTTCTATGTTTCTATCCACTGTGCGACTCTTTTTATCCATTATAATCATCGTCGTCATCATCCAATGGCAGTGACATGTCAACGGCAAAAGACAACAGCAAAATGTTGGACAATCGTCAAAATTAAATGAAAATTTATATATTGAAACTGCATTAGCCTGACATCTCTCGACTCTCTGACTCCGTTTACCCATTGGGTCTTTCTTTCTCCCTCTCCCTATCTTCCTATCTCTGTCGCTCTCGCCCGAGTGACATTTGCGTGTGGGCATCATCATACCATTTTCATGCTGTCAAAATCAGAGAAATGCCGCATCCTGGGTAAGGTCATTTGAATGAGGCATCCTACGAAACTGAACGGGAAAAAATGAAACAAACAAAACAAAGAAAAAAACAACCCCACACCCCGTTTGCCCCGCACAACCCCTAGGAACAACCGTCAAACAAATTGCACGCACTGAAGCATGAAAAATGCGTCGACCACAGAAGCTGGAAAACAGAAACAGAAACTGAAACGAGGAACAGTGAGAACAGGAGCAACAGCAACAGGAGCAGCAGCGGCATCAGGAGCAGGAGGTGAGGAGGTAAACGCAATTCGAGTGTAAAAACGTAGCCCTGGACCGTTTGACATTTTTCTCCGTTATGCATAATTTAATTACATAATGCGTTAGCGGAAAATGAGAGACACGAAAAATGTTACAAAGAAGAAGCGGGGGAGTAAAACCAAACGAGCTACGAGTAGAATAACAAAAACTAAATCAAATTATCTTAAGAAATAAGTACATACATATGTATGTATGTATATACGAAATGCAAAAAGAAACTTTGAGAAATTTATCTTATTAGGTCTCTATGAAATCAATATTAGTCTGATCTAACTGTAGATTTTTATTTTCAGTAACCTTTTTGGTTAGAGGACCGCAGTGGGATCATAAGTCTACCAGATTGCGGACTGAGCGACGCACAAGATCAAGACACCGAAAGAAAGGTTGCCTAGGCGTCCCTCCAGTCACAAACTTGGACGTTTATATCCAATTCCCAGACTCGAGGATAATTTGTATACTTTTTTATAATGTAACATGATTCTTATTTGTTTCGCCATGATATTTCTTATTTTTGTCGATTAGTAGACTCACCTTAAAACCAGTTGATGTGACTATCGTTGAGGTTGCCAAAGCAGCTGCTGGATTTAGTTCAATATTTATGTTATTCGGCTCCATAATGAGGCCCAAGCTTTGCAGATTGCACACTTGAGGCATTTGCATAGTGGGTGTGGGTACCTTCAGTACCGCCACAGTACAATCAATGCTCGAGGCACTCATTGTAGCCGTGGCGGGTAGGGTTTCCGGCATTTTTTCTGTATGTTTCTTTATTTACTGTTCATGCGCAGCCAGCTTCTTCAATGCGAATCGATGTGGGCTGCTGTCTAAAAGCTGTTGAAAGAAAATATTCTTAATTAGTATCAATATATGATGTGGCTTAGCCGAATAGAACAAATTTCAAATATATGGCAAAGTATTTATACGTATATAGAATAAGATAAAAAAAAAAGTTCGGTTTGTTGGTTTTGTTCTTTTTAAATGCGAATGCGTTTAATGCAATTTTTATTAATTCTCTTTGCTTAGTCTCCAGTTTTGGTATAAGTTGTCTATAAACTTATTCTTCTACAGTTCTTTTCATTTTAATAATAATAGCACGAACACATATATCAAGGCAAAAAAAAAAAACATTATTATTGTGTGTATGTTGTAATATCCAAATGTAGCGAGGAGGAGGAGCAGCAGCAGCAGCTGACTTGACCACAATTTAGTCCTTTGGTCTACGGTTAATGATCTCCTGGGCCAGATCATCCAATTTAATGCTTGCCTCTTGCCGCGTCACTACCTCGCGTAGTTTAACCACACCTTGCGACAATTCAGCATCGCCCAGGATGATAGCCAAGGGGATTTGATGCTCTTCACAGTGTTGCAGCTGGGCCAAGAGTTTTGGATTTAGTTTATACGAATGTTCAGCCTATAAAATAAGAGGGATATGAATTGTTATCACGATCTGATATATGTATATATTACTTATTTTCCAACTTACTTTGACGCCTGCCTGCCACAGCTGATTGAGGATGCGCAAGCGCTGCTCGTGCAAACCCTTGTGGGCCGAAGCCACGTATACCTCGACATCATTGGTGCGCAATTTCACTTTGCTAGCGGCAAATTTGGCCTCTAGCACCGAAAATATACGCTCTACACCAATTGACACTCCCACACAGGGTACAGCTTTGCCACGAGGATCAAACATTCCAACCAAATTGTCATAGCGACCGCCACCGGCAACGGAACCAACAATTCCTCCACCTCCGCCCTGTTGATCCTGTTGCTCGCCATTTTGAGAAGCTACTTTAACGGGAGATCCTTGTAAGCTTGATGGAGCTTCTGTCTTTAGCACACATTCGTAGATCACTCCGGTATAATAGTCTAATCCTCTGGCCAAACTCAAATCGAAACTGATTGTCTTCTCCAGTCCCAATAGAGAGCAATATTTGAGAAGCAATTGCATGCCCTCGAGTCCTTTGACCGCATTGGGTACAGCCTTCAGTTTTGGATCGGCCAAAAGTTTCTCAACCAGCTCTATGCCACCACTAAGCCGGACATATTCGCCGATTTTATCGGCTGTAGAACCATCTAGACCCTTCTCCTCTACCATTTCCTTGCGTACATCTGCCCAGGGTGACTGAAAAGGTGAAGATGAAACCCATTAGCTATTATTATTTTTGTCAATTTTTTTCTACAGTTCTTACCTTATCCAACTTATCCACCGCCGAGCATATGGCACGGAAATTATCCGCTGGCACGCCACAAGCCTCAAACATGCCATCTAATAGCTGACGATGATTTAGCTTAATCACATATTCGCCTAAATCGAGTGTATCTAGAATTTCGGCTACAATTTTAACACATTCCGCATCGGCAATCATGGGATCATAGGTGCCAGCAATATCAAAATCACATTGATAGAATTCACGATAACGTCCGCGTGTCATGGCGGGATTATCGCGACGATACACTTTGGCTATGTGATAACGTTTTATGCTCGATATCTTATTCATGGCTAAGTAGCGGGCCAATGGTACAGTTAGATCATATCGCATTGATAATATTTCGCCGCCCTGATCTTTCAGATCGTAAATAAGCTTTGAGTCCTCGCCATATTTGCCAGTGAGCACTTCCTGTCAAAAAGATAGAGAAAAGGAAAATATATTGTTTTTTTTATTTATTTTTCTTCATAAATTTCGGTTATTTCGGTTGTTTCCAGTACTTTTCTACATGTAATTCTAATAATAGACGAATCGAGATGTCTGTCTTTACAAATAGTTCAATTGATTTTATATAATTTAGATCAAACAATGTAGTGTTCAGATCATTGTAGTGGATCAGTGGAAACTTCCTTTAAATGTTTTACTGGAAATACACTTTAATCTCTCCTTTCCAACACTGGTTTGGCACTCTTACTTACCTTGAGTTCAAAAACAGGCGTATCGATGGCTTCGCCACCATGACGCTTAAACACCTGTACAATCTTGTCCAGAACGCCTTGCCGCAAGGTCATCTGCTGTGGCGCATAATCACGTGTGCCTTTCGGTGTTTTTAGAGTGAATTTTTGATTAGCTGGTGCATCGCCACCCAGTTTGGCTTTGAGGGCCAATAGACGTGAAACCTCCTCATCTATCTGTGAGAAAGAACAGAGACGAATGGAAATATGGCTCAATTAAACACTTTAGTTCAGTGTTGATAAATGTCACTTAGATGCTAACCTTATGGATTTGTTGTTGTTCTTGTTGTTGTTGTTCATGTGCTTGGCTTGTACTTGTTGTTGTTGCTGTTGACATCCCAGTTTTACCAACTCCGCCGCCAGAGGGCTGGAACATTGCACACCACTGAAACGTAGCACTACAGCGCCACTGGCGGCCAATTATTGAACGCAACATTGTAATTTTTAAAAAAAAATCGAATTTTGTCTTTTTCTCTTAACTTTGCTTTGTTTTGCAACAACTTTCTTTTGACTTTTTGTTTTTTTTAATGTTTTTTTTTTATTTTTTTTCAACCTAATAAACAACAACAACAATAATAAAACTGATTAGAGCTGCAATTTTTTTAAACTATCTTTTTTGTTAGTTTTAATTGCGAAAAGAAATTTTATGTACATGTATATGTGTGCGCGTGTGCGTCTGTGTGTGAAATTATAAGCCCAATAATTATTTTGCGTTCACATTGACCGCCAGCAGGCTAAAACGTCCGTTGACTTGCCAAGTTTTTGTTTCCTTTTTTTATTTGCATTTCAAACTTGTTTTTCTTTTCTTTCTTTTTTTTTTTTTTGGATTGAACACTTTTTAGCACTTTTTTATACACTTGAAATATCGAAAACTGAATCATCAGCGCAAAAGCAAATCAAACAAATTACAAACGCGTTAAAATTTCGAAATTTATGTTTAAATGGGCCCTGATAAATAGTTCCATGCAAATTATTGATTTTAAATTCGATAAATATGTACGAATAATAAATGATGTACCTAATATTTAACAAATTTTTAATCAGAATCATTTTAATCATCTATTTAATGGTGGCAGGGATAACCTGATTCTGGGTGTAGGGTGAATGGGGGAGATTATTGGTTCATTATTTGTATTCTTGCGGTATCTTTTCGGACCCCTTTTTTTGTGCCATAATAATTGTATTGCAACAAAAAAAGAGTGTACACAAAGTTTAGTTTGCAATGCCGTAGACTCTACTAGACCCAGTTTTTTTTTTGTAGGGTATTTGGAAGTCGACTTTTGGGGAATTCCTAGAAATGCCGCTTGTTGCCTTTATACATAGATTGATTTTATGAATCATGCATTCCTTTTTTGAAATCAATTTTAAACAAGTTGGCAGTTTGCTGCATGGTAACAGCTGATCTTGGCATTTGAGGGAAAGGCAATTAAAATTGAAATTGAACCAGCAACAACATGTTTGAACACGTTTATTTTATTTTTAGTTGCCTATTGTCGACTTCTTTTCTTATGTGTGTGTGTGTGTATGATATGATTATAATCATCTGTTTGTTGGCACTGCAATTGTGGTCTAGCCGGTTTTTGTTGGAACCACCATGTGCCAGGGCCAGGTTCGGCCCGTCAGTCGGTCATGCACACAATACAACAATGACCAAAAAGGGGGCAAAGACAAATGGCAACAGCAACAACAATAGATATCCTCCACTCACTCTCTCGCTCCCGCTATTTCTCTCTCTCTCTCTGTGTGATTTACTGACAATTGAAACAATTTGAGAGTGGAACATCAACCAACAACCAACAACAACAAACAAATGTGAAAGTATGCGCGCACTTTTTGTAGTTGTTGTTGTATGTATGTATGTATACTTGCAATCTAATTACAGCAAAAAAAAGAATTGCCAATAACTCTAGTAATGATTATGGCCATGTGGCAAGTATGTATGATGAAATATTGAAACTAAATTGCCACTGTGCAACAGGGCCACAAGGTACACACACACACGTGCGCACACACACATGCGAAAGAGTGAGCGAGAGATAGTGAGGGTGGTGGTGGCAGGACGTGGGTTAGCAAAAAGCGTTCTTTTTCTACACATATTACAGTTAGCGTTAGATGTCCATGCAAAATGTCACAAAAAACAACTGAACATGAAACTGACCTTCTCTTTTGGCTCCTTGGCTGCCTTCAACTGACGCACTAAATCGCCCTGCACTTTGATTTGTTCCAAAATCTCTTCACGCGTATCACTCATCACTAATACAAGTCACTTGGCAGCAACCAACAAGAAGACACGAGAAAAAAAGTACGGTACGTTCTACTTTGTTTCAACTCGACGAATTAAATTACTCAACACGCGACGACGGCAACAACAACAACAAATTCATAAAACAATGAAAAAAACACATTACCCAGCGACCATATTTTTGACTAAATTTTGAAATACTGCAAACCACTATTTGAACTCCCCATATTAAAATCCCATTATTTAATGATGTTAACCTAACAGTGACAAAATATTGTTATCGAGTTTATCGCTCGAACTCACTGGCACCGTTTTATTCAAAAAATCATCAGGGGCCATGACTTTTGCTTCCAATCCGTTTAAGCGTGTCTAAAATTTTGGTTCATATTGATTTTTAGTTTTGCTTCAACTAAACTAACATCAACATCGTAATCGTAATTATTAACAAGTTTTATATACATATATAATAAGAATTCACACGCAAACACTTGAAATGAAATTCAGCGGGCAAACCAAAAACCAGGCTCAGAGACATAGCAAAATGAAAGGTAGTGCACAACCACACAACACACGTAAAAATGGTCGGATCACTGCCGAAAGGCAGCAAAATCAGGGAGCGAACTCTGTGGAAGAGGATGTCGAACAGTCACGCAAAGCTGTGGAACGTAAATTGATATATCTTTCGGAAACGAATTATATGGGCGGTCCGTCACGCACTGTACGTGCACGTGCGCCACGTGGTGGTGCTACTGGTGGTGTCGGTGAGCCGTTGGCAACTGGTGGAGGCGGTGGAGACACATGGGCCACAGAAGATTCAGGTGCAAGGGAAAGGAATGGAGCAGCTGCAGCAACTAAGAAAAGAAACCAAACACCCAAGAAATGCTGGCAGGCTGCATATCCTGATCAGAACATAGCCATGGAGAGGCCATCTCGAGTCTCTGGTGGACATCATGGTGTGTAGACCACCCACCTATCCCAACAGTAAATAACCAAAAATTGTAATGCGCTTTTTTCTTGCAGTATTGCCAATCGAATCACCCAAACGCAATGGCCTCACTCCACGTGATCCATTTGAGGAGGATCTGGAGGTAACGCCATCCTATTCGAAAGTATCTAGACGCTTACACGACATTGTGCTGGAATCCGAAAGGGAGGAAATGCGTTTGGACTCGAAAAATGGTGAGAACACCTACGGGCCAAGTCGTTTCATTACCAAACCGCTAAGTGCTTATGCCAAGGAGCAAGAACCAGCTCCAACTGTGTACAATTGCAACCTCTGCGATGCCAAATTTAACATTAGAAGTCTCCTGCGCGCCCATCGACACACACATGACAACGATTTCAAAGTGCGTTTTGGTGCAAAGCGTTCAAAAGAGAGAAACACCTCCATAATCGGCTACAATCAATGCAAATTCTGTGATCGCAAATTCAAATTGGAGCGGACCCTGCACATCCATCAGATGTGTCACTGCAAAAAGATTTCACCCCAACATAGACGCAAACTGCAATTCACCGAATTGGCCCACGAAAAGAAGGCGCCGTTGCCGAATTTTCAACGCAATGAGTCGACACCAGATGCGGATTTGGGTGCCGCTGGTGATTCTGGTGTTATTGATAATGGTGTAGGTGATTTACGTAAATCGGCGCCATCGGCGCTTCCAAATGTAATCAAGCGTCAATTAAAGCAGCATTTTACGCGAAAGTCTCTCTCACGCTCGACAGTCCCTGGTAAGGAACGTTGGCGATAGATATTGCATTCTCGTTTTACATAATAGACAAAATTTCAAGTATTTGCAAACAAATTCACGTTGTTTAGTTCTAAGCTGCGAACGATGCGAAATAGTTATTAAAAATTATGGTTTAACAATATTTTGTTGCCTACTTTTGGGGTTACAGTGGTTTTTTGTATCCTGGGTCGACAAATTGTATTTAACAAGGCCTTAAGTAAATATAAGTATTCTTGACCAGCATTAATAGCCAACTTCCTTAAGACATGCTCTGATGTCTGGATACCTAGATATAACAGATTGTTGAAGCTAGAACTACCACACACTGCCTAACGCCTACTTCACAGGTTAAGCAGTCCTTTGATTATTTGAACTTAGAGTCATCGATATTAGAAAGCTTTACCCAGTTCGCTACCGCACTCCTTTACCACATATGCAGAGGTAATGCGACAGGACTAAGTCTTATATTGCATATCGATTCCGGTCATACATGGCTAAGTTGGGCTATATATTAGTTAATTGGCCATTACGCATACGCAGTGTGTCACAACAAGATTAATTGTGTGTAATTATGATACCAAATGTCCGACAGTTAGTAGAGCCAATTTAATTAGTATTTGGGAAACTTTAAATTTAAGGTACTTTTTCATTTTAGTATAAAAAATTTTGTCTGATCGTCGCGACCTTTTCTGGACCTTTTCTTGTTATTTGAATACTTGGAAATAAATTTGGGAATTGAAACGGATTTATCCGGATTCCTTTACCACAAATCAATAGGATTCAGAGACATAATCGACAGAGTGTTGGATTTACATATTTAACCTAGAAATTTATTCTGGTTTCATTTGTTGACGTCACAACAGTCGCTTGTGCGCTATCTTTTGTCAACTTGTTTTTTGATAATATTATTACTCAATTTAGCAATAATACGACCTTTTTTTCATATTTACTATTATTAATTTTTTGTTCTTTTGTTAGATCTATGTGGAAACTAACTGTGCATTATATAGACACGATTCATCTAAAAATACCCCCTCCTCGACCCCATACAGTAATGTGTCACCTGCTGTGCAATATTCTCGTTTTCAAGCTTTCCCCTTCAAAAAAAAGTGAGTGACTCTGCTCTCTCTCTCTCTCAGTCTCTCTTACTCCTCTGATCGTGTGAATTTGTGAGCATAGGCGTAGCTTTAGGGGCTCAAATACCTACATATTCAAAGCTCCGTTTTCAAATATTTCATAACTTTCAACTTGCAATAAAAGTAAATACAAAAGAACGAGTTAAGGAGGAGGGGCAGTGGGGGCTTTAGTGTCTGGCTACGCTCATGTATGTGGGCAAAGAACAACTAGCCAAGTTAGAATAAGATGACTAGAAAAAAAATTGTTCACACCAACACACACACACACCGACATACATTTGGGGAGAAATACAAAATTGGAATTGAAACATAGTTGTAATCTGGAATTGAACCGCTCTGTGCTGCATCAGTCGCAGTCGAGCAGCTGATGAGTGGTGTACTGTACATTGCCCACCCACAGCACGTTGGAGCAGTAGTAGCAGCAGCAGATTCCCAGAAATTTAACATAAATTATACATAAAAAATATATATGTATTTAATTTACAACAAAGTTTAAAAAATTGTTGTTGTTCACGTTTATTTTTGCTGATTATCTGCATAATTTGATCCAGCGCGTTTTTTGCATTTTGATTTTCGAACGTCCAAACGATTTCAATATATGTATATATACGGTTTTTTTATTTTGTTTTTGGCTTAACGGTTCAATGTCATGATTTGACAATTTTGGCCGTGAATTTATCCATTTAAATATTGTTTAAACAAAAACAAAGTGTGTTAATAATTAACAAAAACCAAATCAAAAGCAACAAAACCAAAAATTTTCAAAATGAGGTAAGTTGAATAATTTCTATGTGTGTGTGTCTAGAGCTTTAACGGTAAAATGGTATCGAGTGGGGCCAAAGTTCATATATTTAAAAATCAAAATTATAAATAAATAAATGCAAATGTTGTAGAAAAAATTTGCAAAAATTTCGATCGTGAGGCGTGAAAATTTTAATCATGCCTCACAAGTTTTCTTATCTTAGACCGAAATGAAAACTAATAATGTTCTTTATGTCTTTCACTACTTGTTTCACACTCGTCTCCACTTTGCCTCTCTACACTTTTTTGTTTGCCATTTCCTTTTATCATCAACTGTCGAAAGTCGGTAATTAAAAGCGCGTCTATACCCTGTAATTATAGGTATAATTTGTGCAAATTTGCATAGACTTCTATACAAAACAAATATATTCATATACACAAGTAATTTTAATAAATTAAGCTAGTTTAATACCCTGTATTTTTTGAAAAGATCAAAACCAAAAATATCTACATATATAGAATTCTTGAGTCCAAACTCTAGAATTTAAACTCGAAATAGAAAACTGTTCAAAATAATCTTCATGATGTTAAAAATTCGTTATGAGATATCTACCAAGTCGCTTTTTTCGGTATATTATAGATTCTAGTTCTTGAAATTATGAAAAGTTTATTTTAGGGTATCTGACAAGTCATATGATTTAAAGCACTAATGGTTGGACATTATAGTGGTTTATCTACAGAGAAAAGTACAGGAATAATCATTAATTTGATACCTGGTGGATTTATACACATACGTTTTATGGATATATTATCCCAATTTGATAAGATTAAGATATTTTTCGTAGCTATGTACATAAAAATACCTCTCGGGGTTATTCAAGAAAACTTCATTCATTTTTCTTTTGTTTTGCTAAACCCGCCGGCAGTTGGAAATGTTTATTGCTAATTAATTACCTTTTACTAGAGAATTTCTAAAAATCAACACACTTACACACACACACACACTTACGATTTCCAGATGTTTTGACAAGACCTTAGATAATAGAACACACTGTGATATATGTACCTTCTCGTGCCTTTATTTGTAATTACTACTAGAGAGTATCAGTAATTCCTTTAAATGACGTAGTCTATAGTCTTTTGGTGTATGGTATTCGCTATTGTTTTTTTCTGTTTTTTTTTTCTGGCACTGTTTTATCTTTATGAAGCTTTAAATAACAACTGCAATTAACGTCAATATCTTAATGCCCGAAGCTTTATGCCTATGTATGTATGTACATAATATTTATTCCAATTGGTATCTAGTATTAACTGTTCTTCGCACTTTGCTTAAAGCTTGTTTTATTTTTTTCTTTCCTTTTCTATTATTAATTTTATTTGTTGTTGTAGAATTCTGGTAGCTTGCTAATTGATTTCAAGTATTAAGTACTTCTGAGTTATTAATATTAATAAAAATTCTAATAGAATTTCAAGATGTTTTGATCAATCGATAAAGAGACATATGTACATACATACATCCATATGTTTATATATATTATTTATTTGCCATTAGAAATTACTCAGTTGTCAGATTCAGATGAGGGAATCCCATACAGCCACCCAAATAGCCAGATGCCATGTGATAAACCCATTAAGTACCCTGCTTAAACGTTGCTAATAGTTTCAATTTCAACATTTTTGATTATCTCTCTGTGAAATCTTCTCTCAGACTAGAAATATCGTTTTTTTGCAATTGAATGAGTTTCTTGAATTACTGGAATTTCATCATACCCGGTCTAGCTCATGTCAAGTCACTTGTTAATTTTGCTCAGTCATGAAAAAGTATATTTAAAATTAAATGGGTTATACCCAGAAATCGCTTTGATCAATGTGTTAATTCAGCTATTCTTGATTGCAATTGAAGCATTAGGAAACTTTGCTTAATTTTTCACGTGGCATATGCCGAATTAAAGAGGTCCCAATCATAAGATGATCCCTGGTACAAAAGACCATTTTGAATTTTATTTCTCAAGTTGAAAGTCTATGAAAAATATAGCCATCATTAAAATTTCTAAACGATAATCCATTTTAGGGGTTCTAATAATACTTGTATGCATATCTAATGGGTTTTTGACTATCAAAATTAGTTTATAATGGCCTAATTTACAATGTGTGATAGTGTGATAGGTGTGTGCAACTTTGTTGCCCAAATTGCACTTGAGAAACGCTCAACGGATACATCTTTTGGGCGCTAAGGAATTCCTTTGATCGCTCTATTTGATCGCTCTATCGGATCTGGTCGGCATATTAAAAGAGTCTCATGAATGGCGAATCGTAAAGACATAAAACCTCAAATAATAATATTTGGTACACGATATCGCTCCCTTCTTTTAATGCCATTAAATATATTGATGGATTAGTCGACTACCCAAAAACTAACACGCCATAAACATGTGTCACCTACCTAGCTACTTACATATTATCGGAGCGACAATGATCGGGCAGAAAATAAAAAACAGAAAATAGTAGCACTGGTCTCTTAATCTGCAGACGTGAACGATACGTATACGTAGGTGTATATATGTACGTAGACGTACCTTAGCCATATCTCCGTATCAATCCAATCATCACGTATCATGAGGACGCGCTTAATGCAATGAAACTGCAAAAAATTAACTTAACCGAAGTGAGTTAGTGGTGCTCTCCCCTTAAGTAAATCAAGTGAAATCGAAACCAAATCGGCGTTAATTATAGAAAATGGCTTGTTAATAGCGTCTTAGAAATTTTTATGGCTAGGCAAAAATATAATAAATATGTATGTATGTGCATACATACATATATGCGACTAACTATATTATTTATGATCCCCTGTGCGGGCATCATAAACCACATACTTTAAAATGCGAGTATGAGATAAGATCCAATCCCCCGTCAACCTAGTAGTAGACGTGATACCTTGCAATTAACCAACAATGACCAGACAACTGCTACCAATACGAAATGTCATTCATGGCCATGTTATCTAGTCAATTCGATTTCATAAATTATCATTAAAAAGCTTTTCAAATTCAAAATAAAAGTCTCCAGTCATGGATTGAGTGTTACGAGCGAAAATTAGTGGAAAATTAAATAATACCATCAATAAACTATTTGTATTCGCTTCAAAACTTTTTTCGTTACGGTTAACACGTTGCACACTTCTTACCAAAATTAATGTACCGTTCTTGCGAGGGTATCAACTGGTTTATTTTTTAGATTATAAACTAGTTTATCTTTTAAAATTTTAACTAGTTTATTTTTTAAAAAATTTTCAAAATTTTAAAAATGTCAACTAGTTCAGTTTTTTTAAATTTGAACTAGTTTACAATTGGTAGTACTCGTAAACGGTTATCGTTTCGAATTCCGATACGAACACTTGAATTTCAAACGGTTCATTACGAAATATTTAACGATCTAGCCATCATTGAGAAAACGTTTTGAAAATTCCACAAATATGAACTGTAAGTAGTATGTTATATTCATAGCGTATACACATATTCTTCTAGGCTATGATGTTTTCTAATGAAGATGACGCAGCGAGTTCCCTGGACTTAAAGATAGCACAGCGTCGATTGAAATCAGAGTAGTAGATTTTTTTTGTTTTGGTTTTTTTTTTCGTTGGTTTTGTTTATGTGTTTATCAGGTGCTGGAACCGGAGATCTTTTAAGGGGGCAACCGATACGAGGCGCACTACTTGAAAATACCAACCACTTGAGACTAATGAACTTTCTTCTCTTTTCTTTTTATATTTCTTCGTCCGTTTCAATATATAGATTCGTGTGGAATAAGAAGTTCGTTATATGGCTATTGATTGTAGCCCTAATGGTCACCGGATTGACATTGGGCCTGGTCTTTGGTCTAAGGACTCGGGACACACAACGTTTATTAAGCGGCGCCGTTGTATCGAATGGCATCGGTTGTGCGGACGCTGGTGGTGACATGTTAACCGACGGCGGATCAGCTGTGGATGCAGCCATTGCCACTCTTCTCTGCGAGGGTCTCCTATTGCCCCATTCGATGGGCATCGGTGGCGGATTTGTGGCCACGATTTATACGCGAAGTACGAGAAAAGTGGAAACGATCATTGCCCGCGAAACGGCACCGGCTGCCTCCTTTAAGGAAATGTTTATTGGGCAAACGGAAGTCACTGGAGCCAAGGCGGGTGGTGTGCCCGGCGAAATTCTTGGCTATTGGGAAATGCATCGCAAATATGGTCGTTTGCCGTGGAAGAACCTTTTCCAGCCGGCCATCAAACTGGCTCGTGAAGGTCACATAGTGTCGCGTTATCTGGCAGCAGCCATTGAATCGAAAATAACCAATATTCGAGCTGACCCAACGCTCTCGGAAATGTTCCTCAATGAGCAGGGTGAAGGCCATGTTCAAGGTGACTATATGAAACGGCCAAAACTAGCCGATACCCTCGAACGGATAGCTGAAAATGGTGCTGCCGAGATTTATGATGGCGGCGAGACGGGCAAAATGTTCGTTGAGGATATTAAAAATCTTGGAGGCATCATAACCGAAGAGGATCTCAAGAATTACAAGTGAGTAGACTCAAAAGTGGATATAGTAATGTTTCCTAATGCGTTTCTCTTACTCTCTTCCTCTCTAGAGTTCGTTGGGAGAGCGATGGTCATATTAGTGCAAATGTCACCGGCGGTTACACTCTGTATACCACACCCCTGCCCTCCAGTGGACCCCTGCTTGCCTTTATTCTTAATGTGATGAGTGATCTGTATACGGATAATGCGGAAATCTATTGGCAACGCGCCATTGAGACCTTCAAGCATGCCTACGGTCAGCGAACAAATTTGGGTGACTATGAGATGGATCCGGTCAGTGGTGACATCATACAGGAGGAGCTCGGTAAACTGCTAAGCAGTGATTTTGTGAACACGGTTCAGGGCCTTATCCATGATGACCGGACATCGCAGGATTTTGAGTATTATGGAGCCAATTTCACCGTAGAAGAAGACCATGGTACAGCCCATATGAATGTATTGGCACACAACGGGGATGCCGTCTCCATAACTAGCACCATCAATAACTAGTAAGCCGGAATGATGGGATGATTGAATGAACTTTAATTCCAATTATGAATTGATTTATTTTGCAGTTTTGGCTCGAAAGTCGCGTCTAGCCGGACAGGAATCATACTGAACGATGAAATGGATGACTTTTCCACACCGGGTGTTATCAATAGTTTTGGTGTACCAGCCTCACCCGCCAATTATATCTATCCAGGCAAACGGCCCATGTCATCGATGAGTCCCTGTATTATAGTGGATCGAAATGGAGATGTTCGTCTCTTGGTTGGTGCTGCTGGCGGCACCAAAATCACCACAAGTGTAGCATCCGTAAGTGCTCCCTCACCTCCCAGAGACACCTCCAGATAAAGATGTAACATGTATTTTGCCATTTAGGTCATTATGAAATATCTCATTCGCCACGAGACCATGGATCATTCGGTCAACGATGGTCGATTGCATCATCAGCTGGTGCCCATGCAAGTGGACTACGAAGACGAAGTGGATAGCAGCATTGTGGATTATCTCAGACAAGTCAATCATACAATGTATGAATTGCCCGCTGGTTCGGGTTTCGCTGCTGTCACCGCAATCGGTGCTCTATCTGATCCGGAACCATTCTACGATCGTCGTCGTGTGGGCAGCTCCCTGACCCTGGGTCAGCGCAATAAGATGCAGCATTAAAAGTCAACCGCCTAAGTCATGCAACACGATTTCCATGTTTATATATATTTTTTTCATTTGTTTCCAATAACTTTTTTATTTATTGAACTCTAGTAATTAAGTTTGGCTTATAAATTTGTTTATTTTTTTTGTTAATTGTACATAGAATATCATGTCAAATTCAAATGTGTGATTTTTGTTTATATTTTATTGAATTGTTCATGTGTATATGTAAATAAATGTACATTTAATCTTATATCGAATACAAAAAAAAAACGTCCGATTCAAAATTAAATCTGTCAATAGTAGTTACGTATTTTTTTACATTTATTTAGTGCTTTTTTAAATGCCCAAACTTAATTCTTTTCTTATTTCTTATATTTTTCTATTTCCTCATTTTTTAAATTTAAATTTTTTTCCCAACTTTTTCCCATCTTTTTTCCAATTTGTTCCCCTTTTTTCACAGTTTTTCAAATCTGTTGTTTTTTCACATAAATTGTTGTTGTTTCCCCCTATTTTTAATAGGGGGCGGGAGTCTGTCGTAGCTCGCGCGTTTGGAATTTGGTCACACTACACTCCAAACAAACATATTATCAACGGGGCAAAGAAGGCGAAATACCAAAATGAAATCTTATTGATTTTCTTGTTTGTGCAAACAAAAAGGAACAACAAAAAGGAACCACTGTGCACCGTTGCCCGCTCGTCGACAATCTCAATCTGTTTAAATATGTTGTGTGTTGCTGCTGCTGCTCCATTGGCGTCAACAGTTAAGAAAGTGGACGCAGCGCTGGCCATTGCCTGGTAGGTCGGTCAGTGGCGTCGGTGGCGGCGACGGCGTCGGCAACGGCAGTGGCGGTTAAGGCGCTAGTGGCAGCGGCAGCAATTGAAATTGATAACCGCAACAGCAACAATAATTCCACGCGAACCGATCCTGGCCCCTGGAACACCCAATCCCAATTCCAATTCCCAAGCATCATCATTATCCCCACCACCCACTGACCCGTGTGTGTGTGTGGCAGCAACAGTTACCACAGCGGCACAATATGGGCACCATATCGTCGGTTTTGCAATGGTCGTGCACCAAATGCAATACAATCAATCCAACCGAATCTCTCAAGTGCTACAATTGTGGAACAGTGCGTAAAGTGTTCCCCAGTCCTACCGCAACATTGTCACAGACACAAGCCAACAATACCATGAGCAGCATTATGCGGACACGTCCGAATGCAATTGCAACAGCGCCGCCAGCTGATAAGGAAATCTTGCTCAATGATAAGAGTAAAATTGTTACCAGGTGAGAATAAGGTGCAGGTGCGGGTGCAAGAGGAGAGAAGAGAAGGAATGCTCAAATTCTTCTAGACAACAAATGACAAGTCTGTGTTTGTGTGCGTGTACAAATGTGTGTGTGTGTGTGTGGGTGTGCATGTATACACAGCGCAAGAGAACAACAGCAACAAAAACATAAAAATTGGGGAAAATCGATTTGTATAAAAAAAAAAAACCAAAAAAAAAAGAGCAGGACAAAACAACAAAAAAACAAAGAAAATCGAAAGGCAGCAGAATTTAATTTAATTTACATCTTTATTGATTAATTATTTGATTGTTTGATTGAACTAAAGTGTGTGTGTGTTTCTGTGAAGGAAGAAAATCTAGGAATCCTTTGGAACCTTTGTTCAGACGTGATAATGGTTTGGTGGGATGGGGGTTGGTTGGTTGTTCAGGGTATTTGCAAATATAACCAGTTGTCTATCTATCTATCTCTGAATCCTGATTGCCATTCCATGCAGACACGTTTACAAGTCACTGCTACGGGGCTGCTTGAAGCGTCCACAAAGGAATAGCCAAAATCTGCCCGCCAATTGTGTGGACTGTGAGGACACGCGTAAATATATCAAGAATTCCATTGAATTGTATCGTCATTTTTCAAATCCGGCATTAAATCGTCGCTGGATATGCCATCACTGTGAAACGGATAACAATTCTGTAACCTGGCATTGTGTCATCTGCGATACGGTTAGCTATTTGGCACCCATCTACAAGGATGGCCAATTAAAAGGGGCAGCGGCTGGCAGTGTTTTAGATTCCAACATAGACTTGCCACAACAACAGCAGCAACACCAGCAGCAGGAGCAATATCAACATCATCATCATCAACAGCAGCAGCAACTCATTCAAGAGGATCAACGTTATAAGGGCAACAAGCAGCCGCTGCTGCGTTCCTCGTATGGCCATTTTCGTCGCACTCAGAGTTTGAGCACGGCCATTGATAAGCAAACATCGTCCGGACGCAGTTGTCACATTTGCTATGTGAACAATCAGAGTAAGGATATATTCAATTTACCCAAGCCAACGCAGCAGCAGCTTCTAGGTGAGTCGAATAATTTGTGTGTGAATTCAATTTGGCGGAGAGACCTTTCAATTTTTTTTATTTCTTCATAGATACGACAGTAACAACAACGACAACAACAACAACACAGCCAACTGCAACAATTGTTGCTGCTGCCGCCTGCAGTCAGTCACGTTTTGCCATTGCAAATGATACATTTTGTCGACGCAAACAGAACAACAATAATAAGAATCACAATAAAGTTGTACGGGAAAGTTGCACCAAGAAGAAATATAACTTTACCATTACCACGCTATCCAGATCCAAGCAGGCGGAGCATCATCAGCAGCAGCAGCGACAAATGAAGCCTCTACATCAGCAGCAGCAACAACAACAACAGCAACAATTAATGTTGAAATCTAAACTTAAGCCACAATCCAAAGAGTTGTTGCCATCTGTTTCAGTTCAGCAGCAGCAACAACCACAACAACAACACAAAGAGAAACAGCAGCAACAATTTACTATACCTAGAAACGGTGTCTTCATAGCTGTCAATGAGTGGTTAGAGCCGGCAACTAAACGTGATACAACAGCAACATCAACAATGGCGCACAATTTGCAACATAATCTACAACTCCAACATCATCATCATAATCATCAACAACAACAGCAGCAACATCATCATCAACAACAGCAGCAACAACAACATCATCATCAACATCACCATCATCATCATCACAACAACAATAACAATAATAATAATAATATTAATAATAATAATAGTCATAATAATAAGAATAACAATTGCGGTAAACCACAGCAACAACAACAAACACAACAGCAGCAAGAGCAACAACAATTGTATGAAAATGAATGTGTTGTACTTGCTCACCAGCAGCAACAACAACAACAGCAGCTACAACAGCAACAACAACAACAATTGCCAGTACCAATATATGCCCAGGTGAACAAACATCACAAATTGATAAAGAAACAAATCAGCCATGAGATGGTGGCTCTGGTCAACAATAATGATAATAGTGGTACAGGTGGTTCTGGTGGCGGTGGTAATGGCGGTGGCGGTGGCAGCGTTGACCTATCCGATAATAGTGAAATCATGCCAGGCGATGCCGATGAGGCCAGCGAAACAGAATCCTCAACAATTGCATTGGCCAGCAGCAGCAGTGTCGATTTACATGTGGAAGAGCATTCCATTTATGCCAAGGTCTGGAAGGGACCACGCAAAACGACTGAATCGAAAATGTAAAAACAAACGCAAACTATATGTATACCCTTGCCAGAGTAATAAAATTTCCAAGAAGAACATCGATATCACATTTGATCCGACAAGAAGATATGTGAAATTGAAATTTCATTATGTATAAAGGATACGAACTTTTTGACTGATCGAACAAGTATATATAATTAAATATTTCTTCTTGGTATTAATCAATAAGTTCAGCAAGGGCAAGGGTATACAGAAAATATTTTATTTCGAATTGCGCCTTATCAGTTGAATTCTATTTGTCGTATGACCCGCTTGACTAATAGCTTTATAATTTGGCTGTTATTTTCTTATCTCTTAGTTGCAGTTGTTTTCTTTTGGTAATTTTTGCTTCATTTCTTCTTTTTTTCTTTTTGTGCTTGAGTTCGCCAATTTGCCATTAAAAATGTATTATTAATATAACAAAAAACAAACGCTTTGTTTCTTATTATTTGATTTTTAATCTTTTGTATATATATATCTATATATTAAATTTCGATTTCTATTGCAGCACGCACGAACCGGGCAATAGCAGCAGCAACAACAGCAGCCGGCTGGTTGCCTCAGCATCATCTTCCTCTTCAATGTCAGCTGCAGCAGCGTGTTTGGGTCCAGCACGCAACGACAATAAAGCTCTATTGCTGATCGGCGGCGGTGGCAATAGCAGTGGCAGCAGTAGCAGTAGCAACAACAGCAGCAGCAGCAACAGCAGCCGCAAAATGTGGACATGTATCAAATGTTCCTATGCCTACAATCGTCTCTGGTCCCAGACCTGTGAGATGTGCGACGCTAAGCAAGAGCAGCAGGCAGGTGAGGCCACACACACACATTCCCAAAAGTTAAATTAATCATTGTAAAGTGACTCACCAATCACTGAACAGCGATAAGGCTTACTTGATAAACAAAGAAATCATTTATCATAAAAAAAAACATCACATAGAAGAAGAGGTTGAGGATCGATTCTTGGAGGATTTATTTCTTGAATTGCAGTATCATTATTATTAATTGGTTATCGGGAATATATGTATTATCGAAAGTAAACAAAGATAACTGTAAAACTTCCAAGAGTTGCCATCAAATTTAGTTAGATATGCCATAGTTGTTTTAATGGACACCAAAACCCTCGAATGCGGCATAGAAGCATATATTCATATTGGTATGAATCAGAGTTTCCAGTTGGTGGTGTTGTAGATAAGATTAGTTTCCAATTGGTTCAATTCGACATTCTAATGATGCTTTACTTTCTTTCAGAGACACCACGCGATGAACCCTGGACCTGCAAGAAATGCACACTGGTCAACTATTCCACGGCCATGGCCTGCATTGTTTGTGGTGGTTCGAAGCTCAAGAGCATCTCCTCCATTGAGGATATGACGTTGCGGAAAGGTGAATTCTGGACATGCAGCCATTGCACGCTAAAGAATTCACTCCATTCGGGCTTGTGCAGCGCCTGCAAATCGATACGATTATTGCCTGTGGAACCGGCGATGGCAGCGGCGGCGGCGGCATCGTCGTCCATACGTGAACGACCCGATGGACAATCGTATGAGGAACCGCATGTGGGTAGCGCTGGAGGAGGAAGTGAAGCCAAGACACCAACTATGCTCCAGTTGCCCGCAGCTCCAGTTCATCGTGGCTCTCGCAGTCCTTCTCCCAGAGCCATTGGTGGTGCTGGAGGTGCTAGCGGTGGAGGAGGAAGTGGAAGTGGTGGTGGTGTAGGAGGAAGCGGAGGAGGAATTGCCCAGCAGCCACACCCACAACCACAGTCACATCAACACCAGCACCAGCCACTCCAACAGCGTAGCTCTTCGGGTGCCATTCCCAAACGTCATAGCACAGGTGGATCGATAGTGCCACGTAACATTTCTTTAGCTACCGGATTGGCAGCTACCTCCTCCTACAACATACAACAGGGATCGGCACCAACAGCCGCATCCAATTCCGGCTCCACCTCCGCATCATCGTCAACGTCTTCGATTAAGAAATGGCAATGCCCCGCTTGCACCTATGAGAACTGTGCCGCCTCTGTGGTCTGTGACATCTGCTCCAGTCCCCGGGGCTTGGTCAATGCCGTATTATCAGATGCACTTGCCAGAAAATCCATACGCGTTGCTCTAACCGGTCCGGACATTAGGCAGGAGAGCAAACTGATGGAGAATCTACGCCAATTGGAGGAAACAGAGGCGCTGACCAAGTGGCAGAACATCATACAGTATTGCCGAGATAATAACGAACTGTTTGTCGACGATTCATTTCCCCCAGCACCGAAAAGTCTGTACTATAATCCGGCCAGCAGTGCTGCCGAGGGCAATCCGGTTGTTCAATGGCGACGGCCGCATGAGATTAACTGCGACGGCGGTGCCTATCCGCCATGGGCCGTATTCCGGACACCACTGCCCTCGGACATATGCCAGGGTGTGTTGGGCAATTGCTGGCTACTCAGTGCCCTGGCCGTATTGGCCGAACGTGAGGATCTCGTCAAGGAGGTGCTGGTCACCAAGGAGATATGCCCGCAGGGTGCCTATCAGGTGCGGCTCTGTAAAGATGGCAAATGGACCACAGTGCTTGTGGATGATTTACTACCCTGCGACAAGCGTGGCCATTTGGTCTACTCGCAGGCCAAGCGGAAGCAGCTGTGGGTACCTTTGATTGAGAAGGCTGTCGCCAAAATCCATGGATGCTATGAGGCACTCGTTTCGGGTCGGGCCATTGAGGGACTGGCCACATTGACTGGAGCACCCTGCGAAAGTATACCGCTGCAGGCCAGCTCCTTGCCCATGCCCAGTGAGGATGAGCTCGATAAGGATCTCATTTGGGCGCAATTGCTCAGTTCGCGTTGTGTGCGCTTCCTTATGGGCGCTAGTTGCGGTGGCGGCAACATGAAGGTCGATGAGGAGGAGTACCAGCACAAGGGTTTACGGCCACGCCATGCCTACTCGGTGCTGGATGTGAAGGATATTCAGGGTCATCGCTTGCTTAAATTGCGCAATCCGTGGGGTCATTATTCGTGGCGCGGCGACTGGTCCGATGACTCTGAACTGTGGACAGATGATCTGCGCGATGCCCTCATGCCACATGGAGCATCTGAGGGTGTATTCTGGATCTCCTTCGAGGATGTGCTCAATTATTTTGATTGCATTGACATATGTAAGGTGCGCTCCGGTTGGAATGAGGTCCGTCTGCAGGGTACACTCCAGCCGTTGTGCTCAATCTCGTGTGTGCTGCTCACAGTGCTGGAGCCGACAGAAGCAGAGTTCACTCTCTTCCAGGAGGGTCAGCGTAATTCGGAGAAATCCCAGCGCTCCCAATTAGATCTCTGTGTTGTGATATTTCGCACCCGTTCGCCAGCGGCGCCCGAAATTGGTCGCCTAGTGGAGCATAGCAAGCGACAGGTGAGCTTCAAAGGTTCAAGCTATCTCCGAGTTATCTCTCGACTGTGTGTTTGATCCCCTTTTAGGTGCGTGGTTTTGTGGGCTGTCACAAAATGCTGGAACGAGACATCTATCTGCTGGTCTGTTTGGCTTTCAATCATTGGCACACGGGCATTGAGGATCCGCATCAGTATCCACAATGCATTCTGGCTATACACAGCTCTAAGCGTTTGTTAGTGGAACAGATTACCCCATCGCCGCATCTACTCGCCGATGCCATTATCAGTTTGACTTTGACCAAAGGTCAAAGGCATGAGGGTCGCGAGGGCATGACTGCCTACTATCTGACCAAGGTAAGCGACATATCCCTTACATCCATCAATCCATTTATCAATATTCTGCTCATTCGATGCAGGGTTGGGCTGGGCTAGTTGTAATGGTCGAGAATCGGCATGAAAACAAATGGATTCATGTGAAATGTGATTGCCAGGAAAGTTATAATGTGGTCTCAACGCGCGGCGAGCTCAAGACTGTGGACTCAGTGCCGCCACTGCAGCGGTGAGTTGCCACAATGAGTCTATCGATCCTCCTCTTCCATATTCTAATTTCATTCATTTATCTAGGCAAGTCATTATTGTACTCACCCAACTGGAGGGCAGCGGAGGATTCAGCATTGCCCATCGGCTAACGCACAGACTTGCAAATTCGCGTGGCCTCCACGATTGGGGCCCACCCGGTGCCACCCATTGTCCACCTATTGAGAATGTTCATGGTCTTCATGCTCCACGTCTGATCACGTAGAGAGTGAGTGGGTGGATAGGGTAGCAGTAGAATTAGTTAAAGAAAAGTTATTCCTTTTGATGTTCGTTCTCTTCGTATTTGTGTACTTATATCCATATCCTTGATTGCCATTTCGATTCAGTTCTTTATTTATCACACATATTCTAGTCGATGTTTCGTGAAACGTCATACGTCATTATATAGTATATAGACAACAAAAAAAATCGGATAAATATACATACTGTATACTATGGCAGAATTGTCGGCCCGCCAGGGGTCTGCATTGCCGCCACTGCATATATTCACGAGAATGACAATGGGGATTGGGAACTGACTCATGGGCATATTTGGTCAGAGACACACAGCCCATGGAGCGAGCGAAAGATAAGGATGAGAATGAGAATGATGGCCCAAAGAAAATAAAAAGGAACACAGAAACACACAATTTTATTTCATCGAAACAAAACAAAAATTTAAATTATTATATATAGATATGTATTGTGAATTTAAGTACATCAAATATAAATATGTGTATTGTTTTAAAAATAAATACTACAAAGTTATTAAAAAGCCAGCTCAACAAATTTGTAATAGTAATTTCAAATCTCGATGTAATTTGTAACAGTTCCCATAAAACCAATCGATTGCTTTCAGAAGGAGCCACTGTGAACTTGCCTATCGGTTAACACAGTTGTAGGAAAAAAAAAGCGACTTACCAACACTGACTGGACACTGCACGTGTGGAATTTCGATTTAAAATATTTTTAAGAATTAAAAAGAAAACAAAGAAAGAAGACAATTGACACACATGCAGAGGCATAAACCAAAGCGTCCTGGTCCTGGTGCTGGTCCCAAAAGAGGAAGCGGCGTTACCAGTCTGGGTGGCAAGGACAAGATCAACAAACACAATAAACGTCCAAACAATCCCAAAAATGAGGAGCATTCCAAATCCAAACTAGCAGCCACTGAATCAGAGATTCAGAGCCTGCAGGCCAAATATCAGGAGATAAATGGCGATGAAGTCAAAACATTTAAACAGTTTCCTTTGTCCCAAAAGACGCTAAAAGCTTTGGCCGAATTCAAATTCACAAATCCCACTCCAGTGCAGCGGGAGAGTATTGGTCCCGCCTTGCTGGGCAAAGATGTACTGGGCGCTGCTGTCACGGGCAGTGGCAAAACCTTGGCTTTCCTTATACCAGTAAGTTCACTGCGTTGGCTTAAGTTTGGCCACTTTTAGAAATGTTCTTGTTATTCCTCCACAGGTACTGGAGCACTTTTTTATGAACAAATGGTCACGTTCGGATGGCGTTGGAGCAATCATTATATCACCGACACGCGAGCTGGCCTATCAGATATTCGAGACACTCAAGAAGGTGGGCAAACACCATGATTTCTCCGCCGGCTTGATAATTGGTGGCAAGAATTTGAAATTTGAAAGGACACGAATGGATCAGTGCAATATATTGATATGTACACCAGGTCGATTGCTCCAGCATATGGATGAGAATCCACTCTTCAATACCAGCAGCATGGAGATGCTTGTTCTGGACGAAGCAGATCGTTGCCTAGATATGGGTTTCCAAAAGACTCTTAACTCGATCATTGAGAATTTTCCGCCCGACCGTCAGACATTGTTATTCTCGGCCACCCAGACGAATACTGTACAAGATCTGGCCAGGCTAAATCTCAAAGATCCAGTCTATGTTGGCTATGGCAAGGTGGTGGACACCACAACTGTGAGCTCGTCTTCGGAGACACGGGCCATATTAAGTGTACCCGAGTTGCTGCAGCAGAGCTATGTTGTTCTCAAATTGGAGGACAAACTCACCATGTTATGGTCATTCATTAAGAATCATTTGAAGCAGAAAATCATTGTCTTTGTCTCCAGCTGTAAACAGGCGAAATATCTGTATGAGATCTTTTGCAAGCTGCGCCCAGGTGTCGGCTTACTCGCTCTCTACGGTACACTGCATCAGGATCGTCGCATTGCCATCTATGAGGATTTTCTACGCAAGAGTCATGTGGTCATGTTTGCCACAGATGTGGCATCGCGTGGCTTGGACTTTCCCGCCGTAAATTGGGTCGTTCAGCTGGATTGCCCCGAGGATGTGTCCCAGTACATACATCGAGCTGGACGCTCGGCTAGAAATAAATCGCGGGGCGAATGCCTTTTAGTGTTGACGCCCAGCGAGGAGGATTATATGATTGGAGCACTAAAGGAGCAACTTAATCTCGATATACATTGTGTACAAATTGATCCAAAGAAGCTATTTTCGCCACGTGTAAAAATCGAAGCATTCTTGGCACAATTCCCAGAGCTAAGGGCAACTGCTCAGCGTGCCTATTTGGCCTATCTGAAGTCAGTTTTCCTGATGCGCAATAAACGTTTGTTCAATGTCTTTAGTCTAGATCTGGACGCATATGCTCAATCATTGGGTTTGGCGGTAACGCCGCGAGTTCCCTTCCTTGAGAAATTCCTGTGGCGGCAGAAGCAACTGCAGAAGTCAAAGGACACGAAAGAGGAAGTCCCAGAACTGGATGAGGTAAAAGTTCTACCGAAGTTGAGCAAATCACAGGCCTTTGCATCTGCTGAGGATGATGACGATGATGACGATTTTATCAAGGTAAAGCGCCGCGATCATGAAGTAGAAGGCGGCCCCGTCGACCTTGCTGAGATTGATATTAAGAAAGAGGACGATGACGACAATGATGATGCTGACGAGCTGCTGGTGGTGCCCAAGCGGGAGAAACTAGTCACTAAAGCCGCACTGGCCAAAAAAGCTCTGAAAAAGAATCTTCAGGTAAACTCAAAATTGAAATTCGATGACGAAGGCGAAACGGTGGCCAATGCCCGCAACCAAATGAAGGCTTTAAGTGCCAAACACCAGAAACAACAGGAGAAGCATAAGGACGATGATGGCGGCATCAGCTTGGTGCTATCCAAGAACCTGATGGCCGAAGAGGATGAATACGATAAGCAGCGCTTCCGCGAATTGGTCAAGAAGCGGCACAAGCTTCAACGCGAAAAGTTACGGAAGAAGGTTGAGCGGCAGCAGAAGGACGAGGATGACGATGATGATAATGCAGAAACAGATGGAGCGGATGGAAATGATGGTGTAGAAGTAGATAGTGATAGTGATCATTCAGTGGACTTATCCTGGCTGCCTGATCCCGACAATATCTATAATAAAAAGCCAGCAGAGCAAAATGCCCAGCGGCATGAAAAAGTTCCTGTTCCTGATTCAGAAGCATCAAGTGATGACAATGAGGAGGACGAGGATGATGATGAGGAGCCTGTACATAAAAAGTCCAGGCTCACACACAAAATGAACTTAATGGACACAGAGGCCATTGCGGCTACTCTATTGGGCAGCTGAGATGATGAAGTCCATTTTACTAGATCGCTTATCAAATTTTGTAAACTATTATTTAATTTTAACTAATTAAATTTCAAATTAATTTGCAAAATTTTGTTACATTTTGGGTAAACAAACTTGGCTAAGAGTATACAAATTTCGCCGGCGATTAGCCCCCTTTTGCCAAAAAAAAAATAATAACAACAATTCAACTGCTTCACAAATATTTGGAAAATGCCCACAAATTTATTTATTTCTATTTCATTTTTTTTGCAATTTTCATATCATTTCCGTTTCCGTTTTGCAGGTTCGTTTTTTTTCCTCTCCTCTCTTCCACCAGCCCCAGACCTTTTTTCTGTCACTTTCTTTAATTGTATGAATGGAAGTAATTAGTTATTAACTTTCGGTTAATTCGTTTTTGTGCTTATTCGATCATGGCGGAGAGAAAAGTTAAAGGTCTAGCAACACTGGAACTGGCAATCTGTCATGCCGTATCCGGGGTTGGTGGCAGGGACAGGATACATCGATTTTTTTGGGGAGGAGAGAGAGGAAATTATGGGGGAGGAGTTCTTGGCGGCCATACTCTATACGATCGTATGATTCTGATCGCATGGGTTGGACTGATGCGTGTGGGTGTGGGTCATATGGAGGTTACGGGGGCGTGGCATAAAATTTGCTTTTAAAAATATCATTACACATCACGTCAATTACAGTTTTAATCTTGTTGGTTTTTTTTTTTTTTTGTTTGTTTTGTTTTCCTTTTTGAGACATATTTTTAGCGTATATAAATAAATGCATACACATATATACGTTAATATATAGACGGTATATATATGTACGTCTGTACGTGTACAAATAATGCAATAGACACACATCTATACAAATTATACTATATAATGGTTAATTGTTGTTGCTTTTTTCCTTCCATCTTCACCATTCTTCTTCTTCTTGCTTCCTTCAGTTTTCTCCCTTTTGTTTTTAATCAATTTTTTCTTTTTTTTTTTTTTGTTGCAATTTTCTTTTGTTTTTCTTTTTTGTTAAGTTTGAGGTCCGTTCAGACACAAGATACACAAATTACATAATTAAGTTTTTGTTTTTTTGTTCTCATATATATATGTATATATATATATATATAAATTCATATACATAAGCATATATAAATCTATATATATATATATAGACACATACGTACATGTATATATGCATGTATATGTATATATAAGTAAAAAATTAATGCTCAATTACAAGAAATAACACTTAGGCTTAAGTTGTCTACATTTTGTTTCGTTTTTGTTTTAATTAAAAATATATATATATATATGTCCATATATATATATATATATATGCATATATAGAGATTGGTAGTATAGCACACATACACACATACACGCACACTTAATTAGCCAAAAGTTAGAACGCAAATATCATAGTTATGTATGCATACATATATATATCTATATGTATATGCAAATATCATTAGACAATTAGGGAGAACGGGCAACTAGGGATTTACAGGATACAGGCGCGGGGGTATGTGCGATTAAAGATTTCTATTACATATATTCATTATATCCATATGCTTAGATTACATACACATACACACACACACATACTCACAATCACACCCAAGCACACATTGAGTCACGGCGATTAAACAGATACAAAGGGGGGAGGGAGGAATAGTTACCCATAAATACAAGATATTGAATGACATAAAAGCAATAATTTCGCCTAACCTCCAATCGTCCATATGTAAGTTAGATATATAATATTGATCATGGCATATACATTTGATATATACCAACAGTTCTAACCATAATTCACGACATACAAAACTTCTTGATACTAAGACTCATTTCTGGACCGATTGTGTTCTTATGGTAAGAGCTTTACACATTGAACTAATATCAATCGTTTGTATGAAAGCCCATACTCGTTATACATACATGGAAAGTACAGCTGAAAGAAAGCAGTTCGAGCACTTTGTTCGAGAATGCATATATATATATATATATATATATATATATATATATATTTATACTATGATCGGAGAATATCCCCTTCTCTGCGACACAAAAGCACAATTTGATCAATCTTTGTTATATAATTTATATCTTGTATTTAGGTAACATTATTTTAATGTGTCCCTCATCACTATTAAGCTGCACATTTAGTTTACTTTGAAAGTTTTCATACGACATACATACATATATAAAAAAAAAACAAAAGAAATTTGTTTCACTTTTGTGCGCCCCACCTACTGCACACACACAAACGTACATAAACTCAATAATGCCCCAGAATCCAAGAAGTCATCAAAGGTAGGACGTGGTAATATAGAATTGGATGAGTATCCTGACATCAAGGGCAAAGCCAGACACACACACACAGACATCTGCACATACACACATACCATAATACACTATGCGTTTACATATATCACGGAAACACAACAAAGCCATTAATACAAAATATAGGTATATATATATATACATATATATATACATATATATATATATATATATATATATATATATATATAGAAGATATATCGCGATATACATACATATACATATAAAAAAATAAATATACCCTACTTAATTAAGTTTTTTTTGTTTTTGTCTGCAATTTGCTCTTGGTTTTTGTTTTCTTTCTTTTGTGGAAATACTTTACACACAAGCACACACATACACATACATATATTTATATATATATATATATACATATATACTTGTATAGATAAGATCTCACCATATAGTATATATATGTATATAAATACATACACACATAGATATAGATATACATGCATGCTCTCTTCTTTTCATACTGCAATGATCCATGCTTTAAAGATCATTAGTTGTCATCATCGTTGGGTTTCGCTTCTATATAATTTCTTGAGCTGCTTCTAAATTGATATCTCTGTCTGTCTCTCTCTCTCTCTCTCACTCACTTTCTTTTTGCCTTCTGCTTTGCCCACTTTTACTTTCGCTCTCTCGCGCTCTGGTTCCACTTGTATTGAATCTAGCTATTCTCTTTTTAAATCTAAGTTAAATTATGTTTAAACCATAACAAAAGCATCCTTGCCGCAAAATAGATAGGGAAACTGATCAATCATTGTTTGAACAATATCTTCTAGATAGGGACGCAGTTGCTCGAAATGTCCCATATCGGTGAAATCGATTGGTATTAATGTAGGCCACCAGCAAATGGCCAAATTCTTGCTATCCATGCTATTCAGCTTCGAGTTGTCCGATACACTGCAAAAAAAGAAGGAAAATGAGAATGCAAAATTGTGATTTAATCTTGACACGGAGTAGGGTGGAATTTGTTTGACTTACTGCACAAAGTGCTGGAATATATATTTGAGTATGGCAAAATTGATGGGTGGTAGTTTCTGGAGCAATGATTTTAAAGCTATCAAACGGCAACTGCGATCGGTTTTGACCTCAACATTCAGCTTGGAGGAACCTACGCCACGTGATCCTGCATGCAACAGGTAGAAAGAAAAACTTAGAGTCTCATTGAACAAAATATTGATTTCTCGTTTGTTACCGGCAATTTCCTCCAGCTCCTTGATAATGTCCTTGCTAAACAATGGCGGCAAACGTTTCGAGAAAAAATCCTTCAGTGCTGTGGCAACAGCATTCACCGGTATATCTAGCACATCAATTACCGTATTAGGATCTACATATATTCGGATGAAACAAAAAACGGATAGTTTGAAAAATACATAAAAATTTGTTATGTGTTATGTCTGTACTCACCTTCCTCAAATCTCTGGAATAGCATATCCACATGCGCTCTGCTACCTGGTACACGATAGATGCCCTCTGAATCGAGTCCTTCCTTCTCAATGAATTCAACGCATTTGATGAGGAATATTGGTATGTTGTCATCCTTTTCGGAGCATATCATTAGTTTGCCAAATTGCGCCTCAGTGGTCTCCGTCATACCCTTGGCATTCTGTTTGAGTTTTCGTTTCAGTTTCTTCTCCTGCTCTTTCTCTTTCTCCTGCAGTTTACGCAGACGTGCTGTTTCCTCTTTAATGCGACGTTTCTCAAGTTTTTCAAAGTCCTTCAGGCATTTGGCATTCATGTTGAATTCGGGTAGATTTTCAGCACCGAAAATGCCAGCATTTGCCAATTCGGGCACCATAGAATACTACGATTGTAAAGTGGACTAAATAAGATGAACATACTTATATTGGGGATAAAAATTGCACTCACCTCGGGCGATTTATCGCTTTTCATAAACTCAGAAACGCCAGCCTCGGATTTTTCTATTGTTAAAAGTTCAAAAAAAAATTCACACAAATTCAATCAATTTGAAAGGGAAATTGTGGGATCATGCATTTAAAAGGGTTATGTTGGGTAAGATGGGTATGGGATATGGAATTTGGTTGACATCACGACACATACTTTTCTCACCTGCTGCTCCTGCTACTCCACCTACTACATTAACTCCAATACCAACTCCGCCGGCACCGGCCATTCGCTGATAATGCAATGGAATCTCTGGCGGACTAACATACGATCCAAATGGTGGAACACGCGGTGTCTGCACAGGAATGGCTACTTTCTTCTTTTTGTTCTTCTTTGTGGTGGCTGCCTTTTTATTGGCCTTGTAGTAGGCATTCTGTTGGCGTACCCGACGCTCTGTAGAGCTGGCACAGCTATCGGACTCCGTGCAGTCTGTGTAGATAAAAGAGAGGAAGAAAAAAAGAAAACAAATAATAATGACACATACATTTTCCACTCTCACTCTCAATTTCTTGTTCATCTTCTTTTTCTCTGTTTCTCTCTCTCTTTCTCTTTCTCCCTCTCCATCTCTATCTCTCTCGCTTTCTCTCTCCCTGGATTTATCTATCTATATCTTAGCTATTGGAAAGTTTACCTTCATTTTCATAGATTTGCTCATACTCGGCCAACTCCTCGGAGTCCTCATCTTCACCATCTAGCTGGGCATGATCATAACGTTTGGCATCTTTATCGATGGGAATGGGACCACCACCACCAACAACCTCACATCCTCCCAGATAGGATTCAGCCATGCTACCGCTACCGCTGCCAGTGAAATTCATTTTGGCCACCGCATCGCTAACCAATTGGAAATTCTTCATATTCAGCTTGCCGGGTTGCTGTGTGGGTAGCGTGAAAGTTGAAGAGCTCATGGCTGGACAATTTCGACTGGGCGCCTCACCCACCTTCAACGTTTGGCTTGGACCCTTTGGACGAATCCGATTCAAATTCGAGTCAATGTGCCGCCGTCCAGTGGTGTAGGCATGTGTATTAGTTGCCGATCCACTGAAATTGTTCCATATCGAATTCTTGTTCATATTCCGGCGGGCATCACTCTTGTCCTCCAGCCATTCTGTAAGATCCAAATCCGCATTATTTAAGAATCCTTGCCTTTTTTTTACCCACATAATACGGCTATAGTGACTACAACTAATATGCATATTATGTACATATATGTATATTCAGAATTCAAGTTGATGTTTCCAACAAAAAACAAAAAAAAGAAACACAGCAAGAAGCTGCAGCTACTACTCGGTAGGATTAAAAGAGGCGGTGGTTGGTAAGGGAACAGGAACGGGGGCAGTTACTCTGGATTTGTGTGTTCTTTTAATATATATATATAAGTATATATATACATATGGGTAGATCGTGCTGGGATAAATGAAGCTACTGGGAGAAGGAATAGGGGTAGATAAAGGCGTTATATAGATAGAATTTCAGATAGCTAGGCGAAAAATAAGTGAGAGAGAGAGAGAGAGGAGGAGGAGATCAAGAGAGAGTGTGTGAGAGAGAGAGAGAGAGTGGATTTTAACCTGCATCATGGGTGGCCAATGAATCCTTGGACCCGCTGACATCCGCTGCTTATGAAATGCATGAGAAAAAACAAGTAAAGAAAGAGAAACAAACAACAGAAATGAAATACGGTAAAAATCCGCCAGATATTTGAACAACAACAATTCGTTAAACCGAAAAAAATGTTCAAAAAAGAAAGCAAGAAGAAGAAACTCAAACACAGAGAGACAGACATATAAAGAGAAAGTGAGCGTGGAGAGTAAAACAGAGAGAAAGACAGACAGAGACAGAAAAAGATCGACACAAAACGAAAGAGCTTTTTACAACAGTCGATGTTCCAATCGATGTGGGATAAAAGGATACTATATGTTATGTATATGATACATACACACACACACATACATACATAGTTTTGAGTTTTTTCATATGTAATAATGTAATTTTTCTACATAGTATGTATTATGTACATAGAATGTTTTTATGTTTATTTGGCAGCATGAGACAAATAATAACACGCAAACAAAATTATAAACCAAAATGAAATAAGAAGAAACACAAATAACATATTATGAGGCTCCGAGAGAGAGAAAGAGGACACAACAACATTCAACATGTGAGAGGCTAATGGCGGTTGTGGGCGGTAGGCTGTGGGCGGGTGTTGGGTCGGGAAAAATGATTAAAAACAATTGAATGGCAATGGTCGGGGAGCAAAAAATCCTTGCAGATTATACAAATTGCAATTGCAAATTTTAACGGCATAGTGTAACGGTTAAGTGCGGACAAATAACTGTATATTAGAGTATTCCTACCAGAATTGGAGGTGCATTCATTAACTGTTATTTGATATGATATGCATACATATATTAACCGTAATATAATGAAAGGCTGGCTTATTAACGAAAACTGTTAAGCTGTTTCAAATATATATGTATGTACATATATCCGATATCAATGATCACGTAATGAATGAATATTAAAATCTTTTGGTTCTGTATATCTGCAAGGATATTTCACACTTCGAAAGCAACCGAAATGAGTAAAAAATCTTCTTGATTATTATTTCAGGCGAATGGGTATTTTTTAAGGCGAATGGGTATTTTTTAAGGCGAATGGGTATTGTGGGCGAATTGTGTGTGTGAATGTGTAAAACAAATAAATGGTCTAAAAAAGAGAATATGTGTTATAAGGATAACGAGAATTATAGAAAATATATTCAAAATAGTTAGATTACATGTTATTTCTTCCAAACTTGATTCTGAAGCCGAAACGAATTGACTCTTATATGTGCATGTAATGAGCTGATGATCTGGAGGGGCTGGCTCTGGAGGAGTTGTTGGAGGAGGGAATATCTGGAATCCTTTTTTTTTCGATTTTGATTTTTGTTTTTTTTTTATAATAACAATTGGTTTGCAATAGCCAAAATGACAACAACAAATACACACACAGAGATAAATCGATAAAAAAATTATTGTTATGGTTAATCGTTAATAATAATAATTATTATAGAGTATATATGTAGGTAGATATATATAGAGATATATATATTGGCGTATATATATATATATATATATATATGAATGAATATGAATGAGATGGAAGGGATGAGATGAATGGGTTTGAATCTGATGATGAGATGAGCGCACAGTATGAATAGGTTATATATAAGTATATATTTAGAGATATATAGAATTCGGAATCGTTATTTGATATATAGTTTGGGGTTTGATGTTTGAGTTGGATGTTTTGTTTTTTTTTTATATATTTTGAATACAAAAATTTAATGGCAACTATGAAACTCACTTTGATGCAGGTGTTTGGGTTTTTCGTTGTTGTCATCATAGATTTCATCTAAGGATATATCTCTTTCTTCTGTAAATTGCATAGGGGTAGAGATAGAGTGTTAATTAAATGGAATATTAGAAATACATGATATTGTGAAAAACATACCATTTAATGAGTTGAGAGATCGTGTAGGAAGCATTTCGTAGTTCTCGCTGCCCGAACCATCGGTACCCAATGTATTCGATAGCATATAGCTTTCATGGCGTGGCGGTGGGCGTGGCATTTGATTAACCGAATTCTCAAGCGTACCCTCTCCCGAATCTAAAGTAATTGACTCTTCAACATGCAGATTCTCCACCTCATATTTGTTATCCCAGGCGGTTTTCAGGAATGGATTATAGAAGGCAACTTTAATTAAATTAAATAATATACATATGTAATCGATTCTTTGACTAAAATAACTTCTATATTACTTACATTTAACATACTGATCGGCCGAGAAGGTCATAAAACTGCCCTTGAAACGATCAGCCAGAGCATTACCTTCGGTGATAAGGAATTGGCAAATATCGCTATTAAAGAAGGCATTGACACCTCCGCTCTCTGTGACCGCAATGATCTGTAATGGAATGTTGGCATTCTGGGCAGCAAGAATGCTATACGAAGAGAAACGAGAAACCAAATAAATTTAAAATCATTTATGGAATGCAATGATGATTGAACTAACCTCAGATTGGCCAATGAGGAGCGACGTTTGGCCGAGTAGAAATAGATATAGCCATGAATAAGCTCATCCCGATACTGATTGGTGCCATGATATGAAGATAATATAAACTCTACCCTTCGCTTCGCATCGCCAATGAATACATCAATAATAATCGAATGTTCGTTGGCCTTGACCATCATCGATTCGGCCACCAGCGGCTGGACAATGTTCTCAATATCATATTGATCGCCACAGAAGATGCAGCATAGAATACGCAAATCGGTGTGATTGGATGGATATGGCTCATAGCTTTTCATTTCGGTTAGCTTGAGTGAGAGTATTACAATATTAAGAATATCATAGACATATTTCTGATGATTCTGGGTATGATCAATAAAATCACAATGCAACATCTCTGATAGACGCATGCCTTCGCTGCGCAAATATTCCACTTCGTTCTCTTTGAGATCTTGCGGTTGATAGACCAAAACAATTGGCAGATTTTCAAATTTATCCTCCAGCTCCAAATTGCAGAGTAATGTGCGTTCAAGATTATCTTTAAGTGTTTCAAACGATTGCTGATTCGAGTATACACAGATTAACCCTAAATCATAAGAAAAATACAGAATTTTAAGATTTTATGTTATTCTGGAATTGTCTACAACTGACTTACCGCTCGAGGAGACATCGATGGCCTTAAAGGCTTCCATGTCACCATTGGCTATACGATAGTTCAGATAATACGTCTGATTCTCATAGATATATTCACCCTTGCTGCCTGTACATATTCGTATGTCATTAAGCAGGTCACTAGCCAAATGCTCTGATCCCACAATTAGTAAATTGAGCGTTCGATCACTACCATTTCCGGTGGTCTTCCAGCCGCCACCACCAACACCTCCGCCCTGCGATTTATGGTTGCTGGCCGATTTGTCAGAGAGCACCTCTTCAATTAAACTGTCCACACAGTTATTGAAGAACGGACAATGATCACGTATGGGACAATGGACGAAGCGCAGATGCTGTAATAGTATGACTCGTCGCTCCTGATCCAGACGATCGAGCATCTTGTAACGTGAATCCTCTTGTATGACATCGGTAATTTGTCGCACATCCTCCTGCGTGATAATATCGACATTCTTGAACTGCAGAAAGTATTGAGCATGCTCCAGCAGCAGTTCCACAAAGTTCTGTTTACACTTCTCAATAATCTCATCCTGATGGATATCATAGATCTGCTGGCAATCATGCTCGGACAATGCCTCAAAACACTCGCGTCCCATGAAGAGCACACGGACCTCGGATAACTGTTTGCCCGGAGTCACAAAACCGGATTCCTCCAATAGCATTTTGAATTGTTGTTTCCAACTTAAAAGAAAAATAAGAATTACAGTGATGGAGATGGAAAATGGTATTGTTAAAATGTCTCTTACCCAATCTTCTTTTTGTCCTGTTGAACGGAATTTAAGTAATTACGAAATACTGTCTCCGATTCGGAAGTCTCTAGGACATCGAAGGGAATGCGTGTCTCATCCTCTGCCTCATCCATGTCGATTAGCTCGGTCCACGAGGCCTGCGGGCACTCGAAAAAATACTGCTCGAATTCAATATGATTTTGCAAATAATTTCGGGCACATTCCCAGGCATCATCATCGCTGATATTCAATGCGCTAATATCTGGCAGCATGTACTCCAGTGCCAGGGCAAATTTATCCAAATACTGATGCAATTTCTTGTTAAGATGATCGTCACGTAGCTTTTTCATGTGTCGACGAAATAGTTTCTGCCCCGCCTCATTTCCAAAGATATTTAAAAACTCATTCCATTCACGGTATTGGGAAAGCATTTTGGAGCCCTGCGACCATAGTATATGATAGTCGGTGATTTGATTACGAATAAGACGCGTCACCGCCTCGGATCGGGTGTCGAGGAGCTCCTTCCGCGACTTGGCTGACTCCTGATATGAAATGATTTTGACACGATTCTTAACCTTGTCAATCATCTGGGCCAGCATGAGGAAGGCAAGATCGATGTTAATGCTCTCGTGAGCCGATGTCTCAATTAGCTGCACTGTGCTCTTGTAGTCCTTCCGTTGGCTAATTTTCTCCGCCTCGCGTACATACAGTTCGTAGGCGTCGTCATTTTTGGTAGTGACCAGAACCAGAGGCTTCTTGTTCTTCAGTATAGTCGCAATAACATTCTGGACAAACTCCACCTGCTTCTCAACGCTCCGATTTGGCACTGGGCTAACATCAAAGACAACTACAAAGCCATCTATGCTAAGACGACCATCGGGCATCACCTTCTGTTCGTATTCCTTTTCGATTCCCAATTGATTCTTGCATATATACATTAGTTTCTCCGCCGAGAAGACCTTGGTGGTTGTGCATCGCTTTAGATATGGATCCATTTTGCCAACTTTAAAGGCCTGGAATGTGGAGTCGTCCATGAATTCGGTCTGCTCGATGATATTAAAATTGTATTCGACACCCTCCTCGGTGGTTTTGCGCACCTCGCCCCAATACAGAAAATGATCATTGTTCACTATGCGACCGCTGAAATCACTCTGGCTGAGCACTGATATGTGATCGATGAAATAATCATCGGCCATGGGACGCATGAATCTGTTGCACAGGCATGACTTGCCCACGCCGACCTGACCGCGGTCCTTTTCGGTCCCGGATAATCCAATGACCGAGATGTTAAACTGACGCATCTTGACGCACCTGAACACACACAAACAAAAAAAAATATAAGTCAAACAATTTAGAACAATATTGTCCCAAAAACCAAAAATATCCAAAAAGGATGCAAACTACAAGTTAAAATAAACCTGGACATGCCTTCAATTTAACCATATGTTCTACTATGAAATCGGAATCTCTTCTCTTACACAGTCTAACACTAGTCACGAATAATATTTGTATGATGCTAAGAGTATCTATCACTTTTTAATAGTTTTAGTTTAGTTGTAACCGATTCGACTTAGAAGTTTTCTATCTCTTTGATGTTTTTTAACTGATATATAGTATAATGGATAATTTATTTCTTCTGATGCTACTTCATAAGTTTCTACGTTGGTGGTACTTTTTCAAGTCCTGTTCAAAATGGTTTTTTACCTTGAATCTGACTGATCGTATTTTTTTATCTCTATTTTTTTTTTGTTTTCGCATCCATGTGTTGGGCTAGTGACACAGCTTAGGTAAGGTTTTTGCAGAGAGAGAGAGAGAGAAAGAGCTAGTATTTGTTTGTCATCTAATTGTAAGACTGGTTTATTTATCTATCTATAGACATATATTATATATTAGTTTGATTCATCTGTCTGATCAGTTTTTCCTGCATCACAATTTTTTTTGGTTTGATTATTCCATCGGCTCTTTCTTTTACTTGGAAACTTTCAACTACGCAGTTACGGGATACATCCACGACGGATGAGCCCCCGCAATATCATCTCCATCTCCCAGAGAGCGTGCGCTGGGCTGCTGCTGCTGTGGTGACAAACGGTTTTTTTTTTCGTTGTTACTTTTTTTTTGTGCCGGCGCAAAGAAAATTTTTGCCAAGGATTTTTCTTTTGATTTAGCTTTCGATGAATTTCACCAGATTTTTTAAATATTTCATTGATAAATTTAACTACCTTTTATGCTTTGCAACTATTATTTGGTTTTTTTTTTTTGATTTTCTTTAGTTTCTACCTAAATTTTCTTTTACAACATTTTCTAACAAATTGTGTCTGCAACAAATCCTTTTTGTAACTCCGGTGCTTCTTCTTCTTCTTTGGCTGCTGCTGCTGCGCTGCCTGCCTGCCTCCTGACTGCAAACGGACAACGGCGACGACGACAAACGAACGGCGCAAGACAAACAGAAAGGGAGAGCGAGCGCAACAAACAACAGGCACACACATCACAGAGAGCGAGCGAGCGAGAGAGAGAGCGCGCTCTTGCAGAGAGAGAGCTAATGCTGCTGCTGACAATGTGGGTGGGTGTTTGTTGTTGTTGCTGCTGTCACTGCAATTTGTTGTTGCTGTTATCCTGCTCAACCCATGCTCTCTCTCTCTCTCTATAGTTCACTCACTCGTCTCTTTATCTCGCTCTCCTGAAACTGGACAACTATGGAACTTCTGAATGGGAATAGACTAGTATGTATGAGAGGTAGAATGGATGGTAGGGGTTGGTAGGGGGTAAATGAAAATACTTGTGGGTGTGTACTATGGACAGACGAACTCCAATAAAACAGACTAGGCTTTTGCATATCTACCCACTCCTCCTCCACTCTACTCCATCCATCTACTCGAAAACTTTAATTGAGTTTTCCGGCAGCAAAAAGCGAAAACCCTCCTCCACGTGACAGTGTGTGTGTGTTGCAAGTGCATTACGCAGAATCGAAATCGAAATTGGAGAACTGCAGGCCTCAGCCTCCAGAACAGATTTCCTGTCCAATGTTGATATGTATGCATATACACATGTACATATGTATGTATGTGTAAGTACGTATGTATGCATGTATGCTCGTGGTGCGTGAGTGTCTGTGTATTTGTGGCTACATTCCCGGGCTTGTTTGTTGTTGTTGCTTTTTTCTCTTGGAAAGTGCAGCTACATAGCTGATATACAACTAGGATAGGATAAAAAACATACATAGGTGGAGCGAAAGGAAGAACGGGGGGCCGTGGAGAAGATATATGAGCAACAACAAATTGAAATTACTTCATTTCACTTCATTTGGTTTTGGTTTCGTCTTCCAGTCCACCAAATTCATTACACAAAAAACATAAAACAAAAAACACTGTTGCCGCATCTTTCTCTTTCGCTCGCACACTTAGGATGGCTGGCTGGTTGGTGGAGCAAGCGAGAGAGCAAGAGAGAGAGGCGAGCGCACGACGTATACAAGAAGACAATTACGAATCAGCAGCACCAGCAGAAGTAGAGACAGCATCGTCGTTAAAAACACAAAGTGAAAATTTAACCAACACACATGTGAAAAATACATTTCTACCGTTATTTGGCCTACTCACAATTATTGCACTTGCAATAGCTTCAGCTCCAAAATGTTTATAAACAATTACACCAACACTAATTTTATTTTCCACATCCGAGAGCTGAGCTTTGTGGTAACAACAAAAAATGCATTTAGCGTACTCGGACTCCGACTCCCAAGTGGGTATCGATATGCCCTTTATCGTCATCGATAAACAAAGGCCAAAAATGACCGTCTAATCGGTTGGCAACTCTACCCAATCTCTGGCCAATTTCAAAATATACCGGGCCAACTATTAACTTAAATCATAAGGAAATTTTAAGTTAAAACCACTATGACTGTTGTACAAAATTCATTAATCAATCATTTATTATACACATAATACAATTACGAGTTCACGTCAGGGATTCGGTTGGGAGGTTGTGGAACAGAGATGAAGGTGGCTTAGGGTGGTTGGAGGAGGTACAAGGTGAATTAAATATCTATATATGTATAGTCGGAGGATCTCTATCAATATAATTCGGATTTCTGCATCACGGCCGATACGAGAGCTTTAAAAGCATCCTCTATCATTACGATATGTAGCTGGGCATCTCGATACGAACACAATTTGGCGCTTTCCGTCAGCGGCATTTGCATGGTTGTCACGCCCAGCGATGACTGCGAATGCAGACTCCGACCAGTGGTCATTAATATATTGACGCAATCGTCGGCCAATATGGGAAAGGTCTCTGCGAATCGTACCATGGCTGGCAATACGTTGCGTAGAAATTTGCACTTGGCAGATGAGGTAAGCAGTGACAATGTCGTTTGAATGACATTCAGGCAGAATTTGGAAACTCCCAGACTCTTTGGTATAGAGTAATTAAGCACAAGATGCGAGGTAAGCTCGATGGTGAAAATCTGTTTGTCCATTTCGGTCACATTGAGAAATTCATGAACGAAATCGATGCAAATATGCATCGAAGGCACACTGGCTACAATCATGGGTATCACGGATTTGGGATACGTTTGGAAATGCACTAGTTTTGCCAGTGATGGTTCCGAAATGAACGCCTGATGCACATATGTACCAATAATGCCTTGAATTTCACGCATTTCCAATTGCGACACCCGATCATCAGCTTCATTTGACATATATTCTAGAACCTCGAGCAGAATGTGAACAGCAGCACTCTCCTGGGATGCAATTAAAGTAGTCTTTAGTTCTTCACGATCGGCATCGGTCTGGACGAGGCCATTCTTGTCTAGCACCTGCTTCTGTTGCATGTGAACATTCAAACAGGTCTTGGATGCCGCCAGGCTACCCTTCAAGATGCGCAGCAGTATCATTAGCAGATAGGGCGAGCAAAATACATGCGTTGGGCAGCTGTAAAGGAGTGAGTGTAGTGATGTAGAGAAATTAGGATTAGTTCTCGATAGAACTTACCTCAGCACTTCCATGGGCTCCAAGAGACTCTCGTTAGCAAAGGTTCGTCTACTAATTGAGTCCGTTGTCTTGGTAATTGCCCTCAACGACATAATCCAGAGGGTAGTCGGTAATACGGCATTCATGCGCAGCCAGAGATCATTGTACAGATCCTTAATGTAGCGCGGAACCGATCTCTCGAAGATCAACGGCAAGTGCTGCACCAGCTGTTGGGCATATTTGGCCAAGGATTCCGGCGGCAGCTGTAGTAGCTGCTTGAATACGCGTATGGCCAGATGGGGCTTTGTCTTGACAGTGTCCAGAGCACGCGATAGAAACTCTGGCTTTAGATCCACGGTCGCCATTTCAAGCTGACTTGGACCACAACCACTGACCAAATAATGCTCTTCCAGCCAGTCATCTACCATGCTGAGATGCGGATAGTTTGAGATAATCAGTCGCAGGAGAGGATGGAACAGAGACAAATAATCGTTGTGGTATTGATGTGCTTTCTGTAGTAGGTATTTAAGAGGCAAGCCGCCCATAAAATTATTGGAATACTCCTTCTGTTTGCGTCCGCCTAGAGCACTCAAGTTCATCAGTCGTGTGTCCTCGTAGAGCATCAAATAATAGATCATTAAAAGCTGGGACGTCAGTCGGCAACTTACATCGATTTGGGCTAACTCTTCGCTCTCCGTCATGGGCGGCAGATCCTCGGCAAAGAATGTCAGCTCTGAGGTGCGGAAGACATGCAAAATTTCTACCTCTGTGAAAGGTCTATGCATGTGGTCAATGTTGACTTTGCCCGTGGGATTCGGTATAATCAAAGTGTTGACAAATACCTCCACCAGAGCAGGCATAACGGGATGCACAGGACGCACTGAGCTGCAAATCTGTTTGAAGATCCATGATTTGATGGGCACCTTGTGCTTAAGGAAGGTGCGCGATTTGAGAAGCTGGTGGATACAATGCACCGGTAGATAACCCGGTATGGTGCCATTAAGGTTCGGCGTGACAGGCACTCGCACAGCATGCAGGGCCACCACCTGCTCTGTGAAAAGATCCTGGGTAAACAACTGCTTGATTCTATTAGTGCTATTTGGCCGAATGGGAATCTTCATGGCCAAAGTGGAGCAGACCATCTCACTGATTGCTGTTATTTGATTGCTGTGAAAGTGGATAGCCAGCAGCAAGAGCATTTCACCCAGCGAGGTACTTGTGCCCGAGCGCTTGCAGAAGAAAGCATCCTCACGGATGAGCCACTGTAGCCATTCGACAGCTTTGTTTTCCAGCGGCACTGTAGACACTAGCGAAGGGCAGGCAACAAGCATGCACAGGGCTAAAGTAACAAATCTCACACCAGAGGGCGTTGGCTTGGGGCAGCTGGTTACCAACTGGGACAAAGCATTGATCTCATCGTCATTGAACTTTAGGCCCCCAATGCCACGCAGGGCGCAATACAGACGCAACAGTACTGCTCCTTGGAGATTGAAGTCTTTCAATTCGGCCGCATTGCTTGTTATCTTTATAATCTTCTGCAGCAATTCCACACGCACCAAATTTAAGGCATCACCTTTGCGTTTCTGACTGGAGCGAATGTATACTGCAAACCAGGACCGCAAATTCTGATCGTTGCCCAGCAGCAGACCAGTGAGAAAAGCAATCTAGTTAGGGGAAAGGACAATGACTTATTAATTTGACAATTGGACACGTTTAACAGATAACTTACCAAATCCTCGGGATGCTTGAGCGTCAGCTTAAGCATGAACGATGGCACTTTCATCATGTCTACGCACATGGAACGATTGGCTAAGGCTTGGGAGGGATTCATCTCGCTTAAGGCCATCAATAGAGTTAGCCGATGCTTACCATCGCTACCCTCCTCATCACAGTTGGCTATTATATGTGAGACGACGTCGCGATAGCAATCTGGAAAGTTTGCCACCAAAGCACAAATGATCCGATGTCCATTTGGCACATGAACTAGCGCGTCGGTCAGCTCCAGAATATTCAAAAGCGATGGCAGCTCGGCTAGAGCAATGCACAAAATATCCACAACTTCCTCTAGATAGATCCCATCGTCAAGGATTTCTAAGTGAGTTGGCGGTTTTTGTTCCGTTACCTGTTGCTGCAAATTGAAGATTTCTGAGAGCACAACGCGCACCTTTCTGGCAACATCCGAGCGCTCAAAGCCCAATGCTATGCCCGACTGAAGACCATACTCGGAGGGCTGCTGTCCCTCAAAGTAAACGGACTTCTGCCGCGTCTGCAGCTCCTTCTTTAGCTCGTTCTCCAGCTCATGGTAGTTGACCTGCAGATAGGACACAATGCTGTTGACAACCTCAATGCCGATAAGTACGGCGAGTATCTTCTTGCGAGACTCCATCGAGGAGGCGGTATTGTCCAGCGGTGAGAGTAGACTCATTCGTACTAATGAGGGCAACACCGGGCGTATCTCGGCCTGCGGATAGCTTGCCAGGGATGTGATGTCCAGTGTTTGCATTGCATTAAATACACGCGCCGTAACATCGTACAACTTCACCGGCATTCTGGGCACAGTTGTCGTGGTCGTTGTGGTGCTAATGCTCATGCTCATCCTTCCTCTCCAATGTGTAACTATGACTATCAAATGATGATTGGCTTTTGCTCTCTAAGCGGGCAACGGCCCGCGCCTCTCTCTCTGTAAAATTCAAATACTTTGCCGCTCAGTACAATTTGCGATTTCTGAAATATATCTTTCGTCATAAATCCGGGTGAATATGCCTGTATTTACATTCGATGAAACTAGTGTGCCCTGAAATCGATCACTTTCGCTTTGGAATGGTGCAGAGATGATTCGAAGCTGTCGATAAATTTAAAATTTTTTTCGCATAAAAATCAATAGCAAAAGTTGCAATTATTGTTATAAACTAATGCAAGAGAGTTTTGTCGTATTCTTAACCATCAATTAATATACTTCTACATCTACAGTAGGCAATAATAGAAATATTCGATTATCCGAGGCAGTTTTCCAACACTGACATTTCAATACTCGTCGCTGACAACACTATATTTCACCGTTCATTCGACGATTCGCTCTCCGATGTTTTGAATACATACATTTTCCATTTTACTCGCGAATGAAGTTTATCCGCCAGACCGAAAAAAAGAAAAAATAAAATTTGTATTAACTTTAACGTGTTTGAAATTATTGTAAATTCTGTGTGTGTTTTTATTTGTATATTGTTTTTTTTATGAATCAATTAGGGCAAAACGGAACTGCGAAATTCTCGAGTAGGTAAGTGACGCAAACGGAGTGAAAATCGAGTTCAAATCGGTCGGTGAAATAGTAAGACCAACGCCCAAGGTGTGTGTGTGTGTGCAATGAATGTGTGTGAAGATGATGATGACAAGAGCGTAAAAGTATCTCAGAAATCGAAATGAAAATGTGGGACAGAGATCAGTTCAGTAACTTGAATCTCGTCTATTACGGTATATATATTTGTAATATATATATATACCAATAAATATATATATTGAAGCTATATAAAAAGAAACCATCATCATCGATTAAAAATTGCTAGATTCGTTGTTGGGCTCTATCGTTTGCCGCCCCACCGCCGCCGCCGCCTGCGTTGATGACATCATTCGTGAGAGCGCGTACATATAAAACGAATAAAAAAAAGTGGTGTGTGTGTGTGTGTGTGCTCATTACTTTGGCCCTCGCTAATCGAATTGGATGTATGTGTCTGTGTACAGAATAAAACATTTTGATTTGAATGTTTTTTATTTTATTCTACTTATTTTTTTTATATTTTTTTTCAATAACTTGGAGAAATCGGTAATTGGAATTGAAATTGGAATCAAAACAAAGATGCAAAACGAATAGGTATAGAAGAAAAGCGAAAAGTGAGAAAGAGGGAGAAAGAACCTTAAGTAACGTTTCCTTCAGTTAGTGATAAATAAATTGAAATCGAAGATATATTTGTACATTTGTATGCACATACGTGTGTGTGTTGATGAGGAGAGACAGTGACTCTCTTCTCTCATAGATACGCCTGCACTTCGAAATACAGTTACGTGCACACACACAATCACACACGTGTAGAGTGAGAGTGTGGAAGCGAAAGAGAGAGAAAGATACGCACACCCCATGTAAAAATAGGCAAATATCCCCCTTCTCCCCCCTTTCAATCCTACCACATTCCTCGTCATCATCATCAAACTCAAGAGGTCACGAGTTGAAGTTTTCTTTTGTAAATGGGTGAAAACTCTGCCGCTACCGCTGCCCTTGCCTCTGTCTACACTTGCTTAAGTCAATTTCTTTTACCAATTTGTTTGTTGTTTGTGTAATGGTGTTTAATCCACCTTGTTTATGACAAATCACTCACACAATCTCATACATACTATTCTATACACATATAGAGAGCAGTAAAAGGAGGTGGTACATACATGTGTACAGTTGTTTATACATACATACAAATACACATCAGGCATTAGCACGTACAAGTAGTTAGAGCTCTTCGCGCCCCTCCCCCTACCACCATTATATTCACCTTATAAGTGAAGCCGCAAATGGAAAATGCTAAAGAAAAAGCAACAAAAAAATACAAAGTTAAAGAAATACATTTTATATGGAAAACAGGTTTTCTCTCCATAATTAAACTTTGACTTTGGTGGTGGTTTGCATTGAAGTTGTTGTTGTTGCTGCTGCTGTTGGGTTAATTAAACCTTTAGTAGGTTGCACAACTACAACTCCCGCTCTGTATCTCTCTCTCTCTCTGTTTGTCTGTGTGTGTGTGGTGGTAGTGGGTTGGGGGTTGCGGCCTCTGTCCCACTCATTAATTGAGTGATGAACTCACTTTGTTATTAATAAGAAGATCGCCTCATACATAAAAACATAATTAACACAGGCTCAAATGAGAGCAAGTAAGAAAGAGAGATTGAGAGAGTGCAGGCTTGGAAGAGAGAGTTATGCATTTGAAAGAAAACCTACCCCATGTACAAGTGTTGCCTGCTTATACCACCCCAAACCCCTGCCACCCGCCATCAAAATGATGACTCTCCAGATACACATACTCTCCAACTTCTACTCTCTATTTTTCTCGCTTGTATGTTTTTTTTGTTTCTCTCTGTTTCTTCTTTTCTTTTCTCTGGCAATGATGCGTGAGTGCGGCGGGCGGCATTTGTTTTGTTGTTGGTCTTGTTTCATTTCGTTTCTCATATACTCTCGTTCGTTCGTTCAAGTTTTAAGCTTCGTTTTAATAAAAATATTACGTAATACATAGATAGAAACTACACATATTTTAAGTATCTGTGTGTGTCCGTGTGTTTGGTAAGTAGCTGTGTGTGTGTTACGTGTATGTAAATGAGATTTATATTGTTTGTTTTAACAATTGTGGTGGCTTTTTGTTGTTGCTGTCGCAAAAATTAGTACAAATGAAATCAGCAAAAGTGACAGGGGGAGGAATTGAATAGGTAGGCTGGAGATAACGTGCGGGTTGGCCTGTTGCAGGAAAAGGGGGGGCATTCGGGGCGGCGGCAACAGCAGTTAACATGAGAACTTTTTCGAGTGCAGATTGCGGAAATGTAGAACAGCAGCAGCAGCTCAATTGTGGAGAGTAAAAGGAAATGTTGGAAAAGGGAATGACCTGTATCTGTTCCACACACACACACACGACTATGACGATAGGGCTCCATAAAGGTCAAAGGACATTTAAGCAAACACGCACACACACACCCATACGCGCATTCCTGTATATGTGTGTATGTAGGTAGGCATATTGGTATAGATACCGTTAACAGCTAATTGACTCTGTTTTTTCTCTTAATTGAATTTCGTTTTCAACCTACGACAAATTTAAACATAATTTTGCTTAAAATTTTCAATTTAACCTAATTGTATGAAATTGAATTAAAGGTTTTGATGAATTGATGTACATATGTATATTTCGTCTTAAATGATGTGTGGGAGGATCTTTCTGATTTCTAGAATTAAATTTTTGTTAAATTGAAACTCTATGACAGAATGTCGTCCTTTTTTTTAAAGCACTTGCCCCCACAGACACTAGTTTAAATTCAGATCTGATGCTTTTTTAAATTTCAAATAATCAAAAAGTATCTTTATTGTTTTTTACATCTACATATTATTATATAGAGGAAACGGAGCATTCATGAGAAATCAACTTGGATTTTCCTTTCCATTCTAGTATTTTCATAAAACATAAAAACTCTTATGAGAATAATATGTAATTATAAAAGTATCTTTTTTGTATATAAATTTTTTGTATTATATAATCTGATATCAAATGCTCTCTTGCTTATCACATAGTTAAGTGTGTGAAATCATCAATAAAACCCCATGTATCTACACATGTATGTACGTGTACCATGTATATGTATGTAAGTAGCTATCTAAAGTATATAGTATATCAATGTTTCGTTCTCTCGCTGTGTGTGTGAATGTGTTTCGGATGAATTTTTGTGAATTGAATTTCCTGCAATTTCATGGTGTGCGATTTAAATCAGTGTATGGAATACTATTTTGGGGTTTGGGGCGTGATGTAATAGCGTTAACTAGGTCCCTCCCCTTCCATCCTCTACTTAAAAACACAGAGACAATGACCAAAAAGCAATTGCGATCGGACTTGAGGTTGACCCAGGCGACCCTGTGAAATGACGCCATATATGTATTAAGTATACATATAGTATTATATACTTATATACATGTGTATAGACATCATTGGATTTACAGTAGGGGCAGATGGGGCAAGTGCTCAGGGCGACAGATTTTTTGAGGGGCGCGGCAAACTTCAAGAAATAGAATTAACATTTATTTAGTTTGCTTAATAATTGTTTATTATTAATTAATTCCACACATAATTGAAGTAATAGTTGACAATATGAAAAAGAAGGAGCGGTATTCTCCATAGTGCGGCAGTTTTGGTAAATTCGGCCCTGTCTCATATATGCATGTAGACATAATTGAAATGAATCATCGTCACATTCACATTCATTTATATTAGTTAACGAATTTTTCCGACCCCAATTCTTATTTTCCTTTTGCTTTCACTTCATGTTCTCAAAATGTTTTTTCTTTTCATTTCTTCTTTCCATTTTCTAGTAATAATTCATTGAGGGAAAACACTTTCGGTTTGGATACAATAACATAGAAAGACGAACAAAAACAACAAAAAAAAAATATTCGAAATATTTGATTTGGTAATTGTGAAAAACTGGACGACGACGACGAAGAAAATTTGACATAAAAATCACCAGCTAACCAAAATATAAAATTATGACGACGGACATTTCAATTGTTCGATGGGACCCAAGTCAGGGTCCTGGCAACGAATATATCGATGAATACGAATACGATGGCGGCAATTCGAGTTCCCGCCTCTTTGAACGATCCCGCATCAAGGCATTGGCTGAGGAGCGTGAGAGTGTCCAGAAGAAGACATTCACGAAGTGGGTTAATTCGCATCTTTGCCGTGTTAATTGCCGCATTGCCGATCTCTATATTGATATGCGTGATGGCAAACATTTGATAAAACTATTGGAGGTATTATCCGGTGAAAGATTACCCAAGCCAACAAAGGGTAAAATGCGTATACATTGCCTAGAGAATGTGGATAAGGCATTGCAATTTCTGAGGGAACAACGTGTCCATTTGGAGAATATTGGATCGCATGATATTGTCGATGGCAATGCGTCCCTTAATTTGGGTCTTATTTGGACCATTATTTTGCGTTTCCAGGTGAGTTTTTGAGATTGAACTATTTTTATTATTATCTACTAGTAGGGAGATTTTCTACAATGTCTACAATTTCCTTAAATCAATTTAGATTCAAGATATTACCATCGAGGAGGTGGATAATAAGGAAACCAAATCGGCCAAGGATGCTCTATTGCTTTGGTGCCAGATGAAGACCGCTGGCTATCACAATGTGAATGTACGCAATTTCACAACATCGTGGCGTGATGGTCTCGCCTTTAATGCCATTATCCATAAACACCGTCCAGATCTAGTGCAATTTGAGAAGCTATCGAAAACAAATGCCATACACAATCTGAACAACGCCTTCGATGTGGCTGAGGATAAATTGGGTTTGGCCAAGTTGCTCGATGCCGAAGATGTTTGTGTCGATCATCCTGATGAGAAATCGATTATCACTTATGTGGTCACATATTATCATTACTTTAGCAAACTGAAGCAGGAAACGGTGCAAGGCAAACGTATTGGCAAAGTGGTCGGAATTGCCATGGAGAATGACAAAATGATCCATGACTATGAGCATTTCACAAGTGATCTGCTTAAATGGATTGAGACCACAATTCAATCGTTGGGCGAGCGCGAATTTGAGAATTCATTGGCCGGCGTCCAGGGACAATTGGCGCAATTCTCGAATTACCGCACCATTGAGAAGCCACCGAAATTCGTTGAGAAGGGCAATTTGGAGGTTCTGTTGTTCACTCTGCAATCCAAGATGCGGGCCAACAACCAGAAGCCATATACACCCAAAGAGGGTAAAATGATATCGGACATTAACAAGGCCTGGGAGCGTCTAGAAAAGGCCGAACACGAGCGTGAATTGGCACTGCGCGAGGAGTTGATACGCCAGGAGAAACTGGAGCAATTGGCGGCACGTTTCGATCGCAAGGCATCGATGCGTGAGACCTGGCTGTCAGAGAATCAACGTCTGGTTAGCCAGGATAACTTCGGTTTCGATTTGGCAGCCGTTGAGGCGGCAGCCAAGAAGCACGAAGCCATCGAGACAGATATCTTTGCCTACGAGGAGCGTGTCCAGGCCGTTGTGGCCGTTTGTGATGAGCTCGAGTCGGAACGCTATCATGATGTGAAGCGTATCCTTTTGCGCAAGGATAATGTGATGCGTCTGTGGACCTATTTGTTAGAGTTGTTGCGCGCTCGTCGCATGCGTTTGGAGATCTCGTTGCAATTGCAACAGAACTTCCAGGAGATGCTCTACATTCTGGACAATATGGAGGAGATCAAACAGCTCTTGATGACCGATGACTATGGCAAGCATTTGATGGGAGTCGAGGATCTCCTGCAGAAGCACTCTCTCGTCGAGGCTGACATTAATATTCTGGGCGAGCGGGTGAAGGTTGTTGTCCAGAACTCGCAGAAGTTCCTCAGTGACGATCCTGAATCGTATAAGCCATGCGATCCTGAGATTATTGTCAGTCGTGTCCAGCAATTGGAGGATGCCTACGCGGAGCTAGTGCGTCTGGCTGTGGAGCGCCGCAGCCGCCTGGAGGAGAGCCGCAAATTGTGGCAATTCTATTGGGATACCGCCGACGAAGAGAACTGGATCAAGGAGAAGGAGCAAATTGTGTCAACCGATGAGATTGGTCACGATCTGACCACTGTCAATCTATTGTTGAGCAAGCACAAGGCTTTGGAGTCGGAGATCACCTCGCACGATCCCCAATTGCAGAATGTTGCCAAGGTGGGAGCCGAGCTCATCACTGAGGGACACTTTGGAGCCGATCGCATCAAGGATCGCCTTAAAGAGATCCTTTCGAAGTGGGATCATCTGCTCGATCTCACCAAGTATCGCCGTCAACGTCTCGAGAATGCTGTCGAGTATTTCCAATTGTTTGCCGATGCCGACGATGTGGATAACTGGATGCTCGATACTCTGCGTATCGTTTCCAGCGAGGATGTCGGTCGCGATGAGGCCAATGTCCAGTCGCTGCTCAAGAAGCACAAGGATGTGGCCGATGAGTTGAAGAATTATGCCGAGGTAATCGATGCCCTGCACAAGCAGGCCGAAACTCTCAAGCTTAACGAGGCGGAGAAGGCGAATGTGGACAAGCGACTGGAGGCTATCGATAGCCGTTACAAGGAGCTTACCGAGCTGGCCAAGTTGCGCAAACAGCGTCTCCTCGACGCCCTCAGTCTGTACAAGCTGATGTCTGAGGCGGATGGCGTGGAGCAATGGATTAAGGAAAAGACTAAAATGTTGGACACCATGGTGCCGGGCAAGGATATCGAAGATGTTGAGATTATGAAGCATCGCTTCGAGGGCTTCGACAAGGAGATGAATGCGAATGCCTCCCGTGTGGCTGTGGTCAATCAACTGGCCCGCCAGCTCCTCCATGTCGAGCATCCCAATTCCGATGAGATTCTCGAACGTCAGAATCACCTTAACCAGGAGTGGTCGACGTTGCGTGAGAAGGCCGAAGCTAAGATGGATGACCTGAAGTCGGCCCATGGCGTACAGACCTTCTACATTGAATGCCGCGAGACCATCTCGTGGATTGAGGACAAGAAGCGCATCCTGACCGAGACAGACAGCCTGGAGATGGATCTAACCGGTGTGATGACCCTGCAACGTCGTCTTAGCGGCATGGATCGCGATTTGGCTGCCATTCAAGCTAAATTGTCCAGCTTGGGACGCGAGGCCGATAGCATTGAGGCTGAGCATCCCGAGGAGGCGGCTATCATACGCGAGCGCATTGCCCAGATTGAGCTCATTTGGGAGCAATTGACCCAAATGCTGAAGGAGCGTGATTCCAAACTGGAGGAGGCTGGCGATTTGCATCGCTTCCTGCGCGATCTGGATCACTTCCAGACCTGGCTGACCAAGACCCAAACCGATGTGGCCTCCGAGGATACACCCACATCGCTGCCAGAAGCCGAGAAGCTGCTCAATCAGCATCAATCCATCCGGGAGGAGATCGACAACTATACGGAGGACTACAAGAATATGATGGAGTATGGCGAACGCTTGACATCCGAGGGCAGCACCTCGGATGATCCGCAATATATGTTCTTGCGTGAACGCCTGAATGCCCTCAAGGATGGGTGGGAGGAATTGCATCAGATGTGGGAGAATCGTCAGGTGTTGCTGTCCCAGAGCCTGGATCAGCAGCTCTTTAATCGCGATGCCCGCCAGACTGAGGTGCTGCTTAGCCAGCAGGAGCACTTCCTTAGCAAGGATGATACGCCCGTGAATCTGGAGCAGGCCGAAAATCAATTGAAACGTCACGAGGCCTTCCTTACCACCATGGAGGCGAATGATGACAAGATCAATACGCTGCTCCAAGTGGCCGACACTTTGGTCGAGAAGGATCACTTTGATGCGGACAAGATTGGCAAACGGGCCGAGAATATCACCGGACGTCGTGATGACAATCGTCAGCGTGCCTTGGATCAGCACGAGAAGCTCAAGAACCAGGTTAAGCTGCACGAATTCTTGCAGGATCTGGAGGAGCTGGCCGAATGGGTGCAGGAGAAGTATGTCACCTCACAGGACGAGACATACAGAAGCGCAAAGACAATTCACTCCAAGTGGACGCGTCACCAGGCCTTTGAGGCTGAGATTGCCGCCAATAAGGAGCGTCTCTTTGAGGCTGAGAAATCCGCCCAAGAGCTGTCCAAGGAGAAGCCCGAATTCAAGGATGTCATCGAGCCGAAGCTTAAGGAGCTGGCCAAACAATTCGATGACCTGGAGGTCCATACCAAGGAGAAGGGCGCCATGCTCTTCGATGCCAATCGCGAGGTTCTCGTCCAACAGACCTGCGATGACATTGACTCGTACATCACCGATCTGGAGAAGCAGATTGTCAGCGGCGATACCGCCAATGATTTGACCTCCGTTAACATTCTGATGCAGAAGCAGCAAGTGATCCAGACCCAGATGGCGGTTAAGGCCCGCCAAGTGGAGGAGATAGACAAGCAGACAGAATATCTACAGAAGACCGTGCCCGAGGAGAAGATCGAACCGATTGTGGTGAAGAAGACGGCGGTTCTGGAGCGTTTCGAGAAGATAAAGGCTCCATTGCTGGAGCGTCAGAAGCAACTCGAGAAGAAGAAGGAAGCCTTCCAGTTCTGTCGCGATGTCGAGGATGAGAAACTCTGGATCGATGAGAAGCTGCCTGTGGCCAATTCCAATGACTATGGTAATTCTCTATTCAATGTCCATGTCCTGAAGAAGAAGAACCAATCTCTGGCCACTGAGATCGATAACCATGAGCCCAGGATCAATGCCATCTGCAACAATGGCCGCAAACTGATCGATGAGGGTCACGAGGATGCCAAGAAATTCGAGGCTTTGATCAGTGACCTAACACAGAAGTGGCAGGAACTCAAGGATGCCATCGAGAATCGCAAGAAGCACCTATTGGAGTCGGAGAAGGTGCAACAGTATTTCTTCGATGCCCAGGAGGCCGAATCGTGGATGAGCGAACAGGAGCTATACATGATGGTCGAGGATCGCGGAAAGGATGAGATTAGTGCCCAGAATCTAATGAAGAAGCATGAGAATCTAGAGCAATCCGTGGAGGACTATGCCAACACCATACGTCAATTGGGTGAGGTGGCACGCCAGTTCAGTGGCGATGATGTCTCCAGCGGTGACGCTGTCGCTGTCAAGCAATCCCAGTTGGACAAACTGTATGCCGGCTTGAAGGATTTGGCTGGCGAGAGGCGGGCACGCCTCAACGAAGCCCTTCAGCTCTTCATGCTGAGCCGCGAAGTCGATGATCTTGAGCAATGGATTACCGATCGCGAGGTGGTTGCCGGTTCACAGGAGTTGGGTCAAGATTTCGATCATGTCACACTGTTGTCGGAACGCTTCAATGAATTTGCCCGCGACACCGAGGCTGTGGGTGGGGAGCGTGTGGCCAAGGTCAATGGCATTGCCGATAATCTAATCCAGGCCGGACACTCCGATTCCGCCACAATTGCCGAATGGAAGGACAATCTGAATGAATCGTGGCAGGATCTGCTCGAATTGATCGAGACACGCACCCAAATGTTGGCCGCTTCGCGGGAATTGCACAAATTCTTCCACGACTGCAAGGATGTGCTGGGTCGCATCTTGGAGAAGCAGCATGGCGTATCCGATGAGCTGGGCCGCGATGCTGGCTCCGTTTCAACGCTGCAGCGCAAACATTACAATTTCCTGCAGGATTTGACCACCCTGTACTCACAGGTGCAACAAATACAAGAGGAGTCGGCCAAACTGCAAGATGCCTATGCCGGCGACAAGGCCAAGGAGATAACCAACCGCGAACAGGAAGTCCTCCATGCCTGGGACAATCTGCAGGCCATGTGCGATGCCCGCAAACAGAAACTGGCCGATACCGGCGATCTCTTCCGCTTCTTCAATATGGTACGCATCCTCATGATCTGGATGGAGGATCTAGTGCGTCAAATGAACACATCCGAAAAGCCACGCGATGTCTCCGGCGTTGAGCTGCTGATGAACAATCATCAGAGTTTGAAGGCAGAGATTGATACACGTGAGGATAACTTCGGTGCTTGCATATCCCTGGGAAAGGAGCTCCTCACACGTAATCATTATGCCTCAGCGGATATAAAGGATCGCCTGCTTCAGTTGAGCAACAGTCGCAATGCCCTGCTCCGACGCTGGGAGGAGCGCTGGGAGAATCTACAACTGAGTAAGTGAAACCGTCCCTCATCGCAAAGACGACTTTTTCTAATGTTATCCATCGGTGTGTCCATTCTTTCTTGCAGTTCTGGAGGTCTACCAGTTTGCCAGAGATGCTGCAGTTGCCGAGGCTTGGCTTATTGCCCAAGAGCCCTATCTGCTATCATCGGAGCTGGGACACACAATCGATGAAGTGGAGAATCTGATAAAGAAACACGAGGCTTTCGAAAAATCTGCCGCCGCCCAAGAGGAGCGCTTCAGTGCCCTTGAGCGTTTGACAACGGTAAGTGATCCCAACCCAATCCGTCCCAACTTTTTTCCATTGATTCCATCTCATTCTTTCACACTTATCGCCCATCTCTAGTTTGAGCTTAAGGAAATGAAGAGGCGACAGGAGCTGGCAGAGGAGGCTGAAAGACAACGCATCAAGGAGGAGCAAGAAGCCAAGGCTGCCTCCGAAGCGGCGGAACAGGCCAAACGTGAGGCTGAAAGACGCGATGATGTCGATGTGGGCATATCCCATGATGATGCAGGTATGACCCCAAACCCAATCCGATTCCTTTATCTCCACTAACCTGCATTCCCAACCTCACCCCCCCACCTACATATGTGATCAAGTCCAGTCCAATTGATAATAAATTTCAATTTGAACGTTTCTATGTCCATTCATATTCTTCATGCTTACTAAAAAAACAAACAAAAAATTAAACCAAACCGAACAAAATTCTTCGTCGGATTAACCAACTAACCCAACTCACAATGAAGCTACCAAAGACATGGCTGTCGAATTAGAGCGCGTTGTCGAGACTCAAACAGGTATACCAAGATGCTCATAAAATACATGTACAAATAATCCACATATAATGCTATTTAATAGTTAATCATTTTTGAAAACTTTTTTAAATCAAAATATTTGTGTGTGTGTGTGTTTGTGTTTTAGAGCGGGGCGCCACACCAGGTGCCGCAGGTGAGGGTCAAGAGGGCTATGTGACACGAAAACATGAATGGGATTCCACCACCAAGAAGGCCTCCAACAGATCTTGGGACAAGGTAAGATAAATGGCTAAAACCAACCAGTTGGTGGATTCTAAAAGACTGTTCTTTAACAGGTCTACATGGCTGCACGAAGTGGGCGCATTTCATTCTTCAAAGATCAGAAGGGTTACAAAAGTAATCCCGAATTGACCTTCCGCAGCGAGCCCAGCTATGATCTGCAGGGAGCTGCCATCGAAATTGCCAGTGATTATACCAAGAAGAAGCATGTGCTGAGAGTAAAGTGAGTGAAAAGTGACCCAAAAACCTCATCATATGACATCATATTGACTTCTCGTATCCTTCTCAGGCTCGCCAATGGTGCTGAGTTCTTGCTGCAGGCCCATGATGACAATGAGATGTCCCAATGGGTATCCTCCCTTAAAGCCCAAAGCGATTCGGCAGCTGTGGCAGCCAGCAGATCCCAGACTCTGCCAGCCACTTCACAAAAGGATGAACCAAAGCGCAGATCGTTTTTTACTTTAAAGAAAAAGTAAAACTTCAACCATAAGAGGGTTAAATAAATAAAAAAGAGAGCAGCTAATTAAAAAAAAAAAAAAAAAAACAGAGAAAGAAGAAAAAAAAAACAACCACATGAAACAAATACAACAAAAAATCTATATATATTTTTTTTCATATATTTAAAAGAAACTAAAGAAAAACAAAAAAAAAAAAACAACTCTTATTTCGTAAAAACTTGCAAGAGAAACGAGCAAACCGTAAACAATTATTATGCTTATTAAATTTGCACGATAAACAAAATACTGCTATTATTGATTAAAAAACGTATGTATCTTATTTATTTAAACAAATACAAAGTAATATAAATATAAAACAAAAAATCCAACAAAAATCCCAAAAAAAAAAAGAAAAACAAAAGCCCAAACAATTTGAGGAAGCAAACTCGTGTATGCATTTCAATGTATTCGATAAATAAACGAAATATTCCTTTAAAGTATACCAAAATATATATATATGTGCATGTATATATACATTTTTCGATATATCAGCGATTAGCCAAAATAGTTTTCGGGAAATGTCAAACGCTTTCAGACGGCAAAGGACTAGTGGCTGAGTTATAAAGACTTTTTGTGTTTTTGGACTTGTTATTTGTCCAAGTCCCAAATTGCACCAAACGGCCAAAATAACTAAAAAAATCCAAAAAAATCTTCGATGACTATCATCTGTGTCAAGGATATCCCGACAGTCCTGCTAGGAGCTATTTTGTGATTTTTATGTTTTTTTGGCCTCTTGGTGACATTTGGGACTAGAAAAAATTACAAGTCCAAACAACACAAAAGTTTTTATTTAAGGGAGGATTTGAATGAATTTCAAAACTTCATGTTTTTTTGCAGCTCTAAATATGAAATATCAATTGACATTCAAATTTAGCAACGGCTACGTCGAAAATCCCTACATTTGAGCCCGATTTCCCTCTATTGAGCCCTTTAGTTATTGATCTGTAAAACAGTTATCGATACGTATTATCGATTTATAAACAAGGGTATCGATTCATAAATAGGGTTAACCCCCACCACTATTTATAGCCCACATTTGAGCACCCTATTTATAAATAGGTCCATAAATAGGGGCCTCAAATAGGGGCCTCAAATATGGGCCTCAAATAGAGGCCTCAAATAGGCCGTTAACGCTATTTATTAATCGATACTCCTATATATAAATCGATAATCCAAAAAATTCGATAAAAACTACATTAAAACTTTGAAAATCGGTAGAAAATTGTCCTAAATACAAAAACCTTAACTTTGCCATCCTCTAACTATGCCATTTTTTGGCCGATTTCAAAAAGTCATGTCTTTTTTTGCTGCTCTGAATGTGAGTTATAAATTGGCATTCAAATCTAAAAAACTAATTTTGACCCGATTTTTGAAAAAAATTACAGTGTATACACTGTAAAAATTTTCAAAAATCGGGTCGAAATTTTTTCTTTAAATTTCCGATCCTTTAATAGCATTTGAAAGTATGCAAAAATGTAATAAGAAAGAGATAAAAGTTTTTGAAATCGGTTAAAAATTGTCTAAAATACACCCTAAGGAAAATCAGAATTGTGACTAAAATGTTACCATTTTTTAAACAAATTTTATAAATCCCCAGCTTTGCAATCTTTTATAGTTTTGATGGCATTTGAAAGTAGATACAAATTCTATGAAAACTACATTAAAACTTCTAAAACTAAAATCGGTAGGAAAAATTCGGTGTATTTAGAAGAATCTGAATTTGGACAAAAATTTTACAATCGTTCAAAACCTTAAAAAAAACTCTTTTATTTCAGCTCCCTGAACGACAATTTACGATCATTGTGGCAATCGACGCGGTTCACAAAGGACTTCAATCTGACCAAAGGACTTGCAGATCGTTCTGGAAATAGCCTAGTTATAAGGACATTTATTTTTTTCTTAGTTTTTGTCATTTTGGCGACATACCCCCTTAAGAAAATTCGACACATGTAAATTTCAAAACGCACATTTATTAATATTTTAGTTAGAGTATTTCTTGATTACAATAAACTTATGCTTAAATTATAGTAATTAAACTAAAACTTAATTTTTTTAATGTACCTTATTCAGTTTAGTTATATACTTTTGAGCACAAAATATTCAAAAAGTTTTTAATTAAATTAAAGAAAACAAAGACAAAAACAGAAATAGCAATAGCATTTTATTTTTATTTTAGGAAAAATAGGATTAAATTATATTTAAACAACTGTCTCTTAACTTAAGTAAATAATACTTAAAGTAAATAATAAGAAAAAAAAAAAAAAAAAAAAAAACAAAAACATGGTTTCACTTAGACAAAACACCGCAGGACATTAATCTATTTCGCTAGGATATATTGCTTAATATTCTTAAAGAGTAGGAGCATCGGTGCATTCAATGATTCACGAAATCTTTCCAGAAGTGTTTCGAACGTCCTTCAGGGAGCTGAAATAAAACGAAATTTTTGGTTATATATCAATTAGGTGTCAAACAAAGAAAAAACGCATTATCTAACTATGCCAATTTTTGGCCGATTTCAAAAAGTCATGTATTTTTTTGCTGCTCTGAATGTGAGTTATAAATTGGCATTCAAATCTGAAAAACTAATTTTGACCCGATTTTTGAAAAAAATTACAGTGTATACAGTGTATCTCTTAAAGTTTTTATGGCATTTAAAAGTAGATAAAAAGTCGATAAAAACTACATCAAAACTTTGAAAATCGGTAGAAAATTATCCTTAATACAGCCTTCGGAAAATTTCAATTTTGACCAAACATTTTTCAATAACGGTTCTAAAATTTATGCAAAAACCTCAACTTTGCCATCCTCTAACTATGCCATTTTTGGCCGATTTCAAAAAGTCATGTCTTTTTTTGCTGCTCTGAATGTGAGTTATAAATTGGCATTCAAATCTAAAAAAACTAATTTTGACCCGATTTTTGAAAAAAATTACAGTGTATACACTGTAAAAATTTTCAAAAATCGGGTCGAAATTTTTTTCCAAAAGTCCAAGTTTTTGATAGCATTTTAAAGTATGTAAAAATGTAAAAAGATTCAGATAAAAAATTTTGAAATCGGTTAAAAATTGTCTAAAATACAGCCTAACAAAAATTAGAGTTTGGACCAAAATTATACAGATTTTCAAAATTTTTTCAAAAATCCCCAGCCTTGCAATCTCTTAAAGTTTTTATGGCATTTAAAAGTAGATAAAAAGTCGATAATAACTACATCAAAACTTTGAAAATCGGTAGAAAATTATCCTTAATACAGCCTTCGGAAAATTTCAATTTTGACCAAACATTTTTCAATAACGGTTCTAAAATTTATGCAAAAACCTCAACTTTGCCATCCTCTAACTATGCCATTTTTTGGCCGATTTCAAAAAGTCATGTCTTTTTTTGCTGCTCTGAATGTGAGTTATAAATTGGCATTCAAATCTAAAAAACTAAATTTGACCCGATTTTTAAAAAAAATTACAGTGTATACACTGTAAAAATTTTCAAAAATCGGGTCGAAATTTTTTTTTCCAAAAGTCAAAGTTTTTGATAGCATTTTAAAGTATGTAAAAATGTAAAAAGATTCAGATAAAAAATTTTGAAATCGGTTAAAAATTGTCTAAAATACAGCCTAACAAAAATTAGAGTTTGGACCAAAATTATACAGATTTTCAAAAATTTTTCAAAAATCCCCAGCCTTGCAATCTCTTAAAGTTTTAATGGCATTTAAAAGTAGATAAAAAGTCGATAAAAACTACATCAAAACTTTGAAAATCGGTAGAAAATTATCCTTAATACAGCCTTCGGAAAATTTCAATTTTGACCAAACATTTTTCAATAACGGTTCTAAAATTTATGCAAAAACCTCAACTTTGCCATCCTCTAACTATGCCATTTTTTGGCCGATTTCAAAAAGTCATGTCTTTTTTGCTGCTCTGAATGTGAGTTATAAATTGGCATTCAAATCTAAAAAACTAATTTTGACCCGATTTTTGAAAAAATTACAGTGTATACACTGTAAAAATTTTCAAAAATCGGGTCGAAATTTTTTTCCAAAAGTCCAAGTTTTTGATAGCATTTTAAAGTATGTAAAAATGTAAAAAGATTCAGATAAAAAATTTTGAAATCGGTTAAAAATTGTCTAAAATACAGCCTAACAAAAATTAGAGTTTGGACCAAAATTATACAGATTTTCAAAATTTTTTCAAAAATCCCCAGCCTTGCAATCTCTTAAAGTTTTTATGGCATTTAAAAGTAGATAAAAAGTCGATAATAACTACATCAAAACTTTGAAAATCGGTAGAAAATTATCCTTAATACAGCCTTCGGAAAATTTCAATTTTGACCAAACATTTTTCAATAACGGTTCTAAAATTTATGCAAAAACCTCAACTTTGCCATCCTCTAACTATGCCATTTTTTGGCCGATTTCAAAAAGTCATGTCTTTTTTTGCTGCTCTGAATGTGAGTTATAAATTGGCATTCAAATCTAAAAAACTAAATTTGACCCGATTTTTAAAAAAAATTACAGTGTATACACTGTAAAAATTTTCAAAAATCGGGTCGAAATTTTTTTTTCCAAAAGTCAAAGTTTTTGATAGCATTTTAAAGTATGTAAAAATGTAAAAAGATTCAGATAAAAAATTTTGAAATCGGTTAAAAATTGTCTAAAATACAGCCTAACAAAAATTAGAGTTTGGACCAAAATTATACAGATTTTCAAAAATTTTTCAAAAATCCCCAGCCTTGCAATCTCTTAAAGTTTTAATGGCATTTAAAAGTAGATAAAAAGTCGATAAAAACTACATCAAAACTTTGAAAATCGGTAGAAAATTATCCTTAATACAGCCTTCGGAAAATTTCAATTTTGACCAAACATTTTTCAATAACGGTTCTAAAATTTATGCAAAAACCTCAACTTTGCCATCCTCTAACTATGCCATTTTTTGGCCGATTTCAAAAAGTCATGTCTTTTTTTGCTGCTCTGAATGTGATTTATAAATTGGCATTCAAATCTAAAAAACTAATTTTGACCCGATTTTTGGAAAAAATTACAGTGTATACACTGTAAAAATTTTCAAAAATCGGGTCGAAATTTTTTTTTCCAAAAGTCCAAGTTTTTGATAGCATTTTAAAGTATGTAAAAATGTAAAAAGATTCAGATAAAAAATTTTGAAATCGGTTAAAAATTGTCTAAAATACAGCCTAACAAAAATTAGAGTTTGGACCAAAACTATACAGATTTTCAAAAATTTTTCAAAAATCCCCAGCCTTGCAATCTCTTAAAGTTTTTATAGCATTTAAAAGTAGATAAAAAGTCGATAAAAACTACATCAAAACTTTGAAAATCGGTAGAAAATTATCCTTAATACAGCCTTCGGAAAATTTCAATTTTGACCAAACATTTTTCAATAACGGTTCTAAAATTTATGCAAAAACCTCAACTTTGCCATCCTCTAACTATGCCATTTTTTGGCCGATTTCAAAAAGTCATGTCTTTTTTTGCTGCTCTGAATGTGAGTTATAAATTGGCATTCAAATCTAAAAAACTAATTTTGACCCGATTTTTGGAAAAAATTACAGTGTATACACTGTAAAAATTTTCAAAAATCGGGTCGAAATTTTTTTTTCCAAAAGTCAAAGTTTTTGATAGCATTTTAAAGTATGTAAAAATGTAAAAAGATTCAGATAAAAAATTTTGAAATCGGTTAAAAATTGTCTAAAATACAGCCTAACAAAAATTAGAGTTTGGACCAAAATTATACAGATTTTCAAAAATTTTTCAAAAATCCCCAGCCTTGCAATCTCTTAAAGTTTTTATGGCATTTAAAAGCAGATAAAAAGTCGATAAAAACTACATCAAAACTTTGAAAATCGGTAGAAAATTATCCTTAATACAGCCTTCGGAAAATTTCAATTTTGACCAAACATTTTTCAATAACGGTTCTAAAATTTATGCAAAAACCTCAACTTTGCCATCCTCTAACTATGCCATTTTTTGGCCGATTTCAAAAAGTCATGTCTTTTTTTGCTGCTCTGAATGTGATTTATAAATTGGCATTCAAATCTAAAAAACTAATTTTGACCCGATTTTTGAAAAAAATTACAGTGTATACACTGTAAAAATTTTCAAAAATCGGGTCGAAATTTTTTTTTCCAAAAGTCCAAGTTTTTGAAAGCATTTTAAAGTATGTAAAAATGTAAAAAAATTCAGATAAAAAATTTTGAAATCGGTTAAAAATTGTCTAAAATACAGCCTAACAAAAATTAGAGTTTGGACCAAAATTATACAGATTTTCAAAAATTTTTCAAAAATCCCCAGCCTTGCAATCTCTTAAAGTTTTTATGGCATTTAAAAGTAGATAAAAAGTCGATAATAACTATATCAAAACTTTGAAAATCGGTAGAAAATTATCCTTAATACAGCCTTCGGAAAATTTAAATTTTGACCAAACATTTTTCAATAACGGTTCTAAAATTTATGCAAAAACCTCAACTTTGCCATCCTCTAACTATGCCATTTTTTGGCCGATTTCAAAAAGTCATGTCTTTTTTTGCTGCTCTGAATGTGAGTTATAAATTGGCATTCAAATCTAAAAAACTAAATTTGACCCGATTTTTGAAAAAAATTACAGTGTATACACTGTAAAAATTTTCAAAAATCGGGTCAAAATTTTTTTTTCCAAAAGTCAAAGTTTTTGATAGCATTTTAAAATATGTAAAAATGTAAAAAGATTCAGATAAAAAATTTTGAAATCGGTTAAAAATTGTCTAAAATACAGCCTAACAAAAATTAGAGTTTGGACCAAAATTATACAGATTTTCAAAAATTTTTCAAAAATCCCCAGCCTTGCAATCTCTTAAAGTTTTGATAGCATTTAAAAGTAGATAAAAAGTCGATAAAAACTGCATCAAAACTTTGAAAATCGGTAGAAAATTGTCTTTAATACAGCCTTCGGAAAATTTCAATTTTGACCAAACATTTTTCAATAACGGTTCTAAAATTTAAATTTTAGTTTTAATTTTAATTTTAATTTTAATTTTAATTTTAATTTTAATTTTAATTTTAATTTTAATTTTAATTTTAATTTTAATTTTAATTTTAATTTTAATTTTAATTTTAATTTTAATTTTAATTTTAATTTTAATTTTAATTTTAATTTTAATTTTAATTTTAATTTTAATTTTAATTTTAATTTTAATTTTAATTTTAATTTTAATTTTAATTTTAATTTTAATTTTAATTTTAATTTTAATTTTAATTTTAATTTTAATTTTAATTTTAATTTTAATTTTAATTTTAATTTTAATTTTAATTTTAATTTTAATTTTAATTTTAATTTTAATTTTAATTTTAATTTTAATTTTAATTTTAATTTTAATTTTAATTTTAATTTTAATTTTAATTTTAATTTTAATTTTAATTTTAATTTTAATTTTAATTTTAATTTTAATTTTAATTTTAATTTTAATTTTAATTTTAATTTTAATTTTAATTTTAATTTTAATTTTAATTTTAATTTTAATTTTAATTTTAATTTTAATTTTAATTTTAATTTTAATTTTAATTTTAATTTTAATTTTAATTTTAATTTTAATTTTAATTTTAATTTTAATTTTAATTTTAATTTTAATTTTAATTTTAATTTTAATTTTAATTTTAATTTTAATTTTAATTTTAATTTTAATTTTAATTTTAATATTTAGCTGTTCCAAAATGTATGCAAAAAGCTCAACTTTGCCATCCTCTAACTATGCCATTTTTTGTCCGATTTCAAAAAGTCATGTCTTTTTTTGCTGCTCTGAATGTGAGTTATAAATTGGCATTCAAATCTGAAAAACTAATTTTGACCCGATTTTTGAAAAAAATTACAGTGTATACACTGTAAAAATTTTCAAAAATCGAGTCGAAATTTTTTTCTTTAAATTTCCGATCCTTTAATAGCATTTGAAAGTATGCAAAAATGTAATGAGAAAGAGATAAAAGTTTTTGAAATCGGTTAAAAATTGTCTAAAATACACCCTAAGGAAAATCAGAATTGTGACTAAAATGTTACCATTTTTTAAACAAATTTTATAAATCCCCAGCTTTGCAATCTTTTATAGTTTTGATGGCATTTGAAAGTAGATACAAATTCTATGAAAACTACATTAAAACTTCTAAAACTAAAATCGGTAGGAAAAATTCGGTGTATTTAGAAGAATCTGAATTTGGACAAAAATTTTACAATCGTTCAAAACCTTAAAAAAAAACTCTTTTATTTCAGCTCCCTGAACGACAATTTACGATCATTGTGGCAATCGACGCGGTTCACAAAGGACTTCAATCTGACCAAAGGACTTGCAGATCGTTCTGGAAATAGCCTAGTTATAAGGACATTTATTTTTTTCTTAGTTTTTGTCATTTTGGCGACATACCCCCTTAAGAAAATTCGACACATGTAAATTTCAAAACGCACATTTATTAATATTTTAGTTAGAGTATTTCTTGATTACAATAAACTTATGCTTAAATTATAGTAATTAAACTAAAACTTAATTTTTTTAATGTACCTTATTCAGTTTAGTTATATACTTTTGAGCACAAAATATTCAAAAAGTTTTTAATTAAATTAAAGAAAACAAAGACAAAAACAGAAATAGCAATAGCATTTTATTTTTATTTTAGGAAAAATAGGATTAAATTATATTTAAACAACTGTCTCTTAACTTAAGTAAATAATACTTAAAGTAAATAATAAAGAAAAAAACAAAAAAAAAAAAACAAAAACATGGTTTCACTTAGACAAAACACCGCAGGACATTAATCTATTTCGCTAGGATATATTGCTTAATATTCTTAAAGAGTAGGAGCATCGGTGCATTCAATGATTCACGAAATCTTTCCAGAAGTGTTTCGAACGTCCTTCAGGGAGCTGAAATAAAACGAAATTTTTGGTTAAATATCAATTAGGTGTCAAACAAAGAAAAAACGCATTATCTAACTATGCCAATTTTTGGCCGATTTCAAAAAGTCATGTATTTTTTTGCTGCTCTGAATGTGAGTTATAAATTGGCATTCAAATCTGAAAAACTAATTTTGACCCGATTTTTGAAAAAAATTACAGTGTATACAGTGTATCTCTTAAAGTTTTTATGGCATTTAAAAGTAGATAAAAAGTCGATAAAAACTACATCAAAACTTTGAAAATCGGTAGAAAATTATCCTTAATACAGCCTTCGGAAAATTTCAATTTTGACCAAACATTTTTCAATAACGGTTCTAAAATTTATGCAAAAACCTCAACTTTGCCATCCTCTAACTATGCCATTTTTTGGCCGATTTCAAAAAGTCATGTCTTTTTTTGCTGCTCTGAATGTGAGTTATAAATTGGCATTCAAATCTATAAAACTAATTTTGACCCGATTTTTGAAAAAAATTACACTGTAAAAATTTTCAAAAATCGGGTCGAAATTTTTTTTTCCAAAAGTCAAAGTTTTTGATAGCATTTTAAAGTATGTAAAAATGTAAAAAGATTCAGATAAAAAATTTTGAAATCGGTTAAAAATTGTCTAAAATACAGCCTAACAAAAATTAGAGTTTGGACCAAAATTATACAGATTTTCAAAAATTTTTCAAAAATCCCCAGCCTTGCAATCTCTTAAAGTTTTTATGGCATTTAAAAGCAGATAAAAAGTCGATAAAAACTACATCAAAACTTTGAAAATCGGTAGAAAATTATCCTTAATACAGCCTTCGGAAAATTTCAATTTTGACCAAACATTTTTCAATAACGGTTCTAAAATTTATGCAAAAACCTCAACTTTGCCATCCTCTAACTATGCCATTTTTTGGCCGATTTCAAAAAGTCATGTCTTTTTTTGCTGCTCTGAATGTGAGTTATAAATTGGCATTCAAATCTAAAAAACTAATTTTGACCCGATTTTTGAAAAAAATTACAGTGTATACACTGTAAAAATTTTCAAAAATCGGGTCGAAATTTTTTTTTCCGAAAGTCCAAGTTTTTGATAGCATTTTAAAGTATGTAAAAATGTAAAAAATTCAGATAAAAAATTTTGAAATCGGTTAAAAATTGTCTAAAATACAGCCTAACAAAAATTAGAGTTTGGACCAAAATTATACAGATTTTCAAAAATTTTTCAAAAATCCCCAGCCTTGCAATCTCTTAAAGTTTTTATGGCATTTAAAAGTAGATAAAAAGTCGATAGAAACTACATCAAAAAAATTATCCTTAATACAGCCTTCGGAAAATTTCAATTTTGACCAAACATTTTTCAATAACGGTTCTAAAATTTATGCAAAAACCTCAACTTTGCCATCCTCTAACTATGCCATTTTTGGCCGATTTCAAAAAGTCATGTCTTTTTTTGCTGCTCTGAATGTGAGTTATAAATTGGCATTCAAATCTAAAAAAACTAATTTTGACCCGATTTTTGAAAAAAATTACAGTGTATACACTGTAAAAATTTTCAAAAATCGGGTCGAAATTTTTTTCCAAAAGTCCAAGTTTTTGATAGCATTTTAAAGTATGTAAAAATGTAAAAAGATTCAGATAAAAAATTTTGAAATCGGTTAAAAATTGTCTAAAATACAGCCTAACAAAAATTAGAGTTTGGACCAAAATTATACAGATTTTCAAAATTTTTTCAAAAATCCCCAGCCTTGCAATCTCTTAAAGTTTTTATGGCATTTAAAAGTAGATAAAAAGTCGATAATAACTACATCAAAACTTTGAAAATCGGTAGAAAATTATCCTTAATACAGCCTTCGGAAAATTTCAATTTTGACCAAACATTTTTCAATAACGGTTCTAAAATTTATGCAAAAACCTCAACTTTGCCATCCTCTAACTATGCCATTTTTTGGCCGATTTCAAAAAGTCATGTCTTTTTTTGCTGCTCTGAATGTGAGTTATAAATTGGCATTCAAATCTAAAAAACTAAATTTGACCCGATTTTTAAAAAAAATTACAGTGTATACACTGTAAAAATTTTCAAAAATCGGGTCGAAATTTTTTTTTCCAAAAGTCAAAGTTTTTGATAGCATTTTAAAGTATGTAAAAATGTAAAAAGATTCAGATAAAAAATTTTGAAATCGGTTAAAAATTGTCTAAAATACAGCCTAACAAAAATTAGAGTTTGGACCAAAATTATACAGATTTTCAAAAATTTTTCAAAAATCCCCAGCCTTGCAATCTCTTAAAGTTTTAATGGCATTTAAAAGTAGATAAAAAGTCGATAAAAACTACATCAAAACTTTGAAAATCGGTAGAAAATTATCCTTAATACAGCCTTCGGAAAATTTCAATTTTGACCAAACATTTTTCAATAACGGTTCTAAAATTTATGCAAAAACCTCAACTTTGCCATCCTCTAACTATGCCATTTTTTGGCCGATTTCAAAAAGTCATGTCTTTTTTTGCTGCTCTGAATGTGAGTTATAAATTGGCATTCAAATCTAAAAAACTAATTTTGACCCGATTTTTGGAAAAATTACAGTGTATACACTGTAAAAATTTTCAAAAATCGGGTCGAAATTTTTTTTTCCAAAAGTCCAAGTTTTTGATAGCATTTTAAAGTATGTAAAAATGTAAAAAGATTCAGATAAAAAATTTGGAAATCGGTTAAAAATTGTCTAAAATACAGCCTAACAAAAATTAGAGTTTGGACCAAAATTATACAGATTTTCAAAAATTTTTCAAAAATCCCCAGCCTTGCAATCTCTTAAAGTTTTTATGGCATTTAAAAGTAGATAAAAAGTCGATAATAACTACATCAAAACTTTGAAAATCGGTAGAAAATTATCCTTAATACAGCCTTCGGAAAATTTCAATTTTGACCAAACATTTTTCAATAACGGTTCTAAAATTTATGCAAAAACCTCAACTTTGCCATCCTCTAACTATGCCATTTTTTGGCCGATTTCAAAAAGTCATGTCTTTTTTTGCTGCTCTGAATGTGATTTATAAATTGGCATTCAAATCTAAAAAACTAATTTTGACCCGATTTTTGAAAAAAATTACAGTGTATACACTGTAAAAATTTTCAAAAATCGGGTCTAAATTTTTTTTTCCAAAAGTCCAAGTTTTTGATAGCATTTTAAAGTATGTAAAAATGTAAAAAGATTCAGATAAAAAATTTTGAAATCGGTTAAAAATTGTCTAAAATACAGCCTAACAAAAATTACAGTTTGGACCAAAATTATACAGATTTTCAAAAATTTTTCAAAAATCCCCAGCCTTGCAATCTCTTAAAGTTTTTATGGCATTTAAAAGTATATAAAAAGTCGATAAAAACTACATCAAAACTTTGAAAATCGGTAGAAAATTATCCTTAATACAGCCTTCGGAAAATTTCAATTTTGACCAAACATTTTTCAATAACGGTTCTAAAATTTATGCAAAAACCTCAACTTTGCCATCCTCTAACTATGCCATTTTTTGCCCGATTTCAAAAAGTCATGTCTTTTTTTGCTGCTCTGAATGTGAGTTATAAATTGGCATTCAAATCTAAAAAACTAATTTTGACCCGATTTTTGAAAAAATTACAGTGTATACACTGTAAAAATTTTCAAAAATCGGGTCGAAATTTTTTTTTCCAAAAGTCCAAGTTTTTGATAGCATTTTAAATTATGTAAAAATGTAAAAAGATTCAGATAAAAAATTTTGAAATCGGTTAAAAATTGTCTAAAATACAGCCTAACAAAAATTAGAGTTTGGACCAAAATTATACAGATTTTCAAAAATTTTTCAAAAATCCCCAGCCTTGCAATCTCTTAAAGTTTTTATGGCATTTAAAAGTAGATAAAAAGTCGATAAAAACTACATCAAAAATTTGAAAATCGGTAGAAAATTGTCTTTAATACAGCCTTCGGAAAATTTCAATTTTGACCAAACATTTTTCAATAACGGTTCTAAAATTTATGCAAAAACCTCAACTTTGCCATCCTCTAACTATGCCATTTTTTGGCCGATTTCAAAAAGTCATGTCTTTTTTTGCTGCTCTGAATGTGAGTTATAAATTGGCATTCAAATCTAAAAAACTAATTTTGACCCGATTTTTGAAAAAAATTACAGTGTATACACTGTAAAAATTTTCAAAATCGGGTCGAAATTTTTTTTCCAAAAGTCAAAGTTTTTGATAGCATTTTAAAGTATGTAAAAATGTAAAAAGATTCAGATAAAAAATTTTGAAATCGGTTAAAAATTGTCTAAAATACAGCCTAACAAAAATTAGAGTTTGGACCAAAATTATACAGATTTTCAAAAATTTTTCAAAAATCCCCAGCCTTGCAATCTCTTAAAGTTTTTATGGCATTTAAAAGTAGATAAAAAGTCGATAAAAACTACATCAAAACTTTGAAAATCGGTAGAAAATTATCCTTAATACAGCCTTCGGAAAATTTCAATTTTGACCAAACATTTTTCAATAACGGTTCTAAAATTTATGCAAAAACCTCAACTTTGCCATCCTCTAACTATGCCATTTTTTGCCCGATTTCAAAAAGTCATGTCTTTTTTTGCTGCTCTGAATGTGAGTTATAAATTGGCATTCAAATCTAAAAAACTAATTTTGACCCGATTTTTGAAAAAAATTACAGTGTATACACTGTAAAAATTTTCAAAAATCGGGTCGAAATTTTTTTTTCCAAAAGTCCAAGTTTTTGATAGCATTTTAAATTATGTAAAAATGTAAAAAGATTCAGATAAAAAATTTTGAAATCGGTTAAAAATTGTCTAAAATACAGCCTAACAAAAATTAGAGTTTGGACCAAAATTATACAGATTTTCAAAAATTTTTCAAAAATCCCCAGCCTTGCAATCTCTTAAAGTTTTAATGGCATTTAAAAGTAGATAAAAAGTCGATAAAAACTACATCAAAACTTTGAAAATCGGTAGAAAATTGTCTTTAATACAGCCTTCGGAAAATTTCAATTTTGACCAAACATTTTTCAATAACGGTTCTAAAATTTATGCAAAAACCTCAACTTTGCCATCCTCTAACTATGCCATTTTTTGGCCGATTTCAAAAAGTCATGTCTTTTTTTGCTGCTCTGTATGTGAGTTATAAATTGGCATTCAATTTTTGAAAAAATTACAGTGTATACATATTTTTTTTTATTTAAAATATCATTGTGTTCATGTTGTAAGGCTTTTCTTGGAAATGTTCTTGGTCGAACTAATTGTATAAATATTAAGAATTTATTTTCCTTTTAATTACTTTAGTAAATACTGTTGCAAAGCTTTGACTAAGAGCTTTTAGTCTTCGATGAAGGACTTAGCAACAGACTCGATAATTTATTGTAGGGCATTTCGATGAGCAACGTAAAGAATATAGCCAGAATATAAACAATTACTGAATAGCCCGCAAAAAGAATGCACTGCAAAAGAGAAAGAGAGTTTAATGGAACGTTTTATCATTTTTCTCGACCACTTACCAATATGATCGCACTTGATTCCAAGCTTTGACTCTGCAGGTAACTACCACTAGAGATTACAATGGGATTGAGTAAATAGATGGCATAAGTCACCCGACTGGTTTTCTGCACCCAATCGCTTCTGAAGATGCTAAGAACCCATTGCCAGGATTTGGCCAAATCAAGGTTGGAATTACTTAATATGATTTGACCAGCCATCGCAGAGATTACAAGGCGTATAATAATCATTCCGATGATTATGAGCCCTGTCGATGGTAAATCACCGTACTGAACGCGCACCATCGTGCCCAGAATAAGAGCAGCCACGGCGAGCTTCTGCCAGAGATTGGGGAAGAGATAGTGAAAGGGTGACATAGGCAGATTATAGGCATGCCAGTAGCCATAGATACCGCCCACCGCATAGGTGAGAAAACGTGTTTTGGCACTAATATAGAACCAATCGCCCATTAGAAAGAAATTCTCGAAATCGGGTTTCACATCCCGCATTATCAACCAGGTGTAGATTAAATTTCCCATCACCAGAATGCCCACAGTGGAACGCGTCAATTTGGGTTGTCGTGTATGGATGTAGAGTAAGAGCATGGCCACCAGATGGAGCTGCATGTCACAGCCCAGCGACCAGGTCCAATTGCAACACAGTTCCTTCTGGGCATATAGATTCTGGATGAAGAGGGCATTGCGCCACCAATATTTTGAGCATATCTCATCCAAAGGTTCAATGATATGGAAGATCGAGACCTGCCGCAAATAGGTAAACATCGTCATCGCTATCACCGTGGTCACAAAATTCAGGGGCACTAGACGAAGATATCGATGCAAAACTTGACGCAAGAAGCGCATGACATTTCCACTCAAATGATCCTCGGCTATCATTTGCTGTTCCTTCTTGTTGCCCAGAAAATTTGATACAGTTAGAAAGCCACTGAAACAACAATAGAAACTTGGATAACCAAACCACATTTAATGATGCTCCGCAATACGTTACCTAACCACAAAGAATACCTCCATCACAAAGGGCCAGTAACTGTGTCGCATTGTCATGTGGACCATCTGTTCGGCCATCACCGGGGATGGGTCGGAGGAAAAGAATTTATACCATATTACATGGACGGCCAGCAGGCTGAAGGCAGAAAAGACGCGGAGACCATTGATCGAGTAGTTCTCCTTATCCGGATGCGGATCCGCAAAAAGACGTTGCCAATTTGTGGCAATGTTAAAGCATTGTAATACACGATTTTTGGCACAAAAATCCGTGGAGCCCAACAACAATAGGAGACCATTAAGAGCCAAAGTCGCCAGCAAGATTTTCCATATGCCACTTTCATAGAATTTCGCTGTTAATTCGGGTTTCTTGGTGTACACCAATTTCGGTTGCATTTGCCAGCGCTGCCAAATCTCACCGCGGGCTAGAGCACTTTGCAGCAACTCCTCCACTTGCTGCATTTCGCAACTTCTGGGCAGGCATAGACCCAAATGCAACATGGGTGTTTCCATTATCTTGGTTTTCAAGTGCCACGGAGAATTCGCCTGTATGTAGGCCATGCGATAGTCAAACTCAAATGGGGCAACTTCCCTCAAAAGTTCAGCTTGCTGATTGGTCAAATCCTTGAGCATGGGTGTATTCACAGCACGGCAGGTGACAGCATTGCCCAGAAAATGATTTGGCCCAAACATGAAGTTTGTCAGATCCCTAGGCGAAGCATCCAGAGCTGCGTAGTGGAGTGGAGCAATCTTTTAGAGGAGCAGAAGCACGACTCTTTAATCCATCTTACCCTTCAAGGCCCACGAATTTTGTTGCTTTGCAGCTTCATCAAGCATCAAGAGCTGCTCTTCGCATGGCGTCAATGGCTTCGTTAGATTCCCCAAGTCCTTAGGAACTACAGCCACCAAATCGTCCATTAATGAACAGGAACAGCAACCGAACAGTCCCCATAGAACTAAAATTGGCAAATTGAACCAAATCTGTTGGAATTTCATCTTCTGTGCGATCACCTAGAGCTTTATGAGAAAACTGTTTAAGTGAAATCTTAAAAACCACCTTAAAAAATTAGTTAGAACAAAGTACTAATACACTACAACGTACTGACCATATCGACATTGTAATCTGCTACCGATTCACATTCATATATATATATATATATTTGCCGATCCAGATCAATTGCGATCAATTGGGAAAGAAATTTCTTCGTAATTGAGGTAGTTAAATTTTATTTAATTTCGAATTATAAGTATTAACACGCATTAAAGTGTATCGAAACTTCGGCTAAGGGAGAAATGAGAATGAGAGTCATTACTTTTAATACCAAGCTTAATCCCGTGCCTAATCTCACTTAACAACTTTTCGCGTTTCCCAAATTATCTAATAAATTAAAAACGTATATAGAACTTTCCTGAACTTTGTATTACTTAACGTACTTAGTGTACATTTCATTATTATTCCATTTGAATGTTCATTTGGGTATTGAACTTTGGATTACATAATGTTAAATAGAACACTTTTTTTTATTATTATTTATTAAAAGTAATTACTGCAAATTAAATGGCCGTGTGGCTTTTGAAAATTGACTGAATTGTATAGAGAGTTTAACATAGCATAGTTTTAGGAAACTGGACTAAAATTTGAATATACATAAATATAATTAGATGCACTTACACTAATCATTTACCACTACTACTAATAATAATACAAAACCCGAATACAAAACCAGTAATAAAAATCAGGAATTCAATTCAAATGACAGGCCAGCAATTTCGAATACAAAACCTAAACAATATTTATTAAATTTAAAATTTTTCATGCATAAGGATAACTTAAAAAATTTGGAATTCTATTTCTTAAAGAAGCATCTGTTAATGTAGACTAACAGTCGATGTTTAACTGGATGACCAAGGAAAAATTCTTGTCCATTTCCTGAGCTTCTTTGATCTTGTTTCGAATTTTTGTAATAATTTGATTAAAACGGCGTTCGCGTCTTGCCTTAAACATGTGGTCAATTGCATCGGCTCCATTGAGTATCCTCGGTCGGATCCGTGGGTCAATTGCATCGGCTTCATTGAGTATCCTCGGTCGGATCCGTGGGCCTTTTCCAATCGAGGAGTTGTAAGTTTTTGGCCTCTTTTTTTCATTCTCTTTCTTCCAATTTTTCTCTTTTTTCTTCCAAATTTTCTCTATTTTCTTCCTATTTGTCTCTTTCTTCTTCTTGTCATCCACCCTACGTTTTTTTTTTGTAATGATGCGTGGCAAGGGTTTGGCGCATATATCGCAACAATTGACATGACTACTTTGCTCCGTGGAATCCAATTCCAACAAGTTATTCGAGGATTCTTCAAATGGTCTGCCGTTTTTCAGAAAGAAACGTTCATCGACGGATAAAGGATTATCTCTCACAGCCATTGTCCCACTTGTCACTAAGGTTACTCTTTTATAATCCATAGATTTACTTCTAAAAGAAAAAAAGTATAAATATAAATATTTTATTCTGTGAAAATGACTGATCTTGTTGCGAACGTGTTGTGTACTGAGGAAATCAAGGTTCTAACTTTGAATTGGGATATTTCCCGCCTACTTCGACTTAATTTATTTAATAAACCAGCACACTTTGATTTCATTTACTACCTTTGAAATTGATTTTTCGAAAAAGATTTACTTCTAAAAGAAACTAAGTATAAATATAAATATTTTGTTCTGTGAAAATGACTTCTCTTGTTGTGAACTTGTTGTGTACTGAGGAAATCAAGGTTCTAACTTTGAATTGGGATATTTCCCGCCTACTTCGACTTAATTTGTTTAACAAACCAGCACACTTTGATTTCATTTACTACGACCTTTGAGATTGATTTTTCGAAAAACTGTAGGAGTTCTTCAAGACTTAGCCGGAATCGATTCGCAATATAAGACTTACTTAGTCCTGTCGCATTGCTTTAAATTGGTGGGGTGATCGCTTTTATCTATATGTATGAATGAATGCTATATCTAGGTGTTCATTTAGACCGACTCGGTTATTTATGCTGATCAGGAAAATATATATCTTAAGGCATCCAAAATAATAACGAGCATATGAAAAGCTTTGCACCCCACAAGTAGGCAACAAAAAATTTATTTCACAAAAACTGTCATAAAATCTTAAATCGAATAGTTTTAAATATTTCAATAGAGATAAAACAATTTCAAATCGAAAACAATCAAGAGTCCAGCAGAAATCCAAAATTCAATTTGCCTTAACTTACCTATTTATACATATCTTTGAGAATAATGAATATCATTATGTGATTGATAAGAAAACTGGTTTTTTAGTAGTATTTAATAGAAGAACTGGTAAGTAAGTTTGCTCATGTCCTCACTGACTTAATTTGGCACTTTATTATTATTTTTCAATTGGTATTTGTTTATTAATCAAAAATTGTACAATCGTATAAGTATTTGCATATATATAGTATATATTATATATATGTATATAAAAAAATTAATATTAGTTATTAAGTTTAGTTAGTTTATCCATTTAACTTGGTATCTATACAACAAGAGTTAAGATTAATACAAAAAAAAAAACATAAAGTAAAATAAAACGATCAAAAAAATAGTATTGCATTAATTCAGATAATAATAAGGATGGGTAGTGGAAAGGGGGGGGGGTGGATATGTGTGCATAATGTGGATTCAATAGGATTGGTTTTTTGGTCGAATTCGGCATCCATTTCCAATCCGTTTGGCCTTTCATTTTAATTTGCTGCTTGTCAAATGAAACTAAAGCCGGCCCCGAAAAGAACAAGCAAAAGAAGAAGGGAGAAGAAGGAAAAGAAAGACAAAGAATCACTTGCGATTGCGCAACTCAATAATGGTGGCTCCCGAGCCACGACGCAAATGCTGATGGTGTGGTAGATGCTGCTGCTGCTGGTGCTGGGAATGCTGTAAATGATGCTGTACATGCGGATGATGATGATGATGCACTGGCTCATCGGCATAGATGAGCCGCTTGGAGTCCACCTCACTGCTGCGTCGCACAATGCTGGCCGTATCCTTGTTCAGTTCCACTGTCGGTGCAGGAGAACGCGAGTCAAGCGAATACTTTGGCTGCAGCGGATATTTAGTGGGTGGACCAGTTGGAGCAGGTGTCCTGCCATACTGATGATGCACAGACTGCTGATGCTGTTGATGATGATGATGATTATCCTCCTCATGGCCATGCAAGACGCGATAAAGATCTGGTGCCTGCTGGTGCAAGCCCCGCAAATAGATTTGCTTCTTGTTTTCCGTTTCGTGCGGATGAGGGGTCAGCGATAGATCATCCTGCTCATCATCGTTGCCAGCTATTTTGGTCAAATCCTTTTGACTGCGACTAATCAGATTGACAATCGATGGACTCTTCAGTCCACTCTTCAATGAGTTATCCTTGCCGCTGGAAAAGAGATGCGGCTGCGATTTGTATGCCGATGAGTGGGCCAGACCCGGTGCCGGCTCGGGTCTACTACTACCACCAGCCTGATAGCCATTACTTGGATAATTGTTCCGCGTTAGCTTCTCAATGTAAATGGGACTAGGATCATTGCCGCCATTCATGCCATGGACATTGAAGCTTTTGCTACGATTCAAGACCTTGGCGTAAGTGCGTGCCGGTTTGGCCGGGCCAGGGGGTATCGGTGCGACGACTCCCACGCCCATCCCTACTCCCGAACCCACTCCAACTCCAATTGAACGTGGTCCTGCCCCAGAACCCTGACCTTGACCTGTACCTGGTGACGATTGAACATAGGTGGTACTTGTCCCATTGATCACACGATGATTTGTTGGTGGTGGCAGCGGTTGTTTGCGTTGTTCATGCAATTTACGGGGCAAGGTCTGAGCGGAACGATAGTCCTGGTGCAGGTTGAGATTGGGCGTGGAGCCACTGAAACGTTGGCCATGCTTCTGATACCGTCCAAGCGTATGACTGCTGGTCACTGGCGGCGGCGGTGGCGGTGGCGCAGGTCCTCGTGATGTCTCATAATAGTCATCCTCACGCTGCTGTTCGCCGTGCTGCTCCCGGTTCTGGTCGTAGCGTTGACGCGGACGACGTTCGTAGATATTCTCCTTGCCATACAATGAGCTGGAATATGGATCCTCGCCCAGATAATAACGTTGTCGTGGACTCAACTGCAATTGGGGATCAGCTGATTCGGCTCTTTTGAAATTCTGACGTCCCGAACTCTGAGATTCTGGCTTGAGTGGTTGACGCTCCCGATCCCTTACCCTCTCTCGTTCTCGTTCCCGCTCCCTTTCCCTTTCCCTGCGCCTTTGATTGTCACTTGTCGAGTCATCGGAGTCATTGCTACTATGGTGTCGTGGTCCACCACCAATGTGACCATCAATGACATTATATTGCTGATATGTGGTCATGCCATTTCCGTCCAGGCCAATCTGATTACCATGATTACCACCAGCTCCTCCTGCTCCTGGACTAGGCGACTGTTCGCGGGATTTATTCGATGCGGATTTCATGCGAAATTTCCTCTCCGCGCTGACTGAGCGTATCTTACTGACCAGCTTGCGCAACGAGTTGCCAATCACCTGACCCATGCGGCTGGGCTTGCTGCCACTCAATGCTGACAGATTTGAGGTGGAGGCGGATGTGGTGCCGTTCCCGGGTCGTAGAGTACCACCCGTGCTGGAGACTGGCGGATAGCTTGAGGTTGGAGCAAATCGGGTACGCTGCTGCTGCTTGCGACTGAGCGTCATGGTGGAGCTCGGTGGCATTTCTCTGGAGGAAGACGGTGGCGGCGGCGGACGTGTAATAAGGTAGTCCACCTGTGGCGATGAAGAACGGCTACGGCTACGTGGTGGCGGCGAGTAATCCGGCGGAGGCTCCAATTGACTCACTGATTGACTCACAAGGCCACTGGCACTCCTTGATTGCGCAAGAGTATGGACAAGGTTGGAGGAGCTTTGCTCCCCCAGTTTCTTTTCAATGGCACGTCGACGCTGTGGAACTGTGGGTCTGCTGGTGCTCCCACCAACTCCACTTCCACCGGAGTATTCCATGGCAGCAGCAGCAGATGGCAGAGGTGGCGGGGGTGAGGGCTCATAGCTTTTACCCCTAAATCCATTCGTCGAATTAATCCCAACTCCAACACCAACTCCATTGACTAATGGTTGTCCATTACCATTAATGTGAGTGTTATTATTGTTGTTGTTGTTGATAATATTCTGACGATAAGCCGATCTCTTGTGGGAAGCTTCTTCAGTTTGATTTAAACGCAATGGATTTGGTCCCGGACCCGGACCCGGACCAGGTCCTGGTATGGCCTCTAGATCATCAAGGGCATCGCGTGAGCCACGCATTGATCGTGCAAGAAATTGTGAGGAGAGACTCTGACGCTTTTGCTGCAGGATATCCTCACGACTGACATAGCTATCCTTGACCAGGCTATCGTGATTAGTGTTGGTTCCAGCGGCAGCTTTAATAGAGCCAGAGCCACCAGGGCCAGCACTTGGCTTGGTATTCTTGTTGTTGTTGTTCTTAAGACCATTGCGTCGCACGGTCTCCTGGAGATCTTCACGAAACGCTTGCGAGGAGAAGTGATTGGCTGTCGATGCCCCAATCTCCTTGCGTTCCGACCAATTTGATATGCCCTGAAAATATTTGGAGCGACCTACTGGTCCTGCAGCTCCGGTTGGAGCTCCACCAGAGGATGGAGCTTTACGTTCCAGAGTGGCAGCTGTGGTCAAGGGGGTGACTCTTTCCCGCTCCCGATCTCTCTCCCTTTCAGCACTGCGTGGCAAGGTTTGTGGATGATGATGATGATGATGTTGCTGCTGTTGACTGGCGGCCACATAATTGGGCTGACTCTGCGATTTGATGGTGACATTGAAATAACTCTTTTTTGTCGGCTCCACATCGGCTTCAGCATCTACATCGTCACGCGAATCATTCGATGCTGTCGACTCACTACCGAAATGGGATTCCAACCATTTCATGGTTTCACCCTTGCGTGTCTCCTCCTCACGATCAAAATCCAGGGGTCTCTTGGTCAGGGCATCTTTACGATCGGCCAGCAGGGCCACCTCTGCAAATGGGAAACAGGATTGTAATTAATGGAATTTAACTAGCATGGCGATTTTTCAATTAACCAACCCTTCTGCTGCTGTTGTTGAGAGCGTCGCAACTTGCGCATCCGAGCCGACAGGCTATCCCAATCACCGGGACGCTCCAGATCACCACCGTCCTTATCCATTTGCGTTGTTTCGGCAGCGTAACGCATTTCGGTGGATACCAGCTTGCCGTTGGCTAGCACATCCACATGCTGCTCGTCACGCTGTTTGAAATAACGTTGATTCGATGCCGTTGTGGTCACCTGTTCACCCAACAGTGCATTCCCTTCTCCTTCTGGCAGTTCGTCGTCAACGATGAGCTCGTGTTCGGTTGTCTGTTTATTTTCTGTTACCAATGTACCATCCTCTTGGGCCAGACAACGTTTCTGTGTGTCCTCCGAATCGATGGTTTTCCTTGATTTACTTCGATTGGCTATGACTTTGGGTCCGAGAGGTACCAAAGCCCGTTGGCTCTCCGGTGAACAGAGTGCGGCCTCAAGATCTTCAACACCGTCGCGCACAGCGTTTACGTAGGTCTGCAATAGAAGAATATAGTATTGTTTAGTAATTGAACTCCGACTTCCCTATGAAGAAGAAGTAGAAGATGCCTCTTGCATCACAGAGCTTGATGCAATGACTGCACATTGCTAGACAGCTAGCAAGCTATCCATCCATCTATGCACATGTATCTATCCCGTTTCCACTCCCTTTGACTCTCCTAGCACTATTCGTATTCAGAGCAAGACCAGTAACCACACACACACACACACTCAACAAACACACATGTATGTATGTATGTACATATATACATATGTATGTATGTAGGTACACAATTCGAATTCAAAATTCCAGTTACTTGAAGGGGAACGTCATTGAGTTAACGGTACCAGAATGCAAAAAGGAAAAAAACACAAAACACTAAAGAAGAATAGACATCTCAAGGTCGCATTGCAGTTGCGCAGGCATAAGCATGCCTGGCTGACCACTCATCGACTCATCTTCTCCTGAAGATTTTGAGCTGCAACAAAACAAAACACGTCCACATCTCCGTCGACGTCTCCGTCTGCGTTAACGTCGGCGTCGTCTTTGACGACGCGTAGTCATCATTTTAGTCGCTGCTGTTGTCGACCTTGTTTAACGGTATCGCTCGTAGAAAGTGTTTTTTTTTCGTTGTTGTTGTTGGAAACTTGAATGCCGACAACAACAATGTAGATAACCCCCTCCCAACCGTCTCTCTCCCACTCTATCTCTGACTTCATCTCTTGTTGTTGCCTCCTCTAGGCAATTGGCAAAAGATTTGTTGATAGTTTTCATTGAACGATCCAATCTGATCGATGGAATTCGTTAACGATATTTACATATACATATGTACATATTTAGATGCTGTTGTTTTTTTTTTGCCGATTTCTGTTTTTCTGTTTTTTTTTCAGCCTCTGCTGATTAATCATTGGACCAGCAGACAACATTCGAGTTGGCGCCATTTGAAGATCAATGATTAATATAATATTGTGATGACGTTGACGATGACGCAGAGTTGAAGGTTTTTATAATGATGACAAAGAGAGAATGCGAGAGAGAAAGAGAGAGACGCACAGCTGTGATTTTCGATCAAGAGAGTTGACATTGGCTTAAATACCGTTTGAATTGTTAATACATAATCTACTTTGGGTATATACGAATATGTTAGAATTATGCAAATTTTACGCTAATTTAATTTAGATTTAGAGGAAATTTTTTTTTCCATACGACTTGTTAGCCCACAAAATAACGTATACGCAGTGTGTGCCAACTAGACTATCAAATATATTCAGAATGCAAAAAATTGAAATTATTTACACTAAGCCGATTCGAATAATCGTAATTTTTTAGCATAGCACTCTTTCTTTGAAATAAATGTATAATACTATCACACGATGTATGAATAATTAAAGAGAGGGAAAAAGAGAATTTGAATTTAAAAACACAAGAAAAATGTACATATGTACATATTTATCTTAAATTGTAGTTGAACATTTTTTTTTGCGTTAATTTTTTCAGTTGAGGCAATTTTAATTAGTGTGAAAAAAATGATGGGCATGAGATATTGAATCTCTAATTTTCACTCAATACTAACGACAGGCCTCACAGTGATCAACCAGGTGAATATGCTGAGTTGGGAAGACCTTGTAGAATTAACAAATCCAAATATCAATTTGAGGCATTCTGTATCTAAAGAAATTCACTTTATATGAAATCCTATAATGTAACACGAATTAGTCTTCATAAAAAACCTGACCCTAGCAGAGATAAGCGACATTACTAGGAAAACTCATCAGATCCATTGGCTAAATCTAACTTAAATCGCTTTAAATTGTCAATCCAATTTGTGTAATGTCGAGAATGCTTTCTCCGTGACCTTTAACCAAAAGGGTACCAAAAAAAACTACGAAAGAAAAAGCAAAGGGGGAGCAAAAATAAAAAATAACGATCAAATCAACATTTTGATGTCATGTTTTGATTTATCTGCTCGCATGATTCGCTTATTGCCCCCTTGCCTTGGCGTAGCAGCAAACTGAAAATTGTATACGAAATGCCAAAGTGAAGTATGTGTGTAGGTACTTTTCGTGTAGGTACTTCTCTACATACACTGGGCTGGCCTGGCCTGGCCAAGAGCCAACATGGCCAACGCTTGGTAAATCGCATTCAAGTATTCAAATGTTGCCTACCGCTGGCTAGCTGGCTGGCATGCCAAGTGGCCAAAAACAAAAACAGAAAAACCAAATCCAAAAAAAAAAAGAAAAAGAAATCCATAATAAAATCGCAACAAAAAGAGAAATGAGCAAATGTTGCTGTCCAGCAGCAACAGCAGCGGGTGGTTAGGTGGTTAGGATCGGGTCGGATTGGATCGGTTAGAGTTGGTGGTTTTTTTGGGGTACCAGTTTGCCTTGGGAGTTGCTCAACCTCACTTCGCAGGTCTCGATCGATTATTATTATGATTATTATTATTTGTTGTAATTCGGTAAAGGGGAACGCCAACGCCATCAGAGAATAGAGTAGAGATATGATGAGATGACGAACGGGGTATATTTGGATGGTCTCTAGGATGATGAGAGTGGAGGGCTTTGGGCGGTAGACAACCAACGCCCCGTTGTCAGTCCAGATCTTGTTGGCTGTTGGTTTCTATTTCTTTTTTTTTCTTTCATTTTTCTTTCTTTCCTTCTTTCGTTGGTTTCCGTTGCGTGGAGCCATTGGAGGCCCAGTTAGACACCAAGTAACTGATTGGCATTTGCTGATTAGACTTAAGCATGTGGCTTTATTTTAACCATGTGGGCACCTCTACTTCTGTCCGTACCTCTCTAACTCCTCTATCTCTACCTGTACCTAGACGACCACAAAGACTCTAAACAAGTTTCCCACTCAACCACACAGACAGACACTTACAGTAGGCAAAAGCGAGAAGTACCAAAATTTAAATTCGAATTCCAAACACTTTTCTGTGGTCGTTCTCTTGTGTCGTTCCACAAAAAATTTCTTCGACTGTGGCGTAGACAAAAATTAATGTGCCCCCTAACCTAACCTAACCTCACCTCACCTTACCTCATCTCACCTTAGCTCACCTCACTTTGTTTTACTTCCCCCCTGCCCCCCGGCGTATGTACATGATACTAAGCACTTCTTTCCTATATTTCTGTGTGTGTGTGTGTGTGTAAGCTAGGTTCATGGACCTGCCTCAGACACGCCTAGAATCCAAAACCAAGGAGCAAGCCAAGCAGCCAGCAGCAGCAACCCAAACCCAAACCCAAGCAGCGGCTATTGATTAAACTGGGCTCAGAACAGGTCTTTGGGGGCCAGCAGCAGCTGCCTATATACTATACCACACACCACACCACACACACACTAGGTACATTAACTGGGAGAGTGCTCAAGTATGTCTCTCTCACCATCTCTCTCTCTCTCTCTCTCTGTATATGTGTGGGTAAACTGTGTGTGTATGCCTTGTTAACCCTACAAGAATTAAGTATTTGCCCATAAGTTTAATTAAGTTTTTAAGAACCACATTCAATACTTTAAGTTCTTGCAGATGTTTTCAAAAGGTTCTCTCATGAAAATAAAGATATTTAACAACTCTAATTTTAACTTTAAGTAAAAACTAAATCGATTTATTTGGTTAATAACTATATCCAAGCACACTCACCCTTAGAATTGTCTTGGCACTTATGGCACTTATCCGTTTCCCAAATATATATAAAACTCTGATGATCAAATTCACTCACTTCATAGAAAAAACAATCCTCCACGAAATGTGTCGAAGGATTATGGAGAACAAATGTATTGTATGTGGGATATTTTCGAATTCCGAATATCGAACACCGATCACCGAAAACCGAATTAGTGAGCCACAGCGAGAACGAAACTAAATCACAGCTTAAAGCGCGAAATCAAATTAACACACTAACAAAAAAAAAAACTAAGAAAAAAACAAAAACAATAACCGAATGAACGAACCAACTAACAACACAAAAACGCAGCCAATAAATCAAGGCTTTTCCTATCCATAATCATATCGTAAGTATATATACGATATATATATATATTTTGTATGTATGTATATACGATAACCGTGATTCGATTACGATTGGTTTTTGTGTGTGTGTGTGTGCTTTTTTGCCAATGATTATGCGATAACAACAATAATAACAACAACAACACAACAACAAGAAGAACAACACCAACAACAACAGCGGCAGCAGCAACACCAGCGGCAGCGGCAGCTTTAACAACACCAACAGCAACAACAACAACGGCAAAAGGCAAACGGCAAAGCGGCAATTGCGAACGAAACGGTAACGCGTATGCAAAAAAATATATAAGCAACAACAACAACAGCAGATACAACAAACAAATGTTTCTTTTTTTTGCGTTGAAAACGAGTTGAGTAGTTGTAGTTGTCTTCTCGGCGCTCGCTCAGCGGCGACTGATCTTGGCTTCAGCTTAGGATGCAGCCAGCCAGCCAGCCAGCTCCAATAACTTTCGAATGAGCTTAAAAAGAAACAGCCAACACGAACAACAACAACAGCAGCAGCAGCAACATTGTTGTTGTTGTTATGCGTCCAGTGGCGGGTTGCTGCTTTTCACGCCGAATTGATTTTCAGTTATTTATAACAATTTATTTCTCACTCACAAAACTCCTTTCTCATATTACATATTACTTTGGGTGAAGATGGCCCTGGAACTAAGGGTGCGGGAAAGGCATGGGGGAGCCGCCTAACTACTAACTCTTCTCTTGTTTAACTTGAACCGGCCCTGTCTTTGAGTTGTCTTCAGTTGTCTCTTGCAACCGGTCCGGCTTGGTCTTTAGTCTTTCTGTTGTTGTTGGTGGGTGCTCTTCTCGCTCTTCTTCGCTTTTGTTAGAGGATAGCAAGTCGAGCAAGAGAAGAGGAGAGAAGTGTAAACAAAGACCCCAAGAATCAAGAATGGAGAGATAGGGATATACATATATGTACACATGCAAGGGCGTAACTAGGATCTCATTTAGAGAGGGGGTGAGGGCCCCCTTGCAAAACCCTTGTGTCCCATAATGTTTTAGCCGAGGTGAGTTCCACCAACAAGTCAGATTTAGTTTCCGAACTCAAAAAGAGTTCACTTACCTCATCGGTAAAGTCACCCAAATGCTTGACATCCTCCGTTTCATGATAGTCCTTGATTTCCTCATGCGAAATAACACGTTTATCATCCACCTGACGCACCAGCCCGTCAACAGGTCGTGGTACCATGCGTTTCACCAGCTTGCCCTGACCTGGCTCACCCGCAGGACCACCAGCAGAACTGCCAACAGGACCACCAACAGGACCACTGGGTGGACCGAAAGTCTCTTGCAATTGGGCCAATTGTTGATCATTGACAGCGCCGGCCTCTAGGGCCGCAACATCGATAAGCTGGGCATTCCCGTTCAAATCATCGGGCAAACCTAAATCACGTTTCTACAACAAAACAAAATGTAATTATAAATGGAAACCAAGTGTATTCTTAACTTACCTCTGTTGTCTCTGTCTCCTGTTTGTCAGTGTCCTCGGTTGTATTGGTGGACACTATGGGACCCGAATCCTCAATGACCTTGCCATCTTGTAGCTTCACTTGTCGCTTTACTCGTGTCTCAATCTGTCTGGTTGTTGTAAGCTCTGTTTTGCGTTTCGTGATCCATTCCTCTGTAACGGAAAACCAAATGTGTTTGAGCGGAAAAACTTCATCTTGGCTTAAAATAAGCTTGGTCTAAACAGCTTTTGAATAACTTTTGAGCCTCGCCTAAAAGTTGACTATAAAAAACATTGTTCAATGAAAAGTATTGCATGGAGTTGAGTGCAAAGTCAAGGCTTGCGCAGCTACATTCGTTTGAAATCGAAAGCGTAAAGGATATATGTATGTGGATATTACGCAATAATAAAGTAAAAATTCCTTTTCCAACACTTTCATTCATTTAACTTTCCGTTATTCTGTGCTCTCTTTTTACTTGGCTAGAGATGAGAGCTCATTTGCATGTTGTGTATGTGTTCACTAAAGTACTTAAAGCAAATGGAAAAGAAGCAGGAAAACAGATATAAGAAACGAAGCGATGCTTCAGCGATCGCCCAATTACGTAACCAAAGTCCAAGTTGGTCTTAGTCTGCTCTCAGTCTCACTCCTAACCTAACTGTAGTTGTTGTTGTGTGTGTGTGCTTGTGTTGGGCAACCTGCAAGCACACGGACATCCGACAACTGGCTAAGCGTTTTGCAGAGATTTGTTTTTTTCATTTTTTTTTTTTTGCAGCTGAAACTCAATGAAAACGAACCAGACCAGGCCTCACTCTAGTAGTCTCAGAGAGATAGATATACAGAGACGGGAGTCTGACTCTAAGTCTGGGTGCTTTAACTCCGACTGCATTGAAATCGCTGGACCATTAAAGGTCGCTTACATAATCTATCTGCATTAGCAGTTCGCGATACGAGAGACGCAGACGTCCGCGTCGTCGTCGTAGTTGCCGTCTGGCATCCGCCACTTTGCTCTAACTACAAAACAAAAAAATGAGGCTGCAATTGCGCTGCAGTCCGTTGGGCAGTCTGCAATCGAACTACACTAGCTACAGTCTTACCTCAAACTAACAAACCATTATCAGCACAAATAGAACGAAACAATCGAAGCACATGCATCAGATTAATGGAAAGGAACCTCTCATAGTAAGTAAAAAATTGGTTTTCTAAAGACTCCTGATTCTATAATAGAACCCTAATGGATCCCGTTAGTTGGTTTTTTGTTTATTAATAGTCAAGGCAACTTTCATCTACAAGTTGCTGAAGTGAAAAATGGTTGATGGAGCGCTTTAGTTTATTTCGTAAATAATATTAATTTTTTGCATTTTTCCATTTACAGTAAAGGGAACTTTCATCCACAAGTTGCTGCACTGTAGCCCTAAAAAAAACCCCCTCTAAAATGAAACAGTGATCTATTGTTGTACGATACATGTGAGTAAACTACTTATTGGTTTGGCCAAAAGACTGACGGGCTGTTTATCTGTTTTATCATATGTTCGTAGCTATATGTATATATCCGCATTGTTGCAATTGCAATTCCCCGGATCAGCCAAGCACTTCATAAATAACAACAACAATAACAACGTCGGCAGCAATAATTAAATAAACAAACTGAGACGGAGATGGAGAGGATCAATGCAGATCGGTTGCAATTTCACATTCTCGTTATACAAATAGCCTTAATACCCTTACGAAATAGTTATAATCAACTCTTTCAACAGGGTTGCAATTAGTTTTTAAGTTTTAAAATAACAACAAAAAAATGAAAGAACCATGAATGATAAAAATTGTTTGCAATACGTTTAGAATTAAGGAACATTGAAATATTTAGCAAAATAAAGATTTACCAAAGACTTTTTCTCCTGTAAACAGATTAATTCTTTTCTTTCAAAAGTTTTCGATTCGAAAATGGGAATAGGAATAGGTGTTGAAAACGAGATTGTAGGTGTTTCAATAAATTTGCAAGGGTATAGAGACTATGGCATAGAGACAGATCATATTAGCTTGGCCCTATGGCTTGTTTTTCTTTATGTGTGTGTTTTGGTCTCGGTTTGGTTTTCATTTTCATTTTTCATTGTTTGCTTCGATCGATTGCACATTGGCCTGGCCTGGTCCGGGACTGTCTTGGCTTGACTTGGCTTGGCTTGTCTTGTCTTGGCCCTGCTTAGATGATGTTAATGGTAATTTATGTACGAACCACGCCCACCACCATCAGTGCTGCCACTTGAATGTTCGATTTACTCAATCGATATGCAAAGAGATTGCATTACATCACACACACACACACACATACAAGCACACACACTCATACAGAAATGAGCTAATTGTGGCATCAATTATGGCCATGTTAACAGATTCTGTCAATTTTTCATTGCACTTGTTGCCGCCATTTCCTTTCTGGCAAAGTACTGAAGCATATGCATGCGGGAAGAGAGGTGTGTGTGTGTGGGGGGGAGGGCTACCTGGTTTACCTGGGTGGCATGGGGATCAGCTACTAAAAAACTACAAAAAAAACTTTTGCAAATCTCTCGTCGTTGTCGTGGGGCTCTCTGGAAGTTGATTTTTAATGATTTGCTAACGTGGGAAATTTTTGAGCTTGAAACATTTTCTTAGTTTTTTTTCTACTAACTCCGACACTCCCCCACTCTCCCTCCCCCAATCCCTCTATGCGCCATAATTTTCGTGTTTTTTTTTTTTTTTTTGTGCTCCATGCATTTGCATTTTTTGCGTCTCTCCCTCTCGCTGGTGAATGAATGCCTTGTAGCTGCTTGTTATTTCTAATTTTTTTACACTTATTTCTTTTGTAAGTACATTTTTGTAGCTGCAGCATTTGGGGGCAGCTTGATGCCATGTTAATCACATAATTAAATCAAAACTTTCTATGATTTCCTACTCTCCAAGCAGTCGAGATTCAACGCGGGAAAGTCTACATACAAGGAATTTTCATATACATATGATGTGATATGAATATGATGATATGGAAAGAAAAGAAATAAATTTTCAAAGCAATTTGCAAGTAATTCATATTCATAAGTCATTACAAACACCTTCCCCCATCCCACAGAAATCCATTCACTTTCCCCATTTCTTGAATCCATAATAATTTCAGGAAGAATCCTTTGCTGCATTATTCACTCACATTTCGCATTGTGAGTCAAATCTATGCCAATTGCATACAAAATTGATAATTGAGCATATTGAATAATGTAATTATGCAATCATTTAATGATTTCTATGAGCAATCGAAGCTAATGACAAGCTCTTGAAATGCTAATATCTAGAAGAAGAAAAAAGATCTCGAAACCTGTTCACTTTGTAGTCACTACACATGGAGAAAAAGACACAAAGTGATGATCAAATTAAATCTGAACTTATTTTCCGCTTTTACTAGATAGATAGATCATTGTGAAGACCGGCCATAAGAACTTTTTCCTGTGGTTAAATATTTCCATTTAGCATTAACTAATTTCTCTCTGTGTATGTCTGTGATTTCATTGTTGTATTTATCTAATTGTTGGCATCTAATAGCCTAAGACAGGTTCTGATGTCACTTCCATCTGTTATATTACCCCTAAAATGTCCAAAGGTTATTAATAGCATATCAATAATTATATATGTAACTAACAATTACACAACAATTATTAAATAAACCAATAGAAAGGAAGGAAAGCGAGATAAAACAGGTTGCAAGCTTTATGTAAGAACGTACTTTAACTTTCTTATTGGCAAATAAATCTGATATAATATTAAAAATTTTCTACCTTTTTTTTTGTATGTTGGGGAAAATGGAATTCGTTTTAGTTTTATTTGCCAAGACAGAAAAAAATGTCAAATTTTGAAAATCAAAAACCACTTTTAGTATTATTTGCTGTTATGGGTTATTATGTTTGACCCTATGGTCTGCCGCCCCCTCCATTTCTGGTGGTCACTCACCTTCTTTGGTTATAGCTTCTGTATCGCAATTGGTTGCCGCTGCCTCGTTGCTCTCGTCATCATCTTTGGGCTCGAATTCGACCTGCGAAGTATCAATGTCGTAGAAATTAACGCGGGTCACGTGACGCACATAGTCAGTGGTGGTGGTAGTGGTGGAGGTGGAGGCGGTGGTGTTGGTATTGATATTATTATTATTAGTATTATAATTGGCGGGTGGCAGTGGCAGAGATTGTGTATAGATGCGAAAGATGACGGGAGCCGGAGTTGCATGAATCCTTGGTGGTTTGGGCACAGCATTCGCTGTTGTTGTTGTTGTTGTTGTGGCTGTTGCTCCTGGCAGTGCTGGATGATAGCTATGACTATGACTAGGTCGTCCGGATAGGTTATATTGTCGTTGTTGTTGCAATTGCTTTTGCTGCAGATAACTGGCCGGTATGGCCGTATCACCCGTGGAAGCCGAAGAGGACACATTACTAATGGTTGATGAATCTCTAATGGAGGAGCAGCCATGTTGTTGCTTCGATTGGATGCTGCTGCTGCTTCTGCTTCTGCTGCTGGTGCTGGTGTCGGCGGTGATTGGATCTGGTGTTGGATTTTGTGCTGGTGCTGGTGCTAGTTGGATGTGACTGCTGATGCTGCTGCGGCTGCTGCATGTGCATGGCGACAGTAGGAGGATCACCACCATTCGATCATCTGGCTATCGGCGGCGTCGACTACATCTGCCTCTGCCGCTGCCTCTGCCTCTGCCTCTGCCCCACGCCCAGCTCCAGCTTTAGCTTCAGTCTAATTAGTTGATTTAAGTTTGCACTTTCACTGCAACGGATCGGATGATGCATTTCCAAGCGACACGCGATCAACCAAACGATATTGTAGGCAACAACTACTCCAAAGAAACATTCCCTTTGGGATAACAGACACACACACACACAAAATTTTCAAGACCGTTTATTTGAGTTTTGTTTAACCGTTCCTGATAAAGAAAAAGTGTGTTGAAGAGGGAGAGAGAGAGAGACAGCCAGAGAAAACCCCGTCAACCGTAAAACAAAAAAAACCCAAAAGAACGGTTCCTCCTCCAGCTATCCCTAGCCCAGTTTCTCAATTGAGTGAGCGAGTGAGGTAGTAACCCCATTAAAAGTGGAAATTGGCCCATAAATGTATGACGATTCTCTAGAATTACCCGCATCCCCCCTCCCTCTCACCCAACCATCGAGCAAACATCACTTGGCCATTATTTTTTTATATGGATTACATAACTTGGGTCCGAAACAAATAAACCAAATGCACTTCTCGAGACGAGACAACAACAACAACCAAACAAAAACAAAACGCTAAAAGGGCAACGTGCATAGTTCAAGGCATACCTCATTATCATCATCATCATTATCATCATCATTGGGGCTCAGTGAAATGGAAAACAAACTGAAAACTGCCGCCAAGTCAAAACGCGGCCAAAGGTCAGCAGTTTAGGCAAACGACCAACAACAAAGCCAAAAACCACCAAAAACAAAAAATAAAGGTTTTCCTTTATTTTCGTTTTTTTTTCTTTTCTTTTCTTCTTTCTGTTTGCATTTGGCCTGTGACCAAAAAGAAAACTAACAAACAACAACAACTACAGAAACTGCACAAATGGGTGTAAAGTTTTTCCTTTGCTGTGGAAAGTGAAATATTTTATCCCAACGAGAGTCGTCTGGTCTATAAAAAAAACCTTTCATCAGGCAGAATTTGTGGTTTTCGAACCAAATATGGAAGAAAGTTTTTAGAATTGTATTGAGAGTTGTCAATAGTTTCCTTTTTAATTATTCACTATAAAAACTTTCAGATGATTCGATGATGGAACAAATAGAAGATGGTTGAGGTGGATGTGCAAGAGAAAAAAAAGGTGGTGGAGGAGAAGAAGTAGTAGGTGACTTGCTATGCCATTCCATCCAAGCAAAAGTCTCTCTAAACATTTCTATATGTACATAGGTTCCTATATATATGTACTTGAAACCGGAACCCCAAATAGATGTATCTCCACACTAATTTGTGGCTGTTGCTTTTTTTTTTTTTGTTGAAAAACGATTCTTGAATTGATAATGTTTGAATTGTTTGTTGCTGTTGTACAATAAATTTTCAAACTGTCGCCATTGTTGTTGGTGTTTGTTGTTGTCGTCGTTGTTGTTGTTGTTGTTTGCCGGTTTGATTGCCGGCTGTGGTTGATCGATTTGGTTGTTCAATTTGTACGCTAAACTCAGACTCGGACTCGGACTCCGACACGGCTTCTGACAATTGTCAAATGACGTCAGCGAGCGACGTATTGACCATTGGACATAATCATTAATTGTGTGTTGTTGTTGTCGTTGCATCAATTTGGCCATTTTTGTAATTGTTTCCGGTTTAATTATTTAAACATGGCTAAAATTGCTAATGGTTTTGGTAGTCATCGCGAAATGGAAATGCTATGCAAGGGGGGGACACATTGATCAAGTCAAAGAAGAAGTAAGGGGAGTTGCAAGAGTTGGAGGAATTGGAGGAGGAGGAGGCAATACCTACTTACTACTGTTAAAGCCAATTATGGCATATATGCAAAAATATTCCATAAAATGAATTATGGTGAAAGGCAATGACACGATGCGACGACGACGCGAGCGAGGGAGGCAGCCAGGGAGGGAGTTAGGTGGCATGAGTCATCCAAACACCACCACAACCACCCTATGGACACCAAAATCTTATTCTCAATCAAATTGGCCAAGTTTGACAATTCCCAGAAAACTAAATAAACAACATCCAACAACAGCAACTCCAAAAAAAAAAAAAACAAAAACAAACCAACAACAACAAAAATACAATTGCATTGCCTTTTACTTGACCCAAAAGTAGCAGCAACAACAACAACAACAACCAGAAGGCGTTTAAATTTAACGACGGGGGCCGTGCCCACAAGTCACGCACTTGGTCAACGACGACGACGACGACGACGACTACGAGACATATACGTATCTATAATCCCCTCCTGATTCATGCCACCTCAAAGCCACCTCCCCCCCCTCTGCACCTTACCCTTTTAGCCAACTCGCAACATGTTAAGTCGGCTGTATTGATGGTTGTTGTTGCTGTTGCTGCTGGCTGCTGTTGTTGCAGCTAATTCACGCCTTTTGGCCATACAAAGACATTGAATTGTTGCTACGACCAAACCAAAAACCAAACTTTAGTTTTTCTTTCAATTTGTGAAAAACTATTTTTTGCTATTATGGGTGGAGAGGAGAGGAGGTGGTGAGGGGGTGGATGTAGAGACAACTAGAATTTTAAATAGCCCAGCACTGTTGTTGACGTTGTTGTTGTTATTGTAGCTTTAACTGTTGGCTCAGCTCAATTAATTAGCAGGAATCGGTGTCATCCGATACTAAAATACCAAAAAAAAAAGAAAAAAATATTTATGTCCCATTACCTCAATAGATCTTTGAGTTCAAATCGTTCTTCAATCAATTATTGAGTTATAGAACTGTTTTAGATTTAGAATCCATTGAGGTATCTATGTATTAATTCAATTAGTTGGATAGAAGGAAACATATCTGATACTAAGATTATGCTTGAACTACCCAGTCAGTTAGTTGGGATATATATTCTTCTATACAGTTTGTGTATACTACTATGTGTTTAAAGTGACATGGGAAAACTTTTTTGAACTTCTTCTGAAGTTACTTTCTACTCCATTTACAGTCTCATCTTCACTTCAGCTTTCTTTCCCAAGCAAAAGGAAAAAAAAGAAGAGGAAGTCGATCTATAAATCAATTAAGTTTTTTTACTAGAATTTCCAACAAAATAATTTTATTTCGAAACTAAAGATAAGAAAATGCCAAATGATTTGAAGACATGAGAAACAAACAATATAAAAAAAGGGAAACCGAAATTGAAATTAAAACCATCAAAGTTTCTAATGAAATCTAACAAATGTGATAGAAATTGGGAATGATTCTATGTGGAAAAAAATGAAAAATTTAAGTATTTTTTATTTGCAGGTTTATTCCAATAAATATTTTATTCCAATAAATATTTTATTTAGAGGCATTTTCTTTTTTGTGTAATATTATTAATTTTGGTCTAAAATGTTAGTTATGGTCAGCATAAAGATAGCTTTTTGTTACCATTACAACAATAAATGAAACAAAAGCAACAGCAGCAACATGAAACTAACAACAAAATAAACAACTCAAAAAAGCAAAACTCTTTTTTTGCCACAGCGAACAACAATAACAACAACCACTGCATTAGTAGTGGGTGCTGCCACCTACCAAACGCCTCCCGGCCCCTCCTCCACCCCCTCACCCCCACCCCACCCTGCACCGGCACAGGCAGTGTGTCCACTTTGTATGTGCAGTCTATGATTTGTTATATGAATGTATTTCTTTTTTTTTCTCATGGCTTTTGGATTTGGATTTTTTTGCTATTGGTGGGAAAATATTTTATTCGGAGGAGGAGAAGAAGAAGACGAAGCAAAAGAACACTGAGAGAAATAATATAATCTATAGAGAGTTATCGTTGGAAAGCCTTTTTTTGTAAATTTTTCTAATGTCTTTTTCTTGCTTGTTAGATTAATAAATTTATATTTATTTTGAGTAAATTTAAGACAAATGTGAGCGGTTCAATCTGAAAATTTGTTCGTCCTACCAATTTGTAATACAAAAAATTGAAGTCAGAGTTTAAAATATCTGCCATTTACTTTACTTACTCAAAAACTAGGGCATACGATTAGGTCGAGTATGTACAAAAGATGCCACATATAGAGAATACATGATTTCTAAGCGAATTTTTATTCGTTTTGCACAAGTTTTGCACAGGATACGACAAGAAGATAGCTTTAAAGTTGATTTCTGATAGTATTCTCTTGCAACATTTTTCTCTTAGTGTACATAGACAGAAGGAGTTTGAGTGATTTGATGTATTTTAGGGTCGAGACGGGGGGGCGGTAATTGATATTTTCAAAAATTAATTCGAAATCCTCTATGAAGGAATGTATGCTGGCAATTTCAATATTATTATTACGTCACATAAAATAGCATACTTTCAAACCAACAACAACAACAACATACGCAAAAAAGAGCAAATGTCACGACAACAACAAAACGTTGAGCTAATGATTAATTTTTTGCACGTATGTACATACAAGAGACACTTGAAGCTAGAGCAAATGTTGCACATGCAACGGACCTACATAAATAAGTATCTCAAACTGCAAATGTATAAGTGTGCCTCTCTGTGTGCGTGTGTGTGTGTTCTCGTTGTCACACAATTTAGACAATCAACATTTGCAAATAAAAAACCAACAACAAAATGCAAAAGTTTAAATAACATTTAATTAAGCGCAGCAAAACAAAAACTAAGCACACACTAAAACACGTCAAAAAAAAAAAAAAAAATTTAAAACAGCAGAAGAAGAAGAAAATCGAGAGGGGGGCGGACAACGAAAAATTTCTTCTAACAAAATACCGACGATCGCGACTCGGGCGCAAGCGGCGTGGTCGATGGCGCGACGACGACTGACTGCGACTGACTGTTTGGCGGTATTTCAAGCTGAAGCTCTGCTGCTGGCGGTGGTGCTGCTGCCACTGCCGCTGCACCGTTAGATTGTTACACCTGAAGTTTATTTTTCGGAGCCACCAAGCAACCCCTTCCTCCCCGCAACCCCCCACCCCCTTTGTTATACATTGTACATTGTTGTACGTACATGTTCGTTCCATAGTAGTTGGGTGTTGAATGAATGGTTATGGAATGGTGGAGTAGGGTGGGAGGGTATGAGTATGATGAGGGAGAGTGTGTGTGAGTGTGTGTGAGTGTGGATACTTACCAGTTCGTTTTGCTCGTCTTTGGCACCAGCTTTTGATTTGGATTTGATCGTTGTCTTAGTTAAAGCCATTGCGGGCTTTCTTTCCGATGGGCCTCTCCTGGACCTCCTGATGACTGCTCTCCAGTTTACTTAGCAATTTTCGTTTCAGTTTTTTTTTGTTTTTGTTTTTGTTTTCGTTTTCTTTTTGGTTTTGGGTTATTTCAGTTAAAGTTACTAAAGTTAAATATAACAAATATAAATATTGTATATATTGTACATAATATATAGATTTTTCTTATATGTAATTGATAACTCAAATAACTCAATCACTCAAAATAATAATTAAATAAATAAATAATTAATTGTTATTTTATTTTATTAATTCAAAATTAACTGCCCAAGCAGTTATTAAATCATTGTAAAACATTTGGGCGAATACACGAACCATTTTGGCCATAAAATTATGGCAAAAAGTATACTTTTAGGCATTTTTGAAAATCTAACAAAAAGCTTACACAAATGGCGCCACCGAGCTTTGTAACGGTTTTTTTCCATTTTCTAATTGTCATTAAGCAGTTTGTATACAATTTATGATCGCTTGAATTTTTAAGTTTATTGATCTTTTTAGTGTCATTGGAAACCGAATACTTAACCACACAACTGATTACGAAGATTAAAAGCAATTACTTAATTAAATTTGTCATCTAGAGAATCTAAAGCATACAGTCTATTTCAATCAGTATAAAAATATTTGAAAACTTAGAAAGAAAGAAATTAAAACCATATTTATAGGAATGAAAAATATAAAAAGCTGAAATAATTTTTGTAAAAAAAAAACAAATTGGTTGTAAAATCAATAATAAACTGTAAAAATTGCTATTGAACTTTTGGTGTTTGGATCAACAGACAAGGACTCAAACGGCCTTCAATAATGTGTCGCAAATATATACATATATAATTTCTGAACACTAAGCCACATTGCCCACAGATCTTAACTAGGACCTAACGTCTGCATAGTTGATCTAGATTCTAGAATTTACTATACTACTTCTTATGATCATGTGAGTGTTTTGAGTTCAACATGATTGCACCTGTAAGTGTTAGATATAATTGTGTTGGATGTGATTTGTCCCCTGCAATATTTGTACATATGTTAAGCATCTCTCTCTCAACTGGATTCATTAAGATACTAATTACTCTTTGGCTTTGGCTCTTTTCAAGCACTTTTGAAGCAACTGCTTGATGGTAGTTGCTCTATGGCGTACTAACTGCCCACTCGAAATATTTTCACAATACGCATTTGGTCAAAATGAGTTTACGTTTCGTTTTTGGTCGCTTTTCAAAAACCTGATGGCCAAGCATTGATGTGTTTTGTTTTTTATTTGATTTGATTTTGGTTTCTCTCTGGAAAATATGTATATATTCTTTGTTGTTTTTTTTTTTTTTTTTTTTTGAACGGGACGCCTTCTGTGTTTTGACTTTAAAGCCGCCCCCGTTCCGTTTCATTCCGTTAATGAAATGTGAAGCCAAAATCAGAATCAGAAAACAAACAAAAATTGACATACAAAATGTTTCTCGATTCTTGAAATCAATAAAAAATTTGAGGATTTTTCTACTCAGTGAGTGTGTGTGCGATCGAAGCAAACGTTGCGACAAAGCGACGTCAAGGCGATCCATGTATGTATATTTGGATTTCGATTTACATATATGTACATATGTATATATCAAATATTGATGGCTGTTTGAGAAATGACGAAATGAGCCAGTTATTTGCGCGACTTTACTTAGCTTTTTGTACAACCCACACAATGACCATACATATGTACATGCATATATATCCATACATTATAGAATTGTGATCTTGTATCTGGTCTGCATGTTTGTGAGTTTGTGTGCGTGTGTGTCAGTTTGTCATACCTTAAACCACAGTTAAACTTCATTTAATTGAATTCTATTTTAAACGATAGAACTACGGAAATTCATTGAGAATATCCAATTTTTTATCACAAATAGGTAAAATCATTGCTAGTTTCTTCGTAATCTAGTTAGTTTGTTAGATTTCCTTCTTATGAAAAATAGCGTTCATTTGAGATTGGTTTCACTGTAGGTCATATGCAAATATTGTACAACCGCGATGAAAGCCACAACACTATACAAATAACACAGGCAAATAGACCGAAAGAGTCATCATCACTATATACAATGCGATCTATTAAAATACAGGTTCAATTTTGTACGAATTAGCCCATAGGTTGAGGGACAGCCGTGTGTGTCCTACTAAAACACACAGATATCGGAAACAGATCTTTGAGATTTTCGTCTGAAAACTGAAGATCGGCCCATAGGCAAGGTCATCAACACTTGATCACTCAAACACACACACACACAAAAAGCCACAGCAAAAAAAATAAACACAAAACAGAAAAAAACCGATCGAACTTCAATCAGTGAGCGTTAACGTTAAGTCAATCCATCAAATAATGGGCAGCTGGGCAAACAGATGTTGCGAATATCGCAAATGGAACTTATGATCGTGAGCACAAAGTTGGTAAAACACGCGGCAAATGATCAGGAGTTAAGAAAATTATTGATAACTGATCAATTAGATCTCGATCCTCACAGTTGATGTGATCCTTAGCGCATGTGAAACTTATTTATTGATCAATGATTGGTTTTTTTTTTAGTTAGTTAGTCGTTCTCTGCGTGTGTGTGTGTGTGTGTGTGTAGGGCGTGTTTTGAGTAATTTCTCCACTTGATTCATATTCACGAGATCGATCTGCACACACAACACACACACACTTACACATGAATACACACCGATACGATCAACGAGAAGAAGGAAGGAAGAGGAAGGAGAAGCAGGAGGAGGAGCAGGAGGCGAGCCAACGTTTTTTATTTAATATTTTTTTTTTTGTTCGTTGTTCGATCGTCGCGATCAAGCCCAAGCTTAAATGGTTTGTTGTCGTCCGTCTGTGCCAGATTCACAACTGATCTACCTGCTGGCTGTTGTTGCTGCTGCTGCGGCTGCGGCTGCTGCTGCTGCGTTGCTGCTGTCGCGCGCGCGCTCCCCTCCTCGTACCCCCTCCCCCGCTCCACAATACGCGCTCCTCCTATCCACATGTTACAGCGTATTTCCATTTGCAAGTTGAAGCCAAGCTTTTTGTTTTTGTTGTTTGCGGTCCATCTGCTAGCCACTTGGGCATTCATTCAAGCGCCGATCAAGCGAGATCATGAGAGAGAGAGGGAGAGAGAGAGAGTGAGATCGAGAGTGAGAGAGGCCAAGTCCGAACCTGGCCAGTATATATGTACATATATGTATAAGGTGAGGTCGGTACAAACGAACTAAGAGCGACCAACAACTCTCTCTCTTGCTCTCATCTTGCTGTTTGTTGTTTTGGCCAAAAACGTTCTTGGCCAAAGTTGAGGTACATCGCCATTGGTCTTCGATTTGAAAAGCATTGATTTCTGTTGATATCAAAAATAACAACTTTAGTCAATCATTGAGGTTATATAATATCTTACTTTAGATCCCATCAAATTAAAAACAAACGGAAAATATATAGGTTTGATCTTCACGATTACAGAGTATTTGCAGATTGAATAATCTTATTAACATGATTCCAATACCAATTGCCAACCTATGTATAGTCTGAGCTGCGACAAGTCGCATTGAAGGTTAGGTTAGCCGCTTCGGAATGTTGGCCGGGCTCAAAGCGTTGGCGGCGGCAAAAGAGAGAACGAGAGAGAGAGAGAGAGCACACTCAGCCCACACCTATTCAACTTCCCTTTTGCTTTTGTGTATTTTGCGTGTGTTTGAGTATGTGTCTCATGACATTTTCGTAGAATAGAATCAAAACTTTCAATTGATATACTCTTCCGGCTTGAAAATCAAAATCAACTCGGAAATGCCTTTTGTTTTGGACACGCGTTACGTGTCAGGGCATACAGATTGAAATATCGATTCATAGATACTATATAGAATATTATATGTTGACCATATCCGAGGGGAGGAGAAGTGAATTTAAGACATCGATCGAAAATGCTCGTAATGCTCTCTCTCTGTCTTTCTCTATCTCTCTCAACAAGTCTAACTAGATTAAATATACGATATATATACGTGATCAGCATGATCAGATGAAAACAAATTCACATTCTAGAACCAATTTCCGAGCACTGCGTCTTACATTTAAAATTAAAGCTAGATGTTCTTTGAAAACAATTTAATACCTTTTTTTAAGAAAGGAACTAAATTTAAAAAGGATTTAAGAAGCAAAAGAATGTCAATTTCGAAGGGGAAATGGTTATATTAACTCAGATTTCTATACAGATCAACAATAGATTGAGATATATCATGTAGTATAAGTACAGTGAAACCTCAATTTAAATTTATCTCTTGGTTTTTTAAATGGCTGAATTTTATTTCAATATCTCCATTCAGGATGTATTGTTTTGGGTGTGTTTGGCTGATGTGTGTGTGTGTGTATGTTTTTTTTGTGTGTCTGTGTGTGTCCAATCTACATTATAATAATTGAATTGAATTTAAGTGAGATTTTTAGATAAAATTATCCAAATCAAAATCGGCAAATCGCCTTACACGCTTGCTTATTATCATCTCTTATCATCGTTATCATCATCTCTCAGTACTTATCAGCATTTTGGTTGTCCCTCGGGTTTTACACATAAGTACATCCAACTTAAGCTCTACAAGAATGTTCAGACAAAAAAAAAAAAAAAAAAACAAACATCAGAAATAATAATAGTTCCATTCAATATTATGAAGAATTATTATTATTATTCGAAGTTGGTTGGAGGAACGACAGAAGGTCATGTCATGTCTGTGTAAATCTGTCCCGATCAGTTAGGACAGACTTCTACCTTGGAAATGTCTCCATTTCTCTTTTTTTTTTGTTTTCTCATTTGTTTGGGTCTTAAATCTAGGCGGGTCGATATTAAAGAACAGTTTTTTGTTTGTGTTTTTTAGAATCGAAGAATGAAAAATAAGACACAAATACTATAACTATATAGTTATATATATATATATATGTATATGCATGTATATTGTATGTTTTTTTTCGGATGTGTGTATGTGTGTTCGTGTGTTTAAATTTATGATGAATGCAAAAATCTAATTGATTGGGTGATGCTTCTTACATTGTTAATAAAACGAAAGGACAATATGTAGAGGGTGGGGTGGAGAGAAAGGAAACGGTAGAGTCAGGATGTATACGACAATGATTTTGGGGCTCTTTTTTCAACTTATTACATAAATTATGCTAAAATAGCTCATAAGTGTTACAATAAAAAAGGAGAACTACATAAATTAATTAGGAGATGATTTCTCATTGTTTCCTTTCTTCGATTTATACCGTTTGCTTCTTTTTTCTTTCGATTTTTATACTAAACTCGGCTCTCCGACTCTGGACTCTGGCAACCGAAGTTTCATTTGTTTTGTTGTTGTTTGTTTATTGGTAACTGGATGCACATTTCTTTGGAGTGGTTCATCGTCTACAACTTTCCATCTTGGGTTTGCTTTTTGTATTTTTCTTTTGTTACTTTTATATTTATTATCAGATCAGTGTAAATTTTCATAGCGCGCTTGCTCCTTGCTCCGCTGCTCTTCTGCTAAATATGTAGTCCCCTTAAGTCTCCGACCTTAACTCATATCTCGTTCCATATCTGTCCACCTTTCCGCTATCTGCTTGCATGTTGTTGCTCCATCTGGTATTGTGGTACTCTGGTACTGCCCTGCCTGCTGCTGCTGCAGCTGCTCCTCTTTATGCCTCTCATAATCTCTTTAGCATGCGTTTCTTCTCCTTGAGCAATTTCTCCTTTTTCTTGTCTTGTAGCTTCTTATCTAATCCCGCATGTTTCTTTGTTGAGGGTCCATCATCATCTTTGGCATCGCTGGTGGCACTGGCACACTTGGCCGGCTGCAATAAAACAAAAACAAATAATAAGTTGTTTTCCATTCGTCGCTGTTGGATCACAAGTTTGCTGAGCTAAATTTAGTAGTGGATCAGTAAGTGTCGGGAGTTATGTCAATGAAATAAGTATTTGAAAACTTTTTACTACTGTAATAAGGCATTCGATGGGGTCACTACAGCCTTTAAATCACACCGAAATTTATTCTCACCTGGGCATGAATTTCCGTCATCATGCGCGCTCTCTGGGAGTAATCATCATAACGCTCAAGCAACATTTTACCAGCCTCTTCATTGAGAGCCGACTCGGGATTTGGGACAATTAGCAGGCATTTGATTGTAAGTAATATATGTTTAATGCCCAAATCTGGTTTCCAATCCTTTTTTAATGTGTTCACACAAATTTCGCCATTGGCAGCGACATTCGGATGGAATATTTTGGTTAGGAAATATGCCTTTGGCGGCGTTTGCGGGAAATCTTTGCTCAATGTCAGTTTGACACGAAATACTCCAATGGCATATGGTGTGCCCGCCGGTCCATCGATAAGGGATTGTATATCGGTGACATCGCTCTCATTGATTAGAACTTTGATGCCCTCCGGTGGTGAATTCTCCATTTCCTGTAGCTCCCTCATCACCTGCCTGATGGTCTGAGGCGAAAGATTCTCCACATTGGAATACTGCTAAAGATTTTTAAGAAACAAAAGAACAAACCAAAGATTTCTAAAATGAGCATACAAATCTTTCGAAATTTCAAATAAATAATACGTTACCGAACTCATGGCTGCTGTTGTTTCCTTTAGACGCGCTTCTATGAGTATATATGTATGTATGCGTGTGTCTGTGTTTATGTGTGTTTGCCTGCAAGTGCGTTGTCGCGTATATGTGTGAGAGTGTGTGTAAGTGTGGGTGTTTGTGTGACGCTGTCTGTTTGTTTCAAGGTTCCTTGTCAGCAGGATCTCCTTCAACTGTCACTGTCAGCGCTTCTGCTGGCTGTCCCTGTCCCTGGACTTCGTCGTTGGGTCCAAATCGAATGCTGTTTTTTTGTTGGTGGCTTCACCCAAGCTAGGCAACTCTGCTTAAAATGTAGTTTCTTTTTGTTGCCACCACAACACAGCAATCCGAAATCCTAGGAATTCGATGCTTTCCGTGTATGTTTTTTTGTTGTTGTGCGCTCCTCCGTGAGTAAACTATGAATTTTGCTTGATTGTTGTACGTTTTTCCTTTGGAATCGATTCGCTTGCCTTTGTGGTTGTTGTTGTTCTTCTTCTTTAATGTGTTTTTTGGTTTGTATATTGCTATTTTGTCGTCACATTTAAACAAATTTTTGCTCAATTGCACACTTCACGCTCAAACAACAACAACAATTACATATATATTAAAAAAAAAAAGAAATACTGCTTCCATTTACAGAAACCCTCGTTGTACGGTATACGCTAGATGGAATGAGTATCATGGTTTCCTTGCGGGTTATGCTACTAATATTGAAAATTTGTATGAAAATTACAGTACTACAATTATACGATAGGTAATAACGGAAAAGCTGGTAAATATATTGACGTTAAACTATTTGATATTGCAGCTGTTTATTTTTAAAATGATTTCACTTGAGGTTTATATACACGTGATTGTACTTATAGGGCATACAATAGTCACATTGGATCAAGGTAGTTGACAGCTCTCTATACTTTTTTTGTGCGCATGCCATACAGTTGTCTCTTTCTGGCCAATGCAAATTGAGAATTGCAGTGCACGAAATGCATGATATGAAATTGTGTCATTTTCTCATAATTTGTATTGTACGGCATTAAATATTCTATAAATTATTTGTCAAAATTGCATTAAATGCATTTTTATGTATTTTAAATGAATTCGCTGTAGGAGTGTTGGTCACATTTCCACGTTCACCAACACCGACGCATAGTGGCATTCCGCAGTATTTCAGCGTTTTCAAACACTCTCCAGCTTTGGACGAGATTTAATACAAAATCTATCCATCCATTTCTTCGTTTTAATTAATTTAGTTTTAATTTAGATTTTGTAATTCTAATTTATTGAAACGGTTGTTTTGTTTGTATTTTTTTTGTTTATTTTAATTCTGTGCCCCACGGTTCGTTTTGACGTCTATGTGTGCGTGTATGACACTGACCTGACCAAAAAAAAAAGAAAAGAAGGAAGAGAGCAGTAGCAGTGAGAAAAACCTTCCCCTCGGGTTGTTGTTGTGCTTCTGTGTGTGTGTGTGTGTGTGCGTGTGTGTGTTGGAGTTGGAGAAAAAAAAAATGTCGAAAAATAAGATATTTACAACGGCAGGAACAGCGGCCAATGTTGAAACAAATCTAATCGAAGTTAAATCAAAGGTGAATAACAAAACAAATCCTCCATCCTCAACGCATCAAATAGGCGTGGCCCTAATCCCAGGCAACTTTGTTGCCCATAAATACATAAGTTGAGGAATGCGGCCAGGTCGACAACAAAAGCGGCGGCTGTGGCCGCGGCACTGTTGCTGCTGATTCATATGGTAGATTCAAAGCGAGTGTAGGAAACGTATGCGTATGTATGCGTACATACATACATATGTATATGCAAACGACGGTATGCAAACGGAACGGGTTCCCACCCGTAAAGATTAGGTTGCGGCATCCATCAGTGGGCCGTAACCGTAAAGCCAACAAAAGCAACAGGCCATGCAACAGTTTGTAGGGGAGTAAAATGCAGGGCGGCGACAAGTTTCAGTTAAAGTGTTTTTTTTTTGCAGTTTTCGACAATGAATCAGTCTCCTTATATCCAAATAAATCCTGATTCAAAACCAAATTACAAATACTTATAGGTATATATGTATATATATATATATATATATACGTAGCATGATTCCAATTTAATTGTTAGGTATAAATTGCTTAATCGTTTATCAACTCCATGCAAATTATGCGAAATACAAGATGAATACGAATAGGGATCGATAAGAGATTTGGCAGACCTAAACGTTCTCTTTAGAGATGAACTTTTGCACACATTATCTATCCCTCCCTTGTGTCTATAACTAACTTACATCACTTCACTCTTTGAATTATTTCCAGTTCGATGCAGAATTCCGACGATGGAGTTTTAAACGCAATGAAACGGAACAGAGCTTCGATAAGTTTGCGGCGCTAATTGAGCAGCTGCATAAATTGGCTAAAATACAGTTTCTAATACTCTACATTGATCCAAGGGACAATGATCTATTGCCAATAAATAACGATGATAACTTTGGGTGGGCACTGAAGACGGCTCGTCCATTATTACGCATCATAGTGCAGCGGAAAGGTGAGTCGGAAATTCAAAGTTTTGTATATTACCATTGTTAATCCCCGTTATATGTAGATGATCTGAATGAGTACTCTGGATTTGGTACCATGAAGTCGCGCAATTTAATTGGCAGCATATTGTTGGGACACACACCCGTTAAAACCAAAGCACCATCGATATCCATACCACATGATTTCCGTCAGGTATCGGCTATTATCGATGTGGACATTGTGCCGGAGACACATCGGCGAGTGCGTCTGCTAAAGCACGGCAGTGATAAGCCACTCGGTTTCTATATACGCGATGGCACTTCTGTGAGAGTGACGTCCAGCGGTTTGGAGAAACAGCCGGGCATATTTATATCACGCCTCGTGCCGGGTGGCCTGGCCGAGAGCACTGGCTTACTGGCCGTCAATGATGAAGTGATTGAGGTTAATGGCATTGAAGTGGCCGGTAAGACTCTGGATCAGGTTACCGATATGATGGTGGCCAATAGTTCCAATTTGATTATTACTGTAAAACCGGCCAATCAACGCACCCTAACCTCGACACATCGTGGCTCCTTTTCGCGCAACAGTCAATTATCCAGTGGATCACACCATACGAATCACACAAACACATCCGACGAGATTGAGCACGATGATCAGGATGATATTGTTGATCTGACAGGCGTTACGCTCGATGATAGCCCCACGGGAACAACAACGACGACGATGACGGTGACCGCAACAGCGACAGCAACAGCAACGGGCAATCATCATCATCAGCATCATCAGTCATCATCACCGCCCAATTCGCATTCGCAGCAGCATCATCATCACCAGCAAGCAGCCTCCAATGCGTCAACAGTTATGGCCAGCGATGTGAAGGATGGGGTTCTACATTTGTAATTTCGCAAAAGTATTGGATACCTACCGATGGATCGGAAAGTTCGCGACATACGACGATACATATATATATATAGAAATGGAAATTGTTCATGAGCTTGTTTCGCTAATTTCGGAATTAAGGTCTTGTTCCTGATCTTATGGAATGCTCTAGAAATGGAAATGAAAAACTAAATTGATCATCTGATCAGACTAATCCCATTTCCTTAAGCGTAAATCCTAAATGATCTGTAACAAAGCCTTAAAGATGGCATTAATGAAAAACTACGAGTTCGAAAAATTTCGAGCTCGATGTTCGAGATTTTCTTTAACAGCTTAAAATCGAAACGGGCTCGCATCTGATTATACTTACATATATACATATCTATGTATGTATAATTTGCCCTTCATGTCCTCCCCCGACCCCACACCAAACATTCCCCCCTTGATTATTATTATTTTACACATTCCATATTATCAAGTTTTTAAACAACGCATAGGCCCAGAGTATCATACATATACATACACCTATATACATAATTTTGTTTAATATTATTACAATTTCTTCTATATTTTTTTTTATTTTATATGCTTACATCTTTTTCCAATTGTACTTTATTTTTATATTTTTTAAATGTTATAGTAAAAGTGTTACGAATATTTGATGTTGCATTAGTTAGACAGCGAGAGTGAGAGAGAGCGAAAGAGAGCGAGATACGTGGAAGAAAAGTGTGTGCTAGAGAGAGAAAGCGGCTAGAGAAAAACAATGGGAAAATGTTAACAAGATAGAGAGAAAACGATTAAATTAAAAGACAACGAGCGAGATCACACTGCAAAATTAGGAGAAAGCAAAGTGAAATTAAAAAACAGATAGAGAAAGAGACAGGGTCAAATTGGCAGCAAGCGTTCGCAATGAAAAAGCAAGAGAGTGAAACTCAAAAGAAGGATCAAAAGACAGCGATGAACTTGATAGAAGAGAAAAGATATTTGACAAAACAGGACAGCAATGAGAAAAAAGGCGAGTGAGAGAGACGAATAGGAAGATAGAGATAGAGAGTAGCATCAAATGCAATAATTATACCCATCCTATATATACAACCTCAATTAATTTATACCAAGCATTCCAATAACAGTTTTATGTACTTTGCGGCACAAACACTTTAAACATTACTCCCCCTCAGCGTTGGGAAAGTCTACCCCACTCCCCCATGTCTTTCCCTATGGCATAGTTGCCTATTCTTTTTTGGGTTTTTTTTTAACAATTGTAAATGTTTTCTCTTTTTAATTGTTGTTTTTTTTTTTTTAATTTCATTAATACCTACTCGTTGAATTTTTATTGTAAATTGTGGGTACTAAATGCAAGAAAAGAAAGGAAAACCTAACCCGAAAGCAAGAGCAAATGAGAAAAAGTTTAAGCAAAAAGTTGAATTAAACTAGAATAACAAAAAAAAAAAAAAGAATGATAAAAAAAACAAAATCAACACCAACAGCGCCTTCGCCTTTAAGTGAGCAATGCGAACTTTTTATACACCCTTATATACCTATATATATACATATATATGTATATAAATATTTATCTATATACAATATGTTATACACTTATCTACAAGTATGTAAAAAAAAAACAATCAACAAACAAACATAAATCTTTAGTGTTTAGTCAAAAGATGTAGAAAGAGAAGGAGACATTACAAAAGCATCAGAATTTTGCTCGGCAACTTAAGAGTTAACAAATTGGCATATTATAGATACATACAAGAAGAAAAAAAAATCAACAACACCTTATCATCGTATCATCCAAATAACCGCATTCCCCATCCCTAAATCCTTGAGCCCCCAACCTCTCACTGTCCCCCCATTAACATACAATAAATCAATTGTTACAATCGAAGAGGAACCAGTCGTAACCTATTTATGCTCGCGTCCATCAGTCTAGTTTCTAAAATATAGAAGAATATCAAATTCACAAAGAATTACACATATATACAACATGTAGGTATTTGGGATATATCCATATACTTGTATGTGTGTATGAATTAAAAGCATATTTCAAGCTAAAACCACAACAGAAACTAATATTTCGATGTATGTATTATTATTTTTTAATAAATGTAAGTGAAATTGTATAAAAAAAAGAATGTTTTTTTTTTTTAGTTTGGTTGGTTGTTGTAGATCGAGCAATGAAAACCAGATTGAGCTTTAGTTAACTGCTTATCCATCAATCGCTGTATTTTACAGGATATCAGCAAATAGAGTTCTCTCTTTTCATTCTCATGGCACTTGATCCAATATCGATTCAATTTGGAAAACTTTTTTGAAGATTTTGTTTAAAAAAAATGAGTTTATTCGAATTTGAGTTCTTTTGAATAGTCAAAACCAATATACATGCATATGTATATAGTAATCCATCGACGAACTTGACATAGATATCTTCTATTTAGCAAATCAATGTCACGTATGGTGATTAAACTCTATCAAGAAATTACAATATTTATTGCCATAAAAAACTAGGTATTATTATGTTTTAAATTTAACATTCTTTTCGGTTTTTTATTATTTAAACTACTAGTAAATTGTCCTTCTGAATTGGCGAGTTGGTTTTTTTTTTTTTAATACCGATAGTGCATGAATTATACATAGAGTAATTATTATTAGGGCAAAATTTTTTTGGGATATCATATCAATAATGAAAGTATCTTCTCTTTTTAAATTGAAGAGGTGATTGATTTTGTTTTTTTTTTTGCATTGTTTGTTGAGCATCTTATTACATTTTTATATAATACATACACAGTAGCTACAGTGCGCTTCCAGTGTTTACGGGACATACGTGTGTGAGGAGGGCGTGGTAGATTTAGTCATCAAGTGTCTTTTGTTGCTTAACAGGAATTACATACATAATACACACACACACGCATATATAGATGCATTAAATGCAAGCAGAGATTGACTTTTTGGGTATCTATATATTCCTATGAATAGTTTGTGTGTTGCCTATTCAAGCGATGTGGCAATATTGGCGGCATTATTCTCACAGCACTGCCAAATGGTGCGAGCCGATGGGCGATCTTCACTGAGAGCATTAGTGCACAGATAGAACAATTCCACAATGCAATTGTAATCATCGCTAAGCTGAAAAGCCACAGGCAATGGGGGGCGTGTGCCATAGGCACTTTCTAGATCGCCCAGTGAGAAATCATCCTTGCTGTCATCCAATTCAGTGTCGTCTTCGTCATCGTCATCGGGTTCATCGACATCGTGGACATGGCTTTCTTCTGTCACATCGTGTTCGATATTTTCTTTTGAAATTTCTTCGTCTTCGATCTCAGTATCATCTGACAGATCGACAGCGGTTCCAAAATGTGGTGGAACCAAAGCCAACGTCTCATAAATAACTAGGCCGAAGCTAAAGATGTCCGCCTTGCTGTCAATTATCTCAGCCTCGTCTACGATTTCTGGTGGTGACCAGAGTCCTGTTCCTGTAATATAATAACGACATTCCACACATAAAGAAATGGAAATTCTCCCCACCCGCCCCAATCATTTGTTTACTTACCAACATAGCTGAGTTGAGGATTCTTTTGAAAATTGATCTCACCCTTCTCATCCAGGGGTAGACTAACACCAAAATCACAAAGTTTGCATATCTCAAATTCACCCTTGACCAGAACATTAAAGGATTTGAGATCACCATGAAGCAGCTTGGCTTCCGTATGCAAGAAATCCAGGCCATGGGCAATGTCCATGATCATTTTGAAGGTATGCTTTGCTGGCAATGGTCCAAGATTCTCATCATGACGCTCCTCCAGTATGGAACCCAACGATGTGGTGCACATTTCCAAGGCTAAGGTGTTTGTGCCTTCAATGGATTTGACAATGCCGCGATAGCCCACAATATTGGGATGATTTAGTTTGCTGCGGGGGAGGAGAGAGAGAGAACAGCATAGCATATGCACTTACATGGGATGTCTACACTAAATGTACGCACACACACGCAGGCTCAACACTTACATACATATGTATATATACACATACGCACACAGGGACACTGACACACATCCCTGCGTGGTCGTGGTGTACACACAATTACATACATATATGAATGTATAGAAGTGTGCAGCAGCCGCCACTCACACTTACCGCAATATATCAGCCTCATAGACGATACGCTCATCGAACAATTTATCCTTTTTGGCGAGCGTATTCTTCAATATCTTCTTGACAGCCCATGGTGAACGCATTTGTCCCAACCGCGGTGAACGCTCCAAGCGATAAACACTTACTCCAGTGCCCATGCCAAGGGTCTTCAGCATCGGTGATGGCGGTATGCGTATGGGTGTACTTAAATTCTGTACATTTTCCAAATGGGAATTGCGCAGCTGGCGCCGCGGCGTTTCGCTTGTATCCATATTTTGTTAATGAAATTTTCCACAAATTTAATAAAATTTCAAGGAATCAAATTGCAAATTGAAAATTGAAAGCGTTCCTCAAGCCGTTTGTTTCAAAATGCAAAGTAGGGCTGCAAAACCGTCGATAGAAAAGAGGGATAGAATAGGAAATAACGATAACTCGATGGTTTTGCAGCCCTCGATTGAACGTTAATAACACTGAAGTTTGAATATATTTTGCAAAACAAAAGTTTTCAAAATAATTATCCCGCGTAGTATTTATAGTGGTGTTGACAATATTTTACTTACTTACGCAAGCAAATTGTTTAACAATGTGGCATTGTTTCCAGTCTCCAAATTTTCCATATCAATTCAACTTAAACAACTTTCTAGGCAGCAATTCAAATTATATTTCATCTGTTCTTTTGGCGGGCCAAAAACAAAACAGAGATGGCAACTTGGTGAATTTTTTTTAAAAGAATTTATCGAACTTTGGCGGCAATGACCGTTTGAGCATGCTGGCAACTCTAGTCGATAAATCGCAAAATTTTAAATCCATCGATACTTTCGATAGTGCCATCGATGATTGTGCAGCCCTACAAACTAACTAACAAAAGTAGTTAAACTTTTCTTTTATTTTAACTTCGCAATCGTAAATAGTTATTAGTGAATCCTTACGTCTTTTCCAAATCAAAGCTAGGGGCAAGTTAAATCTACGAAAACAAAGTGAGTTTTAGCAAAAGTACGACAACATTAAGAGCAATTAGAAACGTCATCCAAGTTGTTTTTGTCTCTGCGAATTGCCTTTGCCTGGCCCCTTATTAGTCATAGACGCAACACACACAAAAAAAAAAAGAACGAAACGACGAAAATGAAATGAAAATTCAATACGTTGTGGCACTGTTCCTTTTAAAGATAAATAAAGATTATTTGGTATTAGAGAAATATTTTATTCCAGTAAAACAAAACACCGGAAAGAAATCATTCATTTGTTATCAAACAAAATACAAAATAAGAAACAACCATGGCTGGCTTAGGGAGCAATTTGAGAAAAGAGGCGGATGCTGGACATTCGAAATCCATGGAGTGATGAACAATGACTAGTGATCCCTGGGCCAAGAAAACGCATCGACGCATTTTTAAGCCCACGATGACGCATAATCATTGGATCGTCAATAAAAGTTACGAACTCCGATTTAGTTAACGATCATTTGCTATAGTCAGCAAGGAGCTTTTCCCAACATTCTGTTGAAGACCAAAATCTGCTTGGCCCCCATTCCCAATCCTGCACAATGACATCATTGAAGCAAGTAGCACTAATTGTCCTCTTTTGGTTTGTCCTTGACGTTTTTAGCATCAGAGTCACAATGGCATCAGGCACTACCCTACAGAAGGCCATTGATCTGGTGACCAAGGCCACGGAAGAAGATCGCAATAAGAATTATGCCGAGGCATTGCGTCTCTATGAGCATGGCGTTGAATATTTTCTGCATACCATTAAGTGTGAGTATGCTAAACGTCTAATTGATCATTGATTATCTTATTCATTTCGCTATTTTCTCGCACATACAGATGAAGCCCAAGGTGAGAAGGCCAAAGATTCTATACGAGCGAAATGTCTGCAGTATTTGGATCGAGCTGAGAAACTCAAGGAATATTTGAAGAAGGGCAAAAAGAAACCGCTTAAAGAGGGCGGCGAGTCCACATCGAAGGATGATAAGGACAAGAAATCTGATAGCGACGATGATGATGGCGATGATCCAGAAAAAAAGAAACTGCAAAGCAAACTGGAGGATGCCATTGTCATTGAGAAACCGAAAGTGCAATGGTCCGATGTGGCTGGCTTGGAGGGTGCCAAGGAGGCTCTCAAAGAGGCTGTCATACTGCCGATTAAATTTCCACAGCTCTTCACAGGCAAAAGGATACCATGGAAGGGAATATTACTATTTGGACCCCCCGGTACGGGTAAATCATATTTGGCCAAGGCTGTGGCCACTGAGGCGAATCGTTCGACATTCTTCTCAGTATCCAGTTCAGATCTGATGTCCAAATGGCTCGGTGAATCTGAGAAATTGGTTAAGAATCTCTTTGAGCTGGCACGCCAGCATAAGCCATCGATTATATTTATCGATGAAATCGATTCAATGTGCTCGGCCCGTTCAGACAATGAGAACGACAGCGTGCGTCGCATTAAAACCGAGTTCCTTGTACAAATGCAAGGAGTGGGCAATGATACAGATGGTATCCTAGTATTGGGAGCCACCAATATACCCTGGGTATTGGATTCTGCCATCCGCAGACGTTTCGAGAAACGTATATACATTCCTTTGCCGGAGGCTCATGCCCGATTGGTTATGTTCAAAATACATTTGGGTAATACCACACATGTGCTGACCGAACAGGATCTCAAAGAACTGGCCGGCAAAACCGAGGGGTGAGCAAAATCATCTTATATAAAGTATCTGCGAAGAACACTCAATATCTTTTAACATTGTTTCCATATTTAGATACTCCGGGGCTGATATATCCATTGTAGTGCGCGATGCCCTAATGGAACCGGTACGGAAGGTACAAACGGCAACCCATTTCAAGCGCGTTTCGGGTCCCAGTCCATCAAACAAAGATGAAATTGTCAATGATCTTTTGGTTCCATGTTCGCCAGGCGATGATGGAGCCGTTGAAATGAATTGGATGGATGTGCCCAGCGACAAATTGTTCGAACCTCCTGTAACTATGGTAGGTATTAGTGGTAGTAAAGGAAGTGCAGAAACTTTACAGATTTAACAGATAGATCTATAAATTATTCGTTTTTCCATCAAAAATCAGAATCTAAATCACATTTTTTCGTTACAGCGCGATATGCTGAAATCATTGTCACGCACGAAACCCACTGTCAACGAGGAGGATTTGAGCAAGCTGCGCAAATTCACAGAGGATTTTGGACAAGAGGGTTAAAGAGACGCAACTCTGCACCACCTGCTGCACCATTTGCTAATTCTAATTGTTGCCTATTGCATAAATTAAAAAGAAACAAACGTTTTCTTCTCTCCGGCTCTTCTTTTAGTTGTACCTTTTTTTTCTGAATATTTAGCACATGATTCAATTATATATATACAAACATATATGCATACATTGATGATGAACAAAAAGAAAAAATAGTAATTCAAATTTTGTCGTGCGAATGTGAGAGAAATTGCGGATTTGTTGTAATCATAAAAAGTCGTATGTATTTTTATACTTTTAATGTTAAGAAGGAAAAGGATGATTAAGAAGTAAAACAAACCGATCGAGTGGGTATATTCTGGAAATGTTGCGCCCACATAATGCCACAGCCAAGTCAACCTCTCCATAAACCTAAAGTTAAACCAAGGAACAGCTATCATCTTCAGCAAAATGTAAAATCAACTAAATCTAAATATTTAAAAATGAAATGTATGAAAATAATAAACGAAATTGTGTCTATATATTGAATCAAGTCCTATATACATATATATATATACCTATATAGGCTAGATATATGTATAATAATATCTACTCAATTGAACAATTTGTTTTTATGGCACTTAAAAAAATACTCTGAATGTTTTGGCTTTGTGATAGAATGAAAAAATATAATATATTATATAATATGTTTAAACGAAACAAGCCTTTTCCAAATCTGAACAATCGAAATTGACTTGAACCATTACGATCGAATTGCTTTGCTACAACTTTTATTTTCCCTTTATTTAAACATTTAAATATGCAACGATTCGGGCATTGAAGACTATTATCGTAAAAATATTGGAGAATTTTGGACGCCTTTTCCCTAAAAGAAGGCAACGTTTTTTACGGAAATCTTGTGTATTTGTTAGTGACCTTTTCAATAATTTTTTTTCATTTCTACTGCTCTTCTTTTTATAAAAAAAAAACGAAAATTTCAGGCTTGCACCCTAGGTCTGGATTAAATAATAAAAAAAAGAAATATTATGCATTCAGTGGTACTTACGACTGAAACCTGTAACGTCTCCCTGAATTGGAGCATGACCAAGATTGCAATCTCACTTGTTAACTGGGCCAATTTAGAACTTTCTGTTTGACCCAATGCTGCAAATACCTTCAACAGTTTGAAATCGCCGCGATCAGTTAACTCGATGGACAGTTGTAGGGATAGTTGGTTCGGATTCAAGACGAGTTCGTTACTTTTCGGCCTGTACCGTGGCTTTTTGCAATTGAACGTGCGCCGAATAACGAACAATCTGGCAGCACTACGTGCCCAACTACTTTAAAGCAGGGCCGGATTGAGTTGCCGACTTCAAACATATTGGAAAATAGAAACTTTGATTTCTTAATAAATGGAAAAGCTTATAGATAAAATCCATAGATACTAAGATGAAAATATATGAAATATAATGTCCGTATACATTTGAAGCATACCTAATATTAAAATATTTAATTCCAATAATGACTTACAACAGTATCCAAATGATTGTCATTATAAAAATAACTCTATTGGGGCAGCAACTCAAACTGTGAAGTCGGCCCATGGCCTTTATGTTGTGGAACCGGCCCTGTTGCTGCCCCAATCGAGTTATTGTCATACCCCAACTTAAATTTCAGTTTCAGTTGTTGTTCAGCTGCGGTGGCTAGCGGTTCATTTTATTTCGTTTCGCTGCGTGTCATTCCGTCCCCATTTCCTTTCGTCAACCAGTCGCGCTATTGTTGTTGTTGCTGTGTGTATTTTTTTTATTTTGCCGTTACGTGAATGCATCAAAACCAAAACAAAACCCAAAATATTTATTAAGGTTTTTTAGTTTTCCTCTTTGCGCAACTTGCAAGTAAGAGCGAAAGAGAGCGATAACAAGCGAAAAGCAATAACAAACGGTATAAAAAGTGCGTATATCAATTGGGCGAGTGTGTTTTTTTCTTTTTTGCATTTTATTAATGGGCTTGGGCCCTCTAAGTCAACCCTTTTTTTCTTTTGCACTTTGTTTTTTTTTTGTTTTGTTTACTGTGTGCTTTGTTGTTGTTGCTGTTGCTGCTGCCGCTGAAGCGCAACTTTCACGAGCTTCAAGTGAAACTGTGAGCCGGGTCCGAAAAAAAAGTGGGAGAAGAGTAGCAAAGAAGCCGCCGCCAACGCGCAATATATATATATACATATATGTTTTTAAAGCTGTTTCAGAATTTTGCCACCATAAATAAATAGACAATATATGGTATTGGTGTCTTGATGAGCTGTCGTCCTGCGCAGAGCCTTCTACGTGTAGTTCGCTGATTGTCTGACCTTATCGCATGACTCTGCCAAAAACAATTTATGTATATCGATGAAATTTGCTATATATCAGTTAGATAACGTATAGTCATTCGGTTCTCATGCGGATATAAGATAAGCGGACTATGTGAGATACCATGTATCACAATATTAATTTAACCTTTTTGGGTTCGGACTTCAGACAAATTTATGCACAAGATGTTTCATATTGATTCTGTGTTTCTCAATCTCTTAGAGCGATGCAAAGTGAGATGCAACAAGACCTTCGAATTGCTTTATATTGTTTTTGCCTGGCAAGTTTGTCGCCTAAGTCTTTTGATTTTTCATATGAAAAATCAAACACACAAACACACACATAATAAAACAATTTTTTTTAGAAAAAATCATGCTGACATTGACACGAATTGTAGACACCATCAGCACCACCACCACCACCACCACCAACAACAACAACAACACCAACAACAAGTTGTAGTTTAAAGTTGACTTTTATGACGAAAATCATCATATATATACATATATTTATATATATATGTAAGTATATGCACATACATGCATAAGCGCATTCTTGTATGTGAGTGTGTGTTGTGATATTTGTGTGTATTTATCAAGCTCTTTCAATTAAAGTGCATAAAATTCCTTCAATGCCATTCATACCCATAGACCAATCAACAGCAACAACCGTAATAAATTAACCATTTCAATTTAGTAAAACACTTTATAACTAAATTGAATAAATTTCGAAATACCCTAGACAATAGGTAGATATATGTATATTGTGTTATTCCCGAACACAGAATGTGCAAGACTTTTTGGATGTCTGGTGTGAAGTGCATTTAAACTCCTTGCTTCGAAAAATTGACAAATTTTTGCATAAATATATGTCCCGTATTTTAATTTTTAATTTTAGTTTTACATTGAATATTCTTTGAAAACTCTTTATAAACAATTTTTATAACCTTGCAGAGGGTATTAAAAAAATTGGTCAGATGTTTGTAATTAAGACTCAGATGATTATATCAAGCATTAGATATACGTATTTTCAATGGATTTCCATTTCCATCAAATTTTATTTGCCATACAGAGCATTTTGAATGTGACTAGTAACTTTGGATATCGCGGCAGGTGCAGGAGTTCATTAACATATTACCACAACTAAATATATTATAACAATCAGACCAACAATTCGTTGTTAATGGACTTTCAATTCAAATTGATGTTGAAGCCAATTCCAACAATGAACCGGGTTAATAAACTGCATGCAAATCTCTTGACTATATATGAGAAAATTAACCAATTACATATTGTATGTATATGTACATATTAAGTTTAAATGTGAGAGGAGGCTGGGTAATCGGTGGTTAACGCCTTAAGAATTAATTCTAGTGTTAACATTCCCTTAACAAAAACTAGTTCAAAATGTTTCATAAGATAAGAAAGTCTATATGACCTCTTATTTGGCTGTGGCTGATTAGGTCAAAGCTCTAGTTATTTCCGCTCTGCTCATACATACATATAACATGATTGGTGAACCATTAAAATTGCGTACCATCAAACTAAAAAGTGTCGCCTTCTATGATACCCTAAAAATGTATGAGTATAGTTATAATAAAGTAGGCTAATTTAGAGTTTGTATTATCATCGAAATCGAGATCGCATGTAGTTAAATGCATAATTAGAAAGCAATGAACACAATATTGTAAGTGGATTGGCATAGATTCTTATTCTCATCGGAGAAAGTCTAATGAGGTCGATTAGACTTAGCAAAGTAAAAACTAATCAACAAACAAATCGCAATAAAGAAAAGAGATTCATATTTTGGCTTTGCCTTATTATACCTTTTATACTACTATATGGGGGTATAGGGTATTAAAACTGGTAAGTTGATGCTGATGCGGGAATAGCAAGTAAAAGAAAAAGAAGGGGAAAGACACAAAGAGAGAGAGAGAGAGAGGGAGTGGGAGTGGGAGAGATTTCCAAAAACCAAACTGTGTCACTCTCCGTTACTGAATGAACTCATTGCTCGGTACTCCATTCCATTGCATGGTCATGTTGGTTGGTGTTGTTGTAATTGTAATTGTAGTTATTCTTGTTGTCGTTGTAATTGTGGCTATTGCTGCATTTTACCGTTTCGCTAAGGTTTCATGACAAATGATTTATGGTTAATTTTCGTTGCTACTTCTGCTTCTGTTGCTGATGTTGTTGTTGTTAATGCAATGCATTAGCAATGAGTTCTTGTGAAAGAGAAGCATAACAACAACAACAAAACGGGCCAACAAAAAACCTATAAAAATGTAATAGAAACAACCAATTTTAGATGCCATCATTAAAACAAAACCCATTAAAAATGTGTATATTAAGTGCTACTACGAGTAACTTTAAGCCACCAAATAAAAGAGCTAATTTTTGATACTCTATACTCATGGTCTGCTCGAATTGGTTTGGGTTTCAGAACTTTATCTCAAACGAAACAACTGAACATATTCTTTTTAGAATGTTTTTTTTGCTCACTTGCTCTTTTTTGTTTACTTGCTCTTTTTTGTTTACTTGCTTGTAAATTATGTACATAATCAGTTTGGATAAAATTCCTCAAGAAATAGAGAAGTTATTCGCATTGAAAGGTCGATTTTGTATGCCAGCTATATGATATAGTGGACCGATCCTTTTAAAAATCGCAAATAATGTGCCTGGGGTCTAAAAAGGATTATTTACGAACACTATAACTCCAAAACTGTGGGACTAGTTGGCATATGTTCAGACAGACAATGTACTGAGAATAGTAGTGATCAACTGAGCAGTGAAGTGAGCAAGTGAACAAAATGAATGAGTTGACTGACTATAAAAAAAAAGAACAAGTGAACATGTTCACTAAACTGAGCAATGTTTACCCAACACTAACACAAAAATAAGTAGAAAAACAGCGGAAATTTTATGCACTGTTGGCTTTTTTTGTTTTTGTGTTCCAGCTGTTCGTTGCTTCCTCCCTTTTTGTTCGGTTTTTTGCTTGAAAGTCCATCGTAAAAAAAAAAAAAAAAACACTAAAAACAGGAAACTGGAAACCTGCAAGTAGCGAAAATTGGCCAAGGAAATTTCAGTATTTTTGGCAACTAAATCTTTATAGCAACAGCAGGTGAATAACAATAAAAAACAATGATTGGCAAGTACATAAAATCAATCGAAATTGAATTTATGATCATCTGTGCAAAGTGCTAGTAAAAACGAAATGGCAAACATTTTGCGATTTTGTCTGTCTGTCTGTCTGTCTTACGGTTTGTCTGTCTGTCTGTCTGTCTGTCTGTCTGTCTCCCTGACAAATCAATCAACAACATTCATTCAAATTCAGCAATTCGCTTACAAAATAGTTGAAGTGAGAGACAAAGGCTTTCAGTTCATTGTTGTTGATTGGTTGTTCATTTAGCAATGTCTTTTGCCTATCACATTTCTTCATTCGACTAATACGTTTAGTTGATTGGCTGTCTGGTTGGTTGGTTGGTTGGTTGGAAAACTCTTTGGCACACATCATTTGCGCTTTTCCTTGGCATGGTTTGGTTTTTCCCTCACACTCACAGCTCGAGACGTGACCGCTTTGCCAATTCTCGACTCGACTCGACTCACTTTTCCTCAGATGCTAGACACCTTCTCCGCCAACTCCATCTCCAACTCCAACGATTTCAGCATTTAATGAGCAAAAATTAGCAGCCGCCAAATGCGAAAATAAGCAATCTGAAAGCCAAGCAACCAAATTGGGTTAATCTATTTGAAAGTGGTTAAGACTTGTGGAGTTGTGGCATAGAAACTGGAACCAAAGCAGAAGCAAAATCAGAATGAGAAGTGGTCGCTGCCACCTCTTTTGCATTAGAAGCATTTTAAGTTAAGATAACTTTCCATTTTCTTTTTCTCTGCCGCTTTCATTGTCATTGTCAAAGTGTTAGAAATGATGATGATGCTGATGATGATGATGATGATCCGTTGTTGCGATGATGTACAAGAAGTCAACTCAATGGCCCTTAATTGATGTCTTCCCTTTTTGTTTCCTTTAGTTTCTTTTCTTGTAAGTCTGTCATCAAGTGTTCATACAAGAGGAGAATGAATGAAGATGGATTTTCGTGGGAATTCCCACGCCAGATACTTGATAATCTCTTTGTACCCATGGCATGACTATAGATACAATACATACCAGACATACAGAGAGAGAGAGAGAGAGAGAGAAAGAAAGAGAGAGAGAGTGGGAGAGGAATTTTCAAATTTAGTGTCGAAATGGCCAAAGAAATCTTTTGCATTTGCCAATTGATTGCCATAGGTGAAATTAAATTGAATTTCCCTGCGTTCATTGACCCATCTTTCTAATCTAATTGAACTAATTGTTATCATTTTCATATTTTTATGATTAAATAATCTTATTCAACATATGCTGACAACACAATTTGCCAGTTGGATCTTGTCTAATACCCAATAACCTAACAGCTAACACCTAACACGATGCTAATTAAAAAATCACACACCAAAGTCTTGCGAAACGAAAGTGAATCAACAAATGCAATGAAATGAAAATGAAACAACAATTTGCTAATCAATAAGACACACATATAATAGTAGTAGTTATAGGTTTTCGGTTTCTATTACTTTTTTTTTTTTTTTTTTTTTTTTGAGCTATTCGGTTCGGTTTATGATAGTTTTCACTTTCGTTTGTCTCCATAAGAAATTTTGCAGTATGATGAAAGCAAATAGAGACAAAGGTGTATGACTGTTTGGTTTGTTTCGCTACGCTTCGAAGCTGACCCAAATGAGGAATGCGATTGAGTTTAAGTGGGTCGATGTGGCCGATTTTGTGCGGTCGCAAAACAATGAACAGACTACACGCGATTTCTAAATGTTAAGAAGATGAACTAGAGACGGACCACGGCTAACTTCAGCTTAGATAAATAAGTCTTATAATGATTCTCTATCGGATTTTCAGCCTAAACTAAGAATTTTGTGTCACATTCTTAATTGAGCGCTTAATACCTAAATCCTAAATGATTTTTCTTCTAATCCTATTTTACCAATATTAATCTCAAATTAACACCGACTTTCTTAAAAATGTTGATTCTACTAGGAAATCAGTGGAATCCTTTTTATCTTAATTTTCCTCCAAAAAAAAGGAGTTTTTATTACATTACTAAAGGTTAGGAAAAAAAAACTAATTCAACATTGAATTCATTCTTTATTAAATTTGAATTTAATTAATTTTCAATATCAATTTTGGAAACAGTTTTTCATGTTGAGTTCATTTTTTAAGTTGTCTATGATAAAGGTCAATGGCCAGCTCTAGCTAGCTAGCTAGCTAGACTTAGACTTGTCTAACTGACTAATGCAATATCCTGTTTTTAAGCCAGTTGTAAAATGTCTGTGTAACCGGCTTATTATACAATATGTGCTTGGCTTTTCAAATGGTAGTTGGCATGCATACCCTATACTACATATATGATGCTAAATATATATATGTATGTGCTTGTAATTGCAGATCTGGTCTGAAGAGACCCAACCGTCAATCAAAATGCTATAAGCAAACATGTCACAAATCGGAGTTGGTCTATGGAGAAAGCCAGGCCAGAGTCTATCATGATTATGACGATCATCGTGATGTGATGATAATGATGATGGCAATGATGATGACTTTTCATGCTGCTGTGGAGATGCCACATAATTCAATCAAAGCATATAGCCAACGCCTAGACGGAGTCACAGCCCAAGTCAAAGTCAGTCAGTGAGTCAGTCCAGGAACCAGTCACGACCGTCAAGCCACTTGCCATTGGCCATCGTCTCCGTCTCCGCCTCCGTCTTCGTCTCCGCGTCAGCGTTTAAGCGTTTCAGCGTTTTGGCCTCTTCGTCTGTGCCAAGTGAAAGTGAATTTGTTTATTGTGTGTGTGGTTTTGCTCGCATAACCAAGCAGACACTAAAAAACTAAAAGACTAACAAAAAACCAAAAAACTAAAACCAACAAAAAGCCCCAAAAGACAAAACGAACATTTTAAACAAATCAGAGCAATGCTTATTAGATCAATGCAATTTTTCATTGTCATCTTGAAAATTGAAACAGAAACAGAAACAAAAACAAAAGCAAACTAATCAAAAGAAAAAAAAGCAAAAATATCAAAAACGTCGAGAAAATAAACAAAACCTACCAAAGTGCATCCAACAATGAAGGCAATGATGATGCTGGTGTTAATACTTTTGCTCTTCATCGCCTCAAGCCGCTGTCATCAACATCAGCAGTCCAGAAATAGTAAGTATACGGCTAGTGAACCCGCCTTTCATTAGCTAAATGAATTAATTAGTTAATTTATTTGTTTTGCTTTTGAGCATGAGAAGGCTTTCAAATTTAGTTCCACAAAGTGACAACAAGTTAAACCTTCATCACCACGATAACTCAGATAATAGTGATGGGGGGGCTGGGGGGGAATATTGCGAGTGGGCGGAGATGGGACAGTGGAAGTTTCCGCTTTTAGTATTTGGTTTTTTTCTCTTTCTTTTTTCGACGGTCTATTGCTTTTGCCATTGAACAGCGATGATTATCATGAAGAGCAATTTCAACAAATTGCGCAAATTGCAAAATTGTTAACTTAATTGAAGGTGATAAATTTTGACTTTGGAAAACGTGTTGAATATGAATTGATGAAACAATATTTATACGGAATGATATGAAGATCGCATATGTGTGTTTTCGGGGGAAAGTGCTTCCCTTTGTTATCAACAATATGAAATTGGAACTGGGAAAAGTCGAAGTAATTGCATCATCTGCACATGCAAATCAGTAATATGGATCGAGAGTTAAAAAATGTGATAAAGAGCAGAAAGAAATATCCTAAAATCGATAGAAAATTGTCCAGCATAGGGAAAATTTATAATTTTTCCAAAATTAATGCAAAAACCTCAACTTTGCAAACCTCTAACTATGCCAATTTTTATCCGATTTTAAAAAGTCATGTCTTTTTTTGCTGCTCTGAATGCGAATAATAAATTGGCATTCAAACCTAAAAAACTAATTTTGACCCGATTTTTGAAAAAAATTACAGTGTATACACTGTAAAAATTTTCAAAAATCGACTCGAAATTTTTTTCTCCGAATTTCCAAACTTTTGATAGCATTTAAAAGTATGTAAAAATATAATAAGAATTAGATACAAAATTTTGAAATCGGTTGAAAATTGTCTAAAATATAGCCTGAAAAAATCGCAATTTTGGACGAAAATTGTACAATTTTTCAAAAATTTTTCAAAAATCCCCAGCTTTGCAATCTCTTAAAGTTTTGATAACATTTAAAAGAAGATAAAAAGTCGATAAAAACTACATTAAAACTTTAAAAATCGGTAGAAAATTGTCCTAAATACAGCATTCGGAAAATTTCAATTTTGACCAAAAAGTTTTCCATAGCTGTTTCAAAACTTCTGGAAAAACCTCAACTTTGCAAACCTCTAACTATGCCATTTTTTGGCCGATTTCAAAAAGTCATGTCTTTTTTTGCTGCTCTGAATGTGAGTTATAAAATGGCATTCAAATCTGAAAAACTAATTTTGACTCGATTTTTGAAAAAAATTACAGTGTATACACTGTAAAAATTTTCAAAAATCGACTCGAAATTTTTTTCCCCAAATTTTCAAACTTTTGATAGTATTTAAAAGTATGTAAAAATGTGAAAAGAAAGAGATAAAAGTTTTTGGAATCGGTGGAAAATTGTCTAAAATACAGCCTGAGGAAAATCGCAATTTTGACCAAAATTTTACAATTGTTAAAAACTGTAGCTAGCAATTATTCAGTCAAAAGATTGCACAGAATCCATAAATAAGCAAAAGTAATTGATTCTTGATAGTTTTAACGGAGTTTTGCACTTGTGGAGAATTCAATTTTGTGTAATGATAAGTTGGGGTTACGTGTGAACAAGGAATTACAATAGCTCAGTTGTTTTCCTTATCCCTCCTCTCCCCGCTGCCTTACACCTGTGACAATTTGTTGTTGTTTTTTTTTTAACTTGTACACCTTGTAAAATTGCAGTTGGATAATGTGTGAGATATAATGATACAAGTGAGTCTAATAATTGCCCTGTCATCGGAGCGTAAAGCATTTTTTTGTTGTTGTCACTTTGCCTTCATCATCTTTCGCTGTGCTTGCACTTTTTTTTTTTGGTTACATCATCCATGGCAGAGCCAGGGAAGGCCATTCAGAGAGGTATTCCTTGGTCGGGTCAGTAGCTAATCTGTTAAATTGGTTAACATATTATTGATTCCTTCCGTAGTTGCTTATATGGTGGCCACGTGATTAACCGAAACGTACTGGGCGCTATGTGTGGCGATGGAGAGAGAAAGATAGACTTTTTAGGTTTTTTTTGGGTTGGGTTAGGCCTATTTGATAACTCAAATCACGCCCCAGCGATTTATCAACCAAAGCAGAGTCCATTATGTCATAAGCGACGAAACCAAAGACAGCGAAACAAATGTGTTGAAGCGAATGGCGTATGGCATAAGGTTAATTCCTTCAATTTAAATTTCACAAAGATTTTACTCGAAACGTCATATGGGGGAATAGAATGTTTTGATCTCACAGCTAATCAGCCCCCCTACCCGCTACCCCCCACCCCATTATTGTTGACCATATTTATTGTGAAACGTGATCGACATTCAAATCATGTCAAATTAATGATCAATTGACATATTAATTTTTGGGGCTTACTCACCAATCGAATCTAATGATTTCATTTTTGTAGACCTCGCCCTGGATAAATTGGCACCTGCTGGCAACTTTACGGAACTATCGCGTGCCGTGCGTGACTCTCTGCTGGAACACGAGCAGCGTCAACGTCTGCGCCAGCATCGGAGCAAGAGAGCTGCAGTGAAGCGAGTTTGCTATGGCGAACTGGGCTGCTTTGAGGATTCTGGGCCATTTGCCTATCTGGAAATGTTACCCTCAGCTCCCGAGGAGATTAATACCAAATTCTATTTCTATTCGACCCGCCAGCGTTCGGATCGTCCACTGATGGAATTGTCGTTCCTCAATATGACAGAGGCATTTGGTGGCAAAACAAAGCGGGAGTTGAAAGAAATGGACGAAGCATCGATGGGTAGTGGTGACTCCACCAGCAGCTCCACCGGCACCACCAGCACCACCAACAACAGCTCAACTACAGAGAAGCCTTCATCTGGGAGTCAAAAGAAAGCGACACCCTCAATTGCTGATCTTGAGGGTTTCGATGAACTGTCCGTACGTGTCATTGTCCATGGCTTTGGGTCCGCTTGTCCCCATGTCTGGATCTATGAGATGAAAACCGCCCTCATGGCAGTGGTAAGTGTGATGAGCGGAGGAGATTCCAAATCGATAGATTAAATTCACCCCAAAAAACAGGAGGATTGCATTGTCATCTGTGTGGACTGGGAGAACGGAGCCACCTTTCCCAATTATGTGCGAGCGGCGGCCAATACCCGGCTGGTGGGTAAACAACTGGCGATGCTTCTGCAGAATCTTCAGCAGCACAAGGGCCTCAATCTGAAGCGGACTCATCTGATTGGCTTTAGTTTGGGGGCCCATGTATCCGGATTTGCGGGCGCCGAATTGCCGGGCTTGTCGCGCATAACTGGCCTGGATCCAGCCGGACCCCTCTTCGAGGCCCAACATCCCAAGGTTCGCCTGGATAGCCAAGATGCTGAATTTGTCGATGTCATTCACTCGAATGGCGAGAATCTCATACTGGGTGGCCTGGGCTCATGGCAGCCAATGGGTCATGTGGACTACTATCCCAATGGTGGACGTGTCCAGACGGGCTGTTCGAATCTCTTTGTAGGAGCCGTAACCGATTTCATTTGGTGTAAGTTTTTGTGGTTTAATTGAAGATTCGCAGATGATTTCGATGTTTCTTCTTCTTCTTCTTGATACAGCCGCCCAGGCAGCCGAAGATGAAGAGGGCCGATCCTTGTGCAATCATCGTAGAGCCTATAAATTTTTCATCGATTCGGTGGCGCCACGATGCATGTTTCCCGCCTTTCCCTGCGCCAGCTATGATGATTTCCTCAAGGGCAAATGTTTTCCCTGTGCCCAAGATGACGAAGATTTGGCCGAAGGTGTTCCCAGGTGTGGCAACATGGGCTACTATGCCGATCGCTCCACGGGGCGGGGCCAACTGTATTTACTCACCCGCGAGGAGGAGCCCTTCTGTGCCCATCAGTTCCAATTGCAGATATTCAACTCCTTCAACGATTTGCCATTGCGCACAATTGGACGCCTGGAGGCCATACTAGAGGGTGATGGGGGTCTCAACGAGACCTTTGAAATATCCGAGTAAGTTGCTCCCATGGGAATCAGTTGCTAAAGTCATTTATTTAATTTATTTTGATGATCTCCCACAGAAAAGACGACTCGGAGTTCTTTGCCGGTGATATCGTGTCCAAGATCATAGTGCCGCATCCAGCTTTGGGATTCCCCACCACATTAAGTTTGCTCTATAAGTCCTACAGTGGATGGCTGAGCAAGGGATTGCCCCATTGGGACATCGACAAGGTGGTACTGACCGATAGCTTTGGACGCAGTCATTCCCTGTGTCGGCCATCAACCAAACTGAGCAGTGGCAATCCCGTACGCATGCCCCTGAAGGCTGGCAATTGTGAGTTGGACAACCAAGACGATTATGGCTCCTATACAACACTGGCAGCTCCAGCTGTCACCAGCGGTCCAACCAATTCCCCCACAGACATACCCGACTCCAGTGTCCAGGAATCGTCGGTGGATGGGGTCGAGAGTGTTAAGCAGAGCAAAGACATCTTCAATCTGGGAACCAGCTTCAAATTGGCTAGAAATCAGACTTACGCTTTGGGTCATCATTCGGCTGGATTGCCTTGGCAACCTATTCTAGTGGGCAACTCGCTGGACAACGAGACATCCGATGCGTCGGCAAGCGAAACAAGTCGCAGTTTTCCCGGTGCCTCCTCAGAGATTGTGGAGCCGGTTCTCAAGGATCGCAAAATGGCCGTCAATCGAGGGCGTAATCTGCAGGACTCGACCACCGAGGAGATTGTTGAACCCGTTCTCAAAGCCACCACCCCAAGAGTTAAGCAGGGCAAGGATCTGGACTTGAGCGAAATGGATTCACCAGATTCGACCAGCCCCACCACCGCCGCCGACTCCTCCACAGCTGTGCCCAAAATGATGGCCCAAATGGGGCAGAGTCGTCCCAGTCAGAGTCAGAGTCCTTCGAACGATGAGGCGGCACAGACAGTGCAGTTATTGCCCTTCCGTTTGGGTGAGCTGTTGCAAAAGGCGGAACGTTATGCCCGTGAAACTCTGCTGCCATTGATATCGGTGCAAGCTCCGCGATTTTTCGGTTTCAATGTTACGAACCAGGACCGCGGTGAGTCCCGCAAGCCTCGGTATATACCACGCTACGAGGAAGCTGCCTTTCTCAATACCAGCAGCAGCAAGCCACGCCAGGGCAGGAAACCCTCGAAGGCACAGCAGCGTAATCTTCTGCGACTTTTACGTGGTCGCTCGGCCCAAAGGCGTCTGGCGCCAGCTGCTGCTGCTCCTGCTTCTTCTCCTGATCCACAACAGGAGGTCACTTACTATACAAATCAACTGCTCACAGAGTCACGCTCCATGCGGCCAGAGGTGCCAGAATATCAACCGGTTTTCATTGATCTGCCAACGTATAGACCAAAGGTTACGGCTGCAACTGGACGACGTAGAGCCAGAAATCTATCCTGAGCTGCAAACGAATAAATCTAAATCTATAACTATATAACTAACTAAATACGAGGAAGAACACAATGTGATATGACAATCTGGCAACTCCACACGCATTCAGCACCAAAATCGGATGGGGAGCATTAGTCTCCCCATCCTCTCCTCTCCTCTCCTCTCCCCCTCCTCTCTTCCCTTCATCCCTGATCTAATACTCGGCGTAGCTTTGTAAATATTTCCGATCTATCTAAAACCACATTTAAAAAATTAAAAAACCACAAATGGAATTTATAAAATTCAAGCAAAAAAATAAATACATTTTGCTGTTGACAGATTTCGAATTAAGTTAAGCTCGCTTTAGTCGATAAGTTTTATAAAATGTCTCATATATATGAAATAAATTAATTGAGAAAAACAAAAACACTAACAAATATTGATTTTTCATACTGGCAGCCCTAAGGTATGCAATGGAAATGCATACCTTCCTCTCTGTTTGGGTCCTTTGAAATTAAAGATCACTCGCAGATTTTGTTTTAATTTTGGTATTGTTTTTTTTTTTTTCTTTTTCTGTATTTTGTTCATTTTAGCATAATTTTTATTATTATATACTTTTGTCCATTTAATTTGTTGTTTGGTTTTTGTTTTTTGTTCATAAAGTAACGTGTGTAGTCTGCCTGTGTCTCTGTGTGTGTGTGTGTGTGTGTGTGTGTGTGTGTCTGTGTGTGTGTGTAGTTGTTCATTTTTGGATTTGGATTCGTATTTGCTTGCATTTGATTGGAACCAATTGTTGCAATTTGTTGGAATTTACAATGATTCAAAAAATGTTAGTTCTCTGTATTTTGTATGCAAGTCGAACTGTGGATTTTCTCTCTGTTATTTTTTTGCTCTGTGCCTTTTGTTGTTGTTGTATTCTTGTTGTGTATTTTTGTTTTGTTGTGTTGTTTTGTTTTTTTTTTTTATATTTTATATATATATATATAATAATCTATGTTTATCTGGTTTTTTGGTTTTCTTCATTTTTTTTTTGTATTTTCTTTTGGTTTTTGTTGTTTTTGGTTTAACTGTTTATAAAACATTTTTCATTTTTAGAATCTTAACAACGTTTTTTCTTTTGTAATCTTTATAAATAATTGCTGCGGCGTTTTTTTTTTTTTAATTTTTTAATTTGATTTATCATCATTTTCATTTATATATATATATTATATATATATTTATTTTTGGGTTTTAGCTTTTGTTAGTCATAAGTAGTTTTGCATATGCCATTTGTTTTATTGTTGTACGCATAATTTACATTGGAGTTGTTGTTGCTGTTCTTGCTACTTTTGTTTTTTTTTTTCTTTTTGGTTTTTGGGGGGAACGGGAGATGGAAGGATGTGGGGTGGGTGTGGAGTGGAGGTTGGATTTTTGTTTTTGTCTTATCTTTTTTGGGGCTTATACAAAATCAAATGTTTTTTTTTTTTTTCGCTGTGTGCCTAATATGTATGTATTATGTCGTTTTTCTAGTGTAAGAGATGCGCGATACAGTGACTGCGAATATTTCTTGGAAGGACATTGCAAATTTGGAACAGTTATCACAATAATTCGGATCGAATTCTTAAACTGTTTGGAAAAATTGTCAACAACGATCAAATTGATAATATATAAAATGAATCTCTAATATTCTAGAATACTTTCATTTGAAGACATTAGTCACAAGTCTCTCGAGGCAGATGGTTGGAGAATGGATTTCTCCCCTTTCTGGTCTGCCAGGACTCTTGCCCAACTCTTATCTAGGTATCTGTATGTATGTGTCTGTCTGTCTGTCTGTCTGTGTGTGTGTGTGTGTTTGTGTGTATGTCTAGCCATATTGTAAATATTTTGCCATAATTTATTTACTTCTTATAAATATTTCGCATGCTCGAGCTAAATTATCATTGTATTTGGTTGGATTCTTGTTTGTGACTTAAACAAATGGCAACGGAAAATCGATAAATAAAACTATGATTTATAAGATAAACTGGCTTTGTTTTGGACTTACAAATATCTTTCTTTTGGTTTGGTTTGGTTTTTGGGTTTGTTCCTTGTAGTACATACAGTTTGGATCTCTGCAAATATGTTCCTACACATACATATATTTTCTTTTTAATATATATATATATATATATATATATATATCTTTATTTTTTGGGTATTTTTTGTTTCTTTGTGTTTTTAATGCTTCTTTTTTTGTATTTTTTATTTTTGTATTCCAGTCTTTGTTTTTTATGTTTGTGATTTTGATGAATTCAGTTTTTCGAGGAGAAGGTAGTTGTGGTGTTGGAGGTGGTGAATGAGGAGGGGACAGAAAATTAACATTTTTGGGCAACAGAAATAAGAAAAATATGAACAAAGTCAATTACAAACATCAAGTGCAATTCTTCTCTAATATTGAAAGCCAGCAGATCGTTCAGAAAGTCTTTGAAATGGAATGGATTACAAAATTACCTTCGAATTTTGCTGATTGTGAGAGAAGTGTGTGGTTTGAGATGTAAAACAATCTCATGAGCATTCAGGATGAGTTTCCTATGAATTTATCTCACAATCTAGCCGATTATTCAAAGTAAAATCTGATTTTTGAAATTCTTATTGAGATAATTGATCAAAAAACTGGGAAAAGATTTCACAATACTCTAATATTGAGTTGCAAACACTGCTTCAAAGCCGTGCAAGCAGTTCAAGGAATATCATAAACGAACTGCTTTCATATAGAGACTTTTTGAACGTCCCTCGTGGATCTCGATTTGCATTTGGGAAGGACAATTTTATATTTTGTGTATTTTGTGGGTGGAAACGGGTAGGAGGGGGTTGAAAAAAGCAAAAGCTCAGCTAGAAAGTAATTTAATTTCTTGTATTTTTTTTTTTTTTTTTTTTTTTTTTGAATGTTTAGATTAAAATTTTGTTGGTATTATTAGTATTATTATTATTATTATTATAGAGTAGGTCTAAGTTTTATATACTAAGTATGTATGTAGAATATGCTGAATTAGTTTCTTATCTTCTCTGCTTTCGTTTTTTGTTTTTTTTTTGTATATTCTTTTGGTTTTTGAATGAAGCAGTTTTTGTTTTGTTTTCTCGATTTCATTACTTAATTAATTTTGGCAAGTTGTATTTGTGTTTGTGTCTCTGTATGTGTCTGTGTCTATGTGTGTGTGTGTGTGTGTGTGTGTGTAATTAATATCACTTTTAGTGGTAGCCACCTTTCTCTTTCTCTTGCTACTTCTTTTCATTGCTCTGCACTTTCCCTTGCTCTGCTCATTCTCTTCTTTAATCTTTTTTTTCTTTTGGTTGAATAGTTTTAAGCATTTTTCTGTTTTATTGTTTAGCGTTTTATTATTTATTATATTTAATTTTTGTAAAAAAAAAATAAATTTATTTATTTTTATTTGCATTTTTACATGACTTTGAAGACGATATGTTTTTTTTTTTGTTTTGTTTTCATTTTGTTTTCTCATTTCTTTCACATACATACATACATATATGTACATACATACATATATGTGTATATACTATATAAGTTTATCTATATATATATATATATCTATGTATATATATATATACATATGTAGAGATATATGTAATTATAATAGATTTTCCTTTTCCCATTTTAGTTTTATATTTGTAATATTATATCTTTGTATTAGTCGTTTCAACTAAATTTAAAAGATCTACAACTAATGTAAGAAAAAAAATACAATTCTAAAATGAATCCGTAACGAAACAAAAAATATGCGTAAGCAAGTCGGGACGCCGACTATGAGATACCCTGTACTAACTAAGATGCATGCCATCTCGAATGCATAAAAAGGAAGCTATGATGTTATGAATGAAGGCAAACTTGACCATGTTAATTGGGACTACAGAAGGGTATATAGGTATGGGATTGGATCCATCCATAGAGCTACAGGGTATGCAAATGTTTGCGCCCAAATTTGATTACTTTGACTTTCGATATATTTGAACTAAATTATTTGCTAGGCCAAATTAAATAAATAATGTATAAGTATATGTTTATAAACTAATTTCCATGTGTTTTTCTCTCCTACTTTCTTTTCCCTTTTTTTTTTTTTTTCTTTTTGGTTTTTCTTCCTCTTTTTACTGTGTGCGTGTGGACGGTTTTCAAAGCTGTAAAATTGATTCGTTTTTTTTATATTTCCTCATTTTTTGTTTTTGTTAAATTTGTTTTCTTTTTTTTTTTTTTTACATATTTACATTATTTTATTTTTGTTGTTGTTGCTGTATAAATTCTCGTTTCTTAATTACATCAAGCAGCAAATTAATTGAAAAAAAAAAAACACAAAAACATAAGCAAAACGATACAAAAAAAAAAACAAAAACCTATAAGAATCGTTTGTTGTTCAGTCGCATATTTAACAAAAACAGAAAAAATTTTATATTTATATATATATATATATATGTATATATGTATATAATTTGAATTTTTTTTCAATATGATATTGGTTGGTTTTTGTATCTCTCTATATAAATATCTTATAGGCATGATTCAGTTTTTATTTAGCTATAGTTCTTTATCCATTTTGTTATTTATTGGGGTTTCGGTTTTCGGTTTTGGTTTTTCAATGAGATGTTTGTTTTGTGGTCCAAAGTATGTTCAATCATTTCATTTCGTTTATATATAATATATTGTGTGTGTGTATGTGTGTGTGTGTGTGTGTGTATATATTGTTTTCTTTTCAATATGAATCTGTTTTTAGGCATTAGTGAGGAGAGAAAGCTTCGTAGTCAGAGGTTTAGAGTTAAATACAATACAATATATAACTATGATAGTTCCCATGATAGTTCCTCATGGGAAATGGCAAAGAAGGGAAAAAGTTTGTGAACTGCTAGAATACAGAATATTAAATATATAGAAGTATCTGAAGCATAAGGCATGCAAATTGTGTGTGTGTGTGTGTGTGTGAGAGTGTTTTGGTTTTGCTTCCTAATTTGATTTTGTTTTTTGTTTTTTTTTTTTGGTTTTTTGAAGTCGTTAGATTGAACGAACAAACAGAAAACTTTAGTCAACTTTGGCCATGCCAAAATGTTTCCAATACCCTTGCATAAGTTGTTACGAAACCATCTGCAGATCGAATTATTTCCCCAATATATATGAAATGTAATTGCATTTTGGGTTCTGCTCTAACTTGTTAGTTCCAGCTGTATTCTTGATTTTAAAGTGAATGAGAAAACAAAAAACAAAAAAAAAAAATGGATTCGAACCACTTTTCAAACCATGAACCGAACCGAAAGAAGCAGCGCTGACTCAACTTGATTTTTAGACACATTGGATTGGATGGATTATCCTTTATCTCATTTCGAGCCGCCTATTAAAATGCTCTTATGGAAGAAAAACGATCGAAATGCAACCAAGAGAAGGTGCAGCCAAGTGAATTATTATATGTATTATACTCGTCCAATGAGCATGATTTAAATATTAGCTGTAGTTGATTAAATTGGGGGATCTAATGGAAACTAAACATTAATAATTTGGGCTTAATAAGGGCTATAAAATCGTTGCGAAACAATGACAAGAGCTACGATTATTAGGCTGATTACAATAGTGTCTACATATAAAGACGGAAATGCATTTTCTGCAAGTGTTCTCCTAAATAGAGTATGTAGCAACGAATGGTCTAGGAATGGAAGACAATAACGGTAATAGTATTATAATAGTAGATTCTCAGCTCAAAGTATTCTTCTCACTACAAAACTAAATAATAGCATATATCTTTTGAATATCTCTTAATTGACAGATCCTACTAAGTATAAATAATCTGATATGAACAAAAGGATGGACACTGCTTAATAAGTTCGGAATCGTTGCCAAGCTGCACCAATCAAGTGAGATCAACTTTAAGTAAAGGTCAAGAGGCAAGATCAAGATCGAGTCTGTTGTTGCATTTGATCAGGAAGATGGAGTAGTGGGTTAGAAGGAAGAATCCATAACTGAACTTTATGCATAAACCCATGGATTAGGATAGAGGAGGAAGTTCTAGTTAATTTTGCATTTTTTCTATCTTCTCTTTTCCTGTTGTGTTTTCCAAAAAAAAAAAAGCAGAAGAAAACAAATTTCGTGGAAGATCAGATCAGCGTTTTATCTTTCGGCTTTCTCTTTTCCTGTTGCTTCTTTGTTTTGCGATTTGTATTTTATTTTCTATTTTGTAATGTTTGTTATTTGTCTTTTGTTTCTTTTTTTTTTTTTGGGTTTTTTCTCTCGATTTTTGTTCATTTTTTTGTGTGTTTTTGTGTTTTACTTTTCATCTTGTCTTTTTTGTTGGTTTTGCTAAGTTTAATTATTGTTTTTGTATCGTTAGCAGCTTTGGTTTTTTTTTTGGTATTTTTTGTTGATTTTTTTTTTTTGGTATTTTCTTGATGTTTTCTTGGTATTCGTTTAGTTTCATTTCATTTGGGGATTGCTATGATTTCCGTTACATTTTCTGCCACTCTCTCTCTCTCTCTCTCTCTGCCTCCTCCTGTTCCCGTTCCTGTTCCTGTTCATTCGCCTTTTTCCTTTTCTTCCTTCTTAGCCTGCCACTTGTGTTGCCTATGCCTATTTAGCTCTGTTTTAGCTTCAGCTTTCTGACTTAATTATTTACAAAATAGCATTTAGTTTTAGTTTATGTATCTATTTATATATATATATATATATATTTATTTATTATTAAGAATATACATATTTAATATATATATATATATATATATATTATATACATATGTATATATTTAATATTTATATATATATTCCATTGTATTACTCAATATTTTTAAACTTAACGGCAGTTTTGATGTTTTTTTTAGCATTCTTTTGTTTGTGTGTGGGTGCTGTGTCTATGTATGATGAGGTGTGGTGTGTGTGTGTGTGTGTGTGTGTGATGTATGCGTGTGTGTGTGTCATGAAAAAGAAGAATGGATAACATCTTGATTGAAATTCGCAGCAAAGAATCAGATCGAAGAAAAGGAACTTAAGAATTTATAGGAAAAAAAAGAGAGTTGCAGGCACAACACTTGTTTACAGTGGACATTATTGGAGAATTATCAGAGAAAAACACCCACTAGAAACAGACATTTTTCATTAAACTCAGATATTTTTTCTTGTTTTTTCTTATGTTTCCTTTTACCAATCTTCTTTCCTACGAATATTTTTGAATACAAAATTGAACAGTTGAGAAAAAATAAAACAAACAAAAAAATCAGAAGATGTCATATGAGTTTTTTTGCGCTTGTTGTTGTATTTTAAGTTTTGGTGTTTTGTTTGTTTTTTTGTTTTGCCCTTGCATTGTTTAATGTGTTTGTTGTTTTATGTTTGTTTTTTTTTTTTTAAGTTTTTTGTTTATCATTTTGCTAGTTAGCTTCTAAAGAAAACGGGAAGAAACTCCAATTAGATTAGTTTTCTACTAAGATAAGTCGATTTCGTTTTTTGTTTGTTGCTTGTTTTTTGTTTTTTTTTTTGTTTTGGTTTTGTTTCCATTTATTATTTTATGTTTTTGGGTTGTGTATGTGTGTGTTCCTTTTAATTGTGTTTGTTTGTTTTTTATCCTTTCGACTAGAACGATTGTTAGTTGTTTGTTTGTTTAATTGCTAAATTTGAACATAGGTATCAAGTAGAGTTTATGGTTTTCTTTTGCCTTTCTCTTACTAGTGGTGTGTGTGTGTGTGTGTGTTTGTGTGTGTGTGCGTGTAGGTGTAGATTTGAAGACTGCCAAATTTGAAGTTTGAATTGCAAATTTAAAAAATGACAAAAAAGTTGAACAATTGTTTAAGCCAGTTCGATTATACATACTTTTTTCTTGTTTGTCCTATTAAAGCCTAGTGAACTGGATCTCTGGTTTTGTGTCTCTGTGTGTGTGTGTGTGTGTGTGTGTAGGTGTAGGTGTGTTGGTGTAGGTGTGTTTTACATTTTGTTTTTGTTAATTTACAACTACGCTGCTTACTAATTATTATTATTATTATTATCATTATAATTGTAATTTATATTATTATTATTTTAATCATATTTTTAATAATAAAATTCTATATTTAAACTGCTTTTGATGACGTTTCTGGCATCCAACGTAACATTTCACTGCGCAATTTTCGTCCATTTTCCATTTGTTTGACTGGTAGTAAAATGAAACGAAAATTATAATTGTGAAAGACCGAGCAAATAGAGTAATAGACATGATCATTAGAGACAAACACTTAGGAGTAGCAAATCGACTACTCTGTGGCAAGTAGCAAGTAGCAAGCAGGAATGCGTGGGCACATCTGTTAGCTGTCAGTTGGCTCCTATTAAATGAACAAGCTTCGTCATTTAGTAGTGATAGCAGGCGACCGCGTAAATTGTAAGTAGATAGCGAACAAAAAGCACAAAAAAAAACCATTACTCAAACAAAATGGCCGATCGGGAGACAATATTATGACAATTGATTTTCAACGACGATTAGATTAGAAACCATGGATGAATCACTGACCATTTCTTATGTCCAAAATTTAAGAAATAGTTCGAGAGAAAGCAAATCAATTTCAAAGAAGTTGGGCACAAAGGGGAAGTGAAGCAAGAGGAATTAGACAAAAAAGGTTCCCACGCAGAGAAAATGGAACAAATTCAAATTCAATTCGATTTCGATTTGGAGTTTCCTTTTGTTAGTTGAGTTCTAGTAGTTCGCCTAGGGGATAGTTAAGGGGAATGATGGACTCACTTACCTAGTAGTCAGACGTCGGTCTCAATACTAACTGCCATGGCGTTATTATGTCTTAACTGTAAGCTATTTGTGCTCCTTAAGCCATTCTGGCCTTGTCCCTGTTGCTGCTGATGTATCTGCTGCTGTTGCTGCTGCTGCTGCAATTGCAATTGCAATTGCATTTGTTGCTTCTCAAAGGATTGCTGCGTTCTCAGAAATGGCACCATATGACGGCCGCCGCCCGTATGATCAGTCAGACCTGGTGTGGTTGCATCAATGCCATCATCCAAATCCATAATATCCGATGATGATTCGGATAGTGAGGACTTCTTTAAATGTTGACCTTACGATTAGATTTGAAATGAGCAAGATTATTTCAATTGATCGAGCGACGATTGAAAGATACAAAATTTATATATGATTAATCAAATATGTTCAAAACGAGGAAATAGAAAGTTAGACACACAGAGAGAGAGAGAGAGAGAGAGAGAGAGAGAGAGCGGTTATTTATATATATATATATAGTTATATGTACCTAGTGCACCAGGCAAATATGAACAACTTGTAACGTGGTTGAAATTTTGGCTCTGCATCTCCTCCTGATCCGTTTCGCGGTGATAGAAGTAATTGAAATTACTGACGATAACCGGTACCGGCAGTGCGATTGTCAGCACACCAGCGATCACGCACAAAGAGCCGACAATTTTGCCCCAGAAGCCGACGGGCCTATTTTATATGTTTTTTTTTTTTTCATTTGTTTGATTGATTTTTTTTGTTTTATTTTTGGTTTTTTGATTTTTGGATAATTCGATTGTCAAATTTGTTTGTGGTTTTTGTTGTTTGGTTTTTTTTTTTTTTTTTAGTTTTCGTTTGATATTTTCAGAATTGATTTTCAAATATGCAAATTGTTTGTTTTTTTTTTTTGATTGGCAATTTCGATCAATCGATGTCGTTTGGTAATATCAGATTTCGGTATGAAGTTGTTGTAGAAGAACGCAGTGTGTGAAATAAAGTTGTATACACACACACATATACATATATATAGATATATATATGCATATATATGAATATATATATATATAGAGGTATATAAAAAGTAAAGTAAACAAAGTAGAAACAAGTTATAAGTTTATAGTTATATATAATTTGCGTTTGCTGTTTTTTTTTTTCATTTTTTTTTTTTTGCTTTGCTGGTAAATATATATTTGATATATTGATTGATATATAAAGGCTGGTATTTGAAAAAAAAAAAAAAAACAAAAGAGAAACACAACAGTTCAAAACGGAAACGTTACACACGAAACGGAAAGAAATAGTCAAAAAACAACAAGGAAAAAACGAGAGTAACGAGTATTAGGGTTTGAGGTTAGGTTTAGGTTTAGGTTTCGGTTTAGGGTTAGGTTGAGGCATTGCGGATGGAGCTGGTTCTCCGGGGGCTGGGATTATTTAAAAATCCAAATCAAAAATAATACATCATGTTAAATCATGTTGACATCGAAAGCAAATTGATATTGTAACTATATAGTTAGTAAATGTTGCTGGTTGTTTCGTGTTTTGCTGCTTTAAAATTGTTCGTTGCGTTGCTCGCGTTCTAATCCACAAAACGAAACGAAACAAACGGAACGGAACGGAACGGAATGGAATGGAAGGAAACAAAAAATGAGTGGGCAGAGGGTGGGGTGGAGGTGGAGGTGGAGGTGGGGTGGGCGTAAAAAAAAACCGTAAGCGTATTTTGCCAAAAAGATGTTGTTAGTTATTGTAGTTATTATAAGTATTTGTATTTGTATTGGTATTGGTAGTACTTGTATATGTTGGGTATATATATTACATTTATATATAGAAGATATATAATTTCATATATATACTAAGTATGTATGGTTGATTGATTGATTGATTGGTTGTTTGGTTGGTTGTTTTGGTTGGTTGGTTGGTTGGTTGTTTGGTTGGTTGGTATAAACAAAATGTGCCGGCGTTTGGCGTCGTCGCTGTTAAACTTGACATACAACAAAAATGAATGCGTTGGGCTAAAAAAGAACCAAAGCAAATCGAATCGAGCCGAACCGAATCGCCTGGAACGGAAACGGAAGCGGTTCGGTCGATCGTCATAGCGCAACATCTGCGTGAAAAGATGACTGCAAAAACTACGGAGAGTTAAATATTTATAAAGGTAGGTACAGGTAGTATAATGTATTGTAATTCTGTATTTTTGTATCTTTTCTTTTTTCCATTTCAATTTATGCATATAAGTACAGTCACCGCCAGAGTCAGTGAGCGAGATAAATATATATGAAGAGAGAGAGAGAGAACAAGAACGAGAGCAAGAGAGGCAAATGTGAATAGGTACGTACGTTTTGTTTTCTTGCTTTGACAATGAGAACATTTCGATCGAAAAAGTTAGAAGAAGTAGTTATTAAATAGAATTAGAACTTGGTGATGCATATGAAAACAAGATGGCGTTTTTTATTCATTTGCGATGACTGTACTTAATAGTTTCGTTTTCCTTACTTTTTGGTTGAACATTTGAGGGTTGGTTGTGGGTGTTACTGTTGGTGTCTGTGTCTGTGTGTGTGTGTGTATGTATTGGTGTGTTGGTATGTGCGTGTTGGTCGAGGCTGCTTCTCCTTTGCGATCACTGTTAAAGCTAGCGTTGCATTAAGAAAAATGCAACGTTGCCCGTTTGCATCAAGTGCAACGTTGCACTTTTCTCTTTTCTTTTTTTTTGTTTTTTTTTTTTTGGGTGAGATGAACTTTGTTACTAAGTATATTTGGGTAGGTATATAGTATATAAGTATGCATGTAAGTTGGTTAGTTATTTATTTAAAGCAGTTTGGTTAGTTTTTTGGTAATGATAACAAAGAAAAGTTAGTAAGTTAACAAAATCAAAGCATTTGAAGAAAAATTGTGTTCAACTGTTATACGATTGTAGTTTTAAGTGCATTCCTGTGTGTGTGTGTGTCTGTGTGTGTGTGTAGGTGTGTGTGTGTGTGTGGTGGCTGTGAGTGAGGGTTTGTGGGCGAGTGGGTGGCAGACGGTGGCGGGGTGTCTTTTGAGTTACAAGATGTGCTAAGCGTGCGACCATGGTAATTTCCTTCTTTTTTTTTTTTTCTTCTTTTGTGTCTGTGTGTTTTGTAAATTTTTTCCTTTTGGGGTTTTTCGGCTTTTTTTTTTTTTTTTGCTTATTTTCTTTTGATTGATTTTGATTATTTGATTTGGCTTTAGTTTTTGTTGCATTCTGGCTTTTTGTTTGATTTGCTTTGCTTGGTTTTGCGTTGCTGGTACTTTCGGCTGGTTTTTTTTCTTTTCTTTTCTTTTTTCTTTTTTTTTTTTTTGGTTTTCTATTTTTTTCTTTTCGATTTCGACTTATGCATTTGTTTTGGATATTTTTCATTTATATATAGGTATATATATATAGCAATTTAACGCACATGCACCGGAATCGGAAAGCACAGGGAAACGGGACTTAGGAGCAGAAGCAGGAGCCGTAGAGCCTGAGCTCTTTGGCCGTAGCCATTAGCCAGGAGAGCGAAATAGAGATATATACATATATATATATATATATGGAGGTATATATACATATATATGATAGTATATATATTTCTTTTTATTTATGGAGAGCAGTTGATGTTGTTCTTGTTGTTCATTTGATGGTATTGCTGTTGCTGTTGTTGTTGTTGCTGTTGCTGTTGTAGGCAGTAGGCGGCTGTAGGCAGTAGGCAGTAGGCGGGGCTTCTTTTTTTTGAAGTGCAGCGCTAAAGCAGTTATCATTTTTTTTCTTTCGATTTTTGCTTATTTTTCAAGACAGTTAAGAAAAAAAAGACAAAAGTTTGTAAAGAAAAACAAAAAAAAAAAAAAAAAATACACCAAAAAATGTACAAAAATATTTCATATATATTATATTATTATTATTATTAATATTGGTCATATATATATATATATAGTTTATATGGAAAAGCACGATTACTTATACAGAGGTATATAAAATATAGGTATATAGAGGAATATATATGTAGAAAAGCGCGTATATCAAAATCCAATAAAAAATAGATTTATTTTGGTTTTTTCTTTTTATTACACGGTAAGTACACACAAACATCAATAGGGTAAGGGGTAAAATTTCACAATTGCACAATATCCTTGCTCTTATATCCTTGCAAATACACAAAAAATTCTATCCACTCATTCTTACTCATCAGTTTAGGTTCAAGAATGAATCTTTCCACGGAATCAATATAGCGGATAACCCTTTTTTTTAAGTTCAGACAACATTGGCTCTAAGCTAGATAAATAAAATCTTCAATTTCGACTTGCCAATTTTTTTTTTTTTTTTTTTTTTTTTTTTTTGGAATCTAGAGAGTTTGCAAGAGTATAGTAGCCGATAGTGGACCGGCTTTAAATTGGTTTGAGGAAGGAGAGAGTGATAGAGAGAGAGAGAGAGAGAGAGAGAGTGAGAGAGGTAGGAGGGGTTTAGACACACTCACCGATTGTCACCGATTGTTCTTGATTATGGTAAGAGTCTCAGCTGGAACTCGATCTTGAGATATCGTGCCTGGGCTTCAAAATTTGAAGGTATTCATTTTATATATTCTTATATTTTGTTTTTGATATCACTTTTTTGTGTTTTGTCTCTGAATGAAATTTTATACTATGTAGGTTTATATGGCAATAGGATTGAAGCTAATCTCTATTTATAATATACATTACGTGGATACATATGAATGGAGATGGAACGAATGATATATATATGTATGTAAGTAGTTTATGGTACCTAATAAATGTTGGAAAGACAAAATTATGCCATGCTAGGAATGAAACTGAAAAAACATGATACACTATATAATACTATATATGTATATAGAACTCTGTAGCCTAGCTAAATTATTACTTAATCAAATTACAACTACTTAAGCTTAAATTGAAATACTTAAATATGATAATGATAATGGGCAAATGCGTTTTCATCAATTTCGTATCTGTCCGGTCAAATTCGTTTTTCGTTTTCTTTTTTTTTAATTTATTTTTATTTTTATTGAATAACGATTATAAAACATTTTCATTTTTAATCTTAACAACAATTCATTTTTGGTATTTTTTTTTTTTTGTTTGTCATAATATTATATTATGCGTAATACTAGTTTTTTGTTTTTTTTTTCTTTTGCTCAATTTATAATTTATTTATTTATTTGCTTTGAACAGTTTGTTTTTGTTGATTTTTATGTATGTACGTTTTTTTTTTAATTGATTTTTATTGTTATTATTATTTATATTTGCTTTTTATATGTGTGCTTTGGATTTATCTTCTTTCTGATACATAAATGTCAACTAACTATAAACTAAAAATAAAAACGTTTCTTTTTCCATTTTGCGATGAACAAATTAAAGTCTCCAAAAAACAAAAAAAGGATAACAATAATAAAAAATTTATTGTTTTATTTTAACTTTATTTTTAAATCTCTATTTCCAGTCTTTGTCGTTAATAGAAATTTGTGTGTTTTTTTTTTTGTTTTATTTATTGAAGCTTTGAAAGGTGAGAAGTGATAAGTTTTATGTATTTTGTGTGTGGCATTTCATTTTTGTTTGATTTGTTTTGTTTTTGCTTTGATTTTTGCATAGAGCATATAAGTTTTTATTCCGTAATAAATGTTAAGGTATTTTTTTTTTTTTGGTTTGTTTAAATTTAATGGAAAACTTGAAAAGATTGTTTTACGGTTCGTTTTTGTTTCAAAAATTGAAGAGAGTAGGAGTAAGAGAAAGTGAGATAGAGAGAGAGAGAGATAGTGTTGATTTTGTTGTTGTCTCTTTGTTATGTTTTTTTTTTTTTAGTATATTATTAGGTATTTTTGTAATGTTTTATTCGTTTTGGTAGGTACTTTATTATATTTATGTGGATATGTTTGCTTCTTTTTCTTTAGTTCGCATTTTGTTCATTGTTTTTTTTTTTTTTTGTTGCTGTTCTGTCTCCAAGTAGGTTTAATTTCTTGTTGTTTTTCTTTTTTTTTGTAGTTCTATAAGTTGAAGCACATAAAAAAGAACGAAAACTAATTGTGAGTTAAATGATGTTTGCCTTTTTTTCTGCTAAGTGCCTAACTATGTATTTATTGTGTGTGTGTGTGTATGTGTGTTTGAGTGTGTGTGACTAATTTTCTTTTGTTTTTGCTGCTTTTATGATATGCCATCCATAAGTGAGTTAGTATTCCATATAAAGTACAAGACTAAAGTTGAGCGCTCAAGTTACGACTAAATAAATAATTTAAAAAAAATGTAAAAGGTATTTACATAGTACATTTGTTTTTTCTTTTGTTTGCTGTTATCTTTTGTGTTTTTTTTTTAAGTTTTTAGCTTCCTTGACTATTTATACTACTAGAAGAAATTTTCTACACAAGTTTGTTCTTCATTTTCTTTACTTAGTAAATTATTAAAAAACCAAAAATATCGAAGGACAACAATATTCTACGAATAGAAATTATAAATGGGAATAAATGTTTATTGTAAGCGTTGCCAGACTAACGATCGATTACTTGAATCAAAAATCCCTACAATTAACTAGCCGATCATTTTACAATTAACTTAGCATTGGAAAGTAAAGAGCAATCTATTTTTGAGGGGTTCTTTTTCGATTATCATGAAATATTTTTATGGAAGTTCCTTCACATTCAATGGTTATCGAAAGCATTTACCGAAATATCGTTATCGTGGTAATTTGATTACTCGTGCGCTCCATCGACACCTTTCTTTCCGCATGGACGTTCTCTTGGCTCTGGAAAATGGCGTTTTGTTAGGTGATCCCAATCGATCAGTAAAGAAGAAAGAACTTTGCTTTTTCCTAAGAAGATTCGCTCTACAGATAGCGAAAGAATCGAACGGACTTGCAATGATATCAGAATATCGATATCGATATCGATATCTGCTAGCGCTACCGAAAACATTTGATGTTCCGGTCGCATTCTTTTCAGATTTTTGAGAATATGATCGAATAGATCGCCCATGAGTTGTATGTAACAGAAAAAAATAAAGAAGAACTGAATTGAATTCTATTTACAAGTAAAGTGTGTTTTTTTTTTACTCTTGTTATGGAATAAAATACAAAAAACTCATTTTCATTTCAATTTCATTTTTCTCTTGTTTTTTTTTGTGTTTTCTTTTTTTGTTGAATGTTTTTTTTTTTCATATTTAATTTATTCACTTTCTGTTTTCGTTTGGTTTTGATGATGGATCAGCAATCAATATTTCTTTCTATAAACTGAGCTAAACTTGTTTTTCATTCTTCTTCCTTTTGAAATATACAATATCTATTTGTTCTTCTTTCTGTTTCTTCATTTTTAGCTGTATTTTTGTTTTTGTACAATTTGAAATTGTGTTAAGAATTTAATTGAATTAAATTTCTTTCACGTTTTTTTTTTTTATCCATTTTTTGGTTGTAAGTTTTAAACATATAATAACATTGATTTTTTTTTTTTTTTTTTGGTTTTCCTTCTTTCTATTTTTGCTGAACACATTTATTCCAAATTTTTTGTTTAAGCTTTTTTTTATGTTATTTTTAATTTTAAAGTTAACACGAGTTTGCTTTGAATGTTTTTGGGTTTTTTATTTGTTTTTTTTTTTTTTTGTTTTTGTAAATTTAGTGGCTCATTTTCTGTAAGTTAAATGGAAATCAAAAATCGAAAATTATAAATTTCAAGTCCTATTAGCTAATACATATACTAGCCTATACATTAATACATAACTACGTATGTATGTATATGTATAGGTATATATATATAGGTTCCTTTCAAATTTCCTTTTTCATTTTCAGTTTTCTGTTTTAATTTTATCTTAGTTTTAGGCAATTTGTCTACTTTAAGGCTAGGAAAAAAAATTACAAAAAAAAAACAACCTTATTTTTACATGCGGCCCTTTTTTTTCTTTCTTGTTGTTGATTTTTGATACTAAATAAGCGAATCGGTTTTCTTTGTTAAATCATAGAAAATTATTATTATTATTTTTAAAAAACTTTTTTTTTTTTTTTTTGTTAATATTTTAAGTTATTTATTTATTTATTTAACTTGTTTTGCTCTTTTTAAGCTTTTTGGTGTTTGGAGGTTTTCTTTGCTCATCTTTTCTCAAGGTTTTTTTTTTTTGGTTTTTTGATTGTTTATTAAAAAATATTATTTACTATTTGATACTTTTATTTTATTTGAGAGTTTTTTTTTTTTTGTGATAGTTGAATTGGTTTTATTGTTATTGTTTTAGTTGTTGTTGTTGTTGTTGAGTATTTACAGCTTTAGTTTAGGTTTGATAGGTGGCAGGAAGGAGGACTACAGTGTGGCTGGTCAAATTGTTTGGTTTGGACATGGGGATTTTGGATTTGTAAAGCAGAAAGTTATCTAGCTATATACATAGAAGGTTGTTTGGTGTCTAGGGGGTGGGGGGAGGGGAGGGGACTAGCCCACTGTAGCCTTGAAATTGTTTGATTTGGTTCATTGGTAATTGGTATTGATATTTTTGCATTTTTTTGTTTGTGACTATTGAAATGCCTGGCTCTGCAAGAATGTTTTAAGAAAAGATACTTCTGGTTCTGCCCTTCTTCTGCCTGCCTGCCTGATCCTCCGCTTCGTTCGATGTGTTTTTTTGTTTCTGGCCCAGAGTTAACGCGTCGCACATGGTTCCTTAAGGCACTTTGCTCTGCTGCTGCTGCTGTGGAGCACTATTTTGGCTTTTTTATATTTGCAGCTCAAGCGGCGATCAGTCTGCAATCCCCACATGTTAGATACGGACACGGATGTGCGGGCTCTATGCCAGGTCGATTCCCCCCCAAAACTTGTCCTATCTGGCGAATAGATGGGATGCTTCTTATCAGACAGACCTCGTATCTTTGAAAAGATGTGTGTGCTGAGGTGTGTGTGTGTGTGTGGGTGTGTGTTTGGGTGTGTGTGCGTGTGCGTGGACGGTATTCAAAGCTTTTGTTTGTTCAATTTCTTTTTACATTTAAATACAATTAATAATAAATTATTTGTTTAATTTAATTTTATGTTGTCTTATATACATTTATTATATTTTTTATTTATTTATATTCAGTCAATATTTTTGTATTATTTGATTAATATATTTTCGCTTCTATTCATTTGTTTTAGTGGGTTGGGTGGGTGGTTTAGGGTTGGTTGGAATGTAGGCTTCATATGTATATAGCATATGTGTGTGTGTGTGTGTGCTGTGTGTGTGTGCTTTGTGTGTGTGCTGTCTGAGTTATTCGAAGAATTTTAAAGATGACTTAAAGTTGATTTTGAGTTGCATTTCAGTTGCATTTCGTTATGATCTCATCGCTTTCTATGCGTGTGTGTTTTGGATGTATATCTCTATATATATATCTGGATTTGAATATGTTTCATTTTCTTTACATATACATATATATTATAAAATCATAAGAGCGTTTTCTTTCTTTCTTTACTTTACTTTACTTATTTTCTTCTCGTTTGCTGCTGCTGCTGCTTCTTCTTCGGCTTCCGTTTATTTTGTTTGTTCGCTTTTGTTGCTTTTGTTGCATTTTGCTGCTTTTATTGTATTGTAGTTAAGCTGTTCTTGTTCATTGTTTCAATATTACTTAGTAAGTTTTAGTTTAATTGCAGTCGTTTCTTTTGAACAAAAAACAAATGTTTGCAGCATCAGAATATACTATATAGTTACACATATATATATATATATATATATATGTATATATACATATATATATTTGAAAATCTGATGAATATTTGTACTTTTTGCTTTTACATTTCATTTCGTTCATTGAAAATCGGGGGGATTCTAAGCAGAACACGTTTTAAGCTAGCTGGCTGTGTGTGTGTGTGTGTGTGTGAGTCGGATTGGATTGGACTGAATTGGGTTTCGATGCGGTTAGTTTACAGATTCCGGTTGATGGCCTCTTCCTTTAGTTTGGCTCTGGGTCATTTTTTTTGTTATTATACGTTTAATTTGATTTGGCCTTACTATACAAAATGTTCTTTAATATTTACGGCAGTTTTCCTCACTAATATTCGTTAAGTCCCCCTTCATATAGTTTTCGTATTTCGGATGAGTGAATCGAACTGAAAGAGCCAACAAACAGCAGATGGGAACTATCTAATAGCAATACACTCTCATCTCAGTTTGATTTGGAGTGGAGCACTCCCCAAATGAATGTACACACAGACGGACATCTCAAAAACGCGGCTAACAATTCTCCATTCTCCATTGTAGGATTTCATTAGTTTAGAAGAGAATAGATGATAGGACAGGAGAAAAGAAAGGAAAGGAGACGAGAGTGAGTTTAATATCCAGATCCTAGGACTCATCTAAGGCATGCTTATGATCCTTTGCTGTCTATCAGTAGGTTTCTCCACTAAGCCAATGACGTGACAGGACAGATCAAGGATTTGCAATGTGATGTGGTGTTTGATGGATGTGGGGATGTGTGTGGGGGGGGGGGGGTGAGTATACTATAGTTGGGGGAATTTGTTCTACATCCTTTTGGTTAGCTATTTTCTTTTATGGTACCGATCACTTAGCAATAGAAGTTGTTTTTGGGTTTTCGTTAAAGCTTTAGTAGTTTTTCTTTTTTGTTAATTATTGCTGCTCTGTGTGTGTGTGTGTGTGTGTATGGGTGTGTGTGTGTGTGTGTTGGTTATTTTGTTATTGTATTTACACTTTGACATTTTGTATTAATTACTCTTTCTTCTTCCTTCCATTATTGATTTTATGATTTAATTTGAAATGTTAAAAACAAAACGAAAACTAAAAAAAAACACAAAATGTAAACCAAAAAAACAATGTTGAAATTATTTTATTGGTTTTGTTCGATTTTTTTTTTGTTTGTTTGTTTGTTATGTTTTTTTAGTTTAGTTTAGTTTAGTTTAGATTTGTTTTGTTGTTGTTGTTTTTGTTACTTTGTTATATTTATATTTAGTTATTAATTGTTATTAATTTAATAAATTATACATACAATATTATAATTATTTTGTATATTTTATATTGGGTTCCTCTCTTCTTTGTCTGTTTCTTTGGTTTTTTATTTGTTTAAATTTAAATTAGATTTAGCCATACATTAAATTGGTTGTTGTTCTTTCTTCTTTTTTTTTTATTTTTTTTTTTTTTGTTATTTGTTCTACTTATATTAAATTAAATATATATAAACAGTTTCATTTTGTTGTTGTTGTTGTTGTTGTTTGTAGTCATTTCTGGCAGCCATTTTAACAATTGTCAAGGCCAAATTGATACCACTTAACGTCTTTTGTACTAGTATATATTGATCGATCGGTATAAACATTGATAAGAGACATAAATTGAGACATAGTTATAGACATATTTAAATCATATATATATATATATATATATCGGTAAATATAGTTAGGTATTATATATGTAGATATATTCATGGCCCGGGTCAGGGGGGTAGCGAACAAAAAAGCACATTAAACACAAAAAGATAAGAAGAGAGAAGGAGGAGAGCGAGCGAGCGCGCATCACGTGGAGAGAGAAAAGAGAAAATAGTTTTTAATGCTAATAAAAATCCATATTATTGTCATTATATAGTTATAATCAGTTATATACGAGTGGTATATATATATAGTATATAGTAGTATTGTGGGATGGGCTTACACTAAGCACACGAGTGGATCAATCATTCATTCGATTTTTTTTAGTGTAAACTCTTCACCATTCATCGAAATTTGTTTCAGTGTAAAGAATATTTAAAAATGGTTGGGAGTGACAGAGAAAGAGAGTGAGAGTGAATATAGGAGGGATAGGATCGAACTATATAGCATAGTTTGGTGTGTGTGTTATCGAGTATCAGTAATGTCATCTCTATTGTGCGGTAATGTCATCTCTATCACATTCGATTCGCAGAAAATCCCAGAATTATGTATGTAGTCGAATACACGCTGATCGATTGCTACTTAAGGTTTCCCAAGTTCGTTTAGAAACATGCAAATATGGTAAATAGATCTTAGATTGCTTAGAAATAGTTTGGAAAAAATCGATTGAAAAATCTCAATTTCGTTTCATGGAATTCACAACGGTTCTATAAAAGTTTTGCTTTAAGAACAAAGAAAGGTGTCCCCCCTCTTGCGGATCGTAACATTTGAAAGCACCTCCAGGATCTTTACTTTCCAAGCATCATGGAAAGATTAAGAATTTCTTTTTCGAATTGAATCGAAATAAAGAACAAGCAACTTATGGGATTGATGGAGTTGCATCTTAAGTAGCAAACCTTAACTTGGATAGTGTCCGTCTGTGTTTGTGTGAATAGTGATAGCGACAGGTATGTGTGGGTGTGTTTGAGTTTTGTATGTGTGTGTGTAGGGGTGTGTGTGTGTGCGTGTATGTGTAAGGTAAGATTGAGAAGTTGATGACATTTTGTGCAGTCGCTTGGCCCAGTAAACTTACCCAGTAGTCAAACGTCGGTCTCGATACTAACAGCCAAAGCATTATTATGCCTCAAGGTGAGGCTGCTGCTGCCGGCACCGGCTGCTGCTGCTGCTGCGGCTGCGGCTACTGTAATGGACTGTTGTTGCTGCTGCTGCTGCTTGAAGCCATTCTGTTGCTGCTGCTGTTGCTGCTGTTGATACAGTTGTTGCTGTTGCAGCTGCTTATCGAGCGAGGTGGACGCTGGCTGCGGCGGCGGCGGCGGAGGCGGCTGCTGCTGCTGCTGCTGCTGCATTTGCGTGGCTCCTAAAAATGGAGCTGCCATACTACTACGTCCAGGATGCGTTTCAGTTAATCCCGGTGTCGATTCAACACCATCATCCAAATCCATCATATCCGATGAGGACTCAGATAATGATGATTTCTTCATGTGTTGACCTACTTGGTAGTGTTATGCAATTGTTGGTTTTAGTGTTGCAGTTGTTTCAGTGTTTTGTGGTGTGTGGAGTGTGTGGAATGGATGGATGGTGGATGGTGGATGGTTGGTTGGTTGGTTGGTTGGATGAGGATCGGAGCATGATGGGAATTTTTTTTTTTTTTTTGGTTTTTTTGGATTGGAGCGAGAAATAGATAACACGATTGGTTGTTTTTTTTTTTTTTTTTTTTTTTTGGTTCGGGTTTTGGGGTTTAGGTTTGATTTGGTTATTTTTTTTTTTAATTTGATTTAATTTTTTTTTTTTTTTTTTTGACGGAATAAAGAGAGAAACAAAATAGAAGAGAGAGTGTGAGAGAGAGAAGAAGAGAGAAAGAGAAGATCACACATACAGTTGTAATGCAATTCAATTACAAATAAGCTTTTCTGTTGTACAGTTTACACAAAACACATAGTAAGTACGTGTACACGTTATTTGTATGTATGTATGCAGTTAGCTAATCAATTGGGTCGGAATCATGATGATGATTCGTCCATATGATGATGCTGGGTGTTGTTGCCTGTATTCTTCTAAGTACACGACAATATCACCCATATCATCATTTTATTTTCGGGTATATTTTTTGGGGTTACCCAGCCGCATCGTTTCTTTCTTCGTAAATGTTTCTATTTTTATTCGACACTTAAAACTGAGGTCTATAGGTGGATTAGATAGATGGTGGGTACGGTGGGAATGGGCGGGTGGGTAGAAATGAATGTAAGATGGTTAACTAGTAGCTACCACTGGTCGCACTGGTACAACATAGTAGCGAACTCAAGTGAGAGCTGCAAGTTACCAATGATGCGCACAAATTACTAGACGATACTTTGCAACTAGTACATGCCACCAGATCGACTAGAACGAGTAACTAGCCCGATTAGAGTAACGAGTACAAGTTACTTGTTACTTCAGTTAAAAGGAAAAGCTCCTCGTCCAAGCAACTAGTGGCAGTAGACGTACTAATGCAACGTCCAACGAGTACAAGTGGCGAGTACAATTTCCGTATGTGTGTGTATTTATAGTATATGGAATGTCAGTACGAGAGTTGTTTTTTTTTTTTTTTTTGTATGGCTCTACAACACAAAAACACACCTACACAAATTTGTTTTGACAGTGTTCCAACTTACCTAATGTACCTGGCAAATATGGACAACTAGTAACATGATTAAAGTTTTGGCTCTGCATCTCCTCCTGATCCGTTTCGCGGTGATAGAAGTAATTGAAATTACTGACGATAACCGGTACAGGTAGTGCGATTGTCAGTACACCAGCAATGGCACACAGTGATCCCACAATTTTGCCCCAAACGCCGACGGGCCTGTGTTTTTTATTCCCGATTTTTTTGTTTATTGTTGTTGTTGTTGTTTTATTATTAATTGATTTATTCGTTGTGGTTATTTTTGTTGTTTGTTTTTTTTTTTTTCATTTAATTCGAATTCGATCGATTTTCGCAATTATCAATTTTCATCAAAATTTATCGTATATCAAACGAATTATGATTTCGGTTGGTTTTCGTATTTTTTTGGTTTTTCGTATGTTTTTTTTTTGTTTGTTGTTGTAATTTAGTAATTCCGCATTCATTTTGCATTACATTTGATTTGATGCCAGTTTTAGGGTTATAGATATTATTGTGAGATTTTTTGTGCGTATATATATATATATATTTGTCGTTGTTTTTTTTTTTTTTTTTGAATTGCGTTTTGTTGGGGATATAGGTTTTAAATTTTTGGTCATTTTTTGTTGTTGTGGGTTTTCGATTATATTTTCATTTAGATTTTGGTTTTTTTTTTAATTTGAGATATATAAATATATATTATATATATATAGATATATATATATTTTTTTTGGTTTTGTTTGGTATTTTTGGATGAAGCGAGCGATGTTAACGATATAAATAAAATGAAAATACAAATATATAAGAAATGTAAAGTAAAAATTTGGTATTTTCTTTGGTTTTTTGAATTGGTATTCTTTTTTGTTTTTGGTTTTTTTTTTTTTTTGTTTTTGGCAAAATTATAGGCATTAGAAAAACTATAGGTAAGTATGTTTATATATTCATATACATATAGAGAGAGAAAGTACATATAAGTAGGTAGTTTTAATTAGGCATTTAGACTAGGTAAGGTTAAGATTAAATAAAACCATTTTTGTTTTTTTCGACTTGGCACAACACTTAGAAGGAGTAGAGTAGCGTACTGAGAACGGGGGACGGGGATCTTTATGGTTGTGTAGTTAAAGATAAGTATAAGTATATATACAGCTATTACATATAACATAATTATTTTTGAATGGGTGCGGCGGAGAAGAGAAATAGAGAAAGGGAGCGCACGGGTTTGGATGGGCGGTGGGCGGGGATTGAGTGCAGAACGAAAATTGTCGCAGCAGGTGTAAAGAAAACGTTTTGTTAGCGTGAGTGTAGGTGGGGAACTCGGATGGGTGTGGGGCTCAGGTTGAATAAAAGGAGCACGTATGGTTTAGGCATTGGCTAAATAACTCTTTCGGTGCTTGTTTCAGTGGATGTGGGGGGTGTGCACGTGTGTGTGTGTGTGTGTGTGTGTGTGTGTGTGTGATTGTGAGTGTGTGATGTAGTTGTCTGTTTAACTGATGCATGCAACATGCGAATGAAACGATTACTTATCGTTATCGCATTTAATATGACACCATGATGGCGAATGGAACATGCTGCATTTAATTAATTTTAGCAAGATATTCTTCTTCTTCTCTTATTTGCTTTAGCCACCTTGGTTGTGTATGAGTATGTGTATGTAAGTATGTGTGTGTGTGTGTATGATGAGGTTTTTTGTCATTATTTTGTTTCATTTGCTGTGGTATATATATATTTTGTTTTGTTTGTTTTTTTTTTTTTTTTGTATTTTCTTGTAAACTAAACAACGACACAACTTTACATTGATATTTTTTGGTTTTCGTGGTTTCAAAAGAATACAAAACGTCAAATAAATATCGCTTAGCAAATGCAAATCAAAAAAAAAAAAAAAAAAAAAGAAGGCAAATACGACTTGACGCCTTTTCGCTTCAGGCGTTTGGTAGCTGAAACTTATCGAAATGAAATGAAACGAAACCAAACCAAACGGAATAATCAGATAGGTTACATCGAAACAAACACATAGCTCAGCGAGTTAAAACTAAATTGAAGGAGTTAGAGGGGGTTAAGGATAGTTTATAGTATATATAAACAACAGTTAGAAATACGAAATCAAAGTTTACATATGACAAATTTTACAAGACAATTTAGCTTGGTTTTTTTTTTGATTTTTTTTTTTTTAGTTTTTGCTTCTTTTTTTTTTAAAGTTTAGTTTACTTTAGTATTAATTTCTTTTGCTTTTTTTTTTTTTTTTTTTTTTTGCTTAATTAGTTAGTTACAACAGAACGCAAAAACGAAACGAAACAAATCGAAATAAAGAACTCGTTGACGAGTAAGAAATCAACATAACTCTTTTCGAGCGGCAAATTAAAAAAACTAAAGTTTCGATAATCGATAAGTATAAATCATAATTGGAATTAAAGGTTATAGAATTGTATAGATTTGCATACGTCATGTCACCATATCCAACGGTGGTCATGGTAACGACTGCCCACCAAAATGCATCGGGTATGGACTTGAAGAAGGAATTTTCGCTTCCAGCTTCCGCAAAATAAACCGCCGATGAGAAGAGAACGACGCCTATAAAAAAGTTGGATGGAAGAATTTGCATTTCATATTTCCGAAACGGTATAAAAATATATTTTGTTTTTCTTTTGTTTTTTTTTTTTTTTTTTTTGTTTAGTTTTGTTTGTTTTTGTTGCTTATTAACAAATATCAAATGTGTTTTTGTATTTCAAACAAAAAAACAAAACCAAAATTACTTCTTATTACATTTTTTTTTTACTGTTTTTTGTTTTTCAAATAAAAATTAAATCATAAAATCAAAGAGTTTTATTCTTTTGGAAACGTCTGTTTGTTAATAGTGTCTGGGGTATATAGAGTTAATCGATTTTAGTCTGTCGATCCGTCCGTCCGTCTGTCCGTCAGTCTGTCCATCCATGTTATGTATATAGTATGTACTTAACTGGGGAGAGGCAGGGGGATAGAAACCATTTTCATTATTACTACCAGGACGAGATAATATTTTATTCAAATGATACGAAACGGGGGACGAGACGAGGCGATACGAAACGATGCGAAGCGGAACGGAATGAAATTTTGTGATTAGAAACCATGATGGCCGCCCCGGTTCCACAAATTGATCGATAATTATCGATATACACTATATGTATTTGTTTTTTTTTTGTATTAATTGTTGTGTTAACATTCCCAAGCAGAATCTATTCCAGGCGGTTTTCAATTTGGAAATTACTTGAAAAAGATTTCGATAGAAAATGAGTAAGCTAAGTTGAAGAGGAAACAACAAACACAAATTGAACATAAATCTTGTAGTTTCTGGTGGGCTGCACTTTCTTTTGGCCAAGAAATATGGTGATATATACGATTATATGGATTATATATCCAACCATTTCGGTTGGTCTACATTAAATAAAAGACTTTGAAAATAAAACATGCCAATAAAATTTGATTTAAATGAATAAATGAAAGAAACAAATTAAAAAGTAGCGCAAATCGTTTATTAGAAAAAGAGAGACAGAGAGAGAGAGAGAGAGGGGGAGAGAGAAAGAGAGCGAGCTCCAAAAAGAGATACAGATAGAAATTTGAGATTTCTTTGGGAATGGGTCAGGAAAACGAGCAATTACGACAGAAATTTCAGTATTCACACACACACACACACAAATATAGAGGAAGTTTTTACACATTTATATATAAGTATTTTGCGCACAACTGTACTATCAATTTGTTAGAGCGAATTCTTCCAGCTCATAACTTTTCATTTCTTTCTGTTTAGGAAAGGACCAATAATATATATAATTACATATATATACAAATTAAGGAACAGAAATAGGAAAAATAAAAAGAAACAACAACATATACACCGAAACACTTAGAGAGAGAGAGACAGAGAAAGAAAGAGTTATGGAGACAACACTTCCGTGAATTATACACAATGCTTTCTTCTTTTTCCACTATACAACACTTAAAATGGTTAACAGAACGAGAGAGACACAGTTAGAGCAAGAGAGTGAGTGGAGATTGACAGAGAGGAAGAGGAAGCGGAGAGAGAGAGAGAGAGATAGAGGATTAGCTTCAAGTAGCAGGTTTTGGATTTCGGCCAAAGCTTTTTCTTTATGTATGTATATACTAATATATATAACGTAGTTGTTGCTGATATTATTTTTGATTTTTTGGTTTATTGGTTTTTTTTTTTTTTTTGGCTATATACCTCATATCACCATATCCCACCGTAGTCATGGTCACAACAGCCCACCAAAAGCCATCGGGTATGGACTTGAAAAACGAACTGTCGCTGCCAGCTTCCGCAAAATAAACCGCCGATGAGAATAGGACCACGCCTATATGTATATACACAATATATAAAGATCGGTGTTCTAATTATCTGATTGATTGATCAATAAAAATTATAAATTTAGTTGCTCTTATTTATGTACGATATACAAATATTGTATTTCTGCTTGGGAATACATTTTGATATTAACAAATAGGAACGTATGTATGTATGTATATAAGTATGTATGTTTGTGTATGTTAGTAAGTAGTAAATAGGACTATAACCCCCGACGCCCTCCCCATCCCATCCCATACATCACATACATACATATGTTTGTTCAAACACAAAAAAAACGAAATTCTTAAAAAACGTTCAAAGAAAAACTTTTGTAAGTAAGTGTATATATAGAGATAGAGAGATACAGAATAAGATATAGAGATAGAGATAGATATATTTGTATGTGTGTTTGTATCTATGTATGTAGGTATATATGTGAGTGTGTGTGTGTGTGTGGGTGTGTTTGTATGTATATATATTTCTATATATGTACAGCCCAAGTGATTTTTGCTGTTGTTGTTGTGTTAAAAGTGTTGAAAGTCGACTGCATTTCGGTTTGATTTACCTTTTAAAACAACTACAAGATATACGTACATAAAAACTATTTTATTTAAATTGTTTCTTTTTTGTTCAATAATTTATTTGATTGTTATAAATAGAGGATTTTTATTATTATTTTTTTTGAATTGATTGAATTGATTTGATTTGTGCACAGAAACTATAAAACGAGAGAGAGAGAGAGAGAGGTGTAACAAAAGTATGTATGAAGAATGTTTTCGTATTTCGTATACCCTTGCAAAAAGGATCAACATAATCTGTCATAACTTTAAAGCAAACTCGAATATTTATTCAAAAAACAATTTTTGATCGGATAGTTAGATTAATTCTCTTAAATTGTTAAATCGCTTCTTTCAATGTGACTTTTTGAAACAGATAATTCAAACGTTGGCAATCGGAGTGATTCATTATATATTATTGATTCTCTCTCTTAGTGCAATTTTAAAATAAAAGGCAAGGGTATAGAAACTTCGGCATGCCAAAGTTAGTTTTTTTTTTTAGTATTGAAAGATTTTCTCTAGGAAATTGTTTTTGTATGTATGGTAAGTAATGTAGGTATGTGTGTGTGATAGTCTAAAATAGATTGCAAAATATTACAAATTGTAAATGAAAATCATTGGAATGTGTGTTTGTATGTATGTTTGTTTGTTGGTTTGTATGTGTATGTTGGTTGGTTGGTTGTTTGTGTCTTGAGAAAAGAAGGAGTATACGAGTTAGGTGGAGAGTAGTTAAGACGAGAAATGTTTGTCTATTATTTTGAAGAGAAAATCGAGAATCATATCGATTTTAGTTAGTAATTCTACTTGATTGTTGCAACTCACTATATATATATATATGTAAGTATATGGCATTTATGGATATTGTTGTTGTTGTTGTTGCTGTTGCTGTTTGTTAATTGTTAGATATTTTTTTGTTATATGAAACTAGCTAAAAATATTGTATGTGTATGTTTCTTTCAGTTTTGTACAATTACAATATACATATAGTATGTATCATTTATCAGTTCAGTTATACGTATCTATGTATATATATATAAATAGTTAAGTTGTAGATATAGTATATAAATATTATGTATTCTACACTACGGCAAGACAAATTATATTCAAAATATTGGTTAAAGAAAATGAATAAACTCATATTAAGTACATATACATATGTAGGTAGATGGGAAAACAACAATTAATAAAGAGACACAATCCCCACAATTAGGTACAGCTTACCTCTCCTCGAAATGATAGTGAAACATGGACAGATCATTCAGACAATTGCCTAGCCTAGTGTGATTTTTCTATTAAGCGTAGCCAGTTCTCAATTTCATCGTTATAAACTACTTAATACTGTGCAATTTTCAATAGGAATTTGAATTTTTACAATCTGAAAGTGTTGCACAAGTATTTTTGCTACACAGTGGTGCCATTTTAGCTTTTTTTTTTTAAGGAGTGATTGCAGAAACCAATTCGTTATCGATAAAGTTAAATAAGTTTGTCTATACTTTTTTCCAAGCTATGTAATTTGATTTTCTTCCAGCATTATGGCAAATGGAATAAGGGAATTGTGAGAGCGTAAATCTAAAAAATAGCTAAATTATATTTGATCGGCTGATAGAATGATTAGCACAGATCAAAAAGAAATGGCACCACTTAAATCAGAACAATTTTGATTTAAATCATAACTGGGCCTGTGATCAGATGGATTTCGTATGTGAATGGCATATAATTTTATTTCGTATATATATATAGAATAGTTATTCTTGGAGAAGTGAGAGGTGAGAGTAGGCTAGACTAAACTAAGTTGGATTATTTTATAGTGCATGTCTGGAATTTATTGTAACTAGGAGTTATATTATTATACAAAATGCTAAACACACATACATGTACATATATACATATGCATATAACACATATATGTATGTACATATGTAGGTATCTGTACAGTTAAGCGGCCAATTAAACCGCATTTTTCCATTATTTAGGATTAGGCTCTAAAACAATTATTACACAAAAAACAACGCAACGCAAATAAAACCCAATACAAAACTTAATGGAAACTAAGTTAGATATATAATAGGTATACATACATATATATTTATACAAATATACTTATGTATGTATGGGTATATGTATATATATAAAATTGAACAACAGAAAATACAGGAAAAACCAACAACTTTACAACGGACATCAAAAATTAAGGCAACGTAGGATGTAGTAGATTTTTTTGATTGTTTGTACAGTTACGGTTACGGTTACGTTTACGGTTACAGTTACAACTTTCAATGTGTTAACACAATTAAAAAAAATAAAAAAAAACAACGTGAACAACAATACAACAAAAACGAAATGAAAAACGGAACGCATATTGTACGAGTATATATATTTATTTGAAATATTTGGCATATTGTTGTTGTTTTTATCCTAAAATGTTTTATTTTTTTTATCATTATTTCCTTCATCTTTTGGACAAATTGAAACGCCAAGAAGTTTGCCAATTTTAAGGCATTTCGTTTTGAGTGAAATGCAGTTTGTGCAAGAAAAGTAAGAAATATCAAAAGTGAAAGTTACAGATACATATATATATATATAAATAGATTAAAGATACATATATATGTAGATTTATATAAGAGAGAAATAGATAGAGAGAGAGAGCAATAGCGAGAGAGATAGAAATTCAATAGAAGAAAATGTATGAAATGTAGAGAAAAATTAGAAGGAATTTGCATCAAAATATCTGCATGGACACGCCTTAAAATTGCCAACGACTTGGACGGTTGGGGCATTTTATAAAAAGCATTTCAAATTGCACTTTTTACTTTTGTCAGAGTATATCAAGAGTAATAGACTAAAATTCGAGTACATATTGGACACTGTTTGTTCTTCTTTTTTTGGTTTTTAAATATCTCTAGCCAAAAAAATAAATTAGGGAACGAAAAACCAAATGTAATAAAATAAATAGGCATATTTAAGTATATATATATATATATATATATTATATGATATATATTTAGGTATATCAAAAACAAAATGATAAATTCCAAAATTATTCATATATACTGAGTCCCAAAATATATTACCTACTTATAGCTAAATAAATATTTAGTGTAAGACAATCATTAATTGTATTATTGTAAAGAATAATCGACTTATGGCAAGTACAGTCAGCCACCAATGACTCAAAGTGAGCAATAGTAAATCGATAGCTGGATCGATAACTGATACTAGAAGCAGACTCTTCGTTATCGTTTTGACAAGCATATTTTATTTCTGATAAAATTTCTTAAGAAATGAAGAGAGGCCTATTTGGTTTTTTTTTGCAATTTTTAAACAAATCGAATAAACAATTTATTGAAATACTCATACTCTTACTGCTTTGCATGGTATAGAGAGAAAAAATACAATAGTATTTTTAGTATATGAGTTCATATCCCATCCTTTTGTTCCTAGTTTATTGTATGTATATCTACATAGGACAATCAGTCTAATAAATTGGCATCAGTCTATAAATTTTCTTTGAATTTCGGAGGGTTAAACACTTTCGAAGGGTGTGTTCTGCTCTTCTATATAGTTCGATAGCGAATGAACTGACTGTACTTACTTAAGTTAATCGATTTAAGAATGACGCTAAATGTCTGTTGTGTTTCTTGTTGCTCGGTTTTGACTAATTTGTGTGTTTGGTATTTTGTTTTTGCAGTGGTTGGTAACTCTAAGTATTTTTAGGTTATTTTAGTTGGGTTGGGTTGGGTAATAAATGTTTTCATTGTTGTTTTTTATTGTTGGTAGACATAAAATACTGTTTGATACTTGTAATTAGCATAAACTATACATATATATATGTATGTAGATATATATTACGATTTTTACTGAGAGAGCATACGCTATATAAGTAAGTTATCACAGTTTCCACTTGTTCCCGATCCCCTAGAGCATCTATTTGTATGTATGTATATGTATTTATATGTATGTAGGTATATGTTGGGTAAATGTTTATGTAATATATTGTATGCATATGTGATTGGCCTATTTTCCGTATTTCGTATTTCTTTGGTATTGTATTTGTGGGTTAACGTAAATAACAATTAAAAAAGAACAAAAAAGTTTTGTTAAAAAGCATAAAATCCAAGTATTTGGAAAGTATTTTCTTGTTTGTTTTGTTTTTTCTTTTATTATTTTATTTGATTTTTTGGAGGGGGTTTTTTTTTTTTGGTTTGACTTTTAAGCGGATTAATCCTGAATTTGATTTTATTTTTGATTGGTTGATGAGAGTAGTTAAGGAGCAGAAGGATAAGGGACGTGGACAAATGATGATTAGATAACGAAAATGTGCTTGTTGGTTACTTATATAGAAGATATCGAGATAGGCATATATCTGTATATTGTACAAATTATATATTCCTTTCTGTATGTATTTTTTGTGGTTGTTTTAAGTATTCGCTTTAACCCTCTGTCTGTGATTTTTGTGCATTTTGAAGGTGTCGCAGTCTGTTTTGTTGTTTTGTTTGAGCATAAAATTGATATATAAGTATATATATATTGTAGAGTATATAGAATAGTACATTTTGACTGTATTTTGGTATTTGTTTGCTGTTGTGGTGTTTTGTTTGTTTGTTTTTGTTTTTTTTTTTTTGGTTTTTTTTTTTTTTGTTTTTATGGTTGTTGTTGTTTGTAACTTACCTATAAATAAGAAAAATATAAGTAAACCTAATTCCCGCATTGAGGCTTTCAGAGTTCGTCCTAATATTTGTAAACCCTTCGAATGCCTAGATAACTTAAATATTCGAAATACTCGAACTAATCGTATCACTCGTAATATTGCCAAGGACATAGCCTGATTCGATGACTTGTCCTAAAAATTTTAAATTATTTTTTTGGTTTTATATATATAGAAGATTTTTGCTTTGTTTATATGTATGTATATATGTATACATATATATATATAAAATATATATGGAATTGTATGTATATATAAATGTATAGAGTTCGATAGATGCATGATTATATATAAATAAGTAGATATTTATATATTTAAAAATATATATAAGCAAGAGTATTTTTTTTGTTTTTTTTGTTTTGTTTTTGGTGTTAGTAATAAATTTACAACAATGATCCATTTTCTTTTGGTTTTTAAAATACAAAAAGCATATAGCGAAAACTTGAAAATAATTTCAGATGAGTTTCGGATGAACAATGAAATAATATAAATGTATCTTCACAAATAAAAAAAAAAAAGGTCAGGCAAACTCAAAAAAATTCATGATACATAAAAATGAATGAGCCAACGAAAAATGCATTTCGCGTTTTTTTCTCTTATAATTTTTTTTTGGTTTTGGTTTGCGATTTGTGTTTAATGAGAATTTTTTTTTCTTTTTTGATTGAGTTTAGTTGATCACATGTTAACGTTTTTGTTTTGTTTTTTTTTTTTTTTTTATTGTTGATATATATATTTTTTTTTGCTTTGGATTTTGGCCAAACAAAAATCTCATACCTGTGGACTGACTGGCGCTTTTGGAAGATTTAATGTATCCTCCTCTTCGGCAACGACAGTCGCTAGTGTTATAAAGTACGGAATGATGGCGATTATGTCGATAACATTCATGACATCCCTGCAGAAATTTAATTTGTTCGGACATGCGAGGAACCTAGAGAACAGATCAATTCGAGAGACAGAAACACACATATCGGATGATGAAATAATGCTAAAATTTACTAAAATTTAAGATAAATATGAAAATTTGCTCTCGATCGAAGATCAATATCACAAATCGAGGAATTGGGACAGAATTGGGGCAGCAGCTTTACAATTGGAAAAGGAGGACCTACTCTTTGTCGAGGGCTGTTAGTTGGAGGGGGTGGGGGCGTGAGTTCACTTATAGTTACCTGACAGTTAGTTCAAATGTAAACCAAATAATACATAACGTTTCTATAAGGAAGAAAGGATCTGTGATGTCAGGCACCTCGTCTTCCTCGATTTTTGTGCCATTTGTTGTTGTATTGAACACCTAAAGCGAAATTGAAAGTGTCAAATTGATGGGATAGAGCGTTTCATCCAAGGTCTGTGTAGTCACCTTGTAATGCTTAAATTCGGGTAATGTTTCTAGACAAAATATAACAATTGATAGCAATATAACAAATACACTAATTATGGCTACAACTCTGGCGGCTTGCGAACTTTCTGGATACTCAAAGAGTAGCCAGACTTTTCTTTGTTTCTCATTATCCGGTAATGGTCTTTCTTCCTCTTTAATAAAGCCTTCATCCTCTCTGTGGAAAGAGTGCAAAAGATAAACATAAACGGAAGAGAACGATTAACCAATGAAATTGCGGCATCATTATCATCATCATCATCAGGTTCAGGAATATATATGTATATAGTATTGGTAGGTTATAAATCTATATTAAATATATATTTGTGTTAGTGTGGCTTTGGTTTTCGATCTCTTTTAAATTCCCTTTTGGCAGCAGCAGCCAATTTATAAGCTTTAACTAATAAAAGTAAAAAAAAATGACTAAATTTCCTCTGAACAAGCTGTGTACGTTTATATATATAAGTATATATGTGTGGGTGTGGGTGTGGGTGTGGGTGTGGGTGTGGGTGTGTGTGTATGCTTTGAGTATAGTGTGACCAAAATGCCGGCATGTTTCAAATGTGTAAATCTTATCTTGGCTTTGCTTTAACCAGGCTTCCACTTTTTATTTTGGTATTTTTATCAAGCGTTGCCAATTGGGCTTAAGCTTGTGTAAATTGATTGACATCTGCTTCTGCTTCTGGCATCATCCTTGGGCATCATCATCATCATCATCTTTGCATTCGTTTTCTTCGTCTTCTTTATCTTCATATTAAATGCCAACGGCATACCGGCCATATTGCCCCTCTGTTTCGCCGTATCAACAAAATTTTAAGCTGGTGGTCAAGTGATTAACTTCAACTTTTTATATTTTGCTATTGTTGGTTGGCCGCCAAAAGTTTTTCGTGTCAGGTCACTTGTCTGTGTTTGTATGTCTGTGTTTGTGTGTATGTCTGTTTGCTTGTCTATCTATCTATTTGGGTGTGTGCAACGAAAAAATATTGCCGGGCATAACTCGGCGTTGAATATTCAATAAATTTTCTAGATCTCTGGCAAATGCATGAATATGCACTAGTAAATGTTTCTAACTGTGTATATACATATATGTGTGCCTGTGTGTGTGTGTGTAACTTACTACAGTTGTCACAAAAAAAAACCATTTTGGGCTCATTGTCAATATTAACAGTTCAGCTGGCACACCCTGCGTATGCGTAATATTTTGTGACAAGCTTTTTGGCCCAAAAAAAAAAATGGAATTAAATTTGTAAACCTTTCTTTGTAATTTATTCGAATTAAATCAAAATGATCAACGGTCGTTCAGTAATATCAATATTAAATGATATTTATTATGGTGATTGCCCAAAAAAGTAGGCAATCATTTTTCAAATAAAGTTTTCTACTTGTTATGTACTATGGGGAATTCGGTAATTTTTTAAACATTTGAGTCTATTTTAATGCCAATTTATAGACACACATTTTTGGATACTTTTTAACTATTTTCTTTATGCTCATTGTCAATATTAGTAGTTAAGCTGGCACACCCTGCGTATGCGTAATACCTTGCTGACAACCAAAAAAGACACCTACTTGTGCTGAAAGCTAAGTAACACATAAAAATACAAAATATAATCTCTCTATTCACATTTTACAAATGTATCTAAGGGAATTAAACAAATCCTTCTCACAGATTTTGCATTTTCAAATAACATAGCATACTTTTATGGGGTACAAGGTGTGTATTTTGGGCAATGTTATTAATCGACTTATTGAGTGCAGAAAAAAATGTAGAGAATTTCTCATTATGTTGGCCATGCATATGTAATAAACTAGTGTTGCATAACGCAATTTTTGAAGATCTTTGACTCTGCCTATATAGAAAACTGCTTGCTCTAATATTTCTTCAGAGAGTTCTCATTATATATCAGTGAGGTTCTGATTTGGAATTCGTTGTCTGTGGCGTGTCTGTTGTTGCAGTGTCTTAGTCTTATGTCTGTATTGTTTGCAGTGTTGCCTGCCTCAATATTATAATAGCTGATTCAATACAAGAAATTTTGCTGCTACCAATAATAAAACTAACAAAAAATCAATAAACTTTAAAAAGTTGTAAGTTAATTTTGCGTTTAATTGTGTTTGTTTTTAGTTTTGTTTTTTTTTTTTTATTTTTTGAAAGGGAACTGGGAAAGTTTTTGGGTTGGGGAAAGAATGTAGAGGGGGCAACACATGCTTACCTGAATTTATTAATTGCTTGATCACCTAATTCATAAAATTTTATTTCTTCACTAAATACGTCTAAAGGGACATTGACCGGTCTCCGTAGTCGGCCACCTGTAAAGTGAGAGTCAAGTGCAAGCAGGTGTCGGTGTGTGTGTGTGTGTGCGCGTGTGTGTGAGTGATGTTAGAGTTAGATTAGTTAAATTAGTTCATTGTTTTGTGTAGTATTTTGGAGTTACGGAAGAGAAGAGAAAAATTTGACAATTGTTAGCAAAAATCATTTAAAATTTTAATTAAATTGGTTTTTTTTTTTTGGTTTTGATTGCTTACCACTCTGATAATAGTATAAAATCGCATCGAAGCTCGGTCGACTACGGTCAAAAAAATATTCATTTCTAAGCGGGTCAAAGTACCGTAATCTCCGAGCTGGATCCCCAAGTAATGTGTCCGGGAATTGATTTAGCGTACGTAGTTGTGTTTCAAACCTTAACCCGCTTACCTAAAAAACAAAATAACAAAATAAAAGGATATTAGACAAAATATAATAAATGAATTTGATTTGATTTGATTTGCTACTCACATTTATAACGACTCTCTCGCAGAAATCATGATCGTGAGGAATGGGTTCAAAGTGTTGAGGTCCGCCACCAAAGCCATGACCAGCCCCCCCTTCTTCGTCTTGACTGCTCAATTTGGGCAAAGACCTGTAAAAGAAAAAACCAAGTTACAAATGTGTTCACAATTTCAATTTGCTGTTCTGGAACAAATGTTTTAAGAGTTAGTTCTTAATCTAGCCTAAAAGCATAGAAAAGTAAAATCACATGCATTGCAAGGATAAAAACCTAGACTGCTCATTTTTAGGTTCATAAGTTGAAAATTATTCCAGCAATGAATGAGTTATTATGGCATAAGACAAGCCTTCAAGATTTAACGGAAGAATTCTTGTTATTAAGTATCGGCTGAAAATATTGATTTATATATGTATATATTCATAGCTACAGACATTTGAATGTATCTGTTTTGTCTTTGTCTTTTTTACTGTGTATGTATTATCCCAGATTTGTGCATATTTGCTCATATTTAATTATTATTTAAATAAGAATTTGATTTATTTATGTATTTATGCCGATTGCCTTGCGTATTTCATGTCCAGCAGGAAAATAAAAATCACTCAAGTGAATTAAAAACCGAGAAAGTAAAAGTCGTAATGTAATTGTAATTGAGATACAATCGATTTATATATATATATAAAGGTATATATGTATATCCATGTAGGAGGCCGCATCGAGAGCACGTGGCATAGAGTGAAAGGAGCAGTGTGGTGGAGGAGGGGTGCAAAAGGGGATGGATAGCCAGATTGCTGGTATTAAATTCACATTTAAAGGCGGCAAAATTATTTTTGGCTACGGGCCCAAAATGCTTCAAGCACTTTCACTACCACAACTAACCGCAGCCCTAACCCAAGCCGCATCCACATCCACATTGCCATCATCATCATCATCTTTCCCCCATCCCCATCCTCAAGCCCATCGACATCATCATGATTGTAAAGAGGAAGTGCAATATATGTTTACACTTGCAATTGAAATTCTATTACAATCATATATATATTTTCTGGCCATGGTGATCCCGCCCATTATTTTGGCTATGTGCCCAATAAAATGGTTTCCCTTATCGCTGATGTTGCTGCTGACAATGTGCAATTTGTTGCTGCTGTTGCTGCTGCTGTTGGTGGTTGCTGCTTGCTGGCTTGGCGCTGGGCAAGGCGTGCCTACTTTTTTGCGCTCTCTCCAATGCCCTGGCATTTAATTAAGCGTGTAAGTGCATGGCGATTGCTTTATATTGAGCAGCACACATTCAGACAGCAAATAATTGTATAAATTTGATAGCCAAGCCAACCAAAGTGAATACTATGATCCAAGAAAAACGGATTCGGACTTGTCTTGGCTAGGCCGATGCATTTATGCAAAGTAACTAAGTAAATGTCACTAATCGATCTTCTTTTTGAAGTCAAATCGATTGGACATCTATCTGGAATATTCCTTAGCTGACATATGAATATGTTCTGCATGGATTATCCATATATCTATGGCAAAATTTCAATCTGTGTTGCTTCAATGTTTATATCTCTAAGTTGTTGGATGCTTTTCAAGTTGTATTTTCTCTCTAAATATAGTTTTCGATTTCCTACGTCATTTTGAAAGCACTTAAATAGGTCTGTAAGTAGGTAAGAAAGTGCAGGTTCATGGTTGAATGACAATGTGTGTATGTATTTGTACCCTGTACATAAAGTTGGTAAATGCCATAGAGATAATTTTATTTTTAAGTTAATTATAACTTTAAGAGGCATTAGTTGCGCTTCACACAAGTTTTCATGATTAGTTTGACTATATTTTACTGTAACAGTGTTGGAAAGCCATCAAAATATTGGTTAGTGTTGGATTACAGGATATAGTTGAGTCGTCGCTTCCATATGCTGACACCATTTACTTTGCTTTCCTTCTCCATCTATCTCTATCTCCCTCTCGCTCTCTATCTGTCTCTGTTTCTCGGTCAATCTCTTTGGCATATCTGTTTTACTTGCGTCTGTGTTTTTATATAGGTCAGCGGCACTTTTGCGGCACTTTTAATGCTGCTGATGCTGCTGCAAAAAAATGTTATGACGTCATTGTCGCCTGCATTTTTTTGCCTCGTCGCCACCGATGAGTTATTGCTTCATGCAGCAGGCGACCTAAATACATGATACATACATACTACTTACATACTATATACTATATACAAAATGTATATATGTATGTGTGTGTATGTATGGACGAGTGTAAACTTCATCGTGCGGCAGGTGGACTAAAGCGGTAAGCGGATTGCATAAGCCTGAAGTTCAATGGAAGTCGAAATCACAATCGAAAATCGACAGAAAAAAATTCCCACAAATAGGAAGCGAAAAAGTAAAATCATATGTACATATATATATATGTATCTCTCTTGGCGCCTGTTTCAGATGCAATCATCTCTCTCTCTCTCTCTTGGTCTCTCAGCCTCTATTGAGTTCTCTATGCTTGTGTGTGTGTGTGTTCGCTTGCCAGTCAAGGCAACGGAAGCTTCTCTCTATCTTTCTCTTTTTATTGCTGCCATCTCTCTTAGATTTGAATGTATACATGTCTACGTACGTGTGTGTGTGTACGTGTGTTTGTTTGTTTTGTTCGTTTGTAGCACCAACAAAAACTTTAAGTACTTTCGAAATTTATGAATTAAAAAGGAGAACAAATGCTTTTAAGCATCATAGAGAGAAATAGAAAGTCAAAAGAAAGACAAAGTGAGAGAAAAGACGAAAGACGAGACGATTTAAAGGCTGGAGTAAAAGTTCATTTGTTGTGTTCAAGTAAATATGTTTAATAGATTGACCATCTTAAGGAACGTGAACTGGAACGGATCCTGCTTTATCATGCTTCCATCACACTGCTTGTTCTCAAGCAGTGCCGATGGATCGCATTCCATTTAAAATTTGTTTCACATTCTTTTCAATGAATAATTTAAAACCATCGATCTGAGAAAGTTCTTCCTAAAGTTCTACATTAATTTTCGACTTTCTTCCGTTTCTTATCGTTGCATTTCATTTCCTTGCAGACTACCAATAAACCGGAAACGAACAAAAAAAAAAAAAAAAAACACCATGCTTCCATCACAAAGGTGCAATAAAAGAAGCAAAGAACTGACGTCACAAATGGCATTCAACTAGAAATGGAGGCATAAAGCGGAACAGCTCTTGCCAAAAATGGGAATGCGAAATGAATAAAGGGGCACACACCACTTACAATGCTCACAACGACCCAGTTGTGCAGTTACCAGTCCAAAAGCCACTGGGCCTCACACACATGTACTCTTCTAGGTGCGCTATAGTTAACTTGGCCCAAACTGATTTACTACTAACTGACTGAATGACTGACTGACTGACTGACTGCCCGACTAAGTGCCTGACCTTGGCCACAGTCTCGAGTTTGCGTGCACAGTTTTCTATGTGTTCTTGTTGTTGTATGCACATTTTTGGCAGTCTTCTTCATGCCATTACCATTTCTATTCAAAATTTTTGCCTTCCTATTACAGCAATTGCATGCAGAAACATGCAAGCAAAGTTAAGAAGCTTGTTGCCTCTTCTGTTCGGTTCGGTTCGCTTCTGTTCTGCTGCCTGATGTTCCGTTTGATTCTTTGCACGTGTTCGGCCAGTTGACAGGCAAACGTAACTCCATTGCCCTCTCCCCTCTCTCTCTCTCTCTCTCTGACTCTTCACCAAAAACTAGACAAAAGAAGTCTGAGTGTGTGGCTGGTGAGGTGAGGCAGGATGAGGGGGCGGCAGAAAGGCTAACTGCCAAGGCAAATTGTTGAACGCACAATTCACAATAGCAGAAATTGTAAAAGGTGCGAAAATAAGTTCCAATTTATGGCAATATTTGATAAAAAGTCTAGCAAGTCTAGCAGAAATAATCAACTTCAGAGACATACGAATTTTAATTTGACTTCATCTTTTTATCTGTATGCTCACATTCTAGGAGAAATAATCAACTTCAGAGACATAAGAATTTTAATTTGACTTCATCTTTTTATCTGTATGCTCACATTCATCACGAATCACTGAAGAGGGTTCATTATAGCCTCAACATCCACAGAAATTCTTACAAAGTGAAAGCACAAAAGAGTTATCAATACACCAGACACAAAAAAATTTCTTCTGCTCTAAGGACGAGAAAGGATCATACATGGTCAGTAAGTGCTTTTTCCATAATCTATACTTAATGTTTATTCATATAAATACCAATTTTTCCGTAAACAAACTGCTTAAAATACTCATCGTCTATTCGTCTAATTTGATCACCAAATTGATTGCTGAAACTTATTTTACTGCCTTTGTTAGAAGGACTTAAGTTATGGAAGTGACGCTCTTCTAGGATTTTCCCTCAATAAAATCAATATTATTGTATTTGGGCAAATGATGATAATAAATATAAGTGTTGTTCATAATTTGATTAGATTTTAGTTCATATAGTAAGAGCTCTATATATAATAAGATTTTGTTGAAAATATAAAAGCCATAAAATTCTCACAATAAAAGCCGAAACAAAAAACTTTTCAAACCGATTTAATTCAATGGAATGGCCGGTTTTTCCATACTGTTGCGGATGCTTGATGAAACTTTCAACTAATTGAGATCATAGGGAACTCACTCACTCACCACAACTTAAGAACCTTCGGCAAATCTAATTGCAAGGTGCAACTGCTTTTAGAAGTTATACTAGAAATACGGCTGGACAATGGATTTGAAACTCGGGTTTGAACCGGTTGAATCGGGTTAGTACCTTCCAAATCGTGTGCTAGTTATGTCTGTTTTTCCGATTAAGAGCAGATCTATAGAATCTATTATTTTGTTGGCTTTTTTGTTAAATTTAATCTTATCCACTCTCTCTGTTTGGCCGTTCGAATCAATTTTCTCATTTTCTTATTTCCTTTTCACATTTATTGTAAGGAATGTTAATTTTTATGCCTTCAATTTAACTCGGACAACAAGTAAATGGATAAAATCTAAGCAACAAAAGATGCACAATTGTAGAATGAGATAGAGTGAGAGAGAAAGATAGAGAGAGAGAGGGAAAGCGATTGAAAGCGACAGACAGACAAAGTGCAAAAAGTGCAGACATCAAGCGAGACATAATGAATGCATGCAAATAAGTGTGTGTGTGTGTGGGTGTATGGGTGTGTGTGGGTGTGGGTGTGTGTATACGTGTTTGGGGGTCTATGTTTTCCATTGTTAACTGGCATTGTTCCATTGCTTTGTTGTTACTATTGCTGCTGACGTTGATGTTGCTGTTGTCGCTTGTCATGTCGCCCTGTCCCCAACAGCAACAGCAACAGCAACAGCAACGGCAGAAGCAGCAGCAGCAGCAGCAGCGAAGGATCAAAAAGTCAAGAACAATGACAAGGCAACAAAGCGAGCTAGCAAACAAAACGAAAAAAAATATAAAAAACATCAACAAATAAAGCAGTTGAAAAGTCAAGTTGCAAGTTGAAATGTGCGGCAATTGTTATTTGTGGCAAGTCAGGGAAAGAAAGCGAAAGTGCCCAAACAAAAGGTGTCTATGTTCCTGTCTACGGTTAAGGGTTTTCAATAGTTCAATAGTTTCCGCATAGTCGCCCAATATATTCTAGCCCATTCCATTAACTCTCACACCCATTGAGCAGACTTATTTCTATAACCACAGAATCCATGCCCATCCCCCCCAACCAATCATCTTCATTCTCATTCTCATCCCCTCCATCTTCATTATCAATGTCAAACTGATGTCAATTCATTGAGAGACCTATAACAGGATATCATCAAAGGATATGGTTATGACTCAATCATTAGGAGCGAGGCATTGTGTGCGGTTGAATTTCGCCTTGTTTGCTCTTGGCTAATATTCCACACACGATTTTTGGCATAAAATCAAACAAATTGTAAAATTATGGCATTTCGAATGGCATACGATTTAGTTAGTTAAACATTAGATCAGATAATTATCTTTAAATATATAATCACTTATTTCTGAAAAATACCCAAAAATTTGAATGAATTGAGGAGTTGTTGTTGTTGTTTTTCTTTTACCTATCAAGCAGAAGAGGGGGCGAGGCATTTGATAGATTTTCACCGCTCAAGGGTTGCTCCTGACGCGGTCGTAGAACTGGTGTTAGACCCCATCTCTCAATGAAATCGATGCGGGAAATGGTTGAGTTGGAGCAAATTGTTTGTTAATCAATTAATCTGAAAATGATTTTCCTTTGCCTCCTCAGCCACGGCTTTTGCTCACAATTGTTGCACTACGCTTCTTCTTCTTCGTTTTTTCTTTTTGTTTTGTTTTTGTTCCAGTTTCTTCAGCTAGAGATTTTTTGGCAATGTTGTTCTTCTTGTTCTTGTTGTTGTTGCAGTCGCTTGGATTGTTGTTGTTGTTGTTGTTGCTGATGTTGTTTTTGTTGCATATTTCCTTTGGTCAGTTGCAGATTATTGGCCATTTAGTTGTTGTTTGGTTATCAATTTGGCAATTTGTTACTAATAATGGAGTTGTTGTTGTTGTTGTTGTTTGTATCGAAAGAAGAAGACTTGTGTTTGATTTTGTTTTAGTTGTTGTTGTTGTTTGTGGTATGCATAAAAGATGTGTTGTTGTTGCTGTTGTTCATTGTTATAAATGTTTTTGATTATTTTTATTTGGGCCATGCATTTTTGTTGTTGTTGTTGTTTTTACGCTTGGCATTGCCTGCAGCGCTTTTTTCCACTTGCAAGTATTTTTTTTTGTTGTTGTTGTTTCTGTTTTGCACTATTTTGTCACATTTCGCTTATTTTGTTTTGTGGTTTTTATATTTGTTGAACTTCTTGTTAACCTGCTTAAATGATTTTCATTGATTTTATTCTGCCAACCGGAACTAGGCAAGTGAAAATGTTAATTTCCGCTCTCACATACACACACACGCACGCAGACACACACACACACACACACACACACACATACAGATATTTCTCTTATTGTTTTGTATTTATAAAAATAGGCCCAAAAATGTGTGTGTTTTTTTTTGCAGCGTCAGAAAGAGATAGATAGCCTTACTGAGCGCTAGAGGGAGAGAGTGAGAAAGAGAGGAAGAAACACAGAGCAAGAGAGAGAGCGAGAAAGCGAGGGACAGGGAGAGCAAGTCTTGTATGTCCTTTGTACCTATTGATTTTCAGGCTCCATCTTAGATTAACTGTCGAGATTTTCTACTGTTGTTATTGTTATTGTTGTTGTTCACTTTGGATACTTTCTCTTTTTTTTTAATGAATTATGACTGAAACCGGAATTTATATTTCTATTTTATGGTTTTTCATTTGTCTGTTTATTGTTATTTCATTCTTTTAACTTTCGTTGGCGCTACAACCTTGAACCTTTTTAAAAGACAGCAAGAGCAAGAGAGACAGAATACCATAGCGAGAGAAAGAGAGAGAAAGAGCGAGAGAGTGTGAGAAAGGTGAGAGAAAGCGAAAAAAAGAAGCTGTCGCTCAGGTAACTAGACACACACATACACCTACATACCCAAGCACACACGCGCGTACACACACACACGCACACGCACACACTAGGCCTGAAGTAAAAATAATTATTGCATATTTTTAGGCATATTTAAAAAAGGGATTTGCCTCGGGCTTTACATAAAATTGCATTTTAAATGGTTATAAGAAAAAATGAGCTTCGGAAAGCCAAAAAAAGAAAGAAGGGAAATACATAAATATATAGGCACATATACATATATATGTATATCCTTTTTTGTTTTCCTTTTTTCGTTTTCATTTTCCAGGACAAAACACATTGCCTGGAAAAAGACCGCGCGCAAAAAAGGCAAGAAAACCAAAAAAAAGGAAAAAGGAAAAAGAAAAAAAAACAAAAGAAGAAAGGTGGAATGAAATAAAACGTGTTTAGCCCACTAACGAAATGAGACACGAAACGAGATGGTAATTGGAACACAGGACGAGGGACCAAAGGCAAAGTGAAACAAAGCGAAACGAAATGACACAAGATGAAACGCAAGCAAGATGACTTGAAATGAGAAGGAATCGAGACGAATACGTACAAGTAGAAGAAGCAGAAGCAGAAGCAGCAGAAGAAGAAGAGGGAGCAGAAGGCGAATGAAAGGACAACGAAAAAGGCGACGACGAGTTTGCTGGGCCATAAGTGGCAAGCGAGAAATTGAAGCGTGTAAGCGCCTAACTGGCGTTGTAATGACACCAATACCAAAGCAACGTATACGCACACACACACACACACACACACATACACAATCACACGGACATGGACATGTGTATATGTAATACAAAAAAAATAAATACATCGACACACACACACACACACACACACCCAGTTCTGAGTCATTGTAAAAACAGGCGGGAGCGTAAAAGAGAGAAAGCGCGGGAGCAAACGACGGAAAGAGCAAGCAAAAGAGAGTGGCAATAGGGAGCGTACACAGTTGGTCGAAAATTAATCGGACAACATGGCAACTTAACTAAGTTCCAGGAACAATCACATAGCGAGAATTAGAAATATGTCAAAGGGACAGGCCTGAAAGCTACTTAATCTTCTCTCATTTAGATTTGCACTTTGATACAATATTTTTTGCACCTTCAGGGACTAATTTCAATCACGAGATCAGTTCCAATAAGTCGTTTCAAGCGGTAAAAACTTAAATTATGGCTTGATACCTAGATTCTTATAGATTTGCTAACTGATTCAGTAATTTTTCAAAGTGCACAAAGAGTTGTTCTATAGAAAGAGCTGCTAAACCTATCAATGGTCGAACTTTTAATTCGTTGCAATTTAATTGCAGTAACCAAAACATTAAAGTAAGTTCGTTGTGCATGAACCCGATGTGGACATATTTAAGCCACTGTAAATACACACTGTTCTTGTTTGTGTGTGTGTGTGGGTGTGTTGGTGTGTAAGGGGCCATCCACAATGGGAAACTTGTTGGCGGATTTATGCAACCAACACACATACCTACAGTACGAACAGACACACACACACACAAACGAACTCGAATGCCAACTTAACGAATGAACGAAAGGACGAAACGAGACCAACGAAAGCCAAGCAAAGCAACGCACATGGCACGCTCGTGCGTTGTGCGTGTTTCGTTTCGTGTCGCGTCGTGTCGTGTTGTGTATTTCGTTTACCGTTCAGCGTTTACCGTTAGCCGTCCCAGTGTGTTTGTGTGGGTGTATACTAGTGTGTGGGTGTGCGTGTGTGTGTGGGTGTGTTTCTGTGTGTATTTTTGGCGTTTCTCTCATTGCCTGCTGCTTCGTTGCTGGTATAGCGCTAGAGTGAAAAGCGAAAAGCAAAAGCAAAAGCAAAAGCAAACGCAGACCAGACCAGCAGCGAGGCTGCTTTGCCATTATCTTTGCAGTTATTATCGGACAGCTACAGAAAGCAAATGCCTTCCCACCGCTTCCTACCACCTACCCCCACGCCCATTTTGCCACTCTTTTTCTATCTCTGTCCCTATACACACACACACACACACACGCACACGCACACTCACAGACTTAGCTGTGGTGTTAAGCAGCTGTCAGTTCTGCTGTTGCTGTTATTGTTGTTGTTGTTGTTGCTGCTTTTCCTATTATTTCCATGCGTCTGCGTCTTTTTGTTGTTGTTGTTGTTGTTGGTTGCATCCCTCTCTAAGGGCCGGGCCGGGTACAGAAAAAGCAAAGCAACGAAAAACGAAAAAAATATATGAAACGCAAAAATGGAAATAAAACAACAACAAACAAGAAAAGCAAAAAATTGAAGCTAAAGCTAAACCGGGTTCTCATTGGTCTCTTTCCCCCCCCTCCCTCCACCCTCTGTCATTTCTTTGCATATATGTAGTAAGTAGAACAAAGAAGGAGCATTTTTTTTTTATTCAGTTTTCCATTTTCACAAATTTTTTGTCGGGCTTTGATTTCGTTTTCACGCCTCTGTGTGCGTGTGTGTTTTCTTTTTCTTTTTCTTTTCGTTTTTGTTTTCTTTTTTTTTTTTTTTTGGTTTGGTGTGGTGCTGCGTATAGACGACGAATAGAAGAATTCAAGAAGAAATGAAATTCAATTTAAAACTCAAAGTCAAACTGAAACTTTTCAAGAACAAACAAATGTGTAAGAAGAAACTCAAGAAAAAAAAGAAAAACTGGTTAACAACAAAATAATAATCTAATACATACAAATCGTTGATAGACGATGATGATGATGCTGATGGGGAGCACATATTTTCCGTTTTGCAATATACTACACGTATTTGTTGATCAATTGATTAACTGATTTGGATTAGTTTCATGAGTTTGATTTGCCGCTGCCGCTGATGCTTGAACTGTCTATAATCTATGGAAGCGGGTAAATTGATTGATTGACTTTCTAACTGAATTTACTGTTCGCCCATCGTTTCATCAATTTTGATTAGCAGCAGCAGCCTTTCGATCTGAGACGATAAAATGTATGTACGTACAGCAACAGTTTGAACTTCATTTCACTTTGGAACATTCCGTTTTCATTAAACACATCCTTCAAACACAAAAAATTGTAAGAAAGTTCATCCATCAATTTCTCACTCATTCACTCTCTTGTCCGCTTGTCCGCTGTGATGTGTGTGTGTGTGTGTGTGAGAGTGTGTTGTGGGCATCACATAAAGGTCAATAGTTTCTTTGTTCAATATGCGATGACACATGAGTGCAATGAGTGTAGAATGTGTTTGCTAAAGTTCATCAACGATTCCACAAATAAAACGTCTCACTCATACATAATACTTATATCTATGACTATATTCAATCTGGCTTAATTTCCCGACTTTATGATGAGCCAGCCGCCTGATCGATCAAGTTCCATTGAGAGATTGCATATTGAATATTTAATTGTCTATCTAAATAGAATTGACCTGATAGCAAACTTATTTAAATTATAATATACTAACTAATAATAAAACTAATTTATTTATATGAGGGCAGTTGTCCTTATGCATCCTTTGGCAAGGACTCAAGTGTAAGAATAAACACATTCCATTTTGGGGAGGTCGAATATCTCAATCTCTGTTTGCCTATTAAAATATATTGTATTTGATCATATATTTTACATCTTCAAGTATCCAATTATATTGTAATCGCTTCATTTCCATTCTATCCTTCGTTTTGTCGTATCCCTATATTCTATCCATTTCTATTCTATTTTTATGGTGGAACGTTTTTTTTTTTTTTCATATTTTGTCTTTTAAGGTGTAAGAAGACGACGAAGAAGAACAAGCAACTGAAGAAGAAGAAATTACACATACGCACACACCCAGAGAGATAGAAAGAGAGCGAGCGAGAGAGTGGGAGAGAGAGAGATACCTATGTGGCAAGCAGCGGCTGCAGGCCCAACACACAAATTGCCTTTGGAATGTCCTTAAGAAGAGGGAAAATATAAGGCAAAGTAATAATGATGCTGCTGCTGCTCTTCAGGTAAAATCTCAGCTGTTTTTAGATACATTCGGTCAATATGTTTGTACGTTAGTCTTCTTCTTGTTAAAAAAGAAATAACACATACACACCCATACACACACACACAGAGTAGAGCGAGAATGTTTGGCATGCCAATCGCATTTTAAATCGACAAAACGAAAGGGGGAGGGGAGGGGAGGAAAAGAAAAGACATTCATCGGCATTTTGTCATGTCTCATGGCCTCAACAAATATTTTCGATTTAGCAACAACAATATCAAATTGATAACAGAGACAACGCGAATCAATTTTGAAATTTCAAATCTAAATATATACGTATATATATATCTATGTATCTTTGTCTTTTTTGTTGTTTTTCATTGTTTCTTTTGGGGTTTTTGTTTCATATGTCAAGGTTAAGCACACGCACAAAACGAGAGCAAAATTTCAGTTACTTGAACTATTTAAAACACAATGCGAAAATTCGCGAAATTTGAACTCTTCTCTTTTGTTGATGTGGTTTTCGTTTTTGGTTTTTCATTTAATTTATGAAATTTTATTCGATTTTCTTCAACACTTTGGCACATTTCTTGGAATTCACTTGAAAAAAATTGGAAAATTATTCGTTACTTTTCGTTATCTGTGAGTTGGGATTGGGTGATGAGGGGAATAGAATTTTGACTTGCTTTCGGTTTTTTTTTTTTCTTTGTTACTTTTATATTTTTTGCTTATTATTCTTCGTTTACTGTTACTGTTTTTTTTTTCCTTTTTCTTTCGCTTTTCTTTTTTCTCGTTTTTGTCGTTTTTGTGTTGCTCGCGGCAGTTCGTTCGACCCTTTGTGTGTTTGTAGTATGTTTTGTTGATGCAATGCGGAACAGTATGGAATCGAAACACCACGCACTTTCTCAATTTCGTTGCGTTCGGCTTTCACCACATCCTCTCATCGTCGGCATCTTCTGTCGGCTGCTGGTTGTTGGCTACTAAAAATTGTCTCACCGAAGGCTTTCAGTGATTGTCAATGGGAGCTTTTTGTGTTGCTCCCGATGTTCCACTTGCTGCGTTCCCCGTTCCGGCGTTTCTCTGATGCTGCGCGCCCAAAAATTTATTCACATTTGACAGCTGTGGGCACCTGCAAAATTGTTCGAATCTCTCATTTTTACCCCAAAATGTCAGCTGGTCCCGAAAAAACGAACGGAATCTATTAAATTCCAGAGCTTAGGTTAGTTGTCATTTAGAAAGCTTTTTGGCGTGCAAAAAAAAAGTTTCGCAAAAGATGAGGATGCTTTTTGTGTGTGTGTGTGTGTGATGTGTACCAAAGGACAGAGAATCAAATGGAATGGAACATTCGCAGCTGTCATTTGGCAGAAGCTTTTTATGCGTGTTTTTCGCCAAACTGGAAGCGGGGAAGCTGCACCTTGCCGTTTTTATCCAGCTTCCAGGACTCGAGCTTTTGTTGCATCGACTTGCCGTACAGAGGGCGCCACCATTAACCGGAAGTTCAAACAGCAAACAAAGTCGCGATTTTAAAAATGGCGGTAACCTTCAGATGATGCTGGGCGCGCATTTCCAAACGTGAATTAAAGCTCTCCATGAGAAGACAATGGTAAAAACGGTGGCAATGGGGCGGGATAGGTTAATACGGGGCGACATAAGTTCAGTTACTGAATTGTCCCTGCATGGGGCTAAGAGTTCAACGCAGTTCACCGCTCTCGCCACTCAAAGTGACGTCAAAATGCAAGAGATACCAAAAAATCAGGCTCAACCTGACCTCTAGTATTATCACCCCGTCTGTTTGTTGATTACCTCTTACTTTCTTGCACACATCTTGACGTTGCTTTAAGACTATTAACCAACTTGAGCGGAAACTCTGTCACAGATATTTCCAAATGCAATTGATATGTCGTGCACAAAATCAATTAAGCAGTTTCAGGACACTGGCAAAAGCAAGGATAAAGTTATTTGCCTCAAGAGAGGCAAGTTGGCTAACTGACAAGGTCATAATTGAATTGTATCAGTGGACAGTGGAAGCACAGTAGATTCTCCAACTGATCCTTAACTTAACTTTCAATTGACATCAAAGTTAGTTATCCTTTGTTTCCTTTCACTTTTCCAAACTAAGTAAATGCGATTGTTGATCAATTAGCATTAAATGAGCAGAATTTTTTCTATAATTGTATACATTAAGGGGGCGTGTTTCTTTGTGTCTGTGTGGTAGTGTGGTAGCACTTTACTGCTAGGACTCTTCAGCTAAAACCCAAAGTCAAAGGCTGGTGGGAGTCATAAAATTTTTAGTGTCATGTTTTACATTTGTAAACCACTCTCACTCTTTCACACACAGACACACACACAGAGAGAGAGAGAGAGAGGGAAAAAATGAACGAACGAAAACACGAAAGAACGAACAACGCAAGGACGTTGTTGGAGGGAAGACAGAAAAATGATTGCATTTTTGGTGCTGCTGCATACTTTTGGGCGCTCGCTTGTTAAGCTGGCCAAAAATTTATGGCTAACGATGGCCAAACAGCAGCACTCATCTCTCATCTCTCTCGCTCTCTGCTCTCGACTGTCTACTGGCTGCATTCGCAAATGGGGTGACAAGAGGAGCAAGATGGAGGTGCAGGTAGAGCTACATGGCATAGCAAAGAGGAGAAGCCAATTGCTTCAGTCAAATGAAGAATTTAAATGCTTTTGACATTGCTGAAAATTTAATAAGAACCCATTTCTCTTTCTACCTAGCATAGCTGGAATAACATTTTAGTGTATCCGGTGGTCTTTAATGGATACACAACAAACCCATAAACAAACATTTATACAGTCATAAAATAAATGATTGCTTTTCTTTTTATCAACATAATTGTAGAAAAAAACTAAAAAACTTGACAAATATTATCATGGAAGAGCAACGAAAGCTATTCTCAGGCATGTGCATCAGTTTATCAATAGGAAATGCAAAGCTTTTTCTAATTGCAAAAAGCTAATTATATTTCATCATCATCATCTAGTTGATTGCGACCTTTAAGTCGCTCTCGTTGGCCATTAGAATAGCTTTCACTTAGCTTCTCACCCAAGTATTAAACAATATTTTTTGAATCACAAATTTCAATTACAAAACAAAGCAAATTAACTCTGATGGCAGCAAAAGGGTTTGAGAGATAATCAAATATAATTTGATATGAAAGAGGGAGCAGCAGGAAGGTTAATGCATACGAAATTTGCTGGCTAAATAATCGCCACTATAAAGTGAGCCATGTGGCGTATGAGCGATATAAAAACAATCAACATTTTGTCGCACAGTTTAAAGTGAAACGTTTCTCTTTTGTCCTAACATATGCTTTTATCCATAGTTTCCATCTCTACGCGACAACTAAAAATACAAGAACTACAAGTGTATGAAATACGGGTATTAGGATAAAATGCAAAGGGAAAATATACAAAAATTGTTAGTGCATACACTACATGGAAAATGAGAAGCAGTCGTGTGTTGTACATAGAGATACATACATTTTGGTGGTTTGGTGGTTTGGGGGTTGTTGGTCGTTTGGGGCTTTTGGGGGTTTAGTTGGCCAAATTTGTGCAGGCGCAGCAAAACAACGTGCAAAATTTATGGTTGAGTTGCAGGCGAATTGTACGTGTGTCTGTCTGTCTGTCTGTGTGTATATATTCTGCATTCAGAATTCGGCGCCAGCGATTGAGATACTATATAGGATAACTCTGAGTAGGAGAAACGAAGTCAAAGTCGAAGTCAAAGTGGAAGTAGCGGAAAGTGCAAGTGGTGCAGAAGGGAGTAGAGAGTAGTGCGGCAAGCTGTGCCGTTACTCAAATTGCTTGTCACTTCCGGCCTCATGGCTAACTGAGTGGCTGCTTCTTCTTGTTGCCATCTGCTCCACCCTGCTGCTCTCCTCTCCTCTTCTTAGCTTCTCTATCTCTCCATCTCCTTTCCACTCGCCACTCTTCTCTCGCCTGCTGTCACTTTGAGCGTGTGAAATATGACTGCCGATGCTGCTGACGCCGGAGCCATTGCTGTTTGCCATTGCCGTTGCCGTCGTCGCTTAAGTTGGCCTTCGATATTCTCATAACAATTGCATATTGATATTGGCCATGATTATGCAAGAGAAGAGAACCAAAAAAAAAAAAATGAGGAAAAAAAACCGAAACTTGGCCAACTTTTCTTTTCTGACTTTCAAAATAAAAGCGAAAAAAAAACAAAGTGAAAGCCAAGCGAAAAACAGAAAGTGTTGACCCACATTAGTTTTGTTCACATATCCTTATACATGATGCATTTAAGTGCAGGATACATATATACATAACTATTTTCCAGTATATCGGAAAACTACGCATATCTTTAACGAAAACCACAAAACCACTTGGAAATGTACTTAACCGATTACCCCGCTTATTTGCGGTTATTAATAGGTTTCAATGCTGATATTATCTCAGCTCAATTGCCTTGTAGAAAGTTGGAATCGTTTGCCCAAAAATAAAGTGAATTCCCTTTTGAAATGAACTTAAACCTGGTTTGGTCAATTTTCTTTTCAGATATGGTTTCCACTTCTCCTGCATGCCTGACTGATTATAATATACATATACCTTATGAGCGTGTGTGTGTGTGTTTGTGTGTGTGTGTGCGACCAGGCTTATAACCTCAATTTGAAAAAAAAGCTGAAGGAGAAGCAGAAAGACTGAGAGTAGATGGGGAACATCTGCCTTGTAGCTGCATTTAAATGTGTGTCATGATGTTAATTTGCAGCACCGTCGGCTACATCGACTAGCAACGAGCCAACCAACCAACCAACCATCCAACCAGCCTATGTACGATGTCTCCCATTTGCCTGCTCCCCTCCCTTGATCACCGTCTGCAAACTAAGAACCCTGGCGTCACTTTGACTCCATTTTTGTGGGCCTTGTCGTCAGTTTGTCTGCATTTTGCTGACAGTTACAAGCCAGTTGGCAGGCATTTGGCAATTGCACCAGCATCAGCATCAGCAACACCAACAGCCAGCAACAACAATTGACTTTTATTTTTTTGGCACCACAAGAATCATTGTTTTGCACTTAAAATCCATTGATAAAAGTGCATAAATCTATACAAGATTCTTTAACATTATTCATTGCATTATTCTCTGTCTTTAGAATCTTAGAGTTTGGCATTCAACTAACTCGAAAAGCCTCGAAATAAATTTGGAAAATCGAGGTTGAATTGCAAAATCCTAGTTTTTTCCATATTTAGAGCAAAGTAATCGAATTTAGTCAAATGCCCTGATAAGTAGACTATAGTTTTGATGACTTCACTTGATGCAACCTTCAAGAGAAGTCATAAAAACCATAGTCGACTTTTAAGGGCATTTGATTTTGAATTTTTAATTCATTAATCATTCATTTAATTCATATTATTTATTTTTAATAATTATCGAAAGATATCCGCAAACTCTAAGATCTACTTAGGGATCGAAGTGATATCTAAAAACGAGCGTTCTTAAGCAGAGTTCCGAAAAGTTCGATGGGATCGGTGTTTGGATCATTGAAATATATATAGTTAGCATATATTGCGATTATCTTTTCATTTCAAAATTCTTACGAAGAGCAAAGAGATGGAATGAGGGAGAGAAAGTGGCGAAAAAAACTGCCTACTGACACTAATGCAGCAAAAATTGAAGTAGAAGGGGCGCGCAAGTGGAAACTGTCCTTGAGGGCTGCTGTAAACACACACACACAGAGAGAGAGAGAGAGGGATATGCACACACACACACACACATGAACCGCTAGTCAGTCTGCTAGCAAGCAAGTGAATGAGTGAGTGAGCGAGTGAGTCTCACATATGCCGCTGCTTAACCGTTGCCCGAAAGGCAACACAATGACATTTTATTGTCCGTTCTCTCCATCTCTCCAACATCTCTCGCTTTATTTTGTTTTTCGTTCTCGCCCTCTCTCTTTCTATCTTTTTGCTAAGTTTTACTTTTTATGGCCGCAAGAGTTTTGCAGTTGCAGCAGTTGTGTTTCACCTCTCCCCCTCTCCCCCTCTCTCTCTCTCTCTAGGTTTCTTTTCTGTCATTTTGGGTTTCTAGTTTTTTTTTTTTTTTGCTTTTTTGGCAACTGCAGGGTGAAATGTGTAAATTGCTACTACATTTTGGGCATGTTTAATGTAATTACCAAAAGGCTTTCAATGCACAAACACATGAGCATAGAAGCCAAACACACATGCACCATCCAATACACACACACACACACTCACACACATACATTGAAATGTATCTTTTGGCATTCAGCCAAAAAAATATCATTCTATAAAATACGAGTTTAAGCCCAAGCAAAAGTCCAATAAAGAAACTTCCTCAACAGCAACAAAAATGAAAGAAAGACAGAAATGGTGCAGGCAGGCGGCAGCCATGAGGCAGGCTTTTGTCCTAGCAGTAAAACTACACACATATACATATACATATGTGTGTGTGTGTATGTGTAGAGCCAACAACTGAAATCCACTGCATACATTTTAGCGAGTGGTTGCCGTTGCTGCTGCTGCTGCTGCTGCTGCCACTTTGGCGCCCTGCAACTTGAGCAAAATAACAATTTGGCTTTACCTTTTCCTACTTGCTTGTGTTGTTTTTTCTCTCGTCGTTTTCAAATGTTCTTCTTGTTTCTTCTTTCAAGTGCAAAGCGAAATATTTAGTTGAGTTACATACATATCGACATTTGGTTTTTTCTGTTGCTCAATCTAACGATTTCGCTTTGCAAGAATTGTTAAGATCACACTGAAGAATAAATAATTCTCTGTAAGCGCTTAACATCTCTGAATAGGTTTAAAGCTAAAACGTAACATCACGTATACGTCATGTTGGCCAAAATATTGTCTTAAAATTGTTTTCACTTATAATTGTGGCTCAACTCGTACGACATACTTATTATTGCAATTAATTCCCAGATTGGTCATAGGTTTTGGCTAATATCGCGCATACGTCATGTTGCCCAAAAAGCTATTCAAATTGCCCAATAGGTTCGCTAAGGGGATATCCATAAATTACGCAATGCTCTCACGGGGGGGAGAGAGTCTGAGGGACCTTGGAGGTTGGGATTATGTGACGCGGCGAATATTAAAGCATTCAAAAAACTATTCGAAACAGTGACACATTTGTTTTTTTTCTTTTAAGATTTATAGTGTGTTTCTAACAGAGATAAGTTTCAATTTTTTTAAGTTTTGAGGTAAAAGAAACTTTCTTGATTAACATCAAACTTAAGTAAGAAGTGTATAACTTCTATTAGGGTTTAAAATCAGTTCATTCTTGGTTAACATGTCGTATGAGTGATATCAGTGAATACTGAACTCTCCATACATATAAAGGTATATAGTTTGGTTATATATATGAGAAAAATACGATTTGTGCATAGAGATGGATGAATATTGGGATTGGTAATTGTTATTTAAATATGAGAAATATCATAATTGATTTTTTGTGATTCTTAATTTGGGTTTACCCGTAGCCATCCAGTGAGTTGCGCTGTAATTGTTGTTCCCTCAATTGTAGTTTTCTTTCGGCAATTTTCTTTTGCTCCTCCTTCTGCTCGAGCTGTTCCTTTTGATGTTGCTGTTGTTGCTGCTGCTTTTTCCGATGCTGGCGATCCTCGCCAAGGCCATAAAGGCCCGCAACGGCAGCCATGCCAACAGCTGATGTTGCTGTTGACGCTGAGGCTAAGGATAAGGATGATGATGATGCACCACCTCCAGCTAATCCTCTGTCTTATTACTATTTTTATTATTATTATTATAATGATTGATTAGAACTGTTGTTTATATTTTTTTTTTTTAGAGAAGAAGGTCACTTGGATAATTGTTGTTTAACACTTTTGCATTTTGCATTTAATAAAGGCGGCAGCAATACTTAAATTGAAAACTTATTTCGAATTTCCTTTTTAGTATGTATTATTGTTGTTGTTGTCGGTATTGTTGTTGTTGCGCCGAGATTATTGTACTTCACTTTAATAATTGTATTTCACTTTAATTCAGTTAATAAGTCACCATAAGTCTGTTTCCCCCAGCCGATAAATCAATAAGCCAAACAAACAATACATAAAGCTTATCATCAAGATCGAACTAATTGACAAATTTGCATTTCACGATAAAATTATTTCGACTGCCTAAATCTTAAGTCCCTCAAATAAATTGAAATTAATCTCAATTAATTTAATTATGGCAAAAACTATTCTTCCCCTTCCCTTTTAATGCAGAAATTTAATAAGGAATTTAAAGTTTGGTTATTAGACACAAATTTTGACGAATTTAATATAATTCATAGAGGAATTGATCCATGAATTCCTCTACCTGTTACATACATTTTGACGACTTTTATATACCATTTTATCCTATAGATGGCATGGTATAATAAATCACATTTTCACAAATCTATGTGCATTGGTTTAATTGATTTATTTTCAATTGATTTTGCTTTCAATATCTTTTAATTTTTTTTTTTCTTCACGTTCAAATAAAATGGCAATTGATTTAATTGGTTACCCAGAGAAAACAATGTTTACTTAATGCAAACGTTTCTATGCGCTAGCACATAGAAAATTATTCAAATCTGAGACAAATAGAAAACAGAAAAAAAATACTAACTAACAGCAAGAAAATTCAGATGATAGTTATCTTGGTGAAAAGGCTATATGCCTCTAGTTGGTAAGGGTATGCGACTGGAAACAATTGCTTGTAGAAGAAAACCACGAAAATCGAAACCCAAGCGAATCGAATCAACAGCGAGAAAGACAAAGCAAACAAAAGCAAAAATACATATGTTCCATTGTACACACACACACACGCACACACACACACATAGAGCATGTATGTATATAGAAGCCATTATCTACCATCAATGAAATCAAATATTATACTCATATAGCATGTGTAGTATGTACCTACTGAAAGAGAGACAAGTATCCCTCACTCTGTCTGTCTTCCCCCTGCCCACCCACTACTCACCCCCTTCCCACCCCCCACTCACGTATTATCATTAAGACAAATTTTAGATGGAAAAAGTGCACTTTGTGCAGCATTTAATAGGCCTTAGAGCCTTCCTTAGAGTCTTCCCTTCGTTACAATGTTGCGGTTGCCCGTTGCCCTTTGCCGTTGCCCACCTTGGCCCACCTTGGTAGCTTTGCTTCCGTGTCAAAATTGAGTTATTGTTAACTCGCCTGGCAGGCAGGTGGATGAAGAATACGACAAAGCGAAGGATTAGAAGGGATTTTTTTTTGTTGTTTGTTATTGATTTATGCGCCCTCACATCACATCGCATGGTACCGCATCACGTATACGACCCGTGTGGTTGCAGGTGGCTGTTGCTGCCGTTGCACTAATCTCGCCGTGTGTTGGCCATTAAGTGACAGTTGCTCGGCTGCTCTCTGCTAGCTTAAAATGCAATGCCAAACACCTGTGTGTGTGTGTGTGTGTGTGTGTGTGTGTGTGTGTGTGTGTGTGTGTGTTGACGGTTGAACGTTTGTTCATGTAAGCGCATTAACCAAAATGTGGCAAGAGGCAGTTAGAGACATGGGGCATGGGCCGCGTCAAGGTCAGGGCTAAAAATGAAGGACAAGTCCAATGGGCATTCAATTAGATATATATATATATATATATATATGTCTTTCCTTCCATTTAGCTATTTTTCGTTTACTCTTCTTGTGGCAAAGATGATTGGCATTAACATTACTTTTATAGGGGCGCCAAAAATAATTATGATCCATTTAATAATTCTTATAAAAAATACACCGTTTTGATTCTTATTTTTAACCGTTTAAAGCCCACTAAAACTGAGAATTTTGAAAGTTTGAATTAATTGGATAAAGAGTAATTATATTAGAAGCACTTGAGTCCTGATTGAGAGTCTCTCTGAAGTTGGCTTACGAGTCGAGTCATCTAGCTAAGCATTTTGATAAAGAGTATGTTGTCACTCATGATTTACCCATTTCTCTTTTTTCTTCATTCCCTTCCTCCTCTCTATCTACACCCTTTTCGCTTTCGTTTGGTTTGGTTTCGTTTGGTTTTCTGTATGTGCAATGTGTTCAATGCTCATCAACTTTAACATTTTGTGGTTTACGTAGATTCAAGTGGAATTCTGTCCAAAAAATTTCCCAATTCAGCTCATTATTAAATTAGAATCAACTAAATTGAATGCGAAATGTGTGGAAAAGAGAGCGAATTATATATAATCGTGTGTGTGTGTGTGTGAGTGTGTGTGTGGCGTTTGCCTGGATGCGCTTCAGCGCGCATTTTATGCTCCAACACCCACACACACACACACATACACATCACCACAAAACCACATACACAGCTAGCTCCCCCGCTCCACTAATCCCCCGCTCCCGCATTTAATTGAGTTAAGCGCGCTAATTTGAAAGCAACAAGAAAAAGGAGAGGAGGGGAGACAGGTGGGTCAGGCTTGGGTCGACAGCAGGTCCAGGTTTGAATGAGGGACACATCCTTTTAACAATATCCTCCCATTTTGGTCAGTTCCTCGGTCAGTTTGTTGAAAAGTGGTAAAGTGAGAGAGAGAGAGAGAGAAATCAAATTCAATTTCTTTCATTCCATTAAAAATTCTACAAAATTTATTTGACATTCAAAGGGCAGTTTTGCTATGTAGTTTCTCGCAAAAAACATTGTACATACATTTATTTATATGTACGGGTACATATTTTCCCATATTAAATTATTCACTAAAAGTCTCTCTCTCTGTCTCTGTCTCTCACTCTGTCATAGCAAGGATAGCAATCTTATTTAGGGCCGACCCAGCCCCCCACTGAGCTAACCCTTCATCCCAAAAGAGTCATAAACAACGACATTTTGTAAACTGGCTTGGTTTATCCACACAAAATTATGATTTTATAAGCACCCAAGAGACAAAACTGCAAAACTGGGCGTGCTGCTAGCCTCTGCTAGAGGGCGTGGCTATGGGAATGGGAGCAACATAGAGAACTCAAAAAGTTGCCAGCCTGCCTGCCTGAAGAAGAAGGTGGTGAAGGATGAAAAGTGCCTGCAGAATTTCGAGGGATAAATAAATAAGACTGCGAAAAGTGTCCACTCAACATTTAGTCAAATAGATCTTGATTGATTTGTCAAGAGAGTGAAAGAGAGAGAGAGAGAGAGAGAAAAGAGAGAGAGAGAGAGAGAGATAGAAGGGGCGGAAGACAGATGCAACTGAAATCTAAATGAATAGCATTTACACAGTCAGCCAGCCCAAAGCCAAATACAAAAATTTTATCGATTTACTTAAATGACAGCAGGGAAATGCCGATGAATGATAGGCAGCTAGAAAGAGCGAAAGAGAGAGAGAGAGAGAAAAAGGTGGGTGGCGGAAAAAAAGGTTGTAGCCAACTACAACGAAAACAAATTTGATTTGACTGACAAGCGCCGACAAATATCAGAGAAAACTAGCCCGAACATACGTAGCAAGTTAAATAGACCATCGCAGTTAGGCAAATGTGGGTACATTTCATTTACCTGATTTGGGTTTTGGTTAGAGCCCTAAAAGCCCCAACCCCCAAGCCCCATCTCTCTCTCTCTCACAATTAAGGAAAATTATTGAAAACTTTTCCATAAACACGTTTCAAAGAGAGAAAAGAGTTGCGGATCTTTGTTCCAACTTACTTGATATATTTAACCAATATTCGAAACACATATGATAAACTAAATCTGTAGCAAGCATATATTATAGTACTTAAAGGCATAATTTATGCCTCTCATAGTTACATAAATCAATATAATTAATCAGTATTATAGACTTGTGTTTAGCTAAGAGATTAGCATAGATTAGGTTCAATTTTGGCCGTGCCAATATGACAGTTTATTGTTGATTTATAGTTTAACCCTTTCCTCCCACCTCTCTCTCTCTCTTTCTCTCTCTCTCTCACATCACACACACTAGGGAAAAGGGGGAGAAAACCTATTTGCTTTCACTTAAAATAATGTTAAAAATTTAATGGAACAATTTCAATATCCGCATTGGTCAGAGATTAACTCTTTAAACTTGAAACAGCAAATATGAAATGCAAATGAATTATTTATTTATGTTTGTTTGTAGAAGGTAGTAGTAGTACATAGTATATTTTCCTATAAATTCTCTTTTGTGCCCCCGCCCCCCCCCGCCCCCCCGAAATTGAAACCAAATATGAAATGCAAATATACATAAGAAATACAATTTAAACTACAACAATAAATGAAACAAATGAAAATCGTATAAACAATAAGTAAAAACCCATTTGCACAAACTGCATATTTCAATTCTATTTAACCTGACGCCCCCCTCCCACCCCCCTCTCTATCGCCTTTTACCAGGGCTTTGCTTAATGAATAAAGCAGGCAACTTTCCGCCCACAGACAAACCCCTAAAAGCATGCTATGGTTTATTTTTTTTTTAGCCCCCTTCTCATCCTTCTGTTGTTTGGGTTCTGCTTTATTCCTAAACTCCTCTTTTGCTTCTAATTTCACAATTTTATTGTTGTTGTTGTTGTGGTTCTTGTTGGGTGGGTGGGTTTCATTATTTTCTGCGTGTGTTATTTTTGGCTTTGCCTAATACCATTAAAACTTTTTTTTCTCCTCTCTTTTTTTTTATGTCTAACAGACTAAAACCAACTAAGCAACTACTACTACTACAACTAGAGCAATAACTACCACAATGAGGACGAGCAGCAGCAACACGATGCATGCCTGGAAGGGGCTAGGGGCGTCTAAGTGGGGGGAGGTGTGGCTGGAGGTGGAGCAAAACAATTAAGCACCAGCCAAGCCAAACGGATTCGACTTTATTGTTACCCAATGCACTTAAAACTGTCCCCCATCTCTCAAACGCCAACTGCATGGCTCTTAAAAGAAAACTGATTTCAACTGAAATCAAAAATATTGAAATTAATATCGATTTTGAAACTCTTTTCTTTCATTCAGAGTTACTCAAAGTTTCTTCAAATCGAAAAACAAAAGAATCCACCCAGTTCTCTCCCCAATAAGCCCGAAATCGTGATAAAACACTAACGACATTAGATTATCATGACAATAAAGTTAAAATCATAGTCCCATTCCCATTATTTGTGAGTGGTTTTTTATTTATATTTGAATGTATGAAAGGCAAAGAAAAACATTTTCCAGTCGGTTTTCTAATAGTGGAACAGGGAATAATTGATCGAAAGCGTTTATTTTGGTGGTGAAACAAGTTTTCGATACTAAACAGATTCCAAAAACAATCAACGGAAAGCCAAAACATATAACAACTACATAAGATCGATGGAATAATGACCTAACCAATATTTAATTTATTCTTGCATGCCGAATTCAGAAGTGGACAAATATTGTAATCGATTATGAACCACTCCATCAGCTAGCTTACTTTCCAAGCTATCTTTTGATATAAATATGTCCACAAAATAGTTTTCACTACCCAAAGTAATCTACAAGAAGCTTCATTTCCATAGAAGACAACTCCCCAATTTAAAGCACAATTATTTAAATGCTTTTTCACATTTCTGTCAGAAGCATCTTGAATTTCTTGGTCCCATTTCAGTTTACTTATCTAAAAAGGTGAAAAATTCCATCACATTTTCTGTTTCTCTCATGCTCAGTGTCAGAGTTTGAAATCATTAATATTTATATACCCTTAAATACCTACTAATAGCAAAAAAAAAAAAGGGAAAAATGGAAAAAGAACAGCAGAAAAACTGGTAACAATGTTGCTAGTTATTAACATTTATAGTTTCGTGTCGAGGCGAGTCCCCAGTCGGTTTCTTCGCCCCGCCCCCGACCCTGCCATTCTTTGCCTCTAACTGTATCTGTTTTTTTTTTTTTTTACTTTCTTTCCCTCACTGTGTGTGGTGGCTGGAACTGAAAAATTTGTAAACTGACAGCTCAGAAAAGTTGCTCCAACTGTCTGACTATCTGACTTTATGTATTTATATGTATATAGACACACACACACACGGCCTAGGAGGGGGACCTCCTCCCTCCCCCCTCTCGATATTAGTTCTCCTGCTTCTTCTCCTTTTAGTTTGCTGGACTTTTCTCTTGTTGTTGGTCGTTCGTTTTGCACGTGACTTTCAAACTTCGATTCGGTTGGTGTTTTTTTGGTACCCAAAGCATTTAATGAACTTTCTGCACACACACATGGATATTCATATATATAATATTTGTATATGTATGTACATATATGAGGTGGTTTGTGGTTTCGAAAACAAAAACAAAAGAAAATAGAAAGCGGAAGTGGAAGAGCAAAGAACCACATGGCGACACTTTCACCTACAACCCCCCCCTTCTCCCCCCTCAAATCGATGATGGTTAGACCGAAAAATTGTCTTCTATTAACCTAAAACGGGAAAAATTTAATTAGGCTAAGTGCTATGAAAATCAATGAGCATGGGGTTAGACGTCTCCTGCTTAACACAACAAATAATTGTGAAAGAGAGCTAGACAGACGCGAGAGAGAGAGAAAGAGAGGGAGAGGGAGAGAAAGAAAGAGATTTTTTAATTAAAACCCAAACAAAATATCCAAATAAATAAAGGAAAAAAATAGGAGACAGAGGAAAAGAGAGAAAAAAGAGGTAAGAATACCTTTTCATACTGAATCAAATCGAAACGAACCCAAACTATATATAAATATAGACATGCAGGTGTTACCTAGAGATTCCTTTGCTGATATTCCTCAGTTTCAGTCAGTTTCCTGGGAAATTATGCTCAAACCCTGAACTGAAATTCATTAACGATTAAGACTAAGTAAAGTCGAAATTTTCAAAAATAAAGTATCCAAATAGTATTGCATACTAATAGGGATATTGCTTGATGATTCCCTTAAATAGAAATTGCACATTTTTAAAATGCAAACATGGTTCTTTTTGTGCTTGTTATTGCCAACTATTTAATTCAATTTTCATTAAGAAATGGTTCATACATATTTATTTTCGCAGTTTTTTTACAAAGAAAAATTGATATAAAATTAATCCTATGAAAAGAATAATTAATTTTAAATTACTCCAGCCCAAACAGTTTTTGTGGCTTTGCTTTCACTTTCCCCACTAATTTTACAGTGATGGAAATATTTAAGTCTCTTAAGAGAGAGTTTCATCTAGTAAAGACATGACTTCATCTTGATACGCAGATTAAAGATGATGAACATGAGAAGAAGATGTTTTTCAAGAATAAAATTAAGTACCTAGATATGTATGTGTGTACGTATGTGTGTATATAAGTATTTCGTATGCGTTGATATAACGAGATCCGTTGCTTTTTAATGACCAAAAATTGCAATATCCTCTGTGAGGGAGAAGGTAAGAAAATGAATGCTTCACCTGGCTTTAAAGACTTGGCGCAATTTCCACGAACTTTTATGACCCACATACATACACATACACACACACAAACACAAACATATACATATGTATTTGTAGGTACATAATATATATCGTGTATATATAAACATAAAGTTTACTTTGGTTTGACATTCGCGTATTTTGCTTTGTTTTTATGTTAATTTTTTATCGCTCATTTTTATTTGGATAAAACTCTTAGTCTCCCTCTCCCTCTCTCTCTCTCGTTCGCTTTCTTGTTCTCATTCGTTCCCTCTCATTTTTTGCTCTCTCTCTCTGTCTCTGTCAGTTGTGTCATTTGAATTAATTTTATTTAATTTGTGTGGTTTTTTTTTTTTGCTGCTGCTGCTTCTGTTATTATTCTTTCATTTGTTTATTTATTTTTGCTTAATTTGATGCTTAGATGTAGTAAGGGGTGGGTGGGTGTTGGGTGTAGGGGCGTAAAAACCACAGAAATGACAAAATCATTTAAGTGAGCAAATTACACTTTAAATTGTTTGAAATCTGAACTGAAAATGTGTGCAAATTTTTGGAATAGTTAAATGGTTTGTTATTTAATCGGGGGAATTGAATGAATTGGGTGACAGACAGCACAGGTGACATAGTATGTATGTATTCCCGGATCATCTGCTCTAATTTCTACAATTCTTTTTTTTTAGAAAACTATTTTCTATTTCCCGACGAGGAAAGTAAAAATTAGTTATTGAAACTTTGGTTAGTTTGCTCAAAGCGAATGTTGTTGGAAATATTTCAAATGAATTGCAATGAATTGAATTGAAATTCCATGAACTAACTACTTAACTTTTGGTCTATTTACTCAGAAAGCACAAAATGTGGGCGGCGGTCTGGCAGGTGCATAGAAGGGAAGAAAAAAAAATGTAGTGGCAGAGTTTCAAGTCAGTTTGACCCAATCTTTTATAAGACTAATGCACGTTGCTGTTGCCTTCATTTGCTGCATAATTAAAATGCAGGCGATCCAATTGAATGACCCAAAGTGGAAACCCCAATACCCCCCCACCACCCACCAGTTCACCTAACACCACCTAAAACAACTCTGGTCTAACCTTTTTGCCTCGATTCGTGTCTACTTCTCTGTTTACTTCATTTGCCGTTTTCCATTCTCATTATTTTCTTCCATTTTTCGTTTGCTATCCTATACTCCAAAATCGGGTATATCAGTTACTTCTTTTAGCCCATTCGGCGAATTTGAATTTCTAATCGCTGAGAATAGGTTACAGGGTATCTGAATTTCGAGAACTATTTGTTTGCTTGCTATTATTATCAGCCCAAATGCGGAATCGATTTCAAAATGCCAACCGAAATTCTATTTAAGCATTAATGAAATTTAATCCTCAAACCCCTCAAAAAAAAAAAAACATCCAACATAAAAACAAACAAACAAACGAATGAAAGAAAAAAATGAAAAAAAAAAAACTAGAAAAATAAAATTTAAGTGTGCGCTAAGCACCCCGCTCCCCCTCCCCTTTACACTCCCTCTCTCCCCGCCGCCCCCTTGGCACTCCGCACTCCTTACCTTCAAGCCGGCCTTGGCTTTGTCCCTCTTGTTAAATTCTTTTCTTTTCCTTTTGCGATTTTCTGCTTGATTTGGCAAAGCATTTGAAGCGATAGAGCAAAAACTGGGATTTGGATGGATAGGAGACAGCATGGAAGGATGTAAGAGTTGCGACAATTGAAGGACTTGGGGATTAAATATTTTCACAATTGAAATGACAATTTCAGTTCCTCTACAGATTCGCAAGGCATGCGGAGTTTTTCAAGCTTTTCCCCCGAGGCATCGTCTCATTGGTTAATACAAATTTTCAATGTTTTTCTGCGTTATATATGTATGTATATTAATCAGAGATGGTGTAGTTTTCATATTGATCAAGAGATTAAGAGTTTCCAAGTTTTGAAGGTTCTTAAGAATTAAGACTTTAGATCAAAATATTAATTTAATGATTAGGATGATTAGTTTAAAATGTAAAGAGTTCGGCGGATCACATTGTCCAATGTGAATAGCATCATTAATTTGAAACCTATTTTTCGATTGGATCGTCTTGTTTTGGTTACCCTAATTCCTGATTCCTTTATAGAAGTTAGGATATTCATTCATTCAGTTTATTTTCATATTATTGCCTCAGCTTCAGGCAGCTTTTACAACGAAGTTAGGAGAAGTTAGGGTATAGAATGCGTCATTGTAATTGAAACTGGCATCGGCTATAAGTTTTTGCTATTTTTTCGTTGTCGCTTCTTGTTGTTGGTTTGCTTGTTTCTTTCTTTCGCTTTTTTCTTTTGGGTCGCACGGATTTGGCTTTCAGTTGTTAACTTCACCGCGCCCCCTCCTCTCTCCTGCCCACTTCCCCTTGCTGCCTACCTATTTCCTCTGCGCTGTTGTCGACAACAATTGCTGCAAGCTGCTGCTGCTGCTGCTGCTGTTGCTGCTGTTGGCGGCGTCTTTTGAAGTTGCTTCTCATTTCTTTTTTTTTTCCACTGTGCTTACAAGTGGATGAAAATGTTTGACACGGAAGAAGCAGAGGCAACAACAAACTGAAAATCCTTTGGATACATGTGTGTGTGTGTTTGTATATATATATGGCTGTCTGTCGGGTTGTCTGTGTGTGTGTGTGTGTGCATCGCTGCTTCCGTTTCCGCTTTTCTGCAGCTGCTGTTGCTGCAGTTGCTTGTGTCTTGTTTTTGGCCTTTTGCTGTTGCAAATTTGAAACTAATTTACAATGACGTCACTTCTTGTTGTTGCAGCATATGCTTATATAAGAGAGCAATAGCAACAAATAATAAGCCCTAACCAAATATATGTGTAACACACACACACCACACTCCCCGCACACACACACACACTTCTTCAGCACCGACGACACCTTCAGTTTTTGGGCCCACAGTGCGTATGCTTGACCTTCAAAAATTGGCTTCAAGCGCCGCTTCTACAGATCAATAAATTGTTGTTGTTGTTGCCTTTTCTTTCATTCTTTATTTTTTTTGTTTTTTGTTATATTTCTGCTGCTTGTTGAGTCGTAAAAAGAATTACGCAAAACACAAAAAAAAAGGCACAAAACGAACGAACGAAAAACTGCAAAAAAAAAAATTAAGGAAAAGGGTGAGCCTGGGGAAGAAACGGAAAAGGCAAATAAAATGCGGGAAAAGCCAAGGTACTAGAGAAAACAAAAAAAAAAAACAACCCAAAAACCAAAAAATGAAAACAGAAAAGCACACACACAAGCACATTTGCTATGGTGTTTGTATTTCAAATTAAATTCACATGGAACACGTGCAAACTGCACACACACACACACACACACACATGGACAGAAATGCTTGGAAGCGTCGCATGAAAAAAAAAAAAAAATAGAGAGCAACTCGGCATAGCCGCCGCAGTGCGTAAATTTTCTTGTTGTTCTGTGCCACAAACAACAAAATAAAAAATTTGGAAACAACAAAAACAAACATAAGGACAACAGAAAATTTACAATTTCCCCCCCCCAATATTTTGTCCTAAATGAAAACCCCAATAAAAAGAAAAGGCCCCAGGATAGCATATTAATTGAAAAGACCAAAAGACACACACACACACAAACACACACACAAGCAGCAATCGGGATAAACCATTTGAAAACAGATAAATGTCAGCAATTTGTCTTCAAATCTTGTCTCAAACAAAGACTTTCTGTGAGTCGGATAAAGACCTCCATTGTCTTGGATTAATTACAATTCGTGAGAAACTTTACACTGATTAAGAAGCAGGCACAAGTAGAAAATAGAAGGTAAAAACTGGCGCCTTTTGAAGTTGGAAGCCTTGTGCCTCCTTTTCTCGCTTTATATTTTTCGCAAGTCGCAACTACTTAGTTTTAGCGTTGAAGCAGCGACGAGAGAGATCGTGATAGTTCGCGAAATAGCGCTATACATATAATTAGCTCACCTTTGGCTTGCTTTTTTTTAGCACTATGCTATAACACGGCACACATATGTATGTAGCATGTGATTTTTCAATATGTTTGTATAACATAGTGATTCGAAATTTAGCACAATTATGCTTCATTATTTCTATCTGTGAATTACCAAGTTTGGTGACAATCGAATAAAAAACAAAATAGTTCTTAGAACCAAAACCATTTTTGAATCGATCGTTTCTATGGGAGCCATATGATATAGTCGTCCGATCTTGATCAAATTTAGCACAGACGTTTGGATTATCATAAAATTAGAAATATATTTACATAATTTCAACGCTGTAGCTTTTAATTCCTAGGAGGAGATAGTGTTGATCCAGACGGACAGACAGATAAATGGATAATTTATACATATATAAATATGTATAAAAATTTAAAAATTTTCTCAGTTGAAATTCTGTGATATATCTTCAAACTCTACAGTTCCTTAACTTATATATTTACAGTTTTTCTTAGCTTCACTGGACCTACCTCTTAAGCTAGATCTACATATGCTCAAGGGTCTTTAATTGGTATTTTGTTACTCAAAGGATAGAAAAGGGTTCAGGTAGATTTAGAAATCGGATCTTTCGGAAGAATGAGTTTGGAAATTAACAATTTCCATTTAAAGCTCATCGATTAGGAATACAGAATCGAGAGCTGTTCTCGGTTTTAAATCGTTTGCCTTTTTGAATAGTGAAACGTAAAGCAATTGCAATTTTTCACAGAAATATATCTATTTTCGTTGCATCTTTTAAATATTTTTCTACTAATTTGAAATACCTTGAAAAGCAATAATAAATATTAATGGATAAATTTGATTTATCCATTATTTCACTGGAATTATTCTAAGCAGGAAATCAGAAAACATATGACAGCTGTCGAAACGAAATCGACCTTATCTCCTTTTCAAACGAAATGCTTATAGAATATTTTATGATTGCCACACATCGATTCGAAGTGAAACTTATATACAAAATGGTATTTATGTAAATTAAATTGATTCTTTACGATTAAAATCAAATTTATCTGGAATTTAATTTTAAATTAAAAGTTTTAACAAATTTTGAAGTACAAATCGAAACGTAATTGTTTGTTTGGGAATTCAAAAACGTTCCACGAAACTGTTGTTAATTTACCAATTTTGAAACCACTTCGAAAACGTGAAAAAGTCGAAATGGGCAGCGTTAAAATTGGCGATATTTAAGTTTGTTTTCTAGTCTGAAAAGGCTCTATTGAACAGCAGATTGTTAAGCGTTTGTATTGCATCATTGTTGGTTGTGTGGAATGGGCAAGGACTTTTAAGATGGTTTCCAAAATAAATTAGGCATACGAGTTATTCCGTCATCGACTGGGCTCGACGTGCTTTCCGTATCAAATGTATAACATATGTATTTTGGGGCGTGGGAGTTGGCTATGGAAATTTGCATAGTCATTCCATAATTCAAATCGATGACCAGCAGAATTCACGTTTCGCTTTCCGGAAAATTGGATAAGTAAATGTTGAAAGAAACTAATTCTCCTCCACCGATTAAATTGGATTGTTCTATATACATATGATATATCTTCCTTAGTCTATATCTTTGGAAATGTCGTCGGTTAAGTCATTTGAATTCTTGTTACTGTTTTTTTGTCGCTTTGTTTAGGCTTATTTTTTGCTTTTTTGTGTTTGTGTTTTCTACCTTCTTGCATATCTAAGAGTTCTTTTTTTTATTGTAAAATTTCCATGGCCATGGGCACTTTGGTACTTGAATAATTCTAGAATTGGCTTTGTATTTGCTTGGTATGGGGATTTATTAGCATTGAGAGGATGGCCTACACCTCTCACTCCCATTCTTAATCTCCCCCTCTCTCTCTCTCTCTCTCTCTGTCTACTTTGTTTGCTGTTTCTATTCTAATGCCAGAGTTGTTGTTCCCACCACCAAACGCTTTTTAGCCACTCAAACTCGTCAAGAAGAACGCGTTTACGACTTTTTTGGGCTTAACTTGGCTTTGGTTCTGGTTCTGGTGCTGGTGCTGGTGGTTCTAGCAGTGGCGCCTAAAAAGCGGCCTTCCATTGGGTAATGTGCGTGTGCGAATGGACTTTAGTCTCTCCCAACTCTCACGCCCTCTCCTCATGCCTCCTCTCCTCATCGTCAATTTTCAACCACAAACTGCTTTTGTTTTATGATGTTTCCACTTGCCAGTTGTTGCTGCTGCTGCTGCTACTTCTGCTTCTGCTGCTTGCATGCAAAGTTCAATCAAAATAAATCAGTTGCCTAGTACATTATGACGAGGAGAGTGAGAGAGAGAGGGGGTGTGGGGGGTTAGGGGACTCACACGAAGAAGGGTTGGGTTGGGCTGAGTTGTGTGTTGTATGAGTAGGCCAAAAGTTGGCGTAAGTAAGAGGGTTAACACCGTCACGGCAGCTTTCTCTCCATTCGTTTTTATATTTTCTCCTTTTTTTTGTTGCCTCCTCGAGAAATCGGGCAACAAAAAAAAAATATATACATACGTACATATATATCCAACAAACTCTTGAAGTGCTCAATTAATTTTGGCGTGTGCGAAGTAAACTTGATTCTCAAACAGAAGACATGTATGCATTGAAGGCAAATCAGATAAAGGATTTAGTGAGAGTGGAGGAGGAAAAAGGATTCTCGAAAGGATTCAGGCCAGAAGATAGCTGATGAATTCAACTGTCGCTGATTAAAATTGACAAATACCTTGAAATAACAGTGAAAACTGTGCTGAAACAACTCGGAGAGTAAGAATCTTGCAATTCTGCGAAGAATTGAAATTAAAAACTCCTGGAACAATGGAACTTTGGCAATGGAACAATGGAATTCCACAGCGAGGATGGACATGGATATTGAAAATTCAAGAGATTCTATAAAGATCTTTGGGAAATGTATTTTAAAACTTTGTCCAAACATTTCTTTGAGCAGGAAACTTACAAAAAATCGAATACCGTTTAGTGAAACAGAACTTTCTCTTAAAATCGGGGACATATTTGGTCAAGAGAAAAAGACAGGAAATATGAGAGAATTTTAATTTATTTATTTATATATATTATTTATATATAAAGGGGAGAGTGAACTAACTAGCCTTTAATTTAAACATTTAACATCTTATTTTTGAAGCCACTGAAAGACATTGCGGGCGTCAGGTTTGCGTCCTATTTGATTTCTAGGAACATTATAACTAATACATTTTTTATAGAATAAAAAAGCAAAGTTCATTCAAAGCCTTTTAGCCAAGCTGATACTCGTTTAGAGATCATACATATTGAAAAAGAACTCAACTGGGAAAATCCCTATGAAAAGTATCTATTTCCTATGATATTTTAACAACGATTGAACATGGATTAGCCAAAACTCAATTAATTTTGCAATTGATTTTCAACTGCAAAAGAAACTCATTGTGATTTATTATTCACATGATTAAATCTCTCCATTCATACCTCAAAATAGATTTTCCAAGTTACAGAAACTAAAATGCATTTTCAATTATAGCTAACTGAGGATGAGATTTTCATTTTTCCATGAAATGCAAAATAATTCACCAAGCAAAAGAACGTTGATAGATTTTTAGTTGATTTTTAATTTATTTCGAGAAAAGAAGAACAAGTTTTGGTCTGAAAAATTGGCAAAGAGCAACCAGAATATTTCGATTTTTGCCATTCCATGTCCATTCCTTTTTTTGTTTCTTGTTATGGGTTTTTCTTTTACATTTTTGAGTGCAAAATTATTAGAGCTCCTTTGTGTGATACGTTGGAAAATTGCATTTGTTTTTTTTTTTTTCTTTTAGATTCGAAGACTACAAAGGGAAAAGTGTACATTTTTGGGGGGTTTTAGTGATTAGCATGAGGATTTTGAGTTGAATTTGATATTGGATATGAAGAATTGGGTCAACGTATGTAATTTTGATTCAATTTCTTTTCTATTTTCGCATTTTTGGTTGGTGAACAGTTGTGTGATGGATGGATGAATGGATGGGAGAAAAGTTTGGGCTTATGCAATTGGGGAGTTGATGTTGTGTTTATTGGTATTTGATTATATGGCAAAGTTGTATGGAAATTAAGGCTGTGCTGAAATATTAATTAGCCCCAGCCGCTGCCAACTGCAGCTGCAGCTGGCTAGAACCAAAGCTCTAAGCTCCTGTTCCCTTCCCCAAGCCTCCGCACTCCGGTCCGCCCACCTCTTCGAGGTCTCCTTCAGTTGTGAGTTTACCATTTACCGTTTGTCAGTGCATTAATTAAGGTAAACAAACAAACACACACACCGACACACACACACACAGAGGCTTAGCTGGTGGTGGTGGTGGTGTGTGCCTTCCACTTGTACCTCGTCCTGCTCCGCCTGCAAGAACACCTGCTCCTTCACTTTTATGCGCCTTCTTCTTGACGCTGCTCAAATGGCTTTTTAAGCAACTTTAAACACCTTTTTTTTTTTTTGCTTTTTCTTTTTTTCCAAATTAAGTTTTATGTGGCACGCACCAAAAAAAAAATATCGAAAAAAAAACAGCAACAACAACAACGGCGTATATTATATATTGTACAATCAACAACAACAACAACAAGTATCACGCGCGACTTTACATCGTTGGCACGCACCTGGCAAACAAAAAAAATACAAAAAATACAAAAAATAAAAACAAAAAAAAGAAAACAGCGAAGAAACCAGGAGAAAAAAAAAGAAGAAACTTCAACTCGACTCACAGACTCGACTGACTGACTAACTAACTGACTGACGTCTGACTCTGACTCTGATTGACTTAGCCACACCGCCACCGCCGTAGTCGTCGCCGTCGTCGTCGTCGTCGGCGAAACGCGCAACACAAGAACCGTTGTGACGACGTGACTGCGACTACGACAACTGAACGACAAAAATGCTGCAAAAATATTTCAAAGCCAGCTGGAAATGGCCTTGCCTCGGCTAGAGAAACGAATATAGCTGCCGATTGCCGAAAGCCGAGCCGCATATAGCACGTGCTTTTTTGGTGCTGTTGGTGCTGGTGCTGGTGCAGCTGCATTCCGAGGAGCGAGCCGAGGGTACACGGCAATAACGACGACAACGACTCCATCCATAGGACCCCCAAACAACTCCCGACTTCGAGACTCTGAATTCGACTCCATTTTTGTTTTGTCGTATTTCGGTTTTTATCGTTTTTTTCGTTTCTCGCTGCTTCTCGTTTTTCGTTTCTGGTTCTTTTTTGTTTTTTGAAACTCCCAAACTCTTGTGTGTTGCGTTTGCGTTTGCGTTTGCGTTGCGTTGCGTGCTTAGCTAAGCTAAGGCTAAGGCTCGGCTCGGGCAAATAGTTTTTAGTGCCACTTGGCACGAACACAACCCAAAACCAGAAGCAGAACCAACAACAAAATTATATGTAAACCGAAAGGCCTGACTGAACATTGGCTAAGCAAAAAGAACTAGCTGGCGACACTCAGACCGGGGCCGGTCGGTCAGTTGTCGGTCGTCAGTAGAGCATGGACACTAGGCCAGGCCACCAATATCATCGCTATGCATGTGTGTGTGCGTGTGTGTATGGGTGTGCTGCATGGGTGTGTGTGTGTATGGAAACAAACAAAATGCCGCTAGGGAGGCGGCGGCACAACAAAAGTGAAAATCGAATTGAGGTATGAAACCGCAAAAAGCCCATAAACAGGAGTCCCAAATCGGCCTACTGGTTGCCCTCTCTTTCTATGACCCTCATTCTCTCTCTCTTTCTCTCACTCTCTCTCTCTGTCACTATTTCCCTTTTTGTGTGTCCTTCCTGTTTATTTATATAGGCTTTAAAATCCCATTGTTGTTGGCGTTGCTCTTCATGATTATTATAATGCAAATACTTGCACTCACACAGTTGCAATTATGTCACATATATGTCACGTGTGCGTGTGTTTGTGTGTGTATGGTTGTGCGTTTGTGTGTGTGTGTGTGCATGGCACTTGAACTAAAGGTAGAAGAATCTGAAGGAAAAAGAGCGCCAATGTGGCGTATGAGTAATGCAATTATTAATAAATAAACACAACAAACAGCATTCACAGAGAGAGAAAGAGTTCAGCCAGTTTCCCCGCTCAAGTCTCAAAGAGCTTTTAAGCTCATGTTGAAAGAAAACTTTTCGCTACGGTAAAATCAAAGGATAATTGAGCTTGCAATATAACTTTGACCCTAGACGCCAAAGCTACAAAGCTTGCAAGCCAAAGCTTTCCACATACAGCTTGCCAAGCACAGGACGTTGTGCTTCAAATATGTTGACAAACAGGGTGCACTTGAATCGGTTCACTTTTGAAACGCTTAAAAATTATAAAGGGCAGCGCAGTCATAGAATGTGTGTATTTCCAGTTAAAAGGAACTTTCAAAAATATGTTGTGGCTACAATTTCAACTTAAAAACATAAGGCAATATATATAAACTTGATCTGCGTACATAATGTAGTAGAATATGTACAATACATATAGTATATAATTCTGTTATTCTCTATAATACTCTGAAACCCGTATAAACCACAAATGTATTTAATAATCCCAATGTTCTAATACCAATTTTACGATAGCGAATAAGATATATCGATATCATCTGTGCTTAAGCTGATATCGACGAAGAGAGATAACTCCCAAACTCACTTCCTTCTGACAAACTTTAGGCGAGAAACTTCATTAAATTATCATCAATCCAACCGACGTAAACTTCTTTGATTACAGCAATAATACCGGAGTCTACATGGGAATAATTTGGTTACTCCAGCTCTTATAGTCTCTTAAGATTTCAGACAGACATCGAGATCGAGATTGAATCGGCTTACCTAGAATATATACTCTCTAGTGCATTGGAAATGCTTTGTTCTGTCTGTTACAAACATTTCTTTCACCCAATGTGTGGACGTGGAAACTCGGAAACCCAATAGATATTGATTCCCATCATAATGGATGAACGATCAGTTGAAAACATTAATGTTAACTTTTTTCAATGATTCAACAACGATTTAAAGAAAAATCAACCACATTTGGCCAAAAAAAAAAGGATAAGTAGAGCCTTTGCTGACTGATTCTTCTTGTCAAACCTTAACTTATGGGTCGGACAAAAGAAATCTTTCAAAAGGCATTAAGAAATTACAAGAAGTGCACATTGTGCGATCGTTCTTATATTAGATATTTGGTAATTCGATGTTAATGAGTGTTCCTATGTGAGTTGATCAAGATCATATTAAAATTTTATAGAAATAGATTACTAGTTCACGAGGCTTTATATACTTATATGTAATATGTAAATTTAAGTTACTTAGGATTTTCTTATGGTTTCAGGTCCAATCAATTAAAAATAGTTTAAATTAATTTCAATGCTTACCTGCATATAGAAATAATATAGGAACGAGTGTAGCCAAATAATCGTCGGAACAATCAATGATGCGAATAGATGGAAAAGAGACAGAAAATACAGTAGAAAAGATTAGTAAGATTCATTAAATGATCATAAATAAAAACAGACAGTTGCTAAAGAAATTGATATACATATATATAAAGATTTTTACAAAAGTGCCAAGCAAAGGCCAAGCTTAAGTTCTACCAAAAATAGAAAGCAAAAACAATTAGCTCATAGATGACTTTAGTTTGGGTTTACATCTAGTCTGTTAAATAAGATGTATATATACATAAATCAGGACATACATGTAGTATATAAGCATGATGTATATACATAATTTGGTATATACATATATTTGTAGAGAGAAATTCGATATGTAGTCACATCCGGTTATATAAAGGGACAAAACTTAACCTTAGGTTATATTTCACACAAACACATACACACACACACACACATCGAGACAGCACACCAACACATAAGACAGATGGATGGGGAAGAGATTAGGGATTGGTGGGTTGGTGGTTTGGGTTTATAGGTGGTTCGGCGGTGGGGAGACGATTCAAACTTACCCGCCAGCAACAAGTATCATCTGCATTTTTCTAGTTGTTGTTGTTTGCTGCTTGTTGTTGTTGCTTGTTTGTTTGTTGGTTGATTCACAATATAAACTTTAGTTCAATGATTATTCTTCCTCTTCATTTGCTATATTTATGTACGAGTGTGTGTGTGTGTGTGTGTGTATGTATGTATGTATGTTTGTGTGTATGTATGAAAAGGGTGTGTGTTTGTGTGTGCGTGTGTGTGTGTGCCAATTAAATGCAAATTTCCTTTGCTTCTGCTTCTTCTTTTCCGTCTCCTGCTGTTCCTTCTTTAGCTCCTCTATCGCCTTCTGCTTCTTCGTCGTCGTCTTCTTCTTCTTCGTGGTCTTTGGCCCTGGCCGCCTGCAACTGCATGACGGCCGGTGCCGTTGCTTGACTTCCTTTATTTATTGTCCTTGCTTTTGTAATTTGTCGTCGTTATTCATTGATTTATGCATTTATTTATTTATTGTCCACATTAGCATTGCTTCACTGTAACACACAATCTTGATTTTGATTTGGCATACCAACTAATAAAATCGTATATATTTCATTTCCTAAGTACTAGCTCCATTTGCTGTTGCTTTCACTTCTTTCAAATTTTCCATCATCTAAAGAGAATAAACCGTTTGCAAATTTATATAATTATATAAACTTGACTTCACACATATACACACATTGAGAGACACACACACACACATTCAAAAATATAAATGTAACTATTTATTCACAGATCAAGCAACATTGATTAAGATTTGACCCCATTAAATTTTGCGTACTTTTGATTGCTTGTTTATCTCTTTGTGAGTTGTTATAATTGACCGATCGATTCTGTTTCAAAAATAAGTGTTATAGCTGGATCAACCTCTCAACAATTAACAAAGCAAAAAAAAAAAAACAATGCTTTCTCTTTATTTAATATGTGTATTTGATTGGGTCACAAAAAGACTTCTTCCTGCAGAGTATATGTACATTTTCGGGGAACTAATCCCACCGACTGATCCATGGTTGCAGTTTGCAATTGCTTAAATAAACTCGTATGCAACTTTTAACGACAATCATAAAGTTGTACCACATTTATTTTGTTTTTATTTTTGTGGTCTTTTGTCATTTTGTTTGAACTTATTGGTGGAACAACATTGTTGGCGTTGTGGTTGTGTGGTTTGAAGTGGTCATCAAGTTGCTGAATTCGTTTCAAATTTTGTAGTTACATTGTTGGTACACTGTTTGTTGTTGCTCTTTGCGGCTTATTGAATGTAAGTACATATGTATGCATACATGTGTGTGTGTGTGTGTGTGTGTGTGTCGGTGTCGGTTTATGCATGTGTGTAAACACATGTTGCGTTATTGTAATTGCAGCATTTTTTCACAGAAAATTGCACTTTTTTCACGAAAAAAAAATATATTCTATATAGTTCAGTAAAAAAAAAAGCATTGCCTATTTATTGGGGCGTATAGAGGATTTTGCAATTTCAACACATTTGTTGTTAATGTTTATTTATTATGAATAGTTTAGTTTATTAGTGTTTCATTTGCCAATTTGTTTCGCACTCTGTCTCTCTCTCTCTCGTTCTGTTGTGCCCTGTCTCTGTCTCTCTCCCTCTCCATTTCTTCGGCTCGCTCTTGCTTTCTCTTTATGCGCTTTCCTTTGCCCTCCGTTTCTCTCCTCTGGCCAAGGTCGTCCTTAAGGAGGATGCAAATGGAGGCAAATGTTTTATATAGATTTATATACACCAACACAATTGCACTTATTTATGATATACATATACATATATTGCTATACACATATGTATGTATGTGTATTCAGCTGTTATTTTATTTCCATCAGCTGTTTCTTTTCCTTTTTATTTTTCACCAAGAGATAACTAACAAACAACAAAAAAAAAAATGAGAAAAAAAACCGAAAACCACAAACAATTTGTGTGACTTCCGCTTAAGTTGGCGCCTTTTGCTCAACTGATGACCTCAAATAGCAATTAATTAATTCAACATTTTCATTTGTTTAACTCGTCTAATTCATTACGAGAACTATGGAACTATTACGCATACAACTAGGGTCAGGCTGGCGTCGTGCGAAATTCTCTAGAGAATAGTTAAACTCACACACATACGCGCGCACACACACACACCACACACACAGAGAGAAAGCACAGCTGCTATAGATGTTGTCATTGCCTTGGCATTCCAAAAATGTTTCCTTTCATTTGACCGTATTTTTTTATTTTTTTTTTTTAGATTTAGACATGCGCCAAAAGAAAATTAAGAAAAAAAAATGTTGTTGTTTACACTTTGCCGCCACATTACAATATATATATGTACACACACATGCACACACACACACGGTCTCTTAGTGTAATAGTTAACTGAGTTTTGTATTCTTTTCTTTATGTAGATTTTTTTACGTTCAATTTCTTTGATTATTTTGCTCTCACTCGCTCACTTTCCTCACACATTTCACGTTGTCTACGTAACGCAGAAGTAAGAAAGAAAGACGGAAAAAATGCCGCTCGACGAGCTTTGTAAATGCAGCAGCAGCAGCACCAGCAATAGCAGGAGCAAAAAGCAGGCAGCATGTTTCATTTACCAAATCGTTTCACGTTATGCTATTTTTTTTTTTGTATTTGTAATGGACGAGCGTTACAGTGAAAGAAGGGGGAGTGAAGGGGGAAGGCAACGTTGGACAACCGAGATGACTTCGGCAATCATCGTATTCAACCGGCTTTGGCATTAATGTGTAACACTGACACACTGACAACCATGCTGCCGCTGCTGCTGCTGCTGCTGCTGTGCTCACCAAGCACCAAGATGAAAGAGAGCGAGCGGAAAAATAGAGATAGAGAGAATGCAAAGGCAGAGAGAGTGACACAGAGAGAAACAACTGTAAAATGAAGAAAAACGCGGCGAAGCGTATGGCATGTGTGGCTTGTGAGGAGCAGTGCGGGGGGATGGATTAATGTTTAACCAAGGGTCAAACGTAGTAAAGTGTCTACACATCAAGTAATAATACATTGGAATGTACATAAACTTCAGCCAAAATGCACCCTGTTTGCATGCAAATTTTATAAGCATATTATAACGGAACAAAATAAATATTTTTGTATTTGTTAATACAACTAGTGGAATATTCTGTGGAAAAGATCACCTTCAATTATAGTCACGTTTATTTGCATTTCTGTAGTGCTCTTATTAGGATATTGTGGTAGGATGGTAATTTAAGAATGCGACACGTGATTATCACTATAGAAATACCGTTTATTTTTCACACTAGAAGCTCCTGCACTGACAACCGTTTCTTAAACACGTTCGACACAGACTGATCTGCTGAACCTCTCACTCGGCTCTCAATGACCACGACGCTCACTCTCTGTCAGAGAATGAGCATGAAAAAGAGAGATAGTAATAAAGCCTCGTGCGAGCTACAATATGCATGAAAATCTTTGATCAAAGTCAAAAAGGAATTTCACAAATATAGCGGTTAATGGATATGCACTAAAAGAAAAACATTATGTTTGTTTTTTATTTAGTTTTATGGACATGTCTACAAATAATAAATCTTTTATCATTTAAACATTTTTTAAACTTTTCAATCGTTTAATCTACCTAATATATTATGGAGATTTCTGAATGAATGAAAACATAAATTATCATATGAATCAGAAAGTTGATTTAAATGGAATAAATAAATATTAATTATTTGGGTCATTAAAAATATCTATATCCTGATTTCAACAGCTTTGCAGAACGATATACCATAAAAGTATTTAAGTTTTATTTAAAGGCTAATTAGTTTTCGGTAGAACTATATGTATATTTTAGTTTTTAAGAGCTATGCACATTTGGAAATAAATACAAATGTATAAATAAACTTAAAAAGGTTAATTTCAGTGCTCATTTAGGTCATCGAAATTTCGGATGAAAATATATTCTAAATGTTAGTTGGGTCATCTAACTAAAGTAATGAAAGTCAAGTTTTCAGCTAGTTTTGGTGTTAAAGTGTTTCACACAGTTCCACATCGTTTCGTCTCTCTCACATTTTGTCGATGGATGCTTCAGTGAAAAGAGAGTAAGGCAGGAACTGAGAGAACGAGAGCAGCAAGAGAGCGAAACAAGCGAAATGACGGAGTGAAAGCGATAGAGAAAGTTAGACAACATTAACGAGTTGGAGCAAGGAGGCAATATAAAAACGAGATGGCATTCCATTGTTGATGATGGACCAAAACATAAGTTAACCGTTTCAATTTCAGTTTCCGTACACATGTGCGAGGGTATGTATGTATGTGTATGTACACATTCACATGTGAGTATGTGTGTGTGTGTGTGTGTGTAGATGCGTATGTGTAATATGTATTTCCCTTTTCGACACTTTTCGTTTCCTTTTCGTCTTATTTCTCACAGCGTTTTATCCCTTAATTTCTTGTCACTTAATTTTCTACACATTTTTACATTTTGCGGTTTGGTTTTAACTTTGCATTCTTTTTATTTAATTAAATTTTCATATTATTTTCTCTAGACGTTCCGCTGCTAGTGCCAACGTTTATGCAACTGGCCAAGTTCCTACAACATTTTGCACCATTTTAGTCGCAATGAACACACACAAACACTCACACACACACACAAACACACAGACAAACAAACACATATATACACACACATTTACACGCACACAAACACTCATATAAACATATCGATAAAGAGCAAAAACAACAAAAATTGATTACTAAAACTGGTAAAATTGGCGAAAAGGAATGAAATGCAATTGCAATTGCAAAAGGAAAATGAAAATGAGAATGGAAATGGAAATGGCGAAAATGTTAAACGCCTCTTAAACGGCACCTATTACACCACCCAACACCTAACCACCCACCCACCCGCCGTCACCCCAATCACACCTATTTACACGATTTTCACGCTGTCATCAACCCTAAGAAAATAGCAAAGTAAGTTTTGACTTTCTGTTACTTTTACTTTTACTTTTATTGCTCTCTAAGTCTTCTAATAGTTACACAATGCACACAAACAAACAAACAACAACAACAAAAACAAACAAAACAAACACACAGACACGTTATAATTATAGCCATTTGTTCCACATTTCAGATATACCATTGTATATGTACATATGTATATATAAGTATATATATGTATATATATAGACATTTTATATGCATTTAGCTTAAGCCACCTGGCTTAAGTTGCCAGGCCAGCCAAAGCCTAAGAGCTAAAAAGGTGCAAGGCGACGACGCCCAGCCAAGAGACAAAAAGCGCCAAATGCCACAGACAAACACAACAAACACAAGGCCAACAAACAGCAGCAAAAAAAAAAAAAAAAAAAAACAGGAAAAATATTCGCCAACAAAAAAAAAAAAAAAAAAACACGCAAAAGGTTTTTACCTAATGGTTTAAACTTTTTGATAACTTGAAAGAAGCAAAAGACTAGCGGAAACGTCAGCGAATGACAAAGGATACCAGCAATAAGTGAAACTGAGGATACTTAAATGAAGAATCTCAAGAATCATATCCAAAGTGATTGTTAGCTGGCAGCGGAAAGTTCACAAATTGCTGAAATTTGTGAATTTTTGGAAAATTGCCATTCATTCTTCCATATTTTATTTGTGGATACTCAGTGAATTTGAATGCATTTTCCTAGTGCTTCATAATGTGACAATACTCTTCCTGCAATGCTTTGATAGCCAGCCAAAAGTCTTTTTATCGATCAAATTCGATATCGATTATTGATTTGGAAACCCTCTCTGATCAAGTCTTCATAGAGATTTTGAGATCACACCACACATTTAAAGGACGACTCATCACATGGCTCCAGAGAACATTATTCACTCATCCCCCAAAAAGAAAAAAAAAAGCAGTTATTCCTCATTTAAACATTCCCTCTGCTCTCTAGGGAGCTTTTTAAAACTTTTACAAAAACATGTGATACAAAAATGAAATGAAATTATGCAAGAATTCCCTTAAGGATTTCCCATGCAAATTTGCGTTATACATATATGTACGAGTATGTACAATTTTTTACTTCACTTTGTCCACTTTTCCCCAAAGGATATATCACCAAAAAATATTTGGTATAAAAATATTTGGTTTAAGCATTTTTATAGTACTTTAATTCATTGGATTGTTCGACTTGGACTATTTGAATGCCCTGGTTATATAGTGATTGGTTGACCCATCTTCTGTAAAGCCCACGAATAGCCATAGCTATTTTCTTCCACATTAATATACCCTTTCATGCCTTTTGCTGGGTGCTGGGTATAAAAGCGGACCATTGAAATTTATTTTTAGCTGGGTCAATACACACAACAACAAAAAAGCAAACAAACACACAAGTCAATGGAGAAGAGTATTTAGCACAAGAAGTCGTTGTCTACACACACACACACACACACACACCCAAATAGTGTATATGTATACAATACATATACGTTTAACATTTGCTCCTATTATTTTCTACTATCAATTGATTTTCCACCAAAAATCAAATAGAAATAAAAGTAAAGAGCAAAACAAGATTTCTGCATAATTCAATTGCTAGCCATAAATTTGTAATTTTTTAATTTTATTTAGACCAAAACGCAAAAAGGACTAAGCGAGGAATGAGTGTGAGTGAGTGAAGACAAAAAAACAATCTCTCGAGCAGGAGAAAAATGAAAGAGAAAAAGCCTTGAATGGCTGCAAAAATCAATCAAGAAATTAAATTTTCGCTCATATGCATCTCGGGATATTTACATTTTCTCTAGTTTATCCTTGATGGCATGGTAGATGAACATCCTGGAGCAACGACTGCTGCTCTTACAATTGTTGTTGTTGTTGTTGTTGTTGCTGCTGCTGTTGCTGTTGTTGTTGTTGCTGTTGTTGCTGCTACTACTGTTGGTGTTGGTTGGTACTGCTGCTGCTGCTGCTGCGGCTACTCCTTTCACTTTCCTTGCCTTTGCTCCTTCCTTTCCTTTCCTTTACTTCACTTCACTTCTCTCACATTAACAGAATTGACTTAACTTGGTGAGAAGCACAAGAAAAAAAAAAAAACCGAAAAAGAAGAGAAACGGGCAAAAGCCAAACAATCACTACCCATCGAGAATCCAGCTCTTGGCTAGATTCCATTCTTTTTCACACAACACTCGAAACAACATTCACAATCTGAGATCTTTTTGAGATCTTTTTTCTTTTTGGCATTAAGACCAAATTGAAAACCAAACCAAACTAAACCAAAAAAAAAAAAACCAGAAACAGAATAATTCCTTTTTTTTATTATTATTCAAAGCTTGAGGCGTTTTTAAGAAGTTTCGCATCGAGACAGGAGCGAGCAATGCTTCCGCTTTCCGCGCCGAGTTCAACTGCAACGGCAACGGCAACGTGGACGACGATGACGACGACGACGGCAGCAACATCAGCCATCAGACCATCAGCCGACAAAACCGACAAACCCCAGAACCGAAAATGTTTTGCCTGACTGCCGAAAAAATATCAAAAAACCAAAAAAGAAATATATATGTATGTATAACAAACACAGCAGCAGCAGCAGCAGCACCAGCACACACATAAGGGACACCAGCAGCAAAAATTGTTTGTCACCACAGCAGCAGCAGAAGCAGCAGCAGCAGCAACAACACCAGCAACTGAAAAGAAAAATCAAAAAAGGCCCAAAAAAAAAAAGCAAAGTTTTTGCTGCTTTTTTTCCTTTTTTACTTCAACAACAAAGTGCAACGCAGACGACACTTTTGTGGGCATCCAACTGGCGAAAGGCGGCAGCAACAACACCAAAGACATTCGACTAGAGCAGGCAAGGAGACAGCAGCAACAGCAGCAACAAAGTTGACGTTGACGCCAGCTTTATTGCTGTTGCTGTTGCTGTTGCTGCTGCTGTTGCTGGCATTGCCATTTGGCGTTTGAACTGCGACACCAGCAACAACAGCCACAATTCCAGCCACTTGAGTGCCCAATAGGCCTATGTTTGTATATACATACATATGCATGTGTGTGTGTGTGTGTGTGTGTGTGAGACACTTTGTCATACGAGGCGCTTGACAAAAATGTCATTTATACTGAGTATAAAAATTAGAAAGAAAAAAAAATCAAAACTAACTTCGGCTCTTACGAAGTTTCTATACCCTAATGCTCTAGATATCTGCAATTTTAATAGCTATAGCTGGCTATTAAAGTTGATTACAATTTGTACTTAATAAAAAAAAATTAATATTATTATTATTATTAATAACTTCAGAGAGCGGCCTTATATCTTTGGCCTTAACAACAATTAAAAGTGCCAAGTAAAACGTTTCAATAAATCTAATCTGATCAGAAATGATCATAACTGTTGTCCTGTATATCAACATTTATTTGGGTATTAGAAATATTTTCTCTAGCCCCTCGTTGTTGTCACTTGTACAGCATCTAAGTTAGAGAATATTTTGCAGTCGCCACTGTGGCTAATTGCTCTACATTTCCATAACAATTGATGCACTTACCAGAAGAGTCTATTCATTTTGATAAGAAGTTTGCACAAACCATCTCTCGAGCTATACATATATGTACATATATACAGCTAGAAGGATTATAGATTTGTTTACTTGTCTACCCATTTATATGTTTAAGAATGCAAAGAATTTTCACAAGAAGCAAATTAATTATTATGGAATATGACCCAAATATCAGCAATATATAACTTCCAGTAACTCATATTCTGTAAATACAATTTTAGGTAGACTAAACACAAGGTAGCCTAGTAGCTTTAGCTAACTTCTGACTATAAATAAATTATATTTGAGATATTCTTTCTAGTGCCAACAAACGTGGGATGTAAAAATGATTTAAGACTTAAGGACTGCAAAGGGTATCGAAACTGCAACATAATCTAAAAATTCGCTCTCGGCCTCAGTGTTTATTTTTTCTCTCTATTTCTTTTGGTGTCAAACATGCAAAATAGCAACAAGAAAAAAGAAATTAAAAGTCAAGTCTAAAGAAATTTGTCCCAAATTTAGAAGAGAGATATATCGCATATATATATAGATTTATATGGCAAGATACTAAAAGAGTAAGAGTGAGAGAGAGAGGATAGTGAGAGAGAGAGAGAGGGAGAGAGAGGAGTGCGTGTGGATGACGACCAAATAAAAACTGATGTTAACTTTGAGCTCAATAAAAGACACAGCAGGCAAAAGACGAACAACAACTTGGCGAATTGTTTGCGTGATTCTGTCTCTCTTTGAAAACTTTATGATTGTAAATAAATGACAACAGCAGCAGCAGCAGCAGCAGCAGCAGGGATGGGGGGTTTAAGTTGGGGGGAGGATGGTGTGTGGGGTTTGGGAGGTTGAGCCATAAAATCAAAAAAGATGAACGACACAAATTGGCGTAAATCGCCAAAATCGCTGCTGACGTTTGCTCAAAAGTAAACTTTCCACATTTCTTTAGTCGAAGAAACGAAAAACAAAAAAAAAAAAAACAAAAAATGCAGAAAATATAAATTTGTCGCAGTGGCCAATAAAAAATAAATAAATGCAAAAAGGCGACCAGGACAAAGAGAAATCTGACGGCGGTATGTACATAGGTGCTGTCGCATGGCATGGCGGCTATCTAGGGCCCCAGGTGATGGGGTCTCCGACTTTGACTATGACGTCAGAAAAGTTCATCAAGCTCTCTGAGTTTCGCTCTAATGCAATTTCAGTACGGCCTGCATTTTGGCGCCGCAAATTGCGACCTTCACACCCATCCAAGAAGGTGGCTAGTAGTAGGCAGGTGGCCGATGGCAGGCGGCATCGAGGGGCAGTGACGCTATTAGGCATTATTCATGCAGCTGCAGCAACAGCAACAGCAGCTGCAGCAACAGCAACAACAACAACAAGCAAGCAAGTAGCACGTGCAGCTTTTACTTTCATTCTTCACTTTTCTGTTTTCGATTTGTAAGTGCATGTGTGTGTGTGTGTTTCTCTGTGTGTGTGTGTGTGTGTGTGTGTTTTTATTTCGTGCTTCGACTTGCCGGCGAGTTCAAGGTTAGGTGTTCTGACAAAGAAGAAAAGGGGCGGAAAGGGGTTTAAAGGGAAGTTAGCTAATTGGTGGCACTTGAGGTAAAGTTCTGCCGCACTCAAACTCACACACTCGCACACACACACACATGTGTATGTGTGCCAATGTTGGCATAAGTTACTGCAGCTACAATTTCCATAGCATACTTTTCAGGGTTCGCCAAACAAGACAATGAAAAATATATGTATTCAATATGCTTTAACCAAAAAACTTCCGACTGTTGCATACCCATTTAATTTCTTATCTCACTAGTCATGGGAAAAAAAACCCAAACAATTTGATACCCTTTTCAAGACCTTGAACTAAAGCAACCCCAAATCCAGGTAAAAAAAAGAAGGAAGAAAAAAACTAGAAGTAAATTCATTTGCTTGTTTTCAATTTGCACATTGAAAACACTGTAGGAGGTGAGTGCTAGGGGGCGTGTCAAACTGCTGCGATAATTAATAATTGCTTCGTCTAAGAGCCAAAAGGAAAAGTTAGGAAAAAGCGAAAAAAACAAAATGCACACACACAAAAATATAATTATGCAAATCATTTTGGCAATGGTCCGACCACCCATCCTCTCTAGAATTTCAACCACTTGCACTTGCCCACACGAACAGCAACACCAAGTCGAACGAATCACAAGCAAGCATCGAATTGTGAATACGCTTATTTATTTTGAGAGCCCCTGGGCCAGAAAGCTATATTTCATCCACATAAGTATGCTATAAAATCTCAATTTTGCGCTACTCATAATTGTCTTCATTTTCAAGTTCAAGTTCCATTGGAATATCTAAAAAAAGTTCATAACATTGCTCAATATCATCATCATTGTCACTACCAACACCCAAAAGGACTAATGCTAATGACTGATAGACCAAATAAAGGCTTATTATCGTCTTTAGCAAGAGATCTCTAGTTTTGTTTCGGTTAAGTAAACAAAGAATTGTGCAAGACAAACTTTAGAAAATAAGCAATATCTTCTTCCAGACTGAAGTATAAATGAAAATTGTGTGAATATTCTTTATTCAAGTATGAAAAATATAAACCAAACTCTGGAATGATTCATTAAAAATATGACATTTTGTTCCTACACCTCCAAAACAATAAATTTTCAACATTTTTGATCAGAGTTAGAAAATATGTTTATAATGAAACGAACTAAAAATAAGAATAAGAATGATCTCCAGGTGTTCCACCAACTGTCAAGTGTGATGGCGACCCTCAATGGACACCATTTTCTAACCCACTACTTCCGGCGGAAATGGCCTCCAAAAATTCAAAATATCAACAAACTATCCTTAAAATTGAAACAAATTTGAACTGTTTTCTATTAGTTAGAAAAAGATCATAAAAAACTTGAGTTTCGGCCTTCTAAACTGGTTTCCCAGAATTGTATCTCTTATAATTTCACATAAAAACAAAAATAAATAAATTAGGCAATATCAAATTTACATTTGCAAACGAAATGTGGCTCGTATTCCGTTGGCAATCAAGTTGCTATCACATGTGCAGAGCAAACTGAGTAGAGACAATTGCCAAAAACTGATTTAAATACCACATAGATGTCCAGATTGAGATTAAGATGGAAATATATAGGTATCTTGGCTAATGCTTGCCTCTGTGTGCATGTACCCGGTATATATGTATATATATATGTATGTTTCTCTCTAGGTATGACCGCGTCAAAGGCCTTTGTAGTACAGACCCGACCCACACTCCAACCCCCCCGTCTTTTTCATTGTGGCAAAGTGCAAAATAAAGTTGCGAGTGGCCAACAACTTCAAATGAGTGGCTCATTCCACTCCTCCCACTCGACTTTTTTTTTTGCTCTCTTATCGCATAGCAAAGATCGCCCCAAAGGCCATGTTACGAAATTATTGGACATATATATATATACATATATAGAAGTAGTATATATGCCCCGATGTGGACATGCAATGCAAATAGTCAACACGCCGCCACATGCCGTGCACACAAATCAAGGGCAACATGTCTCATTCCGGGTCTACATTAGGCCAAAAGGCAAGCAAATCGAGGGGACTTTGGGTGTATGTTTGTAGTTATGTACGCGAGTGTAGGGTATATAGGGTGTAGTAATGAGTAGTAGTAGAAGTACAGGGTGTACTGGGCGAGGTCGCTAGCTTTTTGCCGGGCAATTTAAATGGCGGCTACATGTCGCATCAAATGGCGTCGCGTGTATTTCGTTTATTTTTTTGCTTTTTTCTCTTTTTGACTCCCACGTGCTTTATATGTATTGATGGGGGGTACAAGGGGAGGCATATGGCTGCCAATTAACTGAAACTGTAGAGTAATGTTTGAGGTAGTTAGTGAACTTCACTCGTACACTTTGTTTATCCCTCCTCTCCTCCCAGTCGACCCCCCTTTTTTTTTTTTGTCATTATAATGCTGTTGGCATTGACATCAATTTTGATTTGGTTTGGTTATTGTTGCTGCTTTCTTTTAGACAGAGAGAGCGAGAGAAAGCCAGAGAGGGACAGAGAATGTGTAAAAGGTATAAACAAACACAAAACACAAAAGCCACACGCAAGTCACATTAAAGCAATTTTTATGGCAAAATCTTTTGCTTATTTCGCTTTTTTTTCTGTTTTTTTTTTGCTATGCATTACATAAATGACAATACAACAATATAACAAAGCGATTAGTTAATATATGTATATATATTACATAATATTAATATATATATATACATATCAATGACTTGATTTTTCCCTCTATTAAATGTAGAAAATCGTTTCATTTTGTATACCCAAGAAACATATATTTTGTCTATCCTTATTTCAATTTCAATAAATATTTAAATTCAAATGGTTTGCTACAAGCAGTAGTCAACCCAATCAAGCAGTGCTTCGCTTGGCACTGCTTTATTCTTCTATAGAAAAACTTTTGTGGGACATTTTCACATGTATTCAAAACGGATAATTTCATAATTTTAATAGTTTTTAAATCGAAATGATTAACCAGTTCCTAGATCATAATAATGGTTAATACAGCAGACGCTCACAAATTCGAAAACCATTTGTTAATTTGAGGTATTTATTTGAATATAAATATGAAAATGGAGTGAAATAAGGAGTGGGTATTTCTGACTAAAATATATTATATCAAACAATAGTTAAAAGGGCAAAAGTAAGCCTAAACTCTAATTAAAAAGTCAAAAGCTGAATAATAAAGCAAGTGAATGAATTAACTTCAATTTCGTCGAAATTATATATTTTTGAGACTCCATTAATATCATCTTATTGAAATCTGTGAATAAACGGAGTGACTAAAACAACTAGAGACAATATTGCTGCAACTTTTTGCCTTGAATTTGATTAACCTTTCGATAATTGGAAGGGAATTTATTCTTCTCTTCATCTTTGTTATTAAAGATAAAAGCTTTCTCCTTTAATATTTGATTAATAAAGAATTTTTAGTTATTAAGGGGATATATACTCCTAGGCTTTTTCTTCTGCAAAAAAAATATTTTTGACAATTTTTAGAAGCATAACTATTTTAAATTTATCATTGGCTAAGCATATATATATTTTAATCAACCTTAACAAATTTCGAACTCTTTAAAAATGTATATAAAATATGTTAATAAAAAGCTGGTAACACAGTTTAAATTTGTTTGTTCAAAATAAGAGATTAGAAAATCGTTTTTTCCGGCATGAGAGTTTTAATTTGTGAGTGTCCACTTTAAATTTAAATCCATCTGACTTTGATCAGAGTAAATCTTGGATGTTATGTAACCCAAACAGAATATATATATATGTATGTACATTTGTATTAGTATAAATGTGTAAATAAATTGTGTGTACTAAAAAATTCATTGCTTAGATTGTGGTTAACCCTAATTAAACTTGCTGACCCCACACGAACCCCCCCAAAAAAAAGAAGAAACCCAAATTATACTACTATACTATAAATGTGCGCATATATATTTAAGTATCTATATGTACAATGTGTCGTATACGCAATGTGCGGTGGCTGTTTTGCTCAGATGACAAAAGCCGGTCGGGAGCCAACGAGACGGGGTAGATGACTTATAACGGCTCCAGTTAGACGCACAAATGACGACGCATTTTCGTTGCCAAAAAACAAAAAAAAAAAAAAAAAAAAAGGGAAGAACAAAATCAAAATGAGTGGAGAAAAAAATTGTGTGCTGGCGACGTCGCGTCTGTACTTCCGTTTCGAAGAGAAACAACAACTCCAAACAACTCTCAGGCCATTGACTTTCAATGGCGGAGATTTGTGACCCCAGCAACTGTTTATCTTATTAGCAGCAGCAGCAGCAAAGAAAAAACAAAATTAAATAAATATATATACTTATATACGATATAGTGAATTAAACTAGCTAAGTTAAGTTATATAAAAGCCAATGGAAGCCAGAGAAGCTTAAGAAGAAGCAAATTCAGCATATTTGATTTATTGTTGCTTTGGTTTTCATTTACATAAAAATTAAATTAAAATGCATCGAAATGATATAGAGCTAAGTTTATTGTTTTTTTTTTTTGCAGTAATTAATTAGGCACGTGAAATATATAATTAAAGTAACTCTGTGTGTGCTTGGTATATAGTTAATTTTTTTTTCGTTTTTTGTTTTTGTGGGTACTTCTCATAGCCATAGCCTCCGTGGTCCAGGGAGGAGGAGAACATGGGCAGTGGTTGTTGTTTCTCCTTCTTTTTCGTTTGCTGTTTATTCCGCGGACGATTCATCAGGGGATCGTCCATGGTGCGTGATGATTGCTGACGCACTTGAGCCGGTGGTCCAGGTGGCTTTTTCTTTTTCTTTGTTTCTGGTTGCAATTGAAGGAGATTGAATTGAAGTTGCTGTTGTTGCAGCTGCTGCTGCTGCTGTTGTTGTTGCTGCTGCTGTTGCAGCTCTCGTTTCTCCAAAAATGCTGCATTAGCCGATGCAACTGTGGCAATACGTTGCTGTTGCTCCAATTGCTCCTTCTTCTTATGGAATTGCTTCAATTGTGTGCTGCGACGTCTCAGGGACGAGGGATAGGGCCCATCATTGTCGGCTCCATCGCCCACGCCAAACAATCGTCGTATGCGACGCTTGTTGATGAAACCCAATCCCAATTGCATGCCCAAACCCAAGCCGAGGGGAGAACTGGCGCCGGCTTCACTGTTGCTGCCACCACTGCCACAATTATTGACACCGGCAACCATTTGACTGAAATTGCTATCCAAATCGCAGCTGGCGCTATTGTTGCTGCCATCCAGTGGGAAAAGATATGTATTTAGGGTACTCAAAGTTGTTGATGTTGAGGTGCCAGCATGACTGATAGCACCTAGATTTATCTGGTGTTGCTGCTGCTGCTGTTGCTGCTGCGGCTGCTGGGGGGCTTGCTGCAATGGCAACTGTTGCCGGCTGCTCTCGGGCAATGGCAGCATAATCGCTGTTGATCCGCTAACCGATCCGGTTGTGCTGCTGTCATAACTATGTGGATTTATATAGATATGATTGTTGTTGTTGTTGTTGCTGCTGTTGAAATTGGAAGTGTTGCTGGTGTCGTGATTGTTATTGCTGATCGTTGATGTTGATGGATTTGTGTTGACCACCATTAAAGTGGTTTTGCTGCTCTCTTGCTGTGGCTGTTGCTGATTGTTATTACTAGCATGGCTCATATTCTGCATGTTGCTGCTGCAGCTGTGGATGCTGCTGCTGTTATTGTTGTTACTGCTGCGTGCCGGCGCCGTTGATGGACGTGGCAGTGACACCACATTTGCCACATTTCCATTACCTTCAGTAGCAGCAGCAGCACCACCACCAGTTGTTGTTGCTGTCGTTGATGTTGCTGCTGCTGCTGCTGCGGCTGCTGTTGCTGTTGTTGTAGCTGTATTTGCAGCTGTTGTGGCTGCTGTCTGTTGCTGCCGTTCATTTTGGCTATTGTTATTGATATTATTGTTGTTTCCATTGCCATTTCCATTATGGGAGCTCATCGCTTAATAATTTTGATGAATTTAATGAATCTGGAGATTCGAAATGTTTCAATTTTCGTTTAATCGTTGACTTTTTCTTGGTTTCCTTTCATTAATACTTTTCTTCATATTTTTGAAACAAGCAAGTTTGGATTTCTGTACCGAATTGAACACTTTATTGTTGTTTTATCAGCTTTGATTTTTGTTTCACTTTTTATATCATAATTCTGCACTTGAACAACATCAAAAAAAAACACACACTTAGGCCACTTGTTTATCACATTGGTTTAGGGGTTAGGCAGGGTTAGAATTAAAGGCAGTTAAATCTATTTATTGCTGATAAACACGGCACAAAATGCACTACCCAAACAAAAAAACATTTAAAAAAAAAACACACACACAATTTAATGGCACTTGCACTTTTGTCTTTTGGCTCACTCTCTTGTGTCTCTTTCTCACTATCGCTCTGTCTCTTTCAGTGTGTTATCAGTCAGTCTGTCAAGTTAACTAGAGGATAGCCACGTGCTTAACGCGCCGCGTGTCAGAATTGTATGAACTTTAGGCCCGCCGCCGCCGCATTGTTGACAATGCCAGCACCAGCAGCAGCAGAAGCAGCAGCAGCAGCACTAGCAGCAGCAGCAATGAAGTCACGCACACACACACACACAGACACAGAGTAAGCGAGCGAGAGAGAGAGAATGAGAGAGTGAGAGAGAGAGCGCGTTGTTAACTGGCTTCCTGGTCGGGACAAACTATTCACTGAGGAGGGCCTGGCACTGTCTGTCAGCGTTGCGACTTCTTCAACAAAAATGCCAAACAATCGGCCAGGAAAATCTAAGCCAAAAAAAAAAAACTAAAGTCAGCAGCAGCAGCAGCCACTTGAATCACACATACACACACACACACGCACACACACACACACACACAGGCGAGTAGTCGTCGTCGTCGTCGTTCTTGTCGTCGTTTCAATTTCGGTTCAGTTTCGGTTCAGTTGGGTTCACTTCATTGCTTAACTTAACTAAATGCTGCAGATGGCGGCCAACGACAACACAAGCACAAACAAATACAAGCCTCTCTAGGTATGTGTGTGTGTGTGTGTGTGCGCGTTTTTTCATATGCTCACAACTCAACTTTAACTCAACTGAACTCTCGGCTAGCGGCTCGTGAACTCGCTGTAGTGTATTTGCTTGTTGTTGTTGTTGCTGCTGCCAGCCGAGCGAAACATTTCAATTCCTCTTCGTGTTTGCCGTTATCCTCGTCCCCGTTCCCGTCCCCCTTCACATACTGATCCATGTCCTCATCGTCGTCGTCGTAGTCGTCGTCGTCGTCGTTGTTGTCGTCGTTCTTCAATGTTTTTCTTGTTGGCTTTTGTGTTTCATAACATTTGCAATTTCTGTGTGTGTGTGTGTGTGTGTGTGTGTGTGAGCGCGAATGTGTGTGACAATTAATGCTAATGGTGTGCATCAACAACAGCAACCTCAACCTCAAGAACAGCAACAACAATTGGCTTGCCTCATCATCATTATTGCAAATAATTATTTATTATTTATTATTAAGGTTTTTTTTTTGTTTTTTTTTTACTTATGGCCGCCAAAAATCAGTCATAAAAAAAAAACCTTTTAGTCCATTAAAGAACAATTTGTCAAACCCAAAATATATCACTCAATCTGAGTAGAGTTTATTTGCTTCTTAGAAGTCATAATAGTTTCTACAGTTTGGGGGGGGGGGAACTAGAAAATATAATGTATATACGGAGGAAACTCTCCATGCTATAGAGGAAAAACTTCAATCAATATAAGACTAATCATTAAACAAAAAAGAATCATGTTAATATATTTGATTAACTAAAATTAATCATCAATCAGAGAGTGAAGTAAAGCAAATAAAATCCATTTAATGAACTTGTAGCAAAGATTTTTCACCAACTATTTCCGAATGATGCTCTAGTAGAATAAAAATATTCCAAAATTAATCTGTATACATATGTAAATATTCTTGGTATATGCCAGATTTTTATAATGACATTTGCGTTCATCATTCGGTTCATGCATTCATTCATTCATTCATTTATTATGATGATTGCATGCACAATTGCAATTTGGTGGTGGCACAAAAGCATATGACGCATACGCAATGTTGGCTGGCTAACCATTCGGTTGGTGTGAGAAGAGAAGGGCATCGACGGCACAGGCCGAGGGGCGATCATGGCCAGCGTTTTCTTATGCCCCTGCACCCCCCCCACAACCATCTCATTTTCAGTTTGTTTTTCAGGTTTTTTCCAGTTGTTGCCATGCAAATTGCCCAGTGTCAGTATGGGGGATATTCGTATGCTTTTGCCGTTTTGCATGCCAACCTTCGTGGCTAATAAGTAGTCACGGCACGTGAAGAGCCAACAACAACAGAGGAGAGAAGGGGCGGAGAGGTCACTCTCCAACTCCATTCCAACTAAAAGAGACACACAAAATATTGATCAAATTCTTGTTGCCACAGCAAATGTGACGAATTAAGGCAGCAAGAGACACAAAGAACAAACAAACAAATAAATCTATTTACCCCCGTCTCGTTCGTCTCTCTCTCACTCTCAGCCAGAGCCCACCCACCGAGATTCTAGTGCAGTCTATCTCTCATTCCTTGACCTATTGCAGCTCATCATCATCATTTGATCTCGCAGCTGGAGACGGAAAATGAATTTTCCCTGCTGTTGCTGAAGGCTGAAGGTTGAAAACGATTTTGCATGCTAAAAATAACCGAAAAGCAACAGCAACAACACCAACAACAACAACAAATTGATGGCGTCTTTTTGGTATTCACTTGATTCACTTTCTCCACTCTAGCTCTAGCGTCACTTCACTTGGCTCCCGACTTCATTGCATGCGTGTGTGGGCCACATAAAAAAAGTGACGTTTGCCGTTTGCTGGTTCCTGAGGGGAAGGTGTTTGTCAAAATGAGCTGGTTGGGTGGGGGGGGGGGGGCGAGGCAGGCGGAAAATGCCGGTGGAGAGCAGCTGGTCATGGCCACGGTGAAGGCGAAATGGCCACAAAACACACATATGTATGTATATTAAACAAGCAAATCAATTAAAATACAAAACTAAAGCATTTCTCTGTTGTATACAACACAAAAGCGAAATAAAGATTTCCATGAACAAAGTGTTTCTCGGGGCCATTAAATTATTTCCGAACGTTCAATGACGCGCATACACACACACACATACACACACACACACACACAAATTCTGACTAACTAGTTAATGCATTTAGTCATATCATATGCGTATATATGATTTGTAGATTGGAAGAATATTGAGAGGGAATAATACATACAAGAATCTCTGCATCTTCGGCACCACGATTCGATTGCACCAAACAAGAGGATGGAATGTAAATTACAATATCTACAGATATATTTATAAAATTATAACTGTCATGATGTATCTAAAACTTTAAAATTTCTAAGCTAAACTTTGAAAATGTAAGAAAGTGTGTGGAAATCAATGGAAGCTTGATATCACTATGCTGCACAATTTTAGATATCAAAATTTACTTTAATGCGACTAATGCTAAAAGTATTTGTTGTAGTTACTTTCTATTGCAATCATTTACTTTTCTACGATGTAAATAAAACCTCATGTAAATATAGATCTATAAAAAAAGAAGCTATATAAATACTTAGCTTAAGTCCCAGTAGCTATAGCTAAATTAAGTTTAATTGTAATTTATAATTACAGCACAACAATAGAATAAATAAAAAAAAATATTGCATATATATTGAATTTAGTTTCATAGTTACATCATTTTAAAGTTATCCTGCATGACGAACTGCTTTTGCCTGCAATGATCACTATCATTATCATTATCAAATGCCATTGAAACATAGATCGGTGGATCACCGATATCGATAACACAAATGCACTCACTCACACGCACAGACACGCACAAACACGCACACTTATGTATATAGAGAATGTAGGTAGGGAACAAGCACACACACACACACACAATAGTTCCTTCAATCTTTCTTTCGGTTTATTCATAAGAAAACAAGTCCAGGGGGAGCGATTGATTGGTTCTGGGATAACGGTTCTGATACCTCTTCTTTTTGTGTCGCATCTCAGCTGGCGAGCGCACATTGGGCGCCGCATGCATAATTCCCGACACCAGTTTTGCAAATTTTTGTTTGGGTTAACCCAACGCCGAGGAGCACACAAAATCAAAAAAAAAACATTAAAAAAAAAAAAAAAACAATGCGAAAACAAGAATGTTTTTCTGTGTTTTCAATTTGTTATTCTGCTTTTTTTCTGGTTGATTTGGCGATGTTAACGGGCGCGCACGCCACTTTAAAGTGCGGACCCGCCACAGAGAGGTACACAAGGCGCAAAAGACGCGGCAAGAATTCCAGAATTTGTAGTCTATGGGATAGGCGCATCGTTCATTTTTGTTTGTTTTCTAATTGAATTTTCAAAGGGTTGTCTGGAAATGCCGGAAATAATGAGAGAGAGAGAGTGACCAGCTGAGCGACAACACAGAGAGAAATGATAAGAGAGACAAAGAAATTATGGGTTAAAGAGCGACGGCAGAGTCACAGACCCAGCTTAGACCTTTGCGACAAGCACGCGCGCTTGTTGGAACAATATTTAAGACCCTCCCAAGGTCGATCGCTTAACCTCTACCAACTATATACACTAAATACATATATTTGTAGTACACAAAGTTGTTTATGTAGTTGTACGATGTTTTTTTTATGTATGTACATATGACTGGTGGGTGGGTGGTCTCGCATTCTTTGGTCTATCTTCGCACATTTGGTTTATGTTAATTAGCTGACCAACGCCAAATCTTAAAATCGAAGACAGAAATCTATAAGTTCATGTTCATCATCATTATCTTTCGAGGCCAAAGAAACGGTGTAACCTGAGTGAGAAAGACCAGGCCAAAAGCAACCAGACGATAACAAAGCAATATAATGTCATACATAAACACAAAAGTTATGTCTACTTCCGATATTATCGATATCAGCAAATAGTATCGAAACAAAGCTTGTTATCGATAAGTAAGCACTCCCAAAACATGGTAGAAATTTTAAACACGTATTGCTGCTAAACTAATTAGAGATATCAAAAGAATTTAAGTGCAGTCTTTTTCAGCCATATATCATCAATCCACATAAATACATTTAATTGTTATTTTTTGTCGTCGAAAAATATTTAAAAATTTTAAAAAACCAACACTAATTATCTTTTCTTTACTCAAAATCACGAATCGTGATATTTATATCGCAGTTTCTTATTGTATACACATCATTATAATAGATTTGATTGGAAATTTGGGTTTTTAAGTACTTGAAAAATTGGAAATCTCAATGGAATATTGCTGAAGTGGGTTATTAAAGTCTTACTACTATGCAATCCATGACGAAACACTTTGTTCGAGTGATATAAAAATTGCAGATCAGTTGAGGCGTTTTAGAGACCAACCACTTGGTTATAAGTTGATGGAGAAGACATATTTTTGTATCACTTATGAAATCTTTACTTTTAACGCAAAGAAAAATTGTGAAACTTTTCTTAATTTTAAATTAGCTCAACATCAATTAGTTTAAGTCGTTAAAACGGAATTAGTTGGCAACTTTTCTAGGGTATCTAGGGTAACTGATGTATGGTCTATTGAGAAGAAAAATATTTGCAAATGAGAGAGATACACTTTCATTTATTTACTCAATTCCCGGCTGCCCCATATTTGAATAAATAGCTAAAGTCGTAAAGTGATAAAGTAAATATTTAGAGAATAATAAAAAATTCACAAATTTGTCTGTTTTAATGCATGAAGGAGCAGCCAGAAATGAAAAAAATGCGTAGAACGCAGAAACGCGTGGCCCAACAAATGAAATGAGAAAGAGAGAGAGGGAGTAATGAAGAAGATCGGGAATCCATCGGGAAATGGGTTATGGGTTAGTTAGCAATGTATGTAAGAGAACTTTGTTAACCATATTGTTGCTTACCTTGGCGCTTGGCTTAAGCTGCCGTGCGTCGTCGTGATGTGGGCCATGCAGGGCACAATCCATTCAAAATTGATTCGACTAAGCTAAGCTACTTGGTTGGGCTGTTTTTTTTCTCGATTTTATCTTGTATCTTTATCTTCTCTCAATATTGCTGGCACACAGATATATGGCAATCACCGATTTAGGTATATATAGGAGGTATGTATGTTTGTATGTATGTATGCATGTGTGTATTTATGTATGTATGTTTGTACGAGGAGACAAATAGACAGACGTCGTCGCAGTCGTCGTCGTCGTCGTTGTCTCTAAAGTAGATATATATTTATTTATATTCAAATGACAAAAGAAATGAAACGAAACAATTTTCATTTATTTTTTTCTTCTTATTTTTGTTGTTTCACATTTTCACTGTTGGCCGCCTTTTCTCCACTCCACGACCGACCGACCGACAGACAGACAAACCGACCGACGGACCGACCGACCGACCGTTAGACCCATAGACGAGGGCGGAGGCAGCGCTGGGCGGCGGCAGCAACCGCGGTGCAGGGGCAGTCAGTTGTCGCACACATTTTTCACATTTTCCAAGAAGAAATCACAAAAACAAAAACAACACATAAATTTTTATATTTTCATACACAATAATTTGGACTAGAAGATAGAGACAGACGCCCTGACTCTGCGACAGCAAGAGAAGAGAGAGAGAGCGCAAAAAGAGAGTAATATGGCTACGTCATCATTCGCGACACTTTTTTCTATCTCCTAGCTCATTTTTTCTTCTTTTTTTTTTTTGCCACTTTAGCTGACAATTAACATTCACATTTTCCACACCAAAAGAAAAGCACTTAAAAAAAAAACAAAAACTATAGATAAACTCAAGAAAGAATGCAATTTTAATTATTTTTCGGAATTCTTTTTTTTTTGGTTTTTTGTTGTATTTTCGTTTTCTTAGTTTGCTCTTTGTTGTGCAGCAAGTGCTTAGCTCTCACCGGCATACGCGTTACTGAAGATCCGGCATGGCATGGACATCGACATCAATATCATGAGATCAGGCGCCAACCGAGACGTCGACCGAGGCGCTTCTGGCTACGATCCACACACACACACACACACACACACACTGACAGACATGCATACACAGACACAATGGACAACGACGACGACGACGACAAAGGCGAAAAGTAAATCCATCCATCCAACTAGTGTTTGTGTGCGGAGAAAGACAACGGCAACTTTCTAGGCAATCGAGCCGGCTAAAACGGTTTATATCTAGGTTTATGCGTGCGAACATTACGACATTCATCAGCAAGCTGTGTACAAAGTTTATGCGGCACTTAAAGATCAACGAAAAGTGAAATATCAAAGAAGCTAACTTGAACTGTGTCAAAGTATATGTATGAAAACTTGGATAACCGATCAATTGTATTATATTACGAATTATCTTTCTGACCTTCAATTAATTACTTAAATCTCTTTCTCAAGCCTAAACCTCCTGTACAAACAAGTTTTTCTCTGTAAGACATACTGTTTGAACAATTGTTCGTATTTCACCTACTTGATATAGTGGTCCCATCCATCTGGTTTTTGCAAATGTTTAGCTACATCGATAAAAACGCTTAAATAGGAAGTTTTATTGAAATGGCTTCCAAAGTGAGAGAAAAGTTTGCTTAGAAACAGACAGACAAACATGGGTATATCGACTATCAATGGATACAGGTTAGAAAAAGCACATTAGGCCTTCGAATTTCTTGTTTTATATATCAAATATGAGACAATATTTACGTATTTATTATATTTAAATAAGTGATAATTGTAAACTTGTCGTTTTAGTAAACTTAATTCAATTACTACAGTTTTTAGCAATGTATAAACGTGTTCAAACTGAAACTTGGCCTTGGTTGGTTGTTTCGAATTGCACTGCGAACATATGGCAATGTAAACATTTTGACTAGTTAGATGGACATGACCCTAGACCTTGCTGAAAATTCCTTTTGAAATGCAATACATACATACATATGTCTCGCAGGAGCCATAAATATCTTTCGCTTTTCATTTTAACTGAATCATCAAGGTTTAGCTTACCCAAAGAGCAAATGAAGAGCGAAAGCGGAAAATCTCTATTGTGGGGAAATGCATGAACAAACTGAAAACTAAAAATGTATTGCCCATTTACTTAGGTGATAAGAATATGGCTATTATTTTTAGTTTGCGGGGGCTGTATATTTGGAACTCAGACATTTTGTGGTTGTAAATTATTATTGTACTCTTACTCTTTCTTTCTACTTGTGGAACAACCCTCGCACTTACATCCTAACTGCAACGCAGTTCACGCTCAAAATCTTTCTGCATTATTTCACCAGTAAAATGATAAATAACAAGTGTAGATATTTTGTATATCTTAAAGATGCACAATCTTGCATTCCCTTTTGCCACGGGGAGAATCTACAGACGACTTACGTGCATATTTCTCATATATAAGTAGTTATAGTTGATAAGTATTTGTTAGATGGCAACATCGTCACACGATTAAGAACAAGAACATAAACAAAATAGAAACTTAAACAAAAAGAAATCATGTGGCGACCTTCACTCGTTTTTCATTTTTCTTTCAATCCATCCATCCATCCATCCATCCATCTGCTATCCACACTCCCTCTTTCGAACACACACACACACACACATTTCCCCCGCCCTCAAGAAGGTTGCGTAAAGCGGCCATCGACCATCGAGGGAAAGAAGGGACAGACGGCAAATATGAGAAGAGAATATCGTGTTCGATTTGTTGCCTTGTTTTCGTCAATTGCCGACAAAAACAAAAATCGTTTTTAATGCTTGGCAGATGAACATTTTTAAGCATCATTCTTAATGCATTTTCACATTTTGGCGATTGCCAAGTTTATTGCTGATTTTTTTGCCGATTGATTGAAGCACAGCAACAGGCTCTCAAAATGCGGGAGGCGGGGCGGAAGGGTTGGGGCGTTGGCGTAAATGGATGTAGATCATTTGCAGTGTATATTGAGAGCAAACAGACAATATCGATGGTTCTCATTCCATTGGTTTTTTTTTCTTCGTTTTTTTTGCAGTGGATCCTCCTCTCACACACTTCTCTTGCATGGATCTATCTTAATATTGTTTATTTAATGTCCATATGCTTAGCATGATTGAACAATTGAATGGTTCAATGGTCGGTTGATTGCTTTTCGTAGTTGGATTGGGTTAGAATAATTTGGCTATAAGCCTTAAACTAATGTATGACACTTTTAGTTTCGATTGCTTGCTAATTGAAATCATCTTTAAGTCGCAAGGCCGACTCGAGAATACCCTGACAGTTTCTTGGCTATAGAAGTTTTAGCAAATTATCTTCCAATAATTCTCACTGTCTTTCATAGAAACAAATCCCTATAAACTTATCTCTTTCTCTAAAAATTTCCTGTACTCTGATATACGAATATTAGATACTTATTACATCTAATTATAATCCCAATTTATTATATATATTTAGGGAACTAATTAACCAGCGAAATCAACTTTAGTTCTGTTCTTGTCATGTCAAATTTAGTATAAATCCTTTTGAAACGAATATAAATTGGAAAACATTAGAATTGCTGCTGCAAGTAACTTCTGCTTCGTTGTCCAACACTGCAAACATTTAGTGATTGCAGCAGTTGGGAATTATAAGACAAAAAAAAAATGCTGATTCAAATTGATTGAAATGAACTCTTAAGAAATATTGTTCTATACTTAACCTTTGCTTGGTTTCATTTATATATATATATGTACATATATTGATAACGGTAATATAATATTTGTAGCTTTTGGGTTAACTCACCTGCAATGAGAAGATCAAGAAAAAAAGAATTGAAGCATTAAAACAAGGAAATTGCATTGAAACAAAATTTATTTTGTTGGCTTTGTGTTTGTTTTGTTTTTGTTTTTGATTTTGTGGAGGTCAAGTACTTGCACTGACGTCACAGCCGCAGTGACCCAATGACCTTATTTAACGTTGGTACATTTATTGACACACGAATACATATGCATATAAGTATATGTGTATGTGCATGTGCATGTGCATGTATATGTATTTGTATATAGTATGTGAAGTCAACCCTTGGGAAAGGGGCAACTGTGACGTCAGGCGCTTTTGATTTATCTTCTTGAAGCTCTCATTGGTGCGGATCTTTCCAAAAGCTCCGCAACATGGAAGCAAGCTTCATTGAGGGGGAGAAAATTGGAATCGTAATCGAGCGAAGCTTTTCAACGAAGGAAGCTCATTCGAAAACTTTGTGCAAATGCTTCCAATGCTTTTTCGAACATTTCAACAGGCGAAACGACGCATCGCTGCCGCAGCGTTTCGACGTTGACGGCAACACCGGCAGCGACAGCGAAGTCGTAGGTGACGACGACAACGACAGCAGCGACAGCAGCGTCGACGTTAGGCCCCTTCGGGGCTCATTTGTCGGCATTTGTTGCTTCGGAGCAAAGGCGAACACGTGCTCCGAGGGCATCTTCTTCTGCATCCCTTTTGCTCCTTTCCTCCTTCGCAATGTATTAGAGAATATTTGAGCAAAAAAATGAAAGAATAAAACGAAACGAAAGCGAATCGAAAGAAGTAGAAGAAGGAGGCAAAAATATATAACGAAAGAAAAATAAATGCTGCACTGCCGGTCGAGGATGCTGCGAGCTTCGTACCACGTACATACGTAGGTCGTAGGTACCAGGACGTGTTCTCTCTCTATCTATCTCTATCGCTCTCTCTCTCTCTGGCATCTAGCATCTCTCATCCTGCCTTTAAATTCGTTCAGCCTCATAAATATGCAAAAGCCAAATGCAAACCAACCTAAAACCGAACCAAGTCAAACCAAAATCCAACAACAAAATCAAAGAACCAGACGAAAGAAGGAAGCAAGCGACAAGATGTTTCATCTGCTTGATGGATGCGCCGCCCTTCAATTGTTTAATTGCCACGCCCAAAGACCAAAAAAAAAAAAAAAAATTTAAACATCAATTAGGCTTTGGCCTTAATTCCTTAAAGCCAACAAAGCAAAAAAAAAAACCCCCCGAAGAACACGGCCCTGAAAAGTTCTGCGCTACTCAAAAAGGAATTTAGCTACAGGTAATTGGCAATTAATTGGCATCGATTTCAACACATTTAACCAGAACTAGAAGCATATCAAAAGATTATTAATTACTTTTAGTTATATAGTTCCAATGTTAACTATTCGAAATTTAATAAGAATAATCCAATTGAAGGCCTCGGTAGCTAGCACTTTTAGCTTTCCTACTAGGTAATAAAACAAGCAATTAAAAATAATAGTTTAAATAATAAGTAGAATAATTTAACTATAACAATTGCTAGTTTGTGCTTACTAAACACAAATGCAATGTATTTTCGGTTTCAATTATATTTAATGTTCAGCATAAATGCTTGAACATAAATTTCATATTTTGTAATATTATCAACAGATTCAGAATCAACAGTCTGACACCTTGTGTCAACTTACTCAACCAAGATACATGCGAAATTTATGCATTCAAGATACATATGTACATATGTACGAGTGACGGCCCCTAAGAGTATGCAACAATTTCTCATCGCCTCTGGAAATGTATGTGTGTGTGTACGTAAAACGTTCTCCCTAATGGATGCCTCGGGTAAAGTAAGGTAAAGTTTTTGCAATACCTTTCCTCACTACGTTTTCTCACCATGGCAGCCAATTCCATTCGGTTCACATTCATAGTCATCATATTTTTTCCTTCGCTTTCTCAGTCATAAAAAAAAAACTAGACTTCATTTTGCGCCATTTTTATTACGTATACGCAACATTGTACAGCATAAGACGAAGCAAATGTGAACGAAATTATCATTTTGTCATTAACAGTACAAAAGAAATTCTTATTTTCACGACACCGACTTGGAGATACCCTTCCTATATGAATGATTGAGGTGATTTCCATAGATTTTTAGTACTCGAACTGTGAGTGTTAGGGTATGGCAAAGTGAATGAAACTGAATCGTTTTGCTGACAGCTCAGCTCTTGTCATTTAATTTGTCATTTCCGGATAAGTGAAGGGAAAATTAAGCGTTGTCTGTTGTCTGTTGTTTCTTCAGCCGCATCCACCCCACCCCCTGTATCCTCCCCCTTATCACCCTCATCTCTGCCACAGCTTTCGGCTGGCGCTTATTGTTCTTGTTTAAAAGGCACTTCAAAGGCCATCATCTTGACGTTTTGATTTATTGGCTTCGCTTCTGCTGCTGCTGCTGCTGTTGAATGTTTGGTTTGCTTGAGTCCTTTTTTTTTTTTTAGTCCTGCGGCTTGTTGCTTCTTATCCTGCTGCCTTGGCCATAAGCAGCTTATTATATTTGGCATACCAGAAAAAAGAAGGAAAAAAAAATAGTCTTCTCTAATCGGGGTCTTAACTTGGCCTGCCAAATTACATCTTCAAATCAAACCTAGTATTGCTCTCTGTCCTATGCCCTATGTCCTATGCCCTGTTGTGTCCTCCCACTCCCACTCCTGCGCCTGCTTCTGCTCATTCCACCTCATTTGGCCAAATTTTCATGTCGTCCTTTTCTCTGTTTTATGCATTTTACCTCGTAGCTAATGTAAATTGAATCCAAAATCGAAATACAAATAGACATGCAAATCAAATGAAGTGCAAAGTGCCAAGGATAATGGCAGAGCGAAAATGTTGAAATGCTCGAAAGATAAAGATAACATGAATGACAATTTATGCACAAGCAAAAAAAAAAAAAAAACAATAGAAATGAAAGAACTAAGGATTTAAATAATAGAGAAACCAAACTAACATTTTATCACCTATTTAAATTGCAAATTGATTGGATAAGATTTATTTGTGCAAGAATACAAAAGAAAAGATTGTTAAGCAAATGAAAATATATTAAGGCAATGTAAGACGAATAATTGCCTTGCGTAATCTACTTATAAATCTTTTGTTTAAATTTGTTAGCACTCTTCAAACGGTACTTCGTTTATTCGGATCAACCGAAACAAATCTCTAAGACATTGTATTTGCTTTCAAGGAGAGTTTCTCTTAATACATAGAATTTATTTTATTTATTTTTATACCATGCATCCATAGGATGAAATTTCAACTGTAGTGGAAATATTGAAATTTCAACTATAGTGGAAATATTGAAATATTGAAATTTCAACTGTAGTGGAAATATTGAAATTTCAACTATAGTGGAATTATTGAAATTTCAACTATAGTGGAAATATTGAAATTTCAACTATAGTGGAAATATTGAAATTTCAACTGTAGTGGAAATATTGAAATTTCAACTATAGTGGAAATATTGAAATTTTAACTATAGTGGAAATATTGAAATTTCAACTATAGTGGAAATATTGAAATTTTAACTATAGTGGAAATATGGAAATTTCAACTATAGTGGAAATATTGAAATTTCAACTATAGTGGAATTATTGAAATTTCAACTGTAGTGGAAATATTGAAATTTCAACTATAGTGGAAATATTGAAATTTCAATTATAGTGGAAATATTGAAATTTCAACTGTAGTGGAAATATTGAAATTTCAACTATAGTGGAATTATTGAAATTTCAACTATAGTGGAAATATTGAAATTTCAACTATAGTGGAAATATTGAAATTTTAACTATAGTGGAAATATTGAAATTTCAACTGTAGTGGAAATATGGAAATTTCAATTATAGTGGAAATATTGAAATTTCAACTATAGTGGAAATATTGAAATTTCAACTATAGTGGAAATATTGAAATTTCAACTGTAGTGGAAATATGGAAATTTCAATTATAGTGGAAATATTGAAATTTCAACTATAGTGGAAATATTGAAATTTCAACTATAGTGGAAATATTGAAATTTCAACTATAGTGGAAATATTGAAATTTCAACTGTAGTGGAAATATGGAAATTTCAACTATAGTGGAAATATTGAAATTTCAACTATACTGGAAATATTGAAATTTTAACTATAGTGGAAATATGGAAATTTCAACTATAGTGGAAATATTGAAATTTCAACTATAGTGGAAATATTGAAATTTCAACTATAGTGGAATTATTGAAATTTCAACTGTATTGAAATTTCAACTATACTGGAAATATTGAAATTTTAACTATAGTGGAAATATGGAAATTTCAACTATAGTGGAAATATTGAAATTTCAACTATAGTGGAAATATTGAAATTTCAACTATAGTGGAATTATTGAAATTTCAACTGTATTGAAATTTCAACTATACTGGAAATATTGAAATTTTAACTATAGTGGAAATATGGAAATTTCAACTATAGTGGAAATATTGAAATTTCAACTATAGTGGAAATATTGAAATTTCAACTATAGTGGAAATATTGAAATTTCAACTGTAGTGGAAATATGGAAATTTCAACTATAGTGGAAATATTGAAATTTCAACTGTAGTGGAAATATGGAAATTTCAACTATAGTGGAAATATGGAAATTTCAACTGTAGTGGAAATATTGAAATTTCAACTGTAGTGGAAATATGGAAATTTCAATTATAGTGGAAATATTGAAATTTCAACTATAGTGGAAATATTGAAATTTCAACTATAGTGGAAATATTGAAATTTCAACTATAGTGGAATTATTGAAATTTCAACTGTAGTGGAAATATGGAAATTTCAATTATAGTGGAAATATTGAAATTTCAACTATAATGGAAATATTGAAATTTCAACTATAGTGGAAATATTGAAATTTCAACTATAGTGGAAATATTGAAATTTCAACTATAGTGGAAATATTGAAATTTTAACTATAGTGGAAATATTGAAATTTCAACTATAGTGGAAATATGGAAATTTCAACTATAGTGGAAATATTGAAATTTCAACTATAGTGGAAATATTGAAATTTCAACTATAGTGGAAATATGGAAATTTCAACTATAGTGGAAATATGGAAATTTCAATTATAGTGGAAATATTGAAATTTCAACTATAGTGGAATTATGGAAATTTCAACTATAGTGGAAATATTGAAATTTCAACTATAGTGGAAATATTGAAATTTCAACTATAGTGGAAATATGGAAATTTCAACTGTAGTGGAAATATGGAAATTTCAATTATAGTGGAAATATTGAAATTTCAACTATAGTGGAAATATTGAAATTTCAACTATAGTGGAAATATTGAAATTTCAACTGTAGTGGAAATATTGAAATTTCAACTATAGTGGAAATATTGAAATTTCAATTATAGTGGAAATATTGAAATTTCAACTATAGTGGAAATATTGAAATTTCAACTATAGTGGAAATATTGAAATTTCAACTGTAGTGGAAATATTGAAATTTCAACTATAGTGGAAATATTGAAATTTCAACTATAGTGGAAATATTGAAATTTCAACTATAGTGGAAATATTGAAATTTCAACTATAGTGGAAATATTGAAATTTCAACTATAGTGGAAATATTGAAATTTCAACTATAGTGGAAATATTGAAATTTTAACTATAGTGGAAATATTGAAATTTCAACTGTAGTGGAAATATGGAAATTTCAATTATAGTGGAAATATTGAAATTTCAACTATAGTGGAAATATTGAAATTTCAACTATAGTGGAAATATTGAAATTTCAACTATAGTGGAAATATTGAAATTTCAACTATAGTGGAAATATTGAAATTTCAACTATAGTGGAAATATTGAAATTTCAACTGTAGTGGAAATATGGAAATTTCAATTATAGTGGAAATATTGAAATTTCAACTATAGTGGAAATATTGAAATTTCAACTATAGTGGAAATATTGAAATTTCAACTATAGTGGAAATATTGAAATTTTAACTATAGTGGAAATATTGAAATTTCAACTGTAGTGGAAATATGGAAATTTCAATTATAGTGGAAATATTGAAATTTCAACTATAGTGGAAATATTGAAATTTCAACTATAGTGGAAATATTGAAATTTCAACTGTAGTGGAAATATTGAAATTTCAACTATAGTGGAAATATTGAAATATTGAAATTTCAACTGTAGTGGAAATATTGAAATTTCAACTATAGTGGAATTATTGAAATTTCAACTATAGTGGAAATATTGAAATTTCAACTATAGTGGAAATATTGAAATTTCAACTGTAGTGGAAATATTGAAATTTCAACTATAGTGGAAATATTGAAATTTTAACTATAGTGGAAATATTGAAATTTCAACTATAGTGGAAATATTGAAATTTTAACTATAGTGGAAATATGGAAATTTCAACTATAGTGGAAATATTGAAATTTCAACTATAGTGGAATTATTGAAATTTCAACTGTAGTGGAAATATTGAAATTTCAACTATAGTGGAAATATTGAAATTTCAATTATAGTGGAAATATTGAAATTTCAACTGTAGTGGAAATATTGAAATATTGAAATTTCAACTATAGTGGAAATATTGAAATTTTAACTATAGTGGAAATATTGAAATTTCAACTGTAGTGGAAATATGGAAATTTCAATTATAGTGGAAATATTGAAATTTCAACTATAGTGGAAATATTGAAATTTCAACTATAGTGGAAATATTGAAATTTCAACTATAGTGGAAATATTGAAATTTCAACTGTAGTGGAAATATGGAAATTTCAACTATAGTGGAAATATTGAAATTTCAACTATACTGGAAATATTGAAATTTTAACTATAGTGGAAATATGGAAATTTCAACTATAGTGGAAATATTGAAATTTCAACTATAGTGGAAATATTGAAATTTCAACTATAGTGGAATTATTGAAATTTCAACTGTATTGAAATTTCAACTATACTGGAAATATTGAAATTTTAACTATAGTGGAAATATGGAAATTTCAACTATAGTGGAAATATTGAAATTTCAACTATAGTGGAAATATTGAAATTTCAACTATAGTGGAATTATTGAAATTTCAACTGTAGTGGAAATATGGAAATTTCAATTATAGTGGAAATATTGAAATTTCAACTATAGTGGAAATATTGAAATTTCAACTATAGTGGAAATATTGAAATTTCAACTATAGTGGAAATATTGAAATTTCAACTGTAGTGGAAATATGGAAATTTCAACTATAGTGGAAATATTGAAATTTCAACTGTAGTGGAAATATGGAAATTTCAACTATAGTGGAAATATGGAAATTTCAACTGTAGTGGAAATATTGAAATTTCAACTGTAGTGGAAATATGGAAATTTCAATTATAGTGGAAATATTGAAATTTCAACTATAGTGGAAATATTGAAATTTCAACTGTAGTGGAAATATGGAAATTTCAACTATAGTGGAAATATTGAAATTTCAACTATAGTGGAAATATTGAAATTTCAACTATAGTGGAAATATTGAAATTTCAACTGTAGTGGAAATATGGAAATTTCAATTATAGTGGAAATATTGAAATTTCAACTATAATGGAAATATTGAAATTTCAACTATAGTGGAAATATTGAAATTTCAACTATAGTGGAAATATTGAAATTTCAACTATAGTGGAATTATTGAAATTTCAACTGTAGTGGAAATATGGAAATTTCAATTATAGTGGAAATATTGAAATTTCAACTATAATGGAAATATTGAAATTTCAACTATAGTGGAAATATTGAAATTTCAACTATAGTGGAAATATTGAAATTTCAACTATAGTGGAAATATTGAAATTTCAACTGTAGTGGAAATATGGAAATTTCAACTATAGTGGAAATATTGAAATTTCAACTATAGTGGAAATATTGAAATTTCAACTATAGTGGAAATATTGAAATTTCAACTGTAGTGGAAATATGGAAATTTCAATTATAGTGGAAATATTGAAATTTCAACTATAATGGAAATATTGAAATTTCAACTATAGTGGAAATATTGAAATTTCAACTATAGTGGAAATATTGAAATTTCAACTATAGTGGAAATATTGAAATTTCAACTGTAGTGGAAATATGGAAATTTCAATTATAGTGGAAATATTGAAATTTTAACTATAGTGGAAATATTGAAATTTCAACTATAGTGGAAATATTGAAATTTCAACTGTAGTGGAAATATGGAAATTTCAACTATAGTGGAAATATGGAAATTTCAACTGTAGTGGAAATATTGAAATTTCAACTATAGTGGAAATATTGAAATTTCAACTGTAGTGGAAATATGGAAATTTCAATTATAGTGGAAATATTGAAATTTCAACTATAGTGGAAATATTGAAATTTCAACTATAGTGGAAATATTGAAATTTCAACTATAGTGGAATTATTGAAATTTCAACTATAATGGAAATATTGAAATTTCAACTATAGTGGAAATATGGAAATTTCAACTGTAGTGGAAATATTGAAATTTCAACTATAGTGGAAATATTGAAATTTCAACTGTAGTGGAAATATGGAAATTTCAATTATAGTGGAAATATTGAAATTTCAACTATAGTGGAAATATTGAAATTTCAACTATAGTGGAAATATTGAAATTTCAACTATAGTGGAAATATTGAAATTTCAACTATAGTGGAAATATTGAAATTTCAACTGTAGTGGAAATATGGAAATTTCAATTATAGTGGAAATATTGAAATTTCAACTATAATGGAAATATTGAAATTTCAACTATAGTGGAAATATTGAAATTTCAACTATAGTGGAATTATTGAAATTTCAACTATAATGGAAATATTGAAATTTCAACTATAGTGGAAATATGGAAATTTCAACTGTAGTGGAAATATTGAAATTTCAACTATAGTGGAAATATTGAAATTTCAACTGTAGTGGAAATATGGAAATTTCAATTATAGTGGAAATATTGAAATTTCAACTGTAGTGGAAATATGGAAATTTCAACTATAGTGGAAATATTGAAATTTCAACTATAGTGGAAATATTGAAATTTCAACTATAGTGGAAATATTGAAATTTCAACTATAGTGGAATTATTGAAATTTCAACTATAATGGAAATATTGAAATTTCAACTATAGTGGAAATATGGAAATTTCAACTGTAGTGGAAATATTGAAATTTCAACTATAGTGGAAATATTGAAATTTCAACTGTAGTGGAAATATGGAAATTTCAATTATAGTGGAAATATGGAAATTTCAACTGTAGTGGAAATATGGAAATTTCAACTATAGTGGAAATATTGAAATTTCAACTATAGTGGAAATATTGAAATTTCAACTATAGTGGAAATATTGAAATTTCAACTGTAGTGGAAATATGGAAATTTCAATTATAGTGGAAATATTGAAATTTCAACTGTAGTGGAAATATTGAAATTTCAACTATAGTGGAAATATTGAAATTTCAACTGTAGTGGAAATATGGAAATTTCAATTATAGTGGAAATATTGAAATTTCAACTGTAGTGGAAATATTGAAATTTCAACTATAGTGGAAATATTGAAATTTCAACTGTAGTGGAAATATTGAAATTTCAACTATAGTGGAAATATTGAAATTTCAACTATAGTGGAAATATTGAAATTTCAACTATAGTGGAATTATTGAAATTTCAACTATAATGGAAATATTGAAATTTCAACTATAGTGGAAATATTGAAATTTCAACTATAGTGGAAATATGGTTTGAACTTTCAAAATTGTAAACATTTTCGATATATCGAAATTTTGAGTTTGATCATTAATTTACGCCATTTTTTTTCCCCACGCCCATTTGAATTTTGCTACTAAAAACTTCTTTAAAGTATTAAAGAATATATAATTCAAGTTTCAAAATGATATTTGATTTGGTTCGAAAGTTACAGATTTTTGCCAGTAAAAAAATAAAGAACCACTGAAAGATTTCGAATATATTGAATAAATATACGGATCATGAGCGACTTCTAGTTACCCTTTTTACCATTTCTATCCTATCTTAAGTCATAAATAAAATAGGATACAAGACAAGAACAAAAATATTAAAACTAGCTGAAAAGAGTTCAGAAAACTCTTATGAAAACTGAAAAATAATCAAAAGTTTTTCCTTAAATTGCTTTCAACTTGTTGTCATAAATATGAATCGGTTATTTTGGCGTTAGTTTTTAAATAATTTGAAAGGCACACGACACTTGCCAGTTGCCACTTGCCACTTGCCACTTGCTACTTGCCACTCACTTACTCAACAGGGCAGCGCATGCGTCAAACTGGGGCCAAAACTCCCAAAGTCGCCTTCAAAGTGCTCTCTCTTTTGCTTTTAGATAAATATACTTATATATATATATATATGGGGAAATGATGGGGGAAAAGGCCAAAAGAAAATACAAGCGAAAAAGAAATCGAAATTCGTTTGAAAGAAACGGAAGATTTTTCCGAATTTCCAATCGAAAATGAATTTTTAGATCTATATGTACATAAAATAGATAATTAAATGTGTCACGATATTTTTAAGGTCTATAAATTAACAAATAGCTGACGTACTAACTGATTTCTCACTCTCTCCCGCTCCTCTCTCCCACTCTCTCTCTCTCTCTCACTCTGTGTGTGTGTGTTTTTCTCTCTTGTCTGGAAAAAGTGTCAAACGCTTGAGTAGGAGGAAGAAAAGTTTTTGCCGGCGAATTGTGCCGGAGAAAATTGTCGAAACAGTCGGAAATTAGACGCCAAAGCGAACGGAGGTTGTCCACATTTTTCTTAATATATCTCTCCCACTCTCACCCGCTCTCTCCCTCTCCCTCTTCCTCTCTCTGTTTACCCACGCGTCGGGCTACTACTTCCTCATTTCTCTCTCTCTCTCTTCCCGTCGTAGCTCCTCCGTAGGAAAAGTGTGAAAAAAAAATAGTTTAAAAAAAATCGAATTGTTTAAACAAATGTGAGAATTAGCAAACAAAAGAGAAATGCAACTCGTGCAACTCTTTCGATGCCCTCCTCCTTATGATTTATCTCAACTTATTTCTAAAAATATTCATGTTCTAAAATGCATTTGTTGTTGATCAATTTCGAATCTCTTCCGAACAGGCGCACAAATGTTTTTGGCTGTTAATCAAAGTTTGCACAAATCCAAAATGAATAAAAAGAAGCGGAAAAGTAATGCCAGCGAGATGACAGAAGGATTGCCATCATCATCCTCAGTTGCAGAGCCACCACCACACTTGGAGTCAACGGATTCAAGGACCAATATGCTAAAGGATATCAATCAAAGCCAAGCGGACTTACTCTGCGAGAAATGCCAACATGTGACGAGGCAATCAACAAGATTGGATCACGATGTCGAGGAGCAACAGCCAAGCCCCAGTCCCTGCCCCTGCCCCTGCAATTGCGTGAAGAAGTCACCACCAGTGGAGATTCGTACTTCCCTGGTTCTGGTCTATATCTATCTGGGCGCTTTGACTCTGCTTTTGGCCACTCTGGGCATAAGTTTCTATACGCACACGCATCAACAGAGCCACGCAAGGATTCCCACATTTCAGAAGCAGTTTCAAGACGAGCTGGTCAGATCGGAGCACATGCTCAAGGCCATGGTTCTACAGATCTTGGCCAGAGATGATAGTGATAGTGATGACGCCACAACACCGACCATACAAGTGTCGGGAAAGTCTCCAGATATAACCGTAATCAAGAATGAGCGCAAGTTTACGGATAATCTCATCAGTCATACAACACACGGACCCACGCATGGCAAAAGGATGCGCAGGGATGTCCCATCCTCACAGGCATCCATGCACGGCAAGTAGAGAAGTCAATCGAATTGATTAATCTGAAGTTTTAATCGAATGCTTTTCCACAGCGGATCCATTGATCGAGTTCTTCAATCCCAATCATCGCAAGGTGCTCGATGAACAGGATGCAGAGATACGCAAACGCACCGGATTGAAGGGGGCGGCTCCGGGGGGCGATGAGTGGATCTATTTGAATACGTATTGTCGGGTGCCTGAGCAAATTATCACCGGGTTCTGTAAGGGCACTCAGGATTACTGTCCACCATCGCCGCAGGGCCCACCGGGAGAGATCGGGCCGAAGGGACCCACGGGAAATCCCGGTTTGCCGGGCATACCCGGTCCCAAGGGCAATCGCGGTGATGTCGGCCTGCCAGGCGCACCCGGAGTAGATGGCATTGGTGTCCAGGGTCCGGCCGGACCGCGTGGCCCCAAGGGTGATGCCGGCGGCGTGGGCCGAGCTGGACTCGACGGACGTGATGGCGTGCCGGGCGAACCCGGACTGGATGGCGTCCCCGGACGTGCTGGAGCCGATGGTAAGAATGGTTTAGCCGGCCGGGATGGCAAAGATGGCCTCCACGGCAAGGATGGCAAGGACGGCATGTCCATAACGGGACCCAAGGGTGCCCAGGGACCACCCGGTGAACGAGGACTCAAGGGTGAGTAGCTGCCCAGGAGTCACCACTACAGTCACTATCAATTGCTCATAATCCCTTAGGCATTGCTGGTCCTCGTGGTCGTCCTGGCAAGCCGGGAACGAATGGCACACCCGGCGTACCCGGCATCAATGCCTGGAAAATGCAATACCCCAATGGCAGCGCCTCCAACGACCTACTCATACCGCCATCCATCACGGATTTGCGTGCACCCGATGCCCAACGCTCGGTCATTGTGGAAGAGGGTCGTACCTTGAATCTCAGTTGCTCGGCCACGGGAAATCCAGCTCCGAAAGTTGAGTGGCGACGTGACGATGGTCGCACCATCAATGTCAATGGCATGGAGAGTGAGTTCCCCCACCCCGCCCGAAACTAATCCTCGATGATCGTAAAATCATGATTCCATTTCGCCTTCCCCAGTGGCATCGATTAGTGGCCAATTCTTGAAGTTCACCAACATCACCAGGCATCAGATGGCCGCCTATACGTGTTATGCCAACAATGGAATAGCTCCAGTGGCCAATGCCACTTTCATAGTCGAAGTGCACTGTGAGTAGCAAAAGTGAGAGCCACTTAAAATACTTAAAATATTTTCCTCTCGATAGTTGCCCCCATGATATCGGTCTATCGGCAAATGATCTATGCCGAATATCAGAGTAGTGCCACACTGGAGTGCCAGGTTGAGGCCTTTCCCGAAGCGATACGTTACTGGGAACGGGCATACGATGGAAAAATATTGGATCCAAGCGATAAATATCGCATTGAATCGTATCCCGATGGGTAAGATGACTCGATAACTCTCTGCGATAACACATTTATCGAAACTATTATCATTGATTTGTCAAGTTTCAAGACCTCAATGCGTTTGACCATTAATAATTTGCGTAAAGATGACTTTGGCTATTATCATTGTGTGGCTAGGAATGAGCTAAATGCCACAATGGTTAATTTTGAGATAGCTCGTAAGTAATCGAAACACTGAGAAGGTTCCACTCTAACAGAGAAGTCTCCTCTATTTTGCAGCCCAAGATCCTAATAGCGAAACGCCCTATGTGGGTAACAACATCAAGGTCTATGGTCAGAGACCACCAGAAAGTGAGTGTGCCGTATGCGATCAATGTCCAGATCCCAGGTAGGAGAAAATTATCCAAAATTATCGATAAATCATTGCTTCATCCACATCCATTTACAGTCTATATCAATGCAAGGACTCGATATTGAATAATTTTGAAATCCAACCAACTGGTAACTTGAGTTATCCCGGTTTACCCAAGAGACCAAAAAGTAAGTGGGATCTACTTTTCGATAGATTTTCTCTAATCACTCTGAACATTTCTTTTTTTTAGCCTGTTATCTTTATGCTGTGGGCAAACCCGTGTTCCACAAGGTGGTCAATGAAAAGTTCGGCTCGTGGCTGCGCGATGCTGCGCCCAGTGATAAGGATAAGGATAAGACTTTCGTGACCAATGAGAATGATCCATATAACTTGTTTGAGTTCACCACACGGCAACAGTATCGCTTGAATAGTGTGCCCATGCATAAATACAAAATACCCGAAGGATTTCATGTGAGTTCGATTGATGCATTAATCGATTAATCGATTGCTAATCATTTCAATTGATCGTGCAGGGCAATGCTCATGCTGTATTCAATGGCTCGTTTTACTATCAACAAAAGAATACCGATCTTGTGGTTAAACTAGATCTATTTAGCAATGAGAAAATAAGTAAGTATTCATATCATCGGCGCATTAATCGATAATGTTACTCATTCGATTATTCGATAGCCACACAATTACCTTTCGCCGGCATAGCTGGATCGAATCGTCTTTATAAAACGGACTACAACTATATGGATTTCAATGTAGATGAAGTTGGTCTCTGGGTCATCTATTCAACCTATGATTCCAATAATACTTTGGTGGCAAAGGTAAATGCGGGGGGAAATCTAATATATCAATCAATTGATTCATTTCCACTTTGCAGTTGGATGCCAAAACCCTTAAAATGCAATATAATTTCAATATCACTCTCGATCATCATCAATTCGGTGAGATGTTCATCGTTTGCGGTAATCTATATGCCATTGATTCCGGCACCGATAAAAATACACAAATTCGTTATGTTGTCGATCTTTATAAGGGCAAATTGTTAAACACAAATTTACCATTCTCGAATCCCTTCAGTCATACAACCACTGTGGGATACAATCCATTAACTGTGGTAAGTTCTACTCCCCCTCTCTCTCTCTCTCTCTCGAGATATAGATTCCCGATTTTAATTCTTCTTCTCTTTCATTTAGGAACTCTACTCTTGGGACAAGGGAAACGCTCTTACGTATCCTATACGCTATAATGAACAACGTTTGGTTAATGATAATAGTTAAGATCGAATCACAAAACAAACTACAACAAAATCAAAAATAAATAAGTGTTTTTTTTTCTACTACAACTAAATGTTGTCTATTTCTATTTAATGCAACATGCTAATCACTAATACAAACAGAGTCTAGCAAAGTGACAAAAATTAATTTGTCCAGTGACAATATAAACAAAATCATTGAGAACTACGTAGATTTCTATATCTATATTTGTATTCACCACAAACAAACTGAGATGCAAACGTGATCGATATCATATCTCTTATTTTTTTTAGAGAGAAAATTAATGTGATCCATCGACTTGAAGATTTGTCATTTGAATTGAAGTAAGTTTAGAATATTTTCAAAATAAAACAATGAAATAAAAATTATTAACTTTATGCTTTTCAGCGGGTTCTAAGAATTGATATTAGAGAAAAGATTTTTCATTTACATACATAGAGAAAAGATTTTTCATTTACATAAATTGAAGTAAATTGCAAATATTTTTAAAATAAAACCATGAAATAAAAATTATTAACTTTATGCTTTTCAGTGGGGTCTAAGAATTGATATTAGAGAAAAGATTTTTTATTTACATACATAGTTCAAATTGAAGTAAACTACAAATATTTTTTAAAACAAAACAATGAAATAAAAGTTATTAACTTTATGCTTTTTAGCGGGTTCGAATTAGACAAAAGATTTTTCATTTACATTCATAGTTCAAATTGAAGTAAATAGCAAATATTTTGAAAATAAAACCATGAAATAAAAATTATTAACTTTATGATTTTCAGCGGGTTCTAAGAATTGATATTAGACAAAAGGTTTTTCATTTACATATGTACATAGTTTAAATTGAAGTAAATTGCAAATATTTTCAAAATAAAACAATGAAATAAAAATTAATAACTTTATGCTTTTAGCTTGATTTTAGACAAAAGGTAAATCTTTCTTAGAATTCCTCGTTCCTATTCCGATTCCGATTCCGAAAGATCTGAAAATATTTGAGAAACTACGACGAATTGTAGGTGTAAAACACTCTATTCTCTCGTTTTTTCGATTCCCTAAAATGTTTTTTAATTTGTGTCTAAAGACAGAAAAAGTCAGCGACTTTATTTGGGGATTTTTCCTCAATTTGTCACTTCTAATGCATTTTCTAAATCCATTTCAGTTTAGCTAGAGAATATTCTATATTCTATAATTATTAATTGTATTATCTTAATTACAACACATTTTCTGTTGTATTTTTTTTGAAGGTGAGTTTGGCAATTAAGCCAGCATTAATTCGTCCTGCTTAAAACAAAAAAAAAGTGGCAATTGGCCAAGAAGCCATGGGTAATGGGAAGTGGCCAAAAGCAGACGTAGTTGATGCAGCCAAATTGCAATAGCAACAAGTACCAAGAGGAATGAAAACTAAACCCAAGGGAAAAGTCTCCAAAGAGAGAGAGAGAGAGAGAGAGAGGGGAAGAGAGAGAGCGATGCGCAGGAGTAGGAGGAGGTAAAGGCAAATGTGAACAAGTTCGAGTTAATTTGCAAGCAGCTGCACTCAACCAACGGGGGCGTGTGTGTGTGTGGGGCGGTGGGGTGGGAGGGGCAGCCTCGCTTATGTAGGCCAAAAATGCAGCTGAAACCTCCAGTTGACAGAATGACAGAGTGACAGACTGAAGGCTTGTCAATGAGCGTGCGCGTGTCACAGTTTTAACTGCAAAAGCATTTTGATGTTTGGCAGGTCGGTGGGTGTGTGTGTGGGTGGGTGAAGAGGAGAGTGAGCGGGGGCGGGTGAGGGGAGAAGGAAGCTTGCATTGATTGCTCTGCACTTTTGTGCGTGCCAATGTCCCAGTGTAGCAAAAGCTGCCGTCAAATTGCTTTGCATGTTTGACAATTTGCATTTTTCCCATTGCCTACTTCAGGGCGCCATCCTGTTTATTCCCACACTCCTCACACACACACACACACACATATGTACAAAAAATTTGTCATTTTTCATCAATTATAATCTTTGGCATGGCTTAGTTACTGTAATTCCTTCATGTGTTGCTTTGATTTATTTCATTTTAAATATATGAAATTTGCTTGGCACATTTCCAACACCATTTTCCCCTCTCTCACTATCTCTCTCTCTCTCTCGCTCTCTCTTTATTTAATATCATTTTTCATTCGTTTTTTTCTCGCTCTCTCTCGTCCCTTCTTTTGCCTCTTTCCCCCAGCTCATTTGTATGGATAATGCTTTCTTGTCAAATTGCCAAAAGACGGGACAGCAGAAGCAGGAGCAAGGACAATAAACAGATGTTCACTCACTTGCCTTTCACACTTTTGAATACCCTAACCAACCAACCACCAAAAAATCAATCATTAATTTATCATGTGATGAAAAGAAAAAATATTTAAATTGATTGATATCTACTCTGAGTTTTCGTCTTATTAGATTAGAGTTAACATAACTTCTAGAGAGCTGAAAAACTTTCTTTCTTTCGAGTAGATTTCATTTGATTCATCGAAAAGAATTCCTCTCCGAAAGAAACGAAAAAATTGGAAGCAAGTTTTCTTTTCTTTTAAAAGGAGTTTTTACTTCCAGGAATGCTCCCTTTTTAGGATAAGAGCATAAAAATCTAGGGAAACAAACATAGAGTACTTGGAAATCGGTTTCGGGCTTTGCTTCCGGAATGGTTAGCCATGCTTCTTGCTTTTGCTTTCTGTTTTTCATGCTTGAGCGGTGCCACGTCCGTTGCATGCCCCAAACCCAGGCCGTTCTGTCTGCTGTTTAGCAACAGTTTGCTTCATTAAATTGCAAACGAGAATAACTGTTGCCCCCCCCCCTGCCATCTCCCTTCAGCTCATTCTATTTAATAACGCGCGCTCTCTCTCTCTCTCTCGCTCTGCCTTTTTCACTGCCTTCTTTCTATCTATGTTTACCTTTTTAATCAAAATGCAAAATGAAATGAAAAACAACAACAACAACAAGAAAAATACCTTTGCCAGTGTCAGCTCACTGATCCATAAAAACCTTAAAACTCTTGGCAAAAGAGGCAATTACAAGCCCGAGGATAAAGGACCTGAAACAGGACACTAACACAAGTTGAGCCAATAATCAAGACCAAATAACTAGTTACATAGGCCAATCCCTGATGCGTTAAATTATTTTACCCTAGCAAAGAAAACAAACGAACAATTAGATGATAAATGACAACGTTCTCATTTTCGTTTCAATGTCTCGCAACGCATCCTTCCCACCCCTGGAAGCGAATCGCAACCTTGCACTAGTCGCTTGTTGAGTTCTCGAACAGCTGATTGAATTCACAGCATCAGCTGTTTATGAAATTGCACGCATTTTGCATTTTACTCACCATAATTGCGCAACAAAAAAAACATAATAATAATGGAAAATACAAAAGAAAAATTTCAAGGACAAGTTGAAAGGAAAAATTTATTGATTTATGGATAATTGGTAGCCAAGAATGAGAAACCGTCCCATTAAAAAAAAGAAATTGTGGGTATTGAGTTGAGAAACGTGATTTCAAATAAAACGCTTTTGAACACGTTTCACAAATAGAACTATAGCTTGGAAAATATTTAGCGGATTTGTTTCAAATTTTCAGGAAATATACTCAGATATACTTATATATAGTTGCCGAAACGCATAATTTTTTCCAAACCTTCTAGGTGAATACATCCCCTTAAAATATTTTATATTCATTTCAACTCATTTCCTAATCTTTCGATTTCAATTTTCATTAAATGTTACAAGTTTTACTTGAGGAAGCTAAGTTTTGATAATTTCCATTCACTTTTCAGCATCGTTTAACTATAATTCTGATGCAAAGTACATTTTGTTTCACATCGAATGAAGTATTCATCAGATATTGCATATAAATTGGTATTGACAACAATTAATTAATCAATTTAATTTGCAAGTGTGAAATTTATTGGGCCTGAATATTATAGATACATATAATGAAAACCCTTTCAATTGATGGCCATCATCCCGAATTCCATTCATTGGCCATTTTGAGTAGCCGAAAATCTGAAATCATTAAACTGCCATTTTAGTTGGCTGCTGATTGATTATGATGCCAAAAATGCCTGGATCCCCCGACTTCTATAGAGCTTCAAAAACGAGATGAGGGGTGTGGTGAGAGGGGTGAGGGGTGATTTGAGTGTGCTGCTGGCTGGTAGAGAGGTATCTATTGTCTGAGTTTAGACAATGCCTCTTCTGACGCGCTTCTGTTGGTTGCTTGCTTGCTTCTGCTTGCCGCGTGCCACAGACAAAAGCTGTCGATGCACAATGCCACAAGCAACAGCAACAACAACAACAACAACAGCAATAACAAGCAGTCAGTTGAGGCTCAAAATAAACATACAAGTGGTATGGTATCTTCCCCACCCACCCCCTCCTACCACCCACTCGAGGGGACACTAGAGAACTGAAAAGGAAGAGAGACGGGGAGGGGGAGGGAGAGAGGGATCGCATCGGATTTGTATTGTCAACTGCCTTTCATTAGATTGTTTAAATGCGTTAATTGAGTGCCACAATGAATTGTTTACGAATCACCGAAACAACAATACAAATCAAAGTCAAATGGTCAACGAAATGTGTTTTACCTGTGAATTTTTGGCTTCAATTAAAGGGTATGCTAGAATATTCGTATAAACAAACTCAAAATCTAGATAGAAAAATTTAAGATTGGGATGTGAAACTTGAAAACGATTCTTTCTCAATTTCTTTCGAATAATACAAACGATTTAAAATCAAAATTAAATACTCGAAACACTTTTTCGAAGATTATTTGTGTTTCAAACCGAATCGTAAGTAGTCAACACGTCGATCTTTGACATTGTCCTAATCGATTACATGTAACCACAGCCTATTTGGGGTTTTTTTTCTTCTATTTTATGGCCAGAGCCAATTGAAATGTTAGCCAAAAGAAATGTTGGCCAAGTTTATTTTATTTTTTTTTTTTTCGCCTATTTTTTTGGTTGGTTGTTTTTTTTTTTTTGGCTGCGCTGCAACATTTTCGAAACGTTTCGCTTTGACACTTTACGTACGTTTTTATAGCTGCCAATAAAATGAGAGCCCAATAAGCCAGCCAGCAACAGCACTCCCTACCCCCCACCACCCCTCCCCCCCTTCCACACAGTTTACTTGCGCTTTAGTGCACTTCAGTGGACTCCCATGGTTTTGCCCCAATGGTAATGAGCCGAGTTTGGCGCGTGTTGTATATGTGTGTGTGTGTGTGTGTGTGTGTGTGTGTGTGTGTGTGTGGCCAGTTCGTGTCCATGTATGGAATGCGCTCATTAATTTCACCTGAGTAAAGTTCAATAGAACCACCCACTCGCCCACCATCCCACTCGCCCACTCTCAGCATAAGCCTAACCCATAGAACACCTGGACAGGTGGCAGACAAAGTATTGCAAATTTCAACAGGCAAATGAAAAATGATTTTAGCCCAGAGGCCGCCGCCCAGCCTAACAAATGGTTTTCAATTTACGTACGTTAGCAAAAAAAAAAAAAAAAAGAAGCTACAAAAAATCAGGAGTGTAGCAGATGTGCGAATCCTTTTTATACCCTGCAACCGCAAGGTGAAAGGGTACATTAAAGTCATGTAAATTTAGGTACCAAACGATCCCATAAAATAGATGGGATCAGTATCAATAGATAAGTCCAACAGTCCGTCTGTTTGTATGCGCACTATGAAAGCTAGAGAGAAAAAAAATCATTTTCTACAGCAGTATTTTCCAGAATCCACAAAGATTCATAGGAATCGGAAAAAAAGTAACAGAGTTACGCGCGAAAACCTTTTTTACTGCAAGGACAGAGTTGCCCTCTAGGTGCGCTAAAGTGCCAGTAAGCGAGATGCCATAAATTATCTAACGCGGCTTGTAAAAAGATTTTCTCTGAAAACAAAATATTTTAATCAACACACAGAAAGCGGAACTAAAACTGTAATCAATATGCTTTAGTTCCTTTTACTAGTCCAAGTCACAAGTTCTTTTGGCTAGTTCCTTTGCTAGTTCCTTTGCTAGTTCCTTTGCTAGTTTCTTCTGCTAGTTTCTTCTGCTATTTTCCTCTGCTAGTTTCTTTTACTAGTTTTTTTTACTTGTTTCTCTAATTAGTTCCATTTACTAGTTCCCTTTGCTAGTTCCTTTTACTAGTTTCTTTCATTAGTTCCTTTTATTAGTTCCTTTTATTAGTTCTATTTATTAGTTTCCTTCTGCTAGTTCCTTTTGCTAGTTCTTTTTTGATTAGTTCTATTTATTAGTTTCCTTCTGCAAGTTCCTTCTGCTAGTTCCTTCTGCTAGTTCCTTTCGCTAGTTCTTTTTACTAGTTCCTTTTATTAGTTCCATTTTTTAGTTCTATTTATTAGTTTCCTTCTGCTAGTTCCCTTTGCTAGTTCCTTCTGCTACAATTTTACCTTGTAACTCTGTTTTATAGCCTTGTGGCCAATAGAATTACCAACTAGTTATACCCACACATCTGCAAGAGTATAATAATAGTTAATTCTGAGCGGAAGTGAAAGGGAGTGTCCATGGGAAAGGCTGAGATAAGCTAACGAAGAAAGCTAAAGAATGGCCAGCAATTAGACAGAAACCAAGCGGCAAAATAAAGTTAGAAAAAAAACCGATATAACGAAATTTAGGCCATTCCCCCTCCCCCCACCACCCCTTACATATATAACTATTGTATGTGTATCTCTATATATTTTTTTCTTTCTTTCTTAGAAAGTGGCTTTAAGGATTAAAGGAAAAACGCAAGTTTCGTGGTGAGTTAACTAGAAAATTGTTCTTATAAACCAATTAATTGGAAGATATCGTTCTCGTGAGTCTTTGTTGAATTTAAGGTGCCATGGGCAGTTCAATTTCGATGGAAAATAGACTGAGTGACGTGTCATTCGTTCTGTTTCCTCTATTTTTTTGGCGTTGAATATTATGTCTCCGGGCTTTGACACTTTATATGTGCATACGGTACAGCGCCCACATTGCCGCACCCCTGAAGGAGGTGTCAAGGAGGAGGCAAAACGATAGAAGCAAGAGATAAATGTGATAGAGGCTCGCTCGACCTACAACAGAGAGTAAAAGGCTTATAAAATATTCATATGGACATGCCTACGACTATCACACACACACACACAAACACACACACACACTTGAAGAGAAAAAGAAGAAGAAGAAGAACCCCAAATGAAAACAGTTTCGTGCACATTTCTATAAATTCAAAAAGTTTGCCCCTTTCACCAAAAATATATTTATATATGCAGACACTCACACAAACATGCCTCTAATAGTTGTTACAAAATTTATGCAAATTTCGAAATGTTCAACTGTTGCTATTACCCAAAAAAAAAAAAAACAGAGGTCAGAAGTGGCCCACTACATAAAGACCTAAATAGCAACAGTTAGAAGAACAACATCATGAGAGAAGAGGCTCCTAAAAAACTGCCACCCCCTCGCAACATTAAGGCGTTCCATTTGACCTTAACTTGGCCCTGGTCCAGAGACCGTTTCTTTTGCTGCCAAAAAAGTTGCAAACCCCAAAAAAAAAATGATGTAGGTCTCTCTCCCTCTCCCTCGAGCAAACTTTATTAAGGAAAGAATCAACAGAAATGCCATCAATGCTTGAATATGCATTGAAATGCACTTTAAAACGAAAAACCAAAGCCATAACCTTCGCCAATAAATCTTTAAGAACCTTTGAGAGAGAGAAGCGCATTAAAACTTTATTATCGATAGGTAAAGAGCAAAAGAGCCACAAATACTTTAAGTCTCACATTAATGCTTCATTCCACTACACAAATCCTTATTGATTTCAAAGCAACTTCATCTTAGGTACTTACAAAATATTATTTAATCACTTTGTAGTCACTTGGAATTTCATTTGAAGTAAATTCAATAAGATTTAACTCGATTTTTAAGAACTTTTTCAGTGGATTGTGTTTAATATCTGCTTACGAGAGAGATTGGTGAGTTTTTGGGGTTTCAATAGTGTCTCACAACTGCCAATTTTTTTTATATAATTGAAATTCAAATAATGTATGGGCATTTCTTCGGAAGCAAATTAACATTTTAAATGTTAAATAAATCAAACAACATCAAATTTTCTTACAATTTACCACTTATAACTTTTTTCTAGTACTTTGAGAGTACTATCAATGGTTAAATTTGAGATAAAAGCCACAAAAAAGCGGTCACTCACGCGACTTTAAATGTAACTTGCTATGAATATCTTTTATTCCACCAAATTTCATAAAAATCGGAATAAAAATGGTCGAGTAATACGTAGAAAAGAGTTGTACTTGCAAGGCAAAGGCGGCGTTTGCCGATAGGGGGCGCTAATGTGAGCGGGAAAGCATGTGTTAGCCATTGATTATATGAATTTAATTTTTTTAGTGAATTTTATGAGTTTTCATTAAATGTAAGATGCTATGAATATCTTTTATTCCAGCAAATTTCATAAAAATCGGAATAAAAATGGCCGAGTAACATGTAGAAAAGAGTTGTACTTAAAAGGCAAGGGCGGCGTTTGCCGATAGGGGGCGCTAAAGTGCTTGTGTGTTCATTTAAAGTGAGCGGAAAAGGATGAATCTATGAATTGGGTTTTTTTTTGTGAATTTTTTAAGTTTGCATTAATCGTGTGCCTTAAATTGAAAGATGATCTATCTATAACTCGGCACACAGTTTGTTCCAGAGGATTTTAAGGTTACCTGTGACACAATGCGTTGCCTATGCCCTGAGAAACTTATGCAATTCCTCTCAAAACTAAAAGTAGACCGCAAAGGAAAATAAGACAAATGACGATAAGTAATCAAAGTTTGTTCCGCTTCTGCGGAGCTGTATATCTAACAACTTATTTGACTAGAGGCAATGCGATTGCGATTCAAGCGAATGAGCATAAAGATGGAACGTGATGAAACTCACTCCAGCTGATTTGGCGGCTTTGGTTGTGCACCATAAGAATGCAATGAGAGTCTTGGACTCATAGTTACTATTTAGCATAAATGTGAACGTGAATGTGAATGTTATGCATAAATGTATTTGGAGTGGGAGCGAGTGGATATTGTAGCAGGTCAGTTCGTAAAACATGCGCCAACTGCGCAATTAAATGGACCCCTGCAATGCAAATGAAATGGAATGTGGAATGTACTGTCCCATGGACATGTTGGATCTCGATTGTTGCTACAACACATGGCATTCAGTTCCATAGCCACAAATCAGCGCCACCGAACACTGAACACTGCCCTCTGCAGGATTTCTGTATCTGTATCTGTTTGTTCCTTCAATTTCTCCTTCCCCCGCCCCCCTCCCCCACCCGTTTTCCCTTATTTTTTCTGCAGGCTGTTTTTCTTCTTTCTTTTAAATTGGCTATAAATGCACTGAAGCATAAATGGATTTACACACATGCCGCTTGTTGCAAGGCCTGCCTGCCCCCACCCATACACACACACACACACACCCATCACACACCCTCTTCTACCTTCATTTTGCCCCTCAACTTATGCCATATCATTCGTTCATCCATTTACCATTTCCATGCAGTTGCATGCGGGTGAAATTACAAAACAACAAGAACAAAAAAAAAAAACTCACTGCATTGCCTCGATTCCTGCCTCTGCCACTGCCACTGCCACTGCCTCAGCCATGTCGCACATATTGCTCTTAATATTTGATGTGTGTGTGTGTTCTGTGTGTTGTGTATGTGTGTTTGTGTGTGCTTATAAAAATTGTAAAACTCATGTTGTTGTATGTCGAGGAAAAAGTTTTTTTTTTATTTCCTTCGTATAAACATATGCGATAACCTATAAAATTCAGATCCAACCAAATGCTAATGGAACAATATCAAAGCTAAGTTCTCCTATTCTACAGATAGATATAGAAATTAAATATCAGGATATTTTGTACCCTGTAAAACCTCGTCTATCTGTTCTTTAAACAATTGAAGTCTCAGAGTTAGTTAAACAACAGGACTAAGGATAAGCGATATTATTTTCGTTAGTTAAAATATTTCTAGAATATTTCTAATCGGGTGAGTGGTAAAAACCTTAAGAAAATAGAGCTAAGAACTTCAAGAATATCAACATAAATATTAAAACTATATTTAAAATTTTAATCTAGATTTGGGGATACCAAAAAAAAAAGCTTTTTCTGGCCATTACTCAAATATTTTCCAAGTATAATAATTACATTCAATTAACATTTATTATTGGCTTCTTTTCCCCTTTGCGTTATTATTTTCTGCAGGCTTTTCTTTAGCTTTTCCTTTAAATTGGCTTAATAATTGGGATTATAATAATAAATTTTAACGGAAGAAAAATTGAACTAAGCAAAAGATTTGTCATCAAATAGAAAGCCAAATAGATGCCACTTTGTAATATTTTTGAACTTAAGCTTTAAAGCAATTTGTTAGAATTACAACTTTGCTCTTCAAAATCGATTAGAAAACTTTCTATAAACGAGTTTTTCGAGAAACCGATATGCCTCTCTGTGTGCGCTTCTTTTGTATGTAGGGTATGTGAAAAATTTATATATGCATAATGAAAAGCACTTGAAAATGTAAGGATAATAATAATAATATTTTTATTTTCATACTTAGTAGCATCATTGGGATAATCATCATCATCATCATCCCCATCCCCATCCCCATCCCCATCATCGTAGCGACTAAAGGTCAGGGGTAGATCGGGTCGGGAGTCTAAGTGCTGCACAGGGTTGCATTTTGAGTAGCTTGTGAGTGTGTGTGTGCGAGATGAGAACACGTAAGCTATTTGTACAATAATTCTTGGCAATCTACTCTGGATTACTACTCTCAACCGAGGCATGTGTAATAAACCATTTGATTTGCAGTTGCCGTATAATTCACCCCGACTTTAGTACATAAGACACTACTTCTTTTTATGGACTAGCTAAGCAAGCAAGTGTAAGACATAGGCTGAGCCCAATCAATCAAAATCACGGACCAACAATTTTACTATTATTCAAATACCCAAATATTCAGAGCTCCAGTTTCTCAAACGAACAATTATTATCATCTTATTTAGTGGCGACCCAGAAAATCAGTGGCGTACTTGTCGTATGCGTAATGTCATTTACTTTTCTTTGCATTGGTGGCTGAATAAAGATTTAGGAAAGAAAAAATGCCATTGTGAAATTGAAATTGAAACTAAAACAAATTGCAATTTAGTCCTGTGGAACTTTAGCAAATATTAAGCAAAGCTGCTGCTAAATTCCCTGATATCTCATATCACTTGTATTATATTAACTCTAATTTATATTATATTAAATCTAATTTGTTCTATGTGTTTTGCGATAGATCAATGTTTTTGTAGCTTTACGCTTGTATTAATTTCACATTTTTAATTCTACTCCATTATAAACAAAATTAAGTAATAAAGTTAAAGAATGTTTCTCGACCAAAAATTTGTGAAACTTTATATAAAATCGAATACCCAAGTTTATTTTTTAGTGTAGTTTTTTGCGATTTAGATATTACGAATTTTTGAATTTTGAGACACCAAAAAAAAAGTATTTATAATATTTATAATATCATCCGACTTTAGGGAATATCTTTAGAGTATTGGGTAATTTTTGTGATAATTAAAATTTTGTTTTTGGTACTTACTGATTTAGATTGCGCTCATTGGAACCGGATTGACTCTGAACATTATCCGTATGTCGTCGCTCCTTATGGACAATGCCCATTAGTTTCATCCATGGATTATTCTGGGAGCCATGGCCTCCCATGCCACCACTCTGCCACATGGTCATCTTGGCGGCTTTTTTATTTGTATTTACCCTTTATCCTTTCAAAGTGGCAGTGGGGCAGCAGCGAAAGCTAAAGTTGTTCCTGTTGTTGTTGTTCTCGATCTTGTTGTTGTTATTATTGTTGGTTTAGTTTAAGTTGGTTGTAGTTGTTGAGTTTTCTTGATTGATATATATTTATATATATATATTATTTTTTGTATTTAGTTAGTTAAGAAACCTGGCAAACAGTTTTTTTTTTTTTTTTTTTTTTTGCAGCAGCAAAAGTTGTTTTTGTTGTTGTTGTCGTCGTTTGCATAAGAAGAGAGAAAGAACAGACAGAGAGAGACAGAGAGAGAGAGAGAGAAATAGTTAGAAAGAGCGACAGAGAGATGGAGTGATTAAGACAGAGAGAGCAAGAGAGAGATAGAAAGAGATAGAAAGAGATAGAGAGTGGGACTAGGCACAAACAGTTTTGAATGGCCTCACATTTGTCTATTGCATACTTTTTGGGGCTGGCGTTTCTTTTAACCGTTACAGATTCGTATTCAACTTTCTCTTCGCTTTCTGGATGGATTTCAACCAAGAATGTCGTTTCCGTTTCTTCTTGATAATTTTGTTGTTGTTGTTGTTGTTGTTGGGCGGCTGGCGTTGCTCTGCTTCTTCTCCGTCTGCTTCTTAAGTCTCCATTGATTTTTATTTTTTTTATTTTTTGTTTTTTAGTTCTCTTTTGTTATATAGTAAGTTTTTTGTTTTAGTTTGCTTATATTGCTCAAATTTTGTTGAATTTAGTTGTGGTTGGTCGTTTTATTGCCGCTTCTTTTATATTTGTAGTTTTACGAACTTTCTTTTTCTTTTATTTTTAAGTGTTAAAGCTTTACTAAATTATCAACTTTGGTTTTTTTGTTATTTGTTATTTGTTTTTTTTTTTGCATAAATTGTCTAAAATTAAGAATCACAATGGCATTTTTTTCTTTCCTTCTTTTTTGGTTTTAAATTTATAATTTTCTTCTTAATTTGATTGTTAACAAAAGTGTTTATTATTAGTATTATTATTATTATTATTATTAATCTCTTTTGTGGTAATGCTAGTTATTGTAACGTCTTTATGATAATTTGGTTTAATTGAAAAAAACGTATAGTATGATTAATTAATGTTTTCCTTTTGTTCTAGCTAAGTTTTGGTTGTTAATTGATATATTTGCTGCAGTTGTCGTCTGCCTTATTATCATTTAGTTATCAAAAAATGTTGTTGTTTATATTGTATTTATTATTATTGATATTATTGATATTATTATCCTTATATATTTATAAATATGTACATAATTGGGTATTCCAAAATTGCTTCTCTTTATTGTGTGTTTCTGTTCTGTTTAAACGATATGGATGAGAATTTCCGTTGTACAGGTAGCTGGAAAGAAAACAAACGAAATATATCTAAATGAATAGAGAATTTTATTTAAAAGATTTTATATTGGAGTTAATAAATTTCTCACTCTTATAAACTCATTTAACAATTTAATATAGTTCATAACTTATATATAAGCAACTAATTTGTCTTTTATTTATTATATAAAAGTCTATTAAAATGTTAATTATGATTATTTTCATTCAATTTATTTTCATATTGTTGCTTCAGCTTCAGACAGCTTTTACAACGAAGTTAAAATTTAAATTCTTAATGTTTTACAATTTATAATTGATGAAGCCTTTTAAGTCAATTTATTTAACGTAGCTGCATTTGTTGATCTTTTGTTTCCATTCCCATGGTCAAAATGTCAATGTCAGCCAGAAGCTAATTAAATGTTATAGATTTTCGTGGTCATATTTGCATTTGCACCTAGACCTTTGACCAGCCCAAGACCAACTTAAGACCCACACACACACACCCCTCACACCCCCCAGTCACTTATGCACAAGAATGGGTGTGGATAAGCTTAAATGTCTGCCAAATCTGACATCGAACATGGGAAGTCTCTTCGTCAGTCCGTCTCTTCGTCAGTCCGTCTCTTCGTCTGTCTGTCAGTCTGACATTCAGACTGCTAAGTACTCGATATACGGTTGAGGAAAAAGAGTGAGTCGAGCGTAAGAACATTTGCAGAGGCCATCAACGTAGCAGTAAGCACATTAAGAAGGCTTCCTTCCTCCTGCCACATAAGCACATGGTTGCAAGTATATCTAGCCGAAAGCAGACGTTTTCCACCAAATGGATCTCAGCATATCTTCTCAATTCATATTTTCCAAACGGCTGTGCAACTTGATGGCGGCTTGCTGCGACAGAGGAGGCTCAACTGATGATGATGACAATGTCACCGAGTAACCGAGCAACCAACCAACTCTCACACACATGCAACGTGACAGTAATTAATAATCACTACTGCATGTGGATGGATGGATGGGGTGTGTGTGGGGGGAGGGGGAGTAAATTCCTTGCTTAACTGGTTGGCGAATTCCGCCTAAAGCAGCAACAACAACAGCAGCAGCAGCAGGAGGAGCATCTGCTGCAAGCACAGAAGCAATTTGTCAAGCAGTTGACGTAAAAGCAAAACGAATTTTTAATATCCGAAAATGAAAATTTACGAAAAAATCAAAAAAGTCGCTGCACCGACTTGGGTATACTCTTAAAACAGAGAACATTTAATCGGCTGTTGAAATCAGGAACCGTAAATAATGATTATTCTCATTCGTTTTTCAATAAAATCATAAATAATTATTATTGCATTTAAATTAATTGCTACACGATTGATTTAGTTAATAAAAATAAGTATGAATGTCACTTACAGTGCTGGGCACAAAATTAACACTTTTTGTGTGCTCACCCCATTTAAATGTATTGACTTTTGGCAATGTTTTGATCATCGTATTGATTTTTTTCCCAAAATTCAGAGTCCTTCAATTAAATATTAAATTATTTGAGAGGGTGTTAACTCCATGACCACCACTGTATATCTTACAATGAAAATTAATTATTTTGTACAATTAATTTGAGCGCCAGATGCAATCTCCCTGAAGACTGCAATCTATTTAACAGATTTTGCAATTGAATTTAATTGAAATTAATATTAAAATTCTTTGCCCATATTTTCAAGTAAACAAATCAAAATAAAAGATATGACGAAAGTCGTTTTAATAACTTTCTGAATGACACAATTAAATATATATAAATAATTTTGGATCGAGTATTCTGTTTCTTATAGCTTATTTATTTTGAAATCTTTTTTAAACAAATGATCAATCGACTTTACATAAATTTGCATGATAATTAAGAAATATATATGATAGCTCAAGAAACATATAAAATAAACCATCAATTTATTGTCTGCTCGATCGATCGTTGATTAAATCCATCAAACACTGCAACCCAATCCCTGGAATGACATCTTCTAAGGAAAGAACCAACTACTTTAAAGGAAACTTTAAGGAAATAAGGATTCTGTAAACACATTTTCAGTTATGGCTTAAAAAAAAAAAACCCCTCGACTAGTTTATCCTCTGCTTATCTCAGTGCACAGTGCACAGTGCGCTCTGCAAATTCACCATTTACCGAAAAAAAAAAAAAAAGGGACAAGCAACAAAAAAGAAAACGAATTTTTCATCATATTACAAAGTTCACTCAAGCATGACACATTCAGTGAGTGTCGGAGTGAGTGAGTCGCTTGTCGCCTGACAAAGGGCCAGACAGATGGATGGACAGTGGCACAGATGGACAGATGGACAGACATTTGCTTGCAGCTCAGCTCAACTCAACGATCTGTCAATGTCAACGGTGCGTATGATAAATTTTTATTATGTATCATTCGAGCTTTTCATTTTTAGCAGCTGCTCCAAAAAAAACAAAACCAAAAGAAGAAACGAAATTCCAATAATGGGATACATCAATTGAATTGAAGTTTTCGTTTTTATATCATACAAGAACTTGGTACTTATTGTTTGGCCCTCGCATAACCACAATTGTAACTAATTACTTCAGCGAATTCATATTGGCATGGCAACAAATGCCAAGAGAAGTGCTTACTCCTAGGGATTAAGCGAGCTGTTCCCACAGAGATGAGCTACATAAAATGGAAGACTTTATGAAATTTATATACCCTAAAATTCAGGAAAAACTTCTTAAGTCGGAAAACCATTTTAAAAGGTTCAAAAATAAATATTAACACATTCAAAACATTTAGTTTTTAACTGTTTTGGTCAGAGTTTGGTTCATATTCTTAGAACTGCGACCTCCAGCAGTCTGTAAATCCTCTACTTCCGGTGGAAATGGCTTCCAAAAATTTAAAATTATATCAATAAATTAAAAACTCCTTAAAAATTAAACGAACCGTAACTTTTAACTCATATAGCACTCGAATTTCGGCCTCCTAAGCTGGTTTCCCCCCCGAAGTTCCCTGGATTCCTCAAATATCTGATTATAGGATGTGAAAAATTCGCATCTACCTGATCTAAAATGAATTTAAGTTGCAGAATATTGAAGCTACAAGCTGAAACTAAATCTACTTCTGAAATTTAACACTGGATCAATGTGAATAAGAGGACAATTAGTGATTTGGATTTGATTTAGTTTTAGCTTTGAAAAAAGTCCTCGAATGGTTTTTAAATTCGCTCATTTGTAGCAATTTCTGATTCAATACCAATGGAAAAATGTGAAAATTGTAAGTGAGGGACACTGGGTATATCGAATTCGATGCCATTGCCATGGTTATTTCTTACAGTTATGCAAATTAACCGCATAGTTAACCAGTTACCCCCATCTGGAAGTATCTCTGTGGCGATTCTTATTACTCGCAAACGAAGCGAAGCTCATTAAATTGATAAGCCGCCTCTGACTACTGAGTGTGTGTGTGTGTAAGTGTGTGAGGGGTGTGCGTGTGTGTGTGTGTGTGTGTGCGGTTTGGCATGGTGTATGGGCAATTAGCTGAGAATCGGGAAACGAGAGTACACTCGGTGCACGGCTCTTGGTCTGGGGTTGGCATTTAAATTGCCTTGGTAATTAAGCGGCGTTGTCACCTTGCCACCTTGCCACCTTGCCACCTTTGAGACCTTCTCCCATTCTTTATACTCCCCCTCCTTCCTGCCTCTACCCAATCGTCCTCCTCCTTAGTCATTCTGCTTCCACTTTTTCTTCTTCTACGTCTCACATGAAAAACTTTTATGCCAACTTTTAGACCGAAGTTTATATACCCTTTGCCATTAAATTTAATTATGTTGAAAACTGTATTTTTGTCGCTCTCTCTCTCTGTCTCTTTCACAGTTAAACGAGAATCCTAATTATAGTCTGTCTCATTTACACTCAATATTGGTTATAGAGTTGTCTCTCTCTCTGTATTTGATTCATATTGAAGTTTGAGTTGTATCCACTGATTGACCCTCTCCAGTAGGGTATAGAAAAGTGGAAAGGAATTTATATGTATTTATATTGTATGCAGGGCAGAAAAAACTGGCAGCAAACAACAACAAAAAGTTTAAATTAGGCGTAAAACAAAGGCTGGACAACGGGGTAAGTAAAAATGACATTCAAGGAGCAGGGAAAAAAAAACTTTATAAAATTCAAATAGGAAACTTTTCGCAAAAAAGCAATCTTTCAAGACACAAACTCCCCGCATCCAAACAGACTGAACGGAACGAATAACTATATATAAAAATATGTATATATATTAATTTCTTTTTTAAATTGAATGTCTGTTAAAAACATTTCTTAAACCTTTTACGATTCTCTTAATAGATCTCTCTCAATTTCTATTAGTTTAAAATATAAAATTTAAATTTGTGGCCTGGTAAAATGTTTTCTTAAATGTCTACTTGTCATTTACTCTCAATTCCCCCCTCAATTGTTGTATTCTGGTCCCTTGTCAACAGAAAGAGAAGCTTTTCGATGGTCAAAACGGATGGGAAATGCATGAAAGTGAAGGAAAATATCTCGGTTAGTTGAGTTTTCCTTTTTTCTTTTTTTTTTCCAGCCTTAAGCTTCATCAGCGCCAACGACTGGTCTGGACTCAACTTGTTCCCATGACAGTTTTCGCCCAACAAACTCTGTAAATCCGGCCCCCATGGAAGGCAAGCTCCGGAGGCAAACACGTGTCCCCTTTCCCTTTCCCGTCTCTCACCTTTTTTTCAGGTGACTTAAGCTGCTCTCCCGCTCTCGCATTATGGGCATCTCTGTCGCTCTTGTTGTGTGAATATTTAATTAAAGAAATTATGGCACTAAAGCCACTAAAGAGACGAGGAAATGGAGGAAATGGAGGAAGAATGCGACACCCGGGAGACGCAAAAGGATTGTGTGACTGCACCTGAGCATTGGCTTACCTTACCGCACCTAACAACCGAAAGAAGAAGTCGCCATGGTAAAAGTTGGATCAATAAAAAGTCTGAGAATGCGGCATTTGATTCCAAGCAGAGGATTAAGATGGTACGGATATGGTTATTCATGATGATGATCCGCATTTATTTTCGTTTTCTCATCTCCTCTCATTTGCTGCTAGCCACCCAAAAAGAAGCTATCGAAGAAGGAGAAGGCCCGCCTGGAGGCCGAGCAGGCAGAACTCTTGCGCATTGAAATGGAAAAGGAGAAGTCAGTTCACATCCCACATCCCAAAACCCACTGACTCTGACTCTGACTCTGAATCTCATTTTTGGTTGCAGATTGAAGAAGCTGGAGGAGGCACGTCAGCGTAAAAAATTGGAAATGGAACAGGCGAAACATCGACAGCAGCAGGAGGTGGCCGAAAATCGATTGCGTCGCTCCCAACTGAAGGATAGCATGTGGTTTTTCGATGCTGTCCGCTTGGCCATTGAGGCCATCAAGGATGGCGAGCGTCATGAACGCGATTGGGAGAAATTCATGCGTTGCAATGGCCTCCCGAATGCGGCCAGTCCCAGTGATTTGCGTAAATACATTCATCAATGGCATGCGGATATTGCCCAAAGGCAAAAGGAGTCCAGAAATTGGTTGCTACGCACCGATGAGCGGACCCTCCTTACCCAGGACTCTCTGGTTGCAGACTTGACGCGTGTATCGCTCCGTCAGCAGCAGGGAAAACTGGGTGATGTCTATGCGCAGCGCATCAAGGAAGTTCTTGGTGTGAGTGACATGTCCGTCTGTATCAACATCGAGATCTCGAAGAATATAAAAGCTAGAGCTATCAAATTTGGTTTGTAGACTCAGGTGGTGTGTAGGCAGACCTAGTTTATTTTTTTACACGCCCCCTTTCCGCCCTCGGTATTCGATAAAAGGTGAATACAAGTTATGAATATTAATCGTGCCATCAAACTTCATAAAAATCGGAATAACAATGGCCAAGTTATTCGTAGAAACGTTTTGTACTCACGTGGCTGTTAGCCGGTAGAGGGCGCCAAAGTGCTCGTGTAAGAACGATGCAATTCGTTTGGAGATCTTTTAGAGCTTTACAACTAACTGTTTTAATGATTTGTGCTTGTAATTCTCAACTTGTTTAAGCCTAAAATAAGTGGGATACCCATTCAAAATTCGTCGCTCTTTCCAGATACTAAATGAACTAGACGATATGTTGCCATATAAACAGCGTTCGGCTAATGTGGCCGCCGATTTAGTTAAACTGAAAACTGAAATGAGAATATTTCTTAAGCAGCATTTAGATGAATTCACCTACAAGACTATGTCGCACATTGAACGTGATATGGAGTAGGTATATACACATATATATTTGCATTGTATACAATGTGAATTGTTTTTTAGAATCGACAGACCCGGCGTCTCTAAGCATATCTACAGCTCGGAGGTATTTCAAAGTTTCATTTGGACCTTCTCCAAAGATGCTCAAATGTAAGTTTGTCTCTCTTGCTCTCTCTCTCTCGCTCTCTCTGAATGACTTTGACTTCTTTTAGCGCTGTCAATCCGAAGGCTCGTATAGGAGAACAATCGGCGCACAATGAAATTGATTTTCCCACTATTGAAATGCAAATCTCATTGCCGCCCACAGTGCGCTTACAGAGCTCAGCGCTGCGTGGACTTTGGTTAAATTACGATCATTTCAGCGATTATTGCAGCAGTTTTCAATTAAAGCATGCCCGCTCAGAGAACGCCAGTACGAAGGCTCTTCAAGAAACTACACGATTATTGAAACGCTTCTTTTTTTTTGGCAGCTGTGCTCAGGCAAACGAAACGCGAATGGCGCAAACGTAAAGAGATTCTACAGGCCATGCTGGATGAGTGCGGCCGAGATATACCGCTCTCGGAATTGGAACAATTGACACAGGATCAGCATTCGACCAGCTCCCAGCCGCCGAAAGAACGTACCTACGATGTGGATAAACTCTATGCCGAATACGAGGATGAACTGAATAAGGCTCGACGACGAGCCATTGGACCCGAGGCTTATGGCATGCTGGAAACGGATGTCAATTTGCGTAAATATCGCATTATCGGTGGAGTCTATTGCATTGATTTTCTAGAGACGCCGCAACAGGATAAACAGCTCAATGCCAGATCCTTCATTCGAACCAGTGAGTGCTGCGAGAACCTTTTCATTAAAAGTCACCGATGAGGACCTTCTTTCCCTTTTGCAGTCATGGTGGCCAATAGTTTGGTCCACAAGGAATACTATCAGACGTATAAACCGCCGCCGCCTGTTCTGCCCGGAGTGCGACGTCTGCCCGAGGAAATTGAGGCCGAGATGCGTATGATTGAGGCTGCTCTGGACAAATTGGCATTGGTCACTCTACAGTAAGTGGCCACAAAATGTACTCGCTCGATAATCTCGCTCGCTCTCACACAGATTACCCGATTCGGTTATATGGTTCGAGCCACCGATAGCCTGCCGCTGGGAGACACATGTCGAGACCTTTGAAATGGAGCTGGCCGATGGCGTGAAGCCTTCGGCAGCGGCCACTTCAGTTGCTGGCGCTGCCACTGCACTTGGAGCTGGGGCCACAGCCACGCCCACCGAAGCCACACCCTTGTCGACAAACGCCCAGCCGAGTCCCCTGAAGAGTTCACCCCGCTGTCCGGTTCGCCTGAGGTCACAGAAATCGGATTTGGCCCCGCCATTGCGAGAGATCAGTGACTTTAATCTGCGTGCCATACCCAGCGATGTGGATCTGTATGGATTGGTCAAGGATTTCATAGTGCCGCGTTTGCCGCAAGGCTTCTGTGTGCGCCTGGAACAGCAGACGCCTCCGGTGGGCGGCATGGCCAGTGGGAGGCAACGAAAGGTCATGTTCCTGGCCCGACAGACACACGTGCGACTGGGTCAGCTCCAGAAGCCAGAGATAGTCATCAATCCGGAGCAGACAATGGACGCCATGCAGTTGGATCAGGGTTTGGGCATTGGACCCGACTTCCTGGACACTGATGAGCCAGCGGAACTCTTTCCGCCGCTCTGCTTCGACAAGTTACTCAAATTCCGACAATTGCCGACGAACCGTCAAGTGGGCCGGAGTAGCCAATGTTATCTCTTCTCCCAGCTGATCGAGGATATGGATCGATTGTGGCGTCTGCAGTTGCCAAGGGAACAGCAGGAGGAGATGCTGCAGCAGATATCCGAGCAGCTGTCGCCAACTGGCTCCGAGCATGCCGAGGATCAGGATATGGACGAACAACTGACCGACGATATACGTCCACTTAGCCACGAGCTGGTGGAGGTCCTCCAGCCGGCTGCGGCCGCTGCAGCCTTTGCCTATTACACGGGCATCTCCTTTGTCCGGGACTCTCAGCTGCCAGACGAGATCGGAGGAGACCCAGAGACCCAGATGGGCAAAACCACCTCGAATAGCATGGACAGCAGCAGTGATGATGACGATGCCGACGATGTGGACAGCCTGCTAGAGTTGCTCGAGGCCGGCAAGATCGCAGCTGCTGGCGACTCCACAGCGGGACACACATTGAACGAGTTTCTATCGCGAAACAGCCAAAGCGACAACACTGACAGTGAGGCGTAAGTTCTATATATGGAAATCTTTACGCCCAAGTCTACAAATTTCATATCGAATTTAGACGCAGACAAAAGCAAACTAATCTAGCCGCCATTACCCAAGGCAAGTGGAGCACACGTGATGTCCACGATACGAAATTCAATGAGGACAAACTATCCATACAATTTCGAACAGGAAGAATGGGTGAGTGAAACGACTGCTTTTCGCCCCCTAAAGTAGGCATTAGTTTCTATGAGGTGCTTAGTCATGTCTTCCTGGCATTAATCTTCTTCATTTTGAATTACGTTTCAGGTATTTTTGGTTTCGCTCTCAATAAATATAGCAATATGCCCTATCAGACTTGGGATCTGAGACCGGATTCGAAAAAGTAAGTGACCAAGACAAAACACGATGGTTTCCCCCTGCATTGTTACTTTTTTGAGTTCTACTTGGAAAACTTGAAATATTTTAGAAACCTCGAAGAAAAAACCGAAAAACTTAAGGGTAGAAATTGGATTTTTTCTTAATTTTGACTCAAAAGTTCCCCAAAATATAGATTTCGAGACGATTCTATTCTAGGAAACTTTGCTTAAAAAATCTAGTTAAAATATTGAAGATATCTTAAATGGAGAGACTGATGAAAAATGTGCCTTCTCTCTAAAAATGGCAACTTTGATGGTTAAATAAACCATTTTGTATGAAATAATCACGATAACTCAAAAAAGTAATGACGTAGTTCGATTCGTAGCAACCGAAATAGGGGGAAACCAACGAGTTTGGTCTTCTCAATAGTATATTTAGTGTATTTGTACCTGTATTAATTTTATTCCTCATAGTCCTGGAACCATATTGTTTAGCTTCACCGCCTCACTGATCAGTTTGGATATGACCATTACGGCGGAGGGTTATACGGTGAATAATTTTCAGGGTGGCAGCACTCAGGGCATAACCGAAATGATTGGCAAAACGTTGTCGCTGAACGAACTGAAAGCCACTCTGATACTCTCCGCTGTGGATATATTTCCCGACGAGGATGCCTTCTGCTATACAGAGGGATCGTGCGAGAAGAACTATGTAATGGAAATGCATTGTTATGCCTGTCTGTCGACATTGGCCTTGTCGCACAATTTCAGTTGGTCGCGTTGGAATCTCTTGGCCGGTTCGAGGACAGCGGTGCTCTTGGTACGCGAACTAATTGAGGGCAAGAAAGTGCCATACTATTCGACCTTATTGGTAACGCCGTTGAAGACATCGATCATCGATTGCACCGAGGTGTCGGCGAGTTTCAATGCAGTCGGTATTCCCGGAATGGAATATTACGCCGATCTCTATCAGCTATCGCAGGCACATGCCCAGCCAGTGAGTCTGGAGAAGCAAAAGATCATGAATCCGGTACTAAGGGATAATGTGGCAAGAATTCTAATGGGCATAAGACCGTTGAGTTTCTGTTAAAGCGATTTTAACGAGTATTACAAAGTAATCGATATATTTAGATATCGTTTTTGCTCAATTTACATCGATTATTTATCGAAAATAAACTGAAATCACAAGCAAATGGTTTCAATTAACTGCAAAACCTTTGAATGATGAAGGTTTTTAAGAAGAACAATCGAAAATTCGCTCAAAAGCCTTACTCATGCCCCGCTCTAATATCTATCGATAGCTACTGACGATTTCTTATCAATGTATCGAAAATTTATCATTCTCTTTTACAATTTTAGAAATAAGTAAATAAATTTATTACATACAACTATTATTTATGGATAATTTACGATTTTTCCGACCATTGCTGACTATTGCTCAATGCTTTCGCAAAAAAATGCAGAGAAAAAGGACATAAGTATCTCATTGTCAGCGAAATTTTGGTTATGTATCCTCCTTCTTCTGTCTCAGTGGCAAATTAACACATTCGCAGTCCGAATTTATCCCTTAATGCTCGTTCGAGTTTGCCTGTCTGTCATTTTAGGAGAGAACAAAAACCCATTCCCGCCTCCTGCTAGTGAAACGAACGTTGCAAAGATATGGGAGAAGGAATGAATGAATGATTTTTGGTTCGCAGCGTGTGCCTTCTGAAGGTCAACCACCAGCAGTGTGTCGTGTCTGAGGGTGTACGCACACAGCAATTGGCGCCAAACTGTCTGCCAACTGCCAAATAAATGTGAAACTGGCGCTTCTGGCGCTTTCTTTTCCTCATTTCCCCGCCATTTATTTTATTGCCTTTGAGGTTAGTTATGTTAATGAGCGAATACCTCCTCATACCGCCCGCCCGCTCACACGCCCACCCACTGGCTATTAACAGAGAAGAAAAATGCTAAATTTAATTGAAAGTTCAAAGTGTTTTAATTAAAGTTATTTCGATATTTAAGTAGTTTAACAAAATCGGGTACGTGATTTTGTTAAAATACTTCAATATCGAAATAACTAATAATAATAACAAAAAAAAAAAAAAAACCCCTTTAAACATTTTAGTTTATGATTTAGTCAAAAAAATAAACTTAATGTTTTACATGTTTTTAAAGAGGCTTTCGAAATGAAAGTTTGATCACCAAAATGAGTAAAATTGAGTGAAATATTTCCCGAAATACTTAAATATTATAAGACTAATTAGCTAACTTTTTACACTCGGGACCTAAAGGTATTTAAGTTAATTGAAAAACTAGACTAAACCCGCTTAATTTCATAAAAATCGGGTTAAAAATAGCCGAGTTATGTATACAAATATTTTCTTCTGGTAACATTTAACGGGCATAGTTAGCCGCTTGGTGCGCTAAAGTGCGAAATGTCATGTGTTTACTAAACAGGAATTCTGTGGTTTTATTTTTTGACAAGTTTAGCGACCTTTTTTTGTTTAAAAATTATATATAGCAGGCTGGAGGTCTTTTTATGGGAAGCAAACAAAAAGCGAGCGCTAGTTTTATGAATTTGAAGTAGTTTTTTCACTTGGTGCAGAATATATCAAACTTACTTCACCTTAATACATGATTCCTCAATCCCTAAGCTGACTAAATTTCTGCTATATCATTTACATTGGTTTAAATATGTATTGTTTGCATAAATATATTTAATAAATCAATTTTAAATATTAAATTTGAATGTTTTCAATAGATTTCGGATAAAAAAGTTTGAAAAGTTTGCATTTTCTTATGAATCGTCGCTCTTTCGTTGTATCTCGTACATGATTGCATGAATGTCGCTCATGTCGTTTTGAATTATGAAACATTTTTGATTGCGGTTTGTCTGGTGAATCCCTTTTTATACTATCCATGACCAACAGTCGCAGCAGCAGTGCCCAGAGGGAACCTACTCTATGGAGAGGTAACCACCTATGAATTTATGTTATGTCTATACGTACGTACATACATGTGTGTGTGTGTGTGTGAGTGTGTGGGGGGAGGGGGGTGGCAGGTATACTTTTTTGTGGTACTAAGTGCAAACTTCGTTTCCGTTTCCGTTTTTGACACCTGGCCCCATGACCATAACCGCAACAATAACAACAACAACAACAACAACAGCAGCAACAAGAGAACAAACACCGAAACACATTAGGCAACAGCAATAACAACATTGTGGTTATGTAGAGGAACTGGCTGCCGTCGCATACCTCATCCACACTTAACTCCCCTTGCCCACCACTCTTTGTCCTGTGTCCCTGTCCTCATTTGATTTACGCGCCTTTCGAGTGTTGAATGTCATTTGGGAATTTTCCATTTTAGCTGTGTACCAGTTTCCCTCTCTCTCTCTCTCTCTGTCTCTCTCATGCTGTCTTTTTCTCATACACATTCTCGTTTTTTTTTTTCTCCTAGAATTTATGTTGTGATTTTTTTTCGTATTGCACTTTGACCCAGCTGGATGTCAACTCACTTGACTCTTGAACAACATGACCAACATTCACACACACACACACACACACATACGTACACACATCTCGCTCTCATCTTTTCAATTTGTAGCTTCATTCATTCATAATGAGCCCAAAAGCTTCTCTGTTTGTGTTTGCCCTACTACTTCTTTGACTCTTCTTTTAGCTGACACAGTTTTTTTTCTGATTTTTTTTTTTTTTTTTGGACCGCTTTTGTTTCACGCCTAGCCATTTGAAATGTAGAAAAGAAGGCGCTAATTTGCCTCCCCAATCCTTTGGCCAACTAACTGCTAATCCCTCTTTATCTCACTTTGCCGCCTCCAACGCTCTCTCGCTCGCTCTGTCACATTATAACTATGACTTTGGCTTTTCGCTTTTTGGTGGCCTTTCAACTTTGCTCTAAACTTTTCTCTGACTTTCTACCAACGATGATGACCTTTAGCCTAAACGAGTACGTTCCCAACAATCAAACAAAACCAAAAAGCAAAAAGAGGAACACTAAGCTGTTAATGTATCTTCAACATAAATTTTGAGAACAATAAGAGAATCATCCAATATCAATGAAAACTTTTGAGAAACTTTTGTCTTTTCAAAATATTTATGCCCCTTGGAGATTTCATTATATCATTTCTTTAATAACTGACAAATTTATACAAAAATACATGTAGAGATAGCAATAAGAGATATTTAAAATATACTGTGCGAAAAAAAAAATATTATTGGACTGTTTCATAGAATTAATCAATTCTTAATAACGGGAAGATCGATACTAATCAGGATTACAAGTATTTGTGATCAAAAATAAAAAATCAAATAAAAAAAAAATTATAATAGAGTCCTTCGATAAAACATATTGCATAAATCGGTGCTGATTTACAGAATAGATGCCTCAATATCAGTTATTATTTTAAGGCATTGTTTAAAGTGAGAAACAATTGGCAGACAAGGCCGTTAATAACTAATAACCGTTTCATTTGGCTACAGCATCACAATAAAAAGTTTTTCCAGACTCATTTTGTTATTGTTTGCTGTTGTTAAAATCTACACACATACATATATATTTGCATAAATCTAGTCATATTTTGTTTTTTATATGCAAGAACAAAAAAACGAATAGGTAAAACCCATTACCTGGCATTACATGTGTAAAATGACAAATACAACTATGCCAAATGACTATATATGTATATACAAATATAGGTGTAGGTGTGTGTGTTTGTGTGTGTGTGTGTACTTTAATCAAGACAGCCAACACACTAAAAATGTTGCCCGGCTCACAAACAATAAATTTTCGTTGCTAGCTGAACACATATGCACTTACACACATGCGTTATTTTTGCATATGTACATATATACATACATATGTCTGTGCGTGTGTGTGTGTGTGTGTGTGTAATGCTTAGCTATTGTAACATATGAAAAGCAGCAACGGTAACAACAACAACAACAGCAACAGCAATGGCAGAAACAGAAAGCAGCAGCAGCCGTTAAATCCGCCTGCTTCGCACAAAAGTATGCTACGTAATTTAAGTTAATAGCCGCCAGGCTCTCCGACACTCGCACTCGCACACACACACACTCATACACGCTCACATTACGTGCATACATACGTTTGCTGTTATTCGCATTCAAGTTTCCCCACGTCTGTTCAAATTACAATTCATTATGTACAGGTGGTAAGTGCGAAAGAGATGGCCTTAGCGCCATGACGTAAGTAACAGCAAAAAGCAAGACTTTGCTCCCAGCTGAAGCTGGCTTAGAGAGCTAAACACAGTGAAGCTAAAGCAGACTTTCGCCTGGCGGCGCAACAAATTCCCTAGAAACTTATCACAACTTATCACAGGGCGATCCGCAAAAATATATTCCAAAAATCAAAAACAAAATTCGGAGTAAACTCTAATGTAAATTTAAAGAAATTACTTAAGCTAAATTCGATCTATCGATATTAGGGCTAGTCTTTAAAAATTTTAAAACAACTTTTGCAACTAACTTGACTAACTTTTTGAACTTTGATGGGCTATTCCGCTTAAGAGAACTTATACCTCGATTTATTTAGAACTCTACAACTCTTCCATCGTGTATATAGGGTATAACATAAGTTCTAAAACCAAATCAGGGCATTTTCTTGCAAAAATGTTCGTTTTTCTTGCTTATTGTCACTTTTAGCAATTTGCGTCAAATTTCGAGTTTAAGTGTCAATTACAACAAGAGAAGAAAAAAAAAAAAAAGAGAAAATAGAAAAAAAACGAAGTGAATGAAGCACAAGGAAAAGCAGAAGGTGAACAAGGGAGAATGGAATGAAGGAAGAACGAGATGAGTGGCGGCTGAGAGCGGCGGTTGAGGTGAAGGAGGAAGAGGAGGAGGCGGCAACAACAACAACAACAACGACAGCGGTAGTTGGATTTGGTTTGCCGTTATTTCTTGTTGTTGCTGTTGCCTTACACCTGTCTGCCTCTCATATAAGAACCACTTCTCTTTTCCTCTCTTCGTCTCTCACACACACACACACACACACAGTTACATAAATTTGTGCATGTGTCACGCTGACAGCTTCAGGTTTTTTTCTTTTCATTTTTGTGTTGTTGTTTTCTCATTTTTTTTTTGCCGTTTCGTTTTTAACCTCAATTTGCACTGAAGCTGAGCCCGAGATGCCTGAGAGATGCTGGGACCGCAGCACCTGCCTTGAAATTTACCTATGTATGTCTGTCTGCGTGTGTGTGTGTGTGTGAGTGTGTGCTTAAAATTTGACTTGCCTTTGCCTTGCTTGACAATGTCGACAACGTCGACGACGACGACGACTTTTGACTTTTATGCGTTGGCATTTTGATTACAGTGCCGCCACCTAGCGACGGATAGCAAAAATGAGCAGAAGCCTGAGGGGGGCAAGTGTGTCTTCGTGCAGCTGCACAGGCAAAAAAAAAAAAAAAATAAACCCAAATGAAAAAAAAAAAGTTTTTGTCATTCATTTTAGTTTCTTTTTTCTTCTTTTTGGTCTTGCACATGCAAACCACATGCCACATAATGTACATATATATATATCTATGTGTGTGTGTGTGTGTGTGTTTGTGTACATTATTCCACATGAGTTTACCAAATTGCATTCCACAATTTATGTATTTAATTTGAATTGTTGGCTTTAAACCGCAAGAGTTCGAAGCGATGCAAAGGAAGCCCAGTTTTTTTGCTGATGTTATAAAAATCGTCGCTTTCTTTTTTGGTCTCCCTAAAGCTCACAGTTAACTTAAAGTTATTATCTTAATATTTAATGGTAACTTAACGGTATATGTATTTCCAGGAAAAACTACTAGAATATTTTTGAATCTCATACTTTTTGGTCAAGTAGTTTTCAAAACAACTATTCAAAATCATAATCTTGTACTTTTGGAAGCTCGAAAATCAAGTTCAAAAACTTTTTAAACAACCTTATCGATTGTTTGTTAATTAATTCCTAATTTTAAAGTACTTTGTACGTTCTTAAATTGCAAACCATTTCATTGATTCAATCTCTCACATCGACAATTACGATATATTGAGGTAGAAATTTCACAACCAATCATTTCTATGGAATCGTTTTTGATAGTTTAGCCAAAAGTTGTTCTCACTATCACGAAATCGAGGCAATCTCTTATCAACAATAATTTTAAGGACTCGGTACAACAATATTAATTATAAGTATATATCGTTAGCGTTAATATACCCACTTTTTATAGGGTATATAGATAATCCCAAAAGCGAGCTACAAAATATGTATTTGTGCTTGGCTGAGTTGTTTCTCTCTTGTGTGTCCTGTTGTAATCAAAAGATTCTTTGCTGCTAAAGCAAAGGAAAGAGAAAGCGAGAAAGCGAGAGAGAGAGAGAGAAAGAGAGAGAGAGTGTATGGTATGGAGGCCATGGACCAAATAGATAAATAATTTGAGCATCTGCACGTACACACACGAGCCTCTACAAAAGCGAAGAAAACGAGATGAGAGAGAGTCAAAGAAAGAAGTAAAGAATAAAGAAAATTCCCAAGCTGATGAAAAGCAAATGACCGCAAATTGCCATGGGACTGAGAAAGTGTGTGAGGATGTGCGTGTGTGTGTGTGGGTATACCTTAACATATATGGATTATTTAACGTATTTAATTTTGCTTCCAAAACTCACCCACACAGATAGCAGCAACGTGCATTACAATTCACTCCACCCGCTTCCCGCCTCTCCTCTTCTCTTCTCTTCACTCATCCTCCCCTCCGTCTGCTGCTACTGCATCACATGCCATCATGCCACGCCATAGCGTGCCTAAAGAACTCAGGAACAAGAACAGGAACAATGTTCCTCCTGCTCCTGCTCTCATTCTCTTCTTTATAGCCACTCAAAAGCCGCACTCTTACGCCACCCCCCCCCCCATTCCTGCATTCAAGGAGGAAAGTTTCATACTCACATATCCTAGAGCATATGTACGTAGGCATTTCGGTATTTTGTGTGGCATTTTTCATACAAAAGGGGGACCATTAATTGGTTTTTTTCGATTAGTTTCAATATTTTAGGAAGCCGAAATCGAAGCTTTACTCAAATATTAAAGCCAGAGACAAACATATAAAGAAAATGAAATGAAATATACAAATTTTGACTTTGATCTGTAATTAAAACACAAAAGAAAATTGTTGTACAACACTGGGATTACAATTGGAAACATAATTCAAAACAGATACGCAATTTCTCTGGGCTAAGGAACAATGGAATAAAACTTCTCGGATCACTGACTAGCAATACCAAATGTTGTCTCTTTCTATCCTCCCGCACTAGCTCCACACTTTCTCTTTCTTTCTTTCTTTCTCCCACATGCCGCTTTGCACACACACACATACATACATGTGTGTTTGCCTGTTAGAAAATAATTAAAACTTTTTCGTGATTTCGTGCCAGTAGCTGCGATTTTTCTCAATTTAAAATGAATTCTGGCAGCAGCAACAACAACAACAGCGACAAATTGCTGAATGGGTCTACAGCTGCTGCCGGTGTGTGTGTGTGTGTGTGTGTGTGTGTTGGGGCTAACTTTTGAATCCATTAACTTGCTCTCTCTTTCTCTCCTTTTATTTGTTCCTTTCTTTCTCGCTTTGACTGCTTCACTTCACTTCACTCTGCTCTCCGTTTTGATTAGTTATTGCTGTAACTCTTGGTTTTCTCGATACCCTGTAACCACTTAATGTAAAAGGGTATACACGAAACTACATATTTCTCTTAGAAGTGTCGAAACTTTCTCATTTGTTCTAACAATTCCAGGAATATGTTCCTATTCCGAATTCCTATTTTAAACGAAATTGTTAACTACCCTTTAAGGCACATAACTTTACGCATCTATATTGATTTCTAGATCCATCACTTTTCAATTTTACAGGGGACTGTTCCTATCCCGAACTCCCATTTGGAACGAACCGCTTAAAACCCATTACTTAAGCAATCTTTTCAACCCAATCTAGAAATTTCGAAGACATATATTAAAGATATAGATCCATTACACTTCAATTTACAAATACCGAGAGACTGTTTCTATCCCGAATTCCTATTTCGAACGAAAGAATCTGATGGAGTTTCAGGTTCCTACCTATTTCAAACAGAATCTAAATAACTTAAACACATATGAATAAAGGTCCAAAGGTCTCCAATTTCTAAACACGATCAAAGATTGTCAAATTCTACAATTGGGAATTAATTCAATCCTTTCCCAAATTGCCTAATATTATAATTCGAGGGTATTTCAATGTCCATGACTAGCTAAGATTTCATTTCACAATATTCGTGCTGTCTTTTGATTAGCAGAAATTTTCCTACTTTCGCCCTTTAAATGCATTATTAGTTCTTTGTCTTCTTTAACTTTACCTTGCCCTGCCCAGCCCCCTGCCCTGCCCTGCCCGGCCATGCCTTGGGATTGGAAGACACCTGTGGCTTGGTTAATAGTTAAATAATCGATTTTTTTGTAGTATTATTTCAATTGCAAATTGATTTATCGATTACGATTTAAATTGAACAATTATATAAAATGCTAGTTAAGCTTAATTATTTCTCTCCCATTCGTCACTCTGATGTCGCCCGACGCGGCCAAACGACGCCCACACATTATGTGTGGGACTCTATAAATAAACATTATTTTTTCTTTTTTTTTTTTTTTGATATCAAAATAATAAATAAAATGGAAAATTCAAAGAAAAAAATAAATATAGCAAAAGCACACAACATTTTTTGATGAAAAATATTTGGATTTATATTGTTTATACATCTGTAATACACAGAGAAACACATCTGATTAAATGATATATGAAGTAAATGAATCGTTTTCGGAATTTTATTTAACTTTCTAAACAAAGAACTTTCAATCCGATTCAATGAATATATTTCGAGTTGAATATTAAGTGAGGTCCGGTCAGAGGAAGTCTTTAATGAGAGCAACTTCAATCACTTGACTTTGACTTGATTATAAAGTATATTTAAAAGTTGCTCCATTTTTAACTATTTTCATAATTTTTTTCTTTCAATTTGTAAACAATTTACAAAGTCAATGTGGGGTTTTTTTTATGGCATTTTCAATGCTCAAGTGGAAGGGGAAAGTTGTGCTGCTAATTTTTAGCAGCTTATCAAAAGACACGCGCGTACTATAAAATATCTTGGACGATGATGATAATGATAGCGATGATGATGATGATGATGATGGGCCCAAAAGCACATTGTGTGTCCTTCGATTCTTTTATTTATTTGGTTTTTTCTATTTTTTTTTTTGGGTGCGTCTAAACTCCTCTATAAATATCGGCGACAAATTTATTGCACCTCTGTCCAACTGTTTGTCTGCCCCTCCGTCATCCCCCTCCCCCTCTACATAGATATATATATTTTGTGCGTGAGCCTATAAAATTGCCTATATGTGTATGTTTGTATGTACCTACATATGTATCTAAGAAAATTAACAAGAGCAGCAACAGCCACAAGAAGAACATAAAACGTCTGCCATTTGATCGTTTCGTTTTGGTTTTTTGGGTTGGCCCATTTTCAATTTGTTTTCGATTTGATTTCGTTTGCCAATTTTCATGTGATTTTCCTCGATATGTAAAAAAAAAAAAAAAAAAAAAACTTTCGATCAAATTGCCGTAATTAATCGAAGACAATAATTTGCAACGATCTATGAAACTTTCAAACTTGACCAACTGATCTGTTAACCCAATCACATAGCTTTTGTATCGACGCCTTGAACAATTTTCGAGGTCATCCGAAAAAAAAAAATTTGAATCTTAAATTGAATTTGAAGGTTGCAGATTGGAAAAGCTAATTCGGTACGCGGACATTTTCCACGTTCTTCTGTTCAGAAAGTAAATCAATGTCTTCAGAACATAGATTATCGATTTTAAGGGCTGACAATCGAAGAGATATCGATCTGTATTTTAACACTTTACTTTGAACTTGATTATTTATTATTAAGTTTACTATTAATCTGTGCAAGGACACACACATTCAATTTTTAGACAAATATTTCGAGAGTAAGAATTCAGAATGAGGAACATTCAAATCGTTGTAGTAGACAGATTGTCTACTTCAACATGTTCTAGTTGAATTTATGGCTTAGTTTATGTTTTATATTGTTCTCAACATATTAATGTGTTGTCGAAAAATGTTTTGTAGCTGACATGTTTATGTCTTTCAGAGGAAATTGTCCCCACCGTCCTAATAGAGAAAACGTTTGAAATCAAAGAAAATCGATTGACTATCGGAAATTTTAGTTATTGGTTCGGATTCGCGAATGAGAAAATGCTTTCTTTTCTATGGATCATTAAAATTACTATAGTGAAACCAGGTAACTACATATCACTGAATCATAGGCGATGGAATGTATTTGACAGTCAAGTGAATTGAAAACTCTTTAAAAGAAACGAAAGAAAACTATCGTTAGATCTCTAAAAAACGAGATTTTCCTATTCCAGAGTCAATACTAAAAACTTATAGCAATAATTCGATAAAGTTTTTGGATAGATCTAAGCTGAATTCGGTAACAATAAATTCTATATAGTATCCTAGGGGAAAAAAGTTTCGATTTCGTTTGTTTTGCCTTTATTTTGAAGGCGTTTTTAATCTAAGAATGTGAAGTATTTTCTTCTTACTATCCAAATAAAAGTAACTATATCAAAAAAATGGTTTCTAACTGAAGCACATACTTAAAAGTCGAGTGGAATGTTCGTAATCCCCCAAAATGAGAGATATTTGTGTGCCTAACTTTGTTAACGACATCAATTAAATTTCGAAAAGGCGCAGCTAATGCACAAAGAAAACGAGGTGCAGGTTAATACCCTTGATGACCAAATGTTCAGATGAGAGTATTATGATTTAGTTGGCTCCAGCTCAGTCACAAAGATTTCAAACGGACAAAATACATATAATTTTGCTTAATTTAGAGACAAGATGGACTTTGTATTGATGATGTGTAAGTTGGGAAACATGTGTCTATTAATCTATATACCCTTTTTGCAAGGGTATGCAAAGGAGAGAAGAAAAAAAAAACAACAACAACACGTGTGTGGTATGAGCATGATGCTTAAAAATAGACAAAACGCAAAATGCAACCAAGCGACACATGCGAAATGCAACAACAGAAACAACAAAATACGGCCAAACAAAATTATAAATAAAACTTACATAAATTTAGAAAAAGCCTACAAAAAAGATACGAAGGAAACGAAAACGGAGCTACGAAGACGGAGACGTAGACGGACACGGAGACAGAGACGGAGACGGAGACTAAGCGAAGGCGATGTCATTTGTCGCGGCTGCTGTTGCTCCCAAAAACGCACTTTATTTTTGGAAAAAAAAAAACACACACACACACACACAAAATATACATAGATAGAATATGAAAACACAAACAGATTAAAAGACACTTGTATAATCAACAAGCACTTGACCAATATCTCTTCGATAATGGCAAATAATCTCTCAGATCCCATTCCAAATTATATCATAATAGAAACCAAACTTTCTAGGACCACGATATTAATTTTTACATAAGACTTTTTTAGACATTTCATTTAAAGACTGAACTTTGAACTGTCTTCTGGTGGATATGATGAATAGCAAAAAACCCTTCCTTTCAGGACTCCCTGTCCGTCTGTTTCTATCAATATTTGTGGTAGTTGTATGAGTTTTAAACTAATTTAAGTTCTGGAATCGAACTGCTATATAATATAGCTACCAAAGATTAGGACACTAATTAACTAATTAACTCTAAAGTGTTATTTATTTTGAGGTAGAACGATTTTGGTTAAAAATTATTTAGAATATCGTGTAAACCGATAATCCAGATGAGATGAAGTCATTATCAAATGGAACTTAGCTATATGGAGATAGTCTATACATATAATTTTAGTGTATATAGAGAGATAGAGCAATGGCAATGATTTTTAACCAAAAAGCAGTTTGAAATTCAAACAAATTTTCAATTTAGAATTTCCCTCGAGCATTTCCTCATCCCAAAATCCGTAGATGAAAATCTGTTTGTCCTTCTGTTCCTGCTGCTGCTATTGTTGTTGTTGTTATTTTTAGTATGGGAACAACAGGATATTGCTTCATTAAAATTTTTGTATATTTGTCGCGCGACACACGACTTCAACGAGGGACCAGAGAGAGATGGAGAGTGCGGGGGGAATGGGGGTATGGGGCGTGCAAGATAGAATAATGTGCACCAGATTGGTCAATTTATTTTGTGGCTTTCTGAAAACTGTGGCCACGTTGCATATTTAACGTACCCCCAGTTGTGGTGGCAGATTGTTGTTGTTGTCTCGTTTTCGGCTCGTTGTTTGTGTTGCATATGAATAAAATGTCCGACTGCCAGACTGTCAGCGGGGGGAGAGGGTGGGCGGTGGGATGGTTAAAGTGGAGCAGCAGTGGAGGTTGAATCAAATTAAAGCACGTGTGCAAATGGAATGAAAATATTGCACAAGCGGTTAATCAACAGAATTAACAGACTCTGGAGTAAGCTAAAAACCCAAACCCAAGCCCAAAGGGCAAATGCATAATTATGCACAATGACAGAAATGTACAAACATCGCTTACTCCACATATAAAAAAAATAAACTCGATCTGCCTGCAGAGCAAACGAGTCTACATGCCAAGTTTGGTAGCTCTAGCTCTTATAGTCTCCGAGATCTCGATGATCCTACAGACGGACATGTCTCAATCGACTCGGCTATTGATACTGATCAAGAATATATATACTTTATAGGGTCGGAAATACTTCCTTCTCCCTGTTACATACATTTTGGCGACTTTAATATACCATTTCATCCTATGGATGCATGGTATAAAAAGGAAGTGCATATTAAACTACTATTAATTAGTACTTAACGTAGTCAGATTAGGCAGTTTATTTGTTCCTTAAATAACGCGACTAATTTGGAAATCTCTTGAATTTAATTTATTTATGTCTCTATAAAGTTTAGTCAATCAGAAATTGCAACTCTCCAAAATTTCATCCATCTATTTCTTATCACATTTTTATTAATTCGAAATATGTAAGTTTCTTAGTAAATCAAGAAGTCCATATTGGAAATATGTTTTCAATTAAAAAAAAAAAAAAACTGACCTCATACAACAATCGCGTATATAATATCTATATAATTGTATATATATATTTTATCTATAAGCACTGGCACGCGCCAAACAACACCAAAAAGGATAATAAGCAAAAAAAAAAAAAAAAACAAGGAACCCCCCAAAGTGTCCAGCTAACAACGACCATGACGAAGTCTGGATACCCTTTTCCCTATGCTATACTATATTTCATCTGTTTTAGAGAGAGAGCTATAGGTATTTTGGTTATATTCGAAAACAATTTTCTGATCTGAAATATATATCCCTTTGGCCATAATGAATATACCCCTTTTTGTGTGCCAGTGTATAAAAAAGAAAATGAAATAAAATAAATATATAAAAAAAAAAGCAAAAAAGGAACAGTCAGTTCGGGAGGATTTCGGCACTTGTCTCTGCGGCAGCTTAAATATGTTGATGGAATGGATGGCAGTGGATGAGGATGGGGAGGGGGAGGGGGATGGGGACTGGTGCGCGACTGTTTGAGTGGGTTGGAGCCTTTTGGTGGTTTCGTTTGTCGGCAGGCTTCCATCCAACAACAACAACAAACAACAAAAATTCCAGGCACATACACACAATAAGCAAGTTAGACTAACAACAAGATATGGATATCGATGGGGGTGGATCGGGGGGGGGTAAAGGATGGGGCAAAAGCGGCTGTGTCTCTGCTGCAGAATGGGGGTGGGAGGGGTTTGGTGTACGCCTCTGGTGAGTCGTAAAATTGTGCGAAGCGGGACTCTTTTTGTTTTTGTTTGTTTATTGGAGCAGCAGCAGCAGCAGCAGCAGCGACAGGATAGAATAGAACAGGGATGAGGCGGGCAGCTGGGCAAATTAAACACAGCAAAAATGTTCTTCGTTTATTTTTTTCGCAAAAAGCAAACAAACGCATAAAAATAATATGTATGTGTGTGCGATGAAGGGGGGGGTTGGGGTCTGCGGGGAGTGGTTTAAGGGTAAGGAATGCTCAAATGTTTGAGGCCCGTCCTTGGCAAATTTTTGGGCAAAATCTGCTGCAGTTCCTTTTTCCCTGAACCTTTTCACAAATTTGCACACACACACAGAGAGAGAGAGAGAGAGAGAGATGAGGAGAACTGGCTCCAAAATGTTTATGGGCACTTTGCTTCGACCATGGGTCCCAGTCATAGGCGTCACTAAAAGGGGAAGGTTGTGGGCAGCGGTGGATGGGTGTGAGTTTGGCATATTTTCAATATTTCATCATTAAAAACAATTCTATAATTACAATTTTTGGACACATCTGGTCAATAGAGATTCGGTATAGATCAAATAAATGGAATGGATGGCCATTAAAATTTGTTTTTCGTTAAAAACTATTCCATATTTGATGACACCACTTCATTCAGTGGCAGAAAACCATTGGAGAAATTTTGGTCAGAGAACTTTATGAGGACGCCACTGTGCAAATAATATATTCTAAAATTCAATCTACTTGGTCGGGAAGTTTCGTATCCCTTCAGCTTCAGACAAGAATCAAGAGATAAGTTCTTATATCTGAGAAAGAATCCTTGGATTCCTCTTTCCCAATCCCCTTCTTCCCGACCCCCGGGCGGCTTGATGGAGTTCTTGACTACGACTGTGAATTATTTCAGGTCCCTGGATGGCCATCATCAACATCATTCACATTTACGAGGCAATGTGGTGGAGGCTGTTGCGCTTCCCTCACCCCTAGATACTCCCCCTCCATCCTTCCCTAAGCCCTTTCTCCCTCTGTCCCTTATTATTGTTGATTATTGTCAATGATTTGCTTTTTCGTGCTCATAAAATGCAAGCAAATTGAATTATTTTTTGCAATTAAATCTAAGATGGGGGAAACAAGGAAAGACTTTTTTTTTACACCAAAAAATTGAAAACCAAACTCGAACATTGAGAGATTCACTTGTCACTTTTTTGTTTGAGAATCATATCCATTTTATCACATTAAGTAATGGGAAAACTTTCCGAACTATTCCAACTTCTACTCAAGCCTATACTTTGCATTGCTGAATGGGAACTTAGAAAATCTAGATACAATGTATTTCCGATTTAATCCAACAAATTACACTCATTCCGCATAATAGTTTATAATATGTAGTGGAAAGTAGCAGTTTTAAGACAAGTTTTGCTTTTAAAAAATTACAATAAAACTGTAAACTGTACACATTGAATTGTTAGATCGAAAATAGAAATGTTTTCTTCAAGAGAAAAATGTTTTAAAGTTCCGAGAATGAAATATAATATACAGCTTGTAAGTTGGCACATCTTGTTCGCATACATAGCATACTTTGCGGCGTTGTAGATAAGATATTAAAAGAAATTGTTAAAATAAGTAAAGGGGACATAAGAAAAACACAAATATCTAAATATTTTTGTTTACGAATTTGGTAACTTGAAAAAAATAAATGAACTACATACATATATCATATAGAGATCTCGTAATATTCATAAATTTGTGATTTCAATGGATTAAAAGAAATTAAATTTTCGATTTTGCACTCACCTTATTGCGGTTTCTGTAGCTTTATTTAAGTCCGTAGGATTTACGAATTCCAGATGTTTATATATATATATTTGATCTTTTCTTTTTTGTGAGCATCAATTTGACAAGTTTTTCATTGATAATTTTTGTTCCTTTAATATTTTGTAGTATTTACTTTGATTACATAACCGATCAGAAGAATAAATACCGAAGCGACAGGCGAACCGACCATGCGAGAGACAGATAGAGAGAGAGAGAGAGAGAGAGAAAGAAAGAGATAGAGATTCAGAGATAGAGAGAGAAAGCAAGAGAGAGAGAGATAGAGAGAGATAGAAAATGATTTTGTAGTATCTATTTTCATATATAGTTTAAATATTTGTTTCTTCTCGTTTCGTTTAGTTATTTTTGTTTAGTTACTTAGTTTTCACTTTGATTCTGGTAGCTTCAAACTTGGCCAAGGCACTAATGACCATTATCATTTTCATGAACATCATCATTATTATTATCTTGAGCAAAAAAAATGCAAAAAAAAAAAAAAACAAACAAACACAAAAAAAAAAAGATAGAAAGGAATAAAACAAATTGAATTTCACTTTACAAGCAAAGGACACGCCCACTTTGGCTCACTTCACTTAGACTGACATTCCCCCACAAACACTCACATAGACACACACACACACACACACAGGCACTTTGACACTGACACTGACACTCGCGATTTCTTTTCAGTTATCGATAATTAACGGCCATTCACTTTGGATCTAACACAGATGAGGGGATTGAGGTAGGGGGTTATTACTTTTTGCTTGTCTGCTGCCACTGCTTCTTCTTCTGGTGCTGTTGCTGCTGCTGCTGCTGCTGCTGCTGCTGCTATTGATGCTGCTGCTGCTGGTGTTACTGATTTTACTGGTTCTGTTCCCATGGCGGCCGGCACCATCATCATCATCGTCCAATTGTTTCATTGCGGCCACTTGGACATTTCCAGCTCATTTAATGCGAGTGAGTGAGTGAGTCAGTGGATGGTTCCCCTTCTTAATAACTTGAACACAACCTGCTCCTCCTCCTCCTCCTCCTCCGCCTTCTCCTTCTTCTCTTTCTCCTTCTCCTTCTCCTCCTTCAACTACTTCACTTTGTTATGGGCTGCAAGAAACAACGGAAATCGAAAAGGAAACGGAAATTTTTTATGGTTTTTCAATAAATTTGCAACAAATTATGTGTCCAAAGTGGTTTGCTCTCTGGTTGGTTAAATCTTGTAAATGGTTTTTCAGTCTCATTTTTTCCCCATCATCATTTAATAAGAATTATTTACACATCATTTAATTTACAAAAACCAAAAATAAAAATTAACAGCCAAAAACAATCAAATAAACCAAATTGGAATTCTTCATTTACACACTGGCGCCACCTAGTGGTTAACTATGTACGAGAGACTGTCAAATAACTTAAATCCTATATCAGTAATTCTTTTTTCTCGCAGTTGAAGTTGATTCCAAAAGTTTTTTAGAATATTTTATGCAATTCTTTTGAAATAAATTAAGGTATTTTCATAAAAAGATGAAAATCATCATGGAAAATCACTTTACATACAACAGAATAATATTTTAAGAATGTTTAATCCATTTTTTGAGTATTCCCGTATTGTAAAGATTATTGAAAAGTAATTATTAAAGGCCCATAAAGGTTTAGAATTGTCCAATCATATCTAGAGAAGAGAATCCCCACCAACTAGGGTCATTGTCGTACATCTACCTAAATTTCTTAGACCACAATAGATCCCAATTGATCAAAGAGCCAGGTATATCTAGAGGAGTGTTTTGGAATTTGAAATGTTTGCCTTTTTGTTAGCTTTTTGTTGGCAAACATTTCAACTCCACCCCAATTTTCCACCTCATCATATTATTTTCTCTCTTCATTTTGGGCTAAAGAATTCGTTTTATTTTCCCTTAAGGGCCCTGAGATGCTGTCAGCATTCCCAACCCTTACTTCTTACTCCTTCTGCAAACTTTAAACAATTAAAGCCGAATTGAAATTGTTTCTTTGCCGTGCTCTGTAGTTTCTGTTTATATTCGCCATGGTAGACACAACATCTCCATCGCATTTCAAGGACATTTCCAATGTGAAGAATATCAAAATATCCATAATCAAAAATCCCATTCCACCTCACATTATGTTCTGCATGTGAAAACCATTAAATTTCCAAAAACCGAAGAAAAAAATGTATTCCAAAAACAAAAACTACAAAAAAAAAATTATGTATTACAAATGTGAGAGGAAGATATATAGTATACAAGATACGCTGGATTCCCTCATGGATCCCATATAGTCTAGTCGAGACTGTTATAAATATGAAAATTAATTTAATAATGCGATGCGTCGTCTGAAAAATATACACCTACATTGATTCATATACACACATATGTACATATATATATATAGCAAGATATAGGTACATATATGTACACACATATACATATACATTCATATGTATATGTCTATGTCTATGTAGATATATGAAAACGAACTGTTTTGGATTTTCAGTATTTACGTCACCAGAGTTTAATGTGTTTTTAAATATTAAAACAAAAACACCAACAACAAAAAAGAAAATTTCAAACAAAAAGCCAGCACCTACCTCAAAGATTCAATTCAACAGCCTAATAGCCTAATAACAGCATCCATCAACCAAACAAAAAAAAAAAAAAAAACTCTTTTTAAACAAAAAAAAAATCTACGAATATGCAGATATTTTTTTCTCGGTTTTTTTTCTCTTCCTTTTTTTTTTTTGTTAAGGACTCATGGCGAGGAACAAAATTTGGTGCACTTAAAAAATTTCTTCTGATTTATTTCTTCTTATTTTTTGAGATAGAAAGTTAATTTATTTTTTTGCTTTATTCTTTTTCGCTGGCTTTATATTAACCGTTAGGCTTGAGCTTTCTTCCTGGCCATAGGCGTTGCGGCTTAACGCGACGAAGACAACGACAACGGCGACGACGACGACGACAACGACAACGGCGGCAACGACGGGGGGGAGCAAGGGGAACAAGGATTAAACCTGCGACGGCGTTTTTCTAGGCTGAGTTTCTATTGAGAGGTTTTGAAAAATTTTCAAAGATTTTTCCAATTTTTTCATTTTTTTTTTTTAAATTGAATTGAATTTTTTTTTTTTTAATTTATAGAGGGGCTACGGGGGGCTACGGCTTAACGTTGCTGCTGCTGCTGCTACTACTGCGGCTAGTGCTGCTGCTTCTGCTGCTGCTGCTGATGCTTGCGTTCGCGTTCTTCGCGGCTCTGTACATCGCGCCGTATACCCAACGACTATTTGGCCACTGACGCAGCGTTTCTGGAGACCCCAGACGATGCAGAGACAAACCGCGACACGAAGGCCAAAAAAGCAAAGAAAAAAAAAGTACGGCTAACAGAAACAACTACGAGAGCGTAGCCGAATTGTTAGCGTCGGCGTCGACGGTAACGCAATTCTCGAATGCAGTCGGCGTCGCCGCTTTCACCTTGAGCTTTCCGTTTCGATATCGAAACGTATGTATGCTATTCTAAAGGTTCATGTCTTGGCTATCGTTCAAATTCTTCGTTACGCTTTTTTAACGGATCAAAAAAAGGTTTAATTGATTTCATTGGCATCCTAGTAGCCATCGGGATACAGATCGCTCCTTATCGGTGCGCGGTGTCCCCTACTGAGGATGCTCAACGCAATTCTGACTTGGATATGCCCACGCCCCATTGGTAAAAGAAGCGGAGGGGCGACTGGACAGTGGGGAGTAGCAGTAAGATTACGCCCATCCCACTACCGCTCATTGTCACAACGAAAACCCAATGGGAGCTATAATCAATAGTCACCTCAAGAGTTTGTCGTCGAAATTTATGAATTCCCCGTCGTTTAAAATTATTTTTTATTGCATTTCCATTCAACGGATTGGACATATTCCAGTAGCTTATACAGAAGCTTTTTAAAAGCTCAGACAAATTCCTTAAAGTCCTCGGCAAAAGTAACCCGGAAAAAATTCTGAAGTGAATTTATTTTTATGGTTTCTTTTTATTAAAACAAACGTAATCCGAACGCATGATTATCCCGTGATCTTCTCTGATCTTTAAATATTGTTCAACATACATACATATATGGAATCAATATATCAGAGTCAATCGATATTCATTGATCATGGTTTTAACTTTACCATTTACATTAATTACTTTTTCCCCATTAAAAAAAAAAACAAAAAATTCGAATTTCGTTTATAATTTACGAGTATATAATATATTTCAACTTGCTTATTGAACATGATGTTGTTGTTGTTGTTGTGTTGTGTTGTTGTTGTGTATATAAGTGTATATGGGGTAAATGGTTAAAAGGGAATCGGGTGTAGGAAGTTGGGCCTTAATTTGTATATATTTGTATTTTGGGACAGAGAGAGCTACAAAATGCACTGTTTGCTACTTCGAATGTGCTTTTTGTACTTATATTTTTGTTTATTGCAACGCTAAATTTCAATCTTAATCTGTGGGCAGTGCATTTTGCATCATTTTGCATTTTGCATGGGATAGGAAGAATCTATGATTTTCACATACAGTCTAATTAGTCTCTAATAACTAAGCATATCTAATATGTTTGAACATACACTATAAAGAACCAACTGGTTTTCTGGTTTTTGTTTTCGACTTCTTTTAAGTTCTTAGTGGCGCCTATATATATATATATATATATATATATATATATGTATGTATGTATGTATATATATGATTTTGTAACGGATATTTTTATTGACTGTTGTTGTGTTAAAACAAATGACATGACAAACATTATTTCTCTTGCTATCGGGCAATCACAATATTGTATATTTTTTTTATATATGTATATTTATATAGATATATATATATATAGAGATTATCATAGTTTTAAATCGGTTTTCATAAATTAAATTTAAAAAAAAAACGAACCAAACAAAAAAAACCACCACAAATTTCATGACGAAAACGGAGAAAAGGCACAGGAATATTACACACAGATTATTCTTGCAGGGGGGTGGGAGGAGCAGGTATGGAGGTGGTGTGGGGTTAGTTTGTTTTTGTCTTATTTCGGGATCTGATACTAAACCAGAAATCGTTTCGCTTAAGGCATTAAGAGTGCGCTTCAATGGTTTTTTTTTTGTTATATTGAGTTGAAACATAATTGGGTATACCGATATAAAACCAAAACACAACATCGGTCCCTTAATTCTAAAAACTGTTTAACCGTTTCTTACCGGAATCGTAATTCCACTCCGTATTCACGCATTGCATTGTATTTATCATCCTGAGGGCGGGGAGGGGGCCCTTCTTACGACTAAGTAATACATTCTGTGGGGAAGATTTCTCTCATTTCCTCTCATTTATTTGAAAAATGGATTTTTCGAGGCGGAAGACTTCATGGTGCACAATGTTTGACGCTCTAATTGAAAGTCATAGTCCAAGGATTTCAGTAATTTGGAGTTATCAGGAAATGAAGGTAACTGCAAGACAGAAGAAATTGGAGAAAGAACGATTGCAAGTGCTCATCGAGCTGCTTGGTTGACTGGTTGCTTGTTGATGGACTCACATCATCGGCTGTCCATTGGCTGATCGATTGCAACCTAACATCCATAACAAATGGCACACCCTCTAGTTCTGTGTAGGTTCCCAGAGTTCCCCCATAAATGCCATTGGCCCCACTACCTATTGGTCGTCCACCGGCCCCCACATTGCTTGCTGGACGCGGCGGTGCTGGCCTTTGTGGTGAATTGATTTGATAATGAGCCTGAATTTCCTCATAGTCATGATCTTGATTTTCCGTTGGCAATTGGGGCAGCTGCAAATATTAAAATTTTTAGCACAAATGAAGTTTATTGAAATTTTTAAACAATAATACAGACCGGTCCTCTAGAATTGCGATGACCCTGCAAATTCAAGCGATTTAAGGCCTGTTCTGCTTCACATATCGCTCCACCTGCAGCAGCTGGCACTGGCGGTGGCAATCGCATGGCTATGGCTCCAGTCTTATAGCATATTAGTATACCATTTATATCACCAGCTAGCTTAAAGCCATCGGGTGCTATTTTCAATTTCGAACAGAGTATAATGTCGGTCACTGCTTGAGTAACTGAACCCCGTTTCGATAACTTGTAGGCAATCTGACGCTTACGCCAGGCCTTCTGATCACTATCGGCAGTGCGAGAGAGCAGTGAGAACTCCTTGGGCGGTGGCACCTTCTCAGCAATAACCCTGAAAAACAAAGATTATGTTTTAGACAACGGGTAATCTTAAAACTATTACCCCAAAAAGAATCACCCGACCAAGGGAAGCAGTCGTATAACAAATAACTAAAGCCAATTATGATAAGAGAGAACTCTGGACAGACCACACCATTCCAAGATCAACTGTTGATCATTGCTTACAAAGGATAAGCGAAACTTTCCCAAAGAGTCTTTGGAAATCCCGTGGACTTGAATATGTTCTACTCATTGGGAAGGGCCGTTAATTGAAGATTTAAAAAGAGGTTGCGATCTCAATATCAAGAAAATGGTCCTTAATGTGCCAGGATACCCAGCAACGATCTTGGAAACTATGTAAAAGAGATGAATTGTTTTTTGTTCTGACGTTGATAAACAAATTCTTAAACATATTTTCAAGAAGGTGACGTGGTCGTTCTTTAAATTGTTCACAACTGTGATGAATTTCCTAAACATAGTAGAAAACCACCTCCTGATATATTTAATTGGCTGGAAAAATGTATATATTTCTATTCCTCAACTCACTTGAGTGTTTCGACAACATATTCGGGTAATCCCTCTGATTTGGATAAGCACAAATATCGAGTGGTTTGTCGACCAAATAATATATTATAATCACGCCATAGATCCGCATCGGCATCCTGATCGTAGGTACGACTGATGGCACTAAAATTCTTGGGGCAGCTGATTCAAAAAAAGAAATCAATTAAAAATCAATCAATTTTAAATATATTCGCTATTTATGTATGTACATACCGATCGGAATCTTCGACAATATGTAACGAAGTTATGGGACGATTATCGGGCAGGAAGCTCATTATTGAATTGAACACATTTGTACCGGTTGTAGAGCCGACGATTCCAATACTACCAGCAGTTCCAGTTCCGGCTCCAGTTCCTTCAGCGGCAAGAGGTGAGCCAAGCAAAGCTGCTGTGGGTGAAGCTGAATTGCAACTGCTGCCAGCAGCAGCAGTAACTCCGCTTTGTATATGCTTTCCAGCCTTGTTCATAATGATGACTTATCTAAAGCTTCTGTAGCACGTGGAATGGCGGGGAGATATAAGAAAGGCAAATATTAATACGAAAAATCATATCAGGTGAAGCAACGTACAGATGCTCTTACAATTCATTTAACTAGTTCATACGAATCAGAGCTATAAATCTTTATAAACCTCTAAATTAAACATAAGGACTTACTATGCAGGAAATGTATAATTTCTATGGAACAGGAATATACATATATACATATGTACATATATTTTTTTGTTTATCAAATACTTGCTGTTGCTTGTTTATAAATATGATATTACTCATTGTAAGAGTATTAAATAATCCATAAATATTTGCAATTTGCGAAGCTTTAGAAATCAAAACTGAAACCGAACGGATTTCCCCTTATACTTCAGTTCAATTATGATTCATATTTGGTTACCGTTACCAACATGGAAGCATCAAGCGGAAGGGGTGTCGGTTAAAGGGACAACAGCTGAAGTTGAATTTGATTCTGTTATCAAATTTGTGTTTTTTTAAGAGTTTCGTCACGTCTTTTCCGTATTCTGAAGATCAGAGCAAGATCAAAATTTAGAATCTTTTGTATAGTATTTCCCAACCCCCCGCATTGACCAGACTACGCCCCTTGGCACTGTCCACCTTCACTCCCGTGTCAATGCATTTGTGTGGTAAGCTTTTTTGTAGGTCGTCAGGAAAAACCAAGTTACCAGAAAAAAAAAAAAAGAGACCAAAATGCATACAAGTGAATGGAATGCAATGAAATGAAATTGGAATTGAAATGGAAATGATACTGCAGTGGAATACAGAATATTGTACAATCCATGATAGGAAACAGAGTCAAGAGGTGATAATAAAACGACAACAACAAATACAAATATAAGACAAAAAAGTATTCTTGTATTTGTATCACATTGAGTCATCCACAGACACAGGTCCATGCCACCATTAGCCAAGATCAGACAAAGACAAGGCGGTATTTTTTTTTAGCTTAAGCAAAGCATTTCTCTTCCGCCTTGATAGGGTTTCACTTACTACTCTTCTCCTCACCATCTCCCCATCCCCCTGGCCCACGACTTCCATAAATCAAATTATTTGCCCTCTTTAAATGTGTATATGTATGTATGTACATAAATAGAAAGGCGAAGATTTCAACCCAGCCCTGCCCGACCCCCACCCTGCCTGTCTTACTAAACAACTTCTAACTTAACTTGCAGGCTAGCATCACACACACGCACATTTAGACACATACACACATATGTACATGCATACACACACAGCCGTATAATTAATACTCTGTCTCTTTTTGCTTAACAATTTTGTTGTTGTATTAAATGTGCGGAGTTCTCATACCTTTTGCCTAGTGGCTAGTGAGCAAGGGACATCAATTAATTGCATTTAATTAAGAAACTTTTCATTTATCGTTGCTTTAGTTTTAATTGAAGAACAGATTTTGTTTGGTTTGGCAAACAACAATGAAATAGAATTCCGATCCGTTTGCTTTTTATTGTTGTAGCCCGCCGCCCGCAAACACACACACACGCTTACACAGTTGCGAACTGTCAGCTGCTTAGGGATGGCAGATAAATTTCTTAATCGAGTTATCGATTAAACGATTAATGAAAGAAGCGGGTAAGTGCAACAAATTGAAATCAGCCGAATGAAAATGTTTTATTTACGAATATTGAGAGAATTTTTTTATCTCAAATTATTTTATTTTTTTTTCCAGGCAAAAGAACTTACTTAAGTTGGTATGGCACTGAAGATTTATTTGGAACATTCTATTATGCCGAACATAACACATATCGATAACCCAACAACTGGTTCTGTGAGCTGGTTTTTTTAATTACAAAATACGCTGTTAAGTTAACAGAACTACTGTAAAACTAGCAGAACGTGCACATGTTCGGTTTATTTTGTTTTCTTACAATTGAAATTGCTTAACTGAATTTTGGATACAACAATGGGTGGTCAGGGGAAGATGATAAATCGCAAACGTAAATTCGTTGGACGCAAATCGGATGATCCAGAATTCGATCTAGACAAAAAGCACTTCAAGGTGCTTCACACGAATGCCACCGAGAAACGTTTGATCATTGTCCTCGAGGGAGCACAATTGGAGACGGTTAAGGTAGGACTGGGCAACAGCAATGATTTGGAATCCAATTTAACATGTATTCTATCATCCCCGGCCACGTGTTTTAGGTCCATAATACCTTTGAGCTGCTCAATTGCGATGATCATGCCGGAATAATGCGTAAAAATCAACGTGATCCCGGTTCCTGTCGTCCCGATATTACACATCAATGCCTACTCATGCTTTTCGACTCTCCGCTAAATCGTGCTGGCCTCCTTCAAGTGTTTGTGCGGACCGAGCACAATGTTCTCATTGAGATCAATCCACAGACACGTATTCCACGAACTTTCAAACGTTTTGCTGGATTAATGGTTCAACTTTTACATAAATTTCAAATACGTGCAAATGATTCGTCGCGTCGTCTGATGAGTGTTATCAAAAATCCCATTACCGATCATTTGCCTGTGGGTTGTAAGAAATATGCCATGTCCTTCTCTGGTAAATTGGTTAACAATCCCCGCGAACTGGTGCCCCATGGCGAAGAAGGCAGTGCCAACTATGATGAGCCTGTGGTTATGGTCATTGGTTCCTTTGCTCATGGTGTCCTCAAGACAGATTACACGGAGGAGTTGTTTTCTATAAGCAATTACCCCTTATCGGCAGCAATTGCCTGCTCCAAACTCTGTACGGCCTTTGAAGAGGTTTGGGGCGTCATATAAAGCTAACCAAAGTCTCTTCTTATCAATAAGTCACGCTTAATTTACATATAGTTTATATAGTTACAATTTATTTGTAAAATCCATGTATGCATAACTAAATCAGACAATGAAATTTTATAAAATTTGTAATAATCTCAAACTGAATCGTCGAAATCGATAATGGTAAAACTTTGAATATATGTTTGATCCATTGGGATGAGATTAAAACTCGTTTTTTTTATCCAATATTTCTGATAAACCAGAGGGGACTAACTTTTGGCGGAACGGATTTTCCTTGGAGAAAGTTCACTCTTTGTTTGGATTTTTCGATATTGCATTCACTTTATATTGATCAATCGGAAATAAGTATTATTATCAGCTTGTATTTTCAAGTACATACATATTTATACATATATATAGAGGATAGCTATGTATATTTTCTTTATTACTTTATATTATTCTCAATTACAAAATACAAAAGATGTTTAATTTAAAAAAGAAAACTTGAAACAAAAAAAATATAAATTTTAAATTGGAGAAATTTTCTGATAGATGCGCCTTTTTGTATTCTCCTGCTCCAAAGATTGCATTAAACGTACGTTATTATTTTATATGGGAACTCGACGATTCTGTGACGAGGCCCGATCCGATCCGATCCTCTCCAGTTAATTTTCATATTTTGGATCTTATTTCTAATTGCCATACGTCCCTGCTCCGGTGTGTTGCACTACTTTGCCGGCTTTTTGGACGTTTCGTTTGCCTTCTTTTCAGCTTCTCGTTTGGCGGCCGCCTCTTCACGCTGCTGGCGAATGAGAGCCAACCGGGCCAAATCTGCCTTAGCCTCGGTGGTTTTGCCTGCGGCATGAAGCTTCTCATAGCGTTGACGCGCTTTTTGCTTCTCGATCTGTTCGCGTTCACGGCGCGACAGTTCCGGTTTGTTCCCTCCGCTGGCACTGCTGCTGGCAGCGGCACCCGACCCAGAGTCGTCGATTTTAATTTGGGACAACTTTTGGGTGGCCTTTTTGGTCACACGATTCGGATTCTCGATCTCGATGAGAGAGGCCACACCCTTCTTGGCATCACGTGCTTCAGCCTCGGAGTCATCATCAGATTCGTTATCCTCTGATTCAGATGAATCGTCTCCGCCGCGCTGTTTTTGTCTTTGGGCGGCTGTTGACCTGCTGGCGGCGGGTTTTGGCTTGGCTTTCGGCTTGGATGTTGAGGCGGCTGCTTTTCCATCATCATCTTCATCGCTCCCACTACCGCTACTTGACTGTTCGCTATCCTCCTCGGATTCCTGTTGCAGTTCTTCCGGGGAAGTAAAATGACGGCTACGGCCTTTGTGGTTAACGAATTTTCCTCGTGGCATGATGGCAACCTGGAACTAAGACTGAGGCTGTATATATATATATGTATATATTTTATATATATATTTATACATATATATGTATATTGTCTGCCTATAACCCCAAATTGTATATCGATAAAGTGTATTCGATAGGTAACCAATCATGTGAAATGTTAAGATGATATGACACTGGAAGTTCAATAGTCAAAATCTATGGAGATGTTTTATGTTTTAAAATGTATTTCTTATATACATATGAAATGTTAAGATGATATGACACTGGAAGTTCAATAGTCAAAATCTATGGAGATGTTTTATGTTTTAAAATGTATTTCTTATATACATATGAAATGTTAAGATGATATGACACTGGAAGTTCAATAGTCAAAATCTATGGAGATGTTTTATGTTTTAAAATGTATTTCTTATATATGTACATATGTATGCATGTACAATGTACATGTACACAATAAGACATGTACTTTAGGTTTTTGCAAAATGTTGTGGTTAATATATGTACATACATATGTATAAATATATATATGTACCTCAACTTCTGGTGTTGTGGCGACCGAGGTCGATGATTAAAAAGAACGCAGTTTTTCTATTTGTTTTCCCAATATACATATTTCGATATTTCATGGGAATTTTTACACTGTATTGTCCACGTAAAGTTCTGAAAAATTTGTAGAAATTTGTATAGCATGATAGTTTGATACATGTACATTGTACATATATAATTAATACATCTTAAAACATAAAACATTTAAGTTCGATTTTATTTCATAGAAAGAATAATAACCCCAGTGATAACTAATTTAATTGTGGATTTTTCATCAAAACGCCATTTTTTTATTCTCATTAGTATGTGCATTCAAATATGTATGCATATAAATCAGTGAATTTATGTTGAATTAGGTTAGTGTTCATAATGTTCAATAGGTTTAATGTTCATGATACATACATATTTACCAACGTAGCTTACTTAATATTACAGTATTTCAAAAATTTGACAGAAAGCTTGCTGATTGTTAAAACAAATTTCTCATCCCCTAATAAATGTAGTGTCATACTGAAGCAATCGATTTCATATCTTAGAGGTATTTCGATAACTTTTATCGAGCACCGCTCTATTAGCACACAAAAAATAATCGGTAAACAACTTGGATTTTCTTTACTCTTCTAATTCTACGTAAATTTAAAGAATTTGCCATTTAAATATTTGCAAACTAAGCAAATTACTGTGGCCTAGGGTCATCGAAGTAAAAGGAATATACATCTAAGCTCCAAAACGGCGGCAACGATCTACAAAAAGCATTTCCCTTTTCCACTATACGACATTTTCCACGCTCCGCAGGTTCGCCATTTTGTTTCGTTGTTTTCATTCGTTCATCGTGGTCGTGGTTGTCGTCGTCGCTGTCTCTGTCGCTGTCGGTCGAACAAATTCACCACCAAAGAAGAAGGCGGCTGTCTCTATATTTACTTCGCTCTCTTTCTCTCTCTTTAATGACCATTTGACAGACAATGAGCGCGAGTAGGCCAGCTATATGTGTTAGGCGCGTGCGCCTCTCGTATAGATGCATGTGTGTGTGTACGTGGGCTCTGTGTATTCGCATTTTGAGTAATTTCGAACTGAAATTTTTGTATATTTGACGGCGACAACGGACGACGACTGCGGCGGGCTGCGGCTGCTTATAACACGGTTTTTTTTTTTATTTTTTTGTTACTCACAAGAAACAGAAACGCGCGTTTAGCGACAAAATCCTCCGTACGTATCGTGTTGTGTGTGTGTGTGGGAAATAACTTACCAAAAAAAAAAGCACAAAAAGAGAAAAGAAAACTACGCTAGAAAACCGTAGCACAAAAACCCCAAAAATTGTGGTAAATGTAAAAAAAAATTAAATTATATAAATTTTTGTTACAATTGTTTGTGAATAGTGAACAAATAATGGACATTTTACAAATATGCCTACAATTTAGCGCCAAAAAATGCATGGGATAAATGTGAGACTTCAGTGGACATGACAATTTTTCAATTTTTTTCTTTTTTTTTTTTTTGGTGGTGGAACAAAGCAAGCAAGCAGCAGCAGCAAGAAGAGGAAGCAGCAAGAGAAGAAGCAGAAAAGAGCTGACTGTGTGCGTGTGTGTTAGTGAGCCTTAGTGTATAATATTAACCAAAAGAGAAAAAAAGAAAACTTCTAAAAAACCGCCAATAACTAAAAATGCCAATAAATTTCAACCAACAAATTTTTAGCAATTTTGAACATTGTTATAAAATTCTGAAATTTTTCTTTTAATAAGCATTTTTATATTTTTTTGGTATTACGTGCTGCTGCTGCTTGAATGTGTGTGCATGTGTATTTGTGTGAGCATATGTATGTATGTGTGTGTTTGTTCGGGGCGCGTGTGTTTTTGCCGCCGCCGTTTTTACCGCTTACGTTACGGTGTGACGTTAAAAATATTTGACGTAAATGCGCGGCTAGCGTAGAGCAAATTTCTTTTTTTAATGTTTTACATTTTTTTTTTTGTTGTTGTTCTTACTTTCTACATTTTCTTTATTTAGTATAATAGTAGTAAAAATTTAAAGTGCAACAATTAAAGAGTGAAGAAAATAATAATAATAGTAAGCAAAGCAAAAGAAAAAAAAACAAAATAAAACAACAACAAAATTGTGTATGTTTCTTCTTCTCTCTCCGCTGCGCGACCGACCACCCAATTCTTCATTCACAAACGCAAATCAACAAACAATCAACTACAACATCTAAACACAAACTCAGCAGCAGCTGCAACGCAACAAATCCAGCAACAGTAGTAGTAGGAGCAGCATTTGCTTTTTGTGGATTAATTATTAAAAACAAATTGCCAAATGTAAGTAAACTCACTCCTAACAGCAAGAGCAACAACAACAATACAATCATGAAATTATGCAAAAATGCAACAATACGAAATGCATCCTAAGGCACGTGGCGCATGCGTTATTAAACTTTTAAAAAGCGCGCGCGCTTCTTATCTAACAGATTGCATGTGTCCTCTTAATTCCGTGCGTGCCTTGTTTTAATGCATGTACACATGTGTATGCTTGTGTGTGTGGGTGTAGTTATATGAAACGAAATTTTAATTTTAAATAACTGCGCTTATTGAGTGTGTGACAAACAGCAATAACAGACTATAGAGGTGGTATGTGGCAACTATTATGGACATAAGGAAGAGGATATTCAACTATATGCTGGCAGCTGTTATATTTATATTAGAAAAAAGATCATAAAACAGAACAGGATATAAATATTTTCATATCTATTTGTGTTATAACTTCTTAATGTATCTTTCAAGAAATTTGGCATTTGCCAAATAAAATTATTTCAAATCAATTTTCCCTTTTGTGTTTACTTTTTGAAATTTCATTGATGCAACCGCTGCCGACCGCCCAACTGAGGCAACCGCTGCAGCAACGTCGCTTCCACCTCCCCTCAGTCATTCTGCCCACCGTGTACTCCCTTCGTAGAAACCGGCTTCAAGATTCGTGCCACTATTAGCACGATTTATTAACCTAGAGGCGGCAAGCAGCAGCGCCGCGCATACTTGAAGATACACAACATTTCTCGCTCTCTCTCTCTCTCTCCGAGTGTGTGTGTGAACATGCCGCCATATTTGCATTTGACTACATATTACGTAGGCCCATAACGTTATCTCGCTTGCTCTCTCTCAAAGCAGCTGCAACAACTCTTGAAATACAAAAAAAAATAATCCAAAAATTTTATGCCGGTTCAATCATGAAGAGAGAGAGAGAGAGAGAAAAAAAAAGGGGAAGAGAGAGAAGCGACAAAGATTGATTCTCTGTATGAATGAAATTATTATTAAATAAAAACACATATGCTTTTTTAAATCAACATATTTAATGTTTTTAATTCAAATGAATATAATTTGATTTACTCTGCACTAAAAAAAAAAGGCCCCTTCCTTTCTTCTACAAACAAAAAGTGCTAAACTCTACGTCATCGCGTGCTTGCCTTGAAACGAACCGAACAGCAAACGTAAAACAACCAAGAGCCGAAGTTTGTTCGTAACATTTGTTTCGCTACATGAAAATCGTTTTTAGTCGTCTACTGTACTACATAATTACAAGAGAGCGCCAGAGCAAAAGAGAGAGAGAGAGAGGGAAATAAAAAGAGAGTGAGACTCAGAGAGGCGCACTCTCTCAAATCATGTTTTGTTTTGTTTAAACTTTATTTTAAACAAAAAGAAAAACTAAAATAAAGAAAACATCATATTCAAGTTTCTTTTTCTTTTAATATTTTTGGTTTTTACGTTAATAATTTTGACTATGTGGGTTTGTTGTTGCTAGCTGCTGCTTTGCTTCCGTTTAATTTTTGCGTCACATTTACACACACACTAATAAACAAACACATAAGAATGACATTTACAGTGGGTTGAATAAAATTTGCCAAAAATGTCGAAAATATAAAACCCTGCACCAAACTGAAGGCATAAAAGTTTAAAAGTTGTTGTAGTTTTAAATTAAGTTGAAATATATTTAAATACAAATTTTATGTACTTTATTCTCTTCGTATATATGATATGTAGAGTACATAATAAACTATTGTATAAATTCATGACGAATACAATAAAAATAATTCCATCAAATTGTTGTGCATGTTCTTTGTTGTTATTGGATTTATATAAAATAGAAAAAATCGGAATTAGCTAGCTGAAATAACAAATTTTCATTCAACATGCAATTTTTATTAATGCATTTACCACTGTAGTAGTAATCGACTCAGTAAGAGAGAGAAAGAGCCGCATACATACACACACATCTAAACATCAACGTAAATTCCCTATCTCACCTCACAGCCACCTCTCCCTACCACCACCATTTTAACATCAGACCCTAAATTGAGGGTGTTAAAAAAGCCAAAAGGAAAAGAACAAAAATTACAAATTACTTGCAACAACAAACAAAAAGCCAGTTTTATATGCCAAAATGATTCATTCTTAAAAAAAGAGAACCAAGAGAAAACAAATTCAACTTGAAAAAATATCTTTTGAAGGTGTCGTGGTGAATAAAACACACACACACAATGACATAAAAAAACAGCCTGAGAGGAGCATTTCTACTCATTGATATAATTATTCTACTGTTGAAATAGCCATTGCATAGATTTTGAATTAGTATTGCTAATTTTTGATATAATAAAAATATAGTTTCTCTTGCATTTTGAAAAGATATTTTTTTGTTAATCAAACGCCAGCCAAATAATAAAAATTATTGAAGCGCAAGCGAGACAGCTATAGATATAAATGCTTAGGGAGAGTAGTGAGTGTCTCCTAACTGTGTGTGTGTGTGTGTGAGCACGCTCTTTCCCTCTCTATGTTCGAATTTCGAAAATCGAAATTTGGGAACTGGCAAAACGGCGGCAAAGTAACAACTAAACACTACACAAACATCACAACAACACAAACACACACACACAGAAATGGGGAAAACAGAGAAAAAGAATTTCGAAAGAACAAAAAATATTGTAGAATAAAGCAAAAATAAAAATTTCAATCAAGAAGTAAACGGTGAGGATAATAATAAATAATCTAGCAACAAACACTGTGAATTAAATTTTATTTGTGTATCTTTTTTTATGCTTTTGTGTTGTTTAGTATTATTTGCCAGCCCGCCCTGCAGCTGCTGTTGAATTTTCCCTTCAACAATGTTTTCTTGTAGTGAATAAAATAAAAATATCTTTAAACTATTTAGCATTTGTCAAATTATTGTGCTTGTGTTTATGTAAGAGAATTGTTGCCAGCGATGCCAATGTTTGGCAGTTTTTTAAGCCGGCAAATTAGTTTTACTTATTTTTAACTTGATTCTCTTTTTCTATATACTTACAGCTCACTGTAAAAGAAGGAGAGAGAGAGAAAGAGAGCGAGCGAGCGAATACCGTTAAAATGTCATTGCCGCGTCCATGAAACTGCAACAAAATCAGCAACAACAAAATCAAAAAAACAACAAGCAAAGCCACAGCCAAAGGGGGGCGGCAGTGGTAAGTATTGAATTTTGATATATGTTTGAACTAAATAATTCTTATCAAATTTCTAATGACCGTTCTTTCTTCTTCTCTTGTTCTGTGTTGATGTTTCGTTTGAATGCTTAGGACAAATCAATTGCTAGAGGCATGAATCAAAGGATCTGTAAAAAACCTTTACGCCAAAAAGGATTCATATTATTAACAACAGTAGCAGGAGGAGCAGCAGCAATAGCAGCTGGAGCAGGAGCAGAAGCAGCACCAACAACAAAAAGCATAGGATTAACAACAAAATTTGTTGAGAAGAAGCATCTGCATCATCAGCAGGAGCAACTAATACAGTTGACCTAAGTGGAGGAGGCGGAGGAGGAGGAGGAGGAGCGGCGGACGGACGGAAGGAAGGAAGGAACGAAGGTACGAAAGGAGAAAGAAACAGCGCCTGTGCTTGAGGTCGTCCGGCCGTCTCTCTCATTGTTTTAGGGCAAGATTCCGTTTAAACCAACAGCAGGAGCAGCAGCAGTAGTAGCCACCATGTCGTCATCCACAGCAGCCTCAACAACAACCACCACAACATCATCATCATCATCAGCAGCGGCAGGAGGAGGATCTGGTACGGGAGCAGCAACAACGACAAATGACCAACCGCAACCGCCACATCATCAACAGCAGCCACCACCGCGTTATGAACCTCCCGTGGAGCCAATTAATGGCATTGTCCAGCCACCAGTAGTTCCGCCAGCGGAACGACCTGGTCGGAATACAAATCAATTGCAATATTTAATAAAAACCGTTATGAAAGTCATCTGGAAACATCATTTCTCATGGCCCTTCCAACAGCCAGTCGATGCTAAGAAACTAAATTTACCCGATTATCATAAAATAATCAAACAACCTATGGATATGGGTACGATAAAGAAACGTTTGGAAAACAACTATTATTGGTCGGCAAAGGAGGCGATACTTGACTTTAATACAATGTTTAACAATTGTTATGTGTATAACAAACCTGGAGAGGATGTTGTTGTAATGGCACAAACGTTGGAAAAAGTATTCCTGCAAAAAATTGAATCAATGCCCAAGGAGGAATTGGAATTGGAGCCGGTAACGGCAAAGGGTGGCAAAAAGAAGCAACGCGCGCCAGCCACACCCAAAACGAGCAGTGGAGGAGGAGGAGGTAGTAGTAGTGGTGGTGGTGGCGGCGGCGGCGGTAGTGGTGGAGCAGTGCCCACTAGCAGCAGTAGCAGTAGCTCAAATAGTAAGTTACCAACGGCTGGCCAATCTTCTGGAGGAAGTGGTGGAGGAGGAGGAGGAGCTGCTGCACGACCCGTTTCCTCATTGGGTGGCACAGTTTCATCGACAGCAGGAGGAGGAGGAGGAGGAGTGGGAGTTGCACCGTCCATACCACCGATCAGCACAATGCCACCGCATTCCGTACCCGGTAGCACTAATACCACCACCACAGCCATGGGAGCAGCTGGAGGAGCGTCAGCAGCTGGAGCTGGGCATTCTGTGGCCCTTATGGCCAGCCTACTTCAACAGCAGCCATCGTCCGCCTATTCCGGTGCTAATCAATCATCAGCTGTGGTCAATAGCTCCTCCCTGTTAGATGGCTCAACGGCAGCAGTAATACCCGGCGGAGGAGCGGCAGCGAGTCAATTATCAGCCGCCGCAGTGGCCACTGCCAATGCTGTTCAGGCGTACGTCAATAGCACGGCCGGAGTTGGCGTGAATGTTGGCGTGGGTGTGGGCGTTGATGGCGCCGTCATACCTCCTCAGCAACCAGCCAAAATGAAAAAGGGCGTCAAACGGAAGGCGGACACAACGACACCCACAGCGAATGCATTTGAATCGCCCTACGCCCAAATGGATTCCAAATCAGCGAAAATAGCAACAAGACGGGAATCGAATCGTCAGGTAATTGGCAAGAAGGTAAGAGTAAAAGGTTTAGAGAAGGTAGATGAGAGCGAAATTAATTCCGAAACAAATTATCCAATTTCCTTGAATAACTATTTTTTTCAACAAAAGAGAAGAGAATAGAAGGGAGAGAGGAGATGGTGATTCAACTGATTAAAGATGGACTTGTGAATATGAGTCTTAATGGGGAATATTAATAAGGGTGTAAAGTTTTGACAGTTCCCTATTACTTTTCCTAGCCTTTTTTAGACCTGTCAAATGTCAGTTGACAAACTCGATTCGTCCTTTAGTCCAGTCATTCATTTGATATTCAGATTGGAAATGTGGAACGAATTGGATTTCCATTTTATTAGAAAGCAGCAACAAAATAATGATTATCTAGCACGGAGAACTATAAATCAGATGTCATTAACTTAAAACAATTTGATATTTTCTGATTAAAAAGAATAATAGCCAATGTCGTATAGGAAATAGTCTCTAGTGCATAGATTTATAAATTCGAAATTAATACCCAAGTTGCTTAAGATTTTACTTAGAGGACTTCTAAATTTATTTGCAATAGATCGTATAGTAGAAAATAAATAATCGCTATCTATGAATAGGAAAGAGTTGTATTCAATAGTCCTTCTTAACCACCCACCTATCTCTTCTCTTCTTTAAACACTTTGCACCCACAATAAACACAAACAACAACACGCTGCCTTACCCTTGCCTTTTACTCTTTTATTTCATTTATTTGACATTAATATTTTTAATAAATACATAAAATTGAGTTGCAATATTTGATATTCATAATATTGCAATTTACTTTTATTATTTATCGCTCATTATTGATAATTTTTATGCCTAACCAAACAAAAACAAACAAAACGCTTATTTTTTTCGTTTTTCGTTTTTTTGTTTCTTCCTTTTTTTTTATTATTCATCTTTTTATGTTGATTTTTCATTGCGCGCGCGCTGCTTGCACCACAAATCCAAATCGATCGAAATGATGAAATTTCAATGCAGGATCTTACATTCCAGGGCTCGGGTGGTTATCCCATGTCACCGCTGGGTGTGGCCGGTGTGCCCGGTGTCCTTTTGGGACCAGGCGTTGTTGGAACTGGTGTTGGTGCCGCTGTCGGCAGCATCGGAATGGGTGGAGTTGGTGGTGTCGGCGGTGTTATGGGCAGCGCCGGTTCCAAATCAAAGGAGAAACTATCGGATGCTCTCAAGTCATGCAATGAGATCCTTAAGGAGCTATTCTCAAAGAAGCATTCCGGTTATGCTTGGCCCTTCTATAAGCCGGTGGATGCGGAACTGTTGGGTCTCCATGATTATCATGATATCATCAAGAAGCCAATGGATTTGGGCACTGTGAAGCGAAAAATGGACAATCGGGAATACAAGAGTGCGCCGGAATTTGCGGCCGATGTACGATTGATATTCACCAATTGCTATAAATACAATCCGCCAGATCATGATGTTGTCGCAATGGGCAGGAAACTGCAGGATGTCTTCGAAATGCGCTACGCCAATATACCCGATGAGCCAGTGGCCAATGCGGCTCATCATAGTCACAGCCATGGACATGGGCATGGTCATGGGCATGGTCACGGGCATGGGCATGGTCACAGTAGTCATGGCCATGGCCATGGTCATGGCGGCTATTCTACCACCAGCTTAAAACACGATGCCAGCGATTCATCGAGCGAGGACTCAAGTGACACGGAAAACGAGTCCAATTCGGATGAGGAAAGAAGTGCCCGCTTGAAAATGCTCGAGTCCAAGTTGTTGGGCCTGCAGGAGGAGATCCGCAAACTTGTCGAGGAGGCGTCTGCAAAAAAGAAGGCGAAGAAAAAACTCAAGGAGAAGAAAAAGGGTATGGGCCCGGGAAGTGGAGTAGGATCTGGAGCCGGTGGATCAACTGGCGGTGGCGCTGGCAATTCAGCAACCGGAGGCGGTGGACCATCATCCATGCCAGTTTCGGTGCCGGCTAGTGTGGCTGCACTCTCTGCAGTGGCCGGCGGAGCATCTGGAGCCAATCTTTCTGCCCTGCTTAGTGGTAGCCTGGTCATGGGTGCCAATTCTAGTGCTGGAGGAGTGGGCGGTCCGGGTTCGGTATCTGCCCTGCATGCCCAAGAAGTGGTAACCGCCTTAGCATTAAGCCATTTAAGTGGTGGATCTGCCGCCTTTAATCCAGGCAATGTGGCTGGTGCAGGTGGAGCCGGTGGTGGCAAGGCGGGAGCTTTGGCTGGAGCCTTGGCTGCCGGAGCAGCAGCTGGCGCTGGTGGTGCCTCCTCAGGTGGCAGTAGTAAAGGTGCTAAGAACAAGGGCCAACGTGGCGCAAAGGGTGGAGCAAATGCGGCAGCTGGAGGCGTTGGCGGAGCTGCAGCAGCAGCGGCAGCGGCGAATATGGCTGCAGCTGGAGGTGGTGGATCAACGACTGGCTCCAAACGGGGCAAGGGTGGTGGTGGCGGCAGTGGAGCGGGCAATGCTGCCGCCAATGCTGCCGGTCCTGGCAACGCTGCTGGTGGTGGGGCGGGAGCGGGTGCTGGCGGTGCTCGCGGCAGTAGCAAAAAGAAGCCCAGCCAGGTGATGAATTTCGATTCCGAGGAGGAGGACACAGCGAAGCCAATGTCCTACGACGAGAAGCGACAATTATCCTTGGATATCAATAAGCTGCCAGGTAATTTTTTTTTTCTGTTTATACGATTGATTGATGCTGAGTCATCTTCTTTATTCATCTTTCAGGCGACAAACTTGGCCGTGTGGTCCACATCATCCAGAATCGTGAACCATCGCTGCGCGACTCCAATCCCGATGAAATCGAAATCGATTTCGAGACACTGAAGCCGTCGACGCTGCGCGAGCTAGAAAGCTATGTGGCGTCGTGTTTGCGCAAAAAAACACGTAAGCCATATTGTAAGTTTGTAACTAAACCGAGACCACAAAAACAAAAACAAAACACCTGAAAAATACTTGAGAAAAGCAAAGCTGAGAAACAACTTGAGAAAAACAACCAACAACGACAAAAAGAATGAGATTGAGAAAATATGTTTTAAAGAAGAAAAAAAAAAAGAAAATAAAAGCCTTTTGCTGTTTTCTTTTTTTTGTTTTTATAATTTTTTGTGAGATATGAGAACAGATTTTTCTAAATTCTATCATAAGACAACAACATACAACGTATATATATTTATATATATATCTATATAAATATATATATTATATTCATAAATAGTGGTCATGTTTAGTTAGAAAATCAAACTACCAAAAAAAAAAAAAAAAAAAAAACAAAACAAAGATCTATACTAAGTTTTTGTTTGACTTTCCTTCAAGCGATTTGTTGTTTGTTCTGTAGTTGTCCTATTTGCATGCTCGCTCTTTTTCCTCTGGTGACCCCGACGCCGCCTAATCCTGAAATCCAATCCAAGTTCATTTTCACACTAATTGGCGCCTTCCTTTCTCTTCCTAATGTATAGACCAAGCATGTTTTCCTTTCGCATTTATATAGTATTATATAGTATATATGGTAGTAGTATTTGTATTACATTAAGGCCGGTTCGCTTAAAACAACTAGTACATGTTTTTAAAGGGGTTTCTACCAAAATTATTAGTTTCAAAAAATATTTGTCCGATCATAATCCATAGTTCGATTCTTTTGGACTATATTTCCCCAAATTTCAAATATAACTTATTTTTTAAGGCTACCAAATAAAAGCAGGTATCTTTTATAGGCTATTACTCTACCTAGTTCAGTTGTTTCCGATTTTACCAACAATAGCGCCCCATTTTAAATGTAATATTCTTTAATAATAGGCGATTTTTCATTTTTAAAATGGTACATGTCAATACGAGTTACAAATGCTTTAAAAGTGAATCTTATATTTTGGTAACCCCGACGCGTAAATCGCAGCATGTTTTTTTTTCTCTAATTGTAAAATCTATCGCTCTGTCACTGAGACTCAACCATCTTTTCCTAGTGTGTATAGCTAGTCCTTTATCCTCATCCTTTTCCGTCTGTTACTTTTGTTTTTCATTGTTTGAGAAGACGAAGACTAACAAATTCTCCCAATTGGTTTCTTCTTTCCGTTTATTTTTCTTCCGTTTCCTCTAGATAAAAAGCCCTCGGGTAAATCTAAGGATGAACAGATGGCTGAAAAGAAGCAAGAGCTGGAGAAACGTTTACAGGATGTAACCGGCCAGCTGGGAGCAAGCAAGAAAACCACCAAGAAAGGTAAGCAAAAATCCGTTCGATGCATTTTAATAGTAAATTTTACATGTTTAGCATTAATATATTTTTATTATTTATTTTGTTTATATTCGTTTCTGTTTTGCAGATGAAAATAATAAGGTGGAAGCTGTTCAACCCACAAATCCCGTTTCATCAAGTTCAAGTTCCAGCGATTCGTCGTCATCGAGTTCGAGTGATAGCAGTTCGAGTGACTCAAGTGACAGTGAAGCAGGTTAGAGGACGCCGTTTAGTTTTTTGTTTTTTTTTTTTCTTAACTGTTTCAACTAATTGTTTTTGTAATAATTCACTTTTTTATACTATTACTATATATATATATATATATATATATATAGCTATATATATACATATATGTATATATACATAGATATACATAGAGCGAGAGAGATATACATACATATAGATCTATATATAAGCTAAGATGAAACACACACGAACACACACCCACACACACACATACACAGATTATGATTTATTATTTTTAAGGCTTAGCTCGCTGAAAAATGAAACAAAACTAGAAGTGAAATGCAGAAGAGAGAGAGAGAGAGATAGAAAACACAGATGAACAGTTTTTAGTTTACACAGACAAGAGAGACAGCAGAAATGTACGTAATGTATGTATGTAGTTAAGTGTTGGAAAAGGTCTAGTAATTTGAACAGAGTTTAAAGAAAACCTTAACTAAATTCAAATTGAATATGTATATTATTAGTATGTGCATATATATTTATGTATGTATATAAATAATATATTATGTTTAATTTAGTTTCGATCTAAGTAAATAAAAGAGTCCTAGGTAAAAGGAAAACAAATTTTATAAAGTAATAAACAAAAAAATACAATACAAAATACAAAAGAAAAAAAAAAACAATTGCTGTCTGTTGCTGCTGCTGCATATTGTGTCAAAGAGAGAGCAAGCGCCAGTCAGCCAGGAAAAAGATAGAGATAGCGAGAGAGATAGTTGCAGCTGTGTTGTTTTGTTTTTAAGCACTTAGAGCAAGAGAAGTGAGAGGGAGATAGAGAGCTGCTATATGTTTTAGCTATTTTTCTTTTAACAGTAAGCGGAATTGCTTAATGATGAAAGAAAGCATTTTTTATATAAATTGAATAATTCTGTATTAAAGGCTTTCTTTAATGCGCCGTTCTCTAAAAAACCCCTGTTGCTTGCTGGACCCGTTCATAAACCGAGCAAAGCAAGCCGTTGCCAACTTAAAAAAAAAGTAACGGCGAATTGAGAGCAAACGAGAGCAATTCCATTACACGTATCCAATTATCCTTCTTTCATTAATTTTCCAATTTTTCTATGAGTTTCTCCTGCAATTTTCTTTTGATTATTTATTTGAAACAGAATAATATATATTTGAATTATATCTACCTTAATACATTTAGCGCATTTTGTTTATGTTTTTGGTGTGCTAAAACCAAATTTTAAAAAATGAAACGAAAGAACAAACCACAAACAACTGGTTATCAGGGAAGGAGTTACACATTGCTTGTCTCGGGATAACGAATCCAACATATGTTTGCAGCCCTGGTTTGCAGAAAGCTCTTTAATAACACCCCCGTCCCACTACCGCCACACGCCCAGACCCCTGAACATGAGAAAGAAAGACTGCAAATTGACCAAAGAAAAATTTTATAACAATTGCTTAAGGTTTTTTTTTTGTTCTCTCTGCTTAGAACCAAGTTCAAGACAAAGTGCAATATGAGAAGATGAAATATGAAGATGAAAAATGCGTTTGACTTTAAAATGAAAACTTTTAACAACTTATTTATGGGTATACCCTTGCAAATAAATGAAGAGTAGTTCATCTGACTTTTCAAAGTATTATAAATACATATATATATATATATATATTGATCAGCAGCAGTTGAGCTGAGTTATAGTCATACCCATTTGTCGGTCCGTCTGTCTGATTTGGATCAATGTGGATTTAGTGAACAAAATTAATACATTTTAGTGCAATAACTTTTTGGTTTCTCAGATCAGGTTTATTCATTATCATCAATATTTACAATAAAATATTTAATCGCAATTGCAAATACCACACCTCCTCCAATTTGGAAAAGGTGATTAAAAGCGGCTTTAGGTAGTGCAATACTTTTTTTCTATCATCAAAATTTTGTCCTAGCATAATTTTGCTATTAAATTATATTATAAATTACCGGATTTTAATATGAACAATTGGCGTCAATATTTGTAGTTTTAATTGGAAAATTCATTTCTATGCCAAATTTACCGATCCAAAAAGGGTTGTATCGCGACAGTTTTGACAATATATTTATATATATATTGGTACCAGGGCTGCAAATGCACTGCTTTAAATAAGGAATTTAAAAGATTCAAGCAGTGTTGATGTCGTCCGGTCAAATACACACATAATTTGCAAGGGTATTGGAGAAACTAGTTACGATTATTTTTGTATTATTATTTTTCTGGTTTGTGTTTTTTTTTTTTGATTAGCATTTGTTTAACAAATGAATAAAAATGAATTTCTTTATATACATATAGGTAGATATGGTCAAAAAATTGTTTGCATTCTTTCAATTTTTCTGTGTTCAGGGGAAGCAAAGGTGGATTTACTTTGTCTTCTAGTTTTTCCCTAAGTTGCGAATTGACTACTTTCTTTTCTATCGTCCCCAAACCCCCCTACACACACACCTACACACACAAACACATAGAAACTCTATATATATATATATATATATATATATATATATTCATATAACACTAATTAGGTTTATATTAGGTATATATATACATATATGTATATATATATTTCAAATGCATATAGATATTGTATTTAAGCATTTTTTAGGTATTAAACGAATTGTATTTTTAAATAATACACACATACACGTAACACTAACAAACAGACAGACACATATACAGAAGAAAAAAAACTATCTTAAAAAAAGAGAGATAAAAACCAACAACAAAAGAAAAGAAAACAAATAGCTTAAGTCTTGAATTATGATTATTATTACCAATATTATTATGATGAAAATGATGATGATGATTATTATTATTAATTATTAATTATTACCAATTATTATGATGATGAGAAAATGCTGAAAAAAATCGTGAAGCAATTGTGTATTGGGGGCAGCCAATCTGAAAGTTAAAAACCAACAACAAAAACCAAACTAAAGTTTAAAAAAGAAATGAAAAAAAATAATAATGGAAACTGAACCAACCCAACCAAGAAGCAAAAAATTTAACTAAGCAACCAACCAACCAACCAAAATTACTTCAATCAAAACTTATAAAACAAAAGCCAAACGCAACAAAATTTATTTCTATATATCTCTTATAACTACTACTGCACATACACACACACACCACATACACACACCACACCACATCCACAACCAAAACCACACACTCACACAATACCAACACACATTACCTTTACATTCTCGTAATCATCTTTCTTTCCTATTTTTACTCCTATCCTATCTGTTTTTCATTATTTTAACAATTCATTTTATCATATTTGAAATTCTCTATCTATTTTCAAATACTCAAATTTTTTATGAAATTTCAATGAAGATTCTGATGATGAAGATTCTAATGAAGAAGATTCTGCAATGCAAGTAATATCCAGGGCAAGTGCAGCAACAGCCACAAGCAGCAACAGCAATCATAGAAATTTTCCTGAAACGCCTTTCCACAATTGTTGTCGTCCCCCCTTTCCCCGCACTCCAAAGCGGATTCTGAAAACGAAAGAAGAACAAAAAGAAACTCTAAACTCAAGAATTAAATGCAAGCAGTTGATGTAAATTCACCCGACACGCGCACTGCTTGGACTGTTATACCTGTTATATAAGCATCAAGCAGAGCAATCACAAGCAGCAGAGAAGGCAGATAGTTTTTATGTCGATGATTTAGTACCTCTACCAGTCATAAATATATATGTACATATATATCGCATTCAACTTTTGTCCCACATATTGTGTGTGTGGTGTTGTTTGTCCTTCTCTACCTCTCTCTCTCTCACTCCCTGTCTGTTTTTATCCTTTTCTCTACACATTTTCCTTCTAAGTTTTTGCATTTACCTGTCACCTGCCTTCTCTTCTCATGTGTATACAATTTGTTTAACAATAAATGACTAAATTATAACCAAATTCTGTATTATTTTTTTGTTTGTTTTACGTTCATACTTACACATAATCACACACACCACGCAACACACACATACAACTACACTTCGACTCACACAATGACACACACACACACAGAGATACCCTTTCGTTATATAGCACACATTTCCCTGTGTGCGTGTCTGTGTGTGAGTGTGTGTGTGTGTATGTATGCCATATAAAGTATAATTGAAAATCAACACCTGATATAATGAAAAACTAAACTGAAAGTCAACTAAACTACAAAATATCAAACAAAAATTAACAAAATCATCTACATATATATATATATACATATATATATAAGTACATGCATGTATATATATGTATATATATATATATATATATGATCTATGAAAATGTTGTTAAAACAAAACAAAAAATATGCAAAAAAAAAAACAAGAACAGAAAAGCAAGTGTCGAAAGATAAGACAAATGTTAAATGAACGAACTACTACACTTGCAGACAATGTGTATATGAGTTGGAAAAGCTAAAACAAAAATAAAATGCGAGCAAGAGAGATAACACAAAAACGATAAACTTAAAAACTGTAAATAAATCTAAAAAGAAAATCTAAAAAAAAGAGGTGGAGTAGCAGGACAAAAGATGGTGGACAGAGGCAAGATAACACATACGAATCAAACACACACACAAATATTTAATAGCTATCAAACGGACGTACTTTGTTGTGGTGGTGACCCCGACGACTAAGAAGACTATAATGGAGCTTTGTTTTCTAAAAGTCATTGACATTTTCATGAAACCTTTCATCCTTTAAATTAGAATGTTATAATCGCATTATATCAACGCTGATTCAACAGTCATTTACTTGGTTTGTTCATGCAAAATATTTGTATAAGCAATTTGTCGTGTTAATTTTAACGATCCTTCCGTTGATTTCTTAATGATAATTATCGTCGACTTCCAATTAGTCATTTGGGCGTTTACGATAACATTCAGCAATATAGATCATAAGATGGATTCTATACATCTCCGTTTACACTTCATACTTAATCATAGTTGTTCGGGCGCCCTGACACGTCGTGTTTCCATTTTCAATTTGTAACCTTACTCTTTCTTAAGTTCCATTTCCATCCAAAACCAATTACAAAACAACTGAAACGCTTCCATTTGATCGTGAATTACATGAGAGACCGTATAGCTTCCTTTCTTCAAGTTATAAACTTAGTTGAACAACAAACGACAGGTTAATATAAATTGCAATAGATAAATATCAATCAAATAAACAACAACAACAACCGCCATCAATATACGACAAACATACACAACAACAAGCACATACCACACACCCATATATAGATATATAACGTAATTGACGTAAGGCAAGAAGCAGTGCAGGTACATAAAGATCAACTCTAGGGTTGTCACCTCTTAATGTATACAGCAAAAATAGCGGAACGGAAACGAACAAACCTCACACATACACACACACACAAAAACATATATATATATATATATATATATATACTTAGACAGGAGAAGAAAACACCAATTAGATTTTACAATATATAGCTAAAAAGAAAATATATAAAAAAATATACAAAAAAAGGGAAAAAGAAGTTTCAACGGATTTTTCAAATGTATTTTGGAAGCATTTGTTACATATATATATATATATATACATATATATACATGTATACATATATATATATATGTTATATACATATATATACGTATATGATTTAATTTTTTCGGCTGTCGGCTTTCCCCTTTACACATTGTTTGCACGTTTTTTTCAAAAAAAAAAAAAGAAAGAATGAAACAAAAGGAAAATTGCATATAAAACTAAAATTTAAACCTATATAAAAATTTTTAATATTAAATAAATTAAATAAAAAGAAACCAACAACAAATCAACAATAATAATAATAATAATGAAATATACACACAAAAACACACTCAGACACAAACTACAAACAATGAAAGATGTTTCAACAACAAAACACACAAGAAAAAAACGTTAAATAACTGAAATTTTGAGCGTGTAAAAAGATAGCAAGAGAGAGAGAGAGAGAGAATGTGAGAAAGAGCAAAGAAAAATCGAATCAATTTTATTAAACAATTTGGCGATTGTTATTTATTATGTTTTTTTTAACACCCACGCACATACTATTTCTTCCCCCTCACCCTTTACCCATCATCTACACCTGCGAGACATACATACGTACTCACACACATAGACAAGCAAAAGACACAAGGACACAAACACATACACACACCAGGACACTCACACAAGAGACACAATGAAGTTTTATACACTCACACCACTCACAAATTTAACATGAACACCCACACATACAAGCTCAAAAAGTCTCTTGTAAGAAATAAAACGAAAAAACAAAATATTTATGAGATGGAAAAAAAATGAAGAATACAACAACAAACGGAAACAAGAAAAATACAAGAAACAACAAATTTCGTGTTTTTTTTTTAAATTTTGGTTTTATATTTGCCTTTTTAAATTTGTTTTTTTTTTTTCATTTGTTTTGCGGCGGGGGCCCTCTTTGTCTCGAAGCAGCAGCAGAAGAAAAATTAGAGGGAGAGAAAACAATTATATAAAATAAAATATAAAATAAATTTAAAAAGTAAAAAGTAAAAAAAAAAAAAAAATGATCAAATAGTAAAAATCTTAAACTTAGCTAAAGGCAAGGACAAACTCACACAGACACATACACACACTCTCACACACATACACATACATACATTTAGCATTATAAAAATATAAATATTTATAGTAAAAACAAATAATAATATTTATTATTATACAAAAAAAAAACACAAAAGAAAAAAACAAAAAAAGAACAAAAAGCAGCAAACGAAACAACTAAACTCCAAAATAAAAAAACAAAAAAAAAAGGATAAAAAGAATGGGCATGAAATATGAAGGAATGAAAAATGTTTATTAAAAAAGAAAAATCTACAACAAAAAATTAGCGTTTTCTATCTTTAAAGTTTGATCGAAGAGCGATTTGTTGCTTTTGGTTGGTTTGGTTCATTTCACAATCTTTATTGTCTTAGCTGTGCCGCAAAGTGCGGAGGTGCTCTTTTTCCATCTCGCCGTCCCTTATCTCCTATCCCCTATCCCCCTTCAAGCTTGTTTTCCCTTTCCTTCCGTTTACCCTTTGTAGATTTTACCTCTACTCTTTTTTTTTTATTCCCTACATTTTTGTTTTTTCCTCCATCCTGTTTCATATTCCTCCGCCTCCTTCTTTCCATATCATGCTACTTTCGTGCTGGTTCCCTGGTCCCGTTTCTTAATTTACAGTTACTTTTAGAATTGAGAGTGAAAAAGAGAATCCGCCCCTTGGTTCGTCTGCTACACCCAACACACAATTGTTTCAACGATCTCGGCATTTGAAAAGGTATTTTTTTTTAAATATAAATATATTTCATCTTATGGCTAATAATTCTAGATTATTTGAGAATGTGTAGATACTAAGAATTTTATATTTATACAATGCTTTTACTCTACTGTCCTGTTGTTAACCCAAACAGAAGAACTTTCTAAATGCACTGCTTGCTTCACTGCTTTGCACTTGTTACAGTTATATCCTTGCAAGGTATAAGATGCACGCCCCTCCGTCTGTGGTCTAAAAGAGAACCAATTCCACAACAACATTAATGTTTTCCAAATATCTTGAGAATCGATTGTCTGTATTTACATTATCTCTGTTTTATATGAGAGCGAAAAAGCTATCGAATCGAATCAATATATGTATGAACATACATATGTATCCTTGCAAGGGTATAAATATCTACGGCGTAGCCGATGTTATCCCAATTCCCACGTTTTGACCACATTTCCCTACTCTATGTATACACCCACATGGTGCATTTTTGCAAGATTTTATATTTGAAAACATTTTTCCAGGTGATGGCGATGAGCGGCCGCCACGCAAGAAAAAGTCACGTGATTCAAATGGCAGCAGCACTGTGAATGTGAGTATTGAATGAATAACACTAGGTAATACTATGATTGGCGGGGACCAGCGCAACGGGAAGAGACCAAAAAAGGTTTCTTTTGATATATGCTTGATTGGGATACTATTTTTTAATGGAGAATTATCAATTTAGCACACTCATACTTATCCCGTGTTTAAAGTAAATCCAAATCAATATCACATTTTGCGTGTTGTGGCCCATGTCAATTGTATTATTGGAGTCTCCCTGCTCCCGCATTTAGTCATCATTGTGCTTCTCTTATGCTCCATATTCGTTCTGTTGTGATGCAGGTAAATAATCCCAATCTAAATTTGGCCGGTGGCCTAACGCCCAATACGCTACTCCACATGGGTCTGGATGTGCTGAATTCAGCAGCAACTGGCAGCGGCGGTGGTGTCCCATCGGCCAACACGACCACAACGCAAATGGGTAAGTGCCATGTGTATAATGAGTATATTTTTGGCCAGTGACTAACCCAGAATCATCTCTCTCTCTCTCTCTCTCCGTCTCTGTTTTTGCGTGTGACTCTCGTTTTGATTGTTTCATTAGCAAATCTGTTGGGGAATGTGAATCCAAATGCTATGCAAGCAGCAGCAATGCTGAATAACAACAACAAGACAACGCCGCTGTCTGGTGGCAGCAACAATAATAATAATAACAATAACAACAACAATTTTGGTTCTGCTGGCGGTGCCTCATCCAACAATATGCTTCATGCAGCAGCGGCAGCAGTGGCAGCGGCGGCGGCAGCAGCAAATGCTAATCACAATAAGAACGGACCAAACGATCATCATCTAAGTGGCGGCAAAGTGATGGGCCAGCAAGCGCCGCCGCCGACTTCCTATGCTGCTTCTGCTATAGGCGGGAGTGGTGGTGGCATACGAATAGCCAGCAATTTGCATAAGCAACCCAATTCGGGCAATCCGGCAGGAACAACAACAACTGGAGGTGCAGTAGGAGGAGTGGGAATAGGTGGAGGAGTGGGCGGAGGCGATCTAAGCGATCCACATGCTGCTCTGGCGGCTGCTTTGACATCGGGTGGGGGAAATAATGGGACAAATCCATTGGTAGGCGACCCTACGGGCATTGTGGCTGCCTCACTCGCTGCAGGTCTAAAGCAAATACCCCAATTTGATGATCCTGTCGAGCAGTCGCTGGCTTCACTGGAATTCAGTGCGGCGGCAAGCTCTACGGGAAATAAATCAGTTGGTGGTGGATTGCCGGATAATTTTCTAATGGCCCATCAGGCACATCTTATGCAACAGCCGGGCGGTGGCCAACAGCAGCAGCAGCAACAACAACAGCAGCAACAACAGCAGCAGCAGCAACAACAACAACAGCAGCAGACATTTGGACACCAGCAGCAGCAACAACAGCAGCAACAACAACAGCAGCAGCAGCAGCAACAGCAGGATCAGCACATGGACTATATGGCGGAATTGTTGTCAAAGGGAGCGGAGAATGTGGCTAATATGAATGGCAATCATTTGTTCAATTTCAATTTGGATATGGCAGCTGCTGCATATCAGCAACAGAAGCAACATCCCCAGCAGCAGCAGCAACAACAACAACAGGCCCACAATAATGGATATAATGTGACCGATTTTGGTATGCCCAGTTTTGATAATCTCAATATGGCGACAGCAACGGCATTTCTTGATCTTGAATTGCAACAACAGCAGCATCAGCAACTTCAACAGCAATTCCAACAGCAACATCTGCAACAGCAACACCTGCAACAGCAGCAACATCACGCCCACCAGCAGATACAGCAGGCTGCTGCCGCCAGTAAAATGCTCATAATCCCCAAACCCATTGAATCCATGATGCCTAGTCCGCCGACAACGGACAAGCAAAAGGTAATGCCACCACAGCAATCGCCCTCCGATATGAAATTGCATGGCAACAATGCGCAGGGTGCCAATTTTGCCCAGAACCTAAAGAACGCCAGTTCATGGTCCTCTTTGGCATCGGCCAGTTCACCGCAAAACACCTCCAGCACTAGCTCCAGTAGTAAGACCAAGCCCGCCATGGATTCATTCCAGCAGTTTCGTAATAAAGCCAAAGAACGGGATCGCCTCAAGCTGCTCGAGGCGGCTGAAAAGGAGAAGAAGCATCAGAAAGAAGCAGCCGAAAAGGAACAACAGCGCAAACATCACAAATCCTCATCGTCATCCTCAACGTCATCGTCGTCATCATCAGCCGCCGCAGCCGCAGCCGCAGCAGCAGCAGCAGCTGCAGCAGCCGGTGGAACCTCTAATGCGGCGTCATCAGCAACGGCGTCCTCTTCGACGTCGACGGCACCTGGAACAGCAGCCACTCAGGCCCAACAGGCATCAGCAGGAGTCTCTAGTTCAGCGAATATATCCACAAATCTTCAATCGGCGCAAAGTCAAAGCAACGAGCGAGATCGAGAACGAGGAGGTGCGGGCGGCGCTGGCGGAGTTGGAGGCGGCACCGCTGGAGGCAATGGCAGTGGCCAGAGTAATGCGGCGGATAACTCACGTTCAGCCAGCTCTGGCAGCGGCGGCAATGGTGGCCCAGGCAGCAATGGCGGCAGCAATTCCGCCACTAGCAATGGTCCCGGCAGCGCGGGCAGCGAACGGGATAGGGGAAATGGCGGGGCCAATAGTGGCAACAATAATGCTGGCGGCGGTGGGGGAGCAAGCGGTGGCCTGGCCATTGTTGGTGGCGGCACCGGCAGCAATAGCAACAGCGGCGGCGGTCTCATTGGCAGTGGAGCAACCAGTAGTAATAGCAACAGCAGCAGTATGGGCGGCGGCATCGGCCTGGGCATCGGCGATGGAGTCCGAGCTGGCTCGAATAGTCAAGGCAGCAGTGGCGGCGGTGTTGTTGGTGGAAGCACTGGCATGGGCATCGGTGGTCCTGGTGGTGTGGCTATCGGCAATGCACCTGGCAATGGTCATCTGGCATCAGCAGTATCTCAAGCCCAGGCTCAACATGTGGCAGCTGCCGCTGCTGCTGTGGCTGCTCAAGCGGCTGCCCAAGCAGCTGCCATTTTGGCTGCTTCGCCGCTGGGAGCCATGGAGATCGGCAGGTAAGTGACGACATATAATCACGACAATGTTATGCAGGATCCAAACACAAATGTTTCTCATCCCACCATAGGAAAATCGTTCATGATGCCCAGCCACAGATTTCACGTGTTGACGATATCAAGGCATCACCAGGCCAGGGACAAAGCTCGCCAGCACAGCAATCGCCGCAGGATCGGGCAGCAGCCAAGCGTGCAGAACAGCGAAGGGCCGAGCAAGAGCGACGCAGACGCGAAGCGGTAAGACAAATCCCAATTAATCTTAATACCCAAAAGAATCTCTGAGGAGATTCCAATTAAAGTTTTACATTGTTCGATTGCAACAATTTCTAATCGAAAACTGATCAACTAAAGTCTTCAATCTTGTGGTTTTCACCATTTACCACCCGCCTTAGGGTTATAATGTATTCGAATCGTCTGAGACTAGTATAACCAATTTCTTATCACTCTCCGATTTTAGTTGGCTGGTCAAATTGATATGAACATGCAGAGCGATCTCATGGCTGCCTTCGAGGAGACACTGTAGGCAGCAACCACAGCTGCTGCTGCCATAACCGGTGCTGCCGATCGAAGCTCATCGAGGCGCAGACGTAAGCGTCAACAACCACAGCATCAGCAGCAACAGCAGCAGCAGCAGCAATCATAGTAAGAGCGACAACGTTGGACATTAGCTTGGACTTGGGCTAGCAATAACAGCAGCAGCAACAACACCAACAACAACAATAATGATAACAACAGCAGCAACATGAAACAACGACAACAATTTCTTTAAATTGTTGAACAAATAACAATGTAAATGAAAATGCAAAAATTAAGCAATTTTATTCATATACAGGATGGAATTCAGCAAGCAGAAATTGTGGTCAATACAGATCTGCATATTTATGTATAGCAACGGAAAGCAACAAGGCGACAAAGCGACATCAGCACCATCAGCAACAAACAAACAAACAAACAACAAAAAGGCATATTTCCTTTTCTATATTGATTTACATGATCGTTTTCCAATAATTTTTTATATATATATGTATGTATACCTATAGATTATGTTTATTCATTGATTATTCATTTTTGTGTATTTGATTTATATTATATTCTATTATTATTATTATTATATTACTGATATAGTCGTTTAGTTCTTACAATTTTATGCGTAAAATTCACACAATGAATCCGAATTAATTAAGAACTTACATACCTACATACACATTTATAAATAAATAGAAATAGAATTGTTAACTAATTTAAAAGAAAAAACAAACAAAAAAAAAAAAAACAATGAGATAAGAACAAATGATGGCTTGCGCATAAAAACGATAAATCCAATTAATTGTAATGTATTTTTTTTTAAACATTTTTTGTTTGTCTCTAATTTTTTTTTCTTAGTAACAACATGTGACCAAGAACAACAAAAACACACTTGTAATTTATATACACACACAAATGCTATATATATATATACATATATATATATACACACATAAACAGATTCAGATATCTTTATCTATAGACGGAGGGATAGTGAGAAAGAGAGAGCGAGAGAGCTATAAATAGCCTTAATCGGAGCAAATGGATAAATATAAATATTAGTTTATAAGTAGCAACAGAACAACACCAACATTTACTAATCAACAAAAGCAACAGAAAGCAATAACTAAATCAAGAAACTTCAACAACAATTGTACAAAATCAAATAATCAACTACAATTGTAAATTAATAAGATGCAGAACTATCAATTATATATATATACATATATATACATACAACATTTATGTGAATAACATATAATTCTCAAATCCCCCTCAAACAAACGACTCTCTCTCGCTCTCACATATATATATATATATATGTATGTATATATGTTCTGTGACTATGGCAATCGCTTTAGCTGCTGCTAGTCTTCCAAATCTATATAACTGGACAACAATAACAATTTCTTAATAATTTCCATTTCTACATTAATTTACGCTATATGTTTTACCACAGTCCATGTCGTTGAGTAAATTTTGTCCCCTGTGTCCCTCTGTGTCCTATGTATGTATGCATTAACGTGTGTAGTATCAAAAATAAGAAAGGAACAAAGAAGAAAAAAAAAAAACAACAATATGGCGTAAGAAAGAACAGAGTAAATTGTAACAAAAGAGAAAAAATTGTAAATATGTTTAACTTTTTGAGTGTTAGCGCCTGAGAATTCGGTTTTAAGTGAGAGAAGTTTATAGGTTTTTGCACGAAATTTGTATAGTCAGCAGTATGAATAAAATTTAAGTTACATATATATATATATATATATATTTACATATATATGTAAATGTAACATTTAATAAATTAATTAATTAGAAATACAAGTCAAACAGCACTTTGAAGAGCAACATTTTCAAAGCAGAAGCAACAGCTGCGACACGTACTTCAACGTAATAAGGCATCACAGATAACGCAACGTAGCCTAACGTAACGTAACTTATATTGATATGATCTAAATTTTAGAACAAAACAAAACAACACATTAGCCATGTCCTAATCCTCCCACACACGCCACACCCGTTCCCCTCCCAAACCTTTTTTTTTTAAATTGTTTCTCCCAAGCTTTTGTACAACAAAGATTAAGAAGTGAAATATGGAGAAAGAGAATATTGTATTGTTTGTTTCGTTGTAAAACAAATTGTGTTTGCTTAAATTGGATTGTACATACACATATATATAGGGCGATAGTTTGGCTGATCAGTTAACAGTTTAATATATATGCGAATACCTCCCCCACCCCAGCCCAACCACACACACACACACCCACACACAGAAACCTTATGTTGTTATGTCTGCTCCCACGTCACTTTAATTTTACTATGTAAATTAAATTTTTTTTTATTATTATTATTGTATTAAGTATAAACCATACTTATATATATATATATATATATACTATATAATTTCATGTATATATATATATACATATGTATAATCCATTTTTTTCTATACTTAATTTTTAGCATTTAGAAAGACGAAAGTGAGAAAAAGAAAAATATACAAAACAAATTAAAAAAAAAAAAAAAAAAAATAAAGAAAAAAAGATAAAAAAAGAGAAATTTATGAAAATAAAATTAAACAACAAAAAAATCTAATTGAAAGAAGTTTTTAATTTTACACACACAGACACACACACGAAACACAACTAAAGCTTGCTATACATACAAATATGTAACTATTGTATGTATATATATACATTTATATATATATATATATATATATATATATATATAGGTATTTTAAAACCATACTAGAACGAAGCAGAGGACGATCAGAGCAGATGCAGACAAAAATTTATAGCGATGGATCTGGTTACATTTTAGCAATAAAACTTGTTAAACTTTCTGTTAAATTGAACAAAGTAAAAAATAAAAAACGAAACGAAAAACGAAACTATGAGAAACCAAACCACATGTATCATACACTTCATATAGTAAAGAATTTTAGCCTTAAAGCGCCTACCGCTAATTATAATAAATTAAATTCTAATTAATTGTAATTGAAACAAAAGAACCAGAATGAAATGTCATGGAATTCGCCATCCATGCCCATATAACCATTTTACAAAGAACAATTTCACATTTTTTTAGTAAGCCTAAATTTTTGAAATTGTGAAACCACACACGAACACACACACACACACTCATCAATACATGCAAACACATATTTTACCTTTGAAATGTGTAAAACTTACAATTTAGTATTAAATGTGACGGTGCAGGACGATGAATGGATGAATGCTGCATGAGGTCAGCGAGTCAGCAGCGAGACGAAACATAAATTCAAGAAAATTAAAAACCAACAAAAAAGAACAAAAAACAATTGAAAATAAAAAACAGTTCATAAAAATGTACATAAGTATTGTTTTCTTTTGCCAATCAAGTTTGTGGTAAGTCGTTGTGTTCTTGCATCAAACTAACTAAAAACCAAAAATATTCAATATTGAAATTGTGCCCTTTGAAAATCGACTTCTTTGCGAGTTATTAATTTAGACCTCATAGCAGACAGAAAATGTGGAATAGGAATAGGAAAATGGTTAAACTGAAAAATAGGAGAAAACCCACAGAAATCGGTAGCTGTTTGTTTTTTTTTTAAGTTATTTTATTTTTCACTTATAAAATATATAGATAGACGTATAAAAAAAAATGAAAATTGTAAACTAAAATTAGATTTACACAAAAAAAGAAGTATAATAATAATACATATATAATATATATATAGAGTGAGAGAGATGGTGCGTATATATACAACTAAGTATATGTATATACCTATTTATATAGATGTATATGAATAGTATGTATGTATAATTAACTGGTGAGAATTGCGCGACTCAGAGTTTTACAAATCGAACGTATACAAGTGGCTCCAAAAAGAACTTAAAGTACCTTGATAGAATAAGTCATGTGTATGTATAGAGACCCCCCTCCCCGTTCCCCCAAAAGATATAGTATTCACAGATAAGCTGGCCAAAAAAAAAAATAGTATTTGAATCGGAAACGTTCAACGCAACGGATTCGGATCCATCATCCTAGCATCATTTCCATTTCAGGCTGTGGCCACTTTGGCATGGGTAAAGGCAGCCAGTTGAGCCTTGAGTGCATCGATTTGGCACAACAACTCAATATTCTGGCGTTCCAAGTAGGCGGCACGAATGGCAATTTCATCTTCTTTGATACGGCGACGATCGCGCGATTTCTTGGCTGCGGCATTATTCTTGCGCCTCCGCTCATAATAGGCGGCATCCTTCACCTGGCTGCCGGAGATGGAGATCAGACCCGTGGAGGTGGATCCCGTGGTGGAGCCGCTGCCGTTGCCAGACTTTACCTTCTCCATATTACCAGCATGCGAATCGCAATCACTAGACTCCTCGACACGATCCTCACTCTCGCTGTTGTTATTCGATGAGCTGCCCTCATTGACACTGCCGCTGCGTGAGTTGGTGCGTCGCATTTTCGGATTTGTCACTGTTCGTTGGCCGCCATTCGAGCTACGGATTTGTTCCAGCACACGTTTACGATATTCGGTGTAGCGTTCCACTCGTGGATTGTCCAACAAAACATCGGTGGCAGCAAAATTGGCCGCTATAACCAAGGGATCACGGGGAAATGTCTTGAAGGGCCGTGTGCTCTTTATGGCCGAATCTGTGGAGCAGGAACTGGTGGGTGTGGTCAGTGGGGCAATGCTATCCGTCTGTTGCTGATTTGCTGCCGGTGGTGATTGTGGTGTCTCCAGGATATCGATTTGCATTGTGCTGGCCGTGCTGGCAGGACGAGCAGCAGCAGCTGCTGCCGCTGCTGCTGAGGCGGCAGCAAAAGTTTGCAATAGACTGGCTGTAGGATTGGGCTTGGATGTGATTGTGGTGCTGCTCGATGATCCTTGTGGCTCTTGCTTAATGCCTGAGTTGCCATAGTACAAGCCAGGATATAGCGATGAGAGTTGTTGCTGTTGTTGTTGCTGTTGCTGTTGCTGCTGCTGTTGCTGCTGCTGTTGCTGCTGTTGTGCCGCATACATTAGATTGCTTGGCGATCCTGAGGGCGAGCCACTGCCATAGCTAAAGTTCGTCTGATATGGTGAAGGAGTCTTGCGAGAGGTTTCCACACTATCGCAGCGACGTGACAGATCCAAAACCTCAGCAGAGGCGGGTTGTTGTTGCTGCTGCTGCTGCTGTTGACTGAGTGCTGCTCCCAACAATTGTTGCTGATAGGCATAGGCTGCATACAAATCCAAGTGATTTTGTGGCAATTGCAAATGTGGTTGATGTTGCTGCTGCTGTTGCAAATGATGATGTTGCTGCTGCTGCTGCTGCTGTTGCAGATGCTGGTGATGATGGTGATGATGATGTTGCTGGTGTAACAACAAGGGCTTGCGTTCTATTAGAAAAAAGAAAACAGAAAAAAAGGAGTATTAGTCAAAATGCTTTCATCGAGTTTTAGTTTTTTTTTAAACTTACCAGTTTTCAAATCAAAGAACTGCCCAGCCATTAGTTTCTCGTGCATAAGCATGATGCTGTTGGTGGAAGGTTTTTTTTTTTCTGGTTGCTGGTGTAATCCAAAGAGCAGAGAATCCAAAGATTTCTATTTGCTTTGTGTAATGTCTTGATGCTGACGTTGTCAAACGCAAACTGATTTCATTCCATTACGAGGTCTGCCTTTTATACCCCTGGACCAAAGTCGGCCACGCCGACGCTGACGCACAATTGCCCTTTACCCCTTAGTTTGCACTTTTCCCATTCATTGGTCCAACCCTCGGCCTGCAATGGCGGCAGGCGTCAGCCGAAGGCGAAGCCGAAGCCGAAAAGGAAACGAAGCCGAAGGCAGGTAGCAATTACAATGCCTCTAGCAAAGGGGTGACACGGTGACTGCGATGCTCTCCTCCCTCTCACTCTCTCTCTCTCTCTGTCTATCTATCTCTTTCTCTGCATCTCTCACCCTTGAGACATCAAAGGGTTTTATAATGTTGAGCAGAAAAGAGTTTGGTTCCTTTTTAGATTTTCGACATTTTTTTTCGCGAAAATTTTTGTACGTATTTTCCTCTGCTTCTTTTTTTCAAGTTTTCTCATTGTTTTCTCATTGTTTCTGCTCGTTATTTAGCGTAATTTGTAGAAAAAAACTAAAACAAATCTAAGGAAAATGCATAGGAAACTCTCTCTGCTTGCTGAATTTGCAGGAAAAGGGACTCAAAACCATAGTTTTTTGCAGATTAGTAGCTATTATATGATTGGAAACCTGGAAAATAGTTAAAACAATCCTTGAATTCGAGTAGCTTCTTCAGCAGATGGGTGGACAATTATATTTAAAATCGAGATTAAGAAATATAGAAAATACCAAGACTGCTATAAATCAATTTTATTTTAAATTATGATTAAGAAAATAATGTGAAACCATCGATTAAAGTAGGACTTTGCATTTCATTCAATTGGATGCTTTGAGAGATTTTTCATAAATAAAATAGACACTCAGAATTAAAACAAAAAGTTATTCGGGCTTTAAGATTTTTATTAAAATTATTATTCAAAAGTGAATTACATAAATTACTTCACATTCTCGTCAATATCTTCGGAATCGAAGCGTATTTTTTAATGATTCTTTTTTTGTTTAACTACGTAAGATATAAGCCTTTCTGATTATAGGAAAATATTAGCCGATTCCAAATGCTAAACTAGTAATAAAGTCCGTTTTTCTGACTGTAACTTAAACAACAATCGCAAATCTTATGGTAGAACTGGATATGGTCATCTTATGTGTCTAATCTTTAGATATAAATTTAGAATTTCTAAAAATTTAATATATTTTTTCACTTAATATAGAGAGCCGAGAGTTTTGCGATACCTAAAAAATAACAAAATTGCATCTAAAATTTATTGAATGTCCTTAATTTGAATAAGCTTCAATGAGTTATCGATTATGCATTCTTGGCGGATTTGTTTTTAGTTCCGTTTACAGTTAGATTAGGCCCGAATGTTGAAATGTTAAAGGCAATTAAAGCAAATCATGCTTCTGACTTAAGGGCTCAAAAGGGAAAACAGCGGGAGGTAACTGTTATTCACAGCAAATGCGAATGCGACAGCGATAGAATAGAGAAAGATGGAAAGAGTTTACTTAAATGGTAGTAGAGAACATCATGATGAAGTCCTCCGAGAGGGTTGCGAATGCAAAAATCCGTTTGTTTGGGCGATTTCGTCCCTTCTAAATCCTTTTTGGGTGTCCAGCCAGCCAGTCCATCTATGCAAAATTAGAAATCCATGTGGCTGCTGCCTGCGAATTTTAGCTGTTACACAAAATTTCAAAAATTGTGTGTGCCGTGACAAATTAGGCGAAATTAGGCTAGGCTAGACTTTCGTTTACCAATGCCATTTTGCTTACCTCTTTTGCTATTTGCTATTTTAACTACGTTTGCTGGCTTTGCGCCATTCCTGGAAACCAGCGAATCGAACGAATCGAAGGACATGATCCAAAGCATAATTGCTGCATTTCTTTAATCAGTATTTTAGATATACATACCTATGTATGTATATTGCTGATGGGAATGATGACAAGTGTATGTACTTATGACTTTTATTTGTTGTTTACTTTGGGACTTGCCCCTTTCCGTTTTGTAGATGTTGAGCGTGGGATAAGGCAGAAAAAACAGGAATCTCCTTGTATGTGTGGGTCATTTCCTAAGCCTTTGTTTAACTTTACTTAACTGTTTTCGTATTATTTACTCTTGACGGCGCCTCGTAAAGGTCCTTCAAATGGCAAAACGGAAGTGCAAATTGTCTAGAATTATGTAGAGATCGATATGGGAAATCGAAATAGTCGAAGGGCAGATATAACTTTTTTAAAATAAATCATAGCATAGCTAAAGAAACCACACTATAAGTATATATACTATATTTTAGATATTAAATATTTGGTTTTAGTTATTGATTTTAAGGTCATTGGAGGTGGATTAGGTTATCTCTATGGTTAATTCAAGAACCACCAAGTTTTATCGTTAGCAATGGCCATACCATATTTTTAACGCTAAAACCACTTGAGAATTACAAATAAATGAAACGAAAAAGATAGAGAAAGCTTGCCATAGAAAGTTCCCGTAACTTTGACGAAATTCAAAAAGTACGAAATCAAAGTAAATCTCTTTAGTTTGCCAATTATCATGAAATCTTTAACAAAATTGATTGATTAAAGTATGAATTGGAGTTCGCACTGCTCGCATTTAATTGACTTTCAATTGATCGAGAAATTGTTTAATCAATATCATATCAAATTCAACCAAAGTCTGACTTAGGTCCATTGTCTAGCCTTTGAGCCGAAATTTCATTGATTCTGGTTATTATCGTTATTGATTCATTCACTTTTTAGCTCTACCACTTTACCGCATAAAAAACCGCGAACTTAACCCACTAATCCACCTCGTGGATGTGCCTAATCCAACTGTAAAAATGGTGGATTAAACTAAAAATGCCACAAAAACAATTCGAGATGAGCACTCTCAACCCTTGGCCCTCAGCCCTTGAGCTCATTGAGTGGGCTGGTTGGGATGGTTTTACCTGCCGCTGTTGGCCATAAAAAGTCGCAAAGCCAAAGAGTTGGCTGCTCGTCTCTTTTCAGTGTAAAAACCAAATTCAGCGAAAAAAAGCAAAGAACAAAAAACAAGAAGGGAAAAAAAACATGCATAAAAAACAAATGTCATAAAAGTGTCATAGCATCGTATCTGCCTTTTGGTCCTGATGACAGCCGCCGCTACCAAAGATGCAATATTTGTGCAATCCTTTGACCCACGACCTTGAGTCTCTTTTTAGAGGTCAGGTAAAATCGGTATTCGGTAAGGGTAAAGGGCCTGCCGAACGGGTTGTTCTAGACCTACATTAGGGCTTCCAAATTAACTAAAAAACTCTTTTAAAAAAATGTGTTTTTATTGCATAATGAAAAAGGCTTCGGCGAAATGTAAAAATGTCAAGCCATAAAAACGATATGTCCAACCGAAAAAAAAAAACAAGAGAAAAGGGTTTCGGTTTTCGCTTTTCGGTTTTCGGGTCCATTGTTAAGAAAATTTCTTGGCAAAAAGTCTGACTAATTGACTGAAAGGGGAAAAAAGGGTGCGACTTTTAGACGTTCGCGGAAAGGTGTTTTAACTCCTTTTTCCCAAGTCGAGATTTTATAATTTTTATATTTTTATATATGTATTTATTGCAGTGTAATGCAGGGCTAGTTATGGTTTTTGAGTGGCAATGGGATTATCTTTTACATGTCCATATGTATGCATGCATGATTAGGGCCTAAGCTGAGGCCTAATGAGGAAGTAGTTAGTACTCAGAAGAGGCAAAAAAAAAAAAAAAGAAGAAAAAAAGTGGCCGAGAAGGAGGAGAAGGATTACACGTGCCCAACGACAAATAAAAAGACTAGCCAACATCTCAACGGAGATCTCCAGCCGATCTTTCTTCACTTGTTCATTTATCTTTCATATGCAAAGCGGACACAACAACACACACACACACACACACTCAATGGCCGGCCCATTGAAGGTTCACTTCCGTCACGGAAGTGGACAGCAAACACAAGAATAAAAGGAACAACAAAAAAAAAAGACACAAGTTAAGTCTAAAACCAGACAAAGGTCTAGCTCCAGCTAGCTTCCGTCCTGCTGTCGATGTCTAAATCCTTTGGCTAATTGTTATCCAGGACCAGGACGAGGACCAGGACCAGACTTATGCATATGCGCATTCATACTCGCATAATCCCAGCAGAGCAAACCAGAAACCATACTAAGGACTGCTCAATTATTAGATCTTTAATTGACATTCAGTTCATTCATGGTTGATCATTGGAGCGTATAGATTGAGATCTACTCAGACAGTGGACTTATTTCGGTTTTTTGGCCCAGAGCCGTATTACATTACTAGGCCAATTAGTGTGGTTTTGATTACCTACCTATAAATGGAAATGACATTTGGCTAAAAACCCGGCAAGTGCAAATGGAAGTGGTCAAAGAACTTTGGAACCATTCACAAATGGTCATTTTGCTAATTGCAAATGACTACAAATATTGTATTTCAAGGAAGTCTGCGGTTGGACACAAAGATCATTGAAATCGGGATGTTTATTTTCAAGTTTTTTAGCCACAAATCTCATCACATTAGATTTTTCTTCGATTGAAGCACACTAGAAGCCTGAAAAAGGGTCATTTTGGGGAATTTTTTGAAGGGAAACTCTTTAAAATTTGACGTTTCTTCAAAAATGATCAGAAATGAAAAAACAAAAAAGATTTTTAAACTAGATACTAGAATCTAAGCTTTGTCATACTTAAAAAACCATTGGAAAATAGTGGTTTCGAAAAAAAGGAGTTTGTTTCACACGTTTCTCGAATTCGGCTATGCCTCGGTAAATATTTATCGGATTTACTTCAAATTTTAAGGAAATATGCTCGCAAGAAACTAGATTATATATCCTCTTAAGATATTGTCTCCAAGAGGTTAATCTTACGCTCATCATTGAATCTAGCTAGGTGGAAAGCAAATCTAAAATATTTATATTTCTCAAAGTGATGTTGTGATTCAATAGATTACTCAAGTTTAGCTTAGCTATCACTAGAATTTACCCAGCTGAACTAATCTGTGATCTGTCTCAAATATTGACCATTGATAGAGCACCAAAGAGTTGAACTGAATTGAGCGTCCGAGTTAGATAAGCAGAAAGTTCGAGTTGAAGGTTAAGATTAGAAGAGCTAATGATCGATTGGACCACCCCCAAAAGAAAATATGACACACACACACACACAAAAGACACTCATCCGAATGCGTAATAAAGTGTTATTTAAATGTCCAAAACTAACTTGCTACTTCCTTACGCCATTTGGGCCCAGACAAACAAAGAGGAGAAAGAAGAAAAAATAAAGAAAGAAAACAGAACCAGAAAGAAAGAATGAAAGGCGAAAAACCCAAAGCAAAGTCGAAACGAAGTTGTGGGAGTAGACCCAGCCGATTGTGTGTGTCAACGCCCATCTTTTTGGCCAAAAACTGTTGGAAACACATCTCCCTATGAACAATGTGTCACAAAAGGAAGCAACATTTTATGCCAAATCATAGAGTTAGGTTAGGTTTGGTTTCCGATGGTCCAGATAATTACCTATCTCTACATATGTGCGAATTAAATTCGACACTAGTATAGATATATCTACTAAATAGTTGGAAAAACTTTCATTTTTACATTTAATCATATGTACATATGATTAAATCGACTCTTAGCTCTATGTATTGATTTTGTAGGGTATTATTATAGTCTCTTTCCGTGTCTAGTCTTTGCTGATTCTTAATTTGGCATGCATCATTCGTTTTGATGAACTGTCAACGTTTAAGGGGTATTGTCTCTCTGTCTCTCTCTCTTGCTCTATCTGTATCTCTTTCTCTGTCAAATCTCCCACCCATAGTCATAACCAAAATCATGTGTGTGAGAACATTTGACAGTTAGAGACAATGTTGAACGGGTGTGTGTGTGTGTGTGTGTGTGGGGTACAGTTATGCGGATGTACAGTTACAATGGGCATGGGCAAAATCGAAAGAAGTGAAATATTTCTAATAACTCAACGCATCGCACAGGACAGTTCACAATAGAAAGGGGCCCGGCCCGGCTCGGCTTGGCTCGGCCCGGATGGATATGGATTTTTACCCCCTTCCCTGCTTCACTCACTCATTCAATCTATTCTATTCTGCTCACTTAATTTTATGCATTTTGCTGTTGATTAGCTGCCCTTCATCCATCGATCCCATAGCTCATTGTATTGTATGAACCGTTAGCTATAGCCGACGGAGTTAATAATCAACGGAGGAGCGGGGGACCCACATTCAATCACAATGACTATCTATCGACCACAATAAAAAGAGTTATGAGGCTCAGGCCTTAAAACTCACTTGAAACATTTTCACACCTTTTTGCTCATTTTTCCATTCTTTTTTTTTGTGTTTTGTGTTTAGTTTCGCCTACGAAACGTCCGTTAGAAAGAAGAGTAGGTGGAGATCCTTTCTTGGGCTCATTGTTGGGCTGTCAAAATGACAGTTTTCTGTGTCAATTGTCACAGCTACTGGAGAACCCGACGACGATAGACGATAAAATCGTAACGGAAAGAGGAAACGGCAAACCGGTAGAACGGTAAACCTTTCCTCATAACTCTTTTCTCTGACTCGACTCCTTTCTTGGCCACTTCGGTAATATGAGCATATTTAAATCTCGTAAAGCCACATTTTGGGCCACACCCATTGTATACACATAGTTTGTTCTTTTTTTTTGTCTCCTTCCTCTTTCACTCTCCCACCCAACTTCTGTGTACTTCCCATGAAACTAAAAACGTGAGATTAAACGGTCTTTAAGCGGTTTAAAGCCTTTTGTCCACCGAGTGTTTTCTAGGTGGCAAAAATGTGAAAAATTTCAGAATTTCATTGTCCTCACGAATGCCAAGAAGATGCAAAAAAGGAGAAGAAAAAATATCATTTCATAATTTTTGAAAATTTATGCTAACCGTTTTGGTTTCTTTTTTTTTCCTTTGAAAAGCAAATATTTGAAGAAGCTCTGGGATAGAGACAGGTACCCTTGAGTAGGTACTTACTGACGAGTAGTTTAGCTTAAGCCCAAGTTAATCTCACATAATATTACGTGACTATAATCTATGACGTATGCACAAGTGAACGCTTAAATCTCCTCTCTAATCGCACAAGATTAGCAGTTGCATCTGCAGCAGTAAAAGTAGAAGTTGCCATGACTTTTTGCTAACTGTAAAGTTAAGCATACGTCCATAAGAAAACACATCTCCTGTTTAGAGTTGCATTCAAGAATTCTCCAAATTATGAATGTAAGTTTTTTGGATTATCAAGAAACACTTTTTTATTTCTCAGTTGTGAGACATTAAACCAAAGATTAGGAAGAAAGGAATCTATGATTTGGGGAAGTTCTAAAAAAATCGAATCTCTCATTTCATTATTCAATTTAAATATGTAATTTCTTTAATTATTAAGGTAGTTAAAACATTAAATTAGCGTAATTTTAACAAGAAATGCAGCATTCATAGCCTTAAGCTGCGAATTATATACTTATTTTCTTTCATTCTCAAGCTCAAGTACAGTTAACTTAAATACATAGATAGGACGCCATTTTGTTAGCAAACTGTTACGCCATTTTATGACGCAAAACTGTGAATGTGAATTGTAAAGAAGGGCAGAATCCATATCGACTGCTTGGATGCTGCTGCTGCTGCTGCTTCTGTCGACCAATCAGAAACGGAGTTTCATACCGAATCCACCACCAGAGTATTTTGGGCACTACTTTAACTTCATTTTGTGTGAGGCGACGGAAACGAGTTTTGAGGCAACTTCATTAAAGAGGAGATGGTGAGAGTGTTACTATTAGGGGAGAGGGGAGATGGAAGATGAGAGAGATGGGGGATTAAGGGAAAAAAGTGACAGCTGTGCCAGCTGACTGACTGGCTGACTGACTGACCTCTCACTCCTCCCCCGACCCAGATCTATTGTCCATTCTTATGGTATGGTTTGGTGTAGGAGCCTTTGGTCTGTCATTTAATAAATAAATAGCAAGAGACAGCGGCAGCTTCCCAGCGTTTATTAGAAATGGCACACAAAAAAAAAAGGGTTCAACTCGATTCTCCCTGCTGTTGCTTAATGATAACAAAAACCCCCGAAACCGGATGGGTCGGATGGTTTGATTAGAGTAATATGCGGATAGATGTGTGTGGGTGTGGGTGTGTGTGCGTGTGTATAGACCGCAATTGCTGACCGCTGTTTTCGGTCATTTCTGGCAATTTCCTACAATTGTTAACGAACAAGAAGCAGCAACCCTTTCTTCTTTGGTTTCTGTTTGCCCTAAGGAGCAGGGTTGGCATCACAAATGGAGTTGGGGAGAGTTGCTGGACTGGGGACCGAACTGTTGGCTGGCTAGTTCCATTCATCAATTTGAGTCGGCGTTGACACATTTATAGCAGAACAGACTAAAATTAGTTTAGTCCGAAATTATTTTAGTTGCCCCACCAAAGAAGAATTTTTCTTACACTGTAATGGAAACCTTTAAATTCATAGAAATTTATCAAATTATAGGAATTTCTAAAGATGGACTTACGAATTTTGGCCTCTTTATTAAAAACTTTTGCATATTATTCCGCTCTTGGAGGTAGAGTCGCTAGAAGGTCTATAACTTTAAGAGTTTTGCTCGGATCGTCTTGAAATTTTAACACAATATTCTCAAAGAGATAGAAAAATTATTTTTTGAACTACCAAAACCCTACTCCCCCTTTAACAGAAACCAACGCTATTGGTAATAAATATATATATATATTTTTTGGATGCCATTGTATTTACGATTTGCCTGACTTGATTGATATGACTATATGCGAAGGAAATTCGAGTATTTCTCTTAAAATTGTTGTTTCTGTCTTTTTGAATGAAATACAAATACAAATATAAGTATTACAAGATTATCTTTACCTCAATTTTGTGGGCAAACAAGTGGAAAAGTCTCTGGAGAGAGCACTTCCTGCTGTATCCTTTTCTTCCTTTTTTTTTTTGTGTTACCCTTCTTATCGTCTTCTTTTTTTGTCATTATCGAGAGGAGAGGAGAGAAGAGAAGACAAAACGCGTTATTCTCTCACTCTGTTTATAAAATAGAGCAATGAGGCGTGCAAATGGAAAGGAGTTCGGATTGCAGTCCCTATCCAATCCCTTTGCCAATGTCCAGCATCCTTTGTTGCATATGTCAGCATCAGCATCAGCCGAGATCATTAGATGGAAAAGGATTTCTTACAAATTATCGTAGAATGCAGCAGATCAAATCACTCAACTCACATATGTGTCCGTGTCCTAATGATCTTTGGTTCCGGTTCGACTTTTAGAACTCCAGAAGAAGTCCATTTTACTTTGCATACAATTTGCCACAAGTTAATACAGAAAAATACATTTGCCAAATGATTAATTAACTTTCACCCAGGACATCATTTGCATTCCGAAATCTTCATTTGCCCAAAAGGCTCATGTTGCGTTTTTGTTCAAACTGTTCAAACGCGTGTAATTTGAGGCGCTTTAATGAACAATTAGAGAAGAGACTGGGCACTGGGCACTGGGACACCAGGTTTTCGACCACTGGCTGTGCTGACTCTATGGATTCTGGGTGTTACACGAGCCAAGCCATTCAGTCAGCTGGAAAATGGACACACAAAGGTCTGATGCATACCAATTTTACGTCCAAGTCCACTTTCCTTGATCGTTGAGTATTCCAAACTTCCCTTTTCTTAGCTTTATTCGATTTTCTTATAACCGGAACACGAGCCAAATCTTCTCTAATTGATCAAAAGCAAACAAAATCGTGTTTGGTCGAAAATAGTCGACTCATGTTTAAGTGGAATAGCCGGAGACCGGGGACCTTAATGAGTATCAGAGAGCTGCTGCTGCCAGTTCCCAGTGGTCCCAGTGTGGTCAGCAGCTGGTTGAGGCTCATGCACACGCACCCACACACACACACACACATGTTAAGTGAAAGGATTCGTCGTTGTTCTAGTGCCAAATAAATAAACATCGAAACGAAGCTGACCATCAACTCATCCATCCCATTCTCATTAATCTCAAGGGGGGAGGGACGTTGTTCCTCGTTCTCGGTTCTCAGTTCTCTGTTGTTGTCATACGCGTGCGCATACGGATCGCATTCGGATGAGGATCGCTGGAATGATTTTTTTGGCTAATACCCAACATATTGTAACTTTATGTACTTGGGGGGAAAAGGAAAATTCTCTCGAAAATTTGTTTTCTTTCTCATCCAGCAGAATGAATGAAATGCAATTGAGGGAAAGAGTGTGCAAAATGATTTTCCAACTATTTTCTGACTCTCGAACGTCTTAGAAAAACATAATAAGTGGGCACGTGTTTTCAGTTTCGACTGTTTCTGGTTTCAGCTCTAGTCTAGTGCGAGGCAAACCGATTTGTTGTTTTCCTAGCCACAAGCCCTTTTTGGGGGTTTGTTTATGGAAATAAAATATTTGTTTTCATTTGCCTAACCTATGCCTTGTTTTTGGGATATTTTCTTGGGAATCGAGGCGCCTCTTGCAATAATCCTTTACAGCTGCCCATGAGCCATGCAAATGGCCTTTCACTCACAAAACACACACACACACACACACACACACACACACACAGCTCACATAAAGGAAGCTTTTCGTAGGCCATATGAATTTTTCTTTAGTGCTTTTAAAAAACTAAAACATTTTGAATTCCAAGTAAGCAGCAGGCAATCTCCTTAATCAGGATGCATTTGTTCCTACCCTAAAATTGAATCATTTTTTTAAGAATTCAAATCAAAATGTCTTAAAAATAAAGAAAAAACTAATTGCTGCCTCCTAATTTCAATCCTGGCTACGCTCTTGTCTACAGAATAGTCAATTAATTTCAAACTGATCTGAAATGTGTTTAAAAATATTACAAATTATAAGGCAATTAAATAGGACAAGGTTTTTTTAAATCCGTTTTTATAATTTTTACTTTTTAAGAAAAGAATGTAGGACAAATAATTACAAAAATATTTTTTCTTGTTCAGTTTTTATTGTAGAATTGTTTTTGTTGGTTCGTTTACTACTAAGAAATATGACTACTTTCTAAGATTTCCTCTTGCTTAGTAAAAAGCCAATTGCTAAATCTTTTTTTTCTGTATTAATATTATAATTTCGAATATTTAAAAATGTAAAATAATCGAATACAGGCTCGTTAATGCCCTTGTGATGGAAGAAGAAAGTAATAATAAGCGGAAACTGGCTTATAGTGTAAAATGATGAAAAATATTGGAAACCAATCAAATGTTTTATGCAATTTTCTATAAAATATTTCCAACTATCTTATATGAAAGGATGTATTAAAAAATTACTTTCACAAACTGTTTACAATATTCGATCAAATTAAAATGAAAAATTTAGTTTCGATTCAGGTTTTAGAGTTATAAGGAAAGTTAAATATCTAAATATATTTATTGAAATGGTTTTTAAGGGATATGGTAACTTATAATGTTTTAAATTCAACATCTATCTGAGAGTTAAATTCCGTTAAATAATAAAACTAGAATTCTTTGCCGTGAAGTTTTTATTCGAAATCACATGGTCTACTTAGTTTTCCTACACTTTCCACTGAAATTCATTAATTACTATGATATCTAAGTAAATTAAATAGTATTTAGGAATTGATTTCTGAAATTAGCTTGAAATTCGCGATCCTAGGTGATGATGTAATGTGCGAGTGTGTGTGTTTGTGTGTAGATGGTCATAAAAAGGGAAGACAACGACCCAAAAACCCCTTCGTAGCCTTTTTGCTTTTGTGTGCTCTGCGGGTTCTGTGGTTCCAGGAGACGGTCGGACGGTCAGACGGAATAGCTGGACGATGGACAGGCCGAATGGCTGGATGGATTATACCTAATTTTTAAATAGAAATAGAAATTTTAGATTTGAGCATGGCCCACGTCGAGCTGTGGGCGTGTGCGTTAGATGGATTTTACTCTTTTGGACATGAACTCGGAATGGGCATTCGGACTGGGATCATTCGCTCTCTCTCTCTCTCTGCGCGTTTGGACTGCATGACGAAAGGTAAATTTTGTAAACAATTGTGCTAATTAAGCCAGCCCAATAAAACTCGGCTCAATGCCTCAAAACTGGGCCTGAGCCTGATCCTGATCTTGGGCCAGGGCCAGGGCCAGGCAGGGAGAGAGCACTTGAACTAAATCCGGTAGCTTAAACGAGTTAAAGGAACTTTGAACGGAACTTAATCCCATAAATTTGGGAAAAATACAATTTTAATCAGGTTAATTCGCAGAGCGTCGCGACTGTTGCATGGTCAGAGAGTGCGGCAGGTAGATGATGCATATATGTACATACATAGGTAACTATAGGTAGGTAAAGGATTAGCCCTTTGGCCCGACTGGGTTTCAGTTTTAGAGGAGGATTTAGGAGGCTGTCATCGGACAGCGGACAGAGCGAAAGAGCGTGAGTTTGACCCGATTATTGAATGCGCGCCTGCGACATTTTAATTTAATCTCAGCTTACACCCATATGGATCAGTGTTTGCACTCAAGATTAGGCCACCAAAGCAACATAACCATCACTCGGTCTTGCTCTTATATTGCCAAATATGTACAATATACTTGCCCTTCTTCCATGTGGGCACTCTCGCCCTGATCTGCTCTGCTCTGCTTATTGCAAAAGTTTCACGTAAATCCATAAGATTAGGAGGAGAGGATCTACTTGTCTAAGTCCCTTTGGAGTGGCTTAGGCAATTTTGTAGGTCAATTGAAAAATTAGTTGAGTAGCCTAGCCCTAGGTCTAGACTCTAGATCTTCGTCTCTGCCTCTATAACCTGGCCAACTGCAACTGCAACTGGGATTGGGACTGGCACTGGGATTGGGACTAGGTAAAAGCCATTGATCAAGCCCACTAAAGTTAAATGAGATTAAATTACACTTACATCTATTCATTGATAGTCCAGCCAACTCGAAAATGTTCTTCATAAATTTAATTTGATATAAAAATACTTGATTGAAGACTCGAAACTCTAAAATCTCTAATTCTAAATCACTTCAATGCGATTTAAGAATAATGTGTTCAAGCATTAAGTTTAAAATCCATCCAAATGAAAAATTCTACTCGACTAATCAAAAGAATTGATTTTAAGATCCAAAAAAAGGAGTATCTTATATTGGATACTTTTCTGATCTCAGATATATGAAGGATTTTGATTATACCTCGAATAATATTTTAATTTTCCTTAGTAAATAATATTTCCTTTGAGGTCTGGGAAATAAAACTTTAAAATCGTTTATAAAGCAAGAAAATACTTTAGAGAGAATCCGATTGAAGAGGATATCCTTCCAGTATTGTCGTTTAAGGTAATATGACTTTTTGAAGGACAATATGATATATATATTAAATTCTAGCTACCAACGATTATTTTGACTTTTCAAATCTGTAAAAGAAACCTGAAAAAGGAAATGCAAGGAAAATTGAATGGAAAGATTGGTTAAAAGTAAGATCTGAGAAATATATTCAGACATTTGGTTTAATTATTTGCTTCAAATAGAAATATACAAGTTTCATAAGTTTTTACCAATTTAAAACAACCCGAATTCCTCCTTAAAATCCGATCAGAAATGGCAACTAAATACAATCAAGCATTTTTTATTAGAAGATATTTCCCATTCTTTCAAATCATTGGATGGATCCGTCACGTGCCAGGCATGCGCGATCCTCATGAAACTGATCTCAGAGAGAGATGGAGAGAGAGATGCCTATGCCTAGGGAGGTGGGATTATATTATAGACCATGAGTAAACATTTATTCTCTTTGTTTGCCGTTGTCAGCGAATCAAAAATGCGAAATCTGTGACATTCAATCCTTTCCCTCTTTTGGGGGTTGCGATCGTGATTGACAGGGACATATTGGCATTGGCATGGTATTTTCTCACCTGGCCCAGGACGATCTTGCTGCGATTGGAGTGTGCCCAACACGTGGAGGCACACAGGGCCCTAGAGTGGGTGAGAGGGATAACTAGAGACCGACTGAGTGTGAGTGATCTTCTTTCTTTTGTGTGGCTTAGGGCCCGCCCGTTGTTTTTGTTGTCTCTCAGCTCTGTTCTTTTTATAACATTTTTCCTCACTTGGCATTTTTTTTTGATGCCACAATGATGATGTTCGACTTGGACATAATCTCTCATCCTAGGAATTAGCTTGTCTTTTCTTTATCTTTAAGAGTTATGCATCATAATTATTTGACAGAGACAAAGGATAAGGCACTTGGAAGAATATGATAATTATACATTTCGGAAAAAAGACAATAACGTAGGACATTTCCCTAAGGATCACTTCACTTCATTTTTAGTGCGAATTTTATTTCGTTAGTTCGCCATTTTGTGTGAACAGAAATTACGAGCTGAGTTACGAAAAAGGGTTGGTCTAGCCCATCATCGTATGCAATTGGGGGTTGCGGTTTTTGGCATTTATATCTCATCATATCATCCAATATATATCCATCCCCCGTTTTCAATCCAATTCGCAACCCCTAGAAATCCTGCTCGTCCTGCACGTGCCGATGATTAAATAAAATGTTTGGCAATTTTGTTGGTCAAACTTTCCGCCTATTGGCATTCCCCTTCCCACAGCTCTGCTTCATTCCTCATTCTCTAACCACATTGCTAACTATTAAAGTAGTAAGTGCTTAAATCTAGTGTGCAAAGTCTTGAAACCAAAAAGGAAGAGCTCAATTCAGTCTGTTTGTAGTTGAATTAAACTTTAAAGTCCAGTGATAATTCAAGTTTCTCGATTAATTTAAGGCATTAAAAAGCCTTTGTAAAAAGCCTTTTTGACCCCATATCTAGAGGGAAATTGTGGGGAGGATCTAGAACTAGGAGCTCTTCGCTTCTTCGAAACAAAGACGTGTGTGAGAATTCTTTAAGAGTCCCTTTTTGTAGCTTCCTCTAAGTTCAAATCAAAATCCCATCCATGTCTCTTAATAACGTGTGAACGAGTGGGACAATTGTGAAAACTTTTGTGTCTGCAAATGACCACAAAATCATTGGTCATTTAACAAATTTTACAGTTGTTAGTAACCAACAACTGGACACGGGACCCTGCAAAGATCGAGATGTCATCGTATGGTTGGTTGTATGTGCTGGGACAAGCCAACTTTTCTTTTTTTTTTTGTCTTTTTTGTGATTCTTCGATAAGCATTATGTACGCTTCCAGGACAAAGGAATACTGCGACAACTTGACTCAGCAGAAAATGAAAATGCGAAGAAAAAAAAGGATAAGAGAGAAAGAGATGTCTGTGTCATAATCAGGATGGACAGCGCTTGTCCTCGTCGGTTTGGTTAACGGTAACCCCGCTCCGCTTCGCTCCCATTGTTGACTCAAAAACGTTGGAAAAGGATATTCCTTTTGCCTTTTGTGGTCAGCGGCGACAGTTGAGTTGGTCCTCCTGGCGGCTTACATAAAACGGAGAGTTTCTTCTTCAGTTTCGCTATGTTTATTTTAACTGTTTCTCCCATATACATATACATATGTATAAGGATGTGCATGTGTGTGTGATTAACGGTAAATGTATATAGAAATATTTGTCGCCAGACTTTGATTTCAACCGACAAATAACTGTATTCCATGCAATTCTTGCATTTTCCTCCCTTGGGAAGGTGCAACACCAAAACGAAGGACATCCATTTCCGAGAGATCATTGAATCAGAGAAACAACTCAACTCTCCATAATTCTGCATTCTTGATATATAAATACAGTAAAAGCTAAAACCCTTTTTTCCACATTCACCCTCAAAAGAAATCATATATTTTTAGAATTTCATAAAAATGTAGTTTTTATTTTCAAAACATTTTCTCCTTACAATTAGGACATAAAACTTACCGAATTAAAATTAAAAAAACGCATATAAGGAAACTATTTAATCAACTTACACTTTTCATTTAAAAAGAATTAGGAATTCAAAAATTAAATTTAATTCTGCGCCTTCCACAAGCCAATATTGATTCTTTGAACCAAATGATAGGATTCCAGGATCTAGACAATTAACTCCCTTTTCGGCACTTCTTATGTCAATTATCACACAACATTATATTCATTCCCTACTTGGCTAATACGGAATGTGTATCTTGGAATCCAAAAGACGTTAGAGCTTCGTAATCTGGAGTTCCATTCCAGACAAACTTCGTTTCGAAATCTTCAGAAACTGAGTAGACAAACACTTATTCTAAATCAAAACTCATAAGGCTGCTCAATCGCCTAAGCTCCTGTATATTGATAACCAATTGTCGATGCCATGAGCTTGCATAATACTCTTCCAATGAAGTGATGAAACGCTGTGAAAATGGGCGGGCAGCATTTTCAGTTAAAGATAATTTGGCATTAAATTTTTCTCTTCTTTTTTTTTTGGGCAATTCTAGTAAAAATAGAAAAAGGATTTACTTGGCTAAAGTGTAAAAATGCTGTTAAAATCATTTGGACAGGTAGGAAACAAAGGGCAAGGCAAAACCCCTGTTGACTTAAGATTACGACAAGGACTAGGACAAGAAGAAGAAGGAGAGGACAAAACGTTACTCCTCCAGTCCTCTGTCCTCCTGCCCCTTCGTCGTCTTGTATTTGTTGTTGCATCTTTCTTTGGTTTACTTTGGCCCATTCATGCACTTGATACTACTTACACTAAGCCTGGGGATTAGCCACATAATTTCCAATAAAAAAAAATAAAAAGAATAAAACACAAACAATGGCACAAACTGAGTTAGCAAATTTTTTATACAATAGATCAAATCATAGGTTATAACAATTCGTCTCGGCTACTGAGTCTTCTTGATAACATGCGCCAAATCGTAGACACCGCGCACAGCCTTCAGCTTGACACCGGGTACATCCTGTAATCGGCCCACACGACACAGGACAATGTTGTGCTCCTGCAAATTGTGACCAATGCCTGGTATATAGGCCACCATCTCTTTGCCCGTGGATAGGCGTACAAGGACACATTTACGATTTGCCGAATTCGGTTTCTTTGGTTTTTTGATTAGAGTCTTGAGGACGACTCCCTTGGCAAAGGGTTTACCATCCAGAGGTTGACGTGGTGGACGCTTCTTAATATGGGGACCAGTCCGATGCATTTGCTGTAGAGAAGCCATGCCCCGTAGGCACACTCCCGCCATAGCGTTGAACATATTTTGATGAGCTGGAGAAACAATTGTAAAATAAAACATTAGTTTAACAAATTCGAAATATTCTGTTCAGTTTTTGGGATAGCTTTAAATCAGGTTAATTTCCCACACGGTCCTACCCTTTGAAATTGGGTACCATAGAGTGGCCAGCACAACTGTACAAAAAGAAAATATCTGGTTCTTCAACGTTGCACACAAAAACCCATACACAAAAGGAGCTAAATGTGCGAAAAAAAGGGTCAGACAGTTGGCAAGTTGTCCAAATGTCCGTTGGTCCAGTCACGCAAAACAAAAACGAACAAACAAAAGCAAAAACCAAATTCCGAATCTTCTTTTGTTGTGGCTAATCTCTGTGAAAATTGAAAATGTGCAGCAGCAGCAATGGAATAATTGCAACCAAATGACGCGCATGCGCAAATGTCCAGACAGTATTGGGACTCTCAAGCCTTTTCCCCCATACCCTCGAAGGGGACACAAAAGGTTGAATGATCGGAACGGCAAAACAACAGTAGAAAACTCTACAATTTTTAATTAAAAAAATGCCACACACACACGGCGGGACATAACGAAATTGCAGGTAATAATCATAAGCGAAAGTTGACCCACACCTGTCTAGGTGGATGCAAATTCCTATTGTTGACAGGATTTAGAGTCCCTTTTTTGTGTTGAATAAAAGGTTCCATCTCGTAGTTTGGCATAGTTTGAGAAAATGCCAATGAAAATATTCACATGGACATCGGCATGATTGGGATTGAGGACATTGAAGTTTTCGGGATCGGTATTGCGGGGTTAAGTGCGCTAGCCACGCGTCTATTCTTAACGGAAGAGTTGAGAGGAATCCCAATTGACGATCCTAGACAAACAAACAAATTAAACAAATCATTATTGGGCAGGGGCACATTGCACAGCTTCCCTAGAACGGTTTAAAGGGGGAAATGCGCCGAGTCATTGAAATAACAAGGGGACATCAGGCGGGGCTGCTTGGGCATAAGAGATCGTCGGGAGCCAGCTTGCCGACTTGGAAATACCCTCTATGCCCGTTATCCTTGGATATTGGATTTGCAGAGGAATAATAAATTAGAACATCACATCTGGTAAGTCTAGTGTCTAAGATCTCCGTGACTAAATTGATTAACATGTTAGTTTATGAAAACTAATATTTACTCTATATGGCTCCGAACTTGAAGTCTTTTATGATATTAATCATATTCCAAATACATTTAACCATATCCAATACCAATTGGAACTCACTTGGGGTTGTGGTTGTCGTTGTCAGCTGTTTCGTAATGGTGCCAAAGGCTTGCCGGAGAAAATTCATATTTTGGCTGCGTGTCTTATGCTCTTCTCGTGGCGGAAAGTAAAATTTCAAGTAACGGCTATTGTTCGTCCTTACCGCCAAACTGCAACTTATTTGGTTTAGTATTTAATTAAAGAAAACTTATTTTTAGTTGGTTTGTTTTGCCCTCTTGATTTAACTAGTGTTGGTTATCGTCGAGTTCTTGCGAATGTGTTGTTATAAATACGTTTGGATAAATCGATAGCTTTTAATCGATAATGATGTGATTTGTTCGTAAATTCTGGCAACCTTGCCAAAAACAGTGTTGAATAATTCCAAATACATATACTTCCGGAAGCCAACAGTTATTTTTAAAGTTAACTGTTTTTAAGAACCCAATTTCTCAAGTTTCTTTTTATCTTCAATAAAAAAATTTCTCCCACATTTTGGTTAATTTTTTTTCAGTTTTATCTAGCAAAAATATCTTTGCCTAGTACTCCAATGTATGTGTATATAAATGTATATATCTCCATTTAGGTATGTATGTGTATAATAAAAATTAATGCAAATAATTAAAACTCAACAATCCACTTAAAAAAAAAACAGTTGGAGGCACATGCCTATGATAAAGGAAGGGGCCACAGGGAATCATTTTATGGTGCACATTTGGGAACTTGTTGTACCCAAAAGCTTGAGATTTGTCGTCCAGGCAGCATCTTTTCTAATCATCGTCATCATCCAAGCGTTGTGTTTTCTTTTTGGCAATTTTACGCTTTTTATGCATAGCTTCCAATCGCATATCCTCCAAATCCTCTTGTAAACCTAAAAAAAAAAGACACCAATAACGATTATGTTTCAATTGTTAAACACATCGATTGAGCTCTAGAAATTGATTCTCACCTAATTTCTTACTGATAAACTCTTCACGTTGCATTTGAGCGAAACTTGATTCCATTTGACGATCGTCATCATCCAAATCACGATAACGACGCTTATCATAGCCAAATATATCGCGTATATGCGAGGATATATCCTCCTCACAATCACCATCATCAATAAAGTCATCCAATTCGGAATCATATTCAGAGTCATCATCATAAATACGACCTGTAAAAATAAAAGTACAGCGATCAGAAATGAATAAATGATATCGAATCAACCGAAATTAGCTTCCGATTTGCATTTCTCACTAACGTTTATTTCTGTTCTGCTCCTGCTGTGGCTTGCGTCCTGATGATGACGAGGAACGCATCGGGTTACGTCCACGTACATCTGATGGTGGAAATTGTCGAGTTTTGTTAGGCACCGAATTACTTGGTCGATCTCTGGGTGGAAACTCTCTAGTGGAGCTGTCCTCTGATAGTTTGGCATATGGATTCTTCGGTTTTGAGGCAACCGCACTCGAAGAAGATGAAGATGAGGCTGGCTTGTTGAGATTGACAGTAGCTTTGCTACTTGGGTTAGTCTTTGTACTTGTGGCTAAGTTTCCTTTGGCAGAGCTAGAGGCGCCTGCTGCCGATGAGGATGATGGAGCGCTCGAATTTGAGCTAGAGGTTGGCTTGGCTTTTGGATCATTTGTAGATGGCTTAGACGTAGCTGTGGATAATTTGGGAATGCGTCCATTGACCATTTTAGATGCTGCGGCTGCTGCCGGCTGCTGGTCTTTCGTCTTTGCATCGATCTCCCGTTGTCGATCCCTTTGGGCTCTCTGGTCTTTTTGCCTTTGGCGTTCCTCTTGCTCGCGCTTCTCTCTGGCCGATAGAAGGCGCTCCGGTTCCTTCTTCTTCTCAGGTTGAACATACACAACGGGTTCATGTTGCTTCTTTTCAGCCAGACGCAGCAATGCCTGGAAATCCATAGGCGGTGGTTGGGGCTGCCGTTTGATCTTGGCTTTGCGCTGTTGCTCCTCCTCTAATTTTTTGCGGTCTTGGTCACGCCGCTCGGTGTCGGGATCATAGAGAGTCTTCGAAGTACTGTACGTACGGGCGAGTTGAGGACCTTTTGAACTTCTGCCCCCGGACGATGAACTTGATGAAGTCGGTACACTTGTTCTGGTTCTTTGTCCACTTTTGGCGTCTTCACGCTCTCTGTTGATTGCCGCTTTCACTCGTTCTTTGGTTCCTGAGAGATCACGCAGGGATTGAGGCCGACTAGGCGCAAAACCCTTGTCCTCATGAACATTCCGTACCTTTTCTATATACTTCTGATAAAAGGCATTGGCCTCATTGGACACATAACCATAATCATCACCATCACCAGGCTGGCCATCGGGTCCGCATTCAGCTTCCATAACATCAATATCCTTGGCATCATCTAGCACCGATTTATTGGCCGATTTTGTGACTTTAAGCATTTTGCGAATCTTATTTTTGGACTTCTCATCGCGTTTGGCCATCAATTCGACCAACTTCTGGTGCTCTTCACGTTTCTTTTCTGCCTCTTCTATTTCTTGTTTTTAAGGAATTTTTGTATATTTATTGAAAGTTGTTTACTCTTGTTGGTCTCCTTTTTCGGAGGCGCAAATTTTGTGGAATAGAATTTACCCTGCCAAATGTAAAAGGGAATATGAAAGAATCGATTAGAACAACCGGAAATTTAGCACTTGTTGTTTTTGATGGTGTAGCTGCTGGAGCGGAGATTGGGGTCAGCGATCTCACCCCCTTCCTGCCATGCAGTCACCTTGGTCTTTCCCCGGACAGCTGGCGACTCTCTTTTACCTCATTATCTTTTGTGGCTGCGTCATTTTTCTTTTTGGCCAAATGCAAAAGTGCACCAAAATCCATTTTTATTGATAACTTTTTGAATAATGTAAATTCGTCTTGCAATTTGTGTCGTGCTGCCTCGTTGCCTGGGAAAATCAGAAAAATTCGACTAACATTTGTTTCAAATGTTTTCGTGTTGCTACTTTTGACTTTTCCTGTTGTCTCTTTTTTACACACATGAGTAGACAGACGCGAATTCGCTCCGATATAGCGAATTCGCCTCGTCATCTACTTTTTGTAGTAGTCGATCGATAAATATCGAATTTTTAGAGTAAACTAAACAGTAAAACTATCGCTACCGCATGTTTGATAACCTATCGATGACTATCGTCCCTTTTTATCGAATATAGTATTGTCACACAGAGCCGGATTTTTGCTAAAGCTGGAAAATCATCGATGTTTGGCAGCATCGATTTTTTTAAAAAGGAAACATTGATGTTTTCCAAAAATACAAAAACATTGATATATCGATAGTGCCATTGATGTTTTTTCCAGCTCTACTTTTGCATTATCATCTCTAACAGATTTAGTTGCTTAAATTTTTATTTTGCGCGTCGCAATGGAAGAAGTAAATATTTTAGAAGAAAAGGTTGCTGAAATACAAACAAAGCTTACAGCTCAAAACGAGAATGTACTGGCTATTGAGAAGGAAATACAACAACTACAAGAGATAGCCGACAATTTGGATAATCCCCTTCAGAACTTAATCCGCGAATATCGAGATGCTCTCGTTGAAGAACAACAACTGGACAGTCAGCTAGCCAATTTGCAAATAAACATAAAAGCTGAAAATGACTTACAGAGCTTCTCGAAGCTGCTTGGTCTAAGCTGCACGGTGTTGCCTTCCATTGCGAAGGATGAGCCTCCAATCTACAAATTAGATTTCATTCACGGACATTCGTTGACCATCCAAATGCCTGACGATCAAATAAAATTACTTGAAATAAAACCTCTGGAGAAGAATTTCGAGTATCTACAAAATGAGCTAGCAGCCAGTCAGGATCTTACTGGTCTCCTTATGGCAATCAAAAAAATTGCAACAACAGCAACAACCAAATGCAGTTAATTTTGAAAGGTTTATAAATATACATGTATGTAAAATATATAGTTTTATCACACGCTTTTCCCCATTATCTCGTCTCTCCTCTCTCGGTCTTTAATTAACAATTCCATCCTTCGGCTGGTCGGCCCAGTTCTGTTCTACTCTCCTCACGCAGCGACAACATTTTGAATCCAATTGAGGGCACCGCAAATGCGTCGCAAGCGTGCTCTAGCCAGGAAACTACAAATTAACAAATATTCAACATAGGGACGACGTCCAACGGAGTCTCCAGACATTTTCTGACCAAACTGTGGACGTCCCTCGCACATGATCTTGGTAGTTAGCGACAAAAGCCATTGAAGAATCTAAAAATACAAGATGTAGAATAAATTAAATATTTCTGGAATAATCGGGGTTCAAATCTATGTGGAAATTTGATGTGATTGTGCTCACCTCTGCACTGTTGGGCATGCCACCTGCTTTTAGCCAATTTGATGGAGCCCACAAAAACAATTGCATCACATTGGCTGCAATATCGGGACTGACGCGTTTCGATGGATTCGGGTTAAGGATATTGTAGACCAATTGCTGCACCAGTGGCGGACAGGCATCATTTAACAGTGGTAGTTGCTCTTGTCTGTAGTCGCTATTCTTAAGCGAATAAGTGAGCTCACCATTCTGGTGGGCCAAGCCACCGCTGGCCGAATAAAATGGATTCCGCATGCCAAAGATTTCATAGGCCATTGCCCCACAGGCCCACAGATCAGCTTTGCTATAATTGAGGACAGCAAATGGTCCTGGTTGCATATTGATGATCTCTGGAGCCATTAGGGCAACATTTCCACCCTTATCTATGTCGTGGCTTACATAGGGCAATCTCAAGCCATGCGTTTTATCTGCCAGACAGCAGCCAAAGTCAGATAGCACCAAAACTGGCGATGAATTATCTTCAGGCATTTCAATTAAAACATTATCCGATTTAAGATCCCGATGGGCAACACCATGACGGCTTAGATGTGTCACTGCCTCCAGCATTTGGGCCCATAGCAAAATTTTGGAGCGGGTGCTCAGTTCATGCGAATCCAAAAGTCCACGCAGGCTATGATCATAGCGTTTCATTAGCAAATACAACGACATATTGCGGCCATAACCATGGGGATTAATCCTCGGAGGTTGGGCAATTGGATAAAGTAGATGTCCATCAGGAAAATTGCGTACTTCGTCGCAAAAGAAACCAAACATGCAGACAATATTTGGATGAGTAGGCAAAGACAAGGTTTGATGCTGAAGCAATCGTTCCCATTCTTCAGAGGCCAAATTCATGCGACGCTGTCGGGCGGGTACTGTCTCCTTATACATGGCTCGAAGTATAGATAAGGCATTACTTTGGATATCATAGTTGAACATCATTTTCAAAGCCAAAGGGTAGCGATTCAAACTGGACGGCTCATGCTTGGGAGTGGGAATTTGTTGCTCTTGCACATGCTCATTTTTAACTCGCTCCGGCTCTACAAAATCATCACTAGCCGCCGTGAATTGTGAATATTTATAGATATTATCTACGGAACCACCAAAATTATGTACAAATCGCGACATATTCTGCAATGGCGACATCATAGGCAAAGCTGCAGCCTCCATTTCTGGAAAAGATGTTTCCTCTAGTGCGGCTATTGGAGCTACTTCCACTTGACCATGTCCTTCTCGTCCCTTAAAATTAGCCGCATATACGACAGCAGCACATCCCTTGGCTATGGCTGGACCGACATCTAGATTATCAACGGTGAAATTGGAATTCAAATTTTCGGAAATTTCGTCTCGACTCCAATTTGACTGCAAGCGACTGGCAGCTTCACGTATTTCCCAGCAAACACCTTCCAGCTCATCCTCTTTGCTAAGGACACCCGCACCCGAGGCCAAACTAACACCAATTAGAGCAAAAAACGGTGCCGAGTCGCCATAGAAGAGCTTACGAGTTGCTCGTTGACGCAAATCCTCCGAATAATTGGTGGTGACGCGATTCAATATGTTGTCAATGAATAGCTTACGTGCATGCTGACCAAATCGAAAAAGATTGTTTGTGGCAGCTGCTCGTGGAGGCAACACCGTGTGTCCGGGGGTGGGAGCTGATCGTGCTACCTGCTGGGGGGCATTCTAAAGGAAGGAACAAAGAATGCGTACAATTGCGGATGCACAGATGAAAGATTCGGGACTTACCTTAATAACATTGAATGAGGAGGAAGTTAGGGGACAGCCTCGCTTGCTTCTTGTTTTTAATTGGTTTTGTTCCAAAATGTTGGTGTGTATGTCGCGTTTACAATAGCTGCGCAGAATATAGCGACCATGTTTGACCAGTCGCACTGTCAAAAGTCTTACTGACATTTTTCCGAATCCTCACCAACGTCTCCGATTTGGGCTCTAGGCCTAGACAACGCCCTTTTTCATAAGTGGGTTAAACTAAATGATATATATTCATTCGATTCCCCGATTTTACCTTTTCTTCTTTGTGTGTGGTGTTTTTTTTTCCTTTTGTTGCGTGCTTCTTTCCTTCCCAACCCTTTGCTTGTATGGTATCGATAATTATGTATGCGTTCGTTTAATCGCTGTTGACTGATGGTCAACAGCTGTTGTTATTGTTGTTTTTTCTTTCTTTTGCGTCGTATTTGAAAATGTTTGCTGATTTAAATTTTTAGAGTTTTGGGTATTCGATTAAGGGTGAGAAAAACAAATAAGTGTTAGATTTTGACTTGTTGTATCAAAACTGTTAAAAATGTATTTATTTATTTTTCCTTTTCGAGATGAAATTCCCAACTTGCCTGTTTCGGAGCCTACTTTAACATTAGATAATCATCAAAAACTGTTGTATGTTTTATTTTTTCTTGAGAGAAACAAAATTATGGTTAAACAATATAAATTTAGTAAGTAGATTTATTTATAGAAGTCTATCGGCGATTAGTTGCCGTATAGATTAAAACAACCAACAGCAAAAAAAAATAAATATCGATAGTTCCATCGATAGGTTTCCAGTTCTGCTATGATAAGATAGGAAGGGATGCTGACGAGAAGTTTTAAAAATTTGGCCCTACTAAGAATCCAATTGAACCCAAATATTATTTTTGCGGCGAACTTTAGAACTTGTCGTCTTAAACCGTCCATAGATATGGAAAAAGTGTACCTACGTAACTTAAAGGACTCTGAAGATCTGCACATAACGTTTCGCTTTGTCAATGAAGAACTGCACGTGGATCGTCAATTTAATTTTTGCCGGCGGATCAACGAACCTATTGACCAAGGTCTGACCCGTATTCGGAATAATATAGAAAAGGAGCTCCAAAAGCGCTTTAAAAAGAAGAAAAATGTAGATGTTCCAACGGAAAAACGAAATGACCATGAGGTACATAAACAAACATATATCCCTAGAAACAATCTGTTCCTAATTCTTGTGACCATTTCAACTTAGATTAATATAGAGATTTATCGTAATGGTAGCGAAGACATCGTGACTGATATCACATTTGCCGAGTTGCTACAGGATACTTCTACTGGCATGAAGCTGCGTGTAATGGATAAACACTTCGATATAGTCTACAATCAGCCATGGATCACCGCACTGCAGGTGCCAAGTTGCATATTGGCCGATCATCTGGTTTATCCCACAAAATTAGACTTACATTTCGGTACTCGCGAGCACAGTAAGGGTCAATGGTACAAAGCATTGATGGTAAATTATCCACTTTTAAATATTATTTTTAGTGTTATATGCTTAATAATTAATTATTCTACATTTTCTATGTTACAGCCGGCGTCAGGAGCTTTGCCAACAGAATCAGCTTGGAAGCTATGCGGCGAGGGCTTGACATATCAAACGACACAACAGGATGTTGGCTATAATTTAAAATTAATTGTAACTCCACAAAATGAGGAAGGGATATCAGGACCCCCAGTGGAACAGATCTCCAAATGCCCTGTTGAGCCTGGACCAGGTACCTGTCCGTATGAATTGCGGCAGATTGTGACACCAAAACCTTTGGATGACCCAACAGAGATTCGTGTTGTTACATACAATCTTCTGGCTGATTTATATGCTGACAGCGACTATTCCCGAAAAGTACTCTTTCCCTATTGCCCACCAAATGTACTCCAGATTGACTACCGTAAGCAAATTTTCATAAAAGAACTACTCGGATACAATGCAGATCTGCTCTGTCTGCAGGAGGTGGACCAGAAGATATTTGAATATGATTTGAAGCCAGTGTTGGGACAATCACCTCATAAATTTCAAGGAGTTATGGCGCTTAAAGGCGAATGCGCTGAAGGAGTTACCATATTCTATCGCGAGTCGCGATTCGAGTTGCTATCTACACATGTGGTGCACCTGGGCAAAAACATATCCACGCTACCGATATTTAAAGAACTCTGGGACAAAATCAAGGGAAACGAAAAATTGGCAAAGCGCATTTGTGATCGAAGCACAACGTTAGAGGTAATATTCAGATTAATATATCCATTGGCGTCGCAAACAGAAACCCAGGAGCCTATGCTCAGCAACTTACAACTGTTTAGAGTATGTTGTACTATGTAATGCTGTTTTTATCTTACAGTTGTGCTTGCTTAAGGTAAAGAATACCGATCTCTACGTATTAGTGGCCAACACGCATTTATATTTCCATCCAGATGCTGACCATATACGACTGCTGCAAATTGGATTCTCGATTATTTATGTCGAACACATTTACAAGCGATCTATGAAGGACTATAATATAAGTAGCCCCAACAAACTTGGTCTTTTGTTTTGTGGTGACTTTAACAGTGTGCCTGAATGCGGAATTTATAAGCTAATGACTGAGCAGTTTGTGGACAGGCATTTTATTGACTGGTCCAGCAGTGAGTTTGCCCCATTTGGAAAAAAAAGTAAACATTTTTCAAAATTAAAATATATTCTATATTCAGATACTTCCGAAGCCGTTGTCGATGTTGAGCTCTCACAACCCTTTCAGATGATTTCGGCCTGCGGTACTCCAGAAACGACAAACTACACAACGTTATTTTCTGGATGCCTTGATTACATATTCTATACAGAGAATAGCTTTGAACTACTACAATCCGTGCCTCTGCCTACGCATGAACAAATAATAGCTCACGAAGCTATACCCTCTGTATGCTTTCCATCGGATCACCTAGCCCTTGCAGCCGATTTAAAATTTAAAACAAGTACCTCATAGTTGTTATCGTATGATGATATCTGCATGTAAATATGTATTTAGTCCATTTAAATATATGTTGATTCGAAACGAGTATTTATTATTCCCAAGCAACAAATTAAAATAATTCAACTAAATTTCTCGCCACTTTTTGGACTTCTCGAGAGATGAATACACACCGAATTGGGGATAAAACAAAGAAAAGGCGAAAGGATTTCCATAGTTCACATATTCTTTAAATCGTATATATGTATGTACATATGTTTTATGCTTATGTTATTTGCTTATTTTCTGTACCACATCTGAAGAGTCTTCATGCGTTTGACTTTCTTTTGTAATTGAAGAACTCCGTACATAAGTGCCTCAGCAGTGGGTGGACAACCGGGCACATAAATGTCGACGGGTATAATTCGATCGCAGCCACGAACCACGGAATACGAATAATGGTAGTAGCCGCCACCATTGGCACAACTACCCATGGAGATCACCCATCGTGGCTCGGGCATTTGGTCGTAGACTTTACGCAATGCTGGTGCCATTTTATTGGTAAGCGTTCCAGCTACAATAATAACATCCGCTTGACGCGGCGATGCTCGAAATACAACTCCGTAACGATCCATATCATATCGGGGTGCTGCAATGTGCATCATTTCAACCGCACAGCAAGCAAGACCAAATGTTAGCGGCCAGATGGAGCCTTTGCGACCCCAATTCAGCAGATCATCAAGCCGGGCCAACGACCATTCGGCCATGCTACTCTGCTTGGTGCCAAATGGGGAATAGCCTTTTTTGGGCAATGACTCTTGCGAATCGACCACGGGAAGGGTTTGTTGTTGGCGAACCCACAGAGCATTAGCATTCACACTCGCATTCTGTGCTGATCCCGTCACAACGGCTGGTAAGATACTCCAATTTTTGCACGCTGTCAGCAGTATCTTAGACGTGCCCAGTGAGGCTGTTGCCGAGCGCAGCATTTCGTCGTTCTTGGTTTCTACAAGTAAAGCGTTACAATAGCTTTTTCTAGTTAATAATAATTGCCAACCTTTTTATGTAACTAATTGACGGACGTCCGAAATACAACAAACAATAGAGCTCGCAGACCATCGATTAAACTATCGATAGACAGTGAATATTTTTTATTTCGGCAAAACATCGACTGCTTATCGTAACAATCAGCAACAGTTGGATATGATTTACAAAGCAGTCGAAAATCTTTTTGAAGATCTTTAAATAAACTTTGAAAATTTGTTTTTCTCTTCTATCGATTAGTTCAACTATCGAGCCCTATATTTTCGATAAATTGGTTCGAACAGTTCTTTTTAGTTTCCTAAACAATAGCTTTTAAAAAAGTTTTCCCAACTTCTTTGCAGCATTTTTAAGTAAACAGACAGGAATATGGATATGTGACTGTAGTTGAATCTTGATCAATCATTAAACTAGACCTTAGCACTTGTGCTTAAGTTCTACTCGATGCAACTGGGTGACAGTGTACTATGCTTACGGAGACAGTTTTAAGTAAGTTTCTTAGGATTAATGTATTATATATTCTTTTTTGCTGCAATGGCAGGACAATAAGTTGAATTCTAAGAAATTCTTCTTGAACTCCAAGAATGAACTATTTTGGAGGGCTAGGAACCAGTCGCTGGGTCGACGATAACAAAAATCGATAATATCGATACTTTTTTATACACCCCAGATGCTTCTAGGTGTTGGCTGCCAATTGTAGAGTGCAAAAGTGCAAATGAAAAGTTACGGATTGTGTTCGTCTACTAGAATTTGATAAACATATTTTTATTTGTGTAGTTAAATCTACCTATTACCGAAAACGCGTTTAAAGTGTCAGTAACCAGAGTTAAGTGTAAGTAGAATTGGTTTACCGAAGATCGGATTAAAAGACATCAGAATGAATAAGTTGTCGAGACTGCTGCAGTGACTACTGAATAGTGTGCTTGTGTGTGTATGTGTCCATTAAAATATTTTGTCAGTATGTATGTACATACATACATCTGCATCTGTATGTATGCATATGCACATACACCCAAGTATGATGTATGTATCTGCATATAAAATCTGAGAAAAGATCTTTCTTTTTAATTTTTGTGATATATGTGGGTTAAATCCTGAGCGGCTGCACGGTGAAAATTCGTATCGGAGCAATTGTAATCTTATAAAAAAAAAGTTTTAGTATTTCAAATTGATTTTTTCTGTTCTATCTCTTTCTCGCTCACTGTCGTATCGACTACTCGACAATTGCCATTGGTGTGAACGGGACAAACAACTTCGCTACCATACCGTCGCCATTTCGTGTCTACGTTCGGCTCATTCTCGCTGGCGCTCTTTCCATTGCGCACCACTTGGGCACTCTGGTTGTGCTGCTTGCTCTCATCAGTTTTAGCGTTAGCGCTATCATTGGTGGTGGTGCAAAAATTGCAATTTTGGTGTACCAAAAAAGCGAAGTGAGCAGCAGCAACCAGCGGAGAGGAAGGCACGGGTGAGAGAGAGAGCAGGAGCCAGCAGCAGGAAAGAAAATTTTCATCTGTGGCAGTAAAATTAAATGGAAAAATAATTTACAAAAAAGAGAAAATGCTATAAAGAAATAATCCCGGTTCCTAAAACAACAACTAACAAAGAACTGTGGAACTCGTTGTGCTTACCAAAAAGAATCCAAAAAAAAGGGAAAAAACTGTATGCCGCTCAAGCTGCCAGCGAAAATTAGCATTTCAGCGAAACGGAAAAGAAAACCGGAAAATCAGTTACAGTGTACAACAATATTTTGGAACTGAACTGAACTTAAAGAGAAATCCGTTGTGTTGTCGGTTAATAATTGACTGTTGATTTGCTGAGTGTGCTGAGTAAGCTGGTTCTTTACCCAGTCCCAGTGACAAAATCGAAAAACCCCAGCCCAGCCCCAAAAGCAGCAGCAGCAGCATCCAAGAGACGTCGTCGTTCTGTTCGAACTCGCCAAAAATCATTGAAAAGGCAAACACATTTTCCATAGCGATCTTTACAAATCGTTCAGTGGCAGGCAGCAGCACCCATACACACACACACACACACAATCGCACAATCGACCAAGGCATGCTAGGCACTACTGGCAAGGCGTAAAGTTTGTGTGTGCTCTCTCAATATACTAAAGGAATGTTAAAACCGACTAAGTAGTTGCCCTACAACTAACGACTAAAGTAAAAAATAACAACACGGAAGGCCAAGCCCAACGAACGCACCGAACCGAACCCTGAAGCATTGGCAGCACCTGGTAATTGAATGTCCGTTGTTAACAACTACAACTATTAATTCTGCGCAAGCCACAACAATTACACCAGGAGTAACACTAGGAGGAAACCAAACGTAAGTAACTCTAATCAGTTCAATTCTTATTAGGGATGCAGATAGCGGTTCAGTATAGCATCTATATTCAATATAAAAAAAAAATCTAATTTTATCCAGCCAATTTTTTATATCGACAGATTTTCAATTTTCATCTAAATTTTAATATGGAGAGTCGACACGACACTGGTCTTCCTTTTTGCTATTGTTTGAAATATTTAATAGGATATAGTTTAATTGTTAATTATTGATATTCAATATCTTGAGAAAACAAAAAAGAAATCTGAATATTATATTCGAAAATAATTGACAAAATATCGATTCTACGAATTATTTGCATCCCTAACTGGAGTTTGTATTATGTATGTTTGTAAATGTATTTGAATATTAATATGGTTTTTATTTCACTCCATTTCATTTAAATATAGGAAGCCGCCAATTCAGTGATTGTAAGTCTTTCTGTCTCTTTATTGGAGAAGCCAACTGCATCAATTCGACCGAGTATTGCGATCCGATCGTGTTCCGCCGTAAAAGATGAATGAACTAGACAGTCTTAGGCAGGAAGCCGAATCCCTCAAGAATGCCATCCGAGATGCTCGAAAGGCCGCCTGCGACACATCGCTGTTGCAGGCAGCCGCCTCGCTGGAACCCATTGGACGCATACAAATGCGCACGCGACGCACACTACGCGGCCATTTGGCAAAAATCTACGCCATGCATTGGGGCAACGATTCCAGGAATCTTGTATCAGCCTCTCAGGATGGCAAGCTGATCGTATGGGACTCGCATACCACGAATAAAGTGCACGCCATTCCGCTGCGATCCTCGTGGGTGATGACCTGTGCATACGCCCCCTCTGGCAGCTATGTAGCCTGCGGTGGCCTCGACAACATGTGTTCAATTTACAACCTAAAGACGCGCGAGGGCAATGTGCGAGTGTCCCGTGAGCTGCCCGGCCACGGTGGCTATCTGTCGTGCTGCCGTTTCCTGGACGACAATCAGATTGTAACCAGTTCGGGCGACATGTCGTGCGGGCTGTGGGATATTGAGACTGGTCTGCAGGTCACCTCATTCCTTGGGCACACAGGCGATGTGATGGCTCTGTCATTGGCACCCCAGTGCAAAACATTCGTCTCAGGCGCCTGCGATGCGTCAGCCAAACTTTGGGACATTCGAGAGGGTGTGTGCAAGCAGACTTTCCCTGGCCATGAATCGGATATCAATGCTGTCACCTTCTTCCCAAATGGACAAGCGTTCGCAACTGGCTCGGACGATGCCACCTGCCGCCTATTCGACATACGTGCCGATCAGGAGCTCGCCATGTACTCGCACGACAACATCATTTGCGGCATCACATCTGTGGCGTTCTCAAAGAGCGGCCGCCTGTTACTGGCGGGTTACGATGACTTCAACTGCAACGTGTGGGACACGATGAAGGCTGAGCGCTCGGGCATTTTGGCTGGACACGACAATCGTGTGTCGTGTCTGGGGGTCACCGAGAACGGCATGGCGGTGGCAACAGGATCATGGGACTCATTCTTACGTGTGTGGAATTAAGCGACATTTAGCATGCGTATTCAAGGGTGGGGGCGGGCGGGGTCAACGTGGCAACGGTGGGCAGTGCGCGCAGTGGGTTAGCAGCAACAGCGGCAGCAGCACCACAGTGGTGCAGCAACTGGTGTGGTAGTGTGAGGGGGGAGAACCGGATGTGGATGGGGAATGGTGGATGGTGCAGGTGGTGAAGAAGGGGGTGGTGTTAATGCATCAACCACATTGTCTATGTTGTGGTAAGGGTGTGTTATACTACTCCCGTGACCCCCGCAACCACCATCCTCCAATCCCCATTATGATTATTTCGAACAGCGACACAAGCGGCAATGAGGAGAGATGTATAGAGAATGAAAGAGGGCGAAAGCGAGAGAAACAGAGAGAGCGGCGTAGCAATGTTGACTGGAACGTAGACCACAACAACAAGAACTTTATATACAAAATTATTTATATTGCTATATACTTATTAAACTTATACAACAAAACCAAACCAAACAAACAAACAAAAAAAAACTAAATACACAGACATACAACATGGCAAACATACAAATAGACATACACGCATACAAGTATATTATTAGTGTAAATGAGGAATTCGAATTGGAAGCAGAATCTAATAAACGATAAGTGAGAGGAGAGCTGCCGCTGATTATAATCAGAGTCAGTCAGAGTCAGTGTCAGCTGTTTAGTCAGTTTAGTCCGAATTTCGATTACCACAGCTACAGTTTAACAAAACAAAAAAAAAAAACTAAAAATGAAAGCAAAATGAGAATGAAAATGAAAAACAAAAAGTACGTAAAGAGTAAACTTAGTTCAATAACGTAAAGAAATCGTGCGTTTGGGACGATAATTTGATAATGATAATGATGATTTGATGATAAAGATGATTTTCACAATACACACGACCGACGACGATGACGATAAAGATACACGGGCTCGACGATTTTGATATATATATGCATTATGTATGTATGTATGTAGTTATGTATATTAATTATGCACATGTACATATATACATGTATGTATGTACATATTTGTGCATTCATACATAGGTATATATAATTTGATATGCGACTTGTCTGTCTGCACAAACACACAACACATACACGAATACACATACACACACACCCACCCACACAACATACACACATAGTAAGAATAATGGTATCGTTGCTTGCATCATGTAAAATGTATGTATGACGGTAGATCCTCTTCATACACACAAACATACGTACATACATACATACACTCACTCTAAAGTCTACACACTCACACACACACATGAAGAAGAAACAGATGATGAACACTGTGGATCCTGAGATGTGGAGCGAAGTCAAATAAAATTAAAGCATTTACAAAATAAAATCACAAAAACCAAACAAAAACAACAAAAAAAGAAAAAACAAAAAAAAAAAACAAAACAAACAAAAAAGGTAAATTAAAATTATTGCGTAAATTTAAATGATCAAGTAAAAAGTAAACAAAACAAAAGCAAAAAGAAAAAAAACGAAAAAACAAAAACACTTTATAAAACATTTTTCTTATTATGTTTAAGTCCTTAATTTATATACAAACAAAAAAGTAAAACAAAACAAAAAAATATAAGAATGATTTAAATAACATACATACCTATGTATTAGTGAAAAAACTATTTACATATATAATGATGATGGCCATATAAGCTACAACAATAAATTGAAAAAAAAAACAAAGAAAGAAAAAACAATTAACTTTAAATCCTATAAAAAGAAAAACCTAAACAATTTATAAATGTTTAACGAACTCTTAACATACATATGCATACATAGAATAGCAGAAATAACGATCGTGAAAGTACAACACAAACACATACACCAATACACACACACAAACAGAAACACACTGGACACACTCACAGACAGGCATCAGATATATACATATATATATATATATCTATATAGATATATGTTTATATATATATATATTGATAAAAACAATTAACAATAGCCACAGCCTCTAGCACTCACCACTCACTATTTAAACGCATTCGTTGCATTCAGATTCAGAGAGAACTAGAAAATAACGAAGAAAAACGAAAACAACCATTGACTATATATATATTATAATTGATTCATATTCAATCATTTTTTTTTTTTGTTTTTTGTGTAAGGAAATTTGTTTGATGAGGTTTCTTTGTGTAGTAGATGTGGGCCAATTTAAACATGTTAACTGTATTTCTTTAACTTTTTTTTTGCGTTCTTAGTTTTTCTATATATGTAAAGTGGCTGGTCCAATAATTGGAGTTCCAAGCACAGAGATATGCATTTTGCTATACTTTATGAGAGAGTTATGTTTGTACTTTTGGATCTACGTATATATATAGATATATATATTAGTGCAATAATCTTATAGCCAATTTAAGGCAAGGAAATTATAAAACTGCTAAGAGAGAGAATGACAGAGAGAGTTGAAATGTGGTGAATTAAACTTGAATCAAAAAAAGAAATAAAAAACAAAAAAAAAATATAAGGAAAAGGAAAAATATGAAAAGTTTCATTTTGATGCCATGCCCCCATTTACGCACACACACACACATACACACGCACACACCACTATTTGTATTACGAATCTATAGTAACTTTTTGAAAACCAAGAGGAGAGAATAGGTTCCATTCATATTCATTCGTTCATTCACTGATTCATTCATTATATTTGAGTTAGACCGAGTACAGATCGAAGCGTTGAATAATTGTATAATGATCGGAACCCTTAAATTAGAATGCAGCAGGAGCAATACCATCATCAAGCAAACAGAAATGGATTCCTATACGAGTAAAAAATAAAACAGAAAAGTAAAAACTAAATCAATCGCATAGATGAAAAAAACTAATATGAAATAATAATAAAAAGAAATCGAAAAACAAGAAGAAAACGCAAGCACACACCATATGTATGTATTTAACAAAGTTCAAAGGCAATACAAGATCATGTTATATGTTATATTGTCCCACCACCCTCACCCCAAAATACCGAAAAAACCCAACCCAAAACCCCGCCCGCTTTGGTTATAATTTTACATTAATATTATAGAATTATGTTTCATTTGTTGTAATACAATAAGACACAACAGTCAATACAATACACAGTGTATCAAACAAAGAAAGAAAAAAAATTCTCGTTTCGTATTTCTTTGTCTCGATTTGATGATTTGATTTGATTGATCGATCATTGAATAATCACACGCGATTCCATAACTAATGATTGTTTCTATTCATTCATATTTGATGTTCGTTCGAGAATGAAATAATTCTTGATATTTGACTGATGATCGATTATGAATGAATGTATTTATTGTGCATCAGTTGATGATTGCAATTAAATGTTGCAGCAACGTCTCTGAATGCCGATTATTTGTATATGATTCTTGAGTTATGGCCGAGGAGTTTGATTATTTAATGATTCACAATTACTGATGATTGATCAATCGATGTGATTGATAAGCGCAACGCAATCGGGACGCACATTCTTAAAACAAAAACAAAACAAAAAAAAAACAAAAAATGGAAAGAAACCAAAACTAATTTGTCAGAATAATGTTTTTAAGCCAGCACAAAGAAGCAACAAGTTAATAATATTCAATTTTATTACTAAATACTTGAACTTGTGTGTACCAAATAGCTAACGATGATGAAAAAATAAAACTAGTATACAATGCTTTTTGTTATTATTATTTAATTTATTTAATTGATTTCTTTGAATTGTTTGGCCCGTTTCCGTTGTCCATCCATCCATCTTTGCCTATAACTCGAGAGAGCAGATTGCACAAAATAATTTGTACATACATATATACATACAAATGTATGTATGTGGTAAAGACATAGTTTTCGTTCACTATAAAATCGGTGAATGGAATCGGATTGTCCAATTGTCTGCTTTTTGGGGTTATAGAGTCTATAGAGAAGATCGGATGTCCGTAACCGATAATTGGAAATTATGAAATGAATAAGCTAAATGAGCCACCAGCTAGAACAAGAAGAACAACTTCGAAAGAAATATGTTAATATCAGAATCTTTTATGTATGTATGTTACTATGTAATTTAATTCTATATACATTCTATTATTATGTTGATATGTATATGCCGCAAATTCACACATACATGCACATATATAGTACTTTTAGTTTCAATTTTTTTGTGTAATATCTATACCCAGATTGAAAGAAATTAATAAAAAACAAAAACGTATCTTTGTAATTAGATCTTTACATACACCAGAAGAAAACACTATGTAATGCAATTAACAGGTGTTTAACCAACATCAAGCCACCACACAGTAAAAAATAAAACAAATTGGTACCGAAATCAAATTATTAATCAACAAATACCACGCATACATACATACAAACAGACACGCACACACACACGCGCACACAGACACATAGAAACTCTGAAGGGTACATGATCATGTAAAAATAACATATGCAAACATATTCAGAAACTAAAACAAAAAACAAAAAAAAAAATTTAATTTCACTGATAATTTAATATATAACTTGTGTCATAACCGTCAGCTCAGCGTTATACACAGAATATATAATAAAATAAATTGTGTTAAGTGAATGCCGTTCAGTTGAAACATCGTGTGTGTATGCATATATATACATATATATCTAAGTCGATATATATATTGCATATGTGCATGATATATATATGCTTCGAGGTTTGACTCATTAAGTTTGTATTGCATCAACATAAATCTTCAGGTTAAGTATAGAGGCAATTACTGGTCCTGATCATAAGAAATAAATCACAAAAAAGTAACGGAAAACAGGACAGGACCGAGTTTAGCGCTTTGGATGTATCGCGGTTTTGAAAACCTTGCAAAGACGTGCTCTGGCTGATAGTTCCTATTGGAGCTATATGATATAGTCATCCGATTTCAATGAAATTTGCTATTGTAATTGGGGTACAAATACTTTATATTAAGATCTGCTCTGTTTGGTGACTATAGAAAAATAATAAAGTTTTTTCCACTCAAGCCTATTTTTGGACCTATAGCAGTGTTACACATATGACACGCTGGTTATAAAGAATAAATTAGTTATCTGTGCAGCGTGAGACCATGCGAAAGCTATCTTGCCGGACGAGATGTATAGCCACCATTTATACCAAAAATTTGAGAACATCTTTATCGAACCTTAATCTTAAATCTAGTGAATCTATCCATAAAGACGAACGGAAATGTGCCAATCGACTCAACGTTGGATCCTGATTAAAAATTGATTTGTACTTTATACAATGCAACTTTGTGAGTGTAACATACATTTCGTTGTACGCTTGGGTGCAGGTGTAAAAATAATATTCATACATATGTCTATACCAAATTGAAAAAGTTAATGCCAATCAATAGATATTTCTTATTTCCGTATTCAGATATAATGCAACTAGAATTTCTTTTGTCTTTAAATTTAAATGCTTGATGTTGATCGTAAAGCTTAAATGGGAATATGAATGCCGACTCTATTCAGTATTCGCTGACAAAAATACCAAAAACCAGAACTAGTTCATTTGCACTGTACTGTATTAACATACTTGTTCCGTTTTCAAATTTGCAGTTCGAAGGGATGATAATACGGTATGCAGCCCTGAATAATAAGAAAACAGTATTTTTATTAGTGCATCTTTGTATGTATTTACATACATACGAATGTATGCATATTTACAAATATACTAAAATACATTTGAATGGAGAAATAACGCCGCGAAAGGTATTTTGTCATGTGCATACGTTAATTCGTATGTATATTAATATGTGTATACATCATATATATGATTAAATGTATAATGTACGTATATTCAAGCAATATATATCGTGTTATGCAGTTATGTGCTTATTATGTACATATGTATGTATGTACATACGTACATACATTTCGTTATAAAGACAATAACAAATGATGGCTCAAATCTCCGATTGTTGCTCAAAAATATGTATGCATGTACGTACAGATGCACCTGTGAACGTTGTTTGTAGATACATACGCATATATGTATGTAATTCAATTTGAAACATTCAACTACACACAATATCTGTGCGGCAAATGTCGTTCCCAAGTCTCTCAAATAATTTTAGAACTATTGTAATGTACTATCAAGCACACAAACAGAGCACAAAATACACACAATCCATAAACGGAAAATCGTTTCCTTTTTGATTTTCTCAACGTTTTGTACACATTATATATATGTACATATATCGGTGTTTGAATCGCAATTTTTTTATTGCCCGTGTTGTGTACATAAGTATATAAGTATTTACATACATTTTTGCATAGTGGTACGACGAAAACAACAAATAAGTGCAAAGTTCAATCAAACACCGCTTTTTTCTTGCAGTACTTCAGATGGCAGAAGAAAATTTACTGCACAATATGGAAGGCGATGCTGGCTCCGTATCCGATGAATTGTTACAAAAGGAGACAGAAGCGGCTACCGAAAATGTTCACAAATTTGATGCATACATCGGTGCATCAACCGGTACCACATTTGTAACCGATATTCTTCGGGAAGTCTTTTATAGTCCCTTTAATCTGGCCCTGCTGGCAATAATCTGCTTTCTTGTCTACAAAATAGTACGTGATCGTACCGAAGTGCCTAGTGTAGGCTCACTGAAGCCGACCGAGCTAGAGTTGCCTAAAATTAGGCGCGATTTTACTATACAAGAGCTGCGGCACTTTGATGGCAATCAACCCGATGGTCGTGTTCTATTGGGTGTCAATGGATATGTATTCGATGTTAGTAAAGCAAAACCTTTCTATGGACCAGGTAAGAATCGTACGAACCATATCTATGAAAGCGGATGTTAATAGGTAATTACTGCGCTCCATGCCCAATGGTTAGGGACTCTCCTTAAATCAATTTAGATTCTCTAAGATAGAGAAGATGTTGAAATGTATAGAACATTCATCTCATTTTCCGTGCACAAGTTTCAATTTCAAATTCATTAAAATCATCAATTTGTTTCTATACTTAAGTGGTGCATTTGGCAAATATAATTAGTTTCTAGTAAATGAGTTGGATGTCATTTTAATTAATTTCATCCAATTCATGCACCAGTATTATGGTATATTGCTCAAAGAGATCATATTCGTTAATAAGTATTGCAATCGATCGATTCAACGCAAATTTAAGGCTTTTGTTTGTGTTTAATTTAAAGGTGACGACTATTTGCAATTACAAATTTCGCACAATCGACTGCATATTAGACCGACCCAACCAAATATAATGTTCTTTGTTTTACTGGATTAATGACATTTCCTTCTAAATCCTCCAATTTGCAGGTGGACCCTATGCCACATTCGCTGGACGAGATGCAACACGTAATTTGGCAACGTTTAGTGTTGTTGCCAATGACAAGGATGACTATGATGACTTAAGCGATCTTAGTGCAGTAGAAATGGATTCAGTACGAGAGTGGGAGATGCAATTTAAGGGTAGGGTACTTTAATAATCGAAAGCAATCCATTTTAACATTTAATTTGTGTTCACACAGAGAAATATGATCTGGTTGGCAAGCTGTTACGAAAAGGGGAACAGCCTACCAATTATGATGACGATGAGGAAGATGAGAATATTGGCAGCAGTGAGGAACCATCCAGTTTACCAAAGGAGGCAGAGTACATTGCCACTGTCCAGAGTGCTGGCTTGCGCAATCGTCAACCGAACATAACTAAAACGGTGACTGAATCAAAAGACCTGAATACAGAAAAGGATTTAAAAACTTCCAAAGAAAATCTAGTAGCAGGTAGCCACGTTTCGTTAAGCACAATGTCCAACAGCAACATTGCGCTCGATTCGACCGATTGTTAGTAAAATGTGCGACGAAGGAGCTTTTGCAACTAACACTAACACAAATGTCTACAATATTCTATTAGAACACACATTGAGTTAATATCCCAAAAAAAGAAAACAAAAAGCATTCAGCATTAACACATAAACTAAAAAACCAAATCGAGCGCGAAAACACTAATGCAAACAAAATTATATGTTGCTAAAAAGAAGCAGAATATCATAGGACGTACATGTATGACGATCATTGAATCGTTTCAGAAAATTACACCCAGTGCCCTATTTTCAAGACCTAGAAATTTTACAGAGTTGTCCATTGATACAGCTTCACTTCTCTCACCCATTCATTCACGTTGTGATTTTGTCTAATATATTGTTTTAGTATGTACACACTATTCATTATGAATTAAAAATTTAAACGTTTTATCGTCATGTAAGCTTTTGATGGATTTTTAACTTCGAAAACGAGTAGACGGTTGGGCCACTGTGTTTTTAAAACTTAAAGATGTAGTAGTGGTCCAGAATTTTCGGTAGAAATAACTTTGTTTAAATAAATCACAATTCTTGTAATAAACATTGTAAGTTGTATAAAACAAAGAATGATTCTTTTGAATTTAATGTCCAATCAATACCATTAAACCATTATAATGTAGTATTTACACACATTGGCTTCAAATGGGATTGCCTCTTCTACTATCACGAACCGATTATTTTCCTTGATAAAAACTAAATTATCTGGTAAATGCATAAGGCACAAGGCTTGTCAAAAGTGCCTTTGTTTAAAATCTCTGAAAACAATGTGTTTAATTTTGAAACTTTCATTACCATAAAACCGGCCATACTTTTGAAACAAATATGATTTTAGTTTTCAAATTTTAGTTTTGATTTAATCTATAAATTTGATAGATATACACATAAAAAAATAGTTTCGTTTTTTTGTTTTATTTCTTACAAAGATTACCGCTCCCCTGATTTATCTAAATTTCAAACATTTATTCAAAATCTCGAATTAATTACAAATAAATTGTTTTAGGGCTAAAACTGAAAATGATTTGATATCAAATCAAATTGTAATTTACCAATTTGAAACCAAACCGGATACTATTAACGATATAATACAAAAACTCATATAAAACACCCAAACATTTCTTGTTTTAAGTGGTTCTTTTTCTATTATAACGTATTTATCAAAATTTTGTTAATGTCATAAAATTAAGATATGAAAAATGTTATTCTTCTTCGTCGGTATCAGATGGCTCTGGAGAATCCGATGACACTTCTGTACGCTTTGCCGAAGTTTCTTGTTCCTCTGCATCGGAGAGCCATGCTGTGTCGGATGGATCTGGTGAATCTGATGAAATTTCCTTTATATTAACTGGACTATTTTCGTCATCGTCAAGTTTTTTATTGGCTTCACTGGTCGTGGACACAGACGTATCTTGTTCCAAGCGTTCCTTAAAGATTTTTTCAATGATCATACAGCGGATTTGTCGTGCAGGAATGTCAATCAGGAAAGCCACTGCAATAGCAGCGAAGACTATGGTGATCACTTCACTTAGGTCCATCTGAAAAGGTTGCATACGTGTTAATCCAATGGATTTTTCTATTAAATCTACTAATAATGTATACTAACTAAATCTGTGATTTTAAACGTTTGTGGCTCCTTTGCCATAGCTGTATTCCAAAGAACCACCAAATAAGTAGCAAGCTGGAGTGGGAAAGCTATTCGCGACAGAAAGACCATCGATTGTGCCACATATGGGAATCCATGGAACACCACTGGTCGCTGCTGAAACATAAAAATACACCAGCAAATGGCCAGCCCCATGACAAGAGGACTCCAAGCCAGATAGGAAGCGGCATCTTTGGTGTTGTAAACGAATTCGCTCCGCATGCTGGCTGACGGCTCCCAAAAGCACCACGCAATTGCAAGTCCTGCGATACTCCATCCAAGAGTTCGGAAGCGTCGCGCTATGTTCAAGACGCCGTTTTCGCTGCGGTACAGCAAACCGCCGCCTATGCCCAGTAAGTAAGGTGTAGCACGGCTAACTGGCGATGCATAGATCATGTTGGCCGTACGATAAAATTTGCTCACACTGTGGAATATATACATAAAAATAATTGCTTTTCTTTATTATTGTTTTTGTGTAGGAAAAAACAGAATTTAACGTACTGAATACCATGGAATAGCGAAGGTGCCAAATGTTCCTGATTACTTCGCGAGAAGCGTGCTGCGATGGAGATTGCATTTAAAGCGCCATATATGAAAAATCCGGCCTCGGAGTCCGTATGGAAAAGCCACACAATAAGCGGCCCCAACAAATATAATTGCACATCCAATGAGAGGCTTACAGCCGGGGGAGAGCACTGGAATGGATGTTGATCCGAAAATTATCTGGCTGATGACTTTTAATTCAGAGCATTACCGACTCTTCAAAGCTGACCAAATTGTGAAGGTTCAATGCAGGACGCCACATATTTTGCTCGCAAAATCGAGCATTTTCACGCACCAATTGGCCCCAAAGTGGGCCAGCTCCAAGATTGGGTAGAATCCAGGTTTGAAAGCAAAGCAAAACGTATATGGTGAGAAGGTATCGACTCGCCCTCAAGGCAACATTCTTCAAGAAGTTTATTTGCGACTTTTGCTCCATTTCAAGCGATAGCTGATATGCGGCTATAAAACCACTGAGCAACAAGAGAACATCGCTATAAAGCAATGGCAAACGGAACAAAAGGCTCCAGTAATTGTCGACGGCTTGGACTAAGTTATCACGATTGATAATCGGCAAATGGCCCACCATGATAAACTTAAGGCTAACGTATAACATGAGAATGGCGCTAATTCTCAGTAGATGGAAGAGAGGAAAGTCTAGATCAGGACATTTCGCAGAAACGAGCGACTGATAGGTGCGTTTCGGTGAAAATTCAGAGAATACACTAAGCAGAAACACCGACAACTGACTGGTCTCTTCCACTGGAGGTGAATCAATCACTGACTCATTGTCTGGACTCGGTTTGTCTTCAGGTTGCTCCTGCTCTACAGCATCGGCATCAACATTTTCACCATCCGATTTATTTGATTGTCCATAGGCGATGACGACTCTACCAATTGTATCCCTTATCGAATCCCGTTTCTCCCACAAAGAGGCAAGTACGCAGGATAGACCTAGCGCAGTGAGGGCCAAACTGAAAGAGATAAACAGAGGAACATTGATCTCGTAATATTATCTTCTCTAAAATATTATTTACATGCTTAAGCCAAACATTCGATTGTTCTTTAAGAGCTTTATCAAGTTTGCTTTACGCTTTAGGCCGCAATTATCTTCCTCCACCTTAATGTAAAACTTGATGCCGGTGTTATTATATGCTCGTAGATTCGTCTCCATTATTTCCTGTACCACTTGCGAAGAGCATGTGTGTGGGACACAGACTCCCCAATTAGCTACTGTGTATCGTGGCACAAAGTGCTTTGGCTATATATCAACACCATATTGATGATAAGTACGAACAAATCTCTGATCACAGTACTCACATTACTTATGTGGGAATTCCAAAGTCCAAAACCCTGCAGCATATGTAATGGTGCTTTCAACTCAGATATTTTTGTCCTCATCTCAATCTGAGCTAGGCAATATTTACCGTGGATGCGCTTGGAGTTACCCGAAGAGGCCTTTACAACTGCTGCCGTTTGGGTGCATAGATCAAAGTCCCCAAACTGGTTGATATGCCCACGGAGAAGGCCAGAGCTGACTTTGCCTGTGGCATCGATCACTGTAACAGAGAACCACATTGCAATGACAATTTTCGAATGGTAAGTGCTTTCAGAGCCTTGTAAAAAGTGTATATTATTTTGCTTGATTCTTGTCCAATTTCAGAAAACTTTGTATATAAACTAAATATACCTTTATTGCAAGGGAGGACAGCTGTGAAGCCATTTGCCGGCATATTAAAATGACTTACTCTGTAAAGTCCAGATCTTAGAAGAACGCAATTGCTTATGGAATATCTGCAGATCCTGCTGACACGCGCCTGAATATGTTTGAGAGAAATTAGCTATAAATGACGGCACGGAATGCAGGATTTGATCAAAATATTCATCGGGCAATGAATTTGAAGTTATGGAGCCTCCGCTATCATCATCATTTTTGGAGATCGATCTCTTTTGATTCTGCTGTGACTCGGATTCGCCTTCATCCGATATAATCATGTTGAAAGGCCAGCGATTTAGGTATGTCAGCCATCCGGATTCGTTCTCCACCATCGGCTGCTCTTCGCTTGCTGATCGACCATTCGAGATTTTCTCACCAATCCACTGCAGCCAGGTGATGATATTATTTGTGGGTGGCTCTGGTGATTCGGGTTCACTGGCTCCAAACAAGTCGAGAATATTACTAAAAATCGAAGATGATCCATCATCCTGAACAATCTCATCCGAAAGTCCATTGTCGATTTCACTTGATTGATATTTTTTACTTCGTGACTTGGTGCGATCTTTGGCATTCGATCTCGTATTACTCTCATAGTCGTTTTCCTCGTCGGGCATTTCGTTGGATTCGTCATTTGTGTCGTCGTCATCTTCAATGTAATCATCCACATAAATGCGTTCTATTTTTCGAAATTTGAACTTCCGATCAGATTCGCGCCGTGCGGCCCTTTTCCGATCCCCAAAACTAGCAGCATTGTTCCCTTCGGCACTGGCGTCATCTGCATCTGTTCCACTCACAAGCACACTACTGCCATTTGGTGCATCCAATGGCAGAAGAAGAAATACAACAAGTACTATCACCCAAAGGAATATTTTGGTTTGGCCATTAGCAATCATTATTAACTATTATTAACTTGGTACTTATCCTTAGATTAGCCAAACTATCTATTTGCCCTCCTGTTGATATGAATTATATTTATATTTCAGATGGGGTATTTTTGGTACTTTTTGATATATTCTAGCGGTGCCGCAACAAGTTTCTATGCTTTGAAATAGTTCATTTTATATTTATGCAAAGACTGAGCACAACTAATTTTATTTGGTCTCCGACAAAGAATGTTTTCCAAGATGCAACTATTATGCATATGCATGTTCGCGGGCTGTTCGAAATGTTTCACACAAGTACTCAAATACCAAAGATCATAGGTTTAATAGACTTAAACCAAAATATTTTCAATTCGTTAATCATAGTTTATATATTTAAGTAATAATTTTGTGAAAAATGGAGGTGCTTTTGGTGAAAATTGTTTGGTTTTTCAACACGATTGTTATATATAAAAAGTCAATAGGATTTCCCACAAGTTGTTCTTAATTGAACGAGTCTTGGCTTGTGAGCTGGGCTAACTTCCATTCGTCCAATTCGAATAGCTTTTTTATTGTTCGTGGTATTTGACTTAAGCTTCTATTTCGGGATGCCAATTGACTCGTGTAAGCATAGGGTATATAAGACTTAAGATAAAATAGAAGAACTGGCGACAAATACCTTTTTCTTATGCTATAGATGGATGAACAGCCCTCGCTTAGGCAAAACCATCGATTCTGCTCTAGTCTGGGCACATACATTTCTCACCCCGGGTCTCCACGCTATTTATACATACTAACATATGTATGTAAGCGTTTTCGTTTATACACACACTTACATACATATGTATATAGTGTATCTATGTAATTAGGTACATTAGAGGTCCATGTGTCTTTTTATGTACATTCATAGTATGTTTATTATAAGTACATATTATAGATACATTGCTATTCGTCATATATAAACAAATTTTAAATATCTTTTCATTCTGACGCATGTTTTGTGGCTATATAGCTAAAACTTAATGTCCAAATTGGCGATCCTTGATCAATCCGAGCAATTCAAAGTGGTTTACTCAAAAACAGGCTAAGAAATATAAAAATAATCGAAAAAGTAAGTCATCAGGCCGACTTGGAAATTCCATGCACCAACTGAAAGAACTAGTTCTAACTTATAAAACCACAAACCTGCCGCGATGTCGATATCGGTATTTATATAAATTTATACATATTTATATAGATTTTCATACTCTTGTGTAGATTTAAACATATTACCAAAGATTTTTATTTATTCCCTTTAAAAATCGGTGGAAAATTGTCTTAAATACAGCCTTGTGAAAATTTCAATTTTGAGCAACAATTTTTCAATACCTGTTCCAAAATTTATGCAAACACCTCAACTCTGCACACCTCTAACTATGCCAAATTTTGCCCGATTTCAAAAAGTCATGTCTTTTTTTGCTGCTCTGAATGTGAACAATAAATTGGCATTCAAATCTCAAAAACTAATTTTGACTCGATTTTTGAAAAAAATTACAGTGTATACACTGTAAAAATTTTCAAAAATCGGGTCGAAATTTTTTTTGCCAAAATTCCAAGCTTTTGATAGCATATTAAAGTATGTAAAAATATAATAAGAATTGGATACAAAATTTTGAAATCGGTTAAAAATTGTCTAAAATATAGCCTGAGGAAAATCCCAATTTTGACCAAAATTATACACTTATTCAAAAAATTTTCAAAAATCCCCAGCTTTGCAATCTCTTAAAGTTTTGATAGCATTTAAAAGAAGATACAAATTCGATGAAAACTGCATCAAAACTTTAAAAATCGGTAGAAAATTGTCTTAAATACAGTCTTGTGAAAATTTCAATTTTGAGCAACAATTTTTCAATACCTGTTCCAAAATTTATGCAAACACCTCAACTCTACATACCTCTAACTATGCCAAATTTTGCCCGATTTCAAAAAGTCATGTCTTTTTTTGCTGCTCTGAATGTGAACAAAAAATTGGCATTCAAATCTCAAAAACTAATTTTGACTCGATTTTTGAAAAAATTACAGTGTATACACTGTAAAAATTTTCAAAAATCGGGTCGAAATAATTTTTGCCAAAATTCCAAGCTTTTGATAGCATATAAAAGTATGTAAAAATATAATAAGAATTGGATACAAAATTTTGAAATCGGTTAAAAATTGTCTAAAATATAGCCTGAGGAAAATCCCAATTTTGACCAAAATTATACACTTTTTCAAAAACTTTTCAAAAATCCCCAGCTTTGCAATCTTTTTAAGTTTTGATAGCATTTAAAATAAGATAAAAATACGATAAAAACTTTGGAAATCGGTTTAAAATGTTCCCTGTATTTGCAAAAATTTTACAATTGTTCAACAATTTAAAGCAAAAACTCTTTATATTTCAGCTTCCTGAAGGATTATTCACGACCATAGTGCTAATCGACATGGTTCACAAAGGACTTCAATATGACCAAAGGACATTCAGATCGTTCTGGAAATAACCGTTTTTGGACATTCTGGCGACTAACCCCTTAAAAAAATCGACGCATGTAAATTTAAAAAAAAAAACGCATATTTATTCATATTTTAGTTACAATAATATTTGATAAAGATAAAATTAGGCTTATATTATAGTAATTGAACTAAAACTTAATAAAAACATGATTAGAATTACCAGTGTCTTTCCATTTTTTTATATAAACCTAATTAAATTTACTTAAATACTTTTGAGCACAAAATATTCAAAAAGTTCTTAATTAAATTAAAGAAAACAAAGACAAAAACAGAAAAAGAAATATCATTTTATTTATAATTTAGGTTAAATAGGATTAAATTATATTTAAACAACTGTGTCTTAGCTTAAAGTTTATAATAAAGAAAAAATTCAAATAACAAAAACATGGTTTCACTTATACAAAACTTTGCAGGACATTGACCTATTTCGCTAGGATATATTTCTTATTATTCTTTAAGACTAGGACTATCGGTGCATTCAATGATTCCCGAAATCTTTCCAAAAGTGTTTCGAACGTCCTTCAGGGAGCTGAAATAAAACAACATTTTTGGTTAAATATCTCATAGGTGTCGAACAAAGAAAAACGCATTCTCTAACTATGCCAAATTTTGCCCGATTTCAAAAAGTCATGTCTTTTTTTGCTGCTCTGAAGGTGAACAATAAATTGGCATTAAAATCTGAAAAACTAATTTTGACCCGATTTTTGAAAAAAATTACAGTGTATATATACACTGTAAAAATTTTCAAAAATCGGGTCGAAATAATTTTTGCCAAAATTCCAAGCTTTTGATGGCATATTAAAGTATGTAAAAATATAATAAGAATTAGATACAAAATTTTGAAATCGGTTGAAAATTGTCTAAAATATAGCCTGAGGCAAATCGCAATATTGACCAAAATTATACACTTCTTCAAACAATTTTCGAAATCCCCAGCTTTGTAATCTTTTAAAGTTTTGATATCATTTAAAAGAAGATAAAAATTCGATGAAAACTGTATCAAAACTTTAAAAATCGGTCTTTAAAAATTGTCTTAAATACAGCCTTGTGAAAATTTCAATTTTGAGCAACAATTTTTCAATACCTGTTCCAAAATTTATGCAAACACCTCAACTCTGCATACCTCTAACTATGCCAAATTTTGCCCGATTTCAAAAAGTCATGTCTTTTTTTGCTGCTCTGAAGGTGAACAATAAATTGGCATTAAAATCTGAAAAACTAATTTTGACCCGATTTTTGAAAAAAATTACAGTGTATACACTGTAAAAATTTTCAAAAATCGGGTCGAAATTTTTTTTGCCAAAATTCCAAGCTTTTGATAGCATATTAAAGTATGTAAAAATATAATAAGAATTGGATACAAAATTTTGAAATCGGTTAAAAATTGTCTAAAATATAGCCTGAGGAAAATCCCAATTTTGACCAAAATTATACACTTTTTCAAAAAATTTTCAAAAATCCCCAGCTTTGCAATCTTTTAAAGTTTTGATAGCATTTAAAAGAAGATAAAAATTCGATGAAAACTGCATCAAAACTTTAAAAATCGGTAGAAAATTGTCTTAAATACAGTCTTGTGAAAATTTCAATTTTGAGCAACAATTTTTCAATACCTGTTCCAAAATTTATGCAAACACCTCAACTCTGCATACCTCTAACTATGCCAAATTTTGCCCGATTTCAAAAAGTCATGTCTTTTTTTGCTGCTCTGAATGTGAACAATAAATGGGCATTCAAATCTCAAAAACTAATTTTGACTCGATTTTTGAAAAAAATTACACTGTAAAAATTTTCAAAAATCGGGTCGAAATTTTTTTTGCCAAAATTCCAAGCTTTTTATAGCATATTAAAGTATGTAAAAATATAATAAGAATTGGATACAAAATTTTGAAATCGGTTAAAAATTGTCTAAAATATAGCCTGAGGAAAATCCCAATTTTGACCAAAATTATACACTTTTTCAAAAAATTTTCAAAAATCCCCAGCTTTGCAATCTTTTAAAGTTTTGATAGCATTTAAAAGAAGATAAAAATTCGATAAAAACTGCATCAAAACTTTAAAAATCGGTAGAAAATTGTCTTAAATACAGCCTTGTGAAAATTTCAATTTTAAACAACAATTTTTCAATACCTGTTCCAAAATTTATGCAAACACCTCAACTCTGCATACCTCTAACTATGCCAAATTTTGCCCGATTTCAAAAAGTCATGTCTGTTTTTGCTGCTCTGAATGTGAACAATAAATTGGCATTCAAATCTCAAAAACTAATTTTGAATCGATTTTTGAAAAAAATTACACTGTAAAAATTTTCAAAAATCGGGTCGAAATTTTTTTTGCCAAAATTCCAAGCTTTTGATAGCATATTAAAGTATGTAAAAATATAATAAGAATTAGATACAAAATTTTGAAATCGGTTGAAAATTGTCTAAAATATAGCCTGAGGAAAATCCCAATTTTGACCAAAATTATACACTTTTTCAAAAAATTTTCAAAATACCCAGCTTTGTAATCTTTAAAAGTTTTGATAGCATTTAAAAGAAGATAAAAATTCGATAAAAACTGCATCAAAACTTTAAAAATCGGTAGAAAATTGTCTTAAATACAGCCTTGTGAAAATTTCAATTTTGAGCAACAATTTTTCAATACCTGTTCCAAAATTTATGCAAACACCTCAACTTTCCATACCTCTAACTATGCCAAATTTTGCCCGATTTCAAAATGTCATGTCTTTTTTTGCTGCTCTGAATGTGAACAATAAATTGGCATTCAAATCTCAAAAACTAATTTTGAATCGATTTTTGAAAAAAATTACAGTGTATACACTGTAAAAATTTTCAAAAATCGGGTCGAAATTTTTTTTGCCAAAATTCCAAGCTTTTGATAGCATATTAAAGTATGTAAAAATATAATAAGAATTGGATACAAAATTTTGAAATCGGTTAAAAATTGTCTAAAATATAGCCTGAGGAAAATCCCAATTTTGACCAAAATTATACACTTTTTCAAAAAATTTTCAAAAATCCCCAGCTTTGCAATCTTTTAAAGTTTTGATAGCATTTAAAAGAAGATAAAAATTCGATAAAAACTGCATCAAAACTTTAAAAATCGGTAGAAAATTGTCTTAAATACAGCCTTGTGAAAATTTCAATTTTGAGCAACAATTTTTCAATACCTGTTCCAAAATTTATGCAAACACCTCAACTCTGCATACCTCTAACTATGCCAAATTTTGCCCGATTTCAAAAAGTCATGTCTGTTTTTGCTGCTCTGAATGTGAACAATAAATTGGCATTCAAATCTCAAAAACTAATTTTGACTCGATTTTTGAAAAAAATTACAGTGTATACACTGTAAAAATTTTCAAAAATCGGGTCGAAATAATTTTTGCCAAAATTCCAAGCTTTTGATAGCATATTAAAGTATGTAAAAATATAATAAGAATTGGATACAAAATTTTGAAATCGGTTAAAAATTGTCTAAAATATAGCCTGAGGAAAATCGCAATTTTGACCAAAATTATACACTTTTTCAAAAATCCCCAGCTTTGCAATCTTTTAAAGTTTTGATAGCATTTAAAAGAAGATAAAAATTCGATGAAAACTGCATCAAAACTTTAAAAATCGGTAGAAAATTGTCTTAAATACAGCCTTGTGAAAATTTCAATTTTGAGCAACAATTTTTCAATACCTGTTCCAAAATTTATGCAAACACCTCAACTTTCCATACCTCTAACTATGCCAAATTTTGCCCGATTTCAAAAAGTCATGTCTTTTTTTGCTGCTCTGAATGTGAACAAAAAATTGGCATTCAAATCTCAAAAACTAATTTTGACTCGATTTTTGAAAAAATTACAGTGTATACACTGTAAAAATTTTCAAAAATCGGGTCGAAATAATTTTTGCCAAAATTCCAAGCTTTTGATAGCATATTAAAGTATGTAAAAATATAATAAGAATTGGATACAAAATTTTGAAATCGGTTAAAAATTGTCTAAAATATAGCCTGAGGAAAATCCCAATTTTGACCAAAATTATACACTTTTTCAAAAACTTTTCAAAATCCCCAGCTTTGCAATCTTTTCAAGTTTTGATAGCATTTAAAATAAGATAAAAATACGATAAAAACTTTGGAAATCGGTTTAAAATGTTCCCTGTATTTGCAAAAATTTTACAATGGTTCAACAATTTAAAGCAAAAACTCTTTATATTTCAGCTTCCTGAAGGATTATTCACGACCATAGTGCTAATCGACATGGTTCACAAAGGACTTCAATATGACCAAAGGACATTCAGATCGTTCTGGAAATAACCGTTTTTGGACATTCTGGCGACTAACCCCCTTAAAAAAAATCGACGCATGTAAATTTAAAAAAAAACGCATATTTATTCATATTTTAGTTACAATAATATTTGATAAAGATAAAATTAGGCTTATATTATAGTAATTGAACTAAAACTTAATAAAAACATGATTAGAATTACCAGTGTCTTTCCATTTTTTTATATAAACCTAATTAAATTTACTTAAATACTTTTGAGCACAAAATATTCAAAAAGTTCTTAATTAAATTAAAGAAAACAAAGACAAAAACAGAAAAAGAAATATCATTTTATTTATAATTTAGGTTAAATAGGATTAAATTATATTTAAACAACTGTGTCTTAGCTTAAAGTTTATAATAAAGAAAAAATTCAAATAACAAAAACATGGTTTCACTTATACAAAACTTTGCAGGACATTGACCTATTTCGCTAGGATATATTTCTTATTATTCTTTAAGACTAGGACTATCGGTGCATTCAATGATTCCCGAAATCTTTCCAAAAGTGTTTCGAACGTCCTTCAGGGAGCTGAAATAAAACAACATTTTTGGTTAAATATCTCATAGGTGTCAAACAAAGAAAAACGCATTCTCTAACTATGCCAAATTTTGCCCGATTTCAAAAAGTCATGTCTTTTTTTGATGCTCTGAAGGTGAATAATAAATTGGCATTGAAATCTCAAAAACTAATTTTGACTCGATTTTTGAAAAAAATTACAGTGTATAGCACTGTAAAAATTTTCAAAAATCGGGTCGAAATTTTTTTTGCCAAAAATCCAAGCTTTTGATAGCATATTAAAGTATGTAAAAATATAATAAGAATTAGATACAAAATTTTGAAATCGGTTGAAAATTGTCTAAAATATAGCCTGAGGAAAATCGCAATTTTGACCAAAATTATACACTGTTTCAAAAAATTTTCAAAAATCCCCAGCTTTGCAATCTTTTAAAGTTTTGATAGCATTTAAAAGAAGATAAAAATTCGATGAAAACTGCATCAAAACTTTAAAAATCGGTAAAAGAAGATAAAAATTCGATGAAAACTGCATCAAAACTTTAAAAATCGGTAGAAAATTGTCTTAAATACAGCCTTGTGAAAATTTCAATTTTGAGCAACAATTTTTCAATACCTGTTCCAAAATTTATGCAAACACCTCAACTTTCCATACCTCTAACTATGCCAAATTTTGCCCGATTTCAAAATGTCATGTCTTTTTTTGCTGCTCTGAATGTGAACAATAAATTGGCATTCAAATCTCAAAAACTAATTTTGACTCGATTTTTGAAAAAAATTACAGTGTATACACTGTAAAAATTTTCAAAAATCGGGTCGAAATAATTTTTGCCAAAATTCCAAGCTTTTGATGGCATATTAAAGTATGTAAAGATATAATAAGAATTAGATACAAAATTTTGAAATCGGTTGAAAATTGTCTAAAATATAGCCTGAGGAAAATCCCAATTTTGACCAAAGTTATACACTGTTTCAAAAAATTTTCAAAAATCCCCAGCTTTGCAATCTTTTAAAGTTTTGATAGCATTTAAAAGAAGATACAAATTCGATAAAAACTGCATCAAAACTTTAAAAACCGGTAGAAAATTGTCTTAAATACAGCCTTGTGAAAATTTCACTGTATACACTGTAAAAATTTTCAAAAATCGGGTCGAAATTTTTTTTGCCAAAATTCCAAGCTTTTGATGGCATATTAAAGTATGTAAAAATATAAATAATAAGAATTAGATACAAAATTTTGAAATCGGTTAAAAATTGTCTAAAATATAGCCTGAGGCAAATCGCAATTTTGACCAAAATTATATACTTTTTCAAACAATTTTCAAAATCCCCAGCTTTGTGATCTTTTAAAGTTTTGATAGCATTTAAAAGAAGATAAAAATTCGATGAAAACTGCATCAAAACTTTAAAAATCGGTAGAAAATTGTCTTAAATACAGCCTTGTGAAAATTTCAATTTTGAGCAACAATTTTTCAATACCTGTTCCAAAATTTATGCAAACACCTCAACTATGCATACCTCTAACTATGCCAAATTTTGCCCGATTTCAAAAAGTCATGTCTTTTTTTGCTGTTCTGAATGTGAACAATAAATTGGCATTCAAATCTCAAAAACTAATTTTGACTCGATTTTTGAAAAAAATTACAGTGTATACACTGTAAAAATTTTCAAAAATCGGGTCGAAATTTTTTTGCCAAAATTCCAAGCTTTTGATGGCATATTAAAGTATGTAAAAATATAATAAGAATTAGATACAAAATTTTGAAATCGGTTAAAAATTGTCTAAAATATAGCCTGAGGAAAATCCCAATTTTAACCAAAATTATACACTTTTTCAAAAATTTTCAAAAATCCCCAGCTTTGCAATCTTTTAAAGTTTTGATAGCATTTAAAAGAAGATAAAAATTCGATGAAAACTGCATCAAAACTTTAAAAATCGGTAGAAAATTGTCTTAAATACAGCCTTGTGAAAATTTCAATTTTGAGCAACAATTTTTCAATACCTGTTCCAAAATTTATGCAAACACCTCAACTCTGCATACCTCTAACTATGCCAAATTTTGCCCGATTTCAAAAAGTCATGTCTTTTTTTGCTGCTCTGAATGTGAACAATAAATTGGCATTCAAATCTCAAAAACTAATTTTGACTCGATTTTTGAAAAAAATTACAGTGTATACACTGTAAAAATTTTCAAAAATCGGGTCGAAATTTTTTTTGCCAAAATTCCAAGCTTTTGATAGCATATTAAAGTATGTAAAAATATAATAAGAATTAGATACAAAATTTTGAAATCGGTTAAAAATTGTCTAAAATATAGCCTGAGGAAAATCCCAATTTTGACCAAAATTATACACTTTTTCAAAAAATTTTCAAAAATCCCCAGCTTTGCAATCTTTTAAAGTTTTGATAGCATTTAAAAGAAGATAAAAATTCGATAAAAACTGCATCAAAACTTTAAAAATCGGTAGAAAATTGTCTTAAATACAGCCTTGTGAAAATTTCAATTTTGAGCAACAATTTTTCAATACCTGTTCCAAAATTTATGCAAACACCTCAACTCTGCACACCTCTAACTATGCCAAATTTTGCCCGATTTCAAAAAGTCATGTCTTTTTTTGCTGCTCTGAATGTGAACAATAAATTGGCATTCAAATCTCAAAAACTAATTTTTACTCGATTTTTGAAAAAAATTACAGTGTATACACTGTAAAAATTTTCAAAAATCGGGTCGAAATTTTTTTTGCCAAAATTCCAAGCTTTTGATAGCATATTAAAGTATGTAAGTATGTAATAAGAATTAGATACAAAATTTTGAAATCGGTTGAAAATTGTCTAAAATATAGCCTGAGGAAAATCGCAATTTTGGCACTTTTTCAAACACTTTTTCAAACAATTTTCAAAATCCCCAGCTTTGCAATCTTTTAAAGTTTTGATAGCATTTAAAAGAAGATAAAAATTCGATGAAAACTGCATCAAAACTTTAAAAATCGGTAGAAAATTATCTTAAATACAGCCTTGTGAAAATTTCAATTTTGAGCAACAATTTTTCAATACCAGTTCCAAAATTTATGCAAACACCTCAACTTTCCATACCTCTAACTATGCCAAATTTTGCCCGATTTCAAAAAGTCATGTCTTTTTTTGCTGCTCTGAATGTGAACAATAAATTGGCATTCAAATCTCAAAAACTAATTTTGACTCGATTTTTGAAAAAAATTACAGTGTATACACTGTAAAAATTTGCAAAAATCGGGTCGAAATTTTTTTGCCAAAATTCCAAGCTTTTGATAGCATATTAAAGTATGTAAAAATATAATAAGAATTAGATGCAAAACTTTGAAATCGGTTGAAAATTGTCTAAAATATAGCCTGAGGAAAATCGCAATTTTGACCAAAATTATACACTTTTTCAAAAAATTTTCAAAAATCCCCAGCTTTGCAATCTTTTAAAGTTTTGATAGCATTTAAAAAAAGATCAAAATTCGATGAAAACTGCATCAAAACTTTAAAAATCGGTAGAAAATTATCTTAAATACAGCCTTGTGAAAATTTCAATTTTGAGCAACAATTTTTCAATACCTGTTCCAAAATTTATGCAAACACCTCAACTTTCCATACCTCTAACTATGCCAAATTTTGCCCGATTTCAAAAAGTCATGTCTTTTTTTGCTGCTCTGAATGTGAACAAAAAATTGGCATTCAAATCTCAAAAACTAATTTTGACTCGATTTTTGAAAAAAATTACAGTGTATACACTGTAAAAATTTTCAAAAATCGGGTCGAAATAATTTTTGCCAAAATTCCAAGCTTTTGATGGCATATTAAAGTATGTAAAGATATAATAAGAATTAGATACAAAATTTTGAAATCGGTTAAAAATTGTCTAAAATATAGCCTGAGGCAAATCGCAATTTTGACCAAAATTATACACTTTTTCAAACAATTTTCAAAATCCCCAGCTTTGTAATCTTTTAAAGTTTTGATAGCATTTAAAAGACAAAGACATTTACAAGTATGCAAAATTCGCTAAAAACTAGATCAAAACTTTGGGAATTTGTAAAAATTGTCCTAAATACAGCATTAGGAAAAATTAAAATTTTTAACAAAAATTCTTCAAATATTGTTCAAAAAAAAACTTGCAAAATCGTATTATTCGCAAATGATTTGTTATCATTTACCTTATGATCATTTTCAAACACGATTTTTGACAAGTTCATATATGCACATGCCGGAAGTTCATTTTCGATTATGTGGTCTTGTAATACTCCTCTTTTTAGCGCCATCGATCAAGGTTATGGTCAAATTCATGGACTGTTTAGTATCAGTTATGTACTTCTTTATATGTGTATACATTCATAGAAATGTTTCTGGCAATTTTCACACTCCTATCTTAAATATTTTTGAGGCAGATGGAAACATTTTAGCTACTGACCGTTTAAAACCGGTTTTGATCTGAGCTTCGCTTCTCATTGGCTTTTTTTATATAGATATACAATACTTGAATACATATGTATGTATATGTAAGAGGGTAGACTGAAAAGTAATCAGCCAAAAGGGAAAAATGAAATACATATTTGAAAGCCAAATTTCTCATAAAGAAATATGTATAGATATGTGCATGTAGTTAATTTTACAACAAATTCAATTATTATTCAATTGGACAGGTGCCGACAGGTGTCTGATGGATAATACTAATAAAATGATAATACTTATATACCCTTTGACAAGGGCTAAAAATTGTTACATTTCGGACTGCCCTCGCACATACATACGTAGTATAACTATAACTACTTGTGCACTGAATTGCATTTAAAAACTTCAGATTTGTATCCGCGTTCGCACTCGGCTTCCAATATCCGTCGTGTTAACTCACGCGTGTTACCTACAAAAAGCGACAGTGAAGCGGCTTCTGAAAAAGTAGTTTAATTTTGAATTAATGAACACATGTGGTACAATAACTACTTAGAATAAAGAATCTCGCATAATTGACTCGTCACAAATGTCTGTGTGTGTACAAGTTTGAAATATTTATGTATGTATTTGGCAATAACATAATTGATATGAAATAGAAGGCGATTTGTTGTTGACTTATTTTTGTTTATGTGAAAATTAAACGTTTCTTAAAATGTGGAATTATGTTAAACTGTCAATTTGGTATTGCGCACTGTTTGCTATTTCGCAGCGCGAAAACTTGTTTGCGCTGGCAGCATCTAGCGTTAATAGAACAACTAAATTACATCGAAATGTAACGGATTTCCCTCAATTTAATGAGTTGAATCCAAAAATCTCAGACCATGTGGACGACGACGTTGACGCCCCAAAAATATTCCAAACAGTAATGAGCAATTCGGAGTTTAATCATTATGCAAAAAGTTTATTAATTGTGACCGGTGAACGTTGTCGCCGTGACTTGAATACCACACTTTGGGGCATTAGGAATGGCCACGAATGGGCCACAGCAAGTGAGTGTGATAAACATATATCCAATTCTCTATATACATACTTAATAATGATGGGACATAAGCGTTTTCTTATACATACACATATATGAATTATAGGCATATCTTATTATGCACTCCAAATACAGGATATGTACATATTTAATTATCAGTTTGTACGAGTTTAGTTGCTTAGTGTGATCTGAAAGTAAAAGTGCGTGAATTATATGACATCAGAGCAGATCACTCATTGCACAGTTAGTGGCATTCGTTTTATGAGCCAGATTTGGTCACTATGACCTTTTGTGTGTTGTTTTCTGGACGGATGTCATACTCAAGGACTTTCGACTCTCTTCGTCATCCCGATTATTCGGTAGAAAATGATGAAATAGATTATATAAAAGGGGCGTGTAACTTCAAATTGATTTCGTTTGCAATTTCCTATAAAACTTCTAAGTCAGTTTTTGAAATATGTTCGTGTCATGCCATTTAATCTCTATGTACATACTTGAACTGTGGATGGCTGATGACTGATGGCAGATGTAAAATGTAAATTCTGGTGCTTATTAAAAAATTAAGTTTTTACTTATTGATCGTTTTGTACTCGCTCTTAACCTGACAGTGTGCTAGTAATTAAACCCCTGCTTCCAATTACACCCCCATATTTAATTTCAATTAGCATAGAAAATGCATTTTACTAATACCTATCATAAGTTTACAATGTTTACTTAATAGTTTCGACTAGTTGAACTGGTAAAAAACAACAAGTGAGAACGAATTCGTCATTCCAGTTTTTGTATATCAATCTTTAAATGTTTAATAACTGACCATCCTCACTTATAATTTGTTGAAACTTGTTAAACTCTTTCATTGTGAAATTGCGCCATTTTTATTTAATTTTCAGTTTACGATGCAAGTGTTAAATCTGCAATTGGCCTACAAAGCGGTGTTGTACATCAGTTTGGACATTATGATCAATGTCTCAACAGAGAGACATTTAACGATCAGCCAGTGCAGCCCCAATACTGTTTACTCAAAGTTCCCGTCAATGGAATCATGGTACCGACTAGCTCACGTAAAAAAGAGGTAGGCAATATACAAATTAATGAATTTACACAATATACTAAACGTGAATAATGTATGCATACCTGTACGAGAGTTTTTATCGCTACTGGTTGAAAACCGATCTCTCGAAAACAAGTTTTCGAAAAGAATGAATGGTAAGTATAATAAAATCGTGTAGCCGTCATGGATATACCCTGCACCAATCAGCAAACGCTTCTTCTTACGTCATTAAGTAATGAAACTATTAAACTATTAATTACAGCATTGATGCTGGCGAATAAAAATAACTAGATCTGCATAACTAACTAGACAAACTCTCGTCAAGGAGAGCATTAAATTGCATTTTACTTACTGGTTCTATAACGTCAATAGTTCTTGTAATGCAAATCTTTTTCTCATTTACGTCAATTGATTTCTGATCTTTATGCATTGGTAAGCATAGCAAACAGTTGTTAACCATTATGAAGATGGGTCACAAGAAGAAATTTACTTTTGGAATTTCGTAAGCAAACACCAAGCAGCAGCAGCAAGTTGTTCAATTTTGAAATATGAAATACCTGGGCTATGACTGGTGAACCAATGGTCAACAACAAGTTGAAATTGCAGCACAAAACCAGCACAATGTTTGCCAACAACCAGCGGATGAACGTCGCTGGGCAACTAGTACTCTATTGCAGGCAAACTGCACACTTCATTGAGCCACCAATTTCATTGATCATAGCAGCGAGGGCTAAATACAAAGTTTGCAGTACACAAAAGGATACTTCAGTCTCAATAGATTAAAAAAGGGATTTAGAAATTTGTTAGATTGATCTACTACAACTAATAGATGGCACAGTCACTGTCCACGGTCCAAAGAGTAAGTGTTGTATGAAAAAAAAAATGTTAAATGAGTGTAGGTACACTTAATGAGTAGGCGGGTTGGGTTTTCTCCACTTCGTCGACATTGACTGAAAATTAGTAAAATTTTTAGCACGATAGATTAGCTAATTGGGGCGTAGCTAACGCCTGACGCGAATAGAAACAGTTTTGCACTTTACACCCAAGTATTTGATGCATTTCGAGGAAGCAGATACTTTAGTAGTTATTTAATTTATGTTTCTCTTAATGATTTCAGACTGCATACTATGAAAATGTAACCTCCTATTGGGCTGTTTGTATGCCCATTAGTTGTACGGCAGAGGACATAGCCACACATGCGTCCGTTTCACTACAGCGAAATGTGTCCAACACGCCTCCAATGTGTCAATCATTGGATACAGGCAAATTGCAATTTACCACGGGCATGGTCATCTATGCGTAAGTATTTTAAACTCACACTTTGACCATGGCACACGCATTGATACCCTATTAAACATGAGCCCATTTAGCGGCATCATATGCTTCTTTATTTTATTAGCCTTCATCAGCACCGTTTGCCATATATATTTGATAATGCGAAAAGATCGAACGAAATCCTGCAAAGAACTGAGCCAGGAACCTGCAAAGGAACAACATTTGATGACCATGATAGTTACTGGTTTCTCAATTATAGGTAAATCTTGTCTCCTCAGATTAGAAAAATCTAGAAATGCATAATGTTTCCTCTCTGATCATTAGAAAATAGTAGGAAATTGCTGCAGGTCACGGACGATGAAATGGGCCTAAAGTGCATCAATGGCATTAAGGCTTTGGCCATGCTTCTCATTATTGCAGGACACGCCGTGTCGTTTATTCTGGGTGGACCGATGTACAATGTTAGCTTTATAAATGATGTAAGCATTGACTACGAGTGGGACAGACAGAGAAATTTACAATAATTCTTTGCAGCAACTACGGCTTCCAGTCTTTTCGTTTTTGACCAATTCGCTGCTCTTTGCCGATATGTTTTTGCTATTGAGCGGCTTTCTACTCAGTCGCATCTTACTGTTTGAGCTCGAACGTCGGAGCGGCAAAGTGAATCCTCTGATGCTTTACGTGGCCCGCTATATACGACTCACTCCGGCCTATATAGCAATAATTGGATTTTACATGACATGGTTTCCCTACATAGGCAGCGGACCCATCTGGAACGAACGCATTGGCTTGGAGAAAGAACGTTGCCAGAATTCCTGGTGGCTCAATATACTTTACATTAACAACTATTTCGGAACAGATAAATTGGTAAACACACGAACACTCTGCCGCATTGTTGGAATATAATTAACTGTTATTCCTCTTATAGTGTATGTTCCAATCTTGGTATCTATCGGTTGACTCACAACTGTTTTTTGTGGCGCCTTTTATAGTTTATGTACTCTATAAGTGGAAACACTTGGGACTGCGTCTACTGTGCTCCTTGGTGGTGCTAACTGCTGTGATACCATTTCTGTTGACCTATTTGGAACATCTCGATCCCACGCTAATGATATATCCAAGGCAAGAACAACTGATATAATGAATGCATATCGCAAATCTTTAAACTGCTCTCCTTCTCACATTCACAGCGAACTGACCGACCTGGCACGTAACTCTTTTTACATCAATTCGTATATTAAAACGCACATGCGAGCCTCTGCGTATATAGTTGGATTGCTGGTTGGATACTTGGTTCATGTGATGCAAAAGAAGCACATCAAGCTATCTCATAGGCTGGTTCAGACCATTTGGCTCTGTGCTATATTTATCGGTACGGGGTCAATGTACAGCGTGACCCGATTTTATATAGCCCCGTACACGAATTTCGAAAGCAGCCTCTACGCTGGCTTCCATAAGCTGGGATGGAACTTGTCCGTTGGCTGGCTAGTGATAGCGGTTACCACAGGCCACGCCAATTGGCTGCAGAAGGCCCTTAGTGTGCGCGTCTTTGCGCCCATAAGTCGTCTGACTTACTGCGCGTATCTATCGAATGGCATTGTGGAACTTTACCATTCGGCCAGTATTAGATACCCCACTTACATGGGGTTTGTAAGTTTAACCAATATTGTATTTAGTCACTCCTTTGACACTTTCCTCCTAGCAATTGTGATAAGTTTACTCTTCGAATCGCCCATTCATGCACTTGAGCGAATATTACGTCGAAAGTTTGATAATAATAATACACGTCGACACACAGGGGGGACGAAGACGGCCAAACCCCAACATGAAATCGAAAACACATCGGGTGGACAGTAAAATAAGTGTGGTTTCAATTAGATTTATATGTTTCTGTAGCTTTCTATAACATTATTTATGGGGTATTTACTATGTACATATTGTATATGCATGTGTATGAATTTAAGCAAATAAATGTACAAATGTGCTTACCATTTTTTGCTATAATTCACCTAAATTTATAGCACAAAAAAGGTTATCCAATCGCAGAAAAATTCTGCTCTGGAATGACAATTTACAGATCAGCTATGTACCTGGTTATAAGCAGAGAAGTACCCATTAATTTGATTGAATTTTTTCCTTCTCCCCGTGAAGTATGCAACGAAATTTTGCATTGCCTTTCAACATGAGAAACGTATGGAGAAACAAAAATAAATTGGAAATATCATGACTAAAAGTCGGAAGTATTATGATATTTATGGAAAACCGACTGAATTAATAATGGATAAAAATATCATCATCAAAAATTGACACGCCTTAAAGGCCCCCCACAAATTGGGTTAAAAATAGAATAGAATCTGAACTTGAGCACTTTTCAACCGAATGTCATCCATCCATCGATGGATCTCCTGCATTATCCTGATCCAAGTGTTGTTATATTCCGTTCAATTGGGTGTGGAGCAAATCTTAAGAAGTATTTTAATAAACGAAACAACAACCGTTCGCATCGATTATGAAAAATCGAAGAATATTTACATTTTCCATCAATAATATTTTTGGAAATGTTATGGCCAAATTGAAAGATTCATGTGTTTATATTTGTATAGCCAAGGAATATATAGTGCATTAATCAAAAGCGGGTATAATGCTATTTGCCTCTTTATTGTTCGTTCACGATAATCCGAATGCTCTGACATTTATCTCAGAGAGTGTAATATTGGTTTGTTGTCGTTGTCTGGCGTATGGTTCAATGGGGATTTTCTCCAAATCTCGGCAGGCTGATTGTTGCTGTTCGTGTTGTTGTCCATCTGCCGCCCATGTACGTATGTATGTATACCTACATGAAGATACATACACATATCGTAAACATATATATATAAATCTACATATGTATATTTATATGTACATATAGAATCGAAGAACGCAACGCATCGCATTATAGCTGGCTGGCGCACATGTAGTTACTAGCTCGATGCTGATTTCACTTCATACTCCTGGCCACCCGTTTCGCTCCGCTCGACTCCGATCGTGGTCTTTGGAAAACCACTATACGGCTCACATTCAGCTCCCAGTGGCAGTGTCCGTTGTCGTCGCCTTCGTTCTGAGATCGCACATTTACAGTTTTTTCTAAAAAACAATAAAACGCAAGCATCGGCGTGGAAAACACAGACACACAGATGCACACATAGATACAAATACATGGGCATACTTCTCCGGCCGCAGTTCGTGTATCGTTCGTTGGATCAAGTTCGTGTGTATCGCAAGTTGAGATAGCCTAATTTGAAATATTTTTTTGCTATATTTTGGAAAACGCAGCATCGCAGTATTGTAGTTAGCGCGAGTATTCCACGGTGATCGGTTCGTGAGATTTTGAATTTTGGATACAAAACCAAATCAATCGCAAGTGTAAGAGAACACAAAAAAGCAACAACATGAGCAGCATTGTAAGGCATTGAACTGAATTAAATAGAATTGAATTGAAACGAATCAAGGATATAAATAAATATTTCATAATAATATCATAATTTCTGTCCAGGATGAAGAACTGACACCTGAGCAAATCGCTGTGCTCCAGAAGGCATTCAACAGCTTCGATCACCAGAAGACTGGCAGTATCCCCACAGAAATGGTTGCCGATATTCTGCGCCTTATGGGTCAACCCTTCGACAAGAAGATCTTGGAGGAACTGATCGAAGAGGTTGATGAAGATAGTAAGTAAAAAATTCCCTTTTATAATAACATCTATAAGTACATAATAATGATGAAATAATGATTTGTAAACCGATAAATATAAAAAAACGTTTTTTTCTTGTACTTGCTTTGTCCTGTGGATTGATAAAACAAAAATATATTTAAATAGTCAATTTAGTTTTAGATATATCTGGAAATATTGCAGTTTTAATCGTTTTCCTTAAATAATATCTGTATATTTAAATTTTTTGTAGATAATTTGTTTATAAAATTTTGTTGTTTTGTTGTATCCAACTTCTTTTTTAATTTATAAACAATCTAACTAAACTACATTTTTTTTACAGAGTCTGGTCGTCTGGAATTCGGTGAATTCGTTCAACTAGCTGCCAAATTCATTGTTGAAGAAGATGCCGAGGCCATGCAAAAGGAATTGCGTGAGGCATTCCGTCTGTATGATAAACAGGGCAACGGTTTCATTCCAACCACTTGTCTAAAGGAGATCCTCAAGGAGCTGGATGATCAGTTGACCGAACAAGAACTGGACATCATGATTGAGGAAATCGATAGTGATGGTTCCGGTACAGTTGATTTCGATGGTAAGTACGCGTGGGTGTACGATTTTACACAAACTATATTTCCATATTCTAGTGGCTTGCGCCGCCTCCCACTCCCACTCCTACACACACACACACACACACACACATACAGCCATCATTATAAATAATGCTCATGTTCTCTTGATCTTGAGTTCTCAATTATGACAACTTGATCGTCGTTTTTTTGGAGCATATCGTTGGCTATTTTTAGGCGCGACATACAAATTCAATTTAATTTTTTGGATATTTTTTTAATGTGATTGTGTGTGTGCGTGTGTGTATGATTTTTTCATTATTTGTTTTTATAGAATATTGAATATAGAATATTTATTTATAAATGCGTACAGCGGTTGCTGTTCAGTTGAATTCAGATGGGTTCTGGCATCGGTTTAATGTCTTTCATTTCTCAATTTACAGAATTCATGGAAATGATGACCGGCGAGTAAATAAACGCGACTTCAGTCTGGAGGAAACCAAAAAACACACAAACAATATATACACACATACATAGCTATATACTCGTACACAAGCACACACCAACACTATACATGCACAACACAGACACACACACACACACACCTACACTACACACACTTGCACACCTATTGGGCAAACGTCCATTTGTTTATATCCCCACACATTTGTCCCATAACTCTTTGGCAAGTAAACAAAACACTTAAAGCCACGTATAAATAGACTAATAGAAATATCATTTTTTGTACTGATTTTTATAAAAACAAAGGAAAAAAAAACAAAAATATATACTATGTATGAAAAAAAAAAAAAAATAAAAACCTTATTCACTACTAAATATACATACTTAATTGCTGCATCTGCAAGGTCAAACAGACCAGCAATATCGTTAGGTAGTTCTCACCCCATTGACAGCCATCTGAAATAAATAGTTCCCTGATGATGCCGAAAGTTCCAGGTTCGTCGCCAACATAGGACAAACATCAATAGCCACTGTCTCCTGCTTTTCACGTTTCCGCCAGCAAACATCGAACTCCAACTGATTCCTTGGTTTAACTCCTTTTATGATCATAATCAAATTTTGAATTGGCTTTATTTTACAATCTACTGAGCATTGTTTAGGGTAAAAGACTCTGATTGAAAACTAAATTTTTATGTAGGTATTGTATAAAAATAGTTTTAATGATAATGTGCAAAATATAAAAAAAAAACACACATGGACAGTTACACTTGACACACGAGCTTGAAATTATGTTTTTCATTATTCATAATAATGTTGAATTGCAGTTTTAACAAGACATGTCCACACATCCTGAATCATTTTGCTACTTAGGAATGACAACGGATAAGAAATTAAAGTATTGAAAGATTACTGCATGCCGGTCTCGTAGCCGGATATGGACATCATTTCGCCATGCGACATATTTTTGTTTTTGTATATACTTGTGGTTTAAAAAAACAGTTTACGTTTTTTCTTTACCTTCTCCAGAGCTACCTTCATCTCTGACTCGTCAGCGTCCTTCAGATGAAAAATGTAAATTAAACCACCGTACATATATACGATCAATGATTCTATGTGTTCTTACCTTATCAAGATCATGATTTTTGCTTTTGCTTAATTTTTTCACTTCCTTCAGCTGCTTCTTTTCCTTTTTCGACAATTTAATGTTTGGAGTTTTGGATTTCTCGAGTACAGCGGAAGTTTCACGTTTCGCATTATAGATGTGTAAGCGCTCCTTAATGCTCTAAAAAAGGATAATTTACTAGTTAAAGTAACACCAAATAAATGATACAATAAATAGCTTACCAAATCTTCTTCTGCTTCACGCAGCCGATCTGTTTCTAGGCAATCAATGACCTCATTGCGCAGTTCGACAATTTCAACGAGTCGAGCTATTAAAAGCTCCTCTCGAGCTTTGTCGGAATCGGTCTTGTTTTGCTCTGGTTGACCCATCAATACCCGTATTTCATATTCAATGTCTGCTTGATCTTGCTCCAATCGATGTTGTCGGCGGCTAAAGAAAAAAAAAGCAGTTGCAAATTGAATGTTCCTTCGTTTCGAAAAGTTGGTATGTTGACCTTATACTTACAGATACATCAACTCCGCCTGTCGACGAAATAGTTCGTTTTTTTCATTCACCAACTCAAATAGCTGCAATATGAGGTCCTCGACCTCTTTTGAATTTTGAGCTTGTTCAACTGAGGATGCTGCAGAAACGTCTGATTGCAATATATTGGGTGTATCATTTGATTTGTCAGCATCAGTGGGCGACGACCCTTCACAACGGTCTCTTATCATCTTCTCAAGAATTACTCCTTGCTTTTCGAGGCCTTGCTGCTGGACTTCGATTATTTCTAATTCATGACGAATTTCCTGCAACGGAAGCATCTGTGGAAGCTTACGTGGTGGTATTGGCACTGCAGGAGCTGGTCCCTTTCGACGTTTCCATTTGCCATGTATGGATTTGTCGTAAAAGCCAGGAGACTCAGATGTGGCGGCAAATTGACCACCAACAATACTTAAAGGTGTCTTAACTTGAGTTTGACGAGTGCGATTTTGCGCCTCCTTGTTGTCCTTGAGCTTTTCGAGCTGCCGATTATGGCTTAGTGGCAAACTTTCTCCATGAGTGGGAGTCTCGATTGCTGGCGGCACCAAAATGCGGCGATAAACCACATCCTCCTCGTTTTTCACATGTTGCTTCTGATCATCGTCACAGTTACTTAAGCTGCCAGCATCGTCGGCCAGCAGACTCTGATCAAGAGGAATGAGACGCCGATGGGCATTCGGTAAAGAATCACTCGTGCCGTTTAGTGCTAACGCTTCCGTCTCAGATGTATCTAATCGGGCAGGTTTGGGAGGAGCTGGCGCCTGACGCTTTTTGTTAGATAATTTCGGAGAGTTATGGTTACTTTCATTTGATTCAGTTTTATAGCCATCCGAGTTTATAATATCACTACTACCGCTGGTCTTAACAGAGGGAAATAGCTCTTGAGATGCTTTTGGTGCAACAGGAGCGCGATGTGTCTTTCGAGAACGGACTGTCCCCTCGCTCGAAGATGGTAAAGATGTACTGGAGCCGCGACCATCTGTATTACGATGAAGAGATTGAGAGCTTCCCAGTGTTCTATCGAATCGGTTACCTTGAAGAGGCGTTGACTCCGGTGTAGAAGTCCGCGATTGAGATCTAGGTACATAAAAATGAAGAATTATTATAAAGAAAGAAAAGTAGAAGGAGAAATGTGCGTGGAATGGATGCATTTACTTACAAGCTCGTCCTTGGAGTTGGCAAGGGAATCTTTTTGTTATGAGACAGTGACAAACTGGACGGGCTTCCGTCAAGTGGTCCATCACTTGGGTCACCATTCAAAACGTTGCGTGAGATTTGCGGTGGCGGTGGCCTTGGCGGCGGTATTTTTGAACCTGTTCCATTTAGAATTTTCTTGTTATAGTCCGATCCTCGTTTATCCAATTCAACTTCGTCATCAGAGCTATCAAATGGATTAAGGCTATCATCTGCTTTAGCAACTGCTTCTGACTTAATCATTGTTTTATCAGTGACATATGTTTGTTGTACCACTCCATCAGAGTCCTCATCGCTGGTGTCATCGGTGTCGAATGGATTCAAGTTCTCTGGATACTGTTTCTTGTTTTGTGTTTTGTGTTTCTGGTTTCTTGTTTCTGGGATAACTGCAATTGCCTCAGATTCTATCTGTGGTTCTAATTGATCATCAGTTTGATGCTTAGCATCTTCCTTTGTTTGTTCTGTTTTTATCGGCTCTAATTCGACAACTATCCTAGGCTCTTCCGCATTTGACGTATCATCATCTTTGCCGTCATCAGTTGTTTCTAGTGTTTGCGGCAGAAGTGCGGAGACACTCTCATCTGGCTTTTCTTTCGTCTCTGGGTTAGGTAATTCAGTTTCCTCATGTAGTTCAGGACCTTTAGGTAGGTTAGGTACTTCAGTTTCCACATGTAGTTCAGGACCTATAGGTAGGTCTGGACCTTTAGATAGTTCAGGCTCTTCAGGTAGTTGAGACTCTTCAGGTAGTTCAGGCTCACTTGCTTTCGAAGCCACTTCAGTGTCTAAACTTAGTTGGGCGGTTACTGTAAAACGTGGAGGAGACGTTTCAATAGGCGGATTCACTACAGAATCAATTGGATGGGCCAATGAATCACTGTCCGTTTCACTAACGGTTTGCTGCAAAAATGTACTTAATGCTGAATTCTGCTTATACACCATTCCTATTTTATTTTGTTCGCTGCTTCCTATTTTATCATCCAGTCCGTTTATGTGCTCCCGTTTTTCTTCATCGCTCACGCTGCTTTCAAGAACCTCCTGACCTTCCGAGCCACTGGTTTTCGTAGTCGTCTTCAAAGGCAGAACTCTGTTTTGCTCGAAGAATGCCAAACGTTCCGATATTGAATTATGGCTGGGTTTTAAATTATTATTACTAATGACTTTAATATCGCCACCACCACCAGCAGCAACGTCCGTATCCTCGTCGGGACAAGTCTCGCAGCAGTATTCATTGTTCACTTCAGTTTCATAAAAACTGCCCGGCGTCAGCTGTGAGGCACAGCGAGCACATTTCAGACAGGTGCGATGGTACACATGCTTCCCAATCAGCATCCGCTCCGCCAAAAAGACTGGCAATTGACACTTTTGGCATGGATCACGTCGTAGGATTCCCACAGTTGGTGTCATCTACAAAACAAATTAAAATATCGTGTGTAAAGTAAGTTGTGTTGAATAATACGTGGACAAACACAAAAAAGGGATCTCATCCAAACTCTAACGATAAGTTTCATTACCACTTACTCCAATAACCCTGCCTCAATGGCTCTCGCTCTCGACTCGGTTATTGATGCTGATCTTACTTCAACAATTTCATTGCCATTATGATTACCAGACTTTTGAATAATATATAAAATAGTTTTCTTGATTTCAAATAGAAGTATCCTAATTTAAGTGCAATAAGTAATCAGAAAAATTAAACTAAGCATTCCTCATTCTTTATGCAATGTCTATCTTATTCTTCGGGTTCTTTCAAGTATGTAACTTGAAAAGTGAGACGCACATTGGTAGATCGCAAAAAGATCTGAATCTTGTTAATCGTTTGGTAACGTTTACCTTCGGTGATGATTCTTTAGTTGTGGATAATTGTTCTTCGCTATTTTGTTCAGTGGTGCTGGTACGCTGTTTTGCAATACTGCTAGTTCCTGGATCTGCAATGTAAAAATTACGGAATTTATTAAGGCACATTATAAATGCAACGACAAAGTAATTGAGTATGATTAATAGAGAATTTAAAAATTGAGTTTAATGAAATAAAACAGCGCTAAAATGATAATGTCAAAGCACTAGAAAAATAAAAGGTTATGAAAAACAAACAGTAACGAATGAACAACTTGGCGAAAAGATTAAAAAACAATGAAACGCCTGTGTTTCTCAGTCGTATGCACATCTTTGTAGTGATCCGTTGGATATAATATATGAAACCTTTGGTGATTTTGTCTGCTCTTATTTGTAAACTGTGAAATTACACAGCACGGCTATCAGTGACGTACAATTCTACGACGATTTAAAAATTCCTCTGAGAGGAATGCTATAAAATCTTTATCTCTTAAGTTCCTTATCTTTACAACTAAAGGATTAGTTTGATTTGCTAATATGCTAGCATGCTATCTGGAACTATTCTGAACCGAATTTGGTATAAGATTATATTGTTTTGTTTACAAAGAAACTGGCTTTGTATACATAAATTATAGATCATTTCACATCTTACAAATAATACAAAAAAAGTCTACAAAATTAACGCTACCGAAATTCAACACATGCATGTACGAGTATTGTTTTAGTTCAGGCAAATATAGTTTCTTATCTGACATACCGTTAAGGCGTTCCACTTTGTAATTAACTTTGAACGCGTTACTGGCATTTGCCAACGAATAAAGGATTTAAATATACATATGTATATGTATGTACGTATTACTCTGCACGATCTTCCGTATCCGATTCAACTCACACGTAACAGCAAGAGTAATCCGGTCTTGACTACTAATTGTGAAGCACGATTTGTAGGGCAAAAAACTGTTAAAAAATTTGAAATTTCTTGCCATCAAACAGTTCGATTTTAGAGATGGGTAGAGTAAGTGTTACATTATTGATTTTTTACGATAGCAATTTTACCCTTTAATTTGGCGTTTTCAATCGAATTTGGCACCCATATGTTTTTACAGAATATTTATGAATTTCAGTCAAATCTGTTACTATTTCCCCCACATATGAAAAAATTTATGTTTAATGAAATATGTAAAGGGCTTATTTATACTTACTTTGTGACTGGCCAAAAACTTTATAAAACTGTGACAAGTAAGTAAGTATTGATAACCTGTCAGGTACATCATATGCCGCCATATCGGCGGCGTCAAGAAGTGCTGGAATACCCAAATACTTTTCGGCAGTTGAGAACGCTAAATCGTTGTTTTCGTAAATATCAACTTTCTTAAGATCGTCGAAATTTCTGTAAGTAAAAACAAACAAAGACATGTCAAAAAATGATCCTATCTGAAGTCTGATACAAAAGTGTACTCATCTGGGATACTCACATAAGGTCCGGACGAAAATGATGTATCATTGCACAAAATGCAAGCCCATCTCGCCATGATGTCGTCATGTTGTCGATTTTGACTCCATTATAACCCTCGGTCATGCGCCGGCACCAATGCTCCAACGCTTTTGTGCCACGACGTTCGGCCATTTTCTGCAATTACAAAATTTAAGAATTTCAAATTCCAATTAAAAAACTTTTATATAAAACAATACAGACAATCTGCAATGAATATTAAATAAGGAACATCTAATAAAGATGTAGATACCATAATAGGTTTTTGGACAAGAAAGCAACTGTTTCCAGACCAACAGTCTAACCAACTGGCATATCGGGTTATAGACCCAAAAAATATTAGCAATATGTTTAATTACTCTGAAGTTTATATTCTTTTGGATAAGATTTATTGGATTTAAATACGTATTTTAGAAGTTTCTTGAACCTAATTTTTCTTAGTGATCTAGAATCTACATACATCTTTCTATTACTTTTGTTCTGCATTACTCAGAACCTAGGAATTATTATTAATTGTTTTTAAATATAACTTACAATTGTTGCGGTTCGTGATAAGCAGATTGCTCCAGAAAGTTGTATAATTTTGAAATATGAGCTCGAAACTTTAAAACCAACAACAATTAGATTTGCGTATTAACGGGATGAACTCTAAATCAACTATTCACACTTCCGGCGATCAGTACCAGGCCAAAACAATTAAACGAGGCCAAAAATATAATTACATAAACTTTAGTGGGAGTATACATACATATGTACATCATACGTATACACCCCGCAGAGTCAATGCAGTCATCTTAATGTGCGTATTTTTTTTAATTGATACCACTGAAGGGGAATATTCCTGATATGTCCAGTCTGTAGAGCAAATCCAAAGAATTAATACAGGTTTATCGGGTTAGCGATATAGCTATTTTTCTGTCATTTTTTTTTTTTTGTGTGCCTAAATCTTTTTATTTACGAAACATAAATATGTATGCAAGTTTATATGTATGTCAACGAGTTCATCAAAAAGTCATTACCAACTCGACGAGTCATTTATGACGTACGATACATATATACATATGTTCACGCAAGTCAGTTAATTCTATAAAGGAATAACCTATGATGATTCATTCATTCACACTTAAGTTTGTATTTTCATACAACCAAATGAACTTGTTGAAAGACAATCTGATGTGTTCAAATACAAGAGTACATACATACATATGTATGTAATACATATGCATTAATTGTACATACATAAGCACACGCATAACAACTGAATTACTGCATGAATTAAGAAGGTCTTCTACGAAATTTAACTTACATATGTGTGTAGCTATAGGGTGCATATATAATTAAATATTTAAAGGTCCATACATACACTTCGAATACAAAATAGTAATACAAATCTATTTACAATGTAAACAAAACAATAACAACGTCACGAATAAACTAAGAGAAAACGAAACAGTGTGACCAAAATACGTAACCCAAAATACTAACTTGAATTGTAAAAAGCCTTTGTTGAAATCTTTCGATAACACTTATCATTTTAATTATACTAAACTTATAAAATTTAATTGCCTTATAGAAATGTTCAATATATCAAATATTTGCTGTTTTTTAAAATAAATATAGTTCTCTCATTTAAATCTCCAAGACGATTGAAAGGATGTACATACTTTTAAGCATACAATCGTGGAAACTATTCAGTTGATCGACAATATATATTCGAGTTTATTATTTTCTTATTTGAAAACCTACAAATATTATTAAGAAAGATGATTGCATATTTACCGAATCGCACAACAAATCAAGTATCGAAAATCGAATACTATTATTCTACTCAAAACGCATCCGACATACAGTGGGTATGTCCTCGTTTTTTCGATAATTTTTATTCGTTACATAAAAATATTTATGTGAGAAGTCACATACACAGTAACGTAAAAATCGCCCATCGCTAAGGCACTGTATGTTCGTTCTTTGTGGTTAAAAAACTTTACGAGGCACAATAAATGTTTTTTTATGCAAAACATCAAACATAATAAACATAATGACAACGTCATATCAATAAGATGGATTTTGGTGTTCAATTTAGTGTATTTGTGGTAAACGTGCCGTTGAATAAGTGGGAAATCTTTAAGTATAATTGTGTATGTTTCACACAAACAGACAAACACAGTCTGGTCCGTGCTGTTAATTAACAGGCTGGAAAAAGAGTTTACGGAGCTGTTAATTAACAGGCTGGAAAAAGAGCTAACTAAACTGTTAACCAAAAAAGCGATGCTCTGATCAAAAGAGAACAAATAATATTCGGTTCAAAAGAAAAAAAAACAATGCAATGTTGAAAGGAAAAAGGAAAAAAGGCTCAAAAAGCTCCGAAAAAATAGCCAGAAACAGAAATAACTAAAAAACCGCCAAAAAAAGTTTAAAGAAAAGGCCGACTAAAACCCCGAGAATCCAAACTGTTACTGCGACTGCGACTGCGACGGACATCGTCAGCATAGAGAAAAATAAAAGAAAAAAATCGGCCGTACCTACACACACACGTATGTATGTATGAGTGTGTGTGTGTGTGTACGTACGTACGTGCATAGAGAAGAGCATACCAAAGAAGAACAACGAATAAGTGCAAAATATTGAGAATGTATAAAATCAAACAAGAGAATTTCATTTTAAAGCAAATCGCAAAATGCAGTGTAATATAATTTTTGAATTGTATTGTTTTTTTTATTTGTATTATATTGTTTTTCCGTTTTTTTTCTTCTGTGTTTGTGTTTTGTTTAGTTCGTGTTGAATGCTAAAACAAATATATACATACATAAGTATGTGTGTACATACCCACGACCGTACATACATATGTATGTACTTAAAGAAAAGAGTGTAAAAAAGGCTCAAACGTCAAACAGTTCAATTCATAATGAAAAATATATACATAAGTATATACATATATATATGTGTGTGCGTGTGCCTGTGCTAGTGTGTGTGTGTGTACATGCATACATACATATGTATGTATATACATAGGATATGTTTGTATTTATATACATATGTACATACATACATATGCAAAAGATAATAATGGAAAATGAATATAAATCGTAATCTGTAAATTCGTAACTAATTATAACATCCAAAATGTATGGATACATAAAAGGGATTAATTAATAAATAATCAAATTTAACCAATTCTATGTAGTCAAAGTAAATAAATGAATTCCGATTGATTGAGAAATTGAAACAAGAACGAACGAACGAATGAACGAACAACGTGCAAAAGCAGAAAATGTAAAAGCTGTGAAGTTTTTTGACTATCGCGGAGAAGAGAAGAGAAGAGACCAGAGAGCAGAGAGAATAATCCACATCCACCAGCAATAGAAACAGCAGAAACAAAAACAACAAGAAACAGAAACAACAGCGGGAGCCCTGCATCGATTTTTGCAAAAAGGACGAGGACGAGTGCGAGGACTTGGACCATTACCACCTGCAGGACGGGGACACGCGATAGCTACGTCGCTAGTTTTGAATGGCTGCGCGCATGGTGTAATCCTATACAGAGGATCTGGATACAGGATCATTAGTTTGGTCCTCCACCCACACCCGCTGCAGTCAATGGAACACGTTGCACGGATCTCGTTAGTTTTTGTTCAGGTGGCAGCGGAGCATTGCTGAAATTGTATTGTCACATTGTGCAATCCTATGCGTTATGGACATGGATACCGACCCCATCACCACCAACGCCGCCGCAACCACGAACAACAGCGCCAATGTATCGCCGGAAATGAAATTATCTGCAATAGGAGGCGGCTCCTCACAGGATCCATCGCATCAACTCCAGGAGCCTCCTGGCCCAGCTGTTTCTGCCGGAGCAGTTACCCAAAGAGGCGGATTGCAGGAAGAGAAACATGAGGCGAGCAATTTTGGAACGGATACGGTTGGAGGTGGGGGTGGTGGAGGAGTAGGAGTAGCAGTAGGAGGTATAACTGCGTCCAACACATCTGCATCTCTGGCTATAAACTTGCCACCGCCCATGGCAACAGTCGCCGGCATAACGACACAAGCTGCATGTCCTGGTGGTGGTAGCCCGGATTCAATTGATCCACAACTTGTATCTGGAGTTTTGACCGCATCTACACCACCGCCGCCGCCGCCTCCATTAATTGTTTCCATAGAAATGGGAACGCCAACTGTAGATGGAGGAGGAGGAACAAGTACAGCTGTCGGACCGGCATGTGCTGGCTCAGTTGCAGCCTCCGCCCCATCAACCTGCCCAGCATCAGTGTCTGCTGCATCAGTGTCAATGGGTCCCAGCGCTAGTGACTTTGACTCCGATACGGAACTATCAATAGTTGCCGCAGCAGCAGCAGCCGCTGCTGCTACGTCTGGGATCGGGATGGATACAAACATGCCATCGGCAAGTGCATCCCTGATGTCGGGGGCTCATGCAGCGGTCCATGGATCTGTAGCAGGAGCGGGAACGGGAACAGTAGCGGGACTAGCAACTGTCGTCGTTACCACAAACGGTCATAACAATGGCATCTCCAACAACTCCAGTGCTCAACTAAGTTTAAACGCTAAGCAGCAGCGTCAGCAGAAGCGTCGACGTGAACGTGCTCAACGTCTGCAAGCGGAACGGGATAATCGATGCAATTCCTCCAGTAATTTAAATGCCACCTTCATTGCGGGTGGAACTGGTGGTGGAGCTGGAACTACAGTTGTTGGCGGAGTAGGTGTGGCCATGAATACAGTGAGCATGGGAGCAGCAGGTGCCGGACAAAACAGTGTCATGGGCACCACTGGCGGAGTTGGCGTAGCAACGCCATCTGTACTAATGGGCAGTGGACCAGGTGGTGGACCCGGACCAGGACCGGGACCAGGCAACGGCATGTTATATCATCACATCAATAGCGCTGGCAGCATGGGCGAGGATAGTAACAATTCGAATGGCAATTTTACAAGCAGCAGCAACGGGAGCAATAACAATTTGCTTCCACCAACGGACAGCATTGCATCATTGCTGTTGAATCCTCCACATTCCCCTGAATGCAACTCCGGTCTAATGGCCACGCCAAGTGATAGCGAGGGCGAGTCGCTAGACGAGGATCTATTGTCGACGTCGTCATCGTCCACATTGTTGCTGCCGCGAGATAAACCGCCGCCCCGTCCTCCACCTCCGGTACGCCGAAAATTACCCCGTTCTCCCGTATTGGAAGAGGAGATAATTGACGGATTTGCCATATTGGAATTTAAAACCTATGAAGATCTTGAGGTAAGTTCGAGTCGACAGGTTTTCATTGCATATCTTATCCTAATAATCTCTTTCAATAGTTTGCCATTAAATTAGGCCAGAAGCGCAAGGAGAAGCGACTTTCAGCGCTCGAGGAGTTGACGTGCACCTATAGCATAGAGGAAATGAAAATGCCAAAGATCATTGATACTGGCCAACCGCATCCATTGCGTGGCTCTAATCTTTCCGCTTTGTCAGTGGTAGGCAACAATAATTTGAAGGAGCAACTGCATCATCGTGCCGTTGGCGGTGCCCTTGTTGTTGGCGGTGGTGGTGGTGGTGGTAACGGCGGCGGTGTAGCAATCAGTGCCAATAGTAATAACAACAACAATAATAACAACAACAACAACAATAGCACATCAAACAACAATAGTGGTGGTGGAACATCAGTTTACATGTTACCATCGGCCAGTACCACCGATACTCATACGGCAGAACCAGTGGCACATTGGCGGTCTCAATATCAGCAGCAGCAGCATCAACAGCAGCATCAACAGCAGCACCAACAGCAGCACCAACAGCAGCATCAACAGCAGCAGCTCCAGCACCAACACCAGCAGCAACAGGATCAGTTGATGAGCAGTAGCAATGCAAATCAAAATCAAATTAGTAATAGTTGTAATAGTCAACAGCAGCAGCAACAGCAGCAACATGTGATGAATATGAATCATGTGAACAAATCGAAGCATGCCGCGGATAAAGCAGTTACCAATGGCGGCGGCCCAACAGCAGTTGGCTCCACTGCCGCTGCCGCTGTCGCTCTCTTGGAAATGGAGACCAATGGCAACGATGCGGATATGTTGGATATCAGTCGGCCAACGCTGGCCGTTGGCATGAGCAGCAGTAGCACCAGCAGCAACACCAACAACAACAGTGGCAACAATAACAACAATCCTGCTAGCAATGGCAATGGCAATGCCAATAGCGGCAGAAGCAATGCCAATTCCAACGATGTGGCAAGCAATCAGCACAATCCCACCAGTAATTGTAATGCTAATCAACCAAATAGCGCTTCGGGTGATGTAAGCAGCATCAGCAGCACCGAATATAATATGACTGTCAAGGGCACTAAATCAAATGATGTCGCAGCAACAGGCTCCGGCATCGTCACTGTAGGAACATCATCAAAGAGCAATCATCTAGGAGGTGCTCAACTCTCGTCATCACCATTATCCCAAAGTTGCAAAGTAAGATCTTTAAACATCCGCCTTACGGGTACAATCTCCTTAGAGCTTAAGCAACATTTGGTTGTTTGTGCAAATAGTTGAAAAAGTCAATTATTAAAATTTTAACTGCTTCTGATTTCGAAATTTGAACCTAATCAAAATATTGTCCTGGTCCTGGTATTTCATTTCCACGGATTCTGATTGTCTTCTTATAGAGTATTCATGTTAATCAGAATACGTTAAAATAATTTCAACTATTTGCAAAAAGAAAGTCCTGCCTATAAGTTAGCATGTTTGGAAATCCGTTTCAAGGACTTTATATATATAGTTAAGGATATTGTATTAACCAAACTGAATAATGTCTTTTCTCATTAATTAGACAATAGTTATGGATACCAGTGAAGGTGCTATAACTAGCAATTCGCCCGCCACTGCAGTTGCAGCACATCCGACGCTGGGCATTCCAGACTTGCCTAATGGTTCAGCGCAGGTCGTTGGTGCCACCAATATGCTTAAGAATGAACACGATCATACGGAACGTTTTATTGAAGTGAGTTGCACACTTTTATCCAGCTATCAAATATTTATTATAACTTACATCTCGTTTTCTCTTTGTCTTTGTCAGGCTTCAAATCATTGCAACAGCAATGGCAAGGGAACTCATATCGTATGTATCAACAAAATTATTATCAAAAACTGTAGCATATATTTACCATTAAATTTTGTTTCTTCCTATTTATTCGGTTTTGCAGTGTGATAGTGGCAATGTGGAGAACAAGGTGAGTCTTTTTATACATCAGGACTGCAATTGGGGAAGCCAAGAGTAATCAAATAATCGTCCGATTTCGATCCATTAAATAGAGATATGAAAAATATATGCATAGATATGTTTAAAGTTTATAATAGTTTTAAAGCCACATTTATCCAGATAAATAGAAAGACGAAAATGTCTATTCAGGTTATAGTTATAAATTTAATAAGGTTAACCCCGTCATACGTTTGTTTGAAAGGTTCCAGTTCTAGTTTTCGTTAAATGCGATCCTTTAAATAAAATATTCTATCAAATTGATGCGATTGATAGGATGAGATATTCATTATCAATTTTGATCTTAATGCTATCTCTTTCCACTTGATGTTATCTTTTGTGTTCTATTTGCAAAAAAAATAGTCTCAGGCTCCAACAAAAATCGTCGTTGCCTGATTAGTCTATCCATTATTCGGAATCCTTTTTGAAGAAAATGTTACAAACTTTGTAGTATAAAGTACTCGAAACAAATGTGACACATTCTAGTATTGCAATTGGAAATGAGATATTTATTAAAGTGCACCCATCTCTTTCTTTCTCCTATATTAGGTAAAACTAAAAAGAAGAGTTCCTTTTACCACGTGCAGCCAGCAAATAAAAAAGAAAAACAATAATTACTTTCTTTTTTTTTACTTGTCTAGAATGTTAAAAAGCAGAAAGAGTTTCGACTAGAGAAAGATATTTTAAATTTTCAACATTTGGTTCATAGGATATTATAGAATCACTTCTAGGGTAACATTTGATGTAGCTCTAACGCAATAAAGTTGCAATGGTATGGAAGAAGTTAAATTACAAAAGATCATCTAGAATTTTATTGGGAAAGTAAATGTAGATATTGGTGTAACCGATAGACATAAATACTCAAGAGATCAATTTATGTATGGAATATACGCCTGAGAAACTGAATTCGAAACTGGAAGTTGTAATTTGAACCCGCATACTTTGAAATTGTGCATTAAGTTTTGAATTGAGAAGCAGAGTTTTGTGTTTAGGGTATAGAATTTGATATATGTATGTAAATATGAAGTGAATTTAAACTTACCATATTACTATGTTGTTTTCTTGGTCTACAGAATTCCGAGAGCTTGGTGGCTATGGTTTTTCCATCAACTCAATCGCATGTGTCTAATGCCTCACCAAGTCAGCAGGGTCAGACGACAAGTACGCGCAAATCGTCGGAGTATCTTCATCTACAGCCCGTTGCAACGGGAATTGGGAATCATAAAGGAAGTGATATAGCGTTATCTTCTTTAAATACTGCCTCTGAAGTGGGATCCGCAGTTGAGTCTTCGTCGCCTTTAATAACAAATGAAAATGGCGATGTTGTTGTTGTTGCACAACAATCAATCACTGCTGCAGTTGCCCCAGGTGCTTCACCAATTATTGCATCAGATGGCAGCAATAGTCAAGGTGCCGTGGCCCAGAAATCTGTCACAGAGAAAACAGTGCATCCCATGCTAGGGATAACAACAACTCCTTCCCCGGGACATGTGGTACGTTTAGTTGGTTTCCAGTTCTTGCATACATTTATATTCATTATACTCTGCATTTATCTTACAGCTTCCTAGCATTGGCGGCGGTGGTAACATTCCTGTTAGTGTCGAATCAAATGCAACAACGACACCAGCAGCTCCAACTCCGGCAATATCAACGCAATGCGGACTTGGACTGGCATCCACTGCCAATGATCAATCGATTATTTTTAGCAGCAAGATGACGACGCCACAGGGACTAGCAGCGGCGGGACAACGCCCACCCAACCCATTAATGTTGGGAGCACAAATGACACCCGTCACAGTCGCCGCGGCGTCTTTATTGGGAAATACTTTCGGTGCGCGCATTCCGGCACCCAATTCCGGATTACCCGGTCCGCCATCAACGGCAGGTGTATTGCTTACAACCAGCTTAAAACCCAATGAAATCGCAACAAGACCGATGGCCTCCTCCACGGGTACGGGTGTCGTAACATCGTCGTCCGCTACGCCACCAACAGCTAACATGGAAATGCTGAAGAATCCAAATGTTCTGTCTATGGCACCAAATACTCAAATTGTCAATGGCTTCCTTGGTGGTTTCCCATCTGTTAGTGGGACAACAACGTCAGTAGTTAACAGTGCGCTTTCCCGCATTTCTCCTCATACAACCAATAAAATGATGCCTGTGCCCGTGCCAGTGCCTGTGCCTGTCTCTTCGACAATGTCGGCCATTACCACAATGCCTAATGCAGTGCCTGTTAGCGCAGCTGGAGCTGCTGTCGCAGGTTTGGGTAAAATGGCGTTTGGCGGAAATGCAAGTGGTGGTGCTGGTCCGCCATTGCTTTTTCCTGGTGGACCGCCTCCTCCCATGTCACATGTGGCCGCCAATCTGCCCATGCTCATCCAGGCAGCGCCCTACCGTGCACCCTATCCAAATTACCCGCTTTACACGCCGTATGGCAGCTTAACGCATGGGCCATACTTGCCGCCAGTGTTGTCAGTGGCATCGCCTACCACAGCCTCATCGCCACACCGCGGCTCGGATACACGCAGTAGCAGAGAATCGCCAGCGGCAATGTCTATTAAGGCACCACCTCCAAACATCACCAACACAGTCCAGCAAGGGGCTCTGGCCTCAGTGGCAGGAATGCGACCGATCACACCACACACACCCGGCGGGGGAAGTGTCATCAGCAGCAGTGCTTCTGCACAGAATGTCACAACGGTGGCTACAGCTGCGACGATGCTTCAGATGAACTCGACCCATTCGTTAAACCACCCGCACTCATCTCATTCGCATCACATGCCCGTCTATGCAGCGGGTCCCTTTGGTGTTGGGGTTTCGGTTCCTTCTTCGACGGCTTCGGGACCAACCACTCATGCGATAACGTCGATGGCAGCAATTACACCTCAATCGCTTCAACCTCCGCCACCAAATCCAAATGTTCAACTCCCTTTACAATCGGCGGGGCATTTATCACATGGTCCGGCGCACTTGTTGGCCGCTCACCCACAATTTGCGACGCCAATACCATCACAGCATCAGCCACATTTGCGGTGCGTCAATACATCTGCTGCTTCAGTTGCAGGCAACAACTATAGTAGCTCCTCCTCGGTCCTCACTGTTCAAAGCTTGACAACAGCAGTGACAGCGTCTCCGGCGTCAACGTCAATGTCAGCATCAGCATTGACATCATCATCCTCATCATCTGTGATCCAAAAAGTCATTTCCCCGAAAAGCGAAAGCCCCTGCATTAAAGATCGGGATAACAGTTACAGGTAAATATTTGAAATATTGGATTATTACAACACTAACAAAAGTACTTGGCGCTTTTTTCAAGCGATCAAGAGAGTACGATTCAAACAATTTATTTGGTTGACGTTCCCTATTTTCCTATTTACCGCACAATGGAATATGAAGTCAGAATTACTATGTACTATTGTCATCATAAAAATGATAAATAGTTCATGGTCAAATTTATGGGCCGATAACTGTGAACACAAGATATAAGATCTAAACTGGTTTTTTGTACTTGACTAATTTTGTAATTTGTAAAATTATTTTTCAGCATTACAACAGTACGTTCAAACATGGCGTCATCGTCGTCCGTTTCTGGCGTGCAGCAGGGCATTAACTTGGGACCTCCATTTTGCGGTCTCATACCGGGTCCTTATGGTGGTGTTTCTGCAACATCAGCATCAACTCTACCATCGACTTCGCACACGGTTCTAGCAACTGCAGGGTCGGGACTGACGCCATATTCACCAAAGACAGGGCTGTGGCTAAAGTATGAGAAAAGTTCTAATAATAATTTGATAATTTAATAATCACCATGTTTCATTTGCAGTTCTCCCGCGACAAGTTTATCAGCGCCGGTGACGACTTCAACTCCATCGATGGTTGTAGTGTCAACTGGTAATGCACGCCCAACTCCCCCGCCAATAAATATTGTTGGGACATCAGGAGGACCTGCTGGCCCCAGATCTGCTGGCAACGCCATTTCGCCGCATGTGAATGTCCATATGCCGCCTGGTGCTGGTCCTAGCAATAATCAAATGCCTGTGTCAACCTATCAACCATCATACTTCACTGCCCCATTACCACCGCCATCATTGTCACCAGCAGCAAATAACCAACCAGCTACGCCTAACAGCGCCATGGTTCAGCAGATGCCCATGGTGTCGCATGCTCCTATTATAACGACGACAACTGCAACCACGACTACGTCCTCGTCATCGTCGAGCACGGTGGGAACAATGCCTTCTACGGTCACAACAGTTTCGAATGCCATGACACCCACCCCACATCCGTTTTCTGCAGAATCTCTCTTTCAGCCAAGCAAAAGTAATGACTCCGGAAATCTCCTTAATCGATTTTATATCTCATGCTATATATCTCATCCCAGATGATCAAGCTGATTTGCTGCGTCGCGAATTGGACAGTCGGTTCTTGGACCGCTCTGGCTTGGCTGTGCCACCTACGCCTCCGTCTTCCACATATATGCGGCAGGAGTTGCACCAACATCAGCATACACACCTGCATCAACATCAGCAACTGTTGCCAGGAGCATCGATGTCAGCAGCAACTCCAGCTTTGCCGACCGCACCGCCAACCCCAGCGCAAATCTTTCCGCCACCATTATTTAAAGATATTTCGAAAATCTCCGCCGTCGATCCACAGTTCTATCGCACGGGTATCGGATTACCTCCTGGTTATACAGGATACAGTTCGGCAGGACTTCTTCATGCCGGCCTCGGTGGACCAACTCCCTTTATGCCTCCCAATCACTTGACGTCATTCGCTCCCAAGGTAAGTATTAGTTCATAAGCAAAGACCACATTTACAATCGAAATGGCATATTGAATGCTAAACTGTGACTGTGTATCCAATTTGAAACTAATAAGTTACAATTTATAAGCTCTAACTCTAACTAACTAGTTTGGTAGTAATTAATTATTCTTAAGAATACTTAACTGCTTTATTTTCTCATTTTCATTGATCTCAAAAAAAAAAAAACCCAAAAATAATCACCACATCATACAAATCTCACATTTATGTATATACGCAGAACACTCAGTCGATTATATCAACGCCCCATTCCAATAATATTCCCACAACATCAAACATTGACCCATCCAAATCCTCACAGTCCAGCTTAATGGTATGTTTAAATCGCTTTCATAACCGTTCATCATCTGTTTTGGGAGCAATAACAGATACTACTAATGGTGTACTCTTTGCATTTTTAAATAGAAATCTGGCCGTTGGAATGCTATGCATGTGCGCATTGCGTGGGAAATTTATTACCATCAAAATAAGCAAAACTCGGACAAAGCAGCGGGATGCCCCATGCCAGGAGGCTCCAGTTTTGGCAACAACAGTGTGAGCGGCGGAAACCCTAGCACTCCTAACATGCCCATAAACCCAGGCAACATTGGCAGCGGAAGCGCAGCAAGCGGCAGTGGCAGCGGCGCCAATACACCTGTGAGCAACGTTGGGACGCCATCTGCGCCTTGTGGAGGTGGTGTTCCCGTACAAAGTGGTCCGACACCGCCAATTGGCATTAAGGCATCACCAACGTTGGCTTTGAGTACTACTTCCCCGCATCTTATGCATCGACCTGGTGAAATGCCCCCAGCGGCAGTGTTCGCTAATGCATTACCAGGACGTTCTCCATTTGAAGCTTCTCCATTGGCTGCTAGCTTTATTGGAGCACCACCTAGTCATATTGGTCAGTTCTCTGAGGCATTGCCATAATTTTACTTGATATTAATTTAACATTCTACATTAATAGGCACGTCTGTTTCCCCATTTGGACGCTATGTGACACCATTTGGTTTCACTGGGCTAACACATTTTGGGCGTGAAATATCATTGGCCGGACCTTTAGATGCGTGGAGGTATGTGTAGCTAAAAGAAAGCTAGAAGATAATGTTATTGATATTCTGGATACAAATAATATTTTGTTCGTTACTCAACCTAGGACTAGCGCTATGCAACGAAGTGTGGCGTACCATCCAGCATCTGCATCTGCTTCTAATAGTTGGCCTATAAAAACGGATGCGGCACTGGACAATGCGCGTCGTGAAGCAGAGGAACGGGAACGAGAACGGGAATTGCGAGAACGTGAGCAGCGTGAACGTGACCGGCAGAGGCGTGAGCGGGAGGAGCGCGAACGTAAAGAGAAAGAGGAGAAGCTGAAACGAGAGCAGCAGGAACGTGAGAGAGAACGAGAACGTGAGCGGGATCGCAAGGAGCGTGAACGCCGCGAAATGGAACGCCGTGAATTGGAACGTGAGCGAATGCTGCAGCAGCAACGTATAAATGAGAGTAATAAGCAAGCGGCAGCGCAAGCAGCCGCAGTGGCTGCTGCCGCGGCACCTGTACGCGATCGATCTCCCCATCGCAGCGTTGTTGAGATGAACGCAGAAATACGAATCAAAGAGGAACATCCACGGACAAAGGAAGAGCAGGATGTTATGATGATGCGTGCGTCGGCGGCGGCAGCAGCTGTCGGAGATCCTCGCTATCACCCCTCCTCTTTGGCTGCCGCACAAGCAAATGCAGCAGCTGCAGCGGCCCATCACCATCATGCCAATTTTATGGCGGCGGGACGACAATGCCTAGCTCCGCCGCCATCTCATCTCTCCCGCACTATGATGGCTCCTACATTGAGTGTTGGTGGTCCCCTCACTCATTATCCTCCACCTGGTCCGCCGGGTTGGGGCATGGATCCATATCGTGACCATTATACTCCCCTCCTGCGCTTTAATCCCATAATGGAAGCCGCCTTCCGACATGAAGCTGAAGAGCGACAAAAGGCGATGAACATTTATGCGGCGCAGTCTGCGGCGCATCTTCGAGGTAAAGAACCAAGCCCAATACCACCACCTTCGGTGGGGACGTTAGGGCCACCACCTCCGCATCACCGAATGCAACCCACACAGGGCGTTGGTGTTGTCACATCGGGACCGCAGACACCCCAGCAGCAGCAACAGCAGCAAATGTCCACTGGCATTGTTGTCGGAAAAGTTCCGGGACCGCCACAACCACAAACTGGCATGCCTGTCCAACACATGATAGCTGTCGATCCCATGAATCATTCATCAATAACCACCAAAAAAGAGCAAGACCATGCCATGGGCATGGTGGTGAGCGGTCCAGGTCCCGGTGTTGGGCTAAACACTGGGCCTGGCGGCGTTATGGGAATCTCACCAGCATCATCTGTGGCACCAAGTCGATGATAGGCCAATCTATACAGCAATACTATAAATAGAAAATAAGACAAAGAAATTTCTAAAATTTCGAGCACGTCCATCAACCCATCCCCCCGCCTAGCCCCCATGTCATTAAAATTATAAACACACACCATACCCCTCCTTTGTCCTACCTCTCCCTAGCACATCCCAAGCCTGAGAGAACACCAAGGAAGTAAGCGTAACGCTTTTGTAAACTAAAAACTTATACATAAATGAAATAATTAATAATTTATTTGTAATGTAACAAGGATAAAGTATCTTATGTATTTAAACGACACAAAACATAACGTAACGAATGTATGAAGTTACAAAACAGTAAGTCAGTTAGTCCGGTATGAAGAAACAACTTCCAACTACTTCACCACTTCGAGACTTTCTAAGCGATCGACCATATGCACTGAGCCGCACATTTGGCGATATGCTGCTTCCCTCTTACGTCTGGCCGCTGGGGCAACACAACACAGCACATACATATGTACGAACTTTACTTATTTATAATAAATAATACTTATTAGTATTAACTAGGCCTTTAGGTTCCAATATATAATTTTAGTGCATTTGTATTATTTGTATAATGTGAAATTGAGAATGAAGAAGACATGTCTATGAAATAACTATAATTAGATTGTACATACATACATATATATATATATATATATATATATATATACATATATACATACATATATGCATATGCATACGCAAAACAAAACTCATATACTATGTGTATGCCATCAACATACAGCTGGTGGAAGCCAATCCACAGTGCACGACGCAGCAATATACATACAGAAATATACTTAGATGTATGTACATTCGTATACAACTTCATTCCAATCGTGCATTGTGTGTTTTGATTAAGACCTATTTTCATGTATGCCGTTGATGTAAAAAACAAAAAAAACAAAGTGGGAAAACGATAATAGAATCATTGCTAATAACTAAAAAAAAACCTGTGTTTTTATTACTCATCTCTCAAACTTCTAGATCCCATTCCCCAAAGTGGATTACTTTAGGTAATCCCACGTCCATGTTGGAGTCCCGCAAACTGAATCTCAATTCCCGAATGTAGGCGACTAAGTATCCCATGCCTTATCTCCGAACCAACTTTTTTGACAGGTCATTCCGATGAAAGCAGGATATTCGAAGATCATATATATGGAATCAATATAAAAGCTAGCCTTCATTGTATGACGATAAAGGATGTGCACTTTTTTAGATTTAGCATTTAGCTGCAAACTTATTTGGGTTTTGTCACGAAATCCGTTTTCTAGAACAACACATCCATAATTAGAAATCTCCACAACTCTGTAGATTGTGACCAATCGACAAAGTCCATCTCGAAACTATACAGCTTCAACAATTCAAAAGGAAACAATGTTTGGGAAAACTATCTTTAGAATACAATGATATTTTATGTAACAATAATTTCTAATAATATTACCTATTTAAAATAACAACGAAAATGTATTTACAATTACTTTGTAAAGACTCTAACAGGCTAATTAATACATCAAAAAAGTTCTGTCACAGGTGAAGAGAATTTATTTCTGTATACCAATCGCTTCCGTCAAGTAGTAGTTTCATATCCAGTTGGACTTTTCACAGCACTTGACGTACATTCATATTTATGCGCGAATCTTTCACGTAGTTGTCAAATGGTTGCCAAAAAAGTCCATCGGTAACTCGTCGACACAAATCAATGTTTAGCGCTAAGTTATCCAAATTATTATCGAGGCTCTCTGTGGTATCGTCGGCGGAACTCCAAGGTTCTTTTTGAGCATTCATTACTCTTGGTACTGCGTGATAGCATTGGCGGGATTCATTTGACATAATCAGTACATCACCGCTTCTTAGATACAATGCAGTTGGCTTTTCATCCAGAGTTTTTCCACCAATTAGAAAAATACAAGACTGTCCGAAACTGCAAAAAAAAAACAGATAACATCTGTACTTAGGATTTCAATTTTGGATAATATAAAGTTAAGATATTATCCACTATCAAGATGGATCTGTAGCCAGCAAAATGAATGGTAACTTTACTTGATTCTAATTTTCAATTAAGATTAGTATAAATTGGATTCTTTTCAACATTTAAAGTATTTATTTCAACAAAAATATGGCACTATAAAATACACGCATTTTGGTATATCTTTTGAAGGTGTTTTAGTGATCAACTGATTTAGAGACATAGACATACCTAAAGGAGAACAATGGAGCCGTTTGATTGGGCTCGGAATGATCTGTGTGGCCAGAGAGAGTGCTGCCAATCGGATAGTAATTGACGATAGCTGCTTGTGGTGTATAATTGAAGTGACCCAAAACGGTAGCAAAGAATTCACACAGGTTGCCCAAGTCTTGTGGAAAGTCCGAATGCGCATTCTCGTCATAGATTTTTGTATTCCAATTGTGATGATAGCCCAATGTTGTCCAGCGCATTGCAACCTTTAGACGGTGAGCACTGTGAGTATCGGTGCAGGATTGCAATTCACTCCACCAGTTAGCTCTGGCGGCAGGCGGGAAAAGATCTTCATTTAAGTTAACAATATTTGGGGCACATGGATAGTCACGCAGGCAGCGAGCAATCCAGTAGCGCTGGCCGAGTTTTGTGAAAGGATTGCGTATAACCATAAGACCAGAGTGTTCCGCAAGAGCATAACATCGCCATTTTGTTAAAGGATGCAGGCCAGGAGGCGCCAAAATCGAACCATTCATTGAACTCCCGCTGATGTTCACAGGGATCACTAACTTCGATGGACAAATGTATTCAACATCCATAATCACAAAACAAACAAAGAATCAATTAGCTTCAAAAAGCCAGGTCCATCTGAACATAGACAGACAGACGTACCCAAAGTAAAATAAGTTGGGTATTCCCCTGTTGTAGCCATGCTTATTTTTTATGGTTCCCACCCCTTCTATCTATCGATTGTAATACGTATCTCTAAAAATTGAAGCTAGGAATCTAAATAGGAATATAAATACACGACTGTGTATCAGATACCTTAGATTCATTAAAACTTTCTATTGCGGATATAAATATTTGAATCCCTGAAAGGGGTTCTTTGAGTTCCATAACTTCTTTGACAAACTGTATGGACATATGTATTTGTTATTGTGAATACTTACACGAGTATGCAGTGCATCATCAATGTCTTCGCCTTTATCGCAGTTATCAAAGTCAATTACTTCACTTAGATCTGGGTCTTTAGATCGAATTTTGTAATGCTTGAAGGAGCACTTAAACATTTTTAATAAATATGTTGTGGTTTCCAGCGATTGTTTTTGCAGATGATTATCCCCGGTGTTGCCGGATATGTTCCTTTCCATGCTGTCGGATAAGCCATGGATAAAATACCAAGAGCAGTATTTTTTGAGAATACAGAGTAATTACAGTGTATTTCAACAAGTTTCGATTTCGAGCGCATGTCAATCGACTACTAATCGATAATTGAGTTGTAAATATAGTAAATACAGCATTTATAAATTTAAATTAACCTAATATATTGCGGCACGACGTGATAAAGCATTCAAATACAATTTTGGAGTCTTTAGTATACCGACTATTTACGCCAACATTTCCAGAAAGGCTGTTTTTTTAATTAGCCGCTAACAAACTGCTTGTGGCTATACGAACACATGTATTCATTTATAAATATTGCTATATACATATTGCCAAAAACATATGTATGTGTTTACAATAACATTTGGTTTTATTGCAATTTCAGATAGAAGCAGCTTAAATTTATTGTCCCTGCCAAATTAGAACCAAACACACTCATGTCTGGATTAAAAGTAAAAGACGAAAACTTAAGGAAATCCCATAGTAGCGGCCTAGATCTTGATATAAAACTCAAAGATGACAACAAAATACGAGGTGTTGTTGACAACTTTGCCGCTAGCCTCGATACTCTGGAAAAGGACATAAAACGTGCTCTTTCTGCAAGAAGTTCTACAACATTAAGCATGGATGATCAAATTAAATTAGACAGTTTTTTGGCATACGCAAACAGTACTTTATATTGGATGCACCTAAAACTTCAGGGCACAGATGTATCAAAGGTACGTACATATTTACATACAACCATTTTTATAAATCTACTTGCAAAAGTTATTAACTTTTTACATTGAAACTTGCAGCATCCTATAATTCACGACTTAAATCGGGCAAAGGAAATGTTAGCGCGCGACAAGGAAATAAATGCATCACTGGCGGCTCCGCGACTAGATATGCCGGCTACGAAACGGTTTATTGCCGCGGGTATGCACACGCGTTTCGTAGACATGGACGGGGTAATGGTTACAGAAGAGCAATACAAACGCAGCCTAAAAGAATCCGCTGTTGCAAGCAAATAACATTCACGCGAACGCTGTCATAGACGTGGACGAAGGAATACATCATATGCCTTCCGTATATGGTAAAATCAAAATAATTCTAAATAACTCAATAAATCAATTTTGTTCATTTTGACAAGAAGATACTTAGCTCTTTCACTAGACATATGTATGTATATACTTACATATAGAATTACATTGATAATGTCGTTGAAAAACAACCTTTCGCCGAAAACATGTTTATTCATATGTCGATGATTAATGATAAGCATTTGTACGTATACTTATATATACATACACGCAATCTACATGCCTCTATATCGATGACGTCGAAAATTGAGTACTGCGCACTGAATCAGCTGGTTGTTCTCTCAGGTGACATCTTCCTTAGTAATATCACTACAAAACAAGGGTGTGGCGACCCGAACCTGCGACCTAGCGAAAGTCCCACAGTATATAGAAAACAACCCGCCTATTGAGTGTTAGATACATATGCCTACATTTATATACATACATATATTTACATACATACAAACAATGTTAAGTAACCCGTCGGATTTCATCTAATGGCTTGCGAATTGCAAATCAAAACTCTTACAGACATTCATGAAATGATGTTAAGTAGTTTTTTAATGAGAAGGCTGAATCAGCACAAGCTGATTTCATTTCATGGTTTAGAAATTTCTCATTTTTATATGTCACAGTTCACAGCTTCAAAATCTCAATTCAGTTGCATAATTTAAAACGTTCCTAATTTGGACTTTACCCATTTCCCACAAATATTAACATCTAGTATTCAATTAAATCAATTTGAAATAATTCCAAATTAAATGAAAACAAGATTCTTATCAAATTTCTGTAGCGGCGTTTACCAGATAACGAATGCCAAAATAAAACAAAAAAAATGAACCATTCAAGTGGTCGGACTATTTATTGTGTTGGGCTGGAAACTTTCCCATTTATTTAAATTTTTCCTATTTTCTTTTTACTGTTTTATTGAAAATGTTTACTCAATGATATAATTGATTGGGGTTGCCTTCTATATACATATACATATGTATATATACATATGTACATATATATGATTGTGTGTATACATCTATGTCTATACATACACACGCGTTTGTAATTTGCCGGCTCCCGTAACCTTCAAATTAGAAGAAAGGTCACAACTGGAAAAAGTCCGTAGTGTATTATGGTTTGGGGGGATTCGCATACATCCATCAATGTACCATGTATTTATGTATGGTTAAAAAAACATATCAGTAATTTGACAACTACACACAAAGCGAAACTTTATTTAATAACAATAAACATATGTGTATGCATGAATTTCTATATGTATGTATTTCAAATTTATCTGTAGAATAAATATCTGAATATATTCCGCTTAATCCTTGGTCTGCATGTACTTGATCAAATCGATGACACGGTTGGAGTAACCGAACTCGTTGTCATACCAGGAAATGAGTTTGACGAACTTGTCGTTGAGAGGGATGCCAGCCTTGGCGTCAAAGACCGACGAATGGGTGTCGCTAAGGAAATCGGTGGAGACGACTTCCTCATCGGTGTAGCCGAGAATGCCCTTCAGAGGACCGTTGGCAGCCTCCTGAACCTTGGCCTTAATCTCATCGTAGGTGGCGCCCTTACCCAAACGGACAGTCAAGTCAACAACAGACACATTGGGAGTTGGGACACGGAAAGCCATGCCGGTCAATTTGCCGTTCAAAGCCGGAATGACTTTGCCAACAGCCTTGGCAGCGCCAGTGGAGGCTGGGATGATGTTCTGAGCAGCACCACGACCATCACGCCACAATTTACCAGAGGGACCATCGACAGTTTTTTGGGTAGCAGTGGTTGCGTGCACAGTGGTCATCAGACCCTCAACAATCTCGAAGTTGTCGTGGATAACCTTGGCCAAGGGAGCCAAGCAGTTTGTTGTGCATGAGGCGTTGGACACCACCTTCATGTCGGGGCTGTAGGCATCCAAGTTGACGCCGCAGACGAACATGGGAGCATCAGCAGAAGGAGCCGAGATGACAACCTTCTTGGCACCACCCTTCAAGTGAACGGAGGCCTTATCGATGGTGGTGAACACACCAGTCGATTCCACGATGTATTCAGCGCCAGCGCTGGCCCAGTTGATGTTAGCGGGGTCCCGCTCGCTGAAAACTGTGATCTTCTGGCCGTTGACAACCAGGAAACCTCCCTCGGCGGCGACAGTACCCTTGAAACGTCCATGGGTGGAGTCGAACTTGAACAGGTAGACCATGTAGCTAACATCAATGAAGGGATCGTTCACGGCAACGACTTGGGCTCCCTTGTCGATGGCAGCACGCAGCACCAGACGACCGATGCGGCCAAATCCGTTAATACCGATTTTCGACATGATTATTTTGCCTTTGTTTTACACTTTTACTTTCTGGAGAAAAAAAAATAGGTTAGTAATCTTGGAGAAAATCGCAATAAAAATTTGCTAATTTGGAAAGTCACTACCGTTCAGTTCGCTCGCAAGGAATCGACTGCTTTTACTAAGCAAAATTCAGCTCTTTCGTTCTTGTAAAATATGGCGAGAAAATTTTCAAAGTCAGATGAAGGACGTTTATGTCAAGCGGCCGAAACGCACCGTAAGAGAGGGAAAGCTTTTACTCTCAATACTCTCACAACCCAGCGAACATTGCTGGTGCTTTATTAAAGCTTTGTTGGACGTGTGGTCGCTCAACAAAGAGTATAAAATATTTAATAAACACCGCCACAAATTACATCACATAATTCGTGGGCTGCAAAGCAATGTATTGCTCATATCCATACATTAATATACACATTCATATGTACATAGCTATAACCTTGACCTTAGATTAGTAAATTTTAAATATGTTTGTACATACTTATAAAGAATTCAATTTGTGTCTGATTGTCGGCATACAGATGTATATGTACATATATGTATATATATATATATATGTACAGAGAAAGTTGATAACAGCCAAGTCAATTTTGGAAAACTACATTTTGCAAATGAAAGAGAGAGAGAGCGCTCATGCACATTAGGGTGAGCCCAAAAACATGAATTTTAGAAACTTCCGTCATAATTATAACAATGAATCGAATATTATCATGAATGTTAAGAGTTTAGCTGGCACACGCTGCGTATACGTAATTTTTAAATTAGATTTATGATCGCAAAAAAAGGAAAGCATGTGCTATTTAACGATTCATATTGTTACTTAACATAGTATCCATGAATATGCTTTTTGAATTGGATTTCAAGGGATTTTTTTGCCAAAAAGCTTGTTGGCCAACGATAACGTATACGCAGGGTGTGCAGCTAGACAAGCAATATTACGAAATTTGTCAATAATTTCGATTTTTAAGGACGATGTGCGAGGGTCAACCATTAGCCGACTTACAAAATTCTAATTTTTATAGTTTTTGATTTAAAAATTCGTGTTTTTCGAACCATCCGATGTAAATGAATGATCGTCTCTCTTTAAGAAGATTTTGCGTTGCATATGTTCATTGTGTAACTTCTCTGTTATTTTAGTCGGGCTTTTTCTAAACACTCGCTCTTCGGAAGTGAGTGAATTTGTATGTAAGTATATACATATGTACATACTATATACAAACATAGTATGTACATATATTGAAACTTATGTATGTATGTACATATGTTCATCTTGATGTGCTTTAGGCTGGACATTGAAACATTTCAGAAATCAGTGTTCTAGGAATTTTTAATACATCTCCAAAAAATATCCTTTCTAGAGGCAAAATTTGAACAACTTGTATCGGATTTCTACATATTAATTAGTTTTAGCTTGGAAGATTTGAAATGAAAATTCATGAAATAGAAAAGCAAACTGCACCTCTTACTTTTTCGGAAGTCCTTTGACTTGGATGACGTTTTTCAATTCTTTGTTTACAACAAAAAAAATAATTTATTGAGTTATCTTTGACTAAAATGGGATAATATATTAAACATCTCCTGCAGCAGATTCAATATGTGCCCTTGTTCAAGGAGATTCGGACTGATTGAGTCCAGTCTAATATGTGTGTATGTATATACACGCCCACTCATTGTATCAAAGTACCCAGTAGAAATTGAATACATTTCACATCCACTCGTCTTATATTATTAGGTAAAAGTCATTTGTAAAGGGATTATATGAAGTCAAATACACATGTTCAGTTTTAGGTTGGTTGGTAAAATTGGCCTTATATACAGTAATACATGTATACATACATACATAGGTAGGTGGTGCAATTTAATTTTGTCAAGTCCAACTGGGTCGAAACTCGATAAATCTGCTATCCCAACAACAACTTACCACATACATACATACAGACATTGAAGTGAAAGTGAAATAAATTAGGAGTAGGGAAAAGGTTGAATAGAGGTCATACTTAGATAATAGAGGAGAAAAATCCAAATGTATACTAGGAATCAATCTTAAAAAAATTGCACACATCATCATTATCTGTAATAATATAATAAAGACTAAATACTCAAATGGATTCTTCGATTCATTCCCAATTAATGATCAGTAAGCAAATGAGTACTTACCGATTATGAACAATCGATATCTTCTTTTTTGAGTTCAAAACGGTTCCGAAATCTCGACTACTACGAACTAATTTTAATCAGTCTAAATTTGTACTTCAAAACTTTGCTTGACGAATTGAGAATGCAGGCGGACTCAGAAAACAAATCGATTTTCCCAAAATACTTCTTGTTTTAACTTTTTAATTTTATATTTATGTATTATATTATATTCAACCAATAAAATTAGACGATGCATTTGATTCCGAGAAAATACATTTCTCTGAAAAAAAAATCGATTTTCCAAAAAAGATTTTTTTGTTTTTATTCTAAATGTGCAAATGAAACTCCAACACGTTTGCTTTAGTAATTGATTTCTAGTTTTCATTTTTTATTTTTATATTTATGTATTAGTATGTTTCCAACATTTATAGTTTTTAAATTTAATTAAATTCTTCGTATTCATGGTTGTAGGGAAAGATTTTGATAAATGACAGCTTTATTTGTGTGTGTGTATGTACGGAACTTATGTATTTATTTCCATAATGGAACAATAGCCAAAAAAACAAATTAAACAAGTCCAAAGATGTAAAATTGCGTGAATTGCAAACAAAAAGCACGACGAACGGTCAAATGCAGTTCCAAAGAACAGGAACAAGATATTAATCCAGAAATGCAAAAATTTATTCGTACAACTTGTGTGTTTTAAGAAGCCTTCATTTTTATAAGCTTTCTCAGTTGAAAATTTGATCTATCAGATAAAAACAGCACCTTTTTAGATCTCTTTTAAAAATTTTTATCAGATATTACACGTATGTATGTTTGTAGAACATTTTGTAAGCTTAGTTGTGGTATTTAACCAGAATAGAACAGCATCAGTTTGAATGAAAGGCGAAACTCCATCAAACTTATGGCCATTAAATGTTTTAAATGCCGCAGTCATTCGTTTAAAATTTGTTAGAGTACCTGTAATAACTGCAAATTTAAAGTGATATATCAGAGCACTGTTCGCCCCTAAGGTAGCGCTAAGCGACTCTTGCATAAAGTCTAGTTTATTTAGTTTGCATTTAACTGTGTGTGTGTGTCTATTAAACGCAATTAATTTAACCAAAATGTAATGCCCTTTTCCACAAGGCCTGAAAAGATGAACTGCAAACGCTCGAATAAGACATTCAGTTAACATGCTTTTTTGTGCCCATATAGCCATATGACTTTCCTTAAGGGCATTCAAACTGCCTATATGCTAGAGGGTACAGGAGTACATCCAACCAATTCATACTCAGATGAGTGAACAACGGCACACGTCCCAATTGTTTGATGGTATTATCCTGTGAAATGACAGTATGTTTTTTTAAACATATAGCAAGCTAACTGCCTTTATCATGCATTCTACAAAATTCAAGACGCATCTTATGATGTCTCTAAAATGGATTTAGTGGTTAGACTTTGCTAAAAGGCATGATTTAAAATAGGTTATCTAACTAAAACGAACCTACTTCATGGTTGATCGACCATATATATGCAATATATATGTATATGTATGTCGTTAATTAAACTGCCGAGTGACCCTTAACGATCTCGAAACTCCGCATGTGATAGAAAAAATCATTTATAACAAAAAATATATACTTATGTATATAGGGCCGGTGCTAAATTCGGTTGCACCGAAGATTCTATACATTTCACAATATTTTTTCAATCATGCTAGTTTTATACAGTCAACCAGTCTTACATAGAATTAATAATATATAATCATTCCAGCGCAAAATCATTTTATCTATTAGATTATTAATGTAATGAGCTAATTTTGACAACATTTTCCCACACGAAAAGTTTTGAACACAAATATTTCTTTGCCAATAACTTTGTGTTATCGTTACTTGAAAAATTCTTCATAAAGAATTGAATGAGTGGCCAAGTGATCTCGTTCCTTCCGTCTGTTAGCGATAATTGCAAATGATAACGAATAATTTCTGCAATTTTCACATAACAATTCAGAATATGAATATAATCATGTGATCAGATATTTTTATCATCTGTACAACTTTATATTGTGAAGTGCATATACATATCTATTTTATTTTCTATCGCTTATGATCCATTTTATAATACGCCGTTAGTTATGGTTTTACTAGTTTAAAAAACCAAAATTAAAATTGCATTTAAAAACGTTTACGTTATAAATTGGTAATACAATCATTATAAAACCCATGATAAGCGATCAGAAATTAAACTGAAACATAAAAGTTGGAAAATAAGCAGCGGCTCCCTATACACATATATATGTATATATATATGTATCTATATATACATACATATATATATGTGCGCTAATGTGTGGGTGTATGAATTATTTTCATGTTTCGTTTTTTGTTTCTGTTTTTCTTCTTTTTTTTGTTGATGTTGTTTGTTTAAATAGTATAACATTCGGGGATTATATTTTGTTGGGCTTAGGCTAAGTCATCGTTTGCGCCATGTACATTTGCACCTCCATTCATGGGTTTCCTCACGGTGTGTGCGATCTGCTGCTGATGTATTGTTTTAGATGTTTTGGGTTGTGTCGTTGATACCGTAGGTCATAAGTCCTTGAGGATTGCACTCTTTGCATTTTTTAATTTATCAAGCCGTTTCAGTAAATGATTATTAGCTGTTTCCGCTTCTTCCAATCGCTCTAAAACTTCCCGGTTCTATAAGAGCAGCAGGGGAAATAAATATAGCAAATTTAAGTTAGTATTCAGCGGAATGAAAATTTCAACAAGTTAGAGTGATAAAAAAAAGGTTAAAAAGAAAACGTAGAGAGTTCTCTCTACTTAACACACTGAGAAACAGAAACACATTCCACATGAATATGAATCTATAGTTCGAGTCAAAGAAACCTCAAGCAATCCTACCTCCCGACTGTATAGCCAATAATTGTATTATAGATTCAATAAATTAAATTTGACTAATATATGGTTTCAGCTTTTTTTTTAAACATACATCGTATATTTTGAGAGGCCAGTTTTGATTGCTCGTATTATTTGGAGTATATTAAACTGATAAATATCTAAAATATCATAATACCCCGACCACATCGGGGACATTGAATGTGTAAAAACATGTCTCGATGAAAATAAAGATTATTACTATAATTAATTATGAATCAAAAGCACATTATTCAAGCACAAATTCTTGACTACGACAATAGAAACTATCCTAGTGTTCTCTTTGGTCGTTTTTCAGACAGTTTTCAACCTTTGACCAATATGTTGAACTAAACAGGTTTTGGGTTTTGGATTCACGATAGTGTTAATATGCGCTCTGGATTGTTCGCCCTACATTACTCTCCATAAAGAGAGAACGTTGTAAGAAGTAGAAAATGTGTTCTGGAAGTCGTAATTAACAGTTTTAGTTTTTGAACAAGGAAGTATATACATATATACAATTTTAAAGCGCCTTCTAGTATAATGTATGGAGAGATTTAAGTGTGACATAAGATAATGAGCAATTTTGTTGCATAGTAAAAACATGTAAGAACATTTAGGAATGCAGAATTAGGTTAACAACAAGTTATCGTCTTGCCTTTTCACAAATAATTGTGCATATGCGTGATTAAACGATTCGCATTTACTGGAACGTTGGTGGTACCCAACTATTGACAATGACACTCGTCCCAAAAATGTGCAACTAACAAACTCTAAATACAAAAGAAAAATAAATGAAATAAAACAGTATAACGCAATTGAATTTGTTAATGAAAAAAATTTCCATAAATTCTAAAAGCTCTTGGTCCAGTTAATCAAGTAATTTCCTTTCTTAAAGTAAAAAAAAAGAAAAACAAATGACACAACTTACCTCCCGTTGGAGTTTGCGCCGCTCCACTTTCAATTCGGCCTCCGCTTTCTCAGCTGCTTCCGCTGTGCTCTTGTATCGTATAACCTGAGTTTCTGAACGTGCTAAGCTTGCCTGTAGACTCGCAATTTCTTGTTCAGACTTTTGCAGTTTATACTTATAATCCGAAATTATTTTATTTGCTTCTCCTGCGATAAATGTGTGGTAATTGGTTAGTACAATAGGAAGCATGAATGCAAAACGGGTAGTTGTCCTTACTCTGAGCCTCATAATCATCGTCGTAGCCAAACGTTCCGTACGATGAACTGCCGTGGCCTATCTTGCCGTCACTTTTATACTCTTCCAGTTGTTCATTGAGCTTCTGTACATCCGCAATAAGCTGCTGTTTATCTTCGTTTAATTTTTTAAGTCTTACATCTGAAATGTAAAGTATGGTTAAAATTACTTTCACATGCCACTTTTAAGAAATTTCTCGAAATCTCAGTGTTCTCACGCGAATTTTTTAAAAATTTTTTGTCAACTTTAAGTAAATTCGTCAAACAGCAAGGGCATGCTCTTGGATATTTAAGAAAATAATTTACAATTAATTTGATTTCACATTGAAAACACTTATTTCACAAAAATTAAATATAAATTTTGATATCCTAGTGGATTACAATGGGTTAAGTGCTACGAACCTAACGAACCCTGCACGGAGGCTAAGACATTGGCGTTATCAACACTGACTAGAGCCCGTTTGGCATCACTGCCATCGGAATTCTCAATAGCTACAATCACAAGACCCTGTTCCGCTATCAAAAAATCGCGCTCATTCAACTGGCCCTGTACCAGTTGTAGCTCCAAAGTGGTGCGATCCAAGTTTCGTTTCAACGCATTGTATTCGCGCATTTTCTCCTTGTACTCGCGTTGAAGCTGAGCCAACAACTCCTGCATGGTTTCACTTCTGTCCTTGAGTAGCTTGACTTCGTATGTTTGTGAGGCACGATCATTGTCTAGCTGAGCATTCGTTATCATTGCTTTTCGGAAGCGTTCTTCAACATCCTGCAATAAAACGGAAAAGATATAATGCATTAGTCCATCACACACTGCTCGCCACTTGAATAGGACACCTCTAAAGTCGGGGGGTTTCTACTGTTCATTGCTGCTAAGCCAAGAGATCTAAGAAAATAATTTTTGTTTTCTTATAAAGTTTTTTTTAAATTTGGTAATTTGACGTATAACAAAATTATTCAAAAGTTTTAAGTCTACAAAATACAACAAACTTTATAAGAAAACAAAAATTATTTTCCTAGATGTCTTGGCTTAGCAGCAATGAACTGTAGAAACCCGACTTTAGAGGTGTCCTATTCAAGTGGCGAGCAGTGTATAAGCAAAGGATCTATTTTTGGGTTTGGTAGGTACCTACTTTAAGCTCATGTTTCATGTCCCGTAAGCTTCGGCTTTCATCTTCCAATGAATCCTCACTACTGCGACGCGAAGCTGTGGCACGGGTTACATTCAAGAGACCACCACCGCCGTAAACAAGACGAGCAGGATGGGCAGATATTGTGTCTACGCCGCCACTGGTGTTTTGCATGTCAAAGACACGGTCGGCATTTTGTTCTTGCTCCTTCTGCTGACGCTCAAGCTCTCGCATACGTATTTCCCGTGCTTCGGCCCGAGCTTGACGTCGCGCTGCTAGGCGCGCTTCGGCCTAAGTAAATAACAAAAAATATAAGTATGTACATACATATATGAAAAATGTGATAATCTATTAGTAGTATATACATAACAATATGATAGTTTCTAATGCGGTTCTTATGACTAGCTTACAATGCGATTTGCCTCGCCCAAGAATTGCACTAACACTTCGTCTTCCGATTGACTCTCGTCGTCGCACAGTTCGTCATCATCATCATTGTCGTCAATTAGACAAGGTGCTGTGGGTGTAGTTGGTACGACGATCGCATGATCGTCTGCAATTGTAACATCTTTAGTATTTATTATTTGATCGCCAACTGTCGATTCCATTGTTGTGTGTGATGTTTCAATTACATGAATTATATATTTTTGGAATCTCTCTTTTTACGTCGTATTATTATCGGACCGCTCTTCTAACTAACATTGGGACAGTGCGACAACGTTCACAAAAGCGCCAACGCAACCGGCGACGCTGAAAGCTTTCAAGTGAGTAGCTGCTATCGCCAAAACTTAACTCTCCGATGACTTCATCGTGATGCCTGCTTGCCTGCTGTTTCGACTTCTTATACAAGATATGGCCGTTGTTTATACAGTGCGCTAGCTGCTAACAACCTAACACTAACCCAGTTAAATATCACTGCACTTTTGTATTCTTTACTTCATGGCTAGATCAAAATTATGCTGCTAATGCCAATGGCTTACGACCGATCTCGACCTATCTACAGCCTATTGCCCAACTTCTTTCTTCTGCATATAGATCGGTGGTGGTTGGTTGTTGCTTTGTTTTGTCTTTGACTTATTCGTAATTGCTTACTCATAAACTGTCATCTGGCTGGCTTTAGCTTTAAAAAAAAGCTTCTTTTCGGCCCACAATGACGCACAATGGGGAGCAACTCGATTTTTATCGGTCAAATGTCTATCAAATTGTAAATATTTAAGTTATTTTAATGAAAATTAAGCATTCATTTCAGCAGAATGGGGTCCAATTAAAAACGCCAATATAAAGCTTATTATTGCACGCAATAAATTATAATTTCTGAATTTTTTACACTCCGAACACATTAACATTATTTAATATATGTTTGTACATATGTAGGTGCCTGACTTTTCGCCGTCTAATAAGCGTTTTCTTTTATTGTATAGCTGTTAGTTCCTAATGTTATGGATCATACTCTTTTCACAGCTGATTAAGAGAACCAACTACAATCCGATTGTAAGCAAAATGTGAATGAAATTTTTAATCTATAAGTCGTAGAACTTATATGAAGTCTACAGCAAAGCAAAGCTGATTGAGAGTTCATAAATATAAAAGATACGTGAAGAGAGTAAAAAGAGAGAAACATAACATTTTGTCAAGTTACTGAGACACAAGATTGTCTCAAAATAATGTATAACATCGTTGTATGATCGTCATTAAGCCGTGTTAATAGAGCACATTATTTCAATGGGATGAAACATATTTTAGTATTTCAAATTGAATAATATTATCAGAACACATGTGCCATTCTCACACGAAAACTTGTTTTTTGACCATTTTTCCCAAATAAGGTGATGCTGTTGCGTTTAGTGCACTAGAAAAAACACCATGCCAAAGACGTGCCTGGTGCAACAAAATGAATAAAATGAAAAAAACATAGACAAACTATAAGAACATTAAGCCCATATTTTATCCACGTATATAGTCCTTGTAAATTAAATGAATTGCCATAGATGATTTGGGAATTTGTCGTAGTTTTAGCCAATATCGACAAACAGGTTAGGGGATCACCATTAGGTCGCTATGGTAACTTGTATGATGATTTCTCTTCCAAACTAAACAGGTGGTTAAGGTCGCAAATATATCGATATGATATAGACAATCTTGATCTTCCTGGTATGCAAAAAAGGGACTTAAAGTCCCTTAAATGACAAAATAGTCGATATAATCGAAAAGTTTATATTTAGATTAATACAAAGCAAACCCAATTTAGCTAAGATGTTGTTAAATCATCCAAAGATTTGAATCCTACTTTATTTGAATAAACTTATTTAATACGACAATTAAGATACTTTGGTTTTCTTTACGTACCTCCTTTGTGATTTGATCTAGAGCATTATCCTCGGCATTGACTCGCGTATTGTTTCGCCGTCGACCGGTGGCGCTTGTACTATCCATGGCATTCAAATACGACTTGTAATTTGATGACGAACGCAGGAGCAGGAGCAGGAGAAGGCAAGGCCACCAAATTGTTTAAATTGGCCCCTTACACCTGATATTCGTGATGCTGATCTCTCTCTCTCTCTCGTTGCTGATGTGAATGATAGAAGCAGAAGGGGGCCAATATGGAAAGAAACGACGTTACACTTGTAATCCATTTACTTTTGTATGTTTATGTACTGGCAATAGAGACCGGCTAGCCAAAAAAAAATTATGTACAACGATGACAAAAATATACGCAAATATCCAAATATGTATATTCATGCATTTATCCATATGTACATATAAATGCATGTGTATGTGTGCACGTACATATGAATTGGTGGTTCGGACGTACAAATTGTATATGTAGTTACATACATACAAACATTAAATACATAAAATGTAACGACGCGTATATGCGTTGTGTATGTGTGTGTGTGGGCTTATTAATGAAACCCTAGAACTCCTTTTAAGGTTCGAGTTTTTTTTTCTTTGAGGCATGTACATACATACATACATATGTACATACATACGCACAAATGAATGTATTTTGTTGTTAAATTCTTTGACAGAGTTCGATTAAAAGTTCGTTTCCTTTTTTGTCGGTTCGTTTTCAACTTGATTGGTTAAAATTGATGTCTCCGGGCTAGGCTGGCTAAGTGTTTAAATACAAAGCGGCTGAGCAACGAAACACTTCAAACAAAAAAAAACCATACATACATACATATGTATGCATGCATGTATGTACATATGCACATACATACGTATACTTGTATGAACTTGCATAAAACACATTGGCATATTTATAGTTGAATATGTATTAAAACAATTGATTTGTTACCGATTTTAGATGCTGGCCTACATCAATTCGTTTAACTATTACATTCACAATTTTCGAACACTTTTTCTTTTAGTTTCCCCTGCGCACTAGAGGTGGAAAAAACATCGATGGCCTTATCGATACTTCGATGTTTTGTGTTTTGAAAAATATCGATGTTCGGCCATCACTATCGATAGGTCGAACTTCGTCAAACCCCCTCGAACTTCGTCAAACAACCACGAACTCATGCCGATAAGCCCATCATCAGTTTTTTCAATAATGCCGAAAAATACTAAATTATGCCGTTTGAAACTTTTTAGTATTTTTAAAACTGAAAAACGAGTGGATTTTTCCGTTTGTCGTATACGGTCGTACTGCCCGGCGTCCATGTGGCAGCACAAAAGAAGAACCAAGTTTCAAAAATGTCGGAGCAACTAAGTTTGGAGCTAAGCAAGCTCGTTGAGTTGGTATGTGGGTACTCAGTTTCATGAAATCAAGTGTAACACAATGCTATTGCAGGAGCGTATGACGGTTGAACTGACCGCCCAAGTGCAGTCGGCTAGTCCCAATGGCAAGGGAGCCGATGCCCAGGTCCAACTTGACGATGAATTAATCAAGCTACAAACGGAAAATACAAAACTCAAGCACCGGCTGGCTATACTCAACCAGGTGAGCCTTTCTATAAATTAGTTTCTTTTTTAGATTTCTATGAATATGACGGTATGTCCTTTAACATATTTGACAAAGCCGTACAATGTTGCAACCGAGCTTTTAAACATATGTACATATATAATGTAAACAAAAGTTGGCGTTTTTATCTCATCAAGACTGTGGCAATAACTTTATCTAATTTCATAAGACTAAGACCAAATTTCATTTGATGCATTGAAAATACCTAAATCATCTGTTGCTTTCATTTTCAATTAGTAAAATTTGTAATCACAATATTTAACTTCGGAACAATTGCAATAATTACTAAACAATTAGATAGACAATCATTCTACAAATTCAAATTCCTCAATTGGAAACAACATGTTGTATGTACATATCTAAAATCTGTTCTCCTTACAGGCAATATCTGATGAATCAAGTAACGGTGCGGCGGATAGCAGTTTCCAGCTAAACGATGAAAGCTTATCGATTATGGAGCACTTGGAAAGTGTTTTTGCTGTAGCAATAAAGAGCGCATTTCCACAGCTGTCTTTTACACCAGTTTTAGTTACACCATCGGTCAAGTTTGGTGATTATCAGTGCAATAATGCCATGGCATTGGCCAAGAAACTCAAAGATGCTGGCGTTAGTAAAGCACCCCGAGACGTTGCCACAGAATTGTTAAACAGCTGTCCAGTATCACCGCGTATCGGGAAATTGGAAGTGGCTGGACCTGGGTTCATTAACATATTCCTCAACAAGTAAGACATAGCCCTCTATAGGTGACAAGGACCGATATAATGGATTTTATTTGAATTCTTACAGAGATTACGGTGTTCGTGCTATTAGCGATCTGTTGCGCAATGGCGTAAAACCACCAAGACTGCCCAAGAAACGTGTGTTAGTTGATTTCTCTTCGCCGAATATTGCCAAGCAGATGCATGTTGGTCATTTGCGTTCCACTATTATTGGGGAGTCAATTTGCCGCCTGCTCGAATTTTTGCAACACGATGTGATCCGTATAAATCATTTGGGTGACTGGGGTACTCAGTTTGGAATGCTAATTGCCCATTTAGAGGATCGCTTTCCCAACTTTCTTAACGAAAGTCCACCGATTGGCGATCTTCAAGCATTTTACAAGGAGTCCAAGAAGCGGTACGTTTTTTAATTGCGACGGCTTTCCATGAAATAGGTTTAACTAATAACCGATATGTCCCATCTTATCATAGCTTTGACGATGATGAAATCTTTAAGAAACGGGCCTATGGACGAGTGGTTGCCTTACAAGGTGGCGATCCAAATTCGATAAAGGCCTGGGAGCTCATATGCGATGTTTCCCGAAAGGAATTCAAGTCGATTTATGATCGTTTGGATATTAACCTTAAGGATCGTGGCGAATCGTTTTATCAATCTCGTATGCTGACTGTTGTTGATTTTCTACGTAAGCAGCATTTGCTGGAAGTGGACGATGGTCGCGAGATCATGTGGCCAGACGAGAGTAAAACAGGCATTCCGTTGACAATTGTTAAATCGGATGGAGGTTTTACTTATGACACTTCTGATATGGCAGCCATACGCCATCGCATCGAAGAGGAGCTGTGCGATTGGCTAGTTTACGTAGTTGATTCCGGACAAAGTACACATTTGAATTCAATTTTTAAGGCGGCCGAGCGTTGCGGTATTTTTAAACCGGAATTGCATCGCGCTGATCATGTACAATTTGGCGTTGTACTTGGCGAGGATGGGAAAAAGTTCAAGACACGATCGGGCGATACTGTCAAATTGGCCGATCTTCTTGATGAGGGAATGAAGCGTTCCTTGGAGCAGTTACGTAGTCGGGGTCGTGACCAAATACTAACACCGCAGGAATTGACCGATGCACAGGAGGCAGTGGCATATGGATGTATCAAATATACGGATTTGTGCCACAATCGGATCAGCGATTATGTATTCTCTTTTGACAAAATGCTTGACGATCGCGGAAACACTGCAGTTTATCTATTGTACACCTACACACGGATCTGCTCGATTGCCCGCAACTCTGGCGAAGACTTTAGCAATCCATCAAAAATACTGGAAACAATCGACATCACATTAACTCACGATAAAGAGTGGAAGTTGGTCTCTACCCTCCTTAAATTGCACGATGTATTAGTGAAGTGCTCCAAGGATCTTTTCCTTCATTTCCTCTGCGAGTTCTGCTATGAAGTCTGCACTGCGTTTGCAGAGTTCTACGACAGTTGCTATTGCATTGAGAAGAACAAGGCTGGCGAAATTGTCAAAGTGAATCACAGTCGAATTTTGTTGTGCGAGGCCACAGCAATTGTATTGCGACAATGCTTTTCTATATTGGGCTTAAAGCCTATTGCTAAAATTTAATTTTATACGGCAAACGAATAAAATGGCAAAGAACGTAAGATTGTAAATAAATCTATTTCAAAACGAGTTTGAATAAAAGCCAGCAATCACATTTTTACTACATATTGCGTTTTGATACTTACATATATGGGACACAATATGTTTAATAAGGAATCATCAGTGATCGTTGATGTCAATTGTTTAAAATAACAAACCTTTCTGTGAAAAGAAAATTAAAAAAATCGAACATACACGAAGAGTGAAAAGGGTATTGATATTTCTATCTCGCTTACATTCGAGAGTTCTAATACATATAACGAGGACAATTTGTTGGAATTGTTGCACTGAATTACAGATATCCTTGAAGTGAAATTTGATCCTATCGAAAGATGTGATAGTTTTTGCGAATTTCGTCAATCAAAAAAGGTTATTTAAAAACCAAATTTGATGATTAATTTTGAACCACCCAGTTTATATTTGCTTATGTATAATTCATTGTAACTATTATTATTTGGTTACATGTTACATACATAAGCATGACGTCTTCAATAGCTGGAGAAGTGTTATAGTTAGTTTGGACTATCATAGTAGAGCGAGCGCAGTAATGTGAAATAACTCATTGATGTGCTCAGTATCTAAAAGATGAAATAGTAATCAATAGCACAAATCATTGGTACAATCCTGAATCACACAAACCGCTGTAAAACTCTGAAGCGACAATGTTGAAAATTTGAAAGCTGTTATTCGTACAGGTCGTTGGCTGCAGAGTATCATAAACTGCAGATTTGTTCGAAATTCCTTGTTGGTTGGTGCGCATAGGCGAGAATGGGTCCGACTCGTACTTTCCCAATGACATCCATAAAGATGCCATGCTGTAATTGTAGACTAAATGGAAAGTAGAGGACACAACAATTGCGGCGGGCACTCGAACTTACGTGCTGAATCAATGTGTCGCCATTTCCACAGAGTATATACAGCTGGGATATAGCAGAGGATATATAGACGATAAACTTTACATAGTCGCCAATAAACATGTTTTTACCCTTTGGTAGAAATATAGATATATGTATGTATGTATATTAAAAGAAACACTTCTCTGTTCACTTCAGTCACTTACAGTGATTATTTGAAAGCCCACCATACAAATTAGAAGCGACGAGATTAATAGATTTACCAGCAATATGGGATTGAAAAAATCCTCCAAGCGTTTGGCGAATCTGTGTTCCAAATAACCATTCCTAGACTTTAATAATATCCAGATTAAACAAAAATGTACGTGACTTCTCACCCTATAAGCCTGTTATGCTGTTCGGCAATTCGTTGCAACTCTAGTATTTGAGAACTGTGATGATCCTTGGCAAGTCCTTGCTGGGTTTTCGAATCACTTAGGCTCATCAACCGATCGATACGCTCATGCAGCAAACGAAATTGACCACATGTATATGTGATGAAGAAGCCAAAGATTGAATCCTCTGCAAACAAAGTGGTGACCACACAGATGCCTGCGTATGAGGTGAACAGGTAGGTGATGCCATATTTAATCCAATGTGAATACGGATTGAAAGGGAATTGCATTTTGTAGGGGAACGGTTTCTCCTCAGCCTCAAGACCCACTATAAGGAATAGTTCAACCAATGGCAGGACACAGTACATGAGTATCAGACATGACAGAAGTGCAGTCATAATACTAAATGTGCTCATACGTTTACGGCAATCTCTAGCGATATGGATGTGAGTGTCGCTGTAATAAAAAATAAAGAAATATAAAGTATATACATATATAATAAGTGGCCAATTGGCAGGAAGATTAGATAAATTTCCTGTTCCTATGATCAGACAAAAAGTGAGTTTCTATTTAAATTTAGATTGATTGGGGAATAGATAATTTAAATTACTTACTCTGGTATCCAAATGTCATGGGCAAATTGTTCAATTATTTTGCGAAATTTGTTCTGATTTAGACGTAAATGCAACAAACGCACAAAATTTAAAGCGCCCATGAATGTTGTGCAGCAATTCTCAGTCGTCATTATGATGTCCCCAAAATGGTTTATTAAGAAAGCAGTCTGAAAGCAAATCGTTATGCACACGGATATTATGACATACCACGCCCACAATGTGTAGGCAATGGCAAAGGTGGAACGATGAAACGAAAACCGCTCTTTATTTAAGGGAACTGCTAGTGGCCAGGAGCCATTCATCTTCAGCCAGATACATTGCAAAGGAATACGAAACCTTACGTCCCGATATGGCTGCGGATCAAACATTATAGTTGTGTTCAAGTATCGAAAGTTTATGCTGACCGGTGATTAATCAAATTGACTTTTATAGCTGTTTAGTGCCATGATTAACAGAAACTAAGCATCAAGCATTTTGAAAGAGAATTTTTTATGAGTTAAAAATTACCCCTTTGATGTCGGCATTTGCTTCAAAATGCTTGATGTGGGACTATTTTGAATTTGGTGCACGTGTGTCCGGCAAGTCCGGACTAATTTGTGTTTGTTTATGCACTCAATTCCCTATTAATTCCAAACTATTTTTATTACTAGTGTAGCGGTCGAACTGTCGTCCATTAGAGCGTTTAAGACAGGTAAAAGTTTCTTATCCATTTTATCTGTGAACAAACTGCAGAAATTCATCTCAACCTGTGGAATGGAAGAACCACTTAGAAAATACTAAATTTTTTGAAACGATTAAACTAAAACGACTTATTAATGTTTAAGATTTTCACTATTTTTCCACAATTTTTATTTCAAAGCAATTTAAGTAAATCGTAAGTGGCTCACTTTATGAGCAAGACCTTAGGATGAAATTTATTTATATTATCTGATATAATACATTTTTAATTAGCTAAACTTGTGTATTTTTGTTTTAAAAAAGAGTATACGCACTCGAAATTTTCAAAAGGGCATTTACTTAAAATCCGTTTAATGATGCACGGTAAAGAATTTCAGATTGTTTTACTTGATTAAGTACTCAAACTTAGTATATTTGAAATTGAATTTATATAGAAAAGGAATAGGACCAAATTACTTTGCGAATTCATGTGTGGTAATAATATGGTAGAACAGAACAATTCTGTATAACCGTATTTAATTCAGTCTAAAATGGCATTGCCCAATTATGAATCACATTGGTCTGAATTCACCTTTTGCAAATTTAAATTGCAAACTTCTAACATTATGCGTAATTTGTTCCAATCTAAACTGTTCAATGATCTAGCTTATGTACCTTTCGAGCGCGTATACCCTCTCTAATAGTTATATCTTAATATCGCACACAAACAAAAAACAGAAAAAAAACGTATCCTTATTTTCCACATGGAATATTTCTGCATGCAGAACAGGAGAACGTGAACAAAATGTTTTATGGTTCATAAGGAAGGTTAAATATGATTATTTATTTTGTATCGGCTTTAAGTTAGACCACTTCACAGATATTATTTTAAAACTTAACAAAAAAACACTTAAATTCTAATTAATTATATAAGTATTTACAGAAAAAATCTTCTTGGCTATTGATGAAATATATGTAAATGGCTTTCTCTGGACTCAATTTCGACAATTTGAATTTTTAACATAACTAAACTACACACACACACACACACACACACACTATATGCATGACAGTGTGTAAGTACTCGCATGTTCATCACATCACAACAACACATTACATCATCAGCATAATACGAGTGGGTGGTGTGTGTGTATAAATTGTACATTGTTGGAATCCAGCACAAACAGAAATGAGTTATCTATCTTTCGTAGGCATGTGTACTTTTCGCTTTCCTAATTTTTACAATTTGATTATTAATTGAATAAATATTTCCTTTTTTCTAAATAAGTTTACATTTTGGGGGGATTGCTAAAAATATGTTTTGTATATTACATGTTGTATATTTGCAGTCTAGCAACATTAATACAGCATAGGTTATTTGCATTTTGCGCTTGCTTACAAATTCTCTTGTGTGTATATATAAAATATATTTTGTATATATATTTACATGCATATCAACGAATAGGCTAGTTTTACTTTTACTTTTGTGTTAATAGTAAAAGACCTACATGAATCAGTTAGTTTGAGTGTATGCATAGTTTTCCTTTCCAATCCCACTGCGATAGCAGACTGAATCATCTACTGCTGCTGCTCCTCTTCTCCATAGCATAATCTGAACTGAATTAGAATAGTTTTGGCCAAGTGGTAATCTCATCGTATGTAAAATATAAGATTCGGTCACAGATCCGGTGTTATAGTGACTCATATCCAAATATCTGACAAGATATTCATCCATAAAAACTGCACTGCATATACATACATATGTATGTAGCTTCAACTAATCGATTCATGCAGGACTCCTTTTTTATAGTTTTCAAATTCTGTTGATTGCACACAAAGTTTATAATGTGTAGAACTTCATTCAGTATTATTATTTAAGTTAATGTATATATGTAACTACATGCCAAGTTAGTTACAGAATGCAGCAAGTTGTTGAACAGCAACGCCCAGAACCGCCTTTGCTCTTTTGTCTTTGATCTGAGCGATGGAAAAGAACGAAAAGAGAGAGTTTAATTATAAAAAATTTCAACAAAATCTAAACTCAGACAGAATCGACGTTAATATCACTTTAAGTTCTATTCCATCATAAGTTAAACTCACCTTGTGAATTGGGTTCTGGCAAATTATCACGCGGCACTAAATGCATAACAGTCGTTTTGCCCAACGGAAGTCCCAGTGCGCCTAAAGTTACATTACAATGAAGAAAACGTCCCTGATAAATTAAACGTAGAATTTCGGCTTTAGAGACAGCTTCACGTGCCCAATCTGTAATAAGACGAATTTAAATGATTTAGATAGGTTCATGTAGGTTAAAGAGAACAAACTCTGTTGATCTGCTGGGTTAACCAGAATAGTATCGTAGCTTTAATTCTTCATTTGACTTACCTTCTGGCCAATTATCAAATACTGTTTGCGCAATATCACCAGCTGAATCTGATGGGTTGAATAGGAATTCCTTTGTTTTACCGGTAACGAGTATTAAACGTAGGTTGATCTGGAATCAAGTATTAAGAATTAAAAACTGTAACGGGGAATAACATCGGAAATTTAAATTGATTTCTCCTAAATACCTATCAAAATGTTGACATTTTGACGAATCAATGTCAATGCGTGATGTCAAAGATATACGAGCATGTACATATGTTTTGTATCTATCTATTGCACAGTGAACTTGACATTTTTGCAGAGATTGTGACCTTCTCGTTATGCCTCTAGTCGAATGGTTCATTTCAAGGTTCGTTCATAAATATACAAACAGAATACTGAGCATGGAAGGACTTTTCGTGGTGCATGCTGCAGGTACTTGTGATTATTGGCCTTCAGATACTTGTACGTTGTTGGCCATTTGGTTTAATGGGCGGTCTATTGAATATTAAACATCGTGCATCCGTTCAAAGGGTCACTGTGAGTTGGTCCGCTGACTTTCTCATTATCCTAATTGTCTGTCATTTTTTGTGAATTAGTGAATAAGTGGTGCATGGGAAAAACTGTCTCATTGAATATTTAAAATGCACCCGTTAAAAAGGCCTAGGCGGCAATGCCATTTGCGAGGGTTGTACAATGAGTAATGTTTATATTTGCGCTGTAGCTGTGATTCTTGAAGTTCAAAGAACTGCCGTATCAGCTTTTACGAAATATTTACAAACAAAAAAAAAAAAAAAACAAGTGCTATAACACAATTTCCTTTTACTTATTTATTTATCGGATAAGAACTTGTTTTTTTTAAGGCACATGCAAGTAGGAAGTCGCCAGATACGACGGAGAATGAATTTGATAGTCTTATCCAGCCCTAGATTTACAGCTAACAACTAACTTTGATAAATTATGAGTTTTGAATCTCCCGATTAAATGCCTTTATAGTAGAATGGAAATTATGTTTTTAGAGAGAACAATATAATCTTGTACTCACTTTATCAGACGGTATGGGTCGGTGCGTCTTTTGCGTAGTTAGTGTTACATTAGTTTTAATATCAGTGCAACATGATGATGAGGTGGCGGCTGCCTCTGAAAGGGAACATCCTGCTGTATTTCCCCCCGTTGAGGTCGAGGCCGATGAAGCAGATGATGCCGATAAATGTCCCAACTGCGAAATTGGCTGGGCTTGCGATTGCTGACCTTGCTGGTGTCGATTTGAAAACGGCTGCTTCTGCAGCAGTGCGGAATAAGATTGGCGTTGCTGTTGCTGATGATGCACTGCGGCTATTGTGGCAGAGCCATTTGCAGATACTGACTGTGGCGAAGGCGTCGTCGACGACGAGTGCATCTTGGGCATTTGAACTTTCTTGCCGCCTCTGTCGCTAATAGCTGATAGTGAGGTTCCGGTTCCGATTCCGCTTCCCGATCCGGCAGCCCCATACGATACTGAGGAGGCGCTCGAAGCGCTCGATGAGACGGAGTGCGAGCGTTTGGCAATTAGCGGCTGCTGCTTCTGTTGACTGGCCACAATGGCCGTGGTAGTGTGTTGATGTTGCTGCGATTGAGCCGTTGGCGTTGTTGGCGTTTCAATGGACGACGTGGATGACATGGTGCCGGTGCCTGCCAGCCAGTTAACACTATTAAATCAAATCGTTTTTGTTCTTGAAAACCCGCTGTTCTCACACACTGGAAGCCACACAAGGAGAGCTCCTTTAACAGAGTTTACTCAACATTGTTCTTGGTAAAAGTAAAGTTACTAAATTACTTTAGGTGTTCTTCTCATATCACAGAACCTAGTGAGTGTCAGCCACGCTACATCGAGTCGATAGAGTGAAATCTTCAAGCATATTCCCTTACTCCATACTACACAAAATTATTATCGTTTGAAAAGAAAACTGAAAGCGGCAAGAAACTAACGTCTTAAGATGACTTCGAATGTTGTCACAAATTCTTAAGACAACTTTCGCCCAAGTATAAAAGCAATAGCCAATGAAACCAGATCCGTGTATACAGTGGCGCACCGATGATGCAGAGGCATAAACTTTTTTAAATGAACAAATTTTAAACGAACGATTAAATGGAAAAAATGCACCAAACAAAATCTTCCTTTTGATTTGAATTTAATTTGTTGTGCCACCCAAAAACGTGAAAGAATTTTCATAGTTTTTATAACTATCAATTCTCTTTGTTCAAAACATTAAAAATTCAGCTTTCATCACATCTAATAGAACTGCGTGATCGAAGAATATGCACATTGTACTTATTCGCTATACATACATATGTACATGTACATATGTATGACGAAATTCCAATTAAAATCCTATGGGGCTATGTGGTTATTGGCGAAGGTCACTAAATGAGTGCCTTGTGTTTAGGCGCTTATACAAGACAATTTGGTAGTCCAATTTGACCATGAAGCTGGCGTTCTCACAGGGTTTGGGGTGTTGGGTTGTCTCTGCCTCTCTCGATGCACAAAAAAGTTGGCCAAGTTGGCCTGCTCTGTACATCTTATTACCTAATTTTTTTACTGATACCTACCAAGTTGGACTTTTTAGGAGCTCATCTCGTTATTTGATCCATCGAATGTTGGATTTCTATCAAATTAATTTCTCAAATTTTATGTGATATTGATATACGTGAATAATTGTGTTTCTTTCACTTTAGCTTTCAACTCTTTGAAATGACATTTAAAACTTTTTTATGGCCAATTTTGTTTTTTATTTATTTTTTTTTCCACTGACTGACACTCACTGGGCGATACGCAGCTACAGCTGTTTTTTTTTTTTTGTTTGGTTGGTTTTTTGTTTTTTTCTTCTGGCACATTTAGTGATGGTTGTTTATGGTTTTTACAATTATTAATGTATGCACATATGTGTACATATACATATGTATATATGCATATGTATCTATGTACAGATGTTTAGCAACATAAATAATGTTACAATTTATCGACTGGCTGGCTGTTTGCCTATTTCTTTGAGTCGCGTAACAGCAGCAGCAGCAAAATCCATGACTAGTTATTGTCCTCTCTCTTTCACTGTCTCCCGTTCTCTTGCTCTCTCTCTATCGCTCTCTCTTTCTCGCACACACACACACAAAATCTTTCTCGCTGTCTATCTCTATCTCACGTTATATTTATTCTCCACATTGCTAGGCAACAATGACAACACCGTTAGTTTCGATTGGGAAATAATTCCAATATGAATGCAACACAAAATGAATTATTATTAATTATAAATATTGTTTGCATATGGTGCTCTCCCGTTTAAATAGTTATAGAGGATTTTAAATTTACATACATACATATACATAAATACATACAAGTATATATATGTATATTTACAATATGTACTATGTACTTGCAGCAATCTTTAGTACGTTACATGTAGGTACATATACATACGTGCTTTTATATATCTACATACATTAGCTCACATGTATGTATGTGAATATGTATGCATATGTATATGTACACACATATGTGCCAGGGATCGCGCATGCACATAAACAGCTTGCTATAAATTTGTCAGGTTTTTTTCTCTTTGCTTGTGTAGATGCAACAAAAACACCAACTACATACAGAACTAGAGGGCTTCAACAACGGGTTTATTTTTGCATTGTAGATTTTTCACTTATTTCACTTTCTACACACGTCTTAATTATTTGCAGAACTTTTATCTTTTACACACAACACTAACAAAGATTTATCGCAATTTCTCCCACATCGAGCAAACATGACAAGTGTACACACATAAAAAAAAAGTTAATATGTATACATATGTGTACACATTGGGGTTATCGAAAAAGTACATTTAACTCTATCGAAATACATCGATGAATCACAACGTACAATCTTCCCTGGTGTTCACCAGAAAGAACTGGTTCGATAAGTATGGAAAAAGCAGTTTCTTTAAAAGTCTTTTATCGGCATTTGCTATCTACACAATTTGTAACGCGTATCCAATTGCCATTGCTGAAATCTCTTTCACGTTTGAAGTTATGCATGTATTTCTTTTATTTCAAGCCAGGCTCAAATTTCCTATTTTGGCGAATATATAAAATCGATGTCCGATAGTTCCCTTGATTCGGCTTAGATGCAAATCAAGTGGAGATTATATATACATAATTCCAAGCTGGAGTTCGTTAACATTTCAGTGTTTCCAGATTCTTATATATGTTTTTGTAAGGTATATAAGTCTATGGCTAATTTGCTACGACATGTAATTTTATGTATTAGGAGTTTTAGTTTATTTGTTAAATTTTTGTATGCATATGTATCACTATTTTTCGAAATAGTTTTTAACAAAAATGAATTTATTTAAGTGAAACAAATGGAATGAAACAAATAGCAATATGAGCAATTCTTGTCAACACGTTGTTGAACTAGTTGCCAGGGTCCAGAGTCAATAAATTTCCAGTGTGCACGCCGGTAAAATAACAGACGCGTATGTTGCTAAGTCAAAAATAATTAAAATAAAAAGAAGCGGATATAATAGAATCATATGTATATAAATTTGTTTAGCTATTGTGCCTGTGGAATTTTAATTGTAAAATAAGGTTATATTCGTAATGTTTAAAAGCCCTTTTGTATATCGTGACTACGGGTACGTATGTACAAGGGTTTAATATACTGTATATGCACATGTGCATATGTATAGTCATTTGTACATACATACATACATCCATACATATGTATGTACATACAGGTCTTGCAAATTGATAATAACGGATAAAAGGCACATATTGTACGTACCATACATCCATACATACTTGCATATAATATATCCTATGTATGTATGTATGTAGATATATACAGTATATTATATGCACATGCATAAATAATATTAGTAACCTTTAATGTACGCACATATATATATGTACATATATGTAGTATTTAATTCAGTTGTGTCTGTGGAGAACGAATTGAATCCAGACAAACGATTCAAAAAACGAAAAAATCAACAGTGTGTTTGTGTGAGTGTATGTGTTTGTGTGTGTCCGCTCGATCTGTGATCGTGTGAGTGAGTTACATTTTAAAAGAAAGAACCAGATACAGAGACAGGGACGCATATATTTGTACATATGTATGTACATACATACAAACATACATACGTGTATGTACAATACCTGCATACATACTTATGAAACAATACATATTGTAGGAAGAGCAAACAGGAAGACTCGTTAAAAACCAAGCAACCCAACAATAACTAGCTGCCGTGTGGGCAATATGGATCTGCTGTGTTCGGAGAGTCTTGTTAATGATTCCGAACCGTTATACCACTTCAAAGCCTATCCACATCATCAGCAACAGCAACAACAGCAGCAGCAGCGAAAAACGAAACAAAAGCCACACAGCAACAGTTGCTCCTCCTCCTACTCCTGTTGTTCTTCTGCATCATCGTCGTCCTTCTCAACGGCTACTGGTGCTTGTGAAAATTGCAATGCCGATGCAGTGGCTACCGCCAGCACCGCATCCACAAATGGAATGAGTGACCGTGACCGTGCCCTAGTTTTAGTGTTTACCGGAACGGACGCAACAGACAACACATCAGGAGGGACATCTGATGACCCAATACAGCAACAGCAAATCCAGCAGCAGCAGCAGCACCATGCTCCTCAATGCAACTCACAATCGCAGGAGCAGGAGCAGCAGCAACAACAAGTCGCCACACATAGCGACATTAGAGAATTAACCACATCAGCACAGGCATCCTATATTAGCTTGCAGTATATCAGCAAATTAAATAGTGTCAATACTGCTATTATGGATCCCACCTTCAACTCGGATAGATGTCTGGAGATTGCGTTGAAGGCCGAGGAGAAATATCAACAGATATCCGCGACATATTTCATTACAGTGCAAAGGGATATTACGCCGGCCATGCGAAAAATTGTTGCCGAATGGATGATGGAAGTGAGTATTACCAGAGCATACCATCTACAAATAGAAGTAGTTCAAAGGCAAAGGGGGGGTCAGCTGTCCACCCTTCAAAATTGAATACAAAAGTTTTATTATATATTGCATATATTTTGTGGCAAAATCAAATCTGATATTTTGAATCATTGATTCTCAATCCCTGGTAATATAAAATATATAGTATGTATAACCATAACGAAATTCGTTTCCCATGGGGTATCGATCAATTAGCTAGCTTCATATCATTTCATTTTCTGTTTTTTGTCGACCTTTTCAGTTGTCGAGGATGGAGAGTTCATTAAATTTCACTCCCAACAATTCCCCTAGGTAAACTTTCATTTGAACATTTCAATATTTACTGCTTGCTCTTGATGATAGAAACATTAAACAATTCGTTGAATGTACATTTCAAATGCGTTTTTCGTTTCAAAGAGAATAATTCCCCTCGTGCACATGCATAATTCAATCAGATACAGATACAATATTGATATAGATTCACCAACAGTATTCGCACACACACACACACATTGCAAATGGGAATGGGTGTAAAACAAACAATAATCCACATGTGACTCCAAATTCAAGGGAAATATTTCATTGCTTTGACATTGAGTACGTGTTCTCTGAAATATGACAACGTTCGTACCAAATATTTGGTATTTTGAGAGAAATAAAGAGCAGCAAGTCTCAATGTTGAGCCCTCCCGCAAGGTCATAAAAACGTGTCTTTTACAATCGAATAGTTTTTAGTGTTGGATCAACAAGTAGTAATTTAACCAGGCAAGGCTTTGATTGAAATCCTTGCTAATTGCTATAGAAGGGTGCTTACGTTGTGCATAGCTTGAGCCCAGATCTCGTGACGTCTCTATGTTTTAGCACCCAGCGGGCTATGTTTTAAGCCTAGTCTAGGAACTTCTATTACTTTATCTATGCGGAAGTGTAACTAATACAAAAACCTTTGTTTTCTACAGGTATGCGCTGAAGAAAAGTGCCAGGAAGAGGTAGTGTTATTGGCGCTTAACTACATGGACCGATTTCTATCAAATCCAAATGCCAAATCAATTCGGAAAACCCAGTTGCAAATCCTAGCTGCCGCATGCCTATTGCTTGCTTCAAAGCTGCGAGAGCCGAGTTGTCGCGCGCTCTCCGTAGACTTGCTCGTTGTGTATTCGGATAATAGCATTAATAAGAAAGAATTGATTGTAAGTAACATTGTCATGTTACATTGTATCTAAACTCCCCAACATTTTAAAGTATAACAGACAGCGATTTAATAGAGAGAAACACCTGCTCCGAAGTTATGATTCGTCAAAAGGAGAAGTCTTTGCGAGCTATGTCAGTGTATATGGATTTTAAATGAGCAAGAAAGAAGTCGATCTGGACATGTTCTAATTAGGAATTAAATTTCTATCGATTGATTTGTCCATTAGATATTTGCAGAATATAGAAGATTGTCAAGGTCTACAGACATTAATATCTGTTTTTTTTTCGCTATTTCTAGAAATGGGAGCTATTTGTGCTCAGCCGTTTGGGTTGGGACCTTTCATCAGTTACACCTCTGGATTTTCTAGAACTTTTAATTATACGTCTGCCACTGAGAATTAATACTTCAAAAGTCAGGCAACATGCTCAGGCATTCATTTCACTGGCTGCCAAAGGTAAGTGTTTGGCAAAGAATCCATTGTCGAGTTGCTAACATTTTTCCCAATTGTGTTTTTACAGAGCATCAATTTACAAAATATCCAGCTAGTACTATCGCCGCATCGAGCATTGCTGCTTCAATGAGCGGTCTGAAATTGCATTTGCGCTCTGGTTGTAGTTTAAATTATTTTTTAGGAGTTTTAACAGACTTAACCAGCGTTGAGCAGGTATGTTAAATCGGTAACACAATACAGTTATGTTTGTATGGTTTACTAAAAAATATGTAATCTACATCTTCTAGGATCAGCTGCAAGAGTGCATGCTTCAAATGGAAGCTATTTTTCAAGAACATAGTCGCAAACTGGAACCCTATTTCGTGGGCATTGATCAGTCACGGACGCAAAATGCTTATTATTATCCCCAACCTCATCAATGTCAGCAAATGACGCACTCAGCGGCATCCGCTGCCTCCGCCGCTATGCCGGATCTAACACAGACATGCAAGATGCAAGCACAGACACAAACTCAAGGTGAGCTGCGCGCAGACGCAGACTCAAGGTGAGCTGCAGGACATTGCATTTAAAGCAGTTCAGTTACGCTCCTCCTACACACGTACATACCTCAGATGCCTCGCTTATGAGCCCGTGTACTGCTAGGCTTGTTTATGGACTGCGCCCCCAGCAGGCAGCAGACAAGCTCATATATCACAATATAACTATTTAGTTGGTATATAAATCTATATACATACGTCTGTCCGTTTAAGGCCACACACCTGCACAAATCACCTATGTATATGCATATCAGAGATGCATTATCTATATTTTTGTACACATATTTGTGTATTTTTTATGTGGTGGCCTGCAGGTGTGCCAGGCCACAGCGCCAAATATTACTAAATCAATTAGTAACACATCAAATCAATTAACTGAAGTCCCTGTTTTTTATAAGAGTTATACATATACATACATATACATATACACCTATACTTATACATATATTATATATACATAATATATATATATATATAATCAAAGCGTAACATTTACACATTTTTTTATTATTTTTTAAATACTATTATTATTTTCCATCAATTTATTATTGGTAAAATATTATATGTAAAATATCTTTATAAAAGCAAACCTAATTTTATACATTATTTTCTCATTGTCAAAAATGTATTTACATATGCATAGGTATATACTATACATATACACAAGTGCATTTATATATATATTTTAGATGTGTATGAGTACAATTTTTGAGTCAGTGCACATTTTTTACAATATTTGAGTTAATTGATTAGAAGGACAAAAAAACAGAAGCAAATGGAGAGCAAAAGCGCTTGCGATCTTTTAAAACCGAGTGCATGGAAAGGAGCCGAAATCAAGCGACCGACACAGAACGGAGACACCGAACTCGATAGACATCCTACATCGCTCGTTCAATTTCTGCTTCTCACCTGCGAACTCATGAAATGGATCGAGCATTCCCATTGTGCCTTTTTGGTCTGTGTCTTCTAAAATGCCTTTACTAATAAATTAACGGATTATTTCTTCCAATTCTGAGTTAACTTACTCATGCACATCTCTAGTATATATAGAATTCTGTATGTATGCGTACCTACATATATGATGTATGCATTGAATATTGACTAATGAACGGATTATTTGTGAATGAAGTATATTGTAGTATAACATTAGCTGTTAAGTGAGAATAGCTTGAAACAAGGAAGTGGATAAAATATAAAACGAGACTGATTGTAGAAAAGCAAAGCAAACGGAATCATTTATGTGTGAATGTATAAATTGTATGTTTGCCTGTACGTACGTATGGATGAATACCTCCCCACTTGATGAAATGTTAAAATCAACGACATAGAATTAATGAAAAACAATAAATGGAAGCTGTGATTCAATGAAAATTGCAGTGGAAACAAATCAACGTTCGTTTTCATTTTTAACGTCATTGTTAACCATTGTTTAATATGCATTTCTTCTCTCTTGGTATCCTCGACGGTTTTTAATATATTTGTGCCGATTAGAGAGAGAGAGAAGAATTCATAATAAAAAGAGAAAAGACGACATGCATTTGAGAATGGAAAAAGAGAGTATCTACACGGGACAGAACAGTTAAGAAACTACACTAATTTGCATTTATCGAAATTTGTTGCCACGATTTAATATGTGTGTTTTTTAAACTATTTGATATAGATTCATATATAATTCTATAGATTCATATATAATTCTATAGATTCATATATAATTCTATAGATTTTTATATATTTCTAGAGATTCATATATAATTCTATAGATTCATATATAATTCTATAGATTTTTATATATTTCTATAGATTTATATATCTATAGATTTATATATATTTTTAAAGATTTATATATATTTCTATATTTCCATACATTTCTCAAGATTTACTTGAATTTAAATTGATTTCAGCTTACCTGTATATCCAGATGTGAAATACCAGCCGAATTCCAGAGGTCCGATCCCGCCGACAGCCGCGCACCAACTGACCCTTGGGCCACCTAGCTCCCCTTTTATACTCTGGAGACATGTAAAGTTTAACATTTCAATGTTAACTTTAACAGAGCCATGTTAAAGTAGCAGAATTTTTCCGTTAATTTTAAATTTGAATCTTCCGTTAAATTCAAAATTTTTTCAGTTAAAATTTGAATTTTCGGAAATTTCAAATTTTTCGGTAATTTACTTTTTTCATAACCAAATGTGTATGTTGTATATGTATTATCATTAGCATCATTCTGCTCATACTTACGCTAAATATTATTAATGTAGCGACACACACTGCGTATACGTTATTGTTGGCTAACAAGTCACATTTAAAGAGGGTCTTCTTTTGTTCTTTTCATTTATCATAAACGTTAAGAGGAACCGGCAGCTCATAATTAATTATTGGCCCGGTAACTAAAAATTCAAAAGTTGTTTGTTTTTTGATCCATCTTAATATGTACATATGGTTTTTATAATTGACGAAATGAATTGGGGTTTCTGCAGGAGAAGAGTGCGTAACTTACGTTTGACATATGTATATATTTGTAGTTTAATTTACACAAAATTAAGAAAAGAAACACCAGGTGCTATAACAAACCAATTCAAATCTGTATTTACACATAAATATTCATATAATAGAGAACATCATTTTTGACCGATTGGAACATTGGTTGTTAGTGGTCTGACAATACATATTATTCATTAGATGCAATTGTGTAATAAATACATATGTATGTTATTTAATTTTGCAAAGATATACATATCTAAAAACAAAAAAGGTTTATTCTTAACTTATTTACAAATATAGTTTGACGGATCTGTGTTCCAGCCCGATGTTTTTACACCTGAGAATTTAGTTTTTTTACTGACCGCAGACAGACGGAAAGGGCTGCGCTCGCTCCATTCTAATGAGGGACACACATACACACATGCATTCATATGGATGTATGTATGTATGTGTAAACCTGCATATTGATGTCCTTCCTTCACCTTTGACTTGCATAAATTCATAACTAATTTTCTCAATTTTCACAGTATTCAAATTAAGTTCAACAGCTTAAATATGAAATTCTCTGCTCATCCTGTTTTTTTGTTTTTCATTAGCATTAATCTTTTTTTGTATTGTTAAAAATAACAAAAAAAAAAAAACTCGAAGTGTATTCTCATCACTGAAGATATATGTATGTATGTTTAAATGTTTTTATGTTTGTATGTATGTACATGCATTTGTAGCCATTTGCCATCTGAACAGTAAGCGCAAGACTGACAAAATGCCTAATTTCAATAAGTGCATAGAGGTATTTAAAGTCTCTCTCGTTGACATAACAGCTTTCAAATCAAACTAAAATTAGTCCTTGGGGGAGCCGAGGAGGCGTCCTCCCACTGAACAGTTTAAGATTCATATTTTTTTGTTTTTATCGTCTATCGTTACAGAATAGTATTCATTAGTAAGGGGAACGCATATTTTGCTAAAAGTGTCTGTTTTCTGTTTTCCATTTTCCATTTTTTTTTTTGTTTTTTTTTTTTTTTGGTTTTTCTTGTTGTTGTGTTTACGGCCTACGAGAATTTATGTGATAGTCGACAGCGTTGTCAGTTGCATTGTCTTTGTCGATGGCGATGGCGTCGGCACAAATAAGCTGGAAGATGCTGTCTCTGTGGTTAGGCTTCGCTCCTCATAGACTCCGGGGCGTTCCTGCGAATAGTTTCGATAGAAAATTGTTTCTTCTTGCTTTTTTTTTTAGTTTTTTCGTACTCAGAGCATATGAATCAATATGCTCTACAAGGACACAGCACATGCGAGCTTTCACAGTGCGCAGGTCCATTTCGGGGGGAGGGGCTGGGAGGGAGGCTGTGACGCCAACATCAAAGTGAATTGGTATGAATTTCCATTGTGATAAATGGAATGATATCTGTTATATCCTAAATTTTCTTTCTCTTTGGAAAGGCTGGGAGTGGTGACGGAGACTGGCTGAATCAATCTCTTTGAAAGCTGTGTGAACTTACATGATTCTTATCGTATTTAAAACGTTTCCAGATATTTGTCTTTGGTTCCATGGGTGTGCCATCGACATTGTAATTAGGATTGGAGAAGGTCAACACGGATCGGCTGGAACCGCGTGAGTTGCGTTTGGACTTCTTGCGATTTGTGTTAAATGCGAGCACTGTAAAATGTATATATATTAATATCATCATCAATGATCGGGAGAAGGGGAAATCTTACTAAAGATGACCAGCACAATGATAACAACCATGACAATGACCACACCCAAGGCGACGAGGACAAAGAATTCACGTTCGTTGTCTGCTTGACTATCCTCTTCGTCGCCCAGATCACTAATGTTCTCATCTGGATCGGGTGGGGTCGAATCATCGGTGAACTCGTCCGAGTATTCGGGTTGCTGATCGCTCTCCAGTCGTGTTTGCACCAACTCCTTGGGCTTGGTGGAGCATGGCCTCTTATTGAAGTCGGGCCGGTCCGGACAGGCGCACACATAGTCGACTGCCCGATAGAAGCACAAATGCGAGCATCCGCCATTATCCTGGGCGCATTGATTCCAGCTCTTGGCCTGTCGGTGTATTGACACGGCACGTATGTCCAGGGCACCACTCAAGGCATCGCGTACCTCAAAGGGATTGCTGTAGCCAATTCGAGCGACTCGTTGTGATCGATAAACCGACTTGTTGTACCAATCAGTCCAATAGATATTGCTGTCCAACTAGAGGGGAGTTCCATTAAGGTCAATAGGTGTGTCGTGTGTGTGTGTGACTTACCATTGTCAATCCAAAGGGATGCGGTGCATAGGGAACGATTGTCTGACGACGCTTTCCATTGAAGTCAACCTGTCCAATGTTATCATCGAGCGCATCGGCCCAAAGTAGACGTCGATTGCTGTGGGTGGATGATGAAATGAAACTCTTTTTAAATGGGAACAACAAGTCTGGTGAATGTTAAGGGGATCTCACGTGAAGTCAATGGTTAGACCTGTTGGGAATCCCACTCCAGAGGTCACAATCGCTGTGCGATTGGAACCATCCAAGTAGCTACGCTCTATTTTCGATGGTGAGTCCCAATCCGACCAAAACAGATATCTGTAAATACATTCATTTGAGGTTGTAGTTTGGGTAAAAGAGGTTGCCAATATGTACGTACGCCTTCTTTGGATGCACTATGAGGGAACGCGGATCGCCCAAAGCATCTTCGATAAGTTTCTTGCGACAAGTGCCATCGAGTCGAGAGACCTCAATTACTTTCCGATCGGTGTCGGACCAATATAGATTCTCGGCTATCCAGTCCACAGCGATGCCATTCGGCGTAAGCAGTTCGGTGCTCACAATCACCTTGTTGTCGGTGAAGTTAAGCAAATTGACTCGCCGGATGACGTCCAGGTTGACATCGGCAAAGAATAGCCAGTTATTGCGATAGTGGTAATCGAGAACAACGGCTCCGTGGACCCCGCTTATGGGCAAAACCACGTCCATGTAGTCGCCGCTATTTAATGAGATCATTCCAATGCCAGAGCGCAAGGCAATCAGGAGATAGTCCTACAAAAAAAAAATACAAGGATTGATTTGGATGCAATCACTTTCAGGGCCAATCACTTACGTCCGGAAGGTTCTGGCACTCTGTGGTGCTATTCTCACGCAGCCGCAGGCCGATGGGGCACTGGCAGGTAAAGCCCGATGGATTCCGCAGGCAAAGATGGGAGCAGCCGCCATTATTCCGGCCACACACATTGTCCGCCATCGGTTGATGTTTCGTTATCACCTTGATGTCCATCAGTCCGTCAATGTTGGTCATTACGTCACGTTTGGCGCTTATGTTGCGACGCTCAGCCATGTGCAGAGCCTTCGACTTCCAATCCGTCCAATATATATAGTCCTCTGTGAGGGACAGGGCATAGGGATGGTGGAGGGACGACATGATTAGCTTTCGCTGGTTGCCCGTATAGTCGCAAGAATCGATGGTCTTGAGACGTGCGTCAACCCAGTAGATGCGCTTGCTCTTCAGATCAAGGGACAGACCATTCGGCCAGCCCAGATTAGCTGTTACAATGCGCGAGCGGTCGTTGCCATCCAAATGAGATCGTTCTATTTTACGGTAGTGTCCCCAGTCAGTCCAAAAGAGAAGACCCGCCTCATAGTCCAGAGCCAGACCGCGCGGCGATTCCAGGTCCTTGTAGGCAATCACGTGCCTGTTGCTGCCATCAAGATTGGCCACCTCAATGGTGTGGCGTCCAGCGTCGGCCCAATAGATTGTCCGGCCAATTGAGTCGACAACCAAGCCGTCTGGATTCTCCAGACTCTCGCCAATCACTTTGTGCACGTGTAGGCCATCCGGGCTGGAGCTCATTATGACATTCTCAATTGTGTCCGACCAATAGATGTATCCGGTTGCCCTGTCCACATCCAATGCCACGGCATTCGAGATGGGTGGCAGTGGGAGGACCACGTCGATCAGGTGATCAAAATCCAACGAGATTTGCCTTATGTCGATCCGATGGGCGAAGAGTATGTACTTTGTGGGTCCCTCCGAACAGGTTCGCATATCTTCCCGTAGCTGCACTCCGACTGCACAGGCGCAAGTGTAGCTGGTTGGATTGAGGAGACAGAGGTGAGAGCAGCCGCCATTTTGCTTGTCGCAGGCATTGAAGACACGCCTGCGAGTCCGGTGGAAGACTCGAATGTCCATGAGATCGCTGCTATTGGCGATGACTGTGCTGATTCCCTTGCCTGTTAGTTTATCGGCGCTCATGGCCGATTTAGTGTCCCAATCGGTCCAGTACACACGACCGTCACTCACATCCAATCCGAACGGATGCCCCAGATTATCTATGGAGACACAGTTTCGAGTGATTCACGTTTAAAAGTAAATAAAGTTGACTTACTTATGATGATTTTACGGCCAGTGCCATCGAAATTCATATTCTCCAGCGTCTTGGTTCCGCCATCAACAAAATAGAGCTTATTCTTGTCGTAGTCGATGGCCAGCCCATTGGGCCATATGAGTTTCTTCGACGAGATTATCACACGGTTATGCCCATCCATATTGGCCCGTTCAATCATGGCCTCTTCGCCCCAGTCCGACCAGAACATAAGTCCATCTGTGGAGATTCGTGGAGGATTCGGGGAAAAACTATTTATCACTATATTCATTCGACTTACCGATGGGATTCACAACAATGTCTCTTGGCTTGTCCAACTTTTCCCACACCAGCAGAGTTCGCATCTTTCCATTTGTGGTGGCCACTTCAATCCGATTGGTGGACGGATCTGTCCAGTACAATTTGTCTGTGATCCAGTCGAGAGCCAATCCCACGGGCGATACCAAATTCGAGTGGACGACACGCTGCTGATAGCTTCCGTTCAAGTGGGCCTTGTTAATGGAGCTACGCTCCACATCAGTCCAGTAGATGAAGTCGGTGTCGGAGCACCAGTCGAGGGCCACAGCGTGCTTCAGATTGTCGAGCGGCACAATCATGTCGATTTCGTTGGGCTCAGCAGGCTTGCTGTTCAATTGTCGCAGCCGGATGTCCTTGCGACGTGCCACCAGGACGAGTTTGTCGGCCGTGCTCTTGCAGGTCTTGCCATCCTCCTTCAGAGACAGTCCTATGGGGCAGCCGCAGCGACGCGACGTTTTGTTGGGCAAACACAAGTGGGAGCAGCCGCCACGCAGGCCACGGCGATCCTTCTGACAACGGTCCGGGTAGTCGGGCTGACGAGCCGGATGATAGGCATGGATGTCCATCGGGAAATGGAAGTTCTCGTGCACCGATCGGAAACCTTTGCCGTTTATCTTGTTCGCCGCGGACACAGTTTTCGTATTCCAGTCCGTCCAGTACATGGTGTCCTCGAAAATGGTCAGAGCGAACGGGTGGGGCAGATGGGTGCTGAGAATCTTGATGCGATCGCTGCCATCCAGATTGGAGCATTCGATGGCATGTTGCTTGGCGTCTGCCCAGTAGATTTTGTGATTGGGATAATCGATGGCCAGCCCATTGGGCCATGTTACTCCCTTTGAAATGATCACCTGCCGCTGTGAACCGTCCATATGGGCCCGTTCGATTTTCGGATTCGGTCCCCAGTCGCTCCAGAATGCCAATGCCTCGCCAGGATGGATGACAATTGCACGCGGCTTGTCCAAATCATTCGATGCGATTACGGTGCGCAGATTACCCTGGAAATTGGACACCTCCACACGCCGTGTTCCCGAATCGGTCCAAAACAGAAGATCATGTATCCAGTCAACCGCTATGCCACCAGGTGACTCCAGCCCCCACTTGATTACCTCCCGAACGCGTGACCCGTTCATGTACACCATCTTGATGACATCCGTGGAGACATCCGACCAAAACAACAAACCCTTCCGCTGATGAAAGTCCAAGGCTATGGCATTGTGTAAGCCCTTAACAATGGCCGTGTATCGGTTATTGCTCAGGGTCACACGTCGAATGTCCCATCGGTTGGCCACCAGCAGAGTCATCGCTCCACCCAAAGCCTTGCATGTCCGCAGATCGGGTCGGAGTATGTAGCCCGGTTCACACGAGCAGACAAAGGAGCCAAGAGTATTGTGACATTTTTGGGAGCACACAGGGCTGGTTAGGTACTGGCACTCGTCGATGTCCGTGCAGCTGTGGGATTGCAAGGTTATAGCGTACACGTAGCGATTCTTTGGCTTACTACTCACTTGACTTTGTTCTCATCCATTAGATAGCCCAATCGACAGGCACACTCGTCGCGTCCTCGCGCTGTTTTTATACACAGCTGTTCGCACTGCTTGTGCTCCGGACAGATTTGCTCCTCGGGACAATTAACCTCATCCTCTCCGAGTGGGCAATCGTTTTGTCCATCGCATACATGCTTCTGATGCACACAGATTCTGAGCAAAAGCCAAGTGAATTAAAATACAGGACGAAAAGGACCTTTGAGGGACGCAAACTTACTTTAAATTGGTAATGTTCTTCTTGGCCGGGCAAAGGAACTGTCCAGCATCGCACTGAAGATGGCAGTCGACCTCGTCTTCGGCTGAGGAGCAATCTGGATAACCATCGCAAAGCCAGGTGCGCTGCAAAAAAACAAGTTAGAGACTTTCTTGGGACGGGATAGTCTCTGTCGTCTTACCAAAATGCAACGTCCGTTGTGGCAGGTGAACTCGTCGGGTCCGCAGGTCAGGGAATGCTCCGAACTCATGTTGCCGCAGTCGTTCTCGTCCTCTCCGCCATCACAATCCTGCTCCTTGTCGCATTTCCAGCGCTTGGGAATACATGTGCCATCTGCGCACTTGTACTCATTGGATGTGCATTGCGATGGCTTCTGTGGGCAATTCTCCTCGTCGCTCCAGTCGCCACAGTCGTTGTCTCCATCGCAACGAAAACGATTCAGAATGCACTGGCCGCTGGGTCCTCCAGCGCCTCCCAAGCCGCCACGGCACTTGAATTCGCCCTCCGGACAGCTGTTTATCACCGCCGCGCACTTGTACTCATCGGAGTTGTCATCGCAGTCCCGTTCTCCATCGCATCGGAAGGCCAACGAAATGCAATATCCATCGTTGCAAGCGAAGTGCTCCTCTGTGCAACTGGTGCGATTGCAATGCGCCTCGTCCGAGAAGTCCTTGCAATCGTTTTCGCCGTCGCAAAGCCATGGCCTTGGAATACAGAATCCGTTCTGGCATTCAAATTGATCCTCGGTGCAATCGGTGCGAGCTCCACAGTGTGTCTCATCCGAGTAGTCGCCGCAATCGTCGTCGCCATCGCATAGCCACTCCTTGTTGATGCATCGGAAAGTCTTGGGGCACATGCCGTGTAGCCCGCTCTGTTCGCATTCCTTCTGCAGCTTGGACATCATGTCGCCGTTGCTGTCGCAGTCGTACTCGTCGGATCCATCGGTGCACTGCACCTCACGGTTACACCGGGCATGCAGGTCGATGCACTGACAGTTGCTGCACTGCCATTGCAGCTCATCGCAGGGATTGTGGCAATCCGATGGCGGGGCACTATACCCCTCACCAGGCTGGCCCAGTTGGCTGGGATCATCGTGGACCACACCGCGATGGGCGAAGGGCCGAAAGCTCTTCTGCTTATTGCTCGCTGCACCAATGAAGCCATCGCGTCCTCTGGAATTCGCTTGGCGATCAGATTCTCGCACGCCATACAGATCACTTCGCCCTCCTCCTTGGGCACCCACATTTCGGAATTTCGGAGTGTCCCCTGTACTGGTTGCCCCAGCATTGCCACCTGGCTTAATTGGTACAGTTGGCTCCAAGGTAAACACTTGACCGTATAGCTTGTCGCCTTCCTCCAGACTCTCCGCATCGTCGTCATCGTGCTTCTGTTGGTGCGAAACATCAGAAATGGAATCCGAATCGAGATCGTGATCGTGATCCTCCCCACTGTGGGGCAACACCTCTAGCCCATGGCTCTTCTGACTTCCTCGATGATTCGTTGCCTTATTTGCCGAACGCAGTTGGCTCTGCTGATGCCAGTTCTGATGTTCCTGATTGCCCTTTGTTAGCCATCTCAACTCATCTCCTCCATTATCTGAATCATGCTGCTCAGCAAACACGCGACTTGAATCGCCACATCCTAAACCTAAAAGTAAAATCCAAATACATAATTGATATTAACTCAAAACTCTTATAGGAAGTCGAAAAGATTTAGGTTAAGCTTTCTGTAAATATAAAAAATTGTTCGAGAGGGTTTTCGTTCGATTATTTTTCATAACTTTTGACGTGAATGTATCGAGAATGTATCGAGAAAGCACCATAAAAAACGATTGCTTATCGATGGTTTCATGGCTTAACGTTATTTTTCGAACTAAACTAAAACCAAAATCCATCTAAAATCTTTCTACTTTACAAAGAGTTCTCCAAAAAGGAATATTGAAAACTTTTAAACTGGAAGAGAGTATCGAAAATACAAAATTACTTGCTTACTTTTTGAAAACTTTAGTACGAACTTGTATAACTTGATGGAAAGTTAACAACTTAGGCCGTTTCAAACTATATAGCCGAGAACAAAACTGTTTTTGTTACCTTTTCTTTCAGATTAAAGACGTCAAAGTGTTCTATTTTAAAAGATGGATAGTTTGGAGTGTATATAGCCATTTTGATCCACTAAATGAAAAAGGGTCTAGACACGAGAATTGTTTTCTTCTTGTTTAACTCAAATATTAGATAATGAATCAATGCATTTTGATTAAAATTCCTATGCCCATTGATTCAGTAATTGTGAAAAATGCCTCGACCTATTCAGGAATAGGCGTAGTAAGTATTGCAGATGCATGCATGGATGTAAGTATGTAATATTGCTGGCAAAGAGCCTGCATATGTACACACATACATATGTACATATGTGTATGTGTGTGTGGGTGTGTGTGCATGTAAAAAGCTCCCAGCACACAGCAGCAGCAGCATCATTTTAATGAATGAAACGCTTTGATATCTGCTTGGCTCTGCTGTTGACCGTGACCATGTTGTGCTCGTAGCTTAATTCGTGCCCCTCCCATTAGGTTGCTATCGTCGCGATGTGTGGCATCTACATTGATGACAATTTGCCGAACCCTACTGTTGGCCTCATCGGCTGTTTGTGCTTATCATTTATTGGTTACTCTTGGACCAGCCTCAATGGCACTCCGACGCATGCGCCGAACCCATGGACTTTCACTTTTTTTTGTGTTTTTTTTATCAGCAGCAGCTTCAACGGGAACGGCAATGGCAACAACAACAGTAACGAGAGTGTCTGTGACTTAAACTTCGTGGGTTTTTCCAAAGTAAACTTTACATGGCTCCTTTCCCCAGCCGCCCACGCCCCCACCACGCCCCCACCACGCCCCTTGCTCGTAATTTTATGCGTTAGCAACCTGGTTGCTAGTTAGTTTACTACCTCATTGGTAATTGGAACACTACCCAAGTCAGTGCCAAGAGTGCGTGCTCGTCCTTCATGGCACAAAAGTTCGAAGTTGGCAGAAATCTCAATTTCATTTCGCTGATGATGATTTCTTCAATGAAAGACAATGCTTCAATTGTCATTCCGAGCAAATATAACCAGAAAAGTCATAAGAAAAATGATTGGGGGTCAGTTCTTCATATCAAAGGTATTTCAAGGACTGTTCGGTCAGAAGGTTTTCATCTATATTTTACGTCCTTCAAGCTCGATTTCAATCTAACTTTGTGTTTTAAAATTAAAAAAGCAAATAAATGCCACAAATCTTAGACAATCTTAGAAAACGATTGGAAAATAATGAAAATTTTACTTAAGAAAAGCTTAAGGCAACATTTTTGTTTCGTGCAGTAAGCGCCGCAAAGTATGCAGTGAAATTTTGAAAACTTCTTGTTTGCATTTGGAATTACTTTTGGGCCAGGCTAAAGTCATGTATATCTCGATCACTCACCATTCCCGGGTTAATTCAGATTAATGGCAAAATTGGGAATACTTAATTTAAGCTAAATCGTCTTTCGTTTGAAATGAAGTTAAGCATAAGATTCCTTTAAGATATCACTCAATTTGTTAGCATCGCAGGCTTGTTCAAAAGATTGCCCAATATTTTACGATGGAGGAATTAGCAATCTATTAGTTGTTTTTTTCCAATTCTAATCAAATATGCCAATTTAGCTTTCAATTCACTTTGTAAATGAGATTATATTTAAATTTATTACACTTTTGCTTATTTGGTGCCTAAAGTCGGAGATCTAGAAGTTTATATAGCCATTCAAACAGATGGGAGGCACGAATAGATAGACGAATACATATCTATATCACAATCTTTTAAGTGAATGCTGCTCAAGAATAAACATACATATGCAAAAATAACTAACTGGCTCGTGGTTAATATTTATATTCCATAGGAGAAAGAAATAAAACTCCTAAAGTTGTTCTGTGCTTTTTTTGCTTTCAATATATACAGAAGAGTAACCGGCAAGTCCAGATTGCAAAAAGGATAATAAGTAGAAATTAATTCATATTTAAGAAATGCACATGACTTGTGCATTGTTTTTGGTTTTTAATTGCACTAGAATAATTTCAATCGAAATGTCCGCCCTAACATGTATGTACATGCATGCGTACATACATATATACGCACACGCACAGGCACTTACACACACACACACACATACATGATATGGATACATAGAAAAGCTGTCGTGTTCAACTAACAGGTGGTGCTTGTGAAAATCCAGTCGACTCTCCGCCCTGGCTTTTGCGAAAGAAAGATCTGTTTTTCTTCTTCTTAACTTTAAAGGCGTTGTAATAATTGAGACGTGCCTGTAAAAGGTGTGTGTGGGTGGGTGGGTGTTTGTGAGTATATGAAATTATTGTGCATTGGATATTTTACTTTTGATTGAGAATTTTTTTTTTGATTTTTGTTGAAATACTTACACAACCAAACCACGCACACCAAAGAACAAAATGAAAGGGATGTCCAATACATTGCTGCACACACAGACACAGACACTAGCAAACACACACACAGACACTCGCACACTCGCACACGCACACGCACTGGCACGTAAAGCTGTGCTGGTGTGCGAGCTTCTGGTGATGCTGTTTTTGCCTTTTAACGGTGTTGTTCTTGTTCCTGTTATTCCTGTTGTTGTTGTTGTTGTTATTATTGTTGTTGTATTTAGCGGCTGCTGTTGCTGACTAGGTTTTATTCAATTTGAGCGCGTGCGTGTGACGTTGCTCTGTGCTTTGTATGTTGTAGTTGTTGTTAATGTTGTTGGTATTGCACACTCCAGTGTGTGTTTTCCAATGCGTAGGTGTTACAGATACACAAGATACACACAATTGCATTTATGCAGTCGAGAAAATGTTACTTATTTTAGCAATTAAATGACAATTGTCACTTGCCACTCATCCTATCCTAGACATACTCCCACTCGATTTACATATGTATGTAGTCAAAGTCAAAATTGGGGAATGGAATGAATTTCGTTTAATTTGTTATTGAAGAAGAACTCTTCATTTTGTAATCAATTGCACTGGATTCCTCTTTTTCTCTCTCTCACTGTCTGTCTTTCTTGTATGTCTATCACTTTTCAGTTATTTTTTTGTAATGTTATTTGTATTATAATTTTTTGGTTGGGTTTTGTGGTTCAACTTATCTATTGTCCTTCCACATAACATTCAAGGATTCCTTGCGATGCTGCTATTGTTTTGGTTGTTGGGCTGTGTGTATGTGTGGTTTTTGGAAGCGAGGGCGAGGCAAGCCAACGCCAACGTCATCACTTTTATGCTCTTCGTTGTTATTGACGAGATTTGTTTTCTTGATTCCATGGACGGCTGAAATTGCTTAGTATAAAAACTTGTATGTTGGTCTTAATCACTGTAGCTTTAACCTTTCGAATGCTGCTGATGATGATGATGATGATGTTGACGACGACGACGACAACGATGATGATGACAAAGATACATACGTTCCATCCACAACTACTGATCTATGCATCTATGTACATTTGTGTATTTGGGCGGCAAGAAAAATGTTCGATTTTGTTTAACTTTCGATGTCGTTGCTTTGATGTCTTTTGTTAACTGTCTGGCTGCGGCTCTACTTGACCTGCCGCACATACATACAAGTGATGTATGCATCCATGTATGTATGTATGTTTGTATGTTCATACACGATACACCCACTGCCAACGTCTACAAATTCAATGGCATTCGCAAGGCTGGAAGTAGACTCTTCCTTTGATGTATCGGCGTGACTTTCGATTTGCGGTACCTTTATTATACATATACATATTAACGCACAGATCTAGATTTTAGTATTAAAGGCTTTACATTGTTTCGGGTTTCGGTATTCGGGCTTTTGCCCATTAATTTTAACACTTGTGTAAAATTAAGATGCCACGAAATGAGAAATTTACTTATTGGCACAAGAAAAAATAATGAACATGCGCATATGCACATACAGATGTACATATATAGTAGGGAATATATATATTAATTTTAGCCGAGCGTAGGTTTTACGCGACGTCTTTGATGATGCTTTTTTTTTTGGTTTCTTGAATTTTTTTTTTGGGGTAAGTCGATGTCGAAGACGATCTTTAGGACACCATTGTCATAGATAAAACTGTGTAAATTGCACTGTCACGGTTCACTTTTGCTCACACGGAATTCACTTGGATAGCGTTTTTTGTGGTTATAGGTACTTTATATGTACATATCTATGTATGTATATTTGTATGGATATACACATACATTAATTTCTTTCGCGTTCTGCGCGTGCTATGACGTATAGAGTGTCTGCTGCCTCGCACAGTACAACGACGAATGTAAGTAACTAGGAATTACAGCATCGCCCAGCCAAAGCGCACTCCGTGAGTCCGCAAAACGCAGACTCCGTTTCCACATTGGACAAATCTGAAAGCTCACTATGTATCTTTGAGAGCTTTAGTCTATTCCATCACTCTCTCCCCCTCTTCCGCTCTCTTTCTCTTTCTTTCCCCCTCTCTAAGGTACCTTAGATGGGCAGCGAGCTTTTCTCATTGAGTATAATCGCAAAACAGAATGGAATGGAATGGAATGGATTCTGACTGGACCAGTTTTCAGGCGGCTTTAGCGTGTCCTTTTTCCTTTATCTATTTTAAAAAAAGATTTTTCTTGAATCCTATATTTCCATATCCAAGATTTTGGATTTAAACCATGTTAACTATATTTTTGATCTTCAAAGTGTTATTTATTTTAAATAAAACGTCAACATCTCCTTTATAAAGGTGTGCTTTAAGTAGTATTAAGGTTGGTTGTAATTAATAAATGAATAAATTCTTTGAAGGCAAAAGACAACAAATAATAAATTGCATTTCTTTATAAATGTCGAAGCAAACGCATACTTACAGTAAAAGGGGAGAAAGACCCAACCAAAAATTGAGGAAACAATTGTATTAGACAAAAATTGAAGCAAACTTCAGTCCACAAAGAAAATGTCTAGCGTTTTCTTTATTAGGCCGGAAGTACTTCTTTTTAGATAAATGTTGCATACTTTTTGGGGACTTTTTATCTTCTTTGTTGCTTCTGTGGTTTAAAAGATTGTAGATTGACTCATGTTACCAAGCACAGATAACACGGAAAGGAACTAATTTAACTTACTAAAGGTAAATATAATATAATTTCAGGTAATGTGATAGTTTTCGGATATTCCGAGCCTGCTGAAATTAGGGGAAATATTTATAGTTGATGTTTTAAGATCTTACCTTAGAATGGGAAACGCTTTCAGACGAATCTTTTACGCAATCCTCTGCAAAAATATCGTCTAAACTGCAGCTAAATCTTTTTACCTTGCTTTGATTACAATCTCATTTAGTCCGTGATCAGTTTGGAGTCCTCTCATTCATTGCAAAACAAAAACTGAACCAATAAGTTCTAGATGTCAGACCTTTGGCAATCATTACCCATCTGGAATCTACGGAAACAGGCATAAGGCTTCTTACCGAGCACTTTTCGTGCCTTTTGGTGTAACACATAACCAATTAATCTATCTATTTTAGAACTTCTAATAACAAATGGCTTAGATCGTTTGATAAATTGTTTACTTTTTAAGGCGTTGTTTTTTTTAGTTACTTTAACCACTGTGGCTATTAGTTTTTTAGTTTTAGCCAGCAAAACAACAAGAATCAGGTAGTTGCTTTTGTTTTTTAATGGAAATAAATAAAACTTAAAGTATTGTTTTATTAAAATGTTCTTATATCTTATTTAAAAATGTTGAATTCAAAAATAAAAGTTACAATTTGATTGAACAAACTGATAATCTTAATGGTCCCTAGATAAAAAATAATATATAGGTATCGTTTTATTAATTAAGATGTTTGATTAAGGGATCATGTGAGATCTCGGTTTACATGATACGTTTAGCATTTGCATGGGTGGTGGGGGGAGGGTTTGGGGTAGGTCGGTCTTTTTCTTTTTTTCAGGGAGAGATTCGTATATTATTCTTGGTTCTATAAATGCTTGTACAGAAAGCATCCAAATACAGTTGGTCTCAAAATGGACTCAAGACTCAGATGGCAAAAAGTGTGTGTGTGTGTGTAAGAGAGACAGACAGAGATAGAGAGAGAGAGAGAGAGACTCATAACGCAGGTTTGCCATTGCCGGGCCATTTCACTCCAGTATATAAAAGAGCCAATAGCCAAGGTTGAATGCAAAGAAACTAATCGGAAATATCATACGCGAGTACTTGTCAATAATATTGACGTCTTTGATTTTTGGTATGGTGGCTTTCAGAGCAGATGCACTCTTTTTCAATGCGTGCAACATGCGTGGCCTTGCAGAAATGCCTGCAAAATGAAAAAGAAACCAAGTTGGAGATTAGTCCAAATGCCATAAAATGGTTGATTGATTGAGCTCACCCCGCTGTCCACGGTGCCGCAGCTGGCTGCGTCCAGTGCCATAGTTGCGAGTTATGCGAAAACTTGGTGGAAACTTGGCCAAGTCCATGGTCTCGGTACCAATGGAGCCGAGGGTAGCATTGTAGTTACCTTTCCGTAACGAAGGTATAGGGCTCATGCGTACATCCTGCAGCTCAATGATGTCCTCAGTCGTTGAACACGTTTCGGATTTCTCATTTTTACCTATTTCGAGAGAACTCCATTGGTTACAATCGAACATATGTGTTGGTTGTGTGTGTGTGTGTGTGTGTGTGTGTGTGTCTTACCTAGTTTTCCTCGATCACAGTCCTTTAGCTTTTTGATTTTCTTTTTGGCCCGCTTGCCCCAGTATGTGTAATTGACAGCTGCGTATTCAAGTAGGGCGGCAAACACGAAAACGAAACACATGACCAGATAGATATCGATGGCCTTGACGTAGGAGATGCGGGGCAGGGAGCTCCGGACGCCAGTGCTAATTGTGGTCATTGTTAGCACCGTTGTTATACCCAGAGCGACGCGCGCACTAGTCGCCTCGTGATTTATCCAGAATGAGACCCACGACAGCATCACGATCAGTATGCTGGGAAGGTATGTCTGGAATACAAAGTAACCAATATTTCGCTGCAATTTAAAGGACAGCGATAGACGCTGGTATACTCCAGTGGCCAGTCGCTCTTTACGATCGTTTGTCTCGTAGCCAATAATCGTGAATTGGGGCAACTCGGCGTCCTCCACGCCGCGTACTGGCGTTGGTTTCCAATACATGACCACATCACTGACGGTATAGCCATCTAAAAAAGCGATACACATTGATATGTCACATTAGCAAATATAATCTGAGACTTTTGACTCGTAAAAGGAAGAGATTGCGACATACAGGCGAGTCAGTCCGTCTGTTTCTATGCAAAATAATCTCTAGATAGGCAAATGACTTACAGCTTTCAATTTCCACGGTGCAGTTCTGTGAGTCCAGTGGGTAGTAATGCAAATCCATCATGCAGGCGAGTGTTGTGGTAAACCGCATGCCATATGTAACGGCGCCGTCTCCGCCGAGACGCACCAGCTTGTTGCGCTCGGTTACATCGTGTAGGAAGCTGCACATTTGGGAAGAATATTAAGATTGAATATATAAGATTGAATGTGGCGGTCCAAAAGGGCATTCACCTGTTCTTATCGTTGGCAAAAAACGTGTCTGGCACCCAGATCTTCTCGGCAAAGTCACCCGATAGGGTCAGCACATCGTTGACTCCATCGTCGGCGGCATCATTATCGTAATACGGTCCGTAGATATTAAACGCTAAACGTTCATCCCGCCAGTATTGGTTCAAGTACATTGTTATTGTGTAATCCTGAATTTCAAATGATTATTTCTCTTCTCTATCGAATAGATTTTCGTTTATTTTACTCACCATGTTAACTTCTGATATAGCGTCGAAGCTGGCTATGGTCAAATCCATACCTACGTGCAACGGCTCACCTCCAAAATTAGGTCTGAGGCGTATATCGTAGCCCTGCAGTATTTTTGAGATCGTCTGTGTCACATTTTCCAGGCGACCGGCGAGCATCTCTTTTCTCTTGCATCTACAGATATGAATATTAAGTGAAACAAAATGAAAATGTTTCATTTTTATTAACAAACCAACTAAGAACGGTTCAGAAATTGTGCTTAAAATAAAGCTAAGTTAAATCTATAAGTAAAAAATTTAATAATAACAGTGAAGCTGCATTATATTACTTAAAATTAATTCTATTTTTTTATTTTTAAAATATTGTATTATTTTACTTAAGATTAATTCTTTTTTATTTTTAAAATATTTCTCAATAATAACTTTTATTTTTGTTTTGTCATAGAATAAATAAATAAATAAAATAGAAATCAAATAATAATAGTAACTTCTGAGAAATATTTTACAAATCAAAAATAAGAATTAAAATTTAGTGATCGATGATTTTTTCGAAAGATATTTTTGTCCCTAATATTTATCAGTTTTCTATTGACAAGTTGCATTAAAAAATGAGTTCTTGGGTTTTGTTTTTTCGCAGAAAATAATTTAGAAATAAAATGTAGAACTCATTCGAAATCATAGTGTTGGTCATCTCAAACCTTTTATCGTATAATAAATCCGAAAAGGGATTCGTCTACACCCACATACGTATGTAGGTATACATATACCTGTAGAATGAGAGGTGGAATGGCCACACACAATATAAATGTACTTACCGAACCAATTGCAACTGGGCTGCTAATACAAATAGCAGCAGACTACAGCAGATGCTCAGGCTGGTTAAACTAGTCATGTTGGCAGTTGTTTGGGGATGTTGGATGTTGCTTGTCAGGGCTCAACTTCTTGGCATTGGCTGCTCTCGCTTTTCCAGTTCGCTCTCTGCTGCTCTCATAGCGGATGCGGATGCGGATGCAAATGCAAATGCATCGGCTGTTGTGTTCTCCTTTCTAATGCATTTTTCTTGCAGCTGAGCTCGTGCTGATTGCAATGAACATGTTCATGTAGTTGCAATTATAATGAAACTGAAACTGCTGTCACGTGACACAAGTGATGAGAAAAATGGAACACACACAAGCACAATAACACACACACAAGCACAATAACACACACACGCAAAAAAGTATTCTCTTGATGAATGAGCTTGGTTTCGGGCTGATTTTGAATCAAGTGTTTAATTGCAACGAAAGTGAAATACAAGTAAATGCATTTTCTCCCTTTTGCCGCACGAGGCCCTCGTAAGTATGCTATACAAATGTATATAAGCATTTTCCATATGAATGGCACTTGAGCGCTTTTTTGTCTAGGATTCCCAAAGGGATTAATCCCCCCTCCTCTCAGTGTGTGTCTGGTTTTGGTCGTTTGGTAATCTGAGTATTATGTTTCACACCAAATTACAATTCTAATTAATTTATTACTTATATAATAATTAATTACGATTCGGTATAGTTTTCTCTCGTTTGCTCTGAATGCTAAGAAACTCATTGCAAATCCTGCTGAAGTAAGTGAGCATTTAGTTAGGGATTCTAACTAAGAGATAATCTAGTAAACTATCAGAAATGTAACCATATTATGACTATTCTTTGAGTCATCTGCATCATCATCATCTGTTTGCTGCTCAATGAATTTATGCCCCAAAATAAATATCAAATAAACTTATAAACAAACCAACTTCTTTGTTGCCTTTTCTTTTAGGGAAACCTCACGAGTCTAGACCTAATGTTACGGGAGACTTTCCCCTTTCCAAAGACCTTGCTTCTATGCAAATTTCATTTGCAGTCGCATAATTTATTTCTCTTGCTAGCTAAGTCACTAGACTCGAGGAGACTTCTGCCAAAAACTAGTGTGGATGACGTGTGTAGTTTGGTGGTGTCCATTGATGTTGGCGCTTTAATTGGCGCTCCTGCTGCCTCCTTTCTGCCTGCCTGCTGGCTGCCTGGCTGCTCCTTTTGCATCAGCTACTTTTCGTTGCTGTCGTCATTGTCATTGTTGTTGCCATGCTTGTATTTGTCATTTGTGCCTTGGGCTTTGTGTTTTGTGTTTTTGACCCATTTTGAGTTTGTTTTTTTTTCTTTCTTTTTTGTTTTTCTTAATGCCTCTGTGTGTGTGTGTGTGTGTGTGTGGGTAGTGAGTTACCCCAGTTTTTCTGTGTATGTGATTTGCAACTATCCATTTTGTGTGACCTAGCGTTCCATTGATTTTATGCAACGTTGATTTTATGCTAAATGCGCCCCACTTTGTTTACCCTGCTGTTTGCTATGTATCAAAGTGCACAATAGACTGAGTGTGTGTGCGTGTGTGTGGGTGTGTGTGTGTGTGTGTGGACGTGAAGGGAATTTTGAATTCAACTATGGGTCATGACCTCGCTGCCTGGCTGCGCACTGATGTTTGAATATTAAACAGTATTGCTGCTTGAACACTTGTCACACAAACGAGCATCTTATCTTTAGAATTACATATGGGGTAACTTTCCGATGAACAATTCCATTGATTGACTGGAACAGCGTACTTTAATTACATAAGGTAAGAACTACATAAGTTTGCCCGAAACTACACTCAACTACTCTCCTTTCGCTTGCTTAATGAATAAATGAGTGCAAGTGCATTCAATTAGGCATCATCGTCATCATATTGTCATTTGAGAGTTTCAGTCATGTCATGGGACACATTTGCACTCACAATCACACTCACACTCACAGTCACGCACTCACACACTCACAGAGAAGTAACAAAAATCAAGCGAACCAAAAAAAAAAAATGACAAATTTTTGCTTTTGTTTTTTTCTTCTCTGCTTTTTCACTTGTTCAATTGAATGTGTGTGTGTGTGTGTGTGTGCGTACATACAAACAAACACAAAAAAAAAAGGCAAACTGACACAATCTTTGTCAGGTCAGGCAACACACGGATACTCGTAATCACATTCACTTTTTTCCCGTCTATATCCTTTTTTGTTGTTGTTGTTTTGGTTTGTCGCTCAAATGCGCTGCTGCATGTGGAGCATCCACGGTGTCTATCTAACGAATGATTACTGTTCGTGCCAGGATGCTGCTGCTGTGACAAGCGTCCTCGGATCGTCTCGTCGTCGGCCGCAACCTGCGCACTACGGACCTTCATTCGAAAACAATGCGTTTTGGCGGCTTCTGTCAAGGGTTGTCGGTGGCTCTATTAACGCCATCTGGTGTTCGATTTCAATGGCAATCAAAGTGAAAGTGAAAGTGAAAGTTCGATGCGAACGTATGGAATTTATTACTCTTATCAAGGCAATCGGTCGCCTTATGTGACATTCTTCTATTTACATACATATTTACATATTACATTTGCAGACCTAATATTTATGTAAATTTATCTGTATCTATATTTGAAACTTTTCCAATTATTATCAAGCCAACAAATATTTGCCACCAATCAACAGCAGCAGCAGCAGCAGTAAATACAAAACGTTTATTTGCTCTGCATTCGCCTCCAATTTGTTGGCATTTGCCACACCTGAGAGGAAACAATGAATTTAACAACGACAAACGAAGGGTGATAAGGCAGACAGGCAGAGCAGAGCTGTTTGATTTATCATGTCTAACATTACTCACAGAATCACATAAATTTGCACAACACAGTATATAAATTGGTTACATTAGAACATGCAAAAGTCAGCAGTTGGATACGATTAAACTGATCATAAATGCAGAGATTTTTCATTCAAACATTTCTTCTGATCATTCCGATTTTTCTGATGATTTAAAAGCAGGAATTATGAACCTATACATGGCTTATTAAGCGGAAAAACGGCTTAATTAGTTGGTCTGGTTAAATTAATAAGAAATAAGTATCTTTAGAGAACCACTTACCTAAGTGAATGACTTGAAAAACCGCAAAATTCCTGTTTGAATTCGTATTCGTATTTTTAACTGGATCACGACTGCTCGCACGCACTTTAGCAGTTGCAGGAACCTGGGGGAGGGAACAGGGGGTGAAACGAAACGCAGGAAATTTTACGTGTGATTAACATTCCCAACTTTTTAAACGCAGGAAAATATTTAGCGATTTTCTATAATGGGTAAACATTGTATTAATTTCAATGTGTAAATTATCACAAATGCAACATTAAAAAAATTATATATATATTTTTTTATTCTATCTAAAATATTTCGATTTCAAACAAAATCAATATCGATTTATGCCGAGATGATGATGAAGGGCTAATTTCGTATAGCATACTTTTATGGGACTTCATACAGACACACATATTTGGAAGTAAAAGAGAAATTAAATTTGGTGTAGCATACTTTTTTGGGTTGGATTCAAATTGTTCTAATTTATGATTGCTTTAATTGGAATAACTAAAAATGGATATATTTGAACTACTTTCGTCATTAGCTTCATTCATATAATCATTCTCACGTTCATCTTACTTGTGCTTTGCCAAACTGGCATACCCTGCGTATGCGTAATATTTAGTTGACTAAGAAATTAAATTCCAATTATATGAAGAAACAAAACAAACGATTCTTATAAAGTTTGTGACGAGGTTGAAGAAAATTTATCATTTATATGATCATTCTCATATCTGCTATTGGCCAAGCTGGCATCCAGTGCGTATGCGTAATATTTAGATGACTAAGAATGTTTCCAAATAAATTAAGAATCAAAACAAATGATTCTTATACAGTTTGCGATGAGATTAAAATATATATTTCTATAATTTCTTTACTTACTTACTTTGAGAACCCATTTAGTTGGTTTACAAAAGCAATTATTTAAAAGTTTAAGCAAATTGTTGCATTTATTTGTTTTTTAAGTACTTGCGAAATAAAATCGGAATCTGAATTCGTGCGAGATTATAAGCCAATACCCAGATAAATAATAAAGCAAATGGAGTGCAATGGACTTAAGCTTTGATTGTTGACCAAGAGAACTCCTTTTTGTACATGCCGTAGGCCAGCCAATACAAAAGGTTAAACAGGGCGAAGGACATGGGGAAAGCAATGCGCGAGACTCGATCGATTAGGGAAACGCTGTTCACATAGGTGGCTCCACGTCCCTGGCCACTCTTCTCGGCGGCGGCATCCCGTTCCCGTTGTTTGCGGAACTTGTTGTCGCCCTTGAGGCACAGCCAGACTTGATGCTTCCGTGAAACGACCGGCGGCTCGGTTTGGGTGGTTCGCTCCATGGTCGAGGCATGCGATGTGGATTTTGGAAAGATGTACGGGTCCTGAAACACAGTTTGCCATCAAAAAAAAAAAGAAGGGAGTATGTATATATTGGACCTACATTGTAGATGGGGCAGATGAGCGCATTGCGTTTACGGAATCCGCTGGCATTTCCATTGAGTGACGCTGGCAGCGGTAGCTCACATTGATCGAGGCCGACCACATCGTGCTCGGCACACACACAAACATCACTATCCGAATTAATTGGCTCACTGATATCGTCGTCATCATCATCATCGTCTTGGTGATCATCGCTTTCGACGGCCTCGTTGCTGGCGTCTGCTCCCGTGTCACTGGCATGGGCCTCGGAGAGGCTGACGGCGCCAATGTCCTCCCATTCGTCATCCATGCGGGGAATCTCACCACTGCCCAGCTTCGTAAAGTAGTGGACTCCCGCAAATTCCAGCAATGTGGCAATGCAGTAGAGGAAGCTCATGAGGAGAAACCAATCCAGAGCCGTGGCATACTTCACCTTGGGCAGATCAGTGCGTGAGTCCAGGCTAATGGTGGATAGGGTGAGAACGGCTGTCACACACAGACCCACGCGATCGCTAGTGGCCTCGCGATGTATCCAAAAGGAGACCCAAGAAAGCACCACAATAAGGATGCAGGGTACGTAGACCTGAAGGTGAGTCGGGTTATCTTCCTTTTTGAAATGGTTTCTCTGATCTTACCTGAATCAGAAAGTAGCCCGTATGACGCTTCAGATTGAATGCAACATGCAACACTGAGAAGTCACCTTCGCGTCGCGTGGACGTGAAATTGCGATGCATCATGCTGATCAGATCGAACTGATTGAGAGTCATCCCCGGCACAAAGGAGACGGCATCATCCTGGTTCTTCCATTCGTAGACCAATTGTTGGTTTGTATAGCCATCTGAAAGGGTTTTCGTTTCAGTTCCTCCAGCAGCAAATGGTTAATTTGGTGATACTCACAGCTTCCGATGACCAGTGGACAGGACTGCCTGTCCATGGGAAAGTTCTTCAGTTCCATGGGACACGTGGCCTTGATGGTTAGGCTGCAACAAGGCTTTTAGTTTGGTTTACCTAAATATTCTGGGCAAAAAACGCACCGCATTGAATACAGAATCCCACCATCCTGATCCAACCTGAGCAGCTTGTTGGGCACGGTTATCGTATGTATGTGCGAGTGCTTGCCATTGTAGAAATATGTGTCCGGACGCCAGATTTTGTCCAGCATCTTTATGCTGAGAGATAGACTCTTGATCGGTCCCTTAAAGCTGAGTCGCTTGTCGCGCCAATATTGGCGGAAGTAGCAGTCCATGGAGTAGTCCATATCTAGCTCGGAAACAGGACCCATGCTGCGTATTAGGATGTTGGTTCGCACCACCGTCGGCAGTCCCTGGCCATGGGTGGGCAGCTGCGACTGTTCGTAGTGTTTCAGGAGGTTCTCCAACAGGATCGATATGTTGCGGCTAAGCATGTCCGCGGACATCGTTCGGGATGCGTACGGCTCGGAGCCGTTGGCGAAACGCAAACTCCGACTTCTACTTAGCATGGTCAGCATCTGGGGAGTTGGATTAACCGAGGGCAGAGCTCGAAACGATTCGTAAATGCGTCCTGCTCTGAATTCCCTGGTTATCTTTGGCATTTTGGATGCTGTAGTTGTTGTTGTTCTTGTTGTTGCTGGTGTTATTTGTTCCATAAAAGGCGTCGGTGTACTTTGACCTCCATGCCATCCAATCACACTAATGTAGACAACAAAACTGGCAAAAAGGATTAAAGCCCGATTAAAGTTAAGTAACGAAGGATACCGCACTGCACTTGAGAACTGTGTCAATTGTTACAGGGATAATAAGTGTATCCTAGAGTCGGAATGGGTCTTTAAGGAAACTCTGCTCTCAGATTGCTCAGTTTTTCGCACTTTACACACACACAAAGCACAATGCACAACGCACAACACGCACAACCTTCGAGGTAGAGGTTCTGCTGCAATTATAGTTTAGTGGATGCTTTTTTTGTTTTTTTTTTTTTGTGTTTGAGATACTCCCCTGTTTGGTTGTTGTTGTTGTTGTTGCTGTTGTTGCGCACTTGATGTGTGGTGTTAGCAATTAAACACTTGAGCTGGAAAATTATAAGAAAAATGTGGCACAGCGCATATGCGCACTTAGATGCAGCCAGATGGAAGAAGAACGAGACGTAACAATGCAAGTTAAGTATAAAGAAAAATGTCCACAATCCACAGTCGACAGTCGACAGTTGGTAGTTGGTAGTTTTTTGTTATGGCTATAAAAACATGTTGAGATCCAGAAACTCTTTGACACCAGGGGAAATATGTAATTAAAATAACACTAGCTTTAAATACTTGCCCTTAGAAAAGGGTGATCATATTTAGATACAGTCTGTCAGCTATTTTATACTCTTGCAGAGGGTATTATAAAATTGACAGAGAAGAAATCGTTTCCGACTCCATAAAGTATATATATTCTTGATCAGCATGAGAAGACGTCTGTCCGTCTGTCTGTCTGATGGCTTTTAAAGTACGTATATAAACTTTTTTATAGCCCAAACACATCATCTGCCTCGATTTTCAAAAACAACTCGGATCACTTACCATATAGCTGCTGTAAAATACGAATAATCTTATCCAAACTGATTATGTACATAAATATATACACAATACATCAAATTCCGGAGCGTTTTATATGTTATAAAATGTCATGGCCAAGGACTGCAGGGGTAAACAAACTTCTTTGATATTTTCCTCAAAATTTCTTTTGAATTTATGAACTTTCTTCGCTGCCTTAAGTCTCAGTTCTATTCCTTTGCCTCACGCTAAACATGATGGATGACTGGATGTCCGGAACCGTATTCATGTTTGGCTTTCTATCATGCCAAAGATGTGTGATTGGTTAACAGCCAAATAGTTCGTCCTTTAGAGATGTGTACCGTCCACATTCTCAGTAATCATATAGAGCAAAGTCTGACCGATATTTTGCGAATGAAAATAATCTCTCGAAGTTCTCTCTCATATTGTGTCTTTCGGCAATGCTGCCCCCGTGTGTCCTTTTCTCGTTTCTCTGACTTACTTGACTGCTGCTATTCACAAGTAGAATCTGTTTACTGCCCCCAGGCAACTGGCTTGTTTCCCCCTTTTTGAACGCTAAATAATCAAAAGTGTTTTAGTCCATGACATCGTCATCCATACTACGTTCAGGTGACTGGCAACTGCAACTACATACGTAGATGTGTGTGTGCCTCAGGGCACAACCCCTTGCAACTGTGGGGCAGTTGGATTGCTTGTCTCTGTCTCTGTCTCTGTCTCTGTGTCTTGATGGGCTGCTATTCATGTAGGGTTAACTAAGTGTTTCGGAATACAATTTGTATTAGAGTGCGAGCAGAGAAAACGGAAAATTCTAATTGAGACATGTGAGATTGAAATTGAATTCGAGGAACTACATTTAAACGATGCTAATTTAGAATATGTATTCTCTCAGTTGAAAGACTTTAAGCTATATTTTTATTAAATAATATTTTAGTTACGATTCATAAAAGTGGAAGTAACGAACTAAGCAAACAAATCTTCAAATTAATTAAAACATTTAATCAATTTTATAAATTATTTAAGGCAGATATTGTGCATTATCATCAGCATTATAGATATATCGAGAAGATGTGTAAAACATTTCATGTTTATATAACTTTTTCCTTGTAATAATCTTTTGTGAATTTTTAAAAAATTAAAAATGTATTTATTATATTTGCAAAATATATTGGAAAAAAAGAAACAGAACAAATTTAAACTTTTCTTATTTTTTTTATGGAATATTGAACTCAAACCAAGTGACAACAGTTTTTTGCAGATAGTTAAAGTGGAAAGTTTATGTGGAAGTTTTTGGAAAATATTGCTAACAACAATAAAAACCAAATGCTTTCAATAAGCTTATTAAATGGATATTTCCTTAAATGTTCCTAAATGTTTTTTTTTGTTTGTTTACTTTAAAAATAACGAAAACATCGTCTGTTCATTTGCATTCAGACTTAAATTGAATGAAAATATATATATTTGAAAAACGATTTCGTTTGTCTTTTTGGATCTAAGTGATTGAAAACCCTTTGGGACCCTCAGGGGGGAGAATATTTGAGGAAGCATTTAAGAAATAGCTTTGAATTGGGCAAGCCAATGACACACATACTCAGTATACAGACTTACATAGTTCAAGTGATATGAGGTATGCGGAAATCTTATTGGATTGGGTACCGAATGACGGGGATGCCTAAAGGCTCTGCTGGCAGCTCTCCTTCACTTGTCTGTCACTGGCCCACAGTGTTTTTAGCCAGGCGCGTGTGTAAGAGCCGGCGTCAAAAATTGCTTGATTCGCAAAATAACAGATTGACACTATTACGTATGCCCACACTCAGACAAAGACACTTGTTCGTGCAGGGGCCCACTGGCATCTAAATACATACATACATACATACATACATACATATATGATGTATGCATTTATGTGCACATTTAAAAATGTCATAATGCACTTTTCTTTGTGGCAAATTTTTTCGTTCAAAGTTTGCTAAGGGATTGACATGGAAATCCGAAGCGTTGGACTAAACAAACAGCGGCAACTTGAAAAACAGATCCTTGAGGTCTCTCTCTATCTCACGCATTGGGGGAAATTTCGAAAGATTTTGAAATTGAGATACTTACCAGACAAAAATCCAAAGCGGCCTTTTCAGAGTCAACATTTTCTCGGTCTATTTCCAAGTTTAATCGCGCACCACGAATATCGAATACCTCGAATCGAATCGAGGAAGATAATTTCAGCTAGCCGCTTTCACTATCAGTGTCTGGGATTGGTGCTGTGGCCCAACTGCCGCACATTGTCGCTCGCTTGGCATCCAACACTCGACAAGGTGTCTGACGCAGCATCCGTTGACGCTGGCGTAGTCCGTATCTGGCATGCGCATAGCTTTCGGCCGCTCAACCTGGTTTCCTCCATGTGTAGGTGTCACTAAGTAGATGCAAGTGTGTGTGTGTGTGTGTGTGTGTGTGTGTGTGTGTGCCACTAGCATTAGTTTATGCAGCAGTCAAATTGTGCTATTAAGTCTTCCTCCTCTAGAATCATCCTCAACTCTCTGCAGTCCTTGTGGTTGGTCCTTGGTATCAATCGAAAGAGCATTTTCAAACGATCGGTAGAGTAAGTATTTAATTAAGGGCCTATCAATCGTATAGAAATCCTTAATCAATCCTCAAGGAACGTTCCTTGCTACCGAGGGAATTCTCAAATTTTGCTTGGGTTGAGGGAAAATCAGATCCGAAATCAGAATTGAAAGAAAATGCTTATTAAAATTAACTTGTTTTGAGTGCAATTCGAGCCTAGAGTTTTCACTTTTTAGACTCAGAAAATTAAGTAGTTAAGGAAGGACTCTTTTTTTTTAAGTTTCTCTGATGTTTAAATAATTAGAATTAGATTCTGTTGCCCGTATACTTCAGGGAAACGTCAGGGAAATAGTTTCTCAAGGAATCCTGGTACTGCAGGTCAAAAGTATTCCTATTCTATGTGACTATGTGTTGGATTGCCACCTAGTAAGTCAATAATCTTGAAAACGAGAGTAAGAAAGTCGTTGTGGGTGGCTGATTTTATAACCTGCATCCATAAGGATTAAAGGATTTTGAAGTCTTTAAAGGATTAAAGGACACATTAAAGACTTCAAAATGTGTGCAACAAGCAGAGGAAGTCATTTCCATCCTATAAAGCATAGTAGATCTAGTTTTAATCAAAAATACTTTTCATTCGGCGGGGAGTTCAATCAATTTGTTTCAGGAAATAGGGAAATAGGGCTTTAGACTCAATTAGGATAAAGTGTGTCTATCATTTGCCTCAGTCGTGTATTAATTTCTCGGTTATTTCTTTTATTTCTTACATTTGAATGAATCGTCGTTCGTCCTGCTCATTCATTGTCTTTCCTTTGAATCTCAAACATTGTTTAGTACTTAGCACATTGCGAATTGGTGAAAGCTTTCACTTTTCACATTTTCAAGTTGCTGTTGTTGATTAAATTGAGGTCTCTGAACCACTAAAGAGGTAATGGAACCGTTTACGTATTACAAAACCAGTCCAAATACGAAACTGGCCAACAAAATATAAAAGCCGAACACACTGCCCAAGGATGCTTCATTCGAGGAAATGAATTGCGCAACGATGTTGGCCTTCCTTTTGTTGCTACTGCTGGTAGCAGGTCCTTTGGGTGGCCAAAGTCAGGTACTGGTCACAGGTATAAGACCGCGACAAATAGCCGTGCTGAATAATGGACAAATCCAGATTGTGCAACATCTGGAGACGACCACCGTGACGGCGGAATCGGTGAGGCAGCAATGGAACAATAGAACTGTCAACTTGGCACAACCTTTAAGTCGACCTACAAGAGTTTCGCCACTGAAAGATTAACATGAAACACAACATAACATAATTATAAAAAGAAACACTCAATATTTACAATAAGAAAACTATCAACAAAATTTAAATCTTACTTGAAATAAAATCAAACAATATTAAATCTGAATATTTGGCTACAATAAAGTTTAGGTAAGCAAAAAAGACACCAAATAAAGATGGATAGCACCAAGATTGAATTGTTGGGAAATTTCAATGCAGGGAGGGGTCCAGGGGGTGGTTTTAGGGCGATGTTGTGCTATCAATGAGTGATTCTTTCTTTCTTAGAGCCGAAAGATGTTTATGAACCAGCCCCCGAATTATAGATCCGGTTAATATATCTAACTTGGTCTATTTGTTATCCTAGATAATAAGCGTTTTGTTTGAAATTTACACAAACATCTGTTGATATTGAAAAAAACGCTCAAATTGTGATATAATATAGCATGTTAATTATCATGCATAATATTGAGGCAACAAAAACGGGTCAATGACAATAGAATGCTAAGACCCTCTCTGATAATTTATCTGATTCGCTAAGAGAACTGGTTTGCAACGATTTGGGAGTTCGAGGGGTTCGATAACCTTTTGCTTATCGGTCTACAGTGAAACAAAAATCAATTACGAAGCATGTTCTGCTCGAAACTTATGAATTAAATGAAGCGATAAAGCGAAATTTTTAGCAGTCATAAAATTTGTATAGTTATTCTTGATCCGCTAGAAATATGGTATGTATTGAGAGATAAGTGTGATCTGTAATCGGTTAACTTCACTTGGATAAAGAATGTATAAACATCATCATTGATCTTAAGTTACAATCGCATAGAACATTGTATTGAAAGGCGCATCAGCTGAGCGATAGGTGCGCTAAAGTGCAAAGTCCCAATCTCTTTCTTGCCTTCCATTATGCTATACAAATAAAGTGATTTGGGTTCTCGATTATAAAAATAAGACATTTAAGATACATACTTACTGCATATATTGTACCTACCTCGCCAAAAAAGCTTTAATTCGAATATTGAGACTTCGATTTCGTGATTTCGCCCATTTATTTGAATATTTTCAATTTCCCAAACCCCAATTTGATGTTTTGTTTTGTTTTTTTTTTCGTATAAGTAAAAATGCGAATATGTGGTAAGTGTGAAATTCGCTGACTCCTCTCTTCATTTAAAGCTAGATGAATTTTTGTTTGAATAGATACATTTAAGCTAATTATACTCTGTGGCACGAGCATACACAGAGAGACACAGAGAGTTGAGAATCGCTTAGCTTGGCTTTGGCTTTGGCTTTGGCTTTGGATTGAGGGCTCTATGTTAGCGATAATATCTGAAAATAGAACAAAATCACTTGATTAGCATATATTATATGCGATTTACTGATTGCCTGACTTATAGCCACTGTGTCTGAGGTGTGTGGGAAGAATTGAATTGATCTCCCCCACTTCTGGTCATTCCATAAAAGCCACAAAAAAAGGAATGTTCTATATATATAGATATAGATATATATATATATGTTTAGTTAGTTACTTATCTGATTTTTTTTTTTACCATCATTCTAGATAGTTGTTGTTGTGCTATGTGAGAAATTGGCATTGTGGGTGGGTTAGTGGTTGGTTAATTGATGCTATGATTGGTCATGCATTGCGACCAGCGATGAAAGAGAGCGAGAAAGAGAGATACAGAGCGATAGAGAGAGAGAGAGAGAGAGAGAGAGATAGAGAGAGAGAGGGAGAGAGCATGGGAATATGTCGTTGATTCTACTTATTCAGATGATTTGGATTTGGATGCTTTCTGTATTCGATTCAGTTCGATTTCTGTGTGTGTGTTCTTTCTTTTGTTTTTATTTCAAATTTGGGTCATTTTGCGTGCCAGTGCGTATGTACATATGTATATACATATATGTATCTTTTAACATTGTACATACATACATATATAAAAATGTTGTTGACTCTTTTTTTTTGTTTTTTTTTTGTATTTTTTTTTGTATTTTTCATATTTTATTTTGAAATGATTTTTATTTGGATTTTTTTTTGTTGTTTTTCTTCTTTTTCTTTCTTCTAAGCATCTTGCTGGTTTTTGTTGTTGTTGTTCTTTTTTTTTTTAGTTTTTTTAATTTTATTTTTATTAATTCATTTTTTGTTTTCATCTCATCAGTTATCATCATCTTGTTGCATCTTCACTTCATTTCATTTTTATATATTGTTACTAAAATTACTTTAGACCATATTATTGATTTTTTTAATATCCAATTGGCGTCTTACAAACTAAATGAAATTGTCCATCATTATCTCCTCGGCCTACATATGTACATACATACATATATCTTCCTTCTTCAATGTGCTTCGGCAATTTCATGTTTATTTTTTTTTTGGTTTTCTTTTCTTTTTTCTTTCATCATTTTGTAATCAATTATCATTTAAATACTCAAGTCACAACAGTTAACAGTTCTTTAGAAATTGTTTCAAAAATGTTCTTTGTTCTTTTGTTATTTTGTTATTAAATACATCATGTGTTTTTTGTTTTTTTGTCTTTGGTTGCTGATTTGATTTGCTTAGTTACCCACACGGATGTGATTGATGTAAAGGTCGTTCAATATCTGTTCTATGCCAAATTCTGCATACATACATACATACATACACACATACCAACAAACATACAAGATTCGTACATCATCAGTCTGCAACTTGACTATATATCGAAAATTTCAGGTGCATTCTAAGACAATAGTGATCAAAAAGGGTTCGAAATGAATAAGTTTTGTAAGTAGTTTTTAATATTTAACTCAATTCAATATCACTTGAAATAATACCGACCTGTTCCCTGTAGTTAAGCCCTGTTTTCTCTTCGAAAAACGTTTTCTCTAAGTTTCACTTTCTATTTTGTCCAAAATTGTCGTATGAACCGTTTTCGTTTCCGATGAAATTGAGTTTAAAAGTAAATGAATAAATCAAAAATCATTTAAATAACATTAAAAAATTCTATTTGGTCGTTTCTTTTTTTTGCATATTAAAGACGGATGGATTTCTATTGGGTCGATATTCGAATAAATTCGTTCGAAGCCCCGATTCGAAAAGTATATGAAATTGACATCGTATTACCTTGGAAAACGTACTTATTTGGCTTAAACTTTGAAAGATTGAGCTACAGGTTAGTTTCGAAACCATGATGAATATGTCTATGAATGTACATCAATTCGAAGGGATTCAAATTTGTAATGTAATGTTAGATTGCATCTACCAAGTATCTTCTGAGCACTATTTTGGATACATTTGTGTGTATAATATGTTGTATCTACATATAAAGTATTTCTCCATGCATATTCGTATGTAATTGTGAATGTTGTCGGCATGTATGTATGTATGTATAAGTATAGGCATAAATCCTTGATTTTTACTCAACTGACTGACTGACTGACTGTCCAACATTTTGGTAAGCTGTCAAAGTTTTTTGATGTCTTGTTATGTTTTAATTTTTTGGTTTGTTTTTGTTTTTTTTTTTGTTGCTGTTGTTTGTTTGTTTTTTCTTTTATTATTAATATTTCTGTTTTATTTGAATGCATTTAAATAATTAGCCTAATTTCTTATTTGTTTGCGAGTCATAGGTCTAACATTTTCTTATATTATATATATGTATATGTGTGTATAAATAACGATTCCTCTCCTCAGGGCAATATCAATAATTATCATTATCATTATTCATCATAATCTTCATCATCATCATCATCATTGTCTATAATCGATCAGATCAGTGAGGCCTGCTGCACCTACTGCTGCGGCCGCTGTCACAGTAAAAGTCAATCAATATCATATATAATTTACTTAAATTGAACCAATTTGATTCACATGTTAGCTTATCATTAAAAAATGTTTTCCTTTCATCTTTCTTCTTTTCCCATTTTCCGTTTCACACTGGTTCTTTCAATTTTGGCATCGAAGGTTCATTTTGGTCCTTAAAATGTATGAGAGAAAAACAAATGCTGAATAAACGGACAACAAATCGGGGGCAGATGGACCAAAATCAATCAATTATTAATCAGTTTAGTTTTTTGGAGGCTCTCTCATGAAGGACGATGTGTTTGTATACCAGTCATGGAACCAATTGGCAATTCCAATTACACTACAAAATTCGATGGGTATGACAAATGATTTGAAGCCAAATTGAATCTTCGCAGCCAGCAACCAGGTTATCGCACAAGCATATGTATGTATGTACCTATGTACAATATGTATGTATGTATGTACGTACATTCATTTAACATCGATATTCATTTTATCCATTAAACATCAAAATTCATCAACACTTTGAATGTGTACGACAAGTCCTTCCTTACCAATATGTTGTGTATTTAATCGAATGTAGTGTGTCCTTGTATGATGTATGTATGATGTAACTGGGTGCAGACATCACTCAGTTGTTGTGTGTGTGTGTGCGAGTTTAATTCAATATTATTCATTAGCCGTAGATTAGTTTTCACGCCTTTCAGTTCATCTATGTACACATTAATGCGAAAGAAAACCAGTCCTCCACTTCCGTGACCTTGATTTACGTATAGTATGTATGTATGTCCTCCCCCCTTCCACTCCCATTCCCACTCCCCCTCCTACCTAGTTAACAACAATTGCAGTATACATGTATAGAGATATTCATTATGTTGTAGAATGCTATGAAGAATAAACTAAACGAAAAGAAAAAAATGATGATTGATCTATTGATTGATTTATGATCTTGTTCTAGAAAACGGTGAGAGTGCCTCCACGAAGAACGTTTAGAATGTCTTATTAGATGTGATGTGGTCGGAAAAACCCGTCTAGTGTACGTACATATGCATTGGATGAATCTATAGGTGAATCTAGTCAATATCAGCCATACGCCGATGACTGTATCATCATCATCATGCCGCATGCCGCATGCCACATGCCCCATGCATACAAATACAAATTTCTTAGTTAACCTAAATTACACATGTACTGCCTTAGTGAAGCTATTAATTCTAAGTTTTCTCTCATTTCAATTTCACAAATAAAGTCTCAAAAAAATGTATTGTTTTTCATTTGTCTCCTAATGTGTCTTCTAGATTGGTTTTTTTTTTTTTTTGTTTGTTTTGGTTTTTGCTTTGGTTTCTCTTTTAAAATTGACATTTTAATCATTAGCATTTATCCGTTTTTTTTTTTTTTTGTTTTCGTATGCATTTCATGGATGTACGTATGTACATCATACGTACATTAATAGCAGTGCTGTTTGATTCTTGGCATGTTTACACTTACATACATACAAATGTGTATATGCATATGTATGCGTGCATGTTCTCTATGTATGTATGTATGTATGTTAGCCATGTAATTATGTAGTCCATATGTATGTATGTATATAAGTATGTATGAATTTTTCATCCAATCCATCTCAAGTAATTCCTACCGAGGCGATTCTTCTAAAATTCTACAAAGTTGTTAGCTATTTTCATTATTTTCATATTCAAATCAACTAGACACATATTATGGGAAATATGGAATTAAATCCTTTGGTCGAAATGATTGATTTTGTGGAAAAAAGTTAATTAAGATTTAACTATATCTCATGGCGAATAAATTCAAATGAAAAGGATATTCATTGGGTTAAAAAGAATATGTAATTAGCTCAAAAAGCACTTCAGAATTACTATTGTATAAGATGAATGAACTGAATCTTTGACATCTAACTCTAACTAAGGGCAAGATACCTTTTCACTTGTATTCACCGAGTGACACTGAATACATACGAGTAGAAATTACTATTTATTTTTTTTGGCGTAGTCCTGATCTGATGGGCGATGCATTTGGTGATACATGCATACATACAAACATACTTAGGTTGGGCATGAGTCAAATATTTGATTATCTGAATGTTGAAATATGTTTTTGAAGCAGCCTTTTTCCTTGCGGAAATACCGGGTATGAAGAAAGGGCTCAAATAAAGCCCGCCCCTTTTCTAATTTGATTATTGGAGTGCTGAAAAGTTGAGTTGACTCATGCTCAACTTGAATACACTCACTCACGCACACACACACACATATATATATACATACATATACAAATACGAAAATGAATACAAACACTTCCATATGCTCATGCATACATACATCCTTATTTATCTATCAATTACAATTCTAACTGTTACTGTTACTTCTTCTTGTTCTTGTTGCTGTTTCTCATCTTCTTCTTGTTTTTTTTTTGGTTTTTCCTTTTAGTTTGTATTACAATTACCGATACCAATTAAAATACTATACTATATAACTGCAGTTGCTTCGTCTTATCGATATTTTCTTAGAATTTAACATTTAACTGTTATCGTTCATCGTTATCCTTATTATCATCATACACATACATACGCTTAGCATATACAATACATACATACATAATAATTAGTACATACATATATCTAATTAGAATTATGGTTTCTTTTTCTTTTTCTCTTTTCTCTTGTTTGTTGTTTTTAATTCTTTCTTTTTTTTTTGTTTCTTTGTTGGGGGTTATTATTAAACGAGAACTGGCGGCGCTTGCCCAAAATTTGTCTATCAGTCGGTGTAAAAATGCTCCAATAAGGGAGCATTTTGAAGGCCGGGCTGGGCCCGGTGCACGAGTGCATTGGAATTACTTGCCGCATTAGCCGTGATCGCGATCGTGATCGTGATCAGCAACAAGTTCAAGTGTTTCACGCGTCTCGCAGAGAGTCGTATAATTAACTAACTAATATATCAATAATTGTTATAAGTATGTTATGTATATTGGGTTTATTCCTATTTACAGTTGGTTTCGCTGCTCGGGCGTTTGACATTCCCCACGCCCGATATACATATAAAAAAATGCCTTATCCCTATATATTTTTAAATGTTTTTTTTCCTTTCTCATGGTTTTGTTTGTTGTTGGTTGTTTGTTGTTGTTTTTGGTAAATATAAATAATACATAGTACGAGTATTTTCTGTGTACTTATGGTAGTGTACGTTTATGAACTGTTGTGAATCTATCACTTATACATATATAATAATCTTTGTTTGTTTTGGTTGTTTGTTTGTTTGTTTGTTTGCTTTGCTTTGCTCTCGTAACGTTAACTTTTTCTCAATTACATTATGTTCAAATGTAAGTATTTATGTATGTAGTTATGTATGTATGCATGTGTGTGATTATGTACTTGAGTATTCCAAGCGAAGCATATGCAAAAGTACTCTCCTATTCCCCTATTCTCCTAGGCCTTCTCTCAGTCTCGCGAGAAGTGCGCAAATTCTCCTGGGTCAGCTCAATTGCCCAATTTCTCTCTACTACTTAATATCGATTTGAGTGCGGGTGCGATTGCGATTGCGAGTGCTGGTGCAGTTGCAGTTGCAGTGGCTGTTGCAGTGGCTGTTGCAGTTGCCGATGCGATTGCATATTTAGCAGCTTGCACTATCAATGCTTATATTCCGGGTAGCAGCCATTCTCGATGATTTGTCCGGATTGACTGTTGTTGCTGCTGCTGGTATCGCCGGATTGCTGCTGAAGCTGCTGCTGCTGCTGCTGATGATGGTGCAGCTGCAGCTGGTGAAGTTGCAATTGCTGTTGGCTTATGGCCGCCCCCGTATCGGCTGACTGCAATGTGCGACGTGTAGGCGGCTGGATAACACTTCCACTGCTTTCCGTCTCCGTTGAGGGTGGCGAGGGGTAGAAGTCCCTCTGACTTACATTTATACCATTTGGGACGACTGCCAAACCCATTATAGAGTTGTTGTTGGCTGCCGCCGCCGCCGCCGCCGCTACTGCCGCTGCGGAGGATTGATGATCGCCGTGGTGCTGGTGCGGATGCTGGTGGTGGATAACGTTGCTCGTTGTAGCTCCCGACATGGGTCCGACGCCGCTGGATGGTTGGGAATCCGACATTGTGCCGGTTTGCGGCTGATCCAATACCACGACGGATACCACATCCTCACTCGCCCACCGGGCTAACTGTTGTTGAGCTTGAATAAAGTCATCACTAGAAAATAATAATCGTAATAGGAACAACGATACATGGTAAGAACACAAGGGGGGCCATCAGGACATCGGAAAATCAGGGACACTGGACTTGGCTGGGCTGGACTGGGCTGGGAGTGGAGCATGTTAAGATCAATTGGTATTGTCCACTATCACTCAGGAACAAAACTAGCCACGTCTCTAACCAAGTTAATTGGTTTATCAAAATCCAGTCTAAATGTTGTATTGTTATAAACTATATATAAACTAAAATATATATATATGTTGGTTTCCTGTCATATCGGATCATTTTCTAAATAGGTTAACTTAACCTAGAATATATGTATAGTTTAGAAGCTATTAAAATGGAGATTGCCTATCGAATTATCTAATTTTATTATCGTAATTCTCAAATTTAGCATCGCATTATTTTTATCATTAGGATTTAAGATAGTTTTCTATCGTGGCGATTTTCTAGAATGTATTTTATATCATTATCAGTTTGATGGACATATTTTCGAAAGCAATTATCGGATTTTTTGATGAATAAGTGAATATTCTTAAACAGTTTCGATCGATTTTTCTATTCTATCTTTACGAATAAATTTAGTCCTATTCAACACATATTTATAAGAAGAAATATCGACTCATTTAGTTTGTATTTATCTGAATATTTAGAATTTTTAAGTTGTAATAATATTTCCAATATTTAGCAGCATTAAAAGCTCTAAAAAGAAAAACAAAACTTGATTTTTATTTTGATCAAAAGTGCCAAAGAGAATCTAAGCAGCAAAAGGACGTTACCAATTGGGGGTGGGGAAAGAGGAGAACTGGATTTGTGGATGGAAGTCTTCGATGTGCGGATGGCTTAGTTGTGAACCAAAAATGGAACTTAAGAGTAAATCAAAATGGTACAAAAACGCCTGTTTGTTCTACATCTACTGGGTATAAAACTGAAGTGGGGGGTGGAGGTGGGGGTGGGGTTGGTTAGGTAAAATCAAAAGGTGCTCCAAATGAAAGGTATGAATTGTGATCCTATAATTATGACACACACTCTGATGAGGGGGTATGACAACTACATAAGTAAGGGGGCGTGGTGGTGGTGGTGGGGGGTGGATGGACTGGTGGACAAAGTGGAGGCTTACCTCTCGCTATCGGGTGTCTCTTGGGGATCAAGCCGCACATCGACTACATTGCGGTCATGATGATCGGCACTCTCGTAGATACCCTCGTCATCCTGATGCAAATGGGTGTGCGACGAGTGGTGCGATGAATGGGGGCCATGCGTGGCGTGTCCATGGGCATGTGAGTGGTGCGTGTGGTGTCCAAATGCATGCGGTGAGTGGGACTGATGCGTGTTGTGACGGCCAGCGGTGGCCGGCTGGCGGTATCGACCGCCATAGGCAAAGCGCGACTCCTCATCAGAGCGGGGACGACAGCGGCTGCTGTAAGACGGATGAATTGTAGCGGTTTTCTGAGATTGTGCTAATTGCTGATTGGAGCTGGCGGCGTTAAAATTGATAAGCAGAGAGAGAGAGAGAGGCAAGTAAATAATCGCACTACTTTAATTAGCGGATAATTATTCAAACTTGGACTTGGACGATCAAGCGATCGATCGATCTCAAGGGATAACGACAAAAACGCATTGATTTTGCTTATGTATTATTAAAGAAGAAGTTTGTGTGTCGGTGTCGGTGTGTGTCGGTGTGTGTGTGGATAGAATGGATTATATATAAAAATATATGTATATCCATAGTAGGAGGGTCTAAATATGTTTCTTTGTTTCTATGTATGGAGAGGGGGGGACGCGCTCTATGGATGGGCAACCAACCTTTATCACACAAGGTATTCCAGTCTGAAGCCTGCAAGAGATGCGAATAGAAATTTGCATAGGCTTGAGTTGCGTTTTACATTACTGTAGTCCAAACTGGGCAGCAGCTTACATGCTGTTAACGGTATAAGGTCAGCTTGCTGTTAACTCTTACAGTGTACGATATTGTCTGAGTGTATAGGTGGATGTGTGTGTTAGTGTGTTGGTGTGTGTGGGAGTTTGAGCTCTAAAGCTCTTTTAAATTACACACTACCAAAAAATGGTAATTAACTGTGAAGCACTTGAGCTACGATTTCAAAATTGATTACAAGTATTTAGTATGTAGTTTTTAGTCAGGGTTTACATTACATTAACGCAACGCACTCTAGAGTAGGAAGAGAAGCATGTGGCAAGTGGCATGTGGCAAGTGGCAAGTGCCACTATGGGCTATGGCTATATTTGTTTTTTTTTTTAGTATATGTACTTATCATACGCCGTTAGATGTTAGAAACATCGAACCAAAATCCTACTCAATATTATATGACAAATGTGTGTGGGTGTGTGGGTGTGTTGGTGTATGTGTGTGTGTGTGTGTGTGTGTGTGTTTCGAAAAGGTGGATACATATGCAAAATAAATACATGACGTATGCGCAATAAAGCGTTTATCGAAAGCCAGACTCAGGGGGCGGGAAACGGGGGGAGGGGGGCGGGGGGCGGATGGCAGATGGTGACTTACAATAGAAAGAAACCAAAAGAAAATCAAATCAAATTGAACACTAACCCTTGCGAGGACTCACTACAAGCGGCGGAACTATCTAATCTATAGTGACGGTCGGCATCCGTTTCCGACATGCGTATATCCTCCGAGCCACTGGGACTCATATGGCGTGATGAATGGTGCTCCAACTGACGAATGAGGTCCTCCAGATTGCGTATACGCAGCGGCCCAGTTGAGGGAGCATCGTCCTCGTCTGGCTGCTGCTGCTGCTGTTGCTGCTGAAGCGTCAATGCGGTCGGCTGATGCAACTGATGCTGCGATCGATGATGGTGCAACAGCGCACTATTGTGCCCCATATTGCCAGGCATGCCACCGCCACTGCCGGCGCCCAGAGCAGCTCCAAGGCCCAGGGCGCCCAAGCCAGAGCCGCTGCCATCAAGCAGAATGGCATGGGCGGTGGCACTATCGCAGATATTCTCGCGTGAACTCGACTTGGAGCCACTGGAACGCTTGTACGGCTCGGCTGTGTAGCCCATCTGGGCGTTGCTGCAGTCTTGGAGCGTCTTCCGCAGCATTTCCTCGCTGAGGCTGCCGCTGCCCACGGGCGTGTTCCCAGTACCTGTTCCCCGATGCGTTGCCGCATTGCGCAATGCCTCCAAAATGTCCTCATGGTAGCCATTCAGCGATTTCAACGTTCGCTCTACCTCGGAGGCGGCTGCTCCACCGCTGGTCGAGGCCAAAGTGCCATCCTGGGTGATTAGCTCTAGATTGTCCGACTGGCTGTCGTCGCCCCATTTGTCTTTCAGCTGCTCCCCATGCACCAGGCCGTAGCCGTGCTTCTTCAGTATGCCCTTCTCTGAAAGGTCGATCAATCGGGTTGATTGAACGTGTTACGGGGAATTTGGGCCGTTGTACATGGAAAAGAACATACAAAGTTTTGCAGTGTCAGACAGAGGAGCGCACAGCGAATACGTGGGCTGACATTAAACATTGTGGCGCAAGAGTAATCAGTCGATTTTCAGTCCACAACAATTACACACAAAAACATTGACCTACACACACAAATCCAATGATTACTTTTGCGCCCATAAGTTTTTGTAAAGATTCGTGCAAGTGGTTCGGTTTTTTGGCGTTTTCGTGCTGAGGTGCTTTCGTGCATTGGTTGTTATTTTCTTTCATTTCTTGGTCTATATCCCACCCGAAAATTGTCAACCAGTGGATATATCGATCGGATCGGAGCAAACTGTGCTACTATTACCAAATTGTTGAACTATTATGTGAAGGACAAATGGAAACTAGCATCGTACTTTTGTGGCTGACTGACTGACCTACATACATACACATCAACAAAGTAAATCCTAATTCCAAACCTCATATTGACCGATATTCAGATTTCTCCATATTTTGTTTTCAACGATGTTTTTCTTTGTACCGGATATTCGACGAATAAGCCATGCAGTGTTCCATTTTGATCCAGTTACTAAGTATATACGTATTAGTTGTTGTTGATTCATGCACTCTCCTCTAATCCGCGTTCTAAGGCCTACATCTTTGTGTTTCAAAATCATTTTGGAATTGTACTTACTTCTAAGTACAAATATGATAAATGTGGCAATGCAAATGGCAAATGGTCTTACGCATAAAAAATCTAAAGCTCTCTACGAATGAACGTGAATGTTTCGTGTTCGTGACATTGAGTGCAAGTGACGCACTGAAGTGTTCTAGAAAAGAACTTCAATTCGGATCGGTATAACTTTAGCATAACGATAGACTATCGTCAAATATATATTTTAAAACTTGAAAAATCTAGTAATCTACTCAAACCTTCGGCATTAGCCGGCTCGACGTCAATCTTACGAATAGTAAAATTTTGGTCAAAACTCTGAAATTCTTTAGGCTATATTTCGTGTAATTTTCAACCGATTTGGAAAATTTTTATCTATTTCTTCTACAATTTTTATATACTTTAATATGCTATCAAAAACTTGGAATTTTGGCAAAAAAAATTTCGACTCGATTTTTGAAAATTTTGACAGTGTATACACTGTAATTTTTTTTCAAAAATCGGCTCAAAATTAGTTTTTGAGATTTGAATGCCAATTTACAGCTCACATTCAGAGCAGCAAAAAAAGACATGACTTTTTGAAATCGTCCAAAAATTGGCATAGTTAGGGCTTGCAAAGTTGAGGTTTTTGCATAAATTCTGGAATAGTTATTGAAAAATTGTTGGTCGAAATGGAAATTTTCCTAAGGCTGTATTTAGGACAATTTTCTACCGATTTCTAAAGTTGTCATCTAATTTTAATTGAATTTTTAAATACTTTTGATTACCATTTAAAATTTAGTGGATTGCAAAGCTGTAGATTTTTAAAAAATTTTTGAAAAATTTGTAAAATTTTGATCAAAACTCCGATTTCCTTAGATTTGGAAAATTGCTAACTATTTCTTCGAGATTTTCTTTAAAGAATTTTGTAATATCTTGTTAAATCGATTCATTATGTTGATAAATCATGATGTTTCTAATTAAATCGATGATTTGAAAGCTTCAAGCCGCCTAAAATGAGTTCTAACTAACTGCTAAGCTATGTTTTGTGTGTATGTCTTCGCTTAAAAGTAATGAATTTGTATTGTTTCAAAATTGCTGCCCATGTTTACATATGTTTGTGGCTGTGTGTGTGTGTGTGCGTGTGCGTGAAGGACGATATATATATACACTCTACATACAATGTAAATACATGGTGTATGCTGGTAAGTATGCTTCTGTCAGTGTGTGTGTGTGTGTAAAAAACATGCTTTTTATGAATTCATCGAATGAACGGGGAAATGTATTAACCTGCATGCGACTGATCATCCTCACCACCTGTCGTGTAGCGACGTCCATGGATGCCCTTGTCCCTGTGATTGGATTGGATTGATCATTATGGATTTGATTATGTGTTTTGTATAGTTACCTAAATCCTGCTTGATTGGCATACACCAACTTGCTGGAGCCGTCCAGTGAGACCTCCTCAACGGAGTGATGATTGGGTGCTGTTGCCGCACCGGCATAGCTTTTGGCAATCGGTTTCTTCGAGTAGGGCGGATCATACTTAAGTGTAGTAGTCTTGCGTCTATGTCGTCATCGGCATCAAGATCGGCATCGGCATCGAATTTTGTTTTATATTTGATTTGATTTATATGCGTTATATTACAGATTTTTCGTATACACACAGGACATTATAGTATGCATTTAGATTTAAAGCGTACAATGGTGTGTGTATGATATATATATATATATATAAATATATATATGTTCAGTTATCATATTATTTTTATTTCGTTTATATTGAAAATCATTAAGATTTCAATGTAGATTGTCATTTGGGGTCAGACATGGTTGGTTGTTTGGTTGGTTGTTTGGTTTGTTGGTTGGTTGGTTGATTGGTTGGTTGATGGTGGATTGTGGTTGTGGCGTGGCGTGGCGTGGCGTGGGCGTGGCGGTGGTTTGGTTGGTTGGTTGGTTGGTCGGTTGGTTGGTTGGTTTGGTTGATAAACGATGACATATAGATATATGTATGTATATACATACGGGTATATATGAAGCAGGCCCACATATACACACCCACATGCACACAATGTTCGGATGTATGTGTGTGTGGACATATATATATATATATATATATATATATAAATACATGTATATATATATATAGATATATATATATGTGGAGAGAGAGAGAGAGAGATGAGCACGTTGTTCAATTCAAGTTCGGATTTCAGTTTTTTCAGATATCGGTTATCGGATTTTGGATTTCGTATTTCAGTATTTCGATTTTTGGGTATATTTTGATATCGATTTTGATTGTTGGTTGAAGTTTTCATTTGGTTTTTTTGTTGTAGTTGATGTAGTTGTTGTTGTTTGTAGTTGTTGTTGATACGGTTTTTTTTTTTTTTTTTTTGATATATATTTTGATGTTGTTGTTGTTTTTGTTAGGAAACGAAAGGTTATGATGAGATTTTTTGATTAATAAAATGTTTGTAATAAAATTATTGTTTTTTTTTTTTTTTTTTTTGGTTTTGTTCATCGATTAGTGGAAATTAAACATTGTGTTTTTGTGGGATAACCAAAAAAGAAGAAATCTCTGTACGTTACACACACATAGATACATTTGCATGTACATATGTGTGTGTGTGTTTGAGTGTGGTGTGTATATGTGGGATTAAGTGTGCGAATGTATTGGAATGTAGATGTATTGAAATGTAGTATAGAAAATGCATTTTTCAACAGAATAAGTCATTCAACAATGATGAAAATGAGCGTGGGGCGGGCGGGGGGTGGTGGTGGTGTGGGGGGAGAGAAAAAAAGATGAGGAAATTGTAGAATGTTGTATGTTTTGTTGTATCAATAGAAGGGAATCGCAAAAACACACAGAGGCATAACAAAAAACACAAAATTTTGAATATGATGTTCTAGCCAAATTGATTTTTACAGACATTTATGATACAACATCAAAATGTGTAATTTAAAAGCGCAGTGGAGAAAATTTCAAATGTCTTGTGGTATGGTATACATGGATATGAATGGGAGATTGTGATTGTGATTGGAGAAAGTCAATTGAGGTGATGGTGAAAGGTTACAGAGAGAGAAGCATATGGCAAAGGGAGCAAGAATCAGAGGAGGGCGATGAATGAATGAATGAATGGGTTTAGTTTCGTATGCATTAGAGTTCAGCAGGAATCAAACTGAATCCAGAGAATAGTTTCTATACTCTTGCAAATATAATGAATCGATTATCAATCTCACCCGTAGAACACTTAAATTTACGTGCGAAAATTTTCAGTTACTTTTTGTTGCAGTTCACGTCATGCTATTCAGGATATAATTAGTTTATTTTGCAAGGGTATGAAAAAATTCCAATAATTTTGATTGCTTTCAGTTAATGCTCAGGATCCAATTCTCATGCTGATCTCTAGTAATTGGTTCAACCATATTTTGTAGATGAAATGGGGTATATGTATTTATATAGTAAGTATGTTGAAAAGGACAGTGTAACGATAGCCATAACTCGACCTGCAGTTGTCGACGGTTTTAGTGGTTTTAGTGGTTTAGTTTTGGTGGCAAGTGTGATTGGTTGGGATGGTTGGGTGGTTCATTGGCTGTGTCTGTTATCGATATCTCGGTGGACATACCATCATAATACACAAACAAAACATAAATGCTGATATTTAATGCTTTATGTGTGTATATTGCTTGAACTGGCTTATCGGCTTATCGGAACACAGCGGGCTCACTCAGCAGAAAGCACCACCATAACTCAAAGTCAGCTTCGTCTATGTTGGGCCCTAAGCACAAAAAGAGATCGAGATCTGGCAATTGGCAATTTTTTGTTCAATGAGACTCTCAGTTGCCCAGACTCAGTTCACGGACGCGCATGGCGCCCGTTTTGGTGGGACAGTGTGTGTTAACTGCATACATACGATTGTGTCAGAACCCTACAAATGCATGTATGCGCAATAGTTTCAAAAAATTCTCTTGGCTTTGGGCTGCAAGTTAGCGTTTTAGGGGGGGGTTTTTTTGGGGACGGGCGGGGCTATGGCACAGCCGGAATCTGGACTGTGCTGTGATTTCTATATGTATTTTAAGTACTGTGTGTAATTGGTTTTCTTTTTAAGTTTTTGTTGTTGTTCTTGTTATTATTATCGTGATGATGTGGCATTGCTCTGGTTTATACTATGGCAGGATTGTTGGTTGTGTTTTGGTAAGCACTTGGTTACGAGGTTTCTTGGTTGTTTTTTTTTTCTTGGTTTTTTGGTTTTTTCTTTTTGGTTTTTTTGGTTTTTGGTTTTTTGGTTGGGAAGACTAAACTGAACAAAAGTAGTAATGAAAAACGTCAACAAGATCACCGCCGCGTTGACGACAACGACAACATACACAAATGGCAATCCTTTGCGTGGTCTTGGGTCTTGTTCAAATTGTTGTATGCTTTCCACAATAATCAAAAGTAATTAGTAGTAGTTAACTAACACATAGAAAATGACGCCATGTATTTAAATCAAAAATCAAAACGAAACGAAAGCAAAACTATAAAATTAAATGAAACTAGATTTATATAGGTATATATAATATATATGTATGTATATATATATTTTAACCATAAACATTCAATGCCATCGATGTACGACTGATCTTTCTGTTCTCTAAGTACCCCGCACCCTGTACCCGTATTCTTTTTTTGATTTTTAAGGCACTTTTGGCATGCTTTTAATTTAAAATTTTAAATATTTTCATCAGTCTTTATCTCTACTTTTTTTTTTTTTTTGCCAGAGAGTTTGAGAACTTTTTTCCATTGAATTTTTTTCGTTTTGATAATGCATAAGTGTAGGTGTATAAGTAGTTCTCATCTCTTTTGAGTCGGACGGACGGTTACACTATTCATGCAAATCATTTGTGCTTTTTTGGATCATCGAATAAGCTAACAAAAATGAAAAAATAATTTAAAGCTTTCGTGATTCGAATTAGAATTGGGTACAGGGCTTCTATAATACTCTGATCTGATTACGATTGAGGGATACGTGTGTGACTGTGAGCCTGTGAGTATCGGTTAGTTAAGTATTTAGTACTCGGTTAAGTGCGATTATATAAATATGACTATATGCATGTATAATAAGTATGTAGGTAGGTTCTTTGGTTGGTTGGTGGGGTGGTTGTGTGCTTTAGATGATCGTTAATCATTAAAATCATTCTTGAGATCAGTCAATGCTCTATTAGTTTAAAGAGTCATATGAATTGTGATTTCGGGAAAGGGTTTTCCATTAATTCATTCGGACAAAAGGCACTCTAAATGAAGTGAGTGCAAACAGACAGACTTTGGAAAGTGTATCTGTGTATATTGGACCCATATTTAGGCTGTAGTTAGTTCAGAGAGAAGTAAAGTCATGAAATATTAAAAAAAAAATACATCCTCAATGGACATAGTTTCAATGACTTGTTCTTATACAAGTTATACATCGCCATGATATCGGGCGATATAATAAGTGTCATATCAAACATAGAAGGGGTTGGACACACACACATACTTAGGTGTGTGAATAGAATATACATATGTACACAGATTGCGGGGGGAAGGACAGAGAGAGATAGAGAGAGAGAGTTAATATGTTTTTGAGACTAAGTATATAGTGAGATGTAGAATTGTGTGTGTGTGTGTGTGGTGTATGGGTTTATATATATATATTGAGTGTGATTATGGGCCAGGATTCAAGGTTCTAAAATGTTCTTGGAAATCAAGATATAAACGGAACATAAAAAAGAGAATATGGTGACGTCTATTTTATGCACTTAATGGCTACGACATAGACAAAAAAACATTATTGGAAAATTGATCAAAAATGCGAAACGAAAAAAAGAAAATTTACAGCAGTTTTTCTTTCGAATTTTGCTACAGTTCTTTTGTAAGTTTTTTTTTTTTTTTTTTTTTGGTTGCTTTTCTTTTTTTTTTTGTTTTTTACTTTTAGGTTGTTGTTGTTTCTTTTTTTTTTTCTTTTGTGGTTGTAATTTGTATTTGTATTTAGAGCTGGCTTTTTCATTACTTCTTTTCAACTAACCTCAGACACAGGGAGAAGTTTCTATGTACTACAACTGACCTGTAGCACAATGCCATCAATGTGAATGTTATAAAAACGAACCCTACAACTGACATTAGAACACCGACTAGGAACACTGTATTTGAGCCGTGGTAGTTCTCTATACGAGACATATTTTGCCATTTGTTCCGATTGATATTTCACAAGATTGTGTATATATATTTAATATTGATATTTGTGGTTGGGTGTGTGTGAGTGTGTGTGTGGGTGTGGGTGTGTGGTATAGGCAGATCATGGGGGTTTTTGCAAAAATTATAGATAGATTTCAGTTCCAGAATAGTTAACATTATATATGTATGTATATTCACGTTGATTCACGTAGCAGCGTAGTAGTAGTAGGTACATAGGTAGGTTTTTGGCACGCCGGATCGTTAAGTAGGTTTTGTTTAATTTTCATTTATACAGTTATACAGAGTTTAGAGTTGCAGTGGCGGCAGTGGATTGCGTTGATGTCATTATTACAGTTGGGTTGTGGATCGGCCGAAAAAAAAACAAGCAAAACAAACATACTTTTGTACGTATTGGACGAGAAACAGAACAGAATCAAGAAATCAAATGTGTAGCTTAGCAATACACACAATTAAGCAAAGGCATCCGTAGGCATTGTACATACAGCCAAGATGTACATACATACATATGTATGTACATCATACATACGTACATACATATGTACGTACATACATATGTACGTACATACATATATGCATGCTGGGGCTCTTGTGCTCTTGTGATTGAGTATTGGATTGCCGACAATATTCGTCCAGGCCATATAAACGCATCGAGTGCAGTGCAGCCAAAGTCAAACGATTCTCACAATAATTGCACTAACTAGTGCAAGTCCAACTCTTAGTCACCATTTAAGTCACTTTTCGCATTATATTAAAAATTTTGGATTTTACTTTTGTCTTCATCTTGCTTTCATCCTGTTAAATTTTGCAGCACGCAGTCTATGACAATGGTAATCCAAGTAGCTCTAAGCAATCCCTCATCATAACTCCTTCTACACAGAGTACGCTTTCATTTTGGACTCCATGTTTGGATTCATGAGTTACTTAAAGTACTTATATGTGAGATGATTGTGTACAAATGTGTGAGAACTCGTAATGATGTGATGACAAGTTACAGTGTATTGTGGGTGGGTGTGGAGGGGTACCGCTTGATGTAAATTTCGCTGAGATTAGCCCACCGATTCTTACAAAATTGCCAATCAAATGTATTCAGCAAAAATATTATTTAAATTTCAGTTTGTTTCATCTAGAAAGCTTTCGGCAAGCTTATTGTGTGAGCCAACGAGTGATTTATATGCATATATATAGTGTGTGTGTGTGTGTGTGGGTGGGTGTATTATGGGTGTGTGTGTTTGTGATTGTTTCGATATACTTAATTTGTTGCTTTTGGTTTCAGTTAAGACGCCCTAGCACATACAACAATGGAAATAAAAGGATAACACACACGGAGCAGCGCCTACACAGAAATACATACATAGGTACACACAGAATATTTATACGCATTGCAAAACATGCAGCATGTTGCATATATGTATATGAATACATATGTGTATGTACATACATACATAGCATTTCATATACACACACACATACGTGCACAGCTACAGAAAATACAAATAAATCAAATTCGAAATGAAAACCAAAACGATTATTTAAAAGAAAATAATAAAAAAAAAAAACCATTAAATAAATATATCTATGAATATATGGATTAGAATAATCAGATTATTGCACCCAGTAGATAATAGTGGTTTCCATTTCTTGTCAATTTTATATTGTATACGGACAGACGGCTAAGAAAAATTCTTCGAAGAAAATTTCTTGCTAATTCGGACTACAAAATAAGTATGTATGCCTGTGTGTGTATGTGTGCAGTGGCGGATCCAGCGGGGGAGAATAAATATTATTCCCATTGACGCAAAATATTCCTCAGGATCCGCCCCTGTTTGTGTGCATGTATGTATGTATGTATATATGTGTAAGCATTAATGCATTTTTTTTTTTAACTAAACCAAAATAATAGCAAGTAAAATTAAACAAAATAATTTGTAAATTGATTAAATAGATTACGGCAATAAATTACAAAGCACTTCCATAATTATGTATGTATGTATATATGTACTACAATACGAGTATTTTACAGTTAGCAATAGAGAAAGATGGAGAAGAAAAGTGAAGAGTAGAGTGGAGAAGTAGAGAGTAGAGTGGAGAAAAGTAGAGTGGAGTCGAGTAGAGAGATGAAGAGCAAATTGAACAAACATATACATACATACAATACGCAGATGTATGTATGTATGTATATGGAAGTTTGTAAGTATGTATGTATATATATAGTTATATGTATGTTTGCAACTGTTAAACGGAGATGACGATGGGAATGCAAACGAAAACGGGAGAAAGTTGAAATTGTCATTTGCATGTGTGTATGTATGTATGCACATACATATGTATGCGTGTGGTTATAGGTAAAATCATAAAGGATGTTTCGACAGACACGCATCAATGGAGAAAACGTCACAGCCATGGCTGCGGATGTTGATGTGGTTGTTCTTAAGTTTCCTGTTCTAGGTCTGAGTAACAGCAAATACATACATACATATGTATATATATGTACATACATACACACACAAATAGTTTGCAATGTATGTATGTATGGAGGGGCGAGAAAGTTTTGGTGAATGCGTGTGTTTAAGGTAAATGGGTGGGTAGGTGGGGGGAGGGTAAAAGTGTTTGACTTGCTTGGTGGTGGTACTCTACCTGTAGCAAACGGCCAGTGTTGCAAAACTAATGAAGACACATTTGACGATAACTGTTAAAATGATGACCATGGTTAATGTGCTGATCCTATTTTTGTCAGAGGTGCCTGCAAATGGTGGTTCCGTTTTATTGTCAATCAAATTAATCAAAGTGAGTATGCAGCCCTATATCGAATTGTAGTTAGCATCTCCAATTTCGAAAATATGCCTATTGATTTAAGTTGTTTGCGTATATAATTTAACAAAAAACCGAAAAAATCGAAGGATACCTATGTATATATATATCTTTTCTTGGAATCTAGAATCTTTATTGGAAGAGCCCAGCCAATTGTGGAAAACTGTCTTTAACTAAAACAAACGCGATGAATATACTAAGTAGTATTCTTGGTCAGTGAGCAGCATGCATAATACTTATTCGAATTAATTAAAGTTTTTAATTAATAATGATTTGATTTTGATTCGTAGTTTCAAAACTTGTGAATAGGGCTGGGTGGTTTTATGTTATGTTGTGGTGTGTTTATGGCTAATGGCTATGTCTATGCAATGAATTCGGCTCTCGGTTGGCCTAGTTCGATAATTACTTGTATAAATAGTAGCGAGTAGTAACCGCGTGACGGCGTGATTACCATTGTCATACGATTAATCAAACCAAATTTTATCAAATCGAATGGAATCGAATCGAATCAATCAATCAATCAATCAATTGTGAGTTGGCTGTGCAGTCGCTGCATCAGTGGCTGCAACATTGACTTAGTTTGGCTCACTACACTTGGTGGGGGTCGGGTGGGCCGAGGGCTGAGTCTCATTAGATTAGTATGGTTTAGTTAGACTTTTGTTAGCTTGGATCGTTAGCTTGGTTTGCATTGGATTAGATCGATTTAGTCGAGATAAGTTTGGTTAGCGTTGGCAGAGCGCGCGCACACACACACACACACACAGTACTATAGTGTACCATGTATGTGTGTATATAAGTGTGCACTATAATTAAATATGTGTCTCTTAGCCGGCGCAAGGCCCAAGGAGCACCAGCACCGCTGACCTTGACCCCACAGCTGTCTCTTACCATATGGGGTCTCCTTCTTTTCCATTTTGATTGTATTTTCCGGGGTTGGCAGTGCCTCAGTTGGTATTGGCGTGGTAAGCAGTACAACGGAACTGCAATCGGCACCGCCCCAGCCCATGTCGCAGAAACAGCGATTCGTATTCGTGCAGACCTGCAAGAGGCAATAGGCAATATGTGGTGTCGTGGTAATTGTGTGCGTGTGCGTATGCTACATATACGTATACGTATACGCCTATGTAGATGTATTTAGGTATGTAGGTAGGCAGGTAGGTAGGTAGGTAGGTAGAGGTAGGTGTTGGTGCCGGGCCATTAGCAGCTACCATCTACTACTCTACACATCTACATCTACATATTCATGAGTGCGCCAGCCAGGCTGACACTTTTGAACTTACGCCGCGTTCTGAGCACTCTTGACCCTGTTTGTTTGTTGGGCACTTGGTTTGATCCACATGCGGGAAAAGACTGACGCACGTTTGGTTGAGGCAAATCAAATTATCACCACACGGCGTGCCATCCTTAACCAGGCCATGCTCTGGGTAACTGTTTGAGCCCACTTGGCCGCTGGTTGCCCTGTAAATGCATGGGAATTGTCAGCAAACTCTACTAAAAATTCCACTGACAACATCCGGAAGCATATACGCACTTGCATTCGTACTCCTGACCCTTAATCGATATAATGGTGCGTGAATAAAGCTGGTCTATCCCATCATTGACTGGCTGTCGTTCTCCCTCCTTGCATTGAAGGGTACCACACTGGACGTTCCTGAATCAGGCAGAAAGAAAGCAATTGAGTGATTGGAATCCAAACCCATTCCCTATTATTCAACCCACAACCGACTGGTATCACTTTTCACTTGCTATGTGACTTACTCTGGTTCGCACTTGATGTAATGCTCATTGGCATCTCGGCCGCAATGGCCATTGATTGATCCCTTCGAGTTGAACTGCTCGTAGCACTGCCGATCGGCGGCAGAACCTCCATAGCCCCAGATAGCCTCGCACTGCAGGGACAGTGTGGGGCAGTAACCTTGGAAGCAATAGCCTACAAATTAAGTCGGACTATATGAGTAATCTGTGCTGCAGTTTCCATCAAGTATTACAAACCGGAAATTCCCAACTTGCTGAGACCGCAGGGTGAGCCGTTCTTCTTGTAAACATCAGAGGGGCATTGCCCAATCTCCCCGTCACAGTACTCGGGCAAATCGCATTCGTTGTGTGAGTCTCGGCATATGTAATCCTTGGGCCGAAGCTAAACAAAAGGATAAGTCAATACAAATTGCATCCAAATGAAGGATCGTTCGCGTGCACTTACTCGGCATTGGTCACAGCAAGCTCCGCTGGCACACTGGGCTTCGGATTTCAGCTTGCATGTTATGCCATCGCAACATGGATCCAATGCACACTCCTCAAAAGTGCCACAATCGCATTCCTCGTCCTCCTCGATCACCTTGTTGCCGCAGTTTCTACGTAACTCGATCTGCAGGTGAGAACATTCAATTAAAATAAATATAAGTATACGCAATATGTTTATCTTCGTCCGTCTCTCTCTCTCTCTCTGTCTCTGTCTCTCTCTGCCTTCCTTTGAGTGTTAAGCGCTCGAGACCATAAGCGGATTAACTCACCTCGTTTGGCTTGTTCAGCAAACAGAGGCCGTGACCTGTGCGAAGAGCGTCAATGTAGTCCTTTTTACTGCATTCGGAAAATTTGTATGGCTGCACATTCTCCTGGCCAACAATCGACTGGGCCATAATGCAACCGTGCCAGTCTCGGCAAAAGCATTCCTCGCCTACAAAGGAAGAGAAACGTATAAATAAGTATAAACGAAAACCAATTACATAAAGATAATTCTGTTGCATTCAATGGGGATACCGACAGCTCATTGATTGCTATTGGTATTGGAATAAAGTTGCTTTACTTACGCCCATCGTCGTGGCCCATGCCGATATTATGACCGATCATATGGGCCATGGTGCCGGCTAAAAGGTGCGGCTCATACACATTAACATCCACACTGATGCCGACAGCACGTGGAGTGCAGACAGTCTCGGGCACAGCCATTCCGGCTTCTCCGCCGGCGAACGTTTCGCCACTGTGGGCGAAATGGTTAGGCAAATGATGAGACAGTGGCACATTAGAATCTAAGTACTTACGTCAGTAATTGCGTGGTGTCACGTTCGATTTGGAACAGATTCCTTGAGGTGTAGTCATTGAAGTTAGATATAGCTTTACCAATATCCTTGCTACCATCGATAACGGCTTGATTTTTGCCCCACGTCTCAATGTACACCACAGAGACGCGAGTGTTCAGTGTGCGAAAGTACTGGAGAAAAAATACATCACTACTTGTCTAGGTGTGCGTGTGTGTGTCTGTGTGTGTGGCTACTACTTACCAGATCTGCAATATTGGCCACTTGGATGGCGTCGTGGATTACCTCCGCTCGCGTACTACCGTTGCGCTTGTCAAACATGGCCTTATCCACAATGATGGCCGTTTCAATGTACTTGGTCGCCTCGCGCACATCTCGCTTGTAGCGCCCAGCACCGTTCTGGTGAATCTCATCCACGACGCCAGCGGGCACGCCCACCGAAGGCATAAGATGCTTGGTGCGACGCGACAAACGCCACGAGTCCAGGTTGCCCGAGTTGGCGCATCCCTTGTTCGCTTTGGTGCGTGCCTCAAAAATAACGTGCGGATGTTTCTGCATGAAGAAGAAGAAGAAATACGAAAGTTTTCCATGAGAGAATGCCACACTAATTTGTTGTTCACAACTAATTATATTCTAATATACTTCTCACTCACCGATAGATCACCTCCGTAAAACGGATGGATGACGAATGTTTCGTTGCCAATGTGTATGACCCCGCTGACGCCGTTGCAGGTATGAAAAGCTGCGCTGGCTCCTGGATAGTCTTTTACGGTTCCATGATAGTAGCAGTGCTCAATATCCTGAAATTAAACCCAAACCAATAGATATAAATATAAACAATGTGCTTAAAATCTACTTTCTTCTACATAAAAACTGTTACGAATTAATTTTGTTTGAAAACGATTATCTGCCCCTCGAAGTAGGCAATGAATTTTAAACGTTAAATGGAAACAACCGAATTATGTATAACCCTTCTACGCATAGAATTCTAGAACAATGTAAAGGCAATCCCATTAAATCTACACAAATTGAAACTAGAGGGTGTAGATTAATAAAGGGTATACACATATCGGTGCCCACCAATCATATTTTTTTCTGCAAGCTTTACTCAACGTTAATTCAATTCATGATATTTATCTAGTTCTCCACTTTTTATATTCTAATAAAAACAAATAAAACATAGCTCACATGTCTGTTTCCGTCCACTAGATATCCTCCAACATGATAATGTTTCTGCTGAATATTTGGTGAAAGAAGTTGGCTGTGGAAGAAAGTACAAATTAATATGCATATTAATAATAAAACGCGTCTAAAATTAATGGATTAATTGACTTAATTATAGTACAGATTTGGTTTCGTATATCATTTATTTAAAGGTTGCAGAAGATGTATGCAACTAATTAACTTGGCTAATTATGCCAATAATTATAACTTACAATACTTTAAACGATTAGAAGTGTATTCGAAAGAAGTTTCTAAAAACTAAACCCGTTCCCTTAAGTCGTCAACATTAACAGTAATATAAACCTGATGTCAAAGGTCACTGCATTTGAAAAATACTTACGAGTTTAACTCCAGATCCAAACGAAATTTATGATTGAAGGCCTTAATCAGCAGCGATGTGCGATGAAAGTGCTTCTGAAAGTAAAATAAACAAAAGTTGTTTACATTTTTAGTAAGTACTTGATTTGAATGCATTTATATTTAGTCAATAACTCTTAGCTAGACTTTTTGTTTTTAAAATGATTATTATCTGCTAAGTAAAACTATAATTCGCTCACAAATATTTGTATACGAAAATTTCTTTTTAACTGTTATGTGCTTTATCCTTACTGTATAATCTATCTTGGAATTACTAGATGCTGAATGCATTTGGGATGTAATAAGTACCAGAAATTGATTTCTGATTCTCACTAACTATGACCTTAAATGGGGGAAAATCCTTTATTGTTTCTTACGTTAGGAGAATTTGAGAGAGCCAATTAGAGCTGCAAACTAAAATCGGAGATTCAGGTTAAAATCCATCCTAAGTATGAGCTCGTCTTCCAACTCTCCTACGAAGGTAAGTCCATATGGATTGTAGGTAAATGTGTGTGTGTGTAGATTTTATCATAATTTCCCCTCAATTGATGGCACTTAAGCTTAAGGCGAATGCAAAATGTTTTTATTTAGATTTCATGGAAGAAGAAGAAGAAGTTACTAGCTTTGCAGAGTGGTTCTACTCTTACATAATGAGTAATTGGGTGGCACTTATAACAAAGAGCAAGAGAGTTTCTGTTTCTATCCTATGCTGATGGTCGAAGCAAAGCATCGTTTTGCTTTAGTCAGATTATTTCTCAAGGACTAGAAAATTTTTGTGCGCTCCTTGACCGAATGTCCTAATCCCCTCGCTCTAATGAGTCAGCTTTTGGAGCTTGCAAAGAAATTTAATCAAGGTAATTGACTTTAGTGTCCCCTGGCACCTTCCCGGGCTCGTTAACAGAACTGTCTGTCCGTTCTGTCCGTTCGTCAGGGGCGATAACAGCTTTTAATGTGATTAAGCACTATGCATTTCCAAAAGCCACCAAAATCATTTTTCAAATTCAATGATTTACAAAATCGATTCGCAATCTTAACGAAAATACGTTTTGCAATGCATGTACATGAGCTTATCCAATGATTTATGCATGTGAACTGGGCCAAGATAATTACAAATTGATTTTGTTTTTATGTTTTTGAAACTTTTCATCAGCGTTGGAGTGTCCTTTCGTACATACCTTTGTCCTGCCTCTGCTGAAGCCGCTATCATCGTGTGGACGTGGACGTTGTCCGGGCTGTAAGAATGCAAAAATGGAAAACATTAGATGATTATTGACATAAGGACAGTGACTTTACATAAATAGACAATGTGATGTGTATGTACTTTTGACTGGTTCTAGCATAACAGAAAAAAAAAACACCAATCGAATGTACATGCAACCAATACATATATTTAAAATTATAATTACTACTAAGGCTAAAATTGATAATTTAATTTTCGAAATTCGGTTTTGTGTTAAAGTCGATCATTTCCCTCCTCACTTTAGTCTACTCGGATGAATATAATTCAGAAATTTGTTGAAAAAACAACATAAAAGAAAACAGTTTTTATTTTGATTAGAGTTAAGGATTTTAAAGCGATCGGATCGTACAATATTAATGCGACAGATGAATAAAGGATCAATTGGAGCTTGTAAATTTTCTTTCCCGCATTCTCAAGAAAACTAAAACTGTTTCAATTGCTAACACGAATGAAATGAAGTCTATGAAATGATTAAAAACAACAAATATGACGAATGAGTGTGAAATCAAGGATAAACATACCATATTATGGAAATCTACTTTTTTTGTGTTTCGCTTTTGTAAGCGTTTGCGTACCTTTGGAGGACTGACTTCGCGCGTCGAGATGCCCATCTTTTCGTGATGGCGCAGCTGTACTGGGTATATTATCTGATAGTAGTGACCACCGATTCGGCGCACCAGCTCTTGATTTTGTCTGTACTCTTTGAGTAACCGTTCCACTTCACCTGCAATAAACAATCAAATGCAATAATAAGTTTAAGTGAATCAATTCAATTTAATAAATAGATATAAATAGAGGTTTGCTCAATTTTACAATTATAATTTAAGAGACGATAGATTAGACTGACTAGAGTTTTAGCTTTTAAGTATGTACATATATTTTAGAGTTTCAACAATTTCTTTTGATCTTAGCCTTTATTTTCTAACTCTTTCATAATTTCCTAACAGAACTTTTCTAATTAAATTAAAGCCAGATGTAGTCGAACATTTTAAACATTTATTAAAATTCAATGAGATTAAAAAAGATTTTGCTAGAGAAGAATTTCTTTGGGTCTGGGGGCGATTAACAGATATTCCATTCTATATCATCGTTGATCATTTCAATAAGGTTTCATAAAATAGTCCAATCAAGCGGAGCCTAATGGAAAATATAGATTTTTCATCATCATACCGACAAACAAATCCTAAAGGACTTTTACATGGTGATTTGTCACTATTTGCCGATTTTCATTACTCCAAAAAAAAATAAAGTAAGTAAGTCGCCGGGCCGACTTGGATATACCATGCATTAGGTGAAGAGATATATATTAAATTTCTTTCAAATGCTATCTCTCTTTTGTGGAAACGAGCACTTTAGCGCCCCCCGACCAAATCGGTGATTTGCAGCATATGCTATCTCGCTCTTTTTCGCGTGCATTTGCCTTGCACCGCTATGGGTAAAAAACGTTTCTATGTATAACTCGGCCATTTTTATTCCGATTCTTGTGATATTTGGTGGAATGATAGATATACGTGACATGTATTAGTGTGCCAAATTAAATTACGATACGATAAATATTTCGGCTGAAAATCGAATTTTTCGAATTTCGGGGGCGGAAGGGGGCGTGGCCAAAATTTGAAACAAACTTGGTCTGCGTGCACACTGCACGCATCTAATGTCCAAATCCGAAAGCTCTATCTTTTATAGTTCCCGAGATATGGAGGCTCAAAATATTGTTTTTCAAATAGCGGGGGCGGAAGGGGGCGGGGCGAAAAAAAAAATAAACTCGATCTGCCTGCAGAGCAAACGGGTCTACATGCCAAGTTTGGTAGCTCTAGCTCTTATAGTCTCCGAGATCTCGATGATTCTTCAGACGGACAGACGGACAGACAGACGGACATGTCTCAATCGACTCGGCTATTGATACTGATCAAGAATATATATACTTTATAGGGTCGGAGAAGCTTCCTTCTCCCTGTTACATACATTTTGGCGACTTTAATATACCATTTCATTCTACGAATGCATGGTATAAAAACCAACTGACACAGAGACTAAAAGGATTGATGTTAATTTTCAATTACTGCAGCAAAAGTCTAAAATCAACAATTCAAATATTTGGGCTATGCTGTCAATTTCAATAATCAAAATCGAGTTGAAAACACATTTCAGAGATGACAAATTTGCATTTTCATTAGCACATTTTGGGAACCAAATCAATGTTCATATTTATGATTGTGTCAAATGTCAAACTGCCAATTGTAATAAACGATTTAATCAATATAGATTATTATTATTTTTCGATATTTTTATATGTACATTTTCGACAAAGTTTTCGTACGGCAGCGCCGAAGAGTATGCAATGGATTTTCGTCGTCAAATATTTTGGCATAAAAGGAAATTGTTTTTGGCCTCTGCCTGCAATTTGACGTGTTTATTGTATGAACAACAAAAAAATATGGAAATTAAATTAATTGGCATTCAATTTAATGCCCTCGCAGAGGGTATAATAAAATTGGTCAGTGTATGTCTCTCGTTTTCCGGTAAATATACAAAACAGAAAGCTTGCGGCATTTGGTTTTTCCCCTTTAGTCTCACTAATTGCATGTTTGCAAAATTGTAGTTGTCTTGCATTCAATATATCGACCGCTTTCGCCTAGAAAGTGGCCTGCCTAAAATATTTTTAGTCCAAGATCATTAAAATCCGCCTATGGGAATAAAGGATCCAGCCCTGTTCTCTTGACAAAAGACAGGTCGTATGCATATACATAGGTTTATATACATACATACATATACATATATACATGAATGTATATTTCTATAGATTTATATATATTTCTATAGATTCATATACATATATGTATTTCTATATTTTTCTATAGATTTACACATATTTTTATAGATTCATATATATTTCTATAGACTCATATATATTTCTATAGATTCATATATACTTATATATATTTATATATATGTATATATTTATATATATATATTTATATATATAAATATTTATATATATATATTTATATACATATATTTCTATATATTCACTGATTTCAGCTTACCTGTATGTCCAGCAGCGAATTGCCAGCCGAATTCCAGAGGTCCGATCACGCCGACAGCCAAGCACCAACTGACCTCCCAGCTCCTTTTTAATGTTCTGGAGACATGTTAACTTTAACATTTCACTGTTAACTTTAACATTCCACTGTTAACTTTAACATTTCACTGTTAACTTTAACATTTCACTGTTAACTTTAACATTTCACTGTTAACTTTAACATTTCACTGTTAACTTTAACATTTCACTGTTAACTTTAACATTTCAATGTTAACATAAAAATGTTAAATTTGCAAAATTTAATTTTAAATTTAATTTTTCCGTTAATTTCAAATTTTTTCAGTTAAAATTTCAAATGTCCATTTAATTGGCACCTTAGCGTCAGTTGGCGGGATCGGACCTCTGGAATTCGGTTGTAAAGTTGCTTTTGGACAAACAGGTAAAGTGAAATCATTTGAAATTTATGTAAATCTTGAGAAATAAATATAAAACTATAGAAATTTATATAAATCTATAAAAATATATTCTAGATAACTATATGGAAATAAATATAATAAAAGAGAAAAGATCTGTGCCGTGTCGCATTAAACTATCGTGAACTGCGCTAAAATTCATGTTATATAATTTTCATACGATTTTGATCTAAATTATTTCATTCGACGGTGAATTTAATGCTGTTTATAGAAAATCGTAGCCTAGAATCATTTGTGTGTTGTAAAAGAGTGGAAAGACTCGTATCTAGGAACAAAAATTAAAATTTTAATTGACTCCAAAATAATATTTTGGGGACGAATTGGAAATTTCTGATATGGAATTTCCTTTAATTTTACTATGTCTATTGCATTGCCAATATATTTAAGATTTCTGGGAAGAAAACGGCTTAAGCTATCATCTCCATAATAATGACAATAAAATAAACATGCATACATATATACATATGTAAGCATAAAACAGAGCAAGATTTATGGACTTTGCCATTTAAGATAGATGATAGAGGCGAAAGACGGTTAGACTTGCCAAAATAATTATCCCTGTCAACTGCCGTTTTTTTGCTCATCAATAATAATTGATTCACATATACACCCACCTGATGTGCCAGAAACATTAAATTGATAATCCACCCTCAGAATTTCCATTTTATCCTCAAGAAGATTAATTATGTTGGATAAATTTTAAATGGACTAGATGCCTACATTTTATGAGAAACGAACACAGCAACTGAGACTGGTCAATAATGTTCTCGCTAGCTAGTTTGCCTCTTACCTCCTTCATCAATGTATCTTACAGAATATAATAGAATAGAATACTCAATAATCTTAATTGAAATCTAACCAATTTGGGCGAAATTCCCTTACAGGTAAAGGTAAGTAGTAAGTATTTGCAGTAAACCTATATACCTTAATATAATTAATAATTTGCTGCATTGTCTCAATCTCTTATCATTATATTTAGCTTGAACACTTACCGACGGGACTCTCTTCATTCCAAAATGAATCATCAAGTGTGTAATCAGCTTCTGCAAAAAGAGGAAGAAATGTTAATGTATACAAGTTTGAAGTGATCCAATTAAGAGATTTTATAAAAATTTGAGAATTTCGTCTATCTCTTGAGGTGAATAAAATCAGCTTAAGAAAGTTAACTAATTATTTCCAAAAATAAGTTTAACTTTAAGATGTATCACTGCAGAGGATGAGACAAAAATTGCTCAAAAGAAAGATATATATCTTACGAACTCAATCTCTTAACCTGTCTGAGCAAATAACTATATTTTTTTAATTTACTAACTATATCGGCGTTTAGTAAAAAATGCTAAGTAACTATCAGATAGAAATCCTATATCCTTAATTAAAATCTTAAGTCAATTTAGAGTAAATCTTTGAGAGTAATGCCAAGCATTTGCAAATTTAATTGGTATGAAAATTTGCTTTGAATTGTAGTGGATTTGAATTAATTTAATGCTGCTGCAGGATTTTAATCATAAATGTATAGGAACTAAGCTCAAAACCTTTCAATAAATAAATATATAAGTATATAGTTATATTATATTATATCTCAGATTTGCTCAGATTGGTATAATAATATATTTATTTTATAATTTTAAACTAGTTATACTAGATGATAGCAATGAAATATCTTCTCTCCTGTAGCTTAAGGCCCAGTAGCTACTATATCTAGTATTAAGGTTGGTTGTAATTTGTAATTACGCATAAATAAATAATAAATAAATAAACTTTTCTCCTAAACAATCTGCGATTTTTATATATCAGAATGGGAGCAAACCAAATTGATAGAAATCAATATTTTATCTATTTAACCAGCATGTAAAAATAAAATGTTATTAAACACTTTTGGTAAGTCCTTAAAAAGCACATAAATATCTAAAAAAAAAAGACATCACGCCGTGATAAATTTAAGAATGGCGACGATGGATTATATAGATTATAGAATAAAATCGACAAATATATCGATGCCTATTGAAAATTAAAGCATAGTCGTAAAGGACATGTTTTTTTCACAATCTAATTCAACTAACTTACAATAAGGAAGAATTGTTTGGAGACAGAAGACATTTCAAGAGTCAAAATTGCAGCTTTCTTCTTCAAACTTTTCATTCTTTCAGAGAATTCTAATGTTACTAAGGGAAAGGGCGCCTACTCGGTCATCAAAACTAATTTCTTTAAAGGATTTTGTTGCTAGTGATTTGTTAGCTCGATTCCGTTTCCTTTTTAATTATGTATTATTAAAATAAAAGGTACTTCGATTGTTCACTTTACTGCATTGCTGCTTTGTACAAAGATAGTGTTTCAGAATCCAAACGCTTTGCCGAGTTTCGTATGCGACGGTAAAGCGTAGGAATTCTAAAACGCTACAATGTTATGTATCTCTGAGACTGGAAACTTTTAGGAAACACGAAGGTGCGTTTTATTAATCTACAACTAGAAGTTAAACAGCCTGATTAATTAAGTTATATATATCTTTCTGTCATACTACTTGTCTTGAAGGCTCAAAAATTAACTAATTCGAATAATGAACAATATTCACGTGCACTAGAACTACATTTGATTGGAGCTTTGGGGCGACTTGGGTCGGGTACTTTGTACTTACCGCCAGCGGAGTGGACCAAGGTGCACAGCTGGGCTACCATCAGGATGAAGTATGCGATTGTTATGCACATGACGGCGGTTGAAATGATGATATGGGCGTTTTAGTACGATGATGGTTTGTCTTTTTCTCTCCTAGCCAGCCCAGTTTAATCCAGTTCAGTTCAGTCCTGTCCGGTCCGGTCTCGGGTGGTTCTCTATCTCACACTCGCCGATTGTCCACTCATGCAGTCGAATCTGAAGATGCTCTCAGATTACCATATGCTCTTTCTGCTTTTGTTGCCAACTTGTATCTGTGTTGTATCTGTTGTATTTGTTTCTGTAATTGTGTCTGCTTCTTTGTGGCCATTTGTGTTTTGAGCCGTGTCTCCGTGTCCGTGTCCGTGTCCCTCTAACTCACTCGACTTCTCTCTCCTCAGGCAATGTTGAATGGCAGTGGCAGGCGGACGTGGCTGGCCAGTGAGTCGAGACTGCTGCTGTAGGCGGAAAGGTCAATTTTGCTATGTGGCTTCATTTCACGTTTCACGACGCATTTTTACACTTTCTAACACTGGCTTAATTCCTTCACTGACTGTCGTATGGTTCTCACTTGTTATACACTTAATATTTGTATATTCAAAAAAAAAACAACAAAAAGCATGTGTAAAAAAAAGACGATATATACTGGATACAAATTACAGTGAAGTTTTTTTTTATCACTTTCACTCGCGGTTAGTTCACTTTCGACCAGCTAAAACCGTATCCGTATCCGAGCCCGAGTCCGTATCCGAGTCTCCTTTTGGAATTGATGAATGCTTTGATCCTATGGCGTTAAGCTGCAAATAAAAAACAAAAGAAAATTGTCTGTTAGAACTTTGTTTAAATATGTAAGTTCGTAATTCTTAATTAAATGTAGCAGAGAAATGTTGTATCGTTTATAGTCTTGAAATTTGGTCTTGATTTTAAATAATGTTGCACAAGCAAAACACTCTTCTTTTCTAATACACTTATGTGTGATGCCTTTTGGGTTCTCTAAGAATAATTGTACTCACAATTTAATGCGAAACTCGATTTGATTAAGTAAGTTTGATAAACGTTACGCATGCGCTCGAGATATTTGCCGAACGAATCATATAGTGAACCACAACTGACCCACTTGCACCGCTTGATCCAACTGCCCAGGTGAAAGGTACAAACTGGTTGATCGCCAGACCCAAAGACCCCCGAACTCGGTCCCGGACCCGGACCCCGGGCCTTTGCAGCGTCACTGATGCTCGCCAATTTGCACTAATTAGCCAAGGACAGTCATTAAGCGGACGCAGCGAAATTGCAGCAAGAAAATGCAATTACAAGACGAAACCGCTTAAATAATTAATATTAATTTGTGGTGCAACTGCGGTCACCCATTACAAGCGACTGCACTCTGACGGCTGATTACCGAATGAGCACGGGATGGAGAAGTCATTGCCAAGTGCCATAGATAACTGCATATGTACATACATACATACAAACACACAAACACACAAACTCACATAGACAAAAGCCGCCACACTGTGTGGTTTATTTCGACTACTTATGTTGCAGCATGGAGTAATCAAATTTCAAGTGTGTTTCGTTTCACAAAAATGGTGACTAAAGTTTTCAACATTTTCATCAAAGTTATAGCAAAATTTTCCACCATAAAAAAACACCTCACATAGTCAAGTTTAGAGTTGCGGTTTGTTATAAGTCTGAATTTCTAAAAATATTTGTTAACCTTTCTATGCACATACACTGCTATGCACTTGAATAGGGACAAGATTTTTTTTAAGCAATTTGGAACTTTTTAACAAAAAGAAACAATCTAAAAATGACTAAAATATTTGTTATCGCTTAGTGTTTCGATAAGCATAAAATATAAAGCGTTTTTTGTACTGGAATATGTTGTATTATAAATACTTCTGTATATAAGTATATTTTTGGGTACTTTTCGAAGTTTTCGTTGCCCTTCGCGCGTCCTAAATTGACATCAACTCATGCCTCTGTGAATATTCAAAAAGATATGGGGATATATTTTAATGCAACCCACTGTAATTTGCAACAAAGACCAATGTGATGGTGGGGAAAAACTTTTTGTGTTTCAAAAACTTTAACAATACACACAAAACTCAAAAAAAATTCGGTGAAAGGATAATGTATGAAATTTGAACAACAAATATTTTCTTCAAGCTGAAATGTATTTCACAATTATGCAAAGTGTCACTGCGACTGTGAAAAAACTGAAATTTGATCAATTTATGTACACTTTTTGCATTTAATCAAATTTTGCCTGTGACCATCAGCCAAAAAATAAGTAGGCACAGGAAGGAGGCTTTCATAATTCTAATTCATATGCAACTATGATTATATTATTTTATTTTGGGCATCAAATTTTTAATCACTCTAACATTTTCAAGCGTATAGATGACTCAAAAATATATAAATGTATTAAAAACAAATTTGTAATATATAAATGCGTAGCTATAATGCGTATTATGATTGGTTGCAAAACCATAGAATAGAGTCATATAATAAAAGAAAGGTAAACGAATTGAAAGCGACTCATCTAATGAGTTAACACATCCAGAAAACTGTCTCAAAGTGCTCCAGGAAGCTTCAAACTCTTGACTGGATGCTTCGAGGCTCTAGCAAACTGTCGCTAGCAAGCAAAGTAAGAGTATACTCTGCGATTGTCGTACCCACATTTGCATACGCTATTCCACTCTGGGGTTCAGCATCCGCAACTTCTATTAAAAAAGTCCAGACCATGCAGAATAGGGCGCTCCGTCGCATCACTGGAGCTGACTGGTATATCCGCAATTCGGTTATCCATCGAGACCTAGGCCTTCCTACAATTGCCGAGCTTATCGGTCGACATAGCTCGCGCTATGCTGATCGTCTCATAGCACACCCCAACCCACTGGCTAACGATTTGGCCATCAACAACTCCAGGCGAAGGCTCAAACGACTTCATCCTCTAGATGTGAGGGTTCAATCTCGTGCGCGAAATGCTCCATAAATTCAACACACAAGAATTATAATATAAAATAATGTACACCACTTTTATAATTACGCTCAATTATAAATTGTAAAACCTTAAGAATTAATTTTAACTTCGTTGTAAAAGCTGTCTGAAGCTGAAGCAACAATATGAAATAAATTGAATGAAAAAATGAGTTAACTATTACTAACTTATTCGTGTGGGTATACGAAAAAGAATAATGTCTAGTGAATTCTGAGTAAATAGCAATTTGCACCTCGGAAGCGCCACGATTTGATTGCCGTGTGCTCGACCAAGGCTAAACCGCACTGTCAATGACAGCGGCAGCCGGTGCGACAACCGCAGCCACACACGATAACTGAATGTGGCGAACACCAAGCCCCAGCCCATCCCATCCCCATCCGTAGCACCCATCGAGCGCGTCAAGCGTAAAACCAAGACCAACCCAAACGACATACGGTTGGACAATCACAATCAGAATGCTCTCCCAGCGACAGCGACACATCACGACCCTATACGGTTGGTGCTCCGGCTCTGGCTCTGGCTCCGGCTCAGGCTCATTGTTTCGCTGCATGTGTGGTGGGATGGGATGGGATGCGATGGGATGGGATGAGGCGTAGTCGTTTGGGCGTTGCATTGTGCAATAAACCGCAGCGATTCGTGATAAAGAGGTCGCGGGCCACCGATATTTTTCAATGTTTGGCGCTTATCTTAATCGCACAGGAAAAACCATCGCAACACAGTAGTCGCAGTCGCAGTCCCAATCCCAGTCCCAGTCGCTATGTAGTCGACAATGTTGCTAAAGTAAGCTCTGCTTTTTTTTGTATCGAATTCGCTGCGGTTTCAACAATGCGGTCGCCACTAAAAGTCACTACAGTCTATCATTCTAGACGTCCAGCGAGGCACCGAAAGCGTTGTCCACATTGGTTTGATTGGGTTTGGGTTAAACCTTATCGAAGTTGCTTGTGATCTGTTATACAAGAAACGAAATTCGATCCAACACAAGCCACAAGAAACAAGAAACTAATTAGAACTGATGGAAATCATGCAAAACAAATCTACGAATGGGTAATAATAATTGCATTTTCTATTCCTGTCGATCGGATAAAGTTGAACGAGTTTTTTTTTTTTTTGATTACCGAATGAGAGCCAAAGAGGGATACGTAAGTCGACAGCAAAATGAATTGGCCAAAACAAATACATATGTACTCTTGTTTCCAATAAAGAAAATATCGATTTCTATATATGTAACTCCAGTTAAGAGGCAAGAGCATCAGAGGCAGTTGCTTGGCAAACATCCATTTTGACGTGGTCGTTGAATTTCGGCTTCGCTTTCGGCATCGTCATTGCTTGAATCGGATCTGATGCTGCCCCAACCCCAGCCGAGTTCCCATCTTCTGCTGTTTCCCCCCTCCCCCCTCTCTTCATTTGCTTCTGTGTCCTGTGCTGATGCGGCGGCTTCAGTCAGTCAAAGTGCAAAGAAGACAAATGGAGACCACAGTTAGTTGTTGTTGTTGCTGTTGTTGCTGTTGCTGTTACACTGCGGATTCAAATTGCGCTTGTTTTTGCACTTTTTGGGTCATTGTTGCTAGAATGAACGGAGTTCAAAGCCCTGAAAATATCATTAACATTTTTGTACCCATTGTCGCCAGTGATGTTATCTAAGCTTCATTTCGTGTCCGTGTCCGTGTCCGTAGCCGTGTCTGTGTCCGAGTTCGAGTCCGAGTGCGAGTGCCAGTCCGGGTATGGGGACGGGTCCTGGTCCGTGTTCACTATGTGTGTTTGTGTGTGTGTGTGTGTGTGTGTCACTTCTATCGATTTTTGTAGAAAGAGAGCAAATGCGTGAAGTTATTGTATTCCACACTGTACTGCGGTCCTATTTACATACACATTTCTGTATCCAACCAAATATGCCAGTAGCTAAAATCCAAAGGCAATTGCTTATCCCATCTCCAAATTGCCGCACTGGACCAAACTGGTCGGACCGGGCCCAGCCCGGCCATCTTGCCCTACATCTGTTTCTCCCCCTGTCAGAGCCTCGGACTCAGACTGTGATGTTTGCATACAAAAACACTTGCCTTGACTCATAGAAAATACAAATAGTTGAGCAAAATTTCATAAATTACCACTCAAGAAATATACATATACAACATGTACATCGGCTTAGCTGTAGCTACTTAAAGCAAATGAGCTTTACGTATTCATATTCACATTTACATGTGAAATGAAGGCCAAGAATTTGCTTGGTTTATATTCCTTTCAATTAAATAATTATTTTCACTCGGTGAATGGATACTCTTGATATCCTTACCTTCGTAGATTATCCAAATAAACACAGAAATATTATTTCAATTAAAATAAGAAGATGTAGAAGATACCCCTGAGAGTAAGAAGAAAATTTCCTTAAGGACGATTAACTATTCTAAAGATGCCTACAATATTCTTCAAATAAACCTTATTATATACTAATCACTACGAAGTAATAGCTAAAAATATTCAACATCTCTGATTGTTTGCAATTGCCTTATATCTGATTTACTATACATATATCATCTGATTATTTGCGATGATTTTAATGGGAATGTATATGGGAATATATGTCAGTAAAATTTCACAGCAAATTAATAAAATATTGATAATGATACCAAATGAAGGATCTAATAAAATATATATTAAATGAACCTCCTAAACTGAATCTGTCTTACATTCTAGGAAACTTTTGCAACGATAAGTTTTGCTAAATCTGATTTCTTAGAAGTTTCTTTATAATATACTTTTTAAACAAGCAAATCGAAGCATATCTTCGCATATGGAAATTATTGAAATAAAACTAAAATCAATATAATAAAATGGGACATTTAGAAATTCATGGATTTCTAGTAATCGTTTCAATCTTTTTGAAATGGTAATTCAATTCAAATTTAAAAAGCAATATATTTGGAAAGATGAAAAAGTTTTTAGTGAAGCACATTTGATTCATAGAATATGTCTATATATACTTATTCCTTTTATGAATAAATTTGTATAACCGACAAATTTTTACAATTGCTTTACTAAAAAGTCACTTCGATTTAATTAATATCTGCAATAATTTTTAAAAAGGAAGAATAACGTGCTTTTTATCCTTTTTTGAACACAAACATTTGTAATGTGGTGAAAGCTAAATTTTAGGAAAAGTTTCAGCAACGATACGTATTTTTTAGTGCACCAAAAATATGTTTAAATTCTATTTAAGTGAATATAAATTGTGCCAATAAGGATTGACTTGTTCGTTGTGTGGATTAAGAATAAGTTTATTTTTGAATCAATTTATTTTGTTTGTGTTGTCTCAGCTTCAGACAGCTTTGAGAAAGTCGAAGGACCAAACAATAAATTAGGTTTTTCAAAGCAATCCTTGATTAAAATTCACACATAATACGAATCACCTACATATTGCATAGGGTAAACGATACATAATGAACGAAGCCAACTTATTCTTTGCCAAGTGTGGCCTTCTGACCTACGGTAATCGTAAACAAAACATTCGAAAGACTTATTTCGAATACGCAATCATGCACAACTGCCATGTGGTTGGCTCTATTTATGAATCACATTACGTAGATCACGTGCTTGGATTCGATTTGAGCAATGTTTGAGAATGTGTAGACGTGCATTATGCTGATAAAAAATTCGTATTACACAATTTCCATTCGAAATGGGCCCCACCTCACCTCACAAATGGAAGCTTGTACAAATATTACGTATACGACCCGTTGTGCCAATTGAATTTGTTTGGCACGGCATTTCAATTGGAAGACGAGAACTAAGCCGGGTGAAATTTGATTAACACTGAGACACTGAGAAAACACTATTATTCACATTTGGCAAGTTTTCCACTGACTATGTATATTTGGCTAGAATGGTAAATGTTTTCGCAGGACAAATGATATTTCGGTACGGCAAATGGTTTCGAGCCAAACCCAAAAATGTGGCAACACAAAATGTTGTTGAGGCAGAAGCAAAACAAGACGTGAACCCAAGAATGGCCTACCCTTACCGCAGCCGCTGTTTAAGAGTCCCAGCTACCGAAAAATCCCCGTCTCACCCGCCAATGCGTGCCGTGCATGCCATCGTCTCTTCATCCAGAGAGAGAGAGAGAATGAGAAGAAGGATGGAGGATGGAGTGAAGTGGACTGGTGAGAAGTGCGTACATACATTGCCAGCTTACTAACGATACCAGAGAGCAACCTATTCGATGCTCTCTCTCTCTCTCTCTCTCTATTTCTCTCTATTTCTCATTTCTCTGACCAGCGCAGCTTCCGAATATACTTTGCTCCCAGTCTGCTGCAGGCCAAGCCACTTGTGGGAAAAATTTCTAAGATATTGTGAGCCACACACAACGTTATAAGAAGCATAACTTAATAATTAAGACAAAAATAATACAACTGAAAAATGTAATGGCGGGTGGACCTGGGACCCAAAGAGATGCTGAGAATGCGGACCGACAGAACAGAATTGAACAGAACAGAATGCTCCAGTGCTAGTGCCAATGTGTGTAAAGGAATGCGAAGCAGCTCGTGCGAGCTATTGCCATTTCCATTTTTGTTTCCATTTCAGTTTCTGTATCGGAATTGTGTGCTGGTCATGCGCAGCCGGCGCACGACTTGCCAACACTCTGAACACTCTGAAAATGCAAAAATAATCTGAATCTGTCGGGCGCTTTGATAGAACTATAGATTTTTACACAAACATACAGATATATATATATATATTTATATATATATGTGTATGCTTACTATGTGCAAATCTATATGTATCTTTGGTAGAAACTATTCAGTATTATTTTAGAAGGATATTGTCGGACATCATTAAGTTTGCATTTGACATTAACATACTTCAACATACTTCACACACACACATACACCCACACACACTCACTCACCCACACACACACACACACACACACACACACACACACACACACACACACATACACATACATATCTATATATTTAGGTATGTACTGGCGTATGTACAAATATGTATGGGTACATACACACATCGTGAAAACATGCAACGCTTTTTGCCTTTTTGTTTGTTGACCCGAGGCTAAAGCATTCTTCTGTATGTGTGAGTACGCGAACATATGTGTGTGTGTGTGTGTGTGTGTGTGTGTGTGGGTGTGTGTACATACATACATGTGTATACACATAAATGTGAGTTAGCCAGATACATATTTAGATACTATTTAGTTAGATTGCTTTTTTTGTTACTTTACCTATGCATATGCAGCAATTTTTTGTATGTGGCATCCTTTCTTACAATATTAACTATTCAGATTAATTACTTTTATATTAATTTAAATTTTATTCACGTAGAATTAGATTTGCTTTTCGCTTGAACACTTTCTGTTGTTTCTCATTATTTTTTTTTGTTTTGTGGGGGGAAGGGGTGGTTGGTATTGGGGCAAAAACAGTAAAAAAAATTTGCAAAAAATCCTCAAAAAATATGATTTCTTCTCATTCTCATTGTGATTTACTTTTTATGGGGTTTTGTATTTATATTTGCATTTGCATTTCGTATCCGTTTTCCGAATGCCAAGATTATAGCCGATTGCTTTGCTTGGTTAGTGAATTGGTTAGTTGGTAAGGTTAGTTGGTTGGTTGGTTAACTGGTTGGTTTGTTTGTTTGTTTGTTTGTTGCTTGATTAATTACAAATTTCGTTTTTTTGTTTAATATGTTTGCATTGAACTTGATTTTCGTTTTGTTTTTCTTGTTTGCCGTTTTACGCGTGGCGCTTGCAATTAATTTGATTTGCGTTTTTCATTTGTTTCAAGAGTTGTTTTGCGTATAGGTTTTTTTTTTTTCTTTTTTTGGGGAGGGAAGATGACTGGTCGGACCGTCCCAGACACCGATATTCCGGATACCGACAGCTACTCCGCGATTCCGGCTCTGACTCCGATTTGAAGTTGTAAATCTCTGACTGCTACTCCCACAGCAGCAGCAGCAGCACCACTGATTGCGGCCGTTGACTGTTGTTGTGGTCTGGTCCTGGCCCTGATTCTTGTGCCCTGTAAGGCTCCTTGTACTGTACTGCTCAGAAGTAGTTGCCTGTTACTGTCGTCCCCGTGGCAATTGTTTGGTTACCACTTTCCGCGATTGCAAACAACGTTCTAAAGCGCTCGCCTACGTCTGCTGGTCTCGAGCACGATGCACGGTAGACACGCCAGTCCGATGGTTTTCGACGCAGACGCAGACACAGATAGGCGACATCGATGGTACAGCTCGGCTCGGCTCCACAGCCTGGGAGCCAGCATCAGAGACATCTCTCCCGCTCACTACGATTCGGATTCAGATTCAGATTCAGCCACAGCCCCAGCACATTTTGCTCTTGCTGGCGATGCTCTCTCTCTCTCTCTGTCTCGCGCTCGCTCGCAAACAGTTTCTTTGCTTTTTGATTCCACGTGTCGCGCCCAAAAATACCAACGGGAGGCGATAAAGGCGTCAGCATCCTCACAACAACAGCAACGAATTCAAGAAATGTACAAAAACAACAAAACACAAGAAACGGGCGATTTGTTTTTTTTTTCGTCCTCAACACCCTCCCCCTCCCCAACCGCCCCTCACAATACGAGTATGTGTCACTGTGACTGCAACCTCGTGTCTTGGCACGATGATATTACATTGCTTGCATTTATTGCTTGCAGTGGGAGCCTACAATATAGCATGGCAACAACAATACACTGCCTGGGTCGCCTGCTCAGACATTCACACATACTACACACACCACCCCGCAGCCCCCGCAGCCCCCGCAGCCCTCAACACCCCGCAATCCCCACAACCTATACACACACACACCCTTACACAATGCCATAGACATTGGGAATACAGTTTTGGGCGCCTCAACAGAGTTGAAATATATTCAGGCGTAGAAATTAAGTTGTTTTCGAGTTAATTTGAAAAGTTTACAAAAACTTTTAATTGGTTAGGTGCTGGTGGCTTTAGCCTTCGTTTTCGTTTTTTATTTCCAGAGGCCATTGTCTGCGAATAAAGAACAATTCGTCCATCGACATATTTCTTGTATAGACATACAAATCAACTCTCAAAAGTGTGTACTAATTTATGCACAAATACATACACACATACAAACACTTGTACATGTGTATAGGTACTTCATCTTTTAAATGGGATTAAGGTCGACTTAATTACCAAATCAATGTTATGCTATTTCTTTAAATTTAAGGTTTAATTTAAGGGTAGATATACACCTAGAATTTCAAAAATAATCTCCGGCTTCTAGACTAAACACAAAAGTTTTACAAATTTTCCCTGGAAAGAAGAAATATTTGTAGTCCCTTGCATAGGGCATTATTAAGCAGATCAATCAGATATATAACAGAAATTATAAATTGATCTGGCCATGTCTATTATAGACTCCAAAAGATTGCTCACAGAAATAACTAATTCGAATTAAGAAAACATTTGCATTATGAGTAACAGGAATAAAACGATCCCCCCAAAAGAAAAAAAAAAACAACAAAATAACAGCATCCATTGGAACGTTGGAAAAGTTTTTTTGTTTTCCAAGCAATGCCAACCAAGCTGGTTATTTATAGGCTATAAAAAAGTTTTCGACATGTTGCATCGATCGAACTATATCATAATTTGTATCGTTATTAAAATTATCAGTTGAATTAGAGCAAGATTGTTGGATTTTATACCCTTAGTACCTACATTAATTTTGGCCAGCAATTTTCAGCCAAAGTATTTCCGAGATGAGTTAATTTCAAAACAGACAGATGAAACACTTTTGTTATAGTTATTTGCAATAATTTTCTCATTACCATATTGTTGTTATTAAACACGATTACCCAGGATGGCTGGATTTTAATTTGATTATTTTCTTATCTTTTCTCACACGTCTTTCGTTTACAGCTTTTTGGAAGGAACTGAGTTTCAGAGTTGTCGCTTTCTATCGATATCAGCTTAAGGATAAGTGATATCGATATCAGTGCATTAGGGACCTTAGGACTATAAAATAGGGTTTTATATACATTAGGGGTATTATGTAGAGTAGAGGTATTATATACTACAATATGCATAGGTATTTTTTAATATTTAATAAAAATTGGTTTCTTCTTGGTATTGATCGGTTGTGTTTTTATTTGTTATTGCTGCTCCGCTAACAGGATTCGAGTTAAATAAATGTTAAAATGTAACAAGTGCATTCTCTGCCAAGTTATGGGAGTGTTCATTAGTTGTGCATAGTCGTGTTATTAAGTACAACAAATAATTATGCACAGTATATATGTACATTTGCTTTATTTTCTCTGTACATCTACAAATTTCTACAAAAATTACTTGCCTTAACAAGTATTTTTTGATATCTTAAGAATGTTTTCCCTGGAAAACGAACATTTCTGTTGACATTTAATGAATTGAGTTCCCAAAAAGGAAAACACATTTTCCAGCTAAACTGACTGTTGTTGTTGTTGTTGAGCGTCTCAGCTGCCACACGAAGATGAAAATATTAGTCAATCAGCAGGTCTATTCCCATTTCCGAAAATTTTTGCAAATGTTTTTGAGTGGAATGTCTATTATACATAATATTTTGAAACTCTATTTAATTGGATTCTTATGTTTGTTTAGATGAGTTTTCCATTCCCTCATAGAAACGATCGCTTGAACTGTGTGTCACCTCGATGAATACTCGGTTAATCACTAGGATCTGTAGTAAGTTCGTTAAGCCATGAAATGAAATGATTGAGAAAACTAAGAAAAGCGTTTGTCAGACTCAAAGCCCATAAATCAATTACATTAATTAGTGAATCTCAATACTTTATTCTGAATATTTGATCTAAATCTTTGACATTGTGTACATACATATGTATATATACGGGTCTAGCATTTCCACTTTCCCCAATGCCCAGATTCTCTCTGGGTCTCTCTTTGGACCCGCAAATATGAGCATACACACATATGTACTTATACATTTGTATGTGTGTGCGTGTGTGAATATGTATGTACATATCACCCCGCCAATACCTTGTACCCGCTCTAAGTGGTTAGAGTTGGCTTTGGCAGTTTGACAAAGTTTCGCAACAAGTAATTAAGACTCTGGGGCTAGGATGTGGCACGCGGCACCGACCAACTACACTGACTGGTCCGGTCCGCTTCGAAACTATGCTACACTTTTTGGTTTTCTATGTGTGTGTGTGTGTGAGGGTGTGTGGTAGTGGGTACACATGTATTACATGTGTATGCTTGTGTGTATGCGTGTCTATATACATGCATATTTTATTGCGAAACCTTTGAGGCATGCATAATTTACTATTGCTGCAAATGGTTGAGGGCGAGGGCGAACCACGGTGGTTGAGGGGATGCGGGGGGTGGCCAACCAGGGTAGCAATCAAATCAGAAATCAAAAATACCTACACAAAGACACACACAGCCATACATAGTCATGCATATATGTATGTACATACACAGTCAACCAATAATATCTTCGTACATCATCAAAAAACGAAAGAAAGAAAAAAAGCAAGAACTAACAACTGTTAATCATTGATTCACCGGGCTACCCAGTGATGTCATTTCAGCCATTTCCCTTTAGATCTGGCTTTTTTAAGTGTGAAAGTAGCGATAAGCGCGAATTCGGACTTTTTTAAAAATCAATTTGGCTTTTTTCTTTGAAAAGTGCAGAAGTTCCTTAAACAATACAATTTCTAACATGCACACAGGTCGTATGGGTATTGACATTACGTATACGACTAGTAATCAATCTTATATGGATTTAGTAGGTAGAAAGTAATACCAATCTGAAAAACAGTTTCTCAATAAAAGATAGAAACATTAAAACAAGGAACATTGCTTTGTTTTTGGCATCGCTGCCGGGGAAACACACATAGTCGCAACACCTGATCCTGAACTGACGCCCAATGGGTGCCAGTTGGCATTTGAGTTAGCTCTTTAGTGATTAACCTTCCCAGCCACGTACCCATGTGCCTTGGATTACCAAATTAAAACAGTTGGCAATAACTGTGCACAGTCATCGAACTAATCGAGCAATTTCAAAGGAACCAAATGCTGTACAAAGACACTGATGGCCCACTGTATGGCATATTTGGAGTCCGACTATAACTAAAAAGGCATCCGCTCATGTATCGTCATGGCAACAGAACTGAGCTGGGATTGAAATTTGCTTGAGATACTGAAAGTGGGTGTTGCGACATTTCCGAGTATGAGTTGTGCCAGGTGTCAAATACAACTGGGACGGATGGATGGATGGATGGATGGCGATGCTCCTCGCTTTCGCATTCGCATTCGCATTAAGCAGGTGCCAATATGGTTTTCTCTCTCTATCCATACAGCTGATGGCAAATAAATATGTGACTGGTCTATGTCTGTCTTCTAAGTGAGTGGAGTGGAGTGGAGTGTGTTGGGAAGGGAAGGGAAGTGGTAGCGGTGGCGGTGAAGACAGTGTTGCACGTAAGCAAACACGCTAACACGCACATACTGAGGCGACATGCTAGCATAAATTAATGGTAAGATAGTAAAACAGCAGCAGTGAGAGAACCAGCACCATCAGCCGTTTTAGTAACTGTTGAGTGGCGGTGTGCTCCCCCCTCCTACACACAATGAGTGGGGTGGTGAGTGGGGCCCGCTCTTGGCAAATGGACCACACCGTCGCCGTTCATTGCCTTTGTTGTGCGCACAAAAACACACGCAAACACCTGAACCTATGCTCGAATGTGTATGGGTGTTTTCTTTGTGCTTCATTTCCAAATTTACACAACATTGTAAACATAATGACGGAACGGGACGGGGTGGAGTGCGGTGGAGTGTGTGGGTTGTGATGAGGGGGGGGGCCAATACCTCTGACTGGCATCAGCTGCAAAAAGGGACCAAGAATCCATTTCATTCCATCTCCTTCACAGACTCTCTCTCTCTCTCACACACACACTCTCTCGCTGTGTGTGTGTGTGTGTGTTTGTATGTATTTCGCTGTAGGATTTTTTAGCAAACGATTGCGACAGCACAGCGGTGGTCGGTGGTAGCCGCAGCACCTGCTAGGAAGGCCAACGCCAACTATTGACACAGTGACACAATCAGACCACACAAATGGCAAACGACGACGATGATAATGACGACAACGACGAGAACGACAAGAACGACGAGAACGATTCTTATGCTCACATAGACATGCGCTCTTCGTGGAGCAAATTACGGCGACTGGGCGGCTGCCAGTTTGGCCCATGGTCCATGGTCCACGGACCATGTTTCTCTGGCTTACAAGCGCGAGAGCTATGCAAACAAACACACACCTTGTTCTTGCTCCCCAGCTGAATAAGTAGGACAACAATAAGAGCATCCTGCGCCAGAGAATCTGCGCATCGGAACCGATTCCCATTCCCATTCCCATTCCGAATCCGAATCCGAGTCGGAGGCTGTGAAGAGGCGTACATACGTTCCTGTGTGTGTGTGTGGAGGAAATATTTTTCACATTGCTTACTTTCTTGTAAGCTGGGAAATTTTCATGCAGAAGTTGGGCATTTTCCATCCAACAGTGTATAGGTATGTACCTACATAAAACATACATACATACATATATATATGTGTGTGTGTGTGTGTGTGTGTGTATGTAGATGTGTGAGATGTGTAAGTGGATGAGTGTAAGCATTGCTGCACACACACACTGCCAATGGTTGGTGTTGGTGTTGGTGTTGCTGCTGTTGCTGTTGCTGGTGGGGATAATGGGCAACAGAATGAGGCTGATGATGGAATAGTCTGATGCGAATGCTGGCAACGGGGAACGGAGAACAGAGAACGGGATGAGACAAGACGATGGCTGACTGGGACTGGTCTTGGGCTTGGGCTCGTGCCTGTGCCCGTTGCTGATGGCAACATGCATACCGCGTCACATGCTTGAAATATTTTTAGTTCTCTGTCACACAGGCAGACATCTGTTTCTGAAATGGTTTTCCAAGTCAACCCAAGTACTCGCATGACACTGGTTGACAACAGTTCCGTTCCTTTCTGTTTTGCAAGTAAATAAGAAACCTCCACGTAATTTGATGTCGCTGATTTTGCAGAAGAACACACAAAAATTATGAAACGAAACGAACTGAAATGAATTTCAGTTATAATCTAATGCCTAGTTATGAGAATCTCTCTTGCTACCGAGCTGGCGAGCTTCTTATTTTGCTCGACGCTTTTAGCAGACGTCATAATGGAAAGCTGCCTGTCCTCTGACTATATTTTTCACATCTAACGAACGAAAATTTTGCTGACTGTGGCTTTTATATTCATCGTGTTGATAATCCACCATGATGTGCCCCAATTGAGGTGCCAGCGCTTTGGCATGACTAGCTGCTTTTTTTTTCCTCCTTTTTTCTTTTTTTTTTTTTTTTTGTGATATTGACGTCCTTCAATCGATTTAGCGTTTACGTTTATTGTCATAATAATTTATCCGACGGCACAGAACCCAAAAATCATTGTAGCACACAAAAACGATCAATTGAACATGAAGATTTTTTCGAAAGTCTGCTCATCTGATTTGATTTCGCAAATTAATTGCACAAACACGTCAGAAAATGCAAATTTGGGTTAGATGAAATTTTTCTATAGCATACTTATCTGGGCGTGGGGTGAAAAATTTACAATCTTATCGGAGCTTGGGTAGAGACCCAGCACGAGTTGTGGGTCCTTTGAAACTAACAAAAATTGTATAAAGATAGAACGTTCATAGTCAGAACTTGAATGGAATTTTCATTTCATTCATTTTGAAAATGTTCATTTATACAATTTCCAAATGTATATAAAATGGTTTTCTAGAACTGCATCAACTTCGAAGTATTTAAGAAAACAAACAAGTTTTAAATTCTCTCATTTGTCGTATTGTCAGTTTTTGTTTTGAGGAATTAGTTGACCGATAGGTGCGCTAAAGTGTATACAACCCAGAAGCAGATATTTCAATTCTTGATATTTTAATGGAACTATTTCTTGCTTTCTGTGTAAATTTTGAAAACTTGAGATCTTGGTAAAAAAAATAAATTACTACAATATTTAATTATTAAATCTTTCTTCTCTACAGATACAGATATAGAGCGCGTTCATTAGCATTTTCATATGTTTATGCATACAACTGTTGAACTAGGAATGCATATATTCATGTGTGTGTGTGTGTGTGTGTGTGTGTGTGCGTGTTTGTGTGTGTGTGTTGGCAGCTGTGGGGTTTTGCACTTTTATCTAAATAGCGCGGCTAAGGCACCGGCACCGACACAGGGCCAGGCCGAGGCACAGGCCCAGTTTGTGTTCATATTTTGTGTGCCTCTGGCAGCTGCAAGAAGCGTAGACCTAGTTAATTAAAATCCACTTTGGAATATTTTAGAAGCCACTCAACTGTAAGCACTGCTTTTTGTGAGTGTGTGTGTGTGTGCTCATCCTTCGCGCTTTCAGCGCGCTTCCATTCTGTCTATTGGACATGGTCCCGGTTTCGGTCCAGCCCGACTCGGCCCGTCCCGTCCCGTTCTCTGGCCACTTAAAGGCCTCAACCGCAAGTGTCAAGTGCGACAACTGACAGCGGATATTAAAGGCAAACACAAATACAAAAACACGGCTTGCCGTGCTTCTTGCACACTCCCATCATCGCGTCATGGACATAGATATGGATGGTCCTGCGAGATGGATGGGGGAGCAACTGCGTACCGTTTCATTTACCGTTTATATTACGGACGAAACTTTTACTTCACCATCTTATGCCCATGGATTGCTTTTTGATTACACAACTACTGCGGCTATTCAACTTTCCAACACTTAAGCACCCAAGTGTCAATTCTAATTATTGTTACACAGAGACTCCACTCCTGGCAGGAGCACCTCGTCCATGACTTTGGAAACACTACTCAGAGGACAAAATGAACTTTTTTTGAGTCCCAAATGAAGTTCACAAATAATAATAAGAGCTTTCATTTTTTCTACTCGACCCACAAAAGAGGCTCGAAAAAGATATTCACTACAGTTTGTGAAGGAAAAATCATTTTATAAACCCGCTGAGGTAAAAATTCATTATTTAATTCAGTAGAATCTGTAGAAAACATTTATTCAGATTCAGATTCATTTTGATTCAGAGGAACATTTTGCACAATATAATATTGTATTTGTAATAATGCATCAATAGAAAAATATGTATTCAAAATGTATAGCTCATCATCAATTTGATACATTGAAATTCATACGATATTTGCCCATTTTAGAATATTTTTCTGCGTTTAAAAAATTGAATATCGTAATCACATGTAAAATGTGAATTTCTTTATCCTGGAAATTTTAATTTTCAGCGATATTTAAGTGTGAAATTTTCTTAATTAATGAGGTTAAGATGCTTCTGTACTTATTGAGAAGATTTTCCTACGAACTATTAACTTATGCTAAAGATATATCCCTCTAGCTACGCCGTAGAATCCCACCAGGTCTATGTGGGACCTTCAAGGCGAGGTCTTCTGCATTACCATAGAAAAATTCTAGTTTCATTATTTAATTCTTTTCTTTTTAGCCTATTTCATTGTTGTGACTCTTGAGAAACCTTAAGAAAAGAAATCCCAAAGCCTTGATTAAAGTATTTTGAAGTGTTAATTTGTGTGTATCAAGAAGTCTATGAGATTCCTCATTGATGCGGAAGTAAATGAACTGAAGGGAAGGGTCTTCTATCTGCATACATACATATTTTGCAAATAAAAACCGGCAAATTAATGTCTGAACCCATAAAGTATGCTTTATACAAACATATGAACACATAGATGTGTACATACATATGTAGTACAATATGTATTTGCCTTTCGATTTCACAAATTGGGCAAGAATTTTGTACCTAAGGCTCTTCTGGCGTTTGTTTAACATTCCATTTCAACTTTTGGAGGCAATGGTGCGAGATGCACGTGTGTGCTTTGAATCTAAATAAACATTGAGTCATCGTCGAGTCATGCCCACTCCCGCCCCCAGGTTCTTCATCCCATGCATATTCATTTGCACTCGAACGATAATAATAATAAGTTGTAAAAGTATGTAAATGCTCGGCAAACGAACCCAAAACGGAGTTGGTCCTAAAAATGGTATTCAAAATCTGACCTAAAAGACCTTAATTAAGATAGAAATAAAGTTGTTAAATTATGATTTAGTTCGCTTGTTTTGAAAGGCTTAAATAAGTCGAACACAAAGCCAAATCGGATAAACCGATCAAACTGTCATTTTGTCAATTTCTGTGTCATTTCGAATTGAAAGTTTTAGTTGTAATTGAATGCACTAGTTTCTATCCAGTTATTGTTGATAAACTTCGTTAATTAAGCTTACATATGTACGAGTGTGTGTGTACGAGTGTTCTTTTAATTTAAATTGAATGCTCGCATGAAGGGATGGCTTTAGGGGTGCCCCCCCCCCAACCGAACCCCAAACGCCACTCACATCGAAACAATCAAAAAGAACAAAAAACAATATCGACTGCATGTCTGCTTATATTTTCACAAATCAATTTGCCAATTAGTTGGCAATACCCGGCCGGCTCTGTTCTCAAACGAACTGGGCAGAGAGAGAGAGCAGAGTGAGTGGGTGGTGTGGGTGTTGCATCCCATTTGCAGCGCCATTCATTTTCGCCATCAAAATAAAGGGAAATTTGCAGGGTGTGCCTTGGCCCGCTGCACAGGCGGAGCATCCTTTGGCGGAGCATCCTGTCTTGTCGGCAATTGTAGATGCAGCCCAGAACCAATTTGTGGACACGCCAAACACACAATTGTCAATCGCACAATCACACAAAAAACAACAACAACAACAAAAATGGAGTGGAAATATCGCAAAGGATGCGTGAGTATTGTTCAGGGTCCAGGGAGAACAACAAAGCCGGTCTAATGAATTATTCAATTTGCTGCTGGGAGCGAGGCGCAAGCGCTGTCTAAATGGCATAGAACTAGAACGACCGAGGGGATAGGCGCCGGCGCCCAACATGGAATCAAACAAGTGCAGTCAGAGCCCGACCCAGAGAGGTTGCAGAAATGTTTCGAACGTCACCTAATTGAGCTACAGTTCCACAGCAGCGACATTGGCAGCTGCGTCGCGTCATGTTGCTATTTTCTAATAACCTTTCGCTAAATAAATATGTATGTACACACACACACACACACTTATAGAGTCCTTTGCCAAATGTCATGTCCTGGTGCTGCTTGGGTGGGGTTTGAGAGTCTTTTTCTTTTTTTTTTGATATTGCACACTGATTCATTCATATGCTCATTGCCATGAATGTGAGATGAGAAGCGGGTGGTGGGTGGTAAGTGGGTGATGGTCCTTCCAAGACATGCATTAATTATCTTGAAATAAACCAATCTTCATGCTACTCCACGCAATGGTGTCTGGTGGCCATGACTTTAATCAGAAATGAAGCATGATGAACACTTTTCAACTTTCAGCTATTTTGTTTTTTTTTTGTTTTGAGCATGAATATGCCAATTTGAACAACTGTGCGCTGCCAATGCTTGCTCTCTCTCCCGCTCTCTCTCTCCCGTTCTCTCTGTCGCTGACGTCATTGCTGGCATTGCCTGCCATGACGTTGCGCGGATGACAGCTTCAGCTTTACTGATTAACATCAATTGACAAGCTAACCTGATTGGTCGCTTAAGTAAAGCATGCCTTTTCCATGGCCATGGATGCGATGCGATGCTCCAGAAATGACCTAATTAATATCCGTTCCTATCCTTTTGCCAACTACTTCAACAAGTTGATGAATAACTTCAGGATAAGTGACATCAATGGGCTTTCAGTTATTTTATCAATATGTAGGTCATGACTTGCGACTACATTAACATTGGATTCAAGATACACTTTATGCAGTGGCTGGCATGGCATGGCATGGCAGTTGACACATTTCTCAAAGGAAATCCCATTGAATGTCAATTACAAAGTCCTTTCAAATTTGTATCCTTATGGGAAGAAATAGCCAAGTCCAGTGAAAGATACATCGAGATGGACCACGAAAATGAACGACCTAGCTTTAAATCTACTGGATGACTCAACGACAGTTAAAGTTACAATAATTAAGCAACTGAAATAAATTATATAATAGATAGCATCATTGGATCCTGTCTATTTATGTTAATTATTTTATTCTTATGCAATTCGCTTATTGTCCGTTTTTGTTAGAACAGATTGGAAATATAAAAATTCAAAAAATGATAACCATCAGCTATGAAATGGTCTGTTGGTGCACTTATTAAATAAGGATCATTCATTTAAATAAATAATCTAAGTGGGCTAGATAGTAGCAGTTGATTTTCTATAACATTTTTGGGTGTATCTTTTACTCCAAGATCCCAAATGATATTTAATTGGACCGATTAATATGGTATATATATCGAATAGTCTCCCCTCTTTTTTCTTCTAATAGAATTTCTGATACTTACCTGATTAATTTGTTTTATTTTAGTCACTGCCTATTTTTGTTAAAACATTTTTGTTCAGGGTCAAACGGAAAATTGCATTATACATAGATAGACAACTGCACTTTGATGTATAGTAAATTACTAATTACTAATTAGTGCAGAGATTTGATTCACCTGCGCACGTTCATTTAAATGAGCAACTGACGTGATCGAAATTAAAATTTTAATGAAATAAGCTCAATGTGCTCAAAACAGCTGTTTCTAAAAGGAGCTTTTGGCGCTTGCTCGAGGAATCAAGCTTGTAATATTCGAGCACCTGTTCCCATCTAACATGGTGACTAAAAAATATTAAACCACTTAGATAATATCTCACCACTTCCGGCCATTTGAACCTCAACGGCAAATGTAACAAGTAAATGGGCTTTTAGCTTTTCTTTTAAATGAATAACTTACTGGGGATATCCACCAGCTATTCAATTGCCAAAAATAAGCAACTTTGAAGCTTAAAAAGCGCGACTGTGTGTCAATCATAAAAAGGTTCACACGTGCCAAAAGCACATGGCAGCTTTCGTGATTGTATCAAGAGGCACCTGACTTCCGCAAAAAGCTTGGTAGTCAAGAATTAACTAATTTGGCTATTAACAAATAGGGGTTTTCAGGATCAGCACACGATCATTCAGCGAGATTTGCCCCTATTTTTGTTTTAGACTTTCTACCAATATTACTTCTTGTCCTTATTCTTATTAACTCCTTTCTCTATCCAAAAAAAAATGATGAAAATCGTATTAAAGATTTTCAACTTATGGCTAAGTAGTCAAGTGAACCCTTCAAGAATACTTATTTTGGGGGATCTTGGAAGAAGATCTTTAAAGGTAAGACCATGTCTACCATATAACTCTCCACAATAGAAATTAATAGAAAATATCGAAAACAAAATGCTTCTTTTTAGATCTAAATGTTTTCAGCCATAATTTCTCAGTCCAAACTGTAGCATACTTTTGAGCTAAAGCTAAAGAATTAAGTTATTGCTATAATATAATAATATATAAATTGAAAGTAAACATTTAACATATTTCGATTTAGTGTCTTAAACTGAAGTTAAGTGAAAGCTCTCATGTTTTTTTTTTGTTTGAAATGCAATGCGTAACGGTTAAAGCATTGCATAGCGAACCGAAATAAGCGAAGTTATTCTCATGTACTCAGAGTCATGCTCAGCGGCATGCGCTCTGGTTCTGCTATGACCAACGACTTCTGCACTCGTTGGTTAGCTCTTCAACCATGTGTTTTTTGTATCGTCGTCCTCGTTCCCGAGCTCCCGATGTCCCTATCTATGTCCCGAGCTCCCGATGTCCCGAGTTCGCCAAGTTCGTTACGCATTTCGTTACTCAAAGACAATATATACAATGACAGTGGTGTCTAGCTGAGCAACGAGGACACGGGACCACCAGTCGCATAGTCAAGCGCAGCAGCCACAGTCGCATATATTGCAAGGCTTCACTCCGCGATTTTTGAGCTTGAAGCATCAAACGTGCCCTGATTTAACTTGCTCCGGTTTGGGGCACACGCGTGTGGAATGGTAAAGTAAAATTCACAAAAAAAAAAAAAAAACAAAAACAAAAAGGAAAACAAATCCAAAAAAGAAAAGAAAAATAACCACCACAACAACAACAACAACAACAAAAACGTGCTAAATTAGGGATAACAATTTTTTTTCTAGTAAGTCGCAAAGTGGTCAGTTTTATTGGCATAGTCCTTGCAAAAGTCAAAAGAAAAATTGTCACTACATACGTACATATATCTATATAGATATATATATATATATATATGACTGTATGTATTTATGTATGTATTATATATGCATATGTGCATAACTTGCCTCATGTATATATGTACATACATGCTCCGAAAGTTTATACATACATCTACAACTTACATTTGTACATATATTGCGGAAGTCGCAAACCTCATTTCATTCGCTGGAACACTTGGATGCAGCATTCCGCCCAGATTTAATCATAAGAATTCATACAAAACGCGTACAATTCGAAAGCAAAAGCAAAATTAAAACAACCAAAAAGAAAAGCGCCTGTTTGTGTGATGTACGTGCATACATAACACCGATGTAATACTTACTATTGGCCAGGAAATACATATGAAAAAGTGCGGCAAACAAAAGCAATTGAACGGCAAAGAAGTCATCAAACAAAATACCAATTCGTGCACGCAAAAACTACGTATAAAGTAAAGTAAATCAGTGTCATAACGAGGCTTCAACAAGGCTTACACAAGGCACGTGTCTGAGAGCTTTATAATCTGTTATATATCACTATTTATACAATAAACAACAACATAACAATCTATTCCCCAGGACCTCTAGCGACCCAGAGGCTACATTCGCTATTAAATAGTCCATTATATAGTAAATTTTGAGTATTTAACTTATCTTGGAACACATTCGCATTTGCACATCATTCCACAAAATAAACAACTGTCAAAATTCCCAATTTTTTTCTATTACATTTTTTGTTTTTGCAGTAAAACTTTCTTTTTCGATTCAGGTCACTTACGTCGTGAAGCAATTTCCGGCCATTCCGCCACACCCCTTTTTTTTGAAGACACAAAATAATTCTTGCTCAATGCAAAAGAGAGTTGTAGTTAGTTTGTTCAACATTCAAATATCAATGTATTGATCGAGTAAAGTTTATTCATTTATTAATCGATTTAGAACGATCGCTCGATAACTTTATTTGGTTTCTTAAGCAAACACTTCTCGATTCTTTTCGGATTAGAGACAAAGAATTATTTACAAAACAAATTAAATGATTTGAATGAGAAGCCGAACTAGTTCGCATGAATAAGTCAGCTGGCACAACATTTAAACGAAACAAATCTATTTCGAATGGATTCATTTTATTTCATTTTATGTTGTAAGTGGAGACTTATGTCAAATTCAGATCTACAGATCTTTTCAACAAACTTAGCTTCCCATGGAATGATCGGTTCTTATGGGAAAATAATATTAAAATTCATACTATATGACAATAGAAAGATAAAGACCAACAACCACATTCAAGTGGGAATAAATCGTAGGTGAATTGCTCACTAGTGTGAGCGAGATGGACTACAATCTAGATGGTGTAAGAGGCAAAGAGACAGAGAGGACTTAAGTGATTCTTTTAGGATGATTTTTTTATATGAGCGATCGATCGTATCATATATAGATTAATATACTCTTGTAGCTACATAATTTGGTTCTGATTTATATAAAAGGCGCTAAAATGTATATCAATCGAGTATGTCGTTTGATTACTTAGTAATAACCTATCGAAATTGATATTTTAATAATCGGTTGACGTTGAGGAAGGAACTGACATAATTCAAAAGATACTGATCGGCCACATTATACATAAAATTGATTTTTGTTGTCTTTTTGCAAGTGTTTAGGGATTATAGAGTTTACCTACTAAAACTTTAATGCTCACTTTTAGAGTATAGAAATGGACAGCCCTTGGGTCTAGTGGCAAAACAATTTTGCCCTCAACGGAATGGACGGTCATTGAACTGGCAATTTTAAAAAATCAATTGTAGACTTTTGTACCTCTATACCCACATATATATGCATATGTTTTTATATACATCCTGTTGAAGTTTTTGTCGTGCATAATAGTAATCATTTGATTGTGGTTTCTGTCTTTTTAGAAAGCTCCAAACTGGCACATCAATTTTGGTTTTCTTACCCGCCACCGGGCGCTGGCGGAGGTTCTTCTAGTAAGTTGCATGTTATATACCTATGTATATATATATATATGTATGTATTTATATATGTATGTATGTATATGTATGTATGTATGTGTGTACCGTACCGTATAATGAAAATCGAGACTGACTAGTTGTTTATCCATCTACATTTGAATGTATTTTGTTATTACCTTTGGTTTCTTGCATTAGAGGCAAATCACATCTCACTTAGGTGACCAAAGTGGCACCAGCAGTTCGTAGGGTAAGGGATAATACTTTTGTAAATTTTAAGTATCTCTCTCTAAGAAACTTGGCCTACAGCCAATAACATACACATTTGCATACAAAAAAAGAAGAGAACAAATTAAATAATAATCAACTGCTGCGGCTCCTGTTGGCCAATGTAATGACCGTATCCTCCTTTGTTCCATTCGAATTTGAATCTAAGTGATTGATTTTAATGGTTATGTCACTCTAGGTAAAGAATTTCTATTACATTTGGTCAATAACTTACGATATAAGTAGATCTATATATATTCTATATGTTTATGTCGGTATCTTTTTTTAATTGTCTAGATATTTTGAATGTTCTTTCTCTAATAATAAGTGATTATTCGTTGTTAGAAGATGAATTATATTCTTGAATACTATCTGTAAATTGATTTCGTTTACGTATTTATAACTTATTAGTTATCAGTATTTATCGATTCTAGAACTAGACTTAATTATACTCACTCAAAGACACGATAAAATGGAGCAAATATTTACGAGGAATACACACGATTAGTCCAAATACGAGAAGGAAATCTAAATTGGGATATAATTCCAAGTATTCTATATACAATCAACTGAAATAAGTTCAGGCTTTATGGATCACGTTTTTTTGTTTTTTCAATTATTATTATAGGATCGAATTTAAGAAGAAGAATTGTAGGGTTATATAAGTATGTATACATACGTATTGCTAGTCGCTTAGATTAAGTTTGCCGGAATACCCTACAGTACCCACTAATAATTCCAGATATATATTATTTCTTTCCTCTTTTCCTCCTTCCGATAAAAATCAACTAATGTAAGGCGTACAATTTCTATAAAACGGTATAATTAGTAAATATATCCGAATATGTCCGGTGAACAGAACTGAAAGGTGTCCACACACACACACTCCACACTCACACACACACACACAAACACACAGTGCATTCTGTAATTTGAAGATCGGATATCTAAGTATCTTCATCTCTATCCGTGAGAGTGCGCGTTCTGTTCCATCTCTGTCGATGTTATTGTTAGTTTTTACTTAATTATCATACAATCGACACACACCACCGACAACAACAACTCCAACAACAACAAACAACAATAAGAACAACAACAACAACAAATACATACACTTGGAGGTAAGAAGTAAGTCTCATACTCTTTCTCTATCTCTCTATATCTTTCTCTGGTCTCTTGTAGTGTATCATTCCCATATACTTAGTTTATAATATTTAGCTATTCGGTTATGCAATTGATTATGTATATAATTTCAGATTATTTCGGCTTGTAGAAGGCTGGTGTTTGAGAAACGACAATTATGTATATATGCAAAATACATAAATATCATTGATGCATCCAAAAAAAAAAATACATAAAACAAATCAATTAAAGCTAGTGTATTGCCTTCACAGAAGAAGAATCCATCAAACAATTAGCTCATATGTATATACTTAGTTAACAATATTAATAATAATAATAATCTTATCACACTCCGAAACGGAGACTACATACATATATAGTACAGTCATGCATTGAATAGAGTTCCCAGACTTCTTGAATTTTTGATACATCTACAGTGGTGGTCACGCAGTTAACACGTTAATTTTGAGAATTATATTTGACTCCCAAATAATTTTGTGGCTTATAAATAGATGCAAACATCACGAATTTCGGAGAAGAATTGCAAATTTCTTGAACGTAATTTTTCTTAGAGCTAAAACTTCTTCAAAGTGCTTAAAGCTATGTCAAAAAAATTTAAAAATTTTGAAAACATCGTGTTTAATATTCAATAATAAAGCTAAGAATACAAAATTCACGTTTCATCATCTCAATACAATGACTAATACAAATTCGAAAAAATCACACCATTATTTAAGAGTCTAGAATATCAAAATGGACATTAACTACATGACCTGTGCTGTATATGTTAAAAGAACAAAAGCGAAATGCCGTTTTTTCTATCAGCCTAACGGCCCACGATTCACATTTCACATTTCAGTCGCTTTAGCGATGTTTCCAAGTAATTTATGTCAATATATCCGATTATTGAACTGCCATCTAGATACATAGATAGATGAACAATCATTGTTGGCCAGAATGTGTGTGTTTTGTTCTTCGGATGGGATGTATGTATAGTATGGTGAGAGGGGTGTGAGGAAGGGGGAGAATGCGTCAGAATGCGCTTGAATACGTTTTAAGCTTTGCAATATTTAAATAACCCTCAACTCACTCCTCCCGCTTCTCACCACATTCCGTTCCGGGTATCGGCAGAAATCGCAAATGGCGTAACCATTGCCAAACGCCACCTGTACTGTTTATATACATGAACACACTCACACACACACACACATACACACACACATGTACATTTATATATGTATATATGTACGTATGTAGATGTATTTGTATGTGTATTTATTTGCCTTCATTTTACCTTCAATGTCAATGTTATCTGCGCAGTTTTACAAACGCGATTGGCAACTAAGTATATGTATATAAAAACTATGTTTGTTTTGCTCGCCAGTGCCAGGTAGTGCCATTTGCATTTGCAACCTGAGTGGCAACAATGATTTTTTGCAAACACAATGAGCGTGTAATTATAAGCACGTAGTGTATGTACATACATGTCCATGTCACCACCGCGGAAACTGAACAGATACTTAATGGCTGTGCGTGGACGCCGCCAAGAGCAGGAGTCATGCGAGCGTAAGTAAAAAGTAAGCGTTCGGCAAATCATTTTCCCCTCTAGGCGCAACAGCGTATCGTAATAATCCAATTTCTTTCCGGTGACGGTCGACAAATGCGTACACACTAAACTACACTCTTGAATACACAGTCTTGTGCCAATGAAACTCTAAAAAAAAAAATCAAAAAAAAAAAATAAATATACGTACATCTAAATATGAGATTTGGTTATTACTTTGCATGGGCGTAGCCAGGATCTTACACATGGGAAGGCAAGAACCCTGCTCAAAAATGTGACAAATATAAATTACAAAAGTCTCTAGGGATTGTCATTTGGTTTCCTTTCTGTACTTTGTTTGTTTTTTTTTTTTTGTTAATTTTTACGTGCATTCCATTAAATGTTAGTAATAATAATAATAATAATAGAAAAAAAAAACGGAAACAAATGCTGTAAAACTTTTCATAAAAACCATTTAAACACGAAATACAAAAGCGAATGCATTGTGAGAAACGAATGAAACAGATTGATTAGAAGTAATCATTAACTTTAACTGTTAAATTAATAACTACTTAATACTTGAAGCGCTTCTAAAACTACGATAAAGTTCCTTAGTGTTTTTTTTTTTTTGTAAAAGGAAGAATTGGTTTGCTTGGGTGAGGGTGAGTGCTCGTTTTGTCACCAACGCCCGCCCGCCCACCTCGCTACGCCCATTATCATTTACTGAGATGATATATACATACATATTTATAATATGTTAGTTATACCGATTGCAAATTAGTGTTATTTGTAGTGGTTTTATTTTTCGGTTTGATAGTGAATTATTATTTAGTAATTGCTTCTTAATTCAAGAGCATGTCGTAATTTCATAAAACAAATAAAAACTAAAATACTACCAAATCTATTCCTAGATGGATGTTTTTTGGGTGTATTTTGGTTTTTGTTAGTTTCTGTAGTTGCATGTCAGACGTGTGAGAGACGACTTATCGTTAGAGCAATTGATCAATAATGTGAACAAATTCGACTTTGTTTTTTTGGTATCCTTACAAATCTTTCTGCAGACAGCAAAACATCCCAAACCGACGAGGAAAAACAACGCGATCGACAGCGCAACGAGCGTGAAGCCAAAAAGGAAGAGCAGGACGCCATTAACTATAAGGTGAGTGTGGCTGCGTGTGCGTCAGCATTCAGCTGCGTCGCCAGTAAAACTCTGGAGTATCTATGTACTGCGTAACGCGTTTCAACTGCAAACATAACCGATTAGCAAAACGCTTAAGAAGTAAGCCCCAATATCGATTCGCGGTTGAGAAACATGCCAGCATAATATCGTATATACACTAATTTATAGTAAGAATGCATTTTGCAACAATTGCATGTAAACAGCGCGACAAGGAGCAACGGGAGGCACGTTTGCTGGACTTTGAAATCCGACGCCAGCAGAAGCGTGAGGAGCAGAATCAGCAGCGACAGCAGCAACAGCAGTTATGCCATCAGCAGCAGCAGCAACAGCAACAACAGCAACAGCAGCAACAACCAAGTGAAAAAAGTCCGCCCACAACATCAACAACATCGACGCAACAGCAGCAACAGCAACAGCAGCAACATCTACGACAGACACCAACACCACACACACAGAGTGGCAGCGGCAGTGCGAATACAAACACACCTGTCACACCCAAACTACAAACACCGCCACCAGCAATCGATCGGTCCATTCCACCCGCCTTTCGCAGTCGCTCCATCGAACGTGAGATTCTGTACGAGCGCAAACGCTTCTCCACGGTGGAAACAGCTGAAATAAAGGTTTGTTGTATCTTCTAAGAAAACGCATCAATCAAATGGTTTTCTTTTATAATAATTCAACCCTATCTCTGTCTCCTCTCTCCTTCTCTCTTCTTAGGAACACGAAAGCCCGGCGTCAACGCATCATATTTTTGGCGAAACGGGAACTTTGTCTGTAGCAACGGCGGGCCCGCCAGCAACAGCTGCAGCTGCTACAGCTGCTATAATACCGATACTACCGTTGGGAGTTGCCACCCTCCGCGATGATTCTACGGAGTCCGAACAGTCCGTGACCTGTACACAAAACCAATTGGATGCCTATCATCGCATTATGTAAGTTGCATAAAAACCAAACCAAAAAAAAAATACTAAGCAAAATACCAAAAAAAATATTTCACTAGTTCCTATGACAGCTATGGAGATACTTATTTGTAGAATAAGATTGGGGAGTTCTGAGGCAGGATATTTCCACCCATATTTTACATGTTTTCTCAATGAAATCTTACTTTTCAGATAACTTTAAGTTTTGTGGGATATTTTTATTACTTTCCTTTTTGCATGAACAATATATACGATTTGGGGAATTTGTGAGATACAAATTTATAATGCGGTAAGCCATGTTTCTTAAAATGATATTATTTTTATGATTTTCCATATTATTATTTACAATCATTTGAATATTTATTGAATTTAAGTAAACAACTCTGGATTTTGTGATAATCCTATTGACTATATAATTTTATGTATCAAATTGGGCTAAAAATCTGATATAGTCTTGATCTGCACTATGAGTCTAACTCGTAAGATCTTCATCTATTGATCCTAATCAAAAATATATATACTGTAGCATACATTTTGGCGACCTTAATATACTCCGTCACCCCGTACGAATAAAGGGAAAGAAAATCTGCAAGAATTCGAGTACATTGCCAGATGAAAATCTGTTCGCGGCTTATACAATATATTTAAAATAAAGACTTTATTCTGAAGCACTGGCTCGATCGATTGATATCAATTCAATCGAGGTTTATTGGCTCTATATATTTAATTATCAGTCGGTTTTTGCCTTTGGCTTCTGTCAGTGTGAGCTTTTGATTGCAATGCAATAAGCTTTTTAGTAGCTTTTGCAATGCGGATGCACAACCAACATAAATACAAATAAATGTTACACATACATACATATGTACACACGTATGAATAACATAAAAAATGGGCAAATAATTTATTTACATTTTTGTTTTGATAACATACTTTCGAACGGATGTTCACATGCTCAGATGTCTATAATCTCGACTCATTCTCACTTTGAAGTCTATTATGGTAGCCTGAATTTTCCAATTCGCTTTTGCTGAGATACGCCCAAAATGTAACGGGTTTATTTATAATTTCTCCCATGGGGGTTACGCTTACCAGCTCAGTGCATACGTGGCACAAAATTTACACTACCCCTACAACTCCTTCCACTACCCACTCCCACTCCCACTCCCTAGCCAACAAACCAAACATAAGGGAGCTTTGCATCTTAAATGCGCAAATATAGCCATTAACCGAGTTTTACCCATAGGATATAAAGGCATATTAAAGTCCCTACAATGTATGTAGGTACCAGAGAGAGAGAGAGAGACGATTAAATTGAGCAATTTTATTGTCAATATGCGAATTGTAAGCACCCATAACAGTATCAGAAGTAAACATTTTCAAATATTACTCATACGCCACCGAAAACATAATATGAAAAGTTACGATCTACAAAACTTGGGCAAAACTCTAGAACTAATTAGCTGTAGCTATCCGACTCCGCCCTACTGGCTACTACTTTGTGGCTATAACAACTGATGACTCCCTCTTGATGATATTTTCAGGGGAAACCCATGGTTAACGAGTTCACAAAATTGATTTTACGTCAAATGGACAGATATGTGTAGCTCAATTACTTTGATGGGTGTAATCGTATATTATCTGGAATTAAACAGTTTTCTTTTTGTACATAATTCGATTTGATTTAACTTGACTACTTATAATTATCGTCGATTTACTGGAACAGTGTTCCACTTTCGACATATGGTTTATGCAAGAATGTCAATCAGGGTGTTTCATTACTATTTGATTGATATTGATTGTTATTTAGTGTTTATTATTGCTAAATAATGCACCGAATCCACCCAATTTTGACACACATATGTTCTTCATATTGCAATTCCCATACCAAATTATTTATAGAGTAGAATGCATTGGGTTCGAAGTGCAAAAACTTTGATTCGACCTTACGTAACCCATAAAAGAACTAGATAACGGGCACTGATATTTGATGAGTTACATAACTGATATGCAAAAATCGTCATCAGAAATGTAATCGAAATGATAGCTATTCGTTACTGTTGCGCGCATACCCTGTATGCAAGTGCATTAGTTAGTTAGTGTTGTCCTTGCACCGTTAGGATTCACATTACTCGCACATATGTACATACATATTGTATGTGTGTGTGTGACATATTTGATGCATGTATGAATAATGTATACTGTGCATACATTCATACATACATCCGTTTAATGTAAATAGATAGGCGAGCACAAGCAACCGGCAGTTAGCCAATTTGCAGCCAAAGTGGTGGGCTGGCTGATGGTAGTGGTGATGGTGGTGGTGGCCTTTCAAAGTGGGACACGTGCGACTCAAATTCACCACAAAAACAGAGAGCCGGAGCCCGAAAAGTTTACTTGATGCGAATTTTAACTGCGCGCGCTCACTCGTCTCTCTCTCTCTCTCTCTCTCTTTCTTTCTTTTTGTTGGCTCGGCCTGGGCACACGAACAAATTTGATACCCTTTCAAAGAGTAGGTAGGTACATTCCCATCTAACTTGCAAAATACTAAAACTAAAACTCAAAAAGAGTCCTAATGGGAATTATTTGATTTGAAACGAGTGAAAATTACTTACATTAGTAAATGATGATAATCACGATTTCAAGTGTTGGAAACAATGTAGGGTATTAGAGGTGCTGTTTCATTTCCACGTATTTAACTTGGTTTCCGTTCTTTGCCGTTATAGTTTAAATAACACGTGCATCTGCCGTTGTCATTTCGGTGGCCGCATCGTGCCACTCGTCATGGCACTGAAGCTTTAGCTTTCTATTTTCGCGCAAATGCTTTCTCATTCGTACTGTTTTCTTTCGAAGTGACGTCGTTGTATCAAAAAGAAAAACACAAAAACACAAAAACACAAAAAACACCAACAAAAACGGCCAACAGTTCGTATTCGCAATTTTCGTTTCTTTTCCCCACTTCTTCTTCTTCGTCGTCGTCTTCTTCTTCTTGTTCGTTTTCTGTTCGCTGTGTGTTTTTTTTCTTCTTGCCTTTTGCTGTTTTCAATTCCGACGAAGAGGCCAAAAAATTTCTTGTTTTGACTTCATTGTGGTGTTACGTGTTCCGCGTGTCAGACGACGCGTCGCGCGCGTGTTAGGCGGCGAATATTGAACGAAATTATAAATAATATTAATCGAACATCAAATTTGTATAAATCTCTATAAATGTAATAGAAATATTCTCTCATATATACTTACACCCATCACATTCACAAACATACATATTTCGAATACTTTATATTCACATATGTTTAAATTGAATTTCGAAAAATGAAAATTGATATTTTCAATATGGTAGAATTAGTGTTTTTGAGTGCTCTTAATATGGCAGCGACAAAAAGTGCGTTAAATAATCGTTGGAAGTGGGCCTACTAATGTCCGTTCCTTGGCTCTTAAGTCGGCCTAAGCAAACAAATTAGTTCCACCCTCCCCACCCCCCTTCCAATTCCCATTCCCATTACCGTTCCATTGGCCACACTCTGATTGCTGCAATTACAAAATCCGCTCAAGCAACTGTTACTGTTATTATAATCGAGGCTGGAGTTGAACATGCACTGTAAAATATATATGTACATAGCTAATACCTTATTTATAGGTATATATATATATATATATATGGAAAGCATCGTGCCATCGAGCCATAGCTTTAGTGTCTCTGGTGTGCAAACAGAATTTCGCTGAAATCCAATCTAAATAGTGTGAATTCTTAGTGGTTTAATCCTTGATATTCGGTGTTTATTTTTTTTTTTTTGCTTTGTGTATATGTTTTTGTAAATAAAACTTAATGAAAGTCTAATATCAAAGGCAATAAGCTCCACAAATATTCAAAAAGAAAAACCAACTTTCCAAAAGTTTTTACTATAAAAGAACCGCAACATCATGTTCATTGAGTCACGAGTTCCCATGGGTTCATAATAGCCATAACCTTGATTCTAATCAATAATTATTGATTCTGTGTATTTTAAATGTTCCTCTGCACATGGTACATATGTATGTATGTATGGTATATATACATATATGGATGATTTTTTGGTATATGTACAGCAGCAGAAGCAGGAGCATCAGCAGCCAAGCAGTGCCAAACCAAGCCTAACCGGTCAATGTGGAATAAAGTCAGTGGGTCATCAGGGCAGCCAAGGGTTTGGGGAAGGGAAAAGCCAAAAAATGCGGCATATCGACCGGTAGTACACTGGTGCTCTTTGGTGTCACGCCATACTGCGGTCGTTGAAAAGAAAAACATACTTACATCTGTTTGTATGTTTGATTGTACATACATATGTATGTGCACATGTGCATAAATATACATATATGTACACATGTACTGTATAGAAATATATATATAACATACTTATATATATGCACATGTATACATATATATATATATGTATATTTATTTTATTATTTGCACTTTTGGCTACGTGCTGCGCAGGAGTCAGGCAACGCTTCTGAATGAATAGGCCAGTAAATTCCACCTAATACATTTCTTCATACCTACATACATACGTATGTATATATGTATGTATGTTTGTATGTCTAGCCCTTCAAACTTATACAACTGTTATTTTTTCCTCAGTTCTCAGGCTACCCAAGAGGTTCGCCGGGGGTGAGGCGTGAATGCAGAAAATTGGATTTTAAAAGCTAGCTAGCAAATCTCTAAATTCACACACACACATACATACATATGCACTGGTGTGCTTGTATGTAGGTATGTATTTGGCATCACACAACAGTGCAATTTAGGCGGCCGCTGTGACTCAAACATCTGCGATATATCGCACCTGGTCATTTGTATGTAATAAGCTTAAGACTTGGCCTTCCCAATGGCTACCCTCAACTTTTCCGTAAAAAGCTTTCGAGTGAAAAACAAGCAACGTTAATCTGTGTTTGTGTCAAGGCCAACAAAACCCAACAAAACAAAACAAGACAAGACAAAAACAATGCCAACTGTCATATAGTGGCAAATGCAATAGTCACGGAAAGACATTGTCATCGCCAATGTGCTGGAAGTCATGCAAGGGATGCGCTTATCGGGAATCAGAGATGCAATAAATTGAGTCAAGAGTGTAGTTTGGTAACCCTATTTTCAGTATTTATTCCTGATTAGCATTAACGGCAAAATGAAGTAGATAGTCTCCTTCCATCGTTTACGATTATGATTTACTTTCAAGATTAAACAGATTAAAAGATATGAATGATGTGAGTGATGATAGTAAATAGTCTGTGACATGGTGTAAATGACACCCACTCGCATCGTTCACACTCTACTAATCACTGATCAGTGCAGGCTAAATCATTGTCAAGGTTAATCTATAATTAACTTTTATTAATTTCAACTAAAATCTATAGATATGCAGACAGAAGTCTGTATATATATACATATATATATATATATATGTGCGACTGGCCATACGCAATTTAAAACGAGCAGCCAATATAAATCTATTTGTGTATGCGGATGGTACACATACATATATATGTACATATACATATATATATGTTCTAATACATATGTATAACTTATATGATGCAGTGTAAGAAGCACTATAATGTTTTTATGTGCATATATACCTTCGTATATATAGCAGAATGGTTCACAATGTGGTGAAAAGTTTCAAAGTAAATCACCACAGATTCAATTCTTCATCAATTAAATACTTAGGTTAAATAGAATTTAAAAACCAAAAAATTTCAGAAGATAGGTAAAATTGTGCCCCACTTTCATAGTTTCAACAAAATTTCACATCACTAAACCACGTTGACAGGAAGCCGCACGTTTTACAACAGAACTAAAAAATCCATTACTGAGATGAAAACAGAAAACGTTGAAATGTTCACTAGAGAAAAGGTTCTCCAATTGATCACATATGCATACGCACCGCTTACCTTTAATATATTTGGCTCTGACCTCGCTGAGCGCTGTTTCAGTTTTTGGGCCAAAACTATGGCAACTCCACTCAATAGTTAGCTTTTGCATATTTAAAAGCGTTCACTAAAATATTTAAGGTGTCCCCGAGTCCAAAAAAAATGGTCCAACCAAATGGAGGCCCAGGGAGCCAATCAAATAAATGTTTGAGTCGTTTTTATTTAGATTGACAAGCAACCATTTGAAAACCTTCTCGACTTCGTTTTAAATGGGGCACAGGAATTCGATTTGCCATAAAAAGTTGAAAACGGTTTCGAATTTACATGCTTTCTAATGAATTGAATTTGTTTCATGTGTTCTTTTGACAAAATGATTTCAGTTCAATACATTCAGAGGTTGAAATAGTGACTTAAAAATGGAATATCGATCAAAATCTAGATTTTTAACTAACACTGCGTATGCGTAATATGCAAACGATGGCAAAAAATGTTGGGGATTCTGCCCTTGTAAGCACGTCTCACAGTTCCTTATGAGCACCTCTATCTACAAATTAATTTCTGAACTTTCCACGGAACAAGACTTCTTAGCCAACAATAACGTATACGCAGAGTATGCCAGCCATGATAAGCATCAGAATGATGTTAGTTATGATACTTTAAAAAGAATAAAATTTCTGCTTTAACTTGATTTCAAAAGGACCAATCGATATTGGGTACAATTTAAGTTAATCCAGAGAGAGAGTTAGAGCAAAACCCTTGGGATCAGGATGGGACTCTTTATGTAACAGCTGACATACCATAAATCGTGACTCGCTTAAGAAAATGGAATCAAATACTTGAATTATTCAACCACAAAGCCGCCGCTCACGCAATTTCATACTTTACATTTAATTTTTTGGTTGCTTTTTTTGTGCAAAAAGGGTTTCTATCATTTTGTTGGGACGGGTCTCTGTCACGTACTCTAATTGCTTTTACAAAAAAACAGCGTGGAGAACGAGAAGAAGTTACATCGCATACGAATAAAATAAAGAAAAACCAAAAACTTTTCACTGGACTTTGCCTTAAAAATTATGCTTATACACATAGAAATTGTGATGAGTAGTCCAGTATTAGTGCAACAACAACAACAACATCAACAAAAACAAAAATAAATCAATAAATGTACAAATTGTCAAAAATCAAACTGCAATCTAAATGATCGTACATAGATTTGTATCATCACACAATTGAAAGTTCAGGTGATTCAACAGAAGGCGTCCAAGATGTCAATGGCGTTATGCAATTTGAACAATGATGGCAACCAGGCTAATGCTAATAAAGCGGCCACAAGCAATGCACCTGCCACTCAAACCCCAATCCAAGCCCAATCCCAATCGCACGATCTCGGCCATACGCAAGAAAGCATTATCGATTCAACGAGTGCTACCACACCACTGCTCTTTGGACACGACAACGAGCCGATCAATGCCAATCTTGTTGCCGCCAGTCAGGGTCAGGGTGATGTCGGTGACAGCAGCACTTCAGCAGCAGGAGGAGCATCCACTAATTCCGCACTGCCTGCTCCAGTTGCCATCCAATTGGAGCTCGCCAGCAGTTCACTGGCAAACACAAGTACGGCGGACACGTACACGTCGACAACAACCATGCCTTTGCTCAATGGAAGCCTCATAATGGCTCTGCCCAGTCCATTGAACTTCGTTACGGGCACCAATCCTACGGTAACGACGACAGCAATAAGCAACGGAGCAACAGTTGCACCCTCGACCAATGACAACAATAATAACATGGACAATGCAAGCGACGACTCGAATCCGGTAACCATATACAGGTAATGGTATTTACAATAAAAACAAAAAAAACATACAATTACTATCTAAATTAGCCAAAAATATACTTATATACATATATTAGTCTATGTGTGTGTGTGTGTGTGTTGTAATCGTATTATTGTTATTGTGAACACAAAGCACACAAGGGATACAAATCAGGGACCGAAAGTAATTATTATTTTTAAAACTGTTCTCGGAAAAATTATCGATTTAATAATTATTACAAAACAGCTCACTTTAAGTTCGAATTTTTTGGGTTTTTAAGATATTTCTCAAGAATAACTATTTTCACTCATAACATAACTGTTATTTTTGCAAATAAGAAAAATCATTCATGACTTTTATATGCGTTTTAGATACAGTGATCCACAATAGATCTCGCATAGCTGTCATAGGCAGGGTTTTACTCAGAAGCCAACTCCTAAATATGGGGGGCGAAGTGTGGGGCGGGGCGGGGTAGCCTTTGCCTTTTCCTTTTGCTGATTGTATATATGTATGTACACATGAAATGCTTGAAGATGATTGCCGATTTCTTTTCAGGTGCCGGGCCCCAATAGCGTCACTCGACTGTATGGAGGAGTTCAGTGGTACGGGCGGTCACCTTGATTTCGGTATCGAATCTCACACTATCATATAGGATTATTATTATTATTATTTATGATTTAATCGTTTCAATTGTCTTGCCATTTACGCTTCTTCTTTTTTTTCCTTTTTTGTTTGTGGTTCATTGTGTGTTCATTGAATTTGAGTCAATCTCAGAATGATTAATGCAATTGAATTTTGTCGAGGTGATGCTTATGCAATGTGCTAATGTAATTAAATATGTACCTATAAAATAAACATGGTCATTTGTTTGATTAATTTGTACAATAAAAAGCTGGCATCCACACGCAATAGAACGCAATGGCTACACGCACCTTCCAGTGACAAATTTACGAAAAACGTTTTCTGCACTTGAAAAAAAGAATACTACATAATTCAAGAGATAACGGAATCGCTCTGATATTGAACTAGTTCAAGAAATCTTCTCAAGAGAAATGACACACACTTTGTACTGATGACAATTTAACTGCATGGCTTTCAATTGCTTCTGTTTTTTTTTTCTCGTTTCTTTGAGTGTATCCTTCTTGATGTATGTATGTACTTAACATTTGCATAGCTTTGCTGTTGCCTACTGTCCGATCCCAAAATGAACAAAGTCACGATAAGACAGCCAAATAAGAAAATGGGGACAAAAACAAACAAATACCAAATATGTATCCTTTTTGTACCCTAATATAACATACAAAAATATCAATTTATTTCTCTAGAATAATATAAAAAGTTTGTGAGACCTTTTCTACTTTGAACTTAATAATTATTTATTTACAATATTTTATAATAGTAGATGAGGAAAACTTTACAAAAACCTCTTAAAGAAAAAGAAGAAAGAAAGTAAGAACTAGCAAGAAAGGGCATAGGGAACTCATAGAAAAAGTAGCTAAGAAAACACCGAAAAACAAAGAAAAGAATAATTCGAATCTTTAAATCAAACACAATCGCTCTGATTTTGAAATTGAGAACCAAAGTGAATACTTCAAAGAGCGTTTTTCCTCTTTCATCCAAATGGAATGGTAATCTTTCCAGAAGATGATCGATCGATGTGTGATAATGCTTTGTAAGGCTATCCAATGTTCGGCTTGCCGAACAGAGCACTTTTCATTTTAGCTGGTCGTATTAATAGCATTGTAAGTACTTGAGTACTTTTTGGTATTTCCTTATGTAGTTCTTGTTGTTGGTTTTCTGCACGTTTTGTGAGTAACTTTTCCAAAAAAGGTGCTTTTGTGGTGTTTTTTTTTTTTCTAACTAACAAACGCACATTTTGAACGAACATTTTCATGTGGCACGTCAACCGAATAACATCAACTCCAACATCAACACCAACAACAACAACAACAACGTCATGTATCTGGGCATTCCTTGGAACGCAACGGTCACAGGTCGTTCGATAAGTCTGGGCTCGAATCCGGCACTGCCACTGCGACATGGCTCGACACCAACGCCCGGCCTGCGATACAAAAATCTGGGCAAGAGCGGTCTCCGAATATCGAATGTGGGCCTGGGAACGTGGCCAGTTTTCTCGCCCGGTGTGAGTGATGAGCAGGCCGAGGCCATACTCAAGTTGGCCATCGAAAGTGGCATCAATTTGTTTGACATTTCGGAAGCGCACTCTGAGATGGAAATCGGCAAGATCCTGCAGAGGGCAGGATGGAAACGCACCGCCTACGTTATCACAACGAAGGTGTATTGGAGCACGAAGTGAGTAGTTGAATCGCCTTGATCGCACTTACTCGTAAATTATCCGATTGATTGATTGATTGGAAAAGTAGATCAGAGGAACGAGGCCTCTCCCGTAAACACATCATCGAGTGCGTTCGAGCCAGTTTGCAGCGTCTGCAATTGCAATATATTGATATTGTGATAATTCATAAGGCAGATCCCATGTGCCCCATGGAAGGTAAGCTAATGAAGCTGTCTATAATCCTATTTTTATAACGTATGTATAACTACATAATATTTGATTTGATTTTCCCCCAACACATTACTTTAGAAGTGGTGCGCGCCATGAGTTACGTAATACAACAAGGTTGGGCCATGTATTGGGGCACTGCCCGATGGTCCCATGTCGAAATAATGGAGGCCTACACCAATTGTCGACAGTTCAACTGTATTACCCCGATAGTCGAACAGTCCGAGTATCATATGTTCTGCCGCGAGAAGTGTGAGCTTTATTTGCCCGAGATGTATAATAAAATCGGTGTCGGTCTTATGGCCTGGGGACCGCTGTCAATGGCATTAAGCGATACCCAGAATGGTGATAAGATATTTTTGCCCAAAGGCTCTTTTAAAACGAAAAGCTTCTCTTGGACCGAAGATGAGATAAATCGCAATGTGAGTGTGATAACTTAGAGGTTAGGGGTCGTTCAAGTATTGCGTAATGCCAGATTTGTCAGATTTTTCACCCTCCCTCGCCCCTCTGTAAAGCCAAGTGACCAATTGAACGGGAAAGTTACAATTATTCCATGCTAAAGAAGTTTCGCAACGCTTCTTTTGAACCTTCCTTCCCACCCCTGGAAGCGAACCGTAATACTTGAACGGCCACTTAGTTTAAAATCGATATTTACAAATCATTAACTTGTTATTTTCTGTAATTTTTCGCGTGTTCGTGTGTAGGCTGCACTTTCTCCCCAAGGTAGTTGGGGTAAAGATCGAATCGAAGAAGGTCGCCGACACTGCGACCGATTGCGAGACTTGGCAGCCCTGGCCGAGAAGCTTGGCTGCAGTCCCACACAATTGTCTATTGCTTGGTCTCTAAAACACGAACCAGTACAGTGCCTTCTTCTGGGCGCTACCTCAGCAGAACAGTTACATCAAAGTCTGCAATCACTTCAGGTAACTTGACCACAAATTCAAGTCATCTAATCGAATCTAATCGCTAATATGTTCTCTTCAATAATAATAATTAGCTACTGCCGCGACTGTCGTCGAGTGTTATGTTGGAATTGGAACGGATTTTAGAGAATAAACCAGTGCGGCCGCCAATGATATCGACGCTTGCCCTACGGTGACAATCAGCATGCCCGCAGGGTCCACTCAGCCTGAGCGGCGGTGGACCCTGCGGTGCTGATTCGCCAAAGCATGAGGATGAGGCCTTTATTGACGAAGTGGACGCTAAGGATGCTACAAAGCAGGGTTTCTGTGTTATTCAGTGACGAAAGGAGTCCTTAGATATTGATAATAAATTTTTGAAAGTGATTAGTAGTAAAACTAGCCTAAGTAGCAATACTATGACAACAACAATAAGCAAGCAAGAACTACAGCAGCAACAGCAGCAGCAGCAGCAACAAATAATGCTCAATAATAGCTCCGCAGAGGCAGCAGCAGCAACAACAACAACAACAACAACAGCAACAACGATCACAGGACCTGCCATCAGCAAAACGATAACAAGGACATGTATGGTCAGCGTCAGCGGATTCAACGACACCACACAAACACAATTCGATCCTCTACACTTAAGCAGTGCCACCCAATTGATACGCATTAGCCAAGCTGAAGCACATCCACCCCCTCCACTACCATCATTCTGTGCGCCATCACCATCACCCTATTTTCTATCACCATATATGGCTGTAGGAGTTAGTGGAGCTGGACCAAGTTTACTGACGCCATCAACGGGTAACATTCGTCGCTCATCAACTTCCGATATCAAGAAATCGAGCACATCAGATCTTCTGAGGCGGGCTCGGGAACGCCGGAGTGCATCGCACAGCGGTCTCACTCGCGGCGGAATGCGTGGTGGTGGCATTGGCATGAGCAGTTGTGCCGGTGGTGGCGGCGGCGGTGGTGGTGGGCGACGAACTAGCATGGCCCTTTAAGATCAAAGATCGATTTATCAAAAAATTACCTTTCTTCCCTTTGTTGATTGTATGTATTTTTTTTTTTCGACATTCAATCTTTCTTCTTTTAGTTTCTTTTGTCTGTCTGTTTAACGATTTTTTAAATACTATATACTATATATATTCTATATTAATCTTTAGGCCCGCTCATGCTCACACCCTTCCAAATTTTATGACAATATTAGATCCTAACTACCGTTAATCAGCAGCCAATATTCTATCTAATCATACATACCTATTAATTTTTGTTAATTACTTATACTTAGTGAAAGATGAGCAATCGCTCGCTCACACCCACACACACACACACACACAAATTGTGCTTACATCTTATGCGCATCTTAGATCATAAAGATTATGTGAAATTTCATATCAAGACAAACCAAAAACAAAAAACCACAAAAAAAAAACCAAAAACAAAACTAAAATGGCAAGGAAAAAAAGCAAAAATTATAGAGAAAAAAACAAAAAAACAAAAAACAGTGACAAAGCAAAAAAAATATATAATTCATTCTAAAGTCTTTTCGATTAATCTATTGTCAAACTAAGGGACTTCATGAAATACGCAATTTTAGCTAACACATAGAACAATTGAAATCAAATCTTATTATAGGCATTACTAAAATAATTAGCAGTAGATAAAACAATGAAACAATTGAAAAATCAAGCAAATTTTTTTAACAAACAAACAAGAACGATTAAGCAATTGCCTTTCTTAAGAAGTTTATATTTTAAATAAATGCAGAATATACATACATATATATACATATACATATACCAAAAAAACAACAAAAACAAAACCAACACAAAATGGAAAATGAAATAAAATTGTTATTATTAAATACATAATAGTTGCGTACATTAATAAATATTTGCAATATTGTATGTATGTACATATGTATGTACTAACCCCCAATCCCATCCCATCCCCATTCCCATCCTCTCACAGATCCAGGGAATGCAACTCAATGAACGTATGCATAATGGTTACGTTTCGGTTACAATCAGGGCACATAAATAAAATACTACATACATCATATCGAATGCTCCAAAAGAAAATTATTTGTGGTCAAACTTAGTTTCTATCGCTTTACTTTATGCCTAATTTAATGATGAGATGCGATTATATGCATACACATACATATGTATATCATAAGATGTTGATAAATTAATTTTACAATTAGTGTTAAAAACTAGTATGTTGTTATATATAGTGTACTTAAGGTATTCTAATCGAAGTGATAATACTGATAACCGAAATGAAACCACAATCGCCGTAGCGGTTGCATTCCTCCCCCCACAAAAACACACAAAAAACACTTGCAAAGTTCGATTCTCAGATGCGTGTATTTTTATCATTGAAGTACATAAAGTCTTTTTCACATACGGACTGTGATTTAATGGAAAAAACATATATACATACATATATATTGTAATATACATAAGTATGTATATTAAAAAGAAGATTCAAATAAAACCATTTAGTTCTATAAGATCGAGACCGATAAGCCCGATAAATGATATAAACATTATAGCTCAAGCCAACGTAATATTTTCTTTGAGGTGCATAACTAACTAACTAAAACTACATTTACTTTAAATTTTCAATAACAAACTGGTTTAACATTTCAAAATGTGATTGCCTTAAAACGATGTACACATACAGGACACGTATGTACTATGCACATATGCAATAAAGACATATACATACATAAAGTATCCATGTCTCCGGAATACAATTGGATGAGATCTGTTTTTATTTATTTTTTAATTAGTAGTTAATCCGTCCTTACTAAAAACAAAAAAAAAAACAAACTAACAACTAACAAATAAGAGTAACTAGCGCTTTAGCTAACAAACAAGAATATCCACTAGCCACTGTCTAAACGAATCCATTTTCAATTCAAATTTAATCTCTTCTATTCACTCTGAATAATGGACCATGGAGTCCTTTCTTCGAAATCAAAAAGCCAAACTTATCCTATGGGTACAATGGGTGAACACCTGAACAGGCTGCTTGGCTTGCTTACGCGTTCATTGTAAACCAATCGATCATCAATCATAAATTGTGCAAAATGGAGGAAACTCTGCAATTTTCAATAATTGATAGTTAGACGCAAAAACATATCGCCTGAGAAAGCAATATTTTTCGTAATTTTCGTTAATAGAAAACCCCGTGAAGGAAATTAAAATATTCATAGCTATATATTTTACATTTAGTTGGAAAACTCAAGTTCAAATAAAAGGCAGTTCTATAAATTTGTTGCTTACTATTTAAATTACATTTATCTGTACCAAGGTGAAAATGCAATTAACCAAATTGTTTGTAGCTTTCCATAAAAAGATTTAGGGCTAAATAAATATCAACAATTTTGGTGTTAGATTAAAGGGTAAATCTCTTACACAAAACGAGAAGCAATAATTTTGGTTGACAATTTTAAAACTTGAACCAAACAAGTACAATATATTATTAAATATATGAGAATACTTGTGCAAATGCATTCACATATGTATATGTGTAGATTGTCCTGTTCTCTACTAAGGAACAAGACATAATTCAAAGAAACATTTTTGTTCAAATTTAATGGTGGACAACTGGTCGTATACGTGATGTTTTTGTGTTTCGTTTGTAGTAAACTTATGGTACAGATAACTAATGAAACCAGTCTGGTCTAGGTCCTCCCCGTCTAACAGGATTAACCAACCATTCATACAAATGTAATTTCTTTTGCCGCGTTTTGTTGATTAAAAGTTTACGTTGAAAACTAAATTGGGTACATACATACATATGTACATACATACATACATACAAACATACATATATGCATTACACAAATACACATACATACACAAAACATAATAAATTATTATTTTTGGTCTGTTGTTATATTTAATAAATATTATATTGCATAGCTAGTTAAATATGATAAAATGAAATGTAAAGTGTTGATGATGATGAATATTATGATAATGCATTTGTTGGAGGCTCTATTGAATGCATATATACATATGTATATATGTATGTATGATAAGCCTGATTGTTTCGAAATATTAATAAGTATGTATGTATGTACATAAGTAGGTATGTACTTAATTTTCAATTTAATGCCAACTTTAGAATGAAACAAAAAGTATTAAGCAAATGAGGCATTATTATTATGAAAGAAACAAAGATAACTAGTGAATAATATAGACAACCAATTTTACTTGATACAAGATAACAAGAATGAAATTATATGACAACAATAACAGAAACAACAACAACATTTACTTTATATGAATACACAATTAAAAAATAATGATAATACACACACAACACACACACACACACATACACACACTTACATTACATAATAATGTGCTTATACAAAATTCAAAATGCATAAATGTCTTAAACAATTATTTTCTTATCGAAACTGGCAATAATATATATAATAAACAATATAAGTTAACTTTAATATCAATGAATACCCATTAGGCTAATGAATGATGATGAGCACATCAAGAAGAGTCAAGACAAGATACATATGTATGTAGCTGTATGTATCGGAATACCAAGTTTGCTATATAAAATTACAAAAACAAAAAAAATCGAAAATCTGTAACACATATAGAATGCATTCCTGTCTTAAGATCGAACCCAAAATCAAACAGAAGCCAAGCACCATTTAATTTAAATTGAATTCCGCGCCAAGCGTATTTGTAAAACAAAAGAAAACCAAACCAAACCCAAAACACAAAACAAAATTTAACAAATTATTAACTAAAAACTATATCATAATTAAAGACAAAGACAAAAGCTAAAGCTAAACTAAAAACAAAAACAACTAAAATTCTGCACAATAAATCCGCAGCCAATTTTTATATACTCATACGTTACACAAAGTGTAATACTTATAATCTAGGTTTAAGTTGGTAAAGATGTACATACATGTATATACACACATACATACAGATGTGTATGTATGTTTGTATATACTATGTAATCAGCTGAAAGAAGCATTTTCAACCTTTTCTTTTTTGTTATCTTATATATACTTATACTACATACTATATGCGAAATTAGGCAAAAACAGAACTAATAATTAAATCTTTTTTTTTTAGGATAACTTATCATTATGCTGAAAATTTGATTGATATGAAAATGATTTGAACATAAAGTGATTCGCAAAACTTAGTACTAATAATATCAAATCCATATCGGTACGAAAATATGAATTCAATAATTGAAACATCAAACCTTTATGCGAATCAAGTCTGTCTGTTTCAAAATATTGACCTTACTTCACTTACTTACTTCTTTTATTAGTTTTCCAAAAGGTTGAAGCCTAGTGAAACGAGTTGTCCGCCTGCCTTTCCATCCGTGACTAAAAAAGCGGAAATTGTAACAATTTGACAAAAAAACAATTTCGGACATTGGATAGATTTTTTCCAGTAATGATATTGAAGTCGGACAATGTTGACATAGATGTACGGAATTTTTGTTTATTTTCCAATTTGTTTGATAACAAGAACTGTGAAACCGTTAACAAATGTGCATTTTTACATTGTTACGCATATACATATGTATGTACATATAGATGTATGCATATATCGTTATAAAGAAGAGCAAGTCTTAACAACTATAATAATAATATGTATAGTACTATATATTAATGTGTATATGCATGCATACATCATGCATACATACATACATATATACATACATATTATATATCATATATCTTTTCTCACATTGACTTTGGCATCTGATCGTTTATTCCATTTGCTCCCTGTGGATAAAGGGTTTATTAACATGCATAACCACAAGCACACGCACACATACACACCTACACACACACACACACCCACACACACAGACACAAACTCAAACAGAAATGCAATACAGTTAAAAACTTGGAAGTGTAATTGCCAAATCGAAATCCAATAAACACGATTTTCTTTTGCTAACTTAATCAATAAATAACAGATGAACCTCTTAATAAAGTATGTATGTACATATATAATACAACAATTGTTATATATACATACATCTTACGTAGTTATATTTGACTATAAAATGCTTAGACAAGAACAAATTGTTTATATTTCACCGTTAAGAACATTTAATACTAATACTAATGAAAAAATCGATTGATATAATATAAATTATAACACCAGCAGCAACAACACAGCTAAAATACTGAACAATTATATGAAATACAATCTCTTCTCTTTAACCAAAATCATATTGCTTTTCTTATCAGTATACATATGTATTCAGTAATACATAGAAGTATTCTTGAAAACTGAAGTCCACAGTATTTTTCAGAAGGCTTTAACTTGTACGTTGTCAGGGTATTGGGGGATAATCCTGCAGCCTTTTCGTTCCTGGCAAAAAAGTATTGACCATTCTTAACAAATGTGTATAAATGTGCATATGTACATATCATATACTATTGAACTGACTAATAATGGTCTTTATTTATTCAAATTCGAAATACTTTTGCTAAGTTTTCCTAGTTTTAAAGTTTGGCGCCTTTTTTATATATTTATGTAAAGCCTAAATCGTAATAAAATAATAATTTATTTAAAAATGAATTTGAAATTTTCTTACCGCATCTCATCAGTAACGGTTTCTTGTCGATATTCAAAAAACAACCCTATATCGACTATAAACCGATAAAACAATCTAGCGAGTTTAGAGGAATGTTGTAGCAATCAATCTGTATGTTGCTTTTGCTAAGGAAAGTTAATTTCATATTGCATTTCAAATCAACATTTAAATTGTTGATAAAATGTTGAGCTCAAAAAAATAAAAACTATAACAGCTTTTAGCTGGAATTTTTGAAAATTATCTGGCTTTTTCTAGCTTCTTTTTGTAATGTTGATATAGCTCTTTCAGTCCCTGAACATTTGACAACACTGGCCGTCTTTGCCTGCGTATAAGGTTTTGGTTTCGGCATTGTCGATTTGTAAAATAAAATGAAATTGCATGACTGGAACCTTTGGCTTGGTAGCCTTCTGCTGCTTCTGATTTCGCAAACGACTCATGCATGGCACTCCGAAGAGCTGGAGATCTTCGATCTGGTCGAGGAGATCAACAAGAATTTTTACGAATTTATGGGCATCAATCAGACGGCCACGAATAATGAGATCAAGCGGGCCTTCCGCACGCTCTCGATTGTCCTGCATCCGGATAAGAACTCTGCCGAGGACGCCAATATCCAGTTCCGTAACTTGGTGTCCATCTACGAGGTGTTAAAGGACGCATCCAAGCGTGAAAAATACGATAAGGTGCTTCGAGATGGAATGCCCAACTGGAAGTCGGCCCTTTACTATTATCGCCGCATGCGTAAGATCGGCCTGTATGAGGGAGCCTTCATTCTTTTCCTAATCACCACCGTGGGCCAGTACCTATTTGCGTGGGCCGCCTATCTAGAGAAGAAGTACACGGCGGAACAAGTGTTCGGCACCAAACTGAAAAAGCTGCAGAAAAAGAACAAAAACATTGACATGGACGTCATCCTAAGTGAGATTCCCATGCCATCACTTTTGAACACGCTTCCAATTCAAATACCGGTGGCAATTTGGAATCTTCCCAAGGCCATCAAGAATGGCTTCACTAAGGCCAACGAGCTAAAGGAACTGGCACTGGAAAAGAGGCGGCAGGAAATAGAGACGGCTCGTCGCCAGGAGGAACTCGAACGGGAGGCTGAAGAGCAGATCCGACTTCGGAAAGAGCAGAAAGAAAATCTGCGTAAACGCAAACAAAATACTAAGGCACCAGTGAAAACCGAGGAAGAATTGCGTGGCTATTCCCAAATTCAGGCTCGCGAGCTCACCGACGATGATGCAATTCGTCCTGCCATCCAGAAGGTGAGAGCGTCATATCTATTTCTATAGAATCTCAACAATTCTTTATATTCTTTCTTTGCATTCAACAAATCTAGAGCACTGTTAGCGGGGGCTTTTGGACAGACGAGGATCTCACTGAACTGATCCGTTTGGTTAAGAAGTATCCAGGTGGTGCCGGCAGTCGCTGGAACACCATTGCTGAGTCCATGAATCGCTCTGTCCAGGAGGTTACCTTCATGGCTGCCAAAATGAAGGAAAATGGATATCGCATACCAGGACAAGCAGATGGCAATTCGACCACGGACCAGCTTCGAGTACAGGAGAAGACGAAAGTAAAGTCAAGCGCCTCCACTTCTGGTGCCGGGGAGAAGAGCATGCTTATACCAGAAACCAACTGGACACAAGAGCAACAGCGCGCTTTGGAAGCGGCCATCGTGAAGTATCGGAAAACATCTGGCGGTGATCGTTGGCAAAAAATTGCCAATAGTGTACCGGAAAAAACTAAGGATGAGTGTCTGGTGCGTTATAGATACCTATGCGAACTGGTCAAGACCCAGAAGAAAGCCGAGGAGGAGGCAAACATGGAGATTAACGAAACACCCACCGAAGAACTGCCCGTGACATTGTCGGAAAGCGACCAACCATTGCCAGCCTTAGATCCAGAGCCGCCAGTGTCTAAAAAGCTCAGCAAACGCGAGCAAAGGCGACGAAAACGAGACCTTTCCAGTGGCGAGGACTCGGACGATGCTTACCAATACGAGATCAGTTAATAACCCTATAGTCACCATTGAAAGAAAACTATTCCTTTTGCAATTCTCGCATAGCTCAAATTTAGACGTAGCTCTTTTGTTGTCCCTTTTTTTTCATTTTACTGTGTAATATTGTCTATATGTATTTACATATGTTTGTTTGCACATATGGAACGCTGAAAACAAAACAAAAATAAGAACTTCGTCTTACATTTTGTATATACATTTATTTTATTGTGACTTTGCTCTAGTATATAAGATGGAGAGCAGTGGAAATGGAATGAGGATAGGGATGATTAAATCGTCAGAAAGAAAAAAATAAATTAAACTAAAAATAATCCATCAGAATGTTTGAGAATTGTCATGACTATTTCATACATTTAAATTTGTAATTGAGTTCAGTTAACCTGTATATTTATTACCTTATCAGTTGCAAAACCTTTCGGCCAATAAGCCATTCTCCGCTCCATTCGAAACAGACGAAGCTATGAGACGTAGATTGGAAGGAAAACTTAAACAAATTAAAGCAAATATGGAGGCCCTGTAACATATTCAGATGAAACTAATAAGATTGATTACATACATACATTTGTATTTTTCGTAATAATAAACTTTATATATCCTAAGCAAACACAAATACGACAATCTATGATTCAGCCTTCTCCTCTGATTCAGCCCCAGCAAGGACCGACTCCTTACTTACTTCCAAAAAGGATGCCTGTGACATTTCCGTGTCGTCCTCTTCCTCTTCAATCTCCATCTCGTAAATGGTCATCTTACGTTTGCGATCGGACAGAACTGTGGCAACTTTACGGCTACCGGAAACTGCAAGCATTTCACAAACTCCATCGAGTCCTTTGAATGTGGCACCTTCAGCAATGTCATGGATACTGTGCGTCACTGTGGCTTCTGGCAACTTCATTAGTGGAGCTAAATGGTGTTGGGTGCACTGATTCCTTGCTGCGCTCAATGAGAATTGAACGAAGTAACTATGCGGACGAGAAGCTGTCCCGGATGTGCTTGTCTGGGCTAGCATTGACAACGAAGACTCATTGTAAAACTGCAGATCAACAAAGCGTAAGTTATAATAGTCCTCGTGTAGTTGCTGTGTGAATGGACCCGGCTGCAGCTGCACCCGTGTACAGCGAAGGAGGCAATCGTCGCCGCGACTAAACTCCAGAATCATAGCTTCTTGCCAACTGATTGTCAAGGCTAGCATATCGCATTTGGCCGCTTCATATACATGGTAGCTGCACGTGACAAAGTCCACCGGTTCGTCCTGATCATCCAGTTGCTCTGTCATAGGTGGCAGCTCTCCGCAAATTATGGCATTGCTAAGCTTGAAGCTGGCACTTATGCTTTCCGTGGGCTTATGGAACACCGCATCGATGGCATTGAACATCTTCTCACGCTGCTGGATGAGCGATAGTTTCTTGTCATGCGGCACAAAAAGATTACAGTCAGCCAGACACTCGTTCTCGGATATCATTTGCTCCCATAGTTGCTTAGGATCCACCTGTTGTGGCTGAGATAAGTAGGAATTCTCCAAGTATTGACCGACTCGCTCCAAATTAAACTTGCTACGTGCCGGCAATGGGGATGCTGTTGCCTCCTGCCCCAACTCATCCTCATCATCTTCATTATCCAGCTCTGGTTCCATCGAGCAAATGAACTCGGCCAATGCAAGATTCTCCTCTTCGGTGAAAACTTTAATATCGGGTATCTCCTGATGGGATAAACGGATTGTAGTGATAACCATCCACGAGTGAAAAAGTTTCATATCATAAACCAAAGTATCTATTGTCCGCTGCAACTCATGCACTTTTAGTAGGAAAGCCCCGCAGGCACGCATCGCCTCGTTGGCAACATCTGGCGATATCAGAGCCTACAACAGATGGAGATGGTAAAGTTGGTAAATGGTAATCATATGCAAATTTGTGTGCACAAACCTCAAAGAAATGCGATATGCGTCCAAATCCAGCAATTGTATTGAGAAAGTAGAACATATTGACGGCTGCACCGTTTAATTGCTTGAAGACAAGACCCTTTAAATTGTTAAGACTCAGTTCCACCGAGTTGGCAATCTTTTTGAAGCCCTTCTCCGTCAGCGTGCTGCTTAAGAGATTGGACAACGAAATAAGTATTGGATAACCTGGGTAAATGCGTAACTCACTCGAACAGAAATTCCTCGACCTCCAGAGTAGCGTAACCAAAAACAAACAGCTCCAGATAATTAGCGGATATCATGCCATAAGCCTGCGAATTGGCATACTTAGTTAGTTTATTGTCCATCTCCAACTGGACGGTTTCCCAAGCCTCTGTGAGGCATTGTTGAGTATCGTTGATATAGCTATTGGGTGGTAAATTCTAGAATCATGTTTTTCAATTGTGGACATATACTATATTGCTTACTTCTTCGTTTCTAGAATGTGGGCACAGTGGGCAGCTAGCTCCAACATGGGCGACATACATTCCTGCAACACCTGGTTGTGAAAGTGAAGCAGCTTCAGCTGTTGACCATCGCGAAGCAAGGCATATATGGCATTAAAGTCTCCATTCAAACGAACATCATACACCTCAAACTGTTCCGGATGCAAAATGTGCTGCGTTAGATCAATGCTGCCCGCCTGGAGAGCTCCAAGCAGCAGAAGATGTACTTTACCGCTCCGCATTATAACAACGAGAAAACAGGGCGAACCCTTGGGAAATGATTTCTGATCGAGTGTCTTCAAGCAAGGATCTATATTGGTCAGCGGTTGTAGCTTAGGCAGAAAACGTTTGTGCTTATCCTTGGCATTGCTTGTGTAGCTCTCAAGTTTCTCCCGACAGTTAATCGCTTTGCTAAAGTAAACCTTCTTAATGTCATCGTCGTAAATGAGTCCCGATATGATTGTTTCACTTTCGGCATCCAGCAAAGCCACCTTGCCATTACTATACCCTACCGCCAAAAGCGTCTCGTCCATTTGCCAGCTGAGTGAACGGACGCGCACATCTTCGCCAGGCGTGGGAAACGTAACAATCTTTTGCCAATTCAAGCGCTGTATAATCACCTCACCTACCAAAACCACATACACATATATATGTACATCTGTTCTGCCATAAGGGATCAGGATCAGGATCTTATTTACCTTTTTCAGTGCCATACGCAATTAGATCCATTTTGTTATTCCACTCCATACGCTCCACCACGCAACTCATGTTGCGAGCGCCAATGAGTTTCATGGAGCTGGATTGGGCCATTTCTAAAGTAATATTTTGAGGTTTAATTCCCAATTTTTAAATCTCCTCCACTATTCTGCAATTTGGATTAGAGATGGCCAAATTTGACTTTCCAGACACCTACCGATAATTTGCTAGCTATCTACATGATAATTCTCAATATCGACATGAGCCCACTAAAAAATCAGAGTTGAATTGAAATGGGTCAAGAATTTTAATATAAATAAAAATATATGTGCAATATCAATTTGGAAATATTTTGTCAAATTGAATCCAAGATATGAAGGCAATTTTGCTTCTGTGGATGCTCTGCGGTTCAGGGTTGTTGCTGTCAGCCTCGGCTGAGCAAAACGCAAATGCAACAGTAACTCCTGCTCCTCCTGTTGCCGCTTCCAGCACTTCCGGCCCTCCAACATCGACAAAAATTAATGCCACTACGTCTGCCAGTCCGGTGCCCCCCGCTCAACCCATGCAGACACAAACCAAGCCATCGAATTCCACCGAATTGGACAAGCATGATACACCCAAATCGAAGGCCAACACCACCACCACAATAGAGGAAAATGTGCCAAAAGGAAGGAATGTAAAAATTACGGAAACTCCCACTGTACGTCCGGATGTTAATCTAAAAACAGCGGCACCATCCGCCCCTACGTCTCTTAACTCCACAAAACCAGCCACGAATACAACAACAGATACAAAGGCAAACAAAGAACAAATTGTGAGCGAAGGAGTCTCTCTTAATATCACTGGGAACCTTACAAATACAGCAAAAACTGTCAACGTTACAAAATCTTCTACATCGGTTCCTATCGTTCAACCTACCACAACAAAACCAACAACAACAAGCACAACTACAGCAAAACCCAAAAAGCCCAATGTTGTCTATAGCATGGACATACATCCAGAGTGGGAAAAAGACCAAGATCAGCATCTGCCGCTGGCGGCAAATGTTCCGGTCCCATTGTCCACATTGCCCGAACCAGATCCACCAATGGTGCAGCCATCGCAAGAGTTAACAGGCAATTTAGCCGATCGTGGCGGCAATGAGTATATAGTGCCCATTGTGACAGTTCTATTGACCGTGCCATTGGCCATTGGTGTGGCTATTGTTATGTATCGTAGGTTCCGCGAGATGTGGAGCACACGTCATTATAGGCGGATGGACTTTCTTGTGGATGGTATGTACAACGATTGACGACAACGGCGACAGTCTTAAAAAACTGCTCACTCGCCCTCCTTCTCCTCGATGCAACAAAGACTTTCTTAACTTTAAGGCAAAGGGAATAGAGCTGGCTTACATCCATATACCACATATATGCATACATAAATATTATGTATAAAACATTATATTGTTCAGTCAATTAAAACAGAAATAGTGAATGAAAAGTGAAAGGTTATAAAGAAAAATTGTAAATTATCAAATTTTAGATCTAATTAAGTTTCAAAGCGGCCAAATTGAAATTGAAATAACTGATTTTGTAAAATTTTTGTAATAAGCATTTTGTTTGTACTCATTCGTTAGATATTTATAATTGCATTTGCATTTGTCGATTTACCTCGACGTAATTAATTCTTATATTTTTTTTTTGTTTTAAAACATTTAAGAAAATTGTGATGTAATGAGGTAAAAAAAAATTGACTTGTTTTAGCTGGAAAACTTTGTGAATCCAATTGGAAAGCATATATACTTACTTATATACTTATATACACTACATATGTAGAAGCACATCTGATTCGTACATCTATAAAATCGAGACTTTGACCAAATTGTAAAACTCTATGAAGCGCAATTAGCAATCAATCATTCGTAGTAATCTATAAAAGAAAATACCTAATACCGTTTTACCACAATGTGCCTTACAAAGCAGCTCTATATATGTATACACCTATCGCTATAGTAATATGTACCAATTCGAATGGAAAACTAACGAATGCTTTCGAAATTTATACTCCAACTAACATTTTCATCAAATGCAGCAGCAGAAACCAAAAAAAAAAACAAACAAAAAAATCAAAAACATTTACAATCCAAGGATGTAATATCATTTAATATCATTATGATTTGTTACGAATTTAAAAGTTTCAATAAAGTAAACAATTACATTATGCGCTTTCATTTCACTTTGACAATATCTACAACAACAAAATACGCCGCGTAAGCAAATTGGGCAGTGTGTTGGCAGTAAATCGGATCATATGTACGCATAAATATTTAATAATTATCCATTTACACATACAAATTTTTAGGGCTCAAATCGGAAACGAATTACTTAATTTCAAAGGCACAGACACTGTGAAACCCGATACCTTAACAGCTTAATTGAGCTTAAGCAAAAATAGTTTATACAACCATGTGGTTATTTCACTGTCAAGTTTTTCTCACGCTGGAAAACCATATGGGGCAACAATTGAAAATTCAAAATATCATACCATTACCAAATAATGTCTTTGGTTTTTCATTTTTCTAATTTATCAGCTTGAGTTTGCAAGTTCTTATCATTACTACGAATATATCATAATACCATGTCATAGACATAATACCAAATAAAGTCTTGTTTATGATATGATCTATATGTTATTTATGAGGTGTCTTAAAAAACAAATACAGGTATTAACAAAATCTAGTTTTGATCTTTCAATTATCTCTAGTTTATGCTTGTGGGGCTGTCACAGCTTTCAAATTATTTGGATTGATTTGTTTGCGGCGATAATAGATTACCATATGTATGTTTGGGGATGCCTAGTGGCTGTCTAATCATGAAGACAAATGCGAAAAAGACGCATTAAAACATGGAACATCTTATGTTAGAGATACACCCTCCCACCCTGCTTCTCATTGCCCGCAGTAGTCGGGCGAACGAACACAACAACTGTTTGGAATGAAGTGCTTTATAAATTATCTTCATCTCCAACGAAAATTTCGTAGTTCGTTTAGCATTGTTTAAACAAAAGGAAAAATCAACAGCAGACCACCAGACCATCGCCGTCGAATCATACATCGATTTATATATACATATTTGAAGATCTGTATATACATATGGATATATGTACATATATACACACGCATTTAGCGGGAGATGGAAATGGCCACGGGAATAGTCGGTTGCGTGTGAAATGAGCCGAACAACTGTCTATAGTTCTTGCCTCTGCCACTGCCACTGCCACTGCCTGTAAATGTGCCTCTGCATTTTGGTTCTGCTCTGCCTTCTATGATGCCTTGTGGATTAATGCCGCCTCCCGCTCACTTGAAAACGTGCGCTGAACGCGTGCAGTTCTCATCTGATCGATCGATCAGTTTCCGTTTGATTTGCATCCGTTCTCAATTGAATTTTTTGTGTGTTCGACTTATTGAAAATGCATCCTGCCTCACCGCATCAGCATCGTTCCCGTAATGCCAATGTGCAAGCATCAGCATCGACAGAGACATTCGCCTTGAGCTCCCTTAGTCCTCAGCAGCACCATCATCAGCAACATCAGCAACATCAACAACAGCAACAGCAGCAACAACAACATGTTGTCCAAATTCCCAGCATATCGCATCCCTATCAAGGACTCAAGACATGTGAGAACTAATCATAGATTAATTTATACTAATTAATTAATTAAGCTTTAATACAAATGTTTTCGAGGTACAACATTTAGTTCATATTGACTAGAGATACAAAACAGTTTTCACATCATATTCCCATATTGAGCAATTGACCTCACAAATCCCCAGAGGCAGTTTTCGTTCCTCAATAATGAAAATTTATGCGATATGAAATAAAAATTAATGAGCGAGGTAAGGCAATTTGTTTCAGAAATGATTCATTTACAACGTACAACACAGATTGCTTCAGTAAATGTACTGAAGAAGGTCTCTGGCCACCTATGAAGTATGCAATATAAACTGTTACGGCAAGTAAAAATAAATAGAAAACAGAGGATTGGGTCGGGTTAACCCACGTATTAGCCGCAATTCAAATACCCTGCCAATCTAACCTATGTAGAGAAGCCTTTTCACCCCTCTCATACTTTTTTAAGTGACTTACATCAAAATAAGTATACAAACTAAGGCCAGTCATATCTTCTTTTGGCAAGCTTCCTACCAAAATCAATATAGCTTTTGGGCAAGGGCATACAAATGTATATTATAGACTATGTAGTAATCTAGCTGGAAGCACACGCCTTAACCGATCTGTATCCATGATATAAATCGTATTGTTGAAACATTTAAGATAAACAAAAAACCCAACTGAGGAACCGAAAATAATGTACTCCCACCTTCTAATATACAGACATGTACACTACACACACACACATACACACACACACGTACTTACATACATACATATCGGATACATGGAAATAGTTCGAGTATGAGGTGAAATTTTCTTGCACTAGTTTAAACAAAATCAAAACATGCTCTACATACAATACATATATGTACGTACAAAATTCATACATTCGATCATAAACAATTCTCCACATAACTATGTATAACATTATCCAATGATTTCTTCATACAAACATACATATTTGAATGTACTTGATGCTATTGAAGCATAACCGCATCCATAAATGTTTTCAAAATTTATGCAAATTATTTAGATCAGAACAAATTTTGTACCACAAATGGAAAGATTTGTAATAGAAAGATTATAATTATCAATATAAAATTAAAGCTCACGTTAACCATAAATTACATTTATATCACTTGAAAAATAGACAAGTTTAAGACCCTAAGATTAAGGCTAATATATTATGTGTTAGATTAGTCAACAACGTTTCTAAAAATTAGCACATATTATTTTTGGGAAATTGATTTAAAGTTTTAGTAATAACACTTAAATAATATAAGCATGCAGTTCATGATTTTTATATAATTTCCAATAAGAATTTGTATAGCCCCATAAAGTATGTGAGAGACATCAAAAAGTGGCACATTAATTTGATTTTCCATAACTTCTCTTGCATTATATCAAAAGAATTAAAGAGATAATTGATTTTATGCTTTTCTATATACAACATTCTATCCGAAACATACATCGTCAAAGTTCTAGTATATATGGAACATTGTTTGGTACACAAACAGATTTTAATATATGTATAAAACCAATTGGATCAATTTGAACGTCAACGAGTGCCTCGATTACAGATGTTGTCTTCAATTGCTTGTGAAATTTCAAATTTGTGATTAACTATGGCCAATTATTATTTGATTTTTCGTCTTTATTTTAGCGGAGAACGAGAGTATGGGATGTGTGGAACTGCTGGCCACTGCAGTATCGGTGCTGATCATGGTGCTGACCTTTCCCATTTCGGTTTTCATCTGTTTCAAGGTGGTCTCCGAGTACGAACGTGCGGTCATCTTTCGCATGGGTCGCCTACGCAGCGGTGGAGCACGTGGTCCGGGTGTATTTTTTGTACTGCCCTGTGTGGATGATTACTATCCAGTGGATTTGCGCACCGTTTCGTTTGATGTGCCACCGCAGGAAGTGCTCTCCAAGGACTCGGTGACAGTTACTGTCGATGCTGTTGTCTATTACAGGATCAGTGATCCACTCAAGGCAGTTATTCAGGTATCCAATTATAGCCATTCAACGCGTCTCTTAGCTGCCACCACATTGCGCAATGTTCTGGGCACACGTAATCTCTCCGAACTGCTAACCGAGCGCGAAACAATCTCACACACCATGCAGATGTCTCTGGATGAGGCCACCGATCCCTGGGGCGTTAAAGTGGAGCGTGTCGAAATGTGAGTATATACCCTGACATCGAGTATTTGAACTTCTCTATTCCTTTTCTTGTAGTAAGGACGTATCACTGCCGACTGCTCTACAGCGTGCAATGGCCGCGGAGGCCGAAGCAGCTCGCGAAGCCCGTGCCAAAGTCATTGCTGCAGAGGGAGAGATGAAATCGTCGCGGGCACTTAAGGAGGCTTCGGAGATCATCTCAGCCAGCCCTTCAGCTCTGCAGCTGCGGTATCTGCAAACATTGAGTAGCATATCCGCGGAGAAGAATTCCACAATTATCTTTCCGCTGCCAATGGAGCTGCTGACACCATTCCTGAACTCATCGGCAGCGGCTGCGAATCAGTATCATTCAGCGGCAGGACCGCCCCTCCATCGCCACCAACATCATCAGTGACGCTCAATGTCGGTGCTGCAGCCGTATCTCGAGGCACTGCGTCGTTGTGAACTGAGGAAACAACTCACTGGCTCCAACCCAGACGACGATGACGATGATGATATCGTTGGCTATTTGCTCTGAGTTATGCAAATAAATGTGCGGCAGTGGCAGCAGCAGCGACAATTTTATTTAATTAAAAAGAATTCATGAAATTATCAATTCCGTCATCGGAAGCAAACATATAAGTATACAGAAAAATATATATATATATATATATATATATATATTGCGATTCAAGCGATTCAGACTCGGCTGATTGGCTTATCAGGATCTCATCTAAAGAAAATTCAGATTCTGTTTCCCAAAAATAAGGATAAAATTGTTAATTAAATATATTGGAATTCAAACAAGATTAAACTTAATCGTTTATTAGTATTAACGATTGACTCATACACGAGATATTCACAGAAAAATTATCAATTCTCGCATGAACAACATGAACAATTAAAAAAGATTAATTTGCTTATGTATTATCTATCTACCGCCGACTTAGTCAACTCGAAACTTATTGGAGTTCTATATATATTGAAAAACAGATGCTCATGGAATTCCCATAGTTTCCCGTCAAGCTTCACAATCCCAAAAGCTTGTTATTTGTGCATGTCGAGAGAGAGATAACCAGAGCAATGAGTAATTTGTATATACACATGCCACAAGCAAGTACGGGAAGAACTGGTCTGGGGTCTGGTCGGTCTTATCGCATGGGGGGCTTTTTTCAATACTCTGACCATTAGCCGTTGCGAATTCAGTGATAAATTGTTCGTTGACAAAGTTGGAGCACATCAAGACAACATGGAATCGCAAAATCAACAGCAAGACTCGCCTGTCTATGCCAATTACGAGGATATGCGAAATTCGGGACCTAGTGGCTCCACCACTTATATGATCAGCATGGGACAGGGTGGAGGAGAGATTCCTCTCCCACCACAGCCGGAGGTCAAGCGTGTTGGTCATCAGCCATATAGAGGCTTCAAAACATGTATGTAAGCACAATAATTATATTAAAATCGCATTTTGCAGATTTGGTAGAAAACAAAAAAAAAAAGAAAAAACGAATTCGTGTATTTCTGAGAAAACTAATTTCCGATTAGATTGCAAACGCTCCATAGCCTTTGAATGGAATCAATGATTATTGATAAAGCTAAGCATTGTTATGAATTGTTATGTCGATAAGATCGATCTTTAATTAACTGACGGATATGCCACTTGAAACAGGATATTTATCCAATACATAATAATTATTCAAATTGCAGCCGAGAATGAACCCAGAAATTGTATGGAATGGATTGTGACACTATTTTCGGTATTGGTTTTCATAGTGACATTACCCATATCAATATTCATCTGTTTCAAAGTCGTGGCGGAATACGAGAGAGCCATTATCTTTAGACTTGGTCGCTTAAGCGGCGGCCCAAGAGGCCCTGGCATGTTCTTCATATTACCCTGCATCGATGAGTATCGTAAGGTTGATCTGCGCACGGTGACATTCAATGTGCCGCAGCAGGAAATGTTGACCAAGGACTCGGTAACAGTCACAGTGGACGCCGTCGTCTATTACAGAATCAGCGATCCACTTTATGCGGTTGTTCAAGTAGAGGATTACAGCACATCGACACGTCTTTTGGCGGCCACAACCTTACGCAATATTGTGGGTACTCGTAATCTTTCCGAACTTCTCACTGAGCGTGAAATTTTAGCCCATCACATGCAGTCCACCTTGGACGAGGCAACCGAACCATGGGGCGTAATGGTGGAGCGCGTCGAAATGTGAGTATAGAGTGTGTACCTAAGGATTAATAAATAACTCGTTCACTTCAATCTGCAGCAAGGATGTCTCGCTGCCCGTTTCTATGCAACGTGCCATGGCCGCCGAGGCGGAAGCTGCTCGGGATGCTCGCGCCAAGGTAATTGCGGCAGAAGGTGAGAAAAAGTCGGCCACTGCTCTCAAGGAAGCCTCCGATGTCATATCTTCCAGTCCGTCAGCGTTGCAGGTCAGTAGTTCAAAAAGGAGAATTATGCACAACCATATTCCATATGTCATGATCCTAATCTATCTGTTCTTGTTCCCCAGCTGCGTTATCTTCAAACCCTTAGCAGCATATCGGCGGAAAAGAACTCAACTATAATCTTTCCCTTGCCCATGGAGCTGCTTACTCCCTATTTGGCTAAATATGCTAATATGATGCCCCAGCAGCCGCCCATGAATCCAGATGGACGACCAGCTTGGCCACAGTCAGCCTTATAAACAGATTTGTGCCTTTCAATTGGAAACTATCTTTATGTTTGGACAAAATCAAATCAAAATTAATATTCAGGGACAGTAAGTAATCACAAAATTAAGTTACAAATTCCATGTATTCGAAGTCAATTTCAAAATCGGGTTTAATTATTTCTATTTTTCCACAAAACAAAAACACGCCCATCAAATGGAACTATTGCCTTTGAAATATATTTAAATACACTTACATAACAATTACGGAAAACAAGAAAACATCTTTACTATACAAGTTCGCTTTGAACCAGAAAAATCCAAAAGGTTTATCTATGAAAATCTAGAATTCATAGCAAATATATGTTCTTCTGGGACACTGCAAAATCAGTGGCTGCCGCAACCTCCTTACTGATTAATTGTTGAAAATTAGAATCTCCGGCTATGATAATAGTGGGCAATAGCCCCTTGGCAATAAAGCTGGCATGTGTATTAAATTGGTGAGCATCTAGCCGTTGCACCTTAACCCTCTCTTTATAGCGAAGAATTTTCCGCAGTTCGTCGCAGTCTTCAGTGCAATGACCCAACTCTATGCAGCCAATGGTGGCGCATTTCTGGTGGGGTAGGTAAAGGCAACTTTGATAGTTCCAGTACTTACCAAATTCCAGTAGACGGTCTCGAAAGTAAACATGTTGTAAGTCCCGAGCGCACACAAAATGAAAAATACGGCTCATATCATCCTCATTATCCAGTACCTCTTCCACCAGAGGTAAAGTGGGCGCAATTGCCACGCCTTGTGTAATGATGAAAATATATTTCGGAATTTTGACATCATTTTGATAGCTGCCGATCGGTCCACGAAACTGCAAAACATCATTTATATGCAGATCAGTCAGGTGCTGCGACATAGGTCCCTCATGCAACAGTTTAACCAAAATTTTAAATTCTTTTCGATCAAAGTCTGTCCAAAATGGAGAATATGGTCGCAGGAGGGAACCAATACGCAGCATAACATGGTGTCCAGGTGGTATATCTAGTATGGAATCATCTGAAGCATCTGCTTTAGCTACGTAGGCAAAATGTAAAAGCAACACTTGATCATCTCCCTTTTGGGTTTCGATGTGGACCAACCGAAAGTCAGCATACTCAAGGATCACATTATTTTTTCCGCTCAGTTGGGCACGTCTACTTGGCTTTGGTTTATTATCCAGTATGCAATTGGCACAGCCATTGCCACAACATTCCGATTCGAGGCCGGCGCTTTGTTCAGTGCTAATCAAGAAATTGAAATGTTTTTGTAATTGCGTGTTCCGTCTTATGGGGTACAAGATCGAGGCAAGTTTCCCCGGATTACTTTAGCTTAGATTCAGATACAAGTGATCAAACTTACATACACTACCTATGAGATATTTCCATTGTCTAGGCGCAGCATTGAGTTTCTTAGGTTATATTATGTTTTTTAAAAATCTAAATATTGGTAAGTGAACGGAAGGGAAATGATAATAGTGAAGGAAAAGTTAGTAGAAATCACTCAAAACAAAATCGATGCCATCTCTAGCAAGTGCGTTAATCGATAATTTCATATTTGGAGCGTATTGGCTTGGCAACCCTAACCGCTGTAAACTGTCACGGTGTATGTAAATAAAAGAAAGGAGCAAATTCAGGAGAAACCCAGGAATCGCCGAGGAGAAGCAATAAAAACAGACTCTTGGAAAACAATTAGTACAGACTTGTGCAATCAATAACCGTTTAAGTGCCTTTGGTTAAACAAAATAAATAAAAGAGTTCAGGACAAAGACAAAGCGGGACAATACGCAATGTGCAACTAGTGGCGGCCTGTCTAGACCCAATCCCACACCAGGATCCCATTTTAAACGCTCTCTTATGGTGACAATATGAACCTGGAATCGTTGTTCCGCGACTTCAATCCATGGTAAGGGATATTAGTCTTGCCGGGATCAGTCTATATCAATCATCCTTATTTTCCTTCCCTATCCCAAAATCGCCTGCAACATCTGTAGCAAATTCATCGTGCATTGCAGTCTCTTCACATTTGTAACGCTCTTCGCGTTGCGTTTAGATGGGTACATTGGTAAGATTGCTTTTACTCCCCGCACCGTCTCTGCCTCCATCTAATTATCCATTTGTTTGCCCAATTTTCAACTTCAGATTGGCCTTATTGGGCGATATTCACGCCGCTGTGGATTTGGAAATGCACTGCCATTCTGGGCGCCATCGTTGGAGCCATTGTATGGTGTCGGTATCCACACTATCGTCTGGAAGGTGATGCCTACACCCAATTTAAGGCCATGCTTATCTCGTTGGCTCTACATCTCATCTTGTTGATGTTTGAACTGTTGGCCTGCGATAAACTAACTTCGGAGCGTCATCTTTGGGTGCTGGTCTTCATTCCGTTGATCTTCGGGTCGGTAGTGAGTGTGGGCGCCTGTGTGTGGGCCGTAAAGCATGATCGTTCATTTGAATTGGAACTGTTTTTGGCTGTCAATGCGTTACAATTTGTTTCGCTGCCGTTAAAACTGGATAGATTCGTGTATTGGAACTGGGATGTGGTGTTTGTGCCCATGTGGATTGTCATTTGTCTCAGCCTTGTCAGTGTTCTTTATAACATCATTTTTTGTGGGATCATGATGCGGACACCGGAAGTTTCCCTTCAGCAGAAAAAGGCCGCCCTCAATGCGGCAGTGGGCAACATTTGCACAGTGCTCCCTCTACTCTGTTTCCAGGTGAGGTCGCATAAAAATCGTTAATGACAGTTGCAGATTAATTTTGTTCTTTTATAGGTGGTAATTTGTGACAAGTTGGATGGCGAATTGAAATTCCCTTATATTGTGGTCTTTTCGCCGCTATTGGTGTCCATTTTGGCTCTGATTATTTTAAGCTTCACCGCTAAGGGCGGCAACATGTGGTGGTTTGGAATACGAAAATCGTTTAGCCAGTTCCTACTATCGGCGATGCCATTTCTTCAGGAGTACGGAAACATTAGCTATCATGCTGAGACGCATAGCAATGCCGGTCAATCAGTGCCGCTGGACACATCTTCCTCCACCAGTACGGCAAATGCAGCTAATGAACAGCTGCATGAGTTTAGCAAGCACGACAAAAAGAGCAAGAAGGCAGCCAAAAATGATATCATGAAGCCGGTGGTTCCATTTGTTAGCATTGATTTGCCGGACTAAAGCCGGACATAAACGACAACAATACATAGGCTTAAGCATACCTGTTACCGTACACACCCAAACCTCCACACATATACACATAATAACATGAACCCATACGTACATCGGCCGTAGATTATAGTCTCGTACTGAATTTTAATTTTAAGCCAATGCTATATAACCGCCCACGCCCACACACTCAAATGTATATGCAGAATTCGTATAATAGATGCACATATGCATATAATAATATATATTTATATATAAGTATATATATATATATATATGTATACACATTTTCTACATACATACATATATTATATGTATGTGACTGACGTATGGTTTTTCCATTCATCATACATTTAGAAATTGTCTTTTTTTATTCGCTTTAAATAGCAATTTAGCTTATCGAACAAATCGGGAATGTACTATTATCGCCACAATATTTTATGCAAGTATTACGTACATAATATGTTTTACTTTGAAATTGTATTTGAATCGCTGTAAACGTCAACAAAGTAATATTTTAGTATGCAAGAGTGTGTAAATAATATGCAAATTAACTATAATTAAATTCATAATTGAGGAATACACTATACAAGCGATTTCTCTTTTGATCATATTTTTTCAGTCATTTGGTAAGTTATAAAAATCTTGAAAAAGTAAACCAAACTATTTTAAACATTTTTTTCCTGAATCCAATTTTTTAACTTCTAAAAGCTAATGATCTTGAGTCTCATATCCGAACTCTTTCCATTTCAATCGTAAATACACATGCTTATGAATTAATGGTTTTGATTCTCCCCAATATGAAGTACATAGTATACTTATGTAACGTTGTATCGCCCTGAAATAGAAGAGAATTCAATTTGGTATGTCGTAATTTTTATTCAAACTAAGAAACTACAAGGTTTATAATTTTTCTTGGCATATTACATACATTCAATTTTGGTTTACAATGCGTTTGTGTTGCCTATTAATTTATGCAAAGTGTAAAATTTGAATTTGAAAAAGTAGGTAGGTAGGTATTATCTAAAAACGCTTGTTTCGCCATATAAAATCAATTAAATATTTTAGAGGATAATACATGTTGCATTACATGTGGTACATTATAACTACATATAACGGAGAAATAGATCTTTCCTTCATTTGGAATATGCAATAAAATAGGATGTGTTAAAGTGGAAAATACGAAAAATATTAGTCAAACGATAACAATATTTAGAATAGTTAACTAATTCGCATAAATGGATATACGAATCGAATGCACAACTATCGTATATATAATATAATATTCTGGATAACTCTTGTATAAGTATATTAATAGTAATGAAAGTATAATGTTCTAAGTTGGAAGGTTCGCGATCCTGGATTTTTGTTGAGTCTGAATAACAATTATTCCATTGATTTAGCTACATTTGAAAATACAAGTACAAAGTTATTTGCGATGCTACAGAGAACTGAAATGCCCTTTTATTAGATTAGAACGCATAATATGATTTTGTTTTATCTATTGACAAAAGTTTGTTCCGGAATATGTTCCATACATTCAAATTCGTAAAAAAAAAAAACAAAAAGCATACAACTAATTCGAAAATTCAAATTTAGAACAACAAAAATATAGTTTCAACTACGAATCGAACGTGAGAACAACCCGAAACATAAACAACATCATATTATTTAATTTTTCTTCTATTTTCGGTTTTCTATTTTGCTCGTGTATGGTACAAAGTTGTTTTCTAAGCTGAGTTTTGCACTGAGTTTTGAATCACCTATGAAAAATTGTCATTACTTGTAAATTATATAGGCATACCTATATACTAATGTGTGTGTGTGTATATATATTATTGATAATTGAATTAGCTATGTATAGAATCAGTATATATATACATATATATATATATATATATGTATATTTGGAATAAAAGCCATTGGAAAATGTTCGTTCACATATTGAAAACTACAAATACATCTGTTGCTGTTTTCTATTTTGCTATTCAAATTACTAATTGTAAGATTAATTGTTTTCGTGTTTGCTACATTTAGTATTCACTATATAATAACTCTTTTGAACTGTCGTGTTGTTAATTAATTCAAGAGTTTTTTGTTTGTTTTTTTTTTACATGTTCGTTGCTTGTCCCAGCTTAAATGGCTATTGTCTGAATTAGCATTGTTTTTTATTTCGGTTAGATTGAAGAGTTAATTGAGGGCCAATAGGGCCGCCCATCACTCGCTCAGGTTACATTATTCAGTGTGTGAGTGTGTGTATGTAAGTGTGTTTCAATAACGCACAATTTTTATATAATCGATATGTACTGCTGAGTGGTAAGACATTTTAATCATTTATCATTTATGTATGTATGCACGCTGTTTCAATTGCTCAGAAATGAAACGGTTACATACAATTAACGCCCGCCTCTCAAATTGGAAATTGACAAGAGATCATGAAACAGCAAAGGCAATCACAACATGCAGCACGCATTCTCGCCAGCTACGCTAAACTGGATATACATACATAGATAAACATATACGTATGTATGTATGTATCTACTTATTGTTTGTTAGTGCACTTAAACCTTATGTAACTTAGTTAATTTATTTAGAATGTGTATATAGAGAACATTATGGCTACCATTTTCTAATTCGCCGACATTGATATTTATAACTATTCACACCAATGCCAATTCGCCCAAATTGTATACAGGGTCTCATATATTCGTATGGATACATATGTAGGTGTATATAAAATATGTTTTCCGATATATATCTTATACTCATTATGATGGGATTGGTAAGATTTCGTTTTCGTTTTATTTGTTGGTTTCGAAGAATTTTGAATGGTAAACAAGAAGATTTCGTTTGAGTTTTATTTCTCCTTGTGGAAGCGTCAAGTTTATGTGAAGTTTAGTAATTGTACGTTTCGTTAATGAATGCAGTAAGGCATGACAGACATAACATACATACGTGTATGTAAAAAAGAATGAAATATATACATACATATAATTATTTATATGTACGTTTGTATTATATTAATTTAAGGGAATACATTTTACTCGATTTTCGGCTTGGTGCTCAGGTATTGAGAGAGATTCTCGCGCGGTCCCTGCACGATCATCATAAACTGCGATGGAAAATCCCAGATGATGGTAAAATGGAAAAGCATATTGGCAATGGCAATCAAATACTCGAAGAAAGCGAACCAACTGAAAGCTGTGCAAGAGATTCAAATAATTGTATGTTTCACTATTATCTTTTGCGATTCCGGCCCAGTGGCCCAAAGCTCTGCTTACCCAAATCATGACAGTAGAAGCGATGTTTGGCAAAAAAGACCAACAGACCAATAGTGCTAAAAATGGAGACGACGAAAAGTATTTTTTTCCATTTAATTGATTGAATCTGTTGGGTATTCAGTTTTTGGCCTTCATTGAGGATTCCATTCAGCTTAATGGTCGCCAGCATGTAGCACAGCGAGCAGATCATAAACGTGATGAAAATTCTTTCGTGAACAGCTGTAGATAAAAATGAAATTGTATTTTCCCTCATTTTGAAATATTTTGATAAATTATTGCTCTTACGATAGTTTTCCCGATTCGATATATAGGTTACACCGCCAAGAGCTGCAATTTCAATGCAGTTGAGCACTAGAATTAATGTGATTAGCATGCTGGTCTTTGGCACCAGCGACGGCGCAAGTCGCGCCAATTGAGAACGATAGTAGTTCTTGTAGACAAAGGCGATGGGGATCCGTGGTCCGATGTGCAGCGCAATACTAAAACGCCAGAAGTAACGCTGTGGACTGACGCCGGTAATTGCACTTATTGAAGGTATTATGTTGTAGACCTAACGAAAGGAGCCAAACGGGAAGAAAGAACAATTGAAAAATGGATGAATGAATCGAGTATGAAGTTAACCTACGCGGCAGTGTGTCTCGTGTACATCATCGTATTGGAAGACGTAGGCGGTCACAAAGCATGTGAAAAGCGTCACCAATGGCAGCAAGGCAGTTACCACACAAATCTCATGGAAGCTGGCCAAATAGTGGATTGCAATAGGTCTGCTTTGCTGTTGCTGTTGCCCCAGACAGTCTTGTTGCAGCTGCAGCTCCTTTTCCGTTTCTTTATTCGATTCCTGTTTGGGGCTAACTGTTGTGTTATTCTGCGATGCGCCATACTGTGAACATAAAAATTGAGTTTATCCAATCGATGCTAATTCTCATTAGTTAATAATCAGAAATTAACTATTTAAGAAATGAAATCCGTTTTAGCAGAAATTCTTACCTCAATGTCGAATTAATGTTTGATTCTTTAATTTTTTTTATTTGGTTAAGAGTACAACAACAAAAAGCGCTAAAAATGAAATCATAAAATACAATATATATATATCAATACATAAATGAATAAATCATAATTAATTGTACAATTTAAATAATTAGAAAATTAACTTAAACTTATTCAAATTCATTACAACAATAAGGGAGGCTGGCTCTTAAGCACCTGTACAAAGCACGTAGTTAGTAAGACATTATGCTCTATTTTGAGCAAATATAATCAGGAGTACATGGTTTTAACGAAATCGAGGGATGTGCCGCCTAGGGTCATCTCTCTATTTATAGAAGGTATACGTATATATGCATGTGTTTAGAAAAAATTCCCAAACTAAGAGTGTCACGAAGAGCCCCGGGTCCCCTGTCCCTCTAGAAATGTAACGCCAAAAAATGTTTTTGCATGAAACATTCGGATCGTGATGGTTGTGATTATCTGTGCGTTGGCAAACCCCCATCTGGGAAACACAGATGTACCCCGCCTGCACAGTCTAAAGTTTTTTTTTTTACATATGTTCATATGTTTTACCGGATTTCAGTTCTTGCTTTGAATGAGAGTGAGAGGAAAGATGATGCCCAAGTATTGTGTATGTATGTAGATACATAGATACGTTCTCTGCCCCCGACCCCACTAACCCTCCAAAAATAATACCACCACAAAGGCCTGACGTCATTAGCCTCTTTTGGCCAAGTGAAATGGCACAATAGGAAAGTAGGAAAGGGAACCAGGAAGGAGCCGGATGTGAACAGGAATCAAGAGAAGCAACACAATTAAATCTTAGCATTAAGACTGAACAATGGGAGCAAGAGGGGATAAGGGACAGAAATAACTATGCATTTAATACTTTTAATTGCAGTGGAGGAGCGTTCCAGCTGCTGTTGTCGAGTATTTGTTTGGATGGGCTGGCATACACACTGATATGGGTCATAGTGGCAAAGAGGCAAGACAACATCAAGATGAATAGGATAAGTAGTTGAAGTCGTAATAAAAAAGAAACGAAAAAAATGGAAAGGAAAAGGAAAACACACGCTGCGCTCTGCGTGGTAAAGGAAAGTTATATAATTTTTGGTCAGCGCAGAAAATTTTTGGTCCAACTAACTGTGAAAAAAGGTTCTTTATATAGTCCAATTACACATGCACAACTCTCACCACAAGGCCACGGCCAGGGCTGTCATCGCACCCGCTGCCCCCGTTCCCATTTCCGTTGTTGACGGCAGGAACGCTAATGATGTTGGTGGTGCTGCTGAGTTTGGATGGAGATGATGCTGCGGCTGGATCTAGATCTATGGCATCTGCCTCGGTCACGACACTATCTCCCGCTTTTTCAGATATTGTCGAACTTTGTATATTCTGCATATTTACGGGCAGCGTCTTCGTCGTTTTCCGCCGTTTTATTTTGCCGATATAATTTGGAGCCTGGAAAAACAACAGTTTATCGTCATCACGTTTCAGGATGCGTTATCGATAACTCAAAATTGCGATAAGCTATCGGTTGGCGGATACTGGTTCTCAAAATATAGGTTTTAGACCCGTTTTAGGGTTGCCATCCATCCATACTTCTTCAGCTCTACTTAGCACAAATTGTCAAAGAAAGTCCCCAAACAAAATTATGGATCGACTTGAAATAAACAATAAAACGAATGACAACTATAAATCCCTTTGAAACTAGAAGTTGCCTTAACAATAACAATATCCTGATTCGCGTGTTTGCTGATTGCGGGAGGAGGTATGAATATATATTATTTATTTTCTTCATACCCAGCTCAACACCCCCCAATCTGTCACGCCCCGACCGACCCCCTTCCAGCTGGTCTCAATTTTGGCCATTGGGCGAGGCGCGACGTGCCAATTGCGCTTCCGTTAATTTCGCCCATTAAAATTATTCATTTAATTGGTTTATTTTTTTCAATAAATTTTCAGTCGCCAGCCATGCGCTTCAACAAATCCGAATTGAACTCTTTGGCCACAAATCCAGCAACGAAATTTGATAAAGAAGGACTGCTCGTTATCACAGATCGGCAAGAGGGCTTCCTCTGGCGCAGCGAAGGTGAGGTGATGATGGTAATACTCTGGCACAACAAATTGATAAATTGATTTCAGTTCGAGTGCAACGTTGGTGCAAACTGCGAGGTAATCTGCTCTTCTATTTGAAAGACAAGGATTCGAAATCACAAGTGGCGGGCGTATTTGTCCTCGAGAACTGTCGACCTCGATTCCAAAACGATCTCAATGATCCCGAAGGCTATGTATTTGATTTAGGTGAGTGCATCTATCATGACTTTGTTACACATCGCATTCACTCACCATTATTAAATTCATAGACTTCAAGGATAGCCCATCGGAACGGTTTATTACTCATTCCGCAGCCGAACGATTGGCCTGGGTACGCAGCATTGAGCAGGCATCCAGTGAAAAATTAAATCAGGTTATTAGTCAACTGAAGGATCAAATTGCGGCCACAAGCAGACAGCGACCATTGACAATGGGCAATCACATTGATCTGGGTATGCCCGTACCCATGGCTGTTCCCCTGACCCAGACGACTACGATGATGATGCAGCAGGAATCTATATCAAAGGAGGAGACCCAGCCGATTGAGGCGGGTCCAGTTGAAGGTGATCTTATTCAGTTCTAGAAATGGGATAATGTTGTTTTCTGTTGTTGTAGTTAACCCACAAATCCAAATTCTGTTTATGCACTCACTTGCTCGATCTCTCAACAATGATCCATAACCAAAACGCATTCCATAAAATTTTAATTTCCCTGTATGTACATAAAAATGGGACTGGGAATGGCTATACCTATAGATTAGATAGGAATTGTGGAGGCATTGAATTTATTCTTGGAATAAATATTAATTTTTTACCAATTGGAATTGTTTGTTATTTTTTGGAGCATGTGCGTTTAATCCATTTCGTTCTTATAGTTTGCCCTCTCTCTTTTCTTTCTTTCTATATAATCTTTGTACTTGGTCGATTCGTTTTTCCAGATTTGGATCTGTCAGAGCTTCCCATTTGCGAGACGGCTTTTAGCTGTGATAATCTTTCTGTGGATGGTTTGGGCCGTGCCCCGAATCCTCGGGTTGTCTGTCTGGTACTGCAGACAGACGATGGCGAGCCTGGACTCTGGCGAGAACATGCCCGCACTGAACTGTTGGAGCGGACTCAAACGCCCCAGTTCCTTTGTACGATGCGCTTCCAACGCAGCGCTGGATTCAGTACATCCTCGCGCTTGCGATTCACAGTGCACGATGTAAAGGAACGAATGTCGCTTACTTCAGTGCCTCTGGGCCATGCCGAAGTGGCCCTGGGTGTAATCCAGGATGCCACAAGGCTACGCCTGCCTCTGAGTTCGCCTCGGGGTGAATGTGGTTTTATTACATTAGCTTCTTGGACACCAGAGGTGGCCCTGGAGTCGGGCTCAGGGCTGGCACCGCCTCCGCGATCGAGTACGCAACTCTTTGAACCCGAAACAACCGGAGGTCGCCGACGTGGTAAGTAAAGGAATCTAGTTTTGTTCTCCATATCTTTGACTTCATCATCTTCTCCCATCATCTAGCCCATCGTCGGACTCAGTCACTGCCTCCGAAGCTTGCTGTGCGTCTCTTTGTTCCACAACAGTCGGGACTGCAAAGGATTTGCGCCCGGCCTCTCTTGCATTCGTATCGACTGCACTCGTCCCTGGGTGCCGACATTAGTGTCCAGGAGACGTTGCTCGAGTCACGGCTATGCTGTGTGGTTCCCCAACAGCTTCTGTCCATTTGGATTCAGCGGGAGAAAGAACTGCTGCAAGAAGTTTCCGGCATGGGTGAACTGAGCGGTGAGTGGCGCGGGCGCCAGATGAACCTGCTCGAGGAGCACTTGCGGATGCTCAAGGACTACTCGCAGGCCAAGCAGAACATCCAGCAGTTGGCCAGAGATGGCATCCACTTCAAGCAATCATCGGTGAAGACTGATGAGTCGTTGGAGTTTCTACCCGTTAATCTGCACGTGCAACGGATGTGGGCCCAGAACGATACGCTGCAACGACGTGGAGTCCTCGATGTGATTACCGTCGGAGCATTTACCCGGCATGACGTTAAGGGTCGCAAGTGCGGTGGACTAATAAAGTATGTATCCATACCATATCTCACCAACATTCTCTAAAACCCTTGTCCTTTCTCTTAGACTGCTGCAGGAAAGTAAATCTTGGAAACTTGAGCAAAGCAATGCTTGCAAGGTGCAGGCAGCCAATGATGCTGTCCAGGCAACCAAGCAGTTGAGAAAGGAGATTGTCGAGCTAATGTCCCAGCTTCTTCAGCTGGCTAGTCAACGGAGTGCCCAGGATATGATGCCCCTGTGTAATCAGATGGTGTCCAAGACGCGCACCCTTTTAAACATCTGGGAACCTAGCATTGTGGAGGAGGCTGTGGCCTTCATTGAAAAGCATCGTATTATTGAAGAGCCGGACAATGTGCTTATGGAGCCGATGTCGCCGTTTCGCAAAATAACGCAACAGTTGACTGCCTTGGATTTGAAATCACCAGAGCTTGAGGACTTTGCTACACCAGTGGTGGCACCCCCAGATCTCTGGCCCCGCGGCCAGCCATCGCTTATGCGCTCCAACAGCTGGCATCCGAGCAACAACTCACCATCTAGCTCTCTGGACATCAATGCCATTGACTCACTGCAACATGCGGTCAAGTGTTACAATGAACATTTGCGCAGCTTGGAGGAAGCTGAGGCTACACATCAATCGCTACCCCTGGCCTGGCAGCAGTCAACACCAGCTACTCCAGCATGTGCCGCGAATACTCCACTTCATCTGATTGATCTGGATGAGATAAGAAAAAGGCAGGCGACTCCCGCTGGATTTCTGGATACCAAACTCATGAACTCATCTCCATCGGCCAATTATTATCGGCCCACAGAGGAGCCAGAGCCGTTGGATCTAACCCAGCTCAATATTGAGGCTAGTGTCATGTGCCTGGTGAGCAAATTGAAGTTTTTCTGCGGTCGCTGTGACAGTCCAGCCATCCGATTGCGTCATCCCAAGACGCCTCTCAAACGGGAGGGTTTTGCAGTATCCCCGCAACAGGCTCCCGACGTGATTGCTGCTCCTGTGCCAGTGGATGCACCATCGTCAGAACAGTCAGCAGCAGATCAGCAACAATTACCAGCGGATTCTGGCGGAGTTCTGTTCCGAACTGGTGGTAAGAGGGGAAACAAATTTACAGATGGATTGGATTTGTCGCTTACCACCGATTGGACGGCCGAGTTGCGTCCCAGCATGCGTAAACTACGTCATGCAATGGACCGGATTTTAAAGACGGCCAGGTTGATGCACTCCGTTCAACGTTTACAGCAGGACGTGCGATGCAATCGAATCCAAGCCAGCATCACATATCGACGGGATGTCTGCTTTTCACAGGCGGTAAGCATCATATCCTTTTACCCGCTCATCTGATTTTTCTATCTATGCACTCCCACAGTTGACAGCTTTGGTCAGTGCCTTGATGCTTCGCCTTTGGGGAAGTGAAGTGGACATGGCCTATTTTATCATGCTCCGTGACCTTGGCCCATTGGCTTATTTTGAGGGACTGCTTTCACTCTATGGCAGCGAAACGGACATGTGGAGTGATATGTGCATTGCCATAGAGGATTTGTCTGCAGTTACCTTCCAACTCGTAAGAGCCCAGGGCGAGGCTAAGGTGACGCCAACGCCAAGGATTATTGGCTCGCGACAAGCCATGGAGGTGCAATTGCCCGTGCCGGAGCACTCGTTGCCTGGCACTGGATCTACCATTAGCTTTAAAATTACCCCCGTCTTCTTTAACATCGGCATCAATGAGAAGGCCACCATCGCCGAGACTCTGGGCCAGACCCGAGAACAGCATCGCTCCAACTGGGACAACTTTCTGAGGCTCAGCCAGTACGTTGGTCGCTACCGTAAACTGGGTTTGGGTTCGGTCGACACTGGCGAATCGCTTCAATCGCTGCTCGGCTTCATGGAGCAACAGCTAAGAGCCAATGTGTCGAAGAACATCAAAATTTTACATCTGGCGGAGGACTCCTGCAGACTGATGGACGGTCTGAGGTTCACCTCATGCAAGAGTGCCAAGGATCGCACTGGCATGGCTGTGACACTGGAGCAGTGCCGTGTCCTGGTGCGTGAATTTCAATTACCAGCGAAACATGTGCCCAACGCTTTAAGCACCATGCGAAGGTGAGTCTTAACCGATTCCCCTTCCTCCCATTGCTAATGCTCAACTCTTTCAGCGAGGGCACCCGCATGGATAATGTACTTAAAAATATTGGCAAGCGCAAGTATGCTTTTAATTTGCCTCAGGTTATCTCGCTGCCAGCCATGTATAGGCCACCAGTGGGCGCCTATGGCAAGGCCGAGACCTAGAACTTCCCCCATGCTCCAAGTGTGGACTCTGAACTTAAGTTTGTCTGCAAACCATTAATAAATATAGAAAAAACTGTGCCAAAAACCACTTCCAAAAGGTGATTTCTACATAAGTTATCCTGGGATAGCGAAACAAGTCCATGACTACGAGAAGGCAATCCACTATCCAAATCATTGATTTGACAGCTAAAAGTCATATTCGGGATATATATTATGTGTAAGCTATTTATTCTAATTGTCTGATTTGGGAGACCATAAAAGTAAAGCCGATCAAGAGTATATATAATTGTCTAGTCGCAAATGCTTCCGTCTGTGCATTAAAAAAATATGTGGGTGAAATGAAAATACATATCATGGCGACAGCTTGTGCCGATTATGTATTCGGACACTGAAATAAGATCTAACAGATTCTTCCCAGTCGAAGCCATTTCACAAGGACTACTTACCCCAATTAGCCAATTGTTAACAAATCGTAGGTATATACAAAGTAGTTACTTACATACTTAAAAATGTAGCACAGTTTTTTGAAACATTTGGTAGTTTATACATACATATATTGATTTACTTTCTTGTTAACCAAAATAAACGTACTAAAACAATAAACAGTATTTCTAACAAATCAATCTTCTCCAACTAGTAGTCCTGGGCACGACCAATGCCCAGACGTTGCTTACGCACCTCCGTCTTTAGCCATGAGGGTATACCCTTGATCGGATGTGCATTAGGAAAACGCAATGGCTGCTTGGGCCCATTAAATGGATGCGTTTTGGCCAATTTTCGTTGCAAATACTCTTTGTTCACCTCCTTAATGTCACGATGTTTGTCCATGTATAAATTGAATGGCTGCTTTAGTGGGAAGAATTTCTGATCGGCGAGATAGGGTTTCGGGAAATCATACTCGTAGATAGGCTCCTTGAGGTCTACAATTGAATCGAGATTTAGACTGCATTGTTGAATGCTGCTTAAAATGCAAAACTTACTAAGCACATCGTGATAGAACTGCGTGAGTGAGACATCCCAATTGGTTTGGTAGAATCCTAAGCCAGCTGGCGTCAAGTCTGTCTGATGCTCGCGATAAAAGTCAAGGGTACTAAAGAGGCGCTTCTCAAGGTTAGCATAGTCCGATGTGGCCAACTGGTATGCACTTAGATCCAGGCGAGACTGTTGCTTATACAGTATAAAGACCATACGCTGATATCCCACACCACTGGGTGGAAAGGGCGGCAGATAACTAGCCAGTACCTCACCATCGCTTACTCGGCCATTGGGAATGTTGCCGCTAGAGAGGAGAGGAGCATTGGATTAAATACAAATTGGTTAAGGAATAACCTCAAAGATTGCATACATGAACCAATGAACACATTCCTTCGCCGTATTGGTGTAGTGTGCATCCGGATTGGTAAGCAGCAATGTCCAGTAATTTTCCTGGTTGCTTTCCTGTTTGCCGGTTATTGGATCAAGCAGGCCATCGAAGCTAACTTGTGGCGCCTTAATCGCCTCTGCTGGTTTAATGACGTTTCCATTGTAAACCGGGCAAAGAACGCTTTCCTGTTCATAATTTATTTGGAGTGGCACACGAGGCACAAAATAAGCGCTACCAAAAAGATCCTCAAAGATGCCATAGTGGTCCGCCAGCAGGCGCAGATCGTGCTGCCCTGTCGTCCTTGTATATGCTTTCTGCACCTGCTCCAGGTCAATTAGCACTGAAATTAGCAAACGTATGTGAAAATAATTGACTTCACTCGAGCATCCACCATCAACTCACATTTGTTATTGCGAGCCAACTGCTCTAGTTCTTTATTGGAGCGCTGGGCTTTCAGGTGCTTCAAGCGATTCTTTAGCTGCTCCGATCGTGATCCCTTTAGCTGTGGGAATCCAATATTTATGCGAGCCGTCACTTCAGGATCGCTGACTGTCTCGTCTGAAACCGGTGTGATTTGATTACAACATCAACCAATCAATGTTTGAACCCCAAAGTCTCACCTCGCAGCCGCTGCTCCAGGGTGCGAGCCACTCCGGGTGGCTTGCCACGCAATGTATGTCCATGACGCTTGCCAGGATTGATAAGAACAGCTGGGATAATTGTTCCGCGAAGACAATGGCCGCTGTTAAAGCCGCTTTTCATTAAGAAATTACTTAAAGACATTTGGATGCTTTGGTTACGAAAATCACAGGGGGGCTAGAAACAGGGAAATGGTCACACTATGTAAATAGTTATCGACATGGCAAAATGTATCGCTAGCGATGGTACCGTTTGAAATACCGACGTGCTCCGACGTCGTGTCCCGCACAATGGCGAGCTTTATAACGGTTAACGGCATTAGCAATCTGTTGCGCAACCGCAATTGAAGTAAAAAGGTTTAAAATATTTTTGTAAATAATGCACATGGCGCATTACTATTGCCTCATTTTGTTGCTGATGATGGCAACATCTTGCATGACTACCGAACTTTTGGAATTGTCTTGCTCCACAGATGCCCACTGTTCGCAATTGGAACGCGGGAAATGTCGAGGTTCCGTTTGCATTTGTACGGCACGTGATACAGATCAAGAAGAAGCCTGCCATCCCATAGAGGAGTCACAGAAGATAAGTAACATCATTGGTGGACCATGTCCCTGTAAACAACCCCATTCCGAATGTGTAGACCGGGAACAGCAGAAGCAGTGCTTCTGCACCGAGGGCTATGTACCCAGCGGGGATAGACGACGCTGCTTGCCGGAGAAGGTTCAGTTGGATGGTCAATGTGAATTGGATAGCCAATGCCAGCGGTCAGATACATTCAGTGTTTGCCATCCCATGCAGAACCGCTGCCTGTGCAAGACGAATTTCGAGCCGCATGAACACCGTTGCCTGGCCGTTTTAGGTAAGTGAGCAAAATCCAAATTCAAAGCCTATGCCATCGTTTAATCCCATGCTAACGCAGATGCAAAGTGCTCAAATAACACGGACTGCGACACATTCGGAGCTTCTGAATGCATGCTCAAGATTCAGAAATGTGTCTGTTCCATGGATCATGTCCATAACCGCAACATGACCAAGTGCATTGTGGGAGCTGCTTACGGGGAAAACTGTGGCCATAATCTAACGTGCCAGCTATTGTTAGGAGCCGCCGGACAATGTCGTGAAGAAGATCATCGCTGCGCTTGCCGTTCCATGTATTATCCTAGAAAAAAGGTGCCGACCCAACTTGAGGAAAGCAAGGAGATTGGAAATAAGGGTGTGATCTGTCGACCCATTGTACTTTTTGGTGCCTACTGCCGCAACGATAACGATTGCCAGCAGCATTCGATGGAAATGGAGACTGAGCAGGCGCAGAGATCAGATTCGATGCAATGCATGTGGGGCGAATGTCGGTGCAGTGACAATTACACTCTTGTAAACAACGACAAGTGCGTATTAAAAAGTGAAGCCTCACATGCCTTCTTTGCCCTTCAGATGCCGACGATTTGCTTGATTGGCATCACTTTACATAGGATCTTTATTGGGATTTACAACAGTTTCGATCTTACATTATGAATGTGTTACTCTTAATGCACTAATATATATATATACTTTATATGTGTGTGTGTGTGTGTTATTTAACATTCTAGAGTCCAATCCTTGCCGGTGTTCGTCGGGGCGTGGCATTGCCGGGTGTGGCAATCTCCTGCTTGGCTGCTAGTTGCTCCTCCCGCTGGGCTGCCTGCTGCTTGCGCTCCAGCATTTCCTGCTCGGCCTGTAACATTTGCTCCTCCATCTCCTTAAGATGTTCGGCCGCTTGTTTTTTCTTGCCCCGTCCACTGCGACCGGACTCTTTGACGGAGAAGAACATGGGACCCAATTCGGCCAGCCAATAGCCATCAACGGCGGTGGCACACTGCATATACTCTTTGGCCGTCATAATCAGTTCATGATAGACCACATAATCGGGAGTGGTGCCAAGACCAAATAGAGCAGAGGTCGGATGCAGATGACAAGGCATGCCAGTACGCAGATTTACATACTCGCCAATACCCTTAAGTCGAGCAGCTTGATAAAAATAGGCCGAGCAAATGCATTTGCGCACAATGTCCCAGTCGGTGCCGCAGGATTTCACATTCATCTTCTGCTGCGTCATGATGTCCTTCAACTGTTGGCGCACCTCGCGCACTTTGCGCATTGCCTTGATGTGAATGAAGTGCTCATTGCACCAAGTGGAGCTGTAGCTATAATTGTTTAGATGGAGCGGAGTCAGTACCTATTGCTTCTATGGGAGACTCAAAATCTATTCCTTACCCGTTCTGCTTCCACTGTAAATAAACATTGAGGTAGGTCAAGTGATCGGATTCAGGAACCTGAAACTTTTCACGGACCCCATCTGCCTCCTCCTCACGTCCTTTGGGTCGATAGAAAATCGACGGCACCGACAGCATGGAAACTGCAACATAAAAAAGTAATTCACATCTTTATTTTGTTTTACTTACTTCTCTTCTTTCTTACCTATTATGAGAACCTCGCTGCTGCATTCCATTTGACAGGCCACGATAAGCATTTGACATTGCGGCGGATCCAAGGGAAATTCAGCCATTTGACGACCCAATGTGGTCAGCCCACCCGTGTGATCCAAGGCTCCCAAAATCCACAACTGGTATAACGAGTTGAGAATGTTATCCTGCGGCGGCGGATCCATAAAGTGAAAATGCAACAGGTCCACCACACCCAATGACTTCAGTAGCAACACCGTATTGGCCAGATTGGTTCGCTGAATCTCCGGCACTGTGAGAGCCAGCAGCTCGTCCTTGTACTGACGTTGCGTGTACAAGCGGAAGGCCTGGCCGGGACCCGTTCGTCCTGCTCGACCTGATCTCTGATTGGCATTCGCTTGCGAAATCGGATAAATCTGAAGGGCATCCATACCGATACGAGGATTGTAGACTTTAAGCTTACAATACCCGGAGTCAATCACATAGATGATGCCGTCGACAGTAAGCGAAGTCTCCGCTATATTGGTGGCCACCACACATTTGCGCACACCGTCGCCGGACTTTTGAAAGATTTTCGCCTGCAGATCGGAAGGCAACTGCGAGTAAATGGGCAAAATGCTTAATATCGGCGCATTATCGATTTCGGCCAAGCGTTCCTCGAGCACCTCGCAGGTCACTTCAATATCCTCCTGGCCAGGCATAAAGATGAGCATGTCGCCCTCATTGGGCGTTAAATGCACTTGCAGTGCCTGCTTCACAGCCGATTCAACATAATCCTCGCATGCATTCTTACTAAACATCACATCCACCGGAAAGGTACGACCCGGTATGGTAAACGTTGGCACATTGCCGAAAAACGTTGCAAACTTGGTCGAATCCATGGTGGCGGATGTCACAATGAGTTTCAGATCATGACGCCGTGCGACAATCTGCAAAAGACATTAGTTTGGGTATCATAGTAGTTGTCTAAATCATATCATTATTTAAGATATATCCTTGAAATCAAATAAGTTAATCGTGACTATCATAGCAGGATCAGTATCATGTGACTTAAAGTGAGTGTGCGTTTGTATGTGTGTATGCTTATTTTGACAGTGTTTTTATTTATACTTTATTTTTTATTTGGAAGATATAGTTGAATTCTCAAATATTTATAGACTATTTATACATATACTAAGTTTGTGGCATTTTCTGTCATCTACGAAATTGTTGGCCAAATGCCTAAAAATCGAATGAAAAAATAGTAGGAATGAATTGTGTCTGTTTTGTCATTTTTGCATTTTTGATGGCCAAAGTGGCTTTCCTATAGTTCTATATTGATTATAAATCATTTTATAGCCTTACATACAGACATACATGCACATATTTAGTTACTTACTAGTCATAATTCATAAGAAATTGCATTCAAATATTTCCAGCTCAAGTGGCCTGGTTTATTCGTTATCAGAATAAAGATTGGTGTAGATATAGGGCGTATATATATATATATATATATATATATATACATATATATACATATGAACAATACATATATATACTGCAATCTTGCCATTAAGAATTATACGACTTTAAGCGAATTAGACCAATATCAGCTGATATGTGGCTAACTTGTGATCTTTAGTCAGGGCATTATTCACTCACAATAAATGCACTATAAACAAACCAAGCGAAATCACAATAAATCATAAATTATTCTGTAAATAGAAATCAACTGATCTAGCACTTCCTCCTACTCACTGATAATAGAAACTACCACCATCTATTTATTGATTTTAGTAAAGGGAAAGGTATGATTTGTATGTAGGTGTAATAAAGTTCGCAGAATATTTGCATTTTGTAACTAAAAACAAAAGCAAAAAATAAAATTTACAAGGACAATCAGGCTAAAACGGTTGAACTAATCCTTTGGAACACATTTGTATGCATGTACATACATATGTATGTACATGTAAAAATTGCAATATTATATGTGCATACACATGTACATACATACATATATACACATATGTACATACATACATATGTTGTTCTTGTTGCCAATTTATACTGCCCTTGTATCAATAAAGCGGACATATGCAAGCATGTGAAGCGGGGGCGTATCAAATGAATTATTGAAGTCTGATGAACTAAGGTGCAATTCTCCCAGCCGGACAAGTCATTGAACAGAAATCGAAGGATACTATTACCTCAATAAGTTTTTCAACGGTGAAAATTAAACAGAAAGACACATTGGAAATACATATATGTACATATGTATGTACATACATAAGTCATTTACTCAATCCTTTGGTGTAAAATAGAAAGTGGTACTTGTTTTCCCAAATGATTTATGACTAGATATCAAATAGAGCATCTATGTATGTCCATATGTATGTATGTATGTACATATATTTATGATATGTATGAATGTAGTTGAATGGGCCAATAAATTTATACAATGTGCAAGTGGACACACTATGCAGACCCACTGTGCGAACCTTGTGTTGTTGTTTCTGTTGTGGTATGGTGAGTTTCGTTTCTGGAGGTGTGGCAGTGGTATTAATACAAAAATAAGTTGTTGATTTTTGTTTTGTTTCTGATTTTCTTCTATTTCTTCTCTTTTTTTGCACTTTTGGCAAAACTACAAAAACAAATGAAGAAAGGCAAACGAAACGCCAAAATGTAAACAAAACAACGCAAAACGACAAAAATATAACAAAAATTTCGATAAATATTTTAGCGAACAACAACAATGGCGAAGACTGTTTCGGTTTTTTTTTCTGCTTCTTTTGTTTTTTGCATATTTTGTTTTTATCCGCATATTTGCAAGGCAAAGACAAAAAATACAACAACAATGGCAAACGAGTTATAAGCAATAAAACACGGAAAAATGAGAGCGGGTAGTGAGTGGGGGGAGGAGGTGCAGAGCCATAGCCACAGCTGAGGTGAATACACTGTTGGAAGATGCAGGGGCAGTGGGAGGCAAAAAGGCAAGAGAGGAAACTGAGCTCTGCACCCAACTCCCCACCACACATCCACAACAACCGGCAAAATAAAATTAAGTTATATGTAGATACATATGTATGTATGTTTGTACTTACATGTATGTATGTATGTATGTACCTATATGTGTGTATGTATGTACATATTTGTATTTGATTTAAAATTCGACAACATTCTGCGACAGCTGTTAAAGATCCTTCCGCCATGTGAACTCAAACCCCCCTCTCTCGCTGCCCGCCTTTGCCATACTCTTTTGATTCAGGAAATTAGCCTCCAATGGAAGCGCCAGACATCTCACCATTGTGACATTCTAAACAAATCGCAGATCATTTTATCACTGAATGAAACTGAAGCTGCAGTTCAGGCTTACTAACAGTAATTCTAAATGGTAATTAATTTAACTACGTTTTACCACATATGTATGTATGTACATATACATACATATGTACATCTTGGATATGATAAATAAACATGGCTGATGAATTAATTTATTACAGCAGATCGAAATTTCATTGTGCTTTTCTACAGAGTAAATCAGAGGTGGGCCTCAAAATTTCACAAGAGAGCAGGAAAAACAAAAACAAATTTTTGGGCAGAGAAAAAAGTCCGTCGCGATCGCGACGCAAGGCAATAAAACAACAATCAAAAACAAAACTTACATATTTAAGGCTTTTTTTGTTGTTGCGACCTCGAAAAAATGCATGATTGTGCCAGTTGTTTTTGTATTTTTTTGCAACATGTACATATGTAAGTACATATGTATGTATGTATGTTTGTAGGTAGAATTGCTTGCAAGTATTAGAACTGCCCTCGTATTTATAGAAGCACATTGTTTCGCATATTTTTCAGTATTTTTTTTGCTGCTTCCATTTGTTTTTTTTTTCTTCTCTTGTTGTTGTTTCTCGATTCGCTTTTTTGCGGTCATAAGATAGCTGCTGCTGCGACAGAGACTGCGACTGCGGCAGAGGCTGCATCTCAAAATAGATGAGCAGTAGCACATGACAGATATCTACATACATACAAACATATTTAAGTATGTACATACATACATATGTACATACATATGTATGTACATACGTACTGTATGCTGTAAGATTGATGTACATACCTTGCCATACATAAATTGCACGCAATATTGCATGATGTCGGATGTAATGAGCTGAACTCGGATGAAATGACATTGTTGTTAATGCCATTGCTCGATAAATATTCTGGCTAGACACTCAATTGAATCCGTTTACACCCACTGGTCTATGGTTGATTTTCTTTTCTTCAGTTTCTTTGAGTATGTATTTATGTACATACATACATACATACATATGTATGTACATATTTATTTTTGAACACCTATTACCCGGCATAACGGAAATTCAGACCCGGGACACGAAACCTGCGACCTGACACGAGCACAAAGTCCGGTTATTACCAGATAGCGACGGCATTTGCCGGCAAAAGCCGCAAAGCGAAGACTTTAAGTCAAATGGACTTACAGACAAAGTCAAACAAAACGAGTTTGGATACTCCACATACGGTAAAACAACAACAAAAGACTGTGCACACACACACACAGTAAGATACATATGTACAGAGTATGTAAATAAGTAGATAGCTACGGCGATATATGTATGTACATATATATATTCCATTTGTCAACCGTATGAGCTCAGTGCCTAAGCACAGCCGACAGCCAGTTTTGGCCATAATTTATGCAACCCAGTGTCACGAAAGCCCTGCATTCTGCCATCAAGCGACTGTCTTTGCATGAATGGGGGTGAGGTGAGGTAGAGGAGGGTAGTGCACACACAAACACTGAAGTAAACATTGAACAGTTGCGCCACCCACAATACCTTATTCTTGGCCATAAGTTATACATAAGCAAATAATACTTCTCGTCGCATTGTCAACGTTGACAGAACATTTAAATGAGAACATTGTAAAAATCAAGGGTGATACGAGATCTTCTCCCAATCACGATAATATGTATTATTTACAACCCATTTCATATCCGGAATATATGTACATATGTATGTATGTATGTACATATGATGGCATTCACAGGTACAACCTGTGACATACAATGTCACCCTTCTAAACCATATTGGGATAAGTGGTCGACCTATGTATGTATGTATGCACAACCAACCACATATGTATGTATGTATGTATTTATGTACATACATGTACTTAAAGTGGGTTTCAGCTAATTGCATTGCACAACTTACAATGTATCTAAAAGCGGTTAAGTCACACCTAAGCCATTAGGGCCACGTCACAAAGATGTTTAAAGCGTGAACTATGTACATATGTATGTAGTTCCTTGAAAGTAGGGATTCCCAAAGGAATTATTTGGTTTAAATCAATCAAATTAAATAATGCTTACTGAGCTTTTTGAAATTTCTAAAAGTTTCTTGACAAGATGGTGGGTAAGAACACTATGTCTTACAGTGTAGTAAACACTCTAATTGTAGTTGTAGCCCGTAACTCTCTCGCCCGTTCTCGTTTATAGTCTTCAGTCAAGGTTAAACTATAAATAGATATGGAGAAAAAAAACTTAACAAATACAAAAACTGGCAAAGCTATTTTTAGCTGACACCGACGTCGTCGACGACGACAACAACAACAACAATAACAACCATGACAACGACGACGACTGTAAAAAACAAACTCGAAACCAAATGAAAACAATGAAAATTCATCTTTTAAACCGATTTCAGAATGCCCTTTTTAAATAATCTCTATGTATTGTATTTATGTACATACCATACATATGTATGTATGTAGATGTGATCGGAGAAATAACTAGAAGCGTGACCAAGTACTTTATGAACCGGCCATGATGTGCAAGTCGTGCATTCGTAAGTGCAGTCGTAGTACATACGATTATTAACTGTTTTTGCTGCGTGGCCCAGTTTCAAGCTTAAGCAATTTAATAGGTCACATTGAAATGCACCAAAAGAAACACTACTACTCTTCATTAAACTTTTCTTTCTAATATGTTTATATGTATGTGTGTATGTACATATATGTAAATATCCAGACTATAAACATACATATGTATGTACATATGTATACAAAATTACTTTGGAAATAACCTTCAACTTTCTATGGATAAATACTTGCAAGACACTCGTTGTTGAAAGTTACAGTGGATCAATATAAGTACATATGTATGTATGTACATAAATGAGACAGAGTTGGGGCAGAGGTCGAAGCACATATGTACATACATATGTATGTATGTATTTTGGTATGCAATAAAATCGCGATCATGTTCCAAAAAATACCAAAATAACAGGCTACAACAATCATAACATAAGGGTTGTTTTTGCTTGTTGTTTCTTTGCCCTGCTTCGCGATTTGTTTTTGTTGTTTCTGCTTACTTGTCAAATTTTCATGACCACCTCTGATCTAAATAAATAAACATCTTCCTTTTAGCAATGTTTGTTTTGCTCTTGTTATTTCATTAGCTACTTTATTAGGCAATTATTTGAGATATTACACTATTGATGGCATCGATTACATTTTGTAAGATTATTCCATTGAACACGTACCACCACGTACATATGTATGTATGTATGAATACCCAAACACACACACACTCAGCTTTATTCATCGCATGTGATCATCAATGGCAATTTATTAGCACAATCATTATGGAGAATGGATAAACAATTTGTTTCCAATTAACTTCATCATATGGATCAAAACCCAGCTTTTATCGCACAGAGAAAAAAAACGTATTAACAAACAAACAGTCCGATTTCTGTGTACATTGGGGTTACTCTTTTTATATGCGAAATTAAAAATTATTATGTCAAGTGATTCAATAATTCAAAAATTGATACATACATATGTATGTAATTCTTAAAAACTGTAGGTTAATATGAAATCTATGTATGTAAGTCTAAGAAATATACATACATATAAGGCTTCTGAATTCTTGTTATGAAATACATATGGGTGTGCCTCTAAAAGGTTTGGTTCACCTTAATGTAAAAAGATCACTGCTCCAGTATAGCATGGATTCACGTACGGACATAAAGATATCCATCTATGTACATACATATGTATTTACATACATATATGTATGTACCTATTTAAGCATATAAACATCAATATTTGAATACAATTAAATGGACAATTAAACGTGAGTATGACAAGTGCTTTAAAAAGCAATCCACAGTGGGATCAAATGGGTGTTTCGTTTCAAAGAAATTGATTTATTTTTGCCATAATGGCCATCATTTTAAAACCGGGTTTCAGATTTATGGCCAATGAATTCCAAACCAATAATTGCCACAATTGCAAGCGATAAGTATTTCATTTATTGTCAATTATGATATTTGGCCATAACTTGGCGTTTCTGGCCCAATGTGCAGTCCTAACGGAATGTGTAACTCACCACAGCATAGAGAGAGCCAGGGAGAGCGAGAGTACAAACCGGCTTTGCCTATGTTAACAGACTCATGCACAGTGTTCATGTTATTATTATTAACAGACTCACGAATGAGCATTCTGTTAATGGCGATTCTGTTACTTAGCACTCGCGATTGGATAACAGACTCGCGATTGATAAATCGGCTTAACAGACTGTTAATGGTAACGGAAAACGAAACAACAAACCAAAAAGCAGCGCAAAACGCGAAACTAAAAAAATTGAATGCAAATTGAGAAAAAAAGAGCAAAATAAAATACACAGGTCATAGTAAACGGAAAAACAGCAGCAGCAACAGTGCACCTGAAATAGAAGCTTAAAGCGCTCTACGTGGAGCGAAAACAACAAAAGAAAAACAGAAATAACGCAAAGGCAACGGCAACGGCAAACGAAAATCTCGCGCGGAAAAGTGCATTTGCAAGTGAAAGTTTAGGGCGCCCACGCCCACCGCCATGAATCGGTCGAACAGCTTTGTCAGCTCCCTAAAATGGTGGCCCTTGCAGGGCCACAATAATCAAGCCACTCCAGCGGCTCCTACGGCATCAGCTATTGCCGGTGGTGGCGGATACTCACAGTCGGCTCCAAGTTCGCCCACCTCCAATTGGCCACCTCAGTTGCAGCAACACCACCACCTTCACCACAAAGCCGGTGGCGGTGGTGTTGGAGGTGCGGGAGGAGTTGTCAGTACTACATTCGGCAGCAGTGTCGCTGTTCAAAAGCTGCGCGAATCCAAGTGGTTCAAGGCAGAGGAGCAGCGCATCTTTTGTGCCGTGGTCGAATGCGGCTTTATTGTCGAAGTTCGCAGTAGTGCTGCAGCAGCAGCGGCCGCTGCCGCCGCAGCAGCTGCTGCAGCCGCGACAAGTGATGCCGACTCCTTGGAATTAGACATTGATTGTCCTTGTCCAGTGTCGGTGGTAGCACCGGCGCCATTAACACTAGTGATACCCCGCAATGGCAGCACTAGCATCAGTTTCCTGGAAACGCAGGATGAAAATGAAACGCCTGTGGCGTCATGGTATGGCATTGTCCTGTGCAAAGTGGCCAAAGGTAAGTGGTAATTGCAAATGGAATGTATCCATCCCCTATCCCAACCCCCACCCCCCCTCTTATCGTTATCTTTGAGTATATCCAAGTGGGCAATTTCGTTGTTCACTTTTGATGATTAATCAAACTTCAGAGACGTCAGAGCAATTAAAACAAAAAAAAGAATCTAATCTCACGGTTTTGGTCAAATGTAGAGTAGTGGAATTTCAAAATGTCATTCAATAAACAACAACAAATAAATGTACATACATTATGTACATACATATGTACGTACAAGGGCATAATTCTTTTATCTAATCGAAAAAGCAACAACAACAACATTATTGTCAACTGCGCAGAGCAGCAAGCGGGCAATCCGCGCAGCCCAGTTGGCGATGGCGACGTTGGCGTTGACGTTGACTCCAGACCACACACACACATATACAATAAGCATATATGTGTATGTACATATGCATGTGCGACGAGTACATAAGCACGACCACCGAGCACCATTCACCATGCTGCGCCGACAGCCTGCTAGAACTTTCCGCAGTACTTTTGTGCGTGCGCATAAGCTCAAACAAAAATTCTAGTAACAGGCATTCGAAATAACAAAACAAGTAGATTAGACCAGAAAAGGATTTGCCTTAGAATCCTTACTAAAATTACCTCGCAAATCATGTAGTCCCAATTGATTATCTTTATAATGTAGCAGTATTTATGATACATGCCAATGATAAGATATTGATAAATATTATATGGAAAATTCCTCTTGATTATTTTTGATTTCCAAACCTACTTTCTTCAAAAATCTACTTTTTTTGGGGGATCATCAGAAGGCGTTTAATCAATTTCTATAAAAGAGGGGCCACTGTGTGGTGATTGTGTAGTTGTGCGGTCGGATTATTTTTGTGTTTGCATATTCACCACATTTGAGAGGCGCACCAACATCTCGTGCGGCGGGCAATAACCCACCACACGTGCAGCAATCATATATGTACGCCACCCAATTGGCACATACACACACCCACACACAGTCTGTGGGTGTGTGTGTGATAAGCCAATTGCAGTTCCCATATATGTAAGAGAGCGTTTCCAATCAATATTACCAAAACAATTGGATTTCTTGCTCTTTACTTCGTTGTTGTTGCTGTTCTTATCCTGTACTATGGAGAACAATGATAAAACACAAGTACCTGTATCTAAATGAGGAGTTACATTTATATATACAAATATACATACATACATACAATGTACATATGTATATTTATATACATATATGTATGTACATATGTCGAAGCTATGCGCAGGCGTGCTTATGAAAGATATTTTTGCAATTCCCGTATGTCACGTACACAACAAACATTCCGTAATTTTTTGCATTGCACTTGTAAGAGATAAGCAATCACTTTGTATATCCCTTTTTGATATTATGCGAACAATTGAAATAAGCGCCTTCCCTATTATAAACCAGGTGACATTCCGTTCATTAACCCAACCCCAACAACAACAACCACACACAATGACAAGATTATGAGCATCATCCGCAATCAATCTGGGAGTCGAGAATGTATGTACATATGTATGTAATGATGATAATGATGAGTTCACAGCAAGTGCACTTGTATAATAAGTATTACATATGTATGTACGTATGAATATGCATGCGAATGTGTATGTGTGTGTTTGTGCATACAGTGTCATAGTCTTGGTCATTTTCCCACGCCCTTTATACATCCATATGTACATATGCCAGAATCAGACAGCAAATTACATACACACGCACGTTACAAATATTTATAGTATTATCAGCGCAATACGATTACTAAATTGCTGACATTGTATGTAAAGTGAATACGTACCTACGCTCTTGTTCTCAATTAGTACGCATAATTGGAATTCCCCTATTTATGGCCCACATGTATAATATACATAAGTAAATAGAAATCATTGAGGTCTAGGTTTCCCTTCAATTTAATTCGAATTTTACTTTGATCAAAACCATTCAAATTGCTTCTTCGATGACTGTTTGTTTGATAGTTTTTCATTCAAGAAACATTCTAAGATTGGCAATTGGGTCGACAATAAATCAACCTTAAGGCGAAACAAGGTTTCATTTACGCCAAAATTCATCCATCAATTTAATTTAATTTGAAGTGGCTTCTTCTTGGCAAGTTTTGAGTTTTCCCAATTGGGAGATTATTTACCAATGTTCGAAATCAAGTAACATGTACTATATGCATGTATGCATCTTTTACATTTAAATGAAATAAATTGGAATACATGTACATATGTACATACACAAATATCACTGAAAAGAAGGAGGAGGGGGACACCTGTTGTCTAAGTAATTGCCTGAAATTGATACAAATCGAACAAATATAATATTTATTAATTCTGTCTACCCGTCTCTTTCGCCCCACTACTGGTTCATTCTTAATTTATTAGACAACAAACCAAAACCCGATACCATTGAGATATTTTCTGTGAAAATACGTGAAAATGGCACATACAAATTGATTAAAATGTCACTGGCCGACATATGGAGTCACGGATGGGAATTGCGTATTAATAATTTTGCCGACAAGGAGAAAATGCCGCATAATGAAAAGGATATACGCAATCAGGTAAATAGTGTAAAGGAGGAGGAGTAGAAAATGACAGCACATCTGATTTAAATTTGTTCTGCTCATTTCTCGGTATAGGTATCCCTGGCGCGAAAGGCCAAACAGAGTCTTTGGAACAATAATAAGCATTTTGTCTATTGGTGTCGATATGGTAGTCGTCAGCAGGATGTTCGCAAGCGACAGGTAACGACGAGTGCGAATCATGTGCTGCTGCACCTGATTAATTGATTCAAGCAATTTAACATGCACCACTCACACACACACATCCACACACACCCACACATACATCTATAAATATTTATACATACATATAACTTTATGTATATGTAAAAGAAAATCAACATTTATCATCTCCTTTCGCCTCCACATGCATTACTACGTTTAAGTACAGTTGCACCAACCACATACACACACCACCCATAGTTACACACACACACACACACACACACACACAAATTGTTTAAAAAATTATATTGTGATTGTATCTCCCCGACTGAATCTGTGCAATCAAAAAAAAAATGAATATGCTAAATTTAAAAAAAAAAAACAGAAACAACAGTGAAAAGTTAATACATTTTGTAAGAGAAAACCCGATAAAAAAAACACATTACATGAGAACTTTGCTTCTAAATTTAAAAATTCGCTCTAACGAAATTTCATCACAATACGAAATTTCAAAAAGTAGATCCCAAAAGCTTATCTCTCAATCTCTCCCACTCATAATAGCTTCTTTATGCTAAGACAAAGGTTTTATATTTTATTTTTCATATTGAAAGATACTCCATTTCCACAGTAATGGAATTTTGTTATGAAATCCGATCATAAGATCGAATTTTGCATATACACAAATCTGACCAATTTTATAATACTACTAAAGGAAGAGTAGAAAACTAAAGAGAAAAAGAGAGAGTGAGAGAGCTGTTTTATAATAATTGTCTATTGCCATATATTCGGAATATCTCGAAATAAATTGCACATTATCACCTCTGCTACTCCCCCTCTCCTGCCCTTGCTTCATTAACTTAACATACACTTCCTACTCCAGTTCCTCCCCACCCCCACCCGCCTTCCTCTCTCTCTAGCCATATTCTCTTCTCCTTTTCTTCTTTTTTTGTCATTATTGTATATGCGCGCCAATTCACATTGTTATAAATGTATAATTTCACATTTTTATTAACTTTTACGTTGTTTCGTTGTTGATGTTGTTGTTGGTCATGTTATTTGATGTCTTTTTAGTTTAATTCTTTTTTTTTTTTTAATTATTGAAAATTCTTTGCGCTCTCTTTCATTGCAAATTTCGAGATATATCTATTCCGTTCTGATTTTTTTAAAAGTGAATCTATCTTACAGATATCGGAGTGCGTGAAATGGGGCAACGTTGGCATGAATGCGGGCATGTTGCTGGTTCTAAATAATAGACAAAAAAGCTATTCCCACTCCAAGTAACTAAGATAAAAACTTTCCTTTTATTATCGCATTGTTCATTGTTTAAATATCTCTTCAATTTGTTGTCACTGTTGTTGTTCTGGCCGATTTTAGATGACGATGAAACGACACAAAAAAAGAAAAACAAAACCAAAAATTCAACAAAATATGAACAAACATTCATACATCTTCTATATGTATATTAAGTGGCACTAAGTGATACCAGATCAGATGAGCAGCAATCATTTGATAGGAAACACACACACACTCTCACTGACATACACTAACATTTATCATACACACACATACACACCTGTACACACCTCCGTCAATTTAAGTAAATTTACAATATATTAACATGATATATAACATAATATATAGAGTTGTTATACATATATATATCTATCTATATATATATATATAAATGTATAAAAATACTATTGTATTTGCGATTGTATGACGGAGAGTGATAGAGCGACAGACAGAGAGAGAGAGAGAGACAGACACACACACTCTGAAATTTAAAAAGACTTATTTACTATTTGTTTGTTTTTTTTTCTCCTTTTTGTTTCATACGATTATTATTATTATTACTATATATATATATATATCTACCCGAGTTTTGTTTTTTTCGTTATAAGAATAATTAGAAAGAACGAGAGCGTTTGAAGCTATTCTCGAATGCGCCGAAGTTTATATACCCTTGCAGTTCCTTCGTTGGCTATAAAACGGTCTTCAAATCCATGACCACAAAACAATAGAATAGTCCGATTCGAGCGAACTTCATATCAATGATTTTCTATAAGGGCAGCTATATTATATAGACGACCGATCCGTCGATACTTACTCCCTTTTTCATACATACAAACAGACAAACAGAAAGACAGACCTAGATCAACTGGATAATTGATCAAGTCAATAGAAATTTGAACGATATTGTAATAGCCCTCTGCAAAGGTATTTAAAAACCTTAACCCCCCAAAATTCCACTAAAGCCCAAAACACCCCACATTATACTATATAAATATATATATATATATATATATAAAATAAAAAATCAAGATAAAATGAAAACAAACATTTGAAATGTTTTGTTACAACATATACACACATATACATATATATAAATTTAAGTTCTCTACACGTTTATGGAGAGAGAGATATGGTAGAAAGTAGATTTATCTAAACAACCGGACAATGGATGAGTGCATACTTTTTATGCTTGCGCGCGGTGCTTCAAAACAATGCATGGAAAAAGGACTCAAACCATATATACATACACTCCCACTTCCACACACAGACACACACACACATCCTCATACACCACAGACACACACACATACCCACATTAAGTTAGATTTTAAGCCTCACGATATATATGATAATGACTTTTTGTTTTTAATATTCTTAAGCAATTTATGATATAAGTCTATATATATATATAGTGATATATATATATATATATATATATATATATTGTACGTATGTATTTGTATTTATTATACTTAATCGATATCAAGATGATATATACAACTTTTGGCAATGTTAAATTTAAACATGAAAACCGTTTGTAAAATGCTTTATATTGATATTACTTATTATTAAATGTTTACCAACCGACAACAACAAAAAACAATTAACAAAAGTGTTTAATTTGGATATGGGATGGGGAACATAAAAAGCTTTTTGAAAACATCCTTCTTGTGAATCAAAAAAATACGATATTTGATAAATGGATGATAGATGGAAATGGCAAATCGAATCCCACTAAATCCCATCTTAATTACGATCCTACTGAGATGGTACTATATGCACCTGAACAAAAGTCTATTATGGCTACACTGGGTGGGGGATAAGTAGTGAGAGAAGTGACTCACCTCGCGTAGCAGTCCAAAGAGCACATCCGTTGAGAGGGATCTTTCGTGAGCTTCGTCCATAATGATTGCCGCATAGCTGTCCAAGTCGGGATCGCGAAGACTCTCTCGCAACAGGATACCATCGGTCATATACTTGATAACCGTTCGTTCGGACGTGCAGTCCTCGAAACGTATAGCGTAGCCAACATCCTCGCCTAAAATTAATAATGGGCGAATGAGAAAGAGAGAAAAGCTAATGTAAGTGGGCAGGGGGAACTATTTCTTACCCAGTTGTGTGTCCATTTCATCGGAGACACGCTTGGCCACTGACATGGCAGCCACACGACGTGGCTGGGTGCAACCAATCATTCCCCGGCGACTGTAGCCATCCTCGTGAAGATACTGGGTCAACTGCGTCGTTTTGCCGCTACCCGTTTCACCTACAATAATGATAACCGAGTTTTCTCTGATAACATTCAGCAATTCCTGGCGAGAAGCAAACACGGGCAGAAAACGGCGCTGCTCCGATATTGTCTTTTTGCGGGAGAACTCGGATTTGCCACTAGAGTCCTGGTCTCGCATGTGATCGGCGAATTTTTGATCCTTGCGATAGTCGGCAGTGTCTTTGTCCTTGTCGAAGCGGGCATCTTCATCGTCCTGCGGTCGTTGCACACCCATAATGTTGCCCAGCTTGGTGCCACCCAGTTCCCAGTGCTTCTTTTGAGCCTTGCGTCGTTCTTTCTGCTCCCGGTAGGTGCGCACCAAGGCGCTGCCTTTTCTGGCCAACAAAGCCATGTCAGAGGTGGGATCCTTGACGGGCACCATTGGCTCCGGCTGCTTGGTGAACACAATGCGACCGTCCAGGAACGGCGGTATAATGTGATGCACCAGCAAATGCACCCGCTCCAGAGCTTCCTCATCGAAGTCATCCGTCACGTTAATAGAGGTAACCACACCGGAGGTAAGCATACGATTCCTCTCCCACAGCTCATTGTCACGATTATTTTGTCGTTGCTGAGCGCTAATTCGCTTCGTTCGCTTCTGTTCGATCTGTTCCTCACGCTTGCGGAAATATTCGGAATTGGATCCAGAAAATGGATTGTTTTCATCATCGTAGCCCTGATCGATGTTGTACCACTCGCGATCGAGACGGCGCTGTTCCTCTTCCCAAAGATCTCGGGACTCGAAATCGTCGCCATCGTTCCATGGGGTAGCTCCCGATCGCTTTCGGTCATGGGCCCATTGATTGTAGCGATGAGCGGGCGTGGGTCGTGCGCTATCATCTGCATTGTTCCTGCGACTTCTGCTGCTATATCTACTGCTGCTCCTCACTGACCAATCGCCGCCACCACCTCCTTGACGACGGGGAGTGGGCATATCCCAGTCAGACTTGCGTTGGCCATCCTCAGTTTCATCGTCATCCCAACTGCTATTGGTTATGCCACCACCTCCGGGGGTACCTGGCTCTCTGGGTGTGTGGACACTGCGCACCGACAAGGAGCGATCTCTATCCCGATCGCGACTACGATGCCGATCCCGATCTCTGTCTCGATCACGTTCCTCCCGATTTCCTTCGCCATGACGACGCTGCCTATCACGGTCACGCGTTCTATCGCGATCTCTTCTTCTGTCACGATCTCGATACCATCCGCGACTTTCCGAGGCAGAGCCACCGGATGATGATACTGTGTTATGGGTTTGCTTGCCTCTCTCCCTGTCTCGCTTTATATGCTCACGCAGACGCTCCCTGGCCTTCTCGGAAACACCGCCGGTGTGGGATGGTGTCTCCACCTTATGTTCTCTCAGCTGTCGGCTTAGCTTCTCAAAACTTTTTATGTCGGGTTTCTTAAAGGCAAACTCACTGATGCCCTCCGCCGCACCTGCTCCCGAAGATGTGGTGGGTGTGGCTGCTCCGGCATCATCATATTCATTGTCCTTAAATGAAATTAAGCGCTCACTCCTCTCCTTCTCAGCCCGCCGTTTTGCAGCTAGCTTGTCCAAGCCCAACAGAGATGGCAGAGGAGAATAGCCTCCACTTCCTTTAGAACCAGGGCTGGTCTTTATCTTTTTGATTACTAGACCACCGCGAGTCTCCTGGTTTTGGGTACCCTCTAATCTATGCACGCCTGCATCGTCATCGGACATGATGCTAGTTATGCCACCGGTTTGATATCCTTTTTGTACTCCGTAGCACCTTCACAAAACCGAAAAAAAAAAAACAAAATCCACACAAAAGTAAAGTTTGGTCACACGTGTAATCTATTATCTACACATGTCAAATTTTACTCCAGTTTAGTGGGCAATTTAAATATACATAGGATAAAGTTTAATTATATTCTTTATTCGATTATTTCTTTTCTATTCTTGTTTCTTTGGCTTCTCGGGTACCGATTCTTGAATCCAATTTAAATAGGGCAAATTTCCATTTTGTATTGGTAGAGTGATAAGCTCAGCGACGCTATAGGGATGATTCTCGGAGACGTACTTGGTAAGCTCATCGATGCGCTCCGTACGAGTCTTGATCATCATTAGATACTCTGTGTCCTCATTGACTATGCCCTCCCACACATAGATGGACTCGATTTGAGGCATAATGTTAACACAGGCAGCCAACTTGCGGTCGATTATTCCTCGGGCCAACTTCTTAGCAGATTCCTTATCCGGAGTGGTGACGAAGGCCACGGAACTTGTTCCTGGATTGTACGGTGGCATTGGCTCCTTTTTTTCTTCCATATTGATGCTGGTTGTGGCAAGTGCTCTACTTCCTTCTCGTCTGGCAAAAGTGCTAAAGATAAGAAATGTTTTAGCGAAAAGCCAACGCATTAAACAGAAACAATCGAGTTTAATCAAAACAATTGTCAAAATACGGTCATTGACTTGTCCACTTGGTTATCTACACACGTATGTAGATGTTATCGAGCAATCTTTGCGAGTGTGACCAAATTTTACACTAGTTGTTATTACATATATATTTATATATATTTTTTTTGGATCGGTCGAAAGTATGTACATACATATATTTTATACAAAACACGGTTACACAGATAGATAATTTGCTTACATTGCACCAAGATAAACCAATAATCACAATATACATTACAAATTTATCAAGTCAATCCCGAATGCTGTAGAGGCGTGTCCGCGCCCCTGCCCCTGCAACGAAATGGAGAGTGAGAAGATATTGATGGCTGCTGGTGTCACAGTCGCTGCCGTAGTGGGAGCATTTGTCTTCTGGGGCCCATCAGGTGAGTAGCGAAGGAGGTGAACTAAGATGTACATGTAAATGACATAACTATTCTTTTATGCAGGCTCCCGTTTGCGTCAGCGGCGTGGACAGATTGCTGGTCTGCACAATTTTGGACGTACTTGCTTCCTAAACACTCTACTTCAGGCCTTGGCCGCCTGCCCACAGTTTATAGCCTGGCTGCAATTGTATAATGGAGCCTCTCCGGATCGCAAGAGCTTAATTACCAGCATGTTGAATACCCTGGAGGTGGTCAATGGAACACACGCCACACTGCGCGGAGATCCTCACTCGCCTGGAGCTGTGCTGCGAGCCTTGAATACCCTGGGCTGGGTCATACCGCAGGAAGAGCATGATGCTCATGAGTTGTTCCACGTTTTGCTGTCATCACTCGAAGAGGAGGCCACTCGGCCGCAACCGATGGGATGCCTGTCCGATGCCCTAGCCACAGCTGAAGATGGCGATGGCATTGGCATTGGTTCCGCAACTGGAGGAACGCCAGTAAATGGTGCCAATTCGGGTACAATTATTGGTCAACGTATTGGCGATCAGCCAAATCGTCCCTCTAGTGCCATGTTGTCGGATTTTCTCAACATGGAATATGACGAGGCGACCAGTCTCAATCGTTTGGTCCGCTCCGAAGCCCACACTCCAGACTCGCCTGCTTCGGTCTGTGAACGTGAAGCTCCCGATCGTTTGGGATCGCTGCTCGATGCCATCACACCTGGTTCCTCACATCCATTTGGCTTTCCCATGGATCCCTTCGATCCAGTGGCTTCCCCCATATTGGGTGGTGAGCGATTGTCTCGCCCACGCTTGCCACAAGCTCAAGAAATCAGCGAGAGTCTCAACCGACGAGTCTCCAGCTCGTGTCGTTCCCTTGAACGTCTCAATCGTGGGCCCGGTCGCGTCTCCATTTGGTCCAATATGATGCCAAGTCAGGTGGCCCATCCTTTCCAGGGGGCCATGGGTGCTCAGATCGTCTGCAATGGCTGCAACTCCAAGTCGGCCGTGCGCTATGACAAATTCGACAGCGTCACACTGAATTTGCCGCCACAGCGACGCACCGGTCTGAGTCTGGGACATTTGCTCAGCGAATATATTACGTCGGAGGATCTGAGCGATGTTAAATGCGATACCTGCAACGAGACCACAACACATACAAAATCGGTGACTTTTGCAAAGCTGCCGGCTTGCCTTTGCATACACATAGCTCGCACCGTTTGGCTACCAACTGGCCAAGTATGCAAGCGTCAAGATTATGTTCACTTTCCGGAGAGCCTCTCGATGGCTCCATATAGCTTTGTTCAGCCTCATCTCAATAGCCAGGTGATTAGCTAATTTAGTAGACCTTTGTAGTGATTTACTTAATCACTGGCATTTGTATTATTTTATAGGCTGGCACACCCTGGGGCTCTACAATGTCCCTGTACTCCTCCAGTTTTCCCATGAACAATGGCATTGGCGGTGCTAGCGGCGAAGGCTTCGGCACTATGTTCCCAAAGAATCTTTATCGCCTTCTGGCGGTTGTGGTCCATTCAGGGGAGGCAAATAGTGGCCATTTTGTAACCTATCGTCGTGGATCCTTAAGAAATGCCCATCGGTAAGTAGTCACCCATAAATTAAGGACTGTGCCGAAATAAGAATAAGACATTAGACATGGGCTCTTGATGTAAAAAAGCCTTTTCTAAGGATTGTTCAACTTTCACCACATTCCAATTGATAAATTCAATTCTCATGTGACTAATTCTAATCGTTACCCCTCCCCTCAGTTGGTTTTACACGTCGGACACTATTGTGCGCGAGGTATCCATTGATGAGGTGCTCAGCGTGCCCGCCTATCTCTTGTTTTATGATCGGGGACCTCAGCGACAAATGCGCTAGTCAATATCTCACATTTATACGGATTCATCACTATTCTGTGCAGCAACTTGGGCTAGTCATCATTCCTATCAGCATCGACTTATAATTTGTGATTGCAAATTCAAATCATATTACATATATTGATATTACGGAACAAAGAAAACATTATTAATGGTGGCCATATAAACATACATCAAACAAATAGCACATACTACCTACCTACCAATTTATATATATATGTATATATATTTTAAAATATATATATATATGTATACTTACTATATATGTATAATCATATTTAATAGTTATAAGTATAACAGATTATGGTCTCAATCAACACAACTCAAAAGAAAAAATAATAGTAAAGAAAAGATAAAAATAGAAGAGGAGACTAAAAACCAAATCGAAAAACCTAAAGGAAATCCTTCGTTTGTTATAAATGCATTTAAAAATTTTTAATGAATTTCAAATTCGTCATGTGCTTTTAGCTGTCTGTATTTAGTAATATAGATCTGAACAAATAATTGTTTTTTGCGCGTTATTTCCATAGGTTATAGACGTTCAATAAAAATTTGTATTGTATAAATGGATATTGATCTGCGTTTCTATGTTTAATGGCTTTTACACGATGGAAAATGGTTTGGTTATGTAATCCAATCTTGGCTATGGTTTTTTCTGAGTTTGGAGAGGATGGATACTTTACTATTTACACTATATCGTCTGACATTGTTGATATGGAATTTTTCCTGCAAGATGTTCCTTTTTTATTTTATGACAAAGCTATGATTTTTGCGTAAGTCCTGTAAATAATGGAATCGATGCATTTCAGCCCCCCATTGAACCCCATCTTATAAACATACATATGCATGTAAAATGAATTGAATCATGTGTTTGTTCTTTAAACTTAAGTCTTTTTTGTATTGTATAGGTATATTGGAAAGGGGTCTTAGCCCTGTATAAAACGAGACATCACAGATGCACATGCACAAAATTTCTTAAAAACTAAGGACAATCTCACAATGATCACGAAATACAATTATTAAAATTATGAAGTCTTCCGACGAATCCCTGCTCTTCGTGCGATCTCTTGGTCTATTTAGCCAGTTTGGCCACCGTCTTGATTAGCTTATTTTCATCCGCTCCAGAAAAACTGCTGACGCGTCGGGTTCCTTTGAGGAACACAAAGGTGGGCATGCTGCGCACATTATATTGCTCGGTCAGTTCATCAAATTTATCGACATTAATCTTGATGAACACGGCTTTGGAGGCATATTGACGGGCCAAGGTCTTTACAGTTCCTTCCATATCCTTGCAGGGTCCACACCATGTGGCATAGAAATCTAGAACAATCAGCTTGTTATCTGCAGCCTCCATCCGCTTGTAGAAATCGTTCATGCTGCGTACGGCGCTGGCGGTCATCTTGAGATAGTTTCCAAAAAATATACGATATAGAAAGCACAATAAGATAAACTGAACAATCAGGCGACTCAGATGGGACTTGAACATATTCTGCAATGACAGGTGGTATTTATGGGGATTCTATTGATTGGAATTGCCGCCCTTTTGGTCTCCAAAATTTGGCTGAATCTGGAATTGGCGCCACTTTTCGAACGCCTCTCTCTTCTAGCTGCTCTCTCTCTCTCTTCCTTTGCCACATAACGGTGCTTTCAAAAATGGCTGCCGCCACAAAATAAAGCTACCAGAATGTCCAATTGGGGGGCTGCCGGATTGATCGAAACGCGGCGAAATTCAAAAATGTTTCGCCGCACTGGTTTGATCAAACGGCTGGAGTTGGGCCCTATGTTCGATGTTCGAAGTTCGCCTCATTTGTTCGATGTTGGCATCAATGGTATGAGTTGCAAGGTGGTTTGAATAGGTTCGGGGTGTCCTAATGAAGTTCGCTCTGGTTTAATGACGTTTGAGGGTGGTTCGAGATAGTTTGATGAGGTTTGAGATAGTTCGATTGGGTTTGAGATAGTTCGATGGGGCTCGCTTTTTTGTTGTTGTTTTTCAATTTGATAACGATAATGAACGCGAACGAACGTGTTTTTGTAATGCGGCTGCTGCAGGTAGATTTCCGTACGTAATTGTTGTTACTAAAAAGAAGCAAAACAAAACAATAGTAACACTGAACTGAACTAAACAATAGCAACAATATAAAAATAAAAAAAACCATCTGGAACAATAGAGAAGCGCAATCTCAACAGTGTTTTAGCTTTTGATTGTTATTTGTTATACAGTTACACACGAATATGTAAAATAGATTAAAGCCCCAATTGCGGCATATTCATTCAATTGCGTGCGTGAGTTTTTGCCCCCCCTCCGCCCCTCATATTTTTTTTTGTTCAAGTGTGTGAGTGTGTGTGCTGTGTTTTGTTGTTGTTTGTTTTCTTCTTGTTGCGTTCTGATTGCAAGTGGCTGGAAAAGCGGAAAAGGAAAAGAACAGCAAACAAATATCGGTATTACGGAAACGTAAGCAAAGAAGAAGACAAAGCTGAGAAAATAGACGGAAAGAGAGAATTTGTTGTTGTTTTATATAATAATAACTCGTATGAACAATAATTACAATAAAGTAACTGCAATAAAGGCAACTACATATTTTTTATTCTTTTACACATTCCATTTTGATTCAATTGTGCGTGTGTGTGTGTCAAAAACCTATGTGAAGAAAATACAGAATTAAGAAATGTATAGAATAAAATAATCAAACTACAACTACACAAAATCAACGAACCACCAAGTGAACGAAGAAGCAAAAGAAGAAGAAAACAAATATGTACATATACATATGTATGTACATATTATATAGCAATTTCAAGTGAATAAAGGTATGTGAGACGACGTTTATTTCGTTATTTGACTTGATTATAACTACTAATATACATACATACATACATATGTTCATATGTACATGCATGTAAGTATGTACATACATATACACAAGTATACACTTAGATATTCTCTCCCTCTCTTTCTCTGTTACTATATGTATGTATGTATGTATTTCATTATTAGTTTAACTCTTCAATTTATTATTGTTATTATTATAGTCTCTCTCTCTCACTTTATCTTTCTTCGTCTTTCTCCCCATCTATGTATATCTCTCTCTGTTTCTATCTCCTATTCTCATTTTTCTCCTGTCTCTCTCTCTCTCTATGGCTCTGTGTTTGTTCTATCTCTCTCTTTCTTCCTCTTGTAGGTTCTTGGCTGAGTGGTTTTTTGTTGTTGTTGTTGTTTTGCCTATTAACTATGCTTAGGAATGGAAATAAACTATTTCATTTTCGTAACGTTAAATCAAAGCGTTTATCTGTATATGTATTTGTGTGTGCCCCATGTGTGTATGTATGTATGTGTGTGTGTGTGTGAATGTCTGTATGAATGTGTGCCTTGTCAAAAGATTATGAAAAATTTTAAAGAAATGACAGTTTACTCATACTTTTTGTGCGTTTATTGTTCTTTGGCATTTGATCAACCATTTGATAAAGTTAAACAACAAAATTAACGTTTAAAAAGCTCTAAACATATACATACATATGTACATATGTATGTAGGTTTGTACATACATACATTCATACATAAGTATGTTAATATCTGTAAATTATTTCTGTTTTTTGTATATATGTATGTATGTACATACATACATAAATTGAATTAAATGAAATTCGTTAGCGGAAATTTCTACATACACACACATACAGACAAACATAGTTAGACGTACCATGTGATGAAACGATGGGAACCAAAAAACGATACAAAATACCGTTACACATAACAGTTTGATCCGCGTAATAACCAAGTTGCCTGACTAATAGCGAGTCTTAGCTGCTTGTCGACCTCTGTAGGCCCGATAAGTCAACATACATATGTACATACCAAGAGCTTAATCGACTCCTTAGCATCATGTAGATCCCGTAAACGACTGTGCATATTCCTCCAATACTAGAATGACGAGAATTTCTTGAAGATGGGTCCTGAAGGTATTTACGTACATATTTGATATTTGTAAATATGTACATCAGGAATTGAAGGATATTTAAACGTTTATTGCCCAGTAGTTATTTCTCAATTTGGAAACAGGAAGCTCATGGAAGGTTTCTTGAACTATTTACATATGTATTTTATATTCCATTTCAAGTATGTATGTATGTGAAACTGATAAGTAGACACTTAAATACACCTACAAAGGTTAGTTTCAAAGAGAGTTCCGTGATCTCAATTCTGGGCAGAGAAAAGGTCACAGGGTCATAAATTTGCGATGTCGGGGGGGACTAACAAATAAACGTGAGGGACGAGCGAATCGAGATCTTGGCATTTTCCTTGCTTTTGTATTTTTGCTTCTCTACTTTTGAAAAGCTGTTAATGACATCGGGGGAAAAATTCAGTTTTATAGCTCTCTAAATTGATAAGGACGAAATTGCTTTATCAATGTTGAGCTAAGCAGAAGAATACATGTAATATAGGAAATTTGACGCCTAAACCGTTGATTGATCACACGTTTAAGAATATTGCGGGAAATGGGAAAGCTTTTGATTGGCGTTTGGCATTTGGTTTGGCAAACTTTTAAAAAAAAAGAAGGTGAGTCCCATGTATCCCCCGAATATCCCACATCCATGTTGTATTCACTGTGACTCAGTTACAACAATGCGCACTATGTGACTCCCTCTCTTTCTCACCCATTCTCTCTCTTATAATCTATCTTTTGTTGTGTCTATTTCTACCTCGATTTTATGCGGTCGTCGAAATGCACTCACAGTGCATCGCAACGATATGCATATCCACATAGATACATACAAATATACATAACTACAACGAAGTATCATTAAATGCAGATCTCTATAAAAGCATAAAAAACAACAACTTAGTGTAGCTGGTTTTTTTCAAACTAAAAGCAAGGCAACACAATTACATATGCACATGCACTTTACGTGTGTGTGTGTATGCGTTTATATGTATTTGTAAAAAAAAAAGCCAACCAACAATCCATAATAATCTTCCCGTAATTTATAGTCCAAGACAATTTATGTAATTTACAAATACCAAAAACGAAAGAGATGACGATAGGCAGGCCGCGCGAACGAAGTCAAAGCCGAAGCAAATGTAACGTTGAGAGCGAATGCAACAGCTGCAGCAGAAACTAACGATAATAACAATAACGAAAATGTATATGTACTTACATATATTTGTATGCATGTACGTACATTAAGTTGGGGCTCTGACTTTAAGATACCCTGTAACGACAAATACTCGTAAAACTAACACGTTCAACTGCCAGAAAATACTTTGCAAAAGGCAATAGATACATTCATACATATGTACGATACTGAGAAAAGCAAATTTAAAACGTAATTTTATTGTAATTTTTGCGAAATTCAAACCATCTAAAAGTGAAGTCGTATAAAGTGCGCTGTTAACCGAAGGATAGGTGTACAATTTTTACTCTCGCAGAGATCACTTCGGCAATCACTCGGGTCGTATCTGTGTGAATTGCCGATGGTGACTTGGCTGCACATGCGCAACGGGTACCGACCTCTGCTTGAGAGATTCACTTGTAACCGATAAAACTCGCAGTGGATAATTTTCAGTGAAACACCGTGACCCCTCACGTGATTATGTGCGTGTGTTTTGGTCTATGTATATATGTATGTGGGTTTGATTAGCAAGTTTCTATGTAGACGGATGAACAGAAGGATATGTACAAACAGAGGGACGAATGAAGGCAACATTTCACATGGATGCAAATGTTTGTATTTGCCTAACCTACCCTATTTAGTTTGTGCAGGGTATTCATCAACAACAACAACAACAAAAAACGCAACAGACATGGCAAAAGCAATAACAGCAATAGCAACAATAATAATAATAACAACAACAACCAGCGTACTAAATAAACAATTCAACAAATTTGATCCGAGGCAAACACACACATACACACACTCATGGCTAGATGACGACGACAACGTTGTTGTTTGTAGTCGTCGTCGTCAACAACTCTCACACGCACATAAAAATGCATATGAAGAAAAAATAAGTATATGTAATGTTCATATGTATGTGCAGCAAGAAAAACGTATAAAAATTATACGACAACTGTAAGTGCAACAACAACAACAGCAAACTGCAAGCAGCAGCAGCGTGCAAACAAACAGAAACTGAAACAGCGACCGCACCGTCGCTGCGTGTATACAGAAAATGTCGCTCGTTTTCCTCTGGTTTTCAGTTTTTAGTTTTGGTTTCTTTGCATTTTGTCAATTTTTCCTTCTTTCTTAGTTTATTATGTATGTATGTATGAACGCATAAAACAAACAAGTCGAAAGAAAAAAAAAACGAATCTCTAGGATGATTCTTCGACGAGCCAAAGTGCCACAATTGACTCCAGTTAAATGATTACCTTTCCTGTATGTAGTAGTAGAAGTAAACCTGTAATAACTGAGGTAATACCACATACCAATCTACAACAATGTAGCTTTCATAGACCTATAAAAATGCATTGCCAAAAAATAAACCTCGAACAATTTAATACCTCTTGAAAGGGGAAAAATAAAACGGTTTGCATCTTTAGGAAACTTTTCGATTTGTACAGAAATATTTTTATATCTTTGCTAAAATATAGCTAAATACGACTCTAGAAAACTTAAAGAATTTATTTATTTAAAGATCGGGAATGGGGAAGTATAATTTCTGCATGGTTTTCGTGTAGCCTAATATTCCTGTGATATCCTGCGTTTAAGAATTTGTGTGTATAAAATAGTCTGCAATAAAAAGTAAAGAAAATGTACGTCGGTGAACACACACACACACACTCATACACATATACAGCCACATACTTATAGTCAGCAGCAGCTTGAATGCGGTAATTGCATTTATTGCACGTGCCCCTCTCTCTTTATCTTTCTCCCTCTTTCTCTCTCTCTCTCTCTCTCACTCTCTTTTTGCCGAAGCCTAGAACAAAATGTAAAAAGCTATAAAAATATTTTTCAAGTTGTGTGAAGTTTTCTCTACGGTCCGGAATTTGTTTTGTTGTCTCTTGCTGTTTACTGCTCGCTCCTCTATCAACCGAGGGGTTATTCCCCAAGCCAGGCAAAAAACCTGTAGCTGCTGGCTGCTGGAAGAGATCATGTTTCTGCCTGTTTGCTCCCTGCATTTGGTTATTAATCATCCGTTGGTAAGAGTATAACCAAGTGCGACTTCTTGGTTCAAAGTCTTTTGGCAAGTTTTTGGCGAGCGTGAAAACATTGTGATGGCATGAGGTGGGGTGTGGGGGAGGGCGTCCTCGGGAAGTGCGGAAGAGAGCCGTGTCAGTGGGAGAAGTTAAGGGAGTGTAAGAGCGAGAGAGAGAGAAGCAAAGAACATTGACTGGTGCATCTTTAATGCATTTATGGTTGCCTTGCTCTGGCTCCTGCTGCCATGGATGGAAAAAACTTGTCTATGCGCGCCACCGCCACCTGGGTCTGGTTCTGTTCTTGATTCTTGGTTGTTCTGGATTTGGTCGTTTTCGCTTCGGTTCCATCCAGCAGTATATGTATATTCTTATCTTTTTACGGGCATTGCCAAGTTTTCCATCTAGTTTTAGTTTGCCGCGCTCTCTTTCTCTCTCTCACTCTCTCGTGTGCCTCTCTTTTGTTATTTTTCAATTGCTGCTCTCTTGAGGCACTCCCAAAGCCGCCCACATGCATCTCCTTGGATAAGTTGGAGGCAGGGGGTGTTAGGGGCAGGAAGAAAGGGAAGCCAGTTGTTTGTTAACTTCTTTGCTTACCTTTCGCATTCACATCCTCGGCTTAACTTGACTCAACACGACTACAAACTCCAACGACGACTTCATCATTATCGTGATTATTATTATCATAATCTTCTTCATTATCGGTTTTGTTTATTTTTGGCTCGTCTACCTATTTACATACATACATACATATGTATACATATATGTAATATTGTATATATTTGTAGTTTGTACGCATTCTTACGCTAACTATTTGTAATGGCTAAAAATGTATCTATATCTGTAGGACAACAAATACCTTCTTGTATCTATTGTAGCTGTGTGTATATTAACTTTTCTTCCTCCTCTCGTTTTTTCAATCAAATTTCTGGGGTTTCTTAGAAAATTATAAATGTTTAATTGTATTTTTGTTTTTATTTTTTAAGACCTTTCCAAGTAATTTGTCAGCTCAGAATAATTTCGAATTCTGTTTACATTTTTGATCATTTTTTTTGTTTATGGCATAAACAGTTTTTCTATTCTACTGAATAATATATTGTTTAGCTCTTGTCTTTCGATATGAAAATTGTTATACATACATACATATGTAAATTAGATATTTCATTTAAACCACACCTTTTTTTCAACACTCATACACACAGACGGACGGAGGGACGGGGCGGGCGGACGTGTGCCATTCTCATTTGATTTGGTTTGGATCATTTTTTCCCCCTTCTTTTAATTTTGCGTTTTTTTGCGTTACTTGTAAGTGTTGAATTTCCATTTCCTCTCCAAAACCAACAACTCTTTTCGTGCAACATTTTACTGCGTGTGTGTGTCTATGTGATTGTTGTGTGTGTGTGTCTTCCGGACCTATTGTTATATGGCAAGTACACGTAAAATAATTTTTCACCTCGCACATTGTCAGCGTCGTGAGCTTGTAATTATACCAAAAAGGTTGCATTGAAAGACCAAAAGAAAGAAAAGACCACGATGTCTCTATACTCTATGCGGATGTAAAACACAGCATTATAGGTGTGCTTGATTGGAAGAAGAACCGTAAGGTCTAGAACCCTAAGGTAGAAATAAATAACTATAAAAGCATTAATCGATGTTATGTTCAATTTTGATAGACTTTTTGAAAAATACATATTTTGTAGCCCTTCGTATGGCTCGATTCACTGTCCTTTTGCTATATTGGCTTATTGGTATCATTATATTTGTTCGTTTCATTTTTACCGAAATGAAATGTCGACTTAAGAGGAGTTACAAAGAAAGTAAATTGTCAAAATAGTCTGATACTTTTTTCCTACAAAGCACGAAAATATTTTAACTTCCGGTAATCAATGTGGTGATAACAAAAGTTCTACTTATAAATTTAAATTGAAAAAAGCTTGAATAATAAACATACACACAGACACACACACACATGTTAAATAGTTAATAGTTCAATTGTGAAACATTCCGACATTTCGATGAGTAACACATGAAATCAATAAAAATTTCTGTCCATATTCCATTTTTAATCTCTTTTCCAACTTTTACTCTGATCCATATATGTATGTATGTTCATATTCTTTCCATCAAGAACATTAAAATATAGTATTAAATCAATTATGGGTAGTAATTTAATATGCAGCAAGGCCAAGGCAGGCAGGCGAGGTGGTGGCGACGACGTTTGAGTCGTTGTCTGTTCCTCCCGCGCCCTCCACCACCGCCTCCCCCATCATCATCTGATCTTGTCGTGCATTGGAATTGTGGATTTTGCTCATTTTCTACTTCAGCATTGGAATGAATACTTTCTAAGTCAACGACAGCATTTAGAATTTATCTAGTGCTCACACACACACATACACGTTTACATATATGTATCTGTGTATGTTCCATCATCATAAAGCTAACATTGTCGTCGTTCATTGCGTTTGTAGTTAGTTCGCGTCGTCCGTCTTTGTCTTTCGTCGTTGTATTCTCGTTCTCAAGACTCTTGCAAAGAGTATCTGTATCTTATGCCTAGCCTGCTGTATGTTCGTCGTTCTCTATTCAATTTTGTTTGGTTCTTGTCCGCAAATATGCTCACAAATATTAAATTGTACATATAAACTGTATGTGTGTGTGTGCATGTATTAGTGTATGTGCATACATACCTCACACCACCCCATCACCTCCAGCCCAACCCCCTCCCTCTTCCATCACATTGGTTCGTGCGGTGTATAAATTTTCTGTAGAACTGTACAATAGCTAAAAAAGAAAAAAAACAACAATCAAGAAAAGAATAAAAAATACGAAAAAATTTATATATGTACACATATAAGAAGAAAAAACAAAGTTTTAAGGCTCTCGTCGTAGAGTTGTCGTCGTCGTTCGTCGTTCGACGGGAGGTATAAACAACAACAACCACACATGGATGTGGGTCTATGTATGTGTGTGTGTGTAAGTGTATTGTAGTTATGGCATGGATATGGGATAGTAAGTGGTGTAAGTAGTGTGTATTTGTTTTTCTCGTCGTCTTTTTTGTTGCTGTTGTTTTCTTTAATAGTTGTGTATAAGTCAGAGTCGTTTCTTCATAGTCGGTGATGGTTGTTGTTGTTGTTGGTTTTGGCTGGTTAGGTTGCCACAGCGGCTGCGGCTGCGGCTGGGGGCTGGGGGCTCCGTCTCCGAATCTAAAAGTTATGCTGCTGCAAAACTGAAGCAGCAGCAGCAGAAACAGAAATCTCGAGTTTCTTGACTTTTCTGCCACTATTTTATTTAATTTTTTTTCCCTTTTGTGGTAAAGATCTCTCACTGTCTCTCTCATTGTTTCTCCTCGCTCTCTCTCTCTCTCTCTCTGTTGCCTCAAAAGGTTTTCCTCTCTGATTGTTGTTGTGTCTCTGCCCCTGCTGGATTCTCTCTTACGCATTCATTTGTTTGTTATAAATTTTTCCCCCTTATGAGTAGACCTGTGTGTGTGTATGTGTTTATTTGTCTCTGTGTGTGTGTGTAAATCGCGAGCCAAGTCGACGACGACCACGTCGTCGTTGTCGTTTCTTTTCTATGGATTCAATTTTATTTAATTTTATTTTCAACTCGAAACATTGTCTCTCTGAGCTGCACATGCGACTTGCAAATGGAAATTGATAGAGTAGGATCCAAGACTTGAGGGGAGGGAGGGTGGTGTGTACCACACACCATATGCGGGCAAATATACAGATATTATATGGAGGCATGTGTGGATACGGGATACATGCTTGGGCGTTTGTTTGTGTGTGTGTGTATAGATTTATATTCATGTGTATGCATGCATGCACATGTTTAGTGCAGGCTTCGTGGGGGAGGGAAGGGGAGCAGAATGGTTCATATTGCAAATTGGTTGGGCCTTTTGCAGTTCCAGTTTCCAGATCATTTCCAGTTCGTGTGTGTGTGTGTGTATGTGCATCATTATGACCTGTGAGCTCTGCATTTGTTGTTATCCATGTTCTTGTTTCTTATTTCAGATTGTACAGATTGCGATCGCAGACTCAAATTCAAATTTGCAAACTCATGCATGCAAGCATGTGTGTGTGTGCTAATAGTAGGACAAGCCTTCTCTTGAATTCTCTGCCTCTGCCTCCTCTTCCTTCTGCCTGCTGCTGCTGCTGCTGCAGCTCCTTCTAGCCATCATTTAAATAGTACAAGAATATCATTCGCAAACTGTGAAAAACTGGTTGCTATTTCTTTTTCATTTTTTTTTCTTCTCCACATTCCTAAACTTGAAATGCAATTGTTGTTCTTGTTGTTGTATTCCACGCATTTCTATTTCGTTATCTTCTCTCTGTGTGTATAGAGATGGATGGGATGGCGGTTGGAGACTCTAGCTGGCTGGAATAGTGCATTCACCTTTTGAGGATCTACGCTAAAGTTGATTCCGAATCTAACCGAAACAGACTTAAACATGATTTGCTTTGTTGCACTATCCCAATTGGAATCCAATGTCAAAAGATTTCCAATTATTCCCATTCGAAATCGGAAATCGTATGGATCTTATGGTTAAAGACCAAAATATTGTATACATATGTCCATATCACTTTTGTCCTATGAAAAACAATCTGCAGGGTAGGTCAAAATAATACCTGTTCTTAACGATGACCTTTCGACTTTTTGTTAAATTCACTTTAATATAACAATAGAAATTATTGTTGTTCGTCTTTTGAAAATGATAATAACATTAAGTACCAAACACAAAGGGAAGATATACATATATAATTTTAGTGTTTCAACGCTACCGAAATAATCGGTTTTAGCATCGCTTCTGGGAGTGGCTTGACAACGTTTTCCTACGTATACGTAATACGATGCAAATAATATGGGTTTCAATGGGAAAAATTAAGAAAAATAACTTTCTAATGGAAAACTAAAACAACCAGTGTAACCGAAATCAATATCAGTTTAGTACCGTTTCGTTTAGTTTATAATGAAAAGAGGAGCAAGCTTCATTACTTTTCCTCTACGTATACGTAATGCGTTCCATAGTAAAAGCAAGAGGACTATACTAGTGGATCTCACTGTTCTTGTTCTGGGTGACTTTTTCGATATTTATTTCGGTACATAGAGGATAATAATGTCCACCCTAAAAGTATGTGCATGAGCTGAAAACTTGTATAATTATAGTTCGTGTGGATGATTTTATGGTAATAACTTAAGCCAGGATGTTCCTATTCTATAGCTGCATAAGTGTGTGTGTGTGTGTGTGAACCTTCCCTGGCCTATCCTCCATCCAGCCTCTCTCTTTCACACACACACACACACCCAGACGCATAATAAGAGAGTGAGAGACAATGGGGCATACATGAAATTTATCGTACTTTGTGTGCTCCTCCCAATTTCCTACCTACCACCTCCCTGCTCTCCACACTGTACATACACGCATACATACTCGACTCACTTCCATAGATATAGAGTTTATTTTATTTCGTTTCGTTACGATTTTTGCTATTATTTGTTCCTCTGTCTCTGTATATGTGTGAATGTTGTTGTTGTTTTTTCTCGTTTTTTTTTTTATTTAGTTTTGACTTGTTTTCTTTTGTGTAATTTTATTTTTATATGCATGTGCGTGTGTGTGTGTGTATCAAGTTCATAACTTTGTATGCGGCTACGACAGTAAGAATTGTGTATTGTAGAGAGATTGGTACGGGTGGGTAGGGGTGAGGTAGGTGGTAAGTGTGTGGTATGTATTGTGTCTGCCTCGTTTCTTTCACAAGTGTGTGTGTGTTTCTATATTATTTTTCATCTCTGTGTGTGTGTATGTGTATTTTTTAAACTTTTATTTAAGTTTTCGTTTACGTTTTTTGTGTAAATTCTTTTTTTTATTTTTTCGTTTCGTTTGGTTTTTTGTGTTTTTTGTGGTTGTTTATTTCATTATTAATAAATAGTTTCTTGTTCTTTGGCTTCATTTTCAGTTTCCAAGTCGCTGCCAGCCCAGTCGGTTGTTCCCTAAATACAATTCGGACAGAGATTGCTGCGACGACGACGCATTGTCTCTTCGTTTATACAACTCGTGTGCCACTTGTTGCGCTGCTCCAGTTCCAGTACACGTTAGACTTCCTTCCCCATCCGCCGCCACCATCATTTTTAGCAGCAGCAGCAGGTCAGGTCAACAGAGAAACATCATCATCACCATCATCGAAAGCATCAGGGTCAGCAGTAGCAGCAGCAGCAGCAATCTGCAGGCTGCAGGAGGGGTTATGCAGGTGGCTGGCCACGCCACCACCACCACCTCCTTGTCCCATTCCTTCTCCACCTGCTGCTGCAACTGCAAGTGGAACGAACTACTACCACTATTACTACTACCTAATACCACATTTAGCCAGCTGAGCTGGTATATTGATAGATAGATCTCGATCAATAAAAGAATCATCTCAATATCATCATCAGAGATTTATACTTTTTAACAACATGGAAACTGAGATATGCAATCCGCAATTATGTCGCATTTGCATCACCTCGCACACAAATTCAATGCAAATGATATCAATATTTGGCGAGGATTCGTTATGGCAAAAAATCACCACATTGGCGGATGTAAAGGTAAGGCACATAAAATATAAATTAATCAATATTATTTCGGCTAGTTTTACAAAGAAGTTCGAATATGTACATAGTTTGTTTTATTTTAGGTTTTATTGATCAAAACTTGATAACATTATTTTTTTCTTGTGTTTACATATGTACATATGTATACATATGAAAGTTATCGCATTACTGCAATATACAATTTTATGAGAATAAGAAATAAACATGGTTTCAGATTTTATGCGTTTTCTATTGAAAGAATTTCTATACCATGAACACGAGAAAAATGAACTAACGACTTGTTTGTGTAATTTAGGAGTGCAATTAACACTTAACTATATTTGTGTACGTATGTGTGTGTGTGTGTATAGAATCAGAGGTCAATTTTAGTGCATTATCTTTAGAATATGTAAAGTTGTTTCACTTCATACAAACTGAAAGACACTTTTTTCATCTGTACATGTTTATATAATGTTGATTTATGTAGTTAGTTACATATGTATGTATATGTACATATGTAGTTTATTGTGTATATGTATAAAAAAGTTTTTGCTTATTTTACAGTTTGGCATTGTGTTATCTTTAGGTTATGTCAAATTCCAATTCATAGAATCTTTGTGATACTTTTTTGGTTGGTTATTTTGCATCATAAGTACATTTGCATGTATTTCAATGTGTGCGTGTACATATGAGTGTGTGAGTATGACTATAATTTAATTTGGAATCAGTTTTCTTTGCTTGGCTTTTTCTTGCTTGCTTTTGCTGTTATTGTTGTTGTGTTTTTAATTCTCTGTTTATTTGTTCGGTCGGTTCAGTTCGTTTCGGTTCGCTTCGGTTAGTTTATTTTATTCATACACATATTGTGTATACAATTTTTTTTTCTTTTTTTATTTCTTGTTGGTTTGGTTCTTCTTTCTTTCTTTCAATTTTGTTTGCTCTTTGATTTGTATTTTTTTCCATCTTTTTTTCGAATGAACGTTTCATATTTTTTTTATGGAATTTCTTATATTTTCTACTATTACTTCTTATTTAGTATTTTCGTTTCGTTTTGTTTCTTTGCTGTTGCTGACTGCCTGTTCCCCTCTATTCTCTCACTCCTTCTTCTGGGTTGGCTTTTGTAAAATAATTTACCGTTTGAATTGCTATGCGCATGTGTGTGTGTTGCCTTTTCTTTACACACTCAAAAATATTTCCATGTCTCCATGTGTTAGTGCGCGTATAAAAGTTTGTTTGTTGGTTTGTTTGTTTGTATATACATATGTATGTATATACATATGTATGTACACATGTATAATTCATATGTTTGGTTTAATTCCATAAATTTTTGATACCCACCACCATAAGGAGGAATTGGGGGGAAATTGAGTATTACAAAGTCGGGACATACATACATATGTATGTATGTACATATATGATAGACTATGCCTGATGAACGTCTTTAATATGCTAATTAAAAGCTGGATCACTTAAAGTTTTAAGATCACTATCAAAATCTAAAGCATTTGGATTATTAAACTCAGATTAAAGAACATTAAACATTGAATCATTTGGGCCTGAATTATGAGGAACTAGATCAAATAGAGAAGAGTAAAGGGTATCGTCAAGTCGGTAAGTTGTGACATAACCAACATATGTATGTTTCTCATGTCTCTCTTCTACCGTCTTCTTCTACTTTGAGTGCTACACGCTTGCTCTCTTGCTGGCTCTGACTTCGGGTCTCGGTTTTTCTCTCTCTCTCTCTCTTAAGTCGGCTTAGACGTTCGTTGGCCCCCTTTGGGCGGGCGGTTTTTATGTTGTGTTAGAAGAGAAGCGGAAGGGGGTTTAAGGCTAACGGGGGGATCTTTGTATTTGCTTCGTTGAGGATGACGATGGGGCGGAGAAGGAGGAAGAAGGAGGCGCAATGGGAATGTGTGTGAATGGGGTGGTGTGTTGTTGCGGTTGTTGTTTCGCTTTGATTCCATACATTTCCATTTTCCATTTTTAACTCATACATTTCTACATACATATGTATGTATGTACATACATATTGGTATACATATGAATCGTATGTATAATGTACATACATACATACATAGATATAGACATATACAATTTCAATCCATATTGTTAGTTTAAGTGTGTGTTTTTTTTCTTTCTGTTTTTGTGAAATGTTTTCTGGTTTCTCATTTCTTGTTTAAGTTGAGTTTTGTTTCACTATTGCAGCAATTAATTATTAATAATAATAATATCGAGCCATGTTGTTACCACATGAGTTTCAATTCAAGTTTTAATCGATTTGGTTGGTAAAAGTAATAATTTCCAATTCGATAAGTTCAATTATATAATTCTATATATGTATGTATGTACATAAGTAAATATACATACATAGATAAATATGTACATATGTATATATATTAGAAAACGAACTTATGTACATACATACATATATTGATTTATAGGGCCTTGAACTAAGTTTATAAATCCTTATTGCTTAAAGTTTTGTTTTGTAACCGGTTCAACCTAATCTTGATCAAGGGTGGGATCACACCGAGTGCTCTTTACGTTATACTAATGTATGTATATTTCTGGCAGAGGTCATAAAAGTGCAAGATTATTGGCAGAGAGGGGCTCACACAACTGAGGGGGACGGACAAGGGAAACAAATGGTCGAGAGTTTGTTAACGAGCTGTGTATTATGGATTTTTCGAAAAATGAAAACTCCTTTTTGAACTGAACGCAATATAATCCAAAATACTTTTTTTTTTTTAGATTGAAATTGAATAAATTAATTTAAGTGGGTCCTTATACTCTATTTCAGATATCGAAAAATGACACATTGCCGCAACAGGTTTGCGTGAATTGTGCGAAAACGGCCATATCGGCCTGTTTGTTTAAAAAGAAGTGCGAGGATGCGGATAACTTTTATCGCCAGCAATTGCTGATCAAGAAGATCGAGAGTCACAGCAGTCGTAACAGTAGCAGTGGCGAGCAAGATCCGATAGCAGCCGACCCGCCGGGTACGGGTGACGGTGCCGCTGGTGCTCCACAGAAGCAATCGAAACAGCAGCGTCTGGCGAAAAGTAGTGGCGGCAGCAGTAGCGGAACAAGCAGCGGGAGTAGCAGTGCCACCAACAGCAGCACCAGTTCCGATGACGATGACGATGAAGAAGAAGAGGAGGAGGATGCGGATGCCGCCGATGCGGAGGCAGATAATGATAATGTGAGCGAAAGTGCCGAAGCTGCTCAGACCCGACTGAAAAATGGCCATAGTCATGGTCAGGGACATCAAATGAATGGACAGCCTCAAGCCCAACAAGTAGGTGACATTGATGAAGAAGAGAATGAGGGCGAGGAGGAGGAGCCAGTGCTAGAGCCAGAGAATGGAGATGCTGGCTCTGTTGTTCATCATCATAGCATCATTAACGGTGTAGAGGAACGGCCGGAGGAGGATGATGCTGAGGACGAGGATGATGGCGAAATCCAAGAGCATGCCCATACCAAGGAGCCATTTGATTTCAATTCGATACGCCTGATGCAGGAGTATATGCAGCATCAGATGAACAAGTTCCCCAATGGCTCAATCAATGATCTGGGTGGCGGGGGTGCCAGTGGCGTGGGCGATGATATCCATGCCCATGATGATGGCGATGAGGATGATGATGATGAGGAAATGTCCCTGCCCCTGATACCAGAGATTGAACTAATTACTCCCTGTGATGAGCCTATGCCTGGTTCAGAGGCAGATCATGATGGTGGTAACACGGCCAGTGGTAATAATGGGTCGGCTCATGTCCATCCCAATATGCGTGGATTCCAATGTCCGCATTGTTATCAGATATTTGAAATGAAGCAGATACTCAAGGCCCACATGCAGAGTGTGCATGGAGCTCCCGGTCCAGTCTATGAGTGCAGCAATTGTCGTAAGACCTATTTCTACAAACGGTTTCTGGAGAAGCACATTCGCCGTGGTCGCTGTGTGAAGAAGCGGCGCAATCAGACGTAAGTCAAAAAAAACCTTATGATCGAATGACAAAAACTAATCATGAATTTTCATTGTCCAGGCGTCCCATGCAATGCTCCGATTGCCATGTTCTTTTCCCCACTGGCCATCATCTTGGTTGGCATAAGCGCACTGGTTGTCCGTCCAAGGCGGCTAAAATGTGAGTGACTCTAGAGTCCCCTCATCAAAAGTTTAGATAATTGTTGATGTTTCTTTCCCCAGGCCCCTGCAGCAGCTCTTCAAGCAGAATATTGTGCAGTTTAATAATTTCCCCAAAAGGATCCCAAATGGACCACGCAAAGCAGTAGCTCCTGATAATGTGGCTAATGCCTTGCATTTGAGCAATCGCAAGTAAGAGACAAAATCTTCTGGGCTATCGAATGGCATCTAATTTCAATTCCATTTCAGACTCGGTCTGGCCAACAAGCGTAAGGGACGCACTCGCATCAAGTTGGATGCCAAGAAGATTGCCCTGGCCAAGCAGCTAATATTGCGTGAAGCTACCACAACGGTGATTGCCAACGAATTGAATATTTCTCGAACATTTGCCTGGCGCTTGCGCAAGAGTCTTGTCAATGGAGTCAGTCTACATGAGCGGGTTGTCGATCAGGCCAACGAAGTGACCGAACAGCAGCAACAGCAACAACAACAACAGCAGCAACTACAACAGTTGCATCAACTGCAGCTGCAGCAGGAACTGGAGGCCGAACGTGAAAGGTCACGCGAACGTCAACATACCCATTTGTCCCTTCCATATGGTCATCTTGGGTTAGGTCTTATCAAAGAGGAGCAACGGGATAGCGACGATGAGCATGACCAGCAGCAACATGCCGGCAACTCTCTGGCCATTGCCGAAGAATGTGTAGCCGAAATTGGAGCCGAAGAGACCGCCGGCTATATGGGTGAGGATGATGTTTGTGGGCTTCTACACAATGGCTACGAACCATCTGGCGGCGATAACGATGCCATCGATCATGATTCCTATGCCGGCGGCGATGACATCAATGAGAACGAACATCATTCAAATAGAGCTGCATCGATTACACCACCACCACCACCGCCACCGCCGCCCCAATTGGCACCGGCTCCACAACCATCTCGTCCAGATGTGGAGGTCTATAAACGTCTGCTTGTGGAATCACAACGTTTCCCTCACATTATCAATGCTCAGCAATTACAATTGCAGCAGGCGGCGCAACAGCAACAAAAGGCTGCCCATAATGGAGGACTTCCGATGCTCACTCGTTATGCTCCCGCAGCTGTTAAGTAAGTTGCGCTTTGGCACTTTCGAAATAAGCTCCATAAAATATGTGTCTAAACTTCTCTTTTCCAGTCATGCCCTGCCCGTGAACTTGTCCCTGCGTTCCATTTCACACTTGAACAGCAATGAGAGGTAAGTGATGGGGCAAATCTGTAATCTATAATGATAAAACTAAACGATATACATATCAATAGCAATGGCAGCACAAACAGCAACACAACAGCACATTCGGTAGTGCATCCGGCTGCTCCCACATCAGGTGGTGGTGCCGGCGTCCATCAGCCGGGTAAGAAGCCGCGTAAACCGAATGTCTTTATCGATGATGAGAAATACGCCATGGCCAAGTTGCTGGTAGCTCAAAACTCCTCTACCATGGAAATAGCACGAGCCCTCAATGTATCACAGATGACGGCCTGGAAGGTGCGCGATGCCATACTGAAGGGAGTGCCGCTCTCCTATCGTAATAAGCGTGCCGAAGGGGGGCGCCCATCAACGCTGGTCGAAGAAGTGCGCCTCTCGGAGGCTGCCGTCTTGGCGGCCAAAGAGCAACAAGCCCAACAAGAGCAACAGCAACAGCAGCAGCAGCAGCAACGCCGACAACAGGAGTTGCAACGCCAGCAACAGCAACAACAACAACAATTGGAGTTGATCAAGCAACAGCGAAAGCAGCAAGAATTGCATTTGCAGCAGCAACAGCGGCAGCAGCAGCAGCAACAACAACAACAACAACAGCAGCAGCAACAACAACAACAACAACAACATAAACAACAGCTTCGACATCACACACCAGCGGACACATCACACTATCAGCAGCAGCAGCAACAACAATCACAGGAACAACAGTCAGCAGGGAATCATTCAAACCGTCAGCAGCATCAGCAGCAACAGCAGCAATCATCAAACGTCGGCAAATCGTTGCATCCTCGCCGTCGTTTAAAGGCTGCCGAACGCGAATTGCGCGACAAAGAGATTACACGCGAAATTCTCGAACTGATCAAAGAGGATAGCAACATACAATATTGGAAGGTATCGGCACGTTTGGCCGAGAAAGGTATCAACATATCGCCCTCGTCCGTCTGTCAAAAGCTCAAATCAATGGGCATACATCGCCGTTGGAAGCCGGGCGATAAGCCACCCATGCTGGCAATGAGTACACTGAAAGCAGCCACTGTAGCAGCAGCAGCTGCTGCCACGTTGGCAGCTAATGGTGGTGCTGCCGGCTTCGGTTTGGCTAATGGCAGCGGCGGTGGCGGCATTGACGATAGCTTTGACCAGCAGCAATTCGATATGGGTGGACCCCATTTTCTCAGTGCCTTTACGCGCTAAAATCCATATAATCCTTAGGATCATCAAATAATTAATAGACTATAGTATATATAGAAATGGACCCCGAAATATTCCCCATTGCGCAAGCCCGCCCTCCGCCTCCACCATGGATAATAATATTAAGAGTATTACATATAAACACACACACACTCCACTCAATCACCCACACTGACAGACAGACAGATACATACATATAAGCACTGGAGCAACACACAATTTGTATTTTTTATATAGTATTTATGCAGATCGCGCTTTGCATTAACTACATCAAATGTATTTGTATTCAATATACATCAATTTATATATTTTGTATTAGAAATATATATACGTAAATATATATATTCATTATACATACATATATTGCTAAGCATTCCTAGAATGTTACACACCACATACACAGAACATAATATATGTATGCATACACACACAGTTAGAGCGGTCATTCCAAATGAGCAATCAAAAACGAAAAGAATCGAAATTCTTATTTCCAAACGCACCTAAATAGTTATATATATAAACATACTTACATACATATATATTCATACACATCCAACTGACAAAATTTGCATTAATTTGTTTCATTTTGCATTTGTATTTATTTTCTATAACCCCCACACACACATACACACACACATAAGCAAGTAAATTGTAATGACAATTTATTCAGTACTGAAATTTAATTTAGGTGAACAAAAAGCAACAACAGAAGAACAAAACAAAACATAACAAAAACAAACAAACAAAAACCAAGAAAACAATAAACAATAAAATGATGAATTTGTGTTATGAGCTAGCAACATAAGTGCAATTATACAACAAAACCAGGAAAACCAATTAAAATATAACAAAAAAGAGAAGGCAACAGCAGAGAGAGAGAGAAAGCAAACAAAAGAACATAAACGAAAACATAAATAATAAAAAAGAACCTATATTGTTAAAAAACAACTTCTATGTTAAGAAATTAGTAAATCGAACAAAATGTCGCGACAAATTGATTTCTACTCAAAAAAAAAAATCATCTAATAAGTAGAACCATTCCCCATCTTATTTTCATTTACTACCTCTGCGCTCACCCATTCCGTCTTCTTACTTGTCACTCGTCACTTCCTCATAAGTGTGAAGAATATTTTAATTACCGCCAGACAAGTTGATTTCAAATCCACCATTTTATTCCTACTCGTCACTCGTCACTTTCTCTCCCCGTCCACTTACAAAGAGCATTATTTCATAATAAATTTCTAGAGAAATTACAAATATACGTATTTATGTTCAAAGAAAATTGAACAATGTTTCCAGCCATTATTTGGAATCATTGTTTCTACTAGAAGCAGCTTCGACCCGTCCCCAACCCAGTCATTCCTACTTGCCATTCGCCACTTCCTAATCGTCGGTTCCTAATTAAAAAAGAAAATTAATAATGTTTCAAGACAAAAGTAGATTAATTTTTTCGTTTAAATAAAAATCCAAACTGTAGAATCAATTTCCTTCACCTACTCGCCCTCCTCCCCCCACTTGTCGTTCCTTCCTCTTCCCATTGAACTAGACAAAAAGCAAAGAAACAAGACAGCAGCTTTTAAGACCGTATTTAATATATATAGATATATATATATATATATTGAAATAATCTGTATTTATATATACCTAATATACATATAGTTTATTTTGTAAATCGTGAATTGTATGCGATAATTTTTTTTTCGTTTTTTTTTTATTGTAAACATAATCCTGCATACAACTACTACATATATAGCAAATAAGTCAAACCCTTTGATGCATTGCGATTGAACAAATGAATGGAATAGAGAAAAATGAGAGAGGATATAGAGAGATGGATTTGAGGATACGCTTGGTTTTTGGTTACCGATTTAGTTGAACGGGAAATGGATGTGTGGTATTTTTGTACGGCATTTTTAAATTGTAACGGCTTCGTTGCGTTCCTCCTTTTTTATCACACCACCCACACACCACTCATACAAACACACACACAAAGAGAGTTTCCCTTCAATCCAATTCGGAGCTTCACTAAGCGCATCTGGGCAAAAACTGAACTGTGCATAGTATTTTCTATTATAAATATACAAAAGTATATATACATATACATAATATTATTATGAAATTATTATATTTTATGCATTTTTGTTTTTTTTTTTTTTTTTATTATCATTAACTATTATATACTATTTGAATGTGTAGCTTTTTGTATGAAATGCAAAATGAGAAATAGGAAAACAGAAAACATGTTAAAAAATGTAATACTTATAAAAAAATATATATATATACATCCATACATATACATATATATATGTATATATATATATATATATACGATTTAATCATAAGCAATCCATTGAAACAAGCAACAGCAACAACAACAAATAGAACTGACGTGCCTATGTAGCGATTAAAACTTAATTACACATTACATAAACCCACACAAACACACACCTACCCTTACACACACACACCCACACAAACATACATATACATAACTGATGTAATGCATAATAATCATTCCAAAATGTCATATATATACATAAATATATGTATATATATATAAACATGACTATATTTTTAAATTAAATATTTAATTTGAAATGATGGAAACAAGGAGTCTGCGTTTATTTCATTGTCAAAGCCTTTTTGAAAACTTTTTGAAAGGGAAGCCTTCAGTTAGATATGGAGTGTGGGATCATAGCCTAAAGATCGTCAAATAAAGTTTTTCAAAACAGTTAATGCAGTTTTTAAAGAGGACAGTTTGAAGGACGATCTTAATTGGTCACTCACCAGGTCATCTCCGATCCTATACTCTTTTCTAGGAGACGACGACCTATGAAAATTAAAAACTTTTGGACTGCTTCCTCGAAAAGCTTTTTCGTCGATCGGTAATAACATTTTTGTTCGAAAAATTGATCAGATCGTTGGAGATGCAATTAGCAAATGTCAAATGACTGCAGTGTTTGATGGGGATGTACCTTTTCACTCATATGTAAAAGGTTTCTTTTTGGTGAATGTTGGGAATTGGAGGTATTTCCACATCCCTTACGTTCTGATTGGGGGATTTCTCCACTGTTTACAACATTTATAGTCTAGGTTCACTGGTGATGAAGGTCGCTTCGATGGTGTTCTCACATACTAATCAGTTCCAAATGTGCACCCCCCTTCGGAAGTTGTTACGTTAAGTGAAGGAGTCGACACTGCTGATACCCTTTATCAAGTGGACCTACGAAATCGAAACAAAACCATTTTACTTGGATTTCAAAAGACCAAAAAACTCTGTTAAAACTAATTACTAAATATATAATATTGAATATGATTTGAAAACCTGATGATGAACAAACTTTCCACTTTAGGGTATCGCTTAATAATTACATAGTTTATTTGGTCTCTCCATAGTTCTTCACACTCGAGTGTCTCTCTCTCTCTCTCTCTGTCTCTTTTGTTAGGCAGATGAGTAACAGGGATTTTCCAGCTCATAACAAATGTCATGCATATAATTGGCTATGATTTTCTATATGCATTGCATACCCTTTCACAATAAGTTAGTTGACTTTGTAAGCGATTTCGACATAAATCTTTTGAGTTTCGGTTGTTGGCACCGGACTACGTTCAAAGCACTTCGCTGTTCTTTCCTAAAAATCTCGCAAAATCTCCCCTGAATATAAGTTTTGGTTCTTAGCATCTTTTAATCGATAAAATCCGTGGTTTTGAACATAAATCCATTGAGTTTCGTTTACCGGTACCGGACTACGCTCAAAGCACTTCGCTCGGAAAATCTCAGCGTATCCTGAGGTCATGTTTAATATGGCGGAGCATGGTTAGAATTCACTTAAACCATTGACTAATGTAGTTAATGGTTATTGCTGATTATTGTTGTTGTTGTATAAACAGTTCCGCTCCCAGTGCATCGATGGGAGAGGAACTCCAATGTGTAGTAAAGAGATTGAGTGAGACTTGTGCTTGTGGATTGATGGGTGAGGTCATGGAGGTGATGGGTGAGGGGTGATAATGACGTTTGGCTTTGGGCCAGCTGGAAACAATGGATGGATGAGGTGTTATAAATTGGAATGCTGTGAGCTTCTAGGCGATCAGTTCGAAATCACACGGCCGGCCACTGCGATTGGAGGATTCGAGCGTACGAGAATTGTTAATAGTTGAGATTGAGAAACCGGAACTAAACACTTGCGATGAGGCAAGGGAAGATTCTGCTATGCTGGCTACTGCTTTTGGCCAGTTGTATTACTCTGGTGACGCCATCGTTGCTCCAACTTAAGAAGAAGCTACTTTTTGGTGGCCATGGAGGAGGCGGCGGTGGATGGGGAGGAGGCGGTGGTGGAGGATGGGGCGGTGGAGGTGGTGGAGGATGGGGCGGTGGCGGTGGTCATCATGGAGGAGGAGGTGGAAACTATGGTCATGGCGGAGGAGGCGGAAACTACGGCCATGGCGGAGGCGGCGGAGGAAGGGGCGGCAGTACAATTGATGTTTATATTGTGAAGCCCGTTTATAGCGGCGGCGGCGGTGGTGGTTACCATGGAGGCGGCGGTGGAGGTGGCTACCATGGAGGTGGTGGTGGGTATCCTGGAGGAGGTGGCGGTGGTGGACACCATGGAGGTGGTGGTGGCTATCCTGGAGGAGGCGGCGGCGGCGGAGGAAGCGGATCATATGCCAGCAGCAGTGCTAATAGCTATTCCTATGGCGGCGGAGGAGGTGGTGGCTGCAATTCCTGTGGCGGTGGTGGTGGAGGAGGAAATGGAGCATATGCCAAAGCCTCGGCCAACGCCTATGCCGGCAGTTGGTAGTGTTCTCTAAGATAACCAAAATTTCGTTATTGCACAGTTTTTGAACCTTTTTTTTGTACTAAATAAAGATGCACAAAATTTCGTTCCAAGATGACCAAGTTGATCGCCAGGGAAGGGAAAAAGGAGCTTTGGCCTGGCCTGAAACATGTTTTCGTCTCTTGTTATTTTCGCCACAATTTAGCATATAGCCAAGTTAATAATGACCATGCCCACATTCACGTACGTGTGCGCTAAATGTGCATATGTATGGATATAGTAGACACACACTGATTATTATTACCACCGACAAACCAGTTTGCAAAAATAATGTAAATGCGTTTCGAAATGCCAGCCACTTGGCAAGATTTTTAATATTTATTTCAGCTATGTTTTTTCGTATTTACGGAATTCAGAAATTTCGCGCGGGCCACGCGAACGCTTAGTAAAATCCAATATAGTTATAAAGCAAGATTTATGAGCGAAGAATCTTTTCATTTTTAATATTTTCAAGAATTTTTTCATCCGTTTTTATTCATTAACAAAATTGAAAAGTTAATCATAATCATGATGGAATCGATTATAAATTATAAGTAAAACTTATCTACTTTATTCTAATATCAAATTGGAAAGCTTTTCAAAAATATTTCAACTGCTTAGGCGAAAACTTCGATTCGCTCGTTAGCGAAATCAGGCTTCAAATGCTTGTTCAAAAATTATATCTGTATAATTAAAAAAAGGTAGAAAGTTCTACTAGAAACCCATAAATTTCAATTTAAATCTTTTAAGGCAATTCGAAATAATTTTTATATTTTTTTCTAGAACGCTTAACCACGTTTAAGTCAAAATATTCTTTTCTAGAAATGCAAGTTAGTACAAGATAAATCCAGAATAAAACTGCTGTGATATTGTGTACCAAAAAAGATATTATTAAAAGCATTTATATCCGATATATGTAGATAAATCAAAAATTTGTATGTTCAAATTTAAGTGTTCTGCGGAAAATTTGATTATCAATTTCCCCAATTCCACAAATTTGTCGTCTGTGTGCCACTTGTCATTAGTTGGTCGCTCCATAGTCAATTGGCCTCCAGTTGCAGTTTCTCCGTTGTCAGCGTTGTCCCGTTTGGCCCAATTTCGAAATTGTCCCGCTCTAATTGCACAAGTGACACGCCCATTTTGAGATGCAACTTGAATGCATGATTGGCTTTATTTTTTCTTATAATTTTTCAATTTAAAGTGGCGCTTGGAATGTGCAGCAATGACTTGGCAAATTTACAAGAAGATTTACTATGGATGTGATGCTCTATCTCTGGAACGGGATGGAGGAATACAGCAGTGACATCGTTTGTAGGCACACACACGTACATCTAGACATCCGCATATTTCTCTGACCACAAATCTGATGGCAAGTCTAAATGCAAGAGACCAGAAAACTTTCTGCCAGCTGCAGTCTTTGGAATTGGCCAAGATGACCGAAAACCTGTTACCAATTTGAGGAAAAACTCACGTGACTGAGTCTCTCCCTCTCTCTCGCACTGTCTCTCTCTCTCTCTGTGTGTGTGTCTTTGATGGGTCTTTGAAAAACTTTCAATAATGCCTGTTGGTGTCTTTGGCTGATTGGGAAATGTGAGAATTGCCAGAGATTCGTTTTGATCAGCAACATCATCATCATCGCCATCGTCATCGTCGCATTCGTCGTTGTCGAGAAGAAAAACGAGAAACGAGTTTTTCCAGTACTACATCTTAAAATTGGAATCTGGTACAGCAAACGATTGTCGTCGCCCATCTGCAAAACCCAAAAAAAAAAAAATGCATTTCATATTGAAGTAGTAACCTGCGGCCGGAATCCATACTTGGACTTCTTTCTACCTTCCACCTTCATTGGAATGCCAAGAATGTTGCATACATTTAATCGATCAATAACCTTTCATCTCATCGTATTATTATTTCACTCTGACAAACGATGAGCATCGAGCGAATCGGGAGAACAAAACAGAAGCAATAAATATAATGATCATAATTATGACCTGCAGGGCATATAGTAAATATATGTATTTACATACATACCTATACATATATAAATAAATAAAATTAATGACATTTTTTAATGAGTGTCAACAACTTCATTACACTTAAAGATCCTTAAGTTTAAATTTGCTTTTAAAGTTTTTAAATCTAACTCAAAATAGCTTTAGCCCCCTCAAAATATTAGCTTAAATTACTTTAAATTGGAAACAAGTTAAGAAAAACTTTAAAAAAACTTGTGTTCGGGTGAAATATTGATCCTAAATCTATAGATTTAATAGATTAACCATTGAAAATATTGGCTCAAATTACTTTAAATTAAGAACTTAAATGGAAACTTGACAAAAACTTAGACATTCTTGTATTGGGATAACTTGAAATCGCGTATTAAATAGATTTACTATAACACCTGAAAATATTGTCTTTAATTACTTTAAATATGAAACACATTAAGAACTCAAATGGAAACTTAACAAAAACTTAGAAGTTCTTGTATCGGGAGATATATTAATCATAGATCTAACTCGAAATCGCTTATTAAATAATTTCACCACCTGAAAATATTGTCTTAAATTACTTTAAATTGGAAACTAATTTAGATTTTAAATGGAAACTTAACAAAAATCTTAGAAATTTTTATATCTAGAGGTAAATTAATAGAAATGTATGATAAATAAGAGCAGCCAATTTTCATGATAATTTTTTAAAGAATCTTGAAAGACCTTACATAAGTTAGGGTCAGGATTTGCTACTGAAAGATCTAAAGAAAAGATAGATTTAAGTTTCTTTTTTAACCCTTAATTAAACTAGACGAGATCAAAAGTAATAATAAATAATAGAGCTATTTGGCAAATATTTGTTTATTAAATAAATGAATGATTGCACAGAAATTGCATTCATGCCTGATTAAAATTTACGCAGATCCTTTGGGCCATTGTAGGTCCTTAGGAACTGGTAAAAATCTCTTGACGAACAGGTTGAATATGCTTAATGGTCAAATGCAGAGTGGCTACTTTTGGGTAGATGGTGGGGGGTGTGGGGGTATCAGGGGTTAAGCAATTACAACTGTAAAACCAGTTGAGCTAAAAACTTGAAATCCATGCAGAGGACCCCCATATACATACGTTTTTGAACACATGAATGTGCTGGATACATACGAGTATGCATGTGCATGGAGTTTACTTGACATTTTGTCGCCTTTGGGGGGCAGCACGCGAAACCAAACCGAACCGAACCGCACCGAAACCCAGGGGGAGTCGGCACGAAGACCGAACCGAACACTTGCACTTGGTCTTCGCGTCTCACAAGACGCCAAATCCCCAGACCCAGACCCAAGCCCCAGCCAGTCTTCGGTGTGAGCTCCATCAGCCAAGTCGCGTTCAGAAACCCCCAGTGAGAGAGTGCGAGAGTTGAGCGAGTTGAGAAAAAAAAGAGAGCGGTAGCGAGAGAACCAGCTAGTGTGAGCGAAATAAAAAATCACAAGAAGCTAATTCGACGAGTGTTCCGAGTCTGAGTCCGAGTCCGAGACAAAGTCGAGCTTAGGCACATTTTTGTGGCCAAACTGTGCATGAAATTGGTAAAGCGAAACCGCAAAAACCAAAACCAAAAACCGATCAAATTGAAACCGAAATCAATACCGAAACATCAACTATTTAACGGTTCGGCGCGAGTTTTGTTTTGTTTTTGTTTTTCTTTTTTTTTGTTTTTTTGTCCCCCTAAAAATTGTTTCAATAAAAACTTTTAATTAACATATACAATATATTTTGTATGTTTTGTTTCTTCTTCTGGTTTTTATAGCAAGCAAAGGATTTTAAATATATACACAATACATATACATACATCCATATATATATAAATAGTTGAAAAGGTAAGCTCCAACACACATATACAATTAACAACTAAGTATATATAAATGAATTCATATATGATTAAAAAACTGGTCGTTGCGAATTCAATGTCAATGTTTTGACTTTCAAAAACGTATTTATCGATCAGAGTTCCGAAATTCTTGCTCGTGCCGTACCGTGCGTGCGTCCGTGCTATCGTAAAAGCCATCAATCTTTCTTTAAACAATAATGAAAACTAGAATTATGCAAATTAAACGCATTCTTTGGGTTGATTCTTAATGTGGAATGAGGTCACTGAGATCATGGTGTCTCTCATCATCCTTAGATGGTATTAGAATAGGGCTGGAAGAGAGAGAGACAGCATTTTTTTGGTTCCTAAAAGCCAGCCCACTGTCAACCTGTCAAAAAACAACAATAACTTTGTTGAGGTCATTGCTAAAAAGCATTTTAAATATTTACAGACCCGACCGACTTATGTGTCTTTGCGTGTGTGTGTGTGTGTGTAAGTGTGTGTGTCATGCGTATGGGCTTGTCGTAAGAAAATGAATCTCTAAATTACCAGATACTTATCATACTTTTGGCATCTCAATTTATTGTTGTTGTTATGCCAACAATACATGAGACATCATAAAGAAGAAAAGTCGAAAAAAAAACACAAAAATCTACATACATAATTATAAGTAGTACTTACTTACCTACTTACTTAAGCGTTTAGATTCTGTCCAATTGACAAGATTTTCTAATACCCTAAAATTACAAGAAAAAAAATTACTCACTCAATTGGATAAATTTTGAAAAACTTAACTGAAAATGACCTCGCAAAATCTATTACTATGCAAACCTTAAAGAATTTACTCAAAAGTTGCTAGTAATATTGTATATTTAAATTGTATTAGCTCAAAATTTGACACAATAGAAAAGATTATTTCATAGAAAATATAAGCCAATTTTTTATTGAATTTGGTTGAAGTACATAATCTTTAAAAAACTTACCCCCTTTTTTTAGGAAAGAAAAAGATAAGAATTTCCTAACAAAAACCCTTCATTATGATATTTAAAATATTTGTTCTACTACAATTTAAAACAATTCGGCAAAAGCCACTTAAGATTTGCTAAAAAGTCGCAAAGATCTTGTTAAAATATTTCACTTTTCAAAACTAAATTATTATTTCCAACAATGACTAATGTTTTTTCACGAGACACAACATAAAAAAGTAGAGTATTTAAATCTTCGAACCATGATCTCTCATTAGCTTTTTTTCCTTTTTTTGTTTATTTTGTTTTGCATTTTAGTGGTTTTTTGTTGAGTTAAGTGAGTGGAATTTTAGTAGTTTTTTAGTTGGTCTTGAAGATAGATTTATTAGAGCCACTTACTTAGTTAGAGAGTAGCGAAATGAGTTATGGAAGTTGGGAGAGAGATGTATGTAAGGCAGAAAGGAAGGTCCACTATAGATCATTTATGACAATATGCTTTTGACTTTGGTTTTTTGTGTTCTTTTGGAAGACCACATAGCAAAAAAGACTTGGGTTAACCATGAAAAATATATGTATAACAATTATGTCAAACAATATCGATAAAACGTCGTTTGTAATGTTATCGATTAAGGGTCATCGCGATTCGAGAGCATTTAAAACATTTATTCTTTAGATTTTGGATAACATGGCGTATGATTGATAAAAAAAATCACTTGAAAACTTAAAAACTTAAAATATGTTAATTATGAGACACATCAAATATTCAAATTTAAACCAGTTTAATGTTTATATATCCATATATGTATGTAAATATATTGTGCTATATTTAGTTATTCGATGTCTTTTGATTCTAAATGTTCTTATATTTGCGGCTTGATTTCATAAAGACGGGAATATGTGTTTTTTGAGAGGGGGTGGGGGAAATGCAAAAATAAAATATTAAACAAATATTTAATAGTAACAAACAGTCAACAATTTGACAAGGTGAAAGCGAAAATTTGGAATTATTTGATCGTTTGGTTGTGATTGCTGTTGTTGTTGTTGGTGCCCATAAAGCCAGTTTCCTATAAGGTTTATATACCCTATTTAAACAGGTTAATAAAGGGTATATCGGAGCTCAAGATCTAGTAAAAATAAGTCACTTTTCTTGCATAGATCCAGCATTTCCTCTTAACTGACTTTACATAGTTCAAACTCCTGAGAAAACTCTTTGTCATTGCTTAGTGACTTGATGAAAGGGTATTTTCAAAGTCGTCACTCTGGTTAAACATATTGAATGTGCTTTGTTTTTGCAAATCATTCGCCATGCACTTATCTATTCCTCTGGGCTGTGCCGCCTTCATCCTGTTTTGCAGTTCAATGCGTTGGAAAAAGTTCAAACATTCAAAAACAAAAACAGAGAGAGAGAGAGAAAAAAAGTGAAATTTTATACAAACGTCGCAGTCGACGTCGAATGTTGGCCATAATAATTGGCGGAAAGCAACAACTGCAACAACAACAACAACCATAAGTAGGACGCTTGAATGAAGTCCAAGAAACTGAGCGCCACACCACAGTCCGGAATCGGAGCCAATAAATATGTAGTTGCAGTCGAAAACAAAACTGAAAATAAAAAGCAAAAATAAAAAATAGCAATAATTGTTTTGTTAATCGAATTGAAATGGAAATCAAATTCCCCGACAAAAGAAACAAGCCAACAACCAAATAATTAACCATGTACATAAAATAAAACGAAAATAATAACAAAACAAAAACTCTACGAAAACGACTAAAAATAATTGAAATTCCCCGCGCGCAAACAGCGAACTCCTAATAAAGAAAAGCTACCAGACACAGGCGCACCTGAAATCGAAAACTGCAAAAACACTTTGAGGCAATTATTTTCGACTTTTGGGTATGAATTTCATTTGCTCATGGTATTATCTAGTATGTAGAAATGATATCTATCAGTAGAGTTGTTTTGTGGTAAATTTCGAGGCGATTACCAATCAAATTCCTGGAAACACTAACCCGAACAATTGGCATTTTTATCAATTTACAGCTATGAGTCAATTGGAAACCTCAAAATCGATCTACAATTGCATAGAGAACAACAAATTCCCCATAGATCTATAACAGATCCTTCTGAACTTCAAATTCAAAGTGTAATAGGTCCCTTATTCTATAACAATCAACGATTATATCATTTCTAGCTTATTGCTAGTTAAAATTATGTAATTCGACAACAAATTCAATATAAACTTTGTGTAGATCCTTCAAATAGAGTCTCAGTTCGATAACAAGCAAGGTTTGTGTCATATCTAATAAGTAATTTTTAGAAATACTTCAAAATTGATGAAAATCACAAATTCAATATATTCTTATAGTAGATCTTTTTAAGTTTCCATTTAAATTGCTTCATTCTTTCGTTATGAATCTATTATATTATATTATATTATATTATGTTATCTTTTCAATTAGAATTTATGAATTTTAAATGAAATATCATTACTTAATACACCCACTTAAAGTCGCAAAATGCACACATTAATGTCATTTTAATCAGCTTTAAATTACTTTTGTTTAATTGTTAGAGTAACGTCATTGTTTGCTATTCGTTATCGATCGTGTCTAATGCAATTGTTAGAAAAATGCAACACCATGTCCCCAAGATAAAGCTTAGGCACGTTGACAACGTGCTAGTGGCACATTCAGAGAGCTTCAGGATAAGGTCAGAGAACTGAAACATCACGTAGATCTTGGTTTTAGATCGGTTTATCGCCATATCGATAATCCGCCGACGCATTCCGCCATGACATTCGTGACATTCCATCACAAAATGGAGAAATGGACTCGGCCGATGAATGAGCCCACCTGTTGCTGCCGCTGCTGCTGCCAACTTATAGGTAGAAACAAATGCCCAAGACGCAATAAAAATCATTGCTAAATACAAGTGCAAAAACCAACAAAAAAAATAAAAAAAACTGAAAGAAAAAACCAAAAACAATGAATTCGTCGAAGGAGAAGCGGAGTCGAAGAAGAAGAAATAACTTTGAAAGTGGAACAAAGTAATTTTAATGCTGAATGGAGCGTAAAGTTTTTCAACTGCAATTGCATTGGATTTTTGGTTGGTTTTTTTTTTGTTTTAAACAAAAGCAACAACCAACAACAAGTCAACGACAGCAACAGACAAGAAAACAAAAAAAAATGGCAAACAAAGTACAATTATATTTGGTACACAATCAAATTTTGATGCCAATTGTTTGAATGTTGCATACAAATATTGTTGCATTTGATTATGGTGTCTCTTTGCCTGTCATTTCGATACCCCATTCCACCATTCCACCTTATTTACTAGCAACCTATAATTTTGGATACTTATTAAAGATACTTTTTCCTTATTCGGAAGCTTTGTTTCCCTCAGATACTTATTCTAGATACTAGTATTTCTTTGAATACTTTTTTGTTTCGTTAGGAATTCAGATTGTTTGCAATTTGAGATACATTTACATACAACAAATACTTCAGATATTTACATAAACATTTTCTTCGGTTCTTATTCATTTGCAAAGCTATAAATCTGAACTTAAAATACTTCCAACGACTTTAGATACATTTACATGCCACAAATATGCATTTCACAGATACTTATTCTTTATTCAACATAACTTAAGATTGGACTTGCTGTCTTTGCATTATCTTATGATACTTGAGATATTTTATTGTGTGATTATTCCAAGATACTGAACACAACCTTCAGATACTTATGCATTCTTCAGCTACTTGAGTTGAATAGCGATAAAAAAATGGGCTTGAAAACGCATTCAAACGAATCAAATGATGAATATTATGAATAGTTATCAACCACGCTGACGATGATTGTGATTGTGATGAAACGATCAAAAAATTTACAAATTCAATTTACAAATTTACAACAAAACAAATAAACAAACGAACAAAACCAAAAAACGAAACAGCAAAGCGAATCAACTTTAAGTTGGCCAATAAAACGCCTCTAAATCTTCAAATGCATAATATATATACATATATATGAATATATCTTCAAAACTGGAAGTTGACAGACCCAAAGAGAGAGTGAGAGAGAGAGAGTGAAAAGAAAAAAAATCAGCGTGAGAAATACCATAATACTGGAGCCATAAAAAATGATGAGGCGACTAACTTTAAGTATATTACCTCATAAACTTCATATATACATATGTATGCATATATGCGATAATGATAATACCGTTATGTACGATATTACAATTGATGGACTTAAGAGAGAGAGAGAGAGAGAGAGAGATCTCAAGTATGGAAAATTTTTAATTGTTTATTCTGTGCTAGATCTCACATCTAATAACCAATTTGTTGATGCGATGCGCTCATCATGTTGTCATCCATATGAATCCCCCCCTCCCATCCGCTCTTTCAACGCCCGCGCTTAGCTCACCTCCTCCGAGTGAATGATCTAATCTTGAAAGTAAAAACCATTTGCAAGTTTTACATTTGAACTTGAAATTTCTGTGTTTTTCAAGTGGCAATTGGATGCTGTAAGGAGCTTGAACATTGCAAAAGGGGGTGGAGGAGATGGCAGCGGCGGCGGCGGCAAAATGATAGCAATCATTTGGCTTGGCCGCCGACGTCGTCGTCGTCGTCTCACTTGAAGCCTCGCCTCAAACTTGACTTCAAAGACAATGCGATGACAACGAAAATGGAAACGGAGATGAAAACGGAGATGGAATCGGAGTTGGTGGTGGTGGAGTTGGTGATGGTAAAGCAAACGAATTGTGGTTTTGTTGTGGATCGTTTGCTATGCTGAAAGTTCATTGCACTCAAGAAAAAATAATAATAATAAAGGAAAAATTGCTGAGTGTTTATTATGGTTGTTGTTGCTGAAGAAGAATTGGCGACATTTATAGCATTGTCATGGGGGAAATACATATGCAGATTCCCCCAATAATCCGATTTGGTTTTTATTCAAATTGCTTAGAATTGAAGAGAATGAGATATTTAACCCTCTAATATCCAAATAACTCTTGAAATATCGATCTGATCAAAAGTATCTGCTTATGAAAAAGTATCTTCTTGGACTTTCAAGCAAAGGCCAATGAAATACCATTGAACTAACTGGTGGCTTAAATGGTGAAAATGGCTTGATAAGATCGCATAACACAGCAAAAAAAAAAACCAAAAAAAAAAACTTCAATTGGCCGAGATGCAGCCAAGTGGAAAATACTGTTGATTAGATTGAATATTGAATAAAGCCAAAGCCAACTACCTTTTGGTACTGGTTTATTTATTTTGTGTGCTGTTTTTTTCTGCTCTCGAATTCATGCAAAGCGCAAAATTGGCTAATTGCCATAATTGAAGAATCGATGAAAACCAAAATGAAAACAAAACAAAACGAAACGAATTGAAAAAGTTGAAGTAGTCCAATTAATTTGCACCTCAGCAACGGCCACAGTCAATTGCCGCCATCGAGTGGCCACCAAGTGGGGAGAGCTTGGACTTTGGCACATTTCCATATACAATACATACCTACTTATATGTAGATATATACATAGATACATATACATATGGGCATAAAGCCAGTCATTCGATTTTTTTATTTTCTTACATATTTAGTTGGATATTTTGCTACCCTTTTTTGGGTAATAAATGGTTGAAAGAGTATTTAGATTTTGCAGATTGTGTGAAATAAACTATATTTATAGAGGAATAATTGTTTTCGAAAAAATGAATAAATAAATATTAAGAGAAAATGAAGCGATTTTTCAAGGATTCCTTAAGAAAAACCCCAAAACTAATGACTTTAGTTTTATTTGTTTAAAAATAAATATTATTATCGGCTAGGTATGCAAATAAGAAGTGGACTCCATGTTTCGCTTTTTCTAGTTGTAATTCCCAACTAGTTTTAACCCTGGAGTGGTCTTTAGCGAAGTCTGTTCAAATTTGGTAGAACTTTACAGACAATCTGCTCACCTTTCGAGACTGTTTTAACAAAAGTTTCATAATAGATAAAAGATTTAATAAGGATTTTCCCCAAACTAACAACTTGACTTATAGTTGTTAGATTAAAAATAAAGATTATTGTAAAATATAACTCCGAATTAATCTTAATAAAATCCAGAATTTAGATGCAATATATTGATATTACAGTTCCTGATGGAAATCACTTAAAGGGTAACTCAAAGTCGATAGATCTAACTTAAAGTAAAGATTGGTTGGGATTGTTTTTCATGTTCAGATGCGATGGAGATTTCTTTTATGGGTGCTAATTTGGATACCTTCACTCTTTCACTCTCTCTCTTTCTCTCTGTCGCCCCCTTTTTGATTCGAGTTTTGTGTGTGGTTCCTCCCTCGCATTGGCTCGCATTGGTTGTGGCCCAAATACCAAAAAGATGTAGATATAAGATACATGAATGCATAAATATTTGTTATTTAAAAGGTGAAAATATGCTGAAATCGTACGTTTCGTTTATTTGGGTCTCTGTTTTGGCCATTGTCCGTCCGACTGGCCGTCTGTCCGTCAGTCTCTCTGTCTATGCGGGTGGCGAATGATATGAATTTCAATATTCGTGTTTTTGGTTTGTATTTGTTTAGCTGCTTTAGTTTGTGGACTATTCCAGGCTATGCATTGGCATGCAGTTCAAGTAATAGCAGTTGATAGAGTAGGAGAGGAGGATTTATTTATCACCTAGAGTAGCTATACCCAGTTGAATCGTGACTAGCCATGACGTGACGGCGATTGCAACCAAAAACGGAGACAATAAATGTTGTTGCTAGAAGGACAAAGACAAAAAAAAACATATAACATTTTAAATTTTCTATACATAATTACAAAAAAGTTATGAAGCTTGGTTTGATACTATGTTTGATAAACTTGAAATTTTCTTTAAACTGGTTTCAATTCGAAAACATTTTATATAACTGCAAAACAGGCAAAACTAGCCATGTGAACATCTTTCCTGTCCACCTGCAACTATCGATCAATCGATCCATTCATTCATCCATCATCAGGGGAGGTTGGCATTTAAGACAACAACAAAAAGAGACTGAAAAAATGAAAACAGAAAACATTTAACCTGCCCCACACTGCGTATACGTAACCTATACATACAACTGATCGATCTCCACATGGCATTGGGATGTCTGAGAAGAGTCGCAGGGTCTGACATATTTGGGTTGAAATGTTGCCAAGAAAAAAACAAAAAAAAAAAAAACAGCCAAGCAAATACGATCTTATGAATGCTGCCTGTCTGGCCACCACCACTAAAAGTCAGCAAAATCAGCAAAATGTGGCAATTAACATATTTGTGTTGCTCTCAGTGTAACTGTGTGCGTGTGTGTGTGTGTGTAAGCACTAACACACCCTAAATATCGTGGCAGGCCATAAAACAAACATGACTACATACGAATACAATACATACGTCTCCATCTCTGAATCTGAGTATGAGTATGAGTCTGGGCTTATGTGAGTAATAATACACGATTCGCAATTCGTAAGAAACAAAAGCGTTTGTTCAAAAAGTGATTAGCCCCACCCCTGAAACCCCCACCAACGAGAGGGAGAGAGAGAGAGAGCTGTAAGCTCTATGTATGAACAATCTTCAATAAGGCAATGTCCTGAACCAACTGGAGGCGGAACTCACATAAATATGGCCATGTACATACATGGTGGACATATATTTTACAACAAGAGAGAATAAAAAAAAAAGGAAAAACAATCAAATGCTTGTGGCATTTACTACATCCCCCACCCTCTCCCCCCTCTCTGCACAGAGACTTCACAATTTTTGCCATCAATAGAAATCTCAGAGAAATCTCAACATTTCAATTAGCGTCGATTTTTCAAGTATCAGTGTGAAATTAGCATTCAAATATTCTATTGTTAAGCGACATAGACCTCCAGATAGAGGTGTACAGTTGAATATGGACCGAGAAGGTTTCCAACAATTATCATAATTTCTAGCATTTTGGCAATACTCAATGGGAGAATGGAGCGACTGTACCTAAACCAATCGCAAAATAACATTCATTCAGTTTTTGTAAAGTTTCCCTCGTCTTCTATTATAAAATATTGTATTGAGTTCAAAGTAGAAATAGAAAAATAATTAGGTTACATCTCACAAACTTTGTAGAGAAATAAATTGAAATAAACATTCTATAAAAAGGTTCTATCCTTGGTTCCCTTTTTATATTATTTATATCATAGGTTATAGGATCTTCCATCGCAACCAGATTCAGATCATTATGAAGAGTGGTCAATATCATTCGAGATATAATGGAGTCGCAGACCTAAAAGCTTAAGATCGGGACAGTAGTAGAAATGGCCAACAAATCTAAAAGTTTGAAAGTTTAAATAGAAATTTTAAGAAGAGATTTTGGGAGTAAGCGTTTATTGATTTATTATTATTTAAAAATTAGTCACTCCTTTTTTATTGTGAATTTACTTTGACAATTTGTGGAACAAAAAGAGAAATAACTTTTGGAAACTTTACAAAAATGTTTAAGAATGTTTTCGAATCGTTTAACCACATGATAAAGTTAACTAATATTGATCGAATTCATTACTGTTTATTTTGAAATATACGAAATCGTTGAAGAACCAAACTTGATGGTTCTTCTAAAAGCTATAGTCGTTCAATTTAGATTCTAGATATATTTTCGATATACAAAAAGTAGTGACAGACGGCTATGAGTATTTGAATTCAGATATACTATATATATTTACCCTCTAAAGGTTAACTGAAACGAAATAAACTATATGATCGTTTGATATTCAAAGAGGTTAATCAACTTTCTTATCAAAAGAATGTCTCCCGTTGCATTGCATAAGATCGATGATTATATCTATTCTATTTCCAGTTGATAATTGAGATTGGTATTGAGAATTGAGAATTGAAATCGGTGTGGTGTCGTTTCTGTTGCGTAAATAATCGTGCTGATCGTTAAGTTTGTCGGTTTCTTCTGTGTAACGTGGTTGCTTATGTCAATTGAACCGTTTTCCTCTATGTTCTAATGGCTGTCAGTCAGTTAGTCAGTCACTCAGTCAGTCAGTCAGTCAGTTGTCGACCCAATTAGATTACTGTTGGCCACAGTCCGACCAATGCCGGATAATAATGATGGTTAATTATTGTTGATTTTATTTAATCAATGTGATCATTGAACTTGCCTGACAGTTGCTTGACCCGATAAATAAGTTACTATGATTGAATGCAATTTCCCTTTCTCTCTATTTACCATTTGGCATTTGCTTTCCTTTTTTGGGGGGGAGAGCTACATATAGAAATAATTACGCAACGTTTTGGCGGATGCATCGCATCGCACACCCAAAAACGCCAAAGTCAAAACTCCATAACCAACTGGGGGAAGGGGAGAGAGAGAGGGGAGAGGGGGACTACCCTCTGCCCGGTTGCACACAAATATGGCAAACCCATTTCCGCATGTCAACGACAGAGACGTCTTTTCGGGCCGCTGCCATGCGTTGCAGTGAAATTTTCCCCCCTTCCGGAACAACTGGATGGTCGGTCGGTCGGTCGGTCGGATAGATGGATGGATGGTCGACTGCAACGCATTTTGTTTGCCCTTAGAGATCGTTGGATTCAGCTTTTACTTTGCAAGAAGACGCTAACAACTTAAACTCCACCTCCAATCCATTGCTACTCCTCCGCCTCCTCCTCCTTCTCCATGACGTCGTCGTCTTCTGGCGCGTGCAGTGAAAACTTGAGAAGCACGTAGACATAATTTATTGCCAAATGCACGAAATTTACTGGACACGCATCGCTGGCCACGTTCCGTGTGTGTGTATAGATAGATAGATACTATTCCATTCATTCCAAACTAAACTAAAAGTGAAGTCTCTCACTCACTATGGCTCTGGCTTTGGCTCGGTGCTTAGGCTTTTCGATTTCTGTTTTGAAAAATATTTGCAATAATTAAGCGAATTAAAATCTGTAAAATATTTTACAACTCGGAGCTCCCCCTCACCCGCCCTCTGCATCCATCCATCCATCCATCATAATAACACTCTAAAATGTAACTTAATGCGTTTGCACTGCATAACGAGTATTAATTAAAGTGAAAATGCGCCGACATCGACATGGGAGTGGAGTGGAGTGCAGAGGAGTGGAGAGGACTGGAGAGTACTTAGTTATAGATATCCCTCTTCATCAACACATTTTAAGAGGTTTTACTAGCCAAGCTTGACGGTGTTGAAGTCGTTGTCTCGTCTTGCAGTCGTTGCAAATTGCAGATGGAAACATTGCAACTATTTTTAGATAGAAGGATTTTCCCTTTTTAGTTTCTATTATTTTTAATTCACATTTGAGGGAGAGTGGGGAAAACCGGCGCAATCCAATTATCTTTAGTTATAGCGAATATATTTTAAATACAAAGATCGCATTATATTTTGGGCCATAATGTTGCCAAAGTTTCGAAAATTCAAATTCAAACAAATGGATTATCTGAAAATTCAAGGATTTCAACAATTTTAAATTGACATTCGTTTAATATCATCAATTAGAGATTAAATTTAAGGTACTTATATATACATAAATGCATATTAAATAACCCGAAAATTTTGGTTGATTTACAGATAATTAAAATTTAACACTGCATTTTATAAACCATCTTGTAGATATAAAAATTCTAGAGAAATTAAATTAAAGATATTTGAATGAAGAAAAAAATCTAGTCTTAAAAATACATAAAAAACTATCTAAATGCAATAACAATATATAAAGTTAAGTTATTAAAATTGTATATCATAAGTTAGCTGCACATAAATAAAATAAAATACATTAAGTTTTAAAAGTTTAATATTGATAATTTAATTTTCGTTTAATCTAAGTTCAATAAATAAATAAAATTATTCATATTCGTGTCTCATTATTTTCTTTTAGAAATGTCATAATGGAGCCAATGACCATGCTGGTTTTGGCCTTCCAGCTGCTGGCACTCTTCTCGATTGCCGGTGCGCTGCTCATCTATTTGATATGCAAGGTGCGCGAGGACAATGAAATCTGTACGGCGGAAGCGCAGCCAAGTCGTGTGGTCCTGGTGACGAGTGCGGACACGGCATTGGGCCTGCAATTGTGCACACATCTGGCGAATAAGGGATGCCGGGTATTCGCCGGAATGAAGGAGGCCCACGATTCGTTGCCAGCCAAATTGCTATGCGGTTGGATGAAAATCCGTGAATATAGCGAGGATCCGATCAGTGGCACCATCATACCCATGCGTCTGGATGTCACACGTGAGGATGTGTTGCGTGAGGCAACTGTGGCCATGGGCGCCCATCTGAATGCCGATGAAAGGGGCATCGCGGCGGTAATCAATACGAGTGGCAGTGTATTCCGAGGTCGTGTCGAGTCGCAGGATGTCCAACAATGGGAACACATGCTAAAGACCAATATACTGGGCACGTTGCGTGTGGCCAAGGCATTTGTGGGCTTCTTGCGGCCGACAAGAGGACGTCTTCTATATTTGGGTGGCACCACAAGTGGGACCAGAACAAGCAGCAATCCCAACGCCAGTGGCGATGGCCTGGTGGCCTTTAATGCGTCGCGTGTCGCTGTCGATAAATGTGCCGAGGAGTTACGTAAGGAACTGCAGCCATATGGTGTAAGTGTAGTGGCCTTGGACACATGCGGCATGACCGCCGAATCACTATACAAGGCGCCAGTAGCTCAGAGTAAGCACACACACACACAATTCTGTCACCCCATTTAATTCCATTTTCCATCCAGCCATGTCAGCAAGTGCCGGAGCACCCACCCAGTATACGGCCGATGTGCTCAGTCCCAGTGCCCTTCAGGTGATCGAGCGGGCACTCTGGGACTTTGCGCCACAGCAGCGCTACACGCTGCTCACCCACAACAAGTACCAATTCACGCTGCCATGCCGCTCCTCGTTGCGTATCCAGCGGCCAGCGGTTGCCGTGGCCAACGAGGCATCCGCCACACAATCCGTTTAAATTTCGCACCGAAAGCCACAACTTTCTTCCTGTACATACGCTCCCTTCCTTCCGTCTCCTCTCAACCGACAATAACACCCCCACCCCACTCCTGGTTTCCCCCTACTTATATATGAATGATTAATGATTATTTTTTTTTTGTTTGAATTTCTTATCCTTTGCAAGGATTTCTTTATATATTATGTATTACTTTTGTACACACTCCGAACAGGTGTAATGTAATGGACAAAAATAAACAATAAAAAAACCTAATGTTACGGTTTTTATATAAAAAACAATGAAATAAAAAGAAATTTTGTGCTAATCTACACATTGAATCATGAATTATATTCGAATCGCATAGGAATCTCAACAGGCTTACCAGCATTACCCCAGCCATGCCTTCTTATTCGTACTTTGATATGAAATCGTAACGCAATACAGAGGCGGAATAAATATCACCGGACTTTGCCTGTGATTTGCTTGAAGTGCTGCCAGGTAAATGAATAAGCACATCGGCACCCACTATACTCTGCAATCGGCTACTGATCTGCAATATAATTGTATAAAATTTAATAACAAACTCAATCAAAATTTAATCGCACATACCTGATCTCCATTGACGCTGGCACAGAGTTGTCCATTCTTGCAAATTACGGAAGCACGCACATATTCCGGACGTGCATCTAGATTAATATCGTTGAGCAGCTGTCAAATGAAAATCAAAAACGAAATTAAGGTTAAATGTTTATGAGAATTCACCACGGATTTAAATAAAAAGATTTGAGTTAAGATCACACAGCTATAACATATAGATAGCTTCAATAGGCACAACCGATCCAACATATTCCCTATAAATCTGAACTTTGCGAGCCTCTAACTCAGTCAATTTTTTGATGATTTTGAAAATTTATGTCTCTAATTGGTTCTAGAAATTGGCCAATTTAATTGGCATACAAATCTGAGAAATTAAATTTTGAAAAATTTTTGATAAATTTCCTGATGTAACCATCGTCAAAATGAGAATAAACAATTTCGTTTGGTATGTTGGGTGATTCGATTTGATTTGCTATCGCCTTGAAGCACCCCCAGAGATAAGCTCCCACTTGACGCACATCGTTTTCTTCTATTATGATATTGTAGCGCAAAGACAACAACAAAATGTACGACCTAGAGCAATGCCATTGCAGGAGAATTGAATGACCGACTTTTCAATCCGATATCGATTCAAATCAATGGTGTAATCAATCATAGAATATCGTGTAGTTCGTCTCAATATATGACAGCCATGATTTGAGGTTATTTCACAATATGTTTCAATACCTTAACATTCAGGATGGGCAGCCTACATTTGGTGCGCTCCCAGCCGGCGGCCCAACGTATGGCGGGCAGGGCAAACAAATGAAAGGTGACAAAAGCGGAAACTGGATTACCGGGTAGACCAAAGAAATACTTTTGTTGACGGCTGGCAAATGTCATGGGTTTTCTGCGAAAAACAAAACAAAATCCAGATGAAACGAAAGCCGAGAACGAATGGGATTTGTGTATTACCCTGGCTTCATGTTGACCCGACCAAAATGCAATTTGAAATCGAGTTTCTCGAGGACAGGTTTTATGTAGTCTTTGTCGCCCATGGATACACCGCCGCTGCAAATGACAAAGTCAACCACATCGAACAGACTGCCCAAGGTGTCGGCGATATCCTCGAAGCTGACAAATGGAAATTCAATTAGAAGTTCTCATCCAATCACCGATTACTGCTAACTACTCACTTGTCACTAAGAACTCGCGTCTGTATGCAATCGAAGCCAAAGTAGAGCAGCAACTCCTGCAACATTGTGGTATTCGAATCAAAGATTTTGCCAACTGAAGGCGTATCTTGTGGCGCGAGAAGCTCACTGCCCGTTGAGATAATTGCTACATTGGGTTTGCGTAAGGGCCGACGACTGCCCACAGATGCCAACAGGGATTTGACCACAACCGGAGAGGCATCCAGGGCGGGAAATATAGCATCGCCTTTGGTCAGATCATGGCCAACTGGGCTGAAAGCCAAGAATATCATTTTCATATGAATTGAACGGCTAAATTCCTTCTTCTGCCTTCTTACCGCACATCCAACCCAGCCTTGGGTTCGACCATAATCTCTACCAGAGTTTCATTATCATATTTATCGCGCTGCAGCAATTTAGTGTCCTCCACCTGAATCACACAGTCAGCATGCTCGGGCAAGGGGGCACCCGTATTGATTTTAAAGCATTCATCCTCCTGTAAAGGATCTGCATTGGGCTGACAAAGAACAAGAATGGTTAGGACTGGCTCGTCATTAATTCATTAGAGCACTTACCTTATCACCAGCCGCTATACAACCCAAGACACGTTTTGTGCCCGAGAAACCTGTGGATTTCATTGCATAGCCATCCTTGATGGAAGCCCGAAAAGGTGGAATATTAACCGGAGATGACAGTTCCTTAACCAATTGATCCAACCCAGTGCTACGCTGTACGACACTGAAAAGAATATTTAAGGCCTCCTCCATGGGCAACATGGGAAATGGTGAGTTACGATCGTGATCGTCTCCGGCCCCGGTTTTGTGCGGACACACATGACCGCCTAGCGCCGGCCTCTCGACCTTGGTGTCTGTACCTTGGATTTCCGCATGAGTGCGTCGCACAAGCGCCACCTCGTCACCCAAAAGATGCAGGGCATGCGGCAGCAGGTCACTAACTGTCTCGAAGCACTCAACCACCGCCTTCTCGCTGCCAGGAAAATTGAGAATTAACGTATTGTTGGCTATGCCGCAGATACCTCGGGAAAGGGCGGCAAACTTAGTTTTCTGCAGTGAGGCAAGGGTAATGGCCATTGTCAACTGGGGGCAATCCTTGTCCAGCAGCGGCTTGGTTGCATCCGGTGTGATATCTCGAGGAGCAAAGCCCGTGCCGCCAGTGGTGATAATAACGCGAATATCCTGACGATCGATCCATTTGCGCAGCTCTCGCTGAATGAGATCCCGCTCATCAGGAAGACAACTGGTCACTATGTCTGAATTCTGAAAATCTGATTGGATGAGTTTAACCAGTCTAGGTCCACTACGATCCTTGGCCAACTCCTGGAAACAGGTGTCACTAACTGCAAAAGCGGGCAAAGGAGGATGCCGATGCAGATTAGGGGTTTACTTAGGCTTAACTGTCATCTCACTTGTCAATACACCAAATGTTATGGACTCCATTACGTCATCCGCATAACTTCAAGCTCTTCCGTCAATTATACTCGGCGACTTGCTATTTAGCAATTAACTTTCAAATTGTTTAATTATCGTTTTAGCAGCCTACTTGGGAACGCGTTTTCGGGCATATTTAGCACATTTCGAGCCGGCTACTTTTTGGTGTGTACACACTGAAGCCAACTGTTTGAATTTCTTTAGGTTTTCATTTATTTCCCCCTACTAGACACTATAACAAATACAAAAAAATAAGCAGCGTATTAACAATTCACATCGTTCCTTATGTCCACAATTCCATCTCATTTGCTCGTCTTTTCGCTATTCTGCTTACGTTCCTCGAGCGGATCAAAGCCTTTGGCCATCTTCTCCTTAAACTGTTCGTAGGTACGTTTGCGATCGAAATGCTTCACCCACTGACCCGGGCAGGAATCCACGAATAGCTTACGCAGCTTCTGACATTCATTGGGCACCTTTTCGCCACTTGTCGAACTATGCTTAGGCGCATTCTCATCCAGACATTTCCAATAATCATCCCGTGCCGTCCAGCACTTTGCACGTTCAGATTTGTCCGGAAAACTCATTGTGGCAGGTGGTGGGCAGGCAGTGTTGTTATGCTTGTCCTCGTTAAAGCTGGCAGCCTTGCACTGTCCTGTGGTTTCGGAAGGATCAAATTAATTGACAAATTGTTAAACAAAATCCAAATATATTTTATTATAAAACCAACCTGGATACCAGTAACAGTGTAACCGTACTAATATCAGATAATATGGAAATACTGGCAAATATCTATCGGTGAGCATTCGATAACTTTACCTGTCACTTTTCTTTTAATTAATAGGCGCTTTGATTTGAATTTAAATTAAATTGAGCTGGTTAACTTGTTGATATTTTATATTACGTTTTATTTGATTTCATATCTCTTATGCTTAACATTGTTGCAAACGAAATGTGCCATTTAAAGGTATATATATATAGATGTATATAAATTTCAACTAATTATCTCAATGCTTGTGTATAAATTGTTGAGAAAAACAAACAAAAAAATATGTAATAACAAAATTACTTATATGTAGCAACAGTTGTTCCTGTTTTTTGTTTTCTCTTCTGTTGCCCCATAATGAATAACAATAAAAAAAAAACGGTGAATTAATTATATAATATATATTCTTAGTTTTTGTTTTGTTGCTTGTTAAATTCTAATACATCGAAACCTTTATATACATACACACACACACAGCAGATATATATTATATATATGTATGTATGTATCTGTTCTATCAAGAAAAACTTGTTGTTACTTTGCTTATACAATAGGTACACCATACATATCTATATTTGAAAATGTATAATGTATAAAGATATGTCGCCAGTCAGACAAAATCGGGGGAACGTCATAATTGTCCCCTTAACACTGTCTGGCTGAAAACGACAGCGGGGTGGTGGTGATGGGGGTGGGGGCGTTGTGTGTGAAGGAGTTTTTTTGTTTTTTGTTTAAGCTATTTCTAAACATTTACAAAATATCTAAGTCTGTTTTTTTCTTTTGTTTCTCATTTAGTTATTCATTTTTCTTTTTGTCTAGGAAAAGCACTGCAGATCCAAATGGAAATGTGCATGCGTGTGTCATTGATTACATTTTCAGCAGTTTTTTGTTTATCGTTTCAACTTAACCTAAAATTGGTTTAAAGTTTCTCCTTTGATTCTTTCTCTGCTTATTCCTATTGTCAGTACAAACATTTACAATTGTTGTTACATACAGAGACTTACATGTACATACATAAGTATGTATGTTGTAGTAGTATATAAGTCAAGTGGCCACAAATATACATAGATAATGCTTATACCTAAGTCGATCCGAATCTGTATCGTTAAACGCCAGGATATGATATTTATGATCCCAAAAACGATATTAAATTTTTACATATAAATATTTTTTGTATCAAAATTCAAACAAAAAAGTGAAAATGCATTGCAATTTGTTTAGTGATATATATATACATACATATATCGATATACATATATAAATGTATATACGGTCAAGGACATTCCTGTAGTAATGGGGAAGAGAAAAGGGCTTAGGGGGACGTATGTTTTATAAAGCATTACGAGGCACTTGTGGCACTTTCCATAAAGCGACAATGCTTAAAATTGCTTGGCAAATTAAAATATTGGTTGGGTTTGAAATCGGATTGGTTACATACGGATTTAGGTATAATGCTAATAATCATAGTTCTTATAGCTCCAAATCTTCTCTTTGTCTGTGTCTCTGTGTGTGTGTGTGTCTAGAAACCTAAAGAGAAAATATCAGTACTTTATATGTAAAGGTATATATCGATATATATACATACATACATATACACTGATAACTATAGCTTTAAATTTGCAATACAATTCAATTAATTTCATCATCTACTCAAAAAAAAAGGAAGAAATGAAACCCAAACAAGTTCAATTTTCATTCATTGATAACCATTTCTTTTTTTTTGGATTTGTGTTCAAAATGTGTACGTAACTAGGTTTACTTTTTATCGTTTTGTTTTTTAACAATCTTGTTTTCATTATTGTTTATTGTTACATTCACGTAATTTTAGTGTTTATTTTGTTGTAAACTAATGGCCCACTTGCAAGAAAAAAAAGCTCGCTAGACAAAACCACAAAATGCCTCATGGGGAAAGGTAAAAAAAATTTTGATTTTGTTTGGAATTCGCCTTATTCAGATATTATTAGTCTATAGTTCTAGAATTTTTCTTAACAATTATTGTTTATTGTGAAAATTCCAATATCGTTTAGTTTTGAACCAACAATTGACATATTTCAAAAAAACATGTATTACAAAATTAAATTGCATGCATATAAATGAAAAATCCCAAAAATGCCTAAAACTACTTTTTGAAAGCGAGCGATTTTCAATAACTGACTGTTGTGTCTGCTATATGATATATGTATTCCTTTGATCCGAGTGGAAATCTTGAAAAACATTTAAAATAGAAAACATGCTGATCAAGAAACTACATACATATATGTATGTATATTTGTGGGCAAACATTACCATTCTTTATAAGGGATATGTGTAGTACTTCAGTAAGTGCTTAATAGATTAAAAAAAATATCTCATGCTAAACTAACTTCTAATCAATGGGCAAATGCGTGAGAGAAAACTTTTCAAGTGATCAGAGAAAGCTATATAATATTTCATTAATTTTATTCTAAATGATAGTTAAAATGCTTTTGCGTCTAAAAGAACTAATTGTTTGGACCGATCGTTTCTATATGAGCTCTCTGATATAGTTGTCAGATTTCGTGAAATCATTTGATAGAAGACAAAAACTGATAAATATCAAGAAAATACTATGACCAGTATTTGACTCGGATGCATCAACTCAAACAGACCATCATCAGTTATGTGAATATATTACTTATACATGTATATATTCTTTAAAAAAATGCAATGTACAAAAACAAAAAAAAAAAAAAAGAAAATTCGCTAAATGTTTTTACCTTTCCACATACTTTGTCTCTCTCGTTCTTCTCTTTCTCTCTCTTTCTTATGACTAGATACAATTGTTTGGTAGTGGCCTGCTACCAAATTTAAGTTTTAACATTTAACGCACACGCACACACTCGCACACACACACACACACATATTGTAAACGACTTTTTTTGTTGGGGATTGTACATTGCGACAATATGTCCAGCTTATTGGTTAGTTATGTTTTGTATAATTGTAGTAATAATCATAAAAATAATAATTAAAATTTTACATACATATAATAATTAATAATCATTGCAAAAACAAATGCATAATAAAACAAAGATGAAAAAAAAAACGTATATACATAGAAGCAATGTCTATATATATAAAAAAAAACAATAAATGATTTGTAAAAATTAAATAAACATGAACATTTGGCAGTCGAAGACGGCCAATTAAACAAACAATGTTTGTTGTTATTGGCTTTGATTTCGATATACACATACAAATATATACATATGTACATATACGTTTATGTATATAGATATAGATGTATGCATATGAACAATATGGCGCTCTTTTTGTTGTATATGTGATGCTTAATTGGCAACTTGGCTTGGCCAAGAGAGTCGATGTCGATTGCCTGTCTCTCTCTCTCCCCCTCAATCTCTCTCTTTCTAATTATCTTTCGTTGTCTCCTATCTCCTGTGGTTCTTGGTGGGTTTTTGTTTCTGTCATTGAAAGATCTTACGCCTTCACATCGAATTCTTCATCCGGAGGAGCTAATGACACTTCCAAGTCACCACCAGAACTGCCGCCATCGAATCCTCCATCCTCAATTGGTGATGGATTTGTGCTTGTCGCCATTCGTCCAGCATATTTACACACAGATGTGAGACACTTGCAACCGCCGGTGGCACGCTGTTCATTGCGCCAGAACTTTTCTCCATAGTCATAGCTATTAAGGAAGTTAAAATTGAGTTATCATGGATGCTAAAGCATTTTTCACTTTTGCAATCTTACCAGATTTCTTCGCCGGAATCGATGTCGCGACAGGCGAAAAATGCAATTTTGGGAAAACGATAATCCTGATGTTCATAAAAGACTCGGACAGCCAGGACATTCGGCTCGCATGAATGATTAAAGAATCGCGTCACATTGCCATAATAATTGGCATCGATGCAATGCCCATTATCCAGATCAAAGTAATAGCTATCGTCGGTGCGTCGATCTGCCTCCGGGGCAGTTAGTATCTCACCCGTATAGCTGGCCACAAAGGTGCCTTTGGGGACATTGGCCAGAGCACGAACACCCCAGCCCTTGGCAGGATCCACGCATTCAACAATCTGCAGAGGAATGCGTGTGCCGTTCTGGACAACGCGATTTCTGCACGATAACTGTGAAATGGAATTGGAATCCATTAGCAATTGGCCAGACATATGCAACATACAATAATAATCAATCTACCTGATTGCAACCACAAACATCATTGCACTCGAATATGACTGCAGGATCATCGTAGTTAAAATCGGAAATTAAACGGCTCTCGGCTGTATACCAGTTCTGAGAGGAGGCTCCGTTGCATTGACAGAGATCGCTGCTACAGCTATCGAGGCACGAGCAGATGCGCATCTGGGATACACGTCTGTCGATTTGCACGGAATTCTGCAGTATAATGCAATTGGTAATGTACTTAAAATCCGGCCACATTAATGTATCCGCATCATCCTCGTGCTCGGACATGGTCAGCTCATTGCGGACTGCCTGAATGGGTCGTGACTCTCGGCCATTCGATGCATCCGCGCAGACGACACGCGTGCGCAATCCGAGAGGACGAAAACTGCGCATTTGCATGTTGAAGCCCACAGTTCGTCCACATTCCGATTCCTCATTGGGTATACAATCGAAGGGTAATTGCTCCGCTTTGTTCTTAATCATCAGATCAGCTCCATTGGCAATCAGGGCGATGCACATACGTGTCACTGAATGCCTGCAGGCAATATGACTGCAAAGAGATAATCAAATAGAGTCACATTCCCACATCTCTCTCTGTGTGTGTACTTACAGTGGGGTATCCCCTTCCACATTCTGAACATTGCAATCGGCGCCAGCTTTAAGGAGCACTGTTATGGTCTCCAATCCATCATTGTGCAAAGCGGACCAATGGAGCACCGTGTTGTTATCATTGTCACAAATATTGGGATCGGCTCCATGATTAAGTAATAAACTGAAAAACGAGCAAGAGTAAGTGAGTGAGTGCCAAAGGCGGGACAAAGGCAAAACAAACCTAACAATTTCGGTATGACCGAGTTCTGCTGCCCAGACCATGGCCGTCCAGCCGCCCTCATCTTGGGCATCAATGAAACACAAAAAGTTACCAATATTTCGTGAACCCCGATAGCTCTCCACAATCAATTGAGTGGCCTCCACATTACCCAGCTTGGCGGCAATATGCAGACTAGTCTTGCCATCCGGACCCTGAAAATGCCATAAGGATTCGATTAATTTCACTCCTCGAGCTCTGGCTTATCACTGCCTCTCACCTTGATGGCCACATCGGCTCCACACTGCAGGAATAGATTAAGCATATCGCATTTCTCATTCATTACGGCACACATGAGAGCCGTGCGCAACTCACTGTCCACCACATTGACAAAGTCCTGTGAGCTGGCTCCCTTGCATAGCAGTAGATAGGCCATTTGTAGGGTTCCCGAATGGGCAACTAAATGGAGACAGGTACCAGGATATTCGCGCATCGGCGCTAGCACATTATAGTCGGCAGCTGCAAATCGAATGGAATCAATGACATCAATCTCTCTCTCTCCACTGTTAACCCCCAGATCTTACCCAATATCTCAGCCACACGCTCAAGATCATCGTTCTGTACGGCATAGTACATGTCGCGTGAGGTAAATTCGGTGGTGACACGCCCACTGGCCGATACCACATGACCACGCAGCACCACATTCAACACCGAGTCGGGTATTAGTTGCTCAAAGGTGATTGTGTGACCAGATGAGTTCGAGGAGTTTGCTCCTGCTGCGGTTGTGGCGGCTGCTCCTTTCCCTCCTCGTACACCATTGGTCTTGCCTGAAGATCCTGAAGCTGCTGCAGCGGCTGCTGCCGATGTGGATGTCGACGTAGCTGCGGATGGAGGTCTACCACGTCCAGCAGTGGTTGGCTTGGTAGCCACTGTGTTACCCCTTCCAGCTGCAAACTGAGCCAGATGTGCTGCTGATGTGGTCAATTTGGCAGGTTTTCTAGTGGGTAGAAAGACATTTAAATGAAATGTTTCCTTTGCACAAAGGAGTTCCACTTACATTTTGGACTTTTGGGTGGGCAGGAAAACGGGCAATGTTTGGCATTTCATGGTGACAGTTGAAGTACGCTCCGGCGTGTCCAGGCCGCAATGTGGACACTTGAGTACTAGCATCGGACTATGGAATTTGCTACTGCTGCTGCTGCTACTGCTCTGCGGCTGCTGGCCATCGTAGGGACTGTTCAATATGAATCTTTGTGCACAGTCCGGATGGAAAAAGTGCTGCTGCTTGCAGAGCACGAATTTACCCTGCCAAATTAGCTAAGATTAGATTCTGTAGCAGAAACAATGTTAAATCATTTCTCACCTGAGTACAGAAGATGCCACAGCCGGCACAGCAATTGTGGGATTGCAGACGCTTCTTGTGATCATCGCAGAGTATCATGTAGCCTACACGTTGACTGGGACGCAACAGATTGTGCACCTCGGCGGGCAGTTCGTTGCAGCAACCAATTTTCTGCTCATCAATGTTATCGATGGCACAGCAATAGGACGAATCTGGGGCATTGCGGGCATAGTATTGAGAACTCTTCTGGCACAGACAAATGAACTTTGATGTCGACACCTTGGAGGTGGTGGGAATGGCATCAGTATCGGCTGCAGCTAATATGGAGCTATTTAGCGAATGCAGTTGCTCCGGTTCTAGGGGCGATTGCATTGCTGCTGAAGTTGCCACCAATTGGGCAGCTCCTCCTGCTCCACCACGAACGCCAACACGACGATTGAGCTTAACTGCCGGTGAAGGATTATGCGATTTCTGTGCAGAAGCAGCTGCTGCTGCTGCCGAGGTGGTGGGTAGTTGCTGCTCTTTGGGGGCAGCATTACGCAAACGCAGAGTCAAACTGGGCTTACCCACCTGCACGGGAGTGGCGGGCACAAATTCCTCGTTATCCGTATTGGAGCTATCATCATCGCTGGCATCCTCGCTGTTGTTGCGTCTCAATCCCAAATGCTTTAAATGCTTCTCCTTTTGCTTGGCCAGTTTTCGTAGTTGCTTTTTGTTCAGTTTGCGCTCCTCTGGCGATCGATTTGCATTCAATTTGGCCGCCTTAATGTCACTAAGAAATTTCTCCACATCGGGACAGGGTCTAACCTTGCTTTTGGCCACCAGAGCTGCTCCCGAATTCTCTATATCACGCTGTGATTTGGAGAAAAGACGTTTCTTAATGGCACTGGTGCCGGCTGGATGCTGGCCGACATCAAATCCACTGCCATCTGACTTCTCGCTCTTTTGCCGTGATGTCGAGGAGCTTGAGCCGGCTCCACCGCCACCACCACCACTAAACGATGGCTGCGGCGTCTCAAAGTGTGAATCGCTATCGACGCCTGCCGTCTCCCAGTGGGTCATGCGCTCGATATGCTTTGTTTCGAATTCGCAGCGCAGTTCATCGTTCTCCAGAATTTTGGGTGTGGGCTTGATGCGTCGCTTGGAACGTTTGGGCAGCTGCAATTCGCCACTTCCGCCCATACCGCTGCTTACGGATGTGATGGTGGTGGTAGTGGTGGGAATGCTTCGCTTATTGCCATTGGTCAGTGGGCCAGAGTGACTGGTTGAAGCCACCTGGGATTCATTTGGCTTGGCTGTTGGCGGTATTTTGGCTTTCCGACCACGCTTCTTTGGCGGTGTTTTCTCATCCAACACCGGCACTGGCAGCTCGCTTAATGTCACTAAATCGCCACTAGAGGTTCCAGATGGTTCCACTTTCACTTCATCTCCCCAGGCGGCGGCAGCCGCGTTGGCAAGAGGATCAGCTGGATGCCTATTGCCTAGACGAACGCTGCGTCTCGTTCGCTTGGGATCAACATTACCACTGGGTGCTTCGCTACCTTCTTCTTGCTGTTCCGTTTTCACCACCAATGTCCCCAAGTCGCCAGTAATTAACTGTTCTTGCTGCTCCTCGGGAAGCTTACGCTTGCGTCCTGGTTGTTTACGCTCCACGACAACAGTAGGTGATATGGCGGCGGCCATTGTCTCCTCACCGAAAGCATTCTCTCCTTCAATCGGCTCAATTATCGGAGGCTCTGCATCGGGTTTGATCTTTTTGGCTCGTCCGCGACCCCGTTTAGGTGGTGGGACAACAGTTGCCACAACTGGTGGCCTGTTAATCACATACCCAGCGGGAGTGGGTGTGGGAGTGACAGTGGCTGCTCCATCGACATCATCTCCAGCAGAAGCACCAACTTTTGGAAACGATTTTTCCGGCTCTTTTTTGACATCGCTCAGTTCAGCATTGGTCTCTATGGGTGAACTCTCTTCCACTGGCTGGACTTCAGTCTCGGTTTCACCATCGACTTGTGGCTCCTCCAAGGGCGTGGGTGTGGGCGTAGGTGTGGTTGTTGGTGTATCTGTGGGCCTTGGAGTGCGACGCAAACGTCGCGTATTGCTGCCAGGTGAAATTTGTTCCTGTGTAAAGTAAAATAAAACAAATTTAGTCACAAATTGGAATGGAATGTGCAATAGAATTATTCAACACTTGTTGCCATGGTAATACATGGATTACAAAACACAAGAATGCCACTAGCACACTGACTGGGGGGGATGATGAGTGGGTGGCAGTGGGAGAGTGAGAGGGGGAAGCGATAGGTCCATGGAAATAAAAGTATACACAACACACACAATCTCTAAAGGTCCTTGGGAGATGAATTTTCCAGCAGGTAATGATGGATGGATTCCAGCATTTGGGATTCAGGTCATTGCTGGACTTTGTTGATTCAGGTCACTAATTTCTATAACCACATGTCAGGATAATTTTAACCTAAATAGGCATCTGGCCTCATAATACAGGGTGGGCCATTCTATCCCATCCATGAAACGAATATGACAACAAAATTAATTTTAGATCAAAATTATTATTTGGATGTTGCAGAACTTATACTTGAAAGAACCCCCCAAATGCATGAGAACAATTGGTATAAATGAAAGGATCTAAAGGATCAATAAAATAGCCAGTTGAACCTAGTGACGCGAATTCAAGCTTAATCATGCAGAACTCTGAATAGAATGCTCTCCTACAGAATCCATCTTAAAGACAAATCTGTTGGATGTATATATTTTTAGTTATAATGAATACTTATCAGATCAATTTGGACTTGAGGTCATTTGTTAATTTTGAAATATGTACTTCTTGAATTTGATGCTTGATTTAGAAAGCGAAACCATAAAGTTAAATGAACCAAATGTATTTGTGCATGTATTTATGTATGGTATATAAACATCTAATCTTAGTTAAGTTAGCTAAGTTTCTTTGAGAAGGGGTAAAAGATATCTATGAGGGCGAGGGTTAGTGGCTTTTTACAAAGGGCGAAACTTTTGAAGTGCAGTAGCACTTTGTCTCATCATCTGTTCGATTAGATAAGTTTCCAACGGTTTTTTTTATTTTTTGTTAATTTTATTTTTATTATTGTATTTAGACCCAATTAATATATATAAAACCAATCGAGCTTTAAGCTTGCTTGAGAAAGCTTTGGACGGAAAGAAAACCTTAAAATAGAATTATGTGTATGTAAATATGACAAATCGGAGAAATCTCAGAAACTAAAGTTCAATTCAAATGCAATTGGTGTTAATCGATATCAAAATCGAATTATAGCCTTATCAAAAGCCGTCATCTATGGCTGATAGGGAGGGAGGACTCTTTTGCATTGGGGGAACCCCACAATGATTTTCGCTGATGAATTGAGAGGAACTCATGAAGTGATATACACAACAGATGCATACACACACATACATATGTATATTTATAAGTATATAAGCGCACATACATATTTACTTGTTTGTATGTACGTACATTTTTATCAGCATTTACGGCTGCTGCTGCTGCTGGTGTTGTTGCTGCTGCTGCTGCAGAATTGCTTGTCAAAATCGTAGTTGTTGCGTCAGCGACAGCGTCGACGCCATCGTTGGCAGAATTGACAACAAGTGGAGCCAGAACTAAAGCTGCTTCTGTTGGTATCTCTGCCTCTGCTTCTGTCGCTGCTGCTGCCGCTGATTGCAGCTGAGATGTTGGGGATGCAGATTTAACATTTACTGTTGCTTTTGCTGTGGTCATTTCTGCTTCTGCGCTGGTCTCTTTTTCTTCGTCTTCTTCTTCTTTATTTGCCACTTGTTTTGCTTGCTCCGTCTCCGTCTCAGTCTTGATCCTGTCGTCATTGCTGTCGACTGAGGCAGCATTTCTCAATGGTTCCTCAATTTTGACCATTATTGAATTGGCATTGACTTCCAGAGCGGTGGCGTCGGCAGCGACAGCGGCTGCTGTCACCTCATTTGGTGTATTTGTTGTGGTCGTCGGAGCAGCGTTGTCATCGCTGCTGCTGCCATTACCTTCGGCTGCAACTTCGTTTGCTGGCTTCGCTTCGTTTAACGAAATTTTGGGGGGGTCTGCTGACTCTTCTTCAGTGGCGGCTGGGGCTGCTGCTTTTGCTATTTTGGCAGCAGCAGCTGCTGCTGCTTCTTCTTCTTCCAATTTAACTGCAGCTGCATCAAGTACATGAGCTAACAATTCCTTAACATTATCCTCAATATCCTCTGGGGGCTCAGAGGACTTGTTCTCTGATATTGCTGCCGACTGCTCAGTCACTGCTACTGCTAGCTTCTCTGCTGCCGCTGTGGCTAGATCATCATCGTCGTTATTAAATATTGCATCTGTCCCTTTGCTACTTGGCTGCTGCTGCTTCTTCTCTTTATCCTTGCAGGCAAATTGATTATTGGCCAAATTTCGCCATTTTAATGTCTTATCTTCGGCCAAATCCAAATTGAGAAGTGTCCCGCCCTCTGCCGTACTGGTGGCACAGTCACTGTTAAAAGTTGTCGACATGCTATTGAGTAGCTCCACAAAGTCCGTCATCTTGATGCTCCTTATAATATATATAGTTCTCCTAGAATCAGCAAACATATTGGGCGAAATTCATAGAATCAATATTTATCACACTAAAACACTAACACACTCCCCCAACCGCCTTGCCTATCAACTTAGATTTATCTGACAATACGTATTTTTTTAAACTGAGAATAAATACTAACATACTACCTCAACCACCCCCGCACCATCACTACGACCACATCCTGTTTTAACTCCTCCCCCACCCCTCCCCTTTCCACTAACGCCCCCACCCTCCCTCGTGTTCCGCAATGTCTCTCACGCGAGCGAATGAAGGAAAACCAACAAATAAACAACGCCGACTGCGCAGTCAACGGCAGCAGCGACGTCAACGTTTGGTCTCCTACTGTCGCAGTTAACGGTTAACACTGTTGTTGGCTGCGAAGAAGTGAGAGGGAGGAAGGATGAGGTTATAGGGTGACAATGAGGGGGATGGTGTGGGGGTTGTAATTGTCAGATCCCCCCGCCCCCTGTTCTATGAAAAATTCAAATTGCAATGTAAACTATATCTTATACATAATTTATTAATCAATTATTTTTTTTCTTTTTCTATTCAACTTTTTTTCTTCTGCTTGTCCGTATGTCCGTCTGCTGCTTCTTCTTCTTCATTTTTCTCTTCAAAAAACAAAAAAAATGTTTGTAGAAATCGCTGCTGCTGATTAGCTCACACACAACATGCTGTCGTTTTCTTGCTTTTTTTCTCTCTTCTTCTTTTTTCTTTGCTGGTGCTGCTGCTGCTGCTGGGCGCTATATGCTTAGCTTTTGTTGTTGTTGTTGCTGCTGTTGTTATTATTAATTTATATTTCTTTCTTTATTAATGGTTCGAAAGGTTTTCCCAATAAGAATTTAATGCAGATTCTTATTGCCACAAAAATTATCTGCCACTGCTGGTGGTGTTGCTGCTTGGTTGTTTTACAACAACAAAAAAAAAATAAAAAACAACAACTAAGAAAACTACCGACTACGTCGACGTCGACGTCGACGACGACATCGCACAATGACAATTCGACAATCAATTTGAGTTTGAGATTCCTCTTCCTCACCGCGCGCACTCACAACTTCAATTTTGCTCTCTTGGTTGGTTGGTTCGTTGCTGCTGCTGCTATCCTGCTGCTGCTGCTACTGCTGCTGTTGTTGCTGCTGCTTCATTTTTCACTTTTAGTTTTAAGTTTCAGACCAATCTTTTTATATTCAATATTTTGATATTTGCACATGGGTGGTGGGAAGAGCAGCGCACCCACAATTTATAATTATTATTAAGAAATATAAAGGAAAACACACACACTCCTCACACACACACACGACCGCGCAACCGACAGCACGACCGCTTACCTAGACAACCAAAACAAGACTAACTAGAGCTGGACAAAAAGTCGATACTAATACCGATAGTATCGAATGGATCGGACCATCGGTTTTGGGTCCAGCTCTAAGAATAACCGAGAAATGTTAACCGATGTCAACGGACTGCTTATTGAATAAATGTAGAAAAGTCTTTCTAATCATTCCACCAAGAAAATACACTTTTTCACAAAAATATCTTGACCTTCAGGAAACGTAGACACTGAGAATCTCTTTCGATTAGTAACTTTGAAAATTTGACTACCGCCCACGAAATTTGAATTGTAACAGACCGATAACTTACACGATATGTTAATTAACAGAATGAAAATGTTAAAGGTAACAGACTCTCATCTCTAGTGCATGTTATCGCTATCGATTCAGAAGTTTTCCACAAATATCTATTTTCGGTTGTTTATTGTTAAGGACCATAATTAATGGGTGTCCGTGGTTGCTGTCGTTGTAGTGTCTAGCAAATGCTATACACCCACACCCAATCTACACGCAACTCCTGCACTATCTCTTACTACCAATCCACAAATAGAATGTTAGAAGATGCGCATGCGCGGCCGCAGATTGCTTCCAATTGTATTATCACTGCTGATCATAATTCTACTGTGCATCAGCTACTTCTCGAATCATTTGCATGAGAGTTCATCGTCCGTTTCGTCATCCGATGAGAGCGATGAGTTTCTGGTCCATCTACCCGATGGCGAGAGCGAGGCCACAACAGTTGCAAATGGACTGCAGGTGGGTCCTTTGCTGAATCTCACCGACTTTGCCTATCTCCTGCCAAGTAATGTGTGTCGCCGTGCTGACAAAGAGCTCTTGGGTGAGTATCCCGACTTCTATGCACCACTTAAATTCTGGTTTTCAACCTCTTTGCCATTTGTTGCAGCTGTTTTGATTGTCACCTCATATGCGGGCCACGATTCACTGCGTGCCGCCCACCGTCAGGCTATACCTCAGAGCAAACTGGCCGAGATGGGTCTGCAACGCATCTTTCTGCTAGCTGCTTTGCCAAAAAGGGAGCGTTTCATTACCCAGGCGCAGCTGGTCAGCGAACAGTCACGTTTTGGTGATTTGTTGCAGGGCAACTTTATTGAAGATTACCGCAATCTCAGTTACAAGCATGTAATGGGGCTGCGGTGGGCGGCCACCGAATGCGAGCGTCGAACAAAGTTTATTATCAAACTGGACGATGATATTATTTACGATGTGTTTCATCTGCGTCGCTATCTGGAATCTCTGGAGGTGGGTCAACCATCGTTAGCCACGTCCAGGACTCTTTTGGCCGGTTATGTGCTGGACGCCAAACCACCAATACGCATTCAGGCCAACAAATGGTATGTGACTCGTCTGGAATATCCGCATGCCCTCTATCCGGCCTACCTTTCCGGCTGGCTGTATATCACCAACGTGCAAACAGCAGCCCGCCTTGTGGCAGAGGCCGAACGGTTGCCTATATTTTGGATTGACGACACCTGGTTGACGGGCGTGGTGCGACAGAAATTAGGCATACCGCTTAAGCGCCACAACGACTGGTTCTCACCGAACTCGGAGAATCTGGACTGCTGTGTCCGGGATCTGAAGCTGCATAATTTCGAGTGCGAGTATTCAGTGGGTCCAAATGGAGCGGATGCCAAATTGCTTGTGGAATTCCTACACAATGTGGAGAAATGCTACTTTGATGAATGCATCAAGCGGCCAGTTGGCAAATCCCTCAAGCAGACCTGCGTGGGAGCGGTAAAGCATCTAGTGCCGGAGCATGGGGTGGCTCAAGTGAAGGCCCTCAAATTGAGATGACCATTGGACTACGTTGGTTGACTAACGGATATCAACAAGCTCACCAATTAGCTTACGATTTATTAGGTTTAAGTCAGAAATGTGTGCAACAAGTAGATGTAGAAAACCTTGTCATAGAATTCCCGATACTGTCACTGGGTGTCTATCGGTGTGTCTACTACATATACTTATGTATATCAAAAATTTATAATGATATCTCAAAGACACTAATATGATTCGATCTTAAGATTTTCCATTCCAACTTTCGGAACTTGTACCACGATTTTAATTGTTTCCCCTTACATGGAGACTCTTATCCTTGGCGAAACTTGTGAAAGCATTTTCTAATGTTGGTTCTAAGCCGATAGCCCCACACATATATTTAATACTAGAGTCTATCTAATTAACGATTCCGTCCAATTACTGAGATTAAATTGATTAATTAAAAAGTAAGCAATATTAAATTGTTATTAATTCGATGACTTTTCTATGTAATCCATTGCTTTAAGAGATTCATTGTACGCCTAGCGGGACTGTACCTTTCCCTAGCAGATATTTATTAATAAAAAACATATTGCTGAAACATCTCGCATTCTTTAATAACGAACTTTATTGCCATTCTGCTATTTTTTTTTCCACAGTCCCAGAAATTCCCACTTCTTAGGAATATACGAGTATCTAGGAACGATTCCCAGGACATCGATCAGTCAAGGACTTTTAAACTGTTCGATTTCCATTTGTATTATCATTCTTTATTATCATAAATAAATTTAAATTAAATAAATGCAATACAATTAAGCACAATTTCATGGATATCTATGAAATTACATTACTCTTGTTTTATCCTTCGCTCATTTCTTTAGTTATTTTGTTTTTCAGTTTTCTCAATTTCATGATTGCGGTTTTCTTTTATTTCTTCGTTATTGTTTATTGCGTTTTTCCATTAAAATTAATTAAATGTGAGTGCGTCTGTGTGTGTGTGTGTGTGTAAATATGTATGCGTGTGTGTGGGTGTGAGTGATTGGGAGGTGGAGTGCCGGAAATCAGCTGATCGCATGGTTTGCAATTGTGTTAGTGCGTGCGTGGGCGTGTATGTGTGTGAGTGAGTGCTTCTACGGCCGCAGTCTCTATACAAGTTACAAAAGAGATTGAGCGTTTCTTTCTTCCGTCATCTTCCTCTCGTCCTCTCCCTCTTCGATCCATCCTTGTACGTTTTGACGTCTCTTTCGTAACTTTATAGAAAGTACGCGCTCGTAGGTATCATCATTATTTGTAAATGTGCAATTCTTCACCTTACATTTCTTTTCTTTTTTTAATTTCTTTTTCTTTTTGTGGTGATTATTTGTCTCTTTTTTTGTCTTTTTGCTACCATTTCTGGACTTTTATCTCAAGTTCTAAGTCTAAATAAATATAAATAAATAAATTGTATATTAAGTAATTAATTAAAAAAAAAAAAAACAAAAAATAATCAATTTGTCAGCTAGTTTCGGGCAGGGGGTTACGCAAATTACTCCACTCTTTCAAAGGCTCTGCTGTGCGAGAGACAAGGAGAGAGCGAGCAATGGTTGCCTGCTAAGGCAAGAGAGAGAGATAGTTAGATAGATGGACAGGTGACAGCAAGGATGCAGCAAGTGTCAATGAGAGAGCAAGTGCTTAAGTGTGTCTGTGTATGGGTATGCGTATGCGCGTGTATGTGTGTGTGGTGAGTGTGTATGTATGTGTGTGTGAGTGACAATTTTGTGGTCTATTCTCTGTTTTGTTTTCTTTTTTCTTCTTCGTACTCGTCTTCTTCTTTGAAGATCTTCTTCCTCCTTTGCGAGTCCTTATGCTACAATCTTGTGGGGCTGCATCCACTTCTTCATGTAATAGCAGAACAAGGTGGAGATGTAGAGCAGGATCATCAATGCACAAGTCACGGCCAGTGCCAGCACAGATGTCTTTGTGGGGCATGGCTCGATAATGGTGACAGTTTTGTCTGCAATACGGCAAAAAGAAAAGGATCAAAACCAATTCATGCATGTCTGTACATGCTCAACTACTCCAACTACTGTACTGTACCTTTGGCAAAATCTGTGCTGGGATCTGCCTTGAAGAATTCTCGCTTCTCATCGCCAAAGTCCAAGACCAGAATCTCCTGCGAGATATTCATATCGTCCTCGCTCTTGGTCTCATTGCTAGAACACAGAGAAAACACGTGAAAATTTGTTTGGAACTTTGAAAGTAGACATTGAGTATTCACCTCTCAATGGAACGACGACGCCTTCTGCCCAACGACTCGAAGGATTCGGAATTCCATTCGCACACAGCCGGCTCACATGGACCCAGACAGTATTTGACGTTGCATTGGAAAATGACGCCATAGCTTTCGGTAAAGCGGAATGCTTCGTAGGTCGATTGCAGGGCATTGCCATCGGCAGTGAATCCTGGGAAGATGCTGGGATCGGTGGGACAGCCATCGTCGTCGATAATCTTAAAGCTGGTGCGAGCATCCTTCGCCATTGCGACACAGGAGCGGGCAAAGATACCATAGGGAGCTGTGGAGTGCAAGAGACGCCGGTTAGACACCGAAACTGAAATGATCCGAATGATCTGTTGCCACTACTCACTGTCTTCGGGTATCTCGATGCGGAAATTGAGACGATCGCCAATGCGCACTGTCTCCACCTCGCGCTGACGTGTATCCAGAATGCGAATCCTTGGTGGTGGTGCCTCGGGCGATGAATTGATGTGAATCATTTCCGGATCGCGGATGGGCATCATGCCGAATGTGATGTTCTTCGAGCTCATGTCATAAGTACATTTGACCTTGTAGATTTTATCGGCCTTGGTCATGACGACACTGTGATGTTGGAGGACCACCGTGTTGGAGTAAACGCCAGTCTAATAGGGAGAGTAACATAATCAAATGAAGGCTCTGCAACACGCGGCACGCAGTCTTACCACACTCTGGGTGTTGCAATCCTGTCCAGCCATGGTCAGATCGAGACGGAAGGCATCCGAGTTGATGACATCAATGTTGCAGGTTTCCGAACGACCCAAAGCATAGATTCGTCCATTGAAGGGCTTGTTGGTTCTCACTTGCACTGCAATTCGTGTGTCCTTGCAATGAACAGATACTGTGTGGGGAGAAGGATCAGAGTAAGAAGTGGCTCTTTAAATCCCTAACAACTCGATTTCAAAACTTACCATCGTAGCAAGTGCCAGTCTTATCGCAATTGACATCGTTCCGCGTCAGATTTGTGAGGTTAGGATCCTCAATGGTGTCCAGGCTGACGGGCAGAGTTCCTGTATCCACCTTGTCCTGAGTGCCGGGCAGAGAGCCTCCGGCAGCGGATTTCTCACATTGATTCTCAAAGTACTGGCCAATGGGCTCACCATGATCGATAAGCGGACGCTCGTGATTCAGATAGGTCGACGGTCCATCGGGAAGGGTCTTGTGATCCAAATGATAGAGACGGCAATTGTACTGAGCCCCCTGCGGTTGACCCAAATACAAGAAGGAGCGGCACAGGAATTCCGATTCGATTTCACAGGCCAGACGACAGGCCGACTCCGATGTCACTTGCAGCTCCTTGTCCGTGTAGTAGTGAAGGCCCACATACTGGGCCACTTTCTCCTCGGAGACACCCATGCGGGCATTGGCAAACGAGCGTGTATTCTTGCAGGCCTGAGTGGGCTTGAGGCAGAGATTCTCAAAGTAGTCGGTACCCTGGGCATCCACCAGCTGAACAAACTGTCCGGAGCTGCGTCTATCCGAATCGCTGAGCACACACTTCATGTTGTTGTAATCATATTCGACCGAACGGCAAATGAAACGCTTCTCGTTCAGGCAGGCGGAGAGACAGGCCTCCTTGGTGCTGGTGTAGATCAAGGCATTGTCCAGTCCGCGTATCACCTTGTTGGGAACCCGCTCAAACGACCACGGACGATGGCAGACATTCTCGCTGCGCAATTGCAATTTCACCATATAATACATGTTGGCGGATCGCTGGGGTGCAGCCGACGGATTGGCCGCCGACGAATCGTTCTGCAGCTGGCAGTGAGTCTCCTGCGACGGGGACAGGGGATTGACCACAAAACTAAAGGCGGCCGCCTGGCAATCGGCCTCCTCTCGGCACCATCCCTGGCACTCGTACAGCGATAGATTCTTCACGCTGTAGTAGGTGGTGCCGGCGAAATCGAAATCTGTTAGCTTCTCGAAGGCCATGCGGGCTGCCGTTTGGCCCGGCAAGGCCACCAGGAGACCCACCAGGGCCGAGATCATCAACAAGCGCATGGGAATGGCGGTTGTGTGTGTTCGCCTGCTGTTCGTTGAGGAATGCATCGTCTTCGCAGTCGCAGTCGCTGTCGCAGTCACAGTCTTCGGTCAGGAGATGGACAGAGAGAAAGAAAGAGACGAGAGAACTGCAAAAAAAAAGAGAGCAGAAAAGAGATTTAATGTTTTGGTTTGGAGAAAGCTTCAAGCTCTTACACTGTGAATAATTTGTAAGAAGTATGTACAAACATATTTCGTCGTCAAGATATTCCACCTCTGACGACTGGGTCACTGGGAATGGCCACAAATCAAATGTTAAATGTTTACTTTTTGGTAACTTGTTTTTTAGTTTTTTTTTTTTTTGGTTTTTTGTGCAGTGCACTATAGAATACATAGTTAATTGCAAAGTGCTGACAGCGTCTTTTAGAAATGAAGTTGGAGAGCTGCTACTTCCGCTCTCAAGTTGGCCCATTACACGCTTAACTAAACGCCGAGCCACTGAACCAGCGAACCAATAAAAAACCAAAGAGACGAGAATGGTGGCCCCAACAATTCTGCCATGGAGAAGTTCGTTGGCTCACAACCACATCCACATCGACATCCACATCGGCATCCACATGGAGTGCATGGAGTTTGTTAGGGCATTAATGAGCCAAGAGTTTTGCCTGGTCAGGGCGTGGGGTAAAAATTACAATACGATGAAAGGCAAATGGGGAGCAAAAAAGCACAGAGAGAGAGGGAGAGAGAGAGAGAGAGAGAGAGAGAGGAGCCACCTGAGAGTGCGTTCCACTGGCCACTAACCAACTACATTTATTGACGACGATCTGCGGTTAGAAATTCTAACGGCCCCGTTTCCAATTCCAATTCCAATCTCTGCCATCACCATCACCATCGCCAGCATCGTCGTCGTCGTCGTCGTCGGCAGCATTCTTGTGGTTTCCATTCGAGCATGCAGCAAATTGCTTTTGTGGATTGCTTGATAGTCAATTTGTGTCTGGCGTTTGACCCCAAACGCGCATGACGATGATGGAGCTGAAGATGATGATGGTTTCCTTTAAGTTTCCATCATCCCTATCCCTATCCCTAGCCACACACACACACACACACACACACACATACACACACTTGACATGCCTTGACCCAAAAGAAAAAGCGAAATCGTATGTGTTTTTTTTTTCGCCAATTCATTCATATTAACGATCAATCGCCATTCACTTGCAATTATTGATTCATTTTGAATAATTTATTCAGGTTTCCCCCTTGGAGTTGGAGTTGGATGCGGAAGTTTATGCCATGTCTAAAACATGTAGTTAGACCTCTTTTGGCCCTTGGCTTACCTTGCCCTTCGCTTGCCCCTTTCAGAGACATTTATGTCTGAATTTATGGGCTTTTAAACGCCCTCGAAGAGGTGAATGGGCCACTACAAGTACAAGTATTTACATATTGAATTCAATTTGTTTTGCTGTGAGTACTCTCTGAAAAAACCGAACCTGGCAATTATTTATACCGCCCCATAACAAACTAAAGCAAAACGCAGAAGGGCAAACTGAGAACGAACGAAACGTGGTGGCTATTACTAACAATATTAACTCTACACTCGAGTCCACTACAATCTCTAAAACTCCGAATTGCGCATCAAATTGAGTATGCCTAGTTTTACCAGTTGTTGTCTGCCTGTGTTGCCGGTGTGTCCAATTGCACGGCAAACAGCAACATCAGCAACATCGACAACGACAGCAGCAGCAACAACAGCAGCAGCAGCAACAACAGCGACAACAAATGTACTACTTCAGTATGAAATAGGTGGCAAAGACAGCGGAATGTATAGCATGATCTTGAGAGCACGACACCAGTTGCAAGTCGCCAGTTGCCAGTTGCAAGTTGCCAGTTGCAAGAAGTCGCTAGTTGTTGGTTCGCTTGCTTGTAACCACCAGCATCGTCACGGGAGCCTCCTGCTGTCCAACTCTGGTATGCTCTGGTTTTAATGCTCTGCCCCCAATCCGGAAACAAGTTTCCAAACCGATTTCTTAAATGTTTATTTCGATTATTTTTATTATTAATTAAAGAGACAAAGCCAAAGTACAAATAACTATTATTAAATTTAGTTGAAATTTAATAGTTCCACTTATAATTAATACTAGTATACTATCAAATCGAAGGGTATATCACTTTTCGATATTGAATGCGAACGAAAACTTGTATATTGTTTGTTGAGATTGTTGTGGCTGATGTTGTGATTTTCGCAGCATGTTCGTGTTTGCTTCAATTGCACAATCTGCATTTGAGAACAGACAGAGAGGGACAGAGAGAGAGAGAGGAGTACATGGACCCAATCCAATTCCAATCGCTAATGAAATGCGTTTGAATTTAACAAAAAGCCAAGGCACAAGGCCAATTACATGGGGAGAACCAACAACAGATCGCATCTGATAAACGCACTTGGTCTGGATTTGATGACGATGAGGATGAGGACCGAGGACCGAGGACGAGGACTGCGACTAGTGCAAGTGCAAGTGCCGTTCCCATTCTTTAGCAACTCCCTGGCGAATTGCCAACTCACGATGCCATTTTATTTATAGCCCAAATGCCCAGTTTATTTTTGGTGCCACGTCCTTGGCCATTTCTAATTTGTGGGAATGCAATGAAGAAGTTCTAGATGAGGTAGCAGCAACTCTACTCTACTCTACTCTGGGGGCAATTTAGCAGCAGTTGATCGAGTGCAGCGGAGTTGTATAATTACAGTGGTAAAGCTATTAGCATGGAGCAGTGGAAATGAAGGTCACTCTGGTGGTCACACTGTCAAGTGGTGGCGCCATCCACAAACTAGACAGAAGGCCAATGCCACTTCCTCGACCCACTCAATCAATAACATTAATGCATCTTGCAGATAACCAGAACGATCCAAGTACCCAAGTTGTAATGCGAACCCAAAACTTAAAACTAAAACCAAACCGAAAACCAAAGCAAAGCAAAGCGAAACCCATAACCATGAGCCAAAGTCATCATCAGATGTGAAGATCTCGCATTGAGAGTGGGCAGGAGGAGTACTGGGTACTGGGTACTGGCCATTGTGGCCAGTGGCGCGTACTTGGATACTGGGCAACCAGCAATCATGAAAATTGTAGGTATGGCCAGGGGAATGGGCAATGGGCACTGGGCAATGGGCAATGGGTTTGCTTTCATTTTGGTTCTGTTCTTTGGCTTTGGGGGCCCTCTGCCAGATTGGATTGTATGGGGGCCATGATGATGAAGAAGCAACGGCAAAAGGTTATCATTAGGCACGCTTACTTCCTCTTTTTCTTTGCTCTCTAATTACAACCAAGTGAATGCCAATGCCAATGCCATCATAAGCACAGTAAAAGAGAAAGAAGCCAAAAGATGGCTCTATATATACACACACACACACACATACTATATAATCATGATCATCATTAGATCGGTTAGAAACCTTCAAAGGTCAGACAGAGAGACAGACAGACAGACAGATGGAACGAGAGCAGGAGAGTTCAGAAGATAGAAACTAAAGATTAAGCGACAAAATGTGGAGGCAGTGACTTCTCCGCGGAAAGCGGAACAGACGACACATGTCCACACCATTAAAACTCTATATATATATATAACTGAGCATGACTTTTGTACATATAAAAAGCTACTAGCAGTGAAAGTAATAATATGCAATTAAGTCGATTAAAAAATGTAAAATGTAGAGAAATGAAACGAGAGAGAAGATAAATAAGCAAAACGAAACTGCCCGCAGGCAACTTTTCTTTTCTTTTCATTTCATTTCTTTTCATTTCTTTATTTTGAGAGCGTTGCCAATGTGACAAAATAATAACCGAAAAAAAAAGACAAGCTCAAAACAATGGAAAACATTCAAACAAAATTGTAGTTTTCGCTTTCGGTTAATTTTGTTTTATTTGTATAATTATGACAGGCAAACAAGCGAAGCAGTTATGGATACCCCTCGAATTAATATATGTAAATGGATATCCAATTAGCCCACACCAAAGACGGACAGACAGACAGACAGACAGCAGAAGAAGGGGCAAACGAGATGGAGAAAAAGCAGAAGAAGGAGGTGGAGATGGAGATGGATCAAGTGAAGTAGTAGGCAGATAAATGCCAAATAATTGGTCATGCCAATGCGATAAAATATTTACTTGTCAGTCTGAGAACTGAATCGACTCACAGAATAAAGTGAATAAGAAACTAATCTAACCTCAAATTACAACAGAAACAAATGAATGAACTTGCAAATGATTATTTTGCATTCACCATTCGCAATGATATTCATATTTGAGTAGATCAATGAGTAGTGGTTAGTATTCGCCATATTCTGTTAGACAAACAATTTCCCCCAGCCCCCCCCGCCCCTTTAACACACATTTATTTGTGTGAATAATCATCATGCCGAGTCAGGGGAATGCATTTTCCAACTCCTCTAGCACCTCGTAGCACCTTTTTTTTCTTCTTTTTTTTCTGGTTTTGGTCAAGTGCACACGATCCTTGGTACTTGAACCTAGAAAACAGCATTTACTCATATTATTTCTAGCTAACTCTTTGTGGGTTCTTCTCTGGATTTGCTTAGCTTTTGCCGCAAATATCACTTGAAAGCAGACTAAGAGAGTCGATGCCAAATGTAAACAGCAGGCAGGCATGATAAACGAAGAGAGGGGAAGGGGGGGGGGGGGGACCACTCGAACGGATGTCGGGATTGTCTGACAACTTTTGGTGAGCTGTGCGGCATTTCACGCGTCCACTCGATCAAGTCTCCGAGTCCCTGAGCCGGCGGAAATGAAGGCCTTTTCATTTTTGCAATTTGTTGTCACAACACGCGACTTGTGTGTGTGTGTGTGAGTGTGAGTGATAGAACCACTCAGCTGGTGGGCCCTCTGTAAGTGTGTGTGTGTATTTGCAATTATGTAATTTTCAATCATCGCAGCTTAAAGATGCGAAACGTGCAACCGAGCGAAGTTGAAGCACCTGCCATGCGTGTGAGTCCACCATGGCCATGCCCATCACCATCACCATCGCCATCGCCATCGCCATCTCCATGCCCATTCCTTGTCTTGCTATATTGCAATAGAAGTGCGAAGAAACAATAATTGCTATCGAACAATGGCCAAGGTAAGAAGATTCAACCATGGCTGCTGTTGCTGCTGCTGTTACTATACTCCTAGATCCATTCCCATATCCCCTAACCACTCTCTTGTTGGCTTCCATTTTTATTCTCATTCCCATTCCCATTCTCATTCCCATTCTCAACTCGAACTCGATCTCTTTGCTGGCATTGCAACGTGTGTGCGTTGCGTTTGAGCTTTCAAACAAAAATATTAAAAGTTATAATTAAAAAAAGAAAAAAAATGAAAAGAAAATAAGAAAAAAATAATGAAGAACTAGAAGAAAAGATACAAAGAGAGAGGGAGAGAGAGGGAGCAGAGGAAAACACTTTAAAGAAATTAAATGGAACACAGCCAATGGACTCGACTATAGATAGTTTGTGTTCTGTTCTGTTGAGTTGACTGGCTGCGGAAAGTGTCATGAGTTTGTGGGAAATGAGTCTGCACCTGGCAGATTGGCAGGCGTTTGTAATGAAATGCCATAATGATGGACATGAACCAGTTTAATCAACCACATTCGACCATCCTTCCATTCGGATTCAAACCATATCGAAAATATATGTGGCTAAGCCAATCCACAATCGAAAACAAAAGACTTAAGCAACAAACTGGGCGCTGCAGCTGCTGCTGCTTGGAACAGAAGCGCGCCCATCTATTAGCATCTATGGGTGTACCTATTAAATACCGTTACTAATTTCAAAGTTGACACCCACTTAAAATGAGCAACAGAAGGCAGAGACTCGACAGAAACGAGTCCAAGAGAATGGAATGGCAAATCGCACCAAGAAAAACTACCACACAGACCGAGGGCGTCATCGCTGACTTTGGGATACCCTCTAACAGTGATGTCATTGCGGCTAGATTTGGCTTGTGCAAATGTCTGACTGCTGAAAATATTCGAGAGCGGCGGTAAACTTAGATTTAGTCGGTAGAAAGTAATCCCAATAGCATATAGAAACATTGAAAATGCCGAAAATAAGTGGACAAATATTTTTCTTTATTCTGGAGTTTTTTCTATCACCATTCAGCTTTGTTTTGCTTTTATTCGGTCGATCTGCCCTCCATTCACACACAGCTGGATAGAGTCTTCTTGGGAAATGTATCTCTCTCTCTCTGATCTAATTCCAAGTTGATTTCTTTTCTTTCCTTTATTATTATTAGAAACTGCTCCGTGTTAATATATACTTTTAATCGTTGTGGGGAGAAAAACCGAAAACAACTTCACATACACATACATACATACGTATGTATGTGAGATTTGAGAAAAGCGAATCAGGCTAAATGATATCGGGGCACAGGTGGTCGGACTTGCTTTGGGTGTTGTTTTTGGTGTTGAAATTCGCTAAGCATTTCATATGAAAAGCAAAGCCGAACATCCAGCAAAACTAAACGGAACTTTTGCAGCCTGGAAAGTGTGTGTGTGTGTGTGTGAGGAGAAGGAGTTGGAATGGGATGGCTATGTGCATGCGAAAAATGGTTGCTTTGCGCTCTTCTTTCTTCTGTTGTTTTCGGTTAGAACCGGAAATTTATTGCATAACAAGTTGGCGTTGGCTATCACATGATAGCCGCGGCGATTCCAGCTACAGCTCCGGCTGGATCTCTGCCCCAGCCTCAAGGTTGTTCCATTATATATACGATGTGTATGTGTATGTGTTTGGTCCAGGAGGAGAGTTATTTGAAAGTTTCCAAGTCCGCGATGCAGTTCCAAGATTATGCGGACAGAGAAGAGAGAGAGAGAAAAACGGGTGTGGTGCCCAGTTGGGGCTGGGACTGGGGCTGGCCTCTGGTTGAAAACATTTCATAAATTCTTCTACAGAATGTTGGAAATTTGTTACTTTTTTTTCTGTTGCCTCTCTCTCTGCCTTGCTCTCTGCGCCAGATGCGTATCAGGATGCAAATGGAGCTGGCAGCCGAGTTAAAAGAGTTGGCGTTGGAGTTGGAGTTGCTGGCACTGCTTAGCTGGGCTGCTGCTGCTGCTGCTTATTTTGGCAGTTGGCCAATCAATCGCTCATTGTCAAGAGGCATGTTTTGACTTTACCGATTTCCATCGAACCAAGTCAAGTTCTTGGAAGTTAGCTCCAACTTCAACTCCATTGGCTTTCATCAATGGCTACGCGGAAGTGATGCTACAAAAGCCATTAGCCATTGGAAATCGGAATGGTGGTGCATCAAGGAGGAGGAGGAGTGGCAGGAGGAGGAGTGGCAGGAGAAGGAGGGGCAGTCAGGCAACAAAGAACAGGAGTCATTAGAGCGGCGGAATGTGTAAAGCTGAAGTTAAAGTTGAAGCTACTCTCTAACAGAACGTGAGATAGAGATAGATAGATAGAGAGATGGTCCAGGGGCGGAGGGCGGTGGGTAGAGAGAGGGTGTGTGGATCTTCTTCTTACTGGACAATTCTTCAAGCTGACGCGGTATGCCAACAACCAACTACTAACTTGAACGTTCAACTTCAAGCCTTGCATGATTTATGGCAATTATGAGAACATCAACATCATCATCATCACCATCATCATCATCATCATCGTCATCATCATCATCATCATGAGGGCAGGCTTGAAGAAGCCACAATTAATTGCAATTGCAATTGCAATTGCCATGCGTCCTAGAATGATGACGAGGGGGGAGGGGCGAGTGGGGCATGGAGGCATGGCCAAAGATGATGCTTCAAGGAATTAGCATTTGCTGAGAAGGAGAACACTTAGAGACAAACAGAAAGAGATAAAGAAAGCGAAATATATGCACTTTGGAATGCAGCCAGCCCAACAAAAACAAAGAAAATGAAACCAAAATGGTCATTTCTCATCTAAGCAGCGTTTAAAACACAATTACCAAGCAAACATGTGTCTGAAAGATCTTCAAAATTTTGTGCCAATTGAAGTCCAAGAGAATTGGCAATCTTTAACGCTCTTCAATGCTCGTTTATCGTGATCATGATCGTGATCATGTTCTGTGTAAATCTGTCAGGTAAATATTTAAATTTTATTTTCCACAGACTTGATCATCCGGGCCATCCATGACCAATGTCATTTTCACTTATGCCACCGATTTGTTATATGTATATGTAGTATATCTGCATACATATGTATTTTTAGATACAAGCATCGCTCATTACAAGCAGACTGACACTTTGGAGTTGGAGTTGAAGATGCAAATGAAGGTGGTAAATGGATGAGAATGGTAAAGCGAGGGTGAGGAGTGGAGAGGAGTGCTTGCTGGCGCTAGACATTCACCATGATCGGAGAGCCTCATTAAAAATATTTGCAATTTAAAAGAAGAAGCCGGCCTATTTTTAAAATGCAAAACCTTGCGCCATCGCACGACATGACCAGTAAAAAGGACATGGAAATAATTGAATGCGCCAACTAAAGCCAAGCGAAGCCAACTTAAGACAAGCCCTACAGAGAGAGAGAGAGAGAGAGAGAGAGAGAAGTAGTGAGCGAAGGTGGCGTAACCAAAACAGGAACAGTAAGACAGCAAACAGTACTACATTGGCATTGGTAGTAGACTAAAGATGACCAATTTGCTGGCATACATACATACATGAAGCCAGATAAGCAGAACTTGCTTGCTCTGTTTAAGTGGCCCATTGTGGCTCATTTTGCAATTCCAATTTTAAGAACAGCATTTAATTAAAAGCTATGCGAAAGCAGCAGCAGCAGCCGAGCACGTGACGTTCACCTGCTGCACATGCTCTAATAGTGGCATCTCTTTTGCCTTTGCCTTTGCCTTTGTCAGAAATTGGATACCAGCTAGTTGCCAGCTTGCATGCGAAATGATTGCGCATCTTTTTATGCTGATGGGATGGAATGGGGCAGGGGGGTGTGTCGTGGAATTTGTATGTTGTTGTTGTTGTGAGTGATTTTTATAGCAATTTACACACATACAAAACAAAACACTTTTCATTTAGAAAGAACAGAGACACGCAATAATGGCATAGCATTAGGAGAGGGGGAGGGGAAGAGCAAGGAGAAGGGAAGGGGGAAATTTGCTGTTAGGTGACAAGGAATGTCAAATGATTGTGTGACCAGTCATTGAGATGAATTGTCATTATGTTGCCAAAAAAAAAAAACAAACATGTTGCTGACTGGCTGGCAACATGTTGATGAGTAACATAACCAAAGACTTAGGCAACGAACTTGAAATAACAGATATTTGTTTCTGCTTCTTCTCTGCGACTGACGTATAGAACTAAAACTATTTAAAAACAATGAACATTTTGCGGTGTCTGTTGGATAGAGGGTTAAAGGCCCATTAGAAAAAAAATCAGCAAAACAAATCAGCTTAGAAAGCGCAGCATTTATATCAATTATTGGTCATTATCGAAACATATTAATCTGACGCTGCTCAATGAAACTTAAACAAATTGAACTGAAAGAAAGCTTTTCTTCTCTTCTCTTTTGCTCTTTGCTTCTCTTCTCTTCGCTTCGTTTCTTTCTTGTTTGCTTTTGTTTGTGCGTAAATTGCAATAGAAAGAAAGAGATCCGTTGAGATGATGATGATGCGGGCTAAATGGGAGCGATAGGGGAAAGAAAGGTAAAGACAGCAAGAGAGATGATGGTGAGTCTGAATGAATAAGTGTTATTTGTTTAAGTTGGCTTTAACAGCTTGCGGATGTTGCCGTTAGTTGACCTGGTTAACAACAGTGAGAGACGCTGAGATAAGCCCGCGTGCTAGAACATGGCAAAGGAAATCAAGAATAGAGGTAAAACAGCTTAAAGCAAGTGATGCCAGTTGCTAGAATACTGAAGTGAAGTGAAGAGTGTTTCTAAAATTATTGGGGGACTAGGTGAACGGGGAGAGAGAGAGAGAGAGAGAGAGACAACCTTTTGATTTGATTTTTCTTTTTTGGTTGGTTTGCATCTGGCCCCATGCAGATGGCAAAAAGGTCAAATCGCATTATTACCGAACGCACGTACTTAGGAATAGAAAATGCTCAGCATTGCCATTAGTCATCTTGATCATCATCATCATCATCTTGGTCGTCGTCGTCATCTGATTATGGTGCATTTTATTTGCGCTTGCTCTCACGACGCTGCATGTTAATGACGCAAAGGAATGCCGCTGCCAATGCCAATGCCAATGCCAACAATAGGCCCGCTTCATCATGATCCACGTCTGTCGCATTAACCGCCTAACCACAATTTTTGTTGTGATTGGAAGCAATGACAATGATGGACAACATCAAGCGGCATCCCTTGGACCGCAGCAACAGCAGCAGACATCACAGGGACTTGCGATAACTTTATCGAGATTATCGATAACATGGGGAGGCAACTTTCTTGGTTTCACTCAGTCGTCCTAATCACTTTGAGGTTAACCACTTGGCCCAGTTGCAGGCACACTAGCTGAGGTGTGCAGACAATTTTCGTCGATTGATGATGGGAAAGTGCGTCTCTGGCTTGCTGGCTGGCTGGCTGATTGCCCATCCGGCGAGTCTTTCTCTTTCCGTGTTATGTTTCGGCTTGCCATTGACGACAATAACTGACACTCAACTGACTGCATCAGCGCCAAAAGCGGTCATATGGAAGTAGGCCAAGTTCTACACACTCTCACAGAGAGAGAGAGAGAGAGAGAGACAGAGACGACGATGTCGCCAGTGGCGATTGGACCATGTCAAAAAAAAAACAACTCACTGATGCAACAGCAGCCAGCATTGGATTCATGCAAATCCCGGTTAGGAGCTATATATTGGATGTGGGTCAGGCTAAGCCGGATATTAATTTGGGTGGCGTTTAGTTTGGCATTTTGCCAACACCAATTCAGTTCCCCACCATAAGATGGGGCTCCAAGTGTTGCAGTTGCAGTTGCAGCTAGCGTTGCAGCTAAAGCCGGTTAACTAAGCTTTTGCCCAAAATCAGAACCAGTTTCAATGATGAGCTGATGGTGCATCTCGTCTGTGGTTCTATGCCCCCTTTCCCACTCTCATTCTCTCTGTTTCTCTGTTGCTTCCCCTTCCTCTCTCTCCGTCTCTCTCTTTTGTATGTATCTCCTTGTCACTATTCTTTGGCTCGTCAGCAAATGAGTTTTTGCGGTCAGCGTTAGCCGAGAATTACAAGCATTTATGTTAATTGCTTATCGACATTTTTTTTGGTTATCGATATCTAAGTAAGGAAATTTTTGGGCCTTTGCATGTCATTGTTATTGCTTTTCCCCCTATTTTCTTCCATCCTTTTGGCCCAGTTTTTTGTTGTTGGTTTTTCTTTTGTTTTCAACTGTAATTGGAGCAACAACAACTACAATTTGACCTAACCCAAAATGCTCATTATACACGTGTGTGTGTGTTTGTGTGTGTGAAATTTGAAAATCTTTTTTTGTTTTTTTAGTTGGCTTTGTCAAAAGGTTTTCTTTCATTTGTATTGTGTCGCTTGAGAACTTTTCATTTCCATTTCTTTTGCAGCGACAACATTTTTCTTGTTGTTGGTTTTTGTGTGTATTTTTTTTTTTTTTTGTTTATTATGCACACCAGTTGATGGCACGACCTAAGACAATCTGCCCCATAGACCAGGCAAAGACCAGACCAGGCAAGTCCAGACCATTGCCATGCCAGACGAGACCTGCCCCTGTGTACCAATTTCGCTTTGGCGGCAGCGACTCATTCTCATTCACATTTACATTCACATGCCACTCACGGCCAGCTAGCCCGGGCCGTCTTTTGCAGTTTGGACAAAAGATCGTGGCCGTATGGCATGTACGTGTACAGCTCGCTCCTGATCCACTGGACTCACTCACTCAGGCACAGTGGCACAAGTGTCCAATAGCAAATGCAAAGTCATTTTCAATTTGATTTCTACCACTGTGTCTTTGGATTGGTGTCGATTCGAAGAGGATTCCTCTCTGGCTCTCTCATTTATTTAACACTTGAAGTGACTTTCCTATAAAAAAAAAAAACATACTCGTCGTATGTATGTTTGTATGTAGTTAGATCCGCGGAACATGTTGCCAAATGTCAGTTTGTTTCATCGATTCGTGCAAACGTGCCCGACATGCAGAGAATTCAATAAATAAAATGAGTTTTTCGGTGAAAGCGAACAAGAACTAACGAACTGAACTGAACTGAACTGAAGTGAACTGTATTAAGCTGAGCTTAATACAGGAGAAACAAAAAAATCGTGTTGCTGCTGCTGCTAATGGACTGACTCTTTGTCTCTCTCTCTCTCTCTCTCTGCTTCTCCCTTTATTTGTCATATTTTCCCATGGTTTTTTGCCATGCTCCGTCCGCCTTCTGTCTGTCAGCGCCATAAATCAATCATCAAAATACCAAAAAAACAACGAGACAAGCAACGACTTCTACATACCCCTTCTCTTAATATACCCTATCAACTACGATCTAAGAGTAAAGGGTATAAATATTTGTATTAATTGATTTCACCATATAGAATGAAAGCAAAATTATGTTGAAATGAAACTGAAATGTTTTGTTTTTGGATTTTTTTTTTGGGATTTACCTGTGTTGAATTTCAAACGCGTTCGAGTGAAAGGGAATCTGAAAGTAAAGCGAAATGTGCAAAAGCAGGTTAATGAGCTGATCATATGAAAAACCATCAAGAGTAGCATACAAAATTTGATAAATGAATTGGCCAGAGCAAGTTTGTGTCTTAAGATATTTGTTTATTAATATAAATAGAAAAATACCAATGTGTGTGTGGGTGTGTGTGTGCGTGTGTGTTTATATTCTTTTTCAATTTGGCCATAATAAACTAAAATGGCCAACAAAAAAAATGGAGGCAAGCCCGCATTTGGAACTATGTAAAGTTGTCTATAAAAAACACACAAAGAACATAAAACGAAGAAAAAAATTGCTAAATTACCGTTACTTAATGACACACAACACGTACCACACACAGAGATAGAGAGAATGAGGGGGGGGGGGCGGGTATTGGGGCTACACTTGAGATAAGCCAAACGAAAGTCATTAAACGGATGGCAAAAAAAAATATATAAGGGGAAGACAGTGCAATTAGTAGGCATGACCAGAGGGTTGGAGGGGTGGAGGGGCGTGCGGGCGTTGGCATAGTGAAAGTCAATTGACTAGAACGAGCAACTTTTCAACTTGAACTCCGAGCTGCACGAAATTATCGCAACCTCATCTAATGTCTGAATGAAAGCCAAAGCCAAAGTCAAACATTAGCCTAACCTTATCTGGCCTAAACCAATCATAATTTACACAAAACTGCCACAACGATTGCCCACAACAATTTCCGCCACATTCCATTCTAACGGAAAACTAAGAAAACAGAAGAAAAATAACCAACAAGAAATGGAAAATTCGATAAGGAAAACTTAAGCGCGATTTGCATCATATAATCCAGCCAGAAGATCTTCCCAGCAAAAAAATGAAACTGAATTGCGTTCGCTCCGCATAAATTGTTGCCCCCCCCTCCGCCCCCTACACCCTCTTTCACTTGGCGGAAAACCAACTGACCACTTTGCAACTCTTTATAATAAACCAAAAAGAAGGAGAAAAAAAAAAACTAAATAACAAGGAGACAGAGGAGTCGGGGGAGGCGGAAAAATGTTATGCATGGCAATTTTCCATTTTGAGGCCTCTGTGTGCTGTGTGCTTAATGTCATGTATTTGCCTCGTAGTTAAAAGAAGCTGCTATATTCTCGTACTGAAGCCGGCAAATCTGCCAGCTGCAAAATTCAGTGGCGTCGTCAGGAATTTCAACGGCTGTGCCAGGGGTTAAGATATAGCCCCATAATATCATTTCAACAGATCCATCCCCCATCTCAAGGTGTCACAATTCATGGAGTAATCTTTTACTAATCAATAAATATATCTAATTTATTTTCTAGAATAAGTATTTTGTTTTAACCCCATTCTATGGGGCCTTGTATCCCCCCATATATCCCTATAAATTACTATCACTGGCCACTCCTCTAACTCTTTCATGAACTTGGCCATTGTTGTCCAAAACGGTGGGCGGCAGGAGCAGCTAGCCAAGCCAAAAGCTAACAATATTTCAAACACCAGATCGTGTCTGTCTCCAAGTGGATGTCTTTTCCTATTTATACATATAAACTGGTCCCAACCAAACGAACGAACGAACGAACGAACGATCTGGTGTTGCAGTTGCAGTTGCGGTGTCATCTTTGCATGAGTAAACAGAGCACACATGGCCGCCATGGACTTTTGGGCGTGGACAGGGCACAGAGATTTGCATTTGCCCTAACGGCTATAGCAGACTGCCCCCCTTTCGTTCCCCCATTCCCACCCGTTGTCGTTGCCGATACACAACTCGCCGCCAACTCAATTGTGTGGCATTTGTTTGGTTTTGTTTTTTTTTTTTTTGGTTTCTCTTCTTTCATATGCAAATCCCCTCAAGAAAATGCTCATGATGTTATGCGAATGCAACGGATATGGATATGGCCATGGCCATTTGTAGCAGCAGCAGCAGCAGCAGCAGCAGCGAGCGGTCTTAGTTTGGTTTACCATCTGAGCCCCATTCTAACCCTTCAAGCCCTAAGCCCTCTAAGACAACCAACCGTCCATTCAATTAGGCAAATGTTAGCCACGGATGTGTTCCCAGAGTGCAGTTAATTGGACTATCAAAGTTTTTAGTTATCCACAAAGCCAAATCTGAGAAACAATTATATTAATTTGTTCTAGTGGATGCGTCGTCTCATCATAATTGGGACAAAAATATCAAATTAGAAGCTAAACTAGTTCTAACAACATTCAAATGAAGCAAAAACGAATTGAATGAGTGAAAAAATAATAGTCATAATACTTATAAGTTTTAGCCAATTTTTATTTTTCAATTTTAGCTTGAAAGCAGAACGATAAGTGGCGCAGAGCTAAGTAACAGCTTTTTTTTACTTTTACTTTGATGACGCTTTTCAACACTGTTTAATTATGAAAACTATTTCATTTTGCACAACGTAACAGACTTAATTTCGATGAAAATTGAGTTATCGGAATGTGTTCATTTTAATTTATGTTGTTGAAACAATTGCAAAGATCTAGCCAAGAATAAGATGAAATAATAAAGCCTGAAAATATCCTGTAAATATACATTAGCTAGAAGCAAACTATATTGATCAGACTATTGGAATTATCCAACAACAAAAACTATTAAATTGCGAAAAAAAACAATTACGATAAATCATAAATCATTGGGCAAAGAGCAATTTAATGTTCTAACAAACGACAGGTATGGGCTAGCTTCACACATTTTTCATTTTCATATAGACATGGATTTTTAATGTGAGTTCGAATTTCGTGTCTTTGGCTTGCAGTGCTGCTCATCTTCATTTCAATTGGTACATATTAACCACCTGTAGAGCCCAAGTCCTTAGTATCTTATTTCAGACACTATTCGCCAGGCAATTCGATATGTTGGCTCTTGTGAGAGAATGGTTAACCATTAAACTGAAGGACCAGCGACGACATTACAACCAAATGGCTGACATGCTCGACATTGATGATGTTAGTTCGCAGCCAAAGCACCCATTCCATCCCATCCATCCATCCTCCTTGTTACCACCTTCCAATCAACAACAACAGCAACAACGTTTTTGGGCTGTTCTAATTGTTGTTGCCGCCGTGTGTTTTCCACAGCCATCTTGCGTGTGTATGTGTGTGTGTGTGTGTTTGTTGATGATGGAACCACAGATGAATCCCAATGCTGGAAAACCAAATTCTGGGGTTCTTTGGGTGTTTAACTACGATTTGAGTCACGTTTCATTACTCGTGATGCCAGACAGTAATCACTTGATTTTCTAGTGTTTGGCTGGACGCGGCCTTAATGTCACAGACCAGACCAGGCCAGGCCAGACCACGCCAGGCGAGACCAGATCGCAAAGACACGAAAAACGAAGCGGAACGAACAGATGCGGTCATGAAGCGGCAAAGGAGCGAGGGTAGCAAGTTCTCTCTTCTCTTAGGTGCTACCAAAAGCGGCAGCAACACAAATGAAACACAAATCTTGTTAGGCAACAAGAACATCTGCAACTGAGGAGCACAAGGAGGAGGATCAGCGAGGGGAGCCAGGGTCATAACCAAGCGGCAGGAGCAGCAGCAGCAGCAAGAATGCAATTGGGTTTGCGACCAAGTTTTCGTCTTCTAATTTGGTTTTTATGCTTTGATCTCGTGACGCTTGTCATTGCGGTTGCGAAGCATTCGTTGGATTATATTGGGCTAGGAGGAGGCGGTAAAACGACCGCCATTGGTTGATCTTCATTTGCGCCATGGTCATGGCGACGGTAACAATCAAGGGTAATCGCGAATAGGAGGGGGTTAGTGGGGGCTGAGCAGCAAATTGGCCAACAGCGCCAACAAAATGGCCCGGCCCCATGCCATGATAATCAATTAACCTTGGTCAATGGGCAATCTCGCCTCTGGAGAGATGCCAAGAGATTCACACAAATGACGATTTTCCTGCTTGCACTTGGACTTGGACTTGATTGCGGTTTCCACCCCCTCCCTCCCCCCCATCTCTCTCTCTGCTGCATTTTCGCATTTTCAATTTTCAATTTTTTGTTGTTCAGTGCGGTTAACCCCGAAAAAAACAAAGCAACAGAGCGAAAAATATTGCAACAATTTTGTGTGTGTGTGTGTGTGTGTGTGTGTGTGTGTGTGTGGGCGTGGCAACAACATTTTTGTGACATTTGACTTGACTTGAAGAGATTGACTGGGTGAGAAAAAAATAAACTGTTTGCATCTGCATCTTCATTTTCATCATATTTTTGTTTCTGTTTTGTCTTTTGTGGCACGTACAAAAGATTTGTTGCTGTTGCTTTGTTTTTTGGTTGTTTTTTTTTTTCTTAATTTTATTTTTTTTTTGGGCTTTTATTTGGAAGACCAAAAGAAAGGCCATGGCAGCTGTTGGTTGTAAGCAGCTAAGTAGGTTAATTTTGACCGGTTTGGTTAGCTATGAAAGCAGCAGCAGTACAAGAAGAAGAAGAAGAAGTAGGAGGGGGAGGAGGAGGAGCAGGAGGAGGAGATGGAGATGGAGGAGGTGCACAAGGAGACTGATGATGATCATGAGGAGGCGGAAAAAGAAGTAAGCCTGAGGAGAAGGAGCAAACAACGAATCAAATGGCAATGGCAATGGCAACGGCATTTGGGTAACTTTTCCATCTACTCCTGCTGTTGTTGTTGTTGCTGCTGATTGACTTGACTGGCATTGCCTTATTAACCAGCAACAGTTTCATTTCGTTTAATGAAGCAACAAGCCACAGTTGCAGTTGCAGTTGCAGCCGTAGCCAAAACATGTCGCCGGCTGTTGTTGATGCCTCCTGACTCCTGCCTTCTTCTAACGATGCAAATGTCACAATGTTGTTGTTGCTGTTGTTGTTTCTGAAGTTGACATTGAGTCGCCTATCGATGGCAGTCAATTTCATCAGCTATTAACTGGAATTTGAAATGTCCTCAACTACTACTGCTACTTAAGACTAAAGATTGCTAATCAGCAATACAAGCAAAGTCCAAATGAAGTCATTATAATTGTAAGCCACACAAAATGAACTGAACAACAGCTGCCATAATGTCATACGATTAGAAGATAAAGAACCAAAGAACTCCTACTAAAGTCTCGAGAATTGCAACCCAACTGTAGTTGGCAATTACATTTAAATGAAGCGCCAAAACGAAAGTTAAGCTTACGTTTCTTACTGCATATGAAACGTTTCAAAAAAGGGTTATCGAAAATCTTAGCTATCGATAGATTGCTGTAATATTCGAGTTCACCTCTAATATCTATATAAAACTAGCTAGGTAAATGGATAATGCGTTGAATATAGTTGAATGTGGTTAGATTGTTCTGGTTTTTGTTTTTGTTTTTCTTTTTGGCCTGACTTCTATGCTCGATTTCCTTTTATGAAAGCCAAAGAAATTGCTTCTTCTATACGGTGTGTGAGTGTGCGACAATGAATGCGGTTTATATACTATAAAGAAGATGATGAAGATCAAGATGATGATGATGATGGTGATGATGATGGCCAGGCATAGCGTGGAAATGGAGCGAATCGTTCCTTGCAGCTGCATTTGTCGCCATGCTGAATAATGCTGGAAATTTGATACAATTTTCAAATTGCTTTTGGCCATGCACATTGTTGGCTGACTGGATGGCTGACTGGCTGGATGACTGGCTAACGGAAATGGAATAATATGCAATGCAATTCACATCCCGCAATCCCTTTATGGCATATGCGAGTGCGCCTTCAGGGCTCACACAATCAGACAGAAAGCAAACTCTAAACTCACACTTGGTCGGTCAGTGAGACCTTGGGCTTAGATTGGGACTCGAAGACTGGTCAAATGTGTTTCGTTGATTTATGAGTATGGGATCACTCAATAAGCGGCTTTAACTTCAATTTCAACTTCAAGTCAACTGCTTCTTGGCCGTCTTGGCAACTGGCAACACTTTTGCTCATGTTCTGGCTGGGATGGATGGTTGAATATTTACATAAAACATTCAGCTTAACCCTTGAGTGGGTAAACAACATTAAAAGAAACGCCAAAGGAAAGATAAGAGGGAAACAGAGAGAGAGAGAGGGAGAGAAGAAACATGTTTCATCCGCTATACGCATAAGCGGGCTAAAAATTACCCGTTTCATTTAAAGAAGAGTTAAACCAAATCTCTTCTGGCTATCCAGAAGGACAACACAGAAAACGGCCAAGAGCGAAATATTTTATATTGCATTTTGGGCAGAGACAGAGACAGAGACGGGGGGAGGGAGAGGGAGGTACGAGGTAGTTGCAGATTGTTTCGAAGGGGCCATCTCGGTTGCGTGTTATCTCTCATTCTCATGGATTGTGGCGGACTGTTGCCCCCTTTTAGCATAAAACATAAATAGTAACTGCATTCAAATGAGTCGGACAAACAAGTCAGAAGAGCCCAGAACTAAAGCAAAGTCGAAGACAGAGACAGAGACAGAGCCATCGCTTGAACGATGCCCAAGATGAAGAAAGACCAAATGCTGCTATGTAGTATATGGCGACTACCAAGTGGCTCTGACTCCTCTATCTCTTTAGCTTTGGCTATGGCCATGGCCATGACTTTGGGCCTGCTTCTCTTGGATGAATTCCGCGTGGGCGCACCATAGATGGAGTTTTGAATGTCCTTAGTTGTGAGTTGGTTGTCTACTTGGATATCGTTTCGGCTCTTGTTAAAAGGAAAATTCAATAATTGCAATTATTTCTCATATTTTACGAGCACATTTCAATAATGAAGCCCCAAGACAACAACGACATCCATCGACATTCATGTCGGATTGACTTGAAAACTTAAGTAAAAAGGGACAGAAACTTGCACTGCCCACATCCCATAATCGTCTTGGACTTCGCCTTCGCCTTCGACTTCGACTTCGACTCGGTCTTGTAAGTACTAAGTATAAAAAAAATGTTTGCTATTGCTATTGCATTTGGGGCGTTTTTAATGAGACTCCCAGCTGCCAGTCATTTCAGTTCCCCATCTTGTCTCATTCTCGAGTCTAACAAGTCAGCAGCAGCAGTCAGAAGAAGTCGGCAATCGGCAGTCAGGAGCAGTCAGCCAAGTTAGCCCAATGGCAATTTGGTCGTTCATTTATGGCTCAATTGCTAAATTTGGCTTTTGTCTTTAACTTGCTTTTTGGCTAGTTGTTACTGTTGCTGCTGTTGTTGTTGCATCGATTTAGAATAAATTGATTGGAAAAACAACTTTCTCAGAATTTGTAGCCCGCCAGGCTAATATGAGCCTAATGATGAATACCATTTTTCAGTTTTTATACCATGCATCGATCTATACCACCATTTTCGACCCTATAAAGTACATATATATATTCTTGATCAGCATTAGAAGATAAATTGTCCGTCTGTATAAGCGTCTAGATCTCGGTAACTATAAATAGTAGAGCTACCAACATTAAATTGTAGACTCGTGTGGTATATACGCTTCTCAAGTTTATTTAGTTTTTTTTGCCACGCCCCTCTAAGCTAAATCTAACTAAAAATAAGCGAGTTAAATGCAGAAACGTTGTGTTGGCCGCTAAAGTGCTCGTGTGAGCGAGATACCTTAGAAATTTCACTCGATGCTAGGTATATCCAAGTCGATCCGGCGACTTATTTGCTTTATTTTTGAAATGGAATTCTTGCTAATCAAATGCTGCCCATCTGGCGACACATTTTACCCGCGATTTGGGTCACAAGGGACTGACTGACTGACTAACTAACTAACTGACTGGCTGACTGACTGACTGGCTGACTGACTGACTGCCTTCATGGGCAATTAAGCATTTGAACTCTCAGCCTTTAAAGGTATTCACACTTTAACCAAAAAACCAAAGAAAAAACAAAAAAATGAACAAGGTGGAGAGAACTTGCAGCAAGAAGCATTTGGCCCGATTGACTGATGGGCCTTAAGTAACTGAAATTGCATGCTAATCGAATGTCTTTCTGTCTGTCAGTCAGTCAGTCCGTCAGTCCGTCAGTCTATAAGACAGAGAACTAAGAAGGCGGAGCAGCAACTGCAACTGCAACTGCAGCCAAGTCCAAGTTCAAGTTATTGTTACTGTTATTGCTAACGAAGATGAAGTTGGCTGTCGGAGAGTGGCTTGGGTTTTGGAGATTGGAGCTAGAATTGAAGTTGGAGCTGTAGCTGGAGCCGGAGCTGGAGCTAGGCAGTTGCAGATCGAGGCATAAAGTGAGTAAACAAATGAAATGTGGCAGCGACATGGCTTCTGTTTCAGTCTCCTGTATCTCATTCGATAATCTGATCCTCCATAAGCTCCCACAACCACAATGATCATTAACATTATGATGCGGACGAGGATGGGGATGGGGATGATGATGTTGAGAATTTATCTGGTGCTCTTAATTTTCATGTTGTGGCTTATCTCATTAGCTGCTGAGATCATTTTGTCTCTCTCTGTGAGTGTGTCTGTGTGTGTGTGTGTGTGTGTATCTGTGTGACAATGGATTGGCTTTGTTTTGTGCTGTTACCAAAGAAGAGTTGGAGTTGCCCCTCTTGGCTAGGGCTCCGTTACTTACGGGGCTCCACTCGCACTTTGTGGTCGGTAAACATTTATTTTTTTTTATGTTTTCGTTTCTCTTGCAAAATTGGCCATAAAGTACGAAAAATGTATGTATGCTTGTGGATGGCCGTTGGCAACAGCAACAGCAGCAACATCAGCCGCAACAACAGCAACAACAATTGAGGCAAGTTCATGAAGTTCTTTTACACTTTTGTCGTGAGTTTTTTTTGTTGTGTTGTGTTGCCGCACGCAATTTGGAATTTATTTGCACAATAATTGGCAAACTGAATCAATATAAAATGCTTGCGGCTGCTCACAAACAATAAATTAACATTTATGTGGAAAAATGTAAAAGAAATAACGAGAAAAACCAAGCAGATCGTAGACCAACAAAAACTTAATCAATGGCAAATTCAATCTCAAACTGAGGGCCACCAATAAATTTGGGTTTACTTACATTTCGCTGCACAAAATTAATTGCCAAACATTAATTTTAAGCATAAGAAAACTTCAATTTTATGAGAATCGAAAAAGTTTTGAGTTTTTCCCATTGTTAATCAACATTTTGTAGCAATTCGTTCAAGTTATATTGTTTTTTTCTGAATATCTTGAACCACTGTGCAGAGTCTGATGCCAAGGATTCAAGGCGAACAAAGGATTACAATATGATTTAGGAAAGAGATTTAGTGGTCATTAATGATGATTCTTTTCGTAGTTGCTTTTCACACCAACTTCCGCTCGCTGAGATCTCTCTCTCGATAAACCGAAGGTGAGGAGAAAACCAAATAAATACCCATAGCCAAGAATGGAGTAGAAGAATGATGATGCTTAAATGGTGATAAGCTGGTTGCCAAGCTAAATAATGCAAAATGTCGAGGAGTACGAGTGTATAGAGAGGGCTTCCTCATACCTCATCAGATTCACCTTCGGTTTCGCACTCAATTGGCCAGCTCAGAGATGATAATTAAACATAGGAAAGGAGCAATCGATTATCATCAATCAGCTAACCTCGCCCTAGCCCTAGAAAATCCGTTAGCAAAACTGAACAAAACAATCAAAATAGCGAATTACTTATAAAAATAGACATAGAAATTAATTGCCCAAGCAGCGATGCGTCAACAAAAGGGAAACAACTAAAAAAAAGGTAAAAAATATGAAAAAAAAAAAAGGGAGGCAAGAACCAAAGATCCAAGCAAGCAAAGCAAAATAAAATAAAAGAAAAATTAAAGGAAAGGAAAGGTGCGGCACATCTTGAACGCATCTTTGTGGCAGTTGCAGCTTTAAGTTGCCACAGCCAGCAGAGCCAGCGGAGCCAGCAGAGCAACAGCATCATCATCAGATAATAAATTAGTGAGACAAGACGCGCCTTCGTCTTTGGCTGTTTGGCCATTTGGCCGGGATGCGGACATGGTTACGAACCTGCGGTTGCTGCCTGGGACCTGTTGCAATTGTTGCCCCACCTGAGAGCGGGGAGCCGCCTTTGTTTTCTATTTTGAAAGCGGCAATTCATTTTCGTTTTGTTCGGGGGGCAACCGGGCAACGGGGCAAACTTGGCAAACTGCAACCGCAACAAAACTTAATTGTTGGCCAAGTCGTCAACAAATCAAAAGCCAAAGGCCCCAAAGATTGGACATTGGTCAATGGGCGGCTATTATGGCTGCTGATGATGACCAAGACCAAGACCAAGAAGAAGAAGATGTAGACTCGAAACAACACAAAGCTCAAGATGAAGACGAAGACGAAGAGATCTAGGAATCTTTTAGTTTTATTTTTTTTTTTCTGTTGTGCTCTAGCATTACTCAATGTCACCAGTCCAAAAGAGCCTCCAACGCCGCCGCGTTGATTGTCAATTAGGTAGAACTAAGCCACTGGACATTTATCTCAAAGTCGAGTCCAACCACGGGTTGGTCCTTCTTCGGGTCTGCGGAGCAACCTCTAATTGTGAAGTATGGCCACTATCGAGGGTAAGCATTAAAGTACGAACAGCCCGAGATCAACTTGAAGTCCAGTCAGTTTGAGTGACTAATTGCCAAATGATTGCCCAGAGATGTGTCTTATAAATAGACTCGGTTTCGAAGATAACAAAAAAACCTAGATCCAATTCCAAGTGCAACTCCTCCTCCTCCTCTAACAACTTAAACTGCAACTTCAACACCTGTCGCTGTCCAATTGCAATTTATAGCGGAAGGCCAAATCGAATTTTATTGTTTGTGAATTTCCGTTCTATTGAATAATATTTATTTATGCATATTTTTTTTTTTGCTTACCTTTACTTTTAACTTCAACTGGTTAAGGTCTGCAAATAGAAAAAAAAGAAGAGAAAAATAAAAATAAAATACATTTGTTTGTTTTTTCGTTGAGAACTTTCTTTCTGAAGAGACTAAAATAATTGCCTTATGACAACTTTCTTTTCTTTTTTTTTTTCTGTTTTTAGAAGTTCATTAAGTTAGAGCTGGATGGAGCTGAGTTTAATCACATACTTTGCCATATACACTTTCATTTCCAGTTTGAAAGCACACACGCTGAGCGAAAAGAGATCAACTTCAACTAGGCGGAATTCGGATCATCTTCGACGACTAGTGACTAGTGATTATCTTAAGTTTAATTTGCTTAAACAGGTTCTCTCCTAACCACTGTATTGATTTATTGTGGAGTTCTACGAAAAACCGCTGCGAACTCAATTAAATTGGCTGTCGCTTAGCTAACTCCCTACTACATATAATTATAGTCGGTCTAGTTGATCTAATTGAAATTCCTTTTTTCCGATTTGAAACCATTTTGCAATGCAGATTAGTCGAAAATTTATTGCATTTCTTGGAGAATGCAAAACTTAAATATAACACTCTAAGTGTTAATATAATATGAATGCATTTGTATAATCGATTAAATAAATAATCGATTTAATATGCTTAGTCTGAGATTTTTTGCCACTGCCAAGAACTTAACTAACACAGAAGAAGATTCCTCGAAGGACATCATCCTTACAATCGAGTCTATCTCTAACAGTTATAAACTATTTTTAAAAAAATTTATAATAACAGTTAACTAATATTATTTCACTCAAAATGAATTCTTACTTTGAACAAAATTAATTTTTATTCCTGAGAAATATTTAAAAAATCACAAATAAGAATTAAAACTAAGGATTTTAGATCGATGATTTTTTTCGAGAAATATTTTTAAAATAATAAATAATTTTCAGTCTCTGCTAGTTGCTTTTGTCTGAGTTTCCTTTTGCGGGAATTCCAAAAGAAATTGACTACAGAAACTTTGAATTAAATCTTTGTTGTTTGATGTTTTTTATTTACTAATAAGAGAAATTGTCAATTATTGCAATATTGTTATGCAATAATAAATCAATCATTGGTTTTTTCTTTTGGTATGTGTTGTAGAGATTTTCAACTGTTTTTAGAAAGTTAATCATTAGCTTTCTTTAAAAAACATCATTAGTAATTTAAAAAAAAAAAATGATAATGTTAAACTCTTGCAATTGCCGATGAAGGGAAAACTAACACACACACTCAATGTGAGTGTGATGTGATGATAAGCTAATGCAAATGCACCTGAGCTTAAACAATGGCTCTTAATTATAAAATTTCTTCTAATATTAATAGCAATCAGTTCAGAAAACGAGTTTTTCACGCTTTTCTTATGCACCGGGCTAATGGCGGGGTGTCTCCCCACAGGGAGGGGTGTCTGAGGGGAGGGAATGCATATTGACCTAATGCTTGCCATCAACGAATGATGAGATTCTCAGTTTCTGGTTTCCCCACACACACACACACACACATACGCAGCGTGTGTCTTGTAAAACGAAAAGTTGCTGCGTAACGGTAACTTCCAGTAGGTAAAAATGCAGCAAACAACAGAAGACGCAGCCAGTCCGAGCGAGAAGAGGAGTCTTTCATAGATTGGTTTTTTCTTTTTTTCGTTTTCTCCTAATGGGATATTGATATCCCTGCAATCTATGTAGTATATGTACTTGCCACTCCCACTCGCCCATCTGCATATAAAACGGCTCCAAACTAATCCCACCCATGTAAAAGTCCATTTCTGGAAAGTGCGAAAGCAACCAATTTTTTTTTTTTTTTTATGGTCAAGTCGGAGTAGCGGATATTTTGCATGCAACATGCTGAGTAATTAAAATAACAAGGAAATGCCGGCCATGGGGCATGCAACATGGCAACATGATTAAATCAAACTGCAAGTGATAGAGAGACAAAGAAATCGAGAGATCGCGAGCGAGCGAGATGGCGACAGTATAAAGAATAATAAATAAATAAATAAATTTATTTACTTGACCGAATTGCAAACGGGTCATAAACATAAGAAAAAGAGAAACAAAGACTTGGCGGCCCATAAATGGGGAATGGGGAGAAAAACCAAGAAAGAATTGAGAAAATTAGAAAATCATTTTCAATTGAAACTCAAAATGAAATTGCTATGCAAATTGCATTGCAACGCCTGGCTGAAGATTGAAGTTGCTCTGGATTCTACTTGTGGGAGTCAAAGAAGGAGGAGCAGCTGCAAAAGATGAAGACGCGTTCGCACACTCTAAAAACACACTTTCCACAGAAAGAGAGAGAGAGACACAGAGAGAGAGAGAGAGAGGGAGAGCAACATTTGCATATGCTTCAAGTCTAATTAACGTTTTGTTGCCTCATTAAAACTACAAAAGGAAGAGAAACAAAAAAAAAAAAAAACCGAGCCACAAACTTGAACAAGAACTTGGCTAGCATTGAAGGTGTATGAACCCAAAAGAAAAGCCATTCCCCTCATTGTGATTGCACACAGAGACATGTACTCAACCCCTCCCCCCACCCCTCTCCCCCCAACCATCTCTCCCACCATTTCTCTTGGAGGCATGTCAAGTGGAATGATATCATGTCGTAGCCAAAAAAAAAAAAAGAAGAGAAAAACTTAAAACGTGTTGAAATTACAGCAACAAGAAGAAACTTGAAATTGACACCCAAAATGGGAACACTTTCACACCAATGCCAATGGACAAGTGTAGAAAAAAAAAATGTAGAAAAAAAATAGTTGTTTGTCTCTTCTTCTACTCATTCCTTGTCTATTTTGGCCCTCCCTCGTTTTCTGCGACTGCTACCGAATGATTTGGTTAACGTTAACGTTCTTGGCCATCTTCTTCAAGCCAAACAGAGTTTGAGTCATTAATCAAGACCAAATTTGAAGGTGATTCAAGATTGAGAAAGTGAGTTATGTCACTATGATATGAATATTCATGCGAATAAATGGAAATGGGTGTACACAACATCATTTAAGATATCAGTTAGGTGTTGATAGTTTATCAATCGAAATTGGTTTAAATGCAATTTATTCAAATTCCACTAATTTATTCATCTGGGTCATCATCATCATCATCATTGTGATCATTGTGATGAAAATTTTTACTGCTACTTTTTGTGTAACTATACTAAGAATGATGAATAATTTGATGGCCTAATTGGGGGAAGGAAAGTTGCTTTATGACAAATACAAATACAAATTCGACGACACTTTGGCCCACATTCTGGTTCTACTACTACTACTTTTTTATTTCTTCTGTGTGCCTCATCTCTAAGCACCCAGAAAAAAAAAAACATATAAATTTTTTTCTCCCCCCCATCTCTTTCGCTCGCTCGCTCGCTCTCTTTGTTAATATGGCTTATAATACCCGAATATGGTAAGAAAATTAAAGCGAGGTGGGGAGAGAAATGAAAGAAGAAGACAGAGAAAAACAACCGTTGAATAGCACAGATTCCTAAAGCAAGATTGGGAAGCAGATTTCAGATCGGCAGGGCCGACTCAAAAGAAAACGAAAAGATTTCAGCTGGAACGCTGGAAAGTGCCAGCTCATCGTCATCGTCATCATGAACATCAACATTAGGCTGATCATCATTTAGATATAATTGCCATTACATTGGAATTGGAATTGGAAATGGAATTGAAAATGGAATTGGAATTTGGAACGATTTTTGTATCATCCAAGAGGAGCAAGATGAGTGGGAGTGCGGACTGATGGAGTGCTTGGAGTCACTTGAGAGTTGAGATATTTAACAGAGCTCTTGGTGGGCAGCACTCGTATCGCTGACCATTCAACAGCCACTCCACATATGTATGTATTTTGTCTGATCTCTCTCAAGTGTGTTTTGGGGCTATTTATCGTTATTGTACTTATTATTATTGTTTTTTGCGAATTGTTCACTCGGTGTCATGCGTCGCCTTGGCCTAGAACAGGTGCAGAAAACAGAGAACAGAGATCAGAGAGTTTGAAAACTGACCCACATACGAAATAAAACGAAAACGCGGCCCAGCCAAGCGGCACAAGCCAAAAAGGGGAGACCGATGACTAAAAAAATCAAGCACTCTCAGAAAAAGAGAACCCAAGAGAGCCACAGAGAGAGAGAGATAGAGAGAGGAGGAGGAGGAGGAGGAGGGGGAATGGTGCATGGCTAATGAAATCCGAGATGCTAATGAAATCTTCATAATGGCTAAAAGGGGCACTTAACCGAGTCTATTAGGTAGTCAAGTGAGGAACTAAATAACCACTGACAGATAATTCTTCACTTGCCACTACACCAAGTGCATATCAATTCGAATTAATCAAATCCCAAATCGAAAATCAAAAATATTCTTAATAGATAGATTCTGTGTATTTGCCTCTAGGAGAAAGTTATTTTTTGTTATCCCAATAGATTATTGTGTGCCTGCTAATGAAAACCATTTGTAGTCACTGTATTTAAAAGCATTTCAAGCGAGTCGTGAGAAAAGACAACAACCAAAAAAAAAAAACTTGCTAATGGTAGCTAGGAAATTTGTTTCGAAAATCTATAATATTGTGATTACTTTAGGATACATTTGCAGTTTCATTGACAATTTTAGTAACCTATTTGTGGCTTTGAAATCTAATAAATTTTATTTTGCAATTTTCAAGACATCTTCTCTCTGTTCTCTAGGAATTCGAATTTGTCTTAATTTATTTCATGTTTGCTTACAATTTAATTTTAAGTAGATCAAACGTATTTGAAAAGTTTAGTATTAAATTGTTTCGTTTTCAGTTCTTGCTTTTCGTTTGGTGTGAATTGAATTAGGTCAGTTTGGAAAGAGGCAGAGCAAAAGAGATGGAGAGAGATAGATAGAGAGAGAGCGAGAAATTTGTATTCCTTGCTTTTTGTTGCATTTCAAGTTTAAAGTGGAGGAAAAATCCGCCTTTAATGAGGAGAAAAGTTTCGCCGATGAATGATTGCCGATGATGATTACAATGATAATGACGTCGATGCTGATGATGATGACTGTTTTGTGGCATTTATTAATCGTTCATTGTTGGCGGCTAATGCTAATGCAACTGCCCCTTAGGGGGGGCGGGGCAGTACGGTCCGTTTTAAGTCTCGCTTATGTCGGCATTTGTGTCGCAAGTCCCTCTGGCGGTAGCCACCCCATCTATCTATCTCTCTCTTACTTTAATCCCACTCTGGTTCTGAATGTGCTTCAGGTTCCATTTGCAGCTTCAGGTTTTCCACTTCCACTTATATTCTTGGCCGTTGTTTTATTAGTTTTAATGGCCAAAACTTAAGTACTTTGCTGTTGTTTCTATATGCTTTTACGATTCGATTATCAAACAACAAGTCATTTATGCAACATTATTACATTATTTCCGGGCGGCCCAAAACAATAAACTTTTTTTTTAATATTTTCTCCTTTATTTGTTTTTTATTTTTTCGGTAGTGTCGACTTGTTCTTTTTGCGTGTGTGTGTGTGTGTGTGTGTGTGTCTTGAAGTGTGTATGAAGACATAAAACAAGACGCCGGGCTCAATGGGGGCTGCCTTTGAATCTGTTAGTCAGTTTGTTCCTCTTTTCTTCGTTCTTTTATATATATAGTTCTTTTTTTTTTGTTTTTAGTTTTTGCTGCGTTTTTGTTCTTTTCCTCTTATGTTAGTTTTTTTTTAATGCGTTTCTCATGCTCTTGGCCCGTTGCTTTTATTTTTGCTGTCTCTTTTTTTTTTTTTTTTACACTAAATGCTTTCTTAATGAATTGGGTGACCATTCGGTGGCAACGTCGACAACGACGACGACGGCGGCGGTAATAACGGTTAATTGCGTTAATGACTTTAACAGAAAATATAAAGCGCAAGCATTAATAATACGGCAACAGAAATAAAGAAGAAAATATATAAAATTGAGAGAAATGTGGGGAACGTGAAAAAACGAGAGGCAAGGAGATGGTTTCCACCCCCCCCCAATCCCCCATCCCGTTAAAGCATATTTTCATATAACTTAATTCCAATAGATATTCTGAATAAATTGAAAATGTTTTGCCAACTCATTTGCACTTTCATCGATTCAATCAAGTTTGTTGCCTAAGTCTTTTGATTCGACTTGAAGATAATGGACAAGCCGACGATGGAGGATGCTAATGATAGCCTGAGTGGGGCCCATTCTCTAAATGGCAATTGGAAATTGTTGCAAAATTTGCACTTTCTTTGGTTTAATCAAGTTTCGTTCAAGTTCGCTCAAGTTCGTTGTCTAAGTCTTTCGTTTTAATCAAAATTTGTTCTATGACTATGACTATGATGAAGGATAATGTTGGGGATGTTTGAAATTGCTTTTGTTTTGATTTTTCTATCAAGTTCGTTGCCTAAGTCTTTTGTTTGATTTTTGTATCAAGTTTGTTGCCTAAGTCTTTTGTTTTTTTTTTTTTTGGAGAACGATAATGATGAGATAACTATTTAGATAGAGGATGCTGATAATGATGATGATTGAGGCAGGAATGTGACAATTACTTGGCCAAACATTGCTGCAGACCTCCCAAGTCTCTCAATTCTCACATTGAACTCTGACTCGGGGACCTTTGTCTTTCCTCACTTTGTTGTCAAACAAATATGTATACATAGGAAGTGTTTTTTGTTTTGTTTCACTACTTTTCGATCTTACCTTCTTAAATCTTCAAATGGAATATTGCACAATTGTTTGTTTGGTTTGTCTCGTATTCGTAATAATAGTTATAATCCTTTTCTTTTTCTTTTCTTTTGGGTGATAAGCAAACAGGAAGACACTCACACACAGAAAAAAAAAAAAACTGTTTCACCGTATCAATTCGAATTCGAAACTGGAACACAATTCACACACTCGCTTGGATGGTGGTTACTGTGGGTCATTTGCCGTCACTTGTTTCAGGTAAAAATTATTTTCCGTTTTCTCACACAACAACACTTCAACAACAAGTTCACTTTAGTGCAGCGGAAGGAGTTGCTTTTGCCACTTCTGCATGAAATCCCAAAAAAAAAAAAATTAGTTTATGTCCACGCTGATGTTGCTTGTTGCTGCTACTGCTGCTGCTGATGTTGCTGCTGCTATTGCTGCTGCTGTTGGCTTAGACTATTGACTCGACGACTCGCTGTTAGCACTTGAATTGCATCACGCGCAATGGCCAAGTTGCCTGGTTGTGCGCCACTTTTATGCCTTTCTGCCACTGGCAGAGGTCTCCAAAGAATCAGGCAAAGAAAAATAGAGAGAAAGAGAGTCGAGCAAACGAGCGAACAAACGAACGAGCGCAGAAGAACAGAGAGAAAGCGACCATGGCCATGGCCAAGACATGCAGAAGAAGCCAGCGACAGGCAACAGAATTGCAGAAACCCGAGGCAGAAGCAGAAGCAGCACCAGCACCAGAAGAAAAGCGCCAGCAAACGAAGCAGCAAACGAGAGAGCGACAAACGAACGCACGCTCTACTGAGCCAAACCTAAGCCTAAAGATAGACCGAGAAATACATATATGTAAAGAAAGAGAGAGAGAGAGAGAGAGACCAGGAGAGCCGGCTCTCCAAAAACTTACATCTTCAACTCTACAGTTGGGGACCGACCTCAAGCTTAATAGCCCAGACCCAAAACCGCAGTCGTAGCATTGAACTTGAGTTGGAGATGGAGCAGCTAACCCAACTAACCGACCAAGCAGCCGATCAAGCAGCCGATCAAGCGAACGACCAACCAACCAACCAACCGACCGACCGACCGACCGACCTTCTTCTTCTTCTCTTGCAACGGCACCTGCTACAGACCCTGGTCATTTGCATTGTGTGCTACCGTTTCAATACGGGCGGGGTTAGAGGGGTTCGAGGGGTGGCTGCTCAAAATTCAATTGATTGATTTTGTAATTAACTACAAGAATTGTTGATCGGCTTAGCATGCGTTCTATGCAAAAGTTGATAGAGGTATTTTAGGTCTTTTGTTGATTCGGAGCAAAGCGAACCATGAACCGAAACGTTGACCCATTTCATTTATCTTAACCGGAGCACAAATCCGCATCTTATTTTGTTTAATAATAGTAGCAAAGGCAAAGGCAAATAGAATTAACAAAGATGTCAGAGAGAGAGAGAGACTGAGGGAAACGATAAGAACAAAAATTAACAACAAAAGCCTACAAAATAAAACTATTGAAAAGGGAGCGAGAACAGAAATAAAAGTTACTAGATATTGGGGAAACGAAATGCCAAGTTAACTGATCAACTTAAGTGAATGGAAAGTATTTCATGGACTTTCCTTTCCAACGAAAGTTTCGAAAATGTGCATAAAAAGATATGTTTTCATTACTATCATCCACCCAATAGGGCGTCGTTAGAAGAATGCAATTACGTATATCCAATTAAATGAAATGGAAAAGCCCTTTATGACAAATATTTTGATCGTCGACCGCCCAGTGCGGAGCAGAACGGAACGGAACGGAACCAAGCGGCATTTTATTTGAACTCGAAACTAAGTAACTAAAAAGAGAAAAAGAATGAAATGAAATAAAAGCAGCAGGCAAATAAATGTAAGTACTCCTATGTGGTTACATATAACTACTAAGTATATACGTACATACTTACATTCATGCATAAAAAGTAAAAAACGACGTGAAACACATATTTGCATTAAACATTAACGGCCCAAGCCCAGGCCCAGACCCACACCGATGCACAGGCGCAGGTCCAGGGGAATGTGAATGGAGAGAGAGAGAGATAACCAAGGGACAAGGGGGAGGGACTTGAAATTACCCTTGAATGCATTCAAATCTAATTCAAAACGTCTTCAAGTTCCACAAGATCATACAGATCAGTATACCCAAGCAAGTAGAGGGTAAGACAGAGGGAAAAAAAAGAGTAGCAAGAAATGAAGAAAACAAACATTAAAGTGAGCTCAGGTCGGAGTGGGGTCGCGTTGATGGAGCGGGGGGAGGGCGGTTATGGTAGGCGGTAAGGGTAAAGGTAAACGTAAGGTGAGTGAGTAAGTGAGTAATGAGAATTTAGCCAAGTAAACTAAACTCTACGCAAGAGACAAACATACTTTACGCACTCAGGTCATTGGCATGCTGTTAAGCCGCTGCTGTTGCCGCTATCTCTGTTACGTGGTTAACAGAGCTCTGTTAACCCAAACGAACTGCTGAGAGTTGAGAATTTGCGTTTCGATTTCTTATCAAATATCCTTCGTATCTCACACCAACATCAAATTGATAGTGACTAAATAATTGCAACAAATTGTGGCACATTCAGAGAATTGCAGGGGACCAAATACGATTCTTTATTATGTGAGAGAAAACAATCCAAAACTAACTTGCAAACATTGATTCATTAACCAATTGAAGTTTAATTCCTTATACTACATACTTATAACTGGATTCAGGGGCGGATCTGGTGAACAAAATAATATTATATTTGCATTATCATCGATGTTTGCCTATCTAAAAATATTTTTACGCTTTTAAAAAATTGGATATAGTAATCACACTTAAAATGCCCCACTATTGGATCCGCCACTGATATATTGAAAGATTCCATAAATTTATTGAAGCTTTTTCATCATGAGTTTTATATTTAAGCGAAAAATAAAACATCAAAAGTAATGTTTATTCCTTGAGGTTTCGTTCTTCGCTCAAGAATAATTTTTAGTTCTACTCAAAATCAAAATTAATTATTTTGTAATTTTTAACATAAGAAATGATTAAATTCCCTGGTTTCCTTCAACTGCACTACTTACGTATAAATTGCAGTATTTTGTGTCACATCTTTTAATCAAATAAACCGTTGTCTCAACTCTCTCTCTCTCTGTCTCTCTTTGATTATGATAGTTTTGGGGCGCCTTAGTCTGGCAAGAAGAAGCACCAAGCAAAAGCGATCGTTATGACAGCATTAGATGCAGAAACAGGCTCAGATCAGCCAGTGGCCAGTTTTTCACATTTTCCAGTTTTCCACACACACACTCGCACACACACATACGCACACACACACACACTCAGACATATTTTTGGGCTTGTTCTAAATATTTTTGCCATGTTGGGTCTTCAACTGGCCTTTCTTTTAACTGGCTTTTACTTTTGCTGCGACATCACCCCCCCCCTCTCTCTCTCTCTCTCTCCATGGATGCTGTTCATCATTCAGTCAGTTGATCGAAAGGGGAACAGGGCGAAACATAACCTTTCACCATTTCAAAGTAAGCGAATAATCTTTTGTTGATTTTGTGTTATTTTTGACGTGACGTGTTTGATTTAACTTCTTTTCTTGTTAATTAGTTTTTATCATTCATCCAAGAGGCAAACCGTTAGCTTTTCTATGGGAAATTGATTGGGCCAACCAAGATTTCAACTTTGACAGGTTTTTTGTGTGTGTGTGTGTGTGTGTGTGTGTGTGTGTGTGTTTTGAAACACGAATTTAGATAAATACCAGCATCCGGAAATTGTTTGGAGCAGATGGCCACAGGTGGCACGGCATGGCTGGAAAAAGTGAAAAAGTAATTTGTAATAAGATTAAAATGATTTAAACTACATGAGAGAGAATGAAAGATAATTATCCACTGGATAACTTTGGATATCTGTTTTAAAGCGAAGAGAAATTTGTAAAAAAAACACGCACATTCATATCCAAAACATATCATTTGGAGCATAAGGATGCCTAAGAACATCAATTTTTGATCGATTGCGAGAGACTAAAAATTTGAATACATTTTCGTATTAAGCATTTTTAGCTTCTCCTTCAATCCGCCCCCTCTGTTGCCTTTTCGTTTTGCTTTCCACATTCTTGAGCAGCAATTTGTTTGTTGTCCAAAATCTAGAACTGGGCATAGGCATCAGCAAAGCTATCACCAAAGACGCCACAACGTGGCTAATTAGCGCCTTGCGACGGCTGCGACGAGAGGCAAACCATGTCGGCTAACAAGAAGTGACGCGAAAGCGAAGCCAACAGCAACAGCGACTGAGCAGGGAGATGGAGATGGAGGCAGTGGAAGAGGCATTATCCATCATGTGATGAGGCCGTGACTGAGCATGGCCATTCATTAGACTCTTCTGGTGATTGCAACGGGCAGCAAATGATGTTGCTGGCGGTGATTAGCTAGGATTCGCGGCATATGGAGGAATAAGGAACCAAATTTAAATTGAGTGGCAGGCGAAGCCCAATTAGGATCTAATTAATTTTTCACCAATTCTCAGATATACTTGACATTTATCTTAATAATTTTTGGCTTTGCCCTGTTGACAGCAGACGCTAGCAGGGGTGTGGGGGGGGCGGTGAATAAAAAGTTAGTTAATGTTAGAGGTAAGAGATTGCCACTTTGCATTTAGCCAATTTAAATGGATGTTCTCCAAGACGATGGCGTCCAACATGCGACGCGCACATCGATCATCATTTGCGGCACGAAAAAAGTGAAATGCCTCGACGACGACGACGACGATGAGTTGGGGATGTTGGGATGTTGGGGGCGGAGGTGCGGCTGGTAAACACGGAATGAATAGAGTGGAGACGTGCCCGCTGGTCATACAATTGCTGGAATTCTGATTTTCTCGGCTGCGGCTCATGATAATGAAGATGCTGAAGAGAGGAGGCAGACGGACGGACTCGCATTAGAATTAAGTTGTAACTTTGCATCAAAATGAAATTTATAGCTTTGAACCTCAGCTAGCGGCTAGCTAAACTAGCCGAGGGACAGGCCCCATGACATTAGATGAAATGTTAGGAAAAACGAAAACCGAACCACAAGAATGCTAAACTACTAATTGATACCCTGTCCCAGAGGCAGGCTCTACATATTGTATGAAGGAAAGTGAGCAGAGCTGCAAAGTAATTTGAACTTCAACTGAAAGTGTAATCAAATCAAAGATCTGAACACTTAATGCCACGCAAATCCTGATGAGATCATCATCAACTGCACAATTCTCATGCGATTTGAATGAACTTTGCCTGTAAATAGTCAAAAAGAATTACACATAATAATCAATCAAGATTACAAATCGCAAGGCAGAGGACTTTGATTGGCCCCATGTAATAACCGAAGCGACAGAGCGACATTAACTCATAGAGAAGACTGACTCGAAACTCACCAAAAACAAAAAAAAAACAAAAAAGGTTAGGAGGCGGAGGCGATGGCGATGACGGCGACGGCACAATCACATGTGAAAGTTGTACAAAAAAACAAGAAAAATTATTTTAGAAAATCACAGGAAAAAGCACATCGGGCTAGCTAGCTAGAAAGAAGAAGAAACGTTGGCTCTTTGGCTCAACGGCATCAGATCATGCCATGCGGTGGTTAACTAGTTGTGATAATGATGATTATGTTTATGATGATGGCCATCATCGTCACTATCACTCAACTCGCTCAATTTTGATCAGCACACACTCACACAACCTAAATAATTGAAAATTATGCCTCAATAAAAAAAGAAAAACCCCAAATTGAAATTACAAAATCAAGATTAGAAGATGAAAATCAAACTTAAATCGTTGCAGAGGGAAATTGTGAACCATAGAATATTGTATTATTTATTTAAATTTTATACATTTAAATTCAAGCAAAGTTTGACCATTTCAGCGCTTAGGAAATTATAATATTCACACGTAAAGTGTATCCTGGTTTCACCACTGCATTTAATTAATTGTTTTTATGAGATTGGCAAATTTTTTAGAAAATTTTCAAAAGGTTTATGTGGTTGTTGTTGTTTTTCTTTTTATCGCTGCCATGAAAATCTTAAGAATTTCGACTTGATTTTTCACAAAATTTTAACGATACTTGATGAAAATTGATTGGTCATGAAAGTTGCTAACAAAAAATTGGGTCAAAAATCAGTTTGCCACATTTTAATGCCAATTAAATCCACGAAATCGTTAAAAAGCGAATTTACTGAGTTAGAGCTTCGGAAAGTTAAGGAAAATCTTGGATGAAGTAATGAAAATATTTACTTCAACTGCCATTTGATAAATTGATTAAATTGCATACGGTTAATTAAATGAATCTAGCCATATAATAGTTGAAAAACTCTTAATTAAAATGTCATAAGCTTAAGAACATAAAATTGATTTAAATAAAACATAAAGTTGATGCAAATCGATTGAATCATATGCATATCGTATGGAATAATCTAGTTTTGGGTTAGTATTTGATCTTTGGTGTTTGTTAGTCATTGATATGCTCTCAATTCACTTTGATCAATATTAGCATTTCACCTCAAACTTTACATATTGGTGCGGTGAAGGGGTGGGGTGGGGAAATGCCTTAAAAGGGGACTTGTCTGTGCCAAGTAAAATTTCTTTTTGGCCATTGTCCAGTTACCGCCCAGTTGGCGTTCTCGTTGTTGTAATTTGCATTATGTACTAGTTTTCAAGCATCTTTTTTGCATAGCATTTTCTATTTGCTTTGTCTCGCGGACCAACACCAGCAACAACAACGACTAAATATATAGTGCAAACTCTGGCACGTCATACCATGGGACCGACTGGACCGTTAGTTTGCCAAAATCAAGAAGAAAACAAAAAATGTATGTATATAAATAACATAGATTTTTAGTTCAAAAGCTAACAGCAAAACAAAGGCAAAAGCTACATAGTACAACGGAAGAGCAAACAAAAGACTTAAGCAACGAACGCGACGGATGCTAGACCAAACACGACACCGACACCGACAGCGACGCGGACAGCGACAGCGACAGCGACAGCGACAGCGACAGCAAAACGGCGTCTTTAGATATAATTATCGCCCTCTGTCCATATTGTTCTAACGTGAAAGTAAAAACCGTTAAGAATTAATATCCATCTACATATTTTTGGCGGAAAACCTCGAACCACAAAGAGATAAACAACAACAACAACAAAACAAATTTTTAAGCAAAAAAAAAAAATAAAGTAAACTTTTTCTTTTACTGGGTCAGCATTGTTGTTGGCCTAAGCACAACAATAACAGACAAAACGATTTAAAGAACGCTTTTTCTCTCCCTCCCTCTCTCTTGATTCGACGCACATTTGCCATATATAGTATTTATATATTTGTATTGGTAAGACCATATAAATAATTTCTGATTTATTACGATTATCAATATGAAAGTGATACATGACCCAGACACACCGAATTCTACCCAAAAAAAAGAAGCGAAAGGAGAGTAGGAGAGAGAGAGAGAGAGATAAGACTTTTGGGTGTGTGGGCAGCAGCCTCAATTATCAGTTATATTGTTTATAGCTTTGCCTCGAATTAGGTTCAAGTTCCAAAAATGGTTAAACAGGAAAAGTATCTATTTTCACATACAAAATTAGCAATGCCGACTAAGTAAATGCTCTTACCAACTTACCAACAAATCTCTCAAGTGAATTTTCGCTTGAGAATAATTTTAAAAATCTAAAACAAGAATTGAAACTGAGTTTTAAAAAATTTTAGATACATTCTTTGGTTGACTTAAAATTAAATTGCTTTAAAATTACATTTTGGATTGAAGCACTGAAGGCAAATAGATTGATGATGATTTTTTGGAAATAGTTTTGAAAAATAATAATTATTTCAATACATTTAAGGACTTTAAGGTCAACAAATCAATTAGATGTGAAGCATTTTTTAATGAATATTTTTGTTTTAAAACACATGTGTGTGAATTAATCTAATGAATCACGCAGTCACGGTTTTGTAATGAAATCTATACCAATGGCTTTAGAAAGTCATCAGTCTTTATGCCAAAATTAAAGAAATCCAATTCAAGCAAACAAACGAAATTAATTTGCATAAAAAAGGCGGTCATTCGACAAACCACAGTGGGTGTGGCAGTTGCCGATGATGTGATCTCTCATGACTCATTGTCATCGAAAATCCAAATATATCTATTCTAAACGATTTCATGTATGCCGTTCCCGGGGAGGTCTCGAGGCCTGGTTTCACACCATTAGAAGGAGCATAAGCATTATAACAATCAATGCCAAGTTGTCACTAATTTGCTAGCCGCATTCCATGTGCCTGGACAGTTGGTAGTCGTCAGCAGCAGCAGCAGCAGCAGCCGCCGCAGTTCGGTCACGATCATTATCGCTTATGCACGGCTATTATCATCATTAGCATTCAGTCAAGCAGAGACAGAGAATCGACAGCAAACGGCAGCATAACACGCTAGTCAAACATACATACAAATGAGTTCTGATAAATTGACAGCAGCAGCAGATTGAATCATATCAGTTGGAAGGAACTGCAAATGATTTTTAGGGTGAAGGTCATCGGAATTGTTGTGGGCGCAAAGAGTTGGTTAATTCGTATAGCAATGTTCATTTTCAATTCGTTTTCCATTTAGGCCAACACACAATATGCCACAAAATATGGCTGACAGTTGACCAGGGAGCAGGCAGCAGGCAGCAGGCAACAGGCAGCAGTCAGTAGGCACCAATTGACCGATTTTCACGGCTCGTTTCCAGTCTGAGCAGCTAGTTGTATGTAGTTTTACTGATAAGTGAATGAGACATTGGCCAACACCACCAGCAATAGCAATAGCAATAGCAATAGAAATAGCAATAGCAACCAACCCACAACCCACATCCCACAATATAGCTTGCTCCTAGTAGTCACTGACCTAGAATGCAGCATCGGCTAAAGCTTTTACTGTTGTCTTGTGTTGTCGTTGTTGTCGCTGTTGTTGTTGCTGTTGTTGTCTTTCATTCCGTTGCTGTTCTGCAAGCTGTCGCCGTGTTTGTTGCTGTTGTTGCCTGTTCTATTCTATTCTATTCTCTGTCTGTCTGTCTGTCTGTCTCTCTGTATGTCTCTCTACATCGTCGTCGTCGTCGTCGTCGTCGCTTGCAGCGGTTTCGGCCATGACATCGGTTACCAATACCGTTTCTTGGCAACAGCAACAGCAACAGCAGCAGCAGCAACAGCCTCAACTTATTAGCATAATCTCAGGCATCGCATGAAGCTAGAGAGGCATCGCATGGAGGCACCTCATCATCGGCGGCATCAATTCGCCTCTTGTGCTGCATCGCCAGTCAGCGTGTGAAGCGCTCTCCGTGTGTACAGCTGAGAGATGTCTTACACTAAGCAAAAAATCCTCCAACATAAATTCAGTAATCAAATTTGCAATATAATTGAAAATTTTCTTTAATTTATACCCTTAAAAATAAAGATTTTTTAATTATAAATTATAATAAATATTCTGGTCAAAATTCATCCAGTTTTTAAATTATAATAAATAGATTAAAATATGAATGAGTTTTGACCTTGGATATTTGTGGGTTATTTAATTTAAAATTTATTTTAATTATAGCCTGAAAAAAAAGATTTTTATCTTATTGTTTTTATCTAAAGTAAAATAAAATTTCATAACAGTTTGAATCGAGGTTAGATTAAGAGCAACTAGATGAATTTTTAGCTGGAAATTCACTTTAATTATGGCCTGAAAAAATGGCTTTTAGCTTGAAAATCTTAACAACTAAATGAAAATTGCTTAACAATTGAATGAGCTGATAATTCGTGGCTTAAATTGATGTTAAATTGACTTAATGACAATTTCTTTGGGTGTACTTAGGCACTCGAACTAAAACTGAAGTTGAAGCCTCAAATCTCTTCAGTTCTCTTGGCTTGCATGTTTAGCATTCTTTTTGTGGCCAGACTCGGAAATTTCGTTTCAATTCGCTCTTTTGCATCCAAGTGAAAACGTTCGTAGAAACAACAATTTTTTTATACCCTACAAAAATAAAAATAAATACATATTCTTTATTTCCATTTAATCGATTTTTAATCTCTAATGAGATCGAATTTATGTATAATTATGATCTTTGTGATGGATGTATTTTTGTCTATGCCCGACTTTCTTCTTGTTGGGTTAGAGTAACAAATTAGAAGCAGCTTCAAGTTGAAGTTGGAATTAAAGTTGAAGTTAGACTTAGACTTTTGTATTGGCATAATTTCTGACTTTAGAGCTCGCCTCTCTCTCTCTCTCTATTTCTCTATCTCCCTCTTGCTCTCTCTCTCTCTGTTCGTCAGTTTGCCTGTTTGCCAGCATAACGGCATTTATAACCTTTTCATTAGCTTTTTGATTTGAAACTCAAATCTGGCTGCCATTTGCTGGTATTTGGCATTGCCTTTTAGCTCGACTTCCTCCTTCGACTTGCCAGTTATTCGCATAATTTTGTTTATTCCGTTCTGTCTGCAATTTTGCTTTGTTTTGATTATTTTGTTTCTTCATTTCATTCTCATCATTCTTGTTTTTTTGTCCGTTTTGGCCGTTTTGGCATTGTTTGTGGGCCATGTTTAGTCAGCCAATATTGAATGAGGGCGTCATTCTTTTTTTTTTTTTTCTTGTGAGGCTTTTAGGTTTTCTATTTGCCAATTTTTGTGTGGCTAATTTTGAGTGCAAATAAATCTTGATTGAATGTCCATCGTCCATGGGCGTCGATATCGATGCATGCCCTGGGGGAAGGGGGTACATCAATTTGCCCTACGCTCAGTTGGCAGGGCGATGACTTTTCAACAATTATTTTGTGTGCCATTCAATAGAATGATATAGCAAGATTTCTTGTCTAAAAATTGGAAAATATTTCAATTCATATGTGTCTTGTGCCATTTGTAACTGGCAAATGGGTTAATAAATTCTTCAAATTTTTATAGAATAAGTTTATAGTGTTTATAATAAAGTTTATAAGCTGTTTAAGCCCAGTTTTATCTACTGGCAGAGTCTTTTGTTTCTTTTAGACCACTTTCCATGAAGTTTTTTGATCCAAAGATCTTTTCTTTGACCCGAATTGCCATATATTTAGATTTAAGCTTAACTATTTGCTAATTAAATAAGTTTAAAAGAAAAGGACACCAATTTTGTATTATTGTTATTGAGTAATAAAACTCATGTCATTAAAAATGATTTCACATGTGCAACAAAGTCAAAGTGTGATGGAAATATTTTGAGTCAATCATTCATTCATTCAATTAGGTGCCAAAGTGCCTACAAAATGATGAATGACGCCTTTTTCCATTCATTTTAACAATGCATAGAAGACAAATATATTGTTTCTCTCTCTCTCTCTCTCCCTCTCTCTCTGTCTTTCTTGGTTTTTGGTTTTTTTGAAAACTGAAATTTCACTGAAAGCGAAAACGAAATTAATTTCACAATTGTAAGTCATTAAACGTGAAATAAATTGTGTTTTAAAGTGCAGGCCAAACAATGCGGCTAACTAAGAAGAAAGCCGAAAAGCAGAATACAAATGAAAAGCTCCACATCGGACACTACGAACAGAGTAAAACGGTTAATGATCTATCTATGTGTGAATGTACTCTAGTCTCTAGTACTCTAGTAGTATCTATTCACGCACTTTTCATTACGGTTACGCATGTCCGGAATGGAGAGGCATTCCTTGGCTCATTGTTTCTTACTCGAATACCCTTACCCAAAGTAAGTATAATTTATAAATTGAGTTTAAATGATCAGCAAGAAACCTCAACATCCATCTATTGGCTTCTAGGATTCGCGTATCTTTAAAATACTCATGATTGAAATATAAATCTTAAAGCCCATTGAATCTATACATCTTTAGAAGAGATTCCAGATAGCGTATAGAAAGTTCGTCATATTAAAAGTCGGCATCCATTAACTTTATTAAATATATTTTTTTCTTTCTTTGGTTTTTGTTTTTTTGTTATCTGTCGCATTGAAGGAAATTTCACTTTAAAGAAAAGCACAAAGCCGGCAAATCTTCTGCAATGGACTGAACGGACTGTTGTGTGTGTGTGTTTGTGTGTGTTTCTCTTGTTTTTTCTTCTAGTCACCATTTTGTGTGAACTTGATTTTATTTTAATGGCCATTCCTCTGCCTCTCCCCCGTCTCATTTCCTCTTTTTTACTCAACAACCCGGCTAGACGTCTGGCGGTATTTTTTTTCTATTTGCCAGGAGTGTGGGACGAGTGTGGGGCGAGTGTGTCTGTGTGTGTGTAGGTACACGTGTGGTATATACATCTGCTTTCTTGTTATGGTCATAATGTTCATTCAATGCCAGCAATTGAATCTAATGGGTTTTACTTTCATTACAATTTGTGCAACAAAACAAAACAAAAAGAATAAACGACTCTAAATATAACTTCAATTGTAGTTGGTGATTTCACCCGATTTTCATATGAATTTATTCTTTCTGTCAAAGTAATCTAATTCCTCTTAGATACAGTCAAAAGTAATTCAGTTAGACATCTAAAAAATAGCCTTCAAATATTCCAATTAGTCTAATCTGTTGATTATTATTGGATTTTTTGTGCTAAAAATAGGACTTGACTTGTCATTTTTGCATCATTAGAAAGATCAGTTTCTAACTTCTGCTTCAGCTTAACAAAGTCATAAAAAAAAGGTCGAATTTTTGTTAATTCTCTCTACGGTCAATAGGTGAAAGTGTTAAGCCGAAGACAAAGTCTTCTGTCTGGAGTCTGAAATGAGGGGGAGGGGTTGGGGAAATAAGTATATATCTAGCTGAACCTATAGTATGTGCATCTGGAATATAGAAATTATGCTAATGAGACGAGACCCACCAACGAAGACAATAGAAAGGTGAAACTAAAAGATGCAAGTCAAAAACAAAAAAAAAAAAAAAAACAAAGAAACGATAAAAAGTTCAAAGAGTAGAAGGTCCATTATTATTAAGAGAGTTTAATTATTCGGAGATTGTTTTCTGTCATGTAATGCATTCTAAGTAAGTAATAGACACTCCCCTTGCCCCTTGCCCATTCTCTGTCCAGTTTCAGTTCCAGTTCCAGTTCTAGTTCTAATTCTAAAACCCAAAAGTCGCGGCACCGGAAACCAAATAAACAATAAATCCAACAGGCGGGACGACCCAGAGAGGGGGGCGGGGGAGGGGCGGGGGAGCACCATTGCCACCGACTATTGTTAGTTAGAAGTCAGTCAAGAAAGTGAGAACAGTTATATAGTGTAACTGATGCCGTTAGATAGCATTTTCCAAAACCAAAAGCAAAACGGAGAAGAACTCTGAAGAAGAACCAAAAAAAAAAAGAACACAACAACAACAACAGAGACACAAATGATTTTCTAGCTGGCGAAAAACACAAAACATAAAAAACTTTCTTTAAAAAACAAAAACGGAAAAAATTAGGTAGGAAAGAAAAAAGGAAAAAGCATAGCCAGAAGAAGAAGATTCTAACAAAAGAGCGTCTCTAAAAATATGCATTTTGTCGCCTTCGGTGATCTGGCGGTTCGAAGATGCGACTCTCGCTTGCAGTGGAGGAAGCCATCGTTAAGATGGCCTAAGCTGTTGCACACACACACACAAACACACACACACACACAGCTTGGATTATGAAAAATCGTTTTTGGTTTTTCTTTATGATTTTATGTTTATGGAGCATTTTAAGGGGTACACCAATGGGTATATGGTGGTGAGATATAGCTAAGATCCGATGTACAATCCATGAGATGAATAATTATTAATTGCTTAGAATTATTTATAAAAAAACGATAACTCTTTAAAAATGATCTCATTTTTTATACACTCAATATTATAAAGCGGATTTCAAAAGTGGTTTCTAATGTTTTGAACCCACTGCACATGTGAAATTTGTTTTAAATTCTTTAAAGTAAAATAAAACCCCTAATAATATTGAACATACAAATGTTTTCTTTTTGTTTCAATAAATTTAACATAAAAGAATAGACTGAAAATCTAAGAAATATAAATAAAATAGATGTACAAATTAGTTATATAAAAATATTTAATGTTGAAATTGTGTTCCACGTAAGTCTTCCATTTAGATGTTATTTAAAAAATGATCTTACAAAGTTTTTTTGACATCTTTTGTAAACCATTTAGAAGGGTATTTCCATATGCATCATATACTTTGGAGTATTCCTTGGCCAAGCTAGGTTCACTTGATGCCTGACGGGCTAACGTCATCGGCTCACGTTTTAGTTTTTTTTTAGTTTTTTCTAAAGTTTTGTTTTGTTTTGTGTTTTTCTTTTTTTTTTGCATGAGAGTTCCACCAAGTGCATTCCGTTAAATGCATTTTCCCAAACACATTTCACCCACTTCCGTGGCAGAAGAATGGGCACACACAGAGTCAGCGTCAGCGTCAGAGTTAGAGACTCCAAATGCTGAAGTGGATTCGGAGTTGGAGTTGGAGTCTGGTCAGCATTGGTCTATTGAAAGAAAGTGATTTCTAGTAATTGGCTGGGATGTGATCCATGGGATTGAAGCAGGCACAGAACGCGGTCGCGGTCAGTCAGTGAGTGAAAGCCACCGCGGGGCGGCACGACCAATGAACGAGTATGTCGTTTATTCTCCCACCCACACACCACCCCCCCCACTCCCCCCACCCTTTTGCTATTGTTGTCGATTTGCATTTTAGCTCATTTATTTTGCAGTATATTTGTGCATTGCCATTTGAAGATTAGAAGGGCTGTTGGCTGGTTGGTTGGTTGGCCAGAAGGAATGGATAACAGTTCTAAGAGTAACCGCCCCAGCCCCAGCCCCAACCCCAACTCCAGATGCAGCTACTTCTTCTACGTGTATGGCTGGAGCCATTTTGGGAAAGTGAGCGACTCCACGCTTCACGCAAATAACTACAAAAGAGAATAATTTGTATAGCTTTAAAGCATTTCATTAATGAAAAAGAAGCGGAACATCAGCCAAGCGAACAAACTGCTCCCAACTTCTAGCTCCCAGTTCCAACTTGAAGTAGACAAGAAGTGGAAGTTGGATTTTGCTTAGTGACATAGACAATGACAGTTATGTGCGTTTTGCGGTTTCAGTTTACATGGCACACAGACATTATCATTTCGAATTGAAGTTGACGGAATGCGAGCACGGAATGGCCTGAGCCTCATCTGGAAGTGAAGTGCCATGAAGTCTAAGAACAAACGAGGAACTTTGCTCTAACAATAATCAAGCCAAGCTAAAGAGAGAGAGGGAGAGATCATTGGCATTTCATAAGACCCATCCAGAGGCCATCCATGTTCTTTTCCACTTGATGGCAATTTTCGTAGGCTTTGACTCGAAACTCGGCGATCTGCGATTTGCGATCTGCGCTCAACGATTAATGACAACGCCAAGACGGCATTATTTAGCTCTACGGAACCATGAACAAGAAGGCATCGCATCGCATCCCTCCCACATCCACATCCATATCCACATGTGTTTATTAACTGTTAGAGTTAACTAACTAAATCGGAGCAATAACACTTGATGATGACAATGCGATTACGATTATGATTACGATTCCGATTACCCTTACCACTCACGACAGTCTTTCTATTTTATTTAAGACTTCTAGACTCATTTTCCACTTCGATGATCGTCTTAGAATACTCAATCTGAATACAATAAGAACTTGTTCATAGAAACTTTATAAAGTAGAACCGAAAGAAGGTAGATAATAACTATTTGAAATCTATCATTGGGGGTTTATTTATCTAAAACTACATATATTTAAAAGTGTTGTACTTTTTTTTTTTAGCAATAAATAATGAACATTTTAAAGGATAATCTTAAATCTTTGGAGCTTCTAAAAAAATGCTTTGCGAGTGCTCTTTCGCTCGTTTCTTTCTACTCGCTACTCGCTGAAGAGTTGAGTTTAAAGTGGGCGAGTAACGAACTCGCTTTAATTAGATTTGTAGATAAGATAAACAAACTCTTGTGGATGACAGATGGAAATTCGTAAAGAAAATCTGAAATTTTGTGGAATATTTGTGGAAAAAGGAAGGCGATATGTACATACCAATGGCGTTTAGTACACATTTGCCATTTGAGGCAAATGCCACTCATCAATCATGTCACTCTCATCCCCATTAGAGGTTAGCATTCAAACCAAAATGGGTTAGTTCTTGGCAATTTGTCCATATTTGCCTCGAAACCGAGGCGTTGACAACTCGACAAGTCAGCTTTGCTGGTAACTAAATATGGCAAACACCACAAATTGGTGGGTCTTCTAGCACACACACACACACACACACACACACACACAGAGAGAGAGAGAGAGACTCCAGTCTTGGCAATGGAATCGACACCCAAAAGGCAAAGATGTGGATGCTCCTACTGACACAGTTTAGTTTCTTTTTTGCTCGAATACAAAAGATTGTGGGATGGTAAACCACCTAGCATCTCCCCATGGGTGGTGTGAAGAATCCCCTCCAGAATTGTCCTACACTCTGATTTTATTATTACATTTTAACTACATACAAACTGGGTCATCATTGTTGATCACACTAATGAGAGGAGAGAGGAGTGGGAAGGGGAGGAGAGAGGAGGTTAGGTTAGGTCTAGGGAAGAGGTGTCACATTTGCTTAGCGGAATTGGAGCAAATACGCTAACGTTCCAGGGCTCAGCTCAGCTCAGCTCAGGTCTAACTTCATCCATTTGCCATCTCCGACTCCATCTCTTATTATGCGCTCTCGCATTCTAACGGTTTGCAATTACCATTCACCGCTAACAAACGCAAACGCAAACGCAAAGGCAAAGTCTAAGCGCATGCGCCCCTGCTAATGTGGTAGAGGCTGCCTGCCACAACGTCAACGTGCCCCAATCCCAATCCCGCCACCAACCATCCAACCGTCCACATCTTGCAACTTTGCTCTGAGGCTGTTGCTGCTACATACGTAATTAGTAGTTTTCCTTGGAGCTGAAGCTAACTGAGTGAGTCCCCCCTTTCCCCCCCTTTCCCCCCCTCTGCCACTCTTCTTCTTCTTTGTTGTCGCTTTGCCATGGCTGCTTAGTGTCGTTGTTCTCGTTTTAATATTATGTGTATTATTATTATCTCGTTGTGCTTTGTCTTCTTTGTTTTTGTTTCCATCTAATGCGCCACTCTTCGCACGCCCCCGAAACTCCAGTTGGATTGCCTCTACGTGGCAGCATCTTCATTCGCAACAGCAACAACAACAACAGTTGAGGCATCGTCAATTGGCTCAATTGCAGTCTTCAAGCGTGACAGAAATGGAGCAAAACTACATGGACAAAATGATAAAAAGCTGGATGATGGAGGCGGAGGTGGTGTCTTTTTGTGGAGGCGTAACGAATGTCTCTCTCTCTCTCTCTCTGTCACTCTCTGATGAAATCATTCCAAATAGTTAACCAAGCAAGTTGCAATTCTCTTATGCAACGACTGTAAATGGGTTGCACCATCACCATGGACAGTTACAGGGCGGTAACTTAAAAATAACTAAAGCTACGGTAATATTATGGCAATATACGGTCACACTTTTGACAAGTGTTGGTCAACTGGGGTGATCATTTGAAGTTTGCATAGGGAAATTGTAACGTGATGTTGCATTCATCTTGAGAGAGCGTGTTTTAAAGGAATAACTCCATATCAACATATGGTCACACTTTTGACAAGTGTTGGTCAACTGGGGTCAAACGTTTGGGGCTTTCGGGCGAGAGCAAACTAAATTCCCATAGGGAAATTGCAACGGGAAGTTGCATTTATCTCGAGAGAGCGAAAATAACGTGTTTTAAAGGAAATACTTTGTGTGTGTGTGTGGTATTTCCCATGATTTACACTTTTCCAATTCAATTCCAATCTGAAATCTGTATTACTTTCACTTTGGACAGAATTCAACGGAAAAAGAGAATGTCTCTGATTATATTTTTATTCCTACTTAACTTTGTATTTCGATATGAACTATGTACATACATATAGTAGCTACCTGTAGTGAATCTAGTCAATCAGCTTGTCTCTCACCTGGTTATCTAAATCTCTGAGACACCCTTTTTTATTTTTTGTCGACTTCCTTTTTAGATGTATTCAAGCCACTTCAGTAGCCAGATAACAAAACCGGAACGATATCAATACCAGAAGGCATACGAGGGGAGGGGAGGGGGGAGGGGTGCTGATGATGGTACCAGGTGTCACTTTGAACAGTAGTCCTCACAATTTTGCCCCCCTCGCCCCCCACCCCCCTTATTTAGCGAGTCTATCTTTCTCTCTGTCTCTCATGATTGAGAGAGTTTGATGAACTCTTTGGTAATTTGCATTGGCATCGGCATTGGCATTTGCAGTTCAAGCGTGGACATGGACATGGAAATAAATTGAAATACCTCAAAGCAGTTCTCCCGGAGCGACAGAGCATAGAACAGATACGAGCTAAAGAAGAAGAAGAAGAAGATCAGCTATGCAGGCAGACAGGGAAGGAGGGAGGGAGGAAGGTAGGGAGGGGCGGACAAAATCATTTTGCACACTCGAGCGTGGACGAGATGGACGCAATGCTTGCGGTTCCATTTTGCAATAGATTTTTCAATTGCCTGAAGCTAAAACCAAACTGGAGTTCCCATACCATAGAGCAATCTATGGCCCCAATGGCATCCATCTGGATCTTGGTCTCCATCTGCATCTGTGTCTGCGTCTGCGTCTGCTCATTTGTCGCTTCGTTGATGTTTGCCTTCGCACTTGGAATCAGTTGATCAATCAGTTAGAGCAAAAGCTTATAGCATTTAATGTCTGCATTTTGTGCATTGATTCCATTCCCTTTTTTGGCCCAAAGATCTTCACAGATTACGACTTGCTGTGTGTGTGTGTGTGTGTGTGTGCGTGTGTGTGTGCGTGTGTGTGTGTATGCGGGTGTTGCTCTATGTCTGGCCCATTCAACCAGCATTGAACAATAGGTGGACCCAAGTCCAGGTGATATTCCTGCGGGCGCTTATGAAAAGAATCTCATCAGCATCTCGTTTCAATAGGAGAATGACAAGAGGTAACTACATAGCTAACATGTGGGTTGCATTGTTGCTTAACGAAAAATGTCTAGAATTTATATCTAGATGGGGGGGGGAGGGGGCAGTTCATTCCACTCTCCTCCATTCGAGTGCCTCCAAATCGATTTTCAGTAGAGCAAAAACTGAAAGGAAAAGGAGTCAAGGAGTCAAAGGGCTGATCGATCCTCTCATATTATTTGATGATGATCAAGAGATAACGCAAAAATGGCTAAGCAAAATCTAAGTATTAGGTGCTGGAGGAAAACACCAATGTCTCGCCTGACCGCCTTTTTTTCTGCCCCTTTTTTTTTCTCTGATGCCATGTTGTGAGAGACTCTTGGCAGATGGTTGTTGGGCTCTGTCGGTTCGTCGTTCCGTTGGGTTGTCTGTCAAAGCCATGAGATATAATTTTTTTTGGCTTAATGAAGCATAAAATGGCTGCCAGAGTCGGCTCAACTGGGCTTTAGGCAAATTCTCGTTGATTGTGAAAGTCAAAAACCGCAAAAGCCAATGGTGTTTGATGGATGCTAAAGATTGTGGAATTGTGGCAGATTGACTTCACGTTGGACAGGTCATGTGGGTGGATTGCTTGGGAAAGTTTTCATCCAAGTGTTCCGTGTAGTCCTTGAACTCATTCTCTGGCTGGCTACCAGTTAAGATGTGTTGAAATTATATATGTCTGTCTTGATATTTGATTTGATTGATTTTCAAGCTGGCCCTCATCTTTCTCATCTTCTCATGTTCAAGCTCCAACGCCTATTCCATTAGGAATAACTGTGTGTGTGTGTGCTCATCTTCATCTGCAGATCTAGGCGAGGAGCAGGCTAAGAACTTTGCCACCATTAAAGCTAATCAATTCCAACCACCGGCCGTCCATCAAAATTTGTAACAAGCCCCCGGGGCGCAAATGAAGAATGAAGGTATGCAGTTGGGCAGTTGGGGCTCCAGCTCCAGCTCCAGCTCTGGTTGTCCTGATCTTAAGCAAACAACAAACGTTCTGGACGGTTTGCGGACGGCTTCTGCTCCCCATTTGACATGGCCTGACGCGCGAAATGATTAACATGTTGGTCTGACCAACTCTAGAGAGATTGTGTGTGTGTGTGTGTGTGTGTGTGTGTGTTGTGTGTGTTGTGGGCTGGCTGACTGGCCACTTGGCAGCGTGTCGAAAGCAGGCAATCAACAAAAGGATCAACGCATACCTCTCTCTCTCTCTCTCTTATTCTCTCTCTCTCTCTCGCTCGCCCTGACAGGCCTTAGCTCTTTTTATTTTTATTGGTCTTTAACAGAAAAGGCTGACAGAGTCTCTGGCATTCGAGAAAATCGGTTATATGGCCTTTTCGACAGGAGTAACGAAGCGAACAGGTGTCCTTGTGGGCAATATAAATGTGCGATCGCCGAAAGCAAAAACCAAAAAAGAATCCCATCTTTGGTTTGCATCTATCCTTAAGACCTTTGTTTTTTTGGGGGGCGGTGAGATGGTTCCATTAAACTAGTTAGTTAGTTAGATAGTTGGTTTATCTATTTTGTATACATACTTAACTCCTTAGTCTCTGTCGCTGTGAAGAGGCTTAGGGCCAAAAGTATTAGCATTTGCACGACTAACATCCTAGTCAAATAAAAGCCAAGAACCAATCAATCAACCAATCAAGCAAGCAAATCATTTTATTTTCATCTCGTAAACATTTCGACATGCCAAATTCATTTATTTTGCTTATGCAATCTAAGCGAAACACAAATATTTTCACACAGCAAATTTCTTTCTCAATCGAAACGAATCAGAGAAGTGTTTAGTAAAAAATTAACTTAAAAAGCATTTTTGTTTGTTTGAGAATATTACATATCTAAATTTATTTGTTTAATTGATACATGGCAAAGGAAGATTTGATTTGGAAAAATGTGATTTTCTCAGCAATGGATCTTGTAAAATGAAAAAATTTAAGAGTTTTTATTAAATAAGCTCGTGGCTGAGGTAACCACGTCGAGTTTTTATTTGAAAAACATTTGTTTTCCAATTTTTTTTACCTTTCTCAAACTATTTGTGATTGAAAAATTAAAACCTTGGAAAAACTTCACGTGATTACCTCGATAATTAGGTGGAGAAAAGGTGTGCAAAGTTTCAGGAAGATTTTGAAAAGAAGTTTTCCAAAAAATCAATTTAAAGTTCGCTTTGCTCCGATTGGCTGGAAATTTTGTCACAACGTTCTTAAAAATTCCCCCCTGCCCCTCTTAACAAAGTAGAAAAATTAGCATACAAACGAGTAGCCTCGTTTTGGACATCTATGATGATGAATCAGGAAACCCAATTGATAGCAGGAAAACAGAGCAATTGCCCTTCAGGCATCTAATAACCCAATCTTCAAGAAGCTGCCGCCACAAGCACATTTCTGAAATAGACGAGAGAAGGGGTGGGTGGGGGGGGGGTAGGAGGGGCAGTCACTGACAGATATGTCAACGCTGACGGATCTGGCCAGGCCGCTTGGCAGTTGCAGCCTCATTAAAGCTCAACGTTGATGGCTTTCGATTATGGGACGACGACGACGACGACGATGAAGAAGACGACGACGACGACGACGACGATGTCGGTAAGCCTTTTGGCTATGCCATGGGCTTTGGCTCCGGCTACGGCTCTGGCTCTGACCAGCACGAAAATTCAATTAAGGGGCAAATTACAATCTTAAAGCAAGAAAGTGATTCGCAGCCACAACACAACAAAAAGAATGGCCTCCAAATGCAATTTCCACACTCAACGCAAATTGACTTGAGCCGGAGACCGCGACCGCGACCGCGAGACCAAGGAGTAAGTGAGTCTGAGGCCACATAGATTCGAGTTGAGTTGTCAAAAGGTTGAAATTAGCATTGACCCCTTCTGGGCTTCAATGGCTGATGGCTGATGGCAAGTGGATACCAATGGCTCACAAGCATTGTGTACCGTTTTAATCTTGGCTAACATCACTCCCCCCCCCTCCACCTTCTATGTATATGTAGATCCTTGACAAGATCACTAACTCACTCACAAGCCATCTCTCAACCTGCTGCTAGCAGCATCCCAAAAAGAAAAGAAAAGACCTCAATTAGTAGCCAAGAAAATTTTCTAAGGTTTTTACGTCGCGTTGTCTTTCATTCTGAATGCTCCACTGACTTGAACAGGAACGGACTTGGAGTCAAAGGGGGCCACGCCTACTAAGATGAGAATAAGTAACACATAAAATTTCCAGAATTTACATTTAAAATTGAATAAAATGAAAATAAGTAAGATAAATTTAAAATTGATTAAAATGAGAATTAGTAAGACAAATTTAGGTAAATTCTTTCATTTCGATCACACAAAATTTCCAGAATTTACATTTAAAATTGAATAAAATGAGAATTAGTAAGATAAATTTAGGTAAATTCTTTCACTTCGATCACACAAAATTTCCAGAATTTACATTTAAAATTGAATAAAATGAGAATATGGACGATAATTTTTGGATTAATTCGATCACTTCGATCACACACAAAAACTTCCCGAATCCAGCCCTGTTCTGTGGGGTTTGGCTATGGGGGGCTTGTTAGTATATATAGTAAGTAGATTCTTGGTCTTAACAACCCGTAGAAAACGGCAACAATGACAAGAACAAAACGCAAGAATGAAATTATGATTAAGTGCTCGCTCCTCCACATTCGTTGAGTTCGTTTCCAGACCAAATGAAAGTTACCTTGACGAATGACCCATTTAACCAAGATACCACAAACAACAACAACAACAGCAACAACACCAACGACAGCCAGAAAGAGGCAAAAAGGTCAAACAAAGATAAATACGTTGAGCCCAGAATTTGAAGCGCTCGTTTTATTTGAAAATTAAATTATTATTATTGTATGCCTTCTGTTTAAGCGAAGTAAAAGCCAAAGCCAAGCCAATTATGTCTTTATGGCCCATAGGTAGAAGCCAAATTCAAACCGCTGCCTCTGCCTCTGCCTCCACCTCGCCCTCTACCAACTCTGTCCTCTCTTGGGCGCTCTTCGCATAATTGCATCAAGATCGGCATCGCACCACATAGCCCTCGGTTGCATTTAATTTTGTTGTTGTTGTTGTTGCTAGAAGCTTTCCATTTTTGATAGAAACATCATCATCTTCAGGCCAATAATTATATGAATTAAAGAGAGCATTTCATTTCATCAAAATTCACCAGTTTAATGACCTACAAAAAAAACCTTCTTAGACATGATAGATATCGCGTGTGTGTGTGTGTGTGTTTGTGTGTGTGTGTGTGTGTGTGTGTGTTTGTGAATTGCCGCAAAAAATAGATTTAAACATTCTTCAAATTGATGGGGGAAATCGGCATTAAAGCAATCATTGCAAATTGATCACATTAGATTTCCATGCTGATGCATTAGAAATTTTGTCTTCTTAGGTACTACTTGGTGAAAGCATTTTTGAACGATTTAAAAGGCAACCTTGGCATAGATTCGAAAAATAATTAATATACCCAACACTCATAATTCATTCATAATGATTGGTATTAACCTAATGGAACGGGTTGCCCACTAATAAATCAATTTCATTAAGGAGAGGGGCATCGACTAATTTGATACCCATTAAGAGAAACCCAAGTGAACGTGCATCGATAATATTGTTAATGTTTCTAACCATAAATCTCGCAGCACACCTGCAACACCTGTAACACCGATCCCTTCGTACCATCATCGTTTTCAATTGCATCACTAATTGTATGGACACCAGCATAAGAATGGAGAATGAAGAATTGCATGGGCACAGCTGGACCACCACCAGAACTCAGTTCATTATCATCGTGTGGAGGATACTCCAAGAGAATCCATCGAAAAATCACACATATGCATCGGACCAGTAGCGGATTGAGAGTGTTTTGCGGGTGTTACTCTTGAAATTCAATCTAAACAATCTTAAACAAAAAGTTAAATCAACTTATTCGAGTGACTAAAACTAAATTATTCGTGTCCAAGTCATCAGTTGGCCAGTTGAAGTAGATCTATGTGCCCTTCTATGGATTAAAGTCCATCACTGGACTTACAACATTCATTTGTTTGGTCAAGACAATGTAGAGGTAAATGGTAACCGTTACATTTGCCATAAAAGCCAAGTTACCATTGACGAATTGACCTTTACATCAATGTTGAACAAAGTTAAGAAGGCAACTTGTTTGTTTTCAACAGATTTCTGGGATTCATCATGGGCATGGGAAAATGCAAATGACCAATTGTTAACTTTAACTTGAGTAGAGTTTAGTTCTCCAGAGGAGGCAGGCAGAGGCAGAGGCAGAGGCACAAGGCATCAGGCATCAGGCAATAAGATACACACTTAAACCCGTTGATTTTCCCGTTTCTCATACCCCTCCTAGAGCCCCCCCCCCCACCATTTGGTCATTCGTTATGCCATTTCCCTGTCCGGTTTTAAGGTTTAATGTGAAATTTACTTGAAATTATGAACATCCACTAGGGTAACTAACGACATTTTCCAAGCACCAGGACAACAGAACAAATGCATGATTGTGTGATGAAGAGTTTTCCTTCCTTTTCCTTCGATCGTCTTGTGTGCTACGATCTATCACCTTCATCATCATCAGCTGCGCAAATGTAACTCATCTAATGCCACAAACATTGACCTGGTAACCTGACTCTTTCATCTAATTTTTGCCATTCTATTGTCTCAGTTGTCGTCGCGTTTGCCACGCTGCTTTATTGTCTCTCTCGCTCTCTCTCTCTCTCTGCCGCTAAATCAAAATATTTCGCCATTAAGATTGGTGATTATATTTCGCACTGTTCTTATATACATAGTCGTAGTTAAGTACAACTATTCTACTACTAGTTTTGCCAATGTTTTGGCTTGATGATGATTGCCATAGCTCTCGGTCCCTTGTCCTCTGCTCTCTCAGTTCTCTGTTCTCAATCCTCGTCCGTGATTGCTAATGACTTTCTCTACCGTTATTCGTCGTTATGCGTTAAAACGATACAATAATAAGTAATTCGACAGACTGTTGCCCATGCCAATGAAGATCAGTGGGAATTTGTCATCATTCTCGAAACTTTTGCGTGCTGCTTGATGATGATGGCAGACACAGCAAATTCTTTGCTTACATAATTTGATGTACAGCAAAAGAGATTAGCATTATGTGTCGTGTTCCCTACAGAGTGATTGATGCAAATAATTAATACAATTTGGTTGGTCTGTGTATTTAAATGAATATTTGTATAAATCAATAAGATACACTTCTAGCTGTTTGAAAAAATACGTTAGTTTTACTACAAAAATTTAAAAAGAAGCCCAAAAGTATGCCCATATTTTTTCCTCTGTTATCTCAAAGCTGGATTAACAGAGCTCTGTTAGCTTTGAGTTCTCGGCCGTTAACTTTTAAATTTCGGTTTATCGAGAAATAAAAACAGATTAATTTGGAATTAAAATAAAAAATTACTCTTCCGGGTTGGAGAAGATATACCAAAAGGATACAGAAATCCTGCTGTTGTCAGAGATAGCTCCCAATGCATCGCCGGAATAAGGGATAATGCCCTTTATTTATATTCCGGCAATGGATAAGAGCAGTGAATTAACTGAATTTAACTTAATTACGTAGTTAATTACTTAATAAGTATAATATATATTTAAGGCTAAAAGTTTGAACTACGCCTTTATGTGCAGAGTGGAAACTTTTCCCTACTTATTTTTGGTAAAAATCATGTGGGTCAACAATAACGTATACGCAGGGTGCGCCCACAAGACTGGCTATAAGGATGATCATTAAAATGATGTTTATGATGACGGAAGCTAAAATTAAATTACATATTTACATACATACAAATTGTAAGTTGAAAAGTTTATGACAAAATAAATATAAAACTTTATTATTATAATTAAGAAAGTTAAGAAATTAAATGTATAACCTACTAGCACTAGCTGCCAGGGCTTTTGGCTCGATAAACATACTTACATACATTGATTGCCAAAAACTAAAGTAGAAACTTTATTTCCCATCGGCATATAAGATCGAGCCAACAATTCAATTTTATTTAGTTATTAGTTTCGTTTTGATTTTGATTTTTACTAACCGCTGTATTGGCTATTGTCGTAACAATTGACTGAGTGTCTGCCAAAAAAAATTGCATCATCCCATGGTACGTTGGTTTACCCAATCCCCAATTCAATTCCGAGAGAGAGAAAGAGCGAGAGAGAGAGAGGTACTCAGGTAACCACCGGCAACAGGCTCAATAGGCAGGCGTGTGCCCAGTCAACGAAACGGCGCTGGCTCGTGCCGAGGCAGAGGTATGACCCCAAGAGGGGGTCCATAACAAATCGGCTAGGAATGCAGGCAGGTGAACAAACCCCCTCGGTGGGTATACCACCAACACACACCATCCATGATCAAAGTGCCCATTGTAAATTTGAGGTCGGGTTTTTGTACATTTTCCATGCACCTCTAGGCAGCAACATTGCAATGGACAGCTCAGACAGCAAATTGCAATACCGGGACTGCAAAAACGAAAAAACAAAAACGAACAATAAACGTATGAAATCACTTTCTATAAATATTAGCCAAAGTTTCTCTTGAAAGGATACAAATTTAATTGCAATAGTATGTGGGCCAAAGTCCAAGTGAATCGAAAGATTTGCATTACGTAGAATGTATGCACATTTTCACTCCATTGAATTAAGGAGAGACACACACACACACACACAATATGCCTGAATCACTTTCATTGTGGAAAGCCAAAATCCAGTCTTGATCATTGCGACATTTTTGCAAGTTTTTGTTGTTTTCGTTGTTGAAGCAAGTTCTGTCATTTGGACGGACAGTGGACGGACGTCTGGTCAGGTCGGTAACTTCACTCCACTCCACTGGCTCTTTGTCGCTCTCTTTTCGTAAGTAGTGTGAAAATTGATCATAAAATGCATTGGTTCGATTTGCAGTCTCCACCTATGTTGCATTTACAGTTTGCCAGTTGCAAGTTGGCAGTTGCCAGGTTTTTAGCGTACATTATGCCTTCCACTTGTTTGCGTTATTGCAACTCAGTCGACACTCCCATGCCACCAGCAGCAGCAGCAGCAGCAGCAATCTCTCGTGTGTTGCGTGTGTTTGTCTGTGCGTTGCGTCTCTTTGAATCTCTGCTGCTGGCGGCAAGAGGCAGGCTGCTTCGGCTTTGGTGGTGGTGCATTGCCTTCTAGAGCTCCATCGGAGCTTGGCGCTTGATCAGTTGTGGTTTTTACTTTCATTGCATCGGTTGTTGTTGCCGCCGCCGCAGCCGCCGTGGACGTGTCCAGCTGAACATAACCGAAATACCGAAAACCGAACGAAATCTAGTGAAACCAACTAAGTCTAAAGACTTTATTGTTTTTTTGTTTGTTGTATGTTTCTTTTCTTTCTCTTTTTTGCCATTTTTTTCTCCCCCCCATACATACAAATTGTGTTTACCCACCCAATTACCACCCAAGTGTGTGTTGCAATCAAGTGTGTGTTTATTTGTTTCTTTGTTGTCGTCGTCATAGTCATCGTGGTTGTTGTTGTTGTTGTTGTTAAGAAACTAGTCAAAAGTGTAACTTTTGGCCAAACAAAGTGGAAGTGTAAACGAAGGTGCCCTTCACCACTTTGGTTTTACTTTCATCAATGCCTCTCCCCAAGAAAAAGAGGAGTGCACAGAAGAAGAAAAACAACCAATAGAAATTTATCTATAACAAAGGACAAATATTAATTACTATAACTATTTGAATGCGATGTATCAATTAGAGAGCGATCAAAGTGAACTCTCCTTCTTCCGCTTCATCTAGTTGTAATTCCCAACTAGTTTTAGCCTTGTAATTCTAGGGTCGCATCCTGCTCACTTAATGCTTTAATAAATTTGATCGGTTTTGATCGAAATAAACAGTGTGAATGTGTGAAATCATTAAACTAAAATTTATCGCAATTATCTTAACGACCATATGGCATTTATTTTTATTATACGGGGAAAGGAAAACTCTAATATGATGATTGCATAAGCGTAATAAAGAATAATTTTAACACCTGTCATAAACGAAAACTTTGAAACATCATCTTGCCGCCTGCTGCCTGCCGCCTGATCCTGGCATTTCACTCTTGCACAACAATCAGGTGTGCGAGTCATTGAAGATCAGCATCATAGTCATTGCCACACCATTACGACGCGGAAGTTATATAACATCAACAAAAACAACAACCACTCTTCGGCATTTTCCAGCAGAGGCCGAGGCCCAAGCATCATCTCATAGCCATCCACATTTGTGGTGGATTCATGGATAGGTGGTGGCTGGTGGTTGATGGTGGCTAGTGGTGTGCACAACAAGTTAAACAAGTTTTACCAGGAAATTTTGCAATTTTCCCTCTTGCTTTCACACACACACACACACACACACACACACACACAGTTTGCAAGAAAACGCCAAATGGGCAAATAGTCAAACAAACAAACAAATAAAAATATGTAAAGAAAAACCAAAGAAATCAAAATCCATAAATGAAAATTGAATCATAAACAAGAAAATGAGATGACAGTTTTCCATTGACCAAATGCAAAGTTTAATCCTCTCTCTCACTCTCTCTCTCTTGCAGTTTTTCTTTGCCCACGATCCTCATCCTGATCATCCTGTACAGAGCAGAGGCAGCAAGGACTTCTTACATGGCGACCATGACATCGCAGCAGTATAGACTCAAGCCAAGAGGGATTCAAAATAGTATATAAAGTAGTTCCACATTAGTTCCACACGCTGCATCCCTGGGGGGCGTATACGTAATTAAATATGTCCAGGGAGATCAACAGAGATATTATTGTTGTGCTAGTCACATTGTTGTTGTTGCTCTTCTTGCAAATTGACATCACTTTGGCGGCAAATCAAACGGATGCAAAGGCACTCGAATATCGCCGCGATGCAACAACGAACAACATAACCATATTGCATGAGGTGGTCAATAGCGAGGATCAGTCACCGATTCAATTGAACACTCATGAAGTTTTGCCACTAAAGCCATTCAAAAAGAAACCCTACATACCATTGGAAAAGATCTTGCCGCGAATCGAGTATGTGAAGCCGCATCCACTCAAGGAATATGAACTGCATCCGGTTACATTCGATTTCAATTTGGGTGATCTCGAAGATCTGGAGCATGAAGTGATCAAGAAGGGTGATCTCACCAGTGCCGAGCAAGAGCAGCATGTCCTGGCCAATGGCGATGAGGATAGTGATGACTCCGAGTTCTCCTATCGTCCACATAATCCAGATGGCAATGATACGGTCGATGTGGAAATTGCTGAACTATCCACAGAACCGACTACAGCCACATCGCCGGCAACAACAACAACAACTACGCCAGTTACCGATAGCAATGCGACGACCATGGGAACAACCACATCCAGCACCCACATCCTAAAGATTCTGCGCAGCAAACCAGCCGGCGGAGCCAAGAAGGGACGCGAACTGCTCAAACAAAGCGACGATGACACCCAACTCAAGACACTGGGCAGCACCATAAACAGCATCAGTCGCTATCTGGGGGGGAATGGCTCCAGCAATGCCAACAGCAGCATGGCCGAGAGTCTATACGGATCGGCAAACTATTTCCAGATAGTCACCAATCTCTACGATCACTTCTACTGGCAAGTCTCGGAGATCCGGACTAATGTCCGCACCGGATGCGGCCTGGAGATGCAGGCATATCTCACAGCTCTGCACTCCAGCTACGAGTGGGCCCAGAAAGGTGAGAGAAGAAGAATGCACAAATCATGATGATGATCACGTCATCTTGTTTCAGCCTACGATGCATCGGGACGCTATCGGGGTCAGCTCTTGTTTGGCAACGACAAGTGGTTGGGTCAATTGGGTTTCTGCTACGAGGTCAATCGCCAACTGCCCGATGGAGAGCGAAAACACTTCGATTTGGAGTTCTATGTGGCGGATATTGCACTCCACTTGCCCCGATTAAATCGATCGGTGAGTAACCCTTCACTTAGCTTCCATAGATGATCCCCCACATTTTCTCGTGCAGCTCCTGCTGAGTCTGGGTGAATGCCTGCCCAAATCTTGCTCGGCTCATGATGTGCAATCGATACTCTCGCTGGATCCCTATGCACGGATGCTAACCGTCCTGGGGGCACACAATGCCTCGGTCCAACAGCCACCATTGCAGGTCCTTCATGTGCGCACTGTGCCCGGAGTCTATAGCCATTGGCGTCAGCTCAAGTTCCAAATGTTTTTGTGAGTATTACGAGATGAATAGAATGATAGATGGATGGAGAGAGAGCTAATGCACCATGTCTTCTTACCCCTTGCAGTAGCTTTTTCCTCACCCTTCTGCTGGTGGTGATTGTGGCCACCTATTATCAGCTGAAGATCGATGAGCGTCGCCTGGTTATGGGAGCCATTCCGGCCATAAGTGCCAAGTGCGATGCTGCCTCTAAAAATGGAGGCGACTACTATGGCAAACCCTTTGAGCTATTCCAGATGCGTCCATTGGGCAGCAATGGCATTGTCAGTGGCGCGGATCACATGCCAGAAGTGGATGTGAATGGCAATCGGCAGCGGCAGGTGGCAGATGGCAATGGCGTAGCCCCATCCGATGGCGAGGTATTGACCGTAATGCCCATGGGACTACCAGCAGCAGCAGCGGCAGTAGCAGCGACTTCAGCGGCAGCATCTCCTGCCTCGGGAAGCAGCATTGAAAAGACTGAGATGGCCGACTATCAAGTGGAGACGGGCAGTTGCACCGGCGTGGCCGGAACCTATGAGGCTGAACAACCTGTTGGTGAGTTGCCAGTCCATTCCCGACAGAATCACCTTTTTGTTCGCATAAACTGCAATTTAAATGCCAGGACTTTTGCAATTGGATCGCGTTTTTATCCCGATCCGATCAATACTTTTAGGCTATCTAGAATTTTTTTTTCCATATTTGGCTCTTCTGAATCACTGCAGAATGATCTAGAAATAGTTTTCTTTCAACGTAAGGTCAAAAAACAAGTTACAAACTTCAAACTTCGCAATGACAGAACTCTAACTTGCCTTAATATTATCAAATAAATGGAAAAGTGGGCCAAAACAGGCAAAAGTTATTACTTAGCTATCAAGGACAGTTCGTGTCCTTAGCTCTATTCCACGAAACATTAAATTCTCTATTGAAAATGCACATGAATTGGACATTAAATAACTCTCAAATCCTAGGACAACACATAAAAGAATTAAACCTATTTGAAACTACATAATTTGACCTTTCTTATTCATATTTTGAATTATTGTAACATATAATTTCCTGCTAATGGGAAAACTTTAAACTTTAGTATTTGGTGAGGTTAAAAACTTTAAATTATCGATAACTTGTGCTCCAAATAAATCATCAAAATTGCGAAAAAAAAAGTGATTCTGCCCCATAGTGCATTATCCAATTAATATTCACTTGCACTTTTATTTTGTTAGCTCTTCATCAGCAGCTTTTGCTGTGCTTTGCCTTGCAGACCAATGCCAAGGCCATTCTAAACATTGATCGCACCAAGGAGGTAAGTGGGGAGTCCCCCCCCCCCCCATTCAATCCAATGCAGAGCTAAGATTTCTTTAAATTGCAGACTCACACATCATGCCTGCATGGCCTGCGGGTATTCTCTGTGCTGTGGACCATGATGGTGCACACATATCTACAATTGTTTGCCATCGGTGAAAATAAAGTGAGTATGCAGATTCTAGAGGGGAATTCTCAAAGATTCTCTAATACTCTCTCCTCACAGTTTGAACGCGTGATCACAGAACGTTCTGTGTGGTATCAAATCATTGGCAATGCCACCTTCTCGGTGGACTCGTTCTTTTTCATAAGCGGCCTATTGGTCACGTTGCTCTACCTCAAGCAGGACCGCAAGTATCCCACAGAGACCTGTCCATTCATTAGGCGCAGTTGTGTGGACACATTCATGATGTTTCTCTATCGCTATTTGCGTCTAACGCCAGTGTATCTCTTTGTGGTCCTGTTCAATGACCTGGCAGTGAGGTAAGTGCCATTGAATGCATACCCATTTTGATGCTAATCTCCAAATCCTAATCTCTAGACAGGGCCTGGACTCATCCGTGTTTCAGCCGGCTAAAATTGAGCCGAACAATTGCCGCATCTATTGGTGGCGCAACATTCTCTATATTAACAATTTCTTTCCCCAACGCGAAATGTGCATGATGTGGAGCTGGTACATGGCCAATGACATGCAGTTCTATGTGATGGCCGCCCTGCTTCTGGCCTTCTCCAGAAAGTGAGTAATATAAGTTTGCACAAAGTTTTGTTTGCTGATTCTTTGCCTTTGTCTTTAGATACTTCAAGGCCGTGGTTCTGACATTGATAGTGTTTTTGCTTAGTTCATGGAGCATTGCTGGCATTTTGTCCATACAACATCAATATACTCATAAGGTGGCTTTGCCCTTTGAATCGTTCGATTTTCTATATGATAAACCTTGGCAGCGTGTCGGCTCCTATATTGTGGGTGAGTATGAGAGACTCCCAATAGATGCATCATGCATTTCATCATGCATTCATCATTTTGCAGGCATGTTTGCTGGCTATGTGCTGTACAAGGTAAAGACACCGCCTCAGATATCAAGAAGATTGAATCTGCTGTTCTGGTCGGGCAGCTTGGGTCTCTTGGTAATCGTTGTCTTTGGAGTTTGGGAGGGCCAACTGAGTGCGGTTAATACGGCCTTCTATGTGGGTGTGGGTCACACCGCCTTCGGCTGCGGGCTCATCTGGATTGTGCTCTCCTGCTGCTGGGGCCTGGCACCGACAGTGAATGCCATACTGTCGTATCGCGTTCTCTGGCCATTGTCCCGTCTCACCTATTGCGCTTATCTGATCCATCCGATCATTATGTTCATCTGCTCGTCGCACATGAGTGGCACAGTGCATCTGAATAATCCCATGATATTGACCATGTTTCTGGGCAATGCCGTTGTCTCCTTCGGATCGGCCTTTGTCATATCGGCGCTGTTCGAGGCGCCTGTTATCCGGATCCTTAAGATATGTTTCAAGAAGTAAAGTTCCGGATAGCTCTAGCTAAAAACGTCTAGTGTTGATTTCTAATTTCTCTAATTTAGTTCTCTAATTGTGTTTGTTTTTTTTTTACTTCTGCTGTTTGCAAATGCGCGCATTATGTAAATTTCTATCATTACTATATATACTTACGATATTTTATATATACCTATATGTATCTAGTTTCTAGAAGTGATGGAACAGCGTTGTTTGACAGCTCTTTACAAATATATGTATGTACGAGTCTATTGTAAAAAAAAATGAAAGGAAAAAAATAATAGATTTAAAATCATAATCATTCCAATCATTCGATTCTTATTAGGCCATCGGTTCTCTCGGGATGCACCAGTTGCACTAGGAAATCATCTGTCACCTCCACACTTATGTCGGTAAGAGCATATCCAGCTGTCGATAGCTCCAGTTCGTGCTCCTTGAGCACCCAATATGCATCGCTAGCCTGCTCTGAGTGCATCGCGAATTCCGGATATAGCAATTGCATCGCATTGTGGCGAAACAAATGAATGGCGTCCTGTGCCTGGCACTGAGCCAACCGATAGGCATCCAGGTCCGCACAACGCGAAGAACTACTCAACGCTTCATCCAATTGGGCTAAAAGACGACGAAATATAAAATTCGCATAACGCCGCCGCCTCAACTCGTTATATTGCTTCCGGTGCAAGGTTGTTGAGTGCGTTAGGGTCATCATTAAAAACGCCATCACCACCACCTGCGTGCACATCGAGAGCCCAAGGGTCAGGAAAAGCAACTCGTCACTGTAGAGGACCAATGGTGGCCAGTTGGTCATGGAATCTGTGGGCTCCATTAAGCCTAACAATATAATTGATTCTTCAATTTTTGTTGTGTTTTCCTCCTCGTTGTAAGGCCAACAACCACCCAAAAATCGGAAACTAATATAATTTTGGAATTTCGATTTACAGTCGAATAAAGAAAACCAAATTTAGATCGGGGAAATAAAAAGACAACTAGACAAGATACTACAAGGTAGCCGAAAGAAAAAAAGAAAACAGTAATCTATTTGGTTTTATGATAATATAGTCACTTTACTTAAAATGACCTACAAATAATAATTTCATTTCATTTAATTAATGCTTTTGAATTTGGTACCCACTATTTTTAGTTTTTAAATTTTGTCGCCCCAATTATCGGGCGCCATTATTTAATTTGAGCAGAATTTTCTTTTGGCGACTGGTCACACTATATTTACAAACACACGTATGCCTAGCGTATGTGTATGTGGAATTCCGATTCTGTAAGCTAGAACTAAAAACCAAAAAAAGAAGAAAAAAAGCCAAACTAGCAACGAATAGGTAAGCAGCAAGTGCAAATTTAATTGAAACGTGTATTTAGTCGCGTTTAACGCTTCGTTTGTATACGCAGTTGGAGACCGACGCACAGGCAGATTCAGACAGCTGAGAGGGAATCCGTGGATCATCGCCAGAACCAGCTGCTGCGTGGCAGCATACGTAAACGACCTAGAACCACATCCAGAAGAACTACAACCACTTAGCAGCCTACCAATTAGTAATAAAACGATAGCAGTAAAGTGAAAAAAAGACAGATAGCCAACAAAATGCGAAGCAATCGGCACAAAACCACCATGAACGCTGCCGCCGAAGCCGCGACAAGCATCACCACCGCAACCACATCCACCACCACAAGCACAAAGCTTTGGCTGCTGACCATAGTGGCCGGCATTGCTGCTTTAATGCAGATGCAGTGCGTTGGAGGGGTGGAGTTCACCTTCGATTTGGCCGACAATGCAGAAGACTGCTTCTATGAAGAAATCAAGCGCAATACCAGTGCCTACTTTGAGTTTCAAGTGTCGGCCGGTGGCCAACTGGATGTCGATGTGACAGTCAAGGATCCGCAGGGTAAAATCATCTACGAACAGAAGCGTTCCACATTTGACAGCTATCAGTTTGTGGCGGAGACAACCGGCGTGTATACGGCCTGCTTTGGCAATCAATTCTCGGCCTTCTCGCATAAAATCGTCTACGTGGACTTCCAGGTGGGCGAGGAGCCGGCCCTGCCTGGTGTAGATGAGCATGCCACTGTGTTGACACAAATGGAGACATCATCGCAGGCTATACACAAGAGCCTCAATGATATACTCGATGCCCAGACGCATCATCGATTGCGTGAGGCGCAGGGACGCAAACGGGCTGATGAACTTAATCATCGTGTGATGATCTGGTCAACCTTGGAGACGGCGTCAATGGTGCTTATTGGTCTGGCCCTGATACTGATATTGCGCAACTTCTTTACGGATCGCAAGCCGAGCCAGGCGCACCTTGGACGCCTCTAATTACCGGGCCAAGGAACAGATGAGCAGCAGATGCTGGCCACGTCTTAGGCGTGGTGGCGGAGGTGGAGAGAGCAGTTATGGGCACGGCAACCGGGCAGCAGTCAGGGCAATTCTACCATCTACCTTATTATTAATTAAATAATTGTTTCCCGCCATTCCTTCTTTTTCTTTCGCTTTTGGTTTTTTGTTTTGTTTTGTGCTGCTTTTGTTTTAAAATACGTTCCACAATCTCATTTTATTTTAATCATTTGATTGGCTTAAACTTTTTGTAAATGTTTTAAAGTCTCTCTCATTCCCACCACCCCCGACCGCCTTAGCAGACCAAGCGGTGACAATGGCGGAAGGAGAAAGAAGGTTTTTTCAAAATACATGCAAAATGATGAAAAATTCAACGCCTTTTTGATACTTATATTTAAACAAAACAAAACAGCTAAGCAAACACGAATGGTTTTGTTTCTTTGGAGCTTCTGAACGCGATTGGGAGTCTTGAAATTGAAGCTTCCAATGAGACATACCGCCAGTTTAGAGAAGAAATAAAACCACATATGTTAATATATATTCCTTAAACGATTTTGTGGCGTATATTTCGAAAAAGTTATTGACTTTGCGGAACTGGAACACTAGACTTTCTGCTGACGATCGTGACTCAATTGTCGTCGCAATTCTCGCATGGTTATCTGTAAGAAATGTGCAATAATAATTTAATAGTTGAACTGTACACATATTTGATTGATGAATATGATTTTTGTCGGTTAGATACTTCTTTATATAATGCTTAGAATTAAGTTATTTACCTTGCAAACTGTTGAATTTGAATATTGAGTTATTTACGCATCGACTTTTCAAAAAATTGTTTGAAATATCCAAGTGAATTATCGTAAGAGGATATATGTATATATAAAGATTAATCAATTTACGGAACAGCCACAGCAACAACATTAATATAACGAAAACATGATGCCAATTTGTAGAAGTAGAGAGGTGGGGGGATAGAGAGAGATGTTTGATCTCAAATTGATTTTGTGATGTTAGCCAACAAAAAAATTGAATTTAAATATTACCACTGGTTCGTTTGGAATTCTGTGAAATTAGCTACAAAACTTCATGTACTAATTAGATTAGAAAAAAAAGAAGAGGGGAAATGAACTAAAGGACATCACATTGGTCCTCCACATTAAGAAATGTGGTGTTGTGTGGGTGTTTTGGTTAAGGTGTAAGTTAATTGATATGGAATATGGTCATCGCTCCGAAATTGAGATTTGGATTTGATTGGTTATTTAGACATAAATGCGAATGCGGGCAGAGGTGGGTTGATATCAATTCATATCTATATCTTCCAATCGTACTGGCTGCGTATATGGTATAACCGATTTCTTATTCACATCCCGCGACATGGCCTTACGCATATCTAAATAAAACGAGAGTTCGAGAGGTTAAATTAAGAAATTCAACTCTATAGGGCCACTTACCATATGCATCTTCATCTTGATCGCCCGAATAATACTCGAGTATAGTTCGATATATAATATAGCCCAAATTTTTGTACATATTGATGGCCACCTGATTACTTTTCCGCACAAAAAGATCCACAAAATATGCTCGCTTCTTCTCCGATATATCTTCCAGGAAGTTCATTAGCAACGCCGCCAGTCCCAAGCGCCGGTAATCAGGCGACACAGTCAGGGCTGTAACATGTCCATGCCAGTTGTCCAAATGACCCTCGACCTTACCCATGACTGTGAGTATGCAAATTGGTTAGTGTATATTTCTTTTGCCCACCATTTGACTGACTTACTGTAGCCCATTATCTGACCACTGGGAGACTCGGCCAACTGGAAATATTCTGGCCATTTGGCCAGATATTGTGTATAGAAGGAGAGACCATAGGTTTCCGTAAGTGGGTCAAAATTCCTAAATAGAAACCATGTGAGAAATTGGCTTCTTGAATTCGATGTTACTTACACATTGTTAAACTTGAAAAGATCGTCACAGGTAAAAGGCCGCAGGGTAGTCATATTGAATAAACTAAATGATTTTTCCTAGTGTGTGTGTGAATTGTAAAGCTGAGGCAAATCGGATTACAATTTCCAACTTCCTTCTATTTTGGGTCTGATACCGGCAGCCCAGCTGATAGTGTGGCCAGTTTACCTGCATCTTTCTATATTCACCTCTTCCATCTACTAATTAACAGCAATGATATCGGTCTCTTTTGAGTCTGTTAAGTTGAATCGATAGTATCAACAATCGATAAATTTACACTGCACGTGCAGCGCGTCTTGGAATTATTATTAAAAATTGAATTGAATTATATTAAAAACTAAATAATTAAGGATGCCTCCTGTTGCCCAAGAGGGCAATTGCCTGATTTATCGTGGAAGCAATTTCCTTAAACAGCGTTTAGTGCTCTCCTTGCTGAGTGGAAAACCGGTGAAGATCACCCAAATTCGATCTGAGAATGAAGGGGCTCCAGGACTGCATGAACATGAGATAAGTCTCATCCGATTGTTGGATAAAGTGACAAATGGCACCAAAATCGAATTAAATCCCGCCGGCACTAGCATCATGTTCACACCCGGCCTGCTCCATGGTGGTCAGCTGGCGCATGATTGTTGTCCAAAACGTGGAATTGGCTACTATCTAGATGCGTTGATTGCTCTGGGCCCGTTCTGTAAAATGCCGTTGCACTGTAATTTGAGTGGCGTAACCAATAGCAAGGACTCACCCTCTGTGGATCACATAAAGGGTGCCGCCCTCTCTCTATTAAAGCGATTCCTGCTTGTTGATGAGGGTCTCGAGCTGAAGGTCTTGCGTCGTGGTGTTGCCCCTCTGGGCGGCGGAGAAATACTATTTCGCTGTCCTGTGCGTAAAAGTCTGAGGGCCATACAATGTCTGGAGCAGGGCATGATTAAGAGAATACGTGGAACAGTCTATGCTAGTAAAGTATCACCAGCCATGGCCAATCGAACTGTGGAAGCGGCCAAAGGTTGCATGCTCAAATTCCTGCCTGATGTCTATATCTATACCGATCAGAATCGCGGTCTAATGTCGGGCAAATCACCAGGATTCGGTATATGTCTATTGGCCGAGACTACCGATGGTGTTTGCTTTGCAGCTGATTCCACATCCAATACGAGAAAAGAATCGGTAAGCTAAATGATTGATTGTATTTCATTGCCTGCTCACTCTCTCTCTCTCTCTATGTCCTTAGGACTCCCCCTCTATACCGGAGGAACTGGGTCAGGAGGCAGCCATGCGACTGTTGGATGAAATCTATCGTGGTGGCTGTTGTGATTCTTCATATCAATGGCTGGCTGCCCTTTACATGGCCCTGTCTCAGAAAAATGTTTCCAAATTTGTCACAGGTAAGAATCAGATATACTTTAATTAACTTTTTACTAAATGCACAATATTTTCAGGTGCCTTGTCCACATATACCGTACATTTTCTTCAGCATCTACGTGACTTTTTCTCCATTACCTTTAAACTGGAGAATCCCGAAGATGAAGACGATGACATTGACATTGCAGAGGCTGATGCAGAGCGAAATGTACGTGGCGCCCAAAAAGTTCGCCTGACTTGTATAGGCATCGGCTATACCAATATCAATAAGCGTGTTATATAGAATTTATGTTCTTAGGCTTACACATTATGTTAATTAATACATATAAACATACTTATACATATATATTTTTATAATATAAACTCGATGAAAAAAATATTGAATTTCGCAAAGCTCATCTGTCGACTTGTTTGTCAGCCAAGAACTGCATGATATTTAATGCAATTCAACCAAAATTTGTTTTGATTTAAGCTGCAGAAAATTGAAATTCAATTTATGTAAGCGTTTATGCTAGGGTCTACCCTATAGATCCATTTTCCATAGGAGCATTTTGGAAACCAGAGCCAACAATTTGAGAGTATGGACTCCCTTGATCCCTCTGTCTGTCTTAACTTACAAAATCAAATGGCACAGGATTTTTATTATCAGAAATATTCATTTATTTATTTTCTATATACATTAAAATCGACTTACAAGTAGTTACACAGTATCTCGAAGTCTTGGACTACTTTTCAGCATGCGTAAAAATATTGTTAATACCAAAACTGTTTACACATATTTCACTGTAATGTTGTAATTATGGGTATGGATGTATAAACAGGTCCGCATCCCCTTCATGCGTATACAAGTATTGTGTCTTAACTCTAATATTTAATTCATTTTAAATAGATGAGCATATGTTAACAGATTGAAATATATAGGCACACCAAAATGATTTTCCGTCTCGCTCATATTGGTGAGCGACTAACAAGTTCATAGACATTCTAAACATTTAATAAATAATAATATAAAGGCAATCTGACAGGAAGATAAGGAACTATATCCAATTACGTGTTATGACTTTAATGGAGAAATTAACGACATATATGTATGTATATCTATATAGTTTATTGGATAACATATATTTTGTCTACATACATATATTCTGCGAATTAAGCGAATGTTGCAAAACCTCTTGGGATTTCCGTTATTAGTTTTGATGACAAAGTTAAATGAAAATTGAACTGATTTCCATTACTTAATAAATTTATGGATATATTTTACATGTATTTCCGATTGAAAATTAATTTTTTCGGTTGTCAAGTTACAACTAAGTTGTAATGTGAAATCAATCAATGAAATCAGCTTAGATTATAGGTTCAAAAACCTATCCGATTTCAAGGTTTCAATTGCAACTTTTGATAAGCAATCCAAATCGATTACCAAACACATGCAAACTTTAACAAATTTTTTGTTATTTTGTTTTAATTTTGCAATTTTGTATTGCACGAGTTTGCCTAGATCAGCACAAATATAGACGACGACGACGACGATGACGATGAGGTTCCTTTGGTCAGCAATAATCTGATGGTGGGAATGCAGGTGAATTCGCTGGGTATATAAGCCATCGATTGCCCTGAGATTGGCATCAAACGCCGTGAATCGTTTGGACAAATCGATCGTTGGTTTAACCGCAATAATAACCGAAATGATGAGTTTGAGGTTCTGTCTACTGGCTGCCTGCCTTCTGGCGGTGACCTACGCCAACAAGGATGGCCAACTGAGACCCACCAAATGGCTGACCCCATCCGAATTGGAGAATGTGCCATCTTTGGATGAGATCACATGGGAACGCCTGGAGAACGAGCCGTTGCAGCGCGGTGCCGATCTGATCGAGAAAATCTATCACATCGCTCACATTAAACACGATCTGCGTCCCAACTTTGTGCCCAGCCCAAGCAACGTGCCAGTCTGGATTGTCAGCAATGGCCAGCGCATGGAAGCCAAATTGAACAACTACGTCCAGAAGGCCAAGGAGCTGAACAACTTTGGTGAGGATGAGGTTACCGTTGTCCTGACAGGTCTGCCCCAGTCGTCCCCGACCATGAAGAAGGCCATGCGCAAGCTGGAACAGGCCTACAATCAGCGTTACAACCTGCAGGAACAGCAGAAATCCGCCCAGGAGCAATTGAAGAACAAGGATTACGATTACACTTCCAGCGATGAGACCGCCGATCAATGGCAATCGGCTAAGTCACGCAGCGGCGATTTGATCGTAAGTTATTGCCGAAAGAAACAGCTCCATCCATGGTTATTGATTTGGATTTTCTTCTTTGCTCCTTGCAGATCATCGATGTGGGTTCCACTCTGACCACCTTCAAGCGTTATGCCTTGCTCGATGTGAGCAACACCGGCGCCATGATTGCCCAGACTCTCGTTGAATTGACCAACAAGGGTGTGCCCCAGGAGATTATCCACTTGATTGGCCAGGGTATTAGCGCTCATGTTGCTGGTGCCGCCGGCAATGAGTTCACCATGCAAACCGGCCACAAGCTGCGCCGCATCACCGGTCTGGACCCCGCCAAGCTGATCTCCAAGCGTCGCGACACTCTGGTCGGTCTGGCCCGCGGCGATGCTGATTTCGTTGATGCCATCCACACCTCTGCCTTCGCCTTGGGCACTCCCATTCGCTCCGGTGATGTTGATTTCTATCCCAATGGCCCATCCACTGGTGTTGTCGGTGCCAAGAATGTGATCGAGGCTGTTGCCCGTGCCACTCGCTACTTCGCCGAATCTGTGCGTCCCGGCAGTGAGCGCAACTTCCCCGCCGTTCCAGCCAACTCCCTGAAACAGTACAAGGAGCAGGATGGCTTCGGCAAGCGCGCCTACATGGGCATCCAGGCCGATTACGATCTGCAAGGCGACTACATTCTCGAGGTCAATGAGAAGAGTCCCTTCGGCAAGCGTTCTCCTGCCCAGAAGCAGAACAGCTACCACGGTGTCCACAGCCTCAACTAAGATGCCCGCAGAAGTGAGAGAGAGATTAACCAACCTAAGATGCTTAAGTTGAATTACCTGATAGAACCCCATTTCGAAACAAAAACAAACAAAAAAAAAAACCAATAAAAATAAAATAGCACATTTTCTTAAATAAAAATAATTGTACAATTTAATTATTAAGTAACCGATTTGTTGGAGAAGCCGCTATTTAACCAAAGGATAATAGTCCCAGAACGTTAGAAGGACCACACTCGGATCAGTCATACGTCAACTTGTCATATATCCTTAATACATCAAACAAACTTTAATTTTCTCTGCGGTTAAAGCACTTGCAATATGTCCTTTTTTGTTGGGGGCGGCGGTGGACATTAATTCAATCGATTGATAATGTGACTAATGGGACTGAGTCATACAATTAATATAATTTAATATTAATTTCCATTTTTTTAAAATTTGATTTAATTTAAATCCATTTAAAGCGGCTTTTGTTTGTATACTATCTAATGATTTATTTAGTTGACACAGAAAAAATATTTTATTTCCGCATGGTGAATTTAAATGAAAGCAAAGAGATAATAACCAAATTTTTTAATTCTCTGCTAGTTAGATATGAAGTAAATTTTATTTAGAAAAAAGCATCAACGACATATAATTTATATAGTTTAAATTTAACAATAAACTAGGCCAAAAAACATTTTGGTCAAAGGTGTTTTTCATACATTTTTGTTGATTGAATTCACATGGCTCTTAACGTCAAAATATCAAATTGTCCAATTAAAGTGCCGCTAACTAACTAAACATAAAATGCAGCAGCAGTGCGGTTTGGGTTAAGTAAATGCCTGGGCTTTGCCTACATGGTGTCATGTGCCAGGGCGCACATATCGGCGGGAGGCAGTTCATCTAATTACCATACACAAAGGCCGACTTAATGAAAGGACCAAACAAACTAGCAAAGTCAACTGAGACCAGATTGATGGAGGGGCTGAATCGAAACACTTAAACTATTCCCAGTATTTAAGAGTAGACAGAACTGTTCTTTCGTTCGCAAATAGGAAACTCTGGAAGCTATGCAAACTAGAACTCAAACTTAGTTGATTTCTTATCATTTGCATACAAAATTTCAATATTTTTAGACAGTATTATTTGAAAATAACCGTGGAACATAAGTGGTAATAGGAATCTAAAGCTTTCGATTGGAAATCCCTCTGATATTTGGGCAGTGTTTTATAGAAATCACTCAGGAATAATTCTATAACATATATAATATAGAAATTCAAGCTAAGTTGTTGATTTACACACCTGTTCCCAGTGTGAACAGAGCTTTTCCCCTTTTGCATTCTCCACTTTTTGCCGATTTAAGAGAGCGTCGATGAGATTTAAGAGAAAGAAAAAACATACTGGGAATGCTTTTGCATTGAACTGTTCTCGGGTGCATTTGGCTTACCCCTAATTAATGGGAACGGAAATGATGTTTGCTCCTAAGAATAATTGTGGGCGGTCAATAGGAACAGTTAAAGGAGCGTGGGCAAACAGAGAAGGAGTGTGACGTCCCTTATGAATGTGTGTGAGTGTGAGTGTGTGTGTGTAGGCAGAAAGCGTGTGAAAGTTGAAGGCACTGGCTAACCGGGTAGTTGGCCTGTGGTTTAAGTGCTGTTTAATAATGAAAGAAAACACACCAGAGATAGCGAAGAAACAAGTGTGAGAGCTTCATACAGAGGATATAGAGACAGATGGAGAGAGAGAAAGAGAGAGAAAGAGAACCAACTGCAGCTTAAAGTATAATTTAAATATTAAATAAATCGAAACAAGTATACGAAACTGTAATCATGAAGTAAGCCTGCGGAAACTAAAAATATAAGGTAAATTTACCAACAAATATAAAGCCAGAAGCCATTTTGGTGCTTTTAATTAAACGTAACATTTCTCATTCAGTCATTCCCGAAATGATATTCTCCCTAACCGAAATAATGTTCGGTGGATCGCAACTCATCCTAACTGTAAGTCTAACTGTAATATTTGATCATAAACCCGTTATTGCTATTCAAATCCTTGTGAGTTGCAACCATAAGAAATTTTCCCATTTACAATTTTCCAACAGGTGGCCCAAAAGAAAAACAACAACAACAACAGCGATAACAACAAAAAGTCAACGCAAAAAAGAAAACTTTATTCAATTTTTCTGCGACAATTTGACAAACAAAAGAAGTTTTCTTCGTTTTTGCCATTTTGTTGGTTATTTATTGTCTGATTTTTTGTTCTTAAATATTTTGTTTATTTTTTTGTTTTTCTTGTGCTGCTTCTTTGTCATCTGCAGGCAAAGCTGATGATGGTTTATTATGGATTTTTTCTACTCAATTCCCTAAAACAAAAAAAAAAAAAAAAACGTCGAAACGGCGAAAAATCTTTGCCGGAAGTGGATTTTTGAGCGGAAATAATTTTGCCACATGTTGGCAAAATAAACACGTGGCAGATACCAGACGATGGCCCAAGATGGGGGTAGGGGGTAGGGGGGATGGGGCGAATTGATGGTAACGCGGCTTAACTAAGCCAAGGGAGCAAAAGCGGAGTTCGGCGGAGTGGGTGAGAGAGATTTGGTTTGAGTAATACTAAAACAAAATCAAGCCCAGACATTCAGCCCATTCCCACACTAACGACTGACAATGACAGGCAACGCGAAGGGGGGAAGGGAAAGGGGAGCAGGAGTGGCTTCAATAGGAGTTGGACCAGGCAATAAGTTGGATTCTGTGGTGGGAGGAAGCCATTCGAGTGGGAGTGGGAAACTGTGGCACGGTGAGGTGGCAAAAATCTTTCCGCCTTTCAACTTTATCAACATCAACAGCTTAAAATTCAATCTAAGTGAAATAATTCTTCATTTTCTCTTTCGCCCCAGCTATTTTGCTGTGTGCCCTCTCTTGCAGAGGGGCGGGGTAAGATGTTTTGGAATTGCTATAAGTCCTACATCGTCATAAAATGATTCCAAATATTAGTCCGTAATTTACAAAGAAATTGATTTCAAATGGCAGCGAGCGCCTAAAAGGCTACTTCATAAAGGTAAATCTTCCCCGTGGCCAAAGTGGTTTTACCCAGTAGTCAGAAATCGAAAGGGTATATCCGGACATTCAGATTTATTTCATATCATTTAATATTGCTAAAGTTGAAGTCTTTAATTTTCCACTTGTTCGACTCTTGTCATTTGACTATACTCGGAAATATGCTTGTAGATTGTCTTCCTCTTGGAAAATCACAGTGGCCTCCGGTTCGAAATGTCCCACGAACAATAAGTCAAAGTAGATGTCTTTTAGTTTCGAACTAGTTGAACTACTTAAAAAAAAGTTTGCATCAAATTCAGCTCTTTAACTATTCCTGTAGGGCAGTAAATAGTTCTCAGAATAAATATCACATTGCAAATACGATAAGACGATAGCAGGAACAGCAAATAGGAGCAGCATCAGCAGCGGCAGCGGCGGCGGCAGCAGCGGCATGCAATGAAGTTTCCACTCTTTTCCGTTTCATAATGGATATGTGCGCGGGTGCACACGGTTGGATGGGCGGTGGGAGGTAACCAAACAAGGTGCGAATGCAGATACATAGAAACTTTTGTGCGAACAGGCTACGTGAGGTAAATACTAAAGAAGACGACGAAACTGTGTAACATAATGTGGGACAACTGACACTACTCCCACTACGCCCACCGCCCATCACCCCCCACCCTCTCCCTTATTCCCCCCCTTTGTCTGGTACACAATTGCAATGCCTTTCTCAATTTCGTATGCAATGTTTGTCCAGGCAACTTTCTACTTTGGTTACAAAAAGTAAAAAAAAAAAAACAAAATAAACAACAAGATTCCACCTCGAAATAACTTATCCAAACAGATCGAGAATTTCTAGGTACAGTTAAACCTGTATATATACTTATGTATATAACTACTTACCTATATGTATGTACATATGAATTGCTGATTTATTTCGAAAAAGTGCATTCAATTAATTTTTATATGAGGCAATAAAAACTGCTGCAAAAATATTGTTAATATTTTCCATTAAGAGACCTTTAAATTATGCTGCCTGTTGCTGAAACAGTTAATTAGCCCATTAAATGTACAATGAAAGCGAGGATGCGAGAAGAATTGCAACGAATAATGGATACGCTAACAACTGAAGCAGAAAATACAGTTCAAAAGGGATAAAAAGGAGTTCGTAGCCTTTGTTAACCGATATAAAACGTTAGGATTGTTTCGGATTATTCTTTTGATGTGGAAAGAGAAGTTGGAAAAAAAGTAAGTGTCGAAACCAAGAGATTGCTTGATATAGAGTATAGAGTGTGTATTACAGGAATATGAATACAATTTATATGAAGTCTGCGAGTGGATAAATTGGTATTTCATGCCGATTAAATGCATATCTGCAATTACTTTTCAGAGAGAATGAAAGAGAATGGGAGAAATTCAAATGGCATGGGTATAAAGTCAGTTGTGGACTGTCAACTCGGTTGTTACTCAATTTAGTTTGCCTCTAAACGTGGCACACAGACCAGGGGAAAAGGCACTTTAACATTGTCATCACACACCTCACACCTACTACATACATACATACATACATACATACATACATAGGCAGGTACGAGATGGAAAGCATAGGCACAGAGGCCTGAGTAAACTTTTTCTTTCTCTCTCCATCTCTCTCGGTGTGCGCTAAAAAGTATGCAGCAGAAAATGTGTTGAGTTGAGTTGGTACGTCGATTCGATGAAAGGGCGTAGTGACTATGGGGGGGCGGGGTGTGGGGGTTCCAAGAGTTGTTGAAAATTTGTCGTAAATATTAAAATTTCATACGTTTATGCAAATTCACTTTCGCCAACTTCCACTTCCTGACTGTCGCCTATACTCATGCTTCATTCCCCTCTCTTCTCCCCTTCTTCTTCTTCTGGTCTTGCTTTCGTAATTGCAAGCTTTTACCGTTTCCCATCCTCGCTCACCCTTCCTCTCTCTCTCTCCCTCTCTTGTCTTCTCTGTTTAAACACTTAGGTGTATGAAAATTTATTAAGTTGAAATTACATTACAAATAATTTTCATATTATTGTAATGCACACACACACATGCATACATGCACACACTCTGGCATACACAGTTATATTTGCCTAGGTAATAGCCTTGTAATATTTATGTAAATATGTGTAACTGTTGCCTCTTGCTCTTCTTCTGTTCATCTCCATTTTCTGTCCTGTTCGTCTGTCAGTCAGTTCTCAGTCACACTTCAGTCCTCCTCCTACCCTGACCGCTCCCCCCTTCACCTACCCTCAAAGTCTCTTTCACTGCTCTTGCTTATTTATTCATTTGCATAAAATGTTTTAATAAAGATTTTGATTTAATTTTTCCCCATAAGCAGCAAAGAAGTGTGTGTGTGTGTGTGTGTGTGTGCAAGGCAAATGGAATAATTGGCTTCATGTGTCGAAGGATAGCTAGCTCCTTCGACAGCCACAGTTTTTGCCATATTTGCTGGTTTTTATGTGATGTACAAGCAACTATGTATGCGAATATCCATATAAATGTATGCAGATTGGCAAAAATAACATATTTTCGCCATTTAGATAACAAATCGAATTTCACACACGGCCAAAATGGGCAAATCTTCTCTGTGACTCTTCTGTGTGTTGGCCAAAATGAACAACTGGCAACTGGCTTAAGACATCTGTATTACAGATTTATCATAGTCCTTTGATTCCCTCACAGTCTCATGATGGGTTAAGTGACATCCAGGTAATTATCCAGAATATCCTAGAGTTAAATCTTAAGGTCTTACTTGGCTGATATTCCAAACTAAACCCATTCTAGGATCACAAGACGGCACTGAGATTTTTGGGGTCTGATCTGAATCATTGCTCGATATATCGTTGATGGCCAGCTGGAAAAGTCTGTCTCATTTGGCTGCTGGTCGGCTGGAGGGGGATGGGGTGGGGTGGGGTTTAAAATCATTGGCCATTAGTCCAATCTGGGTCGTCGGTATGGCCTCTGGGCCAACAATTATAACCGTTGGGCATTTAAGCAATTAGCACGGCTATTTAAATGCGCCGTTCGTTCGTTCGTTTCTTCTTCTCTCTGTTTTCGTGTTTTTTACAAAATTTCCATTTAAATTATGTTTATTTTGTATTTTAAGTTTAAATGCCAGTTTAATTGATGCTGGAATCTATATATATCGATTTAAATACTTACCTAAATCAACCCAAAAGGCAATTCGTTATCAAAATACCGACTATTTGAGCAATTCTAATACATACTTCATGTTCGATTGCCATTTAATGTTCATTCTTAATGGTTTTTATAGCTTTCAACGATGGGTTTTTGATTGTTTTTTCGACTACAGAAAACACTTGCCAGTGGGATGAATGGGTGGATGGATGGATGGATGGCTGGATGGATGATTCAATACTCGAAATAATCCCTGCAAAATCATAAAACTCTTTTAGTTTGTAACTAAATCAATAACTTAAATCCACGGCATTCAATTACTCTTTTATGATTTCATTAAAAATTGAATTTGTTTTCAAATCATAAATTGTGAAATTACATCGACAGGCTTTCGTTTTGATATTTGCTTTTTAGGGATTAAATTGAATTGATTTAATGAAGGACTAAAATTGAAGTTTGTACACTGAGAAAAGTAATTATAGTGAATTATTGATTACATAGATTAAATGGATCAAAAAGTTCAAAAAAATATATTCACATGGGTCATAAAATCCTTGATATAGTAACTAAGCTTTTAGCTTTAATATGGAAATGGAAACAGAAAGATTAAGATGGTTCTAAGACTTGAGAAAAGAATTTTTAAATGATTAATATAATTCTCCAAAGTTTGACTCATTCTTTCCTATTGATAGACAAAGGAGAGGAAAAACGCAGAGAGGGAGAGGAAACTCCCTCAGTTACAGATAAACATTGAGTTTGCCCAATTTGTTGAGTTCGTTTTGTTCATGGCACTTTCTTTTGAATCATATAATTGAAATGGCTATATTTATATACTATCAATACCCTTCTATCCCCCCTCTGAAACACACACACACACACACACGTTTCACACTCCGCAGGGCTGTCAGCAACAAGGCAATTAACACCAAAAGAAATGAAATTGGAAAAGAAAAGAAAAGCGAAAAAAAAAACATAAGTAGAAACCGCAGTGGCAAGGTCATTCATTGTGGCGTATAGGAAAAATTTCATTCCATTTCGTATTGTATGAATCTAACCTCAATCTGGGCCATAAGCAACAATTGTGGCAACAATTTCAATTAATTATTAATTAAACCTTATGAAATGACAAATGAAACGGAAACCTAACTCAAATACCTCACCTCATCTCTCAACCTTCATGCCGTTGCCAATTTCAGTTTGATTGACAAAGTGAAAAGGTTCATAAGAAACGCCACCAGCAACACACAGAGTGGGCGGGGGGGGATAGTGGGGGACTTGGGGGCACTGCAATGTTGCATAAATTACCTGGTGGAAGGGAGCCCAGCTGACTGAGAGTAAGTGAGATTGCTCGCCTGGGGCCAACAGCAGCAGCAGCAGCCACAATTTCCACTTTATTAAACTTTCTTTAGCAGGAAATTTTTGACACATAAAGGACATGCAAGGACTCCATGAAAATTAAAGTCCCCCTGCAGCACTGCAGTTGAGAGATAAGACTTGACAATAAGGTTACACTGGGCACCGTTCCCCAAGCCGAGCAGAAATCAAAAGAAATTTTCCACAGAAGTAGAAAAGAGGCATGGTCGTTGGAGAGATGTCAATGCAAATTTCAATATCAAATATCACAATACTCTCTCATAGCTATCATAAATCGCTTGATACTCCTCCAGTTCGGCTCAATTTCGGGACACACCCATCAGAAGCTGCAAGAAAATAGATAATTGGCAACAATAAGAGAGCAAAACAAAGTAAATTCAGCAATATAGGCCCATATCCACATTAAGCTGGGACAAAAATTGAGGTTAGAATCAATTTCATGCACTTACAATTTACAATAAAAGACAATTGGATGGATGGCAGGATTGCAGGATTGCTGGATTGCTGGATGACTGGATGGATGGCTGCTTGTTAATTAAGTAAATCGGTTTAAATGGTTAACCAAATGTAATAGACGACTCTATACAAAAGCCGGGCATAGACTGGAGAGGAGAGCGGTGAGGAGAGGAGAGCGGGGAGGATAGCTCGACCGAAAAACAAAGCGCATTAAATTGTAATGAAAGCCGGGCCAAAAACCAAGACCCAAACCAGGGGACACATCGAAACCAACTTGAGATGTTTGTTTCGTTTTCGTATTCTTGTTGTTTTTCCTTCCATTTCCAATTCAAAGGACAAGGCCACGACAGGGCGGTCTCTGTAGGGGGTGTAGGGTGCTGCTCTTTTTTTTTTTTTTGTTCTTCTCAAGCCGCTTAAAATGACAACATTTACTTATTATTTTTTATTTATTTTTGGCCTAAGCAAGAACAAAAAAAAAAAAAAAAAAGAAAAAAGGAGAAAAGAAATGAGGAAAATTGCTTTTAATTATGTGTGTCTCGTCCTCTCTCTCTCACACCCTGTTTCCTTTGTCCCCATATACTCGTGTGTATCTTTTCTCCACTCCTCTCCCTATTTGGAGCCTTCTTTGTGTCTATGTGTGCCCATTAGACTAAAGAATTGTTTGAAGTTCCCTGCTCAACGAGCAGAAGAACCAAGAAAATTGAGTTGGAAAATTCTTGGCCTATTCCGTTGAGTCTAAGTCTAGAGATTCCACACTACCCAAAATGTTTAATTGTTTACGGATATTTTTTTTTTTTTTTTGGCCAAAAACTTCACAAATTAATGTGCAAAACCAAAGGAATGAAAGCTCAATTCCTAAAGAATTGATTTAAATATAATTAAATTTTGTCCATGTCTCGAAAGATGTTGTTAACGGTTTTAGCGAAAGATGCTTAAGGCTTACCTTTAAGTAAATCATACATAAGTATGTAATATACCTGACTTTTGGTTGTTGCTTAACGAACACGACGAACATGACGAAGGACATAAGCGACATAAGCCACATGAGCTAATTGCCATGATGAGCATACAGGAGTGGAGTCAAGACTCTTAGTCTGCAAAATTACATTACATTTTGTACATATAATCATACTTACATATGTATGTATGTATGTAAGTAAGTAAGCCCAGACATCGAGACACATATGTGGGCGAAGGGGGGAGGGAGTGGGAGGCCATAGACCCGCCCGCATGATGTACTTAATCAGACAATTATGCGTCGCTAATATCGAAATAATCTTTAGCTTAATGCTTTTAATTTAACAAACTCGTGAGGCGTTTCGAGTGCATCATTCCGCCTATTATACACAACAACAACAATAACAACAACAACAACATGATGATGGAGACGTCGAGTGCAAGGTGCTTGAGTGTTCCGGGGGGGTGTAGCGGGGGTAGACATGCAATATATAGTGAGCAAGTTCTGCTTGACAAAGTGGCATTAAATTAATTAAAATGTCACCAAAAGTTATCAAAATGATCGACTAAAATCCTACCCAAATAAAGACATTCGCAAAAGATTTAAAAATTATTTTTTAAGGTAAACAATATAAGTACATACATTGGATCCACCAATGAAACGATCATATTGTTAACAACTCAATTTCAAATAAGGCGCCTTCTTTCTCTGTAACATTAAGCAACACTATTATCGCTCTCCTTCGTTGCATAGCATTTCGTAAGTTAGAAGTAAAATTATACAATGTTTTTTAACTACGTCATTTCTGCCGATGCTGCTATTCACCTATCTCCTTTGTCGTGTCTCCTCTGCTGTCTGCTTTCTGCTGTTAAATCTGCTGTTCTTGCTCTGTTATTAAACTCTGCTGCCGTTAATTACTCATTGTGATCCTGTAAACTCCTGTCACTTTACATAGATGCCATGTGAGATCAAGCAAAATACTGGCTTAAGTGTATTTACCGTTCGTTGAATTGCTAACATTTCGCAAGTTATGAAAAAACTTGCCAATGGCAGGTGGCCGTCATTTGTCAGTCAGTCGGTCGGTCGGTCAGTCGGTTCTTCGTTCGGTAAATTTTAGCGGTTGCCAGGCGTAATGCAAAACCGCGCTGCTTATGAACGTGTGTGTGAGAGAGACAGAGAAGTGAATAAAGGACGAAAGGAAGCAAAAGCAAAACCAAATGAATTTGGCTTCGCCTGTCAGACGTAAGTGTGTGTGTGTGTGTGTGTGTGTGTATGTAGGCAAAGAAGAGGCTGCAGAGGATGGAAGGTGGCATGAATATTGCCTGCAGCATACGCCATTTGCATTGTTTCACCTCCCTCTACATCGGCTCCCCACACCCCTCTCGCTCACCCGCTCAGCCGCGCACCTCTCTTGGCACTTGGCAAATATTATTTTATCGTGTTCGCCTGCAAAAACAGAAAATTTTATTACATTTTGATTAAATTATCTTTAACTTAGTGCTGTTAGTGCAAGAATATTACAGTGTATATACATATACATGTGTGTGTGTGTGTGTGTGTGTGTGTGTGTGTGTATGTGTCTGTGTGTGTTGCTGTATAGCAATAATTTTTACATGTGAAACATATGTGAATGCATATATTCATACATACTATATGCCAGGCCAGTTCCTTTGTGAGGGTACGAGTGGAATCCAGTTTGTGCCATGAACATTTTAATTAATTTGAGCGAAATTGAATTAAAGTTGCGGATTAGTTTTTGGTCAGCAAAATGCGAGTTCACATATATGTATGTATGTATATAAAATACATTGTAACAACTCGACCTTAATATAGTGCTAACAAGTTTGCCCATTTTCAAATATGTAATATTCAAATAAATAAACATCATTTGGTTTGAGTCAGAAGTAGAAAGATTGCTTCTATGTAAATATTTATACCTCGACCACGACTTAGGTCAAATGAAATTTGAAGATGTTGTTTATTCCCCATCGGTTTAATAAGTAATACAAATAATACAGTCAATAGCCGAAGGAAAGAAGCTGTTAAGAAATTTCTTAATAAATGAAATATAAGCACATTGGAATAACTTTAGTTTCTTATAAATTTATAATGCATTTAAAGAAATCGCTTTTATGTGAAAGTTTTAATTTAACAAGTCCTTGAATTCCCATTAAATTCTCTTTTTCTGCAAAACAAACCCAGTGATGAAAAATTTGAGCATTTTTTGGAAACGTTCAAAATCGACGATCTTTTGGTATTAACATTCCAAAAATTCTGATTTAATAAGTCTCAAAAAAGTCCATATTTATATTAGATAGCGTTGAAGTTATGGCCAAAGTTTGACTCGACTTTATGTTTTTGTTTTGAAATGAAAATATGGAAACGGAAATATATTTTGCTTGCTTTCTTTTTGCTTGGTGGTTGATCTGGACAAATGTGGTGGTACACCCACACACCCTGACACACATCCACACATGTATGTGGTACCATGTGGAGAGCTGTGAGACTGTTGAGTTGAAGTTCTCATTTCCCTCCACTGTCGTCCTTCCCTCCGTTACTCTTTCTCCGGGATATTGGCACGCACGAACCATAAGCAAATGCAGAATGCTTCCCCCCATTCCCATTACCCCTTCTCCTTCCCCATCCCCTCTCTAGCCCACTCAAGAGCAGCCGCAACGACACGCATAACAATAACCAAGATAAGTAATAGCAAATTGCTCGCATCGTTTCCCTCCTCTCGCTTTACATTCCCCATACCCCAAAACATTTTCTGTGTAGGAATTCCTTGTGGTTGTGGTTGCAATCTTAAGAGTATTTATAACTCTCATGTGTGTGTCGTATGTGTGAGGGTGTGTGCGGTGGTTCCTAATTACTACCGCTGCGAAAGTCAGTCGAAATTTTCTGCGTTAATCATGATTTAAGCGATAATCTGCTTTACACTCACATCCAAGAGGAATACGTTTGCAAATTAAATGCAAAGTTGGCCAAAATCTATTCAGTCTTTGAGGAGAGTAAATGAGAATAAACAATAGTGTTTCTAGCTAGAGTCTCTCGGTAATTGTTTTTCCTGGCAGTGACTTTTCTTATCGCCCAAACGTGAAATTCTAATGGGCCTCCATCCAACAACAGTCCGTCGATTCCATTCCACAATACTAACTTACATATTTTTATCTGACTCTCTCTCTCTCTCTCTCTCTTTCTAGCTTAACCCATTTCCCGTACGTGAGTTTGTGTAAATCAGATGAAATGCCCACAAAATGCATATTTAATGTATGCAGAATCCAAAAACTTGAAAAGTATAATGCGAAATTGCGGGGGTGGGGCGGAAGGCGGAAGGGATTGCCATTGGCAATGGCATTTAAAGTAAATACGTTAAATTCAATTTGTAACTTGGGCACACACACCCGCTCACACACACACACACCTTTAGAATGGATAAAAGGCTTCCCCCACACATGGGACCCCCTTCTGGTCCCGGTCCCCATTCAAAGGAAAATGCCAATACTAAAAATACACGCATATCGATGGTAAGAGCAAAATGTATATCCGCCATTTTCAACCAATTCCATAACATATGTAGGTACCTTCTATACAGGATATTAAGCATACATACATATATCCATAGGTATTGACGGCACTAGGAGAGGACGGCTGTGGAGAGAGGGTGGCCTACACTGATAGAGACAACATGCGAACAACAACAACAACAGCAACAAGAAGAACAACGAAGCTATTTACATAGAGGCACAGGCACAGGAATCTTTGAAGCACTTTGTCAAAGCCAAAGCCAAAGCCGGCGCCAAAGTCAACGGGGGGACTAAAGGGGAAACCCAAAGCCAAAACAGGTAAGAAAAACAGAAAAAGAAGGGAAAACAGCAACAGAAAGGCAAAATAAAATCATTGGAAAAGAATATGCACACGAGTGTGGCAGGTGGCAAAAAGGTAGCCAAGGTAGCCAGGCAAAGCCAAAGATAGGCAGCCAGCCATGAGCGTAGCTATAAAAATTCGGAAAAACTTTAAGACTAATTTAAATTGGTAAAAAAAACTTTACGAGAAAACCTAATAGTGCTTTCCCATCGGGCTTAGTTCGCAACCCATTCGAAAAGGGATGCAGGGTTACGCCCCTGAATCTAACCCTAACATATGCATGAAGATGTTTCTTGCTGTTCTGTCCTGAGTGAAATTTGAATACCAATATGGTTGACTTCAGTTTTTGGGGGGTTGAATGGATACACTTCTACTAGCTTTTAGCTTAGGCATCTTCAAAAGAGAGAGAGAGAGAGAGAGAGAGAGAGTGGAAGTGCGGAAGTGCTTATTGAGCACAGTTTGAACGATTGGTCGTTGGCTATAAATTTATCCATAAGCCACCTACCTACCTACACCTGTACAAGCCGATATACTCACTTACTTATGCATGTTCAAGTAGTTGGCAATTTTGGTTGTGCTTTAATTGAGTCACCAAATTGAAATACCAATTCGGCACCTACAAAAATTCTTCTTGCACATTTCTAATTTCGGCACAAGGGACATATTTCTTCAACAAACTGACAGAGTGGAAATGTTATATTGTAGAGGTCTGTGTCCCTTTTTTTCTTTCTCTCTCTCTCTCTTTCCCTTTGTGTGTGTCCCATGGCCAACTGCCAGTTTTCCCATTGCACAAAAATGCAATTGCAATTTTTGGTTTTCTCAGAGCGAAGAAGGAGATGAAAGTCAGTTTGAATCGAACTTTAACCTCTCGGCATAAATCAGTGAGGCTTTCTTTCTCTCTCTCTCTCTCACACTAATCAATCTTTTATTTACTAAATATAGAGTATATATATTTTTATGTATGTATGTGTAAGCACTTAAGACGGAAACCTTTTTTCAAGTATTTTTCATATGTTGCTTGGAAAATATGTTTACCAACTGATTGGCATATTATTTAGGCCTTAATAATGCCACTCAAAGTTCGATTCAATTCTATTGCCATGCCATCGCGGGACATGGGCGAAAGGATTATTATGGATTCTCGTTCGGGCCACTTAGAGACACATAAATACATACATAGATAGATATAAACACTTTTCGGTGATGGACAGTGGCAGCGGCAGTTGCCAATTTACAGGGGCCCACTCGTTCGGAATTGTACGGTTGTTTCTCGGTCAAATGGGATGGCAAATTAATCACAGTTTACCAATGATTGTTACCATGTATGTCCCCTTGCCGCCCTCTCATCGCTACTGACAGTGTGGGTTCATTGGCATGGCTTCGCTCACCTCACCTCAACGGCTCGACACACTGTGAACAAGCTCAAGAAGCTGATACTCGTTGAATTTCAAGTGCCCCCACAACAGAATAAAACAAGAGGACTGAGCTTTGTTTGCAATTGCCGAAGTATGAATACCCTTTCATAAATACTTAATCAGAATCATAATTTTGATCGCTAAATTTTAACTTTAATCCCATTAAAAACTAGAAAAAATAGTTTATTGAGTTTATTTATGTAAATTTCTTTATATATTTAAAGACTTCTTTTACATATTTCTATATATTATTATACATTTCAATATATTCTCATAGATTTCTATATACTCCCATAGATGTCCATATATTTCTATAGATTTCTATATACTCTCATAGTTTTCTATATATATTCCCATATATTTGGATATATTTCTATATAGTACCATAGATTTCTTTATAATACTATATATAATATAAATGGTCAGTGGGTTGTATTCTTCTATAAATATTTATTTCATATGATTTTATCTGATCACTCAAGAATATATATGTTAAAGGTTTTTCTTATACGCATTGCAAACTTCTTAACAAAATCTATATATCCTTTTTGCAAGGGTGTGGTAGAAAATGGGGAAAATCAAGTAGAGAACAAAACAGGAAATCAATTTGTATTCTATCTAGACGTACAAAGGTAAATCTAACGGGTGAGGGGGCGTTCCATATCTCAAAATGATGGGGAATGAAAGGAAAAAGTGACTTTCTAATTGTGGAAACCATAAATAGATTCAATGACAACGACGACAATTTATAATCAAATAAAGGTTCAGCAGGAGGTTAAAGGACCCTCACCCGAAAAAAACCAAGAAAAGAAAAGAAAAGAAAACCTGATATATGATAAGGAAATTGCATTTGTTGTGCGATTGTATGTGAGTGTGTGTGGGTGGGTTCGTGGGTGTGTGTGGTTTTTTGAGCTCTTCCAACGTCACTCACTTCTAATTCACATATATAAGTATATATATACTTATACAGTAAGTACTAAAAGCTAATGACTTTTCCATATTTTTCATTTCGTTTATGCAAAGTCAATGGCCCAGGGCAGAGAGTTAAGCGAGAAGCCAAGAAATAAAATAAAATCAAAAGCATAAAAAAAATGTAGCAACAACAATAAGAACAAAGCCCAGAAACCGCGCAAAAGTCATAAAACAAATTTTTGGGTTATGCCCTTGGTTCTCTGGAGAGAGAGAGAGAGAGAGAGAGACAGTGTGAAAGGATGGGGAGAGATCACATGAAATTGTTTAAGCTATTTAGCTGTTGTATCTACAAAAGTTCAACTTTTAAATCGCTTCCATAAAGGGTATTTCCGATGTTAGTCGCTATTTGCTATATGCACTTAAAAAGTTAAATCAAATTTTAGAATATTTCAAGTTAATTGAGATACAATTTCTGCTCCATGATGTCTTAATCAAATTAGAATCGATTGACAAACAATCTGAAATGGGTTAGAAGTTGTAATCAGCTTAAAACCAATACGAAAACCATCCAAAATATGTATATAAAGCTTGAAAAATCTTTTATCAAATTTCCAAAGGAGATTCTAATTGTTAAGTTCCGGCTTAAATCAAAATTCAAATTGCTTAAACCAATTAATTTGAACTAGTTTATAAGCCACATAGAGCAGGGCATCCATGAGTCTGCCAAGGTATCCCTAAGGATATGTTTCTCGGCTTTGTTTCTCGAACAAACATTTCGTGGTGATTGAGTGAGGTCTTGGATATGTGCGTAAATTGTTGCGGTAAAGTGTCAAACACCTCGAACACGGCGACGCCAAAAACAGCTGAGTGCCCTCCATCCAACCTCTTACCACAGTCAGTTAGTCAGGCAGTCAGTCAGTTAGTCAGTCAGTCACAGTCTTGTACAACTTGTAGGACTGGCTAAAAGATTAAAAAACCGCTCAAGTCTCGGAAACCAGAAAAGGCCAAGTGCTCGACGTGAAATGAATCAGGCGCAGACGCAATGTTTTTTGTTATCCGAATGCCAAAAAGGGGGCAGCTGGATAAAACGGATAGTATCAGAGCGGATAGAAACGAGCTGGGGGAACGCTCTGTTCTCTGTTCTCATGAAGGGCCACAATGAACAACACGACAATCCGATGTGGAAAATGTGGTAAAAAACCGAACACCAAAACGCCGAACAGCGAACACGAGTTTTCCACAGTCTTTCCGAATAAAACCAAAGGAATTTGTTTGTTTTGATTCAGTCGTTGCGGGTTTTTCTAAAAGCGAACTCAACTCTGATAATAGAACTGAAAAACTGAAATAATTGAAACTCTGAACTCTTAAACAATTCACAGACAAAAATTCGACGTAGTCAAACCAAAATCAAATTAAATTAAAACCGGCAAAACTCGAATCAAAATTGTTAAAAGAAACTTAAATTTTCTAAAAAGATTTTTCTTTAGTTTCCCGTTGGAATTTTCTTTTTTTTTTTTAGACAAAAACCGATTGGCATTAATAGAAAAAAGTGTTCCAAATTAAGTGCGTTTTGTGTGCGAATATCAATATTTTAACTGAACTCCAAAACAACAGGTAAATTTGAAGACCTTAAAAAGTTTCGATATGAAATGTTTGAAATTCTTTCAAAATGATGTGAAGTATTTTGAGAGTTTCTTAGAATCAGGTTTCCATTTGGCCTTCTTCTCGGAGTATTTGATCGGAAGTGTTGAGTGTAATTCACTTGCCTAATTGTGTGTTTTGTTTTGAGTTCGAAAAGATTTTCGAATACTTAAGCGTGTTTAAGTGAAGATGTTATGGATGGTGTTTTGAGCATAATTTGGGAATTGGGAACTTATAAAATGAAAGTGTTTGCTTTGTTTAAAAGGGTATTTTTGTTTTATTTTGAGAACTAAAGTTTCGATATGATCGCTTGGATTTAAAGTTTTCGGAATTATTCACCAGCAATTTGTGCAATTTGTTGAACTGAAGTTTCGATATGATCGCTTGGGCTTAAAATTTTCGGAATTTTCCATCAGCAATTTGTTTTCACTTAAATAAAGATTTCATCGGTGTTGCAAAAGTTAGCTACAAATTGCTGAAATAGTTCAAGTTATTAAAACACATAATCTGCATGTTGTTTAATATTTGTTTTCTTTTTAGTATATATATTCCATCTAGGTATGAAGGAAATTCTTGTTATTTTTTATTTTTGTTGTTTTTTGTGTGTTTGTTGTTTTTGGAAATCTTTGGCATTGTTTTTCCTTTAGACAACTTTTTGACGCAGATTTTTGCCCTTGGGGGCCTTTCAAGTAAGTCAACACAAAATAACAGGAACAGAAACAACAACAGCAACAAAATAAAATTCAAGTTAAAACTAAAATAACAAGTAAACAACTAAACAATAAAAAGAACTTTCAAATGGAAAAAAAACCCACACTTGTCTTGAATTTTCTTTTGACCATTGCAATGCATTGTTTGGAAGACAGAGAGAGAGAGAGAGATGAGAAAACTATTTGAAGTAAATTGTTTGTTGAATTACTTACAACTAATTGTAAGAGGAATTAAATTTTAATTGAGCAAAATTGTTTCGTTAAAGATGAGAGCTGCAATTCTAGACTATTAAATTAGTTCATGGGAAAATCAACGAAATGAAAATGCTTTCTGCAGTTAGTCAGACTCTTTTCCAATTAGTTAGAGCCGGAAAGTCTGATTAACTGATTTAATGGAAAAGTTTGAGATGTCTTGAAATTGTAGTTGCACAGTTTTTAAATTAAACTGAAATAAAAATAGAGCATCTAATTAATAAGTTTCCATGCCATTTGACTCTAAGGACTTTTAGGAATCCTTTGGTTTACCATTATTGCTTGCTTTCTTTTATAGTTATTCGTTGCCTTTCATTTTCAAATCACTCGCCAAGTTTAATTCATCATTTGTTTCTTTATCTCTCTCTCTTTCGTTTGATAGTAGCTTGAACTAATTAGTATTTAAAGCATGTAGCTTTAGGGTCTTCCTTTCTACTGCTCTATCACTGTTCAAATATCAATCCGTTTTTAATCCATTAACTGTTTGAACACTCCAAGTGTCTTCTCCTTCTCTTTTTGTGTGGCGTTTGCTTTTAATTTCTGTTAATCAACAGGTGAAAACACACACACAGAGAGAAAGAGAGAGAGAGAGAGAGAAATGATACCCGCTTTTATTACCTTGCTTCCTCTACTCTCCTCTCTCTTTCTCTCTTTATTCCCCATGCCAAACAAATCTTGTTGCTTTTAGGGATTTTATAAAAATTAATTGAAGAAGCCGAGGGAAAAAAAAATCTTGGTAAACCTTTCAGCGGCAAAAAAACTCGCAAAACCATGAAGAATCATTAGAAATCATGATTAGCAGAGGAAGCAGGAGCAGCCACAGGTGCCACATTAACAGGGTATAGTCCCAAAAGACAAGAAAAAACAAACTTGGCTACAAATTCCAAGTGACCGCAGAACTGGCCAAGCAACGGCATCGGCATCGGCAGCAGCAGGCAAAAGTTATGACTGTGAGGGGATTTCATCTTAATGTTTTTCTTTCAATAATTTGCGCATGAAACTCAAACCGAAAGCCAGACCCAAAGCGGAACAACAACACCAACAATGGTCCGGGCATTGAGGGGTCGAGGGTTGCCGGTGGCAGGTTGAGGGTCAGTTGAGCGCAAGGTCAGCGTCCAACAACCAAACACTAGCCAAAAAAATAAAGAAAAAACTGTGCTAAAGGGTTTTCCTCCTATTTATTTTTTTTTTTTTTTTTTTTGTTGACCACATTTTTATTTTTTTGTTGGCATTTTCTTTGTGCTTGTTGCATTTGCTTTCATTTTCTTTTTTTCTGGGATGGGGGGAAACTGTTGGCTGTAACTGTAATCCACCGAAATACCGTTATGTGTGGGTGTGCGTGTATAATGAAAATAATCTTTATGGATTCACAATGCCACATTTCGGTTGAATTGAATTTGTCCTCATTTCATCACTCTTCACCCTTCACCCTTCACCCTTCACCCTTTCCTCTTGCTAGAATCTCCGCCAGGATAATGGACGAGAATGCTCCATTACTCATGCCGCATATAAATCTGTGGTTGAATTTTCTAGCATTTTCATTTCGTTTGCAACTTTTGCATTTTGCCCCGCACATCTTCATTTGCCTAATCACTTTTGCACTTTACGCTTAAGTGCATTAACAATAATTTTAATAGGTTTTCCTCGACGCTTCTGTTCCTGTCACTATCTCTCTCTCTGTCTCTTTCTCTTTCTCTCGCTATCGGTAGTCCTTCTGTCCTGCTTCTCGTTCTTTTTCTCGAGTCCTGGGTGTGTGTGTGATAATTGCTTGTCACTTTGTCACTTGCAATCTGACTTTGATTTGGATTCGCAATGGCAAAGAAACTGGGAAAAATTATGATTATGAAAGGAAATAACTTACATAACACTGACCCACAAACCCGCAAGCCAAGAACTTTTTACAATTTAACCGATCAAACACATTTGCATAAATTATATATATAAATAAATGTACATACATACATATATAAAACAAAGATATATAGTATCCGATTACTTAAAGTTAAACAAAAGACATTTGGCCTTGAAGTAATGTGATATGCTTTCATTTTAGGGCTCACACACACACACACATACACACACACCGAAAAAGCAAAATGCAAAAATGAGAAAATGTTGTAATTTTAATGATTTTTCCTGGACAGAGGTTAGACGAAAGTTTTCCAAGTGTTGGAAGAGGCCGCCGCCCATGGGCTTAGTCAATATTTGGCATAACTCTAACGTTTGCTCTTAAACACACACACACACACACAGAAAGAAAGAGAGAGAGGAAGAGGGAAAGCAAGAAAAGGATAAAAGACATAGAGAGTGTGAGAGAGAGGGATATAGGAGAAAGACGATGCTATGCAAACGATGATGCGATGATTCTCTATGGCCAAAGATGAATTATGTTAAATCGACAACATATTGAATTTAGATTTAGTGTCGCCAAAAAAAAAAAAAGAAAAGGAAAAACACACAACCGAAACCCCAAAAACCGAAACCCAATGAAGAGAGAAGCGCGTGCTGGCGTGGGCGTGGACGTAGGCGTTGGAGGTCCTTGTAAAAGCAAATGTAAACAACAACGCCGAGCATAAGTTGAAGTTGCTCGGCTCACAGCGAATGGGAGTGGATGAGCAGCCTCCCTGCTGGGGGCACCCGGCCAAGTTCATTGACAGTAAGCAAAAAAAAAAAAAAAAAACCAAGAGTATTATAATAACAAAAGGCGATGAAATAAAAACTGAAACTACGCACAGGCATATTAATAAATATTCATTCAGCAACAGATTATCTGCAAATTTTATAAATTGTTCGATAATTTATCTAAAATCTATCATAAGTTCGTTCTTCATTAATTTTACTCTACAAATTTACTAAAAGTCAGCAAAGTGGCATCCTAGATCTCTTATAATGGAGAATCCTTTTCATCATTCTCCAGTACAATATCATCTTCCAATTTTCCCATTTAAATATCAAATAAGACATGAAACTTTGAAATCATTTCAACAGTCTCCACTTACTGCTCATACGAATGAAAATTGAATGAAATAATGACTAATTAAATGCTTCTTGCCAGAGCTCAGTTTTAAATTTGAAAGATTTTCATGTTTTCTTTCTCTCGAGAAGGCAAACAATGAGAACGATGTTGGTCGGGTCTCAAGAAGATGGAGATGGGCGGGAAGGCGATGGCAACTTGCCAGTCATCCTTTGGGTGGGTAGGTAGGAAGTATATGTGTACATATATGGATCTAGTCCAGACCCAAAGCAGGTCCTGCTTTTGTACTTGCGGTTGTTTTGCTGCCGCAACAAGTTTGGTTTGGTTTGGTTTGGTCTGGTCTGGCAGCAGCTGGCTCTTGGAGTCCTGGATGGGGATAGATGGAGCTAAAAGCTACGACCGTAAGCTTGCCCTTTTTCCTTCTTGATTTTTGTATCGTTTCGTGTGGCACTTTTTTTTTGAGTTATTCACATGAAATTTTAATTGCTTGGGTCCATGGAATATTTGATGAATGCCAGCAATTTAATTAATTATTGAAAGCAACAAATGAAACATTGTATTCAACAATCGGTATCATAATCATCCACATCGGTAACAAGAATAACATTTACATTACTTTACCTACTTATGCATATGTACCTAAATACATACATATATTATATATTTATATATACATTTATGTGAACAGAGATGACTCTGTTTAGCTGTGCTGTGTTTTGTTTTGTTTTGCATAATTAACACCTCATTAAACAATTATGCGCGTTAGGCCTTTCATTTTCGAATCGATATTTCATAATTTAGACAGTATTTGTTAAACAAATTAAGTGAAAAGGCAATTCAATTGCATTAACTAACTGACAGCTTCCAAAATCATCGCATTTTATTTTATTTCTTTAACGAAAATATAGCAAAACCACTTAATTGAGTTAATAATGAAATTGCATTATTATTAATCGCTTGGCAAAACGAAAAACTCATAAGATCTCATCCATTAGCTTCGTCCAGAGAGATCATATCATATTGGATCATAGTTAGTTATATCTTTTCTTGGTCCAGATAGAATAGTTTGAAGTGCGCAATGAAATATTGAAAAAATCTTTGTAAATAATCAAATTTATAAAATTAAGATTTATATAAATTGTTTGTATAACAGCAGGTTATATGGCTCTAATTGTTGATGCTGGCCTGATCCCATATGCATATAAAATGTGTATACTGTAATTAAATCGAAAAAACAATCAAATTAATTAATCGACATGTGAAGGGGATTTTTTTTGCCCCTTCTTTGCGCTTCGCTCTGGTGTTTCAATCAATATACTGATGTGTTTGGTTGTTTTTTTTTTTTTTTGATTTTAATCAATTTATTTTAATCAAATTTATTGATTATACGGCCAACTAAATGTGAACCAACATATCTCCACCTAGAGCTATATAGATATACACATATGCACTCATGTATGTATGTATGTATACTTACGTCAATATATATGCTCACCCGATCTCTTTGACGCCAGCACACACAGCACTCCATTGAAAAGGCCCAACCAACAGAAACAACAAAACAAAACGAAAAAAAATGCCAATGCCAAATCAAATATAATAAAGTGCTTGCTTTTGGGTTTTCCTACAATACCACACACACACACACACACACACACACTCTTAGCCCCGCCTATGCCAATCGAACCCAATTCAATCCTCACTTTTCTTCGCTTTCCCTCTCACTCTCTCTCTGTCACATTCACCATGGATTTTATCGAACAACTTTATCGAACAGCAGCCGCTGCCGCCATTTCGTCACCTAAAAATTGTCAATAATTTTTGGTGCTTTCTATTCTTTTTTTTCTTTTATTTATATTTTGTTGTCCCCCCACCCAGCAGTCTGATTATTACAATGTGGAAGGAGAACACATGTTTTTGTTTCCCCCATGTGGGGAATGCTGGGATCGGTGGGGTATCCTTTAAAATTTAATGCTGATTCATGTGTTTACCTCATCTAATAACCTGAATTGAAATTAATTGTCTTGCTAAACTACGAGAGTAACTCCAGGAGTTAAGTGTGCCATATTCCTTTACCTCTGAAATAAATTATGAATAAGAGTATATAATTTATTTAGTTTTGAACAAAGTTTGCCCATTTATCAATCAGATGTGACTTCCATTCAGGAAGTTTTTAAACTATGAATTCATATAAAATATATAGTCAATAGTATAATTCTTCACCTTCCAAGCTTTTCTTTTCATTCAGCTAAATACTTAACTCTTAGATATTAACTCATTGATATCTGTAGATACTTTTTTAGGTGATTTCTGATCACTCAGGTTGTTTGATCGTTTTGCCTAAACTCAGAAATATTAAATTACCGCACTAATTGGTAAGGGAAGCCGTCAAATATTTGTTCTGTCTTCATCAATGAACCTGGGGCAAAGGAATCCTTTGAAATTCTTCGTATTGTTTGCTCTTTGCAAACATTTTGGTGGCAACGCTCGCTTCAAAAGTGGCAACTAAATTTCAGTCTTTGCCTTTTGATGGCTTGTCAACGGTTTTGTGATTTATTGATACATATGAGTATATGCTTTGGCTGGTTGACTGTGATTTCTGTTGTTTTGTGTGATTTATGCTCTTTTCCCCCTCCATCCTCCCTGCTCCTACGCTGCTCTTGCAACTCTTCCTCTGCACAGTGTGTGTGTGTTTACTCATAAATTTCAATTTTGTGTTTATTGACAACAACAAAAACAACAACAATTCAATTGACAGCTGAGTTATTTTGTTGTCCTCAAGTTTCCTCTCGTCCCATCTCGTGTGGCATCTGTGTTTTGCTTGGTTGTGTCATGTTTTAACTTAAAGCCGCTTGAGAAAAACATAGTTTTTACTGCCAAAAGAGCTAAAGCTGTTAACATCAAGCATATCTAAGTAGTTGAGAAGAGATTTGCTGACTGTGTGAACTGACAACTAACCCAGCCTAACCCAGGCAGGCTCCCTTGCCGCCACTTCCTTCACTTTTTCACTTTCGCCACCAGTCACCAGTCACCAGGCACCAGTCACCGTTCACCAGCAACCAGCCACCGCTGAGGCCATCAAGTGTTGTCCTTTGCTTTAGTTTCAGTTTCTTCTTTATCTTTTTCTTATAATGTTTTTCGTTTCTGTTCTTAGCAACTTGGCACACATGACGTATGAGTAACATTTTGCAGCTCTCCACTCTACATAGACACTGAGCTATGGGTATGTTAGGCTTAAGTAAACCAGGGGCAAGTTAAGACCCAATAGTTTTTAGTAGATATGTACTAGATAGACTATGAAATTTCTTGCAACCACATGGCGTATGAGTAATATTTCTACTCTAAGCAAAATAGAGTTGTTTGTTTTGCGGTTTTCACCATTTCTTTATTTTCAGTTATCAACTATATCGCTTACTTTGGGATAGTAAATAGATATTTTGCACTTAAAGGATATTTTTTTGTATCTTAAGCTTAAAATGAACAATTTTGAGGGTAAATCAGAATGATCTGAGCAAAAATTTATAAGTAGTTACTTAAGTTGTTCTAATTATCTAACCAGATCATTCTGATTTACTCTCATAATATGTGTATAATATAAGTTTCGAGAAGTGTATGGTGATAGAGGGTATCTGCAAGTCGGTGGTGACTCCAAAGCATGTTCTTCTCTTCTTCTTTTGCTTTTTTGTTGCTACTGAAAGTTAACTTGGCTTACATGCTTTTTGTGGGCTAATGCTAGTTTAAGTGCATAACATCTGCGGGGACTGCCAACTTGTTTTATAAAAAGTTGCAAACCAGCTTCAAGAATATCGCATAAAAATTGCGAAAGAAATAATGACTGAATCTTTTACTATATTTCGGTTATGCCAAAGCGTAGATGACGAAAGTTGAACGCATTCTTGCGGTTATATGCCCTGGAAGTGCTGGAAATAAGAACTACAGTTATGATGGACACTAAACGAGAGATAGTATATTTAAGAAGATGGCAAGAAGTAGAGCAGAAAATAAGAGCTGCTCACACCTTGCCACTATTTATTTACTCCCATGTCCAAGCCCCTATTTTAGTCCCCCTTTTCGCTACTTTCGCCCTGTTAAACAGTTTTTGTTGTGCTGCTCATTAAAAAGTGCCACGGAGAGCTAGTAAAAGAGGTGAGAGATGAGATGGGATTTCTAGCTCAAGCTTTGATAAACATAAAGCTTTATATATAGTATATGTACTATACCTTATATAACTAGGCAACCAACTAAGTCTGAGTAAGTAAGGCGTGGCTTAGCGGTTTTTTCTTTCTTTATCCCCCGCAACCTGCACCCCCTATTGATTTTTAGAGGTGTCTACAGGGGGAAATTTGACTTTGTTAGTGTTGGTGCACTTTTAATTTGTTTTAATCAACTTGCCTCAAAGTTATTAATTTGCTCACAGAGCCAGAGTGAGTGAGCGGGCAAGTGAAAAACTTTTGGTCAAGTTGTTGTTGAAACAAAACTTGTCTCTGGCCTTCAGAGATTCAGAGTTCGTAGTTTATTTAATTCATGTGAGGCCTGAATCTAAGAATGCCTTAAGCGTGCAAATGGAAAATTTTCATAATTAAGTGAGGCAGAAAAAAACAAAAAACCGAATATACAAAGTTGTAAAAAGCCACAAAAGTAATAACAACAGTAAGCAATAGCAACAAAAGAGAAAACCTTTATTTACATTTTGTGGGTAGGGCATATAAACAGAAAAACAAACAAGCGAAAGAAAACCCACAAGCCAAACTAAAATAAAATGTTACCTAAGCAAACGAAATTAAATATGTATAAAAACTAACAACAAAATCAACCAGAATTCCGACCCCCTCCCACCCACACACACACTAACTAAGTTTTGGCCATGTTCAAGTTGTCCCAAATTGCAAGCAATTAACCATTAATTATCAATAGCAGTTGATAAAAAAAAGCGAACGTAATAATTTGCACTTAAGACGAAGAAACAATAAACGTATAAATGACAATATCAATTGCGAGGGCAATTCGAAATGTTACTGGAAAGAACGCAGTCTCATGTGGCTCATTCGCCTCAGTGTAAATACTCATTGGTAATCATTAAAGAATATGCCATAAAAATTGTCACTTTCTTCATCTTCATTTTGGTGATGCAGCACAATTAATTATTGAAAGGATAAAATTGTCGCATTATTGATTGATTGGTCAGATTCTACTTTATTTTTTGCTTGCCAACCAAGAGAAGTGGTCGTGGCTGCTCTTTTGCGTTTTCTTAATACATTTTAAATTTAAATTGAATTCATTCGAACTGACTGAATCATGTCATGAAGCGAATTCATTTGAGGAACAATAGTAGATCGATATTTCGTATAAAGTATGTATGTAAATTTTCTTGCGGTTTTCCTACAAACGTTTGGGCTTACCCTCGAGAAAGAGAGAGAGAGAAGAGACTTACTTGTCTCTGTTGTTGTTGTTTCTAATATAAGAATATCACATTGTAACAAGCGAACAGCAGCAGGCACATACACGCATATGCAAGAGCTTTGTCTCACACACACACAGAAGCAGTCAGACATACACACATACATACATATAGAAAGTCAGCTGCCTGAGACAGCCTTGACTGTGATTTGATTCTGTTTAAGAAACAGAGACAAATACAAAATGGGGACAAGGAGAGAGAGAGAGAGAGATGCCGTTACTGAATGTCAGCTTCAATTTAGCCAGAGCACTAGGCAGCTGTCCCTTCATTCTGCCTCACCCACTCTCCATTCTCCACTCTCCACTCTTCACTCTCACACATTGTCTGTCTGTGATTATTGTTGCTTTTATTGTAATTGAGCGACATTTGTTACGCAGGCAGACAGAAACTAACAGAGAGACAGACAAGCGAACGACTGTCAAGTTAGCATTCGAATCTGAATCCAAATCCGAATCCAAGTCAGAGGCTAATGTCACGTCACATCAAGTAAATTAAAAACAAAAACAAAAAAAAACACCAGAATACTTGTCTATTAATGCGCGTAACCCTATGAAATTGTTTTCGAAATGAGAGACGTCCCGTGACATATTGCATAGTTAATTTTTCAGATTAGTTTAGATTAAAAAGAATTCAGCCAGACATGAAGCATAGAATGAGAGAGACTCACAAACAATTATCCAAGAAAAGTTTAGTCTAGAACTTCTTAGTTCTTTGTAAGTTCTTTTAGTTTATTGATAGTTAATTCAATTGTGTGTACTTGTTGATTTGTCAAGGTGTGTTTGTTTGCCAGTGTTCCCACCTTGATTTCGGAAGATTTTCGCTTTGCTGCTCTTCAGTTTTCATTTCGTTAAGTATACGCAATGTGGCCATGATGCTGTCAGCGTATTCATAATTTATAGCACTTTTATAACATTTTTGCTGAACTTTTTGTTGTTGTTGTTGTTGTATTTTATTTTATTTTGTTTTGTTGTGTCCCGGCCATTGGCCATAAAAACAAAACAATATGAAAATTCTTTTGAAATATTATTATATTTTTTTATATTATATTGTTGTTGTATGTAGTTGTTGTTGTTGGTGTTGTTGTTCTGTTTTGTTTCTTTGTTGTTCAGAGATTGTTGGGACCTGAGATTTGCATTTGCCAGGGACGACTCTGACTAACTTTTCTTTATTCGCCACTCAAATTCAAGATTCTGGCATAAAAATTAATGAACTTCAAAAAAAAATTGAGTAGAGCTGGACGAGATGATAGGGACAGTGGAGTGCAAGGAGTTTGTGGCGGGGGGGAGTGAAACAAAATCACAGATGCTTGTCTTGTTGCTCTCACAGATGAGCTCGGGAATTACGCTAATACGAGTCCCACAATAAAATACTTACACTCAAGCATAAAGGAAGGAAAAAACCGGGAAATGGGAGAAGAAAAGTAGAAGACAACAACGACGATGAGGAAAATGCTCATGAAAAACAATTGAGAGGAAACATTCTTTTCCGAGAGAGGGCGATGTAAGGGAATGAAAGTGATTCCTGCAAGGCAAACCATGTGAAAAATGAAGCACATTTTGTGCAAGCGGCGAGAGTTAGAAATGGGAGTTTGCTAAATGTTGCATGCTTCTGCTTCTGCTGCTTCCACGGTCCCACACCTCTGCTCTCTGTTCTCTGTTCTCTGCTTGGTGCTTGCTGGGAGTGCAATTGCATCCTGCATCCTGCATCATCCAGTGCCAAGCCACTTAAGTGGCAACAAAAGGTCATTCAAGCTGATTGCGAGCACAAGATAAGAGATGGAAAGGACTTTAACCGAAAGCTTAAGGCAAGCGCTCAAAGGTATGCAATATATTTTGCGTTCACCCTAACGAGATGGCCAACTGATATTGAGTTAAACTTGCTAAGAAACTGCACCAATATATTGCCAATATACTTACATATGTATAATGAAACTTATCGAAATTGCCGAACATATGTCAATCAATTTTCAGTTCACTTTCCACTTTTGCCCTTTATCCCTTTTTCTGTTTTGGGGTTTCCTTTCCTTTTGCCTCCCGTCCTTTTGCTTCCTTCCATTGAAGCCAAAGCAAACTTTTTCCGGTGGCATATTTTAATGAGTTCTATAACCATAGATGTTGCCCCTTTTTTTTTGGTGTAGTTGTTTGTTTTAGCCGGCCCTACGGGTATTCTTGTTCATATTGTTGTTGCTATTATTGTTGTTATTGCTGATGGTGTCAGCACTTTTACGCTCTACTTGTTTTTCCCTCCTCCTTTTACAACTTCCCTTTTTCCATTCTGTGTGTTTTTTTTTTTTTGTATGAGGAAGGGGCGGGGAGGAGGGAAAATTTACATATTCCTTGAGCTAGACAATTTAGCTTGAATTGGTTCATACAATATATATATATATATATATAGTGTATAACACCAAAAGCCATTAAACAGACAAGGTCGCTAATGGGGCAAGCAACCAACAAAACGCCCAAAAGACACCGCCCATCCCGCCCCACTGCCGCCACAACCAAATTTGTTTTAGTCTTGTTAAACGAAATTGATTTGAAGTGGCCCGAAATTGTCATCAGAAATCAAAGTGAATCAAGATTGTCGGATATTCGATTCGTTGGCCAATTAATCATGTTCCATATGATCTTGGCTTAAATTTGTCATAATTTTTGCTAACTTGCAACTTCTCTTAAGCAAAAGAAGACAAATTTTAAATTTAATAATCTCTCTAATAAAATGCGCACTTTACTTTCAATTTACTTCAGTTAACCTCAAGAACTTTAGTCAAATGTTCGAAATATATTTATTGGTTATTTCTGTGGCAAAAAATGATTTATGGTTTTGTATGATGGAAATGCTTTTAAAATTCATTTGATTTTTGTTGTTTTGTTTTGTTGTGCACACATGGGCAATTGCAATTGTGGTTTTCCATTAACAAAGTAAATGTTATTATGTATGGGCATATGTGTTTTTTTGCTCTGCAGATGGGCGATGGGCGATGGGCGTGTCCTGCCATTGGCAAAGCAACTGCGGACTGCCACGCCCAACAACTTAATCAAAAGTGACGCAAAAATTGAAGGCAAAGGGCAAAGTAGAAGAAAAAAAAAAACCTTACCGAAACGAAACGAAAAGAAATGCCCAAGTGGCCATGACAGTTAACACCTTGGGGACCCCCATCACCTCCCCCCTCCCTGTCCTCTCTCTCTCTATCTCTCTGGCTCCCTATTGAGGCATCTCATTTATCAAGTGGCAAACAAACAAGAGCCCATTCCTATTATTATTGGGCATTATTGCGAAATAAACGATGGGCCCTATCAAGGGGAAAGGGGAGGATATACATATATTGAAAGAACAGAGAGAGTTAGAGAGGGGGGGGAGAAATGTGGTAGAGGGAACAGATACAAATTGCTCAATTCAAAAATATGTGTGTGCGGTTCTGTGTGTGTGTGTGTGCAATTTGGTAGCTGTCACATTTGCCACGCCCACCCTTCCTCCCTCTGTCCACCACCCATTCATTTAGTCATTCTGCGCACCTATTGGACATTTTAATGTATTGTACGAAAATAAAAGATGAATCAAATGTGACCAAAATCAAGTTTTACCCCCTCCCCACCCCCCACACACACACGCACACACACACACTACTCCTTGGTCCCTGCTTCTTCTATGCTTTAACAATATAGAAATATATATATATGTATTTGTATATATATCCTTTGTCCTGGACATCTAAACATCTAAATATGAATGAAACCAAATTGTTGTATGCTGCTTTTGTAGCACTTTTCGCATTAAGTTGCGACCCCTTGCTCTTTGCCCCAATCGACCTGGCTCCATTTTTGCATCAATTTGGGACGTTCCTTTTAACAAAAGGTCCAAAACGTTTACCTTTTTCTCTCCGCATGTGTGTGTGTGTGAGCAAAATATCTTAGATATTACGGTCAGACACTCTATTAGAGTTCTTAGCAAATTTGAGAATCATTCAATTACTATTCGAAATAATCCAAATGCAAACAGCTAAATGTACTCACATTTAGATCAATTATATGACAAACTGATTGTTTTTTTTTATAGTTTTACATTGTTTTGATTAGTTCCCCATCTAAGACAGTTTATTCTCTGCTTCAGGTTAAGAAAAGTCGTACTTCAAATCGTTACAACTGATGGATAGATCTCAAATAGAATATATAATCTCTATATACCAATAATTAATTTCCATTCTTACTTTATGTTCTCGCCATCATTGATATACCCCATTGGCTAAGGGTATTAAAAAAAAGAGAAAAAGAATGAAGAAACTGGTTTTGCGTTTTCTTGCTTCGTTTTTCTTTCCTTGGGTCATGCATATGCATATGCCTGTGTGTGTGTGTGCTTTAAGAACTGACCAAAGGAAGTATCACCACCCAAACCCAAACCTCCAGCCCCATCCCCATCCCCTCTTCCTATTTCATTCCATCCCCAGCTGAAAGTAGCCGCTGCTTCTTCTTCTGCTGCCTTTTTTTTGTATGTTTGATTTTATTTTATTTCATTTTATTTTTGCTCTGCTCGTTCAAGACTCGTTTAGACATCGTTTTGTCATTTTCTCTGTATGTGTCTGGGTGTGTGTGTGCAAGTGTGCGTGTGTGTGTGTCAAACCCTTTTCAAAAGGAACACAAAAAGAAGTCTGGAACCTAAATTTTCTGCTCGTTTTGCAGACGACGACGAAATAAAATTGTATTATTAACACATTTTAACACGGGGACGACAAGGCTGTGTATTGATGCTGGGACAAGCAGGGTGGGGGAATGGTATCGGGGGTCTCACAAAATGGCCAAAGTAATGTTTGGTCAAACGTGGCTAATATGGGTCAGCCGAGAATCCTGCGAGGAATCCTTTCATACAAATTTGTTTACTTGTGACAGGCATCAAATCAAATTTGAATCTCCCCTTTGCATTCCCCCCCGCCTCCAGCCCCTTTAACCGACCTCTCTCTATCCCTCTCTCTCTCTTTGACTGTCCTTAACTTTTGCTCTGTGAAATGAATTGAAATGTTACTTGAAGTTGAAATTGAAATTTCACAAAAATTAGTCAACAATTCTGACTGTTGCAACTTGGAATAGTTCGATCAACACTTTCCATTTGACAGATAGAGAAGTGACGGACGACGAACGACGGACGACGGACTGAGAGATGAATGATGGGCTATTGGATAGAGTGGACAAGGGACACAGATAGGCGGATAGGCGGATAGGCGGATAGGAACAAACATGTCAGTGTCAGTGTCAGTTCCAGAGTCAGTGTCAAAGACAGAGAAATTCCTTTTGCTTCATTTCGCTTCGCTTCGTTGCACTGGCTTTTTGGCTACAACCGACGACCCGAAGGGCACAACAATAGGGGCGTGGCAGCAGCAAACAAGACAAGTTTTTCGTTCACTTTGAATTTCGTTCATGTTTGTTTTGTTTCTTTTTTGTTTTTTTGTTTTTTTTGTTGCATGTTCTCACCCATTGACCCTAATTTCGTTTACAGAATTTATGGCCATTTAAGCGGCGAGTAGCCCCTCTTTCTATAATGGGCGTAAAGGGGTTGGGCATGCCACTTGTGGCAATTAGCAGTGGCAAACAAATAAGAAAATTCCCATTTTATTTTTGCACACAATTTTTAAGTAACTTCCGAAGTAAAAGACATTAGTCATTCGGGTCGGCATTATGCAAAAATCTAAGATTTCAGACCCCCTAAATAATTATATTTCTATGTGTGTGTGGGTGTGTGTGTATATAGTTTTGGCAGGGTTTATGGTTTATTTTAGATATCAATTAGAAATGTTGGCTCTTATCAGTTGACATACAGGCGCAGGACTAGAGGCCCAGGAGCAGGTCCATGATATATGGACCTATAGCTAAGAGCCACAATGTATGTCCAACTAATTGCCATGGACCTTCCCTCCTTGGACCACCATCTCCTTAATGTTCCTACATGCATACTTAATGTTGAAACCAAATTGGGGACTTAAGTGATGAATGTGGCAATTGCAATCAGGAGCGGTTCAGCAGCTACCGCAGGATAGAACAGAGAAATCATATAAATTTCAAGAGACTTAACATCAAAGTAAATAAAACCAATTACTAAGTGTAGATCTCATTTTCATTCTTTCGATATTTAGTTGGATGTGGGCCCATGCCTTTGATTATTCTCAACCGTCCCTGTATGACGAAGTCAGTTAAATTCAATTTGCTTGCTTTGCATTCCGTGGCGACATTTTCACTAGACCAAATTCAATTGCATTCAAATAGGAATCAGAAGAAGTATATATATATATATCTATATAAGGGCCAGAGTAAGACAAGAAAATGGAGTGAAAATAGAAGAAGATTAACTAAATTTTCATTGGTGTTTGTTGCAGTGATTCTTTCTCTCACACTCTCACTCCATCTTTCTCTTTCTATCTGACTCTCTCTCTCTCTCTCCGTTTCTATTTCTGTTTGTTGTTGCTGCTATTGCTGGTCAATCGTAAATCTTGAGCTTGTATCTTGATTGGCATTTTGAATGCCACTTTGCTTGTCTTCTTCAAGCTATTCAAAGCAAACTGATGAGGGGCTAAGATGAAGGGAGGCCATGTGCCATTGCCATACTAGCAGAACCAGTAGAGAGTGGAGAAAGGGGGAGGAGTAGGAGGGTGGCTAGGGCACGAGGACCATTCTGGACAATGAACGAACGAACGGCATGACCTTCTTCTTCTGCTTTCTGCTTTCTACTTGATGATAATATTCCAAGAGTTGTTCTTGCTGGCTGATGAGAGTCCCGTTTTTCGATTTTAAAATGCGTTAACAAACAAGTGACAACAACAACAACAACAACAATAGCAACAGCAACAAATTGATGTTTAACACGCGCCAGTCTGGCCAAAAGATTTTCGACCTAGCCAAAAACCACCACAAACAACAACAACAACAATAATAAGATGTATAACATATTTTTTGACTCGCTCTTGACTCTTGATTTTAATGGCAAAATTTTGTGTTGGTCGACAGAGAGTTGAGTTTAGTTGAGTTGAGTTGAGATAGAAAAGGATTGCACTGGGACTGCTGGGCGGGAGGGGGAAGCGTGTATTCAATTAGTCATAAAGGGCCAGAGATACTGTACTGCATCAGTTTTACGAGTAGAAGTCACAGTCCCATCACGAACATGTTTTTCTCTCAAGTAACTGCAATAAAATCTTCTTACCAACAATAAGAAAGTAACGACCCTTATCCATATATGAAGTACTAGTAGTTTCTTACCACATCATAAGTCATCACTTCACTTTACTTTTGCCCCCACCAATGCAGTGTACAATGTGTCCAAACATTAAAAATACAATATGTGAAAAGGAAAGTCATTAAAATGCTTTACTTAATCTTACTGGCAGTAAACCAAATGCTACAAAATGAGTGCTTTTGAGTACTATTATTTATTCGTTTTAAAAAACGAAAGATTAAACGAGAAACAAGATGAATAATAAGGGATAACCCTTTAACCCATAAAGAAATTGTCTTCTATGGACAACAAAGCTTCTGATATTTTGCCAAATTGGCCAATCGTTTATTTTAATATAGCATATTTGCATATAAACCCACCTCCCCCCTTCCCTCCACCAGGCTAAAACATATTGAAACAGAAATGTTGGAAATTTTGATGAACTGGCAATCAGTTGTGACTACGCCCAAACTTCCTTCCTTCCTTCCTTTTACTCCGTCATTTCTCTCTGGCTCCTGCTGCCGTTTTGTGTGTGTGTGTGCGCTATTTACCTAACAAAAGTTTAGAACAATTATCACAGTTTTGCCACAAAAGCCGGTAGTCTAAGAGAAAGGAGTGAAAGGAGCGAAAGGATGATGAGTTTGATGTTTTTGAGGCTGATGAATTTGTGCCCAGAACGTGCGGATGAAATGAGAGTTTGGGTGAGGGGCAGGAAGATATCGGATGAAGATGGAGGAGAGGAGAGAAGAGAAGGATGTGAAATGACTAACTAACAACTATTAACTTTTTAATGCAAAACTTTTTCATGTGTTTCATGTGTAAATTTGGTGGGGACCGGAAAACAATGGCCAAGCAATGGAAATTATCTACAATAGTTGTGAAAGGGAAATGAGAAGAGAGGAAAGAGAGAGAGAGAGAGAGAGAGAGAAGGTGGGGAGCAGGGGATTGGTGTTGGATTCCCCCCTGAGTTGCCTATGATTTATAGCAGTAATTAAAATCTATGTGTGCTGTGTGTGTGTGTGTGTGTGTGTGTGTGTGTTGTGGGTATGGGAGGGTTTTCTCAAAATAAGCCGTTAAGACTTCTGTCAAAACGCATAAAAGACACATCAGAAACCATGTAAGGAGTAACTGAAGAAGGCAAAACGAGAAGGATGGGTTTAGGATAACAGATTTCGGACGGGGAATGAGGGAAGAGGGCAGAGCTTAAAGCGGCAGCAGCCCAAGAAATCCTTTTATGCCGGAATTTAATTAAGGCAAATCTCACTAAACACACAACGACCAAGCGACCGAGCGACCGACAACCACTGAAACTGAACCACTGGGTCCAACCACATGGGAACGAAAGAGACTGCACGAGCAAGTGCTAAAATGAGGGAAGCGAAAACGAGAGAGCGAGAGGGTGAGAGACAAGGTCCTATGCAATATTGCCATTGTTATTGTTTTTGGCCTTTGGACAAACATTGGTTCATCTCCATCTCGAGCTGTCCCCCGAAATCCTGCGGCGCTCCCTTTTCCGACAAACAATTGCCCCATGCTCGACTCTTGCTCTCGCACCCGCTTCCCCATTCCATTCCATTCCCAATTCCCCCATATGTTTTTTGGCTTGGTCAAGGGGAATTGCCCATCCCTTTTTTTTTTTTTTGGACGACGCTATCTTTGGCATACAGCAGCAGCCTGCATATTTGTTGGCAACAACAAAAAAAAAAAAAGAATAACACACACATACAAAAACATGGACAACAACAAGAGCAATCAGTAAGTTGAGCCAAATGTCGACCACTTTGTTACCCATTCCAATGCTTTTACACGAATGAAGAATGACCCAAATACACTTAGAAGCGGGCTTCCCGATGGGATGGGGGAGATAGCTTCTAAGGAGTTAATCCTCTTGGGTTTGTGAAAGATTTAAGTGCTAATATTATTCTTAGCATACTTTTGGGGGCCGCCAGATAGTTTATCATATTCAAAGCGGCTAAAGTAGTTTTCCGATGATCTATCACCCCAAGAAGATGGACAGGTAATTTGAATTGATTTTTATGTTGAAGAACTTCCCCTATTTCATACCTTTAATGGCAAGAAAACTTGCAACTAGAAGAACTAGTTCTTCGGTAGGTAAGCTTCAGTCCTCTTTCCTCTTATGTCACTCTAATCGACTCTGTCAAATTTGATTGACCCAGATGTGTCATGGCTCCAATACACCCAACTCAAGGCAGCCCCCAAAAAAAAAGAAAAAAAGAAAAAATTATAGGTATGTGCGTTAATAAACGAATGAAGAAACGGAAACACGGGGCAACGTAAAAAAAAACACTCACACATAAAACAGAACAGTCGACAAGGTCCTTCCACACGGCTCATGTAAGGCGCTCAGACAATGAACCGCTGCTGGTTGGAACCGATTTTCCAGTTAACAGCAACAACTTTTATATACCAAACCAACACACACACACACACATACACACGAGCAGAAAAACGTTGAAAGCCCAACCAAAAAAAAAAAAAGTCACATAAAAAATATTTGCGGTCCATGTATAATATAACTCAATAGAGAATATGACCAAGATAGCAGTGGACAAAGAGCCACTGAGACAGAGACAGAGACAGAGAGAGAGAGAGAGAGAGAGAGAGAGTGAGAAATCCGTGCATATAATCGCCAATAAATTGCTTCAAATTGACTATTTTACTGCCTTTTGATATACTCGCCATAACTCTCAAGGCACTACCAAACTACCAAATGAGTTTTGGACTTTCTATAGTAGACGAACGAAAGTAGCAGCAAAATGAAATTTAAAAATAGAATGCAATTTTTTTTTTATGATGACAATATAAAATGGGAAATGATAAAATTTTAGATGCAAACCAAATAAATTCAAGTTGCAAGCAAAGTATTTTAACGACCATTTTAACTCCACGACAAAAAGTCTAGAGAGCATTTTAAAAGCCACAAACTTCTAAGGCAATGTCGACCGATCATCTTAAAAAACTTTGACTATTAATATTTGCAATGCGCAACTTTTCCATCAAGACAGGCTAATAAAGGAAAGTCCTTTTCCTTTTCAAAGACAATAACTTTCAACTGCAATGCACACACACACACACACACCCACAAACACACAGAGACACGTGTATGTAAGTAGTTACACATGAATATGAAAATTGTATTTTTATAGTTGCATACTTTTTGGGGGACATCGTGAGGAATATGCTGAAATTTTAAGGGAAATTACTAATTGATATCAATTTCCATTTCTAACAAGAAAAACACACACAAAAACTCAAAAAGGCCCAAACGAAATGCTAATTGCTATGATGTTCATTTTAGATTATATCTGGAAATGGGGAAAGTATTCATAAATATTCGCTCATCCTTTTTTTTTGTTGATGAAAGGATTAAAAATCAAAAGAGAAGGGAAGGGAAAAGAAGAAAAGTGTTAATGAAAGCCTAATTGATGTCCATTTGAAAGAAATGATTTAAGAAGAGGGGCCTGGGGGGTTGTCTATCCTACCCACTTTACCCAGGCTATTCAACGTGTGTCAAGACAAAGACAACAATAATAAAAACAGCAGCAAAATGGCATTTCTATAGAAATTAACAGTTCATGGACCTACGAAGAACAGCAGCGGCATGTAATTATGCCCACTTGGCTGGAGGCGATGGCATCGATGGCAATGGCGACGCTTCAATGAAGTGGAATATTTGTGTGTGTGTGTGTGTGTGTGTGGGCAACGAAAAATTGTCACGACTGCGAATGGCAGTGGCAAAAGTTGATGGAGAAACCAAAAGTCAACGTGCGACGGACGACCTCAGGCTAGGAAGAAGAATCACGACCAGGACCCAACACTATTCATGGGAGGGAGAGGGAGAAACATGACAACACTGAGAGGAGCATCAGCTGACCAGCTGAGCATCTGTACAAACTGCCAAATGTCGTAATTGATTCACTTCGATTGATTTTTGGCTGCCTCTGCCCTTTGCCCTTTTCCCCGCTTCGGGTTCTTGGTTCTGGTTCTGGTTCTTCTTTGCCACGTACTTGATATGTGCCTGCGACTAATGCTCATTATGAGGCATCAAACTAGTTAAGTCAACGACGCCCTGTGTCCTTGAATCTCAATCTGAATCTGAATTTGAGTGCCAGCCAGTTTTTGAGATTTGGCAAAATTCGACGAGTGAGAAGATCATAAAATTATTTCCTTATTCACTTGAAGGCAGCATAAACCAAGGCTGAAAATACTCTGATTTTTCGCAAAACTATTAAACTGATGCAAATAATAAATTTAACTAATTTAACATTCTGTACTTTCTTTTCAGATCGATTGTCAAGGACCTAAAAGTAAATTGGTATGTATACGAAACGATTTGGGCTTTAATTATGCTTTCTTCCATAACGATTATAAGGGTATGAAAACTTTGTCATAATCCAAAGTTAGTTTTGGGTCTTTTGCGGGGGATGGGATAAAAGGGAGGTTAGAAGGGAGGTTAGAAGGGAGGATGGAACGTCTTTGGTTTCAAGTTCATATTTATCTGACCACTGGGAGCTGTTTACCCGAGACTTAAGTGATTTCGTACGCCATAAGAAACGACAATTTGCCCATTTTGCAGAACAAGAAAAAAAGAAGTGAAATCTCCTTCTTCTCCTTGGCAGCAAAACTTTATGTTCCCCATTTCCATTTCTTTAGCCATATTTCTTCTCCTCACTCCCTCTAAAAGATTATCATTATTATTATTACTATTATTATTATTATTATTACTACGATTATTATCATCTTGTGCATTCTTTGAATTAAATGCTTCTACTGCTGCTGCTGCTGGTCAGGTATTTAGAAGTATTTATGAAGCATTTTGCGAACCTTCTGACATCTTTTTTCATGTTTACTTTTGACTTAATTAGAACGTCTTTTACAACACGTGACCTATGACCCCAAAACTCTCGCTCACATTCTCACACTCTCTATATCTATCTGTCTCTATCTTTGCCTTTTCGTCTACAGATGTTCCTTCATCTGCTGAACTGTAACAAGAATATAAATAAAGCAAAATTGAGTTCTCGACTGTGAAATGTATTTTAACAACAGCCAAAAACCACGTTCGCCCTTTCACTAGGAAGATCGACTATAGAATACCCTGTATCAAGAGTTTTCTTCCTGATTCTTTCTGTCAAAATCATTTTTCTGCATATTTTCTTGATTCCTGCTCTTGGTCTTATATACCCTCTTTCGATTTTTCATGGTACAGGGTAGCATAGAAAGACCATTGAAAAGAATTTTGTTTTTTTTTTTTTTTTTTTGGATGGGAATTATTTAAATCTTATTCAGGGAAATATAATTGAATTATATGTAAGTGAAAGAACCATCAAAGAAGCTTGCCCATAAAAAAACATAGGTAAATCAATGAGAATGTCGACGAGGACGAGGACGAGCAGGATGATGATGACGGTGAAGATGATGAAAAAGCCGACTTAAAATAAGAACGAGAATTGCCAAAAAAAAAAACTCGCCAAATTATATGGCTAAGCTTTCACTCCTCCACCTCGGCCCGCCCTTTCCTAGTAGCACATTCAATAAGCATTTCCATTTTCCATTCTTGATGGCGCCAGTTGGCCATTTAAATGACAACAGACAGACACAGAGAGGGAGAGAGAGGGAGTGAGAGGAAGTGAGAGGGAGGGATTGAGAGTTTGAGACAGAGACATGGCATAATTAAATACAATTGGCATAAAAACTTTAAGCTTTTGTCTATGGCTCCCTACCCATCTGCGCCGTTCCCCTACCGCCCCACAAGTCAATCAAAAGTTGGCCAACAATAACAAAAGAAAAGCCTGAAAGAAATGAATAGAAACAAAAAGAAAGCAACCAGCAGGAGGAGCCGCAGCAGCAGCATCAGCAGCAGCATCAGCATCGGCATCATCATCGGTGCCAAGAAGTAAGACTAATTGGTAGCAGCAAAAACATAAACGCGCCAAGCATAAACTAATTAGTTGACTTTCGTTCAGGGCATATATCTCTAGCTAGATCGTAAATCGTTTAGCACTTTACTACCAGACACCCAGAACCCCCCCCCAGATCCCCCCTAGATCCCCCCGGATTCCCAGCTTCCCTTTTCGACTACTGGAATGGACTGGTGTGTAGAGGTTCTCTCTCTCTCTCTCTCTTTTATATGTTCTTACTTGGTCGCCATCATTTTGTTTACATTTACAGCTTAATTCAAATTCAGTTTGAAAGTTGATTTACTATCGTTAATCGCTAATGACGCAATTCTCCCGATTTCAAAACCAATTCCCAAAACATTGTTCAGTGAAGTCAAAGAAAAAAAAAACCGTTGCAAAAACCAAATGCCAAAGATTAATTGGAAACATGTCAAATGTCAAATTGAAGCAAGAAAACAACTTTGATATCCAGCATATATCGATATATCAACTAATCAAAAAAGTTTCTCGATAATTCTTTTCGATTTCTGAACAACGAAGATTGTGATAAATGATCTTCGAAAGAAATTTAATAGAATTGGGATTGGGAGAAATTTAAAAGTTGTATTTAACTTATCGTGTTCATCATAGTGTAAACTTGGCATCATCTAACTGAGTATTGTGAAAACAAATTGTTCAATTTGCACATTGATACCCTGTAGCTGAGAACATAACAGAGATGAACGACTACGCGAGTGAAAATTGTATAAAATATTAATTTATCTATCGAAATGGCTCAAAGTTTAGGCATTCCTCTAGTTTTCGATTGCAGGGCATCTTGTGGTCGACTCCATTCGATCAAATCTATGGAATTTTCACTGTTTTCTGTTATTGTTGATGTTGATGTTGTGGTTCTTTGTTTGTTCTATAAATATTTTCCACTTGTTTGTTTTTTCTTTTGGCGGTTGACGTTTTTCCTATGCCATCAACCCTTTCTGCCCCTCCGCCCCCACCCCAACTCACAACCCCAATCAAGCGCCAGAGGAACTATTCAATTTTTAATGTTAACATCCTTTTGCCAGGTTTTCCAATTACATTTACCCCGAGCTCCCTTTCATTTTTTTAACAATTTGGCAGAGAAGTTTGGTTTGGGGGGATAGGTTAGTGGGCTTAAAGCCATTTTACTCGCAATATTTGTGGTCAATTTTAATTCGTTTTAATTTGCGGTGGTGTCAATTAAATTTTTGCATTTCAGCCAACTGGAAACAGCAAAAAAAACGACAATGGCACATAAACTCTGACCTTCGAACCATAACTTGTCATGCCAACTAAAAATATTTACCTCAACGATTTTTGGCAGCCAAGCCAAGCAGCGAGTTTCCACTAAATTACATTTGATCCTAAACTGGCCCTCTCCATGGTTCTCCCAACATTTACTTTAGAATTAGAACTTGGGATATAAAGATCGATGTGGTCCATAAATGAATTCTACTTAATCCCAATCGTTTTCCTTATGTTTATTATAAATAGCTAAATTAGAAAATATGTAATGGATATTTCAGTTTGTTCTTTAAAATCAAATGAAACGAAGTCAAATAGAAGGAAGTTAGAGAGCTGGATTTAGAGCAGGGTGAACAAACTATTAAGTCAACAAGGCTTATCTAACAAACAAAACCATGAACTGGCATAAACCAGAGAAACTTTTTTCGGTGATGCCACTTTTAGTTGCGGGATTAGTTGCATGTTTTTGCATTGTTAAAGCGAGTGAGCATAAGCCTATAGATTAGTCGGCACTATGGAAAAGCGACAACGGATCAAACGTGAGAGTACAGTCAGTCGGTGTATTTATAAACAATTTCAAATAACAATGAAGCAAGTAGGTCGTTAGTCCGACTTGGATATACCATGCACCAAGTGAAAAAACTAATTGAAGTTTATTTATGTTAATTTCTTTATATATTTAAAGACTAATTCTAGACATTTCTATATATTTAAATTAACTCATTGACAAAATGTTAAGATATAATTCACATGAGTTGATGTTAGAGCGCAATAAATTGGCTTGGAACTCCCATTTGTCCTTCAGCCTTGTCCTTAATGGGACAAATAAGATGATGGGCTAGATGGATTTCTTGTGGTCTTGGAACTTAATTGTCTTTTCCCCGGAACAAGTAGAAAATGTTAAAAAGTCAGCGGGTAGTGGTAGCGCGGGGGGGAGGTCTCATGTTCATTGACCGAGAGAGCCAAAGATGGAGATGAGACGACTTCTTTCTTTGTCCTTTGTCTTTGGCTTAAGTAATTTTCCATTTCCCATTTTCCATTTACTTTGCCGATTCCTGCGCCTTCTTCTTGTTCTTCTTCGTTACTTTCCTCTCCTGCAATGTCTGAATTTTTTAATGTTTCTTTTTTGTTTTTTTTGCTCGTGTTTTTTTTTGCGTCTGTTTGTTTTTTTTTTTCGGGGTTTGCGGTGCAATGAATAAATTTCATGGATGCATAAAGGATGGGGACGGGTGGGTGAGTGGGCGAGGGGGCGGGAGTGTTGCTCTGACAATGCAATAGTGGGAGCATAGGGTGATCTGAGCCCAGTCACATAATTAATTCCCCAAAATAATAAATGAAAATGAAGAAAATTTACTTGCGGATGCGGCCCCGAGGGGAATCTAATGTGAGGCTCATTTTCATTCCGTTTCGCCACCGCCCCCTCCAACCCACTACCCATTTAAAGAGAGAGAGAGAGAGAGAGAGAGAACAACAATGGTTCACAACAAGGAAGAAAAATACAGCGGGGGCGCAGAGGGGAGTCACATTTGGAATTGCAGTTTTTCCTTATTTTTTTTTTTTGTTTTTTGTTTTGTTGTTGGACAAATTTTACGCCAACTTGACGACTTAATCATTTGTAATCGTTTAACGGCTGCATAGAGGCAAGCCTCCTTCTCTAGCACCAACTTCTACCCCCCCTTCCCCTTCTGCCACAACACTCTAACATTTAACGCGGCGTCTCGATGAGCATACGAAATGAGCCTCCAAGTGGGGGCCCAAACAACGAGAGGCAAAATGACAGAGAGAAACTTCCCAGACATGTCGAATTAGTAGTTCACATACGCCCCCCGTCCACCGCCCCCCCCCCACCCTCTTGCCCACGATATCAATGCCTTTATTTTGTTATTGTTGTGTTTTGCTTCTTTTTTTTTGTTTTTAGCATAGATCCATAGACTTGGATTCATTCGCTTGAAGCGTTTAGAGTTTTAGTGGCAAACTTTTTCGATTTGGGAATTAAAATAAAAACGCCAACAGCAACTGCCCCTTGGCTAAGGCCTTGCTACCAGGGCCAAAAGGAAAGTTCCAGAGAGAGAGAGAGAGGAAGGTTGGTTGGTTGGTGGGTGGGTGGAGTGGGTGGAGTGAGGTGGGTTTGGGTTTTAGAAGTTGGTTTTGCTTTCGCCACGCATCGCAGCTTTTTGGCTTTGACTTTAATGGGCTAAAATGCCAGCAGCGTAACCTCCTGCCCTACGATTCCCGATTTCCCTCCTCTCACCCACACACACACACACACACACACACACACACACACACACACACACATACACAGATAAGTGATAAGCCGCCAAACAAATTGGCCTTCCATTTGGCTAGAAGCCACCTTCAAGCCTATTGCGTGTCTGGTGGAAATAAAAAGGATTACCTTGTCCATGTCTATGTCTATATAACAATCGAATCGAATCGAATCGAATGGAATCTATTACAATATTCTCGCCCTCTCTTATATACATACATATATGTATAAGCAGAAGTAAGTGAGTTTGTCTAGACATTAGCTTGATGGCCAATTGAATTCGATTTAGCCAAACGGCGAAGCACCGACCAAATGAGCTGAAAAAAAAAACAACTCGCTTAGATGAGATAATAAAATGAGCAAAGCATAGAAGATGTGATCACTGGACACTGTGCACAGAGTTGCCATCTCTCTGTGACTAGCCGTGAAAGTGTGGCAACACACTAAAGTGGGAGAAAAGTATTAATCTGCAATTTGAATGTCTTTGATAACAGTTTATATATTGAATATTAGTCTCCAAGCTGTTTATATGAATAAATATGATGGATATGATATGATTTATGATGGATTTCAAATTGATCTTACACTTAATTGAAGCACTTGCATGCTTTCTTTTCTTCTCTTTAAAGACTTTTGTACAATTTAACAACATTTTTACAATTTATGTACATCTACATATGTGTGTGTGTGTGTGTGTGTATGTGTGTGTGTGTGAGTGTAGCTGGCCTCGTATCTATTTACCTTGATTCCGTTTTGTAAAATGTAAAACGGAAATGAAGTTTACACAGAATGTTAATTTGGCTCGGCAAAATGGTAAGCCACAATCATTCGTTAAGGCAAAAGGCAAGTTCAACCAACTTTGTTGGCCAAGACTATATCTATATACATATGTCTGTACATGTGCAAACATATACTATATTTAAGAGTGTATATGTGTGTGTGTGTGTGTGTGGGTGTTCGTGGGGTGGCTTTATTGCATTTCAGTTTGGTTTATATTTATATTTTTAATGACCCGCGCGCATTTACATGGCAAAGCTTGGAGCTTGGAGCTCTGTGCTCAGTCAACGTTAAGCATTACCTTTACCGTTACTGTTACCGTTACCGTTACCAGTTACCAGCTACAGTTACCATTAGGCTTACCATTACCCACTGAATAATATGCAAATGGCCATTGACAGAGGGGCCAGACAAAGGGCTAGACAGACACTTTGCACAGTGGGCTGGCTACTTAACTCCCACGTTCAAACCGCAAAATGAATAAAATTATCCTTATGCATAGCAACACTATATCCTACATATATATAGTAGACACATTTCTGATTTTCATATTATTCCAATTGAAAGTAAGAGAATTATTATTATTTGCCAGGCGGGAGAGCATTCAAAATTCTAGCAAAATGAAATAATCAGACACGACTGTACTTTATGTTTATGAAGTGTTTAAATGAATCGTTTATCAAGAAACTCTCTCACTCTCTCTTGGTCTAAATCCGTGTTGGTCCTTTGTTAGGCGAAAGATCTTTGTGTGTGTTCATATGAATCCTTTGTCCTCCTCTATACCTATTAATGGGAATGCCATTCTGTTTCTTACAAAGTCGAGGACTGATGATGACGAATTGAAAGGCCAACGAAAATGTCCTTGATGACTGGCATTCACACACACACACACACACACACACACACACACATATCTAATACAGATGAGGAACTCGGAACTTTAAGTAGAAGGCAGAGGCATTTTAATGGCAGTTTTAGTTTCACTAATCGCTTTATGATGATGACACACAAACACATACTTATGCAATACTATATATAGCATATATATCTGTACAGGTATATATATGTATATATATACCATTTAGATGAGTGTGCGTGTGGCTGTGGCTCTGCTTGAATATGAAGCAGGTGGAAAATCTTCCATTAGATGCTGCTTTATAAGTTACAAAATGCCAGCTGCCTCATGGAAACTAGTTCAAGTTTTGTATACCCTACCCAATGCGAAAAAACGGGCATATTGCCATCAATATCAATAGAAATTCGATTCTTAGTTCGTTGATTTACCCCACTATGTAGACATAAAAGATTTCTCGTTAGGATAAACGAACATAACTTGAGATGGGGTATTTAAAATTCGACTTCAACCCACAGAAGTCCATTTTTTTTTTCGTATGCTCGCAACGTTGACTGCAAATGGATAAGGCAAACAAGCAAAGTGGCTAATGGAGTTTAGTTGGAGTGTTTTTTTTTTTTTTTTTATGGGATGGCGTGGGGTAAACAGATCTGAATTAGGGAAAGAGTAGCTCCTGTCATTCAGACCCATAAGATGCGTTTTAGCCCTTAAATGGTGAGTGGTAATTGCAGCATTTTTGCACATTTCTGTCAAGTTAGACCTCTGACTTTGCCAAAAAAAAAAAAAAATCCTCTAAATATCCGTTTGGCTACAGTCCTTGGGGATAGCTTATAGATTTTTTGCGGTTCCCGTGGTCTATTCCAAGGTGAATATATTGATGTTCTTTTTGCTGGCATTGATTGACGCTTTGATTCGATTTTCAGTTTGATTGGCAGCAAGTTGATTATTTTCATTTCGCGGAAATTGCATGCAAAATAAAGTTCCAATTTGACTTTTTCCTTTTAGTGGTATAATCAAATTGAACTTTGAACTTTTCGCTGGCCCTGGCACATCTTTTTTCACAACAGCCAGAAGCCAACTTAAAACACATTAGACCATCCTTGATGCATAATTTCAGAAGGAATAAGTAAAAGAAAACCAAAGGGAAAGCTGGGAAAAACGAACAACTTGACTTATAAGGACTTTTGTGTTTTTTGGACTTGGAAAAATTACAAGTTTCAGAAACACAAATGTCTTTATAATTCGGCCATTTTAAGGACGATCTGAATGTCCTTTGGCCAAAAATTGTTTAACAAGCTAAAAAAATGTACTTTCAGAGAAATATCATGTCCTGCATCCTTAGATGACCTACTTGTTTTGATGCCAATCGATGCGGATCATCAAGGACATCCTAGTGAACCATCACCTGTCGTCCTGCGGCGAGATTGCGGATTTTAGAGCTAAAAAACGAAAGAAGGATCTTTTTATCGAGGCCATAACTTCAAAGGACATAAACCGATTTCGCCAGGACATGCATCGATCTGCATTCAAGGATTTCCGAAAGCCTTTCAAAAATATTGCTCGAGTTTCTGTAAGGGCGCATTGGTTAGAAGCCCAATTTACTATGCATATAATAATAAGTATAATAAATAGAGGAAGAGAGAACGGGAGGGGAGGGGATGGGGAGAAAAATACAATATATCCTCCCTGGCCCCCTCTCACGTGTGACGTCACACAAAAATTATTCTTTTATTTCAAGATGCAGCCCAATAGTATGCTGCAAAAAATTTTATTTTCAGCCGCGAGGGTATGCAGCAGTTTTTTTCATTTTACTTTTCAGCCTCGAGGGTATGCAATACATTTTTTATTCTCCGCTGACAAGTAATCACTAAAACCACAATAGACTGCTCCCGGAAGGACTATCGAGGTGTCTTTGGCTCAGACAATAGCCCTGTTGAAGTAGAACCGATTGACACTAATTTCGTTCTGATCCGTCTAGGGATTCGGGAATTAATGGGAAGTTTCTTTCTACCTCTGCGGACTACAATGGCTCATGAACTGGTGGACTATCAGGATGTGCTTTACACAGATGATAGTCCTTGATAAGAGAAATCGAATGACACTATTTTCGTCCTGATCCTTGCAAGGACTCTCGAGATATAAGCAATTTTTGTTTAGCATAAAAGTCCTTTTATCTCAGCTCCTTTAAGGACCTTCAAGGATCTAATAGTTTCGTTCGATAGTCCTTGGAAAATCGAATCGATTGACACTACTTTCGTCCTGATCCTTCTAAGGACTCTCGAGATATAAGCACTTTTTGTTTAGCATAAAAGTCCTTTTATCTCAGCTTCCTGAAGGACCTTCAAGGATCTAATAGTGTCAGTCGATAGTCCTTGAAAAATCGAATCGATTGACACTATTTTCGTCCTGATCCTTGCAAGGACTCTCGAGATATAAGCAATTTTTGTTTAGAATAAAAGTCCTTTTATCTCAGCTCCTTGAAGGACCTTCAAGGATCTGATAGTGTCAATCGATTTCTCTCATCAAGGACTACCATCTGTGTGAAGCACGTCTTGATAGTCCTGCCAGGAGCCGAGATAAAAAAATTGGTATGAAGCCCGTTTTGCAGCTTCTGCCGACGTCGACGTCGAAAATAAACGCCGGCGTCGGCAGAATTTTTGGAGCAGCCACCTCCTATGCATTTCTGTTCGCCTGGTATTTCATTTTTTCCCCAGTACAAAATTTGAATTTTTGCGGGCCGAAATTTTGCTGCTTCTGCCGACGTCGACGTCGAAAATAAACGCCGACGTCGGCAGAATTTTTTGTACCAGCCACCTCCTATGCATTTCTGTTCGCCTGGTATTTCATGTTTGCCCCCAGTGGAAATTTCGGTCCGCAAAAATTCAAATTTTGTACTGGGGGACAAAATGAAATACCAGGCGAACAGAAATGCATAGTAGGTGGCTGGTCCTAAAAATTCATAAATTAAAAATCAGCCACCTACTGTGCATTTCTGTTCGCCTGGTATTTCATTTTGTCCCCCTGTACGAAATTTGAATTTTTGCAGACCGAAATTTCCACTGGGGGCAAACATGAAATACCAGGCGAACAGAAATGCATAGGAGGTGGCTGGTACAAAAAATTCTGCCGACGTCGGCGTTTATTTTCGACGTCGACGGCGGCAGAAGCAGCGAAATTTCGGCCCGCAAAAATTCAAATTTTGTACTGGGGAAAAAATGAAATACCAGGCGAACAGAAATGCATAGGAGGTGGCTGCTCCAAAAAATTCTGCCGACGTCGGCGTTTATTTTCGACGCCGACGTCGGCAGAAGCAGCAAAACGGGCTTCATACTAATTTTTTATCTCGGCTCCTGGCAGGACTATCAAGACGTGCTTCACACAGATGGTAGTCCTTGATGAGAGAAATCGATTGACACTATCAGATCCTTGAAGGTCCTTCAGGGAGCTGAGATAAAAGGACATTTATGTTGAAACGAAAATTGCTTATATCTCGAGAGTCCTTGCAAGGATCAGGACGAAAATAGTGTCAATCGATTCGATTTTTCAAGGACTATCGACTGACACTATTAGATCCTTGAAGGTCCTTCAGGAAGCTGAGATAAAAGGACTTTTATGCTAAACAAAAAGTGCTTATATCTCGAGAGTCCTTAGAAGGATCAGGACGAAAGTAGTGTCAATCGATTCGATTTTCCAAGGACTATCGAACGAAACTATTAGATCCTTGAAGGTCCTTAAAGGAGCTGAGATAAAAGGACTTTTATGCTAAACAAAAATTGCTTATATCTCGAGAGTCCTTGCAAGGATCAGGACGAAAATAGTGTCATTCGATTTCTCTTATCAAGGACTATCATCTGTGTAAAGCACATCCTGATAGTCCACCAGTTCATGAGCCATTGTAGTCCGCAGAGGTAGAAAGAAACTTCCCATTAATTCCCGAATCCCTAGACGGATCAGAACGAAACTAGTGTCAATCGGTTCTACTTCAACAGGGCTATTGTCTGAGCCAAAGACACCTCGATAGTCCTTCCGGGAGCAGTCTATTGTGGTTTTAGTGATTACTTGTCAGCGGAGAATAAAAAATGTATTGCATACCCTCGAGGCTGAAAAGTAAAATGAAAAAAACTGCTGCATACCCTCGCGGCTGAAAATAAAATTTTTTGCAGCATACCATTGGGCTGCATCTTGAAATAAAAAAATAATTTTTGTGTGACGTCACACGTGAGAGGGGGCCATCTCCCCATCCCATCCCCTCCCTTTCTCTCTTCCTCTATTTATTATACTTATTATTATATGCATAGTAAATTAGGCTTCTAACCAATGCGCCCTTACAGAAACTCGAGCAATATTTTTGAAATGCATGTCCTGGCAAAATCGGTTTATGTCCATCGAAGTTATGGCCTCAAGAAAAAGATCATTTTTTCGTTTTTTAGCTCTAAAATCCGCAAATCTCGCCGCAGGACGACAGGTGATGGTTCGCTAGGATGTACTTGATGATCCGCGTCGATTGGCATCAAAACAAGTAGGGGTCGTCAGTCTGGGGTCAGTTGCAAGCCGCAGCGAAAGTTGCAAGTTGCGAGTTCCCGCGGCAACAGTTCCTAGTTCCTAGCTCCAAAATTTGCAAATCCGCTTGTTGCAATCTGAAAGTCTTTTGCAAGTCGGGTTCACTGGCACTATGTGATCCCAAAAGGTCCTTTAGGGAGCTGAAACAAAAACAATTTTTTGATTAGGAAAAAATAGTAAATATCTCGCAAATCTTTTAAGGGATCGCAACGCTTTTGAAACAATTATTGAAAAATGTTTGAACAATTGTAAAATTTTAGTCAAAACCCTGATTTTCCTTAGGTTGTATTTGAGACAATTTTCAACCGATTTCAAAAATTTTTATCTAATTCTTATTATATTTTTACATACTTTAAAATGCTGTCAAAAACTTGCAATTTTGGCAAAAAAAAATTTCGACCCGATTTTCGAAAATTTTTACAGTGTATACACTGTAATTTTTTTCAAAAATCGAGTCAAAATTATTTTTTGAGATTTGAATGCCAATTTATTATTCGCATTCAGAGCAGCAAAAAAAGACATGACTTTTTGAAATCGGACAAAAATTCGCATAGTTATAGGTATGCAAAGTTGAGGTGTTTGCATAAATTTTGGAACTGGTATTGAAAAATGGTTGCTCAAAATTGAAATTTTCCCAAGGCTGTATTTAAGACAATTTTCTACCGATTTTTAAAGTTTTGATGCAGTTTTTATTGAATTTCTATCTACTTTCAAACGCCATCAAAACTTTAAAAGATTGCAAAGCAGGGGATTTTTGAAAAATTTTTGAAAAAGTGTATAGTTTTGGTCAAAATTGCGATTTTCCTCATGCTGTATTTGAGACAATTTTCAACCGATTTCAAAAATTTTTATCTAATTCTTATTATATTTTTACATACTTTAAAATGCTATTAAAAGCTTGGAATTTTGGCAAAAAAATTTCGACCCGATTTTTGAAAAAATTACAGTGTATACACTGTAATTTTTTTCAAAAATCGAGTCAAAATTAGTTTTTGAGATTTGAATGCCAATTTATTATTCGCATTCAGAGCAGCAAAAAAAGACATGACTTTTTGAAATCGGACAAAATTTGGCAAAGTTAGAGCATTGCAAAGTTGAGGTATTGGGAGGTCTATCGGCCTAAGACACAGTTCCAGTGTAAGCAGCCTATTAAAGTCAAACCGGACTGCTCCTCTCCCCAGTTCGCTTACTCTGTCTGTCCGCCTCTGTATTATCTCTTTCCCTTTTCGTTTATATGGGTCAAAGTTAAGTTGAGCTGTTTGTGTTTTCCTTTTCCTTTTTCTTATTTTTTTTGTGTTTTCTTTTTCGGTTTTGATTTTTGGTTGTGACGAAAATAAAACCATTAAAAAAGGCAGCATAATAACATGATAATAAAAAATAAGAAAGGAAAAAACATGACACAAACATGCCAAATGCCATGTTATTAGTTTCTAATGCTTGGATCACCAGAATCGAAGGGAGTGTAAGAAAGTGTGAAGGGGCAGGAGTGAAGTATCCTGTGTGGCAGGGACTAGCCTATACTCTTTGATTTACAATATTCTCATTAAGTTCCTTTCCTTTTCTTCTTTTTCTTGCAGACTTGTAACCGTTTTTTTTGTTGTTGTCATGATGCAGCGTTGGATATGGACTAAAGCCAACTAATTGAAGTCCCAGGAAATGTCAACGTCGTCAGTCTCTAGAACTGTGGCCATAGCCGCCGCTGCCGCCGCTGTATTGGCCACCAGCGTGGATAATAGCTCGGTGTATGCGTCCCCAGCCACCTCGTCCCCGTCTGTTTCTGCCACGGACGTGCTCTATCAATGGAGTGCCACAGCTGGAGCACGTCTAGCCCAGTCGAGCCCGAGCGTCGCCACAGCTGCCTCGGCGGCCACTTCAGTCATGAGCCCACATCCCGCATCCGCATTATCTGTAGCAACGGGTGGTGGTGGCGGCGGCGGTGGGGGTCATCGGGTCGGGGCAATTGGTCTGGGAGTTGAAGGATTGTTGCATCACTTGCCCAGCGCCGCCGCGACACCGCGCCTGCCCCAGCAAATGGCAAATGATTCGCAGTTCCTGCTACTGGACTATGCCACATCTGGGCTGATCAATAACGATTCCAGTCTGGATTATGCCTCCATACAGCAGCAACTGCTGAATGGCGGAGCCGCCGGAGGGGACAGCGGTCCGTGTCGTCAGGACTATGGCAATTTGAGCTATTGGAATCTCACCTGCGACTCGCCACTGGACTACGCCCTGCCGCTCTATGGCTATTGTATGCCCTTCCTGCTTATTCTCACCATTATAGCCAATTCCCTGATTGTTCTAGTGCTGAGCAAAAAGAGCATGGCCACGCCTACGAATTTCGTTTTAATGGGTAAGGGGCAATTCGTATTCTCTATGTATTTACCGTTTTGCTTTGGCCATCTTTTGATGGCCTTGTTTAAAACTAAACAAGTTAACTGCTTCGCTCTGTTGACCCGAACTGACTGTGACCCAAACTGACCTTTGTCCTTTGTGCCTAGCCACGTTTTAAGTTTAGTTTAGTTTAGCTCGGTTTCAGTTTCAGTTTCTGTTTCTGTTTTAGTTCAAAGTTCATTTCATGCGCATTTATCCAATGCTTAACTCTGGTTCAACTGGGTCAAAACAGGATGGACTAAAATTATTCATCAGCCAGCCAGCCAAATGAACTTGCTTTAGTATAACTAAAAACCCAAGCTTAGCTATTCTATACTCTACATACAATAAGTATAACTGATATTGATTCAAGTATGCAAGATTTAATTTCCCTTGGCTGGGCTGTGGCTCCTCTCCTCTCCCTTGGGGCCATATTTAAGCCACTTACAACTAACATTTGCCACTCACAGTCTTCCCTCCGACCGACGAACCGCGACTTTTCATAAATTAGCGACAAATACCCGGCAGACGCTCTACCATCCCCTCCCCCTCTTCTAGTCGTCAGGCAGTCAGTCAGCCCATTAGCATTACACACGCTATTAGAATATCTCAGCATTACTGGTGGTTACTGCTGCTGCCATAGCTGGACGGGATTGGCATGGACGGGGTGACACAGAGTCTCGTGGCGAGGCACGCACATTTTGCTCTAGCTATTTTGTAAATCTCGCAAAACTTCTGCCTGATTTAACATTGTGCCACAATGACTCTAACAAGACAGAGGGAGCCCATCTAAAGAGAGAGCGGGAGAGCGGGGGAGGGAGAAGGATAAGGAGTGGAGCTGAATGCGAAAAGGGGACACGAAATGACATGGAATAAAAATAAATAAAATCAAAATCATAAAAATGTCAAAGAGGAGACGGGCTTGGGCTTGCTTAAACTACATTATATGGTGGAGAGAGAGAGAGAGAGAGGGGGGAGGGGGCAGACAAAAGGGATTCCGCTTTGGGGGAGTGGGGGAGGGGGGGGTGGGGCAAGTATATAAAATTATACAAAGGGCATTATTTTAATCACCATAAACATAAAGCAAGGCTAGGGTTATCTACAAACAAAAAGATTACAAAAGTGCTACCAAATTCATTTCACATTTATGGGTAGCACTTGTCTATACAGTGTTGGCTAACGTATTTACTGAATGACTAGAGAGAGTTTTAAAGAAATTTCATTGCTTTTCTACCTGATTGGTTTATCTTTCATTTCATTTTAAATATTTTCTCTCTCTCTCTCTTTCTCTCCCTCTTTGTTTGTTCTCGTTTAGGCATGGCAATATGCGATATGCTGACGGTTATATTTCCAGCCCCAGGACTCTGGTATACCTATACATTTGGCAATCACTATAAGCCATTGCATCCTGTGTCCATGTGTCTGGCCTATAGCATTTTCAATGAGGTAAGTCAACTGGATGAGAAAAATAGAATAAAAGTCACTTCAAGTCTCCCCCCCCCCCTCTCTCTCTCTCTCTCTCTCTCCGTCTCTCTCTGCTTCTTTCTTTCTAATCTCGCTCATTGACCTAAATAAAATGCTTGACTGAAACTGAAATTTTTCCCCATTCACCATTGTCATGGTAGTTAGTTATCGTTATTGTTATCGTTATCGAACTTTTTTGTGTGTCAGCACAATGAAAGATTGAAGGACAAGTTTTTGCCACCTGCTGAATACTACCAACCCCACCCCCACCCCTTTTAACCCACTCCAACACACTCACTCACTCACTCATTCATTCACTTGCTACACTCATTCATTCGTAAGCATTTCCACCATTATCATGCAAAAAAAAAATAGAAGGAACGAAACAAAAGTGAGGGAAAAGAGGGAAAAACATTTCCCCGCGTTACTTTTCCCTTTTTGCCATTTGGCTTGTGCCTCGATTAATCAACATTTTCAATTTATGGCACTCACTGTGAATGAATGAAAGAGAGAGACAGAGAGAGAGAGTGGGGGGGGGAATGGAATGGTGAAGAAAAGCGAAACTGTTTACTCACTTCAATGGAGTAGTGTCAAAGCTGATAAAATGCCCTTGTCTTAGGACACCCCTCGGCATGTCGCATACACCGCACAGTGGTGCGAAATATTACGAATATTCTAATCGAAATTGTATTTCAATCAATCAAATTTACATTCACAAGCGAATTATCTAAGAAATCTTTGAGAAACTTTGATTTTGATTTCGAATTCCAAGTTGTGGCTTGAACCCAATGTGTGGAGGAGAGGGGGGTTGCTTCCCCCCCAAATAATAATAATAGGAAACCATTTTCAATTCCAATTTCGAAAGTTTCCAAGAGTCGTTAATGTGTGTTTCGAATCGAAAAATCCAACTGTCATGGATATCGCGTTGTACCTGTTGTGATTAGTTTGACATTGAAAGCAATTTGTTGATTTCGGTTGTTGTTGGTTCCACTGTGTGGTGTGGCATGGTGTTTTCTAGCTGTTTGTTGCTGTTGTTGTTATTGCTGGTTTTGCTACGTGCTGTTAGTGAGCTCCCAGGGGATTTGTACCAGCCAAATTTCATGCTGTGCTCTGCCCCGCTCTGCTGATGAGCGGAATGGCATCGAATGGCATGGGCATGTGGAATGGGTGAGCTATCTTTGTGTATGACTACCATAAAATTCCACACACACACACACACACAGAAAGCCCTCTCTCCCTCTGCCTAGTTCTGGTGTGGTTTTTTTTTTTTTTGGTGGGTAATAACCACCAGGCGGCCATTGCCAGAGACTGAGCTGAAGTTGAAGATTTCATTTCATTTCTTTGGCAATTTATATGCTTCTGGCTTCCTACCAGCTGCTTGGAACACGTTCCTTTTCTCTTCTGTTGCTGCCATTACCCTTGTTTGAATGGCGCGTATAATGGTCATGTTAATGTAGGTGGGGGGGATGAGGGGGGGCAAGGGGGAGGGTGGGTGATATCAAGTTAACCATTTCATTGTAAAATACAGACACAGGAGTTTTATCTCTCGACTATGTGTAATTGCAGCGCAGTCAACGCAGACACATAAACCGGATTTGGCCACAGATTGAGCATTATATGGCCCAGCTCCTGGCCAAAAGCTTCTGCTTCTTCTTTTACATGTGTCAAATGCACACAAATGTCTCTCTCCATGTGTGTGTGTGTGTGTGTGTGTGTACCGCATGGTAGGCAAGTGAAAGGAGGGGCAGACAGACGGAGTGTCTAGAACAGACTGGCAAATGGCTTTGCCCCATTCATTATGGTCTATAAATGTGACCACACACGACTCACACACACACACACACACACACACACCGTCACACACACCTGCAATCAAATGCACAATTGCACAAAAGAAGGCCAGAAAAATGGGCGTGGCGGTGGGACAAGTCCTGGGCAATAGTTTAAAATTTATGAAAAGCTTTTCCATTCGAAATTTCGTTTTGGTATTAACTAAAAACTAAAATTCCCAATAATAATAGACTTGAAAACGTAACCGAAACTCTTTACCCGATACGTTTCTCAATCTCAATTTGAATACATTCTTTTTTCTCCTCGTTTTCAAGTGCTAAAAGGTTTTAAATCTTTTTCCATTTATCCCTCTCGTTTGTCTGCTGCAAATGGAGCATTCTTTAATGCCAAGATTTATGTAATGATAGGAAAAAAGAATACCAAATATATATATATATGTTTATATAGGATGTATCTTATGTAACGTAAATCTTATCTCTCTCTCTCTCTCTCTCTTACAGATAATGCCTGCCATGTGCCACACCATTTCCATATGGCTAACTCTGGCTTTAGCCGTGCAAAGGTAAATATGCAATTAGGTTAATAAAAAGTGCCCAGCCAAGCAGCATCCACTGAGCCAGTCATCATCATCATCATCTGCATCTCTCTGCCTATCCGCCTATGCTCATTTCGTCCTGTTGCTGTCCAGGACACATTCAGTTGAGTTGTCAATAAAACAAAGCCAGCAAGCAGACATTCCAAACTGCCTCAGCTGACTGACTGACTGACTGACTGACTGAATGACTCTATGACTATGCTTCTGTCTCTGTCTCGGTTACGAATTCGGATTCGGTTTAGGTTTCGGTCGTCGTCTCGTTGACTTGTCAATGGGCCAATAAATCAGCAGCAGCACTCAGACTTGGACTAGAAATAAAATGTCAATGTTGTTGTTGCTGTTGCTGTTGTTGCTATTGCTATTGCCGCCTGGGGCATACAAATTATGCTCACAATGCGTCAACAAATTGCCTTTCCCTTATTTATGCCTTGGACTTGGCCCGGTTAACGCTGCGTATGAGTAATTCGAGGCACATCAATAAGTATGACGAGTAAATCAAAAATGAAAGTGAAATTACAATCAATTCTAATTAAAAGTAATCTTCGAAAAGCAAATTCGGGAAAAACAAAGAAATTCTCCTAATTTAAAGTGTTACATTTCCCATTAATTGCATTTAGTTTCTTCTCTTTTCATAGAGATTTTCGATTCCACAACAAATATGCTAAAGAATCTCTTATGAATAATTGTCAAGGGAATTACTTCAAAAAAAAGAAGAAGTTTAATAACACCCATTCATTTCAATTGAATATAACTTTATGTATATATATCACTTTCATCACTTTTGCTATCTATTGGCCGACAAAGAAGCAACTTGCATGGCATGGCATTTAAAATCAGATTGTAGAGTCATAAATTAAACCAACTAATATAGAGAAGGGTCGAAAAGCTGTGAATAATTTTGTGTGCTAGTATAAAAAACAATAAACTAATTTCAAATACGCCACATAAATCGTCCAAGTGTCGAGTGGTCCCATTTTCATCTCGCCACCGCTCGCTCACCCATGAACCACTTATGAACGAAGGGCTCTGGCCGCCGCCGTCGCCGCCGCCGCCATCGCATTGTTCTATTAACTCATGTGTGGGATCATAAATTTTACAGCTTTGCAAATAAATTTTGAACCAAAAAAAAAAAACAGAAATAAAAAATAAAACCCATTTTAAAAAGGTCATGGGGTTCGACTTTGAAAATACCGTCTACCAATTTTCCAAGTTAAAAACTTCAAAATTGCCAACGCCTCGTATACGTAATCGCAATCAATCGGGTGATTCATATTTTTTTGAGAGCTCAAAGATATTAATCTACCCCCTTCAATTTGCTAGGGTAGGGTATAGAAAGTAGCGAAAAATTTGTATAAAAATAGTCATAAATATCTGTGACCATTATGTGTTTTATTTTTTTTTTTTCTGAGGAACCATTTCCAGAGTGGACCATTTTCAAGTGGTCTACAATGGGGGTTCCAGTATTGACACAAGGAGAATGGGCCAGGACGCGTGTGTGTGAGTATGCCGCAAATAGCTAAATAATATTTATGTATTGAAAAGAAATGGTCCAACGGGGTGGGAGAAGGGACGCATACCGTCTCTCTCTCTCTCTCTCTCTGTCTCTCTGTTTGGGACATTTTCTATAAAATGAAGCATAAAAGAGGAATGAAAAGAAGAAGTCAGACATGTTAAGGATGGAGAAGGAGAAGGAGTACACCAAAAGTAGCTCGATAAAAACAGTCAACCGTTTATTGTTATTGTTGTTGACAACTTATTGTATTTTTAGAGCGAGATAGTAAGAGTGAGAGAGAGTGAGAGACAAGGGCCAACAAGCCGTGTTAAGAATTAGGTGCGACAGCATTTTCTTTTCTGTTTGAGTTTAAAGTCTTTCAATCGGAAATGGCAAAAAGGATTGTTATGACCAGATAATGAATTTTCGGTTGGCAAGCTTACCTTTACCGCATCTAACTATTATTAACTATTTTCTTTGGGGTAGAACCAAGCTTTTAATTTATATTTTCAACTAATCAATTTTTGATACCCTTACAAAATGCACACCTATTAACTTTGCTCAGAAATTTGACTAGCTACATTTCCACCACATTTGCAGTCTCTCTGGATCAACGTTAACTATTCCATATGTTTAGAAATCCTATCGAGACACTTTTGATAGCATAAAAAAATGAATCAAGATACACACTCTAAATATCTGAGTTAGATACACCACGAAAGATACAAGTTTTGACCAAATATTTTCGAAAAACTTCAACTTACCAATGATGATGAACGATTTCATGAAGTGATGACTTTATATTCTTCTCAAGATCTCATCTAAAAATGCATTTTTTAGAAAATTTGGATTTGAAAATATAAAAATAAATACTTACCGATTTAGGGTCCGGAAGATTACAATGGAACTCCAAGTGTATTCCAATTTAGGTGCAGCGAAAGTTAGCTCAGTTCTCTCTGGTTTTCGTCTCGGTTACATATTACTGTGTTTTATTTATAGCTGGGATCTGAGAAAAAGAGAGGGGAGCATGGGATCAAAGAAGCCTTTTAGTTCAAATTGTTACAAAAACACACAAGAATTGATAGAGAAGAGAGAGAGAGAGAGAGAGAGAGCGAGAGACATCAGTCCCATTAAAGGCTAAATGCCTGACAATCGTTTCGTTTCGTATCGTATCGTTTCGTATCGTTTCCTTTTGTTCCTCTCGCCGTTTTGATGCTCGGCTTTGTTTACTGTTATTTTGCTTTCAACTTTAATGAAATCCCCGCTTGACAAAGGTTCAATGAAAGATTGATTGAAAAACATTCTCAAGTGCCAAGTGGGTGGGTGGCTGGGTGGTTGGTGGGCTGGTTGGATGGCTGGCTGACTGGTGAAAAGGGCGGGCACTCTGAGTGTGGGCGTGCCCATAATTATGCGCATAAATTAGGCCAAGGCTTAGACCTTGAGAATGTCCACAAAAAAAAAGCCGGGTCCCTCTCTCTCTCTGTGTGTGCAAAGTTCGTTGTTTTCTCTTTTGAACTCTGCTCGAAATTCCAGGGAAAACGACAAAAAATTGACGCTGCTATGACAAATTACTTGAAATTATGAAATTATCAAGCATAAACTTGATTAGCTTTGCCAGATTGATTCATCGCAAGAAATTTGCATTTGACAAATTGGAATCTTAAATTGAACCATCACCAAATCAGATTAAGTAAATTCGTTTAAGGCCACGGACGAACCCGTCGTGAATGCGATTTCAATCGGTGTGGATAGCAAAAAGAGAACAGCTAAATTAATCGAAATCAATTTACAAAGAACGGTCTGGCAACGCCGTTTAAAATAAATATGCTTAGTGGGCTTTTAGGCGCTCATTTAAGTAGTAGAAATTGAATCGTTTGTTAATCTTACCTTTCGATTGCTTTCCTTTCAGATACATCTACGTCTGTCACGCCCCTATGGCACGCACCTGGTGCACCATGCCGCGAGTGAAGCGCTGCACCTTCTTTATAGCCCTCTTGGCGTTTCTGCATCAGTTGCCACGCTTCTTCGATCGCACTTATCTACCAATGCAAATCGAATGGCAGGGCAATGAGACGGAAGTTTGCCATTTGGAGACATCGCTGTGGGTGCACGACTACATCGGCGTGGACCTCTACTACACCAGCTACTATCTCTTTCGGGTGCTATTCGTGCACTTGCTGCCATGCATCATCCTGGTGACACTCAACATTCTTCTATTCTCGGCCATGCGGCAGGCGCAGGAGCGTCGCAAGTTGCTATTCCGCGAGAATCGCAAGAAGGAATGCAAAAAACTGCGTGAATCCAATTGCACCACGTTGATGTTGATTGTGGTTGTGTCGGTGTTTCTTATTGCCGAGATACCCATTGCCGTTGTCACGGTCCTGCATATTGTGAGCTCTCTCATTATTGAGTTCCTCGACTATGGCATAGCCAATATCTTTATAATGCTTACCAATTTCTTTCTGGTCGTAAGCTATCCGATTAATTTCGGCATCTATTGCGGCATGTCGCGACAGTTTCGCGAGACCTTCAAGGAAATCTTTCTCGGCCGGGTTATTGGCAAGAAAGATAGCTCATCCAAGTACTCGATTGTCAATGGACCACGCACATGCACCAACACCAACGAGACGGTCCTCTAGTAATTGGTAATGCTGGTGCCACGGCGCGGTAGCAGCGATCATCATCGCAGCACCACCGTGCGCACCGCCCTTGCGTCCACAGTGCTGGAGGAGAGATCGGGCCGCGGTGGCAATCATCATCATCACCGCCAGCATCAGCACCAGCATCATCAGCAGCAGCAGCAGCAGCAACAACATCAGCTTCAGTTGCTGCAACATGTCCAGCAACGTCGTGTCAGCACTATGGACATAATAACTGAAGAGCGAAATGTTTAAATTAATTGAGGTGAAATGTGTTTTTAGTTTTCTTTTTTCTTGTTTTTGTTTTTGTGGTAAAGAAAGCTGTCCAAGAAAAAATTTCCATACTCTCGGTTTCAAAAATCAAACAAATATAGCAGACATTTACATAAACCAAATTGTTCCCCCCCTTTACACATTCAATTGAGAACAATTTCTCCCACTAAACTAAATTTCAATAGTAATTCATATTAGTAGATCATAAGCAGTTATACATCAGGTGCAAGGTACTACCTATGTATATATCCACCAGATACATAGCAAACAATTACAAATATTCCCAATCAAATGGAAAAGAAGACTTCAATTTCCATAGATGGGTAAAAATAAACTATATTTATACATATTTGTGGATACCTTGTACCTGTCCATAGATGTTTTCCCCATGAGTAACTTAATAAATTTCAAATTTTGAATGTCTAAAATAATATTACAATATGCCAAAGAATAAACACTCAATGTCACACACACACACACACATACAATTGGAGTATTCTGTTGGTCCTTCCACACTTAGATGCGAGGGTGACCCCCCAAAAAGATCGTCTTGGGATTACCCTCAATGGGGGAAAGATAACAATAATATTGATAAGCATTTATTACAATCGATAGCAAGATGAATCGATTGGAACCAACAGAAAACAGCAATACACAGGACTACACACACAATAGCTTCTCTTTTCTTGGGTTTCTTGTGTTTTGTGAAATAAATAACTAAGGCTTGTTAAGAAAAAGAATCTAAAGAATTGCGCAGTGATATGATTACTATGATTGGGGGAATTGGGATGGGGGTTTAGCTAAAAGGTTAAATAAATAACAGTAGAAATACATTTGCTATAGTAAGAAGAATTAGAGCTGAGCATGAGTCAATTCATGTTTCGATTGTGCAATCAATCAAATCAACTAATGAGTGAGGCGCGCGCGATAATCGAGTTATCGGTATCGTTCCTAACTCGATCAATCAAATAATAATGAGTTACTCAATAAACTTGACTCTTGCTCAACTCTAGTAAGAATTTCTGTATACTCCTGATCGAAAAAAACTGAAATAATTTTGAATCTAGTCGTAAACGTATTTATATATACACCTACACATATTAAACATAGGAATATTTCTATATACATAAGTAAAATGAAAGAAAAAATGTTTATTTTTGTGTGAGACATTTGTAAAAAAAAAAACAATAAATATTAAATTTAGAAAGTTTAACGAAAGAAAAAAAAAACCGAATAACTCATTTAAATTTGTAAACTAAATTGAGCCCCAAAAAGTTTACCAATTTAAATGATCGAATGAACAAAAGAAAAGCTAAAACAGAAACAAATAAAAATCAATAAAAACGAATTTCTCTTAAACTTGAACTTGCATCAATGTTGTCTATGTTTAGTCTATAAGTGAGATAGTTCTTTTTTTTTTTTTTTGCAACGTATATATAACTGAAATATTCAATGTTAATAATTAGATATAAAATTCCCATGTTTCAAATTTATAAATGTTTTAAAAATGTAAGTTAAACTAAGTAAGCAGACAAGCAACATTCAAGTGTGCCATTTGATTCGCTCGAAGATCCCTTGAATCTATGCGTTCACTTAATTATGATTATTATTAAATTTATATAGGTATACATACATATATGTTGATTTTTTCCCCTCAGTTAATTGTATATATAAATATTTTTCTTGATTGAATATATCACAACAATAAAAATTTACAAATACATTAAAATAAACTAACTAAATGTTACCAACAAATTAAAAAAAATGTCTTATCATTGGAATGGGATGATTTCAGAATAAACAAGACGAGAAATTTCTTTGAGAGAAATACTTGAAGAAAATAGAATATTAAATCGGAGAGCGTTGGAAATAGGCAATTTGAATAGTTAATATAATTAATGGAAATTTAAAAAACTTTCGATTTTGAATATGTCAAGGCAAGGTCAGTGAAAAGCATTTTAGCAAGCAAAACTTGGATTTCCCCCTTCAGTTTATTTTTTTCCATTCGATTTCCGAAATTACCTGCCATTAAAAGGAAAATTTTACAACCAACCAAATAATTGAAATATTTCATATTAAACTTTGCCGTCGGGCTACATACTTTTACACATATCAAAGGGTATATTGAAGCCTTGAAGAAGGCAACTTCGACCATTTGTAGGAAAATAACTCGAACTAGTGCATTAATCAAATTTATATTTTTAGTTTTTGCATGGCTCAACGCTCAAATTAATCGAAATATGGCCCTTAGCTTTGTTTAGGTGGCAAATTTAATATTTGTCAGTTTGTCTTTACTTTTCAATAATTTTGGTAAATCAAAAAACCAAAATTTAAATCAAATCTAGGGAATTGTTAGGGAAGGGTATACAAATCTCGAGCTTGTTTTTCAATTTTTCTTGGCAAATCTCTGGTCGTTTTCTATTTTAATATGTATGCAGATATATGTGATTTTTTCTACTTTTATTTTTTTTTTTTTTTTTTGTGGGAAATCTTACCAAAACAATTTTTGCCGAAAACTGAAATGAAATTTCTGAGGCTGCATGCAACACGCATAACTCACTTACACCCACGCAGCTGGCCCATTCAAATTTAATGCAGTTGGCTTGGGGGGAAAGGAGAGTGTTTGAAAGTTTTCCCTAAAGGAGGAAGGGGGCGGGAGGTGTGGTGTTGAGGTAGAAGAAGCAAAACTTTAGCACATGGCATGTGTTTTGCGGGTGAAAATGTCCTTAAAAATCTGACGAATGCAAGTTCCAGTTGCAGTTTTAACAAACTACATGCCCCAAGGACTCACACCCACACACAAACAGCGACAAGGATAAAGAGGGAGAAAGAGAGTGTGATGGGTGATGGTTGGCGGGGAGTGGGGGGTGGGGGGAGAATAAGAGAGAACGCATTTATTATGTAAAATGTGTTAAGCCTTTTTTTTCGGGACACAAAAATATTGCCTCAAGCCTCATTTATTTTACTCAAAATTGATTGACGCCTCGCAGCATCCCCCATCCCCCCATTTCCCCTCTCCTTCATCAACCCTCGAAAAACAAAACCCAAGGCAACCACCCAACCTCTCAACCACCCATCCACCTACGATACAACGAGAAGTTTCACATCAAATGTAAACAACAACAAAATTAATGGAGAGCGTGGGAGAAATAGAGATAGAGTGAGACAGAGCGACAGAGAGATAGATAGAGAAAGAGAGAGAGAGAAAGAGAGAGATTGCGAAGGCAAGCGAGAGGAGATAATCAATCAGAAAGCTGCTTATTGCCTTTTCAAAATGCGTCTAACAAAATAAATAAAAGTCAAAGCGACAATGTGTGTGGCGGCGTGTGGCATGTGGCATGTGGCAATGTGTTGGAGATCCCCCCCATCCCCTGCGCCCCTGGCTAGAGGGATAGTCCCTACCGGTCTAAGTCAATGCCAATCAAATTCTGGTCCGAGCTTGGGATGCCTTGTCTGGTTAGGCCTCTAATACTAATTTAATGCCTGCGTGTGGCTTATGCCTGTCTGGTCGGACATCGGTCTGGGTCTATCTATTTATCTCTCTCTCTCTCCCTCTCTCTCTCTCTCTCTCTAGCGTGTGTGTGTGTGTGACTAAGCCTCTAATAATGCCCAAGTATCAATAAACCGTATATAAACAAAGGCAATTAGGTTTTTCAGCATTGTTGTTGCTATTGTGTGTGTTGTCAGTCGCTAATTAATTTTCAATTGAATTTATGCGTTTCACACACACACACACACGCACACTTATCATCAAACACACACACACACAGACACCCAATGGATTAGGACATGTGATTGCAGACAGATCGAGACAAGAAGAAGAACAACAACAACCACAATAAGCGAGTGAAATAAATCTCACACAAAGGAAAAACAAAAAGATGGAAGGAAATGTTCCACTTTCAAATGTTCCCCCGCTTTTTGCATTCTCATTTTTAATCATTCCAAGGAACTAACTGTGAATAAAATACGTATACAGTGGTGGGCACGTGCATAAGGCCCCGATCGAGCCTACAAAGTGGTCTATCTGAGGAGTTCTTTAATCCCAAGGTCATTCAAATCGGTTTGCGGGAATAGAATAGGGAATAGAATATAGTATGCAGCCCTGGTCTGTTTGACTAATAACAGGCCTTATACATATATATATTTCTATAGATCTAACTTTAATTTAATAAATTTATATATATTTCTAAAAAAAAACATTGATTTACTTTTGGACCACACCTCGTATGCATATTTTTATGAACAAAATGTCTATCTGATGATTTAAACTAATTTGTCACTTTTCTAGTCTCTTATTCTCTCCCTCTCCCTCTCCCCCTCTCTTTCTCTATGGGTGTTGATAACGAATGGGGTTATCAGACATCTCTCACACTCTCATCTGATTGGAGATAGCATCGATCGATGATCGATTTCAGTTCAAGTTTAGATTCTAGAGAATAATGTGGTGCAGCAGCAAATTGCTGTTCATATTGTTACCTTCACTCAGTTGGGCAGAGATCAATATAACCGGAGTGCCCGATTACGTGTCACTTCACAGTGATCCTCGGGCTGATCCTTGTAAGGATTTCTATCAATTTGCTTGCGGCAATTGGGTCAATGTGCACAGTGATCGACCTTATCGCAGTCAATTGGAGAAATTGGATCATGTCTTCAATAGGCGATTAGCCGATCTACTGGACAAGGAAGACAATATGGGCAAGAGAAATCTCTCGATCATTCAACTGCTAAAGAGTAACTACAAGTCGTGTAGAAAACTGAGCCGCGAACCATATAGGCCAGCCAAATTTGTTAATTTCCTCATCAAATGGAGCAGTGGCAAGAATGCGAGCAAGAATGCTGATCCGAATTGGAAGAGACTTCTCAGTCTAATGATGAGCTTTGGCCTTGGTCAAGTCTTTGCACTGGATATGGATGAGGATCGTTGGTTAACTCACTTGCAACCATTTTGGCCACATGTCGAGGAAACTCCAACTGTGGTTCTTCAGTCCTTCCGAGGCCAGCAATTCCAGCGTTTGTTGCACAAATTGAATCTTCAGTTCGATACGCGAAATCTTTGGCGCCGCATTAAACACTTGGAGAAACAGATAGCCCAGATTGACGATGGAGGAGGAGATGAGAATGCCAGAAGCCTTCCTGCCAATTGGATATTGCCAATGTCGGGGAATTTCTCCGACAAATACTTGCAACACCTTTCACTATTGCTGGGGCAACAGTCTCCAGCTTTACTTGCTCCCTACCTACTCCTTCGTTTGCTACATCGTTTGGAATATTCCCCTGAATTCTCCTCCCCGCAATTCTCTCGTTTGGCCTGCGCGAGTCAAACTCGGCAATTTCTAACCCATGCCGCAATATGGTCAATGACACGATCGGAGGACTTTGAGAATATGAATTTACTGTTGCAGAAAGTATTCACGAGTCTCAAGCAACAATTCAGACTGAAGCTAATTGAGAACCGCAACAATTTTCCCAGAGAATTGCAGCATTTTCTTTTCGATAAATTGGACAAAATGCGTTTGCGATTGAGTGTTTTGCCATACGGTGTTAGAGGATCTGAGTTGGAGCAGCTCCTAAGCAAGCACTACGCGAATCTTCACCTAAGTGCTTCCGACTATTATGGTAATCTGCTGAAACTGATTCATCGCATGGATCAGTGGACGAGTCAGAGAGTTTTGGGCGACTTCTATGTGGTTCAACCCGATGACTATGGCAGTTTTGCCTCACCCTTCTTCCTACCTCAAAGCAATGAAATGATCTTGCCACTATCTCTGTTAGGGCCTCCCATTTTTAGAGCTAATCAATCGAATCTATTGACATTTAGTTCCTTGGGTTTTCTCATAGGTCATGAACTTTCCCATGGCTTTACCCCCCGATTTGCCTTTCTCTACGATAGTCAGGGCAATCGGATGAGAGGATCTCACCGATTGAGTCGAAGATTTCAGAGACAAGGCAAATGTTTTGAAGATCTTTACGGTTCTGATATGGGTGATGAGAAGATTGCCGATTTCATGGGCCTAACTATGGCGTTTAATGCTTATTTTAAAAACGATTCGAAGCCGATAACCCAAAAGGATCGTCAACTGTTTTTTCTCAACTTTGCCCAGTTCTTTTGCGAGGATAAGGAGCAAGAGGTGGACACCAATGATGAGCATGGCGGCAATAGAGAACGCGTCAACGAAGCTATGGAAAATGTGCCGACCTTTCGACAAGCCTTCAATTGTGAAGTTCTTTCAACGAAATGTAAATTGTATTAGTCCAGAATTTTAACGACAAGTAAAATGAAATTCCAACACCGTCTGGGGGGAAACTTGTTAATGGGTTTCCTTGGTTTAATTATGTTTGACTTTAGGTTTTCCGCAAAACGCTTGGAAATGTTGTCCAAAAACCGCAGCTCCGCAGCATCTACTGTCCACCTGATTGTCAGTTGGTTTACACAGCAAATATTTGGTCCTTCGAAGGGTCGTCCGTATTCCCTTCCACCTGCTTTGGCCACAACAACATCTAGCATCATTCACAGCTAATTAGACAAAACTAAAGGTCATCTCATCGTATCTCTCTCTCTCTCTCTCTCTCTCTCTCTATCCTTCTCTGTCTCTTGTCATACCAACTCGACGAGACCGCATTTCGAGAATTGATGGCTGAACACAGTTGATTGCGGTTTCATGGTACACTCCAGATGCAATTATACGGAAGAGCTGCTCGTAGACTAATGGAAACTATGTTTAATTGGTTTTCAATGGTTTCAATGGTAAAGCACAACCAAAAAGAACTGCTGATTCGTGGAGACAGCTTCTAGTGGAGACTTTGTTTTAACATCAGTTCTTAATTGAACGCTTTAAATTTGTAAGTTTACGAGACCTTCATTAAAAATTATATGAATCTAGGAACACATCAATCATTTAAGCTGCATAATAGCTTTTCGAAAAGTGTTTTCTAGTAACTTTTGAAAGCACTTTGCAAAGAATAGCGTGGAGAGTGGAGACTTTCCATCTAGCATAAGATAATATTTCGAAATAGATGTGTTCCATTTACTTGACTTGTTTTTAGATTTGTTTCAGATTCACTTTGCAGACTTTCAAAACTTGTGTAGAGTTTGGAGACTATGACTTTTAATATCAGTAACATATACACTTGGAGATGAAAGTTTCAAAACATTTTGAGTTGTGTAGAGTTTCAAAAACTTGTGTAGACTTTGGAAACCGATTGACATATTAAGCTACAGAGATTTTGACTTTTAATATCTACAAGACACTTGGAGTTGAAAGTTTGAGGACATTTATAAGTTGTGTAGAGTTTGAGAATTTGTAGAGTTTTTCAATTGACTTAGTCTAACGCATAAATTAGAGCTTATGCGATGCCTTAGAGACCCTGAGTTGGAATTTGCAGAGCATCTTAGCTTGTTAAATTAATGTTTCTGATGATTTTGTTTTTTCTTTTCTTTTCTCCCAAATTTAATTGCATTTTTTTGAGTCATTTCGGTTAAATTTTTCTGGTTTTTTTTTTTTTTTGGGTTGTTGCTGTTGCTGTCTGTTTTTGTTGTTTGTGTTAATATTTGTTGAGGCAACATTTGTCTGCGGTTTGTCTGCGCATTTTGTGCTGTGGGTTTTTATGTTTTTAATTGCCGAAAGGAGAGCAACATTTTGGCAACATTTCATTATATTATTTAGTTTATGTTTTTTGTTTGCGGTTTCTTCTCAATTTTTTTTTGTTTGTATAAATTTTGCAAATTTACATTCCCTAGAATTCGCTCGCTCTTTCTCTTTAATGTCCCTCTCAATGGATGCCATCATTCATCATCTTTTAATAGTCAACTATGACCATACAAATATTATACGAAAAAGAAAAGGGTGGGGAGGGGAATATGCATGACTTTGCACATTTGCTATGCCGCATTCCCAGTGCAGGAATTTTTGTGTGGCCAAGTGGCAAATTATCCCGAAAATGTTCTTCCTCACCCTACCCTTCTTTCACCCTCTTTCTATCTATCTCTCTCATTCCACACTTCATAAATTAGTAGCAGTTTTAGTAGGGTGAACTAAGCTAACTAGAAGGGCGTGTATACAGCGGGGGGCGGAGACTGGGATTGGGACTGCGAGGACTGAGAGTAACATTTGTCACGCACTCACAATCAAAAGGTGTTTCTAATTTATGAATCAACATAATTAGCTTTAATAACGTGCTGCCCGAAATTTGGTCTAAACATATGGGGGCTACAGAGGGAGACAAGTGGGAGAGAGAGACATGGCATATAAAAAATGTGCTTTGGCAGTTCCTTGTCAATTTGTCATTTGACATTCACCGTATTCATTAGACTGAAGCATGTTGCAAGCAATTTTTCTTTTTGCTCCTTGGCCAAAGCAACAACAAAAACTTCTCCCAGGTTGCCAGGGCCAACATGGGGCTAGCAATATTGAAATCGAATACAAGATATTATTTGTATCATTCAATTAATTAGTTAGCATTTCTTTCTATACTTATGCCTGTGCATATGAAGGTAAAGTTAATGATGAACTTCTCAATTTCTCTCGTGCCCCATCCTCCCCCCCCCCCTCCTTTTTTTTTTGGTGGGGCTCTGTTGCTGTTGGACTGTTATTGCACGGTTGCCGGGGCAATGCATTGAAATCCTAAATAAACCAAAAACATCATTAAATTAATGAGAGCAAGATGATGGCAAAACATCAGCATCCTCTTGATTTGTTATTTTCCCACAAAAATGGAAAAAGTTCACCACAAATTTGGATATATGTACTCATAACTTGATTAAGTCTCAAGCGATTATGGCAAATGATGTTACCAACAAATTTCTTTTCTCCTAGTTACTATAATTAGTTTCGATCACAAGACGAGTTCAGTTTGCTTAAGTAGCTATGACTTCACATAAATCTAAATGTCTCGTACATGTTTCGATTTCTAATAGAATATTCTTTAGCGCTTTCCTTAGTGAACCCGTTTAAAAAGGCCTACAAATGGTTTTCTATAAACTTCAGTTACTCGACATTACTCTACTTTTTGAGAAAAGTTTAGTTTAGCTCTAAGTTATCATGACTAAAGCAAACATCTCATCATTATAAAATATTGTGATTGCGTAATACTCGTATTCTTTCAGTTTTAAAGCCAGTTGCTAGACTGGAATACTCCAGGACGATCTGTTCTCCGGCTACAGACCACGAGATTAGGTTGTGTCTTGCATAATGCAATTTCGTTGTCAAAAACAAAACAAAAAGCATCTCTATTTTTAGTGTTGCGCAACAGAAAGGGGTTGAAGCAAACGTAACGGATGAGGTGAGGACTAAAATAGTCTATGGCGTTATGCAACACTTTATTAGCCATAGTGATGGCAATTTATTTATAGATAGCTCATAAGGGTTATTACGGTTCTTTTGGTGTTTGGGGCAAAGTTATTATCGCAAAGGTTGTAGTTTGTAGCAATTTCCGCTGCATTCACAATTTAGTTTTTTTTTGTGTTGCTATTCTACTGGAGGCTACTCGCTAATGTTTTCTAATTTAATTATAGTCCTAGCGAGTGGAGCGCACTCTACGTCCCTCTCCTTCCTCCCGTCATCCCCGACCATCGTGGTCGTCATCACTCTAGCTAAAACTGTAGAGCAAACGACCAGCAGCGGTGGTCTGGTTGAGTCAACAACAAAAATTTGCATTCGTGGACAAAGTGGCAAGTGGCAAGTGTAAATTTCACATTTGCAAAGCGGCAAGTAAAGGTGGGGAAGGCGGTTGGGGGAGTTGGACGGGGAAAGTAAAAGGCTGGTTAACATGATAATAGTAGAGCAGTGTGTGTGTGTGTGTGTGTGTGGGAGTCAACACAGCTGCATTTTTGGTGTGCTTTTTGTGTTTGTATTCGGGTTGGCCGTCGTTGTCGGGCTTAGCCACGGCAAAGAGATGGAAAACATTGGGTTAAAGGGCATCCGGGGGTTAAGGGGTTAAACCAACCCACGCGGGGGACAGCAACTGTCACTGCCACTGCCACTGCGACTGTTGCAAAGTTAACTCTTCATATTAGAAATGCTGCAGTCTGCTGCAGCTGGTTAATTGGACGCAAAGGACACCTATGGCCACAAAGCGATTTCCTCCCCCCTCCCCCCCGAAACTCGTATTCAAATAGTGGGAAAATCAGAATTCAATATGCAATATGCAGGGAGATGGAGAATGCAATATAAATCGATTGAGCAATTCTTCGATGTCTGGGAATATCGATGAACCGTTTTACTCTCTCCGTTTGAGGGTCCTGTCACTTGGTTTCCATTGTAACGAAATTGAAATTGAAATCAAGTGATGCCGACAAATTGATAAAACGATTTAGATTTAACTAATACAACTAAACATAAACGTTAGTCTAGCCCTGGCACGTTTCTGTGGGAAATTGTTCAATCACAGAGCCCTCCCCCTCCCCTCCCCTCCCTTCCCACCGGCCCCACAAAAAGGAAATGACAAGTATGAGCAATTTCTAGTCTAGTCTAGACTTAGTTCACATAATTATCAAAAATGCTAAAGCTTGCAACGGAAATTGAGGCAAATGTCAAAGGAAAAAAGGCAAAGAAAAAGCGACCCAAAAAAAAAACGAAAAACGCAAACGCAAACCTAAAAACGTAAACTTTCACCCGGATAGTGTTTACAATTTAATTTCCTAGAGTCACACACAAAACTACAAACGAACTGCGGCGCACTTGATTGCCGCTAAGGAAATGAAATTAGAAAAGTAGGGCCAAGGGCAACGGGGGGGTAGGAGTGGGGGGCAAGAAAAGTCGCCAAAAAATGAGAGTTGGTAATGAAAAGTTTCGCCTGGTATGTGACTTGACTGAAAAATTTCACTTTACTTTACTTGACTTGACTTTTCCTTCTGTCTGTCGGTCCGTTTCTCTCCCCTCCTCTCTCTCTCCCTCTCTCCTTCGTTCTTAGCCTGCAGTTTTGCCTGACAAATTGTTGTTAAAAAATTCTTAATTACTTGCAAATGAGTTTGAGAGAAAATGAGTTGAGCTGAGTATTTTTTTGCATTCTTGTTTTTTTTGGGACTCGCACATAACGATCGTTTGGCTAATAACTAGAGAGAGGGGAATACATAGTAATATAGAAGAAGGACCACGTGAAAAGTGAAAAGAAGTTGGCAATTTAAAATCAAAGTTACCAAGCTGCCAAGGTGATGGCTCCCCCCTTCAAGTCTCCAAGCCTCCAAGGCATCCAAATTCTAAATCAAAATGAAGTTGTCGCCGTTGATGTTGATGTTGCCGTTGATGTTGCTGCTGCTGATGATGACATGTTGCGAGGGGTGAATTGCTGATAGGGCAATGGCATCGTTGATTTCAAAATTTAGTTCAAATCGAACAATTTTCTTTGACAATATTGAACTGTTGTACTCTAAAAGCGAGTTGTATATCGCCGCCTACGCATGATTTGTGAGATAAAATTGATCACTTGAAAATACCTCGAATACTTGAATAAATTCTATAAGGTTAAGGTTTATGTTGGGCTAGATTTTGAGATGCTTTTCTCTCGTTCAGACTAAGAGTGGGAAATCGGTTTAATAATATAATGTTCATTAAACTAAAAGGGTATATCAATTGCGACCTTACGAGCTTAACTATCTTAAATTTATTTCAGTTTATTCTTTTCATCAGTTTTCTTTTTTTTTTTTATACCCTTGCAGAGGGTATTATAAAATTGGTCAGATGTTTGTAACGCAGAGAAGGGATCGTTTCCGACCCCATAAAGTATATATATTCTTGATCAGCAAGAGAAGACGAGTTGATATAGCCATGTCCGTCTGTCCGTCTGTCCGTCTGTCTGTCTGGTGCTGCGCGATCTAGTCCCACAGTTTTAGAGCTATCGCATTCAAAGTTCGTATATAAGCTTTTCTATACAGCCACATACACATCTGCGATTTTGAATAAGATCGGACAACTATATCATATAGCTGCCATACAAATACAATCGTTAAATGCGAATAACTTCTCTATTTTTGAACAATCTTATCCAAACTGATTATGTACATAAATAAAAAGGGATTACGTCATATGCGTGAATTTCAAAACAATCGGATAAACATAACGCCTGATTTCGACGATATAAAATTTGCCTATATAGCGTGCACTGCTTATGGCAGCAGCAGTATGCAGCAGTACTGCTGCCATAAGCAGTGCACGCATAAGCAGTGAAGCACATATATGTGTCAAAATTGCGATTGTGTGTGTGTGAATATGAATATCAATCGCTACATTGTCTACTATTTGGCGATTGGCTGCCCCCGGCCAATGTATTTAAAATATTTCTTTATTGGATTAAGAAACAAAAAATTTTTTAGAAAATAAAATGTAATGGTCAAAAGCTGCAAGGGTATACAAACTTTGGCATAGCCGAAGTTAGCTTCTTTGATATTTTTTGCTTGTCGTTTGTCTGGGCTTGTTTTCGCTCATGTCCTTGGCTCACTCTCTCTCTCTGTGGGTGTGTGTGTGTTTGTGTGTGTGTGAGACACACGCTCACACGTCAAAGTCAAATTATGCTAATCAGGACGGAGACACGGCAACATGGAGATTGCTCTGAAGGTGGAAACGGAGATGGAGATGGAGATGCGAGACTTTAACAATTTCGCGTAATCGATTACTGGCAACACTGAGAATGAATGCATGAATGGCGCGATTGAATTTATATGGCATTCTCCTGCCTCTTACCTAACTTTCGTGTCGAAAGCCTTAAAGTAGGCTACAAATAAAGTAAAAAAAAAAAAAGCAAAAGCAACTTTTTCCCTGACTTTATTTCAATCAAATTTCGTAAGCATTTCGAAAACATTTCCATGTTCATCTAATCAATTTTTTGGGTCCACCCTCCGCACCATTCATTTCCCTCCCTCTTCCCCATTACTCTCATCATGTGATTGTACAAAATTCTCATGTAGCAAGTCCTCTTTTTGGTTGTTTCTTGTTCTGTTTTGTTTTTTGTTTCATTTCGTTCTGTTCGTTGTCTTTTGCTCGTTTTTATAACCTGAGTAGAAGCATGTCACATCGATGATGTGCAAATGCCGAACAACACATAAACAAAGTATGTGTAATAAAAGTAAAATTTGTCAAGAGAATTGACTGCATTTTTATATTGTACAAGAACAACAATGAATAACACACACACACACCCACACACACGCACACACACATAGCAAATAGCAAAACGAAACACAACAGAAAACGAGCACAAAAACAACATCAATTTATGCGAGGCCAGCCGCAGATAAAGCATGAAAATGGCATTGCAATGCATCACTGAGCAGTTTTTGGGGCCAAGAGAAACACACACGGAACAAGGGGTGTCGGTGGGGATGGGGGTGGTGGTGGGGGCGTTTGTTGATGATGATGGTAGGTGTGGCAAAGTGGAGGCGTGGCTATCTATATACACACACGATGAATGAAACCAAAAACTGAATGTGGGACGCCTTGTCTGCAAGCATTAGAGTAAGGGAGTGGGAGGGGGCGGGGGAGGAGGGCCTGGGGGAAAGCATCTAAATTGACAGTGTCATCAGGTTTGAAGTGTTGCTCTCCACTTGTCATCGACTGATAACTGGAAGAGTGCTAGGGCTAGGGCTAGGATGAAGGCACAGCAGTGAGACAGTGCGTGGCGAAATGAGGCAATGTGTGTGTGCATGTGTGTGTGCGCGCGTGTGTGTGTGTCAAGTGTGTTGTCTTGTTACACAAAAATTATTAGCAATTTGTGCTAGACGTGTCTCATCACGTCAAGAAAGACCCAAGAAATAACTCTCCAGACTTCTCATAACTGTTAACTGATTTAACAGTTGCCAAAAGTATGCTATGAAAAACTGAATTGCCTCTAACAGTTAACAGCTAACAAAAAGCAAACAAATCACTCTCCAAACTTCTCATCAATCAAATTACTGATTTTATAGTTCCCAAAAGTATGCTATGAAAAACTAAAGCGCCTCTAAAAGTTAACAGTTAGCAGTTCCCATCAAGATTTTTTGAAACTGAAATACATGGATAAATATAATTCTAATCTTTGATGATGATATCTTCAATTATGCGTCTACCATAAGGCCTTTAAGGCTTGAACAATTTCATGTAGTTGTGTGTGTGTGTGTGTGTAGAGAGAGATAATCACTTGGTTTTATATTAGTAGCACTTTGGTCAACTTTTTGCAATTTAGATATAATCACTGTTACTTAGCTGACTAGGACTAAACTAAGACATTTCTCTGTCTCATTTCCAGCCTGAAGCAACGATAGAAGGACAAAACAACAAAAAAAAAAGGTACTTAGCCCCTGGCTACCTGCCTCCACTTTTGCTGCCAGCAACTTCATCTCTCTGGGAAGGTAATTACTTAATGTAAACGAAACCCTCCCATTCCCACTGCCACTCCCCCTGCCACTCCCCAAGCGACTTCTTCGTCTCCGGTACGCCATTTAAAAGTTCTTTAGCTTTATGTTCACTTGGACTACAGATTGCATTCAGTTTGTGCGACAAAGTTGTTTTATAGTTGAAAAAACATTTTAATTTCCTTGTTTTGCTGATGGTGAAATGAGTCAAATGCTAAACATTTGGATGAAGAAAAACTTTGTTGACACACGCGTATTCCTGAGGAGAAATCTTCTCAAAATTTTAAATGAGATTGAGTAATGATGCCAGTCGAAAAAAACGAAAAAAAAAACAAAAATCACGCAGACATATGGGAGTAGAATGATGATGAGAATGATGTGACTGACTGATGGCCAGAGGGATGATGAGGGGAATGAATAAGAAGTACGACGAGTATGTGACACGTCAACGACATAGCCAGAGAAAGAGAGAGAGAGCGAGAGAGGCAGTGGGAGTGACAAGGAGGAGTCTCTTGCTCCATTTGCAGGCATTTATATGTGTCACCATGTCAGGGCCAGACATCAATCACATTTTGAGTTATTTGTCAGTTGAATTTTTGGGTTACTAAATCTCTGACAGGAATGGAGTTCAGAGTATACTCCTCTAGTTCTAGCCTTGACTACTCCATATGCGTTTAGGTGAGGCAGCTCGATTGCCTCATATCCTGTAGGCAACTCCACATATATCCCCATTGCTTCGCACAGGGATGCAGGGTATTCACACTAAGCCCATAGGCATAACTTTGACATTTATAACTTAGCCCCTGAACCAAAGGGAACTTCTCCCACTCTCTCACCCAAGGACTCCCAATCCTAGTCCTTTTTCATCTTTTTGTTTTTTGGTTTCGTCTTAAGTGTTGGGTGTGTTAACCATTTGTCTTCTTTTGTCCCCACACACACAGACACGCACACACACACACCTCGAAAAAGTTGTCCTTCCTTGCCCAAGCCTTGTTCATCATTCAATGTCCTTGTTAAAGTCTATTTTTAGGCGTACGAAAAAAAAAACCAGTAAATTAAAAAATTATGCAAAATTCTCCCTCTTTTTTTTTGGTCCGTTAAGACAAACGAAACTAAAAAAAAACCACCAACAACAACAAACAAAATAAATAAATAGGAAAAAAATTTGTTAAATATATGCCAAAACACGTACGTTGAAGCGAAAGGAAGATGCGAAGAGGTGACAAGCAGGACGAATCGCCAGGACTCTTTGCATATGCAAAATGAGTTTCCTTTTTTTTCGGTTTCGCCTGCTTTTTTTTTTTTTACTCTCCTGTTTGGTGTTTTTTATTTGCCTATATTTATTTTTGTTATTAAAGTTTTTCTTCCAATCCAATTAGTGTGCATAAAGTTAAACAACTATTCAGGCATTAAAAAAAAACGACAGCAAAAATATTATCTAGATGGTTGACATATTCAATAATTGTTCAGTCAGCCATATACCTACATTAATGTATATATTTTTATATTAAATATATATGCTATCTAAAGTTTAAATCAGATAGATGGCCGAGCCAATTTGATTGAAGCTTCTTTATTCCTGTTACTCGGATCTCTCACAAAAGAATCATATAAAAATTACAAATTTTGTATGATAAAGTCATCTTATTTCGATCTAATTTAACAGAGATTTGTTTAGGAAACAACTGAGTTAAAAAACTATTTATGAGAAACTTTTAATATAGTTGTCCGATCCTAATCTTAAATTTAACATATTGAACGCTTGAAAAAACTTTACACTTATTTTGATTAGAACTTAGAAGGAAGACATAAAGTCAAACTATATAAAGTATAGAGCTTTAGATATACTCTTCATGAATCATGAGTTTGGACAATTGCAAACAAATAATATTTATATTTGCGTCTAGAAATTCTCAAATTTATTTGGCACTCAAAACGGGAAAACTAATTTGCTCTTTTGCCTTCAGATGTAAATCTTAGAAAGAGGCTAGATTTGGAGGATAGATTTGTCAATTATTCCACGTGGGAATTATGTTATATTTTATATTTAAATTAATAAATGAAGTTTTCAAATTTGATGTCATTTCTGAGAGTAATAGAATTTGCAAAGGGTATTCCAAATTCGGTATGGCCAAAGTTAAGTTCTTTGGCTTTTATTACGTTTGATATTTTTCGAGCGATTTACATTTAAATTACATTTTCATTTCGATGGTTAACTAGCTCAATTATTCAATATTACATTTCCATTTCGATTTCGATTTTCATTTGCAATTCTCTCTCGTAACTCGCTGCTTGCAACTTGCCACTTGCCACTTGCATTACAGACACAAACCTTTTGCATCGATTACCACTCTGTGGACTCTTTGTCTGCACAAATGGGTTGGATGGGATGGGATTGGATTGGGTTGGGCGATGCATACACGTGTCTGGGTTGATATGAAATATGATTACCAATCAGCATTTTAATCAATGTGGATGATTTGCGATAATTATGGGAATTCTGGTTATGCAACTGAATTTGTTTAAAGTCCTTGCTGATCGTTGTGACCTTGAGCTGTTCCACACATCACGTATCTTAAATGGTAGAATTTTTAAAGGCAATGCCACAACAGCCATTAAAGTCGAATGAACAGGACGAGCACACACATAAGCCAAGACAATGGGAAGTTGCCGGCGAGTGGAGCCATTAAATTTGATATACGACAATAAGTGTAGGGATAATGCGTGGATGAAGCCGGCAGAGCAAACCAAAGAGCAGCAGGAACAGTGTAAAAGTGCCAGAACTCATAGCAATAAATTAATGAACCACCACCAGCCCAGACTGAGAGTGATTTCTAAGCCAAGTCAAAGGATCATTTATGGTTTACAAACAAGGCGAATAGTTTCTCACTTGTTTACCTTTAATAATTAATTTCTCTAAAAATTAAAGAACAAATTTATTTACCCATAACTAAGCCATTTTCTAAAGTATTTCGTTTAAGCTGTGAATTCTTTTTGCTAGACAAAATAAAGGTTTATGCAAATTTGAAACAATTTGAATTTAGTAACTTTGATTTCAACATGGTCAGAACAATAATAGAAATACCCAGAGACCGATTACTAGGAGGAGAGCAAGAGAGAGAGAGCGTGTGAATGAGAAAGAAGAGATTCTTAAGCCTTTAAGTTGGCAATTACAATGAAAATTGATTTTATTTTCGCCTCGGCACAAGCATTTTAGGGCAATTGTTTTGGTTTGGCTTAGTCTAGTCCCGACCTCCCACATTTCTCCTGCCGCCTAAGCATCCTAATGCCTAGGCCAGAGGACTAGCGACTACTCTCCAGAGACTCTTCCACAGCTGCTGCTGTTGCTGTTGCTGCTGTCGCTTGAATTTTTTATGAAAGACTCAGCTGTCTGGGCATTTTTGCTATTGTTTGTCGTCGTCATCATCATACTCATCCTCATAGTAGTCATCGTCATTGTCGACCAAAGTGCCGAATGTATGTACATAATGCTAAAGAATCCCCCCCCTCAACCCCAACCGTCAACAACCGCACAGCCGCCACCTAATGTGGCATGTGGATTAAGGCTTAGTTTATCAGTAGCGCTTTCCACTGACAACAATGTCAAGGTCAAGCCCATAAGCTGAAGCTCTGAAGCTCTGTATCTCTGCCGATATTAGCTATCATATTACACTGAAAGAATCTCCATTATCCAAGGCAAGCCAAACGAAATTCACATTTCATATAATTGAATATGAGATTTTTTCTTGTGTATTGACCAGCTGGTGCCCCAAGAGCAAACGACTTATTTCTACACTCCTCCCCGAACCCCCCTCCCGCCCACTTCATCACCAAATCACATGCTTTAATTTCGACCTTCAACATTTATGGATCATATTCTATTCGCTCATTGTCAGACCCGAAAATGAGTGCATTTTATGGGTCACACTGTGGTCCTGCTGCTGCTGCTGCTGCTGCCAGTGTTGGTTAATGAGATGTAATGGCACACAGCAAAAATTTCCATTTTTTATCCATGGCAAATATTCGATTTTCTGTACATATTCCGTGTTTTCCCACGTACAAAATTTACTGATTTGTGGTCTCTTTAGCATTTTCAATAACAATTGTAATAAGCTTTTACGTGATTTTACTTCAATTTCGCCATTGGCATGATGCCCGATGCCGATGATGATGCCGATGATGCCAATGATGATGCTCTTTGGCAGGTGTTTGGCACTATTGGATAGAATCAGCATTTCTAATGCAGTTTAATATGCTTCATCAGCATCGTTTGATGCCAAGTCAGGACAAGTTGGAAATTTTTCTTTTCATGTTGCTAAATGAACTGCAATTTGTATAAATATTGAAAGAAGCTTGAAAGCAGGAAGCGGATATAGCATATGAATGAGCGGATGGGTGGGTGGATGGGTGGATGAGTAGGATATTCGATGCCTTGTTAGCACAACGTTTTCATCCTTCGTCTTTGGTTGCTATGCCTCAAACTCTCTCCTCTTGGCAAAGCAATGCAATTATGCAATTTATGAAATTACAGCACACACACACACACACACACATAAAGCGGAAGCAGAGTCAAAACTGTGATGATGATGATGATGATGGAAAATACTCGACAGCCATTCAGTGTGCCATCCTTTCACAGGACCTCCCCAATCAAATTATCAGTTACGCAAACTAACAATTTTTCTTTTACCCTCTTCGTCTTTTGCAGCGGCATGATTGGGAAAACTTGTGTGTGTCAGTAGTGTGCGTGTGCGTGTGCGGGTGTGTGGCCAAGATCAAATTTCAATTTGTCTATATAAAGTATAAGAATCAAGTGAGGCAAAAAAAAAATAAAGTAAGTTGCTGCTCCGCACCGACTTGGATATACCATGCACAAAGTGAAGAAACTATAGATTCCAAATTTCATAGCTCTAGCTATTACAGTGCCTGATAATTAGGCGCTCATTCAGACGGACAGACGGACACTATATATAAATTTCTTCTCTCGTACTCTCATGCTTCCATCTGCCTGTTACATACATTAGGGCGACTTTAATATGCCATACCATTATATGAATGCATGGCATAATTATGGTTATTTGCAAGAGCTAGAGAGAGAAAGAGAGGAAATCAAAGTCATTTCACATTTGACCAAATTAAAATACAATGCTCGAATTTGACACTAAAGAATGCTTGCAAATTGAGAGACAAATTGAACAAAATATTTTACAATAGTTTTTTGTTTATCTTTTGCAATTTATTTACGCTTCAAATATCAAGTTTCTGATAAATTACGTTGAAAGTAATTTGGCACTGCTTGGGCTTAACGAGTTTGTTGTTGATTTCGAATTGGAATTGATAATCTTTTTATCTTACATCAGATTTGATTGATGTTGTGAAACTTTAATATTCCCATTGAGTTGAGAGCCTTAAATGATCAGCAAGCAAGCAAAACGAGAATGTTTTTACTAGCCTATTTGAAAGGAACTTTGTTGCTCCACTCTACGCAATCTGCTGGCATTGTTGCCATCTTTGTACATAAATATAATTCTATGGACGTGGATGTGTGCCGTGATCATAAAATGCAGCAACATGTAGCAACACAATACAGCTGCATCAATGTTGCCCTCAGTTGAGAGAGAGAGAGAGAGAGAGAGGCTAGGAAGGTGGGAAACATTGTCAGCCAAAATGGCTGAAATATCTGTCTCGAATCATAGCATACTTTTCAGCGCTTTTAATTTTCATTGCAGTCATCAGCAGGAGAACTTCATTTTGAGCTGCCACTTTTCCCGTTTAACAGAAACCCTTTTTGGGGAATAATCATAAAACGGGAACTGCTTATTTTGACGTAAAAACAAAGTTTTATCACCATTACTCTGTAAATACATAAATATACAAATGCAGCTAACGACAGAGGGAGAGGGGGGGGGGTTCCTTTTAACTCAAATTAGTTGGTGCCAAATCAATATGATTATTATTAAATGCTTGATCTAAACGATGACCTCATTACAACATTCTGCGGTCCATGAAATAGATTCGATTTCTCCTATGACCACTTTTCCCGTTTGCATTCATGAGGTCGTTTCTTTTTTAGCGTTTTGCTCATCGATTTGAATCAGTGGTCTACGTGCCACACATGATTCAAGTAGATTGAAAAATATATCTTCACTGCAAAACAATTGCCAACAAAAAGTAAGAGCGAGAGATAGAGTGAAGGACAGCAAAGTGCATATACATAGCTGGTAGGGATACCTTACAAGGCATCGAAAAGTATTCTAGGGCACTTAGATATACAAGTGTTTGGAAGGAAAAAATATCACTAAAAGCAACAGCAAGTCGTAAATCGCGCGAGGGTTGCCCCGGCAGCAGAGCCAGCAATAAATTGTTCGAAAAATCACAAAAATTGCTTTAAAATGTGCAAACGCAGCGCCAAGTTCGACGAGTTTCAATTGAATTGCACGGCAGGAGGGGGACGGAGATGTTGTTTTGCAGGAACTGGGAGAGTGACCATGGGGGTTGGGGGCAACAAAAATGCCAATTAAATTGATTTGAAATTCTCTGATAAAGACGATATCATATGACCAGACAGAGGGGAAGGGAAGGAACTAGAATACCGACCCCACATTGCTGAGCCCTTAATGAGCTGCTACTTGGCAAAATTCGATTTCGATTTTCTTTCCTTGATTGATTGATTGATTGATGGACTGATTGAGCAAAAATGAACACGGAAGGGGCAACGGAACCTAAATCTAAAACGATTCATTAACATAAATTATCCAGTTTGAGTAGGGAAACGCAAATTTAACAAAATGAAAACTTAAATTCACAAGAAAGCAAACAGCAGTTGAAGATGCAGTTGGACCCTTTTCCTGTTTTTTGATTGATGATGTTGTTACGCCAACTGAAACAAAGACAATTGGGACAGAGAGAGAGAGAGAGAGACTAAAGATTCAGGCAACATTGTCTACTGCATCTAGCTTGGGGTGATGCCAGTAAAATGAAGCAAGTTGCCAGCCATGTCCTTGGAGATGTATGCCATTTTGCATATATATATCTGTGAGCAATGAGGCTGCATATTCATGAAGTACTTACATTGCCAGATAGTCTAAGTAAAAGTTTCAATCTTTGGTGATAATCTGATCTACAAAGTATCTGAAATGTAACATCGAGTGATGTCAGTTTGTTTAACATAAAATCTACAACAAAGTATACATTATCATCTTCAATAATGCTAATGTGACGACATTTCGGAGAATTTATAGCATTTATAACATGATGCTTACAAGCGATTAAAGCATCTCAAAGTAGTCTCACAAAGTGTTTCATTAGTGATCTTTACTGCTGATTGCACAAAAGAAACAAAAAGTAATCCTTTCGATTTGCAAATGACGGATAAACAATTTATACCCGGCTCCTTTCGAAAGTCTTTACTAAAGTTCAAAGTCGCCATGGCTTCAATTATTATAATTATATAATTATTTTATGCTTGCCAGCATTTGATTTGAAAATTTCACACTGATTGCACAAAAGACTTTGCCCACACAGATTAGAATTATTACAATTATGCTGTAACGAGTATATTAGTTGTATTAAATACCCTTGCAAAAGGGGTAGACTAATTGCAGGTTAAAGTTTGCCACCCATAAAAATATATTAAATACACATTTAATTAAATAAGCTAAATTCATAACCATCCAAACTACTACGGAACATCAAAAACAATCTGTCTAGGAAAGAATATGAATAACTTGAATTTTTCGAACGAGACTATTATCAGATTTGTTAGTTTTAGATTGTTTTACCTCTGAGTTTTTGCATTATATAATCAGCAACATTTTATAAAAACAATTTTCGTAAATTTTTTGTTGAGAATTTCCAAAAAGAAGTAATTTTGGTTTAATATTCTAAATGGTGTTTTAAATTATGAAAACTAGCAATAAAAGTAAGTCACAACGTTCTAAAATCGGCAGGAAAATGACTAAGTTGGAGTCAGAGATAAAAATTATCGTCTGCAAGAGTATTCAAACTTCGGTCAGAGTATGCAAGTGTAGATTGGTTCTCTGGTAGTTAGTATAATTAAAACCGAAAGTTTGCAGTGAAATAATCCATTTTACGGTGTTAACGACGTGGTATCAGCATCATTGTATTTGAGCTTCTGCTTTTGAGTTGGATTGTCCCTCTTCGCTTTTCACTTGGCCAGTTGCCAGCGTTTTGCATTTTTAATTAGCTGCCCATAAAACACACACACACACACTTTCCGCCATGAATAACCCAAAAACGCACTTACACACACACACTGACACAAGTGAAGCGGACAAACTGAGCTTAGCCCAACTTGGCTCAATTTAGCTCTCATGTGTGCATGAATTTTGCAAAAAGCCATCAACATTTCATTTTAAGGTGTAAGGCAACCAAAGTAACAACAACAACAACAAAAACACACACACATTTTGGGGTGTGTGTGTGAGAGTGTGTTTGTGCCATGCATCAGCGGCATGCAACAAAATGCGAAGGATTTGTGAAGTGAGCACTCAACACTTCAAACAAAAACACACACAAACCGAGCCAAAAGAACGAAAATGAAACTACGGCAACTGCAAACTGCAACCGAAAACACACAACAAGGAAACAAATAAAAACATTTTCCAAATGGCAAACAAAACGGAAAATGTTTTGTTTTGTTTGATTTTGTTTGGTTTTCGAATTTCAATTTGAAAGCTTTTATGGGCCACTAGATTTTGGCAATTACCATAATAATGCTTGATAACTGAACTGCAGCGAATGAATGAAAGGATGTGAAGGGGTTGGATTGGGTTGTAGGAAATTTGAACTTACAATGCAAATCGGCGCATTAACCGATACATAAATGTGCAGCCGAGTAATTGAAGGTAATATGCATTCAAATTACTGACACTGATGGTGATTTTAGTTGCAAATTAGTATCCACTCAGTGATTTCAATATAAATAATTCAATTGGAACATTCATTACCTTTGGTTACAAATTTGTTTGCTCTTATTGTTAGTATACAAAGTGTTTCAACACCAAAAATAATCTTGACCTATATACTAGCGACGTCCTAGGGAATCCGCTGGGTACTAGAAATTATGGTAAGGACGTTTGCGTCAGTCCATGGGTGATTAGTCCCACTGGCAAAACATTTAAAATACATACTGCAGCCTTTACCTTTTTAATTTTATCAATCCTTTGGGGTTAACTGGCTGGAGGTCATTTCAACAAAAGGTTTTGCTTAGATTATATATATGAGTCAATTCTGGTGACTCTAAGCTTGAATGTTCTCTGAGATCTTGGAGTTCATCGACACGACACTTTTAATGCTGATAAAAAATACATATGTACATATACATACATATGTACTTCGCTGCCTTACTTCCCTTTTACTTGTTCATAGACTCCAAATAAAAAGAGATAACAACAACAAAGATTAACAAAACATAATTGAAACTAAGCCAGGGCAAGTCTTAGACATTGCGAGAATATAATCAAATGATCCATTATCGATTAAAATTCATAATTTTTGAGCATTACTTGGTAGTAAGTACATATATATTTATGTGACTAGATTTAGAACACTTCTTTTGCGATTTCCCGTTTCTTTGATTGCTTTCATACTTAGACATGCTTATGCATGCTGCTTCCATATCTATTTAGTCAAATGAACGGTATCGCTCTCTCCCACTCTCTCTCTTTCTCTCTTACTAACCCTCTCCCAGCGCCATAGCTAAAATGCATTTGTTTTTTCACTCTGTTGATGATTGCTTCAAATGTTTCCGTTTTCAATTTAATAGCACTTGAGGCGAATACAGAACAAATTGTTGTTCTTGTTACAGTTGACCTTGAGCAAAATGAAATGAAATCATCCATCAAAACGCAACGAAGCACCCTTATCCCGTTAACCCCTTCACCATCCCCGCCCCCCGCCCCCCTCCCCCCCACCTCTCATAATGCCCCCTCATATTGCCTGAGCTTGATGTGTATAAGTGATTAGCTTTGGAAAAAGATTTCAATCAATCCACATGGGTATTGGCAAAACGGGACTTGTGTATCGGAAATGTGTACTTACATATTAAATGTTTTGTCATCATTATCATCGCTCAATTAACGCTCCCGTTTTTGGTTTCTATAAATAATTCTACACCTCACTGATTTGAATCATCACAACACACTGGCAATCACATCACTGCATCTTGCATGATTTACACATGCAAATGACATCACGATTGCATTCCAATCCATTCCATTGAGTATTACTGTTGTTACCCATGAGAGCATGGAACGAGCATACTTATGCTTATTTAATTAACGATGCGATTCACAAACACTTGCGAGAGCAACTAAATGATAAGCGTCCAGCAAACAGAGTTCCAGTCCCTCTCTTTATGTGTGTGTGAATGCTCTTAATGAGGTCAAATCTGATAAGTTAGCATTTGCTTTTTTTTTTGTTTTTATTTTTTTTTTTTTGGGTGGGGTAAAGGAGTCGAGAGAGCACACCAACACATTCACACTCAGAAGAGGAGAGAGAGAGAATCTCAATGACCCGCATTAGCATACAGTTGAGCAGATTTATCGAAAAGCAATAGTCACACACAAAAGAGACCGAAAATCGTGATCATCTCCCACAACAGTGGTATCAAATATGATGAAAATGAAAAGAAATAGCGTCACTGAGTATCAAGCAGGAAACCAATAATAATAAGAATCGGATAGATTGGATAAGTTATGGAGCACATTATGATTGTGATTTTGTTTATATTAAAAGGCTTAAGAGAAAAAGAGACAGTAAAAATTATAGTAGAATTAACTTTTCTAATTAAATGCAAAACTATCAATGTTAAGTATACGCAGAGTGAATCGTTCAATTTACAACGATTTAATGTTGGGTTTTTTAATGTACATAAATATAATGTCACGTGTGTGTCACAGTTATTTGTACATTAAAAAGTCAACAACTTACTGTAAACTGTCATTCTCTTTCGTTCGATTCGAGGAAATTATTTGCATAATATTTACCAACAGTGCGTATCAGTGTGCAGCCCATACGCCCCAGTGCCGTCGCTACCGTTGCCGCTGCCGCTGCCGCCGCCATATCGTGTATATGTAGATACGTTTATGTAGATATGCTTGCTCACCAAGGTTCTCTCTTTCGGTCTCTCCCTCTCCCGCTCTCAGTGTGTGTGTGATTCAGTTTCGGTTTGTTTGGTTCACGACGTTCACTCGCTCTAAGCAATCGCGTTTGTTTTGCGCCAGTGTTTCCAGCCAGTGGCGTTCTGTGCTTGCTCGTGCAACAATGTGAACAGAATTTTAGCTGGCCAGAGCTGCATTTTGTTTATAGAGATAGTTAGACAAAAACAAAAACTAGTCGTGTTTTAAGCTAAACAAACTGAGATCGAGATCCAGATCATTTGGATTATAATCATCAGCAGAGCAACTGATCCATTATGTCGGGCACCCAAGACTATGATCGCAAATATGTGCGCAGCATTGAGGGAATGTGTAAATTAGCGTGCTTGGTATGTATATACTTATGTACATCAAACATATAGTCGTTTGCAGTTAACGCTAACAACTACGTCATCATATCTCTCTCCGTCTCTCTTTTATCGTCTCTCTCTCGCTGAGTAGCTGAGCAGTTTTATTGGCTTTCTGTGTATATTGTGTGCTCCGGTGCGTGTGAGTAATTTTCGTGGCAGCTTCTACTTGGCCGTGGCAATAATTGGGTTTCTGGCCACACTCACACTATTGATGGCCCGCTTCCTACGTTTGTGGCAACGCCAATGTTGCCGCTGTGACTCAACTCTTTGGTCACTGGGCGTTCATTTGACTCTGGCTATATCCTATTTTGTAGCCTCTGGCCTGGTTCTCTCGTTGGATATAGCCTCCTATACAGCGGCAGCGGTAAGTTTCGAATCTCCCATAGTACCGATCGATATATAATATTCTCTCTGGATTTTGCAGTTCTTTGGCCTAACAGCGTTTAGCATTAACTCAGTGGAGGCCTATAACAATTGGAAACGTAGTCGACAAAGGGATGTGGCCACTCAGACCATGGCCTGAAGGGTCTCCCATCTCACGGGGTGTCTAACACAATGTGTATTATGCCTATTTAAAGTCTGCTTAAGGTTAAGTTACAGAAAGAGTTTTTTTTTTTTGTGTTTTTTTATATATATATTTGTTATCTCTGTGAAACCGATAAGTTTCTATGTATATGTACATTTCTAGCATGTAGGTCATTAAAAAAGAAATAAGAAGCGAAGGAAAACCAAAGTTATTAAACAAAGTACCAAGTCAAAGATATTAAATCGTATTTATTTCACTCAAATTAATCTTACCCACCAAGAAGGCCATCATATTTAATAGTTTAACTAGTTTTTTAAGCATATTAAGTAGTATATATCGAAACTCTTTAATATTTTTGATGCTCATAAAAAAGGGGAGTAGTTATCTCTTCATTAAAGTAGTTTTCAATCATCACAATGTGACTATTAAATAGTAATCTTCTCAAGACAAGATCAAAGACAAACTTTGACCATCATCGATGGTGGTGCATTATTAAATGCAAACAGTTGCATGACCTTGTCGCCAAATGGAGAAGTGTCAAGGGGATGGTCGAGCAACATTTATTTACTAAATGGGCATTTAATTATTTCTTAATATTGCCAGCTTTAGCACTTCTAACATATTATGTGCCACATAATTTCTTAACCCACCCAAGCAAGTGAGGCTGAACTGGAAAAATGCCACGCACACACGCCATGTGGGGCGTGGAGCATGGAGCATGTGGGAGGGGGAGGGAACTCCTTTTGGCTGTAGGCCAACATTGAAATGCCCTACAAATTTGATAGGGCCAAGTATATACATATGAGTAGTCAAATTATTAAATTATTTTTGGATTCCAAATGATCGGATTAAATGTTAGGAATTTATAAGTTAGGGTATACAAAAGGAGGAGTGCATACATATCGGTTTGAATAGTATAAACACACTCATGCTCATGCAAGTCACGCAAAATGAAATTAATTAGTATTGTTGCCAGTTTGGCAGTTTCCCCATCTAGAAGCTCCAGTCCCCCAATCTCTATTGGCATCCCCGCCTACGCCACGCCACCCCACCCTGTTGCCCTTGCCTTGAGGGGCAGGCAGCCCCTCAAAATATTTCAAATAAACGAAATGAAAGTCGGAAAATGCGCGTAAAAAAACTGAAATGCGAAATATGTATCTTCATTCAAATAGAGTAGCAATTTGTCATCTGCACATGAATGCAATTTTTTTGTTACTTTATGTTTTTTTTTTTCTTCTTTTTGTTGTTTTCAGTTGAAATTGAAAATGAATACTGCAAATGTTTGCCCTAGGTTCATGCAATCATACCAGAGGGTACAATTTTTCCAACACGCCGTACAAAAAGTTGTAATTAAATGTGTCAAAATGGCAATTGAAATGCGGAAATCGTTGCCACAAATGGTGTCTGGACCTCCCTCCCTCTCTCTCTCTCTCTCTCTCACTCACTCGCCGTCGCTGTCTATCTGTATGGTTAGTTGTGTCCTTCTCAAAAAAGTAATTAATGAAATCATTTTGTAAATCAAACGGGCATTTAATCAAAAGTCACCCTCAACCAATACCAAAATTGGTCTGACCTGACAGTCTGACATTCTGACGGTCTGTGGTCTGCCGTCTGCCGTCGGAGGCCTGAGTTCTGAGGTCTAAGCAATTTGTCTAGCTTTTCCTTTCGTTCTTCCTTCCATGCTTTCTTCCTGTCCTGTCGAAATCCATCACATTGCCCCACTATATTCTCAGTATCAACAATATTTCGCCTTTTTTTGCCCCAATTCTTTACACTTAAAGAAAGACGAGGGATCATTAAGGTCTTCTAAGGGTTTCTCTTGTTTAATTGGTCACTTGTTCGAAGAGTCCTTGATTTGGTGACTTTTTTGATGAATTTCATATCGGATTTTAATGTAGTGCAAGTCTAGAACTGAATTAATTTATTTTTAATAGGTTAAACTAAAGTTTTCTCCAATTAAACTAAAGTCGAACCACGCCCTATTTCTCCAAGTGTTGCCGCCTTTTTGACAAAGTCATTTAATCTTTCAAGTCGGTTTAATTGTCGCCAATTTGTCAGCTAATTTGTGGGAGAAAAATTAATTGCACAACTTTTTGTGGGCAATTTATATTTTTGTCACACAAAAATCGGTGGTTTTTGCATCTTGGTTTTCCCATTTTGAATTTCCTTAAATGGACAATTGATGGGCGCCATTATTATTGGATCAGTGGAAACTTGACTGGAAGCTCTAGCCCTCAAAAGCACAATCAAAGCTTGTGTGTGTCCGAATAGAAAGCTTAGAAGTTAGTTTTTTGGAGCAACTTTTCAACCTTTTAAGCTCGTTTTATGCCCCAAAAATCTCAATAAATAAATATATGGGCAACAAATATTTACATTATTTCCAAAAATAAAAGAAAGAGAGTAGCTATTTAATTTCAGAAGTGTTTTTTGTTCTCCTTAGTCCATAAATTTATGTCTCAAACAACCACAAAGTGGTATAAGGATAAGGACATTTGACAGACTTACAGCTAATATGTAGAAAGGACTTTTAATCTATGCATAAAGTTAATTCAAAATTAAAATCCTTAAACCGTGTTTTAAACCGAAATAAATCAAGCAGTGTTTCGGTGTTACTGTTATACATATAACTCCTCTTGGAAAGCAGTGTAAAATGGACCCATAAAATGATTTCTGTCCTACTTTTCTAAAGCAGTTCTGATAAGGGGAAATGGCTTTATGGCTGAACCCATTTATGGCAACATTTATGGCATTGAAATTGAAAATGACAAATTGAATACTGAACATCTAATGTTAAGTCATTGAATAGGGATTTCTATTTTACAGAGGACATTTTTAGAAGGGAAATTCCTGTACGTTAAATTGCAAATTTAAGTTACGTTTCATTTAATTTTACAAGCGATTTTATGCGATTTTTGTCCAGTTTTTGTAGATTTTGCTTGGCATCGTTTGCATTTGAATTATGAAACCGAGATGATTGAGATGTCAAAAGCCACAGCAGCAGCTCCCGGCCCGTAATGAATTCAAAGTGCAGTAGGAACACCTATAACTCCACCCCAAAACTGTCATCGTGAGGATAATTCATGACTCTGGGTAACAGTTTGGTGGAACCTAATGGGTTCGGGAGAAACAAAAAAGGCGCAACAACAATATGCAAAAGACAAGCCACATGGACGGAAAAGACTTTCCACTCCTGGAACTTGTTCAGGTTGTTGGTTTTTCATTTTTTGAGTTTGTTTGTATGTTTGTATTTTCCAATTCGAATCAAAACTATCTTTTAGTTTTCGTTTTCATTTTCAATCTGCTATTTTTTTTGTTGGTTTTTGTTTTCTCTGTAATGACAGGCTGGAATCGACATTTAGTGCGGCACTGCGATGCGTGGAGCAGGAAGTCTTCGTCGCCAAATCGTGGCGAATGCAGTCGAGCAGCATCCACAAACATTGGCGACAACTACGAAAAATGCGTAATTGCTTTTTGCTAGGCACGCCCAGATGCCCCACCTCCCACCGCCCGCATCCTCCTATGGCTTAGTCTCTTCATCTTGGCGAAATGCTTGGCCATTAGCGCTAAAAGCTAACCACCTTGGCGGAAGAGATACCACACCGAAGTCATATAGACATATAGAAACATGTATCTATCGCCCACACACACACACACACTCATACCACTCGCACACACTTGAAAGATCTTTTTGGAAAACAGTTCAACGATCTCAATAGTCAAAGAAAGTCATATAAATTAATATCGAAAAGATCTCGTTTGCCGAAGACGAAGTTTAGATACCCTCAGATACTTAGATGCTTCATATATCTAGAATGAAATGTACAAAGATATCTTCTGGTTGAAAAATACCTTTTTTAAAAGGACTTTCTGAAACTAAATGGGATCCGTAGAGGAATATAAGCCTCAAAGAGTCGAAAGTTAAATACTAAAACCAACATCGAAGCATCTGCAATTTAATTTGAAAGTCAATTTCACTTCACGTGACATATGTTCGATCAAAAATAAAATCTATGCACAAACAGACAAATAAATATATGCATATGTATGCTAACTGGGCTAAAAACATTTTCCTTCGAAGCGATGCGTCGTTACAGGCAATTTGACAAAGAAAGTGACGTAGAAAGTGGTAAACAAATTGAACAATATCACAAACTGACAAAACGCCATCGCAATTGAAGGGAAAACCATATGCGTGAATAGTGTCACAGATACGTACAGATGGAGATGGCGATGAAGATGGCGATGGAGATGTGCCTGCACGTGCACTTGGGACAGAAATTGGACGAAAAGCAAGCTTAGATACATGTACGTACATATTGCTGAAACCGAAACCAAGTCACTTGGTCAATATCGCATTAGATACGGTCAGCTAGCTTAGATAGCTCACATACACAAAACACAACGAACGAAGTGCGATTAACTTGCGCGTTTATTTTCGGTTTTCGATTTTCTATTTTTAATTGTAAAAGAGTGTAAAATTGTTCTCAGTATCTTTCATTTTGTGACTATTGTTGTTTAATATATTGTTTCATTACATTTTATTTATAATTGTCAGACAGCATACAAATACATATAGCTTAATGTTAGCCTAGTTTTCAGTTTGGTTGTCATTGCCGACAGCTTTACCCACCCATCAGGCCATCAGCTCGACAATCAAACAACCCAACAACCGAACAACCCCAACACCCTGCAACCGTTTCACTTATGTTTGTACACTCGTATCTTCCTTTTCCATCGTTTCTTTTTTTTTTTTTGGCGCCGCACATCTCATGCCTTGCATCTCTGTCTATGTTTTTGCTTGTTATGTTCATTTCATGCCATCATCGGTTCCCTCCATCTCTTTTGTAACCCAACTGCACACGGTTCAACCGACCCTCCACCTACCTACCTACCTCTCTTCACAAATTGTCATTACTGTCCTTGCTAACGTTGGTGGTGTTGTTGTTGTTGCTGCTGCTGCTGCTGTTGCTGTTGCTGTTGCTACTGCAATTGTGCAATTTGACATTGTTAAAGTGCAAAGTCACACAGACAGCACCAACAGCAACAGCAGCAACAACAACAACAACAACTTATGCACAAATTATTGCGAGGGTTGTATGAACACTAGACAAATTCATACAAAAAGGACCTCGATAGAGGTGTATGAACTTGGAGACTTGTTGTGGAGAGTCTTAAAAACAGTTAAAACGTTTTTTCAATGACTGAAACTGGGTAATTATTTGTATATATTTTTTGGAGACTTCTCATTGCCATAGAAATCATTAGAGAAATGATAAAATTTTCAGGTAATGCCACATTATTAGACATTTACAAATTGGAGACTTTGTAGAGTTGGAGTAACAGTCTATTGGAGATTAGCAAAATCATTCTCAAGTCAAATTTCATATGTAGTAAAGATTTATTACACCATTTTGTTGTTTGGAGACTTTGTAGAAATAATTAAAAGTCTGTCAAGCTACGTTTTAAAGGAGTGGAGATTAGCAAACACATTTAACTCTTAAGGATTTGCTTCAACACTATTGTTTATTCCTTTTATCAAGTTCCAGTTTTATAGAGACTATCAATATGATTAAGATAAAGTTTTAAATAGAGGATTTAATTGAAGACTTTTCGGTTTTCAAACTTCTTTAACAGTTCGAAGACTATTGTGAGCAAATCTATCGATCAACCCACTTCCATTTATGATAATGCACATACAGACTCAGATGTGTGTAAAATCCCATCTCTATGCTTGTTTTTCAGTATGTGTTTCTTTGTTGTTGGCTGTGTGTTGGCTTTGTTGGTTTACCTCCGACTTCAATTTGGTAGGGTTTACTTTAGCTACAACTTAAAATTTAAAATTCATGCACAAGAAAAGAAAAAAAAATTTAATTTGATTTATTTAAGCTCATGTCAAATTGAGTAGATGAAATAAACCCCATTGCTAGCACAAGCCCCAAAAAATTGTGTGAAAAGCCAATTGAAAAAAAGAAAAAAAACCAACGTTGATGATAGTCGTCAAAATTCATGTGCTCAGAGACGGATTCAGAAAACGTTTTTAAAGGGGCTCTTACGAAACTAAAAAAAATAATCAACTAAATTTTTAATAATCCACATAACACATTTTAAATTAGTTTTTCTTTTAAAAACCACTAAGTTCAGAGAGGTCATCGGTGAAAAGGAGTAAAAATATTTTGACCAAAAAAAAAACTGTAAAAATGTAAACTGTAAAATATATACATACTTACATATAGAGACATTATGGCTTAGGGGCGTCCCTATCGCCATTAATTGTTATTAGAGATAATCATAAGATTAAGCACATCAAAGTTAGTTTTTGGCAATTTAAGTAGTACTCGCTAAATTCCCACAATTTTTAAGCATAGCCATTAAATTCCCGCAGGTATTTTAAAAATACCAAACTGTTTTTTTTTTTTTTTTGTGTTTTTTTCTGCATTGACATTTTCGCCGTCTCGAAAAGAAGGTGTGGGCGAATCGTTTACTATGGGTGCAGAGGGGTGTGGGTGGTGCGCGGGAGAGGTATATGCGTCACGTGCTGACCGACCGCAAAGAACCGAAGACTAACAAATAAAATTTGAAAACAAAAAACCAACAGCAAACTGAATTTACCGTTGTACCGGTTTGACTATTGCCACAGCTGATCGATTGGACGGCGTGTGGATCTGGAGGGGGGACTGGAGGGATATGGTATCCACTGCAATTGTCTCCCACTCTCTTTTGTCCATTATTCTCTCTCTCTCTCTGGGCCGGCTCTCTCACACTCTTTCAGTGGTAGGAATTCTCTCTCTCTGCTCGGTCTTCGCTGTGCTCTGTCTGCGGCGGTGTAACAGCGTCTCTTTAAAAGTATACGTTCGCGCCTGCGCGCAGCTCAGACAGTTGATGGCGTTCGCAGTGAACGCTTGATACGACGTCGCTGCCGACGCGTTTTTCATATCGAAATCGAAATCGAATTTGAAACCTAAACCAACACTCTCTTGCCCCCACGCTCACCCTCGTTCGCCCTCGATCTCGCTCTCTCGTAATATCAGTAAGACCGTATAGTAAGTTAGGCGCGGAAGTTGGCCGACTTGACTTGACCATATCCACCATATCCTATTAAACAATTTAACGCGGTTTTTGTTTTGTTTTTGTTTTTTTCTTGAAGTGCTGTTGCGGGTATTTCCGTGTTTTTGGTGATACAATGATAATTATATCAACTTCAAAATTATAACCATCAAATGCAAATTAATTACAATATTCAATTGCTGAATCCAACACAAAAAAAAAAAAAGCAAACAAAAAACAATATACTTAAAAATCGTGTTAATATGCTCGCACAATACATAACAAAATCGCTTGTGGTTCCGCACTAATAGTTTCCTGCTACAAATCAAATAATATTAAACAACACCAACTAGAAAACTGGCCAAAAATACAAAAAAAAAATATTGCGAAAGTGTTGTTGTTTCTATTAAGTTTTTTTTTTGCATTGCATGTTCCAAGCAACAACAAACTGCAACAACCACACTAGCAGCTGCTGCAACACAAGTGTTTTGATGTAGTTGTACTTACCGCTACTCAACGCTCCTCAGCTCCTGCTCCTGCAACGAAATAAATACAAAAAAATAGATATATTTATATACACACATATACATATATGAGCTTAACAATATAAATTGTATTTTTATGATAAAGCTCTTGACAGACAACACAGGCAACAATAGCAGCAGCGGCAGGCAGCAGTGGCTCTATGTTATAACTAAGTATGAAAGGAGGCAGGCCAATTTGTTTAGCTCAAATACATCGAAGGCTTTGATACTCTTTTTTGTCCTCCACAACCACAGGATAAACTATCAGATGTAAATCCTATATATTGTGGTTCCTACGAATTAAACTCTCTCTTCCTAATCATAAGTCTGACGTTAGCCATGGCAATTTCTTGAAAAACATTATCAGAGCGCATTAGAAATGTGTTCTAAATTAGAAATGATTTAACATTTTTTAACGTTTCTAAATTAACAGTTCTTTAAATTCTTTGTTAAAGTTTTTTAGAGGCAAAATAGTTGAAATAAAGTAAAGGAGAAAAACTAAAAATATTTCAATACTAAATTTGAATCGTAGATCGGGTAGATAATTTAATTTGTGTATTTAGTAATCAAACAAAATACTTTTCACGTTCAACTTGCAATTCCCAATAGAATAAGGAATAAGTTAACTATTTTTTGTTTAGGTGTTAGGAGCTTGGATTGCAAATAAATGTTTTTGGCATAGTGTAAATGCTTTGTTTTTTCCACTTCTTTTGGTTAGGGTATGACAACAGGTTGGAGTGCGTGACCCCAGCTCAGATATGGCGCAGACTTGCTCTTGGAGCAGCAGCAGTAGGTGGTGGGGAGTGGGGGGAATCAGTCACTCTACTCCACTTGAATGCACGAAAGTGAAATTTCACTTTGCAGCTGTTTTGTTGTTGTTGATGTTGTTGATTTTTATTTATTGATTTCTTTTTATTTCCAATTTTTTTCTTTTGTTTTTATTTTATCGATCAATGGAAATTTTTGTTTGTTTTGTTTTTGAAATGCAACAAGCAAAGATTACGCTATAACTTATACTCTATCATTCACAATTATTTGCAAAAAAAAGGACAGAAAAACCGTGAAAAATCTTCGCAATCATGACGAAAGCAAACAATTTAAAAAATTCTAAATGTAGAACAATAAAAAGAGGCCAAAGAGTTCGTCATCCATGGCCAATTTATGGGAGTTTGGTGTTTCTACTACTTCTACTCGCCTCAATGGTAACATCATCGTCGGGAGCAGCAACGGCAACGGCAAAGGCAACGGCGTCAGCGGATATAGCCAAACAGGAAGCCAAACATAATAAAAATGGTAAGTCCACTAGATAATTAGCAGCTGTGAAAGTGAAAACACTTGCCCATCATAACTGGAACTGGCCACCCGAACAACACACACACACACACACAGACAGACCGATGATTATCATGGCAAAGCTGATGATGATGATGACAATGATGGTCATTATGATGATGATGATGGTGTCGGACAATGGCTCAAAGATAATGCTGCTAAAGTTGATGTGGATTGGTTGGCCATTCAGGAGGCGGAGGAGGGTGGGTAGGTTAACTGTGATTTGTGGCAGCATCGCTTTCACTTTGCTTGGCTAGGTGTTATTTCCATTTTGGGTGGGCGTTAACCCAAACTCTTGATATCTATATAACTAATTTTGAAGACAAAATGTTTCACATCACAAGCAATTAGCAGGAAATTTAATACTTGACAATCTAAACTTGTGTTGGGCTACCTAACACACGATTTAACGATTGGCATAGGAAAGTGCAAAATGAATTTCAAATACATATTTCATAAATGTAACTTGATCTATATATTAAATGCATTCACATCACATCAAAATCATTCAATTAATATATTCAAATGATTTGCATAACGTTTTAGTTTAATTAAAACTAATTTTTAGGTTTTGTCTAGCGATATCAATCCAAGAATTGTTCACATTTTACAAAAAACACAAAACAATTTACAGGGAAATTAGTTCAAATCAAGTGGTTTTCCTCGAAAAGAACTTTTAATTCTTTTGTCAGAGGAAATGGTGGCAACTCTAAGACAAGTTTTACAGCCATGTGATCATGGTTGTCTATTTCCGACAATTTACGAAAAAGGTTCTGAAAACTGAAACAGAATAAAATTGTTAGCCATTTTGATTTCAGAAAAGTTTTATGAACTCTAAGGTCGTAAGCTGTGTTTCCTTTGCTTGCTTTATCTCGTTGTAATTCCCAAGTAGTTTTAGCGTTGATGAGAGAACCTCTGCTTATTCGAATGTTGAAGATTTGATGATATAGATTTGACTCTGATAAACCAATGATTTAAAAGGTTTGATATGTAAAACTAACAAAACAAAGAGAAATATTAGAAAGAAAATGTATCATATTTCTTAAAAAAAAGAAAACCATTATCTTTTGCTACTACTAACCCATAAAATACATATGTAGGTAGGTAGGTAGGTAGGTAGGTACCCACTATATAGTATGAGGATGGGCCATTTCTCAACCCAACATTGTGTCGGTGATCATCATCTGACTGACTGACTTGCTAATTTCTTTGCATTGTGTGTTAAGTAAGCCGTAGAAGACACACAAAACCCAGAGACTAGAGACAAGAGACAAAAGGCAAAAATACATACTGTATCTAACCGGTGAAAGAAGGCGCAAAAAGTACGTGGAGACCAACCAAGCAGCTAATTAATGAACATGAAATGAACTGTCTTCAAATGCGGTTTGGGGTTTCTCAACAGGGCTCTAGAGATAGATAGATAGATAGATAGCTGAGTGGCCAGATAGCAGAGAGAGAGAGAAAGAGAGAAAAACATTTTCCCAGACATTTTGCAGAGCTTGCATAAACTTTTGTTTTGGTTTCGGTGTTTTTTTTTTTTAGCAAGCAATTACAGGGCTCCAGGGGGGAGTGGGGAGTGGGGAGAAGGGGGAGGGCTCATAAAAGTGGACTCGGGAAATGTGGCACCCAGAGACCGCATTTACCTCTCGCATTTTACCACTCACAGCTTCTTCCGTGTTGTGTAGCTTCTTTTTTTTGTGTTTGTGATGATGTTTATCTCGACAATGGCTCCCAGACACTGCATCTTCTCACCCCCCCTCACCCTCTCTCTCTCCCAAGCTGACACTCTCTTCTTCAAGTCGTCTTTGGATGTTTTTTTATGTGTTATTATGTCATCCATTCAAGTTTTCATGCCATTTTCGGTGTAACAATTTCTTCTCTTAGCTTAGACCACATGTAATTCCCTAGAAGATCCAAGGATTAGTACTACCACAGTGAGTGCGAAAAGGCTCTTTCATCATGCTAGATTCTGATAGGATTTAGATATTGTATAATCAGTCTGTTTATCGGTCTAAAGACCGTTTTTCCACTCAAATCCCTTTTGAATTTATCTTTCCTTGTGGTTCCTACCTCAGAAATTGGCACTCAGATTTGACAGAAAGAGAGAGAGAGAGAGAGAGAAGTGTGAACTATAATGTATAATCCATATAATGAACCAAATAATGATAGTGCCCCCCTTTTTGATTTTTTGTTTTTCCTCTCCTCTTTCTTCACATCATTAAAACTAACCATAAAAATGTGTAACACAATTGTTGCCGGGGCCCATTCATTTGGCCAGTGAATGAAATTTAATGATATATGACTACGAGTCCAACAAATCCAACATACACCTATAATGAGATAGTGAAATGGTCAAACTTTTTTTTTCCCCCCATTTTTCGCCAAATTTCGTATAATTAGTGGAGCTGTACATGCAATTGGATATGATTTTATAATACAATTTCTAATTATTAGAAAGAGAGAGAGAGAGAGACAGAGACAGGAAGATGTGGGGTGGGGGAGGGGGAAGAGTGAGAGGCATTGCCAAAAATTTATAACTCTATTTTTTTAAATTTTTAAAGAGTGGGAGGGGGGGAGGGGATTTTTTTATTGTTGCTGATGGTGTTCATTTACCATGAAGACATTGAGGCCTCTCTTATTGTGCGGTTTATTTTGTTTTTGGTTCAGCAATTAACATTTTAAACTTTGCCCGAAATCACAAAATTACAAACTATAAAAAAAGAGACAACAATTGACCCAGCATACAGACCTAAAAAATACCCAGTAAAAAAAAAAACCAAATAAAAACATTCATCTATGGATTATCTCTCCTTACGAAGTGACTTCTTCGTTATATATATATATATTTTAGATTTTTCTATATATAGATATAAATGATAATTTCGGGGGCTACGCTTGCCGATCTTGACGAATTCAATATACCCTTTGTGTATTTTATGGCTTTGTTAGGGTATGCAAAAGGGGGGAAAACAAAGCACAAAGCTAAGTACATAAAAATTGGAACAAAGCGACTTTAGCTTTACCTTTGATTGTCGTTTTCGGCTCTTACACAAAAATTTAAATGTTAAGAGCTTAACCTTTAAATTTAGCCAACTGTGTAATTATACTATATACCCAGTACCCCCCGCTCCTATCCACAATCTCTCCCTCTCTCTCCCTCTCTCGATCCCTCTCACTCGGCGTGTTTGCAGTTTCGTTATTGGGAAATTTTTAATTGGCTTTGAAATTGTATGAAGAAATGTAATCACTGATCATTGATCATTGTCGAAATGAGAAGAAAAATGATGGCAAAATCGTAATCGAAACGAAATCGCCATCGCCATCGATCTAACAAATTAAAACCGCTCGATATATGCAAATTAAATGATTCATTAAACGCATCAATGGACACAGAAACAGGCATACAAATATTCACTATGACTAGATAGATAGATTCATGCGAGTATTCGCCATTTGTACCTCAGTTTACATAACTTGAATACCCTAACCGTAACCGTAACCGTAACCGTAACCATAACCGTAAACGTAAGCGTAAAGGCAACCGTAACTGGAGGATGCCTAATAAAGCTCATTAATTATCCCACAGACAGATCAAATTTTCGCTCCACATTATCAAGCGAAAGTAAAGCAGCAAATTAATCAAAATCAGGCTGGGCGGCTCATTTGAAATTGAACAAAAAGCGAACCAACAAAAAAATAAATAAATAAAAATAAAACAGAAAAACCTTTATTAACATATGATATGTATGTAGATATGCAGGCATATGTATCGGTCAGTTAATTAATGAATTGGTGCAAATTTGTTTGAAAATACAAATGATTTGACTTTGATTTGGCAACAGTTCAACCCAAAAAAGATTCCTTGATAAAAAAAGTATTTGCTGTTACGATTTTAATTAAATATTTTAAGCAAATTACATAAGTTTGTTTACTCAGTACTTGGAAATGGATTATAGAAGAAAATATGACTCAGATTTCATAAAGTATCCCAAAGTCTAAACAAGTTTTTTGTTAGAGAGATCAAATGTTCCATATTGAAATCGTTTGATTTAGTAGTGACTAATACAAAAAGGACCTCGATGGGAGTGAATTGGAGACTTTTTGTGGAGACTCTTAACAACAACGAAACAATTAAAATGTTCTTTCCAATGAATTTAACTCGGCACCTATTTGAATATATTTTTTGGAGACTTTTCATATAGAATTTATTAGAAAAATTATGCATCCATTTTTTCGGGATAAAATTTCTAGGTAATGCCACATTAATAGACATTTACAATTTGGAGACTTTGTACAGTTGGCGTAAAAGTCTATTGGAGACTAGCAAAACATGTCTGAAGTCATATTAGGGCAAGTTTCATACTCATGTATTACAGATCTATTAGACCATTTTGTTGTTTGGAGATAAATAAATAAAAATCCAAAAAAAAAACAGAGAAAGGAGAATTTGTAACTATTTCAAACTATTTATAACTATTATAGGGGTATAGTTCATTTAGTTTCTGGGCTTCTACACATCCCATCTGGTCATCTTCGATAATTACTGAAATTTGTAAAACCAAAAATTAAAATCCAAAATGGAAGAGGCGAAAAGTTTTTGATTAAATTGATTAATTGCGTTTTGCGTGTGCTGCTCATTCGTCAATGATTTCGTTAACGGTTTCGCTTGTCTTCCTCGATTTAATTTTTTTTGTTTTGTTTGTCGGATTTCGGTGTTTTTTCGCGCATTTCGGTTATACAAATGGCGACGGGCCAATGTGGCAATCCGGTTAATTTGAACTTAATGATGTCTTCATTTCGCTTTCGCAGTGAAAATATGATAATTGCCAGGCATAGGGTATAAAGGCTTACCCAAGTTGAGGTACAGATACGGGCAGAAGGGGGAGGGGTAGGGGGGTAAAGTAAGATCTGGCAGCCCTACATTGACCAATTGACCGAACCAACATGAACATTTGCCCATTTGGTCGGTCATTTGAACACATTTCGGACACGCAACACTGACCCAAGCGATTGCCAATCAATCAAAACAAAGTTCCAAGTTCCATTTCCAAATGCACAAATTGCTTTAAAGACTCACAGAAAAAAACCAAACGAAAAAAAAAATGATCAATTAGAGAATGTTGTAATATGTAGGCTCCCCCTAGAGAGGGAGAGAAAGAAGGGGATCAGTGTGGAAGGGTGGGGGGAAAAATACCGAAATACCAATACGAAATCTGTGAGGAATTCGACACAGTAAATGCAGATGAGCTAGGCCAACTGACAAGTTTGCTAATTGCCAAATAATTCAACACTGACAGCTGTCAAAGTTATGGTTAATGTCGAAATACCGTTTCCCAACCGATATATGTAGGCATATATTTTATACATATCAAATGGGTTTTTGCCACTTGTCTGATTGCTTTAATAGCAAAATTTTTACCATTAACCGTTATACATTTCGGTTATACTAATTGTATAATTGCAATTTGCTTTGCTTCATTTACTTTATTCAATAGAAAAACGTTTCCAATTTCCTTATGTGACCAAATGGTGAGGAGAGTTTTCCACCACTTTTGGTCATAACTGAATTTGGCTTTAACCTTCACCTTGTGGGTTAAGAAATCGAAGAAAAAAATACAAAAAACCTACACATATACAAATACGAATTACGTGAAAAACGTTTTTAATGTGGATACGTGCCATGGCCTCAAGTTTCGGTTTCTGTTTCAATTTCTGTTACACTTTTCAGTGTTTAGTTTTTGGCTTTGGTTTTTGGTTTTTGGTTTTGCTTCCAGACCAGGCCCAGACCCCGTTGCCAATTTTAGACTTAGACCCCTTGGCCTGGAAACGTGTTTTTTTTTTCTTTTTTTTTGTGTATTTGTTTTTTCTGTTGCATTTATTTCTATTTTGTTTTTTTGTCTTTTGGTGTTAAGTGCCAAGTGCCAAGTGCTGACTCAGCTCTGTTGGCTTTACATGGTCAATACAAAAATCGAAGTGACATCGATCGATGGACTCTATTTCAGTCAAGGAATAAAGCAGCCAACTCTCTCCCTCTCTCGCTCTCTCTCTGTCTAATTAAGCATTGAAAATCGAAAATTAAAATTCATCTAGTAATGGCCCATGTATATTGGCCATTTCATATTTCTTGCAATTGTTTCGCCTTGTTTGTAAATGTTTTGAAAGGGTCGCCACACAAATAAAAACCGAAACAAAACCAATCATAAATCATTATTACTTTTTATACCCTGCATCCATAGGATGAAATGTTATATTAAAGACGCCAAAATGTATGTAACAGGCAGAAGGAAGCATTTCCGATCCTATAAAGTATATTTATTCTTGATCAGCATAAGAAAACGAGTCGATACATGGTCATGAATATGTATCATTCAAGAAATGTCATAAAAACCGAAGAATACTCGCGATAATTTCAGATGCATCCCTGTTCCGTTTAACAATGAACAGATTCTCATAAATTTATATATATTCCCATAGAGTTCTATATATCTTATATATATATATCTATATATCTTATAGATTTCTATAGATTTATATATATTCCTATTTATTTCTATATATGTATTGCTATTTATTTATATATATTCCTATTTATTTCTATATTCCCATAGATTTCTATACATTCCCATAGAGTTCCAGTAGAGTTCTATATATTCCCATAGATTTCTATAGATTTCATTACATTTCCATAGATTTCTATATATTTCCATTTATTTCTATATGTGTTTTTATAAATTTAAATGAGTTTTTCACTTGCTGCATGGTATATCCAAGTCGGTCTGACTTGCTTCATTTTTTATACCCTTGCAAAAAGGGTATATTAATTTTGGTCAGAAGTGTGCAACGCATCGAAGGAAGCATCTCCGACCATATAAAGTATATATGTATATTCTTGATCAGCATGACAAGGCGAGTTCAAATCCGTTTGTCCGTCTGTCCGTCCGTCCGTCTGTCCGTCTGTCTGTCTGTCTGGATCAACAGCTTCTCCTCCTAAACCGCTAAAGCTACAGAGCTGCAATTTTGCACGAAGTCTTGTATATACTGCAGGCATTGTATATCTCGGATTCATCCCAATCGGACGACTATATCATATAGCTCCCATAGGAACCATCGGTCGAAAAATGAGTTTTAGATCAATAACTTCTTTCTTTTTCGCCCAATTATCATAAAACTTAACATTTGGCAGTTTATTATACATCCAAACATCCATGCCAAATTTGATCAATATCGGATTACTATATCATATAGCTCCCATATGAACGATCGGACCAAAAATAGTTTTTCTTCTAGAAACTTTTTTGTTTCTTGAGCGATCATCGTCAAACTTGGTAAATAACATTCTCATATATAAAGTTATATATCTGGTAAATTTTATTAAAATCGGATGACTATATCATATAGCTGTCATACAAACATGAAAAAATTGCATGCTGCATGTCTACATCCATGCATATGTTTGCGTGCCGTGCTATGGCGTGTAAAAACGGACACCAGGGTCTTTACATTTAGATAAATCTTTTTAGGGATCTAGTAACACAAGAGCTTGCAAGGGTATACAAACTTCGGCATGGCCGAAGTTAGCCCGGCCTTCTGGTTTTTTATTGGCCTGGCTTTTAGGCTGTGGGAGAGGTTCAACTTTTTCTTTTTCTTTTAACTTCTTTGTGCTTAGCCTTCAGCCATACGATGTAAATTGAAAAATATTTTGGAAAAACAAAGAATTATGATTCTTTAAAGCGTTAACTAATTTGGGGTGTTTTTTTTTTTCTTTTGATCTAGTTTTTAAGAAGAGTTTTTCAAGCAAGTTGTAATAAATTGTTTTAAGATTTATGAAAAAAAAAAGAAAGGGCCTTTTAGGCCTTCAAGACTTGGTTTAGTTCCAGTTTGCTTACTGATAATGATAAATGTTTCGTAAGTGTTGAACATATATGTATTTTGTTACGTTTTCCATGGAAAATTTGACCAGTTAGTTGGCCATGAAAATTTTTGCATTCAGTTAGGTTAGTCTTATGCATTTCCGTTAGCACTTTAAATCGATAAAACGCCGGTTAGCTTACAATAGCTAAACTCCATGACTACACAACGATCAGTTAGTTAGTTAGTTAGTCGGTCGGTTAGTTAGTCAGTTGGTTAGTTAAAACCTCTCAGAGAAGAGACAAAGGCAACACTAACTAACTGAAACTGAAACTGAAACCGAAACCAAAATTGACTAACTAACCAACTGAGTCTAACCTGTCCTTGGGGGCCAACCATCATCTGAACATTATATATAATTATTTCTTTTAATTTTTTCATTCTCATGATTATCATGATGAAGATGAAGATAGAATAGAATTGAATTGAGTGAGTGAGTGAGTGAATGAATGAATGAATGAGTGGGTGAGTGGGTGAGCGGTGCGAGTGGTGGTGCAACTTTAATTAGACATAACGATGAGAACAAATTTGTTTGTGGTTATATATACATATATGAGTTACGATATAATCATTTATAATATAACATATAATAATATAATTATTAGACGAAACAAAGAACTTCAACTTAAACATCAAGTTGATGTGGAAAAAATCGAGGCAATTGTCTAACGTGAAGTGTGTCATGTTCATGACTGTATATAAGTAAGTACTTGTGGTTCCATAGGCCAACCGAACCAAGCAGAATCTAATCTACCAGAACCCAACACACATTAGCAATGTCACTCTGAATAGATATAGAAAAAAAATATATAAGATTTATAATAGAAGGCAAGTCACAGATCTCAGATCACAGAGAAAAGGAAAGAAATTTTACAAAAATTTTACTGGACTTTCAAACTAAAAGCAAAATATGATTTAAACATTTTCAGGAGACAAGGGGAAATTGCATCAAAGCAATCAAAAATTATTTGAAATTAGAAAACTATATGATAGATGGGAAGTAACAGATATTTTTTATAAAGAATAGAAATATGCTTTCGAAATTTTCAGAAACTATTACGAATAAAGAGTAGGGGAAATTTTATAATGATTTGAAGATTCCATCAAATCAAAGAAAAGTAAAGTAATTTATCATAAAGAAAAGCGAAGCAGCAGGGGGGAAAATTTCATAATAATGGAAAATATTTATATAAACTGTTTAATAAACCAATTGTTACTTTTTGGAACGATATGTTTGGATACTATAACTTTGTGGCATATATCGAGTGGCATTTGTTGTTGCTGTTCGCATTCTGCCAAGCGCAACAGATGCAACAATGAATCCAATCCCAATCCGCAGCGTCTTTGACATTTTCAAGAAAAACAAAACAACAAAAAAAAAAGAGGAAAAACTAAAAACATGATCATTGCGGTTGTTCTTTTGGTTTTGACATTGAAGCTCATCGATTGCGACTCGATATGTTTTGCAGTTGTTGTTGCTGTTGTTGTTCTATGCTCTACTAATTCATAAGCCAAGTCAGAAAGCACGTTTTGGCCATTTTTATTGGCACTCCGTTACTGCATTGGCTTTTGGCTGAGAGGTTGAGTGAGTTGATTATTATTTTGCACATTAAATACATAATTGTCGTTTATTGGAAAATGTCATGTTCAATTAGTCGTCAAAAAAAAAGAAAAGAAAAAATGGCAGCAACAACGTGTGGCAAAGTGATACGATTATAAGAACATGGCATGCAACGCGTCATTTGTAATTGAGAATCGAACCGAGAATCGAATCGAGAATTGAGTTGAGTTGAGCAGGTGCGGCATCTCAATATCATTTGGATGAGTGGTCAGGGTCAGCATTCCCTTACCCCCAAACATCAAATACCAAATACCAAATACACGATGCCATAGTAAATTACATGAGTTTATAGCCGGAAATCTTTAGACTTTAGCATCTCGGACGATTATGATGCTTGACCCTTGGGCTAATCTAATTACAAAAACTAAACTCACTCACTCACTCACTCACGGTGATGCCATTAAAAACTGCAGCTTAATGGTCACATTTTCAATGACACAACAGAGCACAGTAAAACACATTAAAAACGCGTTCACAAAACGCGTGATGGGCTTTTGGGGCTAATGATAAATGAAGATCATTTTGAATTGAAAAAATGCGCCATCTTCGCAGCTCAACAGCTACCAATTGAGGCCTGTTAAGAATTTTGTCATTAAACAACACATAGTACAGCAAGCAATCAATAAACAATCAATAGACACAACCTACCTAAAAAAAAAGATTAAAATCAAGAATTTTTACAGAAGAAGGTCAGTAGAATCAATCTTGGAAGTGCAGTAAAAAAAAAAGCTACTTGTCTAAAGTTCATCATAAATAAAAGATTATCCACTGAGAGATCGAGGCCAGGTGAGGGGGGGATTTACTCGTACGTTTATGGTCGCACTCCCACTCTTACAGAGAGACACTTTCCTCCGCCTCTTGCCTCCCACATGCCACATCCCAGAGACCGCCCTCGCATAGGCGATACCATAAATCAAATGGGCGATGAAATTGTTAAGCTATGCTGAAGTGACTGACTGCAAGGTAAAGATTTATGGCAGAGGCGACCGACGACTGGCTGAGTGAGTGAGGGAGGAGTGGGGAGTCGCATGGAGTCTGTGGGGTGCATAAAATCGAATAAGCTGACAATAATATACATGTAGAGAGGGCTTGGATGGAAAGGTATTGAGTTTGAGTTACGCTTGGCATGCCAAGCACGGATCAGACCAGACCAGACCAGAGCCAAGCCAAGCCTCGTGGCTCAAAATGGCTAATTGCTAAGACCTGGGACGGCAAGTGCCTTTTAGAAATTAACTCCAGCCAATGCTAAAAGCTTAGGCATGTTATTGAAATCGGAGCAAAAACTCATTTATCATTTATCATGCCTACATACACATACAAAGCGAACAATAATTATATATATACTATATATTCGTTGAGGTGATCTAGCAATGTCAAAACTGTGCCCTAAAGCATCTGCTCACATCATTACGGAAACGTTTGGAAATAAGGTCCAAGTTTGATGAATGAAGTTTAATTTGTTCTCTATTTAGTGTATGGAAAGTCATCAAAGAAAAAATTAAACCCCCCCTCTGCAGTAATGGAAGCCTAATGTTTAAATAAATTTGTAAAAATCATTAGAATCAGTCAAAAGCCTGATCTACAGAGATTAAACTCACATTTAATAACTTAATGCATTCTAAAAAAAAAGTCTTCACTTATGAGAAAGTCTCCACACGTTCCTAAATGAAACGTGACGATGCGTTGCGAAATTTCTCCCCTTACAGAGGGGAGAGAGAGGCTCAAAGACGACTCCTAAGCTACTAATACTTTGTTATGCGAGTCTTATCACCATTCAGTATCATTAAAAATATTGGAAAACTAATTTGAAACTCTCCAAAGTGATATTTTTCATTGGAGAAACCATTTCTCTAGTTTTCAAAGTCTTCAAATTAAGATCCATCAAATTATTATTATTTTGTGTTAATCGAATTGTGCATTTACTCCCCGTTCTCAATGGGGCTCCACTCCCCAATTAAATTGTCCTTGTGGCACGTTCGTGTCTTAAGTCTTTTGTTTTTTTTTTTGGTTTTGCTCACTTGACATTTGGCTGATGATCGCTTCGATTTGAGTTCTTTGTTATTGGATGTTCTTACTGCCATTGTTGGTCAAGTTAAATGTCACTTTGTTGCTTTGAACTTTAAAGTTCAAGTTGAAAATTTGAAGATGATGTTGCACGTGTTGCGCTTCGATTGTTCGATCGCGCTTTTTTTGGGTTGGGTTTAATTTATGGCCATAAGGCATAAGATCGATCTTAAGATATTCCAATTGATATGTACTTGGATTTATGTATCCATATGAATGATATATATATGACTAAAAAAAAAAAAAACTATATGTACTCGCATGTAGATGAGTTCGTTTGGTTTGGGTTGGGCTCTGCAGTTTATTTTGTTTTTTTTGGTTTTTTTGTCGTAACCTCGACCCTAACTAAGATAAGATAACTATGTAAGACGATGAGAAATATGCAAATTTCAGTTTATTTGCGTTTACTTACTCAGTTTTTTAGTCTCTCATTAATTTGCAGTAGTTTTCGTTCAGTCGAGATTTGTTTACTCGTTTGTTTTGTCTGTTTGTTTTGGGGTCAGTTGACTGTCCCAGACCCTGGCATAGAAAACAAAATCTCAAAATATTCTATAAATAATTAAACTTCTCTTGTAACCATAAATATTGATTGAGTCTAAACATTTTCTCTATAGCTTTATAGCTGACTTTAAGCATCTTTTGTTCATGTTTTTGAGATTTGCAACGAGTATGACTCTAATTCTACATACACATACAAATAAATACTAGATAAAAATGTTCTCTGACATTGACCGCATCGCCGGCCGGTTATGCTTTGAGCTGAGTCATCATCATGATCATCATCATCATCATGATGATCATCGCTACGATGATCATTATGGCCGTCAAGCAAGATTCTTAAGATTCTGTTTCGGCCAGTTTTAAGTCAAGTGCAATCGACTTGCATATAAATTCAAATGGAGTATGCGGAAAAGGCATATAACGACACGGACCGACACGGCACGACACGGCACGAAACGATATCGAAATGAAATTGAAAATCAGAACAAAGACTATCATTAAATGGCTACGCGAAATGCATAGCCTTGACTCAAACTCATAAATAATAGAAATAAAACGTTGAAAACGTTGACAAGTTTAATTAGAATTTACAACAAATGTTAACTAATGGCTTAGAAGGAAGGCACAATTGGCGATGGCGAAAGAATATGGCAGACTACTCTATATACATATACTAAATATGAAAAGAGTTCCGGTTGACTAGAAACTAAGTAACAATGAGAAAAGAACGAAAAATTGTATTTCCCCTTAACCGTTATGCTCATTGAATGGAATTGCATACTTAAAAGAATTCCTATATCAATTATTTAACCCCGTTGACTTAATTATCAAAGGAAAATGCGAAATTCTTTTCGTTTTCCAAGACTTGAAGATAAATGAGAACGACTATCTCAACTAACGATTACAATAATCGATTTTTCGTTTCGGTTATTGGCAGACATTGGCGAATTTTCGCATGAGCACAACTGTTTCATTTATTTCGGTTACCATTCTACTGTGTACCGTTACTTACAAATCGATATCTTATCTGAGAAGCATAACGGTTATTCAGAGACAGCAATTAATTATCGTAAATTGTTTTCATTTTTTACATGAAATGTTGCCTGTTTCTTGTCTTCAGCTCGTTTCGATCTCCACATACACATATATGCCCAATCAAATTACAATCACAGCCTACGACAAAAAACTCGAGACTCTTGCTTGACTATAGTGAAGTAGTAGCAACAGCAACAACAACAACAACAACACTAACACCAACCAGCAGCTGGCGTAACATTTTGTTCTAGGCATGTGGCATGTCAACTTTCCTATGCCCCTGTCCCTGGCCCCTGTCCGTGCCCCTGTCGCTGTCCCTGCCACCAGCATCGGCGTCATTACCAGTTCCTGCCCTCAACCCACCAGCATAAGGAAACCTTTCCATGTGCTACTCAATTGTGGGTTATATTTCGTTACAATTTTGTGTATATTTTGTTGTTGCTGTGGTTGTTGTTGTCGCTGCATGCAATGCATGCGGGGTATTCGAGGTGGGTGGGGGTATCCCACACCCGCTGCTGCTGCCGCTGCTGGCTAAACTGTACAACATACGAGAGTATGCACATACCTATAATGAGTTTGCCAAGAGTTAATTGGCTAAAAGCTTGGAGAGTTAGTCAGTCAGTTAGTTAGTCAGTTAGTTAGTTAGTTAGTTAAAGTAAAGTTAGTTGAGGCTGGTTGGTTGCTTAGTTACTTGGTTGGTTGCTTCGACTAAAAATGGGTCATAATATATAGCTATATATGTATTTGTGTATGGTTATACATATGTATATAAAATATTTTTTTGCTTATTTATTTGACTTGCCTTTGGCTAACCAAAATAATCTAGCCAAATAGCTCAATTATCTTTTTCTTTTCTTTTCTGGAGCCCAAAGGCAATTCAATAAAAGATCACATCAAAATCAAATCTTTCAAAATTCACTGATTGAGTAATACACAAAACACTTAACTAACTTAAGACGTTGAAAAAAGTTCAATTCCATTCCTTAAACATTTTAACTTTTCATTTGAAGGCAAAAAGATGTTAAAATTTGCTTTGTTTTCATTTTTGGTTGTTTACCAATTTCATATCTTTGAAACTTTCATCGAAAGTTTTTGGTCTCATCAATCATTGAACAACAACAACAAGAAATAAAGTAAGTAATTCGCAGGGCCGACTTGGATATACCATGTATCAACTACTACTAGTTAGCACATGCTATCTCGCTCACTTTTATGCACTTTAGCGCCCCCTATAGGCCATTACTCTACGTATAACTCGAGCAGTTTTGTTCTGATTTTTATGAAATTCGAATGATAGATAGATTAAATTATATTGAGGGAGAAATTTACCTCTTATTGAATTCCCGCTGCGTAAAGGGGCGTGGCAAACCAAAAAAAAGTAAACTTGATCAGCGTATATACTACGTAAGTCTTTATATCAAATTTGATAGCTCTAGCTTTTATAGTTCCCGAGATCTTGGCCCTCATACAGACGGACAATTACTCTTCTCATGCTGATCTCAAGAATATATACACTTTATAAGGTCATTCTGCTTGTTACATACATTTTGGAGACTTGAATATACCATTTCATCCTATGGATGCATGGCAACAAAAAGCGTCACAGCATTTTTTTGAAGAGAAGATGATGATAGGCACTTAATCGACCGCCCCAACCCCCCGAAAAAAAAATGTGTGTGTAATAATCAAATTATAAAAATAAAGTCAAGTAAACTAAACTGACTGAACAATTTAGAAAGAGAGAGAGCAACAATTATATAGAGGTATATACAATATATATAGTATGTCATAAACAAAGTTGTGAAAAAAACGCACAACTACGTTGGTTAAGTACCACGTAACATGATGACATGGCGACCGTGATGACGATGACGATGATGATGAGAAAAAAGGGGTGTGGGTGAGTGAGCCAACACCAGAGACAACCAGCAGCACCACCAACACCACCAACATCATCGGCACCGCCACCGCCACCGCCATGCCATGACATGGTATTTAATCATTTTTGATTGCAATTGTTTGACGCTGAATTTTTGTGTGTATGAGTATGACACTTCTTCAATTTCAATTCGCTTATTAAGTATACGCTTTATTTATCTGAATAACTGAATATATCTGTATCCCACCTTTATTTCTTATGTTGTGTCAGCCATGTAATTAACACGTTTGTTAAGATTTTGTAATTGTTGTCGGCAAAGACAAAACAACAAAACCAAATCGAATGACAGATTGAGAATGCATATATATACATATATGCATTAGACTAACAACATTCACAAGTGCCTTGAGCTTTCTCAAAACTGACTTTCCCTTCCATCTGCAAGTCTCAAGTTTTTGAGTTTTGAAGAGATGCTTGAAGCCGGGGGACCGCGCAGATGGGGGGGGGGAGCCATGTCCTATGTGCATTTTTCCGGCATTTTCTGCCACTTGCAGCTCAAACTCATGCGTGTAAACAGAGAGAGAGAGAGAGAGGCGGGATCACTTTAAGTGTGTTTGATCAGTTTCAAAATCAAAAACAAATGCTTAAAGCAGCGTCACTTTCACAACAGGTTTTCTTTTTTATGTTTTTGGTTTGTTTTTTTTTTGTTATTAAAATGCACTCTACAGATGTGTATAGTAAATATGCTGACATTTTGCACAACGAAAAGCGAGAGTTTTCTTTCGAACTATTCTATATAGAGAAAGTTTTCCAATCAATTGAGTAATTGCCACGACAATTAATCAGACTCTATCTACAAAGTAAGTAAAGCTCGTAAAGCAGCTGAAAAAGCATTAAAACTTTTAATCTCTCTTAAATGAATAAATTAAAAGACTCGTAAAAATTGTAAACAATCACTTTTTGCAACCTTTTTATAAAGCGCCATAAACCACATCATTCAATGTGGAATAATGTAAAATTTAAGCAGAAATATTCTCAAGTGTAGCGCGTCCTGAAAACTAAAAACTTTCTCTGAAATTCAGCATGATCAATCATAATGATCACAATGATCGTTGATCGTTGAGTTATTCACATACAAACAGACGGACAGACAGACAGACTCTTCATGATGTCAAACATCGCACAAATAAAATCACAATGTGAACGTGAACGTTTGTGGCAGTTGCTGATGGGCCACTTGAAACTTGGCCTCAAGTGGCAAGACGAATGTTTTTGTTTTTGTTTTTTGCTGATCATTTTTCGCTCTTATTTCGTTTCAGCGGAGTTCCCTGAGGAGGATAGCGATATGTTGATGGAACCGAATGACTTTACCCCAATCACAGTGTTGCGTTCGCATGAACAGCATTTCCATATGCCGCCAACAACACAATTGCATTCCCGAGTGCCGTCAGATCATCTTGAGCCCGAGCAAGAGCAATTTCGACCGATTGTGAATCCTCAGCAGCAGCAGCAGCAGCAACATCCTCAATTGGTGATATCCCGTGCGGATGTTGCCGGCGATTCACATTCGCAGGCAGCACAGAATTTCTATCCTCCATTCTATCATGAGGCACCACCGATGGGACATTCTCGCCCCTATTTACCCGGTCCGGAGAATTCGCCATTGTCGCTGTCCTTGCCACTGCCACTGTTGCCAGCGCAACAGTCACCACAGCAGCAGCAGCAGCAGCAGTCGCTGCCACATCTGCACCAGCATCCGCAACATCCGCAGCATCAGCAGCAACGAGCCTTCGATTCGAGCATTTTGGGTAGCGGAGATTTTGGTGTATTACGCGGCGGCACTTTCTATCCGGAAGAGGAGATGCCCTATCATCCCGAGGATAATAGCGATTATATATACGGTGATGCGGCAAATAACGGGCATGGTCGTCCAACTGAAGGTTTCGTCCAGAAGTATACGTATCCGGAGGAGCAATTTGCCAATTTCCGGGACTTCGCCGATATTAATACGCCAGCCGATTCGGCCTTCTCGCAGTTCGTTGTGGTCTATGCACCAAAAAATGCCACCAAGCCGCCGCCGCCGCCAGCACAAGGCCGCAGTCATCCGCATCCAAAGAACATATTCGAACAGCTCGAGCTGCTGGATCGCGAGAAGGCACTGGAGGAGGCGGCAGCAGCGGCTACCAACAAAAAGCATCCGCAGCAGCAGCCAAGTAAGGTCAAGTCGAAGCTGTATCGCACAAAGCTGCATAAGAACTACAAAAAGAAAGTGAATCCAAAGGATTCTCGAGGAGACGCAGAATTCGATATAGAACAGGAACCATTGTTAGCCCTCAGCTAAGCTAAGCGCAAACCGGAAAACTCAACTACACATATTGTGGAGCGCTTACAACAAAATTATTAATTCACCTTTATGCAACTTCAATCCCCCCCCCCCCACTCCTCTGCTGATTTAGTTTTATTTATTTTATTTTTGAGAAAAGAAAAAACATAAGCAAACACCAATTAATCAACAACAATCGAACTCTTGAGTCAAATTTCATTGCATTGCCCATTTAACCATTTCACCACCATTCAACTTCACCTCTATTCACCACTCTTCACTCTCTCTCTCTCTGTCTCTCTCTCTTCCGTTCAATTGCAATAGCTTCCTTTAGTTTTCCTTCTTATTATTAAATATAATGTGTGTGTATGTTCTCTTTTTTTTTTTGTAATTCTAGATTTTAGTTTATCTTTAAACGACAAAAAAATTTATCTATATATATATATATATATTTTATGCGAGTGAATAATATGATTTTTCATAATATTACTGTGTACAGCTGTTAAATGTAATTTTAAAAAAATAAATATATAAAAAAAACTAAAAAAACCCATGCCTATGCCTTTTCATATTGAGCTCTTAGGGCATTCAGCAGGGTGGTAAAGGAGCCAGCAGTGCGAAATATCTACAGAAAAAAATTAGAATTAGAATTAGAATTAGCATTGGCAAAGTTAGAGAGATGGAAACAAAGTTTACCCAGACGAGAAGTGGTCGACCCAGGAGAAAAAAATAAGCACCCAAGACAGTTTCCTTTTGGGCCCGCTGCAAGGGGAGCAACAGCAATTGGCGCTCTTTGGGCCTCAGGCTGTGCCACGGCAGCTGTTGATACAGTTTCCGGGCAAACTGATCGGCCTCATGACGCACTTGCTCGGCCCCGAAACCATAGATGCACAACTGAGTGGTAACCACCATCGAAAAGAAGCCCAAGAAGGCGAAATTCTGATTCGTATGCGGCATTATGTACTGACAGATAACCGAACAGTAGAGCACACAGATGAGAAGGACCTCGACGAAGGCAATGTCCCGAAAGGCCACATCGAAGCGTTGCACTAGGCCAACCAGATGGGCATGCTCCCGGAAGATGGGTTTGAGACCGTGACCGAAATTCTCCACCCGTTCCAAGTGCACACTCAATCGACGATAATGGGCGGTCAAGCCGAATACGAACCAGCCATACAGGGTGTCCACTGCGGTGGTGGAACAGCAAAAGAACGTCAAAACGAAGATCATCAGACAGCAGTCGAGAACGTAGATATACGGCTGGGTCACATCGTACGGCAAACTGACCCTAAACGAGCTGCTCGGCTCGAAGAGACCATGGCTATAATAGTGCCACATGGTCATGGTCACGGGCATCACAAGGAACGAGACACTGGTGCCGGCGCACATCATGAAATAGATGAAAGCCAACAGTTGTCCTCGACGGTTCTGCAAATGCCACAAATCCATCTCCATCTGGATCATTTCACTCCTCATCATGGCATCGCCATGATGCCCAAAAGGTTGCTCTATCAATTCAATTAGATCAATTAGCTCTCGCGATTTGTATACGAAAATTGCCATTTTCAGAAGTGACGATATCATTTGGACGCCATGCATCAAAGCCTCCGAACAGATCACTATATCGCTGCGATGCTCCACTATGAAGGCACACACGGTGCACAATTCAAAGCTGGTGGCCACCACCATGATGAGATAGATTAACGGAGATCGGACTATCCTGGGCATCTGATCCCGCGGACGAATCTCTAGACCCATGCGGGCAAAGGTGAAACGTTGTGTCCACAAATTGTTTAGACAAACTGCCAAAAGCCTAGACATTCTGATGACAACTGACCAACTGGCAGTTGATTGACTTCAATTATTAACTTCAAAAGTTCTTTCTCATCAATTGGACTAATTGGGCACGTTTTGAAAGTCTTTGTTAACGCCCCAGCTCAGAGAGCGCGTGGAGCGCTCTCCGAAGAACTATAAAAACTATGCTAACTAAGAAACTGCTCGACAAATGATTTAATTATAGGCTGGAGGCAAATGAGACACCTGTTTCCACGCACAGTGGTTCCATCATCACACACAAGGTGTTCCATAAATGTTATTTTTTAGAAAAAATAAAATAAAAATCATTTATCATCGTATAAAAAACTAAAAATCATTTTCAGAGTCATTTTTGATTTTTATTTTACAAGTTGAAAAATTCGAATCAAAGCATAGACACAAAATAAAGTCAAAAATCCAGTAGCTATAGCTAAGATTCTTTAGAAGCAGAGCTATTTTAGAAAAAATTGGCAGACTTTGTGAAAAAAAAAAAATTTTTAGCTTTTAGTTTCCGAGGATCTACAATAAATGTATAATATATCGATTTGTTTATCAATTATTATACATTTAAATAAATGTTTTTATTATTTGAGCACTGTCAACAACTAAAGATACAACTAAAACTACTCAATTTTCTAATTTTTGAAAAGAAAAAAACCAACTGTTGTTAGAATATTTGAAAAAAAGTGTTAAGATGCTTTTCTGTTCCATTATTAAGTATTTTAATAAGTTTTTTAATTGTATTAAGGTTGATTGTAATTTATAATTAACGCTCAACCATAGAATAATTAAAATATATAAAAAATAGATATCATAAAATAAAAGTTATTCCAGAGAAATATTGAAAAAAAAGAAACCAAAAATAAGATTGCATTTTTAAGTCACAACTTAACTTTTATTATTAATTTTTTTAATTCTCTGTGGTTTATTTCAACTTAACTCTTTTACTTTTGCTTTTGTTTCAGAATTTCAGAGATAAGTCACATTTTTGTTGACACATTTCGCCCCACTGTGCCACTCTAGAGCTTAACGGTACTATGCGACTTGGCTATACTGCCTACTGGCTAATAGCTACTGGTTCTGTCCACTGTCCCATGTCATGGCCATTGTCCGCTTGCAGCGATTTAACAGGCCTTGCCTTGATTTGTTGGTTTTTTCTCGCCTAGCTATCTATCTATCTATGTAGCTATCCCACAGATTTCTTCCCTCGCATGAGAATGCTTTAGAGAACATGCGTCTAGTTTAGCTCTGCGGATAGACCGCAGCTCTCTGGTGTGGCGGATTTCAATTAAAAACCCATTCGAAATATAATTAAAAGCTTCGCTTTGCTTTAACACAACTGAAATTCAATTAAAACAAATGTCGACCGCCCCTATTTATCGTGGGAAAAATACAACAAACCCCAAAAGAACTTGATTAGTGGAAAACCAAAACTAATAATAGAGAAATTTGAAATTGAAATCAAACTAAATGAGACCCACCCACCGAACAAAATGAAAGAGCTTAATTAATGCCAATGGAAATCAACTGAAACTAAAACTGAAACTATTTTAAATGCATTGCATTTCAATTGATACTCAAAGAGAAGTCTCTTCTGCATTCTCTTTCTATCTCAATTCTAGGCAAAATAATCAACTTCAAGACTCATTAGATACTCAGATTGTTACGTCAACTCCGCATACATATATCGTGGGTTCACCTTATAGAATGCTTTTTTCTTTGTGCAACATTTTTCATTAAACTGTGTTAATATCGAAATCGTGAGCTTTATGCAAATTTATTGTTAATGAAAAAGACCAAAACCAACGAAACCGGCAAAATTATGGCCAAACACGAAAGAACTTGCCAAAAACAGAGCTGAAAAGAGCTAAGAGAGATCAAAAGAGTCATCGATGCAGTTGCAGTTGCAACAGCAGTATCAGATTTCAGTCCCCCACGTTGGACGCCATTTTTTTTTGAAGTTTTGGTTTGTTTTTTTTTTGGGAAAACTGTCACACAGGTGAGAGATACTTAGAAGCAAATCGGTCAACTTAACTCGTTAAGAGAGAATGCCCTATGAATGATATTGAATTATTGCTCCTTCTTCTTCTTCTGGTTAGCTTTAAGTTTGTACCTTCGCCCTTCTCCATTCGAATGCTTCATCATCATCAACGTCGAAATCCCATGGAAAACGAAAAAAAAAAAGTACTGAACAAGGCAAATGGCATTTTTCCACTTCTTGTCTCTCTGTCGTCGCTCTGATGATGGCGGCTTCTGCTTCTGTTTGTTTAAGCACATTTTGAAGCACGTTTCTGGTTTTTAGTTTTTTTTCCTCAAGCCTTTCACAACACAGTTGCCACAACTAATGCAAATAAATTTTTAGACACTAACTTGTCAACGGTTTGCTTGGTTGCTTGCTCATCATTTCAAGTAGGAGACGGAGACAGAGGAGTCATCATCGTCGTCATCATCATCATCCTCAGCAGCAGCAGCAGCAGCAGCAGCAGCACTCCCGTCATCATTCTAGTCATCATCTATGCTAGACATTTGACTTGTGCTTAACAAGTGATTGTTGCGGCGTGATTAATTTCTAGGCAATACCGACAAATGAAATTTATCCAAATATGGCAGATACCCTACATAAGTTTAGAGAAACTCTTGGAGTTAGCTAACGATTGCTGATGTCTGCCAACTCAATAGTTTATACTATAATTATCCATGTCCGTCTGTATGTGCGTCTAAATGTCAGGAACTGTAAATACTAGAGCTATGAAATTTAAAATGTAGATTCGTTAAGTGTCTGAGCAGGTCAAGTATTGTTTTTTTTTTTTTGCCACGCCCACTTGTGCCCCTAAAATACGTTAAATGGTGTTTTTCTCCCGCAATATTTATCGTAACGTAATTTATTTTGCCACACTAATATATGTATCACGTAGAAACTTCTTGTACAGTCCGAATTCTGTGGTGCAGGGTATCAAAACTGTCGAATCGATTAAAGTGAGTGTAAGTGCCGACTGTATTCATTGTTTATTACTGTTGCCTGTTGCTTGGCTCACATTAGACTTTTCCATGTTTCCTCTTTTGTGCAAAACTGTCAATGTTAAATGCTGCTCACACACACACACACAGAAATCGAAAAGCGCCATTCCATTGTTGTTGTTAGCTCGCTGACTGGCTCCATTCGTAGGCTCCTTCGTTCGTTTCTTTGGGCTTTGTGTAATGATGAACAATTATTTGCAATTGCACAAACATTCTTTTGTTATTTCTGACTTGTAAGAGATGCCGCAGCTGCTCAGAACATTTGCTGACAATGGCCTAGGCCCATAGATCGATCACTTATAGTCAAAGTTATTCAGTTAAGTCAATCAATTCGATTTGTTTATGGTGGCATTTTTCGTTTTTCTATTTCTTTGCTCATAACTTATAGATTTTGATTCATTTTATTTAATTTGTTTGTTTACATAATTCTATTCGTTTTCTTTTATGCAAATTGCTCACAAAAATCTTTTGCAAAAACGGAAGTTCATTAGGCACGAACGCAACGAGACGCAACGAAACGCAAAACTCGCAGAGACACTATTCAAACTGAAGTTTTCTGTTGTAATTTCCCATCAATAGGAAAACAAAAAATAAAATTGTTAACTTTAGACAAAGGGAAATACACATACATGTAGCAATCACGACGATACACAAATGCTGCTTGCTGGCTTAGTTTAATTTTCAAGTCTAAGCCATTGGGTCTCGTTCGTTTGGGCCACACCTTTTTGAGGAATCATCAATTGGAATTGTGTGTCAGTGCTCATTGATTAGATTGTCCTTGGCATTAAGTTGATGCGATTTTATAATAGACAATCCCCCATTTATATTAATCATTTATTTAATTTTATTATTTACTTATTTTCCTAATTCTTAATGAGAGAGAAAACTACAACGAGAAGGCGAAATATGTAGTAATTTCTATGGTTTAGATGATGATGATTAGAAAGATGTATTCAGTTTTTAAAGTAGTAGTTTTTTTATTATTCAATATTCTTAGTAATTAGTAAATTACTTTAAAAATATTTTATTAAAATTTCAAGACGATCAGACAAAAACTATCAAAGTTATAGGCCTTTTAGTGACCCTACCTACATGAGAGGAGCGTCGACTTTTTCAAAGTCATCATAACTCAGAAAGTACAGAACCGATTCTTTTCAAAGTTTCAACACACTTTCTTATATAAAAAATCCGCCCTAATGTTTTTTTCATTTGTTTTTAATATTTCTACTTATGAAATTATGCAATTTTACGCCAAAATTTGAATTTGTGACTTCAAAACAGGCGTCAAAATTTAAAAAATAAAAAAAAAAAATATCAAAGAAGCTAACTTCGGCTATGCCAAAGTTTGTATACCCTTGCAGCTTTTGACCATTATATTTTATTTTCTAAAAATTTTTTGTTTCTTAATCCAATAAAGAAATATTTTAAATACATTGGCCGGGGGCAGCCAATCGCCAAATAGTAGACAATGTAGCGATTGATATTCATATTCACACACACACAATCGCAATTTTGACACATATATGTGCTTCACTGCTTATGCGTGCACTGCTTATGGCAGCAGTACTGCTGCATACTGCTGCTGCCATAAGCAGTGCACGCTATATAGGCAAATTTTATATCGTCGAAATCAGGCGTTATGTTTATCCGATTGTTTTGAAATTCACGCATATGACGTAATCCCTTTTTATTTATGTACATAATCAGTTTGGATAAGATTGTTCAAAAAATAGAGAAGTTATTCGCATTTAACGATTGTATTTGTATGGCAGCTATATGATATAGTTGTCCGATCTTATTCAAAATCGCAGATGTGTATGTGGCTGTATAGAAAAGCTTATATACGAACTTTGAATGCGATAGCTCTAAAACTGTGGGACTAGATCGCGAAGCACCAGACAGACAGACGGACAGACGGACAGACGGACAGAAGGACAGACGGACATGGCTATATCAACTCGTCTTCTCTTGCTGATCAAGAATATATATACTTTATGGGGTCGGAAACGATCCCTTCTCTGCGTTACAAACATCTGACCAATTTTATAATACCCTCTGCAAGGGTATAAAAAAAAGAGAAAAACCTTGGGAGCGGAAAAAAATTTTACTCTAAGTAAAAAAATTGGCTTCTTTGATTTGAAATGATTCTACGTCGAGAGGGGATGGATACAGCAAAAGATCTTTTCTAAAAATTGCTCTGTGATTTATTTTTTATTATTTTATAAAGAAATTTTTTTTGAATATTGTTGAAATATTATTTAACAATATGTAAAAGTTTTTGTTAAAGTGGCATAAGCCGAATTTACAAAATAAAATCACAAAAAAAGGTGCTACTCCTCCCTAAAAATAAAATGTAAACTTTAGATTCTAAAGAATACAATTTAATTTAGATTTTACTAGGAGATGGACTCAATATTCTCCTTCTTGGCAGTCTTTGCCCCTGAGTTAAAAAATACTTCTTTTTGGTGGTGTTGTTTTTGTTGTTGTAGAAAAAATCATTTTGCGTCTTAGCGTTGGCGTTGGCGTTTCTACTGCATAATTTGGCGAATTTTGTTTCCTACACTCAAAAGTGAAACCCCAGCTCAAACTCCACATGAAACTGCTTCCTTATTTGTAGGTACGTTAAAACGAGCGAATAAACGTACACACACACACACTCACACACACACACACACACACACACAATAGGCGAGTACTTGAGCTAAATCTTTTATAGAAAGAAAAAAAATAAAATCATATATGTATGCATATTAGGGGGCCAATGATCCACTCACATTCAAAAAGAAGGAGGAGGAGGCGGCGGGGAGAGAAGGGGACCAAGAATGCAAAAACCACTGTGCGCCACTTTTAACTAAGACCCAAGACCCAGGTGGTTGGTGCTTGGTGCTCGGAGCTGGGTGCTTGACGCTGAAGTAGAGTACAACGACTTCTACTACTTTTTGTTGAATGTGCGCGGGGGCGTTCAATTAGCCCAAAGAGTCATACAATTTTGGCCGCCCTCTAATCTTATCGCCACAAATTGATCGCTCTGCGCTGAGGTTGGGTCTTAGAACTATTTGAGATTTGTTTTTTAGGTGCGCCCAATGCGAACTTAAATTGTTTGTAACTTGTGTCTTGTGTCTTGTATCTCGCATTACCACAATACATCAATCAATCAATCAATCGGCAGGCCTACCCTGGGACAGTTTATCGCAAAAAATGGAACCAAATTTCAAAGAAAATGTTGCAAATCAATGGATTTAAGCCATCAATCAGTAAAGAAGTCGTATTTGGGTAACACATTTTGAAGGGTTGTCTGGTTTATTGCTTTATCTGGTTCCACTGTGCCACTGGAGTAGCTCCACTTGTGACTTTTGGACTCAATTAAACTATATAATAAAAAGTTTTGATATTTTCAACGCAATTGTTAACAAAAAAAAACAAGAAAAAAATAAATAAATTTGTTTGTTTATTCTAATCCGAAAAATAAATAACGTCTATTTTTTTTTTGGTTTTTTGTTTTTGGGTTTTTGTTTTTGGTGCTGTGTTCTCTGAGGGCCTTGAGATCATCGATCGATGGAGCGAGCTGTAGCATGCGTGCTTTAAATAGTGATCACACGATTTCGATTCCAATTCCGATTCCGATTCCTTGCCTTGCTACCCTTTGCCTTTGCTCTGCTCTCTGAAATCCGTTTAAATGAAATTTACTTACAATACATTTACCATGTGTCCAATTGATTGACTCGAATGTTTTTCTGGCTTCTTTTGTCTTGCGTTGTGTCTATTTATTTATTGACCATTTTGTTTGCATTTTTCGTGCTTCGAATGTTTAAAAGATTTTGTACATATATGTTTCCAAGTCATTCAACTAGAGTTGTATGTCTCTGACATTTCACTTGAAAGTCAAGGTCAATCAGCAGCACTGGCAGCACTAGCAGCGGTCATTATTATTATGTAAGCAAGCAAATGCAATGAGATTGTCAATTTAGATCACTTTGATCGGCTTAGATCACTGCGGATCAGCAGTTTGGGTCAGTGATCAGCAATCTGTTAGAATTTGAAATTGATGCCATTTGGCAAATGTTAACTGACATTTGTCAAACAAAGGCAGTTGACAATTGTAGGACAACAACAGCAACAACAACAGCAATGTCACTCTATGTCATCCAAATTGATTCAAATTGAAACGAAACCAAAAAGCCATTTGACCAGGTGACAAAAAGCCCATCTGACAGACGGACAGACGGACAGACAGAATTAATCTGTGATCGTTTAAAGAGACAATGCCCAAAGATGATTTAAGTCCAACGAAAATTTACTACATTTAGGATTAAGTATGCGAAAAGGTTTTTTTAAATAAAATCAAATGAAAAGCTTTAATTTTTATACCCTTGCAAAAAGGGTATATTAATTTTGGTCAGAAGTGTGCAACGCATAGAAGGAGCCATCTCCGACCATATAAAGTATATATATTCTTGATCAGCATGACAAGACGAGTTCAAATCCGTCTGTCTGTCTGTCTGTCTGTCCGTCTGTCTGGATCAACAGCTTCTCCTCCTAGACCGCTATAGCTACAGAGCTGCAATTTTGCACAAAGTCTTGTATATATTGCAGGCATTGTATATCTCGGATTCATCTGGATCGGACGACTATATCATATAGCTCCCATAGGAACCGTCGGTCGAAAATAGAGTTTTAGATCAATAACTTCGTTGTTTTTCATCTGATTGTTATAAAACTTAACATTTGGCAGTTTACTATACATCTTTACGTCCTTGCCAAATTTGATCAAGATCGGAATACCATATCATATAGCTCACATAGGAACAATCGGAACAAATATAGTTTTGCTTCTAAAAACTTTTTTGTTTCTATTGCGATTATCACCAAACTTAGCAAATAACATTTGCACATAATAAATTATAATCCTGCCAAATTTGATCAAAATCGGATTACTATATGATATAGCTGTCATACAAACAGATGGAAAAATTGCATGCTGCAGCATACATATATCTACATACATGCATATGTGTGCGTGCCATGCTATACCGTGTAGATAAGGGTTTTCACACAAAAACCCTTTCCATTTTGCGATCTCCATTAAGGGATTGAGTAACGCATGTACTTGCAAGGGTATACAAACTTCGGCATGGTCGAAGTTAGCCCGGCCTTCTGGTTTTTTTTTTTTTTGTGTGTAAGCATATTTAAAATCTGTCCAAAGTTTAATAAAAAGCAAAAAGTTTAATGTATTTTTTGTTGTTTTTTATGCCATTTCATTAGCAATATCTTTAGGGCATATATAGACTATCATAAACGCTGATAAAATGCGGATCTATAAATTTTAGATCAAATAGAACAGTTTTATCGTTAATATCTTTCGAAGAATTGATTGGAAAATTAACATTAGAGTCATTAAAATAAAAAACCGAGAGATGGAGAGACACCCATTGAGATAATTCCAGATTCCAGAAGGTACAGGTAGGTGGATAGTGTTGTAGTTAAATTAGTTTGAGTCGGATGGCTCGATTAATACTTATTATATTCAACACGTCTTTCGCCTGCAGCTCGTCGGAAGGAAGTGAGCTTCAGAGCTGTCCCTCTTATCGATATCCGCTTAAGCATAAGTGATATCGATATGTCTTATAATCGGTTATTAGTACATTGAGACCTTAGGACTATTAACTACATTAGGGTTTTATATACCTTAGGAGTATTATATACATTAGGGGTATTATATACAGTAGAGGTATTGAATACTGTGCATATCCTACTACAATAGATAGGTAGCTACTTAGATAAATGATCAGGTATGCGAAGACAATGACAAATTCGCGCCCTTTCACGTTTGCCGCCAAATGTCAACTTTCAACTTAATTGCCAGAGTTGAAATATTAAGCGTCTGACCTGAAAGCTGACCTATTCACATTTCGATTAACGCTGCTTGACGGCAGATGACTTTGTTCGCATATAAAATAAGCAAAAAATAATAAACTGGGAGTGGGGAGTGGAATCAGCCAAAGAGATGCCTCTCCCTTACCCGTTCATCATCATCATCATCATCGGAAAAACCAACCGCAGAAGCAAACTGCAACTGGAAAAACTTTGAAATTCGGTTCTATTGTTTTCGCCATGATTGGATTTTTGTAGTCGTTTTTTTCTGTTTGTTCATTTTGTGGTTGCCTCTGCCTTTTGCGTTGATGTTGATGCTGAGCTTCATGCAACATTAGTCAATGACATTCGCGCCACTGCAGTGGTAGCTGCCGCTGCTTGTTGCTTGTTGCTTGTTGCTTGCAACATCATCTTGCAACTGAAAATGATTATATTTTGTTTTTCTTGGCTTATGCAACACATTACAAGAAATGCAGATTTCTGCTTTTCGGCGGGACATTTGGGATGATGTCTTGAGAGAGTTGCTTCAAAATGAAATCAATCACATTGCTCGATTGTTTAATCGAATTGTGTAAGTTGTAAAATTATTACAGCTAATTAGTTAAGAAACATAATGCAAATGCGAATTGCAAATTGCAAATGGAAATTAATGACAGGAAGTCTTCGACTATCGACTGCGACGGCGACTGCGACAGAGACTTCAACCACAGACTACGACATCAATTGCCGCACTTTGGTGATGTCATCAAAGAAATTCAATAATTGCAGTGAGAGAGAGAGAGAGAGAGAGACAGAGAGAGAGTTAGGAAGGGGGGGATAAATTGCTACAACAGAAATTGAAATAGAAAATAGTTAGATGACGAGAGATGCAAGAGGTGATGATGGAGAGGTGAGAAGAGAAGAGAGGAGATGGTGTCCAACCTCCTTATGCGTTCCCTCCTTATTTTCCCTCGCTTTTTGAAACAGGAAACTCGTTCGTTAGTAGCAGCAACTGGCATCTGGGGCTGGGATTGGGGCTGGGGCAACTATTCGTCGTTTGCTTCGTCTTCTTCTCCTGCTACTTTTGTTGCAAACACACACAATTTTCTTCGATTTGCCACACACATACACACACAGTGCTGTTGGTAACGTTAATTGAATATGAAATTGGCAACACATCAAAACAAGCAAACTACATAATAATAAACATCAACAATTAGAGCAACTGAAACTTGGATGATTTTACAATCAAACAAATCTTAGCTGGATTTTTTTATTCAGTCTTCTATTCTTATTAAGAGAAATTTTAAATTAGGACTCCAAAAAGTGTGTGACTTTTCGTTTTCGGCTTTTTTACAGCAACAACAACAACAACAACGGCAACAACAAAGTTGATTTCCTCTTTCATGGCCTGAAATTGAGGCTAGCAAATGTTTCCTGCTTCGTGCTGTAGCTTCAATGATGCTGGTTCCCGGCCAAAAGATTGTCAACATTTTGCGAAATGTTTTGCAGCACAAACAATTTGCATTCGCTGCAAAACTTTCTCCCCAAAAAAAAAAAACAAAAACCAAATCACTTTCTCGGCTCACCAAACTGGGAACATTTTAATTTAATCAACGGATATCCACATACGGACATCGAAAGCTCATCCAATCCCCCTCTCTAGGGCAAAAATATATATATTTATTTTTTATTTGAAATAAATTGATCGGTGAGCAATAGTAGAAACCGCAGATTTATTTTACTCAACACTTGTCGTTGACTCTTTGCGGTTATTGCCGCAGGCCTACTTTACTTTAGACTTAGAATGTGAACGTCTTTACAGCGGTTTTGCATTTAAAAACAAAAAAAAAACAAATATATTGGATAATGTTGTAAAGAACGTAAGGGAGCCTCCATATGTAGTTCTTGACTCAAGTCCACTCGAATCGTTTTAATACGATTGAACACACAGTTTGGGGCCGGAGGCCGTGGTTACATTTATTTACTTCTGTATTGAATTTGCTTTGCTTAAGTGAGTTGTTGCGCCTTGGTCTTGCTCTTGTCATAACAAAATCAAAATCAAAATCCAAATTCTTCTCAATTACATTGCCATCTCCATTTGGTTAGAGCTCGCATTGGAGCATGGAGTGCTCCAATCTCAAGTGCAGCAGCAGCGGCAGCAGCAGCAGCAGCAGCCACAACACTTGACAACGACAACAACACGATTAACTGGCTCGAATTCGAGTTTTGTGTGTGTTGGAGTTGGAGTTGGAGTTGGAGTTTGGGGGCTCCAAAGGTTTTAATGCAGTGCCACAGCCAACCAGCTAGAGATTGTTGTTTTAATTAACGAGCTCAATTGCCATCAAGTTCATACAGAGCGACGCAACGCTCAGAGCTTATCTCATCATCATAATAGAACATTGCAAAGACTCAATACATAAGTATATTTCATCTCTCAATCAAGGGAACCATGTTTTCGAACTGAAGATCGCTTCATGATCATGCTGGATCAACCAATTCAATCTAGATTGCAAATGCTTTCATACATTTCTTTTTCCCTTTTTCCAAGGGATATATTAGGTTTGATCCAAAGCATGATGAGCCAAGCCAGAAATTAATCAAAATCCAGAAGTTCTTGTGTTACTCAATCCCTAAATGGCGATAAACAAACAAAATTTCGCATGTTTGTATGACAGCTGATCAAATTTACCAGAAATACATTATGTATGGCAATGGTAAAATGTTCTTAGAAACAGAACCATATTTGGTCCGATCGCTCCTATGGAAGCTATATGATATAGTAGTCCGATCTTGCTGAAATTCGACATTTGGTTTGGAAATAAGCTAACAAGTATGAAGTTTCATGAGAATCTCATGGAAAACAACGAAATTCTTGATCTAAAACTATTTTTGCCCGATGATTCCTATGAGAGCTATATGATATAGGCATGTGATCGGGCTTAATCCGAGATATACACAATACCTGCAGTCTATAGAAGCATACATGCAACACTTAAGCACTGTAGCCTTAGCTGTCTAGGAGGAGATTGTGTTGATGCAGACGGACAGACGAATTTAACATCGTTTTGTCGTGCTTTCTTTTCTGCGTTCCACAGTTTCTATGCGTTGCACACTTCTGAAAGAAATTAATACTGGTTTGGCGCTTCCTTCACTAGTGTCACTCGCTGTTCTCGTTCTCGTTGGTTCGCGTGAAATTACAGCCATATTTGGACAAGAATCGCAATGAAACTCTAGCAGAGATGAGCTACCTAGTCCTGTCGATAACGATAATTATTGGTGATGGGCGATTAACTCGCGTGTTGTTAACTTTTGTTGTTCTTATGTTGTACTATAATTTTTCTAAATTATTTTGTTAATTGAAAAGCAATGGAATGACTATGGGCCACAAGTGAGGGGCGGGGGATTGGGAAGGGGGGGAGCCGCACCGTGTACTGCAACGGATCTTGAAAACGCTCCCATTGTTTTTGTGACTTCTTTATCCTTTATGCAAATCGCATACATTTGGCCTTCTGGGTATATGTGACTGCGCCATATTCCTCCACAATCTGGTCTATGGCTATCTTGTTGAGATTCTCCAGATACAATCTTGTCTTGCGCGATTGTATTATATAGCTGATGACGTCGTGCATGTTATCAAAGAATAAGAAGCCAGCTGTGCCACAGCTCAGATCCAGATAACGGAAGCGATTGACATCGCATGTGCAGCCATCGAATAGGAAGTAGATAAAGTCGCTATTATTGTGATAGCGAAAGACAACATAGTTGCCCCATGGTGCCATAACAAAGACGCGTTCGGCACACCGGAAACCGGCGCGTAATAGCTTACAGATGCTATCGTAGCATCCATTCTCCGAGCCGACGACAGCCATGGTCTCCGGTATACGCAATAGGGCGGGATAATGATTCGGTTGGGCACGCATCACATCATGGGGTCCGGTGGCTTCTGGACATGGATCCAATGGTTGCATTTCCTTTGGCTTCTCGGGACATGGGGGACATTCGGGTACGACCACAGTGGGTGCTACCGCTACGGACTTCTTCTTGCCCTTCTTTCCCTTCTTCTTTCCCTTACCCTTCTTCCCCATCTTAAGCCCTTCTCCTCCTCTCGCTACTCACTCTCTTCTAATTGATGTTGATGGATGCCAGCATATTGGGTAGATGATATCCTTCAAAAAAAAAAACCAAATATTTATATTTACCGAGAATCCTTTTTTCACCCGAGATGTTTTACCTGAAATTTCTTTTTCACACTGCGATTTCGATTCTGTTTTCTTAAATTTTGTAAGCCAAAAAGATTTTTTAGTCCTTTGAAAAATTTTCCAAAAGTTTTTTTTTTGTAGTTATTTTTTGTTTTTCTTTGTAATAATTTTTTATTTTAGAATTTTAGTCCGAGAATGTGTTTTGTGTGTACGTACACAAGCAAATTTAGTTCTGATATGATTTCTGATGTGGCTCTAGGTCAAGCCCCAATCCCATGCCACGAATCCCAAACGCCAGGCTAACTTGATTCGAAAAAATTTCGTTTTTCCCGTCTCAGTGTTGACTAAGATTTTATGGAGACGAGCGGGTGAAGCGTTGCTTCATCCATCCAACAGTAAATGCCACAATATTCCATGTAAATGCTTGGCTAATAGACAGCTTACTGGCTCTCTGGTCTCTCATTGAGCTAAGTGAATTTGCAGTTTTTGGGCAAGTTTGGTCGTCTTTGTCTTTGATGCCATCTCTAGTTGCGGCATGTCCCATGGTTTTTGTGGTGTACATACATTCCACTTAACTCGTTAAAAAATACGAACAAAACTTTGATTTATATATCCAATTATTTGCATCAAGTATTTTGTGTGATTCATCTTTGAGGCATCTTTGCAATGAATAACTGTATGTATGGTATGTTCCTCTAGGCCCTCAAGGGATCGCTCTAAGGAGAAAGCTATTCAAGAGCAGATTTCAACCATTTTGCCACGGAGCTTTAACTGTTTTTCCATTTTGCGTAAACTTAATGTATGAACCCAGCGAAAACTTTGAGCTTTAAGCTCAACTCAAGCTTGGGCTGAATAAGTTTTGAGGCAACTTGAGATTTTAAGGGGAAATCGCTTGAAGATACGAATTGTATTGAGTCTAGGAGAGGTGTAGGTGTTGGTGTTGGTGTGTGGGTGTAGGTGTTGGTGTGTGTGTGTGTGCGAACGTATGTATATGAGGTGCGGTCTGAAGGCCCTCCCAAACGAACCAATGCCCGCATAAACCATTTGCTACAATCTCTGGGCCCTTCCCTTCCCTTCCCTGGCTCTGAAGCTCTCTCGCAGCTGGCTGACTGCCTGCTGGCCGTGGCTCGAGTGTTCGAGTACTTAAAGTTGGCAAACATTTGCAATTCTGAATTACATTGCCCATACCAGCAGCGATTTCCTTAAACAAAATTCGAACGAAAAGAAAAAAAAAAAAACAACACACACAAATGTAGAACAGTGCAACGAACCTTTTGCCTGAGCCTTCCATGTGACGCCAAGAAGTCTGGGTCATGTCACACCAAAAAAAATGAAAACAAAGAGAAGAAGAAGGGAAAAAATAGCAAACCAAATGTTGTGTGTGGGAAAAAGAAAACATGTATAAATAGGGTCAATTGCAAACCTACTAGAACTGCATCAGAAGAATCATAATAATAATAATCATAAAAATATAAATAAAATATGCAAAAATAAACAATGGAAGAGAGTGAGAGAGAGGGAGAAAGTGAACACATTGCACGTACATTATTCTCTACCTCGGATGGGCATATTAAAAAACTTTCAGGCATCGGGCCAGGACTTTCAATTGAACCTTGCCTTAAGCATACTTAATCCTAATTCCAACCCCCGCCCCCGGCCCGGCCACTGTGCCCACCAAGCATGCTTCACCTGGACCCGACACCGACCCCAACCCCGACCCCAACCCCCGAGCCCATTGTATCTTTAAGTTTGCCCCAAAAAAAAAAAAAATAAGCAAAATTTTACGAGTTTCCTGTTCAATGGAGTTTCGGTTTTTGCACGTAGGCAAACGAATTGTTTGTTATCGTTTCTCTCCCTTAATGATCCAAATGCTTGGTTTGGTTTGCTTGGTTCACGGCGACCTGACCTTACCTGAACCCTGAAAAACTGGAACCAAAGTCAAAGTAGCTTTAATATACCTAAGCTTTTGCTAATGGGAAAATATATGTATGTATGTATGTGGTTAGGAAGGGGTTGAGTGGTGGGCGGCTTAAGCAATAGGTTGAATGGTGGATTAAAGTGTATTTTAAAGAGACAATGGATTAATGTGCTTGCACTTGACTTTTGTATGCATGAAATTTGCATATGAAAAACCCGAAATAATCCTCGACTAGCTAAATAAACATGAGACACACACACACACAGAGCGAAAGTCAATCTCAAAGAGAGAGTGAAACCTTCCATGATGATTGAAAATTCGCACGTTTAAGCCAAATTCAGGCTGCATAGAAATGCGCTTAAGCTTAAGAAATATGCAAACAATTCGTATCGCATAAGCAAACACACAGAAAACAGAAGGGCGCAAAAAACCGCGGTGAATCGGCAAATCGGCGCTGGGCACCATCAACTCAACGTGGAGCACGTCGACAGCCGTTGCCGCCGTGTGTAAACATATCAATGTAAAATACCAAAAAAAGAAGAACAAAAATGAAACCTGAAAAAGAAAATCCTGCAAGAAAACCAATATGTTCATGTCGTTAGATTAGCCATAAAACGAAAGTCATATACCCTTTAAATAGTTGCAATTATTAGCTACAATTTTATGCCTTTACAATTTTAAATCTTTTTTACAATTATTAAATAATTTTCAATTTAATTAGAAAAGTCTTTAAAAAGGAAGGAATCAAAATTCACAGGACATCAATAGAAAAATCAATTTAAATCGAGAAGAAATTGAAAGACAGTTTGTGTCTTTTGCAATAAAAAAGTAATTAAATTATTTACGATAATTGTCAGAGACCAAAGAGGTGAAATCAAATCGAAATGCCATAATTTAACTATAAAGAAAGCAAACTCCATTCGTGTTAGGGTATTAAACCGAGAGAGAGTGAGAGAGAGAGAAAGTGTAACGAAAACGAATGGTGGTGACCCCGACGTGGCATGCTGATGATGACTGTGCCAACATCAATAGCAGCTTTTAAAGGTGTTGTGATGATAAAGCGATTTGGCGAATAGAATAACAAGAACAAAACCAACAACAACAACAACAAAAGAAAGCAAAGCAAAGGCAACACAAAGTGCTTGGTTCAGCAGAAAGACGACTGGACACACTACAGACAGACAGGTGACACAAAGAAAGTGTGTGTGTGTGTGTGTGTGTGTGTGTGTGTGTGTGTGTGTGTGTAGTGCTCTGCATACACCTAAAGATAAACAGGCGTAACAAGAACAAACGTTCCTAAAGATGGTGAAAGAAGCTATAAAGAGGAGGAATCGGAATCGGAATCGGAATCGGAGGGGGAGTCGGAGTGGGAGTAAACCAAACAACCAAATTGTCATCACAAAAACTCGTGTTCAGCAATGCCTTCTCTTCGATGCCTTCGATTGATGATGATAATACCTAATAGCATAATTAGGTAACGAAATAATATACTATATATATATATATATATATAGCTGGATGACAACAGATTCGTACAACCTGTGCGAAAATCCTGTTCCGCCTTCCGTCTCCTTAATGATGATAAAATCAATGAGGCCAATGAAGGAAGCGTTTTCATTGCTTTTGTGTTACACCTTGAATTATTTATTGCACGCCATTATTATCATCATGAACATCATCACGCATCTCGCAGTGAACGCACAGAACACACCGAGAGTGCCGACAGCTTACCTGAAATAGGAGAGCAGAGCAGAGAATCACGGAGGAAGGCACGCCACGGCACACGGTACGGTTGATGCTATGTGCTGTGATTGATGGAGGCCATTTAGAAATGTGCGACACACTTTTTTGTTGGCCTTCTCCACGGCTACACAACTATGAGAATTTTTTAAAAATTAAATGAATTTCAAATACTTAGTTGAAAAGCAATGATCCTACGCACACACAGTTTTAAAATGCGCTTTAAAGACAACTTTGTAGGACTCAAGAGAGAGAGAGAGAGAGAGAGAGAGAGACACGTGTCAAACTACATGACGTTATTAGCGTTAATTGTGCCTAAGTGAGGAATTAGGTAGATTTTATGACTTAAAGCCGCAGCCGAGCCACATCACCCACAACCAAGAAGCAACCCATTGCCTATGGCTCACTCACTCATCTCATGTGCCGACATTGTCGACTGGTAAAGGCAAGCAATCAAACCGAACAGCAGCAGTAGGAGAAACATTGTTACCTGATGCCACCCACCCAGCCAGCCAGCCAGCCATCCAGTGTGTGCCTCCTTTCTACCTCCGTTTGTCCTCTCCACTTACTGCTTATGACAGGCCTCAACAACAACAACAAGGAGGAGAAGGAGAAGGAGCAACAGGGAGAACGACAAACGATGAACATGGGATGAAACATGGAGTGGAGGAGCACGAGGAGGAGGTAGAACGCGTTTGACGTTGACAGCCGCCGTTCTATCCAAAGTGCCGCAGGCGAGCGCCCACCCGCTCCACCCGCTCCATCCATCCATCCATCCTAGCCGCATTCTAGCCATAGGTGTCGTCGCTTTTTGCAAGTGATGATGAATGTGACGCCTCAACATCATCCACAATGTTGTTAGTGTTTTTTGCTTCCTCTATATGTGTGCGTGTGCGTGTGTGTGTGTGTGTGTGTGTGTGTGTGTGTGTGTGGGCGCTGGTTGTGTTGGTGTTTAACTTGTGACTTGTAACTGACGACACGTCTACGATTTCCATGCCTGCTTCCGTTTCCTACTCATTCACCACCAGCAGCAGCAGCAGCAGCAGGTGCTGCAAGGTATGTAGACAGGCACGTGCCTACCATACCCCAACCCCATCCCAACTCCAAACCCATCCCTAAACCTATATAAAATGTTATACCTTCGTCGCCTTCGTCATTTACCATTCCCGCAATTTTACACTGACGATTTGTTTTAATGAAATTATTGTCATGAATTATAAATAGAGCGTACGACACACATTTTGCACTTAATTTGACAATAATTAATTGAATTGTTCTCTTCGCTTCTTCTATTCATGATGACAAAGGATGCATTCCTTGCACAAATTGCAGATTTAGATTTGACAAAGGACTAAAGAAAAGAACCGAGAAGGAATATCTATACAAAATTACGCATTAGTCCAAGTTCGGAAACCTCCACAAGTCGAAAGATGATTCAAATGACGCATTGTGAAACTTCTTTAGAACCATTGTGAATTGAAATTGCATGAAACGTAAATGAGAACGAAAATAATTATGACTTTCCTGTGAAACGCTACGATGCGTTTCCAGGGGTGGGAAGGATGGTTGAAATGACGCGTTGCGAAACTTATTTAGAATCATTGTAAATTGAAATTGCATGAAACGTAAATGAGAACGAAGATAATTATGACTTTCCTGTGAAACGCTACGATGCGTTTCCAGGGGTGGGAAGGATGGTTGAAATGACGCGTTGCGAAACTTATTTAGAATCATTGTAAATTGAAATTGCATGAAACGTAAATGAGAACGAAAACATTAGAGTAGAGTAGAGTAACTTAAACTTATTCTGATTGAGTAAATGCGATTGTTCATTCACCCATCTCATTCATTCAATCGAATAAAATCAGAAATACGAATGAGTTACTCATTCTTGTAAAATATGAATATGAATGCTTCACTCATTCACTCAAACGACTACGCAGATTCATTCATTTGACGTTTTCGTTTTATCGAATTTTATCTATTCGAATATTCATTCGAGTACTCAGACTTCTAGTTTAAATTTTAAAGTAAAATTTATTAGTATTTGTTGTGACATTTCACTCGGTTGAAAAGTATTCGCAATTGGGAACATCCACGAACAAATACACTCGTTTTTCATTGAATCAGTGCCAAGTAGGTTGCAAAAAACTATGCCAAAATAACAACATTCGAGTTGAGACTCAAAGGCGCCTCGAAATGCATGAGAGGATGAGGATGGGGATGAGGATGGGGATGAGGACGCAACTGTTGAAGGACAAGTCCAAATAAGTTCATTGCCTGCATTCGCTGCAATGTTTCAATAGACAGATGGACACCGAGTTCATCCACAATGGATGGATGAATGATGCAGCTCGGCACGGAATTAGTGTTGTATGTTGTGTTTTTCCTCGTGTTTTCTCTTTGTTCATTTCAATAGGGTTTGGGGATTGAGAATTGGAGAATATTCCCATACCTCGCTTGCTTGTTATTAGCCATTTGCTTTTGTTGCTTTATCAAACTAGGAGGCGAGGCTAGGGGAGAGGTGAGGTGAGGCAGGTGGGAAGAGGAGCGTAGAGCAGCAAAACATTGATAATAAACAAAACTCTTGATTGAAAACTAACAAAGCAAGCGTCATGGCTCAGTAAATTGCACCAAATGCACCCAAGAGAGCGAATTGGGTGGGTGATGGGGCAGGGGGCACGGAGGCAGGGGCAGGAAGCATCCCATCGTCATCAGTGAGTGGAAAAAATACTAGAGAATAGAAAACAATGCAACTGAGAGACAGTGAGACAGAGAGAGAGACAGGTAGACAGTTCGCCAGAAGGATAGTCAGAGCGAAAACAGAGACAAAACAAATCACAACTAAGCCGCTTTGTCAGCTTAACCAAACCCCGCAGGCGTATACCATCCACGCCCACATCTCGCCTCCATCTGTTCATTATGTCCTGTCCATCCCACGCCCATGCCAGCGCCAACGCCCACGCTCTATTTAGCTCTAATTATGAGGCCAATACAATGTTAACAGCAATGAGAGAAAATTTAAAAGCTGTGACGTACTAAACGTTAACTGTCTCACCGCAACCGTTTAATGATTTAACGGAACAAATAACAAATACATATATGTATGTTTGTAGAGGTTGATTTATTGTATTTGTGGTCACATTTTCTTGTAATTAACCGCATTTTGCTCTCGTAAAAAAGCTAAAAATAATCCATCTAAGAAATACAAATTGAGAGCCTCTAACTCAGTCGCCCGCATGTCTGTCTGTCCGTCTGTATGAGCGCCTAGATCTCAGGAACTGCTAAAGCTAGAGCTACCGAATTGGGAATACAGACTCATCTGGTGTGCACGCTGCTGAAGTTTATTTTATTTCTTTTGCCACGCCCTATTTCGGACCCGAAATCCGATTAAAGTTGATATTCTACCACAATATTTTTTATTTAATATTTCAAATTCAAACTCTGGTCAAGTAACTAACTATCGGAGGAGTGGGGGACGGGTGCTTGAGGTTAATCCCTGCCCATGGGCAAAAAAACCTCACTCACTGACCACACAGAGCCAATTTTCATTTCTTGGCTACTCAATTGTTTACGTTTACTTTCACACAGATTCTGTGTGGGACCACAGACACATTTTTTTGTGTCTTGCATCTTTTGTTAGGCCATTATTAAATACTCCACATGGATGAGGCAATCAACGGCATGCCAAGAATTGAAGTGAAGAGGACACTCATATGACACATACCAAAAGCCAAAGAAGTGACTATACAAAAACACAGAAAACCGAGAAAGAGAAAACTGATAAAAAGAGCGATGTGGGTGGAGTGATGGGGAGGGGGTGAATAGTTCAGAGTACACAAGTGTCACCAGAAACGGAAACCAAGCAGAAACGACGACGACTGCGGCAGATAGAGACACAAATCAGGAAGGAAACTAGTGAAATTCTTTACAATACTTTTGACATTTCATTTATGCCATGATATGCCATCACTTCCCAGGCTCACTGACTTAGACTGGCCCTCAAAAACAGCAGAGTCAATCTCAATATCAAGTTTGTGTATGTTGAGGCATTTCCAGCATCTGCAATGAATTTGGTTTCTGGCATCGCCATCGCCATCGCCATCATCATCGCATTCTTTCGTATTCCCTGTCATTCCCATTCCCCTTCCCGTTCCCAAACATTTTCCACACTGTATTTCTTTGTATACTCTGTAATTGGCTAAAGGGTATATTGATTTAGTGCACAAAATATATCTAGGTAGAGGGAGAATGTCATCTAAAATCACAACAGAATGAATCAATGTAATTGTATTGCCTACTTTTCAGCGTTTGCTTGCTACAACCATTTGGGAATTATAAAAACTTTCAAGGGGGAGGGAGACAAAGAGTGTGCTTTGCGTCGACTACACATAACACAAACACATTCATGATGATTTTTCTTCTTTATTCTAATCTCATTTGCTCCTTGGCCAAACGCTTTGGTTGTTTGACCAAACTTGAATGAGTAAGCAAATTGTTTAAGATTGACTGGGGCGGGCCGAAGTGAAAGCAAAGAAGGAATCAATGTGATTTGAATGCTATATTGGACAAAGCACTTCGAGGACAGCTAAGAGGAAGAGAGAAGAGAGAGAGAGAGAGAGAGAGAGGAAGAGGATGAGAGACGGCAAAGCTGCCAATAAAATTTCAGCTCAATGATTCATCATTTTGTTGCGTCGTCGGCGATGAACCGAGAGGGAAGATTCCGTTTTCCTGTTGCTATTGCTGTTGCTCTTCCAAAGCTGTGACCACATTCTGTGTTATGTACTTATGCCCTCCAACCCCTCCTCCTCCTGCTGCTCCTTCTATCTCTCTCTCTCTCTCTCTCCATCATCCTCTTCTAATATAAACAAAGTTTGCCGAACGAACGGAGGCCGAACTAAGCCAAGTGCAAGTGTTGTTGTTAGTGTTGTGGTGTGGGCCATCTTAGGAAAGAAATTGAATTCCGCAAAAAAGAAATGTTATGCCTTAAATCAGAGAATGCAATATGGAATAGTGATTTACGATCTCAATAAATAATCGAAGCCATTGCTAATGTAGTCAACTTTCTCTAATAAATTAGACAGAAATTTGCCATTGCCGAAATGTTTATTATTAGATCCACTTTTAAATAATCAAAAAATATAAACTTCGGTTTCGGTTGTTCAATTGATTACGAATTTAGTTGCGCTATCAATCAATCCCTTTTAAACAATATTCTTGTAGTCGTCGTTCTTCTGATTTATTCCTGTCGCTGGCGCAACAATCGATTTTACTTTGGGACTTAAGCCTGCCTCCAAAATAAGACTCGAACCAAAAAAAAAAACGGAAAAGAAGAGAAAAAAAAACAACAACATAAACAAAAAAAAAGAAAAAAAAAACAAAAATTGTGCTTAAGTTTTATTGTATTCCAATCTCATTAACTTCTTTTATTATTATTTGTATTTTGCTTTTGCTTTCGCATTCTCTCTTCCTAGCTGGCTTCTCCGCCTGTCTGCTTCATACAGCTTCTTTGGGGGGGCGGGGATGGGGGTGGTAATTGGGGCCCTTGGCCCCGCTGTTTCATGGGGTTTCATGCTGCCTTTAACAATTTGTGGGTCTTAAAGTTTCTTTCGCAGCGATTTTTGGGTTGGCTATGCAGCTGTTGTTTTTGTTGTTTTTGTTGTTGTTCTTGGATAGGTTCTTGTTCTTTTTTCTCTCTCTCTCTCTCTCTCTCTCTCTTCTTTTCGGTTGCGGTTACGTGCTAATAAAATCGAATCAAATAAAGCAATATCCCTTAATTTATTTCAGATTTTTTTGTGGGGGGGATGATTTTGTTTTGTTTTGCTTAGCCCAAAAAACGTTGGCTTGTTGCCAATTTGCCTTACAATCAAATATACCGATACGAATTGGATTTTGAATCGGTTAATTGCCCACCACACACATTGCTCTTTAATGTCTCTCTCTCTCTCTCTCTTTAAAGTGTTAAAGAGAAATTTCGTGCTGGGGGATTGTTGCATGCTTTGCATTTTGATTGTGTTGACATCTTGTTTTGGTCCTGTCTTCTTCTTCTTCTTCTTCTTCTTGATGTTGCCCTAGTCAATGTCATTTCGATTCGTTTCGTTTCGGTTCTATCTATCCCTTTTGTCTAAGGGTCCTGACATCATTAACGTCTACTCAGCATCTAATCCGATGGAGGGCAGTGGAAAACAACAAAAAAAAACCAACTACTACCATATTTTCACTACTTGGCATTATACCGATTTTTCTTGTCCTTCCATTTCTCTGATTTTGTGTAACTTTTGTTGCATTTTGCATTGGCTTGTATTTCGATTTGCATAATCTTAATCTTTGCCACTCGTTGGGAATTTTCTGTTGGCACATGCCAACACGAACAGGATCTATTTCTCTTACACACACACACACACACACACACAGTAAATCATTTGAGTTAGGTGGGGGGTGGGGGGGAAAACCATCTGTGGCTTTGGCTCTTGTGGCTTTGACTATGTCAACAATATCTGAACAGAACCAGGCATAAAGCATTAAGCATCAGCATTTGAGTGCCATCTGGGCTATCTAAAGAATTTTTAGGCAGGCTTTAGCATTTAATCTCTTCTGAATAACCCCCCCTTCCCCCGCAAAAAAAGCGTTAAATCCAAACGTATTCATAACGACTTTTCTAGTCCCTTTCAGTGACCATCTCGAGGGTCCAGTTTAATTTAGCACACTAAAGGGAAAATCCAGAGAGCTGGCCACTCGCCAAATCGATCCTAAGAGAGAGCGCCGTGGGAAAACTGCCAAAGAAATGCCATTTCCCATCGAAAGGTGGTCGCATTTTCATCTGCATTGTTTTTGGTAAATTAAAGCTCAAACACCTTAAATCAATTTACTAGCCATCAAATCATATATATCAATTAAATCGCATAGCACACACATTAAAATGATCGACAAATATGCTTAATGCATTAAATGCTTTAAATATTTCAGCTTAATTTAAGCAAATACCTTTCATACAAAGAGGAAAAACTGTGGGAAAACTCTCTCTCATTTGGTCTTTTGTATCGTTTGCCTGTGAGCTATGCAGCTTGACTATTCTCTCATCTATCTGTATCTGTGTCTGTGTCTGTGTGTGTACACACTGTGTTTGTGCAGGTGTATGTGTGTGTGTGTGTAACGGGATTATATTAATGCCGTGCGGGCGCCAGTTCAATCAATAAACTTGATTCGAAAATTACGAAAACCGAACATAAAGATGCCCTCTTTACAAATCGGGAATAATCCAAAGATAATCAGAGCATGGAATTCTATAGTCTCTTTCAATTGGAAATTACTTTAAAAATCTAAGGTAGGATTTATCTTCTCTGCCTCAAATCGATCTTCTTCTCCTTCTTCCTTCGTCTCGTTGCGTATGATTAATTTTGACTTTGATTTTCCAGAGCAAAAAAAATTGGATTTTACGCTGAATTATTAATAATAACATTCAGCATTTATTCACGTTTTACAATAATAATTTTATGTGTGGCCACGACGCCATAAATATTTAATTGGAGCAAGGACCGTGGGGAGCTGGGAGGTGGGTGGTGGGAGGTGGGAGGCATGGGCATGGCATGGTGCGGCCTCCTTAAAAATTTTGCACGTTCGCACAAAGAGGAATAAATTTTATGTGTTTATGCAAATAAAAAAAAAAAAAGAAATAAATACAAAATACAAAATGAAAGAATATGTATAAAACGTATGAAAAACTTTATGCTCAATTGATTTCGATTTCGATGATTATTATTATTTTCTTCTTTTTTTTTAATGATTTTTTACAGCACAAAGTTTATCCATTATGTGCGCATGGGTGTACGGGGGCAAGGGGGCGATAAAACGTATGTGTTTTGCGAATGATTCGATTGCTCGATTGATTAGTTTCGAGCAGCAGAAGTCAAGTAATTAAATATATGTTTATATTCCTCCATTTTAAAGAGCCTTCTCAATCACTTGAACTGTTGTTTTTGTGGTTCGGCTATGCCCTTGTGCAATTGTCAATATATATTGTCACTTTTATATACATATTGTTGATTTATGTGAAACCAATCAAGTTCATTTTTGCCCCCCATTAATATATGAAATGTTTTTGTCAGGTTGCTTGTTTATTTATGCACACAGACAAACGTTCAATTAAAATTTCAATTATTAGCTGGCAAACAGATACACTGACAGACTGGCAGAAAGGTTGAGGGCGGTGTCAGCGGGGGGGGCAGTGTTTCAAAGGGCCATCATTATCTTTGGCATGGATAAAAATTCGGGCATACACATTCGCTAGCCACAAGATATTGGCAGAGGACCTCAACAGCTGCATGTAAATAAATAAATTACAAATGGCAATGCAGCCAGCCAGTTATTAAAAGCTTTAGCTCGATTTCCAACTAAGTAGTGTACATAGAAGATGAACTACATACATACGTGTAGTTCAACGAGGTTGTCTCCCAAAGTTGGTGCAAAAACTTTACGCTAAGAAGAACGTTATTCCCAAATTCCTACGAGGACCGGTTGGAATGGAACATTGGATGTTAACTGGCACCATTCATCTTTCTAGAGCAGCGGATTTTACAGATGAAACAGGTAAAATTGGTTAACATTTTGCTTAACAGCAATATTAGTTGCTGTAACTAATCACGTTAGAATGTTATTATAATTATCTCATTAGTAAGTATTAAATATCCAAAGAGTTTTCACATATGCTAACACATTCCAATTGATTTTGATCACAAGTAGTGATGCAACAACATCGATAGTTGTAATTATCGATGATCCAATTGGAAACGATAAATCGGAAAGGATATTTCACAACCAGTCATTCTTAAAGAAGTCAAATTTGAACGAAATTTAATGGAAAAGGATAGATTAAAACTTTAACTTATATAAAATAGTATTACTTCTTGATGAACTTAATCTCAAGTCATGAAATATTCTTGGAATACAAATGAAAACTATAATTTCAAATATGTACTTTTATCTTAAGTTTCCTTATTTCACAAAAACCTAACTGAAACCTTAATAAAAACATCGATCGAATCGAATTTTAATTGCCATAAAGTTCTGTATCTCCCCTCGTTTCCCACATACATACATATGTATGTAGTTGTTCTAGCGCCAAACAGGACAAGGCCGAGCAAAAAGTGTAAATTGTAAAACATGCAAAAGAACAGAGAGTAAAGGAGAGTAAAGAAGAGCAAAGGGAGAGCAAAGGTTGGTCAGTGGCTTACTAATTGCATATTAAAAAATGAAAAACTAAATAAAAATGAAAATGTATAAAGTAAAGTTGATTTGCAGTTTTGCGGATAATACAGTGGAGTATAAATATACATAGATATATATGTAGGTATATATATAGAGTTGACCAAGAGAGTTGCATAAAAGTTTCGTAAAACTTTAATTAAGAGCCAGCCGAAGCTAACGAATTGCATTACATAGTGGATGTGGAGTAAATCGTATCGACAACTTACTGTAGTTTCTGTTTCTTGATAATTGTGTTATAAACTTTGAAACTAAATTCTGTTTTGGCTCCTCCTCGACCACATTTACATACATGCACATACACATGCATGTGTGTGTGTGTGTGTGTGTGTGTGCAAACATAAATCTTGTTATAAACTGGTCAAAAGGTATACAACTACTTGTACAAGAGCTTCCCTCTATACTTGAATTCGAATTGCATGCCCCAGAACACATTTATTCACACATGTGTGGACTGTAACCCATCATAATTCGCACAGGGCTACCCTTTCTATATATACACACATATATATATATATGTATATGTATATACAATCGTTACCATGTCCAGAAACTGCTTTAACTAGATAACGTACATTCGTACATTTACGAGTTGATTTTGTATGATTTAAACACTGTATTCCGGGAATTGCAATCGATAATTGTCAGCTTATCTTTTGGCTGTATAATTTAGGAAATGCAAACGCATTTAGTAGTAGTTCAAACCCATGTGTCTTTACCAGTTTTCAATCGTTTCATTTGAAAGCAGACAGAAATTATTACTGTCTCATTACCGCAAATGAAATTTCAACATGCCTCCGAGTCACTCATATAGTTTTGAGACAGATAGCTTCATTGAGAAACTTCCTTTCGAGTCATGTTTCATTTTGATTGTCTTAGCTTGGTTTAATTTCTAGCTGAAAATCGAGGGTTATCGAATGAACATTTCACCTAATGATATCCTTGAGTCTTTAAATGCATCATTTCTTAATTTATTTCGCAATAATTGATAAGTCGAATGTTCTATTTTCTTCATTCCAGCACCGCGATGTTCCATTTTCTTTGTTTCAATTATCGATAAGCATTTGCGATTCCATTTCGTATGAAAATATCGTATAATCTTTAGTGACTTCGGTTTGCCATTACATAAATTCGATCAATTTGAACCTTACTGGCCGACATTTATAATCCTCTAATGGCACTTTTCTCCATTTTGTACTCTTAATAAATTATTTTCTATGGGACAAGCAAGTTAATATATGAGCGTAAAGGATCAAGTCCATATATGTGAAGCAGACGGCAAACGGCAAACGGCAGACATGCACAAACATGCACGTCAGTCACATCAATAATAATAAACCAAAAAAAAAAAGAGAAAAAAAAAGGCCCGACTGTACCTACGACCTGCTACGGCTACGGCTATAACCCAGATCAAATTGAATTTGCAAAGCAATGGGGGGTGGGGAGAGTGGGAGAAGAAGTCGATGCTGTTGCTCTCCCTCTCTCAGTCTCACTTGCGTATATATTATTATTGTTGGGTAATGAACATTTGATGATGGCGGGTTCCAGACAAGGACATTGTCGACTTATTGACAGCAGGACCCACACTAGAACTCACACTGCGAGTGGGAATGGGGCCGGTATCGGCACTCGCTCTCGTCCTCCTCCTACACTTAGTGGTAGTCGTAGTCGTAGCCTCTCTCTCTCGCTCTCTCTCTCTCTCTCTCGCTTTTGCTCTATGTTAATGTTAATGATAATAACAATGACGATGATTGATTGATGTGTTTTTGGTGTTTGTCTTGTGTCTTCTCTACCATAAAATCTCCTTGAGGCAGTTAATTAGTGAACGGAGAGAGCCTTGTTTTGCCTTGCCTTGCCATGCCTTGCCTTGGCTTGCCTTGTGACTTGGCCGAGATGAAAATGAAAATTCAAATGAGACACACAAAACACACAGACACACAAAGCCAGCCAGAGATGGAACAAGAGGAGAGCTGCTAAGGCAATGAAGCGCAAAATGGCTTTTGTTTTGCGTGCAGATAGAAAATAACTAACGAAAAAGTCCATGAATTTTTCAAGAAAATTTTTGCAAAGAATTCAAATTTTCCATTTGATTTCATGCTCATAGAGCCACAGAGTCCAAAAGAGAGAGAGAGAGAGAGAGAGAGAGAGTGGTATATGAATAGAAAGGATACTTGGCTGAACTTTAACATGTTAACATTTCCTTTTTGCGGCTTTTCACCAGCCTAGGACTAAAAAGGGTTCTGGCTGCCACTCCTCCTATTCCACCACCTCCTCCTCATCCTAACGTTCTTGTGTTGTTGCTCTTGTTATTTTCATTTAAGGATGCTTAAGGCATTCTTACACACAACAAAAACAACAAGACACAAAAACAGCAAAATGTAAAAAAAAAAAAATAAAATTGTAAAAATAACACAAAAAATGAAAAAACAAACACTCGTTGGCCATTTTTCGTTTTGTTTTCTTTTTTCTTCTCTACACACAAAGTGAACATTAAAGCGATGAGCATAAAATAAATAAAATGGGAGAGCAGAACCTCAGGATCATCATTATCATCATCATCATCATCGTCATTTGTGTTAAATGTAAACCCAAATCAAACTTCAAACCATACCCAAATATATACATAAGTACTATTCCCTTACCCTTTCGTATACCCATAAAGAAAACCTCTCTTCACTTGCAGTGGAAAATTGCACTGAAGAAAATCAAACAATTACTCAATGATCAATGCAAAAATACAGAGAACTTTATGCAATTGAACACTTGGTGTCAAATCAATCAAATAACTCCTTAAATCACGCCCATATATGTCTAAACTTCCTGGACTCTTTCACTTTAAACGTTTAAAAAAATAACGTATACGCAGAGTGTGCCAGCTTTAGGATTATATTAATGCTGATGATGAGGACAATTAAAAAATTTTCAAATATTTTAAGCATTTCATGTCAAAACACAACTACACATTTCAAAACTTCCTTCAGTTTTCCATTTTAGGCTTGTTAATAAAAAACGTATACGCAGTGTATGCCAGCTTTTGGATAATCATCGTAATAATGATGCTGATTAGAATATTTTAAGCATTTTAAGCCAAAACACAACTTAATATGTCTAAACTACCTTGAGTTTTCCATTTTAAGCTTGTAAAAAAATAACGTATACGCAGAGTGTGCCAGCTTTAGGATTATAATAATGCTGATGATGAGGTCAATTAAAAAATTTTTAAATATTTTCAGCATTACAATTCAAAACACAACTACATATTTCAAAACTTCATTGAATTTTCCATTTTAGGCTTGTTCAAAAAATAACGTATACGCAGGGTGTGCCAGTTTTTGGATAATCATCGTAATAATGATGCTGATTAGAATATTTTAAGCATTTTAAGTCAAAACACAACTTAATATGTCTAAACTTTCTTGAGTTTTCCATTATAAGCTTGTAAAAGAATAACGTATACGCAGAGTGTGCCAGCTTTAGTAAACAAACGTAAATAAAACTATATGGGTTTGATCACTTGATGTCAACTTAGTCCAGTAACTCTTAAGAGTTACTAAACTTCCTTGATTCTTCAATTTTAATTTTGGAAAAAATCACGTATACGCAGGGTGTGCCAAAAAATGAGTCAATAACTCAGATAAATCCAGTTAATCGAATTCAAAAATAGTTCCCAAAGGCACATGCGATAAAAATCAATACATCATCTTTTTGCTATCATCTATGCACTTAAAAAACGATAATTTGTTTGAAGAGCCAAGAAAATGTATGACAATTTTTCTTAGCTGGTTTTCCTATCAGAACTTTTTAAGTTGAACATTTTAATCAACTTTCGCTGATTTGTTTCATCAATTTCAAAGTGAAAGATGAATATTAAATTTTCGCTTCACCTTAAGGTGAACTTTTAACTTCAATTATAAAGCGTTAACGTTTGTTATCACTTCACTTCACTACGCAAAAAAAAAAAACAAAAAAGGGGAAAGGAGGCAAAAATACACACACACACTCACACACAACTCGGTAACACAATTGAATTAAAGAACGGCTTTTCATACTACATACATGAATGTATGTAGTAAAAGGGACCAAGACCCACACAATGGAAGATGGAAGAGTATGGCCCTATGGCCACTCATTGTTGCAAAAAAAAAAAAACAGGAGAAATAAAAAGGTAGGCACACACACACACACACACCAACACTCAGACAGCAAAGAGAAAAGGGACTCGATGGCAGACAAAAGCTTCGTGGTAGGCTGTCAAATAACCAACAAAATAGGTAAATGAAGTATCGATTTTAGGTGCGACCACAAAAACAACGTTTCAACAACGTTTTCAACTCTTGGTGTTGAGTTGTTGTTGTTGTTGTGGTTGTTGTTGTTATTGTTGTTTTTGTCACATACACGACAAACCGAAAAGCCGCCAGCCAAACAAAGTGTACAACAAGTTGCTGCAAATGAACTCACACACACGCACAACCTACTACTACATAAGTGTGTAACTGTGTGTGTGAGTGGGAGGGTTGTAAGTGTGTTCGTTCGTTTGTTTATCTTGGTCTGCCACTAAAATTTCAATTAATATGTGGCACACACACTAAGAGTGAAAGAGAGCGAGAGAGAGAGAGAGAGAGAGGGAGAAATCCTTGAAAGTGCAGAAAAAGGACACAATGTGACACAATGAATTTAGCCCATACGTACATTATGAACATACAAGTGCTTACACGAACTATAATTATGGCTAAAATGGGATGTACCTACCTTTCAATTTTCATATCAACGAAATGTTGCAAAATACACATAAATCTTTATTTTGTATGTGCACCAATGTACCATAAAAATGGTTAAGACCAGAGAGGGGGCGAAAGGAGTTCTGAGACACTATCTTCCTTTTCTTTTTTGGCATCTTTTATACGTATTTTAAGGGTAAATTTGTCAGTTTTTACGATTTTCTGTTTACCACGCCGCAAAGTATGCTATGCTTTGCTATGCGATCGAGTTGTGCACTTTAAGTGTGCAAATTTTACATGTTTTTACAGCGAATCGGATGCATAAATGCATTCCATTTTCATCAAAAATTGTCATCTTGCATAAAAAATTAACCACCAGTTGTCTCAGCTCTAGAATCTTGGACTTGCCATCCATGTCCTTGAAGGACATTGTCCGTTGGCACTCGGTTGATCTAAGAGCTTTGCGCTGGACAGTTAATTTGCATAAGGTTGGGATAGAATTAAATGCTGCTCAAAAGCCTCAAGCCTTTGGTTAAGCTCTAACTCGAAACTAAAATCACGGCTTAATTTTCTTTCAGCATACAAAACTTAAAAATTACAAGTGTAAGGAAATGTTCACTTACCCAAACTTAAAAATTTGTTAAAACCAATTCGATGTATTAACGAAATTTCTGAAAAATCATAAGAAAAAAATTAATTAAAATATTGAATTGATATCAGGTTTCGTTTATAAGTTCTTGACCAATTGAATTGTTGCAGTTTTTAATTAAAATTTAATAAAAAACAGAGAGAGAGTTGCATTTGAGTTGAGAGTAATAATAAGTATGTATATCCGATTCTTTAACGTCAAGATGTAACAACAAATGGGTAACTTAATATCGTACACGCGTATACAACCTGTTTATCAGATAATTAAAATGATTTATGGTACTGCAATTATGCAAAATGAAACTGAGAACAATGGCAACAGAAGCAGCAGCAGCAGCAGCATCATCATGTACTCTAACCACTAATTGCTCGATGAAAGGCAAAAAAAATGAACCGAACAGAACAGAACAGAACAGAGTAGAACAGAAGAGAAACTTAATGTTACAAAATCTTACGAATGACATTAACTGTGTCTTCTTTCGACATTAAAAGCGCCAACAAGAGAGAGAGGAGGAGGGGGAGAGAGAGACAGATAGAAGTTCTAAGCCAAGTCTTTAGCAGAAGGAAACCGCTAAAACATGCTTTGGCTTATATGTACATACATATGTATGTAGTCGATGCGTTAGAAGGTGGGAGAAGATATACAACACACGCTAGTTTTTGGTTGTACGCCAATTTAGGGAACATGTGACATATACATATATATACTCGCATACATACATAGACTATATGTATGTATATATATATTTCTATACAAACAATAAAAGGAAATTTGAAGCTGTTGCATCTGCACAACGTACACAGTGGGAAAGCTTGCGCCGAAAAAGCTTTGCATACCGTTAGGCGCTGACTTGACTTGGGCATATCGAATTCAGCGCCAAGTGCTTTCCCCTATTTGCCGTTATGTTGGCTGGCTGGCAAAGTACCACACACAGCTGGAGGCTGACAGAAGGCAAGCTAAAGCAGCAGCAGCAGCTCCGAGACTTTCACATAATTTGAATTTCGGTACTTGTACGATGAGCCGACAACGACAACAACAACGATGAGGACGACGACGACGGACGACGTCGGACGACGACGACGACAACGAAAATGGCATGCACTTGTGGCGCCTGATTCTCCCCCTTTGATACCCTACACCCTTATATACGCGCGCACCTTGGCACAATTCGGTACAAACATATACATAGAGAGTAGAGTAGAGTAGAGTAGAGTGTGTAGCTCTCGTGTGGCGCGGTGCGTAACGACGATACTTCGTCACATTTTTTGTTGCTTCGCATGCATCAAGTGTAACATTTGTTCAGTTTTCAGTTTCTGTTCAGTGTTCAGTTTTTCCCGGGAACTCGTAGCAGCAGCACCAGCGGCTTCGCATCCAACAGGGAAAATTCGAACAAAATCTGAAATCAGTTAACTGTTAACAGTCGAACAACCGTTAACGCGGCACGTCGCACCACAACTGAAGAGACAATTTCGAATCACTGCAACGTTTCGTTACAAACATTTTTTTTTTTTTTGCTAGTGTCCGTGTGTGTCGGTGGGTGTGGGTGTGTTTGTGCGTTTCTGCGTTTGTGTGTGCGTGTGTGTTTGTTTTGTGTTTGTGTGTGCTGAATGAGTGCGTGAATTATGCGAATTAAAATAGCAATATTTTGAGACCGAGCCAAATAATTTGTTTGGAAATGTTTCCCAAGCTATAAACAAACCAATACAAAAAAAACCCTAAATTTAAACACAATTTGAAACAAACTGAAAAACTCAAATTAAAGCAGGTAAAAATTTTAAAACAATATCGTTTCTTCAAATTGGAAATGAAATAAATAATAACTTATAAATTCTTATTTATTACTGTGAAATTGAAAGGACAAGTTGAAAACTAAAATCACAGAGAAAATTATCTATGATTTCTATTTTTAATTTGTTTTAAGGCTCAGAATATTTAAATAAACTTTTGAAATGATTGGAAAACTATTAAGAACTAATAGAAGATGATCTTCTCTTTTAATTAAAGTTGTATTTAATTCTTTTTCGCGGAGATATATATAAATATGTACATATAGATTTCATTGACAAGCTTTTATCTTCGTTTTTTGGGTTGTAGACCATAAAAAAAAGTTTTCCACTTGCATATTGTATTTGGTTGTTGTTGTTGTTGTTGCACATGTGGAACTTATCTATTATTTTTAATTTATTAACTGATATATATATATATATACATATAGTAGAACTGAACTGAAGCCCAGAGAATGAGTATGGTTAATCGCAATCTAGGTATAATATGATAAAATACTCATATACTCGATTTCATTTTCGATAATAAAGATATAGATAATGATAATATAGAGCCAGTCCCAGTCCAGCCCCCCCTGTCACTGTGATGGACGAATTGGTTTACTCCAACTATTTGATAATGATGATTACTCATCAATGTCATCATTATGGAGTATGTATGGATTTGAATCAAGTCATTATTCCTACATACATATGTGTAAATAAATATTTTAGCGTCAAAATGTTAAATCCCAGCCTGAAACACTAATTGAAACGGCACACACGCAACAATGTGAATAATGCCCCATGGGGATGTTGATCCGGGGAATCGATGAGGAAGGAAGGAAGCACTAGGACAAGCATTTTAGCCTAGAAAGCAACAAGTCAAGTGAGTTTAGCGGTGGCGGTGGCGGTGACGGTGGCGGTGGCCAGTTCATTAGGGAATAACAACCGAAATGTAAGTCACGTCACATCACGTACACATCAAACTAGCGAAAATTGTCTCATTAGTCCCTACACGGAATTCACACACAGACAGAGGCAAACACACCCCACACCAAACCACATTACACCACCCATTCTGGTGGGTGGCCCACTCTCCGGAGCCAATAAAACTGAAATTCTTACAAATGTTGTTGAACATAAAAAAAATGAATTTAAGAGCGAGCCAAGTAACAAGTAACAGGGGCGAAAGCAAAACTAGAACTTTGAAAAACAACAACAATAAACGCGAAAGAGGAAAAACCATTTACCGTGGGATTCAATGGGAGGAAAACGTGAAAATATTTGCACACTCTGTGAAATCGAATACTCAGTTTTTCAAGTGCGAAAAGAGTGAATTTCCACCCACCATCTTGGCTGACAGGGCCATTCATTTGGCTGAGCCTTGCTGAGCCCCTCCTCCCTCTCTTTCTCTCTTCCTCTCTCTCTCTTTCTCTCATTATTTTTTATGAATATAGACAATATATAATATGCTATGATAACAACAAAGGCTGAACACTTTGAGTATAGTAAGAAATTACATAGTTTAATATACATACACCCATGGTCAAACAAATAAGTACACTGGCATAAATGGAATTCGAGTTGAAACATGAAGTTGTCTTGAATGTGACATTATTTGGAATAAATCTAGCTATATAACCGATTAAGTAAGTTAAACATTTAATTATATTTTCAAAAAGTTTATTGATTATTTCTCCAATATTCGAAATTTCTACGTTTTTTTTTAATTTGTCTAAAATATGTAGCTATTATTTTGGCCTTTGGTGTATTTAGTATTATATCATATTATGAATATATGTAGACAAATAAATGAATCAATCATTACGAATAGCTAATACGATTCATTCGTTATATCTACTCAAAATGAATCATGAAATATTATACACAAATAAATACTCTATGTATGGAGCAATGTAACTAATTATTAGAAACCACTTTTTTTTTTTTTTTTTTTTTTTTTTTTTAATGATGTCTGACCCACTGTGCCCCTAAAAGGCAACAGGCAAGAACCCAGCATAAACTTTTCTCCTACACATGGCCATAAGTGATAACAACTTGTCTCTGTGTCTGTCTGCCTGTCCGTCCGTCCGTCTATCTGTCTGTGTCTCTGTGTGTGCGTGTGTGTGTGTGTGTGTGAGTGTGCGTGTGTGTGTGTGTGGGTGCGTGCTTTGGTATGTCATTTGGTTTGGTCGACTCGGTTTGGTTCGTTGGCTTTGACGCTGGCTCCAACTCCGGGCTCCAGGACTCTGGGTCTGCTGGATCTGAGCTCGACTGCTTCTCCGAGTTTGGGGCTGATTGTTGTTACCCGCTGATAAGCGTTACCAATTTCGATGGGGGGGATGCGAGAAGGGGCGGGACTGTCTCTGACACTCATGTGAGTATGTGTAAAATTTTTGTAATGCCTTTTGCCTGCGGGTGGGCGGGTTTTACTGGTTGGTAGATTCGTGGGTTGACTGGTGTTCGGTCCTCCCCCTCTCCCCACCCCCTTCTCTCTAATACGCAACATCAACAAAAAAAAAAAAATGGTTCTTTGCTGTTTGCTTGTTTTTAAAGCAAATTTATGCAAAAAGAAAGGAAACGAAAATGATAAATACGAGCAAGAAGCGGGTATCCTTAATTCGCCAAATTCTTCAGTGTTGTCAATTTGTTTTTGATTGCGCAGGGCGAAGGCAGGCAACAAACAGTTTATTCTCAGTCGCATTCGAATAAAAGTGAAGCCGAAATTTTAGACAATTAATCAGAAAATTAATTCGATTTCGTTTCGTTCGTGGCAAGCTCACCATTACGGTTATGCGTGGAATAACCGCTATCGATGATGTGACAAGTGTTTAGTATCGTTTCCCCCCACCACCCCTCCACCACCTGTCATCTGTCTCATCTTACTTTTTTAATGTGGCTACTTTGCCTACGCTTTGATTGTTATTTGCTTTATTTTATGTATATCTCATCAAGATGCTTCATTGGCCATTTCCTTTACCACCATAGTGTGTGTGTGTGTGTGTGTGTGTCATCTCCACCAAGCAAAAGTTTCATTAGCATTTTTGTCGCATTAAAAACTTTTCCGGGGGACGGGGGGGAAGGTCCCCCACATTTGCCGTTTCATCTCGGGTTTTGACATCGTTTTCTGTTGTTTTTTTTTTTGCTTTTGTTTTTACTTTTGCTGTTTCTGTTTTTGTTTCTGACGATGATTATTTTTATTGTTTGCCTTGTCCAACTGTTGCGTCCAGACCCTGAAGGCATTATTTCAAAAATTTAAAAGGCCTTAATTGAGCTGAATTCCCGATGATTCGAATTTATTTAGAATATTTCATTTCTTAGCAATTTAACCAAATAGCCAAAGCACTTTTCGTAATTAGTATTTGTTTTCCATTTCATGATAATTTATAATTAATATTTTCAACCAATTTAAGCTCTGGCCAGGTTTGGTCAGGTAGAATTATTATTGTAATCTACGAGGGTAATTATAAAAGTAACCAAATGAGGTGAACTTTTTAATAGACATCGAGGTGGTCTAAATATCAATCAATTAAGATATAATCAGAAAGCTATAATTTCCGAAGATAAGTTAAAAACACAATTGGAAAATAACGACATTTTTATCCTAGTACTTAGTAGTAGTAGTAGTTTATTTTGAGATTAACTTAATTAAGATGAACTTCGAGAAATTAGTCCCACCCAAAAACGAAATACTAATGCTAATTGATTTTAATAGCCTGCAACTAAGAAATTACCTTCTTCAGGAATAATAATAAGCTCGTATTCTAGTAGTCAAAACCTCTCTAATTCAATCGTCTAAACTAAAAACTAGAATAGCAAGATCTAGAGTATTCCAACATTATTTGCCTCTTGAGTCGTTTAGTTTCAGAAACTAAGATAAGTTTCTAGAAAACTGAAATACTAATTGTAATAGAAAAAATGATCTTCTACGTGTAATTGTCCAGGAACTGCTGGTCCTCTCCAAATAGTCAGAACCTTTCTAATCTAATCACTTAACCTAGAATAGCTAGATCTAGAGTATTCCAATCAAGTATCTATACTTAGCTCTGGTTAAATTTGATGGAAACTTCTGCGGTTACCCGCATAAACGCGAACAAAACCAAAAAAAAAAGAACACAAAAAAAAAAGCTTAAATTTATAGCTTGAAGCTGTTGACGCAGTTTGCCTTTTGTAGAAGCTTAAATCCGTGTGGCCATTGTTCGCAGAAATTGCCAGAGAACGCGTGCGACACCAAGTGCACAACAGAGAGAGACAGAGCGACAGAGAGAGAGAGTGAAAAATGATTAGCCTTTCAGGATTTATTTCTCGTGCCATTATCTTCTCGCTGACCTTAGAAGCAGACGGGCCACAAAAAAGCGAAAACGAAAACGAGAACGAAAACGAATAAACGTGTGCATAATGCCCCAGACATATCATCATTAGTATTAACACTAATATTAACTAGTCGTTAACAAGTTGGAAACTAGAGAATTAGAATTAGAGAACTTTTTGGGCATAGATAAAGTTTTTGCCGACTACCTGACACTGTATGTATAGTATGCCTTGACACCGTTTCATTTGTTATTCTTTTTTTTTTTTGTTAGGTACTCATGGCAATGTGGGCGTGTTGTCTTTGCCTGTTTTATGTTGTTTATTTGAAGGTGTCGACAATCAATTTGCATTTTAAGTGACTTTTAATTGGGTCACACCATGAAATAACTAAAATTCACAAAACTCAGCCGAGAAATGTAATACACACAGACAGACACAGACAGAATAAGAGAGAGAGAGAGAGAGAGAAAACTTACAAAGATGAGCGAAAAAGGTGAAAATGAAGTTTAGTTTCAGTTAGTCAATTTGGTACTTCTCTACTCTATCCATCTCTCTCTCCCGTCTCTGCTTTTTCGCCCTCACCCTCACTCTGTCCCTGTGTGTGGATAATTCACTTGGTTTCCTGTTTTTTTTTCATCAGTTTTTTTTTTTTTTTGCAAACATAAACGAAAATGAAGCAAGCCAGCTTACACATAAATTTTACCTTTAATTACCTGGCAAAGTTTAACTCAGTGAGGAGGAGAAGGAGGGGGAGGAGGAGGCACCTGGCAAGGGGAAAGTGAAACTGGCATTTAAATGATGCTGGCAGCTACTTAAAAATTTAAATGAAAATTAAATGTAGCTTGGGGAAATTTATAGCGTTGCGACGACCCTTCACTTTCTTCTCGTTGTACGTTGTCGTTGTCGTTGTCGTTGTACTTTGTCGTTGAACGTTGTCCTTCTCCGTCTCCATCTCCGTTTCCGTCTCTTATTTTGCCAAGGGATTCATAACGGAATTCAGATGGAACGGAGCGTGGAACATTGCACAATTAACCATAACCATTTACCTTTAACCGAATTGATCGTAACGAAAACGATTCGAAACCGAAATTAACATTATTTCTAACTAAGCAAGAGTAGAAAGTAGATTTTCTTGACAATTTTTTAAGCGTACAAGGGAAATATACCACCGATTAATGCTATTTAGGGCGTTGTGAGAGATAATCTTCTATACAGTTTTTATAAGCAATGTCATTTTTGCCATTTTAACCAAAAAATTTTACCAAATTGCTTTATTTTCATTGTTTTTAAGTAGTGTCTCACAACACCCAAAAAGTTTTTTTACCATGGATTTGACTGAGGATAACGGAATTTCTTGTACTTTTTGCAGGTTTAACGTGCAGGCCTAATGCGACTTATGTGAAATACGTTTCTAGTTTTTTTCCATTCAAAACCCGAAACTTGAAGATCTGCAAACTAAGATAGAAAGATGCGTGGCCGTCATTTACGTCGACGTTTCAGCCTGCAGCCGTCGTTCATGAAGGATGACAGTGCCGATGAGAAACCCAAACGTGACAAGTAAGTTCAGAAGATAAACTGTTTCAAATCTAATCGAAATTTGACATCAACAAACTAAAAGCCGGGATTATACTTATATATATACATATATCTCTGTCCGACCCACATCTGCCACTGACAGATTTAGTTGCTGTGCAGAGAAAAAAAAAACAACTTGAATTCAAAAGAATTCTCTGCAAAATAGTTATCCAAAAACTTTTTATCTTCAGTACCAAAAACTTCAACACACGAAGCAGGGGAGTGGTAAAGAGCAGAGAGAGAGAGAGGGAGCGAAAAAAAAAACAAACTTGGTCAGAACTTGTACCAAGCTGAGAAATACTTTTAAAAATAAAACAGAAGGAAGCGAAAGATAAATACAACTGGCCAGAGATGGTCAGATGGTCTTAAGTGGCCACCGAAAAATAATGGAATAGAATTCTAAACGTTTCAGTAAACTTTCCCGATCGATATCGCGAATTTGAATTTCCAGTTGATCACAACGAAGGGCTTTAAAATAAGCTATATAAGCTTTAATTAAATTTTAGGCAATTTATTTGGAACAACCGCAATTTTAGGCACTTTGCAAAAGAGGTAGTTTTCTAGCCCTTTATTAATCCGATTTACGATTCGACTAATTCATCAGAGAGAGCTGAGGATTTCGGTTTTGGTCTTTTCGCGTCGACTGCGGGGAGTAGAAAAATTGCAAAAGTTTTAAACTAATTTCGTATACAAATTGATTTTGGTTGTGTTTGTGGGTTGGTTGGTCGGTTGGTCGGTTGTGTGTGTGTGTGTGTACTTTAGCAAAGTTGGTCCTTTTTATGTATGTATGTATATTGAATCCAATAACTGTGTCAAAGGGCAAAATTCCCCTGATAACCAATTAGGTTAAACAATAAAGTCAAGGCCTTTTTCATATACATAATAAATTGGATTACTTTGTGTGTGTGTGTGTGACAACTGAAAACGCTCTCGGCCTCCTCAATTTCGCCATTTTCCCCTTTTCCCTTTAGGGCCAATGAAATGAGGAACTATGACTCTTACAAAGGAAACATAGTGCATACATATTTAAGCCTATAATAATGTTTTCTTTCTTTGGTAATTATACAAAATTAAAGCAAACTGCATATGAAAATATATTTTCATATCGATATAGAGAGCTCTCTTGAGAAAGTCCTAACTGGTTTTAGTTTGTTATTTTAATATAAAGCCAACCACAAACAATGTAATCTCGATTAGTGTAAGATTTTTAGGTCGATCACCAACAGTGTTGTCTATTCAAGATATCGATAGGCGTCAGAAATATGTTTATCGATTGGTTATTAACCTAACTTTTCTCTAAAGTAATTTCTAGTCATTAATTTGTTTTCCTTTTTCTTTTTTTTTTGCACAGAGTGGGTCGCAATAATGCGGTGGATGATGCCATTGGACCAGCAAATGCTCGACATAAAATCGTTGTTATGGGCTCGGCGAAAGTGGGCAAAACATCGATTATAACACAATTTCTATACAATACATTTACAACAAAATATAAACGAACCATTGAAGAAATGCATCAGGGAAATTTTTCAATTGCGGGAGTAAGTTTAACTCTGGATATACTCGACACGGCTGGTTCTTATGAGGTAAGTATTACAATGAAGAGAATTTCTTTCCCCCTCCCGCCCACTCTCCCTCTCTCTCTCTCTCTCTCTCTCTTTGTCTGACTTCCTGCGGGTGTGTGTGCGTGTGCGTGTGTAAGGCGTGACTGTACCTCATTTTTAAGAAAAGTTTTCTGTTATATATTTTTTAAATGGCTACCAGCTGTGTGCTGGCTTTTGTGTTTAACGGAAATTACAGCCAGCGATTCAATTTTGCTGGCACTTCCGTCAAACGCGAATTGAATTGTGCAGCATACAAACTTATTGTACATACATACATACATACATACATCCACATAGATATACATCAGAGAGTACATCATCAATACAACAGCAGGCGGCATGAATCAATGAATGAATGGCAATGAAATGTGTGGAATGAATGAACCAAGATGAAATGGAGTCAGTCATCCAATGCCAAGTGCAAATGCAAGTGAAGTGAATCGAGAAATATGCGAGTCCTTGATGCAAGACGACAAAACAAATCCAACGACTATAAGTAGTAGTAGAGAGTAAGACACAAATCTTGGATCATTTTTCGCTAAGAAAAAATTAAAGGGTATCACATGAAGAAAAAAAGGTGGGGTAAGGGGCAGGGGGGTAGGGGCAGCATCCCGGTGATAATGATTTTTGAATTCCATTGAGAAATCAAAAGGCCCAACATACGCAGCCAACACACACCGAAGGAGTGAGTGCAAAAACGGGTGGAGGACAACAAAAAAAAAATATAAAATAAAATGTGCAGATGGTAAAATGGTGGCGGATGGTGAGGCGGGAGAAAAAATAGGTCAGTGCCTCCTCATGCGAACTGTGTGAAGGGAGCTCAGCTGAGATGAGCCTGAGAGCATGTGATGTGATGAGCTGTTGCCATTATTTGTCATTGTCCTCGCTCATTTTTTTTTCCAGTTTTTCTTTTCTGCGACGTCGACTGTTTTTTCTTCTTTTTTTTTGTTTTGTGTGACGCAGCACGTCGGGGTCACCACTTTAACTGTTTTTCTTTTCTTCCCTCTTTTCTTTGGTTTTCTTTTGGCTTTGTTGGTGACTTTAATATGTACATATGTATAATAACTAAGCTTAGATTGTTTAGCTTTAGAAAGCAACAGGGTTGCAATTAGTGTAAGGTCTAAGGGCTGCGCGTCTATTGAAAAGTACGCCGAAACAGTTCCATGAAATTGAAAGAAACTAACTGAAATGGTCGCAAATCCATTTAGAAGATATACAAAGAGATCTGTCGACGACAGTTGCAGATGGGCTCTTGTTCCATTTGCATCTATTACTCCACCGGGCACGGGTTGCTAATAAAGTTTCGGACCGACTTTGTACCATTTTTGGGGCAAAGTAAATGCAATCACTGTCCCACTTGCTTGAGAACTTTAGTAGCCTCCGGCCCGGCTAGCTGGGTTTGAGCACATTTCAATGGCTGCTCCTCCGGCTGCTGCGGATGATACGATTTTATTAACATGGCTCCAAGTGGCAGCACAAAAACGAGGATTAAAACTGCAGTTTTAGAAAGGTTTCCGCTGAAAAAGCTCCTCTACACGATGATGCCTGTGAGTGCGTGTGTACACGAAAGGAACGAAAAAAAAATGGAGCTTCAACTAGAGAGAGAGCGGCTAAGGACTTAATACGAACGGCGGTGGCTGTGGCGGCGGCGGCGGCTTAGGTAACCCCATGAACGCGAAACCTGACACCAGCATCCGATGAGATGAGAGAGCTTGTGCTTGCCCCAAAATGTTGTGGCTGTTGTTGCGGTTTCTGTGGTTTCACCTGCTCCTGCTGCTGCTGCTGGCTGCAACATAACAAAAATGTCTAAAAAGAAAGCAGGAAAAAGGAAACCTAGATACAATACCCACACACACACACACACACACTCACACACACACACAGAGAGAGAAAGAGAGAGGCACTTTCTGACTATGTTCCTTAATCAACTTTGTTATCATTGTAGTTTCCAGCCATGCGAGCTCTATCCATTTCATCGGCCGATGCTTTCATCTTGGTCTATGATGTCACCGATGCCACCACATTCGAGGAAGTTCGCGCCATACGCGATCAGATCCATGAAACTAAAGCCACCACAGCGGTTCCCATTGTTGTTGTGGGTAACAAAATTGATTTGCTTGTCGATGGCGAGAGCGAAAGAGAGGTGAGTAACACGAGACAATTGCAAAATTCAATTTTCATATACAATAGCACAAAAAGAAAGTCTCCAAAATAACAAAAAATTAAATATTTTCCAAGTGTAAGTATGTGTATGCAGTGAATACATTTTTCGGAAGCAGAATTGAGACATTTTCGAAAAACAAATTAATCGCTTTATGAAATGTAATCAATCTTCGATTTGTTTACAACATTATTCACGAATTGTGAACAATGTTCGCTTTATCTAGTTGTAATTCCCAACTAGTTTTAGCGTTGGCTCGTTAGCGAAGTCTGCTGAGGAGAGAGAACTTGGTAGTTCTTCAAATAACGCTTTGTCAAATAATTTACGAGAATTTTTCTGTGTTTCTAAATATTTTCGTTTCGAAAGATGAAAACAAATTGATGATCCTAGGCTTGCTTGTGCGTTTTTCAACGCATCAACTTAAAAAATGGTTTCAAAAATTATGAACACCAATTCAAGTTTGATTCAAAAACTAGAGCACTTTTGGTTAATGACGGAGAGACAGAGAGGGAGAAACATTACGACGAGGTCATGTGAGGGCACAGATTCTTGGAATTTCCAGGAAAAGTCAACGAAAATTGGTTCTTCATTTGATTTTATCCCTTTCATTTGTATGTACTCATTTCTGTTGTGTGTTTGTGTGTGGGTGTGAGGGTGTGGGTGTTTTTTTTCCGCTATTTTGGCTTACTTAGCGCATACTTGATATTTGATTCGCTGCTGTGTCCTTTTGCTGCGTGTCCCTTTTCCTTTTTTGCTTTTCTTTTCTTTCTTATAATCAATTCCTGACTGCTGGCAAGACAAAGATGCTGCTGCTGGTGCTGTTTTTTGGTTTTATATTTACTTGAACCGAAATCTTATACATATAATCAAAAAATGTAAATTGCCAGACGGTTCCCTCAGTGTTTTTTGTTTTTTGTTTTTTCTGTTTCCCCCCCACCGTTCGTTTTACTTGCTGCTGTTGTCGTTGTTGTTCTTGCTCAGCGATGTGAAACCAACTTTTCGCCTTGGCTTACGCCCTTTGGTTATTTACCATGTATTTAGGTAAGGACAGACACCAAGACAAGAGACACACTGAGACACGAGACAAGGCGAAAAAACATAGGATAGCACCGAGAAGAAGCGAGACATCGCATGGATATATATAGAGGACAATGGCGCTTTAAAGTCAAATGTAAAATTTGGACAAACGTTCAACGGAAAATCAAAGGGAAAAGGGCCAAACAATACCCATCCAGTTCAGTCCATCTCCAGTATATCACTTGCTCTCTCACTCACTCACTCACTCCCGATGTATAGGCCTTAAGTTTAACTGCTTTTTTGGCATTGCTTTTGTTATCGCCTACTGTCTGAAGTTTATTCATTTGGAAGTGAATTCAATTCACTGTGATATGAGTTGAATTGAGTTGAGGTTTTTCTGTTTTTTCTTTGGGTGAGATTCCTGTTTGGGTTGTGTCCGTTACAGTTAGGGTTTCATCATCATCATCTACTCTATATTTGATTTGTATACAATTTCTTCTATTCAAGCGATTTAAGCCAGTTATTATGAGTGCTTAAGTCACTTGGTGTCACAACCACAAAAATATGCAGATCAACATTTTCGACTTAAGTGGCTTAAATTGAATGGCGGCGGTCGTCAGACCGCAGAGAACACAATGTTCAACAAAATTGATATTAATTATGGATTTCTATGGATGTCTATGATTAGATCATTTTAAATTGTTTCGAAATTTAGTTGAATTTCATGATTGGGGAATTTCACCAAGGTAAATTAATCCGCCCATCCGCCCAACCAGTTCATTCATTCATTTCGTATTATCAGCCCAGAAATACATATTTCCAGCTAATTACGATATTTCATTGCATCGTCCGCAGTGCTCCTGTTGTGCGATGCGTGGGCGTTTGGTTTCATGTAGGCGTGGATTAGCCACTATAGCCAAGTATATGTGTTAATTACATAAATGGGTTTCCACTCACCTTCCAATAGACACACACACGCACACACACACACAGACACACGTATTGGAGTCCATTTAAATGCTCACTCATGCGGACAAAAAATTACGATGAAAAAATAGCAAAATCCAGGATGCTTCGACCAACTTTCAATATGTATTTTAATTCGATTGAAAACCGAATTCTAATTCAAGTCATAAAATCATAAGATGAAGGTCAATGGGTCGTCTTACGAAGCCCCTAAAAGACGATAACTCTAGCCATTTTAGCACCAACTTCATTTTGCTTGGGCTTAAATTTTTAAAATTCACACATAAATTTTCAATTTGACTCCGCCATGGGTCTATCCAGGGGGATTTTTCAAAATGTCCCTCTGGATCCGCCCCTGCATTTGACACTCACACGCATTTTCACCTGCATTTACATCGTCTCTCTTTTCTCTCCCTTTCACAAAACCGATTTGTATGCTAATCTGATAATTTGCAAACTGTTTAAGTTTAAGTTAAACAAAATTTAATTTCACTTGCAAAATGAAACCGTTTTTAATTCCACTTTACAAATACTTAACACACATCACGATTTCTCCTCCCTTGGTCAAGGTCATATGGCAACAATGCACTGAGAGAATTTATTCCCGTTTCCGCTTTCACTGTACAGTTATCCGATCAGCTGTCAGCCACTTCCGCTGACCCTTTGTATCTCTACTGCATTGTATGGAGGAGAGACAGAGACAAGAGAGAGAGAGAAAATGACGTCAGCTTTGAATTATTTTCAATTTCAGATTTCAACTCGCTATCGGTCGCTTATCACATCTCTTTAAGTGGAATTTCTATTTTCATTTCCAAATAAAATTCAATTATGTTTGAGTTAAAGCAAAAGAAACCAACCAGAAGATAATTGTTTGTGGCGAAGTTTAAATACCCTTGCCAATTGTAAATAAGTCACGATAGTTTAGTTGCATTTTCGCTTTAAAAAACGCATAAAAACATGGCAGAAACAAAGTGAAATATGGGATGAAATTTCAACTTGATTTTTGTGAAAAACTCCCAACTAAGTTCCTAACGAGTTTACTTAACAAATTATCTACAATTTCTCAACGTTTTCTAGATTGGAATATTTTGTATGAAGTGTTTGAAATGATTTTGGCTGAGCTTGTTTTTGGCTTAATTTAAAATGTTATCGAAAGACTAACACATTTATTTTTCTAACACTTAATTTAAGTAAAGTTCAGTCTCTAGGGGAATGTGAAATTGAAATTATTTGAAGTAGGCTTTGAATTTTAGTTATGTAACTCACATTGCCGTCGTCCTCATTCTCATTTTATTTCCGGATTATATTCACTCAAAAAATAAGTAAAAATCTAAGGAAGTTTAAATTGAAATTGCTCGCAGACGCAGAATCGTTTATACATATACTTATATAAATAAAGTAAATATGAGTTCGAATGTGGATTCGGGGCATCGTCCTCGCCGCTTGGCACCCATTGGATCGGAACGTGCTGCACGTTTGGCTGCACGAAATAGTTTGAACTTAAATTTAACTGAACATGAAAAGAATTTTGGCCTAATGCAGGCGAATCCAAATCAATTGGTGAGATATTTTAGCCCACGATTTAGCTTGATGCGATTCATGGTTCTCTTTGATTCTACCCCAGCAGAATGTCAAGACTCCCACTGGAGAGGAAGTGGTGAAGGGGAATTGCCAGTATAATGGAGAGGAGGATGGGCAACGGAATTTTAGTCAGGATGTGCAAGCGATTTTCGCCGAATTGATCAAGGCCCAGGAAAATTCACGCAAATTGGCACAGAAAATTGACAAACTCTTGCCCTCGAGGAGGCAACGTCAGGAATTTGCCCAACAAATGCTCAGGGAACAGCTGCAGTCGGAGAAGACATTGCAAATGTATTTGGAGAGTCAGCTTCTAAAGATGTCGATGCAGCAACAGCAACGTGCATCATATTTCTCGCAGCCAGGAATGAATCCTTTGCAGGGACACCAACAATGGCCATACGAGCAACAGCAACAGGAGCAACAGCAACAACAAATACAACCACTGGCCACTTGGCAGCCCAATCTGGAGCCCATAAACCAGCAAACCGTAACCGATTGGCCAAACCTTCGTGTCGAACCAATAAGCAAAGTTGGTACGATTCAATTCTGGAATGGTCTCCAACAGCAGCAGCAGCAGCAGCAGGAACACCCATCGGAGCAATCGAACTGTTTTGTTCCCCTAAACGACGAGCTTAAGCCCAACACTTTAACAGTTGGCACTGGCATTCTTTTCATGCAGGATATGCCCATGAAAACCGCCATGAATATGGATCATTTGTTCTTCAATAGACCATCATTTGACAAACAACAGCAGCAGCAACAGCAGCATCAACAACAGCAGCAGCAGCAACAGCAACAACAGCAGAAGCAGCAGCAGGAGAATAATAACAATAATCAAAGCATCTTTGAAAAAAATCAGGAATTTGAGATGGCTTCCACCAACACCACCTCAGGCCGAGCATATCCAAATCAGACTTCAAATGGGAATCAGTTTTTTCAGACCAATTCGAATAGTGGCATGGATATACCAAAGAATATATCGGGAATTTTACGCCTTCATTCAGTGCCAGAAGAACAAGAATGAAGTGTTTATATTTTATATACTTCTTCAAATATATATGTATAACTATTTTAAACTTCAAATATGCCAGAAATTTCCTATTACAATAAACTAAAATATTCAAGAGCTTGGCAAACAAATCAAAGCTAATTAATCGATATCGAGAATGTTTTGTTAATCGTTTTCTTTTTCCAATTTACTTATTATTGCAGGTGGAATATGCCACAACTGAATCGGTGGTGACAGTTGATTGGGAAAACGGTTTTGTTGAGGCTTCTGCAGCTAGCAATGAAAATATCACACAAGTAAGAACTCTGGCTTAAAAAAAGAAAACGGAAATTTTACATGGTTTCCATTATTTTGAACCAGGTTTTTAAAGAGCTGCTAACCCAGGCAAAAATCACCTATAACCTAAGTCCAGCTTTACGTCGCCGAAGACAGTCGCTGCCCCAACAAATTGGCAATAATGGACCGGGAACACCATTGCATCACCATCATCATCATCATCATCAACAGCAACATCAACAGCAGCAGCAGCATCATCATGGTGGAGCCGCGTCCACATCGGCTGCTGCTATTGGTGGTGGTGGAGGAGTTGGCGGTGGACCCACTGGCTCTTCACATGCCCCAACACCCGCCCAATTGCAGCACTTGCAACGCATACAGGAACGCAGTTTGGGTGCCAAACGCAACTCTTGCACTATATCTTAAGGCTCTGTATAATTTCCCAACCGAAAAACTGAAAAACCGAAAAACCAAAATACCAAAGAACACTTTAACTGAACCAAAATCGACAATGGTTTTCAAGACATGTATTATTGTACCTTTTTGCTAAAAACGCGTACCTACTCAAGAAAAAAAAACAAACCACATACAACCAAAGAAAAGAAAAAACCCAAAAACAAAAATCTCAAGTTCTCAATCTTCTATCTCGAAACTCTTGCTCGCTGGCTCCCTCTATTCTCTAACTATGTATCAATCTCTCACTGGTTTCTGGCAAACTCAATGACATATACAACTAGTTTTTTAAGTGACTAATCCAATAATAGATTACTACTTATACCTTCAGGCAGTTTGGAGGAAGTAAAAAGGGGTACCAAAAGCAAAAGCAAAAGCAAAATATATATTTAAACAAACAAATAATTCCTATATCTATATCTACGAGATGAAACCAAACTCAAAAATACTAATATTCTAGGATTCAATTTAGTTGAATCCATCAATTTGCTTCATATTCTATAAATAGTAGAGTAGTTCTGTGTATGTGTGTGTGTGTGTGTGTGTATTTTACGTAACTACTTAATTTATGGATCGAATGCAACCAAAACGTTACTGTACTTTAGCCTGAAAGTCTTAAACAATGCTAAGCCCACTAGTTCCTGAAGTCTTGAAGGTAAACCTAAAAAAATTTGTTGATTTCTTGAGCTATTATTTATGATATTTATCAGTTTTCCATAGAGTGTTGAGCTAAAACCGTTATTTAGTCCGAAACTTGCATTATAGCTAAATTAGCACAGACAAAAAAAAGCTAACTAATAAAGCTGATTTCCTAAGAAAGAACTTGCATTAAAGCTAAATCTGCACAGACAAAAAAAAGCTAACTCTGTGAATGGAAAACAAAGCTAATTTCAAAAAAACAATTATTTTATTTTAAAATTGAAAAACTTCATGTTTTACTGGTTTATATCACCCCTGAAAGCGACTACTTAGAAAGACTTAAAGTAGCTTATCTAGCCACAATTAATCATTATATTTCCAATTACTAAGAATGAACGATCCAAGTTTCGCATAACGTTTTGGTTGCATTGCCTCAATAGTTTAGATATACACTTAGTTTATCGGATATACAATATATAGGTGATTCTTGTTAAAATGAAATTGAAAAGGAATTGCCTATATACCTACCATGATTTGTTTTTTTTTTTTTTTTCGAATACCTAATATCAGGTGAAAAGCACAAAATAAATAAGAGAACCCTAACCTGAATAATGAAATTGTTCGCACACGGAAAGATTTCCTATAAAGTTAACATCATATCTTGTGGGAGTAGATCGAAGACGAAAGTTAAGTTAAAAACCAAACGAAAATTCCTATAGTTAACATAATTTCTGTTGGATTGGAACGAAAGAAATGGATATTGGATTTATGTGTTTTTTTTTTTTGGCTTCTTTGGAAACAAGTTACTCAAAGAGCTGCCTACAAGAGAGATGATCATGTATTTTTTTTAGAAGTCGAACCTTTTTTTCTGATTTTATATATAAATATACAATTTACCTATACATACATACATATGTATATCGTGGTTAGAGTTTTGATTTTAAACAAATAATGATTAGCTTGTGTGTGTATAATATTGTACGAGTAGATTAAACATTTAGCAATGCAAGACAAAAGAGAGCAAATGCTTAGGATAAACGATTGATGTAGTTTCAGTTAAGTCATTAGAATTGATTTAGTTGAGAAAAAACAAAACCGAACGAATGAAATGCAATTGAAAACACCAAAAGACGATAAAGAGGGAAAGCGTTTGAAAAAAATATATTACAGATAAACATGTATGCTAATCTATTCTATAATACAGTTAGTTCAAGCAGTAATCAAGCCAAAAAAAAAAAAATTATTTGGATCAATGGATGATAAAGGAAAAAATATATTTGATATGATGAAAACAAAAAAGAAAAAGGAGCGTAGATCCTTTGAGAGGACAAACGAATCGAAGTAGGATTTAAAGTCAAGAAGCAGTCAAGCAATAGAACAGAGCATGTTATATTTATACAATATACACATATACATATATATAAATATACATATATATATATATATACATATATATATCGATCTATAAATTACGTGTAATAGACATACTATCAAAATCAAAAGGAATAACAAAATTTATCGATATCTCTCGATGTGTGTTGAAAATTATGTATATGTATGTATGAATCTATTATTGTATGTGTATATTTAAATGTATGACTAAAACAACAAATAAATATATATATAGATATATATATTTAAAAACTAATAAAGCCAAAAACAAAGCGAACATGAATTTATGTACTTAAATGAAAAGCAAAAACAAACAAAATATATAATATACATATGTGTGTGTCTCTTTGTGTGTGTCTAAATAATTTTACAGGATAACCACAAGACAGCATTCTTAAAACTTTAATAAATGCAATATCAAACCAAAAAAAAACAAAACACAAATTACGAAACAAGTCTTGTTATGATCACGGTAAGATACATACATATAGTGGAAAACAGGAAATAAACTTCAAATTCCAAGACATAACTCAAATTTTTTGTAGTTTACTAAGATCAAAAGGATATGCTTCTCAATTGGTTGGTTACTTTTATTGACAGACTAATTATATCGGATCAAGCGTATATATAAATACTAAAAAACTTCGCCCAAAAGTTAAAGTTATGGTTTTAATATCGGTTGTAAACCAACGATTTTATTTAAGCCCAAAAGCTTCAAATTGTAGCTTACGCACTCAAATTGCTTTTAAGCTTTTAAGCCCTCCACGCCCAGCCGTTAGAATTTCAAAAGAAACACATACATATATATGTTTTGGACCTTTGAACATAGATTTGGGTTGGTTGGTAGGAAGAATGCAGGTACAACTGCAAATCGAACCAAAAAAAAAACCCCACACCCAGCCTTACCCACCCACAACCTAGAGGAATAATCAATATTGTCCACTCACACTAGGCGGCAATCGATGTACGTGTGCGTGTGTGTGTGTATCTATGACAAAAAACAAGGTCAAACAAATATGCGTAAAATATACAAAAAGCTAAGGATACAGGATACAAAACTATTTTAACCATGACGTGACAATGCTCTAACCAAAACCAAAAAGGTTTTCCGAAAAACACCGCAGGAAATATTGAAGAAGTGTGATTAAGATTTCCAATTTCTTAAACGCATATATATATTCGGCGATTTTCTACATTTTTCTACATCGTATGAATTGAACATTATATTTTTTAGTCCCTCTAGATCCACCCACTCCCTGCATATCCTTCGATTGTAATCTCCTTAATGATCTTTTCTTACCATTTTCGAAATCTTTTGGTGTCCAAATAAGCTGCACAGTAAAAAAAGGAAATCGACCCAAAACATTTTCTAGTGTATAAGTGCATATATATGTATGTCGGTAGATACATATATGTTGCTTCGTAGTACTACGTGTACTACGTCGTATGTGTGCATCTGTATTGTGTGTGTGTGTGTGGCTTAGTGCCCCAGTCACTGTCAGAGTCAGTGTCATCCAGGCGTTTCAATGTGGTGTGTGGTTTGGTCGATGGTGGTCAGAACAACCAAAATATAAACAAAAATTCCAAACTTCATTTTGTTGAAAGGAAGAAGAACATTTACAGAATTTTGCACTCAAGATGGATAATTTTTTTTGGCGGTGCAGCGGCAAAATATAACCATATACATACATGTACGTGTACGTGAGTGTGTGTGTGTGTGTGTGTGAGTGCTTTTGTGTACAACTTTTGCGTGACCTTGTATCATGTGGGTGATTGTGGGTGGTCTAGCGCCACTATGTACCCACTACAATTGTTTAATTGACGCAGCAAACATGCATTAAATGGATGTGCTCCTTAGGGAACGGAACCGGGATTTATGTAGCTCGAAAATCTTATGATTTATTGCATATGTACATATCGTATATGATTTGTGGATCATGTTTCCACTAAATACTTACATATATATTTGAATATATGTATATGTATGTAAACATGCCGGTTGCGGCACGTGTAGCTAAGAATCTAACAAAAAGAAAGGAAGTAAGTTGCTGATAAATAGTTTTATATTTGTGCCTCTTGCTATTTGTGTATGTTTCCGAGATGTGAAAACTCAATTTTGATCATTTTGGAAATAATTGCCATCATATTTCTTTTGAAGTGAAAGCTGAGTTTGATAAGACTTAAGTTCTTGGAATTATATGATACACTCGGCGGTTAAGCAAAATCCCCTTCATTTCCTCTTCTCATGAAAGTATTCTTAATAATTGAGCTGAATTGCTTGCTAATGTCTTGATGAAAAACCTCAGGATTTATTTGTCATTTTGGTTTCCATTTAAGAGTCATTGTCGATAAATGGAATTCTCTTTACTAGTACTACTTTTAACATCGACTTCCAAATATCCTGCGAATGCGATTTCCATTGACGCCGGCAACTTAGAGGCACTACGTGCAATGTTAGAATGATTGTCATTGGATGTGCACTAACTGGCAACAAAGAAGCCAATATTTACAATAGTTATTAATCATGTATGACAACATTAAGGGGTGTGGCAAATAGTTTAAACTAAACTAGGTTAAACTAGTCAAGGATATATAGAATATATGCATGTATATACATATTAGAATGGCATTTACTTTTTTTTATGCAGAGTTGGCCACAGAGTCCAGAAGGCTTCGATAGGGGCAACAAGTTCCGAAATAATTGTGAAATGTAAGTGATAAGCGAATCTAAAACATAAAATCTGGCTTTCCTTCTCTACATATGTGTATATATTCTTCATATACCCACATACATATATGAACACATGAACAATTGTACGATAAGCAGAGAGTTTTTCTACTACGTCTGCGGTTTATGGACCAGCTACATTCTTGTCGTAGAATTGTATTCTTAGCTTGGGTATTTCTCATTTAATTCCACATTATTTTTTTATCAAGCCATATCCTAATCTCGACTTACATACATGATGCATATGTACATACATACATATGTATATTATTCACAAATACATATGAGTGTGCTGTGTGAGTCTCAAAAATGTTTTAAAAGCCCCTGCTCAACGTTAGTCCCGTTTTAAAACTCGTTGAGATGGCTTGCCTTTCTGATGTTACTCTTCTTTTTTGAAATAATTAAAAATAATTAATTTGTGTAAAAAATCTAAAAAGGATATGTGGTCAAATTGTCGGAACAACAACACGTGCAAATGTTTATAACAAAAATTGTGTGTGAGTCTTTCACTGGGCTTGCTTAGCTAGAAATTTACTTACCATATTGCTAGCTGCCTTGTGAAGTGCTTACGTGTAATTGTTGAACAACAAAAACGAAAACACAAATGATAAATACGAAATAGGAAACATGATGAACATACTTATAAAATAGAAATTGAAATAAAACCGTCACTATTGAAAAAATTATCTACATGCGCTCTACACTGCCAGCCATTTTGCGTTTTTTTTTTCTTATCGATTGTTGTGTGTGCCCATACTGTTAAATACACAATGTTACCAGAGAATTTTTACTTTTTTAGATCTGGCAACGTTGCGTGGCTAATAATGTTTTGTTGTTGAACAAATTTAGTCAAAACTTTTTTTTGTTGTTTGTTAGTTCATGCGCAACTGTAACGGGGCTAATTTTATTACAACAACAATACATCAACAGAGCGTGTGCGTGTGTTGTATTGGGTGCGCAAATGTAAAAAAAATGTTTTGAAATATTCGCATGTGCAGTGTGATAAAAAAGCGTGTATCTCCACTGTCTCTATCTATTTAGTTGAAAGTGAATCTGTGTGTGCGATTTTGAGTGTGTGTGTGTTTTCTCCCTGCGGGGGGAAAAATCATAATATTCAGATATATAGAATTATTTACAAGCATCAATCAAGTGCTGTGCAAAGCTAAGGAAATCTAAACAGAGCAGGAGAAGGACTCGTACAATTTATATGCAGGTGAGTCCAATTACATATGTTCTGTTCTATTAGAGATGAGCCAACCAGTGACTTATCCCCAGTCACGGTCTTACCTTGCAAGGGGGGAAGCAAAAATCACCATATTGCTCATCTCTCTCTCTGCCTCCACCCCCATCCTTCACCCATTGAATGCGTAAATATGTGTTTTTGTAAAAAGTTTACAGTCTGTAGACAGCCGCAGTAAACATTTTGTTTTTCACGCAAAATCCAAATACAAAAAATGGATATATAGAAGCTTTTCTTTTGCCTAGCTATTAGATAATATTACTTATTGTTTGCTTGCAAACCTGTGTAAGTGTCGTGTGTCTGTGTTTTGGTATATACATGCATACATACCTACATATGTATATAAAAAGGGGGGTTGACACCCTCCCACCCACTACATACATACTACAAACCCGCCAACCCACTGTTAATTCAACAGTTCGAAATAAATTCCTATTTGAAAAATATTTAACAGCAAGTACAGTTCCAATTGGAACAACGGCACTTGGCAACGTCTCAAAGTTCTTTGCTTGTTTTATTTTTTTTTGTTTCTGTTTGACTCATTCTTTCAATATTTTTTTGTGCTATTGTTATATGTATGTACGTGCATGTTTATAAACATTTTGTATATGTGTACATATTAACGAGGCATGCGCTGGATCTGTTTTTTTCTGTTAGAAGTGTGCGCCGCCGCACCACCTCCACCTCCGTCGCATGCGTAACGTCAGCATCTTATCAGTATTTCCATTTCCCTTTTGTGCTTATGTAGACTTTTGCTTCAATGACAGCAGGGAACCAGTGTGTGATAGAGAGGGAGGCGAGAAGAGGAGAGAAACAAAGAAGACTGCTTTTGGGTAGGGGGTAGAGGAATGGGGGTACATACAATACATATATAGAGATAAAACAAAATGTATACATACATACAATAATTTGTATATAATTGAATTCACACAACTGTTCATAATGGTAAAACTGCAACATTAACTAATTCTAATCAGATGAAATGACCGGATATATCTTTATGATTTTTTCCTATAGTTGTATTGACGATCCTGCTCCTTTAATTTCTACGACCCCTCTAATCATTGATAGATACATATATCAAGGATGATTTCACACATTATTAGATCTTGGGAACATTCTTTCGCTTAACTCTTCCTTAACTCTTTAGCCATAAAACAGAGAATTTTGTGAATAAATTTCTATAGCATGCTATTCAGCGCAGTTCCTTAACAGGAGTAAAAAGGAAAGCTTACTGATCGCAGGATCACAAAAGTCTACAATCGGGCTGTGGGTAATGTCGATCCCTATTCCATACTACTCACTCTCTCTTATAATATTCTTTCTAGTTGAAAATCACTGACATTGAATAACGTTAGATAACAATAATGATGATCATTTATTACGAACTAATAGTAGATACTAATTATTTTTAATACATTTGAGCAGTAGCGCCACTAGGGGTAGATTTTGGAAGGGGGGTGCAAATTGGCGGGTGGATAGATATACCCCAATTCTCCCCAGTAGATCCGTAAAACTGGTACCAGTTGTTATACCACTTTGTTTACCAGTTTACATCAGCAGCGATACTTTTTGTTTTACAAAATACATCGCTAGAAAACGGAGATTTCAAACATAGTCGTCAATCCATGGGGTGATTTGGTCGTCAATCGATCGTCGTGTGCATATGTACATATATAGTATAACCCTTTCTCACTCTACCTACCTACGTATACACCAAATGATTCTCTCTTTCTCTCTGTTGTGTGAGTTTTTCCACTGTGAGAGGCAAAAACGCAAATAGAACTTGAGTAGGGCAGAGCAACAGAGCAAAAGGCGGCAGCCCCAGCCACAACAACAACAGCAACAGCAGCAACAACAATTAGTCTCGATGATCATCATCATCATATTTCCCACATTTCCCCACGCGTTCGCGTTTGCGTCGTTGTGTCGTTCGATTGAACGGAGAAAAACAAAAAAACAAGAGTAGTGAACACATGTATGTACATACATACATACATACATACAAATATAAAAAATATATTATTCAAAAAAAAAAACTGCCAAGTTAAGCAAAAAATTAATAAATACTGCAGTGGTTGCTCCAATTGAAATGGAAATGTACCTACGAAATGGAAATTGGAAATACATACATATGTGCGCATGTGCAACAGCGGGGGGCCACTTATGTATATAAGAGACATTTCGAATAAAATAAAACAGAACAAACAGTTGGAAATTTAAAATTCTACACGTAACTAGTACTCAACCTAGTTTTTCGGGGAAAGATAACTCGAATGTGAGTGCAAAAAATGTGGGAAAATTAATGTCAACCTCTAATCAAGACAAGCACCAGCTCAGGTACAGAAGAGAGGGGTAGAGAGAGGGAGAGATAATATAGTATATAGTTACATGCATTGTAACACAGTTGATTTGCTTCCTAACAAACAACATCAATATTTAACGTAATATTTGAACCTTGAGCCGCTCTGGTGGCCCGGCAAAAGTGCGTCCGTAGTTACTTGTGCGTCCCTCAGTTACTAGTGCGTCCCTCAGTTACTTGTGCGTTCCTCTGGTAGAGTAGAAAGGGTAGTGTCAAAGAAGGCTAATGCGCCGCTTGAAGTTCATCATTGTTGTGTGGGGTTAGATACATATCGCATGTAAATATATTTGTAAGTTATTCAATGTCGTTGCGCCTGCGCGCTTTTACGACCGACCTTATCACTTTTAACAAATTGTTTTTTCTGGATAAATAATGTCGAAATGACATCATCCATACACTAGAACGACTTCAATGTGTAGCCACGATATTCATTTGTATCCTTTTGCCTACATTTCGTTCCCAGAACATTATCACACTGCGCATGCGGATAAGAAGGCTCCCATAAAAGCCAAAAAAAAAAAAGTGAAAGAGGTAGAAGGACGAAGGATTTAACGGGGAGCAACCAGCCAGCAAGCTGGCAACGACAAGTTATCGTCTGGTTGTGGCCCCGGCCAGCAGCCAAAGAACCACTAGCACAACCCATTCAGTGGGTCAAGTGTTAGTTGCCACCACAACCAGCAGCAGCAGCAGCAACAACAACAACAACAACGGCAGCAGCAATAACGGCAACATAGCAGGAGGATTAGAGATTGCTTCAGCATCTGGTGGCGTAGCTGCTGGAGCCACCTACAAAATTGAGATGCTGGAGGAGAATGATGAGATCCAAAGTAATGCCACCGATGATGAAGACGACGATGAGGATGATGAGCAGGATTTAATTAGTAGCGATGGCTCATTCTATGGTGAGGATGAGGCGGCGGTTGCTGCAACGGTGGTTAATCTTCAGTCTGGTCACGATGATGCAGTCGCTCAACAATTGGCTGCCGCCGGCCCTGTGGGCGTGGCCGCTGCTGCTGCCATTGCCAGTTCAAAAAAACGGAAACGCTCTCACATGTTCGAAACGAATCCCTCGGTCCGCAAGCGACAACAGAATCGTTTGCTACGCAAATTGCGCGGCATCATTTACGAATTTACTGGACGAGTCGGTAAACAGGCTGTGGTATTGGTGGCCACACCTGGCAAACCCAACACCAGTTACAAAGTCTTCGGCGCTAAGCCACTCGAGGATGTGCTAAGGAACTTAAAGAATATCGTTATGGATGAACTGGATAATGCATTGGCTCAACAGGCACCGCCACCCCAGCAGGAGGATCCAACGCTTTTCGAATTGCCTGGCCTGGTCATCGATGGCATACCAACGCCAGTGGAGAAAATGACCCAAGCCCAGTTGAGGGCATTCATTCCGTTGATGTTGAAATACTCGACGGGGCGGGGTAAACCAGGCTGGGGTCGCGAATCGACACGTCCGCCCTGGTGGCCCAAGGAATTGCCGTGGGCCAATGTGCGCATGGATGCCAGATCGGAGGATGACAAGCAGAAGGTAAGCGACAACTGAAGTAGTCACACTTCTGATTAATATTTCTATGTATCGTCCACTTTATCTAACAGATCAGTTGGACTCATGCGTTGCGTAAAATTGTGATCAATTGCTATAAATATCATGGACGTGATGATCTATTACCCACCTTTGCGGATGAAGATGAGAAGGTCACTGCATTGATAGCACAAATCAATGATGGCGTTGGCGCCGTTGCAACCAGTGTAAATCAAAATAATAATGATGATCACGATGATGATGATGACGATGAGAATGACCTGGATGATCTGGAGGAGCAGTCACAGCCGCTGCAACAGCAGGTTGTGTCAACGAGAGTGGCAACAGGCGGAGCCCACACTGTAAGTAAATGGATACTTCAATCCATGCGGACTGACTAATTGTCATTTATTTATCAAAAATCAATTTCATATTTTCATTTATGTATAATCATCATCTACTAATCCATCTGCATACGACCCCCTCATCCAATCCACTCCTCGTACAGCAGCAGCAGCAGCAGCAACAACAAGTGAATGTGGTGAAAATAAACAGCGCTGGCACTGTGATCACCACCCATCATGCCCAGACAAATGCTCCAGCTCCGACAATAATCCAAAGCACAAATAATCAGCATATCACAACCACAGCAACTTTGCCGGCATCAACCAAAATAGAGATTTGTCAGGCTCCAGGGCAGCAACAGCAGCAGCCACAACAACATCATCATCAGTCAACAGGAGCTACCACCATACACATACAACCCACAACGATTAGTCAAGGACAACCACAGACCATACAATTGACAACTGCAAGTGGCACGGCCACAGCTACAGCAACGACTATTTCGGCGGGCTCTGTAAGTGCTGGCACCCAAACAACAATCAACAACCACCAGCAGCAGCAGCAGCAACAACAACAACACCACCACCACCAACACCACAACCAGTTGCACCACCAGCCACAGCTTACCAATGCCCACATTTGCCTTGAACCCCTAACGCTGAGCCATCCTTGTCATGATGGCGATGATGATGATATTGTTGATGATGTCGATGATGATGATGTTCGTACTAAACTCACTCTGAAGCTGCATCCAAGTGACCAAAATTATTGTTATTGTTCTTGTTGTTGTTGTAAAACTATATATATACTCTACTCCTACTCAAAATGGGCATAAGGGGTAAAAAGCTATATACTCTATGCACAAGAATTTAGCTTACAATTAAGTTGAACCATGTGATAAGTTAGTCCCAAGACAGTTCCAGCAGAATGACATTTCATAGCCTCTAAATTGTATTTGAAGTTGTAGATGAAAAACTGTTCAGAAAGGCCCCCAAAAATATCCGTTTAGAGGCAAAACTCATTCATAAAAATTCAGTTCAGCCAATTTACATCCGTGATTGAAAAATTATTTATTCGACGGGGAAATATTTGAATTTTCTTTTGTAGTATGTTCTAAAACGGCAGCAAATTCGATTCAATGTGCAGATCGCTTTCCAGTTCTTGTTAGATTGACAGTTAGTTTTTCTTTTTCGATGAATCTAGTGCATAAAGCTATTGCCCTGACCACCCAATTGCTAACCCAACTAGCAGTTTGTTGTTTCTTTTATTTTACATATTGGTCTAAGTCCTGTTGTTATTGTTGTTCAATTATTGTTAATTGCCTTGTTTTTGTTTTTATCTTAAACGAACTAATATATGTGTGCCAATTTATATATATATATATATATTCAACTGATGTTTTTACTCTTTGTCTTGATGAAACAGCCAAAATATTTCTATAACATTTTACTTTATTTGTATGATTTTCTTTTTTTTTGTTCTTTATAATTTTATTTTTATCTTTTTGCAGCTTTTCATTTCATTCATCATCATTTAATTTCACTTTTTTTTAAGCCTTACCCCATATGTACATACTTATGTATATGCCCCTGAAAAAAACCCGAAATTTTATTATATTGCACTTTTTGATTTGTTTGCTTGATTAATTAACTTTATTTAAACTTTGCCGGAATGCTTTTTGTCTCTCACACGCTTTTCAATCCCCATAGCTACCTCCCTTTCTCTCGCGCACAATATATATTTCTCTTTGGTTGTTCTAATGTTTCTAATATTCGTCTAATTAACAGTATACAACCACACAGACTGTATTATCACAGAATCCAGATGGTACCGTCTCGCTAATACAAGTGGATCCCAATAATCCGATTATAACATTGCCCGACGGCACTACCGCACAGGTTCAGGGCGTGGCAACAGTAAGTATTGATGATTAACTGGTAGTTAAGTGACTATTGCATTGTTTATTGACTTTTCTGCAACCGCCCCCTCCCCCCAGCTACATCAAGGCGAAGGCGGCACCACCATTCAAACTGTACAGAGTCTCAGCGATGTCAATGGTCATGAGAATATGACTGTGGATCTAACCGAGGCACAGGATGGACAAATATATTTTACCACCGAAGATGGGCAAGGTACGATGATTAAATTAAATTTAAAGGGGTAAATCAAAGGGATTTGTCCATAACAGTTGGTAGGAAACAATTTAGCCATAGGTAAATCCAGCTCCAGCTGATAGCGAAGTCATAGAGTAGGCCAAGAAAAACAACATAAAAATCCTCATGAATATTGCTGATGAAGTCTTTTAGACAGTAAAGTAACTGGTAGAGGAGTCTATCTCATCTGGATAATCAGATTATTACTTAAATTGCTTCTTTATCTTTTTTTGCAGATTTTCCTGTTTCTGTTAGTAATGTGATCTCAGTACCGGTTTCGATGTATCAATCGGTTATGGCCAATATGCAGCAATTACAAACGAACAGCGATGGAACTGTGTGCCTAGCACCCATGCAGGTACAAGCCACAAGTGGCAACAATATGAATAATAGCCATACAACAACACCAGCGGCAGTAGCAGCATCAGTCACCAGCACAGGAACAGCACCCGGCCCCCCAACCCTACAATGCTATTCATTAGTTGCTGCTGCCAGTGGAGCCATAGCCAGACGACCACATCAACAGCAGTCGATTACTTTGCAAGCATCGCCTGCTGCAACGTCAACGGCCACAGTTGCCTCTGCAGCGGCAGCTCCCCGTTTTTATTGCTTGAATTATGGCCATCAGGGAACAAGCGGTTTTAATCTCAACAATAATAATAATCATAATAATAACAATAACAATAATAATAATGCAACTAGTGCCACCATTAAAATGCCAATGCCCATGCCCATTGTCTTGGCCAATTCAACGGGATCAACGGTGAATCATCGTCGCCGGACAACAGCAACAAAAAGGCGTAGACAAAAGATGGCAACGACAGCAACGGGCGGGGGAACGGGTGCTGCAAATGCTGAAAATGAAACTGGAACGGTGCCTGCCGGTGCTGGTTCTAGCGGAGGAACCTCCTCATCCGCTGCCATACGCTGTGTGGATAGTGCCAGTTTGCAAACAGCAAAATCAATTAAATTAGAGCATTTGGAATAGTTTCATTATTCTTGCATAAGCAAAAAACAAAAGCACTTCTCGAATCTAGTCAAGACGCGGCTTTGCACACATATATACACACACACACACACACACACACCCACACACTTGCCATTTTTTTTTTTTTGTAAATGTTCAAAACCAAAAGAAAACCCTATAAAACCAATTATAGAAAAGTTATACATAGTAAGTCTTAGATCCTACCCTTGACTTTAGTTAGTCATTCAAATTGAATTTAACAAAAACAACAATTGAGACCAAAAAATGGAAAGAAAATAAGAAAAGTAACCAAGAAAACAGCTTTCAAGTTCCTACAGACGTAAATCTATATGCATATATGAATGATATACACGACATATGTGTGTATATAATGGAATTTTAATATACATTTACATATATAATTTAAACCAAAAATTATGCTATATTTTAAATATTATTTTTTAAGTTGAAATTTCTTTTTATAATTATTATTTTTTTAACGTGCAATCAAATGAAAATGTTACGCAATATATAATTTAATAAGGAAATGTAATTTCGATTTAATTACCACCTACACTCCCCAAAGAAACCCCACCCCACACCACCTCCCGCCAACTCCCATCACTCCTCAAGTAGTAGCCAATTCTTGCATTGAAAATGTAGTTAATTAAGAAAATTGTCAACCGCCCATCATGAATGCCCACACAAATTTTTATTTTATGTTGATTATCATACTATAAATTACAACTATTATTATTACCTATTATTATTATTATTATTGCTATTATTATCATTGTGTTTAAATGTTTTATAATTTAGTTGTTTCGTTTTAGAGAATTGAATTATATGTGACATGTGGAAAAGAAAACCAAAAAGGCAAACCAAAACCAAAACAAACAAAAAAGAAAGAAAAGAGAAAAACAACCCAAAACAGAACCAAAATTAACAAATATTATTCAATAAAAAAACATCCTTTGTTGTTGTGTGATTTTATAATTTTTATTCTGTGTTTTTCATTATTATTCGTATTTAATTTATTATTTTGTTGATTTTGTCTGTAAGTATTCGCTAATTGGAGGTAACAGAAAACCCATTTTAAGTTCAATTTTCATAATATTTATTTGTGCATCCATGGTATGTCTCCAGCAGACTGTAACTGAACTAGAATTTTCCCAATTTTCCTAGACTTATCTACTCTATAAAGACTAATAGAATCCATGCTCAATTTTATTTATATTTCATAGTCAATGTTTCTCTTTTTCTCATTCTCATAGGTTGAAAATGGTGATCAAATGGAAACGATTACCCTCTCATCCGATCAAATGCATCAAATGATGATACAAAGTGGTCCCGGACAGGAGCCGCAATTGGTACAAGTATTAAGTCTTAAGGATGGCACACTTTTAAGCCATCAACTGAAAGATCATGAGGACGATGAGACGATCATAATGGAACAATAAGAAACGCAATGCAACGCAACAAATTTAAATCGGAATCACATTATCATATACTTAGTTTTCCCCACATTCAGACTGCTCTAAATTATCATCTATATACATGTGTATTATAGGGCATTCGCCCGAAATATGAATAAGTTAATTGTTTTCTCTTGTTTTTGTTTTTTTTATTACTTTTAGTGTCATTTCAACACATTGCAAATATATTTAATGTACCTGAAAGGTAAAACAAAATTAAGGTAAAATGAAAAAAAAACGAGCAACAACAAATATTTATTTATATAGAGAACTTTGGCCAAGCCGAAGTTTTTTTATACCCTTGCTTGCAGTTTATCTCCGCAAAATAAATGTGCCAAATTATAAATATAGAGAATCGATTGGCCACTTCCAATCGATCGATCCAAATTTATGTCTCAATTGAAATCAATCTCCCTGCAGCAGGGGTATAAAAAAAAGAAGAAAACTCCAAACAAATGTTGATCAATAAATGTTTTTGAACCATTTTCACGACAACATTTGTCTATACAGTATATAGCATTTAAGGGTTAACTCCTGGAATTCAAAATTTGAATATTTCCAATCGAGAAACAAACAATAAGTTGTTTTTATTTGTTTTTTTCTATGTTGTGTGTTTATTGTTTCGTTTTTTTCTGTGTGTGTGTGTGTGTGTGTATTTTCGAGTTATACATAGTTGAATTGAAATAAATAAATGAAAATTGAAATTGAAATTGACATTTGCTCAGCGTGCTGGCCTAGCTACTGCCTTAATTGGTCATTTCTAGCCAAGTCTAGACACAAGCCCAAAAGAAAAAAAAGAAAAGAAAACCAAACTTGTCGGTTCACTTGTGAAAGATGCGCGCAAGTGAACGTCTTGGTGATGCAACTAAGGATGGTCCTATCTGCTATTTGCAGGAAGTATTGCAATATTACGAAATAGGCGGAAATGCTGGAAAATGCCAACACACAAAAAGACAAACTCATAAGTCTTGATCAAGTATGCTGTATGCTGAGACCCAAAATTATAAATTCGATTTGATTGGTGGAAGGGGGATCTGGATTGTAAAACAAAGCAACATGTGGCAAAGAAACAAAACAAAACAACAAAAAACAAAACAAAACTAGTTTACACCAAAACATTTAAATGAGCGCCAAGCCGAAGCCCAATTCGCGAAACCGTTACCAATGACCTCTTCACCTGCTCCACTACACTACAAAGACCGAATGGCAGAGATAAAGGCGAAGCCGGGAGGGGGAACTGGCCATTACCTGTGGCACGATTAAAAAGTGAAAGAGAAACGGTGGGAAAAAGGAGGCAGGAAAAGATTAACCTAAGACACATAAAAAAAAGTCCATTAGTTTTCCCACTCTTCAAAATGAACGTCTATGCAATTTGGTGGATTTTTCAAGATTGCATTACCAAGGCCGTAACTCAACCATCTAATTTGTATTTTAATATCTACCTACAGTAGTTGCCCACTTTTAGAGGACCCACACCATATCGAAGGTATATTCATTTTGATGTGAAGTTTGTGAAAAGAAATCCGCATACTTTTGCTTTCACAGTTTTTAAGTTCTTTCTCCGAATCCCCTGAGAATCAATCGATAGATGGAATCAATTTTACTTTATTTTGAGTGATCAGATTACAAATATATCATCTTATCTAATAATCAATACAAAATTTGATGATTGCAAAGTTTCCTAGCATTCTAAATAGACTACAAAAATCGAGGAATGAACATTTTCATCAATCCTTTCGAGACTAAAAGATTCGAATCTATTGGTTCCAGCTGTTGTGTAAGACTGGGTGTCTGGAGTCTTAGTTTAATGACTTTGGAGCGAAATGTCAAAGAAATTAGTAAATGACTTCATGAAAAATATATTTTTGCCACTTTTTGCATACTAGCAATTTGTGGATTGTTAATTTTTTTACCTAAATGGCGAATGGCAATATTATGGATTTGCAAATTGTTGAAAATGATCGGGGCGTCATCGATTCGGTGAACGGGGGAGGATTGGTGAATGGATGGATGGATGGATGGTAGGTAGTTGGAGAGAGGGAACAGAAAAAACGTTACAAGATGCAACTTGGTTGGGCTTCATCGTCTTCATTTTTCTGTATTTCATATTATGCAACATTGGGAAAGGTGCAACGAACGAATGGGTCGCCACCAAACAAACAGATGGGACACTATCAGTGTGGAGTTTGGAGTGTGGAGTGGGGCATGAGGAGATGCAATGCGGTGAGGAGCCGACGACCATAGAGTCTTGTCACAATTATGAGTTGTATGTCTGCCATCACTTTCGCCTAATGGGAGTGAGGAGGATGATTGTGTTAACGATGACGATGACGACGACGACTATGATGATGATGATGATGCAGCAGCATTTGGCCCACATTGTGTAAAAGGGGAAAAAGACCTAGCCTAACCAAAGCGAACCCCTGCGAATCATATGCATCTCCAACCACACTCACACACACACACACACACTCACACGAGGAAAATTGTTGCTATTTTTTCGCATTTCGTTTTTCATTTTTCCGGTTAATGTGCCGCCAATGCCGTCGTCTGTGAATTTACTCTGTCTTGGCGGTATAAAAGCCACCGATATCGTCTTTGGCCAAGTCAGTTGTGAAGTCGCAGTCAAAGCCGCGGTAGAAAACCAAACAAACAACAAATCTTTTGTGTAGCGTTTCGGAAATCATGAAAGTACGTCAAAATACCATCTATCTATCATATGGATTATGTTCGAAAAAGAAAAAGAAGTTTGAAAAACAATTTTTGTGCATTATTTTTTCTGTTTTTTATTGTTTTGTCGAAACAAAATGTAAAGGACAATTTCTTTTTGCCAAAAAAAAAGTGAAGAAAAACAATTGAATAGTCAACGAAATCCTATATCAGAGTTATATAATGTCTGAAATCTGGATATAGCCAATCATTTTGAGTTGGATAATATTCTCCAAGGAGCTATGTCCTACTAATCAACATTTATATGACAGAAAAATGAACGATTGGTCGAAAAGATATTCAAAAATGATATGATCACTGGACTCCCAAACGATGTGCAATATTTTTAACTGACATAATCGATTTAGGATCGGCTATTAATGACGTTTATGTAGATTATATAATTGAAATGGATTTTTACTCTCTTAATCAGAGATATATGATTTTATTGCAGGCCTTTGTGTGTCTCTTGCTAATTGGAGCTGCCAGTGTGACGGCTAAGCCAAAGCCTGGAGGCGGGGGTTGGTCATCGGGCGGGGGAGGAGGAGGCGGGGGCTGGTCTGGCGGTGGCGGTGGAGGCGGTGGCTGGTCTGGCGGCGGCGGTGGAGGGGGTGGTGGTGATGTTCAGATCATAAAAGTAATCACAGAGAGCGGCGGTGGCGGTGGAGGCGGTGGTTGGTCTTCAGGCGGCGGTGGAGGAGGCGGTGGTTGGTCTTCGGGCGGTGGAGGAGGCGGTGGTTGGTCTTCAGGCGGCGGTGGAGGTGGTGGAGGCGGTGGTGATGTCAAACTTGTCAAAATCATTAGCCTGGGCGGAGGAGGAGGTGGACATGGAGGCGGCGGCGGAGGCGGTGGTCATGGAGGCGGCGGTGGTTGGAGTTCCGGCGGAGGTGGCGGCGGGCATGGTGGAGGCGGCGGCGGTGGCACCAAGATCATCAAGATTATTAAGTTGGGAGGCGGAGGAGGAGGTGGCCATGGCGGCGGAGGCGGCGGTGGACATGGGGGTGGCGGCGGCGGTGGCTGGCAACCATCCGGCGGCTGGGCCTAAAAATCCAACACATAGGTTGGCTTGCCTTTTGTAAATATTGTAAATAATCAGCATTCTGTTTGCCTTTTTATTCTCGAAATTGTAAAAAAAAATTATATCCATATCTATGTACTTATGGATGTATATTGGAACTATATGTACATACATATATCAAGAGTCTACACCTTTTGTATTATATTTTTATACACAAACAAAAACTGTGGCCAAAATAAAATAAACAAAACAACTTTTGATTTTAATTCTCAATTACACAACTTTTGTTTTATTTAAAACCTTAAGTGGAAACCTCTTGATTCTGGTCAATAAAGAACAATCTAAGCACCATCTAAAAACCCTTAAAAAGATTAGAACGAAAACTACCTTGAAAAATGAGATTTAAATTTTTGCAAATACTTATTAAATTTTTTATTGCATACTTCGCCTTGCAATTCGAATTAAATATGTCATTGCATACTTTCAAAGGCAAATTAATTGTTTAAAAATAATCAAAATTTCACCCACGAAATAAAATGGACCAACTCGAAAGTTTATATTTTTCTTTTGTTTTATTTCAAGAACAATATATTATGCACTTTGTTATCTTAATATATATATATATATATATGTATATACATATATATATAGAAATTTTTGTTTTTTTTTCTGACAATTTGTAAACACAAAATAAATATAGGTAATATTTTATTTATTTTGTTCCCGAAATTGTTTTTCTCTCTTAATTTTGTTTCAATTTGTTTCTTTCTTCCATTTTTAGCCTAAATATCATATATATTTCATAGATTTCTTTTAATTTTGAAACAATGCGCAGACATATACATGCATATATATATATATATATATATATATATATATATATATTCATAATTACATTTATTATAAGTAAGGTAAATTTAAAGTTTTTTCTTTACATTATACAAAGGGGGTGGTCTATTTATATATATATATAAATATATATATTTGTATATATAGAAGAGCATTTCTAAGGATTATCAAGAAAAAAAAAATGAAAGAAAAAAATAGGAAAATAAAATCTAATCGATAAAATCGCTTGAATAAACAATATATACATTTAAATTAGTTATCATTTTGCTTAAATGTTGCTTGAATAATTGCTAATATTGCTTATGACTATATAACATACATATAAATATATATATATATACATATATATATCTATATATATCAGTAGTAATTTTGGATTCTTGTTCTGTGTGTGTGTGTGTAAGTTTGTGTGTGAGGGTGTATGAGTTTGTAGTTAAAACGCTGACCATGCTCAAGAAGAATTTGCTATCACTTTTTGTTGGTTTTGAAGAATCTGAAGCATAAGCTGCTGATGCCCAATCAGCGATAAAGTAAACCACAAAAATATATGGGTTTACTTCTATATGTATAAAAATACATATACACACATATGTGAAACTTATTATACAATTTATACAAATAAACAAATTTCTAATATAATAATCACAAAACAACAAAACAGAATTCAATATTTTGGTGGCAGGCTTTTTCATTCGCTTTCTTACACTAGGCTCTCATCCTAACTACATTTCCATCGTACTCGTTTTAGTTCTCGTCCTGATTCTCTGGAAATTATCTATGACTGCTATAGGTCTTATAGACACGTGGCTTTGTTGAGGCTGAGGGTGAAGTGTGCCCATCCTTATCCTTTTGCTGATGCAATCCACCGCCTACTGATCCTCCCCCTTCTCCTGTCGTTGTCGTCTCCAGATTAAGTGGCAAGGCATGCTCATCCGAGGAATGCTCATAGATATAGTCACGCTTTTTGAAATTATCGATTATCCTTTTCGTCGATTTCATATGAGCCACAACGGCAGCCTCCAACTGCAAAACCAAAATAAATACATTTACATAAATATTCATATTTCTTGTCAAGATTTAGGTCACATTAGGCATTGGCTACTCACACTGGAGGTCAGATTCATAAAGGTATGATATTTCTCCAACACATTTACAATTTCCTTGAAGCTATTACCCCGCAATTGTCGTCGAACGATTGCCTCATGCTGCTCATTATCAGCTATTAAATTGCCAATCAATATTGCCGCATAGCTGCCCTTCAGAGTGTGCTCCATATGGTGACCAGCGCGTTGGAGTACTAAACAATGGATATTGAAAATAATTAATAAATCCATCCTCTCTCTGGTTTTTTAAGCTTACAATTATTGACTGTCTCTTCCACCTCCTCTTGCTTCTTTTTGCTCTTCTCATTATTCTCCAGAAATGCATCTGTGTTTTTCTCCACCAGCCTTGAAGAAGATAGAAGAAATTATTATCGGTTAGAAAAAAAGTTAAACATCAAACTCATGATTAACTCACCTGGCCAGCTCTTCACATTTGTAGAAATACTCGAGGAGAGCCTGTAGAGCAGTCACTGGCTTAGTTGTAGGAGGATTATCGGCTATATAGTCAACAGGAGCATGGGCCTGCATCAATATGCTCCGATTTGGCAGTGTATGCATGCATAGGTTGATCAGAAGAGTCAAAATCTAAAGACAGGAAGAGTATTAGTAATTAGAATTGACAAATGCTCTACAAGAAATGGCTTACCAAGATGCTCAGTTCAAAAATGCAGCGTTCGGGTATATAATTGGAGGCCAATAGAAGCAAATGGAAGCTAGTTTCAATCACATCGCTGCGTTGTCCCAACAATTCAGCTCCCAACGATGGTTGCGATTCATTGAAGGTGTGCGTTAAATTGATTAGAACCTTCATAACTGGTATGAGTAACTCCCGCATGGCGACACCAGGATGCTCTTTGCTGTTGCTACCATTGGAGGGATGTTGGATTAGCTGACCATCACAGAGTTTATACAGTTGACACAGCGTATTGACGGCTTTGCCTTTGTCAAAGATCAGCATATAACGTTGATTTGCCTCATTGTGCTGCGTGACATTCTCGAGGACACGCAAACAACGGGCCACCGTTTGCATATTATCAAGCAATGAGGAATTCCAGATGACATCTTCTCCCCTTAGCTTATCGACGACATCACCACCAACAGCAGCACCACCACCGCCACCACCAATGATGGGCTGACAGAAATGAGAGATTGTCTTTATTATGTGCTCTAGGCCACCCAATTTTCGAAGATCCTCTTTGAACCATTCACCGGCTCGTTTGGATGTCAGTGAGAGCAATGTTTCCATTGCCAATGTGCCCACAGTAATCGATTCCACATTCAGATGCGTGCCCTTACCCTGGGCTTTGATCTCTTCGCAGAGTTCACGAACTTTTTGTTTATTCCGTTCGTAATTCGCTCGCTCCGAGGGAGCGCCAACACCTTCGGCTTCCAGGAGATTGATCATCAGCTCAAGGGAATCACGATCTAAATCCATATTGAGTCCTTCTTGGGATAATATATACATAATGGCCGATGTGCAGAGGCCCAAACTCAAATCCTTATTGGCATCGGAGAGAGCCTTAAAGAATTTCGTGACCACGCCATGGGCCCGGACATGCATACGAAAGGCGGGAGTCATGCATTTGGTGGCCAATTGCAGAGCGGAAAGGCAACGTGTGGGCGGAGGATTGTGCGGTTGCAATGCATCCAATATATATTCCACATCATCATCCATTTCTTGGTATTCACCAATCTCTTGAATCTGATGGGCAGTCTTCACATTACGGACCACAGTATAATATTCCTTGGTCTTGCGATCGACACGAATGGCAGAGGAGGATTCCTCATTGGCCATCGATGAGGAATTAGTGCCACCGGGCTCAAGTTCTAAATCAAATGGATTTTGTCCCAATGTCTGGCCCAATGAATTGGCATTGGCATTGGGTATTGCCTGCTGCTGCTTCATTTGCCTTGCCAATGAGGAAGAACTGGTGCTACCGGCGGCGGCGACACCAGCACCGGCACCACCTGCCACTCCTGCTGCTCCAGCTGGTGAATTGTGTTTACTTAAGGCTAAAGCTGGACTATCGGCGCCACCACGTAACGCCGAACTAGTGGAGCTATTGTTGTTAATGGAAGAGGAGCAACTATCATCGGCTTCACCCAGGGATTTGCCGCCACCCATGTGCAGGAGATTATCGCCCTTGACATGAATGGAGGCAGAGTTATTACTGGCATCACTGCCAGTGCCACCACTGCCATTCGCTTCCAGAGCCGCATCCCAACTATGCTTGTAGAGATGACGCTTTGAGGCAGCCGATGCTTCCTGATCGGATGGTCCGAGAGCTCGACTTTTGAATATGCTACCCTTCTTCTTCGATATGACCAGCTTGACGGATCCTCGCGGCTCGGTTGAATCTGCCGCCGCCACGGGTATTGTTGTTGTCGTCGTCGTCGTTTCTGTTTCCGTTTCGGTTTCAGGTGCGGTAGCCTGCTGCTCCTGCTCCTGCTCCTGCTGGTGCTCGGGCTGCTCTGGTTTATTGGCAGCCACCTGAGTGTCCAGGGTCAAGGTACGCTTAAATTTATCCTTAAATTTATAATCCCTTTGAGCTGGCAACGATGATGAACCCTCATCGTGCTGCATCATTGAAGAATTATTTGACAAAAGATCATCCTCGTCTTCCTCTTCCTCATCCACTTCTGTGGATAGCTCTAGTGCTTTGCCCACATCATTATCCGTATGTAGTATCTTATTTGGAGGCGGCTCCTCATCTTCCAGCTGCTGCTGCTCCTCCTCTTCAGGTTGCAATACTTGAGTCACTTGCTGATTTTTACGTTTCCTTCCTCCATAACTACGAAGATTTGTTACTGGACAGTCGTTTGCATTGCCCGCTCCTCCAGCTCCACCTCCACTTCCAACTGTGTCACCATTTCCTTTTTCGCTCTCTGTTAGCCGACTAGCCTCGGCTTTGGCCGATAGATTTGCTGCAATTTTATTGATATTATTATTTATGCTCGCCGAATTGTTATTATTGGCTCGACGGCCACGTCCACGTATAATGGGAGGAGGCTCTTCGATTTCCGTTGCTGTTGGAATTGGTGGAAGCGGTTCATCTATTTCCATTTCTGTAGTTTGCTCCTGTTGTTGTTGCTGTTTCTTGGCCATTCGGCCACGTGTGGAACGTTTAGTGGTTGCTGCTGCAGGAGGTGAGGAGGATGACGGCAATGGGGCAGGAGTAGCGGCTGCTGCAGCTGCTTTAGTTCTGCCCCGTGTGCGACTTTCTGTAGGTGCTACAGCTGGCGGATTAATGGCGGCCTTCTTGCCCCGTCCTCTCAGCGATCTTTTGGGTGGCTCCTCCTCTTCCACCTCCGCCTTCTCCCTGTCAATCTCTTTGTTAGATATACCATTGATTTTCGGAGGCATTATTTCCCCTCTAAGCACAGCCAATATATCTCCTTGCAATGGTGCCGTTGCCTCATCGGCCATCATTCCCGTGCCCGTGCCAACACCAGCGCCATCCATCATTGATTCCAGGCGGGATTCAATGTCTGATGGTGGTGCCACCAATGATGAATGCTGGCTAGTCTCCAAGTCACTTGTAATTACGCTGGATCCACGGCTTCTAATCACACACCTATCCTCCTGGACAGCCTGAGCCAAGGGCTGTGGTGTGCTATTCCCTTTCGACGATATGCTACCCAAGACCGAGGATTGGGAATCGAAATCGTGATCGGAACGCGTTGTTGGTGAGATGACTGAGCCACGTAACGGTAAAGTTGGTGGCGGAGGCGCTACTGGTTCACTTAAAGCCAAATGTGGTGAAGGAGTTTTAAATTCAGCTGTCGATGATTCGGTTGCAATTGTTGACGATGGAGCTATTGGTACTGCAGCTGTTCCTACTGGTCCTACTAAATTGTGCTTTAGATGTTTGTGCTTTTTACTTTTGGATTTCTTTTCACTGCGCGGCGTATCCTCGCCCGCTGCTTTGGCTTTGGCTGCTGCAGCCTTGGCTATGGCATTGCGGATGACATCCGTTTTAATGATTAGTTTTAAACGCTCTTTGGGCGGTTTATCTGGTGAGATTTTTACTGTACAATAATTGATCTCTGGTGGTTCTTCTTCATCCTCCTCTTCCTCTTCTTCTTCCTCCTCCTCGTCGGCCTCGTCGTTTTTCTTCTTTTGATCGTCGATTACCTCCGCCGCTGCTGCTGCCGCCACTGACTGATGGTCTAGTAAATCTGCTGCTGCTGCATCTTTTGCCTCTGCCGCTGCTGCTTCTCCTCCAATTTCAGTGGGCGGCCTCAAGGGTTTCACTGTGATTTTTGGCGTACTTAAAGGAACTTTTCCGTCTGCATCGACAACACCATCAACATTATCCCCTTCTGACACTGCCAAGGATTTGCTTTGATGATGATGATGATGCTCCTCCTCCTCTTCCTGATCCAGATCCTGGTGGTGATGCTCCTCCTCCTCGTCACTGTCAGTGCTGACTAAGCGTGAAGTTCCCTGTGTGGATGAAATTTCATCAGTTTTCTTTTTGCAATTGGAAAAAATATACATACATACATATGTATGGAATAATTGCCAATACTTCAAAAAATATATTTTCTTTGTCAATTGTTGTTTATGTCTTTTTCTGCTGCCAACAGCTGCAATTGCAGTCCCCCTTTCTCTCTTTCTCTACTCTGCCAGTCTCCACTATACTCTGCTCTAAAAAATACCGTTTAACTCACTTGGGGTCTCAGTCAAGACTAGAAGCTATCCACAACTAACAGTAAGTAAAGCAAAAATTATTGTTAAAAAAGAAAAGAATAATGAAGAAGAATAAGAACAGAACAAGACGAAGAGAGGAAAAAACGAACGAAAAAAAGAACTCAACTCCATTTCATGTAAAAGCGCGCGTAATTTAACACTGCAGTTGTTGTTGTTTTTTTTCTGTAGTAGCGGCTTTCTCTTACCCTAACTCAAATCACTCATTCGCATACACACACACACAATATAGATCTTGGCTCTCTCTCTCGCTTCTCTCTTCGCGTCTCCCTCTATCCATGTTTGAGAGAGAGTGAGAGGAAGAGAATGAAATAGAAGAAAACATAAGAACGATTTACAATTCACTAAAAATGGTTCTAAGAACTAGTTTTTTCAATAAGCTGCCAGAATTCGACAAATACTATCGGATAAACCATGAGTATTAAGCCATTCAAGTCATGTTCTTCTGATCAAGGAAATGTCTATATAGTCCTGAACTCACCTTGGAAATACGTAAAACAATTGGCGGATGTTCTGGTGTGCGTGAAGAGGCGGCAACGGCAGTTGGTGTCGACGCACCACCACCTGCTGCTGCTGTTGTTGTTAAAGGTGGCAGTGCTGCTGCTGCACCACCTCCATTGCCACTCAAACTGCCGCTTACCGATGATATGGTTGGCGGTGGTGGTGGTGCCAATGCCTCGCTTGGACTCGCATCTGCCTTGGGAATGATCAGATCTTTAGTGGGTGTGGGATAACGCTCATCCTCTTCCACTTCACAATAGTTGACCGCTTTCCGGGCACGTCCCAATATGCGCGAAGGCGGTGCCTCAGGTTTGAGTTTTTTCTCCTCTTTAGGTTTTTTCGTTTTCTTCGATGAGGAGCTGGTAACCTCTTGCTGTTCATCCAGATGATCTCGATCTGCTGCTGCTCCTCCTAATGCTCCTGGCAATGTAGTCGAGGCATTTGTCGCTGCTCCCCCAGTCACCTTCTTTTTGGGCGATTTGCGTTTCCGCTCTGCGGAATGGGCTGCTGCACCACCTTTAGCCGCTTTCGATTTAAGCGGCTGATCCTGGCCGCCGGACATCCTTGTCGTTGTTGTCGCTGATGATCTTGTTGGTGTTGTGGCCATCTGTTCACCTCGCATGGGCGAGGAGCCTGCTCCGGCCACACAATGTGGCAGTTGCTGTATGATCTGGGCAATCACCTCCGGAGCAGCATTTCGGGATTTGAAGAATTTTTTGGGTTTCGGTGGCTCTGGCACCGAAATCGACAAATCATTTGGATCATGATGGTCATGTCCACCGCCACCCGTAGAGGCTGGGCTCTGGGCAGGACTGGCAGCAGCTGCGGCAGCTGCTGCTGCAGCAGCCATGGGATGGAGGGCGGATAGTGTATACGTACGGGTGGAGGTGAAACCCATTTTTCCCCATTTGCCCACTGTGCCCACAGAACGGGCCACAGTCGGCCGATTTGTGTTCTCCTTCTCCTTGCACAGCGAGTCCAAGGGGACGACTATGTTTTTGCCCCAGCGCGACATCTTGACGCGAATCTCCAGTTGGTGTCGATGCCGTCGTTGTTGTTGCTGCTTTTGTTTAGATGCACTCTATGGCAATTCAATTTTACTATTAAATGGAAAATAAAAACATAATTAATAGAAATTCACATGAAAACACAACAACAAATGCTTTGCCCATAAGTAAGTCGCAAGTGCGAGCGAATACACACAATGGAACGAAAAACACAACACCACGTATAAGAGCTGTCACTTTTAGCCATTTTAGGCTAAAACTAGCATTTATTGAGATTGATTTTTTGAACTTGACACAAATTTTAGACAAATAACCGTAGCAATTAAATTCGTTTTTAGGATAGTAATTTCTAGAAATTTTATTTATCACTATTTAAACTACTACGATTTTCTTTATTTATAGATTTAGAAGAGTTTCAGATACATATGAATTAATTTTAAACTCGATTATTCAATTTATATCAATCCAAAGATTTTCCGGCATATTTAGTTAGCTGTTTTTTTTTTGTAAGCGAAGAGATGGCAGCACTGATACACATACACAAACAGACAAAAACACTCCAAATCGAATGATAATACTTTCTCATTTATGGGATAAGCAATTTGGTGCGTTTCCATATTTGATATTCCTTACCTGATTTAAACCATTAAATCGAACAGGATGCATTTTAATCCTTTGTTCTAGTTGTTGTCGTTTGCATAAATCTCTGCTGCTGTATGTACATCACATACATACACACACACACATATGTAGGTGAACGAGCGCGCGCTCGTGTATATATATTGTAAGTGTGTTGTGTGTGTGAGAGAGCGAGGAATGCAATAAAACAAACGTTGCTAGTTGTTGTTGTTTCGCTTCTTGCTTATTGGCGCAATTTCTGTCTTCCTCTTCTAATTCTTCCAGTTTTTACACACTTTCTGCTTCAAAAATGAAGCATAATGATTGTAATTAGTTCATTAGCTTCCGTTTTCAATGGCAAACAAATGCATTAATGCAGTTTTGTTTGCCTTTTTTACCACTTTTACCCCCAGCAGCAGCAACAGCAACAACACAACGCACAGCGAGCTGCTAGCACAGAGGCAACAAAACAACACAATATTTATTAACACAACATCAGCACTAACACGATATCGCTGTGTTACTTTCAATTCATTCACAATTTGTATGTAAATAACATTTATATACCAAACACTCAATGCTTTTAGCAATTAAAAAATTTTCTTTTTTTTTTGCAGTATTTGTAGTGTGACCGTAGGTTTACAACGTTAAAATACCAAATAAAAGTAACGAGTCACACATGAAAATTCAGAACTCTAGCGCCCTCTGTAAACTGCTTGAAGGTTTCAAAAGGGCCTAACGGTTTAAGTATCTTCAAATTAAATTAAATAACGTTTCTTATTTAAATTTTGGTTTATCGCTATTTTTTATTTCATTTAAATTTAATCAATTTTAAATGAAATTAACATTATCTTGATTTCATAACATTATCTTGTTTGTCTTTTGCCAGACCGAATAACCAAATATTCGACTATCAATTAACTTTTTCCTTGTATTTAAAAATTGTAAATTTTTGATACTAAACGTATTTACCATATTTTTATCATTATTCTTTTGAGTATTCGTATTAAAATTGGCCAGATAAGAATATTAACATACTTTTTGGGATTAAAAATGCTTTAAAACCAGTTTAGTTTTGCTTCCATCGATGCGATTCTAATATTGCACCTCAGAAAATAACGCTATAAATTGTAGTTATCTTTACATTAATTTTAAATAAAGAATAATTGCTGTACTTAAAAATCAATATCGGAACAAAATTCATACAAACAACAGTCTGAGAACTCTATAAGCATGTTATTGTGTTTCTATAATGGCCGATCTATTAAAATTTCTATGGCAAAATGAGCAGATTTGCTGTAAACTGTACGTGAATTGCACATAATATGGACTAACTGTCGGAGATCGTGCTTAAGATCGTGTGGGAATAACTCATTCAAGTTAATAAGCAATCAGTCCAAGCAATTCTCGCAAATAATTTTGTTTTGAATGATTGATCATTTGGAAGGGGCATAACGAAAACTATTCCAAGATCACGTAATAGTTGCTTGTGGCATTGAAATTTCGAAACTAAATTGTTTTTAACATTTTATTATTGTCATTGAAATAGTTAACATTCATACAATTATCGCATTATTATTTTATTTTTATAGCAATGTTTGTTGTTTTTCTGTTTTGTTTTTTCTTTTCTTTCGTTTATTATGCAAATACAATATCAATAATAATGTCTCAATAATAATCATAATAATAGCAATTAAAACGTTTTCCTTTTTTTCGATTCGTTTTTCTTTTATTTTAATATATTTTTTTTGGGAGGGTGAGCGGGTTTATGTGCTTGCAGAGCATTTTGTTTTGTGTTATATATGTATATAATATATGGCCGATTACCGATTTCACTAAGTTTTTCGATTCCTAAACAACAAAAAATTACACGCACATAAAGGAGAAGAAAAAGAAAGGAAAAGTGAAAAAGAAGTCTATAAAGCGATAAACCAAAATTTAAGAGTTAGTAATGACTATGTATGTAGATATAATTATACATGACCCTGCCCCTTCCCTCTCCCACAATTGGTAAATAATTGATTTGCCAAGAGAGGAGAGTGACGAGGCGTGTTGCAATTATTCATAATTATGCAAAGTATATGTATATGTATATTATATTTTGGTATAGTATCATCATTTCTTTCTTGCATTACAATTTATGAACCGAAAAAAGTAAAGAAAACAGATATATTAATATACTTTATGGAACCAAGATATAAACAGAATCGTCATTCATTTCGGATCCAGTCCCTGACATAAATAAACATATTATATTCTAATAAAACTTTCATACGTTTTGGTACTAAACCTGGATGAATTACACTATGAAACGATTTTCACGACATCCGATTAGCGATATATAGAAGTATCAAAGTCGGAGAGTAATCAAAAAAAAAAAAAACGTACATAAATCCATGCAATTGCGGAATCTATGTACATATATATATTTTGTTTTGCTTTCTTTTGGCGCTTTTTTCACATTCGGATATAGAAAAATCTGTTCCATAGTGTGTTATTAAATATAGTTATAGGTATACGGGGAGGTTTCGAGTGGTGTTGGGATGATTCTACATATTTGAGGTTTAAAGACAGGAACAAAATGCCGCGACTAGGCGTAAGTTTTACAACAACAATAGAATCAAAGAAAACAAAGAAAAAAAAATCAATTATTTCAATCACATTTAAATGGAAATGGAGAACAGCCTAGGACTAAACATATTTTGGGGACTTTGTTCTCAATTCCGATTCGTAATTCCGTCTAAGTTTTTACATACACAGGCAGACATTTTATTGGTTATATATGTAGTTAAATATCTATATATATTTATATATATATATATATCAATTTTTACTAACAATTTTTTGCAAAATTCTTCAACAATTATAAAATGAGAGAAACTTTAAAATTTGTCGGAATTACAAACACAATAAGTGGGAACAAACCCAGTTTTATATACATATATATATATATATATATATACATTAATGAATCAAGTACATAAGATATATATATATATACGTATATAATGTTTATTATATGATTTTATAATGCTAAAAATGTTTTACAACATGCGGGGAGATTGGAGATTCGTATTTATATATATATTTTCTTTGTTGAAACAAGAGAAAAAACATATATCGGACTGGTTCGAAATTTCGGATATACTTAGTCGGATACAATCAATGATAGAAGCCTAAAATTTCTTGAAATTCCGAATGTTAACAATTAGAAAATCTTCCAAATTTCGATTCGTTTTTATTTGCAATCACACAATTATCAACACAAATTGTAAATCGTAAAAATGCAGATCAAATATATAAGTATATATTTTTACTGAAAAGTTTTGTTCACAATTAGAAACGCTTCGAAATTTCGTTTCGCTCTGAAGTTGCAAACATAGAAGCATTGACTGTCAATCGGAATTATCATTTTTAATCCAAGTCGATTAAAAAATGTTTACTTAGAAATTTGATTTGAGTGTTTACAAATTTTGTAGAATTACAAATCGCGGATTTGTGAACAACAGAGCCGATTGTTTCCCTATACATCTGTCTATATAGGATATACAAAAACTTATTATTATTATACATATATAAGTATATATATACATATATATATATGTATAAATTTATATATATATATATATATATACTTATATATATATGTATAGAAATTGTAAAGTTAGTTTTGGGTTATTGGTATTTGCTTGCTCATAAAACACTTAAAAAACTGAATAATCAAAAGCCAAATCCAATAAGTGTCCAGCAGTTTCCCCGCTAATGTCGTCGCTCTCGTCCTGGTGTCATGCTTGTCTTCTCTTCCACATCAGTTAAATAAACCACTTTAAATCGGCACATAATTGCCCTTGGGCTTATAGAACAGTTGTCCACGAATTAAACGACGTCGAATTTCGGCCATTAGCAGACGCTTCTCCTTTTGAATTTTCTTCAAAACTCCCTTATTCTCTTGGGCGCGACGTGACAAATACGGCAAGACTTCCTCGACAGGTCCATATGGTATATATTTATAGGCCGAGTAACCAGCTTGACCTAAAAAAGCATATAAATACAGATCCAGTTAATGTATTGTAAAATTTAGAGTTTTGAATAGTTGTCACTCACCCAATGGGAAAGTGATATAATCACACATTCCCAACAATTGACCAAAACATATGACCTTATCCTCCGGGGAGATGCCAATCTCTTTCATCTGCTGAATGGCAAATCGGACTGTATCTTCATTGTGTGAGGCCACCATAATGCCAATTTTACGTGCATCATCACCGCAATCCTTCATTAACTAAATACGAAAAGAAATTAAGTTAAATGTTGAAAGTATAATCTTAATCAAATCGTTTACCTTAATGCGACGCAAACATTCGGATAGGGTCCTATGATACATGTCTGTGGTGGCCTCATAGTCGGGATTAACTGGATCCGGATAACCTAGTGCCTGAGCGCGAGCACGCTCCTGTTCCATATACGCACCGCGCACCAGTTTGGCACCAAAATAAAAGTTTTGACGCTTCGCTTGCTCCAAGTCAGTGCCAACCTAAAATTAAATATAAATTCTTTTGCTTATGGAGACCTGGTTTCGTCTGGATATTGAGACCTTACCTCACGGAAAGATTCACGCAAATAGCATTGATAGGTATTGAATACAATGGCCTTGTCTTTATTGTATTTGCGCATCATTTCCAGAGTGATACGCGAAATGGCTGGCTGGAAATAGGTTTGCTCGGCATCAATCATAATGCGCACATCCAGCTCAGCGGCAGTCTAAACGAACGAGACAGTTGAGTTAGTTAGTTAGTTATTTTTGTAAGAATTTTCAGTTCATTTCGAATTCAGATTTTTAAATTCTTACCTTTACAATTGTGTTTAGACGACGAATCATATTTCTAAACATTTCCTCTTCTTTGGGCGGTATTTGTGAGATCAGTCGACGCATTTGACCCGTTTGTGGATCGGGCACACGAAATGTGTCACTCAATTGCGAATTCTCATCCACAATGCCCGACCAGGGAAAGAGATGCAATATACTAAATAAGAAATAATAAATGAACAAAAGTGAACGAAACGAAACCAGAAACACGCTTACCCCTCTTTATCCGATGTCACATTCTTTAAGAACTGCTGCACATCCTTGTTATCGCCAACACTGGCATAATACTTCTCGAGATCCTTAATGGTCTTGTGATGGGTCAACACATTACCCTGACCGCCCACAAAGTCTTCCATATATTTACGTGTGCGCATGATTACCTCTGAAAGTTGCAACTAAATATAACAAGAGATAAAAAATAATAAGAAATATTAATACATATTTATTTACTACACAAGTTTGTTTCATCGAGTGTAGTAGTTTATTTAATACAACTTACCAGCAACTGTGGACGGCCCAGGGCAGTCAATTTGATGGCTGTGATGCCAGTTCCAAAGGTGGCTCCTTTATTTAGTTGTTGTCATTGTTGGAAATGGAAAGGCATTTTGAAAGAAAAGCAAAGAAACGAAATAAATGAATATGGGATATGAAGATGCAATTTGAGGGAAGGACGACGACGACGACGTTACGACAACACAGTTATAGGAATATACTGTATACACTTTATACATATATAACTAATATCTACATTAACACAACCTACCAAAAATTTAACCTCAGCGAGCCGAAGTTTATAAAAATACCCTTGTAGATATAATTAATATGTGAGACAAATATATCTCTTAATATTAATGAGACTAGGTAAAATTCACCAGTTCATAACAATATAAAATCGAAATCTTTTGTGAGCTGTATATTAATTGAATTATAAAGATTTAAATAGTAAAATATTTGTAAATTAAAAATATAATTGATATCGGAGATTATATATGAACGTTAGAACGGATTGATACGATAATCGTTAATCGTAAGAAAGCAATTAAGATTTTGTCCTAATTGGATCTAGAAGAGTATTATTCATGATAAAACTACACACTCGCACATACACATAGAAAGCGGCAACAAACTAAAAGGCACAAAACTTTGCTAATTTTCGAACTCTCTTACTCTCTGTTGAAGCCAATGTTTAATAACTAATGCAGTTTGTTTACTCTCTCTCAATATTGTGTCTCAATTTGATTGTGGTGTTGGTTAGCTTACCCGTGGCCACGGCACGGGGCACTTTGGCATCATCATCTTTTGGTTATGAATTTTCATGTCAATCAAGTTATTAGTTATATTTGGAAAGGATTTGTCGCATATATTTTATAGGCTCGCGTCGATGGTTTATGATTTTGAATATCGATTTTGATTTGGTAATTTTTGACCAATCGACCAGAGAGAAGAGCGCACACAAAAAACAATTTACAAAAAAAAAAAAGACCGAAAAACGAAAAGGAAAAAAATGCAACAATCACAAGTTAGAAAATGATAGACAACATTATTTGTAATAAAAGTTATAGAACGAGTGTGTCTGTGACTAACAATTGAAAGTGGTGTGTGTAACCTAACTAATTTAGTTTTGTTTCGTTTCGTTTTCTAATATTGATTTTAACAGAACTTCTAAATAGAAAATATTGCAGTTTTACTTGAAATTAAACCGATTCGAATGAGTTTTGTGATATTTTTTGCTCTAGATATGCAAATATAATTTTGTATTTGAAATTGTTCTTATAGTCCTACTTGTGAAATTATAAGATTAGATCAAACAGCATCATGCCAAAATTATATAATTGTATTCGTACAAATGTGCGTTGGATATTTGAGTTTTTTCATATTTATTACACTTACCCGAAACAGCCTCCAAGCATTTGATAAATGTCTCCATATTTCTCTCACAGGTGGCCTCATTCAAATAGAAATAAGTACGAGCACTGCTCACCTTATAGCGACGATCGGCAAAAGATTTATCCACATGATACTGGGGCATGGCACCCTCTTCCTTAATATCACCGGCACTGGAAACGGAGGATCTAAAAAAAAAAAAAAAAACAAGAATGTTATTAATTTTTTCGTGTTATTATATCGCATTTTAGACTTACTCAACTTCACGTTTCTCGGCCTCTTCCTGGGTGATATCCTCTTCAACGGAATAATCAAGTATGGGCTTGACACCAAATGAACGGAGTCTAGATGGAAAAGAGAAACAAATTAGTTATTGTCAGAATTGAACACTCTTCGAATGGGGAGATGAAGGAGGATCCACAAAATGAACTTAAAGAAATGCAATAAATTTTGGAATTTGAATTTTTTGGTTTGGCTGGAATACTTAGTGGGTGGGTGGACGGTTGCTTGGTTGGTGTGGCGTGCTGTGCAGAGTTACTTTTTTTGTGGGGGAGTTTGGTGGTTGGGTAAACTTTTGGATCTATTTCAGATTTGTTTTTATCGATGAAAGATCATGCCACATGCCTTCTTCTTTATTAGTAAAAGTGATATATATATATATGTATGTATATATAGGAATATTCGATATAGTTAGAAAGCTTAGTAGTGTATATTATTTAGTTTTGTGTTTTTGGCGGGCAGCACACCTCTCTAAAGTGGGCACAATTGTATGACGATTCTCGCCGGCCACGAAATGTCCATAGAAAGTTGATTTCATCAGCATCACAAAAAGACGGCCACCCAATAAGGAGCGGGCTAGTTTTAAAAGCTGTTAATACCGATTCGATAATGTTCGAATAATATCGGCATAGTTCGGTAAAAATATATATATAAATATATATTTATATATGGAGTGTATATCGCATAGATGTTTGGTTGTTTGGTTGATTGGTTGCTTAACAGGAATTTTTTGTCGTTTTTTTTTTCAGGCATAAAGCGTTTTATCATGAACGATTTTGCAAAATATCAATTAGGAGATAAAACCAAAAGAAAAATCAAAAACAAAAAGAGAAAGTGGAAAAAGAAAGAAAAATGCTTTAAGTAAATTTTGTTTTAACAATTTTCGAGAATTACCTTTCCAAAGTGGGTATAATCTTGATCTGATCCTCGCCAGCGACAAAATGGCCATAGAAAGTCGCCTTCATCAATGCTGTAAATAACCGTTGACCCAATATTTGCTTTGACCATTTCATAAGCTGCGAAATTATGTGTGCGTTTTTTTTTTCGTTTTGTTTTTGTTTTGCAAATTTTTAATTTTGTATTTTAAAATTCATTTAATTTTTTTTGTATATTTTTTTTAACGATTTTTAATTATTATTAGAGAGAGAGAAAGAGAGAGAGGAGAAAAGAGCGTGGAGGAAGGAATAGGAATAGATAATAATAAAAATGTTCATATTTGCAATTTTCCTCTCGCACATTTTCCTTGTTTTCATTTTCTCATTTTCTGTTTTAAGCATCTATATATTCCCGATCTGCTGTTCATTGTTCCCCCATAAATCATTTTGGATTTGCGCCAAAAAAAGAAAAAAAAAGACGACTAGCAAAACCTCGTCGTTGCCCTGTCATGGCCATGAGAGAAGACGACAAAGTCCACCAATTATTTACTTAGAGAAGAACAGACATTTCAAATTTTAACAAATTGACAAACGCAGAGAAGAAAAAAAAATCAAATACTCCGTGTAGTCACACTCCCCCGCCGGGGGATGGTAGCACCTCAAGGCAAAGTGATTCTAGCAAATGGAACTCAACTATTAGATAAGATCGCTTTTGCTCAACGAGTAAAGTAAATTATGCGATATATATGTACATATATTGTATCTTTCAATTTTGACAGATAATACTCGACGCTAGAAGCTAAGCAGGGGTTTGCGTACATTTTTAGCTGCAAAAAAAAATACAATATATTGACTATTTCAAAAGCATTGTTATAGAATCAATTGGGTAAGAAATTTTCTTGAACAGGCGTTGATATTCAGAGCCATAAAGTCCATTAGCTACAAGTTAATTCATATACACCAAGATCTTTAGGACTTAAAAATAAAATCACCCTGAATTTAATTAAGACTACGGAAATGTTTTATAAAGCATTATTTCCGTTTTTGTAAATATTTTGAAAAACACAACAGGTAACAAATTGGGAATGCAAGTGAAGGGAAGCCAGCCCAATGCCGTCTTCCTGACAGACACGTGCACGTGTTGAGAAGTTTTTTCGTTTTCGAAACTTTTCGGTTAATGGTAATGCTAAAAGAAAAAAAAAGTGGTTACGGTTGGTAAATGAAAACCGGTTCTTATTCTCGCCCCTTTCATTTGACAGTCGTCGTCGCGACGATATAAAATACAAATTAAAATAAAACAAATATAATGAATTTCTTTTTGCCAAAAACTGGCTACATAACACAAAAAGAACATTCCGTCTGATTTCAGCGTTGTTGTTGTTTTTTTGTTATACCCTGTATATCCAAATTTAGTTGATGGGTGTGTATTAAAAACGCCACTCCCAGCAATTAAAAAATAAAAATGATTAAATTAATTAACACCTCTCAATTTTGTATAGATTGTCTACTTATCATTGTCATGCATCATCATACAAATTTTCATTCTAATAAAATGATAAAAGAGAAGTTATTAAATGGAAATTATATGAGGTGCCTGACGGGAACTGCATACATACACATTAGAAGGGAACAATCCACATACTAGGGTCGACTCGACTTGCACTGAGCCCTTATCGACCGCCTCTTATAGGGTATATAGAAGTCGGCTTCCACCCCCAACTTAATGCAATTGACGACTCGCTCGTGTTTTTTTTTTAACTTTTGGGACAGGTGTTTCATTTTGAGCTTTGGACTCGCCGCACCATCACGAGACTAAGCAAAAACACAAACTACTGCAAATAGAACAAACGGGCAAGTAACTCTACGAGTTGGAAGGCAGGGGGCGTTTGTTGATTGAAATTAAATGTTCCAAAGGGCGTAGTCAATATTTAATAAGAAAAAAAAAACAAATGGATCAAACTTCCCACAAAATAATCAATAAATCCTTACTAAGTGGGACAGAGAGAGCCAAAACAAGAAGTAAACGAGCAAATGAGGACGAGAACAACACCCCGAGAGAGAAAGAGAGAGAAAAAAGTCATTCAAACTATCGCCAAGTTTTGATTGGCTCAGTTTTGGGGGCCTGGCATTATCTGCATATATGTATACACACACATACATTTGCCGGCCTGGCTGTCTGTATGTATGTGTGTGGGTGAATGACGCCACAGAACAACAACAACAACGATGACTGGCAAGGTCAACAGTTTTCCCTCGCCCAGCTCTACCCCAAACCCCCCTACAAAATGCAATTGCAATTACATGGACTTTTTATTGCTTTTTATTTTGAGATCTTACAGACACGACAACACACACAACAGACACACTGGCACATCAATCAGTCATTCTATCAAGTAGTCAATCAGTCGAGTCCATTCATGAGCAAAAGAAAACCGGAACGAAATCGCAGGAAGCAAAGGTAAGCATTGAAATGCAACCACTTGACATACTTTGGCTTAATAGTTCCGTTATTATGCACAGTGGAACACATTCGCCCCAAATACTGGATCACTATTTCTTTTTCTTGTCCTTTTGAACAATATATTTTTCTAAAAAAAAAAAAAAACCATTTAAGAATGGGACGTATTGAAAAAATGTAGTTTATTCTCAATATTAATTGAGAAAGTAGAATCCTGACGTCGAAGACTATTTCAATTGAATTGAGAACTATTTGTACATACTAGAGTAGTCCTAATCTAATTTATCCCACCGTGCATTGTGTTGCGTTAAGTTCAATAGGGTGTCGACCTTATATATTTCCTGTTAGCACGATTTAATTTCATTTACGCAGAAAAACAGTCTTCTGCAGATTTGATTGAAATATACACCAATTAAACAAAGATCATGTGGATTGACTGAGGTTTGTGAACCGTATCCGAATCCTCATAATGCGAAACTATAATACTAACATAAAAAAATATCATTACATGTTGTAAAATAAATGGGGAGGGGTCTAGGAATTGAGTTACAAGAAAAACGTTTTAGTGGAAAGCTCGAGATTGGGTGGAAAATAAAGAACAGCAGAATCGATGAATAAATCTTAAGTAGCTCTCAGGTGGATTTTTTTTTTGTAAAGCATTTTAGAAGGAAATCAGATCAGATCTTTAGATTATGGTATAGAGGTATTTAATATTCATAATGGGCCATCTTACCGTCATATTATGCTCAACCAATTTCTCGCTGGAACAGATCATGTAGACCAAATAGGCCCGTACCAATTCCCAGGTGGTTTTACTTTTAAAAGCAGCAATTGGATCATTGAAGCTAACATCGAGTGGATCGCGTTGCGGTGAACTAGCTGAGGATGAAGATGATGAAGGTGAGGCCGGGTGCTGTTGCTTTCTGCCCAGGGTGGAGACATCAGCCTGAGTCACTTGCTGATTGGGACCCGATGGCGAGTGCAAACTGCGTTGCTGAATGATACTCCATAGCAGCTGATGGGGTGAATGATGGCGATATTGATGTAATTGATGATGAATATGATGATGACTTTTATTGGGGCTTAGGGTTGATGAAGCCACATGAAGATTTCTACGCTGGTGACTTCTCTGAGCGGCGATGCCGGCGGCGGCCGTTGGAATGGAACAACTACCGCTCTTGCGACTATAGACCAGATTTATTGTTGTACGTTGGGCGCTCAATGAACGAAGTAGAGCCATTACAAGGTCCAAGAGAAGCTGTCAAAAAAGAGTAAACAACAAAATTTAATAACATTCTTTGATTAATCTTTTTGTTCACATCAATTTAAATTATTTTACTACAATTTTGATTTATCCACTTTGGGGCTCTTTTCTCTAACAGCTGATTTGCTTTTCCCATTCTTTCTCTCATTTAAAGAAGCTGCCTAGTTACTGTTATACAACATTTGCTTAAAAAGAAAGAGAGAAAGAGAGAGCCCACAATGTGTTAAGTTTATGTTACACTCTCGTTAGATCTCTCTCTCTCTTTCTCGCTCTCTCTTTCTCTCACACATACACTGAATGACACCTCTCAAAAATATACATATAATACTAAAATAATTGAACAATTTCTTTTACAATTAAGTTATGTTTGTTTCTTAGTTGTTCTTCGTATAGTGTTGATGTTTTTGTTGTTGTTCCTTCCGCTTATTTTATTGTACGTTTTGCCGCCGCAAGAGCTTTTTTTAAACTGTGACGACGCACACACAGACATGACACACACGGAATGGAACAAAACGACGGGAAAAAAAATACCAAGCAAATCCTTCGTGATTAGCGAGGAGTAAATATAACCAGAGCGTGACACTCCAACTGTGATTTGTGTACTTTAATCACTAGGAGGAGCAATTGGAATAGTTAGATACAATATTTTTTGCTAGAATTTTATTCTTTTAGATTATATTAATTAATTGCATTAAAATTAGAGCTGATTCTGATCCCATGAAAAGTATTAGAGACACAGATTTTTAGTAATTCAAGTATGAATACATACATACATACTTATGTACATACGAATGTATGTGTGGTTCTTGGAACAAACAAATTCTGTATTTAAGATTTGGAAAAGTGCGAAATATTTGCACATCTCTAATGTCTGCGTCGCCAGGTCTGCGTTCTTACATAATAATTGCGCAAAATACAGTTTTCGCTTGTGACGTCACAAATAACGTCGAGCCCCCACGCATGGCACACACACACATACACACACAGCATGAGACAAAAAAGGAGAACGAAGGAAATTGTAGAAGCAATTGATTTGATTTATTCTCCTTGCTTCTATTCCCACTCCCCATCCACGCTCCTTTGCGCGTTTAATTGAAATGCGCCGCAAACCAAAAATAATTAAAAGAAAAAAAAACTAATTGGTGTTAATTACGGAACAAAAAAAAAACGAGTAGCAGGGAAAGTACAATCATTGCAAATGCAAATGGAAATGTGATTGCTTTTTTGTTAATTAATTAGCGGAGCGCTAAATGACAGTCAGACGAAGACGGCAAACTCACGCACAGGAGCGGTGGCAACAGCAGCCGCAGCCACAGCAAATCGCAATTAAATCAAATGAAATCAAGAAAAAAAAACTTGGCGGGTTTCAATTGCGCGCACACACACATACAAAGTATATGTATACATAATGTACATATGTATGTATTTATATTATGTACATACATATAAGCTGTAGAGCAAAAATTTAAAAAAAATAACTAAAAAAAATGTGCAAATTCATCAGAACGTTTTTTGTTGCTAGCTCACACGTTTCTTTTCTCTTGTTTTTTGGCAAAAGGCGGTGGTGCGGGGGCAATTGTTTTCTATGTATTATATAACTTTTATCCCCTCTCTAAGCTCCTTGTACAACAGGGTCCTTTTCGTGGAAACGATTCGGAAATGAGATGACTAGGCGTTCTATTCCCGCTTTGGTCCGACTGATTCTTCTACTTGGCTATTTGGTTTTCTTGGTTAAAATGTATTTTTTTGAAAACTTTTTTAAACAATTTTTTGACACTAAAAAATCAAAACAAATCATCTAACAAATATAAGATACATTTTATGCTGAATTCTTTGATTAATTTGTTATTCTCTGCTCTGTCAAGTAAGACAATGAGTAGAATATTTCCATACCTCAAAAGCAGTATTATTTTATTTTTTAGATTTTTCTGTTCTTTTACGGTTGCTGTTAAATTTTTTCTAACTTTCGTTTGGGGGGTTAACTGCTGCCGGGGGGTTCGGTTTCTCTGGGGGCAGCTCTGGGGGCTTTTTCTTGTTGCACACAAACACACACAAGCACACGCGACACAGAGAATGCGACGAAATACACAGACACACAAAAGAGAGCGTCGGCTAACGGGCGAGAAAGTGCGAGAGCGAACCGTAAGGGTCTGAATGCGCGAACAAACTGAATTAAGGCCAACACGAAACATTTGTTCGTGACAGCCCCGGCTCTGCCGGCGAAAGCTTTAGAAGAAAAGCACCAATCAGGGACGGATCCATGGGGGTGGTCTTGGGGGTCCGGATCCCCCCGAAATTTCCTCCCGTCAACACGATGTAGATTACCGGCGAAATGTCTCTTGTTCCTAGGCATATTCTGGAGAAACTTCCGACAATTGGTCGCTAAGATTTCCTCCGGTCCGCTATACAAAGAACATTAACAATTTAATTCTTATATTTTTTTCTTCAATACAACTTAAAATGGATTAACACATTAAAAACAATATCTCCCGTTGCTCCAACAGTTCCCTTTGTTTATTTTTCATTTTGTTGCCTATTTTTGGCACAATATTACATACATACATATGTAAGTGTTTCGCAGCGGCTCATCTGCCGGCTGTCTTTAGGAAAGGGATAACCTGGGATTTTTTGATGGGACCCCCAAAAAATATTTTGTAAAACCGTCCCTGGTACCAAAGCTTATGTAGTACATACACATGTACATACATATGCATGTGAGTAAGAAATGGTCAAAACCCAAGGTATGACTATGACAGACGATGGTAATAGCGAGAATAAGGGGGTGAGAAGGGTTTTCTCTCGCTGATGACTGGCAGCTGTTCTAGCAGCGGTTGCCAGCTCGTGTTTGTTTTGCACGTGAGCAGAAAAAACAACAAATTTGTTAATCATGCGCCATTTTGTTTAACTCGGTTTGTGTTTTTTCCCCCCAATGAGAATGCTTTAGCTTATCTAGACATTTAGCGGTTGGTTGTAGCGTTATCATCCTGAACCTACACACACGACATACATACATATGAACATACATATACACATGTATGTATATTCTATCTCCCCCAACACACCTCCCTTTATTATTCCCTCACCCATATTTCAGTTTAATAACCGGCAAAAACGATTGGAATTAGAGTTGCTTCTCGATTAATTTTCACTATGTAGCTGAAAATTCAAATAAAAACCGCCGACTCCTGCACTTGCACTTGATGTTGTCGAAGGATGTGACTGCCCGCCCGGGCTATCGGTGCCGGAACCGGAACAGCATGTGAACCATCTTTGCTGGTACCAGATTCCTACAAGTTCCTCGCCAGATTTCCCTCCGATTCGGGTTGTCCTGCCAACTAACAATCATCCTTATCGACTAATTTTCTATATATGGCGCGAGTTTTGAACGACTTAAGCTCTTAAGAAGGATCCCATAAGCAAACACTGTTACGCCGACATTGAACTTTTAAACCAATGACTTCATTAATTCCAAACATAAGATCTGTATTGATTTTTAATCATGTATTTTTTTTTTTTCGTAAAATGTGTTTCGTTTGTGGATTTTCAACAAAAAAAATATATATAGATACATACATATGTATATAAAAACTAGACACATGCATAGATGTGTATATAGCAATAAATTATAAGCTACATATTAGAAAATAATAATAATAATATTTAACAGTTAATAATAATAAGGCGTCCAGTTTTGATTGATGGATATTGATAATTTACGAACGCTACAGAAAAAAACTTAACAACCAAAAAAATAATCGGGGAATAACTGATAGAACCCTTTTTTTCATATTATAACAAAAATATACATCATTTGCTTCTTATATAATTCTATTTGACTAATTAAAGATCAACGAATGTCTGAATTGGCTCTGTCTCTATCACACACCAATAACTGCAGCAATTCCAAACTTTTTTAGAGAGGGAGAGAGAGAGAAAGTGGAGGGGTGGATGCGGGGATTATATTGATAGCTTCTGCTGCAGTGGATGAGGGATAGTTAGAGACCTGCGGCAAAGCTGCTTTCCTGCTGATGTTCAGTGCGATTGGCAGCCACTTCGGCCAAAATGAGTAAATCTGAGGTAGAGGAGGTCACATCATAGGCATTAGATACCACAGTAGCTCCCACTAAGGATGACGATGAGGCTGAAGACAGCGGCGATGATGATGTAAATGATGACGAATTGTCCAGTGCTGGAGGCGTTTTGATGGCCTCCGTATGATTGAAATAATAGCAACCATTTATGGTTAACGGTAAAATAGAGGCCACCTCCTGCTCAATGGCACTGACATCGCGTCGCGTAATGCTCTCCTTGCGTGCCTTTCGCTTTTGGCTACCCACAGCTGCAGCGGCAGCGGCTGGTGCTATTAACCTGCGAACTCCGCCACCTACGCTTCCATTGGTATCACTTGTTTGATTAATTCCATCATTTCCTCCTCCACTGCCACTACTATGCGAGTTCCTTGATTTTTTATTGCTAGTAAACTTCTTCTTCTTTTTGGTGCTGCGTTTGCGCTGTAAATATATATCTAAGCTCAGAGCTGGCAGTTCCTTTATCTTTTCCTCTAAGTCAAAGCCGCTGCTACTCGATTCTGAGACACTTCTTAAGTGTTGTGTTGGCTTATCCTGATCTTCCAATTGTGGTGCTTGTGCCCCACCACTGGTGCTCCTCTTATTTTTCTTGGTTATGGCTGCGATTTGACCAGAATTCATCAATTCCTGATAGATTTTGCCTTTGCAAGATCGTGTAGATTTGATTTTTTTAATAGATGACAACGTATCCTCCTCACTGGAGTTGCTAGGAGAGCTTTCAGTATTTAAAGTCGTACGTTTCCTTCTATTTTGATTGGTATTAAGTGACATGTGGGCACTAAAAAATTGACTGGTTTCACTCAATGCCTGCTGTAGAGCATCTTCTTTGTCCTGTTGCACCTGGAGCAGTGAACTGAGTTCACCCATTTGGTTCTCGTCTGCGAGTTGAAAGAAATTGTTAGATGAGGGAATCCCCGCCGCAATGTCTTCCCCTTCCTGTTCCTTTAAATTTACTACCATTGTATTACCGGGCCGCGTGTTGAGTGTTCGTAACGGCGGAGCAGGCAGTTTGTACCATTTAAAATTTGGATTAGCATTAAAGAAGGCGTCTTTGTTCTGCAGAACATTGATAAAATAGTTAGATTAGTTAGATTACAGATTAACAGAGCTTACCTGTTGTGCCAAATCAGTGAAACATTGTTTCTCTTGTTCATCGAGAGCCGCCCACCAGTCGCCGAGTATCTTGGTTATGGCTCTTCAAAGAAAAAGAGAAGAAACGAAAGCGAAAAAGAGAAAGGATATTGAATGCAGTTGAGGTAGAAACTAAATGTATATTATATATGTGCCTACATAAGTATATAAAAAAAACAACTGACGAAATAGTCGATTTAAGGTAATATTTGATTAAATCAAAGGGAGTGCAACTTACCGATTTTCAAGGGTTTTATAACGCTCTTTGACAATGGCACGATGCCTCTTGCAAAATATGAGAAATGCGTTCATTGGCCTACGAGCATGATGCTCGGGCGTAATAATATCGGAAGTATTATCATGTTCATTTGTGGATGACGCCAACGACTGATCTTGTTGTTGTTCTTGGCTTCGGGTGTATAGCTGATCCTGCTCCTGTTCACATTCGTGTTGTGGCAATGTAACCACATCGACAGGTTCCTCAGTGTCTTCTCTTTGGATGCGCGTTATTTTTAAATTGTTAAAATTTGTCTGCGCCTCTACACCATCTGCCTCATCGTCTAAATCCTCGTCATCGACATCTTCATCATCTTCTTCATCATTGTCCTCTATGTCGCTGCAAAAATCTTGCAACTTGGCATAATTGTGAACGTCCTCAATTCGACGAAAGGCATTTTCTTGGTCCTCAGTGCGTTGCTGGGGAATTTCTGGAGTGGATTTTATTGTGGATGTTATTGTTGGTGTGGATTTCATTGTAGATGTCATTTGATTATTTATAAAGGCACTTTTAGATATTGCTTCTGGCTTTTGCTTTCTATCTTTGGCATCAGTTGATAAGTTAAACCATTTCAAATTGTTTTCTTCCAATTTCATTTCTACTTGTCCACTTCCATTTGTTGCTGCTTGAATTTTCAACATTCCATTATTATTGTTGTTGTGTTCTGTTTTAAGGCCGATATTGTTGTTGTTATTGTAGGTAAAGTGCATTGCTGCCTGCTCACTTACACTAAAACCGTTAATCATTTTAAAGTTCTTTTTGTTTTCGCTTTTCTCTCATAGATTCAAAAACATGGTAGATATGCTGGAAGAAAAAGAGAAAACACAATAAAAAAAATAACTTATGAATTTCACAAATTTTTGTTAATACAGACTTGCCAGTGCAAGTGAAATAAATTAAATGGCAACACTGCCTCTTTCTTGTTTTTTTTTTTTTGTTCGAGAGTTGTTTACAAAATAAAATGACAAGCAAGACGAGACTATGGGGAAGAAAGAGAGAGAGAAAAGAGCGAGAGAGTGCGAAAAATTGATATTGGCATCAGTGATGTCAATCTGCAGACGATGAAAAAAGCTAGTCAAATGCCCGATCAATCGATCAACCATTTTTAGGGGGTAGCCTGAATTTGGAAATATGGCACTCTTATGCACGATTCATTTTTGCAAGATTCACGAGTTTTACCAATTTGATTAAACTATTTTCAAAAGTATTCAATTCTTCGTTTATAATCTTAGATTTTTCATAAATAAGGGTTCATTATAGTTTTGGAGTTAATTAATTAAAGAAAGCACACTTATACATTATTCAAATAAAAACAATTTTCTAGAACTGATCATTTTCATTGTGTGACATATTTTTTGGCCGGTAAAAGCTAAGTTAGCTGGATAAAACGGAATATGAGCAACACTGGTGATATTCGCACACATATCAGCTGAGGGTGTTTGTGCGTCTACAATGTGTATGTGTGTGACGCGGTGGCAACTGAATTCCCTCTCGGTTACCCCCTCCGCCCACAACATTGCACACATACACAAAGAAAATTAAATATTTTTGTGTATTTTTTATTATACAAATTTGTTGTTGAAACAATTTAAAATGAAACACCTTACACTGGCCTCTCACTTTCTTCGCTTTTGCTCTCATACAATGCGTAAGCATTAATATGTATATATATATATGTATAAATATATATATGTACATACATACATATATAATGTACATATGTATATATTACACACACATACATCGCAATATATACATATTTAAATATATGAATGCTTTTATTAATACGAAAACGCAAAAAAGAAGAAAAATTATTTGCAATTGCTTATTTTGTGGTTGTTCCCGTTTTTATTTGAATTTTGTAATAATTGGCAACCCTGCGACACGATCTAGGAAACTGTTATTTATTGTTTCACTTAATAATTAATAATAATAATTTCCTTTTCTCTCACTGATTTTGTCACCCTTCTTTTGATATTGCACAATTGTGACAAAACAAATTTAAAAAAAAAATATAGAAAAAATATTTGTAACAATTTTCTTTACTTCTGCTAACTCTGACTACGTGTACAGCTGAGCGGCTCCGTTCTCTTTCTCTCCCTCTCTTTCTCTCACTTGTCGTTTTTTGCAATTGCTTTGAACTTGATTGTGACTTTGTTTTTGCTGTTGCTGCTTAAATATAGCTGCGGGTGGGGGATGACTTGGGGTTGCCACCTGATGCAAAAAAAAAGCAATGCTTAACAGAAAACTGCAATCTAGCAGCAGCTGTCAGCTGTTAGTTACCGTTGCACACACGCACTCAATACGAATACACACATACACGGTCAAGGCCAAATTAGACATTAGAGGGTAGTAGTGCCGAGAAGGATAGGGGGCTCATCATAACCTTCAAAAAGCCAAAAATTACAACCGCCTATACATTACCCCCAAAGTTTGTTAGATTTACTATCTACGTTAACGAAATGTAAAAAATTAAGTTAATTTCATACACACACATAACAAATATACGAAACCAATAGAGAGAGAGTTCCCTCTCTCACACAGTCACACACACACACACACACACACACGCACACACGCACATATACGTATATATGTAGGTACAGTAGAACAGCTGATGACGTTTGTTGTTTTCTGCGCGCTGAATTATTTTTGTTTTTTGTTAAATGAAAACTCGGACTCTTGAATTGTTGATTACTTAAGCTTTCGATTAAATTGGTTAAGTCAATTAATTTACTTTGATTATTGAAGGAATATCAATTGCTGGCGCTGTGACTCCTGTTTTTTTCCTTCTTTCTTTGCTTTTAATTCAATTTCAATGTTGATGATGTCAAATGAGAATGAAAACTGACTGCTGCTGCGGCAGCGGGCAACGACGACGACCGACGACAACGAACCAACGACCGACAACGACCGTTGAGCGAGAAACGAGATGTGCCACTGCACAGTGGGACTAGGACAAAAGCTTACAAAACAACATAGTCGGGGAAACCCAAAAACGGTATATGTATGTATATTGGATAGAAAGACGTTAGAGTTTTAATTTCTTAGCATTCTAAACAAACTTGAAATTTCTGAAACGCTGAAATTCTCCATTTTCTTATCATCCATAACCGTTAATTATTTGAGCTTGACAAGTTGTATTTACAACATAATTTAACTCAAACCAAGATTGTTTGATTTTATTGTGTAAAAATGGAATTAACTCTAACAGTTTTACGATTATGCACCTGATTCTTTGTATTTTCTTTAATTACGAAGTGTTGCTCTGCCACTGTGCGTGCCTTTTTTGCTGGTCTGCGAGTTCAATTGCGCACAGCAGCAGCAGCAACAACAAAAAATTGTATTTTATTTTACTGCTTTTTTTGCATTTCGTTTTCATTTTGCTTTGTTGCTTTTGCAGTCTGTTTTTTATTATATATATTTTTTTTTGTATGTTTTATGTTCCTGACCAACCCACACTCTCTTACGCTGTCTCTCACTCAGTGTTCCACTCTCTCTCGTTGTCTCCCTCCCCCGTACTCAGCTGTTGTTTGTTGTTAGGGAAAAATGCAGCTGACTTGTTTTTAGCTTTCTTCAAGGAATCAATGGAAAATGGGCAACAAGTTGACAAGTTTCTTTGTATTTGGATTCTTTTGTTTAATTATTGCATAACGTAGAACATTTTTAACAGTTTTGCTTGAACGGATTTTAGATTTGTTTGCATTTGCATTTTTGTTTTTAATGTTATTGTTTTTCAAGGTCACCAATACTCAGACACAGGTTATGTTCGTACGTTCGTTCACTCCCTCTCTCTCTCATTCTCTCCCTTCCTCAACAAAAAATTTAGCCGGGAGCGAGACACAAGCTAAACCAAAAAAGAAATAGAGCTATCACGTCAAAACACACATACCCATACATATACATACATAATATATATATATGTACGTAGAGGAGACGTTTCGAAGTGGGAGGATACCCGTTATGGTACTATTCCTCTCTTACTCACTCTCTGCTTCTCTTCAGAGCCCCATCACTTTGAGCTAAAGTATGTGTGTGTGTGTGTGTCACAGTTTTCAGGGTCAGGGAAATTCGATTTTTCTTACTCGCTCATCTGTACGTGGATGGGGGGAGGTGGGAAAAACGGGGAACCACTAGCGAAACTAGTTAGAAATTGTACTAAAATTCATAAAATAAAATCCAATATGAATTACCCAGTTAAAACTCTGATATTACAGATTTCTGTATGAATTAATATACATACTTGATAAAAGTTCTTATTTCTTTCTTAGGAATTTTATTGCTTGACCCTACTTGGTACAGAGTATCCCACAATCAGCTAACCGACTATTCTTTTCTTTTCCTGATAATGATGTGCTTCTAAATACATATCTACTTACAAGGGCTGTCCATACGACACGCCCGTTTCCGCCCACACAACACATTTCTATGTACTAATCATAATGATAATTTCTATTGACGTATAAGCTAAAACAAAAATATGATAAGGCGATATTTTTGTATTTTTCAATGGAGCCCTTATCTTTGACGCTTCTCATGACTTACCAAAATTAAATATAGTCCATCTCAGTCTTATAATAAGCGCCTGTTCTTCTCTACGAATCTCATCCCATACGCATAGCTGTGTTCGAAGTTGACCACTTGAAGAGATAAAAACAAATAAAATATTTAAATAGTTACGATTTTTTTTAAAAGATTTTTACTGGTTTGATAACTTAACCATGCCAGTGTAATTATTTTGAAATACTCACCTAACAAAGGTTTTCTTTTTTTATATGGACGTTCAAATCTCTCTCTCCTTCCCATTTCTTAACGCTTTAGGACATTGATGAAGGTTTCATGGGGTACTCGTATGTTGGCAAACATTCGCATCTTTTTTTTGCCTTCCGACTGTTGACGCAGCAGTTTCATGCGACGCGTTACATCGCCACCATAGAGTTTAGCGGTAACATCTTTACGATATGCCTTTATCGTTTCGCGGGCCAAAACTTTGCTGCCCACACAGGCTTGTATCGCTATTTGTACCATTTGTCTGGGTATTAGATCCTTCAATTTGTGGACCATTTGTCGGGCAATGCCGGTGGCCTTAGAGCTATGAACAATGCGGCAGAGCTCTTCGACGGGGCGACCATTTAGATGGATATCCAAGCGTACCAAATTGGTTAAATGATAGCCATGATCTTCATAACTGAAACTGGCATATCCCGAACTTAACGATTTAAGGCGATCATGAAAATCCAAAATGATTTCACTCAATGGTAGAATGTATGTCATTAAAATGCGCGTCTCATCGATATTAATGGATGTTTGCTGAACACCACGACGATCGATACAAAGGGCTATGATCTGACCCACAAATTCCGAGGGTGTTATTATAGTTCCTATTACTAAAGGTTCATAGTATTCCCTTATATTGGACGACTCTGGAAAGAGGGCAGCATTCGATATATCCATTGTGTCTTTGCCCATTTGCTTGATCATACGCGGGTTATTCAGAAGAATACGATAAGTTACCGATGGAGCAGTTATAATGGGCTCAGCATTATGCTCCTGCTCAAGACGTTGACAAAATACCTCCATGTGCAGCAGGCCCAAGAAGCCCAAACGCCATCCCTGACCCAAGGCGGGACTAGAGTCGACCATTAGCGTAACTGCCGAATCATTGAGAATCATTTTATCAATAGCGCTGCGTAGGGCCACATGTTTTGATTGATCGGTAGGAAAGATGCCGGCAAAAACTAATGGTTTTTGTGGCTTATAATTTCCGGCAGATTGAACACTTTGATTTTTCAGATATATAGTATCACCTATAATCGATTCTTTACTATTGCGCATATTACAGGATATTAAACCAACCTGCCCAGCGGATAAACTTTTCACTTCACATTCTTTAGGCCGAAGGATGGATATACTCTTCAAGGGGTATATTTTTTTCGTGGCCATTGATTGTATCTCTTGACCTTGCTGCAGATGGCCATTAAGAATATATATCAAATTCAAGGCACCGCGATATTTGTCAAACCAACTATCAAAGATTAGAGCACGAAATCCTTGTTCACGTTGTACCTGTGGCGCTGGTATTGCTTCAATTACCCGATTTAGGACTTCTCGTATGCCAAGACCCATTTTGGCAGACACCTGAAGCACTGTTTTTGGATCTATTTGGAAAAGAAACTGCAGATCTTGAATGACTTTTTCGGGTTGGGCATGTTTGATGTCGATTTTGTTAAGAACCGGCACTACAATTAGATTCCTTTGTTTGGCCAAATGATAGTTGGCCACTGTTTGGGCCTGAACACCATGACAGGCATCGACCAGAAGGATCACACCATCGCACGCGGCCAGAGAGCGTGAAACCTGAAATTATAAGAGAATTGCTTGTTAAAAATATGGATTTTGTTACATTTAGTTCCTTTTTACCTCATTGGAAAAATCTACATGACCTGGTGTATCAATGAGATTGAGTAAATATGTCTGCTGATCCTTATATCTGTAGAATATCGATGCCGTCTGGGCCTTTACAGTTATGCCACGCTCTCGTTCTACTTGCAGATTGTCTAGCACTTGATGCTGACCCTCTTGCTTGGTTATAGCTCCAGTTAACTCGAGAATGCGGTCGGCCAATGTGCTCTTGCCATGATCCACATGGGCGATTATGCTGAAATTGCGTATCCGATCCACTGGAATCTGAGCGAACTCACGCAAAAGGGCATCTCGTGATTTGGTTGATTCCAACTCCGATTCTGTTAACGAGGACGAGGAAGAAGAAGACGCCTTGGCCCGGCAAAGACCACGAGGTTTGGAATCACATCTAACTGCCAGGCCCGGCCATGCACCACAAGCTCCTGTCAGTTGGCGAAAACTTTGAGGCCCAGTGGCGTTGGTTATGGCCAGACGATAATATTGGATGTAGCTCCAGGTCCATCGTGTGGGAATAGATTTAAACATGTTTGATAATCACATTTTTTTTAGAGTTGCCATTACCATCCATGACAGAGTTGCCAGACAATTTATGGGGTGTTATGCCTAGGCGGCGCTAGAGTGTTGTCGATATTCTGGTGTCCTAAAATAAAACTTGCCAACGCAATGGGTGGGTTTATACAAAGGTACCGATCCATGGATCTTGACTATAAAGATAATATATATTTTTGTCAAATTTCAAAATAAATAGAAAACATTCTGTCAAACATTTGTCAGCACTGGTGTTTCACAGTTGTATTTTGTCTATTTATGCATATTTGTCAACACTAAAATTTGGAGAAGTAAAATAAGAAATTACCCCATGGTTAGAAAAATAATCTGCTTCAATAAAAGGAAAACTAGGTCTAAAACAGCATATAGTTTTGAGACTCAATAGGCAACAATCGTAGGATATGCTGCTTGGATTCGTCAACACACGATGGATTCGTCAACACAGCAAAATGTATTACAAAAGCTCAAGTTTCGAAAAATTGCATCCAAACAAGAACAACAGCAACAACAACCAATTGTCATGGCAAGCAGCAGCACCATTAGAAGCAAAACCAGGCCTGTTGAAAGGATTGAGCCCCGTAGTGAGTCTCGATACCTTAATCTTTAGACTGACTCTCTAACAGTTTTGCCCTTTTTCGCCCACAGTAGGCAGCAACAAGCAGTTGGCCCAGGATCGCCTGAAACGCTTGCAAGGCAATTTAAAGGAAAAGGGGAAGGAAAAGCATGAGCAAGTTAACAAGTCATCAAGAAGTCATCACCATCAAAGAATTCCAAATTCCAGTTCCAGTTCCAGTTCTAGTACCAGTCGATCAACTAATAACAAGTCCAGAAGCCTTAGATCGTCCATTCATAATGCCTGGCAGAAACCTCAGGCCCTGATTGATGCCAGCAATCGTTTGAAGAAAGCCTCCTCTTCATCAAGTGGTATGATCTAGTAGTTTGTTTTCTGCTTATCTTTCAAGCCATTTTTTTTTGGTTTTCTTTTAGCCAATAATCGTTTGCGCCAATTAAGAGTCTCGCTGCAACAGCAACAACAACAAAAACAGGAAGGAGTAAAACAGGAGCCCCTTAGAAAGGAGACCAACAACAATAAGCCACCTCAAAATGTGCCCAAAATCGAACCTGAATTCGAACCCGAACCCATGGACTGGGAGGATGATGATGTTTCGATGGCCATACTTCAATCCCTGCAGCGCGAGACGAGAGAACAAGAATTGCCCGATCGCCGTATAGATCATATGTATTTTATTCTTGACACAAATGTTCTTATACATAATCTGTCGTTTGTCAAAGATTTACCCAAACTAGTGATGCGTGGATTAGCTGGTAGTATGATCTTTATACCGTATATAGTTATCAAAGAATTAGATAGACTTAAGGCTAAACATAGTGATAGTGAGATCAATCGTGTGGCTGCTATACGGGCTATACACTATTTGAACTCCAAATTCGATGAGAGTCGGGATATACAAGGTGAGAAACGATTCTGCAAAACCAAATCTTAGTAATTAATATTATTTCTCCTACTCCAGCTCAATCTGCTTTAGATGAGGCAGAGCATTTGATTGAGGTGGATTCCGCTGACGATAGCATTTTGAACTGTTGCCTTCAACTTAAAGAGCAGGTCCCAAATTCGATGCTTCTTACCAATGATAATAATTTGCGTTTAAAGGCCAAAGCTACGTCCATAAGGGTATCCTGCAAATCAGATCTGATGTCTGAGTATCCCGATATTTTTGACTCTTAGCAAATAGCAAACAACTAGCATCAAAAATGAAGTAACTATGGATGCATGGTATAAAAGTGAAATAAGACTATGTCTGTGATAGGTTATATTTAGTAAATGAAGTACAATATGTCTTTCAACATTGTATTTACTCTAGTACATTGTATACATCCATATATATATATATATATATATATATATATACATATATATAAATCGCCATGAAATGTTCACTGAATTAATTTTTTTAAGCAATGAAGCTACATTTTTCACAAAATACAAGACAATTTGTTTTATTTTTATGAGGAATTTTGGGATCTGTGTATATTTCATTTAATTTACTTAATCTAACTTTGTTACAGTAAGTTTTGTGAAAGTGTTTTCACTTTGTATACATGTAGTTAAATGACATAATTTGATATATATTTATACATTGTACATATATCGCAAGATCAAAAATGACTGCTTCGCTTCTTCCCAACAAAAGATTCGAGAAAATAGGAGAGTTATGTGAAAATTTCTGTTTTCTTTAAATTTAATTAAGGCCCTAGGCGCTTATCGCTAAAGCAAAGTAAATATGTATGTATATCTACATAAATACACATAATTTTGGGTTTCCGGCTAATAGGAATCTACAAAGAACATCAAAGTGTTGTTAGCGTTCTTGGTGTTAAGTTGAGTTCGAGGAGAAGAAAAGCAGCAGGTTGTTTTTTAATTTGTTTTATAATAATTAATTATAGTTTTTTTGTTTTGTTTGTTTTATATCAAGTGTGAAGTGAAGATGAAGAGCTTAAATCATTTGAATTTATTTTTTTCCTGCCCGATGCATGGTTATTAGCTGTAACCATGACCAGGCCAGGCTCCTGTCCTACATTTTTGATTCCAAAGTGGACCCGCTAGGATTTATTGGATGCATTTGTTCCAATTGCACAGCCAATTGCCGTTGTTCGTTAGTCAAGCGCATAATTTCTTGTTTCTCCTCCAACGAGTGTCCTTTGCGCTTGGAACGATATTGAAGCATACGTTTATAGCACTCGAGGATTTCCTGATCGATGAAATCCAATTTACGTTTCAATTCAATGCGTTTAATCTCTTCGCTGGCCGATTGACGTAAGCGTTTCAGTTCCTCGCTATTGAAATGAGAAATGGTCGAAATTTCCGCGGTGACTCGCTTGATTTCCAAAAGTACCTCGTCCACGTCGTCTGGTTCAGCGGATTCTATGAGGCCTGTATTGATTAGCTCTTTTTTCAAACGCTGCTCAATGCCCAGGCCATGTTTAAGCATAGCTAGAGATCGAAAATTCCCTGCACTTGCAGCACCAACTGCTCCAGCGTTATTCTCGTTGCTGTTGCTAGATGTGCTAGCGGTGGTGCTGGTGGTATTTGTACTGGCATTACTGTAATCACCCACTGCAGCCTGCTCACTGGGCAGCGTTAGTAATGATTCTTCCATCAAGGCGGACACTAGACGTTGGGTTAAAGGTCCCGTTATGCTTTCCTCCATAAGGGATTCACCCTTTTTCAGCATATTTGAGGCGGAATTTTGTCCTTTAATTCTGCTGCCACCTGGTTGTAATGATTTTATATCCTCCTGGGACCAAAGGGTGGAATAGTGTGGTCCCAACGTTGGTATGGGGGGCACTAAGGGTCCACGATATTGCTCGAGAAGATCATCAATTAAACGCAAATCCTCATGAGTCAGGGGCATACAATAGGGTTCCACAGATAGCCAAAATTTATTGGGCATATCATTCTTGGGTAAGGCCACTTTGGGTGGCAAGTTGCTGGTTGAAGAGGCAGGTGGCGGATAATCCAAGCTATCATCCGTTTGTCCATACATCGGGCTGTTTTTCGATATCTTTACGATGCCCCCCGCTGCCGCTGCCTGTTGTTTGTTTACAATTGTCATCGATGAATGCTTCTTTCGTACTCCAGTTGGCTCTTCCCTTTTTCTTTTCGCACCTATCGAGGAGGCGGTGGAATGGCTAACACTACCATTACCCATTAAATTAGAACCGTTTGCTCCAATAACATTAAGTCCAGGCGGTGATCCACCCGGCAAGCGTTCCAGTTTTCTACGTTTCTCATCCTTATCAAGATTCTCATACTCCCCCTTCAATACGCGACTTCTTAAGGCCACATTGGATAGCATCAGCTCCAATTCTAATTGTACTGCATCCAAATCTTCGGCAGCCAAAGGCTCATCCATAGTTCGCTGTAGGGCAGCAGCTAAGGTCGGCAATTGTTTTGGGACATCTCGTGTGCGTATAAAGGGTATGGTTACCCCACTGGGTGTCGTGAAGTTGTCGCTATCGCCCGCGGATCCACCTACTCCCAATGAGGCAGCTCCTGATTTGCCGCCGCCAGCTCCAGCTGATCCAGTCAATCCACCGCCACCTCCTCCGCCAGACATATTAAAAGATCCACCACCTCCGCCCGCAGAGCCAGAGTTGCCGGCAAAGTGATTCAGTTTCACATTCTTCATGTTGGCACTCATCGTCCACTCTACGTCTTCCTTATTTCCTGTTGTTGTTGAATTTCTTAGATTTCTTCGGATTGTTTTGTTAGCGTCGAAACAATGCACAACTGACTCATATGACTGTTAATGGGCACTGTTAGAGATGCGCAAGAAAAATATCGCTGCTAGTGAAGAATGGCATGTTATACATATATAATAAATGATTTAAATAGAAACTCGCACAAAAGACAAATATGCAAGGATTTATTTTAAATTGATCTTTAATATTATTTTATTTAATGTTTTTAATACATTGATTAATTTCAAATGTCGCTCATTTCTGATTAAATGTTACGCTAAGTCTGCTTACCAACACTGGCCGCAATGTTAATCTTTACATTTCATTTTCGTTTTTGTTGTTATTGTCTTTAGTTTTTGTTTCGTGCCTTGTTTCTTGTGTTCTCCGCTTTGTGTTGTTTGATTTGATTCGTACGCGCTAAATAACAATAAAATACTGTGATAAAACCAAGTGTGTACTTGTACTTAAATTAAGATTATAGTGGCAATGGATAAATCTGTTAACTAGGTGAGAGGGAAAGCGGGCAAGAGACAGGGAAAAAGCACAAACAAAAAAACTGCAACGGGACTGCTGCACCGTGAATGATGACAAAGAGGGGGAGAGGAGAAGAACCAAGATTGTTATTGTAATTTATGTAATTGACAAGCAATTTTCCCTCTCATTTACTCTTTGCTTGTTGTTAATCTTCAATTCATCATCTTTTCAATTGGCCCTCAAATTAAGAATCAACAAAATCAGAATCACAAGACACACAGACTGCGCGCGGGCGCTCTGCTGTTCCCCATTTGTTTTTTAATATTGTGGCATTACATACATATATGTACATACATATATGTATATGCATATATAATAAATGCTAACCTTTTTTTTCTATTTCATGTACCCAAATTGTTTTATTGATCAAATAATCATTTATTTCTTCTTCTGCCTACGTCGATGTCTTGTCGTCTGGCATTGTGTTTGTTTGTTATTGTTGTTGTTGTTACTGCTGCTGACAGCACATGCCGTTATCAGTTCTCACTAAACAGATGAAGAGAGTTAGTCAGTGAGTAAGTGATAGAGCGAGAAAGCTTTATACATATGTATATATATTTATACTTAAATGATACGAAATAGTGCAGATTTTTGTTTGTAAGTAGAACAACTGTTACAATGCAAAGAAAGTTCGTAAAAGAAAGCTAAAGTTTTCTTAATCCGATTTCTGTAGATTTATTACATCCTTGTGTTCCATAAAAGAGTGACAAAGAGATCTTAAAAAAAAATAAATTCTGTGGTTTCTTTTGTTATATCCTAAGATATCCCTTTTTCCATATGTACATACATATGTATGTACATAAGTAAGTGCAGGGTATTTTATATTTTAAATGTCAGCCGAGCCTAATTAATGACATTGGTCTAGCACTTTGAGACAAACGCATTCATCCATCAAATATATTTATATTTAGGTACACATATATAGTTTGAATTGCTCTAATCAATCAACAAGTGTAACTATATTTAGACATAGACATAGACATTAAGCTTATCAATGCTTTTGCCCCTCCTAACCCGTCTATCTTACCTAAGCAATCCAATTAGCACCTGCACCTCTGTTTGGCTTTAAGTTATAACCCTCTCTTTCACTCGCTCTTTGTGAACGGAAGTTCTCTTGCAATTAGTTCATCCACCTGTACCTCTCGAACCACCACACTCATTTGGGGCGACACCGCAAATATTTGTGCAATTGATTAAAAAAAGAATACAAAATATTCATTATATTCTCAGTTCTGTTTGTTTTCCTGTTTTCCGCGGCAACAAAAACACAAAAATTTTCCAATTTGCTTAGCTTATTATGCTTGTCTTGCTAATGAGATTTTATTATTGGGGGGATATCTTTTGGAGACAATTTTTATTTTTTGTTCGTTATTTCTTTTTATCATCAGGCAGTCCAACGCCCACATGGCCACCGATTAAAACGTGTTTAGCGTAATTTTTCCTTCTTTTTCGTTTTCTTTTTTTTTTTTGTATTTGTAAAATTTATGATTGCAATTTTATGGCAGTCAGAAGGCAGGCAGGCAGCAGCTGATTAGATTATAACTGTTTCCACTGTCAGTCATGTCGGCTCCGTGATCCTAGTCATTGTGTCAGTATTAACTTGCATTGATTTAGCCCTCTCAGCTGTTCAATTACCGTTAATTACAAATGGCAACACTTACTAACACAAAGTGAATTGTGAAGAAAAAATAATAATATTCAAATTAAATTCGAAAGTACACACATATGTATGTATATGAATTAGTAAATAAAATTCAAAATCTTTAAAAATAAAGTCCTTTCGATCCCACTGATGTTCTGCAGGAGAAAGAAGTTGAAGTTTGTGTTTCAAGTTGGATTAATTGTGATCACTATGTTTCTTTATGTTTAAAAAGTATAATAGTTATGTTGTTTAGTGATGATTTTAAACCTATTTTGGGTATTGTATTATTTTAATTTTAGGAGACACGCTTCAGTGGACCCGAGACTTCCATTATATGTACTTAACTCATTGAACTCATATAGTCTGAAGGCAGTACAGGTCTGTAGCCATGAAGTTTGCCGAACATTTATCGGCGCACATAACGCCCGAGTGGCGTAAACAATATATTAACTATGAGGTAAGTCAAAATCAAAAAGAATATCAAAGAAAAAAAACAAAAATTGAATATGTTTTTGGTCTAGGAAATGAAAGCCATGCTTTATCTGGCCGTTGAGGAGGCTCCCTCAGTGGATAGTGTTGAAGATGAAGTGCTTAAGCGACATTTTGCCAATTTCGATGAAAATTTCTTTCACTATTGTGACAAGGAATTGAAAAAGATCAACACATTTTATTCGGAAAAATTGGCTGAGGCAACACGTAAATTTGCGACATTAAATGCCGAGCTAAAGACATCGATCGAGGAGTCCGAGCGTACGGCAAAAAAGTCGAAAGGTCAGAAGCGGCATGCGGCATTGCCGGATCGAAAGGCACGCGAATTGAAATTGGCATTCAGTGAATTCTATTTAAGTTTGATACTATTGCAAAACTATCAGAATTTAAATCATACCGGATTTCGGAAAATACTAAAGAAACATGATAAGGTAAGTGAGTGTACAATGATTCGATTCTCAATTGGCAACCATTTTTTGTTTGCCTTCTCTCTAATACTCATGAATTCTTGTGTGCTCCGGTATTTTCTTCTTTCATTTTGTTTTTGTCGCATATTTTCAATGGTATTTGTCTCATTTTGTTTTAGCTACTGCGGGTCGATAGTGGAGCCAAATGGCGTCAGGAATATGTGGAGGCTTCACATTTCTTTACCAACAAGGATATCGATAATATAATCAATGAGACCGAAACCACGGTTACCGGCGAACTGGAGGGAGGCGATCGCCAGCGGGCCATGAAACGTTTGCGTGTCCCACCGTTGGGTGAACAGCAAAGTCCCTGGACCACCTTTAAGGTGGGTCTCTTCTCTGGCAGTTTCATAGTTCTGGGCATTGTGGTGGTTTTATCGGCTATATTCCATGACATTAGTGGCGAGAATCTGAAAGTCACCTTTCGTCTATATCGCGGACCTCTGCTGATCATTGAATTCATTTTTCTAATCGGTGTCAATATCTATGGTTGGCGTTCGTCGGGTGTGAATCATGTGCTAATCTTCGAATTGGATCCTCGAAATCATCTTTCCGAGCAACATCTAATGGAATTGGCAGCGATCTTTGGTGTCGTTTGGACACTAAGCATGCTAAGTTTCCTCTACAGTGCCAGTTTGGCCATACCAGCCTTTATTAATCCATTGACTCTCACATTGATTATGGTTATATTTCTGGCCAATCCGTTTCATGTCCTGCATCATGATGCACGATTTTGGTTGCTAAGGATAACAGGTCGTTGTCTATCGGCGCCATTTTTCCATGTGGGCTTTGCCGATTTCTGGCTGGGTGATCAACTGAATTCATTGGCCACAGCCATATTAGATTTTGAATATCTAATTTGTTTCTATTTCACCAATGGAAATTGGTCGGAGGCACGCGATGCTTCCATATGCATGGAAAAAGATTTCATAATACGTCCCATTGTGAATTGTTTACCCGCCTGGTTTCGATTCGCTCAATGTTTGCGTCGTTATCGGGACTCACGCGAAGCGTTTCCACATCTGGTCAATGCTGGAAAATATTCAACGACCTTTCTGGTGGTCATATTCGCCACGCTCAAAAGTTACAATAGCAGTAAGTGAAGACAAAACAGAAATTACTTTAAGTCCTTCTCTCTACATATGTAAATGATTGTGTCTATGATGTTCTAGGCAACTATGAGAAAACATTTGATAATCCTTACACCTGGCTATGGATAATCTCATCAATTGTGTCCTCATGTTATGCCTATACATGGGACATTAAAATGGATTGGGGCCTCTTCGATAAGAATGCTGGCGAGAATACGTTTTTGCGTGAAGAAGTTGTATACTCCTCGACGGTAAGTTAAGTAAATAAATGGGAAAGCAACACCGTGCATACAAATATTCTTCTTTTTTTGTTTTCAGGGTTTCTATTACTTTGCTATTGTCGAGGATTTGGCTTTGCGTTTTATATGGGTTCTTTCCTTTTATCTAACAGAAATGAAATATGTTACTGGTGATATTATGACCTCTATAACAGGCATAATGGAAGTGTTTCGGTAGGTTTTTTCTGCATTATTTGGGACACTTACTTTCGATATTCACATGTATGTATATTTTTTTTTTGCAGTCGCTTCGTTTGGAACTTCTTCCGCCTGGAGAACGAACATCTGAACAATTGCGGTAAGTTCCGTGCCGTGCGCGATATATCCATAGCACCATTGGACTCATCCGATCAGACGCTAATATTACGCATGATGGATGAAACGGATGGTGTGATTAATCGTTATACAAAAACGAATCGTCCCAAACCAAAGAAGATCAAGGATCCTGAAAAGCGTAGTCTATTGCAGCCACGTGGCTCATTGCCGGATCTGAGCATTGATATTGATGGTAGTAAAAAGCTCTAAATACGACACAAAATGAACAAAAAAGAACAGGAACATATTTGTGTAATGCGCCTTCCACCCAAATGAACGGATTTGTTGATTTTCCACCCCCCTCCACAATACAATTTCTGTTTGTTTCTTACAATTAGTTACTTAAGTACTTAAAAGCAAAACCTAGGAGTTGATCAATCTATATATACAATACATACATACAGATAAATCCTTTTTTTTTGTCAATTAGTTTTTAAGTTTATCCGATTAGCATTCCATTTATGTATCTAATCCCTGAGAACAACCAATCCCTTAATTCCCATGCCCCTAGCAGTAGAACGGCAGTATTAGTACTTAGAAAATCGAAAGTCGAACAAATCGAAAAGCAAAGTAAAAGAATTAGGTATACAAATATAATGAGTTCAAGAACACGAGGAGAACTTGTTATATTGTAGCTATATTAAGTAACATTCCTTTATGATTAAAGAGTACAAATGGAATTGCTAGCCAATCTATGAAACCAAATATTTCAGATTGAATTTCCATTTGTACTTGCCCCCTAATAAGTTAGTCATTTAGTTGCAATATCTGTTTTCCCCTATTCTTCTTTTTTCTATTTGTTTGTTATTTTATCGAAAATTTTGTTAAATGATATAGGAGTTAGACTGTGAGCAAGATGCAATTGAGTAATAATAAAACCAGATAGATAGAATATACATACTTTATATGTATATAAAAGATTTTTGATTTCTTTTTTTTTAGTTCCAATTTGAAAGAATTAAGAAAACAGACTTGAAACGTGCAACGTTTAAATTATAAATACATACATGAAACTTAAGATCAATTTTGAATAGGCACAAAACTTAAAAATCAATTTCACAACTCTAGATAAGTAAGAGATTTGTAATAGAGAGAGATAGAGAGAGTTTACTTTATATACACAATTTATCTTTATCATCATTTACAATAATAATATTATATATGAGATTTTCTCTGCAAGAGAAATGAAATAAAGATCTAGCAAAACGAAAACACATTTCGTTTATTGTTGCTCACACATTTAGGACACATTCTCGACGACAGCCGATACCAAGGCAGTGCCACGCATTATCCAAAATTCTGGCTCATTATTGCTACGCAGCAGTACGGATAAAACAAAATTTGTCGAATGTCCTGTGGTGGATAGGACACCCGAACGCTGTTGCGTCTTATAGAGTGGTGCCTCGTAGCGGATCAACGAAGAGACTTCCAGACATGGCATAAATTTCACCACAGGCAGACGTGTATAAAGCTCACCAAATTTCGCATCACACAGGCCACCGCGTTCCAAATCCCAGCGAGCGGCTTCAATAAATATGCCATGGACATGGATAATAGCATCAGTGCATTCCGGCAAATTGCCATAGAGTTTGGCATCCTAAATGAGGAGGATGGGAAATAGAATGGATGATACCCAAATGGATAAGTCCGTTTACTTACATTTCCACTGTCTGCATTATGCAGCTCAAAGAAATTCTGCTGGATGAGCTCCTTCTCGACCACTTGGAAATCAATTTTCAGTGAATCAATTGGCAAAGTGCGACGCCTTGCGTATGTCTGTAGAATGCCAGTGAGAAAGGATTGCGGAAAGAAGAAACCACTTATCCAATATGAACGCGGGGCACCGTTCTCGGCCCAATGCTGAATGAAGTCAATGCGTCGCTGGAAGTCCACTATATAATTGGGTAATGGTTTAATCGATAGGAAACTACGTTTCGCCCAAGCATTCGGCACCAGATTGGCCAGAAGTGATTTGAAGATGTTCTCCAATTCCTCGGACATTACCACCAGACCCCGAATGGCCTTGTCCAAATTGCTGAGACTCTCATGTATAATATTTAGTGCTATATTGAAACGATCAATTTCCTGGACCAAGACTGTGGTCAATGATGGCACTTGACCCTTGTTATCCAACTGAAAATCCACAAAACAAACTTAGGAACTCGGAACTCCATCTAACTTCGTCTACTTACCACTGATAGAGTATCGTGAAGGGGTTCACGTTTGATTTTGGTGGCCAAGGATTTTTGTATCCTTCCAATCATCTGCATACAAATATCATTCTCAGCCGCCTGGCCCTCATCGGCCGCTGAGCGTGGTTGACCCAACAGCAGTGTGGATATAAAGAAATCGGTTTCTTTCGTCTGGAAGACAATATTCGCATTCTGATTCATGCCAAATATCTCAGGATCCTCGAGCACGGGAAATCCTTGAACAAAATCGGAATACTCCTTCAGTGTGCCCTTCCTGGGATCACGATAGTAGCTATCACCACGACAATACTTGTACTGCGGCTGTGTGATCCTGTCCGATGAGAATATGGTCAATATGGTGCGCAAACAACGCAGATCCCAATAGTCGGTGACACGACCACCCCAAGTGATTTCACCATTAATATAGAGTATGGCCTCCCACGGAATATCCTCCAGGACTTCACGATTGATAAAGAAATCCAAGGTCTTCAGGCCGCACTCGCGATCACTCTCATTGAACTCGTACATGATGTTCCAGCCAAGGGGACCGAATTTGCGTCGCTCCAATAGGACAGCATGGAACATACAGAGGCCAAAGACAATGGCTCGCCAATTGGCATTCTGGACATGCTGTTCGAAAAAATCTCGCTTCAAATCGCCCAACGCTCCGATCACATTCGCCTTGATGCCCTTCGGCGGTTCATTCGTAATCTTCACCGAATTCTGCAATACACTTATCGGAAACTCTTTGATCGGCATCGATGAGAGGAATAAACGAAAATCGGGATGTGCCTTGGTAATGCCCAGTGTTAAATTACGCACTATAGTCTCCAGGGTCCTCATCCATGAGGTGGCCAAATGACAATTTTGCAAAAATACCCAATGACCCATTCGCAGACTTTTATCGATAAGGCTTTCGGCCACTGGTCCCTGGCCCTGACCCAAGGATATCGAGTAATATTTCTCCGTATATTGCATTTCGATGGTGAATTTAAGGAACCCGGACATGGGATCCGAACCGGTGGAGAGTACAAAGATTAAAGGCGTCACCGCTGAAGTATCCTGAAAGCTGCAAACCGAAAAGCGAATTAATATTAACTCCTTTTCCAGACTGAGTGAAACTATAATTTCTTACACAGTGCCCAATTGGGTTCCCGCCGCCGAGACTTCGGTGAAATATTTACCCACTGTGGCATGCAGATAGCCGACCACATTGAGGAGAAATCGCGGTTTCCTAAATGTGGCCATGAACATCAGTTTGTGGAAGACGCGCAAACGTTTATTCCAATGATCGCTGGCTTCCGTCTTCCTCTGGGCAAAGTCGAATATCTCTTTATTATCCTGTAATTGGATATAGAAAGGAGTGGCTATCGCATCGGTTAGGCCCGAAAATGTATCTGGAAAATTATCCTCCAAATAAATGCAGGCATCCCATTCCATTTGACTTAGCTTCGTGGTAGCTGGCTGCTCCTTGCCACGTATATTACCCACAGCGCCGCGTGTCAGGAAATTGAACTCTTCATCCGAGACGCGACCCTCTTGACGCTCCACAGAGAGTGCCAGCAGGAAGCTGAATATGATCTTATGATTCTCAAATAGACCACGGCAAATATTATCATAGATGGCTTTCAGTTCGTCGGTCATCAGATTGGCAATGCGTACTTCTGTCGCCATGGGTGGATGATCGATGCGCAGGACATTACAGAAGACTTGAGTGAAATACTTTAAACTATATTGATACATGGGATCGATCTCGGCTAGGCCGGCAACCACAAAATACAGAATGGCACCACGTGAGGCCAAGATGCGATATCTTTCCCGTGAGGCAGTTATAATTTTCTCCGTTTCCTCCGTATCGATTAGACGGGCAGCTATAATCAGAGATGTTTCCTGCGAAAAGCAAAGTCGGGGAAAATTGAATTAAAAAGCCATGGAAAAGAGTAGCAAGAGTCGCCCTCACTTTGGCATCGTTAAGGGTTTCCACTAGCTCCTCATCGTCGAGTATATTGCCCTCCGAGTTGAAGAGCAGCTTCAACACCTTATCCTCCAGGGACAACAATTGTTGCTTGTCGGCGTTGATCTTGACCACCAGATCGTTGCGTTGCACCTCCATGGCCGGCAGCTCAATGGCCACAATGTCCCTAAACAAAAAAAAAAAAGGAGCACAAGAAGAATTTAGTTCGACAAAAGGTTCATTTTCATGAGAACTTACGCCAACAGTTGATCCTCTAGGCCACTTTTCGTTACCAGGAAATTCACCAGAGTCACATTAATGCACACCTCGGGCAAATAATGAGGATTGGGCAATTTGGTGGTCATATATAGCTTGAAATTATCGTCATAATCGATAATCTGATCACCCAATTTCAGATATATACGTCCCTCAAATTTGTAGGTCTCACGCTGGAGTATGGGACGCAATGCTGGATCAATTGTCTCGTCCAATTCTTCCAGCAACACTGGATAACCCTGACGCACACTATTCTCCAGGACCCGCATCATGCCTTGGTCGGTCATTTTGATCACTTGCAAATTGTTATCCTTCTCCATGTTGCGTATCCAGCGATTTGCCTGCTCCTGCGGATCAATCATTAGGGCCCAACGCAATGCTCTAGTCGCATAGATGCCATTCTCAACGGATATATTATCCTTGGGCAAGCCATCGACATTCCATTGCCTCATCTCATACGGATCACCGAGGACTTTAAGCAAATTGAACTCACTGCTCGAGGGTATTTTGTGTTCACGGCATTTGGTCACCCACAGCGTGCTCATGTCGCGCCTATACTCATTGGAGAAGGCCCCCAAATAGGCCACACAGGCGGCTGCCACCAGTACATCACCTGGGACACAGGCCAGATCGGCAGTCAGCGATTTGACTGTGTCGCGCCAACGCACTTGCTCATCGGCCAGGGCGGCAGTGAGGCGGCCGGCGCGATTTATTCGCCCGTAGGTGAGATCCACATTATCCTGGATCACTTGGAACTCACGCTGCTTCTCCTCCAGGCTGTCACGCAAGCCCTGTATCTTGGCCTCCACGGCAGCCAATTCCTTTTGCTTCTGCCTGAGCACAGTCATGACATCCTTCAGTTCCGCTTCGGCGGCCTCTTTGCGCTTTATCTTGGGCTCAACCACCTTGTAGACCTTGGAGAATTTATCCATGGCAATGACCCACATGCTCACCGATTTCGCCACTTTGGACACTTTCTCGAATTTCTAGCAAAGAATCGGGGTTAATAAAGTGAATCAATGATGGGATGTCCCACTCACCGCTGGCACAAAATCCTTATGATCGATATACTTTTTAATCTTCTTGATGACATCATCCTTCATGTGCTCCTTGTCGTACTCAAAGAGACGTTTTATGAAATTGATATCCGCCATAATCATCTTGGCCGAGGCCCAAGTGGGTCTAAGCAGATGGATATTTGAGAACTTGAGTGAATTGGAATCCATTGGAACTTACTTGGCACCGAGGAGAATGCAAACCGCCTCCATGCAGAATTGCACCAAAGCCGGCGGAGTGGTAAACGATTTCAACTCATTGATATCGGCCTTGGTTAGACCCTTGAGGGCATCTTCGGCTTCACGTAGCGCTGGCATAGCGATTTCCAAATCTTTGCTAGCATCTTCCGATATGGCCTGGGCCACAGCTGCCTTATCTTTGGCATTGGCCTCATCCTCCATGACGCCTTGTTTCACAGCATCGGCCTGTTTGGTCTCCTTGGTTAGATTGTCGAGCAGAGATTTCATTAGAGCTGATTTCTCATCTAGCTGAGGTACCATCACTTCCAGTTCCTTTTGCATAACTGCAATCTGCACAAATCGAATGATTGGTAAATGATTCCTCCACATTATTCTGACCACAATATGTATACTTACCACTTCATTGGTTTCCAGCAATTTATTGAGACCATTGGCAATGCGTTTACGCTTCGCTATGATCTCTTGATTCTTAACCTTTAACAAATTCTGATAGAGTTTCAGCAGCTCCAGATAACTACTGGGAGTGGTATAATAATGTCGCTTCATCTCCTTATAGAAACGCACAGAAGCCTCCTCAACGGTCTAGCGAAAGATGGATTAGAGATTACGATCTAGAGGGATCTCGATCTCTCTCTTACCTTATGCATAAATACTGTGGTACTCGCTAGCGATACACGATCTTCCATATTGGGTGCTATTTTCGTTAATAGACCCAAAGCCACCGAATAGAGGGCCTCAGTGGGCCAACTTGTAAACCAATCGATGGTCGTACAATTCACCAGGGATGGGAACATGCGGCAACGACGTCGAAATGCATCGCCCACAGGACTCATCGACATGACAACATGTAAATTATTCCTCACACGATTGATAAAGAACTTATAGATCTCCTCTCGGACGCAACCCTATGGGAGATAGAGAGAGAGAGAGAGAGTGAGAGCGATGGGAGCGCAAGTGGAATGGCACACCAACCTGATCCTTTTTCGACTCATTACATGCATCTCGGGCATCTAGGATTATTTTCTCATACTCATCGCCCTCAAATAGATTGGGAACCTCACCGGAATTTAAAATATTATTGATATCCTCAAGGAATTCCTCTTCAACAATTTGGCTATCAATAAGCAAAAATGTCACCGGACGATTGTCAATCTGTCCATGGGTAGTAGTGAAAGTGAAATGTAGTGTCCTTGCCTGTCTCAAAATCGTTACTCACCCCAGCAATGCGGTATAGCACCCGCAGATCCTCATGAAAGGCATTCAAATCGTAATTTCTTCTCATCTCGATTTGCCAGCAATTATACTCATTGACATGGGATGCTAGGCGGGTCAACGATTGTTTACCCATCCCAGCCACGCCCACTAGAAGACCATTGCCACGATCACTACGCAAAAGGCGTGCCAATCGCACCGTATGCTCCATGGCGTCTTGGAAGAGAATCAATTTCATCCGCTGGCCCACAGCCATGGTATTGAAATCGACAATATAATCATTGAGGACACTCTCCAGCTTGGCATGATCCTTGATCTCCTCATAGATGCGTTCATGCTTGGGTTTACCAAAGACCATAAAGTCACCGAATAGAATGGCCGGCTCATCGACTTGCACCACATCCCTGGCGAAATGATCCATGCAGACATCGTGCATCAGTTTCTTGAACACAATCTTATCCTCCACATTGATGAGGCGATCGTGAAACACTCGCGTCGTCTCATGATAGAAGAGACGCAGAATCTGACTTTCCATATTGTAATACAGATTATTTGCCTGCAGTATTCCCTGTATGCACTTGGACAAATCCCGCAAATTGAATATATAATGCGAACGATCGGGTGTAGGCAGCATAACGTTCGCCACACGCATATATACATCCACACAGGCATTCACCATGCTCTCGGAGAGCGATCGAATGGACGACGAGAAGGTCTCGAGAAACCCGAATAGAATGCCATTGAAAATCTGTGTTAATGTCTCCTCATTGGGCTTGGGCAGTGAGAAGAGAGCAAAATGACGAATGAAGCGTGGTGTCAGGGGATTCCGACCACCGCCGGGCGGTGCACAGGCACAACCCAATACCACATCGAGTATGTCCTTCCAAAAGAGCTTCTCACGATCATAGAATCCCTTGAAGTCCAGGAATTGGCGTAGCAATTCAATTGCCGGCTGACTGCCATATGTATCCAATTTGGGCATATTGACATCGTCAATGAATATGATCACTGTCTTGCCCATGGGAGCGCCCAGTTGAGTGCGCTTACGCTTCTCTAGTGGTCCCTCGATCATTTCCTGGGTGCGCACACTGCTCGTCTGAGCCGAGAAATTGAGGACCACTGGAATAACCTTATCCTCCGATAGACGTTTCATGCAACTGACGGCCAAAACAGTTTTTCCCACACCCGTTTCACCAGTGACCATGACCGGATACTTCCTCTTGAAGAGCAAATCAGCCACATACCTAAAAAACAGAGAAGAGAGACGGATCAGTGGATGACTCTGACCAGGGTGGTTGCTACCCATTTACCCATATTTCGTGGTATCCACTGTAGGCACTTGCATATCATAATAGGATATATCCGGATTGAAAGTAAATTTCGCCATTATATCAAGCCATTTGGCCCAATCTTTGGTTGCGAAATCCACACGATAGTTCCACATGCTGTGTCTTGGTAGTCTGAAAGTGTTTAATTGTGGATTATCAGTCACCAACAGTTTAATGTTGAACTTACTCCATGTTAGGATGCAGGGCCATGGCACGACTCCATTGTTCTTCGAATGAGATTTTCTCCGGATCCTTTAGATTCGAGGCAATGCCCCAGAGGACACTCCAGGCGAAGATTTTCGTTATCAGCGGCTTGGCCACATCATCAGTAAGTGTGGACCAGCGATACTCCTCCAATTGGGACGAGGTTAACTCACAGCAGAGACGGACCTTGGACCCCAGGACCTGATGTATTGTGTACGCTGCTCGTTTACGTTCAATTTTCAGTGCCCTATCGAAATAGGTGACAAACAGTTGGTAGAGGAACTCGGCGAGATTCCCGGGCAGCTTCTTGCCCATATCGATCTCACGCCACGTATCGATCAAAGGAATCCATCCGAGATCGGCTGGATCCACATAGACCATGCCACAGCGGGAGACAGTGGCTGGCGAGGCTTGCAATAGATCCTGGACCTCGAAGAGCATATGTATCCAGGCGGTAAGCTTGATGCGCTCCGAATTGGCCAGACACAACATTTTATTGTCATCCAGCACCGTATTCAGATTCTCAATCCAAACCGCATCCACGGGGCCATCGCACATGATCCACTGATGGATCTCATCCTCGACATTGACAGCTGTGCGAACGGCTATGCCCAGTAGGCCGTCCTGCCATTCCAGTGTCTTGGGATCCACATAGCCATAGAGCTCGTTCATGGTGACAGCCTTGGGATTCATGGTTTGGATGACAACAGGACGGAAATTCGGATCGGATGCTTCACTCTCGAACAGATGGGCCAAGGCGAACTCCAGGGCATGCAAAACGACAGATTTGCCTCCTCCGGTGGGACCCACCAACATGACACCCCAACGCACACACATCGTCTCATACAGTTGAAGGCATTTCCGGATGGTCGTTGGCACCGGTTGCAGATTCTTATTTCTCAGGCCAAGCCTGAGACTTCCCTCCAAGTCGGGATGCTGGGAATCGGGCAGCTCCACTCCCGGAAACAGATCACTTAATATGCCACGGAACAGGATGGCATCGTCGGCCAAGAATTTCGGTATATTCGAGTCTCGCAATGCGGCAATCAGTGTGATATCCTCTCGTTGATCGGGCGAGGCTCGTTTCAGGGCGCCGGCCATAACCAGAACCGATTTGACGGCACGCATACCGAAATCATAGTGATTCTGTTGACTCAACTGCTGGCTGCACAGCTGATACATTTGGACCATTTTGCGTGCCAGAATTTTGGGATCCTCAAAGCCCTCCGAATACAGGATAACCTCCGAAATGAGAGCATAGTCAGGCACCATCATCGATATGGGACGGAAAAGTGCCTTCAGATTGTCGGGCAACTCCGTGCGTCCCGCATACCCGGGATTCATGGTAATGAAAACGCAGCAGGATCGATTTATTTTAATCTCTCGTCCCTCGAACATAAAGCTGTAAGTAAAATCATTGATTGATCACACACACCCTCTCAATCCCAGGCTAATTCCACTTGCCGTTTCACCCTAGCCGCCTTCGCTGTCCGTATGGTGATCAACTGTTGGGCTATCACGGACAACACTTCGATGTCAATGCGATTGAACTCATCGAAACAACACCAGGCTCCACATTGCGCCAGGCCCGAAAAGAAACGTCCCATCATCTTGTAGTCCAGGCCATCGGAACAATTGAAGACGACGCATTGTTTGGCCAAGGCCTTGGCCAAATCCTTGGTGGTCTCCGTTTTGCCAGTGCCAGCAGGACCAGCTGGAGCACCGCCCAAATCCATTTGAAAGGCCCCCATCAGACAGAGATAGCAACGATCTGTCAGCGGTGTCAAAACCAAGACGCCACCAGCACCGAGATACTCATAGTAATAGGGTATATTAGCGGCTGCCATGCGGGAATAAACCGTTTCGGTTTCATCGGCCCAATAGAAACGTAACATTTTTAGCCAATTGAAATCGGTGCTAAAAGGAATCACACATTAAGTGGAAGTGGGAATCACAAACATGGGATCACATTTACTTACGGTTTGCAGACCTCCTTCTCGATAAGCATTCGCACCGAGTCCTTGGCATGGACATCTATCGTGATTAGAGCACACAAGACTTTTCGCAACAGACCTGATATATTTTTACGGGTCAGAGCGGCCAGTGCACCCAAATCTTTCAAGCATTTCATTTCGAATTTGGACATTTTCTCAATTATATTCAATTGACTCTTCTCTTTGCCATCGAAGATGCGATGAATTTCGGCAGCCCATTGCACTTGGGATACGGTTAGGACCACCTGATTGGGGTGATCTTGAAACCAATCCTCACGCTCTTTGGCCGGATAGCATTGATAGCCAAAACGCATATAACGCTTCACGGAAACAAACATTGCCTCCTCCACCTTGCTCAGCCATTCCTCGACAGCGCCGCGTGCCTTCAGTCCCTTGCCAAATTGAAGTTTCTCACCCTCGGGCGATAGATAGGCTATAATATCATTGGTGGCCATTATCTTACCGTCGCCACCCTCTTTCTGGCCAAATTCTAGACGATAGATGGCATCAAAACATTTGCGTAAATGCGGTTGCACAGCTTGTGGTATACGCGTTTGGGCCAAAATCTCCAAAAGTTCATCATTCGACAAGAAATAGAATCTAAGCAAAGAAAATTGAAGTAAATATATAACTGACGAGCACTTTAGCGATAGATAATGATACAATGTGTCAAATTGGATTGGATGGATACATATATATATGGTCTATAGGGCCGACCCTTTGCTCTGCTTTCTGCTTACCTGGGAAAAACAACACGCTTCACCTCCAGATAGGCCTCCAAGCCGCGTGTTATCAAATCAAGCAAACGATTATTCTCCACCAGCGTATTATAAACCTCCACATTGGACATGGTGGGCAGAGCCAGAGCTACCTTCTTGGCATGCCTGACAATCTCTTTGAAACTTTTATCGACCTGAAAGAACATTTTTGCCTCATTGGGCAACTGACGTTGTATATCAGCCGAAGCGAAAATTGCCTCCAAATAAATCCATGCCCCTTGGCAATCCATCCAGGCCTCTGAGATCAGAGAAAACAAAAAAGTAGAGAATAGAAAAGAATCTATAGAGTGTGTGTGTACCTACCAAACGTTTTGCCAAACTGATCCATGGCAACAATCCAATCCTCTACCTTGGATTTAATGGGTCCAACAAATTTGGAGGCAGCTATGGTATTGATATTGACATTGGAATCATCTAGAACCATTTGCAATTCTTCGGTTCCCGCCAATATGAAGACATCCTTCTGATCATGATGCGAAACAATGGCCAATTCGGTCTCTTTCCATATGGCCTCGATAGTCTTGAGCATACTCTCCAATTGCATTTCGCCAGTTGCTTGTGAAGAGATCTGCATAAGAGCCTCGGCATTGCGCTCCTCATCGAAGGCATGAACCTCATCGTATGAGGCAATTGTAATATCCTTCTCTTGAAAGAATTTACGATTCAAAAGATCCTCAATTTCGGTCCAATGGCGCTACACAAAAAAAGAGATAAGTAGAAAGATCTTAGAAATGTTCCGAATCAGATTAAGACATATCTACCGCTCTTAAATTGGGATTACGCAGATAACCAATAACTGGGAGTTTCTCTCTAAAGTCTTCGGCCGATTTCTGGAGGGCGGGCACTATATTATTTTCGGGTAAATATTTCTGAAACTGGAGACAATTCTTAATAGTTTTGGCATTCAGTTCTATCATATCGGCCACGACCAAACTATTGAATTCAGCAGCATGCCATTCGCTCAGGGCCTGTTCCCAGTCGACAAGAGTTGTATAGAGATTCTGACGCATTCGTATATCATAGAATCCTTGATCCATTTCCTCGTACATGGTCAAATCGATGCGGAACTCCTTCTGATAGCCCAAGAACTCTTCGGCACGGCCACGACAGGCATTGAGACGATCCAATAGGGTATCTAATTTATTCGTCACCCCAATTCGATCCGATTTACTCTACGTGAAGTGAAGTATTTAAATAATCAAATGAGCTACATATAAGTATATTGCATAGGAATTTACATTGAGTAGCCATGGTTCTAAGGCCTCAATGGCCACTTCGTGGATATCCTCCATCAGTGTCAATATATCATCCTGCATGGCCTCATCAAGCTGACTGATGAAATCTTGACGCTTCTCTTGTATCTCTCGCAACGTATCCTTGGTACGATTCAAATAATCCTCCGTATCCATATAATCCTCTTTGCGATCATCGTCAATGGGTATGGTGAAGTCTTTAATTATCAGCAGTAAATCGTGTACATAGTCGATACCCTTGAATATATCATTCAATTCCTCATCGCAGTTATCCAAGAAACGTATGTGTGACACCAGTTCCAGTGTCTCGTGCGGCTCATAGCAGATGCGTCCGAAAAAATTCTGAGCCTCCTCATAGAGACGCGTCGTCTCCTCCTCGACCAATTTGGGTAAATAGGTGGCAAGGACATTTTGCAAGCGCTGGCACACAGGCGTTACGGTCTCCTTGAAATTGGTTTGTGTTAATTTCAATAGACCCAAATAGACGTACTCCAGAATGCCGTCCAGGGCTCGGACATTATTACAATATCGATCGCAATAGTCCCGAAGAGCTTGCAGATCTGCAGATGTAGCAAAATATATCGATAAAAATTAAGTACAAATTATTGATTTATTTAATCGATATTTACCGCGTTCAGTGCTTAGCACAGCGGGATCTGTTCCTGTATCGATCTCATAGTTCTCACGGATATTTTGAAAGCGTGCCGTATAGAGACGAGCCTTCTCATAGGCCTTACGCAACAATATAAACATATTTTTCCTAAACCCAATCGAAAGCTAGAGATTAGGAAAGGGAAATTGTGTATTCCACTACTTCCACCTACCGATTGTATTGGAAACCATTATCAGAACGCAACAGATAATGCAGATCCGGGGCTCCATCATAGAGAATCTCCTCTTGACGTCCCATTATCGAGGGCCTATGGGCCTAAACTAAAGTTCTTACGAAATGATGTCTCTTGGTTTTCACTTACTGCGTGTACTGGATGAATGTCTGATCTGTGGTCAGCGGATGAATATCTAGTACAGTCTCCAATATCAAACTGGTTATGCGCTGAAATATGAGACGTATAACATCTTCTGATGGCTCCACATCGATGCGATCGGGCAACAGACGCAACATGGCCAGAAAGAAAGGACTTTGAGGCTTCTCGGCTGGACGTGGCCGTTCTATTTCCCTATCCACGCGATTATGTCTCGAGATTTCGACATCCGATGGTCCACATTCGTCATGCTCCTCAAAGGCGAAGGCTAAATCGGCGAATCCTTTGATTGTCACACGATATAGCATTTGATAGACCATCATGTCGCAGTAGGTGAGAAAGCTATAGAGGAGAGTAAGTAAAGAAAATGGTTTTCCCTTTCCCTAATCGACCTAAACCTACTTGGTAAGTGTTTTGCAGAAAGCCCGTTTCCGTGCTCGATCCATAAAACTATGAGATTCACGCATTTTCTTCAAAGATGGATAATAATTGATTTCATCGTCGGGAAAGAAACCGCGAGCTCGTATGGCATCCGTACAGGCACGATCTGTGGGAATCGGAGTAGAAGGAGGAGGATGAGTGTTATAGCCATAGGAGTTTCCCGCTCAACATTAACTCACATATGATCTTGCCCACGTATTCCCGAAAATCATGGAAAACCCGATGCAATTGCTCATAGATACGCATATGCATTTCCAGAAAATAGAATGGATGCCAATTCTCAATGTTGGTAATATTAACGAAATTCAAACGTTCCATTTGCACGATATCGGAACGCATACGTAATATGGCCTTGGCCAATTGTGGTATGGCTATGAATAGATTATTCTGCAAATAATCGCGAGCTGCATTCAATTTGCGCCACTTGACAGTTTTCTCCCACACCTTGAAGCCCTTCCATAAACGAAATATGGAAAACGCTCGTATCTGTATGATACTCAAGAACTGCTCGAATTCCTGTTGCCATTGATTTAGCGGAGTGAAGAAATTCTCCGAGCAATGCCAATAGGTGACACCGTGTCGGGTGACCGTATAGAACGGTTCATGGATATTCAAATTGACATAGTCCACTTCGCGCAACGAATACGGCGTGAAGTATTCACTATCATGCGGCAGCATATAGTTCATATAGACGAACGAATCATCGGGCATTTGTCTCATGCGATTGATGATCAAATTCAGATCCGGGATCAAGGAGGCACCGGTGGTGATTTTAGCATTTGTTATTGGATACGATTTACCATTACCGGAACCGTCCTTATTGAATATTTGCTTGAAAAACAAACGCGGCTTGCGCGTCTTAGAGGATTTCGGTTTGCTATCACGATCTAGGGTAGAGGCATCCCCGGTACCACCATCAAGTGTCTCACTCTTATGCTCATCGTCATCATGTTCTTGCTCATGCTCGTGATCATCCAAGTGTTTTATCTCATCATGGTTCTCAATATTTGTCTGGGACGGCGATTCATCTTCGCTAATGTATGGCATCTTGCTTGTATATGTATACGGACCCTATATATACATATATATAAAAATATATATATATATACATATGGGTAAACTCAATATTGATGAACTTTGCCAGGGCAGCTAACTTTTTCCTTTTTGTAAGTATTAGTAAATAAAAATACAAAAACAAAACAATTTCACTAAGGTAATGCCATGACAACGCGAGAATGACTACGATTAGAAGTCATGAAAACTGGCAGTAATATTCCAATAATTAATTACCATCATTTAAATTACAAAGATCTTTATTTCCCAAGCATTTTAGCCCTGATTGAAGTTCTTTATTAAGTCGATCATTATCCATTTTTGTGGCCGTTAGGAAATCATTTTTTGTAGCCTACTTCTAGGGTGCAAAAACGGATTCAATCTTTTGACTCTTTCCAAAATCTCATCCTTTATTTGATTTCATATATTTGTTGCAATTTTTCATGATTAAATTTCATCGAGCAGCTGATGATATTATCGGATATAAGTAGTTAACTTAAATTCGGAATTCTTATTACTACTTGTTAATCAACTCTTCTGGCTGCTGATAAACTGATAATCTGTTTAAGTCGATATGAGAACTGTCGAAAGAGAGATAATGTTACAACGTTTTATTTTTTTTAAACAAATATTTACTTTTCACTTTATTCATATCTGCGTACTTTAAAAAACACAACTTTAAAACTATTATTAAACAGCAAAAATTACAAAATATTTGTTAGCCATTCTGCTAGTTGTTTGTCGGTGTGTGTGGGGAAGGTGTGTGTTTGTCTGTGTGTGTGGATGTGCGTGTAACCTGAGTAGGAAGCCAGCCGAAAAAGCGACTTCGTTATATGTGTGGATGAAAAATTGATTGTGTGGGAGATAAGAAAGTATAATAATCGGCTAGGAAACTATAAAAAACAATTGTTTCAAGGTGGAGCAGGTGGTGCAAAAAATGTGAAAGATGTCCACATTCTTCACCTATATCGTCTCTCTCTTTCATCGTAGTGATCATTGTGGCGATTGTGTCGGCTGCTGCTACTGTTTCTCTCGCTGCCATCACGCATTTTCTTTTCATGCCTGTTGCTCCTGCTCCGACTGCGGCTTCTGGAGTGTTGTCGATGCTTATGCTTCTTCTTGTGCTTGCTGCGATGTCGCTCTCGCTCACGGTCTCGATCACGATCGCGATCCCGTTCTCGATCTCTATCCCTAACCCGATCGCCAGGGTAAAGCATCTGCTGGGCTGCCATTGGAGGTGGAAATTCATCATAATCGTAGCCACGTACAGTGGCGCCTCTATGTTCACGATCATCATGATCATTGCGATAATTGGCTGGACGAGATGTTGGTCGTCCTCCTGCGCCTGCTAATGCTCCTCCTCCACCACCCTCATTCCATTCCTGGTAATCATTTTCAATTGGATTAACACCTGGATTGGCAATCCCCCCTCCTGGTGCACCTCCTGCTGCAGTACGTCCTGTGCTCAATTGATTCACCGTTATGCCCTCCTCCCGACAATACTGCTCAATTTTCTTTTCAATTTGCTTCTGTATGGGCACCGGGATGCGTGGAAAGAGCGTGGAGAACCAATCCAATTTGGTCATAAACTGATATACCATTTGACCCATGGTTACAACCTACACGAAAATTAAAAATAAAATAAAAAAAGCAATTTTAATATATAAATAATCATAAATTAGAATCGTTAAATTGTGTGTTTATATATATAATATATATATTGCAAATTGATTGGTGCTCATACAGTTGACTCACCTGGCCGCCGCCTGCCTTGACATCAATTTCCTCTTCATCCTGAAGATAGTCCTTATACCATTCATATAGATCGCCCGGTGGTTGGGTGTAGCGTAAGTACATAAAGCCTAGAGAAGAACAAACAAAAAATAAAAAGATAAGTTTTACAACGAGTTCTTTTTGAAAAAAATTAAATCAAATGTGGAGAGAGCAAGCTTGCGACTTACCAACTTACCTACCTAGTGCCCGTATATAGGCCGAATCTGTGTGATTCAGCAAACCATTGATCTGTTTGCGGGTCAAGCGTAGAGTATATAGCTTATAGAGCAGACAATAGGCTGTCGAAACAATACCGCCAGCCCCAACGCCACGCACCTGAAACAGCAAAGAAGATATTAAGTATACAAAAGAATTTTGATAAAATGCTTTAAAAGTGGCGGCCGATTAGCGCTACATTTCATAAATCACTCACACCGCCGCACATGCCCGTCTGGCCGGAGGTTTTACGCGAGCCACGCTCCCAGGGCTCCATGTGCTTGACTTGGTAATAGATTTCGTCGACAACCTCATGATAGGTTTTCAGTTTAAACAAGTGCACTGGCAATAAAACAGAAATGGAAATGCAAATGGGGGGAATATTAGTAACTCGAACTCGAACTCGAACTAGTTCGCTCTGATATTCTCACCTTTGAAATAGCTGGAACTTTGTATATTGGCCAAAATGAGGGGATTCAGATTCATTGAGGTCTCATTACCCCAGAATGGCAAGGTATTATGCTGTTTACCCACGCCAGATTTTTTGGCGCCGCCACCGCCGGCTGAAGATGACGCCGTATACTCTCCTATAGAAAAAGAGGCAGAGAAAAAAAATGTTGCATTGAAAACGAGAGCGAGAGGGGGTGGAATCTAGCGGCTGTTACAAATAAATTTTACCTTCATCCATAACTGATGCTGCGGCTGCTCTTGATGATGCTTTTCACTTTTAAAACATTTGAAATTATTACTAATATCCCTTACTAATTTAAATACGCTTCGTTTTATTTTAAAACAAACCACAAAACGTTTACGTTGTTGAAGATCTTGAGCAGAGTTTTGTAGTGGTGGTCGAAAACTCGATGGTCATATCGATAAAAAAAAGAAATGCCAAAATTTGTCATTGAGGGTTGCAAAAATTCCACCATTTCTGTGCTCAAGAATTAAAATCGTAAAATTAAATGGTTTCTAATTTCAACAATTCAACTAAATAAAACATATCTGGATTGATAAATCACTTATTAGATTTTAGCATATCAGTACTATTCACAAAAATTCCATTACATACAAAGTTCTACATTATTAATTGTAACTGCGGAAAAGCTCATCAATAAATAGCAAGGGCACAGCCGAAGTTACAATAGCGGAATTTCTCCTTGTCGTTTAATTAATATTACTTCGCTACAGGTAAATGCAAGTAAATGCAAAATATATAGGTATCTCTACCCATCCCTGACAGATAGTGAACTTGCCAGCTGGCAAAGATTGGTTTTAAGATGTTCATTTATCTGCATACGGTCTCACTATTCCAGTTGCAGGCGGACTCCGCACATTTGTATTTGTTTTTGGGCCATTTAATCTCCCCTTTTACCATAAATAGAACAAATCAGAGATGGCTGCTGCAAGTGGAGAGCTGTCCAAGAAGTAAGTTAATCCATTGATTCAAACAACTAACACTCCTTACTTCACCTCCCCCGCCGCGAAAGCAATGCATAAATATTCAAAGGCTAAGCGAAATATGGTGAGGTTATGGTGAAAAGCCGTTGCGTTCTACTCAGTTGAAGTCAATTGTGGTGTGGCTCCTTGGATCTATTGGGGGAAAACCGGCAGCAAATAAAAATATTTTTATTAAGTGGAAATGTTTGCCCGCTGTGTGCTGAGACAGCTTCAGCAGCGTCTGACCGCCACCTGTGCCCGTTCCAATTATCGAGGCTACCATGTGAGCAGCGGCATGCTGATGATGGCACCGAGCAAACGCACCAAACTGTGGGTGTGGATATGACAGGTTGCCAGTACAGCGCCACTAACTACTTTTCTTTTCTCTTGTTTGCAGTGAAATGAAGCGCCGTCTAAAGGCTGATCAGAAGGCCAAGGAGAAGGCCGAAAAGGAGGCTGCCAGGGCAGCTGAGGCCCCAGCCTCAGATAAGAAGCAATCCTCTGCCGCTGCCGAAGAGGACATCTCACCCAATGAGTATTTCAAGCTACGCTCTGCCGCTGTGCATGAATTAAAGCAATCTTCCGAATCCGATCCCTATCCACACAAATTCCATGTGAGCCTATCATTGGAGAATTTTATAAATCAATATTCTGAACTAAAAGACGGTGAGACGTTGGAGAATGTTAATGTCACTGTAGCCGGACGTGTCCATGCCATACGGGAGTCGGGTGCCAAATTGATATTCTATGATCTGCGCGGTGAGGGATTGAAACTACAGGTAATGGCTAGTGCCAAGTCCTACAAAAGCGAGGAGGCTTTTAGAACGGATACAGATAAGCTGAGACGTGGCGATATAATCGGCGTCCAGGGACATCCCGGTAAGACCAAGAAGGGTGAACTGTCTATAATGCCCACAGAGATTAAGCTCCTGTCGCCGTGTCTGCACATGCTGCCACATTTACATTTCGGTCTGAAGGACAAAGAGACGCGCTATCGTCAACGTTATTTGGATCTAATCCTCAACAATAAAGTGCGCGAGAACTTCCAGATTAGAGCCAAGGTATGAGATACTTTTAGTCTATTTATTTCCTGTTATTATACTTATAATGTGTGGTTTTCTTCCTCAGATCATTTCGTATGTTCGACAATTTTTGGATCGCTTGGGCTTCTTAGAGATAGAAACACCCATGATGAACATGATTGCAGGCGGAGCGACAGCCAAACCCTTCATTACCCATCACAATGATCTGAAAATGGATTTGTTCATGCGCATTGCCCCCGAATTATATCACAAGATGTTGGTTGTCGGAGGCTTGGATCGTGTCTACGAAATCGGTAGACAATTCCGTAATGAGGGCATCGATCTTACCCACAATCCTGAGTTTACCACTTGCGAATTCTATATGGCCTATGCCGATTACTCGGATGTCATGGATATCACTGAGCAAATGGTATCCGGTATGGTAAAGGCCATTCGTGGATCATATAAGATTACCTATCATCCAGAAGGTCCCGATGGTCCTGCTCAGGAGTTGGATTTCACACCTCCATTTAAGCGCGTCTCGATGATCAAATCGCTCGAGGAGAAACTGCAGGTCAAATTCCCATCGGCGGATACGTTCAACACGCGAGAGACGAATGAGTTTCTCTCCCAGCAATGTATCAAACATCAGGTTGAGTGCCCAGCACCGAGAACGACGGCACGCCTGCTCGACAAACTGGTTGGTGAATTCATCGAGGAATTCTGCATCAATCCCACATTTATTTGTGAGCATCCACAAATTATGTCACCTCTGGCCAAATACCATCGCAGTGAGCCGGGTCTAACTGAACGTTTTGAATTGTTTGTGGCCAAGAAGGAGATCTGTAATGCCTATACCGAGTTGAACGATCCCGTGGTTCAGCGGGAGCGTTTCGAGCAGCAGGCCAGTGACAAGGCCGCCGGCGACGATGAGGCTCAAATGGTCGATGAGAACTTTTGCACTGCTCTGGAATATGGTTTGCCACCAACTGGTGGTTTTGGCATGGGTATCGATAGGTTGACAATGTTCCTAACCGACTCCAATAATATTAAGGTACAAATCGAATCTTTATATCAATTAATATATATGGCTATAAGATATTTTCTCTTTTATCCTTTCCGATTTTTAGGAAGTTCTTCTGTTCCCTGCCATGAAGCCAGAGGAAGCCAATCGTACAGCAGCTGAGACACCATCGGCAACCGAAAAACCACAGTGAAACACACATGTGACGTCAATCTTCTAAAGAAAAACCACTATACTCCCAAACACCCAAACAACAACCAATTAAATTATTCATTGGAATAAATGTCACATTTTGTTTAATACATTTATCATCTTTTTTACCCCAGTCCCCCTTAAAAAAATCTCTCATACCCAATGCATAAGGGTATTATTATATGTATATCCTCATCATTATCTAATCTAGATAAATATCTCTTAAATGGTGGTGGTACAAGGTGTAAAAACGTTGTGTCTTGGTCAAAATTTGTAGTTTTAGAAGCACGGCTCATCCGCTGGCTTTTTGTAGACGCAACCCTTCTTTCGCATATACTGATTGACAAAATCGTAGGATTTATGTTTTACCGACTCGGTGCAGGCCAAGGGATTGCCGGTCAAGTCGCAATAACGCATTTCTTTGGTGGTGATATGATGGCTCAGCTAAAAAGATATATTGAGATTAGTTCAAATGCTTTTGAATAGGTTGTAGTCAGAAACCACCTACCCGCTTGATAAGGAACCTATAATCTTCGTCGCAAGTAATGCGACCTAATTGACAATTGTCCTTGCGATAGGGACGCAAAAAATCAGCCACATGTCCACTGATTGCAAATCGGAACTTTTCGGTTGCCTCACGTCCACTGCTTGAACTGCTTACAAAACTGTAGGAAACAAAAGGAAAAGAAGTTTTCTTTAGCCATCCCTTTTTAATTGGTGTTGTATCTCCAGCTCCAACTTACCTCTTGCTGCTCTTCTTGCTGCGCTCCACACGATGTTTCTTTTGCTCGACGAGATTGGGTGGCATGGGTAGCTTTCGTTTGCTACTTGGCGCTGGTTCACTGCCACCACCAGCGATAGTTGACTGTTCCACGGATTCGGATTTGATGAGAGCAGCTAATGCTGATTTACTTGTACTTGGCTCAACATTGAGGGCATCCAATTCATCGACTTGCGTCTGTCCAGCAACAATACCATCGATCAGGGGCAATTCCACATCCTCGACGGGTGCTTCCTCATCGGATGAGTAGAGATAACCCTGAATGGGTAATGAATCACCGACAGTTGTGGTGGCAGTGTTGGTGGTGGATGAGGTTGCGGTCGTATCAGGGGTTTCACCATCCGGCGTCGGCTGCTGTTGCATCAATTCCAGGCGCCTCCTGCGATATAGCTCCTTGCGTCGTCGTATCTTCTCTTTGTTCTCTTTATACTTGCGCGATTCCATTTGATTGTACAGACGATCCTCATCACGTCTGGGGCTGATGACACATATGGATTCCAAGCGGCTGCGCCGCAATTCGTGGCGTTCTCGTATCTTTACCTCAATATACTGGGATAATGACTTTACACTCAAGCCGCCCACATAGTCCACATCGATATTGATGAGTTCGGTGGCAAGAATTTCCGGATCAACGAGATCCTGGAGCGGTATCGCCGTTGTCGAAGACTGCGGCAGCTCATCCGGTACAAGTTGCTGGAGCCGCTGTTCGGCGCTCGGTGGCTCCCATTGGGAAATGCGCTCGCGCAAATTATAATAATAGATATCGCCATTATCGGGCGTCAAACGCCAGTGCCAGGCTGGTGGCAAGGGATCGACACCAGGTGGCAGCTTATACTCGACATCCGCTCTCTCTGGGGCTGGTAATTCAACATTTTGATCGGCCAACAATTCCAGGGCACGAGGTGGAGCCGGCACTGGCATATCCTCGCTATTGAACCATTCGCCAGTCTCAGTGTTCTGATAGAAGGGCAACATTTTGGGCCCAGTATTCAGATCGAAGCCAAAGTATTCACAGCGCGTCTCATGTTCGCGCCAATCCTCGCTAGATACTCGCTTCTCGGCCTCATCCATGGCTACTCTTCGCTCGAAGAGCAATCGGCGTGCCTCCTTGGAGATGTTGGACATAAAACGCTTAGATTGATGATGATAGGCCTCCTGCTGTTGATCCGAGCCGCGTCTCCTGGGATCAATGCCATTGCCGCTGCCAATACCACCACTGCCGCCGATGGGGACACCACCACGAATTTGTTGTTGGGCTTCAGAAATGGAACCAACCGAATTGCTACCATTCCCATTGCCTCCTCCACCTCCACCACCATTGCCATTGCCATTGCTGTTGCCGTTGCTGCCTTTCGGTTGAGTGGTTATTGTGCATATGGTATTATTGCCACTCATCCTAATGGGAGGCTTTCGTGTGCTGTTTGTATCACGCCTGAAGCGATCTTGCCGAAAACGATCAGTATTACTGGAGCGATCCTCCAGAGCTGTGCTCACCACGTGACGATCGGCCTCACGTTCATGTTCCTTCATCTGTTCAATGCGTTCACGTTTCGGAATGCGAAAGATTTCAGGCAAGGAATTCCATTTCTTTAGCAGAGCCATAATCCGCTTACGTAATGCCGCTTTTTCCTCCTGTTCGGGATTCTGTTCCTGCTGCTGCTGCTGCAGCTGGGGCTGTTCCTGATCGAGATTAGTTCCCCAGAGCTGAACACTCTGATAGACGCGACTGTCATTGAGCATGGTGCGATTTGGTATGGGTAGAACTTCGAGAGCATCAAGCAAAGATAAACGTAACTGATCATCGCTTCCACTCTCGCTAATCCAGGCATGCAACAGCCGCAGGCCATGATAGTCAAGGAAGAGGCGACGACATGGCATTTCGCCACGTGTAAGGACGCCCAGCAATTGAAGACGTGTGGTTATCAATTTAGCCCGCACCATGCAGCGAGAGAAACGCAAAGTGTCCAATTGGTTTTTCAGACCACTGCGACTAAGTAGGGTTAACTCTTCCAATACATCGGGATCCTCGAGCATGGCATGGAATTTGTTGACTTTCGGTTTGCGTGCGGATTTGCCAGAGGAGACTGCAGCTCCAGCTCCAATAGCTGGTGAAGCAGCAGCCACTCCGGCACCACCACTACCACCACTTTGTCGGAGCCAGCGTCCGGCCTTGTATTCTCTATCTTTTGCCTTTGGCTGATCCTTAGTTTTGCCCTTGCCCTTGGCAAGCGACAGTTTACCCGTTTTCACTTTGTTTTTACCCTTGATGGATTTATTGGCTACAGCGGCTTTGGGCTCCTCTTGTGTCTCCTGTTGCTCTTCCTCGTCCTCGGCATCGCTTTCGGATTGCTCATCCACTTGTTCACCCTCATCGGAATCGGGCTCACCACCAATCCAGCCACGGCAATTGATTGCCTCGCAATAGCATCTCTGGGCATCGCGACCATAGCGTTGATACTGATAATCAAAGGTGATCTCCTCACCCGGCAATATGGTTTTCACACTAAAGAAACCAATGCGCAGTTCACCGTTGACTGTCCATTTCTGGGTCTCGGCATTGGGATCACAGCTGTGATTAATATAACGTGATATATTCCCCTTGGAGGTGGCATCAATGATGGCCTCGCCCCGCAGAGCCATGAAATAGTAATGACGATTGCGATCCTTTGAATACAAGTGCTGGCGTCGTTCGAATTCCTCGGCATCGATTACCTCGCCCACATACTCCATGATGAATTCACCAGGTGGGATTTGCAGCTCGGCCGTAATGCCGCAACCCTTCTTCTCGGTGCGAAAGACACGACATGGCCAGCATTGATGCTGCTGGAAGCGTTTGTTAGTGCAACGTTCGCCATTTGGGCACAGGGGACCGCATTCGATCATCAACATGCGATTGATGCAGCGGGCACCACAACAAAGATGACCCTGGGCCTCTTCATCGCCGGTAAGGAAGCAATCGCATTGCATTTCGGCATTCTCCTGGCTCACCTGGCAAAATGGTGTGTCAAATCGATTAATGTCATAGATTAGATCCCAAAAAAGTTACTACTCACCTGCCTGGCACATCTGTAGTAGTTCTCTTTGAGGGCGTGAAATGTATTGAGACCCTCGTTACGTAGGAATTGCTCATTTATGATCTCAATGTGGGCCAATTCGCTTAGCTGATCCTCCATGTTGATCGAGGGTACAACGGCTGCGGAGAATGAGGTGGATCCACTGCGTCCCTGATTGGATCTCATGCCCTGAGGCTTTTGTTTGATGCGATGCGAACGACGCACGCCACTCTGCTCTGGCTCCAGTGGGTTGCTGCTGGGTTGAGGTGAAGGTGATGGCGTGGCTGCTGGCGTCTCCATATTGGCCACACGTTCCGCAAATTCATCTTCATCCGCTTCTTGGTGTTGCTGTTGCTGCTGTTGTTGCTGCTCCTGCTGTTGCTCCTCGTCATCCAATTTATAGTCACGTTTAAGAAGATTCACCCCATCCTCAATGAATTTGGCAATATCCTTGAGCGGATCAGGTGCCTCGAGTTCAGGTGATGTCGAAGATGTTGTCGATGGTGTGTTGGCACCTTTCCAATTACGCATACGACTACCAGATGATGTGGACTCTGAGGATTCGGTTTCAGTCAGAGCCGCTTGAAGAGCTTCATTGGATTTCTTCGATTTGCGTTTGGTTGGAACAATGCCAGATGGAGAAGCACTGGAACCACTGGAGTCCACCGATAATTGTCGGCCTCGATTCAGGTTACCCTGTTGGGAAGACGGTTTTCCACTTTTCTTCTTCTTTTTCTTCTTTTGTGTGGCACCAACTAAGAGATCTGGACTGGGCGATGCCACCTTGGGATGCAATGACAAACGTCGCTTGGTCAATGGGGAGAAGTCTTCATCCTCTGCGAGCGCAGTTATTGCTGAGGAAATCGTATTCCTACGCTCACATATTGAGACACTACTCTTTGGGGAAGCGGAAGCCGATGCACTCTGATGTTCTTGTATCTCTTCCTTATAATCCTTATCTTTATCATTCTTCTTAGTCTCCACCAATTTGCCACCCAGTTTAGCCTTAGCCTCTACTTTAAGTTTCTTTTTGTTCTTCTCCTCATGACGCATCTGGGCATTAGCCTTATCCATGGCCTTAAACATGGCATCACATTCAACGAATCCCACCATTCCCGAAGCTGGTGAGGATTTATTTGACTTGGCATCGCTTTTCTTCTCCTCTTCTTTGGAAACTGGTAATGGTGAGACAGCAGCAGAAACTGGCAATGGTGAGACAGCAGCAGAAACTGGCAATGGTGAGACAGCAGCAGAAACTGGCAATGGTGAGACAGCAGCAGATGGAGCAGGCGTTTTATCTACCTCCATCATTGCAGATGGAGAATAAGGAGGAGGAGGTGGAGTAAGAGATTTCTCAACTTCCTCATTGTTGGGCTCTATAGGCAGAGGCTTCGGTTCTTCTACGACAACAGATGGTGGATTTATTTTCAATGATTCTGGTGTGGATTCATTGTCCGAGGATGTCTCTTTAGCTATATTCACCAGCTCCTTTTTTTCAGTGATCTCTAAGGGCGCAGCCGACTCATTTGATAATTGTGGATTTATTTCTAAGGGTGAGGATTCCCCTAAATCATCTGTGCAGATGGAGATAGGGAGTATATTTGATTCGATATTTATTGGTAATTTAATTTCAGGATCAGCTACCACCACTGGAAGTGGAACTGCTGATGCCTGATGATCAGTCGATATTTCAGTCTGTATTGATGCTATGGGGGGCAGTGTTTGATCTATTTGGACATGAATTGCATCCAAATCTTTGATCTCTGTGGATGACTCTTGAGGTTCTGGGTTGGGTGGCTCTATGATTATTTCCTCGCATACTGCGGGCATGGATTCCGGCAGACTATCAGCATCATCAATGATTTCCATTAGTGTGTGGGGACCATCGTCTAGCTCTTCATCTGGTTCCATCTCTGGCTGCGTCTGTTCCTTCTCCTTGTCGCCATGACTAGCTGCTACCTGTTTGCTGCACTCGGCCGTAATTTCAGCAAAAGTCTCTTCTAAAGTTTTGCCATTTGATTGCCCACCCATACGTTGGATGGAACGCTTGCTACGCCGTGGAGTAACATCATCATCTTCATCAGCTTCATCGTCAGCTGACCACAAACTAGGCGCTTCACATAGAACTTCGACAATTAATTCCTGCTCTGGCTCATCCTCCTCTCCATCGAGTTGCTTCTTAGGGAATAAGATTTTGAATTTACGATCCGACTGTTCCTCTCCTACCACTGTCTCCTCCTCAACATTCGCCTCTTGTTCACCATGCTGATCATTTGAGGCAATGGACATTTCCGGCTTAGTAGTTTCCGTCTCAATTTCCACAAATATAATTTGTGAATCGGAATCCTCATCAGATTCTTGGACATTCTCATCTTGCAAGACGGGCGGGGGCAACAACACTGGCTGAGCAGGAGATGGCGGATTGAAGTCTGGTTGCGGTAGTGTCGTTAGTGGTGGTGTCAGGATGGTATCCTCTGATGAGGAACTGGATAGAACATCGACAACACTAATGCCACCCGAATCAATTGATTCCTGACGCTTAGGCATATTCAAGCGTTTCAATGATACTCGAAGTTTCGATTTACTCTTCTTGGGAAGATCAAGACTCATATCATTGTCGCCACTACCACTGCCAGCTGTCGAGGCGGTGCCGCTAGTGGAATTGGTATCCGAGTCAGAATAATTGAATATAGCCGAAGGAATGGCATTCGAATCAATTGTGGATGCAATCTGAGTAGCTATGGTTACGGCAGGCGGTTGAATCTTGCGTGGGCGTCCACGTTTGCGAAGTACAGGTGAAGCTACATCTCCAATAGTTGACTCACTACTGACCTGGGCCACAATTAAACTAGTTGTGGTCCTAGGCTTGGCAAATGTATCCTTTGACCCATCGACTAATAGACGACGATTGTCCAACGATCCTGCTCCTCCGGTAGCTGTGTTGTCCGAAGATGGACCGACACCGGCTGGTGCATTCGAATCGATGCGTGCCTCAATTTGAATTTTATGCTGTTTTCGATTCTTGTTCAACAAATCTCGAACATCGAATTTGATAATCTTCTTGCGTGAACTGCGACGACATTCACCCAAATTGGTGGGCGATGGTGCCTCTCCTTCGACACACTGCAGCGAGTCCGATGGATCTTCAATAGATCCGTCAACTGGCGGTAGAGCGGGAGTGGCAGCGGCAGCGGGAGTTGACATTGGATTCTTCAGTGGCCTTCCTCGTCCACGTGCGGTAACAGCTGTCGACGGCACAGCGATTGATGTGCCTGCCGATGTGGAGGGCAATGAAGACTCATCCATACTTGTCTCTCGTATTCACTTGAAAATTCTAATAAATTGATTGTTAACAATCTTTCTTTTATTTAATCTTTATTCAAAAGTCAAACTCACAGGTTCTAACTGCACTTGTCATCATCATGTGCACAATACGCACACACGGGCGTATACATAGATGTACATATATATGTGTATACGTATACAGTATTATGAATACACTATTGCTTTTTTAGTGTTTTATTGCCTTTTGCTTTTACTTTTGATTATTGTTTTTTTTACCCTTTTTTGCAAATAAAATCTCAGCAGACCCCACAAGAAAAATTTTAAGTGTCTGGTAACTACAGAAAATACAACAAAATCACCCGCAAAATCGTTATGTGCGCCCCACCAGACTGCTCGGCCGGGGCATACTGTGTGAATGTGCATTTACAACTAAAAACTTGCCAATTTTTAGAATTTTTAGTATAACTTTGTTTATAAAATTATTCTTATAGTGTTGTTGCACATTCGTATCGAAAAGCACTACAATACTGAACCATCGATATTATCGATCTTTTTTTCCATCGCTAAAAAAACCATCGAGGGGGGAGACTATCGATGGATTCCCAGCTCGAGTTAACATTTTTTTATTTAGTGCTTTTTTCTGTCAAATACTTATTATTTTCCTAATTAATTTCTATAATAATAATAAATTATTATTATATTAAAGAAAAACATTTCTTCTTTTCTTTTAAATGCCCAAAACTTAATTCTTTTCTTATTATTTCTTATATTTTTCTATTTCCTCATTTTGTAAATTTAAATTTTTTTCCCAACTTTTTTCCCAATTTTTTCTAAGTTGTTGTTGTTTGCCCCTATTTTTAATAGGGGGCGGGTTGCTCACTCTCTTAGGGGTCTCTCTTACACATATCTCGGTCTCCCTCTAACTTATTTGAGGTAAAAAGGAGAAGCTTCAAAAGTCAAGGACAACAGCTCGGCAACAACAAACAACGGACAAAAACGAGCACAACAAAGGAAAATAATAATTCAAATTGGAAAATTAATTTGATTAATTTGCATTAATTGAATTGAAACGCCAGTGAAGTGGAAAGCAATGTCTCATCCAGGATATGTCAGGCCGCCGCCAAACATATCGTTCTCTAATCCAACATCGTCATCGCCCACAGCAGTCCCATTTGCCACTGATGGCCCCGTGCCTGCCCCTCCGGCTTCAACTCCGACTTGCTGTGGCACTGGTCAAGCCATAGCAACAGGCCAAACAGTTGACGCAACCGGAATCGGAGGCATTGGCAAGGATAAGATTGGTATTCACCCGGTGTATCTCAACCTAAATGATGTAAGTTAAGTTGACCTTCATCGCTGCATCTCATCATGTTTTTCAATCAATTTATATTTATATAAATGTGTACATGGATATACATATACATTTCCTTGATCAGGATAACGAGCGGTAAAGGTATATGTATATATATGTGCCTGTATCTATAGGATTAATCAGTGGAAATAGGACTTTTAATGATAAAACCTTTTCGTTATAATCAACAAATTTTTAATTTAGCTGAATATAGGATATTTATCACCATTATTGTTCTTTTTTTTTTTTAAATGTTGTATTGAAGTATTTCTTTGGTTTGTCTCTTTTGTTTGCCGCTTATTTTAAAATCTTTTGTTTTCGTTATCAAATTTCTTTTCCACTTCACTTGCACACTTTGTTTATGGCTTATATATACTGCTCTTTGTGTCAATACTACCTTCTTCCTTTCTTTTAGCAAATCGGCAAGGATCAGTCGCTCTCCACCTCCAACTCTTTCTACACTCATTCAGATGATGACACCCGCAGGGCAGATATTTGGTTATCCTCTCTTCATAGCGTTATATTCATTATCACCTGTGCTTTGGCTGTATTCATTTTATTCCGCAATGTACTTACCTGGTCAGTGGCTTATCAGCTGTTTACTCTCTTCCACGCACTCTCTCTTTCTTTCTCTGTATCTGTATCTCTTCCTATTTTATTGTGTGTATTTGAGTGTATCTGTGTGAGCGGGGCTTTGGAGCCAAGCTTACTCATTCCCATTTGTTTCCCCAATTTTCGTTCAGTTACATTTGAAGCCTCCACGTCCACTGACGGTGAAGATCGTCGCATTCGCAAAAAAAAAATAATCTCAGAGAAAGAGAAAGACGGGAGTGTGGGAAGAGAGAGAGAAAGCATTAGAAAATTGATGATGGATGAGAAATTTAATGAATTTTCTTATATCTATGCTAGGCATTTGCAAAGTTTTTGGGGAGCTTCTGGAGATTTTTGGCAATCACAATGGGACAAGTTCATTGACAAGTTCGGTAAGTTTTTACATTCCATTTTGGTTGTTAGTGAGTGGGGAGAACAAACAGAGAGAGAGAGTATATACAATTTTGCACAATAACAAACCGTAAATGTTTTGTTTACTGATATCCACACGCACACAAACACACAACTATACACAGCCCCATACATCCATAGATACAAACAAAGATAAATACCTAAAAGCGATGTAAACAGACACAAAGTTCGTTCAGATTCGTAATACTATTAATTGCATCTATATATATATCAAAAACTTCAAATCGAGTGGTTCGAATTAAAAGGATCTTGAATTTATATCCTCCGCCTTTCTTCTAATTCCCGTTTTTCGATGGATCCATTTAGAAGAAAGAAAGAAAAGTGCGCATTTAGAATAGGTTCAGAATTTCTAATATAAAGATGGAAATGTAATCTTCAAATTTTAAAGTTTCGTCACAATTTCTAAAATTATTTGAACCACCCCAATTTATATATAATATATAGGCTAGTGTAAATGATTCCTGACTCGATTACTCATTGGCTCACAACAAATTGAATTTATCACAGTTTATATGCAAAATAAAGTTCAACAATTTAATTGACAAAGCACTTACACACATGCCTGTGTACATAATGTATTATATATACATATACATAAAGTAAATTGCAGGGAATTCGAAATTGTTGATATCTGCATATGCAATTTCCTTTACGTTTATAGTTAGTAATATTTATATAGTAGGATCATATCAGATTGAACTTTACTTACAATAAATATTTGCTTACACTGTATAATTAAAGATTTATGCCTAACTTTATCCCAACACCTTCATGTTTATTCTCTAATTCTCTTGTTGATTTTGTTTTCTCAACCAACTGCATTATGCCAACAAATATCTAATTACAGACATGAATTCTGGATAAATCTGACAAATATATGTATCAGAGTTTACAATATTCAAATAAGAGAAAGGTCGAAAGATCATATTTCATATGGTTTTCGTACTTCTTCTTAACGTTTTCTGCGCTTGGATAAAATGTTGACAAGCTGCTTTAAAAATGATATTGTTGCTTAATTAATTGTGATTTATAACTATGAGTATGAAATGTTCGCCATTAAATAGTTAGTTAATTGAACGTTAATAAATTTTATTATTAAATAGTTACTTTTTTTACCCATTATTGTTGTTTTGCAGGCGATGATCCGATGATGCTATGGGTTTTTGGCACCACAATATTCACAATGATTGTCTATTGGTCGGTGGGCGGAATTTATACATTTATGGATCTGACGAATCGTCCAGCCTGTCTGCGTAAATATAAAATCCAACCGGGCACCAATGAACCAGTCGAGGCGGGACGTCTATTAAAGGTTGATGGCAATAGCATTCAAATCAAATCAATTGAATTTAATTTGTTAAAAATGTTTTGTTTTGTGGTTTTGTTTGCTTACAGGTCATTTGGAGTGTCATATGCAATCAAATCTTTGTCGGCATTCCCTTGGCCTATGGTAGCTATAAACTGATGATGATCCGTGGTCTGAGCGATATACGCGAGCTGCCCACTTTTCATTGGGTATGCTTTGAGCTAACCGTCTGCATATTGATGGAGGAGCTGGGTTTCTATTATTCACATCGGTTGCTCCACCACAAACAAATATACAAGTTTATACATAAACGCCATCATGAGTGGACAGCACCCATTTCGGTGACAGCCATCTATTGCCATCCGATTGAGCATATATTTAGCAATTTGTTGCCACCATTTCTGGGTGTATTCCTAATGGGTAGCCATGTGGCTACTGCTTGGCTATGGTTTGCCCTGGCCATATTATCAACATTGAATGCACATTCCGGATATCATTTACCCTTTTTTCCCAGCCCGGAGGCCCATGATTTTCATCATTTAAAGTGAGTTTTGCATATCGCCCGCTTTTGAATTGTTTAAAAATTGTTTCGCCATTTCGCAGATTCAACAATTGTTTTGGAGTTCTGGGTGTTTTGGATCGTCTTCATGGGACTGACTCTCTGTTTCGGAATACCAAATCCTATGCCCGTCATATTATGATGCTTAGCTTTGTGCCACCACGCGATGCTTTTCCAGATTCCACAATGAAATGAGCTAGTCGAAATGCGGCTTAGTTAAGAAGCAGAAGTCTGCATATATGAATACCTACACATACATGAATAATTCATTGTGATATATAACCAAGTGGTGCGGATCTTATATCTACATATATCTCTCATCACCTACCACAACCATTGAATGGAATGGATTTTGCGCAACGTAAATGTAATATTAAGTGTAAAACAAACAACATATTTAATATGTGCACGTATATATATTTACATATGTACTGCTTGCTATATACATATGTAAATGTATATATATATATAGATGTATTTGTTATATAGACAGTGGCGTAGATACACACACACACACAGACAAACACATGCACATGTACAAGCTGTAGCAAACAAAAGAAAAGTAAATTCAACAACTAATTGAACTTTGGTTTTGAGTGAGATTTATTATTTTTTCAACATGCGGCTCCCTAACTACATATACCAAAAATAAGTCCCTAATCTTCATGACACTAGTAAAATTGCCTGACAATAATCCACTACAAAAAATTATTACGCATAGCTGAATCGAAGCATAGACTACAAAATGCCCCCTATCAACTTGATCGAAGTCTCTCAATAGTCCAGATGGGTATATCGCCTAAAAATTTCTACATGTGAGTTTTCAAAAGTGTCGTTTTAAATCTTTAATATCCTTTCAACCATTCTCAATAAATTTTTCGTCACGAAATGTTTTTAACTAAGTGATTATATATTTAATTCAGATGCAGCATTGTTTATTGCGATAGAATACGAAAATATAACATTTTCAGCTTCAATTAAATCAATTAATTTATACAGTAGTCAAATATGAATATTAACAATCATAAATTGCAGCTAGAGTAGTTCTACACTGACTCACTCGATTTGATATACCCTTTCAATCTATAAGATACGTGGTATAATAAATAAAATACGAATAAAGGGAGGGAGATAAGCTGCTGGTTCTAAACTTGAAACGCTAATCATTTAACGCTATCGCTATGGTTGGAGATAGTCGTCGAAAGACTAAATGAACCTAACTATGTGTATTACCTACCAACCAAATTAATAGACGAAAAATGGATAATACTTATCCAATTTTCAAAGTCTTGGTATGAAATTCATGTCAGCAAAAGTCACATATGATATGTAATCTTTGGGTTTTTATTACCGAAATGTATTGATATACTTTATAAATGATTTCAGAAAAATAATTCAAGCATTAGACAAGTGAAATGCTGGATCAATCTTTATGTAGCGCATTGTTGATCCCACAAGAACGAACGTTTCGAAAATGCCAAGGCATTTCAGTTGGGGGTCTCATCTACAAACACCATGGACATGGAAACTCTTCTATATACTCGCTGGCGGAATGCGGGAAATCAATTGCAAGAGCTATGGATCAATATTCTCGACATAACGGGGGATGATCCATTGAGGCTTTGGTGTTTTGGCAGCTGCCTTGTGATTTTTACCGTCTATTGGCTCTATGCGGCCTTATTTACCATTATGGATATTACAAATCGTCCGAAATTCCTAAGAAAATACAAAATTCAACCGGGCAAAAATGAGCCCGTCGATTTGAAAAAGCTGTGGAATGCTATCAAAGTGGTTTTTGTAAATCTAACTTTGGTTAATTTGGTCACAACATGGACGATGTACGAGCTGATCTATAAGCATCATAATAGTAAAGATATACGTGAATTGCCTACTTTCGGGCGATCGATTCGAGACATAGCCGTGTTTGTGGTCCTAGAGGAGATCATGTTCTACTATGCCCATCGTTTGCTCCACCATAAGGCCTTTTATAAGTATGTGCATAAGAAGCATCATGAGTGGACGGCTCCTATAGCAGCGATCACCTTGTATGCCCATCCCGTGGAACATGTGTTGGCCAATTTATTGCCAGTCGGCCTATCCATAGCTCTGCTTGGCACTCATGTAGCTCTGGCTTGGGTAATCTTCGGCTTGGCCATTCTTAATTCGATGAGCGATCATACTGGCTACAGTTTTCCCTGGTCAGCGGGTTCAGTGCGCTTCCATGATTATCACCATGCCAAGTATGCGTAATGAGACCGATATTTTACCAATGAAACGTTTAATTTCTTTTTGTTCTGAATTTGTTATAGATTCAACTACAACTTTGGTGTTATGGGCTGGTTGGACAAACTCCATGGAACGTATCGGAAGGAAGTTACCCAAAAGGAAAAGCTCCAACTGAAAAACAAATCTAAATTGATCAAACGAAAACTCAAATAGAGTGTCTTTCAATAAATTTTGTACAACATTTGTTAAACTTGGCTCTAGAAATTATTCCACATAAGTTTAAAGTTACTGTTAAAAAAATACGTTATGGCCATGCCAACATGTAGGGTTGTCGCCTCTGTTAAATTGAACACCATCGTTTGCGAGCCATGTTAAATAAACAGCATCATTTGCGAGCAGTGTCGAAACGTCCGTCATACGCGGAACGAAGTGAGAAAAAGAGGAACAATGTGAAAAAGAAACAAATTGGAAGCAAATTAAAATCAAAAATATATATATTTGTAACGAATATAAACGAAAAGTAAATTGAATTAAATATCGGTATACGTGAAATGTAAAGCTTGACAAGGCGAGGGGTAAGAGATAAACCAAAGCAGTGAAAGCGAAGTGACAGAAAAAAACAACCAGAACAGAGATAAGAAACAAAATACAAGAGAGAGAGCCCATCGAGCGGGAGAGGGTGAGGGCAGAGAGCGAAAGGTAAAGTCAGAGGCAGAGGAAGAGAGAAAAGAGTTTCGAGTTGTCGTCAGCAGCATCTAGGCATGGATTAGCCTAGTTGCTAGTTCCATTTCGTCCAGTTGTCCATCGCCAGTAAGGCAAGGCGTGAAACGGAAGCCATCATGTCCTCGGCATCGGCGGCCGTTAACGTACAGATCGTGTCCATGGCCAATCTGGCCAAGATTGAGAGTTTCTTCAAGGATGTTAGCTACCGGGAGACAATCGAATATAGCGCCAATTTCAATACGCGCCTGTGCATAGAGCGGCGGCTCCGACTCCCGTTCCTGGATCCACAAACGGGCGTAGCCCAGAATCATTCACAATTGTTTATGGATAAGCGACAACGGATGCCGGGATTTCGACAGGGTCAGATATATACGTATCCGGCGGCTCGATGGCGTAAGAGCCGGCGTCAGTACTTGACCAAGATGTACAGGTAAATCTGCATGCATGAAACTCAATCTGTAATTCAAATCTCTAATCTATGTTTGTCGCTCTCTCTCTCTCTCTCTGAAGCAGGTTTCCCGAACGCCCATTCCAGGCTCTGCGCAAAGAGCATGAGGCTTTAGTTGCCAGTGGCCATGTCAATCTAGGCGGCTCCAGTTCTGGTTCTACATCCACATCCCTCAGTCTAAATATGCTATCTGGTGGAGGTTGTCCTGGTCCCACTCCTACTATTCTGGAGAGCACTCATCATGACTTCAATGGGGCCTTTAGTCTCGAGGAGTCAAGCTCTTTGGGCGCTGCCGGCGGCGATACCTCCGATAGCAAAGATAGCCAACAGCAGCAGCAACAACAACAGCAGCAACAGTCCCTGCCCTTATCGAAGGATGAGCAATTGCCCAAGGAATGGTTTTACGATGACATTGACATGAACGATGTGGACTCATTGGAGGATCCCAAATCGCCGGCTGACGATGAATATGACTATGATCCGCGTTATGGCAATAAGAAACGACGCAAGCGTCGTCCGGGCAAACGGGCATCATCCCATATGGGTGGCGGAATTGGTGATGGCAGCGGCGGCGGCAATAGCAACTCAGCCAGCAGCAGTTCTCGACGCCGGAGTGCCATGACCCGTACCCGCATCTCAACCACTGATGCTGCACTCGATGCCAGCCTGGAGGCTATCGAGGCAGGTGAATTGGGCAGTACTGGAGGCGGAGGCGGTGGTGGAGTAGGAGGAGGTGGTGGCGGTGGTGGTGGTGTTGGAGGAGTAGGAATTGGCTTGGGCATAACTGGAGGAGGTGGTCCTGGCGTGGGTGGTGGTCTTAATACACCCACCTCAAGTGGCGGAGCCGGCAGCGGTTCGGGCAACGGTGCCGGTGGCAGACGTTCACGAGGAGCTGGTACACGCGGCCGCAGACGGACCAAGGGCGGCAGCGGTGCTGGTGGGGGGGCTAGTGGAGCTGGGGGTGGCGGCTTAAGTGCCGGCCATAATTCATGTGATCCGCCCAGTCCCGGTATGGTTATCGAGCCGCCATCCTTTGAGAGTGCCGCAGCAGCTGTCGGCGTGGGCGTAGCCGGCGTCGTCGAGGATGGAAATGCCCATTTAAGGAATTATCGAAAGTATCTGTAACGCCAGGCGTTGGATTAAAACAGATGCAGTTGATAATTACCTTTCCTCCTGCTCCTGCTCCCACCCCCTCATTAGAAATCTATTTTTTGTGTAATGCCGCCCCTAACTCCCCTCCCTCCACCATCCCTGCATTGTGGTTCTCCCATCCAAAATAATTGGTTCTATTCGTTTTCTATTTTTTATGTTTTTTGTTTTTCCTTTTTAATTTAATTTTTTTTCTAACTTCTCCCATTTTCTATATTTAGTTTAATCTTAGCCTTAAGTCAATAGTTTATTATTTCCTTATGTGAGATCAGCTGATTATATATATATATATTTTTTTTTTTTTGCTTGTATTGGATCAAATAACCTGTATTAACAACTACATATATCTGACTGAACTTGAATGGGTCCCGCAACTGAACCAAATTATATATGCAAAGTCAACAAATGAACCGAACGAACTATGAAGATTTACTATAAAACTTGTCCAAGTTTGGTATATAATATGTAAGAGGAAATCAAATTGGTTTTATATTAAGCTAAAGAAATGAAATGAATTTAAATCTTATGAACATGAAGGCATCGAAAACTGTACCGAGAACCATTTCGATATGATGATAATAAGACTTAACCGAAACCTAATAGACAATTGAGTAGATGTGCAATAGGTTTTGATCTGTCCATTGAAATATTAGAAAAGGTTTCCAAATTCTACAATATATGCATATACACAGCACGGCTCATTGGAGGTTCAGTTCAGAGATAATGAAAGAAAACTCACCTAATTTCACATCTATCTATAGAAATACATACGTCTGTCTTTAAAGATTACGTTCCCATAGCCAATTTGATTGTTGATATATCACTAGTATATATGTGTGTATATATACTATTTTATTATTATGAAACAGCAATTTTACTTAAGGCTGAATTCTGAACAAAAAAAAATCAGGATCTGGCTCTCTATATATATAAACTTGCAATCTCTTTGAAATTTCTACTCTTTCTTTTTTTTCACTATATTTTTGGTTTTGTTGAATTGGTTTCATACAAGTTTTAGTTAAAATTGTTTCGAAAAACAAAAGAAAATTGTAATAAATTTTAGGCAAGTGTGGTAGGGTCTTTTAGCATATAGTCAGACTTCTTAAACAAAAACAAAAAACAATACATCAGTAAGAATGAAAACCAAAATTTTTCTTTAGGATTTATATATGTACTATTTCTTAAGAAACAAAATGAAATGAAATGAAAAAAACGAACCGAATACAAAGAAAAGTGTAAATTTTTTGAAAAATCAAAGACAGAAATTCTAATAAAATGTGAGGAAAAAAAAAACAAAAACAAAAAAAAAAAATAAATATTTCAATTCATCCACTATTACAAATTATGTTAGATACATCATATATATATTTGGGTATATATAATATGTGATCTTAATTGTAAGTATGGCTGATAGTCTTCTAGCTGAGGCGAAATTCCGCGATTCCCAACGACAGTTCCTATTGGTCATATGACAGCTGAAGGCCATAATTGGATTATTTCTTCAATCGCTTTGAGGAAGGGCGTGTTGTGGTCTTTGCTGCGTCAACGTTGTCAGCTTTCCGTTTGTTAGTGATCTTTGGCTGAGTCTTGGCTTTCGGCTGAGCGTTGGCTTTCGGCTGAGCCTTATCTTTCGGCTGAGCCTTGGCTTTCGTCTGAGCCTTGGCTTTCGGCTGAGCCTTGGTTGTCGTCTTAGCCTCGGTTTTTGGTTTCTCTTCGTCGTCCTCTGTGTCCTGTTCCTTTTCGTGGTCCTTGGCCAATGCCAACACAATCTGTTCATACAAGTTATCCATATCGGGCCATTTTTGAGCACGCGGTGTACGCTTTAGTCCTGACCAAAGCGCCTGATGCTCGGTTGCATCTGTGGTGGGCCGCAAGGCCAATGATAACTCGAATGCTCCCCGTCGTGGTGGACAATCCAGGGCATTGAGCTGCAGTTGGAGCTGCTTCAGGCCACGTTCTTGCAATGTAGCATGTACCTCAGCGGCTCGCCTTCCAAAGACATGACAAGAACGGCAATGTTCAATATAGAGGACGGGCTTTCCTGGATCCAGCTCCTCATCTACAGTTGCCGGCTGAGATGATGCTGTTTCTTTGGTCCGGGAAGGAGGCTGCAATTGAAATAAATATGAGAGCATTATATAAAAACCATAAATGACACTTTTTGATCCTTACGGTTGATTTTTTTACTCGTTTTGGTGGCATCCTTCTTAAAATTCTCTTTAATCGCAATTTCTTCAAACAAACAAATGGCGCTGAATTTTTCGATTTTCCTGTTTTCGATTTTTTTCACTATTCTTTTTTGTTATTCGTTTTTATTACTCGTTTTTGCTATTCGATTTTCTTATTCGATTTTGTTAATGTTATCGATTAATAATTTTGAGATGGTCACACCTTTTCTTCCCTTTTTGTTGTTGCTTTTTTTTAGCCGCATTGTTGTTTTTGTTTTGAAGGTAAGCGGACGTGCGGACGGTTGTCGCTGGGCGGTTTTGAAACGTTTTTTTCGCTATTCGAAACGTCGAAAAAAATTTAAGAAAAAAACTGTCTGTTTTTGTGAGTGGCTGCGCGCGGTCGTGCGTGTATTTGTTGTGTAGGTGCCGGTTGCCGTGTGCAATTTTAGCTTTTTTTTCTAGTTGATCTTATTTACTACGGTATATATATATACACATGTATATATACATATGTATGTATATGTACGTGTGTATATGTATCAAAGCTCCTCACTGATTTTTTTCCTGTGGCGTGCGTCTGTGTGTGGCGTGTATGTGTGTGTTTGAAAATTGGCGCGAGACAAACATACATAAATTCAACAATTTGGCTAACAAATAAATGAGAAAAAAGCTAGTTGTTGTTGTTGTGGTTGTTACTGGTGCCGCGCCCAAAAAAATCTATTTTGTTTAAACAAAATGAAATTCAAGTGAAATAAAAAAACAAAATGAGGAGGAAGGACGCTGAAGAGAAGAAGCAAAAACAGAAGCAGCACCTACAATAAAATTGAAAGAAAAGAGAAACGTAGAAGAAAAAAGAGAGTCAACACTCAATAAGCCAAGCCAACATTCCATATTTGTCAAATTGTGTCTCCATTTTTAATGTTGTTTCATACATATTCTTTTAAACTCAATTTATCCTTTTAATTTTATAATTTATATGTATTTGCCTACTTTTTTTTTCGTAATCAAGTTTTGAGCTCTTTTTTTGGCTTTGTGTCTCTCTCTATCTATTCAACTCTGTCACTTTTTGTCTCCCTCTTACTCTCACCTGGCTATGGCTAATGAGTTTGACTCTACTCTTTGAGCGTCTTTTGTTGTCGTTGTTGGAATTTGTTCAATAAATTGGCTAAAGTGACTGCATTTTTTCCATTAACATAAAAGGTGAGTTTAATATGCAATTTATAACTAAAACAAAAATTTCGAAGCTATTGTAGACAAGTTTTAGGCATATTTAATTTTTTTTTGTTTTTTTCTACTGAAATGCATTCGGTTTGTGAGAGAGTAAGTTCAATAGGGAGTGTGAGAGAAAGAGAGAGCGAGAAATTAAAACAGGTTTTGCTAGAAGAAGAAGAAGCAGCAGCGGCAGACAAGCAATTGAGCGCGAATTAAAGTAAAGTCTCACTAAGGTGGGGCACTGGCAACGGCAGCGGCAGCGAGACTCAAACTATGCCGTCATCTTTTGCTTATACCCTGTAAACGGCAAGACAAAGGGTATATTATTTAGACAGACAAATGATTGTTAACTTTTTATGTCAATCAATATGAATCTTAATGAGGTAAATATTTATTTTTGTGCCATTTTGGAATGTCTCCGTTGAAAGGGTATTTGGTATTCGGCCACCTATTATGAAAACCTTTGCATTTTTTCTTCATTTAATCTGTTTTCGAGCAAAACCTAAATTTAAAATATATTCAAAATAGATTTCTCTCATTGTCCGCTTTTTGTGTTTATTTTGTTGTTGTATTTTTGTTTAAACCAAAAGAGACGTCATCATTGTTGAAGCTGTAACTTTGTTGCCGCCCGTTACGCCCCAGCGAAGACGGCGTCGACGCTGACGTTGACAGCGACGCCTCCGCCCCAAATCGACCTAAAAACAAATTAGCTTGCCCTTGTTGATGTTGGTGTTGGTGTCGGTGTTGCTGCTGCTCGTCTCTCCAAAATGAAACGGTAAACCGACTTTGTGCTACCCTCTGCCAAATGGCAGAGTATAGACGGCAAAAGGTGAATACTTTTCTCTTATCGCAAAAAATTTTGGGATAAGATGAAAGGTCAATACTTATCTTATCTCAAAAATCCCTTTTCGTTAGTGTAAATATCAGTTGAGATTGATATTATTCCAAAAATCCCTTTTCGTTAGTGTAAATATCAGTTGAGATTGATGATGAATGATAATGATGATATCATGGAAAATGGAATTTCATATTCTCGTATAATTTGTAATCAAAACTCATTTGGTTCATTCACAATACCATGACAGACTTTGCAATTAAAGAACTACAAAAAAAAAACCTTCAAACTTCAAGTGTAACTGAAAAAGCGGCTTTCATATACCCATTAATCCTTAACGGGAAATTTACGCTATATAAAGATGCAAATTTGGAACCCTTTTTTATAGAGACATCTTTCTATACAAAATCGTTAAGTTCATAAGTTTTTAAAACTTATGTATGTATGTATGAAAACCTTATCCTTTCTTAACCTGTTATATTGTTCTTAATCTGTCTCTTTATGTCTTTGAGGCATACCATCATACACACACAAATGCAGACAAATATAGAATGTCAAACATAATTGAAAACAGTTCATTATTATTTTTTTTTACATTTAACCCAAACATGACCAACAAGTAGGCAAACGGCAGCATAAAACATGACACTCTTAATAGAGAGAAACCGATTAATATACATACATACATACATACGAATGAATGAATATACATATGTATACATAGATACATATATCTGACTTTTGTGGTCATGCTTCGTTTCTTTCGATATCTCTCTATCTCTCTCTCTCTCTCTGTCATTATAATATCAAACTAATGATCTTGAAATTGTAAAACGATAGTAAAACGAAATGAAACTTTTAGCAACGATGTTTCTATTCGCTTACAAGGGCCCTAAAATGTTACTTCATTGTATCTGCAAGTTTTTTGATAGAAACGATCCAATTCATAATTTTCGCTATGTCTTTGAGGTTGATTATGATTGTGAATTTTATATGAAGTGAAACTTTTCACGATAAAGGTTAATTTCGTTACTTAAAAGTTATAAGTTGCATTTTCAAGAAACTTATGTCATGCAAATTTTTGAAGAGAGCTCAAAATCTTCTCGTTATGATTTTTTGGACATGATATCATCATCGATTCTGCTTCTCCATTTTCATTCTTACTCCCCTCCTTCACCCTTTTATTTTCCCATTTATTTTTATTCAAAGATTTATGTTGATATTTTGTTGTTGCTCTGTTCTTGTCCATTGCAATTGACTTATAATTAAAATGAAAACGCCCAAAAAAACAGCAACAATAACAACAACAAAATTTTGTATTCCATTTGAGTAAATATATAAACTATATACATATATATATATATATATATATACAAACGTATATATGTACGTATGAGCAGACACACATATTGATACTGTTAGTCTGAGAAGCATTTAGTTGTTGTTGTTTTTTATGTAATACCCTTTTTTGCATGGTGTGAAATGGGGTATATAAAGTTGGTTCACATTAAAGATATGAGCCTTGAGAATATCTTAGCTGAGTTCTCTAACAATATCCAAAGCTATCGTCTATATACAATAATGAAAATATAATTCAAATGAAATCCTTCTGAATATGAATCTTTTCACATTTTCCTAAGCACATTATTGTAGTTTAGACATTTTAGTCTAGTTAAACAATATTTTGTAATGTCTAGACTAAATTTGATAAATGTATGATATAAGTGTAGCCTTTTCTGAATGATCCAAATTATAATTTCCTATGATCTTAACAAATAATAGACTATAGCCGCACAGGAAATTACCCTATGGTACCCAATCCTTTCGATTTCCAGTTTAAGAGATTTTTCCTATAACTTTTCAACAACAATTTGCCCAATTCTTTTCAGTTAATACTACAAAATCTTTTCACTTTACAAATCAAATATTGTACTACCCGCAGAGTATCTCTGATGTCGACTCTTATGAATTGTTGTTATTTTTTCATTTTGTTCGTAGTGGGCACATTTTTAGACATCTCCACGACGTCGCGACTTTGTTTTTTTTTTTTTTTTTGGGCAAACAGCTGGCGTTTGATTTGAGGATTGCGTCATTTCTTTAACTTTAGCTCTCGCTCCTTTTTTCACACATCTTCTTATCTTATGTAAACCGAAAACGAAAAAGTTCGAAATCCTTTAAATATTTCCGTTGCGTTATTGATATTATGATGTCATTTCCAGAAAACTGTTCCTTAGAAAGACAACCAACTGATCGTTGAAATTCCGATAAATTTCAGAATATTGAAACAATTTGCTTTTCATAAACCTTTTGAACAAAGTGGTAAAAACACAGCAAAAAAATCAATAGGTCAAAAAACGAAAAAGCAATGAAAGGAACACACACACAGTCCTCGTGCTACTCCTTCACCTCCTTTGCTTCCTGCTCCTCCTCCTCAGACATATATGTATGTATACTAAATAAAACAAAACGAGCGACCTGAACATAAAATGACATCATCATTAACAGAAGCAATGAAACAATTTCGTGCACTCGTTTGGTTACTTCCTTTGCTTCTGCCCCCCAGACCCCTTCCACAAGACCCCAGCTCCCCACGGCACACATAAAAAAAATTTACACCGTATATTTTAAGTTCTAAATAAAAACAAAAAATAAAACAAAATTGTTGTTGCAGTAAGCGGAATTTCGGCGAAAAACGAGAAACCATGTGCACATTTTGTATGTAAACTTCCCTTTTTTTATGTAGAAATACTTATAAACATACATATGTATGTATATGCTTAGAAATAAATGGCAAAAGGAAACCTATGTACATATGTATATAAAATATTCCACAGATCGTGTATCTTGAAAGTTTTATTCAAATTCATGCTATATCTTAAGAATTTGGTCTTTTAATATCCGTTCGGATTAGCTTCAGTGAAGAATAGTTTCCGATTAGCATTTTTGAACCCATGGGGTGAAAAAAGAGTATATTGCAAACGCTATAATGGCAGGCAGAATTATATACATACATATACTCTTCCTCAGCATCAACAACTGAGTAGATTGAGATATGTCCGTCTGTATAAACTGCGAGATCTTAGAGACTATTAGATCTAGAGCTATTAAATTGGAAAAATCGAAAAAAATAACCGAGTTAGACTATATATACAGATATACAGACGTTTCGCTTTTGTCTAGTGGACCGGACCGAGTTAGTTAGCTAGTTACTGATGTGGTCGGCCTGTGGCAAACGATTCTAGTTGTTGCCTATTAAATGTTAGTTTATTTTTTTGCATATTTTATTATCACTTTGTGTGGTTAGCCTCACCTCGTTGTCGTCTCCCCGACATGGGCTCCCCGTTTTGATGTGCCATACCGGGTACCGTAGCGACCGTAGCTGGTCGGACGTCGAGTGCAATGCACTTTTAAGTGTTTTTTTTTTTTTTTTGGTGGCACAGACAGAACAGACAACAACAAAACCTACACCACATCTAACCTAAGAGGCAGCAGCAGCAGAAGAACCCCATGTGGCACACTAACTCTGACGCAAAAAACACAGGGAACACACCAAGTTGACTATTGCAATTTGCATTCCGTCTGCTCTTCCATCTCCTCATTCCCGTTGACGTGGCCTCTTCGTGTGTTTATTTGTTTTATGCCCAATGGGGCCACTTGGCCACCACACACACATACACACACACATTCATTTAGGCTAAGTGTGTGCGCCAAAAAAACAAAAAGAAACTTCTAATTTCAGAGATACGATTTCGCGATACCCTGTTATAAGGCGCCACCTAGCGTCGAGTGAGAGCATGGGTGGAAGAGATAACAATTCTCCTCTCAAATCCCCCCTCGCCCAACGCCCTTGAACATTGTCATAAGTAGTAGCGCTAAGTTTTGTCTGGTGTGTGTGTGTTTGTGTGTGTATTTTGGGTGTGTTCCACAAATAAATATGCTTGAAATTAGCTTTGAGTCACTCTCTATTCTCACTTCTTCCGCTCGATTTCAAGCTTACTTCAACACTGATTGAATGAGAAAACACCGTCGAACACCTTTCAATGTAGTCTTGGGTCAGATTGGCTATTGGATATATGTGTGTATGCAGACCATATCTCATCGCTGAGAACAATTTCCATCATATTGAGGTTAAGCCAAACTATGTTAACACTTTGGGTAAACAAAATATAGTTAACTTAAGTCTGGTTCTCACTGAACATTTACCCTTTTTTCCATTATATAACGAGAGTTAAGAACTCTCTAATTGAAATGTATATAGAGAGAATATACTTATTTAAAAAGTTCAAATATGATTTCAGAAAAAAGTATGTCATGACTCCTACTTTGATTACATTTAATACCCTTCCTCTAACCGCCTTCAACTCGTCGCCTCTCTGGGCTGTTGCCTCTTTCTTGCGGCTTTGCGGAGGTTTTTGTCGGCCCGTAGTAGTAGAAGTGCACTGACAACTTTGGCCGTTAGTTTGAAACCTCAAACTTCCGTTTTGCGCGATTTTCTTTTCCTCATTTCTTGTAGCTGCTGAACTACGTCATCATCGTCATCATCATCATTCACATAGTTGTTGCCTTGGCTTTACGTCTCACTGTTGGCGTCATTTCATAAATTGCATTATGCTGCTTGCGCATTGAGAGGGAGAGAGAAAACTGGCAAAACGTAGTGATGAACGAGACAAGAAGTCAGAGCATTGAACTTGTGTTTTTTTTTTTTTTTTTTTCAATGCGGTACGGAAACCTACAACTGGTTGCTAACCGAACCAAACCCAACCCAATCCCCCACACCACACACACATCCTAGACCAACCCAAAGAAACACGGGGTGGTGACGGTTAGGCCGGAAAAACGTTATCCCAGGCTCTTTGGGGAAATGAGCGATGTGTGTGTGTGTGTGTGTGCACTTAGATGAAGTGCTTTGGATATGACTAATGGAATTAAAATAGAACTTACTTCGACATTTTGTTAAGCATGTTTTAATATTTAATTATTATTTGAATAATAAGCACTTCATATCCCTACGATCCTCCGTTTCCACACACAAGTTCGTTAACCTCGTTTGCAGCCATTCCCATAGGATTAACAGTGATGGTTTTGACCCCCATGTCCTTTTGTCTACTGCTCATTTCTGGATCTATTCGCATCTTTTTTCTTCTGGTCTCGGTTGAATTTCGCTATGGCTATATAGCCCGCCTTCTCTCGATCATTCATTGAACGCCATTTTCTGCCCGCCAATCTGCAAATACTTGAGGCTTTCATATTCGTTACGTTACGCGACCTTAGTTTAGCGCGAAACTCATCGAGGAATGCAAAAAATGGATTTATAGCATTTGACCAAGGAATATCTTTGGACTTTGGCACCATTTTGAATGTAAAAAATAAATAAATGACTTTGAATTATTTGATGTTTCAAATACTACTAACAGAAAACTCGTTTCAAATACTACTAACAGAAAACTCGCAAACTACTTTGTTTAGGCAGATATAAGAAAGTGGAAAAATTAACCAAAATAATAAATATTGGTGTCTGTCTTTTGAAGAGAGAAAACTATTTGAAATTCTCAAGACATAAACAAGTCGATAAACCAATTCAAACTCAACTTAATTATTAGTGATCTAACGTTTCCCAATCTAAGGGTAAAATCCCGATAAAAAATGTTGAAATCATCAAAATTTGCCTGCATATTATGATTATGTTCTGAACCGAAACCGAACCCAAATAAAAATCGTAATTGTTTTGACCGACCCCCACAAAAAATTAACTGAATATCCTCCTCTAACCACAATTATCAATATGGATTATGATTAACAAAGTTTCATGCAGTTACTCATTCCATTATTCATTCATTCATTCCTTTATTCATGCAATGCTTTTATTCATTTATTGCTATGCTGCTGTTGACTGACCACACACACACACACACACACACACACACAGTGGGAGAGAGAGGTAAATTGAAAACCGAAACGTTTTGGGGCGGATTGGGATCATGGCTTTGGGATATATACATATCGTATATATGTACATACATATGTATGCTAAATGTATCTGTGTGTGTTTGATTAGATGCCTTTCCTATGGGAGCGGGGGGAGAGGGGAGAGTGTGTGTCCCTACTGTATTGTTTGATCGCGTGTCAAGTAACTTTGCAGCTGGTTTCGTATTTTGTTTTCGGAGGGTTGAAAATGGACAACACGGACAAAAGTTGCTGCTGCTGATTCATCACATTTCGCATCCTGTGTGTGTGTGTGTGTCGTCCTGTCTTTGGTAACTCTAAACCAAAACCAAATTTTGAATTTTGCACTATTTACTCTACTAGAGGAGGTTGCTGACGATGACGACGACGACGATGATGATGATGATGATGAAATTGGTTTAATTGATGCTGGAAATACGGGTATCGCGCGTTTAATTTACAGAAATTTATTGACTTTTAATGCCCCCAAATGAGGGCTTCAAAAATGGAGTGTGAATAAGAGAAACTAGATGAATGTTTTTTTCCAACAAATCGAAATTAGTCAATTTGCTCTCATTAGAAATGTCCCCAATAATAAGTATGAACATAGTAACGATGAAGATAAGACCTGTTTCTAACGAATCAAACAAATGTATGTATAATGACTAAGCCAGTCGATTGAAGTAGTTGAGAAGGACGTCGACTACGAATGACTGCAATGCGGTAACTATGGGCCATAAAGGGCCAAGGCCAAAATCAAAGTCAATGTTCAAGTCGAAAGAGAAATCACATAAAAAAAAGACACGAACAACCAATGAATAGGAGGTACACATAAGTATAATAACAATGATGATTGGATAAGGACCTATGAGTCATATTGAACACAAAAGCTAATCATTTGTGCTTACATATTTGTTAACTATGAAATTTAATGACTAGGATGGACTAATTATTCAATCAGGAAAAAACGTATCAATGGGATGGGTAAGGGAAAAACGAATGGATCTTTAGAATAAAGACCAATTTTCCTTTTTCGCGTTCACTTTGGAGTTTTATCAATCTAACCCAAACCAGTCCTCTCTCCTCTCCCAGCACCCCTATTGAATAATGATTGTGTGGCATATGGCGACACCCTTAAAAAAAATAAAATGCATTTTTCTATTAATTAATTAGCATAAATTATCAATTAAAATGCGACCAGTCAACGATACGATATCGCAAGCAGACTAGAGGAGACAGGGAGTGTGGCGGGGAGAGAGAGAGAGGGAAAAAGTGGCAACCCGCAGTCATGTTACTGTAACCAACCACCGCATAAAAGGCAAATGTATCAGCTGGCGTGTAACGTAGTGCAGCCAGCCAGAGCACCTCTGGCTTACCCCCGTTGGGAAAGTAAGAACTACCCCTATTGGCACCCTCCCCTGTTGTCAACGATCGTACGTGACACTACGCGATAGTCTTTTGCCTCGATAGAGTTGCCACCCTTGGAGAGGAAACTGTTGTTGTGGATAGATCAGATCTTACGTGAAATTGGGCATCAATCAAAGCGCTAACCGATAGTTTTTAGTCTCGATAGAGTTGCCATCCTTCAAATGAAAACTCATGATCCGATTTTTCGTGAAATTGGTCGATAGAGTTGTCATCCTTGAAGAGAAAATCCTAGATCGTATCTTACGTAAGATTTACGAAATAGAGTTGATGATTTACTGATCCAACTTAATATCCTTTCATCTCCCCTTTTATATTTGTATGTATCTGTATATTGTATTATATGTTCTATAACTTGTACTTTATGCTTAAAACAAATATTTAAATAATAAAGCGAGAGAAAAAAAAAGACACAGCAACGGAGAAGTAGATTATCTTCAGAATCGGTTATATATAAGTTGTTGACTGCTGTTCGGTTGATCAAATCTCCACCACATAGCGACTGCTGCCTGATGGGCTAATGGAGTAATAGCTATTCTCTGCAAAAAGAATGAATCAAATATGTATTCAGATTGATCGATCGAACGATCGTTAGATCATGCTACGCACCTTCGTCGCTATCGAAGCTATAGAAATTATCATCGTCCCGGGTCATGGAACGACGACTACGTCGGGTCATCTGTCTTAAATGGGCTTGAGAATGACCAGCACCAGCTGCAGTTGGAGTTGCAGAAGCAGAAGCTGATGGTGGCGGTAGTTTTGATACCGTTGGTGTGGAACTCCGTCGACTGCTGGGATAGGCCAATGGTGAACCGTATTCAGAGCGACTGCAATTGGAGTTCTGGCGATCCAAATTCAATTGAATCTGTGTGGATGATATTGTTACTTTGTCATCTGGTTGGCTGGTCACAATCTCTGGTATGGGTGTACGATTTGTGGGTGTCCTAGCCTCGATCTCGACCTCGATCTTAGTCCTGGTTGTGGTTCTGGGCTCCTGCTCCTCCTCCTCCTCCGCTGCTGCAGCATCATGATCAACATCATTATTGTTGTTGTTGTTAGTGTTGTACTCCTCGCTGTGAAGTCGACGGGGACATAGCCGTGGCCGTCCACCCTCAAAGCGGGAGATTAATTTATTAACCTTACCCACATCACCGGGACGAACTTGCTCATTGTAGGTTAGCCTCAGGGAGCTGGTCTTGACGAGCGGTTTACTCGGCCGCGACATGGAGGCACTGCGTTGGGGCACAACTGTGGCAATCGGTGGTGGCGGTGGCCTAGAAGTTGGCAATGGTGGAGGCACTGCATCGTAAATGGGTGGAACAGACGGAATTACGGGGGCTTGAATTGGTCTTCGCTGGGGCAGCGGTGGAGGTGGTGGCGATGTAGAAGGCGGTCGCTCTGTTTCCGGTGATGGCTTCTCTCTCACCAAATGGTGCAATTCATCTTCTTCTTCTTCGTCGTCGTCGTCATCCTTCTCAACATCATCCTCCTTTTTCTCTTCCGCCTGATCTGGTTCTTCATCCTCCTCCTCCTCCTCCTCCTCCTGTTGGGCCTCCATAAGACTTTCACGACTATTGCCAATTTGAGGTGATGATGAGTGCACACGTATTCTGGTCACTCGGGAACTGCTATCATCGTCTTCAGCTTCTTCCTCCTCCTCCTCTTCGTGTTCTTCTTCTTCTTCGACATTAGTAGTAATTCTGAGGACCGGAGCATTACGCAAAACCTCATCAAAGTCGGCAAATGCACCGGCAGCACCACCAACAGACGCTTCAAATATATCAATACTCTTTGGCTTATAGAGAGCTGGCGCTGGCCACATTTGCTCCTGGAAGCTAGCTATAATCTTCTCATTGGGCAACCAGTTTGCGGAGGAGGATGTGGCGCCGGGAACTGGTGGCGGAGGGATGGGCGGTGGTGCTGTCGCCACGGCTATTATCAGTGTGGACTCAAAGACGTCCGAGTGCTCTTGATGGATGAGTACGCGTGGGTAATCCTCATCGGGTATCTCCTCAAGTGATTCACTGCTCCATGCTGTGGACGAACGTTTCGCTTGTAATTCAGCCAACTTTGCCATCTCTCGCCGAGGGTTGGTGGACGCATTCGCTGGTATAAGGAGCGTTCCGGCTTTTTGTTTACTCCCGCCAATTGCATCCTCCACTTGTCCAAATGCCTCTTCAGCGCAGACATCTTGTCCGCTGTCATCGTCGTCGTCGTCGTCTTCATCGCTATCGCTGTGATGATAGGTGGCCGCCAGTTCCTCGTCATCAATCTCGATGGGTTCATGGCCAACTGTGTTGGGTTTGGGGCCTCTCGGTGGCGAGGCGACTCCCACATTCGATTGCCGCTGAAAAAACTTCAATTGATGCATTTTTTCATTGAGCTTATTGAAGGTACGCTCCAAGTAGGCTCCCCCTCCTCCAGCCCCGCCGCCCCCGCCTGTTGCATCCGCACCGGATGCATCTGATGGATCAGTTTCTGTGCTAAATTTAAAGCTTTTACGCCAACGCTGTTGCAACTGATCGGTGGAGCGACTCAAGCGAGTCTTTAGCGTTACGGAGGAGGAGGACGAGGGCCTAGCCTGCGTTTGCTCATCATCGCCCGATTCCTGAGTCCTTTTTGAGGTTTTCAAAGGACGTTTAATTGATTTACGCAATCGTTTGATATTATGACGCAAGCCCAATTTCGAAGCTACGCCATCTGGCGGCGGCGCCGCCGCTGGTTGCGACGGTGGTGAATCTTCAATGCTAGTTTTACTCTTCAATGGAAGTCGTAAAGTCAATTTCGAGGGCTCCGCTGCATTTTCTGGAGTACTCTCCCGTTTATCCTTGCCTCTATTAAGGGTTGGTAGGCTCGTCAGACTCGCAGGTAGCCGTTGCAGCAATTGTTTGTAGCTGCTACCACTACTACTGGGACGTGGTGGTGGTGCTCCTGATGGTGGTGGTGGGGGTGATGTGCCTCCATCGTTTACCGGCATTGGCAATGGCGGTTGACGTACCTTAGCGAAACGACTCGCTGCTATGCCACCGCCACTGGCGATCGGTTTCCTTCTGGCAGCTGGTGGTGTAGCCTCCTCCTCCATGCCACTCTCATCGCCACTATGCTCGGCCACACTGCGACGCTGCTTGATGGTGGGCGGTGGTGTTTCAACCTCTTCATCGCCCTCGTCCAAGGTATTCTGCCTGGATCCCTGATTCGAGGCCAATGTCTTGATGCGTATATCATAATTGTCAGCTATCTCACGATCTCGCCTGGCCTGAGCTTTGGCCTCCTTTTTCAGCTCTGACTCGTATTGTTCCACATATCGATCGACTTCGATATTATCACGTCGAACTATCGTTTGTTTGGCAAACAAATGCTTCATACGCAACTCACTCAGACTCTTGTAGCCGCGTTGCAAACGCTGTGTCAACGACGAACGAAGGATCGCAGCCGAATCGGCAGCACCTTCCGCCACCGCTTGATGATTAGTTGGCATTTTGACAGGACTTATGGGTCGGACATCTCTACCATTATGCTGATCGGGGGCATAGTAATCGTCGTCCAAGCTGCCAGCACTACAATACGTACTCGTCGGACCCATTCTCTCCTGCTGTTCATGCATTAACGAACTGATTGTTGAAATGCGTTGTGGTGTTCGATTGATGAACTGCTGTGATTGTTGTTGTTGCGGCACTTGCAAGGATGATGATGTCGTTGTTGTCATTTCACCCGCTCCAGCTCCAGCTCCCGTTCCCAGTCCCATTCCCATTCCCTTGCCGTTGACATTGTCACGAGAAGTGCGAAAGATTTTGCGACCACGAAGTTTGGGCAATGATTTCGGTAACTTCAATTGAGGCAATGCCGGTAATTTGGCTACGCGAAACGAATTCATTAGAATTTCAATTGATTGATCACTGATTCTTCTTACCTCTCAAACTCTCGACATCGAGACGTTGACACAAATTATGAAAATCCATGATCCTTCTTGTTTTGCTTACTTTACTTTTTTAGTTTTACTGTGTTTGTCTCATTGTCGTTCTTATTTATTTTGATCGTAATCCAAATGCGGAGAAATTGCAACGTCCGTTGCAGTTCAGCATTTTGACCAATTTGAATTCACCTGTGAGACCTGAGACCAGAGACCTCAGACCTGAGACCTAACGACTCGCATAACCGAGTCTCAAAGTTGCTAATTGAATTAACGCTCAACGGCTGGATGGCTTTAACCCTTCTACATACATATATATATATATATATTGTTGTTGGTTTTGTTATTTTCTATGCATTTTCCTTAGCTTCATTCCAATGCTAACTGCACTGGCACATTTTCCAATTCGGAAAACCAGGTCTATGACGACGCCAACGCCAACGCCGCCTCCGCCTCCTATTTTTAGTTGTTGTTTTCCACAATTGATTCATTGACACTTTTTGTCGTTGTTGTTGTTGTGGTCTTAGGCTCTCAGTTGAATTCTCTTGGCCATTTCCTCTGTTCTTGTTGTCGCTTTTTCTCGTTTGCCAAGGCAAATTGTAAAAAGTAATAATTGCAATAATCGATTTCCAGCTCGGGTTGATGGTCGTCGCATTACAAGCCCATTCGATTAGAATCTAGGAATTTGGGTTGATTGGATCTAGACATGCGGTGCTTGTTCGTCAATTGGATCATAAATCAAATCAATTGATTACCTTATATGTGTGAATGCATATATACAATTGTCAAAGGCGAAATGAAAACCATTTTCTACGACCTCAAATGTATACATACATATAGTATGTATGTATATTCTCTTGATCGTTTATTTTTGTTAAAAATCTAAATTAAATATGAGCTCTAGAAGTTCTGCCAATAATGCCTATCTGAAAGGGTCGTTGGAATACTAAAGAAACCATTTCTCCTACGATCGAGGATATAGTCAACCGATTTTGATTAAATTATCTCAAAAGACAAATATATTTCAAAGCGTTTAACTCACTTGAAAGCTATATTTTAAAGTTGTTCGATCTCGATTAAATCGAAAAGACTCGTTGGGATTTTTATGGTGATTGGAGTGAAGCAATTTTAAGGATTTTTCTTCAATCTAAGAAAGTGCAAGGAATATAATTATTTAAATTGATTTTAACTTAAGAAAATGGCAAAATAAATAGTAAAGTTGGTGGTCGATACCGATTATTCGAACGTATTGGAAAAACCCATATGGAGTAGAGTATAAAAACTTTAACGCAATCGATTGTCTGAATATATGCGGATGCCCTGCATTGAAAAGATTGCACAAAACTACTATTTATAGATAACATGTGTCCTATTGTTTCTAACACAATTTCTGAAAATTAAACTAAACAAAAGTATCACGTATATGGGGAAAATACTTATGTATAATTAACTCATTTCACCCCATCTGGCAGCAGAGGAATTTTCTGCAATTTTCTTTTTTGGTTTTTGAAAACATCTGCTTAACATTTACTATAAAAATCTAATGTCTAATTATTTTGCATCTCTCTCTCTCTCTCTCTCTTTCAGACTACTAGACCAGCAGACTAGACGTGCTAAACTTTTATTGCGCCCTTTCCCGCGAGTGTTCCCCATCATCATAATATTCTCATTTTTGCAGTGCACAACCAAAACGAAAAAAAATTCAAGCTCGACTTGGATGCAATTTTCATTAGTGAGAAAATTGTAAAAAACCAAAGGAGAGAAGTGAAAGAAAAACATTCCAGACAGACAGACAGACACACACACACACACAGAGATTGACAACAAATACAACAACAAATTTTTCCTATAGTTATATAGAGAAGTAATAAGTGCAAAAGTTAGAGAATAAAAATAAAAATAATAATAAAATTCAAATACAAAATGAGGCGGCAGACAACGATGCTGGCCGCGATATTAATAGCTGCCATTTTGGGCAGTGCAACGGCAATGAGTAAGTTTTTCTCTCTTTTCAATATTATCCAAAAAATTAATCACTTATTATGTAATTACTTAGAAAGTAAGAAGTATTACCAACTACAGTAAAAGCTCGTTTATTTGAGTTAATCTGGAGAATGGATTTAGCGAAGTGCTGGGATATGTTCGGATTATTGGTTGATCGAAGGCCAGATAAACGAGGTTTTACTGTAACTTTAGATGAGTGAACTAGCTAAAACTTTTTCTTCTGTTTGCAATCAATTCAATGCCTTTGGACGAAATCTCATAAATACTTAGTTTAAAAATCCCAATTAACTTGGATCTCTACGATCGAATGAAAGTATTTTTAGTATTACGTTTGAAAGATCTATCAATTATATAGACAAACAATCTGTAGCAAGTTGTTTACTTTAATATCAATTCTGAAATGAGCATTTTGTTCCATTTTAAATGATCATAAACAAATTCTCCCCAATGAATGATATGCTAAAAATAATTTACCCAAAACTAGAGAGATTTAGAATTTAATTTATGTGACCAATTAGTGGGAGTGTCAACCCCCCCTAGATACACATATACATACATACATATGTACATGTACACACATACTCATCCATCCATCTTTATCTATCTATCTCTTTCTGTGTGGTGGCACTTCTTTAGATAATTCACCGCCTCGTATTATCAAACAGCCGCCCACCGATGAGCTGCTGTTTAAGGTGGCGCAACAGAATAAGGAAAGCGACAAACCATTCATTATCGAATGTGAAGCTGATGGTATGCCAGAACCGGAGTAAGTACCATGAACACACAATATCTATCTATCTATCTACAATACTATAAATAATTCCATATATATCTGGATTTGCTATATCAATTTACATACACACGTAATTCAAATTTAAATAGACGAAGCATAAAACAAACAAACTTTGAGATACCCTGATGTATACCCTATGCTTTAGATTTTGCCCAACGAAATATACCCCTTTCATTGACCTTAGGTCTAGAGGGTATAACAACAAATATTTAGTTTAATTTTTGGCCTTGTTATTCTTGGACTACGCCATCGCCATCGTCGCCGCCACCACCACCGCCTGTTAGATCATTTCGAAATATTTGCGCTGTCTTTGAAAACATAAATTTTGAAGTGATTAAAACAGCAGCGGGGGAAAACCCTCCGCCCATAAATAATAATCATAAGTACATATATGAAAAAATAGTAAATGTAATATTATTAAAGAAAACTTATTCTTTAGTTTTGAAGTAAAGTGCACACACAATACTTAAGTTTATTCGATAAAGTGGTCAAAGTCGTGTTCTCTCCTCTTCTTCAACGTAATTTCGAGTGAGTAATGTTCAATACACAAGAAAGATACAAAAAACACAAAACTAACAAAAAAGCTCGTTTTCAATGGTCGATTTGGAACCTGTTTCTATAGATGAACACGTTTCATTTCCTCAATACTTCAATACTTCCTTCTCCTATTCTGATTATATTGTATTGTACCTACCTAACTATGTATTGTATGTACCTCTAGCATTACCTCTAGCATGCGCATAGTGTAATTGTAATTCAAATTGAAAATTCTGCTGCATTGAGTCATAATCAAAATGTGGAATTTCGATTTGGTTTTCAGCTTTTCTGTGTTCTGTTTTCAGTGTTGTTTATGAACGGGATTGATGACCTCATTGTCAAAATAAAACAAAATAAATGAGAGCGAATTATAAAACTACGAGACTATATGATGATGATGATGATGACTGGTGGCGGTGGTTCGTCCGAAAACATTCCAAAACGTACTGGTTCGCTCTATCTACATATAGGTTTATTATGAAAATATGAAATAGTTGTCGTCCGCGTCGTTGTCGGCGGCATCGTTGTTGTATTTTTATACATTTTTTTCTTTCTTTAGTTTAGGCTTAAAAATAGTTTTTCCTTATGGACAACCAGATGGTTGAGAGAATATTTTTACACCACAAATCGTGTTTCTTTCTTTCTTCCTCGGTGTTGTCCTCGAATTGAAAATGGGTTAATAGTGGGAAATGTGTGTGCGCTTTAGTTTTTCTTCAATTCGCCATACTCTAACTTCAATTTGAGTATATGGAGGCATGCATAAAGTATGTGACATTAACAGAAGATAGATAGATCTTAACTTAATCCAAGTTCCCATGGGGGTTCCCCCCTGTTCATTTCCAGCTATAAAGAATCAAATTTTAGGGAGCTTTGAAAGGGTATACCAAAAATCGGCGATATGACCCTGTACTTAGCTTCTTTTCTATTTTTTGTTGTTGTTTTTCTGTTACCAAGTGGTTCGCATTTCGACAGGTAGACATAGAACTAACACACACAATAACCAGTTTGACCGGATGATGATGATGATGATGGCTGGTGGCTGGTTGTGTTGGTCAAACATGCTTAGAATAAACACAACAACAATAACAAAAAGTTATGAACTCTACATGTAGCAGCCTAGCTCTGCATTACGTAATGCTTGATGATCTCGATAGACTCTCTCTCTATCTCCATCTCTTTTGCTTACTTACTCGCTGTCTCTCTCTCTCTCTCTCAGTCAGCGTGTATAAAAATTTCCACCACATTAATGAAGAAAAATTGCAACGCCATCTGCTGGTTGCTGCTTCTGTCGCCGCTGCTGCTGCTCAATTTGTTTTAATTTGATTAAAAATCATTTTCCCAATACAAATTGAATATGTAGACATCTCTTGCAAACCAGTATCTCCAATTAATATAAAAGTAAATGCAAATTGGTATTGCACAATTGGGAAAGTTACCATAAATAGGAAGACATCGCCTAGGAAATATATCCTAGATTAGATTATGTACTCATACTATTAATTTATATAGATATCTAGGAAAACAACCATTGTGAGTGAATTAAATTAGTCCAAATTGGCGATTCCGACCCATGTCTCCGTCTGTTTCTATACGAACTACTTGTTAATAATTTCAATATTGAAACTACAGAGAAGATATGTATACAAAGCGTTGCTTCTGTCTTCTAATAAATAGATAGATTACTTAGTTTTCACTAGATTTGCATATGGAAATATGTTATTTTCATTTTGAATTCTTGAGAGCTTTCATTTTCCTTTCATTCGATGGATTTTCTTAGCCCCTAATACCTGTTACAACTTGTGTGTGTGTGTGTGTGGGGTGTTTGGAGCGTGTGTGTGTAGGCAACTTGATATGTCGTAAAGTCTAATCGTGCGTTTGCTCTAAATTCCCCTCACTTTTTCTCGCATATACACACATATCGCAAGCCTTCACACATTTCTCTCTATGTCATCCTCTATATAGTACTATATAGTAGCTCTATGATTCAATCTGACATACTTTTATTGTTGTTGTTGTTGCTGTTGTATTTAGAAGAAAAACGAAGAAAAAATGCATAACGCAATGCGTGCACAGTTATTTATAGATCAAGCGCCTATAGAGACGATGCTGATAGTATATATGTATATATATTCATATTCCCTCCTCTTTTTAGCGCATTGATGTTAATGATGATTTATGTGATATATACATATATATTTATGTATGTATGTGTGGGTATATGCAGGTGGTGGCACTTGCTGCCTGATCTTATCACTAAATAAGTATATAAACAGCTTCGATTTCGATTCTCAGATTCACCTGTTGCTGCTGCACTACTGATTCTTCAAATCGTCAACGCGGAGAAGCAACAGTCAGTCTTAAGTATATGTAGTATGCCGTCATTGAATGGCATGAGTAATAGCAGAAATATCAATCTATATACATTTAAAGTAATATAGAAAAGAATATTCAAACTTGTATAACATCTGCATTGAGTTTCTTACTCATCAAAATGAATAACACAGATCGCAGATCGCCGATGTGTGTATGAATGACAGAATCAACTACTCCATAATATTATCAACTATGATTCACCTAAGAAACAGTGCAAAATAGAATCAGATTAACATAATTTTGTTGATTTCTTTAATCATTCGTGGGGCAATTGATCTAATCAATTGTTTGCTTAACAAATTCTTTAAATTTTAACATATTTATCACCCTAGAATCCAGCAAGTTCTCTCTCTCTCTAGAATTCTTATGGTGTTTGCGTTTAAGTTTAACTTTTCCTAAATTTTCTTTATAGTATTAACTACTCCAAATAATTGCGATAACTTGTTCTGACCATCTTCTTTTGGTCCAAACATCGTAAACATCTTAAAGGGTTTCCCTGTCTAGTAAACTTTTGATAACTCATTCGTGTAATTGACCCTTGAGTTATCTATTATTCACGTTTGTGTGTATTTAGTTTCAGTTTGTGGCCCTTTTTTTCCTTTTCCTCTTTGATTGTTTTGTATTCTTGCCCTTCTTTAATTGATTAATTGAGTTAAACTAGTTTCTATTCGTAAATTTGGGTGGGGGCTCACTTTTTGGCCTTGAGCATGATTACACATTTGATCTCTTTGTTTTAGCCACTCACTTTAGTCCTCTCTCTATATAAACACACACACACACACTCAACTATATATATCGCATCTATATATATACTATAATTCACGCATACGCAGCAGCCAGAAAGTACAAGGAAGTTGGCACAAAAAGCCATTTTCATTGATTTTTCACAGCAGATTGAAGCTAAAGCTAAAGTTATTGGCTTTTCGCTCAATGATGATGTCCTTGAATGTGTTTATTTTCACAGACTACACACAGAACCCATCCCCCATCCCCCTCCATCACAAAGTCTCCCCAATTTGCCACCTCCCATCCCTTGTGTTTATTAAATGTTATCTCAAGTCTCGTCAGATTGGCGCCAAAAACAGAGAGTCCAACCCCAGAAGACGACAGGACGACGACGATTAAAATCAAGTTTATCAGTGCAATTTGAATACCCTGTATAGGGTATAAGAATGAACTTGATGGGGAAATTTAAATTGGTTGTCGTTAAGTCTGATTTTTGCCAAACCACGATGACTTGGAGCCACCCCCAAAAAGTCAGAAGCAAACTACTTACTTCCGGTTGTGCATCCCCTTCCCAGCGTCTAACCTTTGTATGATTCATGCGTATCAATCAAACTTGAGGCAATATATATATATATATATATATGTATATGTATTGTGTGTAGTATATAAGTACACACATTATTGCTGACAAAGTCGTTTTGTGGCGTTTTGTCATTTGTTCGGCTTCGTTTTCGGCTTTTAGGTGGGTGGTTGTTGCTACTTACATATATATATATCTAAATCTATATAGTATACGACATATATGGGGTGGGTGGGGTGTATGTATATCTCTTGCGATTTGGCATATTTAATGCAACGAAATTAAAGAGGAAAATCGATGAACTGCGAAGTTGGAAAAAAAGAAAGAGGTAATAAAATTATAATATGGCTTCATTTGCTTCAAACAGGAAATTACAAATTGAAGAAAAATGAGAGATAAATATAATTTATCCATTATACATACATACATAACCAACTGTTACCAATAAATCGATTATTTAAATGGTTAACAATTAGTCTTTCCATACTACTTTCTAAGACGTCGTAACGTTTCAAAGGTTTATAAAACTATTCAAGACTTGGATAATTTAATGCATTTCGATATTATTTGGTTTTAAATGTAACGAATTGAAATCAATCCAAATCGATTTACAAGTGAATTGATTGATATGGCTATAAAGTAATTTCCAGGCTTTAAATTTCGAATAAATAAAATGTTGTTTAAGTTGATTCCACATTTGGAACTGATTTTTTAAGCCATTTCCATTAACAAATGATGATTAATTTAAATCCAAATCGATTGATATTAGAAATTATTCTTTTCAACTTGGTTTAAAGCAAATGTTGAAATGTCATGGTTCCATTTTTAACTAAAAAAAAAGAGAAAAAAGGAAAATAATTAGTTAAACTCACTCGAAATTTTCCCACATTTTGTGCATTGCATTTTGAGTAGTTCTTCTTATTGTTAGTCTGTTGTTTGTTCTGTCTTCCCCCCACCCCCCCTGCCCCCCTCCTGTCGTCGTTCACTATTTCTTTGTGCGTTCCGTTTGCCGCCGTCTAAGTAACGGTTTTCCCTTAACCCTTCCATTTTCCCCCACTTCTCCATTGTGACCTGTTTAAAAAAACATTATGCATGGTAAAAGAGAGAGAGAGAAGTAGAAGGGGGCGGGGCAGATAGACATTACAACAATTACATGTATGTAATCTTTTTAATTTTCCCTTTTTTTATTTTGTGGGTTTCTTTTTTGTTTTTTACGAGACATTTTAATGACGTTTTCTTTTCTACTCTCTACTTGTATTTTTTTTCGGCATTGTGAGAATTCTAATATGTGTGAATTTGTATGTATGTGTGTGTGTGTATCCAAGTGTCGTGTCTTACCTCAACCATAAAAAATGGAAGCTAGAGACGTTTTTTGTGTCTACCTCCTCCTGCCCCTTTCCCATTCCAACCTGAATTCTGCTTACAATTTCCGCCCTGTGGGTGTGTGTGTGTGTGTGTGCATTTTGCCTACAGGTGTCTGGGCCAACAAATTTGTGTGTGTGTTTTTTGGCAACAAAAATTTGTCATCGATTTATGTATGTGGAAAAGGGAGGAAAGGAAAGAGCGACAATTGATGATGATGCCAATTTATGAGTATGATTTATGCGATGAGTCAAGACATTTTTCTATTTGGTATTTGGCTAATATAAAGAAGAAAATTGGCAATTTCAGCAATGTGGAAACTAATATCTCGTTTTAAAAGATTTAGAGCTTGGCAGAGATATGATGCACTTTGACCAAAAATTAGAACCAATTGATGTAGATTTCGAAATAAACTTCTCTTCTCTACACTTTGTTCTTTCTGTGGCTTTATTCCCTACATAGATTTAATTTGATTTACTAGAGAGGCTCAAAAACTAGAGTATATTTACCATAGTTTCTCAGCTCAGCAATCGTAGAAATGTTATATGATAATCGAATTTGAAATATCTGAATGTTTGTCAGACTCTCAACTGAGCTAACTCCATACATAGATGCATACATAAGCTCTAAGTACATATGCCTTATAAAACCCAAAAGACAAAGAATAGGAAGAGAATGTAAGACCAGAATGTTTTTAAATATGCGCAAACATAGCATACACAGAAGACGACAATATTTGCATGTCGTTAGACCAGACATACACCCTCATCTGATGCACTCCATCTCTGTGGGTGCTGCACCGACAACATTTCTACGAATCCTGTTGCAGCATAAAAAAAAAAAAACCTCTCCCACAGCAGCAACAGCAGCGGAGGCTCCTCACATTCAATGGAATTCAGAGCAACTCAGCTCAGCTCAACTCGGCTCAACCACGGAGCTATTCATTCGATTCATTCATTCATGTTCATTCACGTTGTGTGTGTGTGTGTGTGTGTGCATTGGAATGCCAACAGAGGAGTAGCAACCCTTTTAAACACAGGACTCTTCTCTAGTGCAATCATCTCAGCATCTACACAGTGGGCCACAAACTGCTTTCTATGTACATTAAGTAATTTATAAACAACAGATTAAAGGACTAGCAGGACTTTATTATCCTAATATTTTCTTGTAGATCAAAAGAAACTTACGATCTTTTAAAAGAATGTTGTAGGAAGAACTTTCCAACACTACACAAATACATGGAAAAAAACCATAGCATACAAATAGGGAGTTGTAATTTAGTTTATCCCACTGTGTGTGTGTGTGTGTTTGTGTGTACGTTTGTGGGGTCTGATGGGTTGACTGCTCTGTTGAGATGGGGTTGGGCTAGGATGGATAAGTGGGTGGGTGGTCTGCCGTCTGATGTCAGATGTTAAGTACAACTTTATACTCGACGGCTCGCCATTCAATTCGAGTTGGATTTTTGCCTCCTTTTTGGCGTTTGGATGAGTCATCGTACCGGATCTCCATCCATGCTCTGGCACGTGGCGGCCATTGTGGGCTTCTTTGCAAAACGCATGCCGCCTAATCCTTGCCTATCCCCTGTCTCCATCACTCTCTCTCGCTCCCTCTCGCTCTCTCTCTCTCTTTCTGTCTCTGTTTTTGTGTGTAAATCGATAGCTACAATATGTGTATGTATGTACATACATATATATCTTTATAGTGTGTTTAATGAATTGAATTTTCTATGGAAATGAAAACTCTACTTTTAATGATGCATAATTGTAATTAAAATCATGTTAACATAGAAATGACATTTAACATCGGGGAAATAATGTGAATCACATTACCCCACAACCAACACCCTCCCCCCCTCCGACCTACACCCACTCTAACTTATTATTGTTCCCACTTGAACCTGAGCAACCCGCATTTACAATTGCAATCTGGCATATGAATATACATAGATATGTCTACATATATATACATATGTCCATATATAGTAGATTTAAGTGTACAGAACACAAGAATTTGTTACAACTCAATTAACCATCTATGTATGTATGTATGTAGATACACATACATATACGAGATGATTGTTCCGATGTGCGTGTCTGTAATTTGTATGCTTTTCTTTTGCTCTTTTTTTTTTGGCAGTCGATTTATAATGTAGTGCCCCTGGAAGGGAGGGGGTTGGGGGCTGGTGAATCGAGGGCAAAGCAAAGTCAAGTGTTTGTTTAACTGTTACGTCATAAAATAAATATGGACCGACATGGTTAACGGTTAACTATGAACTCCTCCATCACCCCCTCTTCCTTCACACCCCAGCAGCAATCTTTAATCTAGCTAATTGATCGGAATTGTTATCGGAAATAGAAATATTTCTCTATATAGAGACCGTAATATTACAGCAATCGATGCAAAATAAATTTGCAATCATTTTTATTAATTTTTTTGTTACTTTAATAAAGTATAAGTCCAATTGGTTAAGGATTTTTGATTTGTCAAAATATCGATTTCGATTATTTCGTATACTCGATTCTCGACATCATTTGAGTGGGTAATCCTGAGCTAATGTTCTATATAGAACTCAATATCTGTATCACATGTATATTCTAGCCGAGATATTTGACTGTGATTTGCTGATGTTTACCTTAGTTTTCCTTCGGACTAAGCTCAATTAATTCCATCAACTGTTGCCAGGAGGCACCTCTCTATCTCGCTCTCTCCCTCTGTGTCCTCTCTGAACTGGCTGCGTGTTAGAGCTCGAGTAGTAACTGGGAAAAGCCGTCTCGATTGCATGTTTGCCGGCCATTAATGAATGTTGTCCTATTTTTATGCCTTTGTTTGTTGTTATGTATACAACAGTATGTTGGATACCTTGGAGACGCTTCCGCCATGGCACTCAGTTACTTGTCGCCAATCCTGGGTTGGTTTTGGGATTGGGATTGGGTTTCGTTTTCGGTGTCATTGCACGCATTTGACATGAACAAAATGTCAACCGGATGGGGCCAAATGCGCGCGCACAGTGGGTCACAAACAAAATGCCAAAACATAATTCGTGTTTTCCTTCTAGACATTTTTTTTCTCAATGTCCTGGACAAAATGTATGATTTTCTCTCCTGTGGGGAGGCGCACTGTGGCTCTATTCACCCACTTTGAGGCATCAATTTGTCATTTAGCGTCCATTCCATTTGTGTGCTCTAGTTGTAGAAGTATTTGAAAGCCTTTTGCTGTTGTATGCCATGCAAATCGACGCTTCGGCCTTAGCAACCCTTGGGCCACTTGCCATATGGCTAAGAGCAGCGCCAACTGACGTTATCCTTCTGAAAGTAAATCGCAGAAACGGAGAGACGGCGAGAAGAAGAAGAGGGCCCATTTAAAGTTTTTGCGTCATTCACAACTGAAATTAGTTGTAATTTTGCTCTCTTTCGCTCCCCACTAGAGAAAGCGAGAAAGAAATTCAGTTTTACATTGATATAATCGCGAGGAACTCGCATTAAGCATTTCACGAAAAAAAACCAAGAGCATGACCTGAAGTAAGAGAGGGTACATTAACTATGACCCAAAACGTGGACTAACTAGCAAAATATTATATTATCTCATCTAATTCTGTTATTTTTATATTTTTTAAAAGGAAACAACATTTTATAATAAGTATTGCGAACTTAAGAATCAAAAAATAAAGATTTCGATCCATAAAAATTAACTAATTTGGATCTGATGAATCGTTCTGATCGTTTCTGTAGAAGCTATATAGCTATAGATGTCTGATCTCGATTAAATTAGTTTCTTTCACCAAAGTATTCGTACAATATTTTTGATATTCTTATCGATTTTCTTCAGAGACTGACTGAAAACATATTGTAGTGTATAGACAAGTCGTTGCAGCTGAAGATAGTGGATGTCATCAGCCCCAAGTTTTTGTTTCCTACTTACTTACTTCTAACAATTTTTGCCTTTTGGCTAAACGCGACAGCCACTGCACACAAAGCAGGGTGTGTGTGTGTGAGTGAGTGTGTTTGTGTGTACATATATAAACTGGGTTAGGGCAGACGGGAGCAAATAGGCGTGGTCGCCTGCCCATAAAAGGCGCGCAAAAAAGTATGCTATGGCATTTTGTATTTGGATTTTGCAACCAACCCCAAAAAAAAAACACACACACACAACTGAGACGAGGACGAACGACGATGGGGAGGAGGAGGAGGAGGGGGGGTGGACAAGGAAAAACATCGTCAGCCTTTATACTATATAAATGTGTGTATATGCAAAGTATATGTACATGAGTCCTTGTTGAAAATCCCCCTTGGCCCTGCCCTCTCTCTCTCTGCCTCTCCCTCTCTTACTATCATGGCAGCCATGAGTCATCCATCCATCCACTGGCTAACACTTCCTTTACGTCTCTTCGACTTGCATTTTTCTATAGAGATTTCTATCGGCATAAGAACCAACAGCAAAAAAACAAAAAGGAACTCAACTATCAGCGATGGGGTTAAGTGGCAAAAACAAAACAAATTGCCCGTACATTAAGGCGGAGTTGAAACTTTGTAATACCCTTTTTCTTTAGGGCATGCGGAAATAGTTAAGGATAAGAAGGGGGGGGTGGCAGTAGCAGCAGCTGCATATTGTCTACTGTCTGACTAAGTTGTTTTTTTTTTTTTGGCAAAATCACCTGACCGCTTGGCTGCCTGCGATGGTGTTGCCTGATGATGATAATGATGATAGCCGCACAAAACGCCGATTTGCTTGACTGCACCTCGCTCCACCCTTCCAAACAGGGTTAAACAGGGTAGTGGGGGGGGGGACTGACTCGGGAGGTGGACTTTAAAATGATTACCCGATATACATAGTATTTAGTGTGATAAGCAATTGCTATTTGCATTTCATTATGAGTTCAACAAACTCGTCCTCTGGCCTTCCCATTACTACTTTGCCACTGCCACTCCCATTTCCATTTCCATTCCCTGTCGCTTGCTCGGTCTTGCTCTCAACTTACAACACTTAAAAACAATTCAAATGATTGACCTATTGCATGACCTGTAGTCGAAAGTCCGAGACCCCAAGCGGTGGGCCGGGAGGTTGCGCGGGGGGCAGTAGGGAAATACTACTCAAGTCTCACAAAAAAAAAAAGAAAAAAAACCAAGAAGAATTCAACGCTTAACAAGCTCAAGCAGCAGCGGGTTGTGGCTGTGTCCACATAATTGACTTGGGCTTTTGAGTGTTATATATATCTTTATATATACAATATATGTATATACACAATGTGCATAGTTCCCGTTACACACACACACACACACAGACAGCAAATCATTTTGAGAAATTGACAAAAAAAAAAAGTGACTGAGCGTCTCAGTTTTTTCTTTTTTTACTTCCTTTCGGGTCTTAATTGCAATTACTTAAGACTTGAAACAAATAATGTAGTTTGTAAGTCGCAAGACTTGCTTCCTCCTTTTCCTCTTTCGTCCCCCTTCTCTTGGTGCTTTTTTTTTGCAATTGAAAATGAAGCAAGTTGTCATAATTTGTGCATAAAAAAAAACAACAACAAAAAAAAAGTTCCGCCTAAGAAATTGTTGATTAGTCGAAATTAAATGTATTTGCAAATTAAGTAATTAGAGAATGCCGACTTATGAGACCTAATTAATATGATGAGGGGGGTGAGTGGGGGCGGTATGTTAAGAGGTGTGGCTATTAAATAATAATAGTACTAGCCTTCTCTTTGGCATTTAAATGTTATGTAGCCTAACTTTGGGGGCAAAACTAAATGAATAAACGATTTTCTTTAGGCTCTATTTTTGACAATTTTCATGCGATTTCAAAAACTTTTATCCAGCTATTATCACATTTTTACATACTTTTAAACGCTATCAAAAGCGTGCAAATTTGGCAAAAAATTTTCGACTCGATTTTTGAAAATTTTTACAGTGACTGCAATTTTTTCGAAAACCGGGCCGAAAATTAGTTTTCCAAATTTGAATGCCAATTTATGATTCATATTCAGAGCAGCAAAAAAATACATGACTTTTTGAAATCCGACGAAAATTGTCAAAGTTAGAGATTCCCAAAGCTTAGGTTTTTAAAAGAATTTTGAAACAAATATTGAACATTTGTTTTTATCAAACTTGTAATTTTTGCAAGGCTGTATTTCGAACAATTTTCAACCAATTTTTAAAGTTTTGATGCAGTTTTTATCGAATTTGTATCTTCTTTTAAATGCTATCAAAACTTTAAAAGATTGCAAAGCTGGAGATTTTTTAAAATTTTTTGAAAAAGTGTGTAATTGCGATTTTCCTCAGGCTATATTTTAGACAATTTTCAACCGATTTCAAAATTTTGTATCTAATTCTTATTATATTTTTACATACGTTAATATGCTATCAAAAGCTTGGAATTTTGGCAAAAAAAATTTCGACCCGATTTTTGAAAATTTTTACAGTGTATACACTGTAATTTTTTTCAAAAATCGAGTCAAAATTAGTTTTTGAGATTTGAATGCCATTTTATAAATCGCATTCAGAGCAGCAAAAAAAGACATGACTTTTTGAAATCGGCCAAAAAATGGCATAGTTAGAGGATGGCAAAGTTAAGGATTTTGCATAAATTTTGGAACCGTTATTGAAAAATGTTTGGTCAAAATTTAAATTTTCCGGACGCTGTATTTAGGATAATTTTCTACCGATTTTCGAAGTTTTTGTGTAGTTTTCTATAGCCTAACTTTGGGGCACAACTCAATGAATAAACGAACTATCTTATTGATGTGGAATCTTTTTCTTTCGCTTCCTTTCATTACAGATATCGGTGGATAAAGAACGGCAAAAAATTCGATTGGCAGGCATACGATAATCGTATGTTACGTCAACCTGGACGCGGTACCCTGGTCATTACCTCACCCAAAGACGAGGATTTGGGTCAATATCAGTGTTTTGCATACAACATATTTGGCACTGCCACCTCGAACTCCGTTTTCGTGCGCAAAGCCGAGCTGAATGCCTTCAAGGACGAGGCAGCCAAGACAGTGGAAGCCGTTGAGGGTGAACCCTTCTCATTGCAATGTGAAGCGCCCGATGGCTGGCCCAAGCCGACAGTCAATTGGCTTATCCAACAGTCCGTCGATGGTGGCATCAAATCGATAAACAACTCCCGCATGACCCTTGATCCCGAGGGAACACTGTGGTTCTCGAATCTGACACGTGATGATGCTAGCGATGATTTCTATTACGCCTGTTCGGCCACATCGGTCTTTCGTAACGAGTACAAAATTGGCAACAAAGTCCTCCTGGATGTCAAACAGATGGGTGTTAGTGCATCACAGAACAAGCATCCGCCCAAGCGTCAATATGTGACCCGTAAGAATGAGGTGGCACTGCGGGGCAAACGTGTGGAATTGTATTGCATCTTTGGGGGGACACCGCTGCCGCAGACTGTGTGGAGCAAGGATGGCCAACGGATACAATGGAGCGATCGCATAACACAAGGTCATTATGGCAAATCGCTGGTCATACGTCAGGCCAATCGAGACGATGAAGGCTCCTACACGTGCGACGTATCGAACGGTGTGGGCAATGCCCAATCCTATTCGATCAATCTGAAAATCAATGCCATTCCCTACTTCACCGAGGAGCCCGATTTCCAGAATGCAGCCGAAGACGAGGAGGTTGTGTTCAATTGCCGGGCAGCTGGTTATCCGGAGCCCACCATACAATGGATACACAATGGCAAACCCATTGCCCAGAGTACACCCAATTCGCGACGCACTGTGACCAACAACTTCATTAAGATCACCCAACTGACCAAGAGCGATACGGGTAATTATGGTTGCAATGCCACCAATTCGCTGGGCTATGTCTACAAGGATGTGTACTTGAATGTGTTGGCTCTGGAGCCAGAGATCCAGGAGCCACCACGCGATGAGTCCACAGTCGATGGTCGCAACATTACGATGCGTTGTCGCGTCTTTGGGGCACCCAAGCCACAAGTGAAATGGTTGCATGGCTCCGGATGGTTGACCGGCGGACGTTACAATGTCCTCTCCAATGGCGATCTATCGATCGAGGGCGTGACCTTCCAGGATGAGGGCAATTACACGTGTTTTGCGATCAATAAGTTTGGCAACAAGACAGCCACCGGCTCGCTGGTGGTCAAGGAGCACACACGGATCACACAGGAGCCACAGAACTATGAAGTGGCTGCCGGACAATCGGCGACTTTCCGCTGCAACGAAGCCCACGACGATACCCTGGAGCTGGAGATCCAATGGTGGAAGGATGGTCAGGTAATTGATTTCGATGCCGAGGCACGATTCGTCAAGACCAACGACAACTCGCTGACCATTGCCAAGACAATGGAATTGGATTCGGGTGAATACACATGTGTGGCACGCACCAAACTGGATGAGGCCACAGCCAAGGCGAATTTGATTGTCCAGGATGTGCCGAATGCTCCCAAATTGACTGGAATCTCGTGTCAGGCCGATAAGGCGGAAATCCGATGGGAACCCCAGGGTGATAATCGTTCGCCCATTCTCCATTATACCATACAATTCAATACGAGCTTCACTCCCGCCTCCTGGGACACGGCTTATGAGAAGGTGCCCAGCACGGATTTCTCGTTCGTTGTCCAAATGTCACCATGGGCCAATTACACATTCCGTGTGATTGCATTCAACAAGATTGGACCGTCGCCGCCATCGGGGCACAGTGATTCGTGCACCACTCAGCCCAGTGTGCCCTTCAAGAATCCCGATAATGTCGTTGGCCAGGGCACTGAGCCCACCAATTTGGTCATCTCGTGGACACCGATGCCAGAGATTGAGCACAATGGACCGAAATTCCATTATCGTGTGTATTGGAAACGCGATATACCCGCCGCTCCCTGGCAGACCAAGGAAATCGATGATTGGCATCAGAATAATATCGTGATCACCGATCAGCCGACATTTGTTAAATATCACATCAAGGTGGCGGCCATCAATGGCAATGGGGCATCGAATGTGTCACCCGAGGAGATTGTCGGCTATTCCGGTGAGGATCGTCCGCTCGAGGCGCCCACAAATTTCAGTATGCGACAAGTGACGACAGCGACCACTGCGTATATGCGTTGGAATCCAGTTAGTGCCGAATCGGTGCGTGGCCATTTCAAGGGCTACAAGATCCAGACCTGGACCGAGAAGGAGGGCGAGGAGGGACTGCGCGAAATTCATGTCAAGGGCGATTCGAATGAGGCTCTTGTCACACAATTCAAAGCGGACTCGAAGAATTTCGCTCGTGTCCTGGCCTATAATGGGCGCTTCAATGGACCGGCTAGTGCAGTCATTGATTTCGATACGCCCGAGGGTGTGCCATCGCCGGTGCAATCTCTGGATGCCTATCCATTGGGATCGTCAGCCTTTTGGCTAACCTGGAAGAAACCCCTTTCGCCCAATGGCAAGCTGACCGGCTATAAAATCTATCATGAGGAGGTCAAGGGCAGCTATGTGAGCGAACGTCAGGAGTATCGCAAGGTGATCGACGATCCGCGTACCACACGAACCAAAATCGTTGGCTTCAAACCGAACACCAAATATCGCATCACCATTGTGGCCACCACAAAAATGGGCGAAGGTGCTATGTAAGTGCCACACAATGATAAACAGACGAAGATGAATATTAAATGAGATTCCTCTCTCTCTCTCTCTGCAATTTTCAGAAACTACATTGAGAAGCGAACACTGAGCGATGCCAATTTACTGCCTGCTCCGCCCACATTTACTTGGGAGCAATTGCCATCGGATAATGGTTTGGCCAAATATCGCATTAACTGGCAACCCAGTACAGAGGGTCATCCGGGCACGCATTTCTTCACCAAGTACAGGTATGTACCCAACAACAAATCATACATACTACGAATCGAACACTAATCTTATGATAATTATCTCAACAGAGTCAAGGGTGAATCCCAATGGAGGCGAATGAATGATGAAATCGGTGAGGACTTTCAAATAATCGAAGGTCTCAGTCCCGATACGGTCTATGAAATTCTTGCCGTATCCGTTGATGGCAAACAGGAGATGGCCAGTGCTGCCCAAGAGATCGATACGAATAGTGTGGAGGGACCCATTATGGTGCCCAATGAAAATCTAGCTAATGCCGGATGGTTCATTGGCATGATGTTGGCCTTGGCCTTCATCATCATTCTGTTTATCATCATTTGCATTGTGCGGCGCAATCGCGGTGGCAAATACGATGTACACGATCGTGAGCTGGCCAATGGCAGACGCGATTATCCCGATGAGGGTGGTTTCCATGAGTACTCGCAACCGTAAGATCTACATAAGCGCATACACATACATTCATTCTAATCCTTATCATATTTGCAGTTTGGATAACAAGAGCGCTGGTCGCCAATCCGTGAGTTCAGCGAATAAACCTGGCGGCGGCGGTGTGGAAAGCGACACCGATTCAATGGCCGAATATGGTGATGGCGATACAGGTAAGAAGATCTTTGCATATTAAGCTCTAAATTTAGTCTACACGTATAGAGTCCTCCCTTTTATGTCTCCACCCTTCGTCCTGTTGTGTCCGAATTTCGTCACTCAGTCTAACTGAAGTTCTGTCTCATACTGATTATATATAAGAGTATAAATATGGATAGGATAGTATTTTTCAATGTAATTTTTATTGTGTACCATTTTTTGATCATGATGATGTTGCAGCTGTGGCCACCGCTGCCGCCCATGCCGCTACCGCTGCACGCAAAGTGGGCATTAAGGGGCATCAGCATCAGTCCTCCTCCCCATCAGCATCGCCGCCGCCCTACGATCCCATCTCCATGGCAGACGCTAGCAGTAGCAGCCATCAAGCCTAGATCCTTCTGATCTGATTTGAAAGTTTTTGTGTTTTTATTTTTGTTATTGGGGCGGACGGGCGGCCTTCTTCTTCGGCCAGGTATAACCTTGGCTTTTACGTACATATTTAAATTTTAGTTCTTGTTTTATTTCGTTGCGTGGCTGATTTTATGCTGGCTTTCTTCCTTTGTTTTTTTTTTTATTTGCACGTTTCTTTTTACCTGAACTTTCAATTTGAAGACTAACTTTAGTGCCTTAGTAAAATACAAATACAAAAAAAAGGTGTCAAAGACGCACCTGACCTAAGCAAATCTCAAAAACCATACTAAATGTGGTGAGAATATTGATCTTTTTTCATAAATACAATGTATAGTTAAAATTTTGTTACTAAATTTCGTATTTCACTTCGAGAAATGGAAGATTTTAGGAATTAGTTCCACTAAAGCCGATATTTGCTCCTGATATCGGTCAATTATAATAAAAATCGATAAACGCTAGGTGAAATTTCGATTGAACTTTTTAAAATTCTTTTAACAATTTACATATTTTCTGCATGAGCTTATATACATATATACTAGATGTTTAGTTTTGAAACCGATTCAATTACGAATTACGTTATCCTGTTGATGAAATAGCTTCAAACTGTTACATATGCTTATTTGGGGCGGGGCTGAGCTGCTGAACCGCCTTAATTATATTATCAATCAACTAGATCGATCATCAGTAAAAGAAAGAACATACATACTATATACATACATACCATATACATACTTATACATACAGGGTGACCCATCTCAATGTATTATCCATTTGTTTGTTGATGATTTCTATGTATCATTTTGTGTTTTGAATGTTTTTGAATTCTATTAATTGCACTTTATCTTTATTTATTATACATATTATCAACATTTAATTGATTTATATTTTGTATGATTTTTTTCTTTTATTTTCTACACACCCTTTGATATCCACCCACAAAACACATAAACTCTCGCGCGAAAAAATATAACACGTTAAACCGATAAATCAAATGATAATGTGGCCAGGCATGAACGAAGATGGATCCTTTATTGGTCAATATGGACGCAAAGGACTTTGATTTTTTTTTTTTGCCTAACTTGTAAGCAGCGATAAACCGAACCGAGCCCACACACACATACACAACCATACAAAAACACACCCACCTACCCACACAAATACACACACACACACACAGCGCCCAAAATTCTAAATATATATGTATATACATATATATATATATATGCATATATACCTACTATATATGAAAGAAATCAAAGTTTTATCAACTAATTGCTTAGTGCTTAAAACGACGATAAGGATTTTAATAATGATGATTATGATAATAATAATACAGCAATAAAAAAATTGATTATAACATAAACTGCCAAACAAACAACAACTACTACAACAACAACATCAGCAAAACAGCAACAATATGGCAACGAAGCAGCAAAAAGGCTATATAAAGAGACGATCTGAAAAACGCAGAAGAATACGAAGAAATCAAGAAATCAATTTCAATCGAATAATAAAAAAAAAAAACAAATTTAAAACAAGAAAAGAACGAAGAAAATGTAAAAACTAGCAAAGCGGCTGTTGACATATGTATAACAGGATCTTCCAAATTCACAAGTTTTCGATAACTTGACGAAAGTATTGCCTATCGATGTGCGATCCAATAATGTGCAGCTACTGTATGCTTAATTTTTTGTTTTAATTTATGCTCTCTATATATCCTTCCCATTCGAATCACCAAACTCCAATTGTAATCTCTTATACTTATTATCTATCGCTATCTCACTCTCTACCGTGCTGACCCACCCTCAGTTTTCTACCTACCCCTTACCAAACCGCCGTTCCCTGTTTCATCTATATAAGTTATAAGATAATTTTTTTATTGTATTACCAAGTAAATGTAAAATCTTTGAAACAAATTTCTTGTATACCTTGTATATGTATATTTTCTTTCCTGACCTTTTTTTAGTTTTTTGTTTCTTAATTTTAAAATTTTTGTATTCCATTTTGTTTATTTTAATTTTTACTTTTTTTTTATCTCGGATTAGTTTTCTCTTGTGTATAATTGTGACAAGCAATTCATATATATAAATATATATATACGTTTATAAATGAAATGTGAACGTAAATACAGAATTTGGAATTCAAATTATGATGGTAAACTCTCTGGAATCATGTTTTTCTCGTATAGTAGAGCTATTTAATTTTAAAATGAAAACTGAAAATAAACTAAATACGACAAAATAAAACTATTTTTCTATCATAGTAGAAGCATGTTAAATAAATATGAATTGTTTAAGTGAATAAATCGGATCAATTATGAAAGTATTTTGGGAAACAATGCAAAATCTTGATTTGAGCTATTTAAGAATGGTAGCTTGTAAACCGTTTTAGCTCAGACATATTGTACATATCTGTCTTTTAGGTCTATCCAGAATGTTTAGAACTTCTTTAATAGCAGGAACCTAAAAGCAGTTGTTCATATCACAAGATTAAAAAGATTTATTGTCGATTTCAGGGATTCATATTTAAAGTAGCAAGTATTATCTAGATTTAGCCCATCGAGAATAGTTCCTAATATATATTATTTGCATTTGTGTTCGATTTTTGTTTTCTTAACTCATAATTTTGGTAAGTCAAAATGTAAGCTGTACTTAAATGAATTATAATTTTATTGTTTTAGAACTAAAATCGATCAAAGGTAAAGTTTTGCATACTTTTATCATTTTGTTTACCCAACTATTTTGTAGAATTTGCTTACCCTATCCAATGTAGTTAGTATAACTTAAAACCTCTAAACCAACCCATCTACATGCAACTCCAAAAAATCTAACCAAAACTAATCAAAGAATTAAAACAATAACAATAACCAAAATACCAAAACGAATAAAAACGCGTCTAACCGAATCTCTCGCACTCTCTGGCAATGGTTTATAATTCTCATACCTACATATATGTATATCATAGCTATAAGAACTATGATCTCTATAAAAGATTAATGACCTTCTGATTTTCTTTATTCTCCTCACACAGGCCAATTTACTGAAGATGGTTCGTTTATAGGGCAGTATGTACCGGGAAAGCTACAACCTCCAGTTAGTCCACAACCACTGAACAATTCAGCATCGGCGCATCATCCGGGGGCAACGGCGGCGGCGCCACAGGCGAGTGGTGCTGCAACATCAGCGGCTAACACTGGAGCTGCTGCATCATCTGGCTCATCTCCCGGAGCTGCTGCTGCCGGCGGCACAGGCAATGGTTCCAATAATACAGCTGCTGTAGCCACTTATGTCTAAATTATTTACCCAATATTTACTCCCAGCCCCCTTTCGGTTTTTTTTTTTTTGTATTTTGTTTTTTTTTGCCTATAACTGTGTGTGTGTTAGGGGAAATTACTGCTTTATATGTATGTCGGAACAAAAGGATAAAAAGAAAAAAACCCAAAAAACCCAAAAAAAAAAAATAAATGTAATGTGTAAAACGATAACTCGCATGAATTTAAAGCATTTGATTTTGCTTCTTCTTGCTTATATAGATTTTTAGTAAAAAGCAGCCTTTTTCTCGATGTAACGAAAGAAGAAAAACAAAAAGAAAACCAAAAATGTTGCAAGTTTTTTCAAATTACACAGGCAACACGATAAGATAGAAACCATAAATACCAATCGCTTTTGTGTATAGTAAAGAGATGGCCAAGTATTCCTGAAGCTAATTTACGCCTTGTCTCCATTTTCTCAGATCTAACAATTAAATTACATATTAAAGATCCGAATATATATACGCAACCTGATTTTGTGCATCAGTCTTAGCTTTAACTTAATTTAACTATATAAGTCTTCTTATTATTCATGTCAGGGCCCATTCTTTAATGCTCTTATCTTCTGTTCAGTGAAAACTTCTAGAAACGATAGATAATGGCGAAAAACGTACATTAAATTCTGAATAATTGGCAGCTCTATGACTATACCATGGAGATTGATATTAATGGTTTAAAATAAAAAGCGAAATATTGTGCAAAAGCGTAACTAATTTATAACGAACGAATGCCTCTTCTTTTTTTTTCATTAATGTTTATGGATATTGACTAATGAATTGTAACTACTTTAATACAATAACTATAACAAAAGACAAGCTACAACTATAGCAGTGAAAACAATACTTTTTGACTGAACATTTAAGATATGATCCATCGCAAATCGATATTTGTCAGGCCAGCCACAACAAATGTAAAATGAAAAATGTGTTCAATTTTCAATGTTCATACTATTTAATATATTGTTTTTCAAATGACTAAACCAAATTGGATTCGTACATACTTTCCACAGCGGCAATCTAATAGGTATATATAATAAATATGTATATTTATTTATTACTCTAAGTTCTTTTCGTCCATAGCATAATTAAACTTAACCCAAAAATATATACATGTATAAATATATTATTTTTCGATTTAATTTATATTCATGTCCATTAAGTTATAAGTAAAACAATTAGTTAATTCAAATAGAGCAGCAACAATTTTATAACAACAGTCATATTTATGATAAAAGAGAATCTCGAAATATTTTGATTGCTCATATATTGTTATAGCGAGCGATCGTAAAAGATCCTTCTTATGTCTGATCAACACTCACAAACATTGAATTAGGGAACGATCCTTGAATTTGGTTCTTTTCAAACGATTTTAGTTTTGTTACATTTGATATATGTATGTCGCTATAACCATATATGAATAATCCTACTTGCTGACTGCCATTTGATTCAGAAACACAGAAACACTGAATTCCACATGCTCGAGAACTTATGATTAATAAAAGATATTGAACTCTCTAATACATTTAAACAATGATTAACGCCCAACACTAAATTCGTTTATTAATTTTCATGTTTTTGAGTTCATCATTTAGCAGATGACACTTTTTTTGCCCAAAGCTTCTAATTAAACATATATGTTCTATGGTTTTCAATGTATTATTAAAAAAAAACAAAAATTACACACAAAGTGGCATTAGACTATACAAAAACACAATTACATGTATATTTGAATAAATAAATATTGAAAAAAAAAACACAAAACAAAAGAACTTACATAACATAAACCAACATATTTTCAGTTATCAAGACAAAACTCAAAATGAACACAAAACAAGGAATAATTTCTAAAATATGTATGGAACACAAAAGTTTTTTTTCGAGAATTTTCAGTTTAGAAGAATGGACTTCGACAGTTTAATGATTTCCTACATTTTTTTGTTTTTCAAAAACATTTCATATAGCATTCTAGAATATAAAAAAAAAACAAATCAATATATTGTAATAATTCAGAAAACATTTTCGAAAATATTCCCTATTATTCGCATAGGCAGAAGATTAATTGGATTTTAGTTTGTTCGTTTAACTGAGTTGATTTTGGTTGGCAAATTACCAGATAATATGATCTAATGTCATTATCTATGCTTATATATAATATGTATAAGTAACTTGAGCCAAGGTTCGCTATGCTAAATATAATGATGATGATATATGTATGTAAACCAAATAAATACATATGTATGTACTTATAAATTATATTGGCTAAAAGCTTACAATTAATTTTTTCGATCTTTGAATAATAATCATACAGGGTTGCTTAGTAAAATTTTTGCAATTAGATTTAAAAACCAAAAACACGAAGTAAACAAAAAAAAAACTTAACAAGAGAAATCAATTTTTTGGTGCACGGCTTTTTGTTGTTGTTATTTCAATTTAGCTTATACACTATAAATGATTATAAACAATTTGAGCATTATAAATTTAGTAACCGTATCTAAACCTAGTCCCAGCTTGTGCAGTTTCTTATAAAATACATTTAAAAAAAATGAGAAGAGACCCAAAAGATATGTGAAACGAACAAAAAACAGACCAAGAAGAATGAAGAAAGCCCACATTAAAACCCACATCCACACTTGCACACGCATATCCCAACGATTGAATTTGGAATATGATATGATATCATTATCGTATCGTATCAGATCGATTCAAATTAAACCAGCTACGAATTCAGATCTGATTTGAGGTAGTAACACTAATATAAGTCTAAACTAATGCTAATGACAGATTTTAAGACCAGATCAGATCGGTTTAGTTGCCTGATTTGAAGGAATGAAAAGATATGAAAGTTGGCTCATAATGCAAATTACTTACATACAACCAAACAAAAAAAAAACAAAATGAAAAACACACAAACAACAAATATGCTATATATGGATATATATATTTACATGTATAGAGGACAACGATATATAGGTATATAGAGAGATGTATAAGATTTTTGCATAGATATTGTGATTTTCCCTAAACAAAACAAAAAAAAAACCCCAAATAGTCAATAAAAAACAAAAAGAAACAACAACAAAGACAAAGAAAACTGAAAATTATCAATGTATTCGAAAAATTTCCTCTACTTATTGTTTGTTTTTTGTTTTAAAAAACAACTACAACAACAACTGCACTGCCTGTCGGGTTCGCTATTTTACAAAAGATTTTTCTACAAGTTCAAGAGAAGAACAACAAAAAACCAAAAAAATTAATGCACAATACTGTGATTCCTAATAAATAAACAAGCAAAACAAAATTTTAAAAATGATAAAACATTAAAATGGGAAATGAAAATATTCGTATATACATATGTATGTAGATGTCTGGCCCGACAATTAATGTGTTTGTATATTTTTCTCCATGTATTGAAACGTTTACAATTTGTAATTATATAAAAAAAAAAAAACTAAAAAATCGAATGCATATAGCAAGAAATTAAAAAAAGAGGGTTATTTAACTTAAATGCCATCATTTGAATGTATACATACAAATGTACGTATGTATGTATGTATCAATCTATGTATTTGTGTATTTCCTCTATTCCATTTCAAAACAATATCCAACAAATTTACTTGAATATTAAATTATTATTAACCAATGGCCTATATATATGTATACAAATATATATATACTATATACATACATACATAAATAATTAACTATGCAAAAACAGAAAAATAAGGCAAATAAAAGCAAACCAAAAAACATACTTTTTTAACATGAGTTTTTAGCGAATCAAATATAAAGTTAAGATTAATAAATTCATATACAACAAAATGATAGAAATCGCAGCAGTAACAACAACAATTTCTGTTTGTGCTAATGGGGAAATGATCAAATCCAAAATTTAAGCTGTAAAACTATAAAGAAAATAAACTATAGAAAACTATATGAAAAATCCAGAGATGCAGTTCTCAAATTTAGCAGTTTCATTTATAAAACAGATTTAAAAAAAAGTATTGATTCTGCAAAATAAACACTAAAATTTCCCTCAGAAATAAATTAAATCCAAAATAAGGCTTCTATTGGTGGGTTGAAATTAAAATAAAACCAAGAATTTTAAATTCGACAGATGAAAATCTATCGGTTAAACAAGGTATCGATACTAAAGAATCATCGATACTCTTGCAACTTTAATATAAAGCAATTAGTTATTTTTTTGTTTTTAGTTTAAGTATTTAAAATAACAATAAGGAAAAATGCAATTGAGTGTGTTCATTTATCTAACTGCAGTATGTTTCGTAATTATACTGCCAGGCTTGCAGATTGAGGGTAAGATACAAGTCAAGTCTTAAGTTTGTTGCCTATAGAAGTCTTTTGTCTTGAGGTACCATACACCCATACCTTTCTCTTTACCTGTTGCTCATATTCGCTGTCTCTCTCTTTCCCTCTGTCTCTGTACCTCTCGGTGTCCCCGGGGTATTTTAGGACTGCTGCGTCGCTGCTATCAATGCAGATCGCGTGGCGAACTTGGCAGCTGCAAGGATCCATTCACCTACAATGCTACCGATGTGGATCATGAGCCTGGACTGGCAGCTATACCCTGTGCCAGCGGCTGGTGCGGCAAGGTCATTGAGGGCGGTGGCACTTATGCCATAGATGACTACGACTTGGCTATACAGCGGATGTGTGTGCAGCGGGGTCCGGATGACAATATGGATCGCTGTGCCGATACAGTATATAATTATAAAAAAGTCTACATGTGCTTTTGTCAGGGAGATTTGTGTAATGCGTCACCACCAGCTACTAAAACCAGTCAGGTGCTGCTTGTCCCAATCCCTATATTTCTATTCTTTGGATTTAAACATTGGATGTAAAGTATTTAATGTTTAGAAAATTAGTTCTTGTATATATCACATTACTCCTCCGCATAAGGAAACAATCTAAAACATAGAACTGCCTTAAAGCCGTGTGCAAATATCATTGTATTGAAATTTTACAATTTAGAATATAAACATACAAATAATAAATTCAATGTTTAGTTATTCACACACTTTTGCAGATTGAATGATTTAAATTTGAAAAAAACTAAGGACACCATGCAAAAGGAGGAAATAAAATTTGAAGTATACATATATAAGTTGAAAGGCTAACTTGGAATTAATGTTAAAAATGAAATTAAAAATTATATTGTCACTTCATGACTACTTTTGAATAGGCGCGTAACCAGCGCTACTACCTTTGCTCATAAACGCTAGAAATTTCTAGCACTCTAGCGGAAAAAACGTGGCGCAAATTATCTTTTACACTTTGGTCACACTTGCACAAATGCTAGGCGAATTTTAGGCGAATTCGCTGTAACCATTTTCCATTATTCTCCGATTTTCCAAGCAACAGGATGTTGTCTACTGCGGACGCGGCTCCATCTGGCACTGATTCTGCTCCAACTTCAACTGCAACGGAGCAGAAGCAGCCCATTTTCCAAGCGATCAATGCTGAACAAGGAGAAGAGGTTGTGGAGATCGAATCGGCATGCATGAGCTGCTTCGAGACGGGTATCACCCGGCTACTGCCCACCAAAATTCCGTTCTTTCGTGAGGTGGTGCTAATGTCGTTTAAATGTGAACACTGCGGCTATACGAATAATGAGATGCAATCCGCATCGGAAATACAAAAATCAGGCGTACGCATCGTGTTGGAGGTGAAGAATGAGGGTGATCTCAATCGTCGGGTAGTGCGCTCCGATAACTCCAGTATCACCATACCTGAAGTAGAACTGGAGATACCAGTGCAATCACAAAAAGGCGAAGTAACCACTGTTGAGGGCATCATTGAAAGAACTATAACAGGCCTATCGCAGGATCAGGAGAAACGACGCATTGATCATCCCACTGAGGCGGCATCAATTGATGCGTATATTGAACGTTTGCGTGAAGTGAAATTAGTAAAGACTCCGTTCCATCTCCATCTGGAGGACATATCGGGCAATAGTTTTATTGAGAATCCTCTGGCACCGGCCACAGATCCGCAGCTGAAAATCGTCCATTTCACTCGTTCCCAGCCGCAAAACGAAGATCTAGGTAAGCAAAATAATTTCATTACCGACAGTGAGCTTCTTTCATTGTCCTTCTTTTGATTCTAGGTCTCTATGCACAGAATCACGAGCATCCAGAAGCAGATGCCCATCTACTAAAGCCCATAGCCGAGGACGAGTGGCCCATAGAAAATCTCCATGGCGAAGTTTTGCAGTTTCCCACCAATTGTCCAAATTGTCAGGCCCCCTGTGAAACGAACATGAAGTTGACGAACATTCCACACTTCAAGGAGGTCGTCATCATGGCCACCGTATGCTCTCAATGCGGCCACAAGACTAACGAGGTTAAATCTGGAGGCGGTGTGGAGCCACAGGGTATACGCTTCAAAGTACGCATTGCCAAGAAAGAGGACTTAACGAGAGATGTTCTGAAATCGGAAACATGCAGCATGTCCATACCAGAATTGGATATGGATGTGGGGCCCAATGCCCTTTGTGGCCGTTTCACCACGGTGGAAGGCCTATTGGTGGCCATGCGCGACCAACTGGATGGCACTTTCTTTCACGACTCTGCGGATGATACGTCCAAGCAGCAAATGCAACGATTTCTAAATACATTTGATGATGTCATGAATTTGGAACGTATTATCACATTAATACTCGAGGATCCGGCTGGTAATACCTATGTACAATCGCTGAGCGATGACACTGACGATGATGGCATTGCCGTGGCCGATGATCAATTGGTTGTGGAACACTACGATCGATCCTACGAGGATAACGAAGACTTGGGTTTGAATGATATGAAAACAGAGAATTATGAAAAGGATGCGTGATAGGCACTTTTGGCACCAATCAATTTTCTGCATTTATTCAATAGAGCAAAATAAAATCATTCAAATCCATCATGGACAGGTTTATATGTAGGTATGTATGTATATAATGACAGCTACCATGTATGATAAACCCATGTATCACCTTTTAGTAAATTTGGCCATTTTTATTGGATTCAATGTAATATAAATATCAAATGTTATTTCCTACTTGAACAAATTTCGAGAATTATCCGATCAATACCACACGAAAAAGTGTATATCAGCTCATTGGAGCCAGACGGACAAGCAAAAATCTGTCATTTTGGTTAATCTAGTCAATTTATTCACATCCTATTTGATGCGTTTCAAACTATACTATATATGTATGTATGGGAACTGTAGAGTTCATGCACTTATTCTACTATAAATGTACATTATGTATGTATATGTATGTATGTACAATGGCATATATCACAAAATCGAATAGAGAGGATTTGTATTAAACATAAGGATTCCAATTGCTGCCATCTTCGGGCAATAAATTATTTGTGATTAATAGGATCACATCGATTATCCACCAGACACCCACGCCGCCCATTGTCAGCAGTTTGCCGACAGCGGTGCCCGTTTGACCCAAACAGAAGCGATCCATGCCAAGAAAACCGAGGAGCATGCTGTAGATAAGTGTTGTGACAAAATAATGATCCGTATACCGAACACAGGGTACACCATCACGATAGAAAGTACGTGGACCAAAGCAATCGATATCCGTGTACACAGTGCATTGTACTTTGGTGTGCTCAACATCTTCGTAGGTGGAACCACCGAATCGTAGGCAACCATAACCCTTTTCAGTTTTCGCCGTCAAATTGTAGCGATGATCGATGGGCTCCTTGCATTCTAGGAAATCGCGTGGCAGAAACGAGCACATCACATTCGGACCCAGCGGGTTGAAGGCCGAGTTCGCGTTCGCTGAGGATGATGACGATGCCAACACTGAGGAGGAACTGGATTGAACTGGCACCACTGACTGCACAGCCGTGCCAGAGACAACGGTCTGTGCTTGCTCCTTATCACTGCGCGCCTGTATGGCATCAGCGGCAGGATTTGTGATGACAAACGAAATGAATATGCCATATACGGCCAGTGGATGTCTCATTTTGTGTTATTTTGATTTCGGCAGGCGTGGGCGTACAGGTTCCCTTTTCACCTGTATGCGAACACTTTAAATTTCACTTGGCTTAAAAAGAAAAACAAATCTGAACAAAAACTGGCTGGACTAAATCAGCTGTTTGTATGCACATCAGTGTGACCAGTCTAGTTTCAAAGGACATCGGTGAAAATCCATATTTCTACTCACTGAAATATTTCGAAAAAGCTTTGATAGCATTTATTTCCAAACTTAGCACTTTCAGTGTGATGCTTTTATGATTGTTTAGATTTGATTTATTAGTTAATATATATTTATCATTATTGCATACATTCGATTTCGAAATACTTGTACTCGATGCTGTCCTTGGCAATTTACACTCATGCCACATTTGGTCACACTGCAGTTCAATTCGAAGTTTCGGAGCCCGAACGTGTTCGCGTGGCTGCGCGCAAGTGAAAAAAAAAGTAAAAGAAAAGAAAAGGAAAAAAGACAATTCTTCCACTTCACAAATATATATTACTTCGCCTTCTGCACTTACACTTCCCACCCCGCCGCCGCCCTCACCCCTCACCCAAGAGGCAACTTGTTCAAATTCTGTGTGTGTGTGTTGTGTGTGTTCAATATTTGGACTTGGACAAAAAAAAAGAATTCAAAAGAAAATTACACATATTTTTTTATTATTATAATATATTTCTCTGTGTGTGTGTGTGTGTGTGTGTGCTGGTTGTATTATCTGGCTGCTACTGCCGCCTGCAGTCGTGCGCAACGCATTTGACGAAAAGACGAACAAAAATCCAACAACAAAAATTATTATCTACCAGCCAGAGCCAGCAGCCAGTGTGTGTGAGTAAGAAGAGGATCTCTGCAACTGTGGTGAGAGGAAGGAGGTGGAAGGTAGTAAAAACGAGTAAAGTAGACACATAAAAAAGAAAGAAGAGCCAAAGCCCTGAGAGCCGCCCACAACACAACTGCCAAAAAGTAACATAAAAATTTGTTCAAAAATGAGTGGGGATGTGGCTGCTGAAAATGTAAGTACAAAAAATTGCAAGACCTAAACCAGAAGAGAGGAAATTAACAATTTCTTCTTTTTTATGTAATTTTGTTATTGTTTTGCGGCCCAGAATGCCCAGAACACACACACAAAAAAATGTAAAGAAAAGAGAATTGCAAACGTGTTGAGTTCAAAAAGAGAGCATGAAAAAGCTATATATATGTATATAAATATAATATATTTTCAAATAGAAGTTGCCTTGATTGTGAAGTACCTAAGACTTAAGCCAGTCATAAAGCAATAAAACGAAGCCAAAACCCAAAATCAGAGTCCTCCTAAAAAGCAACAAAAAATGCAAGTAAAAGGCATATTAGTAATTTACGAAAATGGCGACAATGCAGGCAAGCAGGCCTGCTAGGTAGCAGGCAAAAAGGGAGAGCGGCAGCGGCGCTGGCAGAGTTCGAGAGCCAGCCAGCCGACAAGAACGAGAATGTATTTGGGTCCAGTGTGACCGTATAATCTGCATTTTTCTTTTGGTATTTCCACGAAAATGGGAAAAAGTAATTCAAAATTAATCATTTAACCAGAAAAGGGAGCAATAAAAAAGAAAAGTTATTACACCAAGCAAATCCAATCCCTTGAATAAAGCAAGCCAAAGCTTTAAACGATGACTTTAGTAAGTTTGATTTTTAATTTGGGCACACCAAGAGAGTAAAAAAATGCTGCCAGAAAGTAAATCACATGTGTATTGTTGTTTTTGTATTTCTCCTTTCTTTTTTGCTTTGACTATATAGATTTTGTATGATGTTAAGATTTATGATGCTGTCTGTACAATCGAAAACTCGTATATACCCCATATATACATATGTACATATCTTTAACTTCTTTAGTTTTAACCGCTGCTCTGCATTTTCCATCTAACGCAACACGAAACATTTTGATTGTTAGGGTTGATTTTCACCACGTGGTAAGGGGGAAAGCCATTTATATATACATATACATATGTATATATATATATATATAAAGATGTGCTATATACATACATACATACATATATGCATATGTATATATATATTTGCTACATATATATATGTACATTTATGTATTTTTTTTCTTGCCATGAGGAGAAGATACAGGTAACGGTACCATCTACCCTGTCCTCTTTTTTGTTTTTCGTAATTTGTATACCCTGAGATATTGAGTATATTCGTTTTACTCATGTTCATGTCCTCCATAATTAAGATATCGAATGCTATCAATGTGGCGGCAAAAGATACAGAATATAAAGAAAGTAGGGATGAGCAGAATGCACATAAAAGTAACTGGGGGTGTCAATGGGAAAAGTGAGCACTCTTTATTATAATTAGACCATTACTTGGCAAAGGGTATTTAAACGTCGACACTCTCAATCCCAAAATGACCCGATCTGAAGACAAATGTGCTTTAAAAAGTACGTCTGATCAGAATCTCGGGTCTAAAGAGTATAACAAGAATTATATAACTTAACTCAGATTGGCATATTGATTACATACTAAATTTCCTTCTCTTCTTGCCATTCTAGAACATACACATACAAAATGGTGGTAGCTGCGAAGTGCAATCAAATGGTGTAACTACCAATGGCCACCATAATCACTATAATAGTAGTAGTAGCAGCAAACATAAATCATCCAGTAAGGATAAGCATCGTGATAAGGAGCGAAGTGACCACAAAAGTTCCAGTTCCAGCTCATCCAAGGAGCACAAGAGCAGCAGTCGGTATGATAGACACACACACATATTTATTACTATCTCTTGCTAAACACATCCTGTTAATCCCCCTTCTTCTCCTTACAGCGATAAGGACAGGCATAAGAGCAGCAGCAGCGGCAGCTCCTCGTCCAAGCATAGAGACAAGGATCATCATCGTAGCAGCTCATCATCGTCAAGTCATCGTGATAAAGATGGGAGCAGCAGCAGCAAACATAAGTCCTCTTCGTCATCATCATCTTCGTCTGGGCACCATAAGAGCTCTTCGAAGGACAAAGAACGCTCCAAGGATAAAGATCGTAGCAGCAGTAGCCGAGATAAGCATCGCAGCGATCACAAGAGCTCTTCGTCATCGAGTTCACGCCATAGAAGTAGCTCCTCCTCGTCATCGAAAAGCAAACATTCCAGTTCGCGTCATAGCTCCTCATCTGGCAAGGATCCATCCTATGATGGTGTTTTTGTGAAACCAGAACCAGTATCTCAGACCCCGCTGCAACATTATGCTGAATGCTCCACAGCCGCATTACTGCCGATAGCTGCGACCAGCAATGGTAATGGTAATGATGGGGACATGATTTACAAGAATGGCTACGAGGAGAACATTGTCGATATCAAGAAGGAGGAGGAGAACAGCTTCAATAATCTATCACAGGCCAGTTCATGTGATTACTCCTTGTCACAATTTCGATCGGATGAGCCATCATTTGAGACAAAGCACGAGCCGTCGTCAACCTATACTGAGGAGGATAGTGCTATTCAGGATGACGATGATAACTACAATGATAATGACAATGAGGATGAAAATGAGAACGAGAACGATGATGATGAAGAGGATATACCACTGGCCATGCGCAAGCGTAAACAGGACCCAATCGGTAACAGTGCGGATAATTATATGGATGATGAAAAAGATGACATTCCGCTGTTGGCGCGTAAAAAGATCAAAAAGGAGCCCAAAGAAAAGAGTCATAAGCAAAAGAAGCGTCCCAAAGAAGAACCAGATGATGATTATGGCAGCACAAAGCCCAAAAAGATAAAGGTTAAAACGGTAATGCATATACATACATACATATTTGCATTAATGATGAACTAAGATTTATATGTATATTGGTACTTTCATCCAGGAGCCTGAGATTAAGAATGAAGCAATATCGCCCACCAAACGTGCCCGTAAAGACAAAAAGGATGAGGAGGAAGAAGTCTGGAGATGGTAAGTTAGCTTCATAGCAAATGGGGGAATAGTAAAGTCCCCCTCTATGGCAGGTTGTGGGGTAGAAAACCTTCCAGGAATTTGACAAATGTATGTATATTAATCTCTTTCATCTACCCACGCAAACTCAATTAAAAATGTCCCTCTATCCAAAAAAGGTTGGACATGTGCGCACATGTGTTTTGAAAAATGAGTTTGAATGTCACTGACCTACATATTGAAAGTCACAATGGCGTTTCATATTATACAGTGAAGCGAGGAAATATGTGTACATACTCTCAAGTATTCATTAAATATGATATTCGAGTGATTTAGAAACATTTACAATTTATAATTTGGCTTAGTTCAAATGACTTCCGGGAATACCTTAACAATGTTTATGTACATATGTAATATGTGTTATCTCTTGTGTACATACATTCGTGACCCACTGTGGTGGGACCATTCGCCGTGAGACGCGTGCATCAGCGACGATTGTTCATCAGCTGTTCAAGTAAAACTCCCAGCTACGAAAAAAAGATTGAGGTTAGGTTTAACTTTCTACGTTGCTGTTGTCTTTGCGTAATATGTGATTGGCGAAAACCATCCAACCAAATGTCATCCACTGCGTCGACAGCGTCGTCGATGCTGTTGTTGGTGCTGCTTAAACGTAAATGTTATGTTATATTCGAAAAGCGTTTTGCCACCTTTGCAATTGGAACAGTAAAACGGAAGCGGCAGAACGATGAGAAACAGCCAAGGCGATTGGCATTGGGGGAAGAGGCAGTCGGGCTAAGATGGTGGGATCATGGACGATTGTTAAATCGGATTGCCATAACTCAATTAATCTCTTTATATTTCTATTCTTATTTTTTCTCTTAGGTGGGAAGAAGAAAAGCGTGAAGATGGTGTAAAATGGTCTAACCTGGAGCATAAGGGTCCTGTTTTTGCTCCACCCTATGAGCGTGTACCACGCAATGTGCGCTTCTTCTATGATGGCAAACCCTTGGATCTGACCGAGGAAACTGAAGAGGCGGCCACATTCTATGCCAAAATGTTGAATCATGATTATTGCACCAAGGATGTTTTCAATACCAATTTCTTTAAGGATTTCCGCAAGACAATGACGGAAAAGGAGAAGGAGATTATCAAAGATTTTCGTAAATGCAATTTCCAGGAAATGTTCGAATTCTTCCAGGCCGAATCGGAGAAACGTAAGGCGGCTACGAAAGATGAGAAACTGGTGAAGAAGAATGAGAACGAGGCTTTGGTTAAGGAGTATGGCTTCTGTATGATCGATGGCCATAAGGAGAAAATCGGTAATTTTCGATTAGAGCCGCCGGGTCTATTTCGTGGTCGTGGCGAGCATCCGAAAATGGGAATGATCAAGCGTCGCATTGAGGCCTCCGAGGTATCGATTAATTGTGGTAAAAATTCCAAGGTACCAACACCTCCACCCGGCCAGCGTTGGAAGGAAGTGCGGCACGATAATACCGTAACTTGGTTGGCCTCTTGGGTGGAGAATGTTCAGGGTCAGGTCAAATATATCATGTTGAATCCATCGTCCAAGCTAAAGGGTGAAAAGGATCACATTAAATATGAGACAGCTCGACGACTGGATAAAGTAATTGATAAGATCCGTGCCACCTATCGTGATGAATGGAAATCCAAGGAGATGCGTGTACGTCAAAGGGCCGTTGCCTTGTATTTCATTGATAAGTTAGCCCTGAGAGCGGGTAACGAAAAGGATGAGGATCAGGCCGATACTGTCGGTTGTTGTTCGTTGCGCGTCGAGCATGTCCAGCTGCACAGAGAACTCAATGGCAAAGAGAATGTGGTTGTATTCGATTTCCCTGGCAAGGATTCTATACGATACTACAATGAGGTCGAGGTAGAGAAGCGTGTCTTCAAGAATCTCGAACTCTTTATGGAGAACAAGAAGGAGGGCGATGATCTCTTTGATCGTCTCAATACCCAAGTGCTCAACGAGCATCTAAAGGAGCTAATGGATGGTGAGTGTAATAGAGTTTTATCAATTTCGCATTTAATTTACGGCTGCGCTTTCCCTTTTTTTAGGACTCACGGCTAAAGTATTTCGTACATATAACGCTTCAATAACGCTACAAAATCAATTGGATAAACTAACCGATGGCAGTGCAACAGTCGCTGAGAAATTATTGGCCTATAATCGTGCCAATCGTGCTGTGGCCATCCTTTGTAACCATCAGCGTTCTGTGCCCAAAGGTCATCAAAAGTCCATGGAGAATTTAAAAGAGAAAATACGCGCCAAGCGCGATGCCATCGATGATTGCGAATCTGAATATCATGTAAGTGTTCAATAATCGATTGAATTTTTGAGCAAAAAAAAACAGTACTCTTTTTTTTGTTTGCCTTGATTAAAGGATTTTAAAAAGGCTGCCAAACGTGGCTCGGTTAAGGAGAAAGTGAATGCCGATAAGAAGGGCAAACAGCTGGAACGTTTAAAGGATCAGCTTAAAAAGTTGGAACTACAAGAGACTGATAGAGACGAGAATAAGACCATTGCCTTGAGCACATCGAAATTGAACTATCTCGATCCACGCATATCGGTGGCCTGGTAAGTAAAATGAAAACAAATGGATTTTTTTTTGCAAGATTTCAAAAACCTATTTGTCTATTTGAAATCGAAATGATTAAAAACAATTTTAAATCAATTTTTGTTAAATCTCTGTATGTTACAGGTGTAAAAAGAATGGCGTACCGATTGAAAAGATCTTTAATAAAACGCAAAGAACCAAATTTATGTGGGCTATACATATGGCCGATGAGAATTATCGTTTTTAAAGAGGATCGCCAGTCATTGATGTTGATGACGATAATGATGGATAGTGATGATTGATTATCGATGACGATGATGATGATAGAACAAGTGCAGCAGGATAATTATATGATTAGGGAATAAATACCTAATCATACACACCCACCACCACCACCAGCGACCAGACAGTGCGTACCATATACCTAGACCCAACACACAATCACACACACACAACAACAACTATGAGGGCTAAAGCCATTTGTATAACTCCACTCGAACTAATTCGTTCGAGGTCCTCTACTGCCTTTTATGCAATGTGTAATGCATATATGGCAAAAGGAGGATGTCATACAATATGAAACAGAAAGAGAGAGAGAGAGATAAGGGGGCTTAAACAACAGGGTATGGAAATACATCTAGCTGGCTCTGTTTTAGTTTTGATTGATCCTTGATTACATATGGTGGGCTTTACGCTAAAGTTTAACTTGCGAATTGTACACACACACCCACGACCATACACACGAGACACAAATTGTACGCCTAAAATAAAACATAATTTTTCTATGTTTAATAATTTTATATATATATAGATATATATATTTAAATATAGATATTTTCGCTACCAATTCTTATAATTTTTTTTTCATCAGTTATATTCAATTGTAATTAAATAATATTATACCAACTTTTTTTTTTATGTTTAACTATAGTTGGCTGATTTATTTTGTTAGCAAAAGAAACATGAAAAAGAAAGAACTGTACGATAAAAGTATAATATCTACAATACGAATATTACATATATATATATGTATGTTAAGTGTGCTAAATGGAACAGCAAAAACCTTGTAGTAGACCGAAAAGATAAGTTTTCCTTTCCCGTTACCCGATTCGAAATGCGCCCAAACTTCTCGTTAAATTGAAATGACATTTTTAAACATTTTAAGAAACTCAATAACCCATTTTGATTAGAATAATTTTCGGTTTTAACAGTTTCTATATAAATAAGAAAGTTGGAATGTGTACGACGAATCGAAAAAAACGGGCGAATTTTGTTTTCAAATGTTTCTCTTTAAAAGTTTAGTTTAGCATAATTTATATTATATTATACATATAATACAATTCTGATTGATTTACTGATTTTATTTGTTTGCAAATACTACCAATTATTATTTTGAACAAATATATATATATATATGTATATACATTCATGTATGTATGTATATATATATAAATAGACAGGTTTCAAATTCTGTTTGATCAATCGATTGGTAACGCCACATGAAAATAGGAATTATTAAGTACGTGCAATTAAGTGAGCTAAAACAAATATGAAAGAAACAAAATCTGTAAAGAAGAACATTAAAACCAAACAAAAAAAAAACAACACACATGTATTTGTATGTAGTTATAATTTTTAATTCTGAGCGCAAGAAAGAGAGGATAGTTTCCTCGTTTTATGTTCTCATTGGATGATTATTTGATGAATTAGTATAAATTGCAAAGGCAAACGATTTATATATATATAGATTTATTTATTTATATATATATGTAACACACACACACACACCTACACATATGATAATTAGTAATTATATATATCAATATATATATATATACATATATATACATTAATCGCGATCGTACGGACATACTTCTTATGCGGTTTTTTTTTCGTGAAGCTTTCAAAAGGCAAATCACACACTTGATAATGATGATTATTATATCTAAATACCTTCCTATATCATCACTCCCTCCATTTCCCTCACCTCATCCATTCCCCTTCCCACCCCACACTCACACATACACACACTACATACATACTACTTTGTCCCTTCATCAATAACACTCACATATAAACTTGGAATATTATATTATTGATATAAGCAAAGAGAAACGATGCATAAAATGATGAAAGCAAAATCAACCAACCAACCAACAAACAAAAACTATTTTAAAATAAAAGAACACACAAAACAACATTTAAATCTAAGTTAATGTAATTGTAATGGAATGATGCAAATATACATACGACAAAACATATATTTAAATTTTAAAAATGGATATAAAATGATGATTTTTTGATTTGTGTCAAGAAATTTGATGAAAATCAGAAATAGGGGGTCCCCATACAACTGTTTGAGTTTTTTGGACTCGAAAAAATTACATGTCCTTTGGACAGACGAAAGTCCTTGTTGATTCGTATTAACTGTACGAAAAAATTACATGTCCTTTGGACAGACGAAAGTCCTTGTTGATTCGTATTAACTGTTCGTATTATCTCAGCTCCCTGAAGGACTTTCAAGGATCTGATAGTGTCGTTCGATAGTCCTTGATGAATCGAATCGATTGACACTATTTTCGTCCTGATCCTTGCAAGGACTCTCGAGATATAAGCAATTTTTGTTTAGCATAAAAGTCCTTTTATCTCAGCTCCCTGAAGGACCTTCAAGGATCTGATAGTGTCAATCGATAGTCCTTGATGAATCAAATCGATTGACACTATTTTCGTCCTGATCCTTGCAAGGACTCTCGAGATATAAGCAATTTTTGTTTAGCATAAAAGTCCTTTTATCTCAGCTCCCTGAAGGACCTTCAAGGATCTGATAGTATCAGTCGATTTCTCTCATCAAGGACTATCATCCCTGTGAAGCACGTCTCGATAGTCCTGCCAGGAGCCGAGATAAAAAGTTAGTATGAAGCCCATTTTGCTGCTTCTGCCGACGTCGACGTCGAAAATAAACGCCGACGTCGGCAGAATTTTTTGGTCCAGCCACCTCCTATGCATTTCTGTTCGCCTGGTATTTCATTTTTTCCCCAGTACAAAATTTGAATTTTTGGTGGCCGAAATTTCGCTGCTTCTGGCGGCGTCGACGTCGAAAATAAACGCCGACGTCGGCAGAATTTTTTGGTACAGCCACCTCCTATGCATTTCTGTTCTCCTGGTATTTCATTTTTTTCCCAGTACAAAATTTGAATTTTTGCGGGCCGAAATTTCGCTGCTTCTGCCGCCGTCGACGTCGAAAATAAACGCCGACGTCGGCAGAATTTTTTGGAGCAGCCACCTCCTATGCATTTCTGTTCGCCTGGTATTTCATTTTTTCCCCAGTACAAAATTTGAACTTTTGCGGACCGAAATTTCCGCTGGGGGAAAATATGAAATACCAGGCGAACAGAAATGTTTAGGAGGTGGCTGGACCAAAAAATTCTGCCGACGTCGGCGTTGAATTTTCGACGTCGACGCCGCCAGAAGCAGCGAAATTTCGGCCATCAAAAATTCAAATTTTGTACTGGGGAAAAAATGAAATACCAGGCGAACAGAAATGCATAGGAGGTGGCTGGACCAAAAAATTCTGCCGACGTCGGCGTTTATTTTCGACGTCGACGTCGGCAGAAGCAGCAAAATGGGCTTCATACTAACTTTTTATCTCGGCTCATGGCAGGACTATCGAGACGTGCTTCACAGGGATGATAGTCCTTGATGAGAGAAATCGACTGACACTATCAGATCCTTGAAGGTCCTTCAGTGAGCTGAGATAAAAGGACTTTTATGCTAAACAAAAATTGCTTATATCTCGAGAGTCCTTGCCAGGATCGGGACGAAAATAGTGTCAATCGATTCGATTCATCAAGGACTATCGACTGACACTATCAGATCCTTGAAGGTCCTTCAGGCAGCTGAGATAAAAGGACTTTTATGCTAAACAAAAATTGCGTATATCTCGAGAGTCCTTACAAGGATCAGGACGGAAATGGCGTCAATCGATTCGATTTTTCAAGGACTATCGAACGACACTATCAGATCCTTGAAGGTCCTTTAGGGAGCTGAGATAAGGGACTTTTATGCTAAAATAAGAATTGCATGAAATATCTATAAAATCAGAAAAAAATCAATAACTTAGCCATTTGAAGGCGGATCGGGACGTCCTTTGGTGGGAATGTAGCTACCATCAATAGGCATTAAATGGCATCATCAGATCCACCATGATCCATTGTAGTCTGCAGAGGTAGAAGGAAACTTCCCATTGTTATAACTCACGAATCCCTGGACGGAGCAGGACGAAACTAGTGTCAATCGGCTCTACTTCAACAGGGCTATTGCCTTTTTTACACAGATAATAGTCATTAAAAAAAAGGATTAGTTTGACACCAACTTCGTTCCGAAGGATCAAAGGACTCGCGAGACATTAGCTATTTTTTTCCAAGCAACTAACTATTTTATATGGATAAGTACATTTCTGTAATGAGATCTACATACGTAAAATGGCGCCACACTTACTTTTTTAGCTTGCTCCAAAAATTGATCCAATTGCATTGATATACATATATATTATATATAGTATTCATATTGCAGGTTATGGGTATGTATATAATAATATGTATATATGTATATTTCATATGTATCATACATAAATTTCCATTTCAGATTTTTAGCGACTAAGTTTTTAAGTTGAGTTTTTTGCTTCATTAAAGTGCAAAAAAAGTATGTATATATAGTAAAATAAATAACAAAAATTATTACAATATGTATGTGTTATGTATATATATATATATATATATATATATATATATATATATATATATATATATATATGTATACATATGCATATGTGTATGGTATATACATATATATATGTATATATATATATTTCTTTGACAATACGAAAAAAAAAAACCATTGGGCATAAATATATATAGAGAGAATATTGCAAATTTGAATTGGGAATTCTGTGATTTTTGCTTAAGGACTACGAACGTTCTTTTTTTTGTCTTTTTTCTTCTTGCTTGCTGCTTGCTGTGTGTGTGTGGTGTGTTAAGGTGTAATTGTTCATATCAATATGTATATATTTGTATATATATAAATAAATTTATAGGAATATTTGTTGATTTTTCATTTTTTTTAACTTCTTCATTCGTTTGCTTTTTTCCTCTTTTTAAGTTATGCGGCCCTTGATCAAGAAGCATTATTTATTAAATATACATACATATGGATAAGTATATGTATATATGTAGTTGTATGTAATGATGTGTGTGTTTTGCATGTGGCATGGAATAACCGTTATAAACCGATGTGTTTTATCTTTTCTTTTTTGTTTTGTTTTCTTTTTTTTATGTATTTAAAAGTATGTAAAAAAGAGAGGAAGGACTCGCGCGACACAAAAGCAAAAAATTCATCTTCTGGTCTTCTAGGCTAAAATTGTTTTTTCTTTATGTAAAAACGTATAAAAAGCTAAGTAGGTTGGTTTTCTTTTTATCATTTAAAAAATTTCTCTTCAAATATCGCTTTATATAATATATATATGTATATATATACATATGTGTATATATTTAATATGTATGCATGTCTTTTTCCTTTCATTAAATTGTTTATTCTTTAATTTGTTTGTTGTTTCGCATTTAGGATGAATTTTTGTTTAAATTTTGTTGCTGATGTTGTTGTTGTTATTGGTTTTTTGTGCGACTTTCAGCTTAGTGGTTGGAATTTGTTATCAGAGAATACATTTTCTTCCTGATCCATGGATGTTCAATGTTTATTTTGATGTGTGTGTCTGTGTGTGTGTGTGTGTGTGTGTGTGTGTGTGTGTGGAAGTGTTAGTGTGTGTCTGTGCGTAATGTGAGTTGTTTTCCTTTAACACGACTCCTCTTTTTTGTTTTTAGAATTCCCATTGAGTGGCCGAATCGGTGCCATCGTCCAGCAATTTGAAAGCTCCATTTTTGGTGGCACCCAAATATTTGCCTTGTTGCGATCTAGAGAAAAGATATAGATAGATTTAAGATAGGTTAACCAATTAAAGATTTCATTGTGCTTACCTTATGCAAATCCTAGTCGGTTCACGTAGCTCTAAGAAGAACCCATCGCTGGGCATATCAGCATCTACCGAAATGCTTTCACCCTCAATGCGCCAATATTTGCCACTGTGCGCCTTTAAATGAACCATACCCTTCTGAGCCCGCTCCACTAGAATGGACTCATAGGTGGCCTTATTGCATTCCAATTTCAAATTGCCAGGCGTACGATAGCCCACAAATCCCTGCTCACATTTCAGCACCAGAATGGGTCTAAACCAGAGAGAGAGAGGGAGAGAGAAATTTACATATTTTATGCATATATTAGAAATAACAACTTCTCACCGGTTAATCAAATAGAAATAGAACTTGGTTATTTCCTCAATTGACTCGGAGGTGGCAAACAGATGACCCGATCGTTTGGTGGCCAAAAATTTGCCATTATTGGCTCGGAATGAGAGGGAACCATCACCGTGCCAAATTAATTCGAATAGAGCATCGGCACAGCGTCGATTGCCAGTGGCTTGGATGCCACCGCCCGACGATAGACACCAATAGCGATCCTGTGTGGTGCGCAAGGCCCAACGATGCGCCGACCAATCATATTCCAATTGGAATGTCTCATTTTCGGCCACCTCATCCTGATTGGCGGTAACATCGACGCCCTGTTTAACGCTCACATAGCGCAAATTTAGACCAGCTATGAATGAGGCCTGGGGTAGTGAATCCTCCAGCGAGAAGAGCTCATCTCGTGTGACCGTCGATGAGCGTGATTTGAGTACAGCCTTTGATCCAATCGGTGATAGATACTGACCCTGACGATCACGCAGAGCCAAATGGCCGCCATGATATTCGGCACTAAAGAGACAATCGTCATTGCATACCACCTGCAATTTGCCATTGGCATTCAAATATCTGCAAAAGAGATCAGATAGATCCATCAGATTGATAGAATTTGTTGTAAAGTTTTTGGACTCACTTGTTGTTGCATGTATGCAGGGCATAACGTCCACCCTCATCCGCTCGAAATTCGAGGGTGAATAGCGTATCTTCGCCCCATGGTATATTGGCATCGACATGAATCTCATCCTGCGATTCGGATAGATGGGCGAATCTCTTGCGGCCAATTGAACGTAGATTCACCTGAGGCCTGGCAGCCAAATGGACAGTCCAAAACTCACTGGCTCCCGGCGTTTTGGCCGTACAGACGAGTTTATCGGGCGTGCCGCCCAGAAAATAGCCACGTGACTCATTCTTCAGGGCCCAGCGACCGCTGCCATCCTCACTGATGCTAATCTGAAAGCGGCTGCCCGCATCTCGTTCCTCGCTCTCGCACAGAACATTGCCAAACTGATCGACCGATAGGTACTTGTTCAGATGAGATCGTAAGTAGATAATACCTATGGATCATAAAGGATAATGGAAAATTATATTACAAGTATAAGAAAAGGGATAGAAGATAGTACAGTGGTGTGTCCAAAATTAGTACCACATGCTTATCAAAGGCTTTGTCGTTATTGAAATTTAAATGAAATGTATTAATCATTATTCTTTCCAATGCAATATGCGATGATCCCAATAATAAGCAGTAATTCGCAGTTTGCTCCGCTTTCTTTATACTCCATGTGGACATGGTCCATCTATTAAGCAATTCAGTTTTTCTTTTCTTTTCTTTTCTTTTCTTTTTTGTTTTCGTAAAAGTAAAAATTCAATTTGGCTTAACTATTTTAATAGCCACAGCAAATGTAAAGCAAAAACAAAAACAACAAAATTTATGCCTGTCAATGGCCGAGAGAAGAAACAACAAAAAAAAAAGGAGTCAAATGCGAAAGAGAAAAACAAGTTGGTAGCCAGTTTTAATTGTAATTGCCGATGCCTTGGCGGCTGCTGCACAAGTTGAAACCAATTCCGAAATGGTCCGAATGGCATTTTGTTGCAATTGGCTGGTTGGTTGGTTGGTCGGGTCGTTCTCCGTGTGGATGATAAATGATGCCAAATTCGTGAGACGCTTTGTTTTCCACGTCAAATTAGAGTGCAGCAAATGCATTACACTGCACTCCACTCCACCCCAATATGATTAATGTGTGTCCGCGGAGGTTAGCTCGCAGAAGACTCCCCTCGCCCCTTTCACAGTGATCTTCATTATATGTAGTCATCAATTTTAAAAGGGCAATCACATCACATCGATATCATGTCTATCCGCTCATTCTAAATCGGTTAAAATCAATTTTACTTGCTTTTTCTTATACTTTGATTCTAATTAACCATTTCTTTTACTAGGAAACACTACAAAACGAAAGAATCTAATCGAATTTAAAGTATTGTTTTAGTTTAATTTAAACGGTATTTCGGTTACCGTTTATTCAAATATGTGGATTTTGAAAGCCGCTTAAAAAACCTATGTATGTACCTAATGAACCTTTTCAATCGCACAGAAACGAAATGAAATCATTCTCAATACTTAAATTAGCATAGCCTTATCAATTGCTGCGCTTGTCGTGGTGGTGGGAACATTAGATAAACGAACATGATGATTGGATGATTCTATATATAGAAATGAAACTGAGAAATATATGATATCAGAAATATACACCATAGATACATAGATACTTGGGGTATATATGAGCATTTTGGTGGGAAAGGCTTTCGAATTGGAAATCCAACTCTATTCAAATGAATTATGACTAAACCTCAAGGAAATCGCTTTTGGGTCCTAATCTGGTTAGAATTTTCGAGTTTGATTCATTCGTTTTTGAATTACTCATTAGGATGTTATCGAAACGAGTTACTGCATAGAAAGTAAAGCCAATAACCACAAGAATTAGCGAAATCTGTACTTATAATTCCCAATTCTGACATTCTGACATCACTACAACTGCGGATGAGTAATGTTTTTGGGTAAATGAACGAAATAAATCATTGCATAGAGGGTCTTGTTTTAAGTTATTGTCATAAAACTACCAGTTTGAAGGATAAAAGAGTCGTGATCTTCAGAGTTTGTGAAAGGATCATACTTCTAGGCTAATAGGACGCGCAATAAAAAAAAGGTCGCAATGACGAGTTTGAGAGTTTTTGGCTCGGATCTTTCGCAACTTGCTTGTGCGTCAATCCTTTCGCCCACAAACTCACATTATTTGACACGAAATTGCGATCCTTTTGGCTTACATTAGAGATCGAACTATTTCGTTCCCTTAGTAGAAACTACTTAATATTAGAAATTAAATTAAGTGCTTGTCGGATAAGGGCAATTTGTATATGTATACTTACTTTCACCGGTATTGGATGGTTCGAGAGTCCACAATTGTTTCTTCTTCAAACTGGCGCCATTCGCATTGAGCTTGAAACCGAATGTCTCCGCGGTCATATACTTATGCTGGCCATTGATTAGACCAATGGTCCACCAGCCCTTCTGTTGATTCTGTGATATAATGTCACCATTGCTGTGATTCAGCTCACAGCTTTGGCCATTCATGGTGGTGCTTATGGGCGCAATGGTGGCGGCTGTTTTTATTTCTAATTCCTTTTTTCAAATAATTTGGACTAATCGCTCACACAAAAGCGTTGTAAAGCGTAGCGTAGCTCTCTGCTGTGTCTGCAAATATAACGAAAAGAAACAGAGAGACAAAGAGATAAGACATTGATTATGTGTTTAATTATTCATTTGATTGATGACAGGCGGCAATGGAAATGGCAATGGGAAGTAAACGATCTATGTCCATGTCTCAAGCATATGTTTAACTGAAAAGTGTGTGTGCATGCGAGATTTATGTCTCTCTGACTCTGACTCTGCCTCTGCCTGGAACTGTTGCAATTCAACCATTTATATTCATGGTGAAGTGGCCCCGGAATCCAGCTGCAGCAGCCCCAAGTCCCATGCCGTTCAATTCAATGTCAACCATGTTGCCCCGTCTGTCTCAGTCAACCAGGCAGGCAGCCAGCCAGCCAGCCAGGCAGGAAACGTAGATAAACATTTTTGCATTACATGTGGCGACACATGTCTCCCCAGGCCAGACAAAAAAAAGAAAAAAAACGAATCCAAAGCCTTCAACAACGTCAACAGCTTTCTTCCTTATCGCTCAAAACTATCGATAATTCGATAATTATCTCAAAACCTGAAGACATTTACTTTACTTCCTAGTCGCACTGTCTCTGGATTAGAAAAGATCATTTAAGCTAAGAATTGATCGATCTGTCCAGCGATCTATATATAGAATCAATGACTTTAGCTTGCTTCACAAAGTACAGTACCTTCAAAAAGCCTTTAGAATTGTTATCGCTGAAAAAAACTATCAATATTTCGATAAACGTAACCTGGATCTGTCCTAGACTTGAATTTTGCTCACTTGGTCACTTGGTAGACTCACCAGATTCCATGGTTACTTGCTTTCGAAAGTACAGTACCCGCAGCAAAGAGTTCTAAAGATGATCTCATCGAAATAATGTTGTATCCTTATCTCATTTTTGTACTTTTTATTATACTAAAATATATTTATCCCGATTTGAAATCAGGCAAATGAAAGAAGTAGGAAACTATTAAAGGCATTAGCGTGACGAGGCTTTAACACACGCATGTGTCCATTGTGCTAATCAGAGCTTGTGAATCGCTACTGATGCAGATGGATGAATGGATTGCTGGACAGATGGCCAGAGGATGAGTCAACTAACAATGAGACCCTAACGAGTAAGTTGTTGTGCGAGGAGGAGAAACAGAGACAGAGACGTGACCAAGTTGAAATGCGGCTAAAAGTTTTTGCATTCTTAAAAGGCAAACAGAATTAAATGAACAAAGGGGACCGGGACAGGGATGAGTCGGACACGGACTGGGACTGCTCCTTTATTTTGTGTTTTGCTTTCATTTTCTAGGCGTTGGTCGACGGTTCATTGAGGTTGGTGTTGGGGTTGGGGTTGGGGCTGGTTTTGGGCGTTGGCCAGAAAGCAAAGCAAAAAAAAAAAAATAATAAAATGGCAAATCGCAGATGGCTGATAAACATCATCAACAGGCGCCAAATGCAAATGAAAACTGAAAACGCGACATAAATGAAAATGAAAGAAACACAGAAACAAATACGAAGAAAACTAAGACAAATGGACAAACATTCAACACCAACAACAAACACTGAGAGAAAATAAACTAATTAATTTTGATGGGTGCAAATGTTTAAAGAAAGTTGCTTATAATTTGCATTTTCTATTTGTCTCTCATTCGAAATTTTAAATATTTACAATCCATAATTAGCTATTTGATAACTAGGTTTAGTAAAATTCCATAAATATCGTTCAGTAAATCGACATCTTCTTTAAATAACAAGAGTTACAAACGTTTTCTGAGTAAAGTATTAGAAGTATATCTACATATCTACATAAGAAGTAGACTGTACTTTTAGTCTAACGTTCTAACGTTCTTAGTTAACTAATCGCTATTTGTTATCGATGGTGAAACGACAACGATGTCTTAGAATTTGTATAATCGCATTTCGCTCAGTGCATTTACCACCTTGAAAGTCATTGCACTGTCTTTTTGCAGTGTCAGCAGCTGAAAAGCAGTCGACACATATTTTCTTGTTAAATTTGAACATTTTTAGTTAAATGCAATTCGATAGGCAAAGAAAATTACAACAGAAAACCGAAAAGCAAAGTGAAAAGTTCAATGGTAAATTAATTGCTGGCATTTAAAAAGCGATTTCCACATCGTAATTAATTATGCATGCGCCGCCGCAGCCACCAAGAAGTGAAGATGACTCGAGGCTGTTGCAGTTCAACCTGCCACACCGACCACCGTCGACCAAACAGAAACATGTGTACGAAACTTATAAATCTCATGGAGAGAGGTGCCGCAGGAGGAGGAGTTGAGCAGAGACGTCCTCAAGCAATTAGAAAATAGTAGAATGAACAAATGAACGTAAAATACATAACAACAAAATGAAATGAAATGAAAGAAAGGCAAAACAAACAGTTAAACACCGTTGCAGCTGCAACATCATCATCATCACCACTATCATCATCGGTGCAACAGTAGCAACCAGCGCCAATTACTGCAAATGGTGTGGCAAGGAATACCCAAGCGGAACATACATAGAGAATATATATATGTACATAATAACAGGCGATAATAGAACTGCACAAGAAGCTGATTGAGTGGATTGAGAGTTGCCAGCCTTTCGCGATTATAAGCATCATTGTATTTGAATTCGATTCCTCAAAAATAATGATTATTATAACTTAACGATCGAAAGATCGAGAAATATATTTGAATAATTAATGTGTCTGCTTTTTCTTCAGTAGTAAGTAACTTCACATAATGCCAATTCTACAAATTGAAATGTATCTAAAACGAAATTCATTCAATTCAATATTTTCAAACTAATATTACATATTTAATCAAAAGTTCTTTAAAAACAATATGATGCTGGAAGGGTGTCCAATCCTAGTAACTCCTTAACTAGTAACGTTCCTTTTTATAACTGAATCACAAAATGATTTGTGGAATATTTGGAAAATGCTAAACAGAGAGCTTTTCAATTTGACCGGAGAATGGCAATAACGGAATACAAAATCTCAGGAATAAAGAGAAAGATGGTATACGAGTGTATGTATATTTCTGATTAGCATAACGAGCGAGATGGAACTGAAACTAGTTTCGCTATCATTCCAACTGAAATTATGCAAGGAACTTTCAATTTGCATATGTGAGTTTGAATTCCAGGTGATTATAATTGGATTGTTCTCTGCAAATGACTTTCTTATTTATGCTTTCAAATGATATTGAATTTCTGTTGATTCCAATTGGATTTTCAGGTAATTTTAGATCCCCCTCCCCCACACACGCACACTTATATCGTTTGGAATTGGGACCAAAAAATAAGATATCTGTGTCTCTTTCTCTTTTTTCATTAGTTCTGCATTCTGTTTGCTCTTCGACAAAATCAATTAAATTACACTATTGATATTGATCAATGTGTTTTTTATTTGCTGTTGTTCTTGTTGTATGATGTGGGTCTCTGTCTCTGTCTGTGTGTGTGTGTTTGGCATTATTAAACGCAATCTAATTAAATGAAATTGCACACACACGCACACACACACACACAGAAGAGAGTGGGGAGGGGGAGGGGTAGGGGGATAAAAGTGTGTGTGAGGAGCTTTTAGCAAATTACGAAAATGTAAAATATGATGGAAGCGCTGCTTTATCGGCCTACTATACCACCCAGAGGAGTAACTAGCATTTAGTTGAAGAAGGGGTTTGGAGGGGTTTTCAGGGGGGGGGGGGGGTAGAGCGTGCGCACACACCTTTCACCAAATGTTGCCAGCGTCATCATCATCAGCAGCCAGCAGCGCGCCGGCAGCAGCAGTTGCGTGTGTTTCGCTCTCATGCGTGTGTTGCTGCTGCCGCCGCTTCTGCTGGCTTGTTAATGATAACGGTATATAACTGATAAACGCATTCAAACAATGCGAACAGCTGCAAAAAAAAATATCTCATTTTCTGCACCTCTTCTTCCTCTTCCTCTGATTCTTCTTGCCTTTTGTTATGTTAGCCAATTAGAATATAAACATTGACCAAATGTTTGGTCTTCTCTTTACATTACTTCTCTCTCTTTCTTTCCCATCCCCATCTCTATATCTCCTAATTCTTTTTGCTTTTCTAGCCAAATAAATTAACCATTGTTGCTTGTGTTGGTGCTATAATTTTTATAATCGCTAACGACGACAGGCATGTTCGTTTGTATGTATGTATGTATGTACATATATCTGTTGAGACAAATGTATCCACAATGTTGCAGCCATACGGTATATCTTACTGTAATGCAGCTAAATTGAGAGCAACAGAGCGAACAAGCGCTCTAAAAAAATTCTTCCATACATCCAAACCAGGCAACAAATAGCGACTTTCAGATGACCTGTAGATCTAATTCAGGGGTCAAAGAGTCCAAGAAAATTGCCAATGTGTGAGACGTGAGTGTCATATGCAAATAAAAGGGAGTGAAGAGAGAAGCTAATATGATTTTTACTCTCGTAAATTCAGAGGTGAACCTACTCGAATATCCTGCGGTGTAGTAATAAGCTAGTGAGTGAAACAATGTCGAAGATTATAGTATTTCAAAATCTCAAATTAACATTAGTTCACTACAAACTACAAAAATCAGTTCAAGAAGCCAACGAAATGTCTGTTTTCCTTGTTTCAACATTATGATTCAATAATTTACACACTTATTTACATTATAAATATAAACAGATTAAAAAACTTAGTCATGTTTACGAAATGGATCTGAGTTATTGTCTTATGACCAAATGTTTTGATCCAAATGATGACTAGATTTAAAGTGAATTCATTCTGTTTGAACGATTCATCGATGACTGGTATTTAATGACACATCTGTTTTAAAGAAACTTAATGACTTTAAAACATATGTACTAACTGTCTGGTATACCCATTATATTTACAATACACGGTATTAATCTACACAGACACTAACAAGACATAAGCAGGCAGTCTGTTAGTTAGTTAGTTAGGTAGCTCTAACTTTTGCCACTGGCTGGCTGGCTGGCTGACTGGCCAACTTCTTTCCCCTCTTCGTCTATATCTTTATCATCATCATCATCATCATCATCTTCTGCTGCCCCTGCTACCCCTGCTGCTGCTGCTGCTTTCTTCATCTGCTTTTAACTTCTGCTGCTTCTTGTGGCTGACGCATCAACGCGCTTCCAAGCGTTGCATTGCATTGTGTTGGTTTCGTGTTTAAGCTGCGCCTGCATTTTCTCTTCATTTTTTTTTTATGGCTTTTTTGATGCAGCAGCAGTGGCATGGTTGGTGTATGGGGCAGATCAGATGAATGGTTACCTCAAGTATGAAATGCAAAAGTGCATTTTCGTGGGCGACAAGTTGTTGCAGTCGTTTTTTATTGGCATTGATTATAGGCCTCGTGCGTTTACCTGTTATTTATGTACATTTGTATGGTAAGAGATTTCTTGCCGGTTTGCAAAAGCAAATTGAATATTTAGCTAAACTTGGCGAATTACAAATAGGCGTGTATTTGAATACCCTGTTATCAAGGTTAATTCTTAAAGAACCGATTCAGTTATATACATAACAAATGAATGAATAAAGTTTACAACCCTATATGATCTTTGCATCGCTATCAAAATTAGTCTTAAAATTGTTTGAAATACTTTTAAATGTTTGAATGGTTAACAATTTTAAGAGAAACGTTCTTACATACATATGTATGTATCTTGTTGCTAGCATAAGAAACGATTTGAAAAACTGTTACCATCGAAGAGTTTCCGTAGAGCTGCTAGCAAAGATTTATGAAGGTACGAGTTACATATATTGAATAGCATTTTGTAATTCTACAAAGAAATCATCATTGGAGCATTTCAAACTAAACAAATTGGAAGTCTTAGAATTCCTCGAAAAGCCAATCAGCCATATGTGTGCCTCTCTAATGAAGCCCCACAAGATCAGCGACATCGAAACCAAGACATGAAGAGGGTAACAAAAAAAAAAAAAAACCGCTAAAAAAGCAAACCGCACAACTCAATTATCAACGCGAACGAACGTGTTCAACTTAACTAGCGATCATTTGTCACACAACTTGGATAAAATACAGCGGTGGCGGCGGCGACCACCTTTCCAATTGTTTTATAATTACAACAGACACACACATGTGTACAAATGTACAACTATGTATGTATATAGATTGATATTAACGACGTGCAATCAATCTGTCATCAATGGAGATTTTTTAGAAAGCATCAAAAACAAATCGAAACCAAATAAATGTGAAGAAACAAGTGCAATACTCTTGTATAAACACAATTATTACGCGACCAAAATGTGATACAAAAAGTAAAAGTTTACAAAGATGCGAGACCGAGATGGAGATGAAGATGGACAGACATTGGGGAGATTGGTAGGTCATAAAAAATAAGTTTGCCAAAAACCGTTAGAACAGCGGCAGCGGCAGCTCAACCCACAGCTTTTGTAATGTTAATGAAGGAAGGAAAAAAATTCGCCGCCAGCTTCTTTTCGTTGTTTATTTTTATCATCGATTGATGCAATTTACAGTTCAAAAACGAATGAAGCAAAACTTGACGAAACGAAACGAAATTGAGACTGAACATATGACAATCAAAATTCAATATAAAAATGAAATGAAATGGTTTTCAAATAGAGAAATCAATGAAAGCTACAGACACAAAACGGTTTCGGGTTTTGATTTTTTGTTGGATTAAAAGATGGACCGACCGACCGATGGACCGACAACAATTAAGTTTGCTTTGGTTTATTGAACGCACATAAATGAGAGTATATGTATATGTACACACATATACATACATATGTATATCTACATTAAAGATGCAAGATACAAATGTATCTTTGTGGCACACAACAACAGTTAACTGTGTTGTTTGTGTCTGTGTGTTGTGGCACTAAAATTACCGCTGCTCTTTGGGGGCCAAGCCAGGTAAAATGATTTATGCGCCAATTATATGGACCGCAGACAGCCACAAAAGCACAGAGCACTATACCACCACAACGCGCGGGAAAGTCAAAATGTATGGAAAAACGTTCAACTCCAACTTCAACTTCCAAAGTCAGAGTCAAGACCTAGTCGTGTTGGGGCATGGCTTACATTTATTATTAATAATTTGTTCGCATTTTCAATACATAATAACAATGAGCATAAACATTGTGAGTGGATCTACGTCAACGTTATCCATTCAACCGTTCCCCCATTGCTCCGTTTGCCATTCCTGCATTCCTTTTTTTTTTGCGCAAATTGCATACTGGTGTACACATCGAGCGCTTCAGGGTTTTAGCGGCAATTCGATTGAAGGAGCGATGGTTGTACCACTGGATTATTCATGGAAAGCCCATAATAAATTGCATTCGTTTCGTTTCGGTTCGAAAAGTTCAGTCTATAATCCCCCCCATATTGATTAATAACTAGAGTTCTAGGCTGTCAACAATTCAAATTGTATACAGTTTTAACTCAAATTATTGATATTAAAACGATAAATTGTCTAGATTTATTATTTGTTGCAACTTTTTGAATCTTGCAATTGAGTCAAGAGGAGGTATTAGGATGATTATCGTTTTAATCACAATCTAATTTTAAAAAGTTCTCCATTTACTATGAATGAAACAAATATAGTTCATTCCTTCCTTTTAAGCATTTAGAGTTTATCGTTCAGTTCTTTCAATAATTAAAAATTAAGATCTAGAGAGAGAGTTCCATTTGGATCCAATTTTCCAATTGAATAATAATAAAACCTCCTCTTGGTGCCTAGCAACCTTCGGTTTGCTTCCAGGTCAAATATTCATTTGTTTCGCATTAACGACAAAATAAATAAAAATCTAGACCAATCTAAAGCAATGGGGAAATGTTTTTTTAAGTAATTCCATTCGTTCCATAAATAAATATCTCTATTGGGGCAAGGGGGCGGTGATGCTATACCAAATCACATCATCTGCTCATCTTTATTGAATGCCAGGCGTTCCATCCAGTACGACGGAACCTAGGCCAAATAGTCAGGTCTATTGCATTTATGTCTCACTTGACAACCAGAGGAACCAGTTGGCGCTGCTGCTGGCAGATAGAGGAGTTAGTGAAGCCCCATCACCCAAAAGTATCATTGGCATCTTGATGGAACAAGTTTATCTGCTGCTGCCAAAGCTGCACTTGTGTGGCATGCGCCATTGAATCCAAAAAAAAAAAACAAAAATAAAACCATTGAACAAAATGAATTTGCAGTGAGACAACGACAACACCTACTCGCCCCGTCGAGTGATCAACCGAGCGAGCTTGATCACAACGACGACGTCGACGACGATGACGACGACAAAGGCCACTTAAAGCCACCGCATAAATCAAAGAGCCAAGACCTCAAGAGATGGGAGATGGAAGATGGGGCAGGGGCAGGGGCACGAGAGATATCGCTACGAAAAGTAGTGAGTGAATGAGATTTCTTCTTTTGGGTTTTACATTATTTTATTATTTCTTCTCCATCCCTCCCCATCCGTCTTCTTCTACTGTGTTTTGTTTATCGTCAACGGAAATGTTAATGCTGCTGGTCTCTGAGTCTCTCAATCGGAGACTCTGTGGCACAGACTGATCAAGTGCATTGAACTCTTTTTTTTCAGCTATATACCATCATTATTATTATTATAATCATATCCATTATTGTTATTATTGTTGTAACAAGCGGAGACCAATGAAACCAATGAAACTGGTGTTGATATGCGGCCGATAAAGTCGTTCTTGATATATTGCATATAAAATGACTTGGTCTATAGCAGGAAATGTCACATGAATCACACACAAAGCAGGCAGGCAGGCAGGCGCAGCTCAAATGTAAGTAGTTGAAAGCGAAAACCTTGCCAAAAAGGAATTACAAATGCTGCTGCTCCCGTGGTCAAACGTTGTCACCCGTGATGTGACTCACAAGACAGAGTCGGGAGGTGGTTGTTTGACAAGGCAAAACGTACTTCGATAACAGGCAACTCAAATAGCAAACGAATTAAGCCAATTTTTTATATATGTACATATGTAATTATCTTTAGGTTTTTTTGGGGACCCAACTTTTTAAATGTCATGTGCAGTTGAAAGTTTTTGCGCTTAAGTTTTCCGAATTTTACTTCATAAGTAGTTAGGGACATTTTTCAAGTAAATCAGACCAAAGCTAACTGAAATACAGCGACCGACCCTCATCCTTGACTTTCTTAACACGATTTTGAACGATTTATAGAACTAAATGTAAGTCATATAATTTTAAATTCGTTCAAAGGAATTTACATTTCTTGGGACATCTTGCGACAAAAATGATGTGGAATCTGAAAGCCAAAAAGGCGATAGTGATATAAATAGAATTATCCAGAGAGACACCCCAGAGACCTCGAAGAGTAAGAGTGCGTAAAGTGCGTTTTGTTCAAGGACAATTCAGAGAGCCAGACATAGAGTCAGACGGAGCAGAGCAGCTGCAGCACTTGATGATGGATTTTTTGGAAATATGGGTATGAGAGGGTGGCGACCATATGTAGACACACAATCTTTATGTAGTATATAAAAATATATGTACATATGTACATATGTATATACATACATACGTTTGTACATATGTATCTTCTACCCTTTGCATTGTCTTGAGCAGACTGTCGTGGCGACAATGGCTTCAACAGCAAGCAATTTGCGCACAGTTGTTGCTGTTAAAGGAGAATTCGAAGTCGATGTCGAAGAAGGTGGAACGACGGGCGGGTGGAGTAGGTGGAATGAGTACCTGATTTCCGGCTCACAACGGAAGCATTCGATTGCTTCGACGCACACGAAAAAAAAAAAACACAGTAAAACGTGACTCAGGGAGTGTGTGAGAGAGAGATAGACGCTGTCACAGACAAATATATAGTCAGAAATTCGAGGGATTTATGTATGCATTTCGCTCCTGGCATACTAATTGTTGCCGCCCGTCTGCTGATCCGCCCGAACAACCGACCGACCGACCGCCTGAATGCGTGCCCCGCCTGGTCGCAAATCCTTATTGAAAATTATTGATTTGCCCATTTTGCCGGTTAACATAGGACAGGGACAACGACAGGCACAAGGGGACGCGGGGATGCATTTTGGGTGTGGTGTGTGTGTGCAAAATGAAGTAGAAACTCTAATGGCAACCAAATACACAGGCAGAAAGGGGCCCTTTATTGTACTACTACTATATAACAATACTTATTTGTTTTGCAATTTATATTTTCATCCAGAAAAAAATATAAAAACCATTTTAAGACTATTGTAATTTTAGAGCAATTTCTTTCCTTTCATATACTTAGTAAGATCAATATAATAAAGACTAAAACAATCATAAAAATGGAAAACAAACTTAAATTACATGGAGAATAAATTTCTTAATGGTATTGAATATATTTTTGAAAAACAATTTCAACTATGTACATATGTAGAAACATTTTCATATCTTTTTTATTTAAAAAATTCTAATTAGAAATAATATTAAATAAAAAATGAAAATAAATTCTGCATGATTTTTGTTGTATTTTATATCACAGTGCAGTGCGAGACTACTATAAATTGCCAATGGCATCTGCAGAGTGGTAGGAGTAGGGGGTGGGATGAAGCAGGAGATGGAGAGAAACGGGGGCGTAGTCCGCCCATAGAGCAAACGCCCTGCGCGCATCCTGCAGAAATAACAGATACACACATACATACATATACAAAGGAACAAAGGAAAATTCGTCGGATCAAAGGTAGTTAAAGTAAAAGTGCAAAAGACCAAAGGCGAGAGTGGGTGGGTGCCGGACGAGGCGGGTGTAAAAGGATGCCACAATATACAGTTAGAGGCGAGCGGATCTCTTGGCCAATATGTCTGTTTATAGTTTCATCATCTTTCAACTCATTCTCTTCTTTTGCTGTTTTTACAACTTGAATGATTGAAACAAGTCAGTTCCTCTCCTCTCTACCGTCTCTGTCTCTCTCTTGTTATGGCTCTCTATGGCGCTCACGGCATTCGCTTAATTCTCTCTTTCTCTCTCTTGCATTGAATGCCAATGTCAAGGCAATTAGCCAAAAGCCGGTTGGAAAAGCCAACAAGACGAGGACACTAGTAGTAGAAGAAGAAGAGAGATAGAAACAATGGCCACCAGAGCAAGTTAAAGCTCAAAGCGAAGCCAAGCGCAAAAAAAATAAAACGTAAAACAACAACAAAAAACAAGAAAAATCAATGCTTCATATAAAAAACACTCGCCGACCTTGAGACACCCTGTACCAAAACAAAAAAGGCACCCAATCTAATTCAATTTACCAAATGCCTGTTTAGCCCCTACTACCCGACAAATTGGTTTTTTTTACCGTTATCTCTTTCATTACACACACATACATGAAACAGGCCTAATCTCCCTACATCCCACAAAAGAAGTATGCACACTTTATTTGTTTGATTGATGCACACGGTAAAGCGCAACTAATATACCCTACTATTTAATGGGTGGCGCACGGTACGAAATGAAAAAAAAAGATGAAGCCTCTCGCAACAACTGCCATAGATTTTATGACCAAGACATGGGTTACACCTGCAAATGGAGCAGCAGCAGCCACTGAGAGAGTAACACACACACACAGAGAAAAGGAGGGAGAGAGCATAAACCGTTGGATTTTTTTTTTCATTTTCTTAGCCATCTTTGGGCAAGGAATTCCAAACTTACTTTCTTTGTTGACTCCTCCTTTTGATGTTGCTGCTGCTGTTGTTGCTAATTACCGCTTTGAAAAATGTTTTTTGTTATTGTATTTCTTTAGTTGTAAATTTTTTTGTTTTTTTTTCTTTTTTGTTTTTTATCCTGTTTTGCACTCTGCTTTTTTTTGTTGCCTTTCTTGCTTTTGCCGGTGTTTCTCTGTGCGTCTCTTTGTGTGCGTGCGTCTACGTTACACCCTTCACTTCCAATTGAAATTTCGATGTATTCTCTTCTTCACTTTTTCTACACACCACAGAAAAATCAAGTAAAAAAAATAATAATATAAGATGATTAATTATTATAAACAAATCACGGGAAATTTCTTGTTTCGGTTTCGTTTTTGCTTTGCTTTTGCACCAGCGTTTTTCTTTTGTTTCTCAAAGTGAGTGCAAAAAAAAAAGGATTTCAATTGCTCTGTTTAGCTCACAAAAACGCATGCGCGCACAATACTTTTGAAATGGTTAAACTCTTAAGCTTCAGCTTTATCTATATAAACAATATATATCTTTTAGTTGATTTCTTTTGTATTTTTTGGAATTTGAGAGAGAAAGAACCGCTCACGACTCGCACTCGAACTGTAAATGAAACCCGCTGACAGCTACTCCAAGCTATTTATACTCGATGGCTTGAGCAGTGCTGAGCACTTTAGCGGTGTTTTTTGTTTGGTTTGGTTGAAAATAGCTATATGAAAACTTGATAAAATCACGAAGAACATGTGCAAAACCCAATGCGAATGCTTGAAATAAAACATAAATGTTTAAACAAAAAACAATGCTCGAGCTGGACGTGACATTTTACCATTTCACAGCGCATTTTCTATGTTGTTCTAAATTTTATAGCTATATATCTTATATGAAAAACTTACTGTTAGTTTGTAATCTTTTTTATCCAAGTGCAATGCAGCATATAAAAATCACAAATATATCAAATATAGAAACAAACAACACATATATCAAGAAAGTTAATTCAGAGTCTGATTTCATTATCTAAGGCTACTTTAACTTTTGTATAGCCATTTTTGGATGATTGGGTGATTATCACTATGACGGAGCCTGGAGCGAATGAGAGCGTTTGCTCTTTGTTGTCAAATTAACAGTGGCCATGATAAATCTAACATTTTCTGTTAACTTTCGCGCGGGATTTAAAATTATTTCATATATTTTTTTTTATTATTATTTTTTGGTTTTGTTTTATTGTTAACGGTGCATGGGCAAAGGAAAGGTGCATAACTTGAGTGCATTGTATATTTAATTGCTGGCCGGACGACGATGCAGATGCACCTATCAAGCTACATACAGATAGTACGTCTTTGTCGCTTTGCTTGGTTGCCAGCCAACTGAGACTGAAGACTGGCGAAGACCCAGCTTCGCTCTAATTAATTTGTTTGTGGATGCGTCTATTTTTTTCTTATTTTTTTTTAGTTTTTTGTTTTATTGGACTTGGCACGTTAGTTTCGTTAGTCTGGGCAAAGCGATTTCACTGGCAAATTGTAGACGTACCAAATCCTTAAATCATTAGCAACATCAGCACATCCACATTAATATTTATAAGGCTAAATATTTGTGCAGTTGTTAATCACAGCAAAGTCAAGCTTCATGTCCAATTCGAAGTCTGAGGCGGATGATGGCTTACCTTTTGGGCATTTCTCATGTTAGTTTCTATTGATGCGATGACTCTTCTTGTTCATGCCTCCTTGATTTTGTGCAATTTTAAACAAGTTAATTATGTTCGGTAAATTAATGTTCGTTAATGCCAAAGCCTGCAACTGCACGCCAAGGCAGCAACTAAGCAAAAAATTAAAGAATTCAAGAAAGAAAGACAGAAAGAAATAAAAACTATTTGCAAATAGTTTTTTTATGATTTAAAATCTTTACATTCCGCGCCAAATTTGTCAACTAAACATCGATAGATGTATTTTGTCAAACGTATCGAAAATGCATTTGGGGATGAACAAGATTTTTATAAAGCAAATGAATTGAATTTGCAGAAAACAAAATCACTATATCTAAGCTAACAGTTTTGAGCCATATAATTGTTGATTAGTCAGCTTACCTGCTATTATTATTTCCAAATCATCTCATACTTAATAGACAATCTAGTAGCAGCTTGAGAACTGTCATCGTTTATATATAACTTCTGGCCTGTGGTATCGTATGGTTTTAGGGGTTTGTTTGATTGGATTTGCATTTAACGCTGATTAGTATCTATAGTAATATGCCTCTGCCGAATTTCATAAAAAGCGACTTTTAATAAAATTACACCATCAATCGTAGAAAATTAAAAAATCTTTAATTAAAAACTCACGACTTGAATTATTTTCGATTACCTCTGCCATCACCATCTCTAATGTGCTTATAAATGTATCGATGTATCGATCTTCGATTAAAGGAAAAAGAATTGGTTATAATTTCCAATCTTTTCTTAAGTTATTAAAACAATTAGACTAACTTGCAAATATGTGCGTGTGGAAATGTGTGAAGGGTGGAATTGGCACAACAACAAAGCATTGCAGGAGTAACATTTGCCATTGCAAGGTGCAACAGCAACAACAATAACAGAAAGTCAACTGCAAAAGAATCACACATCATAATAAAATCATCATATACTCAACATCTAATTATATATATATACACATCTTTGACATATCTATATATACGCATATATATAGATATACTTATATATATATATATATATATACATCACACAATGAGCCCCTTTGGCTCAAAAAAGAACCGTTCCTTGCCCGTCCGGGTGAGCACTTTTGACTCTGAGCTAGAATTTGATCTCGAACCACGGTCCTCTGGACAGGATCTCTTCGATCTTGTCTGTCGCACAATTGGCTTACGTGAATCCTGGTATTTTGGCCTCCAGTATGTCGATACACGGAGCAATGTCTCATGGTTGAAAATGGATAAAAAGGTCAAAGATCAGCGAATCGAATTGCATGCCAACAACAATATCTATATCTTCAGTTTCTATGCCAAATACTTTCCCGAGAACGTCAGTGAGGAGCTCATCCAGGAAATAACGCAACATTTGTTTTTTCTGCAAGTGAAACAAAGCATTCTTTCCATGGACATCTATTGCCGGCCAGAGGCCTCAGTTTTGTTGGCCTCCTATGCGGTGCATGTTCAATATGGTCCCTATGACTATGAGAGCTACAAGGATGGGATGCTAGCTGGTGGTGAGCTACTGCCCAAAGGTGTTACAGATCAGTATCAGATGACTCCCGAAATGTGGGAGGAGCGTATCAAAACATGGTAAAAAAAAAACCTCGCTCGTCCCAATATTCCGACACTAATAAGCCTTCTCGTTTCTTTCGTGCTTTTGCAGGTATATGGACCATGAGCCCATGACGCGGGATGAAGTGGAAATGGAGTATTTAAAAATTGCCCAAGATCTGGATATGTATGGAGTCAATTATTTTCCTATTACTGTAAGAGATACAAACGCAATCAGTCGCAATCAATGACTTCAATCTTTTCTTCTTCTCTTAGAATAAGAATAAAACCAAATTATGGCTGGGAGTTACTGCCGTTGGACTGAATATCTACGATGAACGTGACAAGCTAACGCCAAAGACAACGTTCCAATGGAATGAGATACGACATGTTAGTTTCGATGATAAGAAGTTCACCATACGCCTAGTGGATGCCAAAGTATCCAATTTTATATTCTACTCACAGGATCTACACATCAATAAAATGGTTAGTACACTTACATATGTATGTATCTTTCAAAATAATGAAATGTACTAATGAAAACTTTAAAATTTTAATCACCAGATACTCGATCTTTGCAAGGGCAATCATGACCTTTATATGCGACGTCGCAAACCGGATACCATGGAAATCCAACAGATGAAGGCCCAGGCCAAGGAGGAGAAACAGCGACGACAAATTGAACGCAAGAAATTCATACGCGAAAAGAAGCTACGCGAGAAGGCCGAACATGAACGTTATGAGCTGGAAAAACGATTAGAGCATTTGCAGGATGAGATGCGCATGGCATCGGATGCACTGGTGAGTTTCGAAAAGCCATATTCTGGATTTGTTATTGTTTTTGCATTATCTTTTTCTTGAGCTAGGCATATAGAAAGATGATTGTAAACTGATTTGATTGTTTTTTCTTTTTAGCGTCGTTCTGAGGAGACAAAGGAACTGTATTTCGAGAAAAGTCGCGTTAACGAGGAGCAGATGCAGCTCACCGAATGCAAGGCGAATCATTTCAAAACCGAAATGGATCGTTTACGTGAGCGACAAATGAAAATCGAACATGAGAAACATGATCTGGAGAAAAAGATCAGAGATGCAGATTTCTATGTCCATCAGTTGACCGTGGAGAATGATAAACGTGAAGCCGAAACGGAGAAGCTGAAGAAGGAGTTGATTTGTGCCAAAATGGCTGAACGTGAGGCCACCGCCCGATTGCTTAATTTCCTGAATAGCGGCCGCAAATCCTCTACCGATAGCCTGCTAACGGCCTCAACTGTCTCAAATGCGGTAAATAATGCATCCAGCATTGCAGCGATTAGCACACCATCGCTGACCACAAGTGGCTCCACCAATGATATGGTTACAGTTGGTGGTGCTGATCTAACAATCTCGCATGCCTCACACTATCATCTAGTTATGGGTGATAATTCCAGTGGCATTTCGGATGATTTTGAGCCCAAGGAATTTATTTTAACTGGCAATGAAATGGAACAGATAACCAATGAAATGGAGCGCAATCATATGGAATATTTGCGCAAGTCAAAGAATCAAGTGCAAAATCAATTGCAGACACTACGCTCGGAAATTGCACCGCATAAGATCGAGGAGAATCAGAGTAATCTCGATATACTCAGTGAGGCCCAAATTAAGGCGGGCGAGAATAAATACTCTACACTCAAAAAGCTCAAATCGGGTTCGACCAAGGCGCGTGTGGCCTTCTTTGAGGAGCTCTGACCAAGTATGTCACATAGTTTGTAGAAATGTTTCATCATCATTAATTGTGTATCATGTATTGTGTGTGCTATACATATACCTATATATATATAGATGTATGTATGTCTTCTCCTTTGTATACTCAAAAGCCGCAGCTGTAATAAAAATGTAAACTCATTAAAAAAAAAATAAAAACAAGAAACAAAGGCACAAGACCAACAATATTGGCAGGCCCAAAAATATGAATAAAGAGTACCTACGTACTACAACTATTTAAATGCATTTTCTTTGTGGGACAGAGGCTCTACACTGATTAGAGTTAGTGGTGGATAGAGGACCATATCAGTTAGACATATGACTTTGACTTTCCCTAAGAAAAACAATTATTGAAAAGAAAACTTCCACAATGTCACGAGTGAACGGAAATAATACTCTTTTGGGTAATTAAGAGTATTATTTCCATTCATAGAATTACTGAATCTATCTAGAAATCTTATGAATCTGAGGGAAAATGAAGACCCTTAGAACTTTTTATCCACAACTTAATGATCAAAGGCATAACTAAGGGGATCTGATGTAAATTAAAAAGAATTTTCTTTGCCTTTTCCTGAAAATGAAGTAGTTAAGTGGTAGATATATTTTTTGTGGTTAATCCAGTTAAAGCAGTTCGGTAAGAAACAAATAGTTTTTATTTATTTTTATTTTGCATAGGCAAAATCTAAAACCAAAGCATCTTTATTTTTAAGATTTCTTTACCATTTACATTAATTTACTTAATTTTTGAATGCATTATCTCCCACAATCCAACCTTTTCCCTTTCTTTTCCTCTCTCTCTTTCTCACAATCAACCTTTCCATCGTTCTTCCTCTTTCATATTCAGATCATCAGATCAGACCAGATTGGTATAGTTTCTATATGTTACAGGTATACACATAAATATATATACATATATATATAAGTATATATATGTATTTAGATTTTTATATATTTAGAGTTTATATATATGTATCTTAATGGCCCTCCCCGCCGCCCGTGACTTTCACCACTCTCACACACTTACTCCCTCGACTTCTGCCATATAACCAAAATTTGAACAATGTTTTTTAATTGATAACTAATAAAAATTAAAGTTTACTTTGTGTATTTTTTTTTTCGTTTCTTTACTAAGGAATTTTAAAATAGTTTTTTTTACGTCTTTTTGTTAACACCACATGGAATATTTTTGTTTGATTTGTTTTGATATATGTACGTATGTTTATATATATATATACATTAAAAAAAGTTATATATATACATATATATATATATATATATAATGCTCCACATCCACTTTGTATGCTTTATCTTTTGCGTTCATTGATGCCACATTAACCAAAAATCCATTTCGATCTGTCTTACATATATATAAATATGCATATATATGTACATGTATATAGAAACCAGTTTCGAAATTACACAAGTTTTAACAAAATAATAATAATAGCTATTATAATAGTAATAATAATGATGATGATATTATTAATAGTTGTAATAATAATAATTAAACAAGAGCACACAGACATATGGTGAAATTTATTAGAACACATTCAAAATTATAGGAAATGTTATATATATTTATATATATATACATATATATATATATATTTGTGTGTGTGTGTAAGTGTGGGATGTGCGGGTGTGTGTATATAAATGTTAGCTTGAGACCCATCTTCCGCTTTAAATTTAATTTTCCTTTAAGTCCTTTGTTAGTAATTTAGCTTTCCGTTGTTTGTCTCTCTCACTATTTATCTTTTTGGTATGCTATCTATCTATCTATCTATTCTGTTTGTCCCTTCTTCTTGTATTTATGTGTGTGTGCTTGCCAAAGTCTATGGTGTGTGTGTGTGTTCGGGTATATTGAATTTAAGGTATTGTATTTTCAATTTTCAAAAGTTACTAGGATGTATGATGATTCCGATGTCATTAACTCATTGTTATTATTATTAACCATTTCTTGATCCTGCATCGCTCATCTTAATCTTTTTGCTCTCATTATCCTCTTCGTTCCATGTTTCCATTTAATTTGGTTATCGGGCCCTCTTCTCACCTCACCTTCAGGGGTAACGGCCGTGTTTATATAGCTTATAGATTTACATAAATATATATAAATTTATATAAAGATTTATATATATATATGCATGTACATATATATATATATACATATATATGTGTGTGTGTTTGTGTGTACATATATATAAAGAGGTTTATTCCCATCTGGTTTTGGTTTTCCCCATCATTTTTTTTCCGTTGTGGTTGCCTTTCCTCGCCATTTCGCTTGTTGTTTTTTTGCTGTTTATTTCTTTCCTTATGTTTTTTGTTGTTGTTGCAATTGGCTTAACTATGTTAACTCAGGGACAACTGATTCAACGACAGGAGACGCTCTACTGCCGCATTGATGTCACCAAATGTGGCAATCAAAGCTGCAAAAAGAAGATAAGATTAAAGTTAATGCAAAAGACACAATTATCATATTATTTATTGATGTTGTCCCTTTTTGTCTTCCATTTTTTAACTATGCCCTATCTTGTGGCATATTTTACTGTTCCTTTCACAAATTGAACTTACCTTGCAGATTGGCCTCCCGATTGGCAAATCCCATGGCAGCCAGCTGCTCCAACTGCGATTGATAGCGCACTTCCGGCGGCTGTGTGCTATCCGTATTGTTTGACATCCCATTGAGCATGCGCATCATGAAATCGTTAAAGAGTTGGGCATTTGGGCCACCACCTGGTGCCAGGGTTGGTGTACCGGCAGCAGCATTGGGATTGCCGACAGTATTCCCGCTATTATTGACAGCCAAACCGCTTATTGGCGAGGATACGCTGTTGCTAGAGTTATTGAGGAGACCACCGCCAAGGACACTGCCATTGCCACTGCCTTGTCCATCCCCGCTGGCCGGATCGGCGGCTGGTGTATTCACGCCGGGCGGTGGTGGTGGAATGCCCAATGTTCCAACTAGACCAGGAGCGGCACTTCGTAGCTGCTCCATGCCCTGTTGTATTTGTAGGATAGCATTGATGGCCTCCGGATTGGTTAGCATATTCATCACCTCGGGATTTTGCATCTGGGCCATAAACTGGGGCATCATCTGGCGCACTTGATCCTGCAGAGCTGGATTATTGGCCAATAGTGGACTACTGCCGAGCAGACGCGATGCCATATCCGGATCCTGTGACATTGATTCCATCATTGAACGCGTATAGGGGGCATTAAGAAGATTCTGCATAAGTGCCGGATTATCAGCCATCTGCTGGAGCAGACTGCGCATAGCCGGTGTGTTGAGTACATTATTCGGGGGCAGATCACCGGAACGACTTCTGCCATTTGAGTTGCTAGTGGGACCATTTGCAGTGGCACCGCTTCCAGCGCTGCCGCCGCCGCCACCACCCCATGGATTGGGCAATGGATTACGGTTCTCAGTGCCCTGCTGGGGATTTACACCAGCATTGACACCTCCCTCAACCAAGCCAGCAAACGGATTGCGTCCAAAAGACTCTGTGGCCGCATTCATCATTGGCTCCTGTATATCACGATAGATCCGCTGCAAAGCACTATAACCACCCGGCACCGATTCCAGATTCGACATGGCCCGATCATGCGATCGCATTAACTCCTGCAACATCGATGGATTTCTGGCCAGTTCCATCGTTTGACGCAATAAATCCGGATTGTTAAGCATATGCGATATTTCGGGATTCCTTTGCATTAGATCCTGCATTTGGGGATTCGATGTGATCAATTGTCTCATTGTTTCCGGATTGTTCATCATTTGCTGCACGAGCGGATTGTCCATCAGGGATCGCAGCATATCGCCATTGTTAAGCAACTCATTCTGCATGCGAGCCTGCAGATCCATAAATGTATTCGAACCGGCTCCGAGAGCCTCCATGCCAGCGAGTCCGCCAAATTGATTTAATCCGAAAGGTGTCTGACGCACATCGGCCGGAGCACGAGCCGGTGCCTCTTGATTACGTGTCGGTGCCTTAATCACCAGATGTACTGTCAAATTATCCTTGATGTTGTGCATCTTCAATGTATCTGAATCCTTCATTATTTTACCGGCGAATATCAATACCAGCTGCTCCGGCTCAGCCTCAAATTTTTGGGCCACGAGAATTTTGAACTACAAAAATATGGATTGAGATCAAAAATAAAAATAATGGATATTAATACTTCATTCAATTTCACAATTTTAACGTTAATTCAATATTTGAACTTTCTTCATCCCTAATGCAGCACACAACCCAGTTGGAATTCGGACACGCACACATGGACCAACCAGAAAGGCACAACAAAAAACATGTAATCGTTTGAAACATTTGTTGCTTAATGTGGGATAAGTGGGTCAAATTGTAAGCGAAACGAACTGATGAAGTAGCACAACATTCATGGGCTAATTTCCAACGGGGTTGTCACACACACACACAAAAACATTTGCACTTTGCCACCCTTTTTTTTTCCAAAAAAAATGCACTGTACTTTCAATTAAGTTCTAGGTGGGTGTTTGTGTGCGAGTATTTGCGTGTGTGTGTGTGTGTTGTGGCCCTTCTTCTATGGTGCAATAAGGCGGCGGTCAATCTCACATGGCAGTCACAAGGTGTACCCCCTCTGACGGGTTTTCCTCTTTCACCCACACACTTTCCCTTTATCTCTGTCTCTTACTCACATCTTTTATTCCAGAATCTTCATCGACTTCAACACTTTTCTTGTCCTTTGGCGTTTTTACAACCACGTTGATACGTTTACTGCCGCCTTCCGCCATTTCGATTGTTGTTTTTGTTGAGTCTGTATGTGTGTGTGTGTGTGGTGTATATGTGTATGTGTTTGGTTTGCGTATATTATTGTTGTTTCGTCTATTACTAATTTTTTTTGTGTATAATTTGATGCCTTCTTGTTATTGTATTTGTTGTTTCAGTTGATGTTTTTTTTTCAATTCTTCGCTTGCTAGGTCAAAAAAGTGTGTAACTTTTTTGTGTGGTCTTTCTCTTATTGTTTGTAGTTTGTGAATAGCCCTTGGAGAAAATATATATATACATATATATGTATCTAGCTACGTGTGTTCAAACTAAATTATTTTCCAGTAATTCGTCACTTGCTCACACACACACGCACGCACGGGGGGAAAAAAAAACCGAGAGTCACATAGAGCTGGAAAAAACATCGATTTTTTTTTGGTATTTTTGTTATGGCTGCCAACCAGTGTTGGGTAAGCATTGCTCATTTTGGTGAACATGTTCACTAGTTCTTTTTTTTTTAGTGACTCACTCATTTTGTTCACTTGCTCACTTCACTGGTCAGTTGTTCACTACTATTCTCAGTTTCTCTTACATCATTATATTACATCTTAAGCATTGTTGATCGATTTTTGTTTGTCTTATTACTAATAATCTATAAGTTTTATGTAACTCAAAAATAATGCTTATTTCTTAAGTTGTATTTATTGCTCAAAATACAACTTACAGCTTTAGTTTTATATTTTTTAAATGTCCGCTTAAATTGCTTTGTGACTTTCTGCTCGCATTGGTTATACTTGCATTTCACCTGCTGATTGCTAATGTCGTTAAAATGCGTCCGAATTTCGCTGTTGACCAAATGAAGAATGCAAGTGAACAAAACAGCAAATAAGAGTAAGTGAAAAGAACTTGTTTATTTGCTCAGTTTAATGAACCATTTTTTTTTGTCCACTCACTTATGAGTAACCCAACACTACTGCCAACGATAAAAAAAAATTGCACGCCATTCAAATCCAAACGTTGCCAGATGTAGTAGAACCCTTAAGTTATCTGGCAACTCTGCGTGCGATTCTATTTCATTTTTCTTTTCCAATTTTTGTGTGTGGTATTATAATATTAAAAGTGCCAAGCAGTTAAAAAACTAACGTTATACAATTCTTATGTACTGTAAATCATTGGGTAAGTGAAAAAATTATTAAACAGCTAAAATTGTTGCATTACTTCGAAATAACATGTGAAGCGGGAAGCAGTCAAGAAACAAACGACAAGTTTCGGCAGCAGCGGCGGCGGCGGCAGCGGCAGCAGCCGATATGAAATCGAAACAAAACGCCTTAATCAACGCCGGCTGTACGAATACTCAAATAACTGAAGTTTTCCCAATTACTTTAGATCCATGATACTCTCTCATTTGTATTATATTTCACGTTTGTGTATGTTTGTGCTTTGTAGAAACATTTTGGACGGACAGCTGAATACGTATGTCGCTATATGTCGACGACGACGAAGGCTTCGGATTGAATACATTCGATTTTGTGGCCAACGAAACTGCGCCAATTTCCAGCAATATTATCGAGACGCAATATCTTAACCAGGAGCGACAGGAAGCTGATCAGGATCTAAATCACCACAACCAGCAGCAGCAGCTGGAGGATAACTTCCTGCTGTTTGCCAATGCAGAACAAAAATGGCAATTGCCGCCGCCAACCATTAACATCGCTGACCATCACTATCAGCAAGCCATTTCCACGGACACGGATCTGATATTTGTGGAGAACTATTTGCCATCCGTTCCTAAACCTCCAGCATTGATTGATTGCCATGCAAGTGCTGCAGTGCAGCAAAAGCAAGATGACTCTAAGGACCCTCTATTAAATTGCATACGCAAAACATTTACATTGATTAGGGAGATTTGTTCCAATATACTAGACGATCCTCATCAGCCCGGCATCGAGTCCGATATTAACGGAATTTTATTGCTCAGAGAGAAAGTGATCGAAGTGCGTAAGAGGATTGTGGCTAGAGCATTCAACCAGACTAGTTGCGATACTTGGGGAGTGCTTTTGGAGATTGATCGGGAGATTGAGAGTCTGTCTGCGAGTATTAATAGAGCAGCAGGCGGAGGAGCAGCGAATAGTGAGAATCAATACGAAGAAGGCAATCAGATGGGATTGGATCTGTTCAATAGACTACGTCACTTCTTTAGCAGCTGGCAAAGTGGCGATAAGGAGTCACCAATACCAACAGCAAGCGAGCAGCAGCAGGCCAGAGGAGCAGCCGCCAATAACATCGGCAGTGGAAACGGAGCACCATCTAACCAAGGTTCTGCTCGGAAACGCCGGTATGTAGTGGACCGAATCGATAGAGAACAAAATTATCGATATTAGAAAAAGAAAATGTATATATTTTTATTTAAAACTAGCATCTAACGCAGTGTTAATCAAATATTGCCTTTAAGATAAAAATTCAAATTTTGGGAGAAAGTATCGATTCGTCGAATATCGATAAGATATACATGTATATACTTACATATACATAAGTTAAATGTCAAATTGTTTTAATCTCTTTTTTTATTTTCATCTATATCAGCAACCAGGACGACGGCGGGAATTTTAAATATCGTCGTGTGGACAATACATTTCCCAAGTTCATAACGAATGAAGCTGCCGAGGATTACAGCTCGTCGTCAAACCATACAATGGCCGATCATCGTGATCGTATACAGCGACGGAATCTGTCACAGTCTCAGTCACAGTTACAGCCACAATCCCATTCACATCAGCAGGATGCAGTCAATCATCCATCAACAACAATGACACGTCGCTCCATTTTCAATGCACCAGCAATTACACAGACCCGTGTCCGCAACTCCTATTTCAATCCATCAAAAGTGGTAATTGATCTTTCCGATGATGATGATGAGTTGCCCAATCAAAACCACATGTATGATATATTTGGCGGTGGACGAAGATCAATATCTCGTAGGGATAGGAATGGAGATCATTATCCAATGTTGTCCTCGTCTTCAATGGTACGTCCCCAAATACTTTACTCAGATGCAGTGCGTCTGGGCGAGACGGCCAATGGCGGTTTTAAGGGCTTTCCAGAGATGACCCACAATGGTCATACATCACATGTGCATGCCCATGCCCAAGAGACAATTACAGGTCCAGCGTCTAGCTTAGCTGACACTCTCCTCATGCAGGATGAGCAGCGCTCCGAACATGAGCAATACCTCAATTTGATACAAAATTTAAGTCATCCCAAGTCCCTAACGACGACGACGACAGCGGCGGCGGCTGCTCCACGTTACAAACCAAGGCTTCCGACGCTTCCGCCACCGCCGCCGCTCCATCGAATCCCCAAGGCGGCAAATCAGGAAACGATGAACAGCAACGTCGAATGGTATCGATTGCTTAACAAAAATAACAAGCCAGGACGTCTTCATCTTCAGCCATCTACATCCTCCACGGGCAGCAGCATCGAACGTGATCAGTATGCTAAATTGCTGGACAAGGGCAATGCCGTTGGCATGGGCATGGGTATGGGAGTGGTTACAACACCACCACCACCTCCATTGATGCGTTGCAATAGTGCGACAAGTGCCACCAGTCATGCTTCCACCATCAATAGCAGCTCTACCGGCACCGTCAGTGGCTCAAGCAGCAGCTCCAGCACCAGTAGCAGCAGTCCCGGCAGTGTCAATAGTTCATACATGACAAAGCCAAAGAAATCTGCACCTGCTCCCACTTCTAGTGTGGATAATGTCATTGAGCTGGACGACGATTCGAACGATGAAAGGGATTTGTCTAAATCTGTAACAAAGAACAAGTAAGCAGGTGACCAATTTCCTATTGTTGATCAATGAAACTAAATCTCTCTCCCTCACTTTAGTCGTTCCTCAGTGGGCAACACAACGGTTTCGCCCTCATCGAGCATGTTGCAACAGACGGAGGCACTGCAGCGCCGTTTTCAAAATTGCATCTTCTTCAAGGATGATTTCGACAATACCTTTAATCAAAAATGCGCACGGTTGCGTCAGGAGAGCGATCATAGTCGTGAATTGGCCCAGTTGGTGTGAGTATATATACATATATATACGATTTCTAGATATCAATCCCAACCCATTACTATTATCTTCATAGGGCATCCAAAACGACAGAGGAGCGTCGTGCCTATGAGCAGGGATTGCGTGAAAATATATCAAAATATCGTATGATTCATAAGCCCATCTTTGTGATTGATGGCTTTAAAATAGCTGCCGACGAGGAGAAGGAGCCCGAATTTCTGCCCATTACCGATGAACTGCACAAACGTTACAACGAGCTCATCCATGGACCTCCACAACAGGTAAGGAACAACAACAATATACAACTCTCATCCAATTCAACAATTAACAATATTTGTGTATATCATTTAACCAGGTTCTGGTGTCCAAATTCAGCTTGAACATAACCCGCAATGATATCCGAACGCTCATTGGTTCCATGTGGCTGAATGACGAGGTGATCAATTTTTATATGAATCTACTCACTGATCGGTCTCAACGGAAAGCTGGCAAGCTGCCCAGTGTTTATGCCATGAATACGTTCTTTGTGCCCCGTCTATTGCAGAATGGTCACAATGGAGTCAAGCGTTGGACACGCAAAGTGGATCTATTTAGCATGGATGTCATTCCGGTGCCAGTGCATGTGGGCGGTGTCCATTGGTGCATGGCTATCATACATATGAAGGATAAAACCATACGCTATTATGATTCCATGGGAAAGCCCAATCAAACAGTGCTTAATGCACTGGAGGCATATCTACGCGAGGAATCGATCGATAAACGCAAACAGCCATTCGATACAAGTGATTTTCTCATCGAAAATGTGCCGAATGTACCACAGCAGACAAATGGCAGCGATTGCGGTGTCTTTAGTTGCATGTTCGCCGAATATGTAACCCGAAATAGGCCGCTCACTTTCTCCCAGGAGCATATGGAATATTTTCGAAAAAAGATGATTCTCGAAATATGCGGCGGAGAGTTGTGGATGTGATCACAGAGAAGAGTGAGCATAGAGAGGAATCCAGTTTAAGATAACTTAAGGACTCACACACACACACACACACACACACACAAACACACTTCAAAAGGAATATCCTAATTTATTTATTAGTTGTCTACTCAAACAACCAGCAACAACAAATTATGATAAATCATCCAAAATAGTTCGATAATGAAAAACAAACAAAAAAAAAAAACATTACTTCCTTTTTTTCAATTGTAAATTTCCATAAATTTGTTTTTAATTTTTGTGTAAAAGGGTTTTAACGAAGAAGACATCAAGAAAATGTATTGTATTCCATCTGATCCATATCGGCAAAAAGCTAAGCCAAATCCCCCCCGCCAGTGTAAGGAACATCTAGGTCTTGGATCGGGGTTGGCGTTTCAAACAGCAAAGCTAGATCAACCAAATTTTTAGTCTGCTCCAAATATTTCCCTTGAGTCTAGCATGTAGCTCATGGGTGGAAAGAGAATGGATTTCCATTTACCTTTTGTGTTTTTCCTTTCTTTTTGTTGCTCTGCGCATTGGTTTTTAGTAGAAACTTTTTACTGCAAAAGGTTTTCTTGTGAATTTCCTTCACATTCTTTTTAAAGAAATCACTAAGAAAACAATAACTAAGAAACTATTAATAGCCACAAGAACAAACTATATGTATACAAACTGTCCAAAATCGAATAAAAACATAAACGAATTGGAACCGAAAACTATAGAGATAAAAAACAATTGTTTGACATCCTGCGACCCATTGGGTCATATCTCAAGTAGCAAAAGACAAATTTTATAAGGAGCAAGACTTGATGGATTAAATTCGCTAATTCTTTATTCGCTAATTCTTTAATATATACTAAAAGGAATTGGTTAGCGCTCTTAATTAATTAATGCAAACATTCATTATGTACATAAGTATACATATATATATATTTATACATATATATCTCATAACAATTTTATATTTAACACTTTTCTAGACACAATCGTTACAAAGAAGACATAAATATATATGTACATACGTATTTGTATATACCTATAATAGCTACGAGGTCCCGACTCTCCAAACGCCATTTATTATCTTGGATCGTAGATGCGACTGCTCTTGATATTGACCTTAAACAGACGCGACCAATCCGCCAGAATATCAAACTGTTAAATGCAATAGAAAGAGTTAGACAGGATGGAGCAATATATTTGGATGGGGGCACTCACATCTCGATCCATAATGTTCTCGCAGAAACTTAGATCCAGCAATTGGAGCTTAGGACAATGAACTAGAATACTAAAAGAAAAAAAAAACTGGTTGGAAATCTTTAGTTATAAATTTTGGAGAGAGCAAACAACCCACTCGTAGACACGTTCATGCGTTATATTTAGTATGCCCATTAGATCCAATTGCTCGAGGTTTTTGCCCATCTGAGCAATATGACGGAGATCGTGTTCGGTTGTGCCGCGAACTGCTGATAGGAAGAGCTTCCTTAGCTTTGGGCAATTCGCCAGCAGCTGGTATAGGCCATCGCCCAATGATGCCTCACGCAAACACCAGCCCAAATCGAGCTCCTCCAGCTGATGACAATGGGCCAGAGACTGCAAGCCACGTGCTGTTAGAAAATGAGCCTTCCACATGTCCAAAGAGACAATTTGCGTATTATAGGTGGCCAAATGGGATGCCACATTATCCATGTTCACCGATACGCCACAAAAGGCTGGCAAAAAATTAATAGTAATTTATTCAACTCGACACGAGAATCGGCTTTCACACACCCAAATTTAAGTGCTTAAGCTTGCGATTGCCTTCAAGCATACTCAGCAGTAGCTCCGTCTCGAAAGCCGTCTGAAAGAGATCAAGTCGCTCCAAATTCTTAAGATTGACCAAACAGGAGAAATTCAACAGTGGCGGATCGGTGGCACAATTGCGTAGACTCAATTCTGGTATGGGTTAGCATAAATGTATGTTGGGTTATCACATGGATTTCATTATGGTTAGTTGGTATACCGTTTAAGTTATCACAGACAATGCCCACGGTCTCGATGCAGCTGGCATTTAGAAATTTGCATGAGTTAAGCCGCAGGTGGGTGAGATTATCGCCACGTTGGGTGAGAAATCTGCAACATAGATTTAATTAGAGTAAGAGAGAGAACGAGAGAGAGTAAATTACACTCACTTCTTGAATTCGGTGGGTGAAACATCACCAAAGCCCCCACACCAAGACAAATCCAATTTGCGTAGAATTGTGGCACGACGTGCCAGCGTGCATAATAGCTCCGAGTTGGCCAACTGCCAATAGGGCTTCAGGTTTATCTCGACATACAGCAACGGATGTGTGGAGATATCATAGAATATGCGCGACACCTGCCCCACTCGAAACAATGATTTCAAATCTAAATAGCTAAGAATCTTTAATAATATCTCAAATGGCAAATCGGTCAAACAGATACGCGCTGCCTGACCGGCCTGGGTATGGGCCGCCGGTTGCAACTGCTGTTGCTGCTGCTGCCGCTGTTGCTCCACCAGTTCGCCAGACAAACGATTATCCAGTAGAAATTGACTCAGATCATTATTGATGAAATCATTGATAAATTTCTTACAAGCCCCGGTCACAGGACCAGCCGTATTATCACTGCGGCAAATGGGTTGGAATTTGAGAGAGCGCAATTTGCAGCTAATAGGTCCATGGCCAGATATTGCAATCGGTGGCGATCCTAGAGCTGATATTTGTGTCTGTGTGGTGATGGGTCTCGGCTTTCCCAGCAGATTTTGAATGTGCCGATGGGAGACAGTGCGTCCACAGAGCATAATGGCATCGATTTCCGTGTAGTAATTTAGATTACTATGATTAAACTCAATGCGAAGTGTTCTTGGGTTGGATGGGAAATGATACGGAGTAAAACAAAACAAACTTAATGACTTCGCAAGACTCACTTGGTTATGATGGAGGTCTTCTTCAGCGGCGGAGCAAAGCGTCGGGAGTCTTGGCAGAAATAATTGAGATCCTTGGACGTCGCCTCCCACAGGCAGTGCCAATGTTTAGTCATGCTGTAAGCCCAAATGCGTACCACAGCACCAGGATTGAAGGTCTCGAAAATGGCCACTTCGGTGGGAACGACAAACTGCTCGAAATAGACAACTGGCAAGGGACAATTAAATAGTAATGTCTCAAGTGAATGGAAAACAAATTAATGGGAATTTACCTATATAGTCATGGGTATCAATCGGGGACATATTCTGCGGCTGAATATCACGTGTAGCCGATGGCGCTCTTTGCCACCAGTCGCCATATGTGCGCTGGCGGAATGGAAACGGTTTTCTCTTTACCCAAAACAAACAAAATTTTGTCGGACTTACCATGGTAAAGGTTTCCGGATAATCGCCATAGGCGGGAAATTTTGTCGGCCTGCCAATGACATTTGATGCCGTATACGAGATGCTATAATCGATGCCATACTGTGAGCTAAAGTCGAGTACTCCGAGTACATACTGCTCGAGATAATAGCCCTGATCCTGCTGCTCCTGATCGGCATCGGTTGTTTGCAGTTTGCTGCCACTTTCACATCCTCGTTGGCGCTGCACCAGCATGGTAGTAAAATCGACTTGGGCATCCGGTTCGGTGTCGCTCGATGAGCTGGTTGCCGACTCTGCATAGGCCAGCATGGACATTATTATAGCCGAATGCAATGGCCCCTCCCCCGTCTGCACCGCCTCTACCTCCTCCGCCGCCACCAAGCACCGGCCGTAGGTCAGTCTCAGCGTATCGTTGGAGAGCGATAGAGATGCGTAATCTCGACGCACTTCTGCTGACACGTACCAGGGCCACCGTACCGACCGTTGGGCATAACCGAGCCAGAGTCGTTGCTCCTCCTCTCCCTTGCAATGCCAGTGCCTGAACCTCACTATCAACGTCTCTCGTCTCTGACTGTAGCCACTAGCGTTTGGGCCAAGGTTAATGTTAAAGCTAATGGTCACGTTGCTGTCGCCGTTGTCGATGTCGCTGGTTTTCCAGCCGTAGGCCTCACCGCAGCTGTGCAAATGTTAATCCAATTAGTCTTTATACTAAGTATATATGTATTCCTCTTTATTATCGTAATCCTCCTCCTCCTGCTGCTGCTCTGTCACTGTCTCACCACTTTGTTTACCTGAATATTGGCGCGACGCTGCTCCAGGAGGAACGGGAATGGGACTGCTTTAGTGTTCGTCAGAGGTGGGCCAGTAAAAGTTTAGCAAATTCACCAAGTCGTTGATTTTTTCTTTCGTTCCTTGTTTCTTGTGTCTTTTTTGCGTTTTGCAGCTAAATTTACTTATAAATTTTGATAACGAAACGAAAACGAAAACTAAACAAAAAAATCTCAGCTCTTACTTCTTGGCACCGATTGCCAAATACCCTTTACTAACTTAAGTGGTTATTCATTTAATTTAAAAAGCTTTTGTAATATACTTTTCTATATTTATATTTATTTTAAATTGTCCAAATGTTTAATTATTTGTGTTATGTTTTATTATGTTATTATGTTTTGTACATAATAAACGAAACAATTCATTTAACATAATTTACTTAATATTTTTATATGTTTATGTTGTATTAATATGTACATATTATTTATACACAATGGCAACCTAATATACCTTTCACCTTAGATTATGGGGTATGCAAATAATGTATACAAAATGTGAAAATATGGTCACACTGCAAAACTGCAAAGCAACAGCTGATTGATCACATTGTCTATTTCTTTAGATTTCATGCTCCTCCGTTTGTTGACAAAGGCGAAATCCAACTGGTGGTGGATTAACAATATGAGAACACGTCAGAGATTGGACTATAGTAATAAGCTAATATTAGCACCCATGGTGCGAGTGGGTACGCTGCCCATGCGGTTGCTGGCCCTGGAAATGGGAGCGGATATTGTGTACACTGAGGAATTAATTGATCTGAAGTTGATCAAGAGCATACGACGACCAAATCGTAAGTAAAGTTATATGTGATCCCTGTCAGCTTTCTGTGGCTCATCACTCTGCACCTCTAGATGCACTGGGAACTGTAGATTTTGTGGATCCATCAGATGGGACAATAGTGTTTCGCACGTGTGCCCAGGAGACATCCCAGCTGGTCCTGCAGATGGGCACCAGTGATGCGGAACGCGCTTTAGCTGTTGGTCGGCTGCTGCAGCGAGATATAGCCGGCTTGGACATAAATATGGGATGTCCGAAGGAATTCTCCATTAAAGGCGGCATGGGTGCCGCTCTTTTGGCCGAACCCGACAAGGCAGCCCATATATTGTCCACCTTATGCTCAAATCTGGAGATACCTGTCACCTGCAAGATACGGATACTGCCGAATCTGGAGGATACGATTGCATTGGTGCAGAAACTGGCTGCCACTGGCATTGCAGCCATTGGCATTCACGCCCGCACTCGTGACGAGCGGCCGCAGCACAAGCCGCATCCAGATGTTTTAAGAGAGGTGGCAAAATCCGTGGCCATTCCTGTCATAGCCAACGGTGGCTCCCGTCATATGCATTGCTATGACGATATACTCAAATTCCAGCTAGAGTGTGGAGCTGCTAGCGTGATGGTGGCCCGTGCCGCTCAGATCAATGTTAGTATATTTCGTCAAGAGGGTTTGATGCCCATGGACGAGCTCATCACAAAATATCTGCGACTATGTGTGGACTATGACAATGCGCCGCACAACACCAAATATTGTGTGCAGAGCATATTGCGTGAGCTCCAAGAGACGCCGCGTGGCAAACTGTTTCTCCAATGCCAGACGTTGCAGCAAATCTGTGAGATTTGGCAACTAGGCGACTATTGCCGTCGCCGGCAGACGGAACTCAGGCAACAGGGCAATGTCGGACGTGCTGAAGTGCAGCCAGCTAAGCGCCAAAAGCTACAAGAAATGGCGGAGGAGGAGGAGGAAAAAGATCGCCTAGCTGGTCTCATCTGTCGGCACGTGGCCTTCCTGCGTTCCACCTATCAGAGCGGTAAGTTTTGACATCCTTTCATCGAGCTGCTCCTCTTAATTCATTTTCCCTTGCAGACACGGAATTGCCAAAAACTCGCCTTTATGTCCAAGCTGGGCGCTTGGCCAAATCCCCGCCAGCCTATGAGACAAGACAATGCGACAAACTGTTTCGTGCCATTTGTATGTTTGATGGTAAACGTTTCAGCAGCACTTTCTGGGAAAAAAACAAAAAGCAAGCGGAGCAGGGTGCAGCCCTGGTTGCCCTACTCCACATGGGTCATGTGGATGAGGCATTGTTGCGCCACAATGGCAGCCTTATTCGTTAAGGAAACACAATTTTAAGTAGTAGCTAAATGAATTCTAGTTAAACAATAAACAAAAAAAAAAAAAAACAAAAACAAAAAATTGATTCAAGAGAACTCTACTGTTTGGTCTGGCTCGATCACTAGATCCTATTCATTCATTCATGACCATTAATTACATAGTTGGGCTTATTTCTTTATTAATATTATATTATTTATAGAGTTTCCTAGAGTTGTTTGTTGTCTGTTGGATGATGGGGATTGAGGGGGTCCAAAGATAGAAAAAGAGATGCAGGACAAATGGGTAAGGTAATGCGGTATCAGTTTTATTTAAGATGAAGGGGAATTCGGGATTTGGAGTAGATGTATGTTCTAGTTAGTGCTGCGGCCTTCGTTGTTGGCCTTGATTGGGCGGCGGCATCATGGTATGATCGTCACGAAATCCATAATTGGCTATATATTGTAATAGGTGTTCCTTGGTTATCGGATGCCTGATGCTCTCCACGACGGCTAAAACAGAGTGGTGGGACGAACATCAAAACTGTTTGTGTGGCATTGGAATTTGTACTCACCCACTGCCGTTTTATAGCTATTGGGTAGCTTCTTGTCTGTGCGCTCGCGGAGAAATTCCCAGTTGCCAAACTGATTCATTGTGCACTCAACAATCCTGTTGTCCAGCTCGCGTATTTCCTGGGTTAGCTTCTGCATGCGGCCAAATGCTGCATCATGGCCGCCCACATAGAGGAAGCCCACTTTCTTGGTGAGCAACCTGCGAAGCAGGAAGATTTGGTATTGGGATTCTTCTCGTATTTTTTTTTGTGTTATATATATTTTTATCATTCATCATCGCCTCACCCCTCGCCGCTTTCTGTTATGATCTTGAGGCGAAAATCCACCGAATTGAGCTCATGTGGTTTCCATTTGAAGACATCACAGCAAACGCCAGCTGTATAGGGCTGCTTCGATGGCTGGAAGATCAGGCCGTCGGGTTCATGGGCCAACGCCCTCGAAAATTTCTCGCCCAGCAAGCGGCCAGACATCCAAATGTCCCAAAATCCTTTGCTGCGCACACTGAACGATTGCAGACGCTGATTAATGATGCCACGTTTCATGCCCAGAATGCGGGGACCAATCACATCATCCTCGATATACTCCAGGCGATTGGGATAGAATGGCTCATCGCGGACATCGCGATTGGAGAGGCGGACAATGTCGTAAACCAGATAACGAGGCGTCACCATTTTGCCAATTTTATCTAGCACCATCTCCTAGCGAAAGGAGCAAGCAGCAAGCAAAATCGAAATACAAAAATCGAAGTTTCACCACGCCCATATTTTTTGTTTTTTAAATTCGCGCAATTTCTAGACTTACCCCATCAAGCAGCGTCCCTTCCAGATGCTCATTTAGATTCTTTCCATTGACGAATGCCACATTTTCAACCTTGAAACACGAGTGATTACGGTCAAAAAAATAAACCTCATCACGTCCATCAATAAGCATCATGTAGCGAGTGCCGTCCGCTTTCCATGACACACGATAGGGAATCTCGCTGAGCCGTTTGATATTCTGCTTATCCATGGATACGGGCTGTGATCCAGGGAATCCACTCTTTTCCCAACGGCACCAGTCCTGCACCTTATGTTGGAGCTCGCTTAGGCGGGACTGATCGGTGAAATGGCTAACGCCCGGAACACCTTCCATAAACTGGGCATTCTTAATGACCATCTCGCGGCGACGTTTCTTTTTGCTGCCGCCAGCTGAACCAGTTGAACCACTAGCTTCGCCCTCGCCCTGCTCGTCATCCCGATCGCCGGCATCTTCTTCCCCAGCCGCTGAAGATGTGGACGCATCGTCATGATGGCGCCGTTTAAAATTGTGCTCACCATGGTCATGATCACCATGGCCGTTGCCATTACCGTTGCTATCATCATATTCCAGACACCAGTTAGGTTGCTCTGGTGCTGGTGGGGCATCCTCCTCATCATCGTAGCGGCGAAATAACTCATTAATGTAATCTTGCTTGTAGATGCCAGGTGGTCGAGCATTAGCAAATATGGCCAAAGCCGCCTCCACGGAGCAATCGAGACGCTCCACCATATAGGAGACAATTAAGAAACCTGTACGATTGAAGCCATGGGTGCAGTGGACGGCAATTACATCAAATGGTCTCTCATTGATGAAATTATCGACAATCTCAATGAAGCTGTGCGTCTGCTCCGGTGATGGAGTCTCTCCATGACCACGACACTGGAGCTTAATGTATTGGGCGCCACGCTCCTCCACAGTCGAGCGTTCATAGAAGCGCTTTGTGTTGGTCAGATCTACCCAGAGTCCCAGTTTGAGCTAAAATTATGCAGATAATGAGCGCGAGGAACGGAGGGAGAGAGAAAGGGTGAAAGACAGACAAGAGAGGCAGAGAAAGCAGAGATTAGGAGAAGACATTAGGGATTTAGAAAAAAAACTAGTTTACCTTTAGCGTTTTGCAATAATCGAAAAGCATCTCTGGTCGAAATGTGCATTCGATGGGCATCTTGTCCTGGAAGGATTGATTCAGTGGCGTCTTGAAGGCAAGGAAGCGTTCTGCGATGATTGTGTCGCTCTTGCGTGGACAGTAAAGCCATCGATTTGGCAGCGGACCAGAGCCGCGGTCACCCCGCTCTCGATGCGAATCTGACATGGCGATGGCTATGGCGATGCTCACCCAGATGCTCCGATCCTCTTTGCTCTTGCCACTGTTTACCAGATTAACTTAAAATTCAATTGAATTAAATTTAATTCATGCGTCGTTTTTTGCGGGCTCAAAATTGAGTCTGTTAAGAAAATGTTAAGTAACAGATTAAGAAATCGGTTGTCACTTTTGCACTGGAAGAAATCGGTTGTCACTTATTCAATTTTGTTCTCCTTTTCGATCCAGCCCTCAACCACAACGTGGCGCCTCCAATGTAACGGAAATTCAAATATGTTAGCAATTTTTTTTTTTTTTATTTGGAACGGCGTTTTTAATCTATATTGTTTATAAATTTAATTGAGAATTCATCAAAAATATAACGGTTATCAACTGTTCAAATCATTTTTATTCAATTACCATTTAGATTGAGCTATGAATATATACTCGCATATGTGTTATTGATGCGAATTAATAGACTGATATATACAATCACACACCTTCTCACACACACACACACGCATAAATTATTTACTGTAATGTAAATAAACAAAACATATTCGAAATACTTAGCAAAATGCTCTTCTACTCTCGGGGTCGGCCATAGATATTTTACCCGAATGGAATCGCCAAAAACGAAACAATAACAATTTCTGGAGGAAAGAAATGCGCTGCTTTTCAGCCTTTTCACTCGATTCATGATCATTGGCCGGTCATCATCTCCATTCCAAAAAAAAAAAAAACAAAAAAAAAAATATAGTTTTATTAAAATTCGTGGTTTTCCATTTGCTCCCCAAATATTCGCAATTGTTGTTAATAATAATGGCAATATCGATGACTTCTGCTGCTGCGTGGCATGCAACAACTCGTATCAAACGTACACCAAGAATAACCGTTACAAATATGGATCGCAACTATAACGGCACAATTGCAGCAGCAGTAGCAGCAGCAGCAATTGCCCCAACATCAACAAGTGCCGGAGTAGTTGCTAAAGCAGTTACTTGTCCAGTCCAACCCAAATCCCCTGACAGCCTGACAGCTCTAATGGCCAAAAAGAGTTTAACTTCCATGTCGGATGACGAAATCATACAGGAGAATCTTAAGGAAATACTCGAAATGAAGTCGCGAGTGAGTGATAATTGTTAATCAAATGTTTCAAATTGTTTAAGGAATTAGGATGAGTCATCATAATTAGTTTACCCTTGATTGAATTTAGTTTCGTCGTAAATTTGACGTCATGAGATCTTCGGCAGGAGAGGGAGAAAGAGAGATACGATATGCGCGTTATGGAAACATAGGGAATGTGGGACTGCAATTCATGCACGTTCCCGTTTCCATATCCATGTCCGTGTTCATGTACAACGCCATCGTTTTTGCAATTTGGCGCCGTATGCAAAATATTTACTATATAGATATATATGTAGGTACATGTGCATATATGTATGTACATATGTATGTATGTAGATCGGTATATGCATGATCATGATTTTCAACTATAAACAATACAATTCGAAATCAGTTTTTATGGCTCGCACGGTCAGCCAGATCCACTCGTTGAATGGCATGAGTCATATATGAGACATTCCCTACCTCTGCAGAGCATCGAAAACTTATCAAACATTTCTAACATTTTCCCATTTTCCTTAGGAGGAGCGCAAGGCTAACGGACGCTTGGTGGCCGTCATTGTGGCCTCTCTGGGTATTTATCATTTTAAACTATATCGCTCCGCTTATATTCCTTACATGTATCCCATGTTTAGTCATCTTTCTGGCCATTTATCATGCCTGGATACAAAATTTGGGAGCCATGGCTGGCGTTTTGGTACCAGCTGGAATCATGCTCTCATATGGCCTTTGGGTCGTTGTCCTGGCCAAGCGGGACAAGCACAAACGGGCCATGTTTGTAAGAAGCAATCGCAATTCTAACAATTGGGCGTTTTAATTCATCCAATTTTTGCAGGAGCGGCACATTGAGGAGGTGGCTTTGAAAAACAAATGCGAGCTGGAGGACAAACATTCACGATTAAGACATTCGTCTCCAGAGGCAGATGCAAGTGCGTCCAGCAGTTTGCACTATGTCAATGAACTGTTGCCAATGGCAAAGAAACAGAAACATAGACGCCACAGGCAACGTCAACGACAACGAGACTTAGCCGGAACAGGCAACGAAGCGGGAATCGGAACCGGAAAGGAACCTTCCTCGTCAGAGGTCACTGTACATCGGAGCGGTAAGAACGGGGCCAAGAGGCCAAGCTTTAGGCAAAAGCTTTTTGGTCAAACCATCGCCCATGTGAAACTAGTTGAGATGCAAGGCGATAGTATCGATTCCAACTCTACAACGGATACCAACTTAGATCTTGCCGAGAAGCGAAAACGATTGCAACGAATGGACACACTGGCCATGCCGCAGGTGGTGCGTATGAGTTCAGCGCCATAGAGCAATTGCCCCATGAAGGGCGGAACAGGGGACGGGGGCAAGGCATGGCCTTGCTATTGTATCGAGAGAGTAAATAAATGTATTGTAAAAAATATAAACAGGAAATTCGATTTTATAAATAGACAAAAAAAAAACATACACACACAAGAAATAATAGTAATAAAATGAATCAAAGGAAGGAAATCGAGTCAAAAAAACAAATTCCGGGACAAAAAAAATATTCATGAAGGAAAAATTCGATAAAATTGAAAATGTTTTTAAAATGGAGAAAATTTCATTCATAACTTTTACTATCTTCAATCGTGGTCGCAAACCATATTTTGAATATTGGTGATATATTATACATATATACATGTACACAGAAACTATAAAATGTTTCATATTTTTTTTTCCTATGCTTAACAAATGTATACATACACACATATCTATAAATACCTAATAATATAAAATAAATTAAGAACGCTTGTTTTATTATCAGTTAAGTAAAATATGCCTTCTGGTTTTTTACTTACTTATTTTAAACGAGCTAAGATTAGGCGCCTAAAAGATTTCCGATTTTAATCAACTTGTTTTGTAACGGTTAAACCCAAATTACTTTCAAATTATCAAATACTTATTTTTTCCTGCTAAGCTGCAATTAACATCAATAAATACCAAATGTTTCCCATTTTATATTATTGGGAGTTTACAAATTAAAAATATGATCGATTCAATAAAAGAAGGACCAAATATACAATGAGTATTGTATCGAATTGAATAAAAGGAGTCGGTACCTCTGCACAAATCTCATTTAAATAATATAAGTTAAAGAATTATTATTCAACTTGTAAGGCGTTTAAGTGTTGTACAATTATATTATACGTGTTAAAAACAAAAAAGAAGAGTTTTCTTTTGCAATCAATTTTCGATATCATATTCATCGATAGTACGCGCTCATCTTTCAAACGTAAATGTATCGATTTCATATTCTTCTTGTACTCGATATCATATTCATCGATAGTACGCGCTCATCTTTTTAAACATAAATGTATCGATTTTTGCCTCTCTGTTGAGCGTCCTTTCGCATTTGCTTTGCTTTGTCTTTCTCATTTTAAATTGGAAATAAACCGACGTTTCGAGTTTAGTGTCGGCATCTCTACTACTCTTTTTTTTGTGGTTGCCGTTTGTGTTGGTTGTGTCAAAATCTGAAGTCAGAAAATTGTTCATTTATTATCTGATTCTAAAAATATTAAAGTGTGTTGATTTTGCTAAAGTAAAAATCAGTGAAAAACGAAAACAACAGCGTCCAGAAAAATCAGCAGTGCAGAAATCCAGAAAAATCCAGCTCCTAGATTAGTCCTCCTCTGTGATAGCGCTCCGCAGATTTGCTTCCAGTGCTAAATACGCTGCCGCACTTGCGCACTTGGAGAATTTGTTGTCAAGTGATATATTCTTTAAGATGGATTTGCGTAGCTGGAAAAAAGTTTTGATAGAATGGGTAAGTTGTGCCCCTTCTGCCCTTCCCCTTTCGAATCCTGCTTATTCTTTCTGTCAATCCTTACCAGGTCAAAGAATGCAATTTTATACAAAATAATTTTAAAACTCTTGAAGATTCAAATCTTGAAGAGTTTTTTGAGATTTACACGCAACAAGATGAGGTGACGCTGCTGGCGCATCAACGGCAGAAGGACCAGCTGGCCAGACGAGGCAAACAACAGCAGCAGCAGTTCCCATTATTGTTGGGTTTCTTGCGATGTAAGTGAATTGCTCATCCCGCACAATGGTGCATACCATAATTGATTGTTCTCTTGATTTTTAGCCATATATCCGGACTTTTCTCCACATTTGGATGACCAGGGACGTGTGGTAGGTTCCGATTACCTGTATGTGTATACGTTGCTCATGCACTATGCCTGTGTAAAGAATCCGTCTGAAGAATTCCACGTCATATGCAAACGCTTGCCGGATCGAACGCAAGAATGCATTGCAAAATTCTTTGAACAGACTGTCGAAAAGCCCCACTTGTCCCGAGAACTTTTGCGTCAGGCAATAGTAAATGTGTCAACTGTATTTCGACGCGGTAGTGGCACACAGTCGTCCCCGAACAATGCAAATAGATCAAGACGCAGATCGTGCAGTGCCTCACCCAAGAGTCACAATAGTAGCGCCAATAGTAGTAAAAGTCACAATCGGACAAAAGATTCGAACGATAGCTTTCAGGAGATGCCTGAGAAGGGGGATGAGCAAGAGCCAGAACAGGTCCCATCACCATCGCCATCGCCACCGCCGCCGGCAAGCACTCCTGTTACACAGCAACGTATGCAATTGACCACAAATGCTCCACCACCCACACCCAAATCAGAAATGCTGGAGATGCAGAATCGAGAGCTGTTGGGTTTGAGAGCTCAGTTGAAAACGAAGGGATATGAGAATACAGTTTTAGAGGAGCAAATAATGGAAAATGAGCACTTGATTGCCTCACTGACCAAGGGTAATTCCACTATCTCTGTTCTCTCTAATATCTTGTGCTTAATAATTCGAATTTTTCTCCTTAACTCCTGCAGACAACAATGAGAAGAAGCAACAGCTGGCCAAGTTCAAGGCTAGTCTGCCGAATGGTGAGGAAGGCGTCGGGGATATGCAGAACTATGTACCAAATGAGATCGAACATGTAGGTAGAAATCTTTGACGCTTAGGTAGCTAGACTAGGCGTGCCTTGCCTACCTGCTCACATCAAGCTTATCTTACCAAGTTTATCTTTTACCTGCTCTCTTAGTTAATAATTTTGAATATATTTTTTTTCAGCTAAAGCGTAGCATGCGCAAAGAAATAGCCCACAAGGAAGCCATTATAGCCGAAACGAATGATCGTTTACAGGATTTGCATAGCGAAAATGGTGAATTGACCACCAAGGTAAGGGCCTGAAATTAGTAGAGCATCCCTTTCTTTCACTTACATTTCTCTTTCACTTTTTAGTTGAAAATTTCGGAGAAACACTTAAAGGTCTGCATGGATCGAATTGGTGAGCTGGAGATTAGTTTGGAGCAGACTACCGATGCACTTAAATGTCGCATAGAGGAATTGAATTGCTTGGAGCGTGATAAAATTGAGCTTGAGGAATGCCTACAACAGACTCGAGATGAGCTTCACCAGCGCCGTGAGATCCTGAACTCCTCCGCTGACTTGCTGAATAACAGCGCCACCATTTCGACTGGTTCGCACAATGTTACACCGGAAAACCTGGGCACTTCGGTTATTGATAAGCAACTGCGTGAGAAGCAGCTAGAGAACGACCAATTGAATGCTCAGTTGGAGGCACTAAACGAGCAGCGCAGGCAGTGGTCTGATAAGCTAAAAAGGCTGCTGCAACAATATCAAGGAACAGCAGATAGACACGAATACGAATTGCAAACAGATGACAATCTTGAGTTGATTCAAAAAACGTTACAGCACCTGGAAAGCAATTGGCGCCAAGAGCTCCAACGATCGCAGCACATGGAACAACTATGCGATAAACAGGCATTAAGCCAAACCCAATTGCTTGAACATATTCAGGAATCGCATGGCAAAGTCAAGCAGCTGGAGCAGGATATCAAAGAGCATGAGCAGCAACATAAACTTGAGCTGGAGCATCAGCATGGTCAGCATGTGAAAGAGATGAATGACTTGCAGCAGAAACTGAAACAGCAAGCCGCCAGATTCGAGGCACATGAGCAGCAATATGACAATCTGTTATTTCGCTACGATGAGTTGCATGCAAATGCCGCTGAAGCAGATCGACATCTCTGCCAGATGCGCCAACAGATGGCCGAAAAGGAGCAACAATTTGCCCAGTTGGGTAGCGAAATTCTTCAGCTGCGTAGCAAGAATCTGGCCCACGAAGAGCGCATCGATACGCTAGTGTCAGAGCGTCTCAGCGAGAAGGAGCGATCTCAGAATCAATTGGATGAAGTAGGCGTCGAATTAGAACGGCAAATGGATGCACTTAAACTTGTCCGCAGCAAATATAAGCAATGCAAAAAAGAATTGAGTATATGCGCCAGCAGAATGGATGAGCTCGTAAATGGATTGCACGTCCACGATTGGGACGAGGCGACCAAGAAGATCGATGATTTAACTAAATACAAATGCGAAATCGAACCGAAATATTGCCATGAGATTTCGAGCTTTAAAGAGCGTCTCCAGATGGCTATGACTCTGGCAGATCAGCAGATCAGCGATCTCCAGCAGCAGTTGAGAGCAGCTACAGAGCAAAATGTGGAGCAGCGTGATTGCCACAATGAGTTCATCAAAAAAATCCAGGAGGATCTCACCGAGCGTGAGCGTCATTTGCAGCGCACCATGCTGGATCGTCAGGCGGCCAATGATGAAAAAATGGTGAATATGCGCGAGCGTTTCCACTATACCAGAATTCAACTGGAAAGATTTTTACAAAAAGTATTCTTATTGCTTGGTGTCCAACGCGATCCCGATGATAATGATGATGGCATCGCAAGTGAAGTCGATAGCGATAGTAATGGATCTCGTTTTACGGAGAATCAATATAGAATAGAAGAGGCGGAGGCTGTACTTGTTCGGCATTTAAAAAGCAACAAGCAATTGCAGGCGGAACTGGATGAGAAGAACACCCAGTTAAATGAGCTAACAAAGCAACATGCGTTGGCTTTGACTGGGAATCAGCAGTGGACAGCCAAAGTGCAACAGGAGCAGGAGATGAGCGGGCAAAAGTTACGCACTGCAATGGCACACAAAGATGAGGAGGTCTTTGCCAGCAATCAGCGTAGCAATCAATTGCAATTGGAGCTGAACCAAGAGCGTTCCAAGGTGGAGCAGCTGATGGCCAAATTGGCCAAAACAATGGAGCAGCTGGAGGCTCAGGATCTAGCTGCAATTGAAATGGTTGCTAGTCTCAATGATCTTATGGCAAATATTTCAAATGCATCCAGTGTTGGTCACCTGTTAACTGAGACCTGTGAGTCTGACAATTTTGGTCAGCTGCGCAGCAGACTGTTGCAATTCGTAGCCAGATTTGAGCAACTGGAATCCAATCGTCAATCCTTGGAGCATCAATATAATGAAGTATGTCGAGAAGCCTCAGATCTGGCCAATGCCAAGCTGGAGTTAGAGCGTGAAATCGGTAGCCTGGAGGATAAGATCAATGACGAGAATCACCTTGCCAGCACCAAAATGAGCAATCAACTCAGGCATCTAAATAACTCTCTCCAGAATCTGGAGGATACCAATGAAAAGCTGAGCGCTGAAAATCAGCGCTTGCAAAAGCAGTTATCGGAGCTGAATGACGTTCGATCCACATCAAATGCTCAGGTGGCGTCCTTGCAAGCGGACCTAAATCAGCGCGAGGAGCAACTGGGCAAACTGCAGGAGACCCTCCAAGCGACGACCGATGAAATGAAGCTTTTACAAGATAAATGTGAGAACTTACAGAAACAATTGGATGACAAGAGCAAGGAGGTCAATCTTGATAATGCCGAACACGAGAAGCGCCTTAAGTTGGTGCATCAGCTGAAAGATGATCTTGAAGTGATCCGTAAACAGTCCGAGAAGAAGACTCTCGAACGCGACGAGGCCACCTTTGCCCTGGATAGGCAAAAGAATGAAATCAAGCGACTGCAAGAGAAATATGATTTGGTTATGTTCAAGGTGGATGAGGCCAAAGCGGCAGAGGATCAGGCCAAGTTTGAGCTAAAAGAAACGGAAGACCAACTAGCGCACCGCGATGAACAGATATTAAAGATTGCCCATGATCTCGAAGAGTGCGAGATTCGTGTCATGACGGCAAAATCTGAAAGTAATCAACAGCTGAAACTGATGCACAATGAACTGGACTTGGCCCAGCAGGAATTGGAGCTTGCTAATCAAATGAAATCCTCAATGGCCGACGAGATCCAATCCCTGATCAATCAGGTGACAGAGCAAGCTGATCTCTTAACGAGTCGCGAAAAGATTTTAAGCAACTTGGAACTGGAGATAAAGAAGGAGCAGGAAAAGGCCGAACAACTGCAGCAGCAGTTGGTCAAGCTTGAGGAGGAGAAAAAGTCACTGTCGCAGGAAAAGGATAGCCTCCAATGTAAGATTAGGGAAAACAAAGGATTGTACGAAAAGGATCACGAACAAATGCGGCTATTGAAACAGGAATTGACCAAAGAACAGAGGGTAAGCGAACGGCAGCAAAATGAAATAGCCAAGCTGGAGGAGGAACTGAAGAAAGCCAAAACTCAACTGGAAGCGAATACCAAGCGTACTGAGAAAATGGCCGTAAAGCTGGGCGAACTGCAGGCCAGCCAGATGAAACAGCAGCGAGAGCTTACTCAGAGTCAACTAGCTCAAACAGAAGCAATGGCTAGCTTGCAGCGTGAGAAGGATTCGTTGCTGAAGGATCTCGGTCAGGCTAAAGATCGATTGGCCAGGACCGAGCAACGCGAGATCAGTCAGATGAAACAAACCGAGGAGGCGCACAAGGAAGTCATCACGGAAATGCAGCGTGAAATAGATTCTCTGCAGAAGGAACTTGAGCAGTCCCTCTCCCATTTGTCCAAGTTCAAGTCGGAAGCTAACGCTAAGATCACGCTGTTGCAACAGCAAGTGGATCTCACGCAAAAAATGAAACAGAATGCTGAAACGGATCGGGGCGCTGTCATTGACAGACTCCACAAGGCGGACAAATTGCGTGAGACGCTGGAGAGGAATATGCGCCACCTGAAACATCAGCTAACGGCTGCCGATGTGCTGAAGGTGGACCTAAATTGTGAAATCGGTGGCCTCAATTCGGAAATACAGCAACAGAAGAAACAACTGACTAATCTGAATGCCGAACTCCATCAGACTTCGGAGTCGGTAAGCGAACTCCAACTGCAATTGATCGTGGTTGAATCCCAGCGGGATGATGCCATAGAGGAGCTTGGCCTATTGGCCCAAAAGCTCAAGGATCTGCAGCAGGAGGTGGACGGCAATCGACTTGTTCATGAATCAGTTCAATGCGAACTCGATGAGAAGACACGGGATCTGGAAATTGAGCGACAGGAAGCTGCCGATCAAATTGCTCACTATAAAAATCGTCTCGATGAATTGCAACATCAGTTGGCCGAGAAAAATCAAGAGCTAACCGAATTAAATTTGACTCACAATGATCTCTGTGCCACCTACACAAAGAGTAGTGATCAGGAAACGAGTGCCAAGGATGTGGCCATGGAGCAGTTGCTGCAGCAAGAGCGTGGCATTAAGCAGCAACTCGAACTCGATTGTCAAATACTTCAGGCCAAGTATCGTGATGCCAAGGATGAGGTGATGCGTTGTGAGCAGAAGATCAAGGATCAGCGGCTAGAGATGGAGGGCAAATTGGAAAAAATGAAGAATAAGATGGTAAGTCAATTGTCACCAAGACAAAGTGACATTACAACAAAAGAAAGAGAGAGGAAGAGTGTTAGGAAATTAGTTTTTAATTGTTTGCATGTAATTTTGTTGGGGAAAGGCGTAGTAATTGTTATTGTTGTTGTCCCTTTTTGTTCTTGTTGTGTGTTTGTGTGTGTGTTAACCACATTTAATCCTCATCCTCTGATGAGGCATTCTACTAGGGGTGCCACCCGTCCTCCGTTCAGATAGTGGGATTGAGAAGAACTTGCTGTAAATTACCCTCAATAGTCGACTTTCGTAAGGACATCTGGATAACTATCTGTCCATCCCCAACTCTACTGCCAGTAGAGTGGGCTCCCATGATCCAGTAACGCAAAGGATTCATTAAAGTGAGGCTATACCATAGCATAAGATTTATTGTGTAGGATGATGATGATGAAACCGAAGAAGATTTTATTCAATTAATTCGATCAATTCAATAATTCGATTTATTTTTCTCTTTTATCTTTCTTCACTCACCTTCATCTCTGTATTATATATACACACACACACACACACACACTCGCGCGCGCATACAAACACCACAACATACATGAATCGATTCGATTGCGGGGGAAATTCAAAATTCATATTATATAGATCCAAACGAATTTGTCCATCCATCCGCGTGAAATTGGTACCATTCCTGATAACACCTTGCCAAATACAACCACAACCACAACCAACCAAACACCAACACCAACAGCAAATGCAGCAACATTAACAACAGAAGATCATTCGCCCAAAAAGACACAAACTGAGAAACGATCCGCCAAAATGGGGCAGATGCTATTAATGGCAGGAACCCAGGCTGTCTTTTTGGGCATCATGCATATGATACTCTATAACAATGACACAGATATTGAGTTACGTTTCCGTAATCCAACTGAGTTTTAAAGTTTCAAATCTTAATCTTCTCCTCTATATATAAATTTCTACCTCAAAAAACAAAAGAATAGGGAAAATGTATTTGTGACTTCAACTTGGTTTTGGTATGTCCTGTCAATCCGTTTTGTTGCACATATATTTATATTTATATATATATTTTTTTTTGTTTATTAATCTTTTGTTTAAGTATTTTTTGATTAAGTTAAATTCTAATTTCGAATTAGTCGAAACATTTTTATTACAAAGATGCATCTTTTATGTTATTGCCGTCCTGTTGTTCTGTTGCTATTTCACTCATACACACCTACACACACCCACCCACACCCACACACACCCACACCCACACACACACACAAACATTTGACAACTATAGCGCACCTTATATACGGCGGAAGTGACTCGCATGAAAGAAAAACAGGAACGGGATGCATCTAACAATAAGGCAAAGCTGGATGCCGCTAATACACAGGTAAGTTCATCAGACATATTCTCTCTGACATCTTTCTAATGTTCTGGTTTTTTGTTTTCGTTTTTCTTAGAACGCAAAATATGAGGAACACACACGCAAGCTGTCCACTCAGATAGTTCGCTTGAACGATAAAATTCTAGAGCAACAGAAACAACATGCCATACTCAGTACGAAATTGCGGCATCTGGAGACAACGGCCGCCGCCGCCACGACAAGCACATCCAATGCCTCAACATCACCGACGGGAGGCGGTGAATCCTTAGGTGTCTGCGATGATTGGCAACCGTTCAAGCGTCCAAATATACCATCTGCAAATCTTGGAACAAATTTGGCCATGGAAGATGAGGAGGGTGAAGTGTTTAATAATACCTATTTGACAGATTTAAAACTGGGACGAGTTCCCGACATGATGATGACGTGAGTTGTGGTTTTGCTATATATTGCAATTGTAATTGAAATTGTTGTTTTTTCGTTTTCACAGTGCCGAGGAGCTAAATTATCGTAATTCACTGCAGCCGCCACATTTAAAGAGTACCTATGCGGCACAATATGATTTGGGTGCTATTCCCGATGATGATCTCAGAGTAAGCAACAGTGAAGCAGTAGCAGCAGCAGCAGCAGGAGTTGGAAGCAAAAGCAACATTAACAACAACAACAACAGAAGCACTCCCAGATATATGAATGCTCAGACACCGCAATCAGCTAAAAGGGCTGCAATGGAACGTTTCTGGCTTAATCGACGCCGAAGATAGTGAATGAGATTTTAAACTTAAATGACGCAAAAATTTAGTTTCAATCGAACCAATACACACCACACACACACACACACCACACAGACACCATACACACACACACATATGTATATACACACAGAAACCAAACACTAAGTCAGACACACACTGTAAGAGTTTTGTCATTTGTTGTTGTTGTTGATGATGATGTTTTTTTCTGTTTTTGAATTGTTTTTATATGTTTTGTCCTTGTTTTGTTTCAAATTAATGCTCGTAGTAATTTTTGTTATATTTTCTAAACCATTTCTCTCTGTGTGTCTCTCTGTTTTGATGTTAGGATGGTCCACATAGTTGCAGTCTGGATGATAGTATGAGCGCTTTACTCAGCACAACGGGCACAAGCACGGGCACACGCAAAAAAACCATTGGTACCCATTATAAACGTCCTGGACCACCGACACCAAGTAAAAATGGCGGACGCTTGTCATTTGGTGGCAATTCGGAGCCGCCACGAGAAATTCTAAAAGAGACTTGCGATAATGGCGGTACATCCAAGACGCCGGCACGTTTCAAGATTTTCTCGTCACGTTTCAGTCTTGGCAGCAGCAGCAGCAACAGCAGCAACCTGCCACGCGATGAGGTGAGTTAAGAGCGAGAGAGATGGAGACCCAACAAGGTCTTGTGTGTTTAGTTTAGTGCTTTTGTTTTTGTATGCGTCGATAGAGTAGAAGGGGGCGGGGGCATTTGTTTGTAGTGTTCCTGTGTGAGCATCTGTTCAGTGTGATCTGTGTCGAACCCATCGCATATTCATCACCTCGATCATCATTTAGCAACCACGAAAACCACGCAAGCGGCAAAACCTATTGACCGGCTTGCAACGTCGTAAACTCCAATTGCGGGCCATGGCCGATGGCATGCGTACATCAACGCCACGTAAAAGCCGCTCCTATTACGATCAGCAGCGTCTGATTTCGCTCAGCGATGCGGTGTCCGATGAGGAGAACAAAGTGGAGCCAGAGGTGGAGAGTACAACGCCGCATTTATCAAATGGAGCCCTATTGGCCATGACGCAAGGAGTGAGCAGCAGACGTTTAAGTCGAAACACCACCAGTTCCGGCAGTAGTGGTCATGTGCTCACCAATGCCCATGCCAATGCCAATTCCAGTTTGCAGAAGCGTCGCAAAATGCGCATGGTGAATTCGGGCAGACGTGTCTCCCTGTGCCTGCATGGCAACATCTTTGCCAAGATGACCGGGACGAATAGAAGGAAAGGGTCAGTGCCTGCCATGGCGGCCGTGAAGGGGCAACAGCAACGCAAGAAGGTCAGGCAACAGCGTTGCTTCGACAAGGCCCGCCAACTGAGTCCCATCAATGCCACATACAATGTAGATGTCCAGCAAATTGATGGCCAACTGAAGACTATATCGCCCGACAATAATAATTATAGCCTACATAATCGCAATGAGGAGAACCAAGAGGAGAGAATGCTAGATCTGGGTCTCGGTCTGGGACTGGGTCATACTGTCGTCGTGGAGAAGCATTATCAGCATCATCATCATCAAGTGGAATCGGCCACTTTCAATGTGACAAAATCGGCGTCGGTATTTGGGGAAAGCACAACACAACAATTGCAACAACAATTCGAGGATGAGAATCTGCGTCTCTGCTCATTCTGGCTGGCATCGAAGGTCAATGAGAATGCCGATGGCAGCGACGCCACCAATCATGATTATCATTTCGAGCAACTTTGTAGGGAGACAGCTTCCACAGCCCCCTTCCATCTGCAGCCTCTTTACTATAACGAGATGGATGAAGAGGAGGAGCAGCAGCAGGAAAGGGAGGTGGGGAAGCTGGAACTAAACAATGAGCCCGATGACCCTGAAATGGATGCACATCATACATCTGGAATAACCAATGCCAGTTGCGCCACCAATGTAACCACCATGACCAGTGCCTCATCGCACAGATCATGCACAATTTACTCGATGGGCAACATTCAAACGCATCGATTGCCACAAATCAATATCACACGTGTGCATCGATTGAGCGGTTTGGCGGAGCAGGAAACGAATCGTATCGACCGGCTCGTTAGACCGAACAATACCATTTCTCTGGGCGAGCTCTTGCAAATGTTTCGTCTCCTTAATCTCACTGGGCGTCTACTGATCACACTGATGCTATCGCTTCTAATCGTATTATATTGCCGGGGCAAATAGAGCGGAAAGAGATGAGCTAATCTGATCTGATGAGAGCAGGAATCGCAAATGCCAAATTCAAATGCAAATTCTAATGCATCGTTTTTCTTCTTTTTGTTTTCGTTTTGTTTCGTTTGTTTGTTATGTAATTTAATTGCAGAACTCGCCGCCCAAGCGACGTCTTAGCAGCATGTTCAAGCGCAAGTAAACCCAGCCGGACATCGAGAGATCCTTCACATTCCGACTACGACTTCGACTCCGACTCCAACCCTGCCATCATTCCGGGATCGACTATTTTGTACAGCATTACATTAATTAATTGCTAAGCTCGAGTTAATGAACAATCCTCATATTTTTTGTTTTGTTTTTTTTTTTTTGTTTTGTGAAAACGAAACTATCCACACCAACCAGCAACCAACCACCCACCACCCACCCACCACCCCACACCCCACACCATAATAAATTCATATGTATAAATGTCAAATTATATATAGTTAATAAGAAATTTGATCAATGTATCGAAATGTAACTTTGTATTTAGGCCAAGTGCAGCGGGCAAATCGAATATGTACGTTATGGAACAATAAATCCACATAGTAGTACTAAACCTAAACCAAATCAATGTACACGAAAGATCTGTATACATATATTTAAGTGTATTTCGAATGAAGATTGCCATTTGAACTAACTAGCGCTACCTATATACATTTAGTTCAAACCAGATCGGAGCAAGGTGAGCAGGAGGCTCGCTTGCTCGATTGAGCGAACCATCGAACCAATGTTGCTGCTGATTGAACATTTTGTTGTTGTTGTTGTTATTGTTGTTGTTATGATGGTGCAATGGCGAGGCTAAATGATATACAAAAATATTTTTGTTTATCGCAAATCGTTGCAATGCCAACAACAAACAACAACAACTCCGCTGAGGGAGGAATAACCGGAAGACCCAGACCCACTGACAGTGCCAGGTGGTAGTGGCGGCAACTTCGTCACTGGTTATAATGGTGTATCGGGGCCCCGTCGATTATTTTGTGGCCAGCAACAAGCCGGTTGCTGGATTCTCTTTTTCCCTAGTTCTCATCCATTTTTGTGACGCACTGCATCCCCCTCATTTCGCATTCCGTTTATTGCGTTGTGGCCAATGGCCGATGGGATCCAATCCCATGCATATTCATATTCATATCGTTTGCATCGATTACCTGGTGTGAATGAATGAGCGCGTGTTTTGACCAGTTGGTTACAATTGTTAGGAAATCCCTCCTACCTCCCATCACCTGTTCCTGTTCCTGGAGCACCAGCTCTTGTGATCATATGAAATAATTCGCCAAAAATAGCAACCACTTCTGACATTTAAATAACTTAGGATTTCACAAGAAAGGATTAACCTTTCGCGAAACCAGATCTTACAATAGAGCGAATTCTATATTAGAAATTAGATTACAATGACATTTAAATGTCAAATTGCATATAACTCAGGATTTTAGGGGCGGGGAACTACAATCAAATAAAAATAGATCTGAATAGGATCGTGGATTGTGATAGAAAGATCCCTCAAATGAGGGATGATGATGATGATGAGGACCGTGTGGCGGCGGCGGGGGGGAGGATGATTGTTATTGACAACTTTTAACATATTTTTTTTTTTTTAGTTTGAATCAAAGCTGTTGTTGTTTATCATACTGAAATCTGGTTATGAATGTTTATAGTTACTTTCGTCTCGTTGTCGGCGAGTATTCAAATCAGAGTTGTTGTTGTTGCTGTTCGGTGAAACCAAACCAAAGCCAGGCGCGTGCTAAATATATGTGTGTGTGTGTGTGTGTGTGTGTGTGTGTGTGTGTCCCATATACCCGAGCACCTATATACACTATATATGTACATACATATACACACATCGGTGTAGCCAAGCGACAAGAGCCCAGTGTCCGAGTCCGAGAGCCAGAGCTAGCAGAGCCGATAAAAGCCCCAAGAGATCAGCAATGTAGATCAGTTTAATTCAGAATTCGCAAAAAAGACTTTGACAATCAGGAGGAGAGGTGTTTGATTTTCTCGACAAAACACAAGAAATTACTTAATCTCAGTCTCGATCTCCCTCTCTCTCTCTCTCTCTGTCTCGCCAATTATATCTAATGCTGGTCTGGAACGATAAGCAGGATACAAATTTTACCTTCATTTGAGCTACCCCATTGTGGTCGCCTGTGGTTTGAGCCGGCTAGTTTCGTTTTTTTTGTTTTGTTTTGTTGGTTTCCGTATTTTTTTTTTGCCCAAGTGATTCGATTGTGGCCCTTTGGTGATAATGCCAAGCAGCGTTGCCAACGAAGGCTTCAAATTTCCAACGACAAGGCGACAGACAAGTGATTCGTCCGTTGAATCGCAGGCAATCAGACAATTATCGATTGGTAGCATTGGCAGCCCACCGCCGCTCGATGCGGTGGATGAGGCTCAATTCCAATTGGAGCAATCCGAAACATCATCATCGCCATCATCGTCGTCTGGCAAGAAGATTGGTCGTCGAAATGGCTGGCAAATCAAGGGATCGGCATTATCTCTGAATACACATAATCGCATAAGGAACATTGTGGAATCATTGAAAATAAAGCCGAATCCAGCCAAGCCCATGATACCGCTGTCCATTGGTGAGTGATCTTTCGAAAATCGCAGAATGTGGAATAGAAATTGACAGACATTTATCGTGAGAGTAAAACTTAAAATTTTAATCAAAATCTCCAAAATACAAAGACATGTGGAGTAGAAATTTAATGATTCTCATTAAAATCTTCCATAGTATATATTTTTGAGGTTAAAACTTGCTTGGTTACATGAATCCAATTCGAATTCGAATTCCACTGCCCAGTTTCGTTCCTGTTTCCAACATACTTGTACACACCCACAAAAACTAGCCAATCAGCGAACGTTTCTGATGCCGAGATCTCTGGATGAAGTTCGATACCGATCGAATGATCGCCTGTTCGAGTGCGTGTGTGTGTGTGTGTGTGTGTGTGTGTGAGTGTGGAGTAAACAGATGAATATGCATTATATTCTTTCGATGATTTCTATTTCTGAATTTAATTTATACATTTAACTCGATGTTGTTCTCGTTCTCTTGTTATTATGAATTTATTTTCGTTATCATTTGCATAAAATGTAGTTCCACCTGTTTTCATTTATTTTTGGGCCGGGTTATAGCACCTCTGATTGAACCTCAGTACGCCGCACACGAGGTTTTAGACAACGCCATTTAATCAATCCTCTTCCGTTTCAATTCGTTCCAATCTCTAATTAGGTGATCCAACAACATTTGGCAATCTCAAGGCCGCCGATGAGACCATGAAGGCCGTCCTCCATTCGCTGGAGAGTGGCAAATACAATGGTTATGCCCATACACAGGGTCATGAGGCCTCGAGGATCGCTGTAGCCAAATATAGTGCCCATCAGCGTCCCGACGGTGAGATCGAACCGAACGATGTTGTCCTTTGCAGCGGCTGCTCTTCGGCCCTCGAATATTGCATTTTGGCGTTGGCCGAACGTGGTCAAAACGTTCTAATACCACGTCCCGGCTTCTGTCTATATAATACATTGGCCGAAGGTCTCGACATTGAAGTGCGTCACTATGATCTGCTGCCGGAGCAGCAATGGCGGGCTGATCTTGTCCAGCTGGAGAGTCTAATCGATGAGAATACAGCGGCCCTGTTAATTAACAATCCAAGCAATCCCTGCGGCAGTGTCTACGACGAGAAGCATCTGCGTCAGTTGATTGATATCTGCGAGCGTCACTATTTGCCCATCATAGCCGACGAGGTGAGTGCAACTCCCCTCCCCTAGGACGATCCATTAATTGCAGATCCCTCTTTGTAGATCTATGAGCATTTCGTATTTCCTGGCTCACGTCATCTGGCCGTCAGCAGCTTGACCCGTGAGGTGCCTGTCCTGTCCTGTGGCGGTCTCACGAAACGTTTCCTTGTTCCCGGTTGGCGTATGGGTTGGATCATAGTCCACGATCGTCAGCAAAGGCTGGGCGATGCCCTCAACGGTCTGAAGAATATGTGTGGGCGCATCTTGGGCTCCAATACGATAATACAGGGAGCTCTGCCCGAAATATTGACCAAGACACCGCAAAGCTATTTTGACGGCGTCATCGAAGTGCTCTACGTAAGTGAAGGAATTCCCCCAGATTCGGATTCGGACACAATTCACTCTCGATTCTCTTCGTTTTGTTCGTTTTTTAGGCCAATGCCAAGCTGGCTTATAATATGCTGAAACAGGTGCGAGGACTGAATCCTGTGATGCCCAATGGAGCCATGTACATGATGATTGCTGTGCTAATTGAACATTTTCCCAAATTCAAGGATGATGTGCATTTCGTGCAGGAATTGGTCAATGAGCAGAGTGTTTTCTGTTTGCCCGGCAGTTGTTTCGAGCTGTCCGGCTATGTGAGGATTGTGCTCACTGTGCCGGGGCCCATGATCGAGGAGGCCTGCACCCGGTTATCGGAATTCTGTGAGCGTCACTACAAGAAGGAAGACAATACCAATGATCGCAGGATTATTGAGCACGGCTTGCTTCTGGATGATGATGAAGTTACTCCCTACTAAGCGAGTTTCATCTTGGAGTTATACATTTTATTAGATTATCTAAGCTACAATTGTGTGTGTTGTTCAATCATTAACTATATATATTCAATATAAGAAGTATTGTCTTGACAAAAATTGCTGCAAAATCTACAGAGAGAGAGAGGAGGAAAGTAGTGAGTAAGAGAGCTGGATTATGTGTGATTATATATATATATGCATGAGCAATTCAGATCCGATCTGTGTGTCTGTGTGTGGGTGTGATGCAGGAAGGAGCGATAGTAGAAATTGAATTCTACATGTGATGTGGATGCATTTTCTTCTCCATCTCATGTTCCACTCTGGCCTCATCTATGCTGGAGACAGTTGGCAAACCGCCAGGCCAATGTAGTAGCTCTTGCTCATGTTCCATTATCATATTGGCCTCGGCTAGAAAAAAGGAGAATTTATCCATCATATAAACACACACACTCTCTGTCTCTCTCCATCTCTCTCACCTTGAATCCTATGCAATTTACTGCCATAGGCCCAATCCGTATAATAGCCCATGACAAAGGTCAATGGGAGCAATGGAACCAAAGCTGAAACCCTTTTAACTCTCTGATAGTGACTGGCACAACCATAGACAGCACTTAGATAGAAACCACCCAGCCAGTAGAAGAGTTCGCGATGCTTCGCTATGGCCAAGGCCTGATCCCGCTGCTTCATCTGGTAGTGCATCTGTATCCAACGCTCCATCTACATACAGTAAGAATTGATCCCTCTCCCCCCAATTGAGGCCTTATGTAAATGGATGCGTTCTCACTTCCACTTACCTTCAACTCCTGACACTTCCGATACGCGGGATCATCGTGTTCGGGATAGCCACTGCCTGATGAGTTCTTACACGAGGCTGTGGCACCCATTTTCCAATTATTTCTACTTTAATTTTGTGACTTAATCTCAATGGTCACCCAATCTGCCACCAAAATGTCATCTGGTGCTTGTCATCGACCCAGCAGGTTCTCCACCAACCATTGCGCAGGCGCCATCTTTTTTTTCTCTTCTACATTTTGACAGCAAGTGAGAGAGTCAAAGTCAGAGAGAGAGAGAGGAGACAAACTGTCAGGACGACAGGCTTTTGCCCTTCGCCCGTTTGTCTGTTTGCCTGTTTTGCCTTTGCCGCGTTAAGAGTACAAAAAAAAAAAACAGAAAAAAGAAAAGAAGTTATTCCTTCTCAGAGGAAAAAAAAACATTTATCAGTTAACGAAAAATAATTTAAACCTCAATTTGAAATCAAAATTGTTTGTTATATATTCTCATTGTTGCTTCTTGTTGACGATGTTCATTGTTAATTATGAATCACTGTGAAGGCTTCTCTCATTAATGTGGCCTTTGTAATAGAAACCTAAACCACCCATCACCCTCAACCACCAGCACCACCACCACCAGCAGCACCACCAAAAAGAAGAAAAGTGAGTAATCATATAGAAAATACTATAAAAAGCTATTAAAATGATTTTTCATCTCGGTTAATTCTATATGTATTCAGTGTTTTATTTTTTTTTGGGGGTTGCAAATTATATCTATGGTGGGGGCTGGGGGCTGAGGGAGTGTGTGTGTGTCTGGCCCCCACTTGAGTACGTTTTTGGGGCAGCTGTTTGAGAGCTTGCCATGTAAATATTGATAAAAGGATAGTCCAACGATAGAGAAAATAATAGTAATAAGTAAGTTGAGGATATTTTCCTTTTTCCAGGAGGAAGAGAGAAGGAACATTTTGCCACATATAGCCACCCAGGAGCAGGATGCACTATATGATTGATGATTGACCGCTTACAGATACGTCGCTTGGGTGCAGCTGCTAGAAACAAACGCACAGGAGCGGGCAGCGGGATCGCCAGCGGTAGCGGAGGAGGCGGCGGCGGCGGCGGCGGAGGAGGTGCAGGTGCAGGCGGCGTCGGTGTCACTGGTGGCGGTGTCACTGGTGGCGGCAACGGCAGCGGCAGCTTTCATTCTCATACACCGCATTCCGCTAGTGGCATCAATACGCCGGCCACGGCCAGTACCAGCTCCTCCAGTGGCAACAGCTTGACGCCACAACAGCAGCAACATCATTCGCATCCGCACACGCATTCGCATCAGCATACGCAGCAGCAGCAGCCACAGCATCAGCAGCAACATCCACATCATAGTCACTCGCATCATCAGCATCATCCTGCTCATCAGCATACACATCATCATCAGCGCTCGTCGCAAGCACCACAAGCCTTTAGCTTCAATCCATCGCCGGGGAGTAGCCCAGGCAACGGATTGGAAATTGCATCACGCAGCCAGAATGCAGTCAGTGCGCTCAATAGTCCCATTGTGAACTCGGCCAGCAGCACAGGAATGCAACAGCAGCAGCAGCAGCAGGTTGGAAGTGGTTCGTCGACGGCAGCGACAGCGACAGCGGCTGGAGGGGGCTCCAATGTCTTCAACAATGGAGCAGGAACAACAAGCGGTGGCTTGGCATCGGGCGTCGGTGGCGGAGGACTCAATCTGCTGGGTGGCATCGGCGGTTTGGGCGGCATGGGCGGTGGTGCGGCAGCTGCTGCAGGCATGGGAATCTGCGGTGGCATTAGCAGCACAGTGGGCAGTGCGGCAATTACGGGAGTGCCACCACTTGGACTGGGCATTGCCACCGGGATTGGCAACAAGATCATGCTGGGACGCAAGCAGAGTCTCAAGGGCGGTGAGCCCTTCCTTGCCGACTATGGACCGGAGGAGTCTCTCAACGAGAGTGCCGATATCGAGTGGGTAAATAAGCTTTGGGTACGTCGCCTGATGCGTATGTGTGCCCTGATATCGTTGACCTCCGTTTCACTGAATACGCCAAAGACCTTCGAACGCTATCCGGCATTGCAGTACATCACGTTCGTATCGGATACCGCAGTGACGTTACTATTTACAGCGGAAATGATTGCCAAAATGCATATACGAGGCGTGCTACATGTGAGTGGCAAACGCAAGTTCCTCAGCCATAAACTAACTTTCCCCTCTTTTTCAGGGAGAGGTGCCTTATTTGAAGGATCATTGGTGCCAATTCGATGCCTCTATGGTTAGTTTTTTGTGGGTCTCGATCATTTTGCAAATATTCGAGGTGCTCGAAATAGTGGCAAAGTAAGTAATTGTTACTTCTCTCTCTCTTTGAATTCCAATTGAAATGGTTTTTTCACTCGATAGATTTTCCTACCTGTCAATAATGCGTGCACCACGTCCTCTCATTATGATACGTTTCCTGCGTGTCTTCCTGAAGTTTAGCATGCCAAAGAGTCGAATCAATCAGATTTTCAAGTAAGTAAAGCAAATAGTGTTCTGTCCGTCTGTATGAGCGCCTAGATCTAAGAAACTGTAAAAGCTAGAGCTACGAAATTGAAAATGGAGGCTCGTGTAGTGCTTACCCTGGTTAAGTTTGTGTTTGTGAAGCTAAAGTGCTCGTGAAAGTGAGCGAGATGGCATGCGAATCGAGTGTATGACTTTGGCTTATTAAATTCTAAGAAGTTTTTTCACTTTTTACTTACATATACATATACTTCACTTCTATATCTATCCACACACACACACACAGACGGTCGAGCCAGCAAATCTACAATGTGACGCTATTCTTCTTGTTCTTTATGTCACTCTATGGACTGCTGGGAGTTCAGTTCTTCGGTGAACTTAAGAACCACTGTGTGATGAACAACACGGAGTACGATGTTTTGGGAAGACCGTAAGTAGTTCTCTAATGTCACATATAATGGTGGGTCGTCTCACCTCCAGAATTGTACCTTCTAGTGTGCTGACCATCAACTCGTTGGCCATACCGGATACATTCTGTTCAATGGATCCCGATTCGGGCTATCAATGCTCGCCGGGAATGCGTTGCATGAAAATGGATTTCCTGAGCAGCTATGTGATTGGATTCAATGGCTTCGAGGATATCGCAACCAGCATTTTCACAGTCTATCAGGCTGCCTCACAGGAGGGATGGGTGTTCATCATGTACCGGGCGATCGATTCGTTGCCAGCATGGCGAGCGGCATTCTATTTCAGCACAATGATCTTCTTTCTGGCCTGGCTGGTGAAGAACGTTTTCATTGCCGTGATCACGGAGACCTTCAATGAGATACGTGTGCAGTTCCAGCAGATGTGGGGAGCCCGAGGACACATCCAAAAGACGGCCGCATCCCAGATATTGAGTGGCAACGACACGGGCTGGCGTCTGGTCACCATCGATGACAACAAGCACGGCGGATTGGCACCAGAGACCTGTCATGCCATCTTGAGATCGCCCTACTTTCGCATGCTGGTGATGACGGTGATACTGGCCAATGGCATTGTGACGGCCACCATGGCCTTCAAGCACGATGGACGACCGCGTCATGTGTTCTACGAGAGATACTACTATATCGAGGTAGTTTTCACCTGCCTGCTCGACCTGGAGACTCTGTTCAAGATCTATTGTTTGGGTTGGCGGGGCTATTACAAGCATTCGATACATAAGTTTGAATTGCTCCTTGCCGCTGGCACCACATTGCACATTGTGCCCATGTTCTACCTGTCCGGACTGACCTATTTCCAAGTGCTGCGAGTGGTGCGGCTGATAAAGGCCTCGCCCATGCTGGAGGGATTCGTGTACAAGATCTTTGGACCGGGCAAAAAACTGGGCTCCCTGATCATATTCACCATGTGCTTGCTGATTATCAGCTCGAGCATTTCGATGCAGCTGTTTTGCTTTCTGTGCGACTTCACCAAGTTCGAATCGTTCCCGGAGGCATTCATGAGCATGTTCCAGATCCTCACCCAGGAGGCCTGGGTGGAGGTTATGGATGAGACCATGATACGTACCAGCAAAACGCTGACCCCCCTGGTGGCCGTCTACTTTATACTCTACCATCTGTTCGTCACCCTCATCGTGCTCAGTCTTTTCGTGGCTGTCATTTTGGATAATTTGGAACTGGACGAGGATATTAAGAAGCTGAAACAGCTGAAGTTTCGGGAGCAGAGTGCCGAGATCAAGGAGACATTACCCTTTCGCTTGCGCATCTTTGAAAAGTTTCCCGACTCACCGCAAATGACAATACTGCACCGCATTCCCAATGACTTCATGTTGCCCAAGGTGCGTGAGAGTTTCATGAAACACTTCGTGATTGAGCTGGAGACGGAGGATCCGTCGCTGGTCGAGAACTGCAAGAGACCCATGTCCGAGTGCTGGGAATCGAATGTGGTGTTTCGCAAGCAGAAGCCAGTGAGAATTATGAACAAAACGGCCAAGGTTCGGGCGGCAGGGAGCAGTCTCCGTAAGCTGGCCATAACGCATATAATCAAGTGAGTATCCTTTGGGAGGCCTAGCCATGAGTCCTGCTTATCTTTCCTGTGATGTTACAGTGACAGCAACAATCAGCGCTTAATGCTGGGCGATTCGGCAATGTTGCCCGTTGTGGGCACCAAGGGAGGCGGCGGACTCAAGTCCCAGGGCACGATCACACACTCGAAGCCATGGCGTGTGGACCAAAAGAAGTAAGTGCATTGGGATTGTGGTAATCCGTTTGATGTGTGTACGCTACCAATTGACAGGTTTGGCTCACGTTCCATTCGTCGCAGCGTTCGCTCCGGTTCGATTAAGCTGAAGCAGACGTACGAGCATCTGATGGAGAATGGCGACATTGCGGCTGCTCCGCGAGCCAATTCGGGTCGGGCGAGACCACATGATTTGGACATTAAGCTGCTGCAGGCCAAGCGACAGCAGGCCGAGATGCGGCGTAATCAGCGCGAGGAGGATTTGCGGGAGAATCATCCGTTCTTCGATACCCCATTGTTTCTGGTGCCGCGCGAGAGTCGCTTTCGCAAGATATGCCAAAAGATCGTTCATGCCCGCTACGATGCCAGGCTGAAGGATCCGCTCACTGGCAAGGAGCGTAAAGTGCAATACAAGAGTTTGCAGTGAGTATCTCGGGATTGCCCCTCATCCATGGAGTTACCTTTGTCCCATTTGCCCATTTGCAGCAACTTCCTGGGTCTGGTGACATATCTGGACTGGGTAATGATCTTTGCCACCACACTATCTTGCATATCCATGATGTTCGAGACGCCGACATATCGGGTGATGAATCATCCAACGTTGCAGATAGCTGAATATGGTTTCGTCATTTTCATGAGCCTGGAATTGGCTCTGAAGATTCTAGCCGATGGTCTGTTCTTTACGCCCAAGGCGTACATCAAGGATGTGGCCGCTGCCCTGGATGTGTTCATCTATGTGGTGTCCACATCGTTTCTCTGCTGGATGCCCCTGAATATACCGACCAGTTCGGCTGCCCAGCTCCTGATGATATTGCGATGTGTGCGACCTTTGCGAATTTTCACCCTAGTGCCGCACATGCGAAAGGTCGTCTACGAGCTGTGCCGTGGCTTCAAAGAGATTCTCTTGGTATCCACGCTGCTCATCCTGCTGATGTTCATCTTTGCCAGCTATGGGGTCCAGCTCTATGGTGGGCGATTGGCCCGATGCAATGATCCGACAATTGGACGGCGAGAGGATTGCGTGGGCGTCTTCATGCGTCGTGTGTTTGTGACCAAAATGAAATTGACACCGGGTGTGGATGAGTCGTATCCGGCTATGTTGGTGCCGCGCGTTTGGGCCAATCCCAGGCGATTCAATTTCGATAATATTGGTGATGCCATGCTGACCCTCTTTGAGGTATTATCTTTCAAGGGTTGGTTGGATGTGCGCGATGTCTTGATTAAGGCTGTCGGTCCGGTAAGTAATTGAGGGTCTTACTTTTCATCGATCTCTTCTAAAAGACTCTTCTCTTCCCGTGTAGATCCATGCCATCTACATACACATCTACATCTTCTTGGGCTGCATGATCGGCTTGACGCTGTTTGTGGGCGTTGTCATTGCCAATTACTCGGAGAACAAGGGCACCGCATTGCTAACAGTCGATCAGCGTCGTTGGTGCGACCTGAAGAAGCGTCTGAAAATTGCCCAGCCCCTGCATTTGCCGCCGCGACCCGATGGACGAAAGATACGAGCCTTCACCTATGACATCACGCAGCACATTATCTTCAAGCGGGTCATTGCCGTGGTGGTATTGATCAACAGCATGTTGCTGTCCATAACGGTGGGTTTGCCAGAGCGAGCGTTTGCGAGCGAGAATCTCTTTAATCGTTTAATCCTCTGCAGTGGATCAAGGGTGAGGTGCACACGGAGCGTTTGGTGATTGTCAGCGCGGTGTTGACCTTTGTGTTTGTGGTTGAGGTGGTGATGAAGAATATAGCCTTTACGCCGCGCGGTTACTGGCAATCGAGGCGCAATCGTTACGACCTCCTGGTCACCGTGGCCGGAGTCATTTGGATCATTCTGCAGACCATACTGAGGGTAGGTTTTCGTTTGCATTCTGCATTTTGCGTTCTAGTTGATTTTGTGTTGTGCGCTTTTTTTGTTTTTTCCATGTGATTGATTGGTCTGGCAGAACGATTTGTCCTACTTCTTTGGCTTCATGGTGGTCATCTTGCGTTTCTTCACCATTACCGGCAAGCACACCACACTCAAGATGCTTATGCTGACAGTGGGCGTGTCTGTGTGCAAATCATTCTTCATTATCTTTGGCATGTTTCTGCTCGTCTTCTTCTATGCGCTGGCGGGAACCATATTGTTTGGTGAGCTACCAACTCCATCCATCCATTCGTCCGTCTCTCTCTCTCTCTCTCTCTTTCAGTCATCTCTTTCTCTCTCTCTCTCTATTGCTGTCTCTGTCATTTTTAATGTATTTTACGTATTCCTTAGGAACCGTGAAATATGGCGAGGGAATTGGTCGTCGGGCCAACTTTGGTTCACCCGTCACGGGCGTGGCAATGTTGTTTCGCATCGTCACCGGCGAGGATTGGAATAAAATCATGCACGATTGTATGGTCCAGCCACCGTATTGCACCCTGGGTGGCAACTACTGGGAAACGGATTGTGGCAACTTTACAGCGAGTCTTATATACTTTTGCACCTTCTATGTGATAATCACTTACATAGTGCTAAATCTTCTTGTGGGTGCGTCTCATTGCACTTTGCTCTTCCGCAATATTCTTCTTAAACGTATTCTGCTTCCCCGTAGCTATTATCATGGAGAACTTTTCGCTGTTCTATTCAAACGAGGAGGACGCGTTGCTCTCGTATGCCGATATACGAAACTTTCAGAACACGTGGAACATTGTGGATATACATCAGCGCGGTGTCATACCAGTGCGTCGTGTAAAGTTCATTTTGCGTCTACTTAAGGGTCGCTTGGAATGTGATCCGCAAAAGGATCGTCTGCTATTCAAGTATATGTGCTATGAGCTGGACAAGCTGCACAATGGTGAGGACGTCACCTTCCACGATGTGATCAAGTGAGTACCTAGAGTGCCTTTAGGGTGTTAACTCATTTACCTCTCTTTTAGCATGCTGAGTTATCGATCGGTCGATATACGCAAAGCCTTGCAACTGGAAGAGCTTTTGGCACGCGAGGAATTCGAATATCTGGTGGAGGAGGAGGTGGCCAAAATGACCATACGCACTTGGCTGGAGGGTTGTCTCAAGAAGATTCGGGCACAGAATGCTAGCGTATGTACAAAAGCTAATTTACATCCTCCATGGTTACTAACATTACGGTAATTGCGGTTTAGAAGCAACAGAACTCTTTAATTGCTGGTCTGAGGGCAACCAATGAGCAGCCTGTGATGCGTCCCAATGTGTCACAAGAGGACAAGGCGCCAAGTGGTGGAGGTGTGGTGGACAAATCGGCGATTAGTACAATAAGCGGCGCAGTGGCTGGCACCTGTCCACCCACCAGTGATGCCTTCTCACCCACTTTCAGCTCCACGGAGAACGAAGAGAAGGATGGCAGCAGCAGTGCCGCAGTCGTTGTTCTGCCCCATGCCCCGCATCTACCGGACACGGCCATGGGATCGCAGGCGGCTGCCGCTGCTCGTCACGCCATTGCTGTGGGCAAGCGGGCCTATGCCTTAAATCGTTCCGATTCGACCGGAAGTTCAGCTGGTCGCAAGTTCTTGGCGCCCACGTCCAGTGATCCGCAGCAGCGTTCGACTCTGAGCGACAAGGAGCGCCTGCATATCAGCAGCCAGCAGCGCAAAAAGAACTCAATGACCACCTTGCCCCATCAGCTGGTCCAGTTGGGGGGAAAGCAGCGCGACGGCAGCAACAAGACGACCAATTTCTTTGCCCAACTGAACAGCGAGATTGCCAGCCAGTTTCACTATCCGACAATAAACGCAGCTTCCGCAGTGGCCGCACTACACGGCGATCATCAGCATATGCACATGCATCACGGTGCCCTGGGCAGTCCATCGGCAATGATGAGCCAATTGATTGGCAGCAGCGGCAAACTGCTGCCCTTCAATAATCAGGCGAATGCGGTATATGAGGTGCACGACTGGTGGCAAGAACAGGTCCTGTGCACCCAGACAAGCGATGATGAAATCTAGAGAGAGGCACGGGAATGGGAATGGAACATACTACTTATATAGTTAACTGCTGGTGGCCTAGATTTTAGAAACAAAAAAAAAAAGAGAACACATCTGTATATGTAAATATGGACTCATCCAATATTGAGGCCGATCTGCCTAGATCACTGCATTAGCATCATGATTTTGTTGTTGTTTATCAGATCAGTTAGTACTTAGTAGGATTGTTATAGATTAATTCTAAATAAATATATATATGTAATATGTATAGTGCAAATTTATGTTCCAAGCAACTAGACACAATGACAAACAATTTGCCAAAGGTTATACCCAAATACATGAGTACTTCCAATCTGGCCAAACATTTGTACGTTTCCGCAACAATAGCAAATCACTCGAGTATATAGCCAGTCGAGACAGAAACTCAGCATAAATTCTGATTCATTTTACTTGTAAGCCATGCCCAATTACATGCTAAATAAAATAATGCACACATGAAAAACAAAACACAACAACCCAAAAAAAAGTCGTAATAAAAAAATCGTTGAAATTGCAAAACGTTTTAAAAAAAAACCCTACAGCGGGCGGGCGAACGTGTTAGGCCCTATAGTTCATAGGTGTCTGACCGTTGTAAAGCGCCAGCTACAGACATGTCAATGATAGGGGGCAACGTTCAATCTCCGTCTTGCCGTCTCCGTCTCTGGTCTTATGCAAGTGTCGTCACGGAAGGCTTGCCGACCGACCGACCCACCGACCCACCAACTAGGTACGCGTGGCATGCATCCGTCTAAATTTAGGTGGAATGCAAATTCCCGCACAGACAGAAAACCTGACATAAAGAACTCCTCTAAAGCGATTAAAATTCGTTTAAATACTAGGCTCAGTGGGGCTGGCGAGGCAGTATCGAAAGTGTCGCTCAGCTGCACTAATCGAACACCTCTCAGGATACTAGAGAACCAATAGCAACACGTTGACAAGATGCAACTGTTTGTACTATTTCTGCTGGCAGCCAGCAGCGCCGCCTTCACTCTCTTTGGGCCCCACATTCGCATCAGTCCAGGACAACAGCCCAACGAGATCGTTCTGCATTTCCGCAATCCTTGCAATAACAAAACAAGCACCACAACACTGAGACCACCTCCGCCGCCGTGTAAAGATCATCCCACCACACCGGCCTGTGAGCATCGTATCACCAGCCCAGCTCCAACCAAATGTGGCCACCAGACGACTACGCCGCGAGATTGCGGACACGAGACGACAACTCCCCACAATTGTGGGCAGGAAACGACATCGACCAAGGCAACCACGCCGAAGCCAACATTTGAAACAACAATAAGCACATCAAAGGCCACGAAGTCTACTACAGTGAAATCTACTGAATCTACTACTCCAAAGACCACGAAATCCACTACTCCAAAGACTACTGAGTCAACCACCCCAAAGACAACCAAGTCTACTACAGTGAAATCTACTGAATCTACAACTCCAAAGACCACCAAATCCACTACTCCAAAGACTACTGAGTCAACCACACCAAAGACAACCAAGTCTACAACAGTGAAGTCTACTGAATCTACAACTCCAAAGACCACGAAATCCACTACTCCAAAGACTACTGAGTCAACCACACCAAAAACAACGAAGTCTACAACAGTGAAGTCTACTGAATCTACAACTCCAAAGACCACGAAATCTACTACTCCTAAGACTACTGAGTCAACCACACCAAAAACAACGAAGTCTACAACAGTGAAGTCTACTGAATCTACAACTCCAAAGACCACGAAATCCACTACTCCTAAGACTACTGAGTCAACCACACCAAAAACAACGAAGTCTACAACAGTGAAGTCTACTGAATCTACAACTCCAAAGACCACGAAATCCACTACTCCAAAGACTACTGAGTCAACCACACCAAAAACAACGAAGTCTACTACAGTAAAGTCTACTGAATCTACAACTCCAAAGACCACGAAGTCTAAAACTCCAAAGACTACTGAGTCAACCACCCCAAAGACAACAAAGTCTACTACAGTAAAGTCTACTGAATCTACAACTCCGAAGACTACTGAGTCAACCACACCAAAGACAACAAAGTCTACTACAGTGAAATCTACTGAATCTACAACTCCAAAGACCACGAAGTCTACAACTCCAAAGACTACTGAGTCAACCACCCCAAAGACAACAAAGTCTACTACAGTAAAGTCTACTGAATCTACAACTCCGAAGACTACTGAGTCAACCACACCAAAGACAACAAAGTCTACTACAGTGAAATCTACTGAATCTACAACTCCAAAGACCACGAAGTCTACAACTCCAAAGACTACTGAGTCAACCACCCCAAAGACAACAAAGTCAACTACAGTAAAGTCTACTGAATCTACGACTCCAAAGACTACTGAGTCAACCACACCAAAGACAACGAAGTCTACTACAGTAAAGTCTACTGAATCTACAACCCCAAAGACCACCAAATCCACTACTCCAAAGACTACTGAGTCAACCACACCAAAAACAACGAAGTCTACAACAGTGAAGTCTACTGAATCTACAACTCCAAAGACCACCAAATCCACTACTCCAAAGACTACTGAGTCAACCACACCAAAGACAACAAAGTCTACTACAGTGAAGTCTACTGAATCTACAACCCCAAAGACCACGAAGTCTACAACTCCAAAGACTACTGAGTCAACCACCCCAAAGACAACAAAGTCTACTACAGAAAAGTCTACTGAATCTACAACTCCAAAGACCACCAAATCCACTACTCCAAAGACTACTGAGTCAACCACACCAAAAACAACGAAGTCTACTACAGTAAAGTCTACTGAATCTACAACTCCAAAGACCACCAAATCCACTACTCCAAAGACTACTGAGTCAACCACACTAAAAACAACGAAGTCTACTACAGTAAAGTCTACTGAATCTACAACTCCAAAGACCACGAAGTCTACAACTCCAAAGACTACTGAGTCAACCACCCCAAAGACAACAAAGTCTACTACAGTAAAGTCTACTGAATCTACAACTCCGAAGACTACTGAGTCAACCACACCAAAGACAACAAAGTCTACTACAGTGAAATCTACTGAATCTACAACTCCAAAGACCACGAAGTCTACAACTCCAAAGACTACTGAGTCAACCACCCCAAAGACAACAAAGTCTACTACAGTAAAGTCTACTGAATCTACAACTCCGAAGACTACTGAGTCAACCACACCAAAGACAACAAAGTCTACTACAGTGAAATCTACTGAATCTACAACTCCAAAGACCACGAAGTCTACAACTCCAAAGACTACTGAGTCAACCACCCCAAAGACAACAAAGTCAACTACAGTAAAGTCTACTGAATCTACAACTCCGAAGACTACTGAGTCAACCACACCAAAGACAACAAAGTCTACTACAGTGAAATCTACTGAATCTACAACTCCAAAGACCACGAAGTCTACAACTCCAAAGACTACTGAGTCAACCACCCCAAAGACAACAAAGTCAACTACAGTAAAGTCTACTGAATCTACAACTCCGAAGACTACTGAGTCAACCACACCAAAGACAACGAAGTCTACTACAGTAAAGTCTACTGAATCTACAACTCCAAAGACCACCAAATCTACTACTCCAAAGACTACTGAGTCAACCACCCCAAAGACCACAAAGTCTACTACAGTAAAGTCTACTGAATCTACAACTCCGAAGACTACTGAGTCAACCACACCAAAGACAACAAAGTCTACTACAGTGAAATCTACTGAATCTACAAATCCAAAGACCACGAAGTCTACAACTCCAAAGACTACTGAGTCAACCACCCCAAAGACAACAAAGTCTACTACAGTAAAGTCTACTGAATCTACAACTCCGAAGACTACTGAGTCAACCACACCAAAGACAACAAAGTCTACTACAGTGAAATCTACTGAATCTACAACTCCAAAGACCACGAAGTCTACAACTCCAAAGACTACTGAGTCAACCACCCCAAAGACAACAAAGTCAACTACAGTAAAGTCTACTGAATCTACAACTCCGAAAACTACTGAGTCAACCACCCCAAAGACAACAAAGTCTACTACAGTGAAATCTACTGAATCTACAACTCCGAAGACTACTGAGTCAACCACACCAAAGACAACAAAGTCTACTACAGTGAAATCTACTGAATCTACAACTCCGAAGACCACGAAGTCTACAACTCCAAAGACTACTGAGTCAACCACCCCAAAGACAACAAAGTCTACTACAGTGAAATCTACTGAATCTACAACTCCAAAGACCACGAAGTCTACAACTCCAAAGACTACTGAGTCAACCACCCCAAAGACAACAAAGTCTACTACAGTGAAGTCTACTGAATCTACAACTCCGAAGACTACTGAGACAACCACCCCAAAGACAACAAAGTCTACTACAGTGAAATCTACTGAATCTACAACTCCGAAGACAACTGAGTCAACCACACCAAAGACAACAAAGTCTACTACAGTGAAGTCTACTGAATCTACAACCCCAAAGACCACGAAGTCTACAACTCCAAAGACTACTGAGTCAACCACCCCAAAGACAACAAAGTCTACTACAGTGAAATCTACTGAATCTACAACTCCGAAGACCACGAAGTCTACAACTCCAAAGACTACTGAGTCAACCACCCCAAAGACAACAAAGTCTACTACAGTGAAATCTACTGAATCTACAACTCCGAAGACCACGAAGTCTACAACTCCAAAGACTACTGAGTCAACCACCCCAAAGACAACAAAGTCTACTACAGTGAAATCTACTGAATCTACAACTCCAAAGACCACCAAATCCACTACTCCAAAGACTACTGAGTCAACCACACCAAAGACAACGAAGTCTACTACAGTAAAGTCTACTGAATCTACAACTCCAAAGACCACGAAGTCTACAACTCCAAAGACTACTGAGTCAACCACCCCAAAGACAACAAAGTCTACTACAGTGAAATCTACTGAATCTACAACTCCGAAGACCACGAAGTCTACAACTCCAAAGACTACTGAGTCAACCACCCCAAAGACAACAAAGTCTACTACAGTGAAATCTACTGAATCTACAACTCCAAAGACCACGAAGTCTACAACTCCAAAGACTACTGAGTCAACCACCCCAAAGACAACAAAGTCTACTACAGTGAAGTCTACTGAATCTACAACTCCGAAGACTACTGAGTCAACCACCCCAAAGACAACAAAGTCTACTACAGTGAAATCTACTGAATCTACAACTCCGAAGACAACTGAGTCAACCACACCAAAGACAACAAAGTCTACTACAGTGAAGTCTACTGAATCTACAACCCCAAAGACCACGAAGTCTACAACTCCAAAGACTACTGAGTCAACCACCCCAAAGACAACAAAGTCTACTACAGTGAAATCTACTGAATCTACAACTCCGAAGACAACTGAGTCAACCACACCAAAGACAACAAAGTCTACTACAGTGAAGTCTACTGAATCTACAACCCCAAAGACCACGAAGTCTACAACTCCAAAGACTACTGAGTCAACCACCCCAAAGACAACAAAGTCTACTACAGTGAAATCTACTGAATCTACAACTCCAAAGACCACGAAGTCTACAACTCCAAAGACTACTGAGTCAACCACACCAAAGACAACAAAGTCTACTACAGTGAAGTCTACTGAATCTACAACCCCAAAGACCACGAAGTCTACAACTCCAAAGACTACTGAGTCAACCACCCCAAAGACAACAAAGTCTACTACAGTGAAATCTACTGAATCTACAACTCCAAAGACCACGAAGTCTACAACTCCAAAGACTACTGAGTCAACCACACCAAAAACAACGAAGTCTACAACAGTGAAGTCTACTGAATCTACAACTCCAAAGACAACGAAATCCACTACTCCAAAGACTACTGAGTCAACCACACCAAAAACAACGAAGTCTACAACAGTGAAGTCTACTGAATCTACAACTCCAAAGACCACGAAATCCACTACTCCAAAGACTACTGAGTCAACCACACCAAAAACAACGAAGTCTACAACAGTGAAGTCTACTGAATCTACAACTCCAAAGACCACCAAATCCACTACTCCAAAGACTACTGAGTCAACCACACCAAAGACAACGAAGTCTACTACAGTAAAGTCTACTGAATCTACAACCCCAAAGACCACGAAGTCTACAACACCAAAGACAACAAAGTCTACTACAGTAAAGTCTACTGAATCTACAACTCCAAAGACCACCAAATCCACTACTCCAAAGACTACTGAGTCAACCACCCCAAAAACAACAAAGTCTACAACAGTGAAGTCTACTGAATCTACAACTCCAAAGACCACCAAATCCACTACTCCGAAGACTACTGAGTCAACCACCCCAAAAACAACAAAGTCTACTACAGTGAAGTCTACTGAATCTACAACTCCAAAGACCACGAAGTCTACAACTCCAAAGACTACTGAGTCAACCACACCAAAGACAACAAAGTCTACTACAGTGAAGTCTACTGAATCTACAACCCCAAAGACCACGAAGTCTACAACTCCAAAGACTACTGAGTCAACCACCCCAAAGACAACAAAGTCTACTACAGTGAAATCTACTGAATCTACAACTCCAAAGACCACGAAGTCTACAACTCCAAAGACTACTGAGTCAACCACACCAAAGACAACAAAGTCTACTACAGTGAAGTCTACTGAATCTACAACCCCAAAGACCACGAAGTCTACAACTCCAAAGACTACTGAGTCAACCACCCCAAAGACAACAAAGTCTACTACAGTGAAATCTACTGAATCTACAACTCCAAAGACCACGAAGTCTACAACTCCAAAGACTACTGAGTCAACCACACCAAAAACAACGAAGTCTACAACAGTGAAGTCTACTGAATCTACAACTCCAAAGTCAACGAAATCCACTACTCCAAAGACTACTGAGTCAACCACACCAAAAACAACGAAGTCTACAACAGTGAAGTCTACTGAATCTACAACTCCAAAGACCACGAAATCCACTACTCCAAAGACTACTGAGTCAACCACACCAAAAACAACGAAGTCTACAACAGTGAAGTCTACTGAATCTACAACTCCAAAGACCACGAAATCCACTACTCCAAAGACTACTGAGTCAACCACACCAAAAACAACGAAGTCTACAACAGTGAAGTCTACTGAATCTACAACTCCAAAGACCACCAAATCCACTACTCCGAAGACTACTGAGTCAACCACCCCAAAAACAACAAAGTCTACTACAGCGAAATCTACTGAATCTACAACTCCAAAGACCACCAAATCCACTACTCCAAAGACTACTGAGTCAACCACCCCAAAGACAACAAAGTCTACTACAGTGAAGTCTACTGAATCTACAACCCCAAAGACCACGAAGTCTACAACACCAAAGACAACAAAGTCTACTACAGTAAAGTCTACTGAATCTACAACTCCAAAAACCACCAAATCCACTACTCCAAAGACTACTGAGTCAACCACCCCAAAAACAACAAAGTCTACTTCGGTGAAATCTACTGAATCTACAACTCCAAAGACCACGAAATCCACTACTCCAAATACTACTGAGTCAACTACTCCAAAGACAACAAAGCCTACTACAGTAAAGTCTACTGAATCTACAACCCCAAAGACCACGAAGTCTACAACACCAAAGACAACAAAGTCTACTACAGTAAAGTCTACTGAATCTACAACCCCAAAGACCACGAAGTCTACTACTCCAAAGACTACTGAGTCTACCACACCAAAGACAACAAAGTCTACTACAGTAAAGTCTACTGAATCTACAACTCCAAAGAGCACGAAGTCAACTACTCCAAAGACAACAAAGTCTACTACAGTAAAGTCTACTGAATCTACAACTCCAAAGACCACGAAGTCTACTACTCCAAAGACAACAAAGTCTACTACAGTAAAGTCTACTGAATCTACAACCCCAAAGACCACGAAGTCTACAACACCAAAGACAACAAAGTCTACTACAGTAAAGTCTACTGAATCTACAACCCCAAAGACCACGAAGTCTACAACACCAAAGACAACAAAGTCTACTACAGTAAAGTCTACTGAATCTACAACTCCAAAGACCACGAAGTCTACTACTCCAAAGACAACAAAGTCTACTACAGTAAAGTCTACTGAATCTACAACTCCAAAGAGCACGAAGTCAACTACTCCAAAGACAACAAAGTCTACTACAGTAAAGTCTACTGAATCTACAACTCCAAAGACCACGAAGTCTACTACTCCAAAGACAACAAAGTCTACTACAGTAAAGTCTACTGAATCTACAACCCCAAAGACCACGAAGTCTACAACACCAAAGACAACAAAGTCTACTACAGTAAAGTCTACTGAATCTACAACCCCAAAGACCACGAAGTCTACAACACCAAAGACAACAAAGTCTACTACAGTAAAGTCTACTGAATCTACAACTCCAAAGACCACGAAGTCTACTACTCCAAAGACAACAAAGTCTACTACAGTAAAGTCTACTGAATCTACAACTCCAAAGACCACGAAGTCAACTACTCCAAAGACAACAAAGTCTACTACAGTAAAGTCTACTGAATCTACAACTCCAAAGACCACGAAGTCTACTACTCCAAAGACAACAAAGTCTACTACAGTAAAGTCTACTGAATCTACAACCCCAAAGACCACGAAGTCTACAACACCAAAGACAACAAAGTCTACTACAGTAAAGTCTACTGAATCTACAACTCCAAAGACCACGAAGTCTACTACTCCAAAGACAACAAAGTCTACTACAGTAAAGTCTACTGAATCTACAACTCCAAAGACCACGAAGTCTACTACTCCAAAGACAACAAAGACTACTACAGTAAAGTCTACTGAATCTACAACTCCAAAGAACACGAAGTCTACTACTCCAAAGACTACTGAGTCAACCACACCAAAGACAACAAAGTATACTACAGTAAAGTCTACTGAATCTACAACTCCAAAGACCACGAAGTCTACTACTCCAAAGACAACAAAGTCTACTACAGTAAAGTCTACTGAATCTACAACTCCAAAGACCACGAAGTCTACTACTCCAAAGACAACAAAGTCTACTACAGTAAAGACTACGAAGTCTACTACTCCAAAGACTACTGAGTCAACCACACCAAAGACAACAAAGTCTACTACAGTAAAGTCTACTGAATCTACAACTCCAAAGACCACGAAGTCTACTACTCCAAAGACAACAAAGTCTACTACAGTAAAGTCTACTGAATCTACAACTCCAAAGACCACGAAGTCTACTACTCCAAAGACAACAAAGTCTACTACAGTAAAGTCTACTGAATCTACAACTCCAAAGACCACGAAGTCTACTACTCCAAAGACTACTGAGTCTACCACACCAAAGACAACAAAGTCTACTACAGTAAAGTCTACTGAATCTACAACTCCAAAGACCACGAAATCCACTACTCCAAAGACTACTGAGTCTACAACACCAAAGACAACAAAGTCTACTACAGTGAAATCTACTGAATCTACAACTCCAAAGACCACGAAGTCTACTACTCCAAAGACTACTGAGTCTACAACACCAAAGACAACAAAGTCTACTACAGTAAAGTCTACTGAATCTACAACTCCAAAGACCACAAAATCCACTACTCCAAAGACTACTGAGTCTACAACACCAAAGACAACAAAGTCTACTACAGTGAAATCTACTGAATCTACAACTCCAAAGACCACGAAGTCTACTACTCCGAAGACTACTGAGTCAACCACCCCAAAGACAACAAAGTCTACTACAGTGAAATCTACTGAATCTACAACTCCAAAGACCACGAAGTCTACAACTCCGAAGACTACTGAGTCAACCACACCAAAGACCACAAAGTCTACTACAGTAAGGTCTACTGAATCTACAACTCCAAAGACCACCAAATCCACTACTCAAAAGACTACTGAGTCAACCACCCCAAAGACAACAAAGTCTACTACAGTGAAATCTACTGAATCTACAACTCCAAAGACCACCAAATCCACTACTCCGAAGACTACTGAGTCAACCACACCAAAGACCACGAAGTCTACTACAGTAAAGTCTACTGAATCTACAACTCCAAAGACCACGAAGTCTACTACTCCGAAGACTACTGAGTCAACTTCACCAAAGACCACAAAGTCTACTACAACCACATCAACAACAGGCATCCCAACATCGTCCTCCTTGCCTCCATTTAACATCTTCGCAGTCGAGACAACCACCGTGGATGATGGTGAAACTGAAGGAGTCGATTATTAATCTGGACATTGCCATTAGTAGTTAAAATGCACCTTTTCTCTGATGATACTAAATTTGCATTTATTAAGCGTTGTAAAATACTAAAAAAAAAAAATAATAAATGTTTTCTTATATTAAAACTATTCTTTGTGTCTTTGTGAAGCGATATGACATGACTGTGTGATATGTATATTACAGGTGTGAGATTATGGAAGTACGCTTCTGCTTAGATGGGTACATTGTTGTCCAATTTGTTGTCATCTTCGAGGCTTTCCTCACTGTCGTTGTCCTCTCTCCAGTCGCACAGAGATGGAAACTTCTCGCTGACTCGTTTCAATGGACATTTGGAGGCTGGAGGACCCGTCTGGTATATGGGTTCAGTGAATATGTTGTTGAAGTCGTAGTTGCAGGTTAACATGAACTGGAAACGGTTGCTACTGGGCTCAAGAAAATGGACAGCAGCACAGCCAACGCGATGCGCACGATCCGAGACCAGCATTGTGAAGTGTCCAACCTTTTTGCTAAAAGCAAATATTCGATATGATTTCGATGCACAGCAAACTTAATTTAAGAGGACTCACCCTTCCGGATGTCGATGGTAGCTGTCAATGAAGCTTTGGTCGGCATCCAGATACTCCCTAAACCAGTCGAGCACAAATGTTTTCATGCGCTTCGAATGCGACTTGAACTCACGTCCTATCCAGAAGTAACCAATGTTCTGGCCAACGATCTTGAAACGCGGTGTATTCCGGCATTGATCATGAGCAAATAGACATCGTTTGGCATGTAGTCCGGCCATATACTCCAATTCGGTGTCCCAACGAAGAATCGGCATGTGGGAGGCGCTCTTGTAGCCCGTCAAATCGCCGCTGGCTATTTTCGATCTAGCCAAATTATGCATGTCCAGTAACAGTTGTTTCCGCCGATCACTCATGTCCAACAGCTTTGGCTGGGGCCCACAACGAACCGGATCGAAAGTGCCATTATTATGGCATGCAATGTTTGGCACTTGCACCGTGTGGGTTCCATTGTACAACTCGCACAATGAGGCACTGCAGTAATCGGCAGTTTGAGCCTCTGTTAATTTAATTGACTGAAGGATTATCAGCAGCACTGCAGCCGGGACGAGCAGGAGGCGGAGAAAGCCACCGGCACTGCACTTGCTCGATAATCTCAACATCTCGACGTTTAACCAGCTACTGAGCTTGGCTCGTAGCCCGCTTTTGGCTTATGAATGAATGGCTTTTGGATGTACTAAACTTACCTGCGTCGACGACTTCTGCCGCTGCTGTTGCTGCTGCTGCTGCTACTGTTTCTGATTAGGGTTGGGAAAAGTGCTCCCGTCCCTGGCTTCGTTAGAATCTCTTGCGTAGAATTCCCCCTAGACCCTCGGGCAGTGCACTAAACCGGTCGGTAGCAACGCCGCGACTCTTCGTTGTAATCAACACCCAGTGTGGGAAAAATGTTCGCTTCAAGGCAGTCGGTTTTAAGTGGTCAAGTTGGGGGAATTATTGGCCAGTCAGCGATTACAGAATAGCACAAAAAAAAACAACAACAACAACATAATAGTGCCGAAAGAACGAACAAAAAATTATAATCAAAAAGAGACGTCAGAGAGACCGAAACAGAAACGTGCCTCACACCTAATCGGCGTTAATTAATGTTTCTCCTCGTTCGCACTAAAACCAAAAAAACAAAAAAAACAAAAACCTACAAAAAACACTAACAAAGTATGCATAATAAAAATAATAATGAAGTAAAATAAAAATAGACCCTCGAGTGACGAGAAACGGTTCATTTCGATGATCCACATACGATTGAAAAAACGTAGGGCATTGCCATTGATGCCTATCGCGATAGCTTTTGCTCGTTAACAAGTAGGTCGATCATTTCTAATTCCCTTTCTCTGTTTGTCGGTTGATCAAGTTCAGGTCTCTAAATCATATCACTGAGTACGTACTACGTAGTTTTTCCGTCATTTTTCCCATCGTCATTCAATTTACTAGGTAAATTAAATTCTCATTTTAAATTCCCATTCCCATTTTCAATTCAATATTCAATTGGCTTTTTAATGAATATTTGCCACAACTGGTACCCCGTGTATCTAGAGGGAATGTGGTATATTAGAACGGTTGAAATATACCACTAAATCGGTAATTTTTAATATACAAAAAAGGGGTCATTTCTCTTACTTTACGATGCATTCTACATACGATTCTACGATTTGGCCATCAACAACTCCAGGCGAAGGCTCAAACGACTTCATCCTCTAGATGTGAGGGTTCAATCTCGTGCGCGAAATGCTCCATAAATTCAACACACAAGAATTATGATATAAAATAGTGTACACCACTTTTATAATTACGCTCAATTATAAATTGTAAAACCTTAAGAATTAATTTTAACTTCGTTGTAAAAGCTGTCTGAAGCTGAAGCAACAATAAGAAATAAATTGAATGAAAAAAAAAAAAAAAAACATAGTAGTAGATCGAATTTGATAAATTATGCAAGAATTTACAATATGAATATATGAATAATTAATTTATTGGGTCATTCTACTTAAAACTCTTTGCATATATCGCTTAAATTATAGTTTAAACTAAACAATATTTTCTTGGGTATAAAAATGTCGACTAACAACAAGTTGAAATTCTCAACGATCAAATATGAAATTATCAAGTCTTAAACATAGTAATCAAACTACATTCATATATATGTATATTCATATGTGTAAATATGTATGTACGTGAGTATATTCGTTTGTATACAGATTATCATCACTGCTAATGCTTTTTAACTGTTTTCACAATAAACTTTTAGCTGATTTGATGTTGCTGCAATTGTAATTAAAGATCTCTTTATAAGTGGCCCGCTCGACTTGACTCAACTTTCAGCTAAACTCAAGCCGACTTAACCTGACTTGACTTGACTCGGTCAAATTAGCCAAAGTGGAAATGGAAGCAAAATGGAGTCGCGTGCAAGGGACCGACCGATTGACCGACCGTCTGAATGTCTGTCTGAGTGAGTTACTTCTGAGTGAATGAGCTAATGAGTGGGGCTAGAGTGAGTGAGACTACTGACTACCGACTAAGGCATATAATTTGCATAAAAAATGATTAATCACGCAACAATTAATCGCTGACGGCGCTTTCTTGACGCTGCAGTCTTGTACTCGCACATACACACGGAAAAATGTTGTTAACTATAAATTAAATAAAGTTTGTTTTTGGGTTTTCAATTAAACTGGAAATTGGTCTCTCTGATGGAGAAAAATGATTATTTCAGGGGGGATTTTTTTGTTTCTTTTAGTGTACTGTGGCTATTTATAGTAGTTTTCAGAAATGAATATATACAAAAGAAGTCAGACAGAACAACCAGCCAACCAATAACTGGCGCTGGTGCCGAATGATTGGCAACATAATCATCGTTTCATGTTTAATAAATGGCAATCAGCATATTTTGTGTATTGTTGCACTTCCTTATTGTGTAAATTGTTAAGCTGGCGGGAAGCTCAACGTCACGTTTAGCGTGACAAGACAGTGGTCAGGGGGAGGGGAATAATAAAAAAACAAATACTTAAAACGATAGGTTGACCCCACCACCCTCCTCCCCTCCCACTCTTTTCCCTGGGGAATGTTCACGTACTTGGGTAATTAGTAAAAATATGTTCCAAATATTGGTGGGCGTGTGTGAAAATTTATTACAATTTAAATTTTTAAGTTGGTTAAGGGATTTTTTTCCATTTACAAAATAATTCAACGTCATTAAATGCAACAAAATAATCAAAACCTGAATTGTAAAATTCTAAAAACCATTTTTTGTAGTAAATCTAATATATTTTTCTCGCTGTTAAAAAAAAGCTACATTTTCAGCCATAATTTAGCCGTTGAAACAAAATTGCGAGACATAACCTCAAATGTGTATTTACATAACCTCAAATGTGTAGTTCAAGTCCACTGTATTTACTCTACTTAAATATCTTATGGAAGGTCTCTTAGCTTAGACTACTAACAAAATGGACTCAATTGCGTGTATGACTCTCTCAGTTTTATTTTTCTTAGAGGTTTTGATTGAATTTAAGTTTGAATTTCATTCGTTTACTTTCATTTAATTCATGAAAAATATACTAAAGAACCTAGAACTAAAGGTTATGCGATTAGATTGGTTATTATGGCGATCAGCAGTGTTATAGTTTTGTATAGTTTACTTTGGATGACTTGAGAAATTGAAGTTCTTTTGAATATAGCGACAAAACATGAAATGTTTATACAGTTACATATATGTATGTATGTATGTATGTATGGATGATAGGTTGTTGGCTTACATACTTACATAAATGGCAAATTGCTGGCTTAATGATGATTGACAGCATAATTAGCATTGTTTGCCTCCGATGGTAATGATCATCATCATCATCATCAGCGGCAGCAGCAGCAGCCACAACGAACAGCATCTGCACTTCCTTGTTCCATCATCATTATCGTCTTTGTCATGGTCGTGGTCGTGGTCGTGGTCATGTATCGTTTCGTGTCGTAGCCTGTGACCTTAGCAATTAGCTGCCAAAGCTGCCAAGACATAATTACACAATGCGGCCCCCGTCCCCTCATCCCCCTTTGGTCCCAGGAGAACCCTTTCCATTTACACACTATTCCTTTAACCATTACACTTTGGTTAGTATGAAAAATTTGTCATGGGTTTTGCTTACTGTGCGCTTGGATACACACACACACACACACGCATACATAGAGTATATTACGCATACGTCAAGTGGGTTTTGTGCTGCGGGTTTTTCATATTTAATATTGGATTGCATATGTACCTAACCTACTCTTATATGTACATATATTTTTTGGTTTTGCTGCTTGTCAGCCAGTTGTCAGGTGTTTGTTCTTTTCCAACAAATTTTTGTTGGCTGCATTTCATTTCATTAAATTTAATTTAGCTTTGTTGTGTCCATCTGTATATGGTCTGTGTGTGTGTGTGTGCGTGTGCGTGTGCGAGTATTTGTCTATTTGCACTAATTAAATTCATGCTAAAATTTTTCTAATTAAAAGTTTACTAATGAAATTTATGCAGCTGCTGTATGTGTGTAAGCCCAAAAGTCGCGCTTTCAATTAAAAATCGCCATGGCAAATATATAAAAATATGTGTGACGAGTGGGTCGGTGGTTCGGTGGGTGGGTGGGTAGATGTGTGGGTGGGTTGGTTGGTCCATGGGGAAGATATCTTACACATACACGAATTAGATTTGTATTAAAATTGCATTTTTGCGGTTAGCATTTTCATTGCATTTTTGCTGTTTATTTCATTTGATTTTTCACTGGCCACGTAATGTGCTGGACATTTTTTATTTATATATAATTTTTTGTTGTTTATTTTCTTTAGGCGAATAGTTTGTATTTTTTGTCCCGTTGTTATTCGTCGAGTTAATGCAATCAAATGTGGCATAATTAAAAACTAATATCATAATATTAGCCGTCTGTAAATAAATAGCACAGAATTCGATTTTAATTGTGCAGATGCATGGCATATAAATCAATCAATTTATTGAGGCAACTCAATCGAATTGAGGAATATCCTACAGAATTTATCTAACATTCTTTTGTTTGTTACATACTTTTGATTAAAATGTATATACCCTTTGGGGAAAAGCGTCAAGAGTTTTCCCATCCTCATCATCTGCGCCACCTTTTTTTATGTATGTGTGTTCGAGTACGTGAGCCAGACAATGGCAAACATTTATTCCACAAAGATATATATATATATATATATGTCTTTATATGTATGTATAAATCGAATAACAAAATCTCAGCCATTATTTGGTATTATTGGTTGTAAACGAATTTTTCCAAATGCAAGCCAGCAAAATGTCTTTAAAATCGTTCAAAATCGTACACAACCAAAAAGGCAAAATAAAAAAAATAAAAGAAAGCGGAAAGCCAAAGGAAACGAACGAGTTTAGATTAAAAAAAAAAGAAGAAAAAATCAAGTAAAGGCGGGACGCAAGGGGGGTGGGCAGCCTTTGCACGTCTTTGGCTTGTGCCAATAAAGCGCAACAAGAACCTAAACTGGCCAAGCTCAATACCAAGTGCAAGAACAAGACCCCGACCCAGACTGAGAGTAAAGTTGTGTCAATATTTCGGCATGGGTTCTTAGTGTGTGTTTTCCTGTCTCTCTCTCTCTCTCTCTCTCTCTCTCTCTCTCGGTGGCTCTTTGCTTTCTATCTCTCTGGAGGCGTTCGCTCCTTGTCCAGCATCAGGAATATTGATGCCTGCGAAGCGTGCCGCTGGGAATGCCATGTGCCATGTGCCTTCCCCTAGAATGGGCTAGAAGGAGGAAGGAAGACTAAGACTACTGTCTGACCGCAATACTGGGCTACATAAATTAGCGACAGGCTGTTGTTCCTTTGCTGCCTTGTGTTAAATCCATGTGCATACACACACACACACACACACTCATGGAAACTGTGCGTAAAAACTTTTGCTGCTAGCTAGCAGTTTATCAAAGTGTCGGTGCTGTTGTTGATGATGGTGTGGGGCGGCCATCACTGCGTATACGTTACGCTCGCTACGCTCTGTTCTCTGTTATGTTGGGCGGCAGAGCGCTGCTGTTGCACATCACGTGACTTGCCAGCCAAATGAAACTTACTTTCTGTCCGCGTCAGATGGCCATAACCAAAACATAGCCAAAACTATGCTGTAATTGACTTGCCCTCTGTCTTCGAGAATGTTTCTTGCGTGTTCGAGTGAAATTACAGTCATACCTCGCAGCGAGACCTCGCCAACAAGAATTACGATGGTCGATGATAATACATTGGTTAGACGGACATGTTGTTTACTGTTAATCACTTGATTTACTGTAATACTTAATCAATTCTATTCCCAATATCAGGCGATTACACTAGTTAACAAACTCAATGATCGTCGAGTGAACCCTGAAAATAAGGATTTGTTTTACTTAAGTTCCATTTGTCGAACAACATGTTTTTCGTCACTTTCTACAGATTTCTCATGAACAAAGTTATCCACCAAAATATGTATATCATATCATCAAAAGGTTTTAAGCTGCCCTTTACGATGATATCCAAACAATTAAAAGGGACACATTTGAAATTTACAAATCTTTAGTGTTTATTTTTAAAATTTTGAGGTGAAAGAAACTTTTTTGACGAATAATTTAACCCTTAGATCATCAAAGAAAAAGAAAATGGATATTATTTTCGTATTTCCCGATCCAAAATTACCTCTATAAACCCGTTTATATGGATTATATGTCTAGAAAACTGATTCTTTAGTCCCAAAAATAGATTTACCTGGCGACAATAAGTACAAACTATGAAGAAGAAAGGTAAGATAAGATTTGAATGAGCGGATATAAATTTATACAAACTAGCTAGACTAACTAGAATTCAGTATGGAAGAATCTCAGTTTAAATTCCGCCATTTCCCAACACTTCTCCAACACAAAAGTGTTAATCAAATGAATCTTTTTGTGAAGTTTTTACAGCATTTTGAAACCGTTTAAATTGGCAGCTAAACAAAATAATAAGACTATTTTTATCCATTTGTATTGAGGGTGTTAATTGAATTGGTTCGATTATAGTTATTAATACAACTAGTGGCAAAAACTAATGTTAATGAAATAAGCATAATTAATACGCACACAGAGCAAATGAAAATCATCTTTACTTATATATTTTAGTATGATGCTTGGTCTAATTTAAGTTGATGGCATAGTTTATGCGTTGACAGAAGGACTTTGCGGTAAGGAGGGGGAACGGTGGGGGGGGGGTGGTGTGTCATATAGTCTGTCTCTATGTAATAAATATGACTGTGAGTCATAAAAATGTATGAGACGCAGTTGTCAGTCAGAAGGCATGAATTTTATGGTAAGACTTTGCTGTGTGTGTGTGTGTGTGCGACAAGGACAATCATTACGTGTTGGCGCTGAGGCGCAGCTGGTTTGCTCTCTCTCTCTCTCTCTCTATCTCTGTCATTCCTAGTCTTAGAAGTAGCCACGTGTTTACATGCGTTTCAGCCATAAAGTAACGCCAACAAACGCACTTTACAGCCTCCGACACTTCTTTCGACACCCACCTCCTCCCGCTCCTCCAGCTCCTTCGCTGGCATCTTCTCCAACAAAATGACCGACAAATGGCATACGGGATTGGGATAGGGATAGCCTGGCTGCTGTTCCTTAGGTGACTTCTCAGGGTTCATGTTAAATTTTTAATGAAAAGTCGCAGTCTAGAAAACGGCAAAAGTTAAATTTATGACAAGGATCTGGTAGAGAAAAACACACACAGAGAGAGGGAGAGAAGGAGAGAGAGGAAGAGGGACGGAGTGAAAATCTTTTTGCACCGTTTTCCTTCGTTTTTTTGTTTTTTTTTTTTTATATGCAGGTCATGACCAGCTTTTGATTAGTTGCCATTGGTCGCAGTTGTTGAACGAAAACAAGACTACCCAAAAATGTTGACGACAATCTTGAAACGAAATCCTTTCAGATATTTTCCGCACAAACATTGAATTGGTCAAAGGACTTGGCTGGATAAATCTGTTGAAATCGGATGAATTTCTATAAGACATTAATTTGATCAAGAAATCTCCTTGTATTAGTATCAATCGAGTGCTTAAGTGCTTTAAGAATAGATTTTCATATATTTTCTTTAATGTTACTTGTTTTGTCTTTAAGGCTTTGCTTAAATGAAATTCATTCAAAGACAAATATATAGATATTTATTTTGTGGTTTCTTTCACGTTTTCGATTAGGTCATAGGTTAGGTAACCTCAAGCGTTTCTCCCACAGACGCTTCGCTACTTTACGAATTTCCCAAATGATTGAATGAATAGAAATGTCTTTTGCATTGTGTGTAGGTGTGTGTGGGTGTGTGTGTGTGGCATTTTGTTGGCATTTTATGCACTTGAAGTTGCTCATTACAATATACCTAGATGATACACAGCTTATTGGCAACTTCATTGAATTTGACAGTGAAATATTTTAGTTATTATAAATCATTTGCCATTTGGCCCATTGTTCTCCTTGTTGCTAGGATATTGCATTTTGAGTGCTTGGCAAATCAATGAGAAATTTGCTTAGCCAATTTGTTAAATGCGCCACACAAACACACACACACACATACATACATATATACATATGTATTTATGTACATACATATATTGAACAGAAAAAGGAAGGAAAATCGGTCAAAATACCAAAAAGTGGACAGGCTGCGGCCAGGCACCGAGTCCATCCATGTCCATGTCCATGTTCATGTTCGTGTCCTGGCTGTTAAGTGCAGCACGCAAATAAATCATAAAATATTTAGTTGGAAAATTTATCCACACAATGTGTGTGAGCGATAGAGAGAGAGAGAGAGAGAGAGAGCGAGTGCGAGCGAGAGTGACATAAAGCAATATTTTTGGCAGGCAGCCAAAAAAGCAAAAAACATTGAAATCTTTGACTCGGTGCATTGTATTGTTGTTGTTGCAATTGCGTTTAAGCAATTAAGTGCAACTTTGATGCACATGCACAACAAACAAACACACACACACTCACACACACACACACACTCGCACACACTTGAACAATAAAACGTGGCCAGCATATGGCAGCATCCTCGCCCGCATCTTTGCGGCAAATGGAAAATTATCAAGACGCATATCGTAAAAACAAACATGTGAAAATATGAAGATAAATTGCATGCCCCACGACAAAGGGCGTGGCATACTACAGCATACAGTACACCTGTCACAATGCCGCCCATCACATTGCCACCTTGCCCACCAGGGCAAACACATATCCAGGAATCTCTCTCAAAATGCAAATTGTTGTGCATTCTCCCCAGCCACCGTAGAACATTGTAGCGAAAGACTTTCGAGTTCAGCTTATGAAAAATTCTATTTTAATTAAGAAAGTTAACAAATTTAATTGATATTAAATAGAGAACTATCTCAAAAGAGCTTTTCGATCATAAGTTTTATTCATTTTGCAACACTAATAAATATATATGCTAGCTATCTACACGTTATCTACTTACATATAATTCCCAACTAGTTTTAGCATTGCAGTAGTGGTAAGGCATTACATTTCTAGGGTTGTTAGCAAATTCAGCAAATTATTATTAAGAAAGTTAACAAATTAAATTGATAATCTACTATATCAAACAGAGAACTAATTTAAAAGAGCTTTCCGATCATCAGTTTATTCATTTTACAACACTAATACATATTTACGCTAGCTATCTACACGTTATCTACTTACATATAATTCCCAACTAGTTTAAGTGTTGCATTTGAAAGTATAATCAAATAATATATATCCATATATGTATAGGGGAAGATTGGCGGAGCAAGGGGGAGGAAGGGGGGGGGGGGGTTTCTTTCTTGGCCTAACGGGTGAAAAGTATTCGACTTTTGTAATATTTCATCAACAGATTCAGTGTTTAATTAAGTTTTCAATTTGATTTATCATTTAAGGGAAAACAAATATAATTGGTAGCCTAAAAGTATGCAAGCGATTTGAATTTCCATGCGAATGCAATGGACCTTTGTCCAATTAAAACGAAAAACAATAAAAATTTTCCTATTACTAATGTGCAGAAGAGAATTTAAATCCCAAAATTGTAGCTTTAACTTTTATGCGGGGCCCTGAGGGGCAGGAGGGGGAGGGGTGTGCTGGGGCCATGTGTTTTTATACCATTTTTTTTTTGGTTGGTTGATTAAATTGAGTTTCAATCAACTTTAAGCCATTTAGGTGTGCGGTGTGTGTGTGTGTGTGTGTGTGTGAAGATTTAATACAAATTGTTGTGTTAATTTGTTGATTGCAAGCAGAAAACGGAATAAAAGGGATCAAAAATAGCGACAATTATCCAGTCCGTGTGTGCGTATGAGTTGTGACTGTGTGGGTGAATGGGTTTGGGTGTGTGGGTGAGGGGGTGTGTGTGTGTGGGCATAGTCAATACCGACTAATTGCGCTTAACAAGCCAAAGAGTGTGTAAGAGGGGGGGGGAGGAGGATGAGGAGAACGGATGTAGAAGTAGAAGCAACCGCAGGCAGTGGGCAAAAAAGTGACCAAAGATGACCAAAGATGACACAAAAAAAAAAAAAAAAACGAAAAGGGAGAAAAAAAAACGAGAGAGAGAGAGAGAATGGGTAGAAAATGGGTAGAAAACTGGCCACAGCCTGGACAGAAGAAGCAGCAACTGTTTGGTCATCCTAAAGTGGGTGTGGGTGGTTGGGTGGTTGGGCGGTTGGTGGGGAGGGGGCGTAGTGAGTGGCGAACTGTTGGTTGCCCAGACTGATGATAACACGCTCCTAATGGACTTGACATGCAAATTGTCATCATCAGCAGTTGCAGCTGCAACGGCAGCAACGTCGTGGGCCATGGGCGTGGCAAGTTGGCTCTTGGCTTGGATTTTCGATTGTTGATTACCTTGTCCATAGTAGTAGAAGCAGCAGCAGCATCTGCTGGTGGCAAATTGCATTAGGCAAACAATTGAATCGAGTTTCGTGTTCTTGAGTTTCTCCTCTGACTTTCACCACCGCACCGCATCGCATGGCATCGCATCGCATCGCCAAAACGTTCTGGTTTGGCAACTTTTAATGCATACATTTTGAGGGGGCACATTCGCATTCGATTGGCTTAACGAAGTCGAAATTTCATTGTGGAAGGGTATTGGGCAAGGTGCAGGGACAGCACGGGTGCGGCAGGGTATGCAAAGATTAATTATAATTGCTGCTTAGCATTTGAAATTGCTGAATGTCGAGCCATCGGGTAGCTAGGTGGCACAAACAGAACCAGAACCAGTTTGCCTCCTCAATTGATCGATGTGGCACGTTGCCATTGGCACACAGCAATGCTCTCTACCGATAAGAACCTTGGCTTTAAGTTAAACCCAGTTGTTGCATACATTTGCTGCATCGTTTAAATGTTTTTTTCGTTTTTAAGTGTTTTTCGCACTGTGGTTCCAAGCTCATTTAAAACGCATTTAAAATTTGCAATAAAAATTCAAACTTGAAATTTACCAAGCTAATTAGGGTTAATGCGCAGAGCTTTAAGCTGCTGACAGTTATTTATTTACCGTAATATGCATACACGTGCACACGCACACACACGCACACACACACACACACACACACACACATGCATATGTGTGTTATAGATATGGTTGGATTTTAAGGGCTGTTCACATTGAATTTGTTTCATTTCCAGGTGGCAAAAGAAATTTCAATTAAAAAATTGATACCATTAATTAAAAAGTCAAAGCACCAGTACACACACCTACACACACACACACAACACACTCACACATAGATACGCCTTTAGAAGATTCATTGAAAGATTTGCATGAACACACAAAGTGAAAGCGAAAAGCATAAGAGGATGGAATCGATGGCAAAAGAAAAAGTTGAAAGTAAAAGTAAAATCTTGTTGCATAACCAAGACACTCTCTCGCACACACGCACACACACACACACACGAGTGTATGTGGCTACTGTTAAAATGGGCATCCATGTCGTATACTTACTATATTTCTCTTAATGCCCAGAAGCCGCAAAAAATGGCAAGGAAAACATTATCCTTTAAAGCGTTATTGGTTTTTAATTTGAATTCATTTTTTCAGATAAATAAATTTCAATTAGCTATGATTTGTTTTTCCTGGACCTCTGCGGATCGCTCTCGTTTAAGTAAAAACAATATTCGTCGAGAGTTCTGAACATAAAATTATTCAAATATCCACTCAAAAATCGGTAGAACTTGGATATTTGGATCGATCATCAATTGGATGCCCTACGATCTAATTACTAATTAATTATTTTACATAGTTCCAAGAGTTACTCCAGAGTCGTATGTTGATGTTGATTTCATAAATTTTCTCTCATTCTCTTGTCCAAGGGAAGAACTGACAGAAGTGAGAAATGAAGTTTCCAGCTAAAGTTGTTGTAAAGTTAATTATATTTGTTAACAAGTTGCCCAAGTTATTTCTTTTACAGTTCTCAGTTATTTAATTAATAAGCGAAATGTGTGTGTGTGTGTGTGTGAGCTGTCTGTCTGTCTGTCCGTCTGTCTGTCGCTCGAAATGCAATTCGTTTTTTGTTTCTTCTGTCTATTGTTTATAATTCCACAATCTTTACGAAGAAGAACTAGTATATTTTATTTGAAGTATTCCAAGAATTTGTGAGCTTCTCTTTAAGGGTAGAAAATTGTATCATTTGAATGTTTCTTCTGTGTAGTTAGTCAACGTTTGGCTGATTATTTCCTAAGCGGAAACTGGTTACTGGTTACTCCCACCATCAGCCTATCCCTCTAGGCCTAGTCCGGCTCCAAGGTGTGGCGACCTCGCCCCGTTGTTTCCAGCAGTAGCAAAGGAGAACCTTCGCTTTGTTCTAATTGAAAACGAAAATGTAATTAGTTTGCCTACAAACGACAAACGGCAAAACGACAAAGCGACGCTGACAATGTCGACTCGACACACACACACACACACACACACACACACACACACACACACACACAACGACGAAGGCGACGCTCTTCAAACGAAAAACTCACGCAAAATGTCGCAAAGTTTGTTTAAAAATTACCAAGGCAGCCAGCAAAAAAAAAAAAGAAAGAAAGAAAAAAATAAATGAAAGCAAACCAAACCAAAAGAAAAGCAAAAAAAAAAAAAACCATGTAACGAGTCAAGGCAGTGAGACGGTAAGACAGCGAGACAACGAGTTTGTGGCAACAATTAGCAGCAAACAGCTGAATGAAGCGGCAAGAACAGCTTATTAAGGCGCAACCTTCAAAATCTTCCACCATCTCCCCATCTCTTTTCCCCTCGTTAACCAAACGAAATTTACTTTAGGCATATGGCGGCGGCGGCGTCGGCTAATACCAACATACATAGATTCCAGTGCCAGTGCCAACTAATTTCGAGAGACTTAGACAGGATCCTATATCTATAGGAATGCTAATCATTTAAAGTGTTGGAGAATTGGCTATTTTACAGTTAGATCTGGTTACTTTCCAAGCCATATAGCTATAAAAATTCAAAAAGCTATTTTTAGCACTTTTAGAGTAAATTCAGCTACTTTTAGCTACATTTAAAGTGTTGGAGAATTGGCTATTTTACAGTTAGATCTGTTTACTTTCTATTTTTAGCACTTTTAAAGCTACTTTTAGCTGCTTCGTTCGCTCTTGTTAGCTACTTTTTCTGATGTAACATTATGCGAGGGTGGGTCTGCGACTTCTTGCCTTACAAACCTCCTCTTCAGCACCCCTAAAAGTGGTCGAATTAAGAATTACAATGTTTCCATAAATTTAAATTGCCAAAGCTTTAAGTCAGTCCTGGAAATCTTACTTTACTTAAATACGAAATCTTCCTCGATGCTTTTTGTGGCCCCATCGATCGTGGGGCCAACTTCTTTTGAATTCTTCGTTTGGATTCGAACGAAATGAGCGTATGGCGAGGGAATGCCAACAATTTAAGTCTGTTTCCCTCAACGGGGCACCACCATCATCATCATCATCATCATCATCATCATCATCTGGAGCTATCTACGCCTATGGCTTATACTGGTGGGAAGCCAACAAAGCTGTTTGCCTCAAACCCTCCTCCAACTTGTACAGTATGCAAACAATTTTCCAAGTTTTGCAAGTGATAGGCAACGGGTTGGCATTGATTTCCGGCCCCCCGGTCCGCCCACCTATCTATCCACCTGCAGCTTCCCGATATGGGGTGAAGCTGGAAAGGTGCTTTGAAGTCGTCATCAAGTAGTGAGTGAATGGCGAAATTGTGCAAAACAGTCGGAAAATCACCTGATGGGTGACCATAATTAGAGAGCGAAATCAACTTGCCAGCTGTTGCTGTTGTTCGCAAAAATGTTCGATATATTGGAACTGGCGGGGCATTTGGCAATAGGGCCGCTGGGCAATTAGCAAAAATATCAATTGCTAGTCGATGCCAAAAATGTTAGACTAGAGCCGCGAACCGAGAGCAGAGAGCAGAGAGACGACAGATCGGAGACCGGCGACTGGCGACCGGAGACCAGAGACTCCTGAACTCCGTTGTAAACCCGTGCTAAGCTTTGGGTAAACGCGGCCATAATTATGCGATGCACATTGCCGATTGCCTGATGCGGTCTATGGCTATCATTTTGCCTGGCGAATGGGGCGTGGCATGTCCTGGTCAACGCTACTGACCACAGAACGCGCCGCTGCGTAAATGTTACAGCAATGAGCGGTTTTACAGTTGAGTGAATTAATCCAACGTATTCTACCATATTCACCGATTACACTCAGCGACCGAGCCGACAAAAATTCGTATTCGGTTTATACCAAAATTAGATCATCAAGCCACACAAAACCCACACACACTCACACAAAGTTAATCAATAATATAGCCATACCATATTTTTAGCGCTAAAACTAGTTGGGAATTATAACTGAATGAAGCGAGAAAAGTGTATAAATTATTTGTTTTATCAACAAAACGCAATGTTCAGGTTTTTCTGATTGATATTAAGAATAAACTCATAAAATAAACTAATAAAAAAATCTTTTAATAAAATTTATGAGTTTCACTTGTTTTTACAATAAACTTTAAAATGAATACAATCGAATTGAATATGTATGAATTTGAGAGATTGTTGCATCTTATAGCATACGTCACTCATTGTCAGTGAAATGAATGAATGAGAATAAATGAAATGTCAAACCCAATAAAGAATTTAGCGAACGCAATTTCGAGTTACTCAAATCATTCGAATAAGTTCTACTATCTTCAATTTATCGAAAAGCACCTCTAACCGAGTAAAGTACAAGTGTTATCGATAAAATGTAACGGTATAATATTTATTGAGTATATGTTTTGAATAAGTAGCGAATAATTTTCCATTTGCTTTCGTTTTTCTCTATTCGATTTGAACGTGTTCATTGTATAACATCTCAATCATTCACATTCTCACTCATTCAATTCGTTTTTATTTTGTTTGAATTAAGTTAGCTCACTAATATATTCGAATTAGTTTGAAATTTGTTCATTTGAATATGTTTTTTGTGTTATTCATTCACTCAATTTTTAAAGCTTACTATATAATTTCTTTGAGTGTAAACTCTCGCAGTCACACACACACACGCATGCACACATCGACACATGCATACATACACATACACATACACACATACACACATACAGACATACTGAGACCAATTATCATGTTTCAATTTGCATTTGTAAGCACTGCAGTTGCAGTGGCAGTCGACGTTGCCGTTGCCGATGCCGATGCCGTTGCCGTTGCAATTCAGGTCTCAGTTTTCACATGCAGCGTAGAGCCAAACCGATTGCCGCTAAAGTCCGGACGTTTGGTCCTATATTGTGCATTGGGCATTTGGCATTTATTACAAATGGTTGTGGGGTCGGTTGGTCGGTCGGTTGTTCGGTCGGTGTGTCAGTCTGTTTGCTGGCTGCCACCTCTTGCTGCCTCTCCCTCCTCTGCCCACAATTCGTGCATTCATCGGAACACACCGAAAATGGCGTCATTTCCGCACCTGACGCGTTTTACAAATCAACGCAAATTTCTCAAAAAACGTTTTTGTGGGGCGGCAATTTTGTTAACGAAAAAATATGCATACTCTGCTCTGCTCTGCCCCTCCCTGCCCTTCCCTGTCCAGCCTGTTCGCATTTAGCATTTTGTTTGCTGCTGCTGTTGTTGTTGTTGTTCTATTGTTGTTACTATTGTGGTTTGTTATTGGCCGTTGATAAAATCATCAATAAATTAAAAATGAAACTAGGTAGAGTTAACCCACCAACCGCCCATCCCTTGCCTGGTTTCATGCGAACCATCCGTTTTGCCACATCCACTGTGCCACGCCCCTCTCCCTGTCAGTCAGGCGACCATAACATCCGTTGGCAGTTAAATGCCAGAATGCTGCCTAGTGGCGTCTGTGGCCGGCGCCCATCTGTGTGTGTCTGTGTGAATGTGTGTGTGTGTGCGTCTCTGTGTGGCATTTGTATTTGACCAAAAAGGTCGTCGGCATCAGAAAACTTTTGAAAATTGTTGCACTGCCATATGCAAAAAGTTAACAAAGAAAAAAATAGACGAAGAAGAAACTCTTCTTTATCTATTCATGATCAGCATCAAGAGACGCGTTAATGTCCGTCTGTTTGTATGCTTATAGAAGCAGTCAACAGGAGTTTACAGGTTGGGAAAATTTATATTAGGCTTACGACTGGTCGCACAATGCCATGACTAGATTTTCCATGTGCTCCTTGCCCACATAGGCTTACCTTTCATAAGGGATTATAATCTGATTTTGATTGAACACAAGGTTTGATTTTAGAGAGCTATCCTATCAAAAGCCAAGAGGGAACAAAGAGCAACCTAACTATGATTTGGTATCCTAGGATACCAAGAGTTTGGAATGCGTTTTACTTAATAAATACCGTATTTAGCTCATTACTCGGAGCATGTGTGGGTGTTTGTGGGTGATTTAATGCAATTTTAATTGATTTTTTGGCATTGTCATCATCATCTGCAGATTGAAAGACATTTTCTTAGGTAAAATTTAATTGATTTATAGAACAATAAACCAAGTTGCAATTACTTGATGCAAAATGTAAAATTGATATTGTTATGTATCATCATCTCATATCATACACACTAAGCATGTATATAAATCTGAATGATTAAAGTAATTATTATAATTACCATGAATACATACGATAGAATGTTTTTGTCTCGGTGACAATGGGCAATTGAAAAATGGAATTGGTTGGCCCAGTTCTTTGGCTGCTGCTTTTGCTGCTGTTGTAGATGCTTTGCTTTCTGTTTAATCAAACCTGAAACGCAATTAAATGTGCGCATCGTCACGTCGTCCGCCAAAAACACAATGGACCACCGAACCAGCAACCACCCACCAAGTCCAAAAATGTTGCACTAATGAGGCGCATGCCTCAGCGTTCCACAGCAGAGTCGTGGAATTGTCAACAGCAAAACAATATACAAATAAATTGTATTTTATTTCACTTAAGTTGAAAGGCAGCTCGCGCCAAGCTCCAGCTCCTGCTCCAGCTCCAGCTCCAGCTCCATTCTCGCAGTCTTTTGGCAGCCTCCAAAAATAAGAAAAGACACTGTAAAACGAAACGAAGATGTTGCTATAGCAAGGGGAGTGAAGGGGGGGGGGGGGGGGCTAAGAAGGGGCTGTGTGTGTGTGCTGAGGCATAGAGTCATGGTCGCCAAGGCGTCCAGGTAAGCGCCAGTGCTGACAATGCCATGTCGTCGGTCGTCGGTCGTCGGTTGTCTCTAGTCTGTAGTCGGTCGTTGTTGTAGTTGCATTTCGTGGCTGTTGCATTAAGACAAAAGAGGCGGCCAGAACAATGACAATAGATGGTGGCACTACCAGCATCAGCTCAAGCCACGCGCTACACATAAGCAACAGCAACAATACAAAAGTCAAGCCAAGGGAACAGCAGCAGCAGCAGCAGCAACAACTACATGAATATGAACACTGAATGTTGCCTGTTATTCAAAAGGCGAAAGTGGCATACACTCATAGAAATGAATTACAACTATTTGCTCATTGAAAATATCCCATGATTTCAGATAGCACTCGGCGAATATTATTTCAACTGGCACATTGCAATTTAAAATATGCTGCAATGTTTGTCCACGTCCAAAAATATTGTTAATTAATTCATTTTAAGGCAACAAAAACATGGCGAATGCATTTGAGATATCAATTCTTAAGGTCGCTTGAAATTTTATCGATATTTTAGCTGGAGCTTAATCGATCGATACATTGGGAATTAGATCTTCTAAAAAAACAATCGATAATTTGCAACTCTCAATTGTTCGATTAATTGTTGCAAACTTAAAGAGAGATCACTCTATTTGAGGTTATCGATATGTTTGTGTGGATACTACTTCGATTAGTCTCGATTGTATGATCGTTTTGTTTACCGCAAGTGTATCGCCCACGTGGAGTGCAAAGGCAAGTGAATTTATTGCGGCGAAACGCATAAATGTTGAAAGTTTTCTTCAATGTTGCCAGAGCGCACTCTTTATGCATTCAACTCCTTAGCGAGTTGCGATGCCAAGCAAGCAAACCTACCTGCAGCATACAGCATGCAACAGAGTTGCCCAAGTTGCTGGCTTCTCAGGCTTTTTGCAATTTTCTTAATGACAGCAAAAAAAGAAACCAAAACTAAGGTGAAACAAAGTGAATGCCCCGCCAAAAAGGCTTAAGAACCGGTCAACTGAGAACCCTCGAGATGCATACGCAAAGTGAAGCGCGCAGTGATATATAAAAAAAAAAAAGAGAAGAAAACCTGCCCCAAATACAATGAGAAGCAGGGGGTAAGAGGGAGTTGTGAGTACTGCGGCTGGCATCTTAATTTGCATGCCACACATGCATATGTGTGTGTGTGTGTGTGTGAGTGTGCGTGCGTGTGTGTGTGTAATTTATTTGTTGCCGCTGACGCTAAAAATTCCCTTGAACTTGCCCAGCCAGTCAGTCAGCCAGCCAGCCAAAAAGGAAGCCAAAGGCGCGACGACTCCGCTGTCAATGGTGGCAATAGTCGCGCTTGGCAATCGTCCTCGGCGACTGAAAGCACTTAGCTTCCACACGTCCCCATACGTACGTACGTACGTATGTAAGTTCGGTGTGTGTACCGCAGTGATGATTAAGTTCTAAGTTCTATGATCTTTGGTAATCTAATCGAAACCCAAGAACTGGCATTCCGATATCGTTCTCTAATATGCCTTCTCTACTGTCCCCCCCCCCCGCGCGCCCAGTGGGAAACAAACAGTCTTAGCAATCGTTCGTGTCGCTCATCTCCAATGTGAAATGCCATCCACACAATTGCAATCCACATGTTCCGCCTGTTCACGGCTGCGCTGTGAAACCCGACGCCCACACGACAACCATTCGTTATTCATTTGACGAGCATAAAACGATGGCACTAAGGAGTAAACGACGACGAAATACGAGACGGCCCGACGACGACTCATGCTAGAGTGCCGCTCGACCTGAGCGCCAAAGGTGCACATACACGTCCGTGAACCGGACCGATTGTGTGGAACGCATTACGACCGACAGCCGCCCGCTGCCGCTGCTGCTGCTACTGCTGCTGCTGCTGCTGCTTCTGCTAGTGTGTGCTAGTGCCATGGCACATTGTACCCATTGGCCGAGTTTTGTGTCTGCACGACATTTCAGTTTCGTTTAGGATATCGAACGTAGCGGTTTGCCTTCCATAAAGAGACGAGCCATACATTCCATATACTTGCAGTTAGTCCAGAAAAGTGTGTGTGTGTGCGTGTGTGTGTGTGTCACACAGAATTCAAATTGCCGTCGCAGTTCGCTCGCAATTATCTCGCTCGCAGGCACGCAAGAACGCACGGAGTTGCCAATTCCTGCACGGCATACAATTAGACAGTCAGTCAGTCATTCAGTCGGTGTTACGGTTCGTCGTTTCGTCGCAAGTAGTTCTTAGACCATCCGCAGCCGCCTTTTCTTTGTTGTGTTTGTTGTTATCTCAACTGTTCTTTTTTTTGTTGTTGTTGTTTGTTCGTTCGTTCGCTTGTTTGTTTGTTTGTTTGTTTTGGGCAAAACAAAACAAAACAAAATTTTGGGCCACACAAAAATTAAAAGCCAAAAAATTATAAATAAATAAATAGAGAAAGCCCCACCAAAAAAAAAAAAAAAAAAAAAAAAAGAGAAAAAAGTAAATAAATAAAAAGCAAATGTAAAGTGAAATGTAAACAACAATGAGAAAAGGCAAAAAAGTGTTTACAAAATTATTGTTGTTGTTGCTGTTGCATAGCCACCACAATTGCCGCCATCAGGAGTGCAACGACCAACGATAATTGCAGCAAGAAGACAGCGGAAACGCCGAGATCTAAATCAAAGTGTGTAGCATACATTTTGGGGCCTAGCCCAATGATAATCTCATTATATATATCCATGTTGAATGTGCTCTCTCTGTGTGTGTGTGTGTGTGTGTGCGTGTGTGTGTGCCTGACCAGGGGCAACAACTTTGATATTGACAATTGATATTTATGCCCATTAAAATAACTAAATTATGATATATATTTGCATTTGCAAAGCCCCAAAATCATTTAAAGAGAACCAAACAATTGAATAAGAAAAGAAATTCATTCAAATTTTGTAGAGCCACCTGGGAGCCCTAAGGGCATCAAAAATCAAGCAACTTTTCATTTTTTTCCCTTTACCATTTTTCGCTCTCTCCCCCCCCTCTCTCTCTCTCTCTGTTCACTTTGCACCATTTTTCAGTGTTTTGTTCTATTCGGTTTTTGGCTACTTTCTATAAAAATTGTAGAGGCAAATCCGATTTTGGAGGCAACAACAAACATTCAATGAATTTATTCGAACTTTTTTGGTGTTGGTGTTGGTGTTGGTGTTGGGGTTGGCGTTGGTGTTGTATTTCATCGAATCAACGATAGCAGCCAACACAGGAGCAAGGAAAAAATTGTGATAATTTAATCTGGTTTTCGAGGCCTCCGAGTCACACAGAGAGTTCGAACGCGAGTCAGACGGAGTCCTCCTATAGCCAGTCATCCCCATGGGGAGTAGGCCCAGACTTTTGGTCGCGTCTAAGCAAATTAAAAACTTTTGCTCCCGGGGTTTGTTCTTTTCTTTCCATCGTTTTTTTTTCTTCTCTTTTTTTTGTTATTTGATTTTTTTCTTTTTTTTATATGCTGCCAAAGACTTTTGTCATGTCGACATACAGACAGATAGGTATATATATATATATATATATATGTGTGTGTGTGTGTGTGTGTGTATGGTTTTATTTGGTGTATATTGTATATGCATAAATTCGTTTCGTTTATGCCAAAAAATCCAGTCAGGGGCCATAAAGTCCGCCTTCAATTTTGAGCAATAAAATAAGCAAAATGTGAAATAAATGCGAGAGGCAGCTGACGAAATATATGTTGAATAGATGACTTTTGGGTATTCGTATATGAAGTGCAAATGTTAGATACACACACACACATGGAGAGAGAATGTATGTGTTCGATATAAGATACATTTTGCACTGGCCATAAAAGTCACTCCTAACTAGAGTGAGGCGAAATGATACGTTTACGCATAGATATCGCGGCAGAGGCGGCATATAAATATGCAAGAAGATTTTATGGCCCCGAAGGTGTGTTCCCCCCCCAAACTCCTCCCCCCACCATTTGTGAGAACAACAACAACGACAGCTGCAACACCTGCTCAGTCTACTTAGGATGGTTAGGCTTTAGGCTTGCTCTGGGTATCATCCTTATCCTTATCCACCGTTCACTTGCTCTTTTCTATAGGATAACAGCTGGCATTGCCTGATTAAAGTGCCACACACACACACACACACAGATACACACACACACACACATACATACACAGAATCGCAAATTCGCTAAAGTCAAAACTCAAACTCAAAACTCGAAACTTTTTAACCGAGCTTGCGTTGACGTTACGCCTTCGCTTACGCCTATGCCTAGACCCTTGCCCCCCTCCCAAAAAAAAAGGCCACGCCCATACGGGTTGTGAAACGCCCAACAAGGTAAGGCAAGGCAAAGAAAGGCAGGCGCTAAGTAGCAGGTAAGTGCGGCAATAAAAATAAATGGCAATCGCGAGATGTGGCATCAAATTCTTGTTACGCTGACGCCTCCAACTCCGACTCCGACTCCGACTCCGAGTCTCTTCCTGCACATTTTATTTGTCTGATTGTGAAGAGCAGAAGAGCCAAAGAACAGAGAATCATATAACCATTCGCTTCTAAAGGAACTGAAACAATTCAAGTCAAAAACTTTAATTCGATAGCGTCACACTAAGATCGATAAACGATAATGAAATCGCACAACTATCGCATGGAAACTCAATTCGATGAGAGTCCTTTTTGCATGATAGATTGTGGATTCCAGGATCTTAAAGGAACTGAAACAATTCTACGAATCACTACGATCGATAAACGATAACGAAAATCGCACAATTATCGGATGAAAACTCAATTTAATGAGAGTCCTTTTTGCATGATAGATTGTGGATTCCAGGATCCTAAAGAAACTGAAAGAATTTAAATAATCTGGAACGATAAACTCTGTGACTATCGGATGGAAATTCGTTGAGAGTCCTTTAGAATAGATTGTGTGTGCTTCATGTCCTTTTAGGCAGATTGAGATAGGATCTCTTTAGTGCTAACAAATTCTGTGTGTGAAATCATGTGACATTGCGGCATTGTGCTGAATGTGTGTGTGTGTGTGTGTGTGTGTGTGTTGGTATGCGGTTTAATCGGTTCCGCTTTATTTTTTGATCCACTTTGTCTTGCATTACCGATTGCCAGATATAACCACACACACACACACACACACACACACACACACACACACAGCTGTGCTAACTGAATTTATTTCGAACTACAAATGGCAACGGGCACCTTAACCTGGCCACAATCGACAGTTGGCATATGCTCGCTCTACCTGTGCGTCAGTCGGTTTTGGTTAACCTTGTTGCCGAGCTGACGAACTGACTGACTCACTGACTCTCCGACTGACTCTCTGACTGGTTTGGTTTTGTCTTTTTGGCTCTTGCTTATATTGTAAATGCCATAAAAAGCTCCATTATGCCGCTAAATGTGTTGCTGAGTCGAGTCGAATCGAGTTGAGTGGGCCAACTGGAATGGCCATATGGGTAATAACTGTCTGTCTTCCTTTAGCCGACTCCCAGCCTCCTGCCCCACCATTATTTGCATTGTAATGCCAAACTGTGTGATCATTCATATACACAAACAAAGAAACATTTGTACATATTTACCTTCTTAGGCTGGGGCAGGTGTCGACAGTTTATGTCTTTTATTTATTTCTTTCTTGTAATCTGAATTGTGATTGCCGCCGATTATGTCTGTGGCTGTGGATACATAAGTATATGTATGTAAAAGATCCCATTAGATTTATGTTGAAAGAGTTTAAAAGTGACCGCAATTCGATTAAAAATCTCTTGGAATTTTACTTTATTTCTCATTTGTTCTAAGCATTTTTAATCTAATCTAATTTGAGTTTTCTGTCATTTTATTAAGTTGATGATCTCATAATTTTTGTACCTTATTTGCTCTTTGGTCTTTTGGGTTTCATTCCATTATTCCATCAATCATTCGAGTCATTTCATTTTCATTCTCATTTTACTTATCTGCCATAGAATATAAGCCAGAAAGAGCAGACGAATGAATGACGAAGAGAAAGCAATGAAAGAATGAAAGAAAGAAAGCAATAAACTTGTTTGTATTTGTATTGCACTTATGCGCTGATTGCTTTTCAGCGCAATTTGCTTTTAAGCGATTTCAACTGCCCCACGCAAACCTAGCGAACTAAACTGTTCGTTCCTTCATGCATTTTGGTTAGTTAAGACGAAGCTCATCAGCGCTTTAGCTATCCCCCCCTCCCTCCCTCCCTTCTCTCTGATTCCGCTCATTACAGAGCAAGTGAAATAACTTTGGCTATGACATCGTATCTAATACCCTAACCTGGTTCGATTAACTATTTCTATTTCGCTATGGATTTTGTGGCAAGCTTCTTGTGAAAGTGAATCGAATGCATTTTGCAAGAAGAAACTAACAGAAAAAGCATTGAAAGGACACCTTACCACTTGGCGTTGTTTGCTAACATCCCACTCACACATACAATAAACAAACGTACACACACACTCACACACACTCACACACTTACATGTATGCACTATGTCTATGTCTATGTCCATGTCCGTGTCCGTGTGCGTGTCCGTGGCCATGTTCACTTCGCTTGTTCATTTTCAATTTCGTTTACAGCATGAAGAGAATTTTAGTCTCGAATACCCTGCAAAGGGGTATATGCACTATATCAAATATATTTAGTTAATCAACTGATTTAACTTTCAGGCCCAATTGATTGCTTTGATCGATCACAAATCATTGATTTTTCTTAGTCGATCGGGTCAAAGGGTATCGAAACAACGGCTTAGCTGCCCTTTTTTTCCCACATCTCTTGCTCTCTTTTTTTCTCTTTTCTGTCTTCCAACGTTTTGTTTCATTTTATTTCATCTTCATTTTCATTTTCTTTCCTGCTTGTCGTCGTTTTAGCTCCACTCCAGCCTGTCACTGCCTAGTTACTTTAAAACATATCTATCTTTTAGATACAAAAACAATTTCTCTTAGTGTTTAGTTGTTATTTTCTTGCCCCCTGCCCCCTGCTCCCTGCCTCCGCGCAACTGGCAACTGGTCCTTCTCTTGTTCGTGGCATTGTCAGTTGTTTTTTGCTGCAAATCGAAATCGGATATATATTTAACTCCTCCTTACCATGATTTCACTTTTGTCATGTTTTTGGCCCAGCACCCGAGAAAGATTGAAAGTGAACATGGATGCTGAATTAATAAATAAAGTGAAAACTAAAAATAAAATGGAGACAGAGCAGGCGATTGTCAAAAATAGGAAATAGTTTTTGTACTTACGAAATTTGCCAAAGGATTTCTTTATAATTAGTAAATGGGCAAAAATAGATTTCTCAATTCTGTAGGGACCGTAATCCGTTTATTTTTCAGTTCATAAACTAAAGTTTATTATTGAAAAATTTGAACTAGTTTAAAATTTAAAAAATAAACTAGTTAAATTTTAATAAACTTAAACTAGTTAAAAAATTTAAAAAATAAACTAGTTTATAATTTAAAAAAATACGTTGCCAACCTCATAAAGAATTTTTAGTATATGTGCAACGCATAGAAGGAGGCATCTCCGACCATATATATAATTTTGATCAGCATGACGAGACGAGTTTAAGTCCGTTTGCTTTTATGGCATGAACTAGTTCAAGTTTAAAAAAAACGGGTTCAAAATATTTAAAAATAAACTAGTTTATAATTTAAAAAATAAACTAGCTCAAAATTTACAAAATAAACTAGTTGACAATTTTTAAACGAGTTCAAATTTTTAAAAAAAAACTAGTTCATAATTACAATAATAAACTAGTTCATAATTAAAATAATAAACTAGTTCATTATTTAATAAATAAATTAGTTTATAATTTAGAAAATAAACTAATTCAAATTTTAAAAAAATAAACTAGTTCATACCAAAAGAAACGAAAATGTTTTTTTAAACTATTTCTGGTCCGATAGTTCCTATGGGAGCTATATGATATAGTACTTGGATATGGTAATCACATGTGATATGGTATTTTTTTTTATCCTGGAAACCTTTTGGAGGGGGAGTGGAAGGGAAAGGGGGAGTGAATCCGCCACTGAACATTATCATTGTCATAGTTAATGGATCAATCACTTTTAACGATTAAACATTCAATTTATGTTGTGAATGAAATATTATTGTTATCTCTCTCTCTCTCTCGAATGGAATTGTAGTTGTTATTATTTAATGATAAAAACGCATTTTATGTTACATATTTATTTATTGTTGTTGTTGTTGTTGTTCGTGAGCTCTAATCGGTTGGCCCCAAAAAGTATGCTACAAGACGAAATTGTTGCCATTGTTGGCCATGTTTGCCATGTTTTGGCCATGCTGCGATTTCAATAAGCGAGCGAAATGCAAAAGCAAGTGGATGGAGTGGCAAATGGCGAAGAGAGAAGTCGTCCAAAATGAAAAAGAACAACATTTCTGTCATTCCGATTGCCATTACTTGCCAACTTTCGCTCCTCCACTTTCTCTCTGTCTCCTGGTGAATGTATCTGCATTTGTATCTCTCTCTCTCTCTCTCTGTTGTTGCCTCTCTCCATTTTTGGCATTTTTGTTTATTGTCATTCCTGTGCCTGGACTTTTTAGTGCTGCAAGGAATGCTGCTGGAGAGGAGCAAAAAAGAAGGCTGCAATTCCAGCTGCATTATCCTTTATTATATTGCCGGCATTAACGTTTCCGTTTGTGGATGCCCCGCACACACACACACACATACAGAGACACAACCCTTGGTGGCTTATTCTTGCCAAGGATTTAACCAGCTTGTATGTTATATGTTTATCACAAAGAAAAGTAGCCACATTTGGTTAGAATCTACATTTCTTTCCTCTCTCTTATTCTCTCACGCAATTGCCGTCTTTAAATATTAAATAGGCCAATGCACGCACACAGCATGAGGCCAAGATATTCATAACCTCGACCCCACCTCATCTCCCCCTCCAGCCCATTCTTTGTGGGTCCACGTAGCCGTGGAGTAGTCCGTCGAGTCCGTCCATTGCTCAGCTGGAGTCTGGGTTAAGTGCGGCATTAACAATCAATTACAAGCATTACGAGCCGTAAAACTGACGCATTGACCAAAAACAATTGCACTCCAACGAGTGAGGGGGAATGTGATCCATATATATGTAGCTAGGACATAGGACCAGGAGCTGAAGTGGGAAAGATTGGAAGAGGAAAAAGAGCTCAGCAAAGTGAAAAATGTTGCGTGCTAAAATGAACTTATGAATGCCTACAGTATGTCCTCCCATCGGTGTACATTAGCTACTCCATTCATCAGGAGCATTCTGAAACTCTCTATTTACTATAATAAAAATTAAAAAGGTGATTGAAAAGTATTTAAGTTGCCTTTAGATTGAAAACTTCTAAGATTAGGAAGAAGTTCTTCCTGTAAATGTTAAATGGATAGAAAATGTTCAAAACGCAACTTGAATTGAAGTTTTCCTTTGAAATATCTTCAAGAAAATATGATTTTAAAAGAGTATACATATATATTTTTTTAGGAATTGGATTTTCTGAAACTCTATTCGAGTTATTTGCTTCAATAAGAGATTGAAAAGTAATCAAAAATGTATTCAAAATTTGTTTTCAAATATTTAAGAGGCTTTTAGAATGAAGAAACTGGAATAAGAAAAGGGAATTTATTAAAAAAACATGAATTTGAAAAATATTTAGGATATGCTGATTTAGCAAATATGATTTGAAATGTGGATTTTCGACAATTTTTCTTCAAGTGCATTTTCTTTTTGATGATGATGATGATGATGTTGTTGCTTTTCCTCAAAACGACATAAAAATAAACGATGTTGACCAACAATACAAATAAATTTTGTTGTGGGCAAGTAACATACACTCACGCACACACACGCACACACACGCACACACAGACACACACACACCATACCAGCAGAAGATGAAAGCAAAACAGAGAACCAAAAAAGACAGAGACAGAGATAGAGAGAGAGATAGAGAGAGAGAGAGAGAGAGGAAAGGCAGTCATCAGGCTAGAGTGCCTTTGGCATTGTGTACAGATTTATGCCTGCTATGATTCCGTCTACTTCTTGGACTCCAACTTCAATTCCGTCTACAACTTTAACTTCAAACAAAGCTCCACATACCCCCCTCTCCCCCCTCAACCCCCTCTTGCTGCCACACAAACGCAACAAACGACTCCTCCTTTTTCTTGTCCATGTTTTCTTAAGCCATAAAAATGAGTTGCTTTTGCCCCAAAACTCCAACCACTTTAATGGCCATTCTTCTGTCCCGTTATGTTGATTATAGCCGGGGCTGATCCCCTTTCCCCCATCCCCGCCATCTAAAACCCAGCGGCGTGACAGCTTCTGACGGCTTTCTTTTTTTTTTTAGTTGGCCAAAAATTGTTAACAAACGGAAAAGAAATGAGAAAAAGACCCAATAAATAATTTAGGAATTTTTAAATATTCTGACTGACTGTGCGGAAAGGTGTAAAGCCTGATGAGGGTTAAGCGTTCACTTCATGTGTGTGTGTGTGTGTGTATGTGTGAGTGAGTGGGTTGATCTCTCTGTGTGTGTGTGTGTGTGTGTGTGTGCTGTGCCAGCGGAAATGTTTGTTCCGCTGACAGAGCACAAACCAGTAATAACAACAGTCTAAAGTGCTCGCACTATGGAACAAATATTGCACAATATTCTCGCATATATATTTGGTTAATAGTTTCGGCCCCACGGTGGGAGCAGCTAAGCCTAGATGGCGGAGGTCAACAATGGCGTCCAGCAGTTGGTTTCTCTACCCTAGAGGCGAATCAACTCATCGGGTATACCAAATCCACTTCTCATTCTGAAGAAACAACCTGAACACAGGGTATCCACACTTCGTTGGTGAAAACCAACTAAAAAAAAGGAATAAAATTTATTTGGTTTGCCGTTTTCCGTTGTTGTTTTTGTTTCATTTCGGTTATATTGAAATATTTCTTTTGGGGCCCCATGCAAATTTAATGCGCCGCATACCAAAAGCCAAAACCAAAAACCGAAACTGAAGCCAAAGACCGTCTCTTGGCTCATGTGTGCTAATTGGCCGGACCAACAGAGGGGAGAGGGGTGAGTCGGGGGGGTCAGGTGGAATTGTTGAATGGCAGAATGGTGGAGTTGGAAGTGGCTAGGTACCACAAAAGCCAAAGTCAGTTAATTATTTAAACATTTTGCTAAGCCGTAAAACGGTTACATGCAGGTCGGACCAAAATCGAGCAACTAAGCAGATTAAAAACGCAAATATATATTTCATATACTCATCCATATGTATATTCCTTACCAAAATCATTTAGATTGAATGAGATACCGGAGATAAGCCCGAGAAAAACATGCGGAAACTTGTCGTAAATCTTCATGAATAACTTTTCGGCATTGAAATAATGTGATCAGGATCGATAAGTCATGGCTCAGTGTTATTAAAACGAAGTAGCTATCGTTAAATAATCGACTTTTCAAATCGCTTCATCGTTTATCGTTTTTATAAGCTCTTTTTTAGAGTTGTTTAAGCTTTTGCTGTGACTCATTTTAGTTAAGTGATTCAAAGGATCTGCGTTATATCGATTGTCGATAAGTCATGGCCTTTGTTAAATGGTAATCGTTTAATAATCGACTTCTGAAGTCGTTTTATCGTTTATCGGATGCGACAAATTGTTTATGATGGTTCTTCTAAGCTCTTTTCTTTCCGTTAGATTCTAGATAGCTGGCTTTAAAGCCTGTCATAGACACACGGCCATGCCCACGCCCACGCCCACGCTAACGCCCCTTATTATGTTCTGTTTGCGGTTGAAGAAGAAGAAGAAGAGGACAAACGGACATTGGCCAAAGGCTGCCAAAAGCTGTGCGGTTTTCTTTGGTTTTCGGTGTATTTTCTTTTTTTTTTTTTTTTCTTTTTTTACTGTTTTTGTTGTCGGCCTGTCACTTTCAGTGAAAAGGAAGAAAATGGAAGGATGCTTGGTAGGACGTGTTGGTTTTTTTTAGCCTAAGTAAGGCAACCGGAAGCGCAGCATTGCGTTTACTTCCGGCTGCCCCATCCACATCCACATCCAGATCCAGATCCACAACATCATCAGGAGCAGCATCAGGAGCAGGAGCAGGAGCAGCATCAGGCATCTGCTTTGTCTTGTTCAGTTGCTTGGTCTCTGACTGCACAGCTCATTTAACATGCCATTTGTTGGGCAATGCCAAAAATGGATTTATTGTTGTAGTTTTGTGTTGCATAAATCATGTCGCTTTTGCCACTTGCCACGCGCCACGCACTTTTCCAGAGTGCAGAGAATTTTCCCCCCCCCCCCTCACTCTGCATTTTGATTGATGCACTCACAAAATGCTTATCCTTTGACCATTTCTCTTTGTCAAATTTGTTTAAAACTGTTTACCATCTCCCTCTCTCTCTCTCTCCCTCTCTCTCCCTCTCTCTCTCTCTCTATGTGTGATTTTAACGCTTTTTGCCAAACTAATTAAGAATAATTTTAATGTTTTGGCATTTGCAAATGAAAGTTTCACTAAACACTAAGCAAAAGGTAGAAAATCCGAAACAGATTCCAAATCTATTTAAAAGTTATGGCCGCAACTATTTGTGGTCCATGGGGCAGGGGGCAGGGGCAGGGATAGATAGAAGTGATGCATGTATATTTGACCAGGGGCTAAAATGCAAAACTGCGACATGAACTGGACATGGTCTCAAGTGTTGTGTGTCCTGTTCGTTTCCCTTCTCTCTCTCTCGCTCTATCTCTGACTCGTTCTCCTTCTCTCTCACTGAAAGTGGCGCTCTTGATGATGCTGGGTGACGTTGCCAAAACTTTTTGACACTTTAAAAACTTTGCCCACACACACACACACACACACACACACACACACACACACACTCTCTCTGCAGTACGACAATTCACATATTTGCCTAGCCTGGTTTTGAAAGTTAACGTTAAATGGTTTTAAAGGTTTCGGTTCTACTACATAGAGGGATATATATATATATACAGATATATGTATGTATATATGCTTGGCCAACTTGTTGGTTGTTGTTGCACACATGTAAAGTTGTCCATTAGTAGTTGCCTCACCTTTACCCTTCGCAACCATTTCTTTCGGTTTTTCGGTTCTCTCTCTCTCTCAGTTTGTGGCTTCATCCTCACACAGTGTTCCCTGTGTCCATGTTAGTTTGGTTTTACCCTCAACTGGCACATTTGCCAATAACTTTGCCATGCAATGCGACAAATTTTTTTCTATTAGCCACAAGAAAAGGAAAAGCAGAGGCAGAAAACCAACAAAAAAGGATCCCCCAACAAAAAACACACGACAAACTAAAATTTTCGTGTAGTATACCTTGTTTCTTTTGCTCGTTTTTGGCATATTTGAAGGCTGCTGTCAGGTTTCTTGACTGCTTTTTTTTTTCTTTGGCTTTTTGTCTTAGCTTTGGTTTTGCCTAATGAGTTGAGTTGATGTGTAAATGGCCGAGGGAATGGTCAGAAATTGTTTGGAGTAAATGGTTTATGCCCTATTTAAGTTGGCACAAATGTTTTTGATTAAAAAAATACGCCCCACAACACTGGGAAAACTTTAATCAAATGATTCCGAGTCGATCCTGAGGCTATAACAAAAATTGAAAACTCCTCAAAGCTAGGAGCAAATGCTGCTGATCTAGGGGTATGTGTCTCCTTGGCCTTGACATTCGCTCAATGGCCTCAGATGTCTCCTTTCTTCCCCATCCCATCTCCCATGTGTTATGTCTGGAATTATGATCTATCCTCAGGCCTCATTAGGCACAAGATTAAACTGTGTGTCCTCCGTTTTGCCCTTCCCTTTTTTTTTTTTTTTTTTTGGGTCTCTGTTGTGTTTTTGTGGTTTTAATAAACTTTGACATTTTTCTGCGTAATGAAAAGCAATAACGTTTTTATAATAATCCCCTCTACACCCCCCATTTGACACTTGTCTGTCCCCAGATGCCTCTCAGTCATGTTGTTGTTTGAACATCATTCAAATATTTGCCTCAATGGTTTGTTCGTTGGTTGGTTGGAATACCCAGCAGCAGGGTATGCTAAGCTAAACGGAAAAGGATGTCACAGGTGATAAAAAATTACATATACGACAGTTAATCCTTCGCTACTTAAGGGTTTCCAGTTAGATCTTCTCGCTGAGAACTTCTCGCTGAGAACTTCTCGTTGAGATCTTCTCTTTGAGATCTTCTCTCTCGATTTTGTTGCAGCTGCAGGGTATCTAAGTACATCATATATTTCGTGTAAACACTGAAAATTCCAGTGGAACGATATGATTTTTCGGTTTTTACAGTTTATTCATTTTCGGCCTGGACACATCATAAAAAATTGTTTGTGCAACAGACGGGAGATCGAGAGAGAGAGAGAGAGAGAGAGTGAGCGAGGCAAAGGAATGAAATCTCGCAAATGAATCGCTTTATTATGTCCTGTTGTTGTTCTGCCCCCACAATAACTACTCCATATATAGTAAATGTATACATACATATATTTGTATATGTATGTGTTTGTAGAATGGTGGCATTTTTTTATCGACTACCATTTATTATATATTATTTATTTTTGGATATGTTGGACTCGTTTTTTGTCATCTTACAAGCGATTTTTTTCGCCTTCGTTTCTTGGTTGTTGTGTTTGGTTTTTTTTGGGTTTTTGTTGTTGCTTTTTGGTTTGCTTGTGAAATTTATGCTCAATAATTTAATAGGACATCAGTTTTATGGCTTTGCTGCATGCAGCATTAAAATGATGGGAAAGGGGTTACCCATCCCCCCTGCCACGCACCTCCCAATCACCCCAATTCGTGGCGCCTACGCACTCTCGCTTTGCCTATCAATTTTATGAGTGAGAAGGCCCAGGCCAATTTTGCGAAACGCAATCAAACAAATAAACAGCAGCAGCAACAACAACAACAACAAAGGCAAATAAAATATATATATATTTTATATATATATATGTATATAGGAAGCAAAGAAGAAGCAACTAAGAGATATACGAGGTGGCAGTAGGAAGGAGAAGGGAACAATGTGGAGGGAGAGAGAGAGATGTGACCTCGACAAGTTGTAAATTCACGTAATTTACTTGATTGCCTCAACAACACCCTGGCAACCCTGGCCACCTGCCAAGTAGCTGCTCATGTTGCTGCCATTTTCTGTTGATAAGCTGACAATGGCCCATAATCAACGAAATCGCGCATTATTAAAATTGTGAATAAAAATATCTTACGACTTTTATCTGCCACCCACACACACACACACGAACACATATATTCTCTCACATGTTCCAGTAAATAAACAAACGGAAAAAAGGACACATACATATGTACAATGTATGTATATGTATGTATGTATTTTCTACACTGAAAGAATATCCATTAACCAGCTAATTGTGTGTCTCTCATCATGCTTATCTGCCGATCTGCCTGATTACAATAGAATCCCCATGAACATTTAACTCAATTTCCATTGCCATTTCAAAATGGCCAAAACAGAAAGAGAGTGGGAAAGGAAGAGGGTGAAGGAAGGGCGTGCGGAAACGGAAGAGGGATCTTGTATTAGCGGAAGTTGTTCTACAAGCGACAGACACTACATGGGCGTGCTATACATTATCATGGTGTGGCCATGCATGGGAAGGTTGTCACGCCTCCCACCCACACCCCCACCCAGCCCTTGCCACTTTTTGTTTCGTTTCGTTTGTTTTTGATTTTGTTTTCCTGTTTTACTTTTTCTTCTGTTTTTGTTTTTGGCAAGTGAGTATCAAGCAACTGATTGCCAAGACACCCACGCACACAGAGACACTCATACACACGCACATATGTATGTATGTATGAATGTAGATACATATCTACATACATATGTACATCTACGATATTTGCCCCTATTCCAATTCCCACCTTCTCCTGACCTACACGTTTGTCATATTCATAACAACATTTAAACATGTGCGCAATTCAATGCCAAAATTATGGAAACAAAAACGAGTATATTGGGCCAACTCTCTAACGTATTTTGTTGTTGTGAAAGCTACATACATACATATACTTATATACATGCAGTTCAGACAGTTTAGCTATTAATCGTATGTTATAGCATTTTGTATCGATATTCTAAGCTATTAATCGATTGCAATATCACTTTTCATCGATATTCTAAGCTATCATTCGTATGCTATAGCATTCTTATCGATATTCTTAGCTTTTAAAAAAAAGGCTAGATCCGGCTGATTTGTCTGATCTAGCAGCAAAGCTTCTCTTTCAGTTGTAAAAAATTTATCAGTGTGTGAACAAGTTAACTAAAATGATTTTGGTTTTGTGCGTTTCGCGTTGTGATTTCTTTTGGATTCTTATACAGTTACAGGGTAAGCCGTTAGTCTAGTCACATACATATTAAGTTTGAACAGAGGCAGCATTGCCGGTTTTGATTTCTTTTGCTTTTTGTTGTTGTTGTTTTTTTTTCTTTTCGTTTTTGTTGTTGTCTCTACATGCTGCGTTGAGGCTGCTTTTGACACGTGCAACGTTGTCTACCCCTGCTCCAGTTCCCAGCACTCTTCCAGCACACACACACACACACACACTCACACACCAATCCCATTCCGTTTATTTATGATGTTCATTTGCAGAGCTTAGCATAACTGCCGCAGAGACAGTGACAGAGACAAAGACAGAGAGACAGAGGAACAGTAACAGAAAGCTTGTCAGTGTGGAGAGAGGGAGAGAGGTAGATAGGTTGCTGCTGCTGCTGCTCATAACTCAGACAGACGAAAAAGGGAACCAACTCCGACTCCGAGCTCGAGCTCCCAGGTAGTAGTACCTATAAAAAGCAGTAACAATGCCGCAAAACGAAAAAAAAAAGAAAACCAGCAACAACATGCCGCATGGATGGCATGAAAATGGGAAACGTTGGCAGTAAACAAAAGGCAAATTGTTGTTGTTGTTGGCCTGTTGTCCTTGTTGTTGCCGCCGTCATAGCCGTCGTCGCCGTTTGCCATCGCCTCTAAATTATGTCACGTAATTAAGCTGCATTAATATGATACTCGTCTATCGCCCTCTCACTCTCTTTCTCTTTACCGTTCTTTCACTCTCTCTCTCTTTTGCTCTGGCATTATTCCAGTTTCGCATTATCTGCGTGTAGAAATTGTTGAGCCTCGGCCTTGGTATTTAATTAAAATATGCTCATGAGCCCAGAAGCCTCGAGTAATTTTGTTCCCATCTACAATTTTCATTCAATATTGTGTGTATATACATATTTAGGTATGAAAATTTTCGAACATTCCCTTGATTTCCTGTTATTGCCCTTCCAAGTCATTTAACTGCATTTCGCAATTGAAGCGTTAAACTGGCAAAATATTATTATTGTTGTTGTTGTTGTTGCTCAACAAAGTGGCCAATTTGATTCCAATCGAAGGGAAACAGAAACATGCTTAAACCAAACCAGGTTATAACCCAATAACGCAACTTACTAACAACTTTCTAGGAAAAGATATTTTTTGGACAAATCAAAAAAAATACAAACAATTTGTAAAAAAACTCGCAAATGATTTCTAATTCGAATTGCACGGCAAACAGTGAGGCAAACAAACAAACAAGCAAATAAATAAATGATCAGCCTAATGCAAAATTTAAAACAATCAACGAAATGCCAAAATCTACCATCTACATTCACACCCACACACCGACACATACACACATACAGACAGACATTTATAGGTTTTGTGGCAGCCACAAGGACAAAATGTTCACAAGTCATTTAAAAACTGTCAAAGAATTTTCCTAATGGAAAAATGTTTCCATGTGGCATAAACCCTATAATATATAATTAGTAGTCGGCAAGCCCTAACAATGGCTCGATTGGGGGGGGGGGGGGTGGCGGGGGTTAAGTGGAAGAGGTCAACGGATATTCCTGGCATTTACGTGCCTATTGTGACAGTTTAAGCGGTTTCAGCGGTAATTTAACAGTCTATTTTCTCTTTTTCTATCCCCCCAAGTCTCGCAACGCTCTATTTTTAGTCACCAGTTGAAGCAGCCACCAGTCTCTGCCCATTTGCGGCATCTGCCCAAGCGGCTGGCTTATATTCCCAATAATTATATTCTATTTCTGGGTTTGATTGAATTAGATATTAAGGCGTTTCTACTCAAAGCAAATTGACACGAAAAGGTTGAAAGGATAGAGAGGGAGAGAGTGAAAAACTTGAAAATAACTAAGACCAATTGAATCAGATGGCTTAGAATTAATTTTATTCAATCAATATGGTTCCGATTGAGAGGCATGTTAAACTAAAGTTGCATGAAACCAGATGGTTGACATTCAGAGAAGAGAAAGAGGAGGGCAAGTCAACAAAATGAAGTTTACAGAATTCAAAATCAGTTCAAAGCCAATTCGAAACAAGATCTCAAAAAGGGCTAACTAACAATTGTGTGTTTCATCTCTCTAAAAAGTCATTGAAACTATTTTAGTGGCAAACAGAAGGCACTAAACTAGGTAAATTGGAATCTAGGATCCTACCAAAGATCCCAAAGATCATGCGATGGCTGGATGGAAGGGTATCAGTACTTTAGTTCAAGTGTTACCAATTCTATCCCTCCACACACACACACACACTCATACACACACAAATTATTATTACTATTACAAATTTGAGTTTTCAATCTCTTCCCCCTCGGTCGACCTCAACACACACACACACACATCATCATCTCATGTGTGTTTGTATTGCTCTAACAAAATAGTAATAACAGACACTTCATTATCCCATCTAGCCACCTTTATTCCCATCATTTTGTCTTTCATTTCGTTTTTTGTTTTTGCTTTTCAACAAAATTTCCATAGCATACTTATAAGCGCAAAGGGCACGGCTGCCGCCGTTGCACGTTGCCCGTTGCCGCTGTGTTTGGCGTAAACTAAACATTGAAATTAGTTTTGAAATTTGTAACAGAAAACGCAACGTACACACACACACACACGCGCACACCCACACACACACACACACACACTTATATAGAGAAATTCATTGTCTTCCAATGTGAAAATTTAACTTGGAACGCAGCTGAGTCAACAGCGTGGGAGAGTTTGTCCGTTTAAATGTGCGGCAAGTGTGTATCTGTGTGTGTGTGTGTGTGCCACGCCTTCCTTCCTTTCCTACCTACCTCCCTCTGGCTGGGCAGTTGGCATTGTATTTTGATTGTAGCTCGTTTGCTTTAGCACATTTTTCTCTTCTTTTCTATTCTCTATCTATTGTATTTGTGTTGCCTTCTCCTTTTATTTTTGAACAGTTGCATATTTTATTAATTTTTTTTCTTGCATTCCTTTGTGCCAAGCGGGAGGGCAATGAAGATATGTGCATATCATGCGTGTGTTTATTATTTAAACAAAAAAAAAAAAATAGTGTTTTAATTCCATTTTAATTTCCATATTTCCTATTTCCGAATGTAACATAAATATTATCACTGTTGATTTGCTATTTGGCCAAAGCGTATCAAAAATGATGAGTGAGTAATCAAAATAAAATTAAATGTACAAAATGTATAAGAGCAGAAAAAATTAAATTCAAATAACGACAGCCCCATAGGACTTTCACTTACTCTACCAGAATGTCTGGCTGAACTTGGTCTAAGATGAGGTACATGGAGCAGGTGGCTGCTGGCTGCTGGCAGGTGATGAGCTGGGCTTGAGTCTATCCAAAGATGCTGCCCTGCAGCTGCTTATTTGTCAGACTCTAAATGATTTTTAATAGCGCAATTGACAGAGTCGCCAAGTTGACTTAAGTCAAGTCACTGGCCCCGCGGGCCAAAAGCAAGAAACATGCTGAAATCAGGGTGAGCTGTTAGAGGGAGGTGGGAGGTGGTGGCTGCCATGGCTGCTTTACAGTGTTTGTCCTTGAATATGAAATGGAAAACTCAATGGCGCAAGCAAACAGCCAAACAAACAAACAAACAAACAGACAGATACAGAGACACGAGTGGCGAGAGGAGGGGACAACTGAAACAGAAACAGCAACAGAAGTAGAAGCAGAAGCAGACAGGACGCACCTCAGGGTTGTCAGGTCGTTGTCGTCGTCGTCATTCTCGTTGTTGCATTGTTTTTAGCTTTGAGTGGTTGTTGTTCCCCCTATTTTGCCCATTTTTCTGTCTCTCTCCCTCCTTTTGGCTCTCAAGCATGGAAGGCATCCATATCATCCAGTCATGAGTTTGACGTTTGTCGGTTTGAATCACTTTGTTGACTGAGTCTTCGATGCGCTCGATTGTCGATATCATCACCTGATGATGATGACGATGATGATGACGATGTCGATGTCGATGTCTTCGCCAATCAACCCTGGCAATGACATCGAATATGATATAATATATATATAGTAATTACTGTATTTGAGCAACATTGCAATAAATTTGAAGGACCCAGCAGCTAATGAGCTGTGATGAGCGATGGTTATCCCAAGCGACAAAAAATCCATGCATTTTGCAAAATACAAAAAACAAATACATAAAACGAAGACGAAGAAAATGCCATCGTCAAATTGGCATTCAGGATTAAGAAGCAACGCGACACGAACAAACGAAAAGAAAAAACCAAAACCAAAAGAAGGAAAATGAAATTTCCTTTTCACTTGGCATTTCTCTTAATTCGTAGACAAAAGGCGTGCAGTAGGAGCGCAGCAGATGGTTTGATTGATTGATTATTGGCATGCTTGATTGATGCCCCCTGTCAGGAAGGCGCTGATTGACAAGGTGTGAGGGTGCAGAAGATTGAAATACAGCCAAGTTGAAATAAAGTCTAGACACTTAAGCTGATGAGAGAGAGGGGGAGAGGGGGAGGGGCAATACTTTCGCCAACTGTCATGGCTAAATGGCTTGTTTGAACGCCGTTAAGTGCCAACAAGAAGGCTCACAAATAAGACTTTGGCTTTAATGCAATACAGAAGGAAGTGAAGCAGACTTTTCTCTCTGTCTCTGTCTCTGATGACAAATAAACTTCTGGGTCATAAGTAGGCGGCGATATGTAAGATGTGCGCCATATGTGCGCGAGATATGCGAGATGGCATCGTGACTCACTCACTCACGACCCAGGATATCAAGGAGTTGTCTTTGCCTCTTGCGCTCTCCATTCTTTAGACAGGCAATATATAAGCTTGTCGCTCATCTTTGTTGCCATTGTTTGTGGCAAAGACAAACACAATCACACATAAAATAGCTTCAGTCAACATACTCAAACTCAATGGGTGGTGGTGATGGGGCTCAGTATCCGGGCTGGGGCCCCCCCAAAAAACTTTCCACTTTTCACCGAAAAACGAACAAGAGAAAACGGCAAAATAAATAATAAAAGCAACGAGCCAGGCAGACAGTCAGTCAGTAAGGCAGCTGCACAAACAGAACGAGCGAACAAACGAACACACGAACAAACGAACAAACGAATGGAACGCGCGAAGCCCTCGGGCAATTATATGCCCACATGGCCACGCCCAGCTCAGCTCAGGCCAAGCCAACACACAAGTTAAACCAAAGTGTTAAAAATGTTGAGATGCGAGAGAGAAACACAGAACACAGAACACTGAACAGATGAAATGAAACAAATGAAAAACCTAAGTGGAAGATGAAACAGAGAGAATGGCAAAGCCAATCTAAGAGATTGTTTTGTACTGTAAACCAAACCGATGACATTGGATCCCTCCGACGAGCCGCCCCCCCTCCTTTTTTTCACGGTCCAAAAAAGGGATTAGTGCCAGTGGCGGAGAGAGAGAGGGAAGGAGGGAGGGAGAGAGTAAAGAACATTTGTTAAGTCATACGCTCGATTCGCTTGTAACAAGCCAAAGGCCTCTCCTTCTAGCCCATCAACCCACAGCAACTTGCCCCATTGCGTTTCAAGTGTTAATTTGATATCCCTGTGGCATAACACACACACACACACGCACACATGGTTTAGGGTTAAAGGGGGGGGAGGGGAGCATGGGGAATAGCGTACGCCATTGTCAAAGCAAAGAGGCAAAAAAAAAAGAAACGAAACGAAACGAAATGGGGAAACGCAAAGAAGTTGAGACAACTTGAGTCGTCGTGTTGAGGTCTTTGCAGCTCAAACGCTGTCAACGGCCACCTCCCACCTCCCATTACCCCCCCATTACCCTCCCCCATCATTGCTTGCTTTGCTTTGTTATTCACTTCTCTCTCTCTCTCTCTGTTTCTTTGCCTTTCACCAACATTCATCCCATATTCACATAAAATTTCAAGTGTCCATCTCGTATTTGAAGTATTTTAAAAGCTTCCAACATTTTCATTGACCAAAAGGATCTCTCTCTCTCTCTCTCTGTGGATGATCTCTAATTGGGTAATTCAATATGAGTTTTGAGAATGCTTTTGGTCGCTTGTCTTAAAGTCTTTTATCAACATTTGCTTTAAATTTAAGTTTTTCGAAAGGTCGCTCAAACAGGTAACAAGGGTTAGGTTAGGCAGTCAGCTGATTGCGGCACTACTTGCTCCTGACATTTGAACCCGTGGCACGCAACCTAGTAGAATAATAAAACCATGTGAGGCAGAGACTGGGCCTCTCTCTCTCTCTCTCTGTCTCCCTCACTGGCTGGATTCTTTCGTTTGACGGTGTTTCGGTCAGCGGTTGCATTATGTTGACGTTATTGTTTTGTATAATGGACTACACTTTGAAGTGCATTAGCGCGTAATTGATTGAATTGAAGTTCCAGCTCCAGTTCCAGTTACACCGACATCCACAACCACCCACACCCACCCACCCACCCACACACACACACACAAAGTTTGAGCGCACACACAGAGTCACGGGCAGCCATTTTCGTTTATGGCGCATTTTGTATGTGCGTCGCATGGTAAAACAAAACTTGGTCGCTAACCAAAATGAAACTGGCATGGAATTTAAATTATGTGCATAAAGAGGGCGAGAGAGTGGGAGGTGGGAACGCAGTGGATTGAAGAAAAATTGTGGTTGTCTATAGTACGAACCATCGAATGCACTGCTAATCAAAGTCACTACCCTATCAAATTATCGCAATTTTCACAGGGAAGAGCCCAAAATCGATATATGATGGGTTAACGAGTTTATAATGATCGAAACAATACGAAAAAAACAAAAATTGGATCAATTGATTTAAATATTAAATCAACTATCGACAGGTATCGCATGTCCACAACTAATCATAATTAGAGAATATTTACAGTGAAAACCAAAACACCTGACATCAATTTTCCCACTACATGAATTTAGATATCTTCGAGTTTAGGGATGGTAATTAATTCGATAGGTCGAAAGCTAACAAAACTGTCTGTAAATCTATCAAACAACTTCATATATCATTCAAGCATTCAAGCTGCAAGTTGCATGGGAGAATCATTATACCCGACTTGCGGCTTGTGGTTTTGTTTGTTTGTTCTTGTTTTTTTTTGTGTTTTTGGTTGCAAGTTATCGTTGCCCGTTATCGTTGCCGTTGCCGTTGCCATTACAAAGGTTTAGCTTCAGCGCCAGCAAAGCGTTAATATTAAACGACGCGTCAGTTTGTTGTTTAACTTGACGCTTTGCTAGACTTCGGGTTCAAAATGTCAAAAGGCCAAAGGCGAAGGCTTGCAAACTAAGTAGGCAAATGGCGAAGGAAACGTTGGAAATTTCTAAATCATTTTACTTTTAAAGAGAGAGATATACGGGTAGGGTTGCCACCTACATAAATAAAATATTGCAGTAGGATACCTTTACTCCAAAGGTATCCAATGTACTGGATACCCTAATACACGATAGCAAATATCACTTATGCTTAAGCTGATATCAATAAGAGACAGAGACAACTCTGAAATTCACTTCTTTCCGACAAGTTTAACGTGATAAGTAAACTAAGAAAATAGAATTTGCTTCAAATAGTCTTCGATTGGCATTTGGTGACCCCGATGTGTATACCTTGCGTACATGGGTTCCACGTAAAGTATATATATTTTTGATCAGCATCATCAGACGAGTCGGGAGCTAAAGTTCTATGTTGATTTTGTACTTAGTGCAGGGTATACCCAAGTCGGCGACTGACTTACTTGACTTGGACTTATTCTTGACTTAGTTTAGTATTTTTCTTAATGTCTCTTATCTTATTTTTGCATTTCTTCTGTTGATGTCTAATCAGGACAACTGACAGCAAATCCCCGCAAATTGCCCACAAACACACACACACACGCACACACACGCACACACACACACATCAATTGCTTAAGTAATTAAGTGGCGTAGAGTTATCCATACATGGATATGGGTAAAAGTTAAAAGTTGGTTTTAAAGCCACAGAAAAAGAAACAACTAGAGCAATTTTTCAAAAAAAAAAAAAGTAAATAAATAAATAAACTTGATAACAAATTCCCTTGGAGCAGCAGCAAACGAAAGAGAGAGAGAGAGAGGGAGAGAGATAGAGTGAGAGGGAGAGGAAATGAAAATCGATTTGTGTGTGTGTCTGAGGTTGAATAGCTAGGTAGAAGGCGTGGTCAGTAAAACTGAATATTTCAAACGGTTTATCATAACCGTTAAGCACACAAAACCAGAGAGAGAGAGAGAAAATAAAAGGGTAGAACAGGGAGAGAGCGAGAGAGATAGAGAGAGAGGGAAAGGCAGCTTTTGCCTTTTCTAGTTAAAAATAAATAATTAAGCCAATTTCTCTGCATATATGTGGGCGTGTCTCTGTGTGTGTGGGGAACTTTTAACAAAAAAACGCCAAATTAAATCCGCCTTCCATACCTCCCTCCCGCCCCTCCCTAACACAAGGATATCCCATTCAACAAACAACGATATGGCCAAAGAGTTAGAGAGAGATAGCAAGTGGGCAGAGTGAAAACTCAATTAAAAATCCATTGAAACGGTAGAGAGGTTGGTAAATGACAGAAATGCTTATACATATATGTACATACAAACATTCATCCATATGTAGATGATATTTTTTATGAGTAAATAAAATGACAAAGAAGCACCATTAAGGGGCTTACATGGGCAAAGGGGTTGGATGGGAGGGGGTGAGGATTTAACCAAACATATGCTTAAATCTGATTTTAGTCCCATCGTGGCCAATCGCATTTAGCTTATATATAATTAGAATACTTCTAATCGATTAAAAGCTAAATATACGAAGTTGAGGTTTATGTGAGAACATTTTCTTGCTTTTGATTTGAAATTGATCGTCTTATAGGGCTTAGTTATTTATTTTAATACCAAGGATGAATTATCTTCAACTTCTTCGTCTTGCGATATCTCTCATTTCACCAAATTTCATCAAAATTGGATTAAAAATGGCCGAGTTATAAGTAGAAACGCTTTATACTCATATGGGCGCATGGGCGGCGTTGGGCGATAGAGGGCGCCAAAGTGCTGGTGCGTGGCGACTTACTTTGTTAATTATTTGCTTAAACTGCATTTTTACCGATTACCGATTCGGTGTGAAGTCAACTTAACCGTTTCATTCGGTTCTGGGACACACATTTCGCTGGGGATAAGGTTTAAGTGGATATAAGTGATTGAATCTCACTTCTGTTACCCATCGGGAACATCTGCTGTGGCCAGGGCATCTCTCTCGCTCTCTCTTCCTCTTGGGCCACTTTTGCTGCAGGACCAGGACCAGGACATTCTGCGACCTTTCCACTTCTTCGCCTCCTTGGCCTATGTGTGGGAAAATAATTTTAATGCGCTTGCCACGCCCCCAGTGCCCTTGGACCCGAACGCGTAACCGCATCATGTAAATAAAAATTATGAGAAGTTGTCGCAGCAGCAGCGAAAGCGGCAGCAGCGCGTGGCAAAAATCCACATAAGTATGCATTTAAAAATAATTTATGGCGAACGATGACGACGACGACGACGACCAGGACGAGGAAGAAGAAAGAGGACACGAATGAGAATGAGGCTGGTGGCAGTGGCAACCAGCGAAACGCCTTTAAATGGACAAACGGTGGCAGAACCATCAGCAGGCAGACAAAGTGCGCTTAATGAGGCTCAACGCAACGCAACAGCAACAACAACAGCAACAACGTGCCACAAACTGAGGCAGTTTGCCCAGCGTAATGTGCAGCAGCAAAAAAAAATACTATATACATAATTTCTATATAGTAAAATGATTGATTGAGGGAGACATTGGCTTTATGCTTCTAAACTCCATTTTTTAAGCAATGGTTTTCAAATGAACATGGAAAATGTTTTCTCTATGCCTCGCTGAGTCCTGCTGGAAGAGGAGAGGGGAGTGTGGAGAGGGGTGGTGCATCATTATCATCATGATCATCAACATTTTGGGAGGCTTAATTAATGATGCCAAACAAGGTTCTTCAACATATCCTTCTGTTGTCGGTTCAAGCTGCTGTTGCTGCTTCTTCCACCATATGAAAAATGCGCATAAAAAATGGGCATAAAATATTTATAAAAAAAAAAACCAAAGGAGAGAGAGCGAGGGGGGAGAGAGAGGGTGGGAGAGGCATGCACTCACACATGCGTGTCCAGCAGCAACGTTAACTGTCATTGCAGTTTGTGGCTCTTTAAAAAATTGCCCAGTCTTTAAAGGGGGTTTGCCTGTCTGCCTGCCTGCCACAAACAAGGATTTGACCCACTCAGCAGCAGCAGCAGCAGCAGCAACAGCAACAGCAACATGGAGGCAACGACAGCAGCATTATTAAGAGGCAGGCGGGTGTGTGTGTGTGTGTGTGTGTTGCTTGTCCAAAGCTGGCCTAGAGCCGGCAGCGTAGAAATTACATTACATTTTACAAGTGAGGACGAGGTCCTTGCCGAGGTCCAACCGCAGCAGCAGCAGCAACAGCCACAGCAGCAGCAACAGCAACAGCAGCAACATATTGCTGCTTCTACAGTTTGTTCGCCCACAGTTCAGCTGCCAACATAAAAATTTAAAATATTAACATAAATTTTTACAATGAGGCAACAATTTTTGCTAGGGGCGTCTCTTCCACAGCCACGCCCCCTCCCATACGCCCTTAGTGTTGCTGGTGTTAAATATTTTGTAATAAGCATAAACCAAAGGCGAAACAAGTTTGAAATTTATTCATGTTGGCGCAAGAGAAGGACACAAACAGAGAGTGAGAGAGAGAGAGAGAGAGAGGCATTTGACGTGACGATGATGATGATGATGACGGCGAGGTGAGGTAAGGAGGAGCAGGCAGGCAGGCAGGCAGACACACCAGGAAGTGTGCCCCCCATCCTCCTTACCTCTAGCCATCGTGTTGCGGCTGCCTGATAATGGTTCAATTATTTTTCCGCCCTATTTAACTGCAAGTAAAACGGGCAACTGGCAACGGGCAACGAGCACAACTCTCGAATGTGGAATAAAAGTCGACCTGCTGGCTACCGGGTGCCTGCTGCTTGCTGCCTGCTGCCTACTCCCTGGATCTGGGGGATCTGGATCACTCTGGCCACCACAAAAAAAAAAAAAAACACACACACAATAGCCAGCCAACCTCATCGCTCCCGGATATGTTGAACAATTTTCCGGCCATAGACGAGAGAGACGTGCAACACATTTGACCGACCGAGCCCCAGCTCATTCCACCGCCCCGCCCCCTTGTCCCACTGCCTTCAGTTACAGTTCCAGTTCAGTTCTATGCGCCATGCTTCTGGCTTTGTCCAACCGCAAAAATTTGTCACACGTCATATGGCCACGCCCCATTTTTAGAGAATGAACGAAGGGCGTAAGCAACACACCCACTCAACCCCACTCACAGAGTGGAACAAAGGCTTTTTATGTATGCCGCATTGTCAGCTCGTTTAATGTGTGAATCGTTTGTTTGCCTGTCCTTAAGGCACCACACAACTGGTTAGGGCAAAGGAAGCTCCTAAGGTGAGCCAAGTGCCAAGAGGGGGGGCAGATGGCAGAGAGGGATTTCAACTGGGTGTGACAAAATAAAAAACCAGTATTTGTATAGGAGGAAGACCATAATTGACCCAAAAGATTGACTAGAATATAAAGAATTGTTTTGTTAACAACTCTTAGAGAGAGAGATGGCGCCCAACGTGGGGCGCGCATTATCAAAATCGATTGCCAAGTGAAATGGAAATAAACAATGTCTGTCAGACAACGCGACATTGCTATTTATGTCATTGGCGCCCAACGTCGGGGCTAATTTCAAATTATTAATGATGCCGCTGATAATAATGATGATGATGGCCAATTGAAGGAACGCTCAGAGAACGAACGAGAGAACGAAGGAGCGAAAGAGAGATGCTGACCCACTTTTGTGCGGACAGCGGAAGAGACTAGCAAATGATTTTCTTTACAACGTTTAAGTATTTAACATTAATTAACATTAATATAGCCATCTTCCGCCCTCGAACTCGACTCGACTCAACTCGACTCGACTGGAACATAGACCAAATCGACCATCTAGATCCTGTCGCTTCGCTCAGTCTTTCGGTATCCGCGACCTGAACTTTAATAACTCAGTTAAACAGCTTATGGGCAATTTGATGGGTGAACTGCCCGTGGCACAGTGGGGAATTCGTACAATTTTTCGACTATTTACTTCAAGTTTAAATCCATGCACTGAATTTTATCCACATAAGTATGCTATATAATCTCAATGTCATTTTCTACTAGACATTTTCTTGTGTTTCTTTTCTCACCAGTGTTGAACAAGGTTGAAATAACTAGTAGATCGATATTTGAACTTAAAGTCGACATCAAAATATGTTAAAAATATGTTCGAATTCCCCACTGTGCACTGGGAGGGTGCTGAAGGTGAGGGGTGGCCACAAAGTGTTTTCTGAACAGCCGCTGTGGCGGCACATCCGTCCGTTCGTTCGACCGTCCGTCCGTCCGTCCGTCCGTCCGACACTCCGTCCGTCGTTTCCTGTGTGCAGTTTTTTGAAATTCTTCGCGGATACCGAAATTTAATTTCCTTTGTAGCATTTTTTATTGCTATTTATTATTATGATTATTATGTAGTTGTCCTACACACACACACACACACACCAGCACACACACCACCCATACAGCCATACATTTTGGCCTCGGTGTTGGTTTGTTTGTTTGTTTGTTTGTTTGTTGTCGAACGTTGGCTGGGGCCCGGTTTTTGGCCCTGAATTGGCCGTTGTTGGCCGTTGGCTGTTAGCTGTTATGATGGTCATAAATTTGTTTGCTCTCGTCTTGCTCATTGTGTGAACGACAACGAACGTCCACGATGATGATGATGATGATGATGATCATGATGACGACGGCGAGAAGGGTTCGATATGCAAACAACAATATTTGTACAAATTGTTTGAATCCTGCGCCAGCCCCCCTACCCAACTAATCCCCCCCACCACCCACTATACCCATTCATTCGCCAATTGAAGGCTGTAAAATTTATGTCCACTGTTGCTTCGCCTGATTATACTATTATATGTTTGGTATTAAATGTCCAACTGCTTGTAAAACTATAAAATTTCATGATTTATTTCAGAGACAAAGCAGAGAGAGAGAGAAAGTGGGAGTGGAAACGGGAGAGTGAAATCCTTGCCTTGGGGTGTTCTTAAATCTAAATTTGAACAGCAAAACCCGAAACCCGTTTTCTGATTGCCGGACCTAAGCTTAGTCTGGCTTGGGGCGCTGTAAATGAAACCGCAAATAAGCAGCATATGAATATTTCTCTCTCTCTCTCTCCCACTCTCCCTCTCTCTCTCTATCTATCTATCTATCTGCCTGCTTATGTTATTGTTATTGTTGTTGTCTGAGGCTTGCCTCTGCCTTGTGGTAATCTATATATTTATCTTACTCTACTCTTCTTTCTCTTTGCAGGCTGTCGAACTCAGCTGAATCGTGGTAAGTGGGAATACTGCCAAAAAAAATGTCCAGCCTTTTTTTTCCGGTTTCCTTTTCTCTTCTCTTCGGTCCTAGTCGATAATGAAGTTGAATGTGTTGACAAGTTTATTTGCTTAATTTCTGCCTGGCACGACATCGAGTTTTATTTTTTAGGTTTCTAGGCTGTGCCCACTCCTCGTAACGAGAAAAAAAGGGAATAAAATACCAACAAATTATAATCAAAAAGATGCCACGGGGAGTGGCCAGCCAGTGCTGACGCCCACCTTTCCCCCAGGGGGGGGGGGAAGGGGATGACTAAAAGGGAGCGGTTCCAGTACAATTAAATTGAATTTCTATTTGACTCCTCACATGATCCTAGCGAGAGGATCTTGGGTTAAAGTTTGATTAAGATTTGAATCACATAATCTTTGGGGTTTCTCTTATCGCACGCAAAGGCTTTCGGTTAGATGCGAGGAGTACCTTTTCCTCTACTCCTCTCTCTGCCTGAGGAGCACTTTGCGTGACATTTGCTTATTTACCTTTATGCATTTCATTTCATTAAAATGACGCCCAAAATGTTGGAAGTGGCTGATGAAGCAGGAGCGGATTATGAACCATCAGAACTTCGCGTACTTCAATAATCCGCTCCTGATTCTATGGATGAAGTTGTTGGAAAGATGATAAATAGATCATTCCATGCCTTAGTTCTTTTTTCCCGATCTTAAGCTGGTCACGTTCCTGCTAACCCTCCTCCAGGGATGAGAATGACCCTTGCAAACGTGGGTTCACTTTGGTCGCCTCATTCACTCACTCTCTCTCTTTCTCTTTCGCTCTCGCCTGCCTCTTTAGCATTTCAGCTTTACGGAAACGGAAATAATTTGTCATTTTATTTCTATTTTATGATTATTTATTTTATTATTGTTTTGTCCAGCAACCAGAATAGGCAAAAAAAAAAGAAGAGAAAGACTTTAGTATTCGCTTACTCACTCGACATTCGCTTACACACACACACACACACACACATAACATTAACATTCTGTGGGTGTGTAAGCGAGTGTGTGTGCGAGTGTTGTTCTCTTTTACCACGCTAACGGACTTCCGTCAGCCATCATGATGGTGATGGTGAGAAGGGGTTGCAACGGTGGAGCCACTGTGGAGCAAAAAATATTGCATGGAGTTTCACAAAATCGATGCCAAGTTGAATGAACCATTGTTAGAACTAACGATCCCCCCATCACTTCTCGAGACACTTGCTGTGCTTTAAAGTTGGCTTTAAGTAAAATATTTCATTGCTGCTGCTTTCAGTTGGGAATTATAAGGGATATAGCAAACCAGTTGGGAATTATAAGGGCTTTCTATCTATATTGCAAACGTTTAAAACGTTGTAAGCGAAATGGCATTACACTGGCTCGAGCAAGTTTCGTGTGGCTTTTGCTCCACTGTAGATAAAGCCGCTCTTTTTGCCTGGTGGTCCCTTCAGTCTGCTCCATTTGCCATGTCTCCGTTGACATTTGCAATGCTCGTTGGCTCAGTGACTTGGTGCCTCGGGTCCGCCATTCTTCATAGCATATCGCTTACTTGCGCATACTTAGTGAGTGGCCAGTGGCCAGTGACCAGTGACTAGTCACCAGACGCCTCCTTGTGTTTGTTGTACACACTATATGTCACATTTTGTGTCTCTGTGTCTTGTTTTTTTCTTTCTTTTTTTCGGGGTCCTGTTTTTTTTTATTTGACGCTCTTGTTTGTTGGCTTGTTGAACAAACTTGTGCGTAATTTTCGTTTTGGAGATAGCTCTCGTCGAGCCACCCAACTCCCAGTCTGTCTCTTTGCACACGTTTGTTTAGTGCGTGTTGTCACTTTATTTATGGGTCTCAGTTTGGCCAATCTCTTTCCCTTCGCTCTTCCCTCTCTCTCTCTCTCTCTCTCTATGGGCCTATGCCTAAACGTATTTCTGTTTCCTCTTCCACTTCCACTTCAACTTCAGCATCTGCATCTGACCACTGATACAGTGATTTTTCATGTGATGATTAATTAACTCAACCTCAGTTTTTCATTTTTCGTTACGTTTTCCGTTCTGTGTGTTTTTTTTTTGCTTCTTTTTGTGGTATTTTGGTTTTAAATACCCTTGCAAAAAGGTTATATTGACTTTGTAAATCAACGAAAACTATGTTTGGCATGGGAATTATTATTTTTAGATTGGTTCATCGCTGAATTTTAACGATCGGGACTCTTTTTGGCAGAGAATATAGAACTAAAATTTAATACTCCAAAATTTCAGTTTTTTTTTAAATCACAAAATTTATTTTGGTTTAAATTTTCAAAAACTTTGGGATTAAAATTTGTTTCTTTTTTTAATTAGAATTTGGTCCATTTTCTTTCAGCTTTCAAATGAAATTTATGAGAAGTTTATAACTATTAACTACAATTTTAGTACATTTTCTTTTATATTTTCAATAATATTTATAAACTTATCATAAATTTGATTTCAAATCTAAAAGAAATTTGACGAAAAATTGTTGATAATGAATTCTAAATAGTAAAAAAATAAATCGCAGATTTTCGTAATTCCGTATTTCATCGAAATTCGATGACTATATCATGTAGATCTGCTGCAAAATTGAATCAAAAATCGATTTTGGTTTTAAGTTTATCGAACTTTTAAATCGGGAATTCATTCTGATTCGTTTCTTAGACAAGACTTGAATGTTTTCTAGTATGAATCGATTCTGTTTGAGAGAATATGCAAGGGTATAGAAATGTCAGTTTGATCTTTTAGTTTTTATTGTTGTTTTTGTTATTGTCCATGTATGTATATATTTGTGGTAATTTATTTAAGCCCCGAAGCCCAGCCACATAAATAACGTGTTGTTGTTATTGCTGTTGTTGTTATTGTTGTTGTTTAGCCAGATTTCACCTGGCTGAGAAGTCTGCGTGTGTTTAATTTCCACACGAGCACCTTTTTGAAGGCAAAAAGAGAAGAGTACATAAATATTTATTCAGCCTGTGTATAAAAAGCGACGAGAGATAGATATATGTACAGGAGGAGAAGAAAAAGAGGTATTATTATATGGCGAATTACTCTTAATGAGTTGGAAAATGCAAACAAAGCACTGCATAAAAACCCAAGACTCTGTGCGAGACAGAGAAGGTCAACTTGAGGCCAAGTAGGGACCTCCTCCCCCTCCCTTCTCCGTCTCATGGCTTTTCGCTCGACCAAAAGCAGCGGCCGGATATTACAATATAAAATGCGGAAGCTAGGCAAAAGTAGGCGGAGGGTTAGGCAAAATAACGCCAAAAGGGAATCAAATTAATGCAAACAGTTGAGTCAAAAAAAAAAAAAAAACTATGAGCTATATTTAATCCAAGCGGAATGGCAGCCGGGATGGAAAGCTGTGAAAAGTGAGTGACTTTCGGTCTTTGTTGGCCATTGTTTGCATTTGATTTGAATATTATTAAAGAAAAAAAAAACAGAATGAAAATGGACATTAGAAGTAAAGCAAAAAGATGGCGTGAGACATCAACATCAAGTTAAGGTATTTCGAAGAAGAAAATTAGTTAACCAAAAAAAATGTTTTCTAATCCAGTTGGGAATTCAATTTGTTGAACTCATTTCACATCCAGACTAAAGGATTTATTTTGATCAGCAAATGAACATGATGATTTCATTTCTCCTGACTGGAAATGGAGGGAGGGGAGGGGGGTAGCCAAGGGGGAATCAAATTGGCTAGTCATTCCCAACCAACAGTTCATATTCATTTTTGATGGTCATTATTTGGAGTAAGCCATGTTTAATAAAAAGTGAGATGGCTCTCTTTCTCTTGAGGGCAACAGCTGTGTCGGCTGCTCATAGTTGAAATCACTTAATTATGTGCGAACATTTTGTTGTGTGTGTGTGTGTGTGTGTGTGGATGATAGGAGAAAAGGAGGCCCAGAGAGAGTGACTAAAGTCATTTATAATGGCCTAGAGCCTTCGAGAAAGCAAGGTCAAACTTTTGCAGCGTCTCGCGATTTGCCGCAATGTAAATCAGAAGACACTTTGGTGGATAGACAAGGCGCTGGTGGTTCTCTCTCTCTCTTCTCCTCCTCCTCATCCAATGGCAATGTTGTAATTTCTGGTCACACTGTGGCCATGAAGCAATTAGTCTCGTGCATGGCTTGTGGTTGACCTAAAAGAGGCCAAACCCGAAAGAAGATTGACACAAACAGCATGAATAAATGAAATGAACAGAAGACGAAAGCAAGAAAGGAAGGAAGGAAGGAAGAAAGGATTGGTGAAATGATCCTGTTATGGCTAGGAATGTAAGAAATTTTGATATAGTAAAATTGAGTTGCCAAGAATTTGTAAAACAAAACCTTAATAATCGAATAGAATTAGTCGAAAAATCGCAAGGAAACAAGTTTGGACGAATCTTCGAGTAGTTTTGTGCCTATTTTGTGGTTTTGAAACCTTTCTCCACCCCCCACCACCCCAACTTAAACTAACTGACACTGATTTGTGACGTGGATGAAGTATCATTTAGATATTCTATAAAAATCAATTCATATAGTATGAAGATATATATGTACCTATCTATCTATAGAACGAAGGACGTTTCGGTTTTTCTAGCTATTCAAAAATGAAAAGTGAAATGCGTTTACCCTTTCCCCATTGCCCTTTCCCCATCCCATCATCTGTCTTTTGCCATGTTTTTCGAGATACAAATTTTATTTTGGCTTTTGTTGTGGCACGTGGATGATGATGCATTTGCCACAGCCATATTTTTACATATATATATGTATATATAGAAAAATATTGTGGCATAAAAACAAATGGAGAATGGTGTATGGTGAATGGCAAAAGGCAAAAGGGCGTGGCACATGGCAAGCTATTCCATTACGCCTTGCTATGGCTCTATACGATGCCGATGATGATTGTCGAGTGCTTTATTCGATTTTGGTCTCTTTCACATTCTCCTCCATTCCTCGCTCTATCCTTATCCGGTTTTTAGTTGTTGTTACTTCCGCTGTTGCATGTATTTTGTTGTAGTTGTTGTTGCTTTAATTTGCAATGGCGTGGCAAATCGTTCATCATAAATGTCAAGAGACTTTCGACGAGAATGAGGATTATAATGCCAGCGAATGGCAATATGTAAGCGAATGCATTTTACTTTGCCTCTGACCCTTTAGTGGAGAGAGAGAGAGAGAGAGAGAGAGGAGCCAGAGAGGAGCCAGAGAGAACAAAGTTAAAGCAGCTTTCTTTTTTATTATTTTTATTTTCTTCTTTGCTTTATCCGTTTAGGAAGAAAAAATAGAACTACTTTTTATGGGCTAGTTGATACACTAACTATTCAGATTTGTGAAAAATAATCACCTTTAAGATCAGTTAGAAAGTATTTTAAGTTGCTCTCGATTAAATAGAAATGTGTGAAATCCTTCCTCTCCCATCTTTGGAATGATTATCTGAATCTAATCGCATACTCCGAATAATTTTCCTGGATTTTATTTCTCCACATTTGGCTAAGACCAATTCTCTCTGGGCAAGTGAAACTTTTTAAATTTATTTGTTCCCTTTAATTAAATCAAATTTTATATTTTTGAACTTGAATCGCTCGCTCTCTCCCTATTTTTGGATGTCAGAAAAATCAACTACATATATGTCTTGGTGGAAATGTATATATATATAGAATATATATTTTTTTCTTTTTTTTTTTGGAGGGGCGGGATGAGTGGAGAAGGAAGGATTCGTGCGTGATGTTTGCGGCCTTTGGCAGCTTTGGCTCTTGGGCCTCGTAGCGTTTGCCGTAATTCAACTAATAAAATATTTACAATTCTCGGCCTGGGACCCGCAGCACACACACACACACACACATAGACACACACACACCAACACACATACATATATACACACACCAAGTGAAACAATCGACGCATTTGTGTTTATTTTTACTTTCAATTTTCTCCCGTTTGCCCTTTTTCTCTTTCCTTATTTTTCTGTGGTTTTTCCTTTTTTTCGTTGCGTTTTTGGTTACCCTTGGAAAACAAATTGAAAGGTATTCTCGGTAGTTAGGAATCCGCTTTGCTTTAAATTGTTTCGAATATTTATAGATCACTTTAATCCATGTTGATTGAAAGGATAAAAGTTTGTAGTTAGTTTGGCATCGATTGCAGCGTATCATCAAGTCGGTGCCAGATATTTTCCTTCTTGCTTTTTGTGTATTTAAAGGGCATTTCGTTTGTACTTTGTCGTTTTTTCGTTTCTTTCTGTTCTGTTTCATTGCCGTCGTTTTATAATTATCAACGCATTAGTGGGCGGTCTTCTCCCTTTTTTTTTTTTTCGTTCAGTCGCTTTACCTGGTTGTGGGTCCAGCATTGAGGAAATGTTCTTGGCCGCTTAATTATTCACGTTTTGGCTTGTAATTTCCCGTAGGAAGCCCAGGGTTCACGTAGGGGGCGAAGGGCATGTCGTAGAGGGTTCTCTCTGTGTGTGTGTGAGGACACTTGTTGCCATTGCGGTTAGGCGATTAAACACGGAGGGGAACGGGGAACCGTATCTAGACACGGACCCGGACACGGACCCGGACCCGGCAAAGCAACATATTTAATTAAATTCTAAATGCTGCAGTCGAAGACTCTAAGGAAAGAAACGTGGAGAAAACCTAAAAGAGCAGCTATTTGCATATGTCAGAAGATAGAGAGAAAGAGAGCGACAAAGAGCGAGCGAGAGAGATGTAAAAGTGTAGTGAACTCTGAAGCTACCATTTTCATTTCTTTCTTTTCTCCACTTCTTTTTTTGTGCGCCTGAACTTATGCAGTGGAATCTTTTTTTTTTCTCTCGTCTTGTTCAACAAACATTTTCACTTAATTTCGCGGGCATCGTTAGCAGACGGGCCCCACGTTGGGCTCCGCACACACACACACACACACACACACACACCAAAACCCGCTGGAATCTGCAACTGATTTTAATTACATTTAATGCGAGACAAGCTTTGCCTCACACCGCCCGCCCACTTCCTCCCCTTACCTGCAGCTGCTACTGTGGACAACAAATTTTTATTAATGTTAAACGCTAGTTATGTGCCAGTGTACCACTCACTGGCTGGCTGCCTGTCTGCCTTCTTTCCTCCCCCTGCCCCTCTACCTCTCCCTTGTCCTCTTTGCCATGCCATTACATTTTCACAACTATCACTTCTTCTTTTCTCTTTCGTTTTCCTACTTTTCTCTCTGCATCTGTGACATATGCATGTTTGCATATTTATGGCGTTAACAACAATGTAATGGGCGTGGTGGGGGCTAAAAAGAGTGTATAGAGGGGGAGGGGGAGTGGGTGGCGCTTCTTGTCCATCAAGTTAATGGCGCTGATAGAGTTCTGTCAATGTAAATGCAAATGCAAATGAAAAGGTAAAGGTAAAATGTCAAAACTAAACTGAACAGGAAAGTTGCCCAACTTTACATTATGAATGCCATTCAACTTTTCCATTCCATAATTCAAATTCACATTTAGCACTGGAAGAACTAGAACTTGGTCCATAAAGAGAGAGAGAGAGAGAGAGTTGATAGCTTGAGAGCAGAGAAAACTCAAAAGTTTCCTTAGATCAGAATTGAGTATAGCATTGCCTACTTTCAGGCTGATATCCATGCACATTTGGGGCTGTTAAAAAAACTAAATTACACTGCAATTTTAACTAGCAGCTACAATAATTTGCTCCACATTCACACTGACAGACATTTCAGTGGGAACAGTTGGAAATGAATATTTATCAGGCATTCATTTTCAGCTAGCTAACTGTCAGTTAAGTGGCAGTCAAGAAAAGCTATCATTTCATTTCATTTGAGCTATTAAATGGATAATGAGTGCTTGCTATTAATCACCGCAACGAAACGATCACAGCGACAATTGCCAGTCATAGAAAATTGTTTAATTTTCCCATTCGATAAATTTATTATTTGTGTGCGTGTGCGAGTGTATGGGTGTGCGTGTGTGTGTGGGTGTTGCTTTGTATTAGTGTGCGTGACTGTCGATGCATTCAATTTGTTTTCACTCTGTGGTCAACGCTCATTACAAACGCATTGATTCGCCTTGAACACGCTTTGATTCAGATTGGGATTCCGATTCTCAATTCGATTTTTATTCTTTTTCACAGATGCATTTACTGTTTAATGGTTTGGGTTAGCTCTGGGATTGCCATTGTGAACGAGTCTCAACATGAAATGGCAGCGGCGAGAGAATTTAATGCAAAATAATGAGGTACGCGAGAGGCCACTGAGCCAATTTTCAATTGGGAATGACTGATGAATCGATTGATGCAAAATATATATGAATCCATTTGGGAACTACTGCAAAATGTGTTGCATTTTGTGCCCAAATTTGGTTGCATAAATGAATTGAAATCATTATGGAATTGGCTTTTTGTGAAATTTTTTGTTTGCAATTGCCTGTTTTGTCACATTAAGCGAACGCTATAAGGGGGAAAACTGAATCATTTCCATTGGATCCTTTATCTTTCGAGTAAACCCAATTAAAATGCGTACCAAGCTCCAAATGAATCCGCTGCCTGAGCCACTGGCAACACAGGACACAGGACATTGGGGGTTTGAGGTGGGGTGGGGGGGAGCGAGGATTGGGTAGTTGCAGTGTGTTGCGTGTGCGACTCCATCTCACCGTGACTTACACCAAAGTTGGTGTGCGTGATTGGAAATGAGTTGGAATTAAATTGCGGGCGGCAATTAAATGAAATGAAATTTACTTTTTTTTTAACCCCCTTCCCCCCTCACTGCAAAGTCGGTCGCCGTTTAAATTGAACACACACAAGCTAGCACAGATAAAGGGCCGACTTAAATATACCCTTTAAGTAGAAGAATCGGCAAATGATTCACTTTGCAGAGGTGCAAAGAACTAATCGAATTTCGATAAGTACAGTCTCAACGTAGAGTGTGGCAACCCTGTTCACGACTGATGTGGCTAAAATAAAGGGTTAAGCCAGTGTTTGGAGCATTGATATACCCTTTCGATTAAAGGGTATGCATGGAGATAGAGACGGACAGCCATGTAGAAAAGAGAAAGACAGAGAGAGGGAGGGAGAGAGCAGGGGAAGAAGTGAAGCAGAGCAAGAGATAAACTGAAATCAATGACAAAAATATATACACAACATTGAAACGAAGAAAACGATAAATGCAGGCAGGAAAGCAGTAAGGCAGAAAGGCAGAAAGGCTCGTGGAGTGTGGCCTCGGATAGGAGGGGATAGGAGAAAACAGGTAACAGCGATGATTGCCGGCTCCTCCATGAATTTATGTAGTTGTTATTGCTGCTGCTGTTGTTGTTGTTGTAGCTATTGGTATCTGGTTGCCGTGTTAATCTGCTTCCTTCCGCCATATTTGCGCGGCATATTTACGCGCCGTGGCGTCGCTGTTGGCGTCGCTGATAAGTGCAGGCAACATCGCAGTCATCGTCGTTCAAACGTGCTGACAACACAACAAAATCAACAAACAAGTAGCGCAGCGAGAGAGGGAGAGAGAGGGAGGGATAGAAGGACGAGACCCAGGACTGTCTACAGCTGCAGATCCTGTCGCCGTTGCTTATTTCTCTTATTTGTTTTTATTTTATTCTTCTGTTGTCTTTTCCTCTGTTTCATTTGGTGGCTGTTGTTGCGGAGGATTCGGTTATCCACCACCAAGTCAGACAAGCAGCTCTTTAATTATACATTAGGTTGGTCTGGCACTGCAAAATAAAGGGCGAAGCGGATTCTTCTAAATCCGATTCTGGCATTAAACTTACTAAGTATATACAATATGTATGTATATGTGTGTGTGTGTGTGTGTGTGTGTGTGTGGCGTGATTGATGGTCCAGGCGATGTAATCTTTTTATTTTAGAGATTAAATTTAAGTTTCGAACTACACAATAAATTATAATTATTGTTATCGATATTTTTGGATATGTCAGTGTTGCCGGATCTCTTTTTGTTCGAGGCAATCGACTCACTTCTACGTGCTGCAGGGAATTCTACAGGTCGACTGGCTAAAGAAAATAGAAGATACAAATTGATTGTCAAGGTCGCTAAGGCAGAAGAGGCGGACAAAGAGGAGGGAAAACTTATCTACTCACTCATTCGTAGATGCCAATGCATTATTCATTGGATGCTTTTGGGACTTCAGTTGTTGCTTTAGCATTTTGGCCAATGCCTAATGTTGATACACACACATTTTCTCTCCATCCATGGATATGTATGTGTAAATTTAATTACATTTCGAAGGTTGTTAAGTAATTAGTCTCGTCCCTGTTCTCGCTCTTGTCGCATGCCTCCAGACAGCAGCTCACACCTCGCTTCCGCTTTTCATTTACCTCCTCTGCTCCTCCTCCTCCTTCTGCTGCTGCTGCTGCTCACGTTACAATCCAGTTATTTGTCTTAATTAGTTTATAATGTTCATGTCTGGCTGTTTTTTTTGTGTTCTCTCGCATTTTATTTGTTTTTTTTCTTCGGGTTTTTTTTTTGTTGCTTGGCACGCGTCAAAATTCTTTGTAACACACACAGGGACTTAAATATTTGTGCGTTACATCAACATTTTTGTTGTTGTCTTAGCTAAAAACTTTGCCATCAACTTTTTGTGTTGTAAAATTTAGGAGAATTCTTCTCCTTTTTTTTGCTTACACAAAATGCGGCATGTTGTTGGGTCGTATTTGGTTTTTATTTTTGGGTTGGAGGTATGTTAGGTTGAAGGGTTTTTGGCTTCCATCAACCTTGTTGCACAACAAAAAGAGTCAAGGCCAGAGCTAAGACCCTCCTCATATGTTTGTTCATATGTAGGAATATGTAATGTAGTATGTACATACATATGTGCGTATTAACTTGCCCCATTGGCCCCCTTTACATTTTGCCATGACATGTGCTTAATGTTGGCACAAAATTAAAATTGCGTTTTAATAGCAACACAAGCAGCCACACACACACACACACACACAGACACACAGAAAGAGGCCATTTGTGGGGTGGCAAAGGGTGGCGAGGGTTAAAAATTAATAAATGGGTAAACAGATTTTCAAAAGTTCCCCAGATTCTCAAACACACTCAGAATTTGCACAAGGTCCAAAGATAAATGTAACAGAAAGTGGGTGGAGAGGGCGGTGAAGGGGAGAAATATGTAGATACATGTATCCATTCATTGATATCAGATCTTTATCTGTTATTGTTCGATTCGATTAATGATTCATTTCTTTTCCCAATTACTTACTAAGCAGTAATCATCCAGGTGATCCAAGGGGAGGGAACAGGGGGATCACCAAAATTTCCCTCTGAATCCGCCTATGCTAGTAATTCAATGTGTCATCAGAATGTGGGATTGGGATCGTTTAATTGGGGACTTAAACTTAGCCTAACTCGATTAGAGTGTTGAAATCCTTCGCTTGCATCTTAATTTAAAGAATTTTCATTGGCCAACATGTCGTATGCGTAATATTTACTCTAAATATCTATGGGGTAACATGTCGTATGAGTAATAATCGTTGAGGATAGCAAAATATTTCTGATTCCGATTAATTGGCAAACTCTAAGCTCGATATATGTTCGTATGCGTAATATTTGCTATAGGACAACATGTCGTATGAGTAATATTCGTATGAGTAAATATTGCTGATTCTTAGACTCGAAGCACAATTTGAAGAATTTTCATTGACCAACATGTCGTATGCGTAATATTTACTCAAAATATCTATGGGGTAACATGTCGTATGAGTAATAATCGTTGAGGATGGCCTAATATTTTTGAGTCTCGAACTCCAAGCACAATTTGAAGAATTCCCATTGACCAACATGTCGTATGTGTAATATTTTCTCAAAATATTTGTAAGGTAACATGTCGTATGAGTAATAATCGTTGAGGATAGCTTAATATTTCTGATGCTCAAACTCCAAGCACAATTTGAAGAGTTTCCATCGATCAGCATTGCGTATACGTAATATTCTTTTTAAATATCTTTATGAGAAAATGTCGTTCAACATATTTCTGATTAATTGGAAAACTCCGAGTCTTAGCAAAGCATTTAAAGTGCTTTTGTTCCATGCTTTAGCCCAGTTGGCAACACAAAATAAATGCTCACGTAGTTCACAACCAAAATCAGACTCTAACTCTAGAAATAGCATTGGAACTTTGCAGTTAAGTTTGTTAGGAGCGCTCCAATGCCGCAGCAACCACCCACAACACCACCCACCCACACCACCACCCACACCACAGCTCATCCGTCACAACAACCAAGTTTATTAAATTAAGTTAACGCAAATTTTGCAACATAAGCAAAGCGAGTGATACGAGTGGGAGTGGGAGTGTGAGTGGGAGAGGAAGTAAATGCAACTTAGTGGCAACAACGGCAACAGGATACTAGACCAGAGCAAACCGATCGGATTGGACTAGACCAGGCCAGGATGGGCCAGTGGAACTACATGAAATGGCACGCATACTAATGTAAAACTGCTGTTTGTCTGGTTGCCTGGTTGCTGATGTCGCCTGGTTGCCAATGAACGCATTAGAGAAGCCAAAATGTTCTTGCAACAGCAACAGCAACAACAACGATAACTACTTAACAGGGGGCACACACACACACACACATCATGTTATAAATACACTCTCCGAATACACTCAGCATTTACATTTACATTTTTGTGGCAAGAACCAAGACGAAGGAGCAACATCAGAGCCAGAGGAATGGAGTGAAGTGGAATGGATATGAAAAGGGACATTAACCTGCTTGCTTGTTTTGTTAGTTTTCGCCTGTTTTAGTCCAAAGTGTTTGTTTATGTATTTGTGACAGCAACAACAACAGCAACAACAACAACACGAACAAAATGCCCCTGCAAAGTGATTAAAGTTGTCCACTCTCAAGAAGGAAGGCGGCCCAACCCCAAGACATGTCATTACAAGTAGAAAATTTTCATGTTTAGACCAAATCAGACGAAACAATTCCCTAAATCGACCACTTCCAATAAATTAACACACATCTGAGCACATCTTTTGATTAAGATTTCATAGATAGAGTTTCAAAATCAATAACATTGATAATTTTGGACTCAAAATGTTCTTAAAGCTTTAAAAAATTTCCACAATTGTTTATCACAATATAAAAGTGTTGCATATTATCGTAAAGGAAATTTTAATACGTTTCAATTTGTGTTGGTAAACAACTTCGTGTCGAAAAACATGTTTTTTTAAAATATCTCGAAAGCGAAACGGTTTCTCGACCCAAAAATTACTTAAGAAAGGTTTTTATTTTCAAAGTTTCACTCGAGTACCGTTACATCTGTAAAGTAGTGCTATTATCTGACTGATTTCATCTTTAAATTTCGCATCTCTTCAACTATTCTTCACAATTCCTATCCCTAAAAGCGAGCAATGGAAATTTAACAGAGCCAACTGCATGCACTGCTTTGCACTGCTTGGTGGTAGAGTTGTCTGATATTCTCCTAAGAGATTTTTGTTTTTTCATGGTTATTATTATTATTGAAATTGTTGTTATTATAATTTTAGATTTAGTATTAAGAGAAAATTTATAAATACTTTGGCCTTCTGAATATTTATGTATTTGTTTTTGTCAATGTTGTTTCCTCTTGGGTGTTGGGCTGTGGGTGTGTGTGTGTGTGTGCGTTGCTGAAATTTTTCAGTCAATATCAATATGTGGCCATCCATTATATAGAAACTCCCCAAACTCCCCAGCCATATCCGTTTCTCCATCTCCTTCCACATCTCTATCCCCTTGAAAAATGTTTTCTTTTTTTTTCGCTTCGCATAAATGTTTTCCTCATGCAAAAAACGGAATTCGAGCGACGCCAAACGGGTAGAGGGAGGGGGGGAGTGGGCAGAAGTGGATAAGGAGTGGAAAATGGTAAGAGGAGGAAGGGGGGGGTTGCAGGATGGAGAATGGGTGGGTAGGATGATTCTATGACAGCACTAAAAGCGCATGAAGCATAAATTTCGCATTAACGTAAAGCGCGAGCGAGCACACGGTTGGAAAATACATACCAATACACACACACACACACACACACACACACATATACACACACACGCGCAGAAATATTCACATATGTGTATATATAAAACCGAAGCGAAAAACACAAAATATGCAATAATAATACCGACGAAAAAAATGCAAGTAAATAAACCAACAAAATGCAAGGGAATGATACAAGGAGAGTATGCTGGATAAGGGGGAAGAGGGGGTTGGGGGAAAGTGCTGTGAAGTGAGCAGAAAGCGAAGTAAATGCAAATCTAGTGGCTGCCTAGTTCACTCTGCTCCAAATATATGTAGGTAGATACCAACAAAAAAAAAAGAAGAGACAGACACAGATACAGAGCGAGCGAGCGAGATGGAGAGAGGAAGAGAAAAAATAACTAACTGAAATGGGCGTCAGCCATCTTGAACTGCATCTTGAACTCTCAGTGAATTTGAATCACACTGATCACAGATGTGATTCCTGTAGCTAGCTTATCCTTACTTTCACGCTAAACGATTCTTGTACGAAATGTGTGTAGAAATGTCAAGAAAACTCTTGAATCTTAGAATGCCCGATTTAATTATACTCTTGCTACCCAAAGGAATGCATTAAATTTTGATTTAAAGAGTCAATAGTAAAACATAAACTAAGATTTAACAGGAGAGGTCATCAGGTTAGGGACAGTCGTCATTGTGGGACACTTAACACTTCTTTTATCTTATCCTTAGCATCGAGAAATGCATAAAGATCCTAGATTTTCCCGTCTCTGGAAAAAAGCATCATAAAATTCACCTAATCAGGTCAATACATCCTTTTTTCTTGCATAATTTTAAAAGTTTCGAACCCTGACTTCATTTGTTTTTAATTTATGAACTTCTAAACCAAAGTAAAAGTATTCCCTTTTCTTCAGCCTTTCGAACGTTAATCAAAATATATTTTTAAACTGTAAATATACTCTCGAAATTTTCAAATATCAAATCGAAATTAGTTTTTCTAATTTTTCAACGTTTTGATAGCGTTTAAAAGTAGGCAAAAATGTGATAAACCACACACAAAATACAGCCTAAGAGAAGTTAAAATTTTGATCTAGTATAGTTAATTTCCTAAGTCCCTGAAATCCTGATTTCTAATGCTCTCAATGCATCAATTTTTGATTTTTAAACTGATATATGGTATCTTTCATCTGATTGATTGCTAAAAATGTAGATTTAAAAAGGTTTTTCCATGTTTTTTTTGGTTTATTGGTTGTTGTCCCTTGTGTTGGTGTAATATTTTTATGCGTTGCCTTTTTCGCTTTGCTCTGCTCTTGATAGTTTTTGGAGCGCATTACACACACACACCCCCCGATAAATACACACACACACACACACACACACATACTAAGACTGGACTGAGGCAAAGCTATGTGAATATTTCGCACTGAATTTGGTTGTTGACGTTGCCACAGTTGCTGCTGCTGCTGTTGTTGCTGCTGTTGCTGCTGCTAATGTTGCTGATGTGGTTCTCCACCGACCATTTCTGACTTTGCCCTTTGCTGCTCTAACAACGTATGATAAACAACAAGAGGGGGGGACTGGGAGATGCAGTGTGTGTGTGTGTGTGTGTGTGGCATCGTTGGGGGCGAGGCATGATACGCTTATGTTTAAGTTGGCAAATAACACGCTTTTTATGTTGTGATATCGTTATAAATGTGCTGCAAATAATATACTCAAAGTGATGCATACAGTGGCAGCGGTGGCATCGGTGGCAGCATCGGATGAAGGGCATGTGGGTAGAACTTGTGCGGTAAGCAAAGCTCATATATATAGTCAGATTGTGGAGTGAGAGAAAGAGCAATATAGACGGACGGATGGTCGGAAGGGGGCGTGGGGGTGGGTGTAGTAGCGAGTCTCAGTTAAGCTGAGACTTTGACTACACCTAGACGCAAGTATCAGAGGCAGCAGAAGCTGCTTTGTATGCAAATGGTTGTTGTGTGTGTGTGTGTGCTCTACATAATGGCTCACATGTTGTCTTTAAACATTAATGGGGCCCGCTGCCAAAGTAAACGCCAAATGCAGAAGGAGCCCCACCGCAAAAGAATCCTCTTTTATATATTTTTCATAAGGCTTACGGCCTTGTGGCTCCTGGACGGGGACCGCCCACAACATAAAAGCAGAGAACACATCGATTTGACTTTGTCATTTAGTCAATCAGTGAGTGAGCTTCTTACATCATTTTACTCAGCATATTTCTAGGAAGCGTTCTCTATATTCTTACCATCGATCAGTAGGGAAGAAGTAATAAAAAAATAATAAGTAATAAATTAATATTAAATATCAAGGAATTTAATCTATTGAAAACTTATTTTTATTTCTTTATTTTTATTAAGAAAGTTAACAAATTAAATGTATAACCTATTAAAAACTATCTCTAGAAATTTTTAAAATACTTCGATTATTTTTCCCTGTGCTTAGGGCACATTAGAAATTTCAACTCAATTTTTAGGAAATTTAATTTCATTTATTCTTCAAATTAAAACCAACCTTAATAAATTTCGGAAATTTCCAAGAAGTTTAATTTATTAAAAATAACGAATATTTATTCAAAAATTTGTATGCTAGATTTGAATTCTTTTAAAGAGATTTCTATCTCTATGAGAAAACAGAAAGATTTCTTTCTAAAATAAATGACACAATTTCTAATTTCAATCATATTTATTTCAATCTGTGTAAATTTTGAATTTGGCCATTTAAATGAGTGAAAACTATCATATACAAAATGTATTCTCTGCTTTCTTCTTCTTCCATTATATTCACACTTTCTCTGGTAACTTTTGGAAAACTTTGATTGCTTTCGCTAGTTATCATTATTTCGCATATAATGTCCTTCACACGGATGCACACACACACAGATACAATTTGCTTAACTTTGGCCCACATTTTTAGTCCACTTAAAGCCTTCATCCTCGAACCCTCCTCGAATCCTCCACCAATCCGCCTTCTTTAGCTGCTCTCAGTTTCCACTTGTCATGTTTTATGCCGATTTCAGTTTCATTTGACTCGCCACGCGCCACACCAGGACTAAGTGCATCATGCTGTGTGTGTGTGTGTGCCCCATTTGGTAAACTTTTCAAATACACACACACACACACACACACACAAACACCTAGACACAGTTCTCCCCCCTTGACAACCCCTTGAAATAATAATAAAAAGCGGCATTGGAAAATTTATTAAGAAACTTGGGCACTAAAAATAGTTGCTGCTGTTAGCAAACGGATATACCAAGGATGCTTCTCCTTCCTGACCCCATCCTCAGTCCTCAGTCCCAGCCCCTCACAATGAAGGCATCTTTTGATTGCCATAGATACGATCCATTTCGACATATATAGATTAGGGCAAAAAAAAAAGAAAAAATCTGCCGACTTTTGTGACGTTTTCTCTTCCTTTTTTTGGGATTTCTTCGAGTTGAGTTAAGAAAGTTTTTCTTCGTTTTTTGTTTGGCATAAAAATGTAGAACATATTTTTGGCTTGCCACGTTCATTAACCAACCAGTGGGCTAGGGGAAGGGCAGGGGGGGGTGGCTGGGTCGGCTTCAGTCGTCTGTGAAATCTTTTTAATGGCATAAACGGGTTAAGCATTTCTCTATGTGACGTAAATATGAACAGATACAACAGCAGGAGCGGTCCAGTTACAGACCGGTCCTGCATTTGCTCTGGATTTGGGAGAATTGTGGAGAAGGGTCTGGGTCTGGGTCTGGGTTTCTGCTGCTTGTTTAGCCCCATTTGTAAGCCTTTTTGCTTAGGTTTAAAGCCAGAATTTCAGTTATGGCAAAAACGTGAGAGCTCTTTCACTCCCTGCCTCCTCCTCCTCCACTCTTGTTGTGTGTGCGTGCATGTGTGTGAGTGTGCATGTGTGTGTGGGTGTGAGTGTGCATTGGGCATTTTTCAAAATGGCAAACAAAGCGCGCGTGACAGCAAAAAACGACCAGTTCCACAGAAATCGCTCCCCTCTCTCTCTCTCTCACCCTCACACGAGACTCCCAATCCGAAAAACCATTTCCTCCATTTCCCACTTCAGCTCTTTGCCCCAGTTCCCTTTTGTTTTGCCTGCTTGGGTGCGTGCGTGTGTGTGCGTGTGTGTGTGTGTGTGTGTGCCAGACAGTTTGCCAGCATTTGCTTAATTTAATTTCGCCTGCCTCAGCGACTGCTTTAGCCCAGTTGGAGTTTGTGTCCGCTGAGCCCTGTGGGATGTCTGGCTCTATGTTCTCTCGCTTCTTCTTCTTCTTCTGTTCGTGCATCAACTCGGGATTAACGGTGAAACGGTGATCGAAGACATTAATCGATAAATGACAAATACATCAATGAGAGTAATCGAAAAATAGAATTATACCTTTTCATACCTTCAAATTTTGTTTTTTATTTGAATTATAATATATAAAATTAAATAAGAAAGTGTTCGATAAAAGACAACAATCATTGAGAGTTATCGAAATCACCTTTAACACATTTTTAGAATTAATAATAATTGGAAAAAATATATGTATAATCTTTTGATTTCCTATTCGTATCTTTTATTCAATTTTATTGCAAGTTAAATTTCTTGGAATTTTACAATTAATCAAGGTAATCAAGGTCTACTATTTTTTTTTTCTCTGCCTGTCTAAGCCGCTTTGTCACTCTCTCTCTTTGAGTTAAATGGATTTCTTTCTCGGACTGTCTGGGATATAATCTTGGGGTGAGGTGACAATTGTGGTGCTTTAAAGATGCCAAGTTAAACCATAGAAAAGCAGTGATTACTTTTACATATCATATTTGGTCTGACACCTTCCATAAGCTTACCACGTAGACGCATTTTTCTCTTTCTTGTTAAATATTCTCTGCAACCGAAAGAAGAAAATGTGAAAAGCCAAGCGATGCCAGAGGGGAAAATGATGTTCACTCACTTGACCAAACCCAAGATGTGGCTTCTTCTTCGATTTAGCCATAGCACTTTGGCCAGTGGTCAACATAATCAAGCTGCAGTCATCGGATAGTTGGCACTGCTCCCCACCCCCTAACCCACTGCCGAGCAGGACCACTGAACCAACTGTGAACCCTTTGCATTAGTCTAGCCTGGCTCCTCCTGGCTCCCGGCTGTTGGCTGCTCGCTCTGACATAACTCTTAGTAGTGTGCACCTGCATCTGGACTGACAGGCATTGAAAACACAAACTGTAGATTATGCCAACACTGAAAGAAAGTTGCCTCCCTCTCAGTCTCTCTCTACACCTGCAATCGGTGCGGTTCCTTCTCTTTCTTTTGAACTTCCTCCTCTCCTCCTGCTCTCCTCCTGCTCCGCTCTCGTATAAATCACAAAATAGGTAGAAAATAGTTAAAGTAAAACAAAAGGAAAATCATCTAACATCGATGGAAACTGCAACTGAGAATAGTTGCTCGTAAAATTGGGGCGTGGCTTAGGTAACTACTACTCTCCCTCCCCCCTCCCACCTTCCATTCACGGCACAAAACTATTTTCAGCCAAAATGCCGAGGCTGAGGTCAGTTCCTCTTGCCTTTCTGGTCAGTTTGGCAGTTGGTAATGCGGTCAACTCCGCCTCCAGCATCCTCCGAACTGACCGACAACCATCTCTAACGGTACCTGTGTGTGTGTGTGTGTGTGTAAACGTAAAAATGACCGCATTTTGCTTCCATTTTCCTCTACATTTCGATACACTTTGCAAAATGCTACTCTAACAACAAGAGAATCCATTCGACAGAGCTAAACTATCGCTTGTAGTGCCATCACTTAGCCATAGTGAAAACTATCGATAGGCAAAGTAAACAATAATCATTTAGATTTCGAATTATTTTGAAATATGATTTAAACCAGGAGTGACATCAATTTTTTTTCTATCGATAGTTGTGCTTCCTGGAAGGGTATTCGCAATTCGTCATGGTCCAACTCTCAGACTGTTTAACCAACAAAACACAAAAAAAAAGAGGACCGAAATAACCGAATTCAAAATGCAGCAACAAAGTTAAACTTCTCCTCCGACGACTATTGACAACTTTTGCAGCTTTTGTGGATAGATAGATGAAGAGCGTGGCCGAACGGGCGGGGGAGGGGGGGAAAGTGTGTGGTGTGGTGTGGGGTGGGGGACAGTAAGGTAGAGAATTGTTGAGGTAGACACTCACACTCACATTCACACTTACAATTCACACTCACACACACACACACACACGCCCACCGAAGGACCCAGTCAAATGAGCAGCCCAAAATGCCAGGAGCATTTTAACGCGGTCGACTGCAGCGTCGAGAAAAGCGGCGGACAAACGAATGGACAGACCGCAGAACGAACGAACGGACGGACGGACAGACATAAGGCAGCGATGTAGGCGATGAAAAAAGCATTCCATTGCGCCAAGTAAACAGCCAAAGGCCAATTGAAGGAGCATTGGACGACGAGTTGGCTGCTTCTGCTTCTGCTGCTGTTGGGTGGGACCAGCATCAAGTCTAGATGGTGGCCCGTTGCTTGGTTGAACAACCGCATTAAAACAAATAAAATCAAATAAAATGTTTACAAGGCGAAATTTAATTCACGCTTTAATAGGCCCATTTGCCACAGCTAAAAGAGGCATAAAATGAGGGAAATAGGGAATGAGAAAACCGACAGAAAGAGGACAAACAAAGAGTGGTAAAGAAGAAGAGAGAAAAAAATAGAAACTGGCAAATTAAAATAAATTTAACCAAAAGGCAATTTTCTCAATTGAATGGCCAGACATATCGGTTAATTGATTTACACCATAACGGTTAATGGCCAGACATAATATCGATTAAATGTTATCGCAATTGGAATTTAAAGCCAGATTCAAATAATCGTTATCGAAACGGCTACCAAACAATGCACTAGAGACGGCAGTTAAACGATAATATTTGGAATAACTGGTTATCGAAACGGTACTAGAACGAATGCCTCAAATCAAGTAGCTACAATCTAGTTATCATTGCCAAAGTCCAAAATGTTTGCTATCAAACGGAAGATTTTGTTTTTCATTCAACGCTTGGATCTCGAAACGGCATCAACAAAAATATGGAGAAAAAGGAAAAATCCAATTTATTTGCTGAGTAAGGTTTTCGCTATCCTTCGTGTGTGTGTGTCTCATTGTTTTTTTTCCATGTATCTTGTAAACTGTAGAAATCAAGAAGGTCAGGATAACAAAAGCAGTGGAACCATCATCATGATTAAGGCGGCCAAGTTGAAAAAAATCGAGGATCAGGTGCGTATCGGTGGCAAGGGCAGCGCCCGTCGCAAGCGAAAGCATGTCCAGCGCACTTCGGCCTTCGAAGAGAAACGTCTGCAGAGTTCATTGCAGAAGCTGTCAGTCACTCCGTTAGCCGGCGTTACTTCCATCAATATATCAATGGATGGGCGCGACATGGTTATGTATTCGCCCAAAGTTCAAGGATCGGCCGCCTGCAATATGTTTGCATTCACTGGCGGCATTTACGATGTAGTCAAGAAAGCACCGGAGCAGGCGTTGGAGCAGCCCAAAAAAAAACCACAGAATGGTAAGCAGGTGCTAACGAACCAAGTTTCAATTGGAAGAAAATTGGAACCCATCGAAGAGGAGGAATGGTCAACGGACGATGACTACGCATCGGAATCTCCGCAACAGTCGTCTAAAACGCAGAAGAAGCCAGTCAAGCAGCAACGAGGAGCTTTGTCGAAGGACAAGAAAAAGAAGAAACCCAAGAAGCCACGTAATCGCATCCGTTCGCGTAACAAGATTGTTATCGAAGCTATCGATAAGCTAAGTGAGCTCGATGGCGCCGGCGATGGTCCGAGTGTTTTGCCATCGAAATTGTCTTGTATGCCGAATCTATGCAATGCCGATGCAATCGATAGCAATTCGAATGGCGATTCCGATAAGACAAGCATCTTTTCCGATAACTCCGATTTGGATCAGACAATGACGGCCGACAGTGATTCATTTATCACTCTGTGTCCCAATGAGGATTTCAATTTTGAGGAGACAACGACCTCCTCTTCATTCGATGACGATTATACCGATTGCAATGAAACCGATTAGAGATGGCTCGTGACAGGGAGGAGAGGGGAAGAGGGGAAGTGATCAAGTGAGAGGGAGGAGACACAATTACTCAATATTGCGCATAAATATTCAATTTGAATAAATAAACAGCAAAAGCGCAACAAATTTCATGCCATAGCGCTGGGTTCTTCCTTTTAAATGAATAAATAAAGGGCAAAGGTCAGTCACACACACACAGCCGACACACACACGCAGAGAGAAACTTTTGACTTATCAGTGGGGGGCGGGGGGTGGACGAAGCAGAGGTATGAAACTAATCTGGTCTCCGAGAAATTAATCTGCCCATAAATTAAGCATTAAAATTTAATATATTTGTTTATGGTATGTCCTAAAAGCAATCGAAAGGGGGAAGAGCCAACTTTCCCCCCCCACCCCCTACACACACGCACACACACACACACATCCCATGCTCAATGCTAATAAATAGCAAAAAGAAGCTAATAAAAAGGGATAGCAGATAGCAGAGAGAGGGGAGAGAGAATGGAGTGAATGCCCATTATCCTATTAGCACATGCCGTCAGACAGTCAGCCGATCATTATGAAGTATGACTTGGTTCCTTCCACCAGCATTTCTCTCTTCATGTGTGTGTCTAATTAATTATACCATGCATCCATAGGACGAAATGGTATATTAAAGTGGCCAAAGCGTATGTAACAGGCAGAAGGAAGCATTTCCGACCCCATAAAATATATATATTCTTGATCAGCATGAGAAGAGAAATTGATATAGCCATGTCCGTCCGTCTGTCCGTCCGTATGAGTGCAGAGATTTCAGCAACTATAAATGATAGAGCTTTTACATTTAGAATGAAGACTCGCGTAGTATAGACGCTGACCAAGTTTATATTTTGTCTTTGCCACGCCCCCTTCCGCCTCCGGAATTCAATAAAAAGTGATTTCCTCCCGCAATATTTATCGTATCGGAATTTAATTCGGCACACTTATATATGTTATGGACATCTATCATTCCACCAAGATTCATTAAAATCTGAATAAAAATGGCCGAGTTATACGTTGAAATGTTTTGCACTCAAAGCGGTGCAACGGCGAATTTGGCCGCTGGAGCGCTAAAGTGCACACACATAAGAGTGAGCGAGATAGCATATGTTAGAAATCGTGCATACGTGCATATTTTATAAGCTCGATGTAGTTTTTTCCCCCTGATGCATGGTATATCCAAGTCGGCCCGGCGACTTACTTGAGCCACAAATTGTCTCCACCCCCCACCCTCCATCTCATCTAGTTTCTGGATGGTGAAAAAAGTGAAATGCGATGGTTAATCACTCGCCGCTCTCACTCTCTCCTTTTAAATGAAAAATATGTCATACATGTGTTGTCTTCTCACGCTTCCTATTTTTCATTACAATTTTGGTGTTTCCTTCATAACCATTGTCCTTTTCCATCTTTGAACCTTCCAAACGTCCATCTATCTATTGTGTTTGTGTTTGTGTGTGTGTGTTTCTAATGAAATACGCATTATTTGGCAACCGTCTGGGACAAAATGAATTTAATATCTGTGAACCAAGGGCATCTAGCACCATCCGCAAAACGATGTCATTCATTTCGTGTCACATGTGCGTGTGTGTGTGTGTGTGTGTGTGGCCATCATTTGACCATACATTGATCCACTTTGGACAGAAACTCGATGTTCCATTGTCTTGTGGTTTTGGCACGGCCTGCGATGTCCTGACTGTGCCCTCCTGTTGGTTGGTTCGTTGTCCTGGCCTGGACTGGGCTTAAGTGTTTATTAATATCGACTCGTGCGAACCCGGACATGTGTTGTCGGTAAATTGACTTTGCTGTAACTGATAAGGCCCCCAAACCCAACCCAACCCAAGCCAACCCCAAACCCATCCCAACTCCAACTGCCCCAATTTCCCTTAAAGACAGAACTCAAGTTACCGTCTAGCTATTGTAACTGTAGCCAAGTTCATTTTGTGATTCTTATCGTCCTGGGCGCAGGATAGAAAGAAAACAAGTCAGCTGCGTTTATAGTACACTTTAATATACTCTTTTTCTAACTATTATGAGTACAGGGTGTAATTACTGGCAATTTGCCGTGGGATATCATAACTATTACCATTTACTTGGAATACATTACATTTTCCTAGTCAGTGGCCCCGTTTTTATTTTATCGTTACTTATCTAAGAATTAAATTAATCAAAAGTCTCGAAAGTCTTACATTTGTTTTGCTAAGTTCTTCATTGTGTTCATATATTTAAATATTATGTTATTTTCTCCCACGAGAACAATGACCTCTCTAGCATTTTGGTTGAAAAATATAATTTTGCAGTTGATTTTGCTTGCCAACATATTTTCTTGCTTTCGTTTTGTTTTTCGAGCCGCGAACTAACCTTTGCACAGTGGGGAATTGGGAAATACATTGCTAGCAATAATTAGATGTCATTAAGTAGATTTTGTTAATGTTTCGCTAGCCAGTTTTCAAAATTAAATTTTCTCCATAGCATTTTTTCTGTCTCCTTTTATTTTGTCTCTAAAATTGTTGTTCGAATTCATCAATTTATAAAAAATTCAAGTCTCCGAATTCCCCACTGTGCCTTGGCAAGAGCAACACGAAGAATACTGCAGCATACTTTCAGGCCAACACTCACACAAACACACACCCAATATATATATGTCTTTATACATTTTGAAATTGCTTTGCTATTAAAACAAAATAAACGGCGCGACGCGCAACTTATAAATTTTGTTTGAGAATCAAGTGATACAAGTGCAGTGGCAGAGAGCACACAGGAAGATTGAAACGGCCACTAGAAGTGGAGAGGGGAAGGGGAAAGCTGTTACCTAAACTGGACCAGTCGGTGAAAGCAGCAGAATGCCAACGAATGGGGGCAAAAGGCAAAAAATAAAAGCGGAAAAAAAGGTGAATGAAAGAGAACGAAACGAGAACAAAAGCGTAAGACAAACACGAAATCTCTGCCGTGGCCTGGATTGGTTGCTAGTTGGTAGGAGGGGGGGGGGAAAGGAGCAAAAGGGATAATAAATTTAACTTTTACTTGCCCATGTATGCGTGTGTGTCTGTGTGTGTGTGCCACGATAAAAACAAGGCTCTCAGGGTCATAAATAGCAATGCAGGGAAATTTTCTTGGGGCAATCAACAAGAAATTCTCGTTTCGTTTCGTTTTTTTCGTTTCGTTTGCTGTTGTTTCTCCTAAGGGATCCTTTTGCGGTTGCGACTTTTAATTTAATGCCCAAGGTCCTTTCGATGGTTTGTGAAATTATTTAGCTGCATGCATGTCTACATATATTCGTTTTCGGGGTCAATTGTCTGCCCGATCCAACGGGGTGGCAAGGGGGAGGGGCAGGGGGTTGGAGTTCAATAAAAATGAAGTTCAAAAGTTTGATTGCCTACATAAATAATTGCCCATTCTCTAAAACACAGCAGAGGCAGTAAATTGTCTGGATTTCGATCAGCTAATTTTCCATATTTGTCCCGCATAAGTATGCTACGAAAATTGTTCTTTACTTTGCATTACGACGAAAATTCTCTCTCATAATCAGGCAAAGTTAGTTGATTTATATATATATACCCTGTAATTGAAAGGAATCAAAGTTATATTCCATTCACTTTGATTAATAATTACAAACAATTCGTTGAATTCATTTTGTGCCTTTGATTTTTATACAATTGATATCGGTGTCTTAATGAAAATATTTCAATTCAAGTGTCTTTGCATGTGACATGTACAACATTTACCAACCCCACACGACTCCCCCCCCCCCATTGACTTGAACCATTTTTCATTTAAATTTAAACATTTCAATTCAATTTCGTTTGCTTTTATTGTCATCAATTGAAAGTCCTCGTCTTGTCCTTGTCCTTGTCATTGATGAATGTGCGTTCTCTGAACGAATGAAATGAAGTTCTTGAAATGTTGAATTCCAATTTTTGTTTTCTTCCTTATTCGATTGAATAACTCACACACAAAAATTCCAAGCTGATTAGCCGCGTTATTTTGTGTGTTCTTTTTTTTTGGTTTGAGGGGGGTGGGGGAACTCGCCTTTTTGTGGTTCATACAAAAGTCACCGAAACTTTGTGGCCCTCTCTCACTTTGCAGGTCCTTTGTTTGTTTTGTGTGTGCTTAATGTAAATTCATTAAGCTCTTAAGCCTAAGCTGACTGCGGCTTAGTTGCCTGCCTCTCCCTCCCTCCTCCCTCTGCCCCTCTTTCGTGGTTCCTGCTGGGCAAATGGCAAACAGCAGCAAACAAATTGATAGCCTGACGTCGAGTTTTACCTTGCATATTCTCACAATGGCGTGGAAAAGTTTTGCATTATGCATGTGCAGCAGGAACTTGGCAAACAAAACTCGGAGCATAGGATGGGAGAGGAGAGGAGTGGAGAGGAGAGGGGAGAATAAAACTTTGCCTGAGCTTTGGCATAATTAAAATGTTTATGCATTTAATTGCAAATGGTAATGGAATGGGAAAGTTGCAAAGACATTGACAAAAGGAATTGGTGTATCAAATTTCTCAATTGTTTTCCGGCTTACCTTTTTTTTTTTTTGTTCCTCCTTTTGTGTGTCCTTCTTGCATGGGGCCAGGATAATTGCCAAAAGATTGCTCAAGTGGAAAATTGTCTTTAAAATTTAATCATGTGTGAGTGAGAGTGTGTGTGTGTGTGGGTGTGTGCGACATCTAACCACAATGGAGAGGGACACATGTCCAGCTTCTGCTGTGTTAATTTATGTCTCGCTAATACTGACACCATGGACTCGACAACAACAGAAATGACTTTAGCAGCTTTCGGCTAGCCGCATCATTTCTCAGAGTTGCCAACTCTTGAAACCACACACACACACACACACACACTGACACAAACCCCTAAGGGATAACGCCTACTTGTAAGGGACACATTAAATGGCTTCATTACCTGCAAATTCTCCAAGCGATGACCAAAGTTGAAGATGATGGCACAAGAAACCACAAGCCAAAAGCTTAGCAAAAATGTCCAAGTTGGCAAAATGAACATGCTCCAGAAATGTAGATGACATGGTGGCAACTGATTAGTCAGCTACACCAGATACATAGATGGAGAGACACTCACTACATGATATAGTAGTCCGATCCGGATGAAACCGACATATAGAACGCCGTGCAGTGTATACAAGCCTACGTGCAACATTTCAGCACTGTAGATTTATTGGTCTAGGAGGAGAAGCTGTTGATCCAGACGGACAAACGGATTTCACACACAATGAATATACCCAGCCTGGGACAGGATCGTCTCTGAAAAGAATCTCCATGAAACACATTCCAGTTGGAATACTTATGTCCGTCATTTATGTCCGTCTCCCTCTATACCTTAAAAATTAGACTCTCTAGCTAAATTAGGCCAATACTTTTAAGGGCAAGTGTACCAACCTAATTTTTATTTTGGGATAACAAAAAGTTATTGGTAATTGAGAAGGATTCATATTTAATTCACTTGTCAAACAGTTGATTATGATCTATGCCTTCACTCAATCGCATTCCGTTCCGTTCCGTTTCGTGGCTTATCAGTCTCGAAGGACAAAACATTTAATGCATTTTTCTGTTATCGCCGTAGACCAGAACAGAACTTTTGCCTAAACTCCCGGGTGGGGCAGAACACACACAGATGATAACAACGGAAAGGAAAATAAAAACGCTGACTGAATGGCAGTTGAACTCAGATGAAGTGAAAGTCAAAGTCAGAGCCTGAACCTGACTCGGCGGAGTCTGAGTTGAAATGAATTCATCCCAGGGGATATGTGTGTGTGTTTTTATGTTGTTTTCTTCTTTCGTGTTGTTTATGGATTTGCAATAGAATTCACTTTGGTCTTTGTCTCGTCTCTAAAAGCTGAATAAAATATGCAAATAAAATTTGGGAAAAAAAGCGACAGGCGAAAAGCGACGCGAAATGCGTAAAACTAGTGATATGGCAAATGTTTGAACTCGACTTATTTCCTTTTCGCTGCTTTCATTTACAGAAAACACAGAGAGCTAGAGGAGCAACAAAAATTGTAAGGCAAACAGCGAACGGCAGTGAGCAGCCAGGAGCAGTCAGGTAAGTACAATAAAATTAACACAAAAGGTACCCAAAAATTTTGTCGGCTCAAACTTTTTCCTAGGCCAAATGGGGCCAAAAATTCAAGGGGCTTGCGGTGAGATGGAAAGAGGAGGGGGCGGGGGGCAAGCAAGTTGAGCTGCGTTCAAGCTTTACTAACTGTCATGTACTTCAGCGACGCTTCAACTAAGCCACTTAGTTTAGTTAAGCGCAGAAGAGCAAAAAAAAAGTTCAACCAAAAAAAAAATAAAAACGAGAGAAAACTAGGAGAGAAATATTAAGTAGGCTAACGACTTACCAAATACCCTATACTAGAAACAAAGTTTCTTTAAATTAAACTCTCTGCTTTTTACGTTCTCCTGTCTGAATGGTAGAGATGATCTAATAACGATAACATATCGATAACAAAAATTTACACTCTTCTTCTCACTTTTTCGATATCTCTTGGCTCCTATTTCTATAAGTTAGACGACTAACCATCTTTTCATGTCTCTCATTCTCTCTCTGTGTTCCTCTTTAGAGGCAAAGCAATCTATGTAGCTCCCCATTTATCCCCCCCCTGCTCCCCTCCACCGATTCAGTACACTATCTGTGTCTGTCCTTCAGTCAGAGAGACAGACAGTCAGAGATTTAGCCGCTTAACGAGGTGCACTTGGCTCTTGGTTGGAGAGAGAGAGAAAAAAAAAAACTACTTTTCCAGCGGGCGTTTTTCTTTTTTATTCGTTCTCTCTCTCTGCAACTCCCAATATTTTCCTTCTGTATGCTAAGTGAAATTTAATGCTGTGGAAAATTGTAAGATTTCAGTACTAATATTTATTTTAATATTTCTCTTTGAAGAGCCAAAAGGGAGAGGGTGAAAGAGGGAGAGGGAGAGGGAGGCTGAGGCTGACTGTGTGCAATAATTTCATTTGCAATTTTCCTTTTGCTGACCGAATTTGCTCTACACACACACACACACACACACACACACACACACACACACACACACCTTTATTGTATTTGAAAATTAGTTTTGGTTGGCTCGTTCTGTGCAGAGAAGTTGGTGGTGAATTTTGGGGTGGAGGGGTGAGGAGTGTGGAAAACTAAATTGCGAAATGATATTACCACAATATTATTACTAGTTTTTCATTGTTATACCAAGGGCGTGGCAGAGAGACTCCGAGAGAGAGAGAGAGACAGGATGGAAAGTGGAAATCCAATGAACACGTATGAAAAACATAAAGTACACAAACCAAAATGGTCAAATGATCGCACCTCTCCAAATGGAAATAAAAGAAGAACAAAAAACCAACCCGAGGTGTGCTAACTGAAATTGAAATTGGCTGCAATTGGATTAGATGTTAGAGAGAGCAAGAGAGTGGGAGTGGGAGTGGGTGGGGGGAAATTGGCTAATGGCTCATGACAACGTGACTGAATGGTCTGGGTTGTGTTTTCGCTTGGTTTTCCTTTCGATGGGCCATTCGGTTTCTGCTCTGTTGTGCAATTTTCCCAAAAATTTAAATGAATAAATAATAATTATAATAATTCTATAAGCATTTCTCTCTCGTGCCTCGCTCACGTGATACCCTCTACTACCAACTACTTCTTTCGAGAACAACAGATCCCTATATACCCCCCTTGAATTGCATTCATAATGGGTATAGGGCCATGCAAAATGTTTTCAATGAACAATTAAATCAAAACGAGCCAACCGCAAAGAGTAAGCGAAACAGAAGTTTGATTTGATTTTAAATTTTATAAAATTCGAATACTAAAATACAATAGCTGTACATGACGCCTATACAAATTTATCAATTAATATATATTCTCAACAAAACACATATGTCAGGTGCTCATACTAAATGTGTTTAACGATTTGTCTAAAGAAGTGCCAGAAAAATATATTTCAAAACCTGGTGATGAAATGAATAGAGAGAGAGAGAGAGATCTTCAATTGGTTAATTCAAAATTTAAATTGATTTTATTTGCAAAAATATTGACATATTTGAAGTTGGGGAATTTTATTCTAGTATTAGAAATAATAGCTGGGAGCTCATAACTATTTTTTTGAAGAGACTCGCTGTTCTTTCTGAGCAAGGACTATTTTTCATTTCAATCTTATAATATAGTAAATATTTTGACACATTTGTATATATTTTATTCTATAATTGGTACCTTGGAATGACATCCTACATGCAGGAAAACTGCCTCCAAACTCTCACCAAGTATATATTCAGTCTTGTTCCGCTTTTTTGAGTCAATTCCTCAAAGTTTTCGAACTTGCTGTTCTCTGTTCCTACTTTTCGAAGTTAAATTCGAAGCATTTTCGATTTTCCGTTCAAATGAACTTATAGGGTTGCCAAGGTTCACAATTAATTAGCAAACGATTTGTGATTTCTGATTTCATAACGACTGCTGTCATATACAGGGGTGTCACAGAAAACGCTAGCGGTTTTGGCGACGTTTGAAATGTAAAACGCCGAAACCAAACGTTGGTGTCATGGAAATCTCCGACGTTTCATTTTCGGCAACATTTTCGGAGCCACAGCCACCGGTTGGCACATCGGCTAACTCGATCGCCGCTATTTCGGTATTTCGATTGTCGATAAGTGAAATAGGGTTGTGCAATTCAAAAAAAAAAATACTAACGTTTGGAATTAAAATTATTATACATTTTTCGTAAACCAAAAATTATTGCTAATGTTATACAACAAGAAAAAATTTACTTATTTTTTGGAGGTACAGTTAACATACTGCAACACCAAAATTTTTAAAATTATTATCGCGCGCAATATTGTCGCTGCTTTGGCAACCCTGTTGTTTACATTTACTTCAAATTTGTAACTGTAAACAAATTTTGGCAAATTAACCAAAAATTTATGAACAATGAATTAAATACAACAAGATGAATACAATGCATCGATAACTGCTAACTATTGCGTTTGTAAGCCTACATTCTCTTTTCTACACAATTCTTTTTCGCAATCTAGAGTCTTGCTTCTTTTTAGCAAGCGATTTCCATTTTTCAAATCTTCAATTACAAGTGAAATAATTTAAAATTCGATGCACATATTCAAATGCAAATGTAATTAAGTTTATTCGATCATATTAGAAACCATATCCATCAGAAATCCAAAAATTTCAATTCATTTTAAAAAGGGCGGCAAGTGCAATTGCATTTTTTTCAGCTGTTTACATTTCTTCTTCTTCTTTGGCTGGCCAAGATAAAAACAGAGACGTCAACTTGGTGCATTTTTTCGACGTTTACATTAAATTTATCTGTGTACACACAATTTAAAAAACTTTCTTAAATTTGGTCGTAATCCATAAAATTTGTGCTTACTTGTGGCATATAACAAACTAAAATTGGAAACACAAATGTTTTGTCCGAAAATTAGTTTCTGCCGTTTTCAGCAGGATGGCAGCCTTGCTTATGGGTGATTTAAGCAAAAACGACGCTTGCTTGATTTTTTCACAGGCGTTTTCGTAAAATAATAAATTATATATGAACACAAATATTGTCAGCTATTATTTGAATGCAATTCCATCCAAAAATAATCAAAGTTTATTTCAACACCATTCTTTTTCAACATAATCTGCTGTAAGCGCGAAATTAACCAAACGTTGGAGCAAAACTCGCAACTTTTCAAAACTGTCAAAAGAGGTTTCTGTGACACCCTTCATTTGTGTTTGGGGCGATTTTAGGGCGTTAGCGATTTCTGTGACACCCTGATATATATAGACTTTTCTAAGAATAATTCTTGTGATTTATCCACTGAGTATTTAGTATTGTTTTCTATAAATGAAAGATTAATGGAAAAATTATTAGTGGGCGTAATTGGCAATTCCACTGATTAAAAGGAACACGTTCCAGTTTTGAATTCGACTAAAATTCATGGAATCGGAATAGATTTCAACTGGAGTTAAAGATGTCAAGGACTCAGCAGGACTTATTCAAAGTAAACTTGTGGGACACCTTCATATCTCTGATGCGTAACTGAAAGATTTACATTAATGCTTGTTTTGCTATATATGTATATACCTTTCGTTTCCCATTTTTGTTGTTGTTGTTGTTATTGTTTATTGCCTGGCACTTGGCCTGGCCAACAAATATTTCTGCTTTCGTTTTTTGGGCTGCACTTATGCTTGTTCACCTTCACAGCAAATGTATTACGTATACGCGGCGTATGCAATGCAATCAGGCCGAAAATTCGTTTCTCTACACACACACACACACACACACGCATACAAAGGGTGAGTGTGGAGAGGGGTTTGGGGGGGTGAAAAGATATGGGTAGGAGTGGCAAAAATGCTTTTGATTGTTTGGTCCTGGCAGTTATTTATATTTGTATTGACTGCATTTTTGGTTTATGCTGCAAAAAGGGGTGTGGTGCAGGGGAATGGTGGTGGGGTGGTGCTAGCGGTGGGTGTGTAATGTGTGTGGCGGGGGTGGTAAAAAAGCATTTGTGGGCATTGCGGCCGCGCAATTTCGTTAGCCCTGGCAACCAAAAAAAAAAGAAACGGAAAAAAACTATTCGCCACTTACTCGCAAACCGAGTTACCCCCCTCCCCCCCTTTAATCCCCTTTACCTTTTCTCCACTAGCGTTTTTTTTTTTCATCCCACTTACTTATAGGGCCTTATGTAGGGTATATTTCGATGATGAAGAGAATTAGGCGGACGGATTCTTCGGGTGAATTTTCCGGGACATCAAACTTGTTCCATAAATTGTGCCAGGGTATGTGCTAGTCGGTGTCAACTCAACTTTAATATACATATTTTCGAATTTTCAAAATTGTTGTTGCGCTTGTGTGCGTTTTTTGGCAAATTGGTTTACATGTCCAGAGCCCAGAGGAGTAATGGCAGAGAGAGCGAGAGTGAGAGGGAGCGGAGCAGCAACAACCAAAAAACAAAAACAAAAACAAGAAACACTTGCCGCCGGCTAGAAAACTGCGTCAGAATTGCCCTGGTTGTTGTTGTTGTTGTTTGAGATTGCAGGCATTATAATTATTATTTTTGGCATCGTCTATAGTACCTACCCCCCAATCCCCCCATACCCAAACCCCCCCGTTTTCATTCCCCATTTCATTGGGAAATGCTTCATCGCTCGTTCCCTTAACCTCGACATTTTTCACTGGCTGAATTCGAGTTCAATTCGCAGAAAACGCGATTTTCGATTAAAGTTTTTCGCAAATTCCTTATCACAAGGAGAGAGAGAGAGAGTGTAAAATGTGTGTGTGTGTGTGTGTGAGCAGGGCCTTGGTTGTGTGTGTAGAATTTGACAAATTTTTCAATTAAACTTTTATTTCAATCACCAACCAAAATGAGAGAGGTGGAAAGGGATAGAAGAGAGAGAGAGAGAGAGAGAGAGAGAGACTTTCCTTATACAGATTAAATTGAAAGAGTTTATTTTTTATAGTGAAAATCAAAACATTTAAACTTTATTAATGAATGCAATTTATTAGGTTTTCCCCTCTAAGGAAATTGAGAATATGTAACTAATTCTTAGCATACTTTTGGGAACTATAAAATCAAATTTCATAACATTGCATTATGGGTAAAAAGTAGTTTGTTCCGTCTCAAAGGATTTTTAATAAGACGAAAAGGCAATTTCGATGCAATTTTAAATTTTGCATCGCTTGCATACTTTTGGGCTTTGTTTTTAAATATTCGAAAACTGTTTTCAACCATCAATTAGTATTAAAATCTTTAAAATAGATAATTTATTATTTGCGTAGAGGTTTTTAAGCGACCTTTTTGAAAGTATTGCTTGATCCAAGCGTTCTCACATTTCTTTTGAGGATTGTATGGACCGATATAAGGACCGATATGGTTCCTACTATAATTATAATTCTAAATCGATGATGAGAAAACATTTACTGTACGCCGTATATCGAAATATATTCAATTTTCAAGCATATCGGTAAAGTGTGTATGTAAGTGGCTAAGTTGGATGTCAGAATGGTAAAACTGAAATCACAGTCAATATGATTATCAAGGGGAAAAGGGAGCAGGGAGCGGGTGGGGAGGCCTTCTCTCGACCCAAATTCAAATTGGAATTGTAATTTTATACAAATCGCAAATGTTGGAATCAAATCGTTGCGAGGCCAAACACCAAAGAGATGGGAGAGAGAGGGGGAAGAGACTAGGAAAGAGGAGTAGCTATACGTGCTTCGATTCTTACCTTCGCTTTGCGTATCTACCTTCCGTCTCTCTCTCTCTCTCTCCCTCTCTCCACTTGTACGTGACAAACTAAATCTTCGCTGCCGCTGCCGATGCCGCTGCCTACCTCAGGATCTGCTCCTATTACATCTACCTCCTGATGACCACAATTTGTAGTCATTGAGTGTGCCAAGAAGGCGACGGCCATGACGACAAATGGCGGCGACGGATTTCGCCCCAAAGAGAAGAAGCGAACGCTGAGCGAACAGAGCGAAAAGCGAAAACGAGCCACTTGTGTTGTTCACTTAAATAGTTGCAAGTTAATTAAGTTAAAATATGGCCAAGCAGTGCCAACATCATGACTACTGACTATCACAGAGAAAAAGAGAAGAGAAGGAGAAACAGAAAGAGAAGGAGAAGAGAAGGGGAGGGGAGGGGCGGCAGTGTCTATTAAATGAAAGTGCACAACTTGAAAAGGCAAACTTGGCTCAGTGAGCTCAACCATCTTAGTATCCTTGGTAATACTATGTCCTTCGTGTGTGTGTGTGTGTGTGTGTGTAAGTGTGTGTGTGTGTGGGTGTGTTGTTTCTTACTGACTAATAGCCGAGATGTATTTAAACATCCAAAGGCAAGAGCAAGACAGATTTGATTGCTAAGAGACTTGACAGAGAAATGGATGTACTTTGCGTGTGTGTGTGTGTGTGTGTGTGTGGCCTGCATTAGACATATCATAAGGCGTAAATTAAAGATGATTGAGAATCCAGATATATATATAGAAACAAGCAAAGTGAATGAATGACCAAATGAGTGCTAAAACTACAAGAAGCAGCTGCAAAAAGCAACTTGCAACCAGCTGATGATAAGCGCAATCAACTTTTCAAGCACCCTGCACTTAGGTGCTTGACACAAGATAGATAGAGACAGAAAGACAGAGACTGAGAGAGAGAGAGAGAGAGAGAAAACTTGAAGGTAGCATAAGAAAGCGAGAATAAGTAGAAGGAGGCAAATGCAGATAAATCATGAGTGAGCACTACCACAATTAGCATAAGTGCAGAGTTGGCCGATAGGTGCGCCATAGTGCAATGTGGCAAAGCTTATTTTCCTCTTTTTTTGTCAACCATCAACTCTAAATCTCTAAAACTAGCCGCACTCAAAGCAACGCAAGCACAGAGTTGGCCGATAGGTGCGCCAAAGAGCATAACGAAGTCGACTTCATTCCTGTTGTTGACTCTTTGACCTTTTGCAATAAATATTCTTTTATTCGAAATATTTTTGCTAAATTCTAAACGTATAGAAACGAGTTTTATCGAAATCAAAATATAAGCAAATTTCCACTTTTTGCTTTTGGCATAGAAAAGCATTTTCCACAGAAAATGGAATGAAGCAACATGCTGCTTTCTTTCTTTTTGCAGCCATTCAAGTTGATTGAACTGTAAACTTATAGTTGATCCATAATTGCCATTTCCTAATTAGCAGTGACACACAGAGAGAAAGAGAGAGAGAGAGACAAAGTTGGTTAAAAGAAAATCAGAGCAAAGGCAACTCAAAAGTTTAATTAGTATATGGCATATAGATATATGTATATATTCTATGTATTTATGTAACTAAATGAAATGTGCTAGACAGCAAGAGGCCATTGAAAAATTTGCAATTTCAATTGAAATGCGGTCAATTCAAGTCAAAGTATATTAGGTCTAATTATTATTGTGTGTGTCCTTTGGTTTGTTTTGTGGCCTCTCGCTTTAGTTCGCTGGCTAAAACTTTGGCGACATAAAAATAAATGTGACTATTTTTATATATGTATTGTATGTGTGTGTTTTTGTGTTATTTTTCCTTTGCCGTTTATATATTTCTGCTCTGCTCTGCTCTGCTCCGCTATGTTGTGGTCTTTGTTGTTTTGCGAACTGATAAAAACAACGTTTGGCATTTGACAGCCGTTTGATGGTTGTGTTCTGGCTACAAATTTTGCTGCGGTTAGCAGTATTTGCCACCCCCCCACTCCCCACTCTCCCCCCCCCCACTCTCTTGGCAGTATTGCGTGACAGGCATTTGTCTCCTATTGCCACCTCCTCCCCCTGCTTCTGCTCCTCCTCCTCTTGCTAGTGCTGTTTCATCTTCTTCTTCTGCTACTTACTCTTGACTGACTGGCTGACTGACTGGATGACAGCGAAATCATTGAAATGTCACTTGTGCTGTCACTTTTGTGCGGTGTGCGGTAAAAGGGAGGCGTGGCTGCCACACCCCTACATCTCCCTCTCTCTCACTCTCTCGCTGCATGTATGTGTGTTTGTGCCACGTTTTCAATTTCAGTCGCTCCAAAAAAAGATTTCCCCGGGCAAGTCACTTAATGTCAGTTAATTGAGAAGCCTTCTCCCCATTTGCTCCTACTGCTGTCTCATTTTTTTGTATGTATTTTGCATAGGATTAAAGTATTCAGACAGACAGACAGACAGACTCGAAAAAAAATGAAGCTAATAAAAATATTTTCACATTTAATCTGAGCTCAAACAATATAGTAGTATGTAGTTTTTGCTCTCTCTCTCTCTCTCGCTCTCTCTATTTATGGAAATGGAAATTTTTGTATTTTATTAATTGATATTGCATTCGTGTCATCATCTATCATCATTTTTTTATGTGTGGCTGTTTCTTTTTGCTGGTTTGTCAAATGACTAAATTAAATTGTAAGCCTGCGGCACATGACTACCCAAAAAAAGGAAGAAAAATGGAAATAAACGAAATGATGAAAGGATGCAAAACGCAAACGTGGTAAAAACGAGTGACAGACAGAGAAAGAGAGAGAGAAAGAGAGAGAGAGAGGGGTGGGGAGGGGGAGAAAATGCTGTTTTCATTTGCAGTTTGGCATTTTGTTCGTTTGCCGTTTTGCTGCTTTCTCGTTTTCCATTTACGCAATTCTTTTTGTGGTCCACAAAAGATGTCCGCAGATTAGCAATTAAGTGCCTAGCAGTGCCTAGTTTCATCTTTTCAATTGGTCTCTCTTCCCAGGTGTGTGTGTGTGTGTGTGTGTGTGTATTCTCGTTTTCCTTTTGCTGTTAAAAGCCTTCGTTTGGTGTGCTGGGTCACGACTGCCCCTAAAAGCATGCTGCATAATTTTTAACGCTACAGAAACCTAAACCTAAACCCATGCAAATGCATTACGTGCCCTGTGACCCGCCCACCTTCTATATTCCCCCATGGATGCCACGTGTGTATATCGAATGAGTATTGCTTCCAACTAGCCCCCCCCCCCCCACACACACCCTGCTAGCTGTGTGTTGGAGAGAAATATTGCCTGTCAAACATATCTTTGGCTTAATTCATGCGTTACCTTTTGCCACCTCAATGCCACGTTGGAAACCAGATTCTAAGCTCAGAAGCTCAAGCTCAATCTCGCGGCATATGCGAACGTGCGTGCCAAATAGCAGGTAAACCACACACACACACACACACACGCACTCGCACACACGCACACACACTTACAAATATGGATTCTCAATCTAAGCCATTCGACATTTCACGTGAGGTTAAGCTTATGAAAATCAAATTTCTATAGAGAAATAAACAAAATGTATGCATGTTAGAGTTAGAAATTCAGATAGTAACCGACTTGGGGATACACTCGCATATTCGCAAAAAGTAATTTCAAGCAATTCCCCCGCCCATGGGGATATGTCAATGTGGATAGATTTCCAGGTCACACAACACAAAAATCAAAATCCAAATCAAGAAGTTGTGTCGAAAACCCCCTCTCAACCACACCTCCCCCCCCACCCACATTCCAATCCATCCATTACGAAAGTTTTTGGATTTGTCCTGCGTGTTGGATCGTATGTTGTTGTGAGATCTCTCGTATTTATTATTCCACTTTGTGCGGGTTAAATCAAATTTGCATATAAGACATCATCGACATCGCTTGGAGTTGTTCCTGTTCCTGTTGCCGCTCCTTGTGGCGCGTGCGACAGGCTGGATGGCTGGCTGGCTGGCAACTTGATGAAAGACTAAAAGCTCGCGCGTATTATAATCAATAGAAGCAATGTGAATGAGGGTGCTCCTGCTCCCTATGAGTATGTCTATATGGATGAGTTTCCCTTCCCTTTCCTTCCCCTCTCCTCACACATTCTCCAAGTGTGCATTGAGGTTTTCACTTCAAATTGGTTTGGTTTAGTTTGCTGAATGGATTTCGGTTAGCGCGCCAAGTGATGCGGTGGCAACCAAGCCAAGTCAAGCCAACCTAAGGAGGCTCTCTCGCTCCCTCCTTCCCTCTTTCTTTCGTTTATTTTTTCTTCGTTTTTTTTTGTGGTGTGTGTGTGGGTGTGAGTGTGGGTGTGAGTGCGAGTGGAGTGCTGAAGTGTGGATAATGTTGGGTGTGTGTGTGTGTGTGCATGTATTCGTGTTTGCTCTCTATTTACACTTATTTTCTTTTCCTTTAGTTTCTTTCTTTTTCCTTTGTTTGCCTAAAAAGGGTATATGCAATTTGTTAACAAGTGTGGAACGCTTAGAAAAAGTTTCTCCGATTTTGCATACAGAGATATTTGACTTTTCGATCCTTTCCATTCCATTGGATGACAGATTACGACATAAGCGCATTATCGAGTCTTATATAAGTATTTTCACATTTATAAATATTCGAAATTATAATTTCTATACAGAATATTAGCATTAACTACAGTGTATACATATATATTCTTAATCTCCCACGATTTGAGTACTTTCGTTTCATTAATTCTATGACTACTCCGCCTTAGATTTGTAAGGGTATTTAATTTTTCGGTCTTCTGGTTTGTCTGCAACTTTTATGTGAGTTTTATTTAAAGTTTAGGCTAGCCGCAAAATTTGTAGATAAAAAAGGGATTGCTTGAGTAAAACTAGAAACAGTTTCAGGCACATTGATTTACTTATTTGAATGATGCAAATGTTTTATCCCATTTTCTATCTCTTTTTGTGTTCTGTGTCGCATAATCTATCATTGTTTCTAAAGCGAAACTTTTTTAGAATCATTGTGAATTGAAATTGCATGAAACGAAAAGGAGAACGAAATCGAAATTAGTTCTTTCCGCTGAAAATTGTCACTTGAACGGGCCGTTCTTTGCAATCCATTAGATACATATATTAAATCCTATAGCTAAGCATATGGAAAACAACAATAATTTCTCATATTGTTTGTAAATTAACTTATGCCAATTTGTTATGCAATATTTTGGTTTCTCTCTTCTGCGAAATTTTGTAAATTTTTGGTTTATTCATTTGTTGCTTTCACTCAGTCCATTGTTGTTGTTGTTGTGGGGGAGCTAGGGGGGCAGGGGGGGGCAATTGGTGGATAAAGGAAACTTACTTAAATCAAGTTTTGCTGTTGCTGCGTAAACTTGGCTTGTTCCACTTGTGTGCCACATGTTGTTACTCCCCGTTGCTGTTGTTGTTGTTGTTTTTGTTGGTGTATTAACTGCTAGTGTGGCCCGTAACTAATATAAACATGCAAGCCAGCGGGCAGAATACCCCTTAAACACACACACACACACACACACATACATATAAATGTTTGTATGTATGTATGTTTGTATGTATGCCCCCTGTGTGTCTAAGTTATTGAAGTTGATTGTGGTTGCTGTCCTTGTTTGACTGGCTGCAGGGCTGAAGCAAAGTAAGCGGTTTGCTGATAGAGGAAGGAATAACTTGAGGGGGGCGGGACGCCAAGACAAACTGCGAGCAGAAGTGTGTAATAGGGGGGGTGTGTGGGAGAGGGGGGAGCCACAAAATGCGTGCACGTTATATTTGCTGATTGAAGTTCTAAGCGTTGGCCAAATTAAATATAGCAAACTGGGCAAACTAAGACAACAACAACAAGAGCAGATGAAGAACGGGGTTAGCAAGAGGGTGAGAAACATCTACACACACAAATACACATTTATACATTTGTGTGTGTGTGTGCGTATATCAAATATGTAAATGACAGTGCTAAACGGCAGCCATGTAGACTCAACTCAACTCAACTCAATAAACTAACAACAGCAGATAAACGGTACCAAAAGAGAGAAAGAAATGCCAAGAAAAAAAAACACACAAGATGAAGGCAGACAAGGATAGATAGAGTGAGAGAGAGTGGGAGAGCGTGGGAGAGCGGGAGAGCGGAAGCGAGAGCATGAGAGAGAGAGTCTGGTAACAAAGCGATGCTACTTCATTAAAACCGTTTGATGTTTGTCTCCGCATCTGTATATCTGTACATATGTGTGTGTGTGCGTGAGTTGCGTAGGTCACACATATGTCACGTATTTGTCTGATTGTGTGGCTTACGAAAAAAAAAAACACAGAAAACGAATAAGAATGTTCTATTTTTTTGTGTATTTAATGAAAATTGCGCAGGTTGCAGCAGCAGCAGCAGGAGCAGGCATAAAAACGAAAAATGAAAGAAAGAAAAGGGCAAAAAAAATACACACACACACACACGTACACACGTTTTCGTTGCTCGCTCTCGCTATCCATTTAACTCTCACTCCACTCTCTCTCTCTCTCTCTCTCTCTCTCTCTTGCAGAGATCTTCTCCTTGGTTCTCCTTGGTTACCCTTTCCACCTGACGCATATTCAACTGAAAGTTGCACTTTTTTTTTGTCACCGTCTCTCTACTTCTGGTTTTTTTGTTGTTCTTCGCTTCGCAATTCTGCGACACATTTCAATACAAAACCACTGCAAATAAAGTAAGTAAGTCGCCGGGCCGACTTTGATATACCATGCATCAGGGGAAAACAAATTTCCTTGAGTTTATAAAACTTATTTCATATATTAAATTTCTTTCGTATGCACGATTTCTAACATATGCTATCTCGCTCATTCTTATGTGTGTGCACTTTAGCGCCCCACCGGCCAAATTCGCCCTTGCACCGCTTTGAGTGCAAAACGTTTCAATGCATAACTCGGCCATTTTTATTCAGATTTTTATGAAATTTGGTGGAATGATAGATGTCCATAACATATATAAGTGTGCCAAATTAAATTACGATACGATAAATATTACAGGAGAAAATCACTTTTTATTAAATTCCGGAGGCGGAAGGGGGCGTGGCAAAAAAAAAACATAAACTTGGTCTGCGCCAAGACTACACGAGTCTACATTCTAAATTTGGTAGCTCTATCATTTATAGTTGCTGAGATCTCTGCACTCTTACGGACGGACAGACGGACGGACGGACAGACGGACAGACGGACAGACGGACAGACGGACAGACGGACATGGCTCTATCAATTTCTCTTCTCATGCTGATCAAGAATATATATACTTTATAGGGTCGGAAAAGCTTCCTTCTCCCTGTTACATACATTTTGGCGACTTTAATATACCATTTCATCCTATGGATGCATGGTATAAAAATACACACACACACACACATACATGAAATGAGAGCGAGCAAAAATATAGGAGGTAACTCTACAATTTATGAACGACATTTGGTATACACTACATTTGGTTAAATAACAGGCTTTTGAGGTGACTTTAATGCACCTGATATGTAATTTAACTGATTAACTCTTGTGCGGAAGTGTAGTACAGAGAGTGGAGAGGAGGGGGAGAAAGCGGGCGGTAGGGATGAAAGGAAAAAAAAAAGAAGGGAATCTGAACGTGCGTTCCACTTACGCAGCGACGACTCCAACGAAACGACGTTGACGATGCTGGCGACGCTTTTAGCAGTCGCATTATGCATGCAGCAATGTCGCGTATGTGTGTGTGTGTGCCTGTGTGTGTGTGTGTGTGTGTGTGTGTGGGTTGACTTGAACAGCAGCAGGAAAAAAAAACACAGATTCAAAGTAGGGCATGGCACTTAATTGAAAAACTTTTATGCGGTCGACAACGCAGCAAGCCAGCAAATGACAGAGAAAGGCAGAGAGAGAGAGAGCGAGAGAGAGAGAGAGAGAGAGAGAGGGGGACAGAACTAACACCTCTTCTACTACTCCGGGTCCGGGTCCGGCTCCTGCTGCGGCTGCTTCTAACCTCCTGCCTGGCAATAAAAGATAGTTTATTATGGCCATGGCCGAAACAAAAGCCTTTTGTTCTTAGCTCACACACACACACACACACACACACACACATGCATGTATGTGCCTAGGCATGTCTATTTAATATATCTAGATAAATCTGCATATATATGTATATATGTATGTTAAATGTCAAATTAGTTGCTTGGACAATGTCTAAAAGTGAATTTTCACTCAAATTTAATTATACTAAATTCGAGAAATTCGAAATGCCCATAGCAGTTTTTCTTTTGAGCAATTCTTCAGCTGTTGCTGCAGGTTTCCAGCTGGTTTTCCTCCATTTTCCAAATTGTTTTGTTGTCTTTGCGCTTGACAAAGTTCACACAAACACTAACACACACACACACACACACACACACACACACACACGCAGAACTTTTATGTCAATTCATGCGTATACGTAATCATCACACACACACACACACACACATTACGCATACGCCATGCATACGCTTAATATTTTACAAAAAGCATTTATTTTTTGTTTCTTTTCTATATTTTTGATTTGCAATTTGAAATTTGCATTTGCCATTCTCTCACAGCTGCTGCTGCTGCCGTTGCTGCTGCTGCCGTTGCTGCTGCTGCTGCTAATGCTTTTGAAAACAAAAATTGTTTTAAAAATTGAAAACTAAAATAATTCGCAATTGAATTTCATATTTAATTATTTTGTTTTTTTTCGACTTGAATATTTATTAACTGCAATATTCACAAATAAAAGTGTGAAGAATAAATATTCAAACTTTCAATCAGTTTCTCATTGAACGACACAAAGAGAGGGACAGAGAGGGGAAGTTGTTGTTCTTGTTGTTGTTGTTAGATAGCAAAAAATAAAGTATCTATGTAGATGTAGCCAATGCAATGAAATTTTCTCATTTCATTTGACGATTGGCAGGATTCGTCGATTTTAATTACAAAATTTCTCGTTTAACGTGGAATTCATTTCTCTGTGTGGGTGGGTGTGTGTTGGTGTGTGTGTGGGTGTGTGTGTGGGTGTGTGTATGGGACCTTTTAGGTAAATTCCTATTATCGTATCTCTCTCTCTTTTGGCATGCTCCTCTTTCCAATTGGCATTCCATAGAGTCATCAACTTCGGCTTCTGCTTCTGCATTCCTGGCGATTTTTGCCAATCTATTGGCACTGCGCTCTCTTCTTGCCGTCGCTTTATCTTTCACGCATTCGAAGTGGCATCTTTTGAGCGCGTGCTTTGCATATTGTGTGTGTGTGTGTGTGTGGCATCATTGAACAATACCACACACACACACACACACCTGTATGTCCCCTCTCACCACTTTTGTTCTTAGTTTGTTAGCCTTTTGTTTCTAAACAAAAGAACCTAAAGGCATAGAGTCAGTCATCCTTATGGATGCTGGTAGAGAAAGGGGGCAGGGCTTAAGGGAAGTGGGAAGAAAAGGGAAACATAATGAGGCCTAACATTTTAATTGGATATGCATTACACACACACACACACACACACACACACAATGTAAGCGTTACTCGATGGAATGGATTTTGGTTTTGGTCAGCTTTGAAAAGGAATCGAAATTGAGATATTCTCAGAGATAAAGGCAGCAAAAAGAGAGTGGGAGAGAGAGAGTGGGGGAGATGGGTATAGTGGGATGTCAATGTCACTCACTCACTCACACACACACAGACGCACACAGACGCACACACACATAAATGCAGTGAGTGCAATTTTCTGTCAGCTTCATCAGCCGCACATTTGCGGCAAATGAAATGGTAGAAGAGAAAAATCATTACGATTTGAATGCCATGAAATGCGTTTTGTTCGTTTCGCAGCGTTTTTGTGGTCGTTGAAAGGATGTCGAGAGAGAGAGAGAGAGTGGAGAGAGAGAGAGAGAGAGAGAGGGCGAACTAGAGTGGTTAAGGAAACATAAAAACTTTACTTTTGCATTCTCTTTCCATGTCTTTTGCGAAATAATAAACTTAACTGTGACTGACAAGACACCACGCCCCCAAACGACACCCCACCTCCTTGTCTAAACACACAAAAGGCGTCAGCTGTATGTGGTATGGTCACTTAAAAGGGGAAACAACATACAAAAGCTTGTGTCGAAGCTATAGATAGAAAGGGCAGAAGGCAGAAGAAGACTCACTCTTAGCCAAGTTGGTGGCATTGCTTCTTTAGTACCCACCCAACTACTACTACTCCCCCTCCCCCCACCCTTCGAATCAGGCAACAGAAACAATCAAATTCAGCTCAACGACAAGCACTTGACTTACATCCAAGACCATCGAAGACTTTGCTTTGAAGTGAATCGAAAGGATGCAAACTGCAGTTGAAATGTTTTCACATTCCCCCCCCTTCCACACTCCCTCTCTAAGACTTGACGTCTTCGCCATAAACTTAACTCAACTCAACTGAACTCAACATCCTTGGCCATAGCCAAGACCCACGCGCATTCTGTCCTGCAAATACCCAATAGAGAAATGTTTTTTTCCTCTCTACGTGTGTGTGTGTGTGTGTGCACTCGGGAAAAAGTTCATTGAAATTTTATTTGAGAATTGGCTCTAAGTGACTGTCTTGGCCTGGCCTGGCCTGGTCTGGCCTTGCACGGGCAAAGGCAAATCAAATCGGATATACAATCTTAAATGCAGTTTTGGTCAAAAAAAGAAACCACAAAGTATTCTTTGCGGCATTCAAAATGGTCAGAAAACAAATTCTTTGCTTATTTCATGAGCGATTCTACGATAGATTAACAATCGAAACATTTAGCTATCGAATAAAGCAAAACTCGATTCGAGCAATCGATTAATTCTATGCTATTTTTCCAATTGGTTAATCCTAAACGGGTAATACCCACAAATAAGAGAGAGATAAGAGACAGGAAAAAATGAAACGATAACAAAAATGTATCGAAATTTTAATTTATTTGCTTTGAGGCACACTCTGGTCACACTAGACAACAACATTTGTGTGCTTATTGCATTCTATATTGATTTTGATTTCAATTAACCAGAGATTCTCCGAATGCGTTACGTATACGCCATGTTGCATTCACTTATTGGCTTATATTTGTGCTGGTTTGATTGATTGTCTAATTGTCTAGTTTGGCGTTGCATTGCCTCTCTCTCTCTCGCTCTCTCTCTCGATCTCCCTCTTTGTTTTTGGGTGTCTTCCATTTCACTTTTTGCGGGTAATCTATTAAAAATGTGAATTTAATGCCTTCTTAATATCCATTCAACACACTCACTTACTCGCCTCGCTGACTGATGAATGGTAAGCGATATGAAAACACAATTTAAGGCAAGCCACACACACACACACACACACAAGGACAGAGAGAGAGAGAGAGAGAGAGATGTAACTCAATATTACGCCTTCGCCACCAGCCGCTCCTCCCACTTTCTTGTAATCCTTTCGACAGAGTGAATTATTTTTTCGCTTTTCGTTTTGTTCGCCTGGGTTATTTATGGGCGCAGCTGTCGCCTCCAAAAAGGAACATTAAAAATGTCAAATTATCTTGTAAATATTTTGCCATTTGAAAATTTCATTTGTCAGTTTTGTTCTTAAAAGTTTGCTAAATGAAAATTAAAAGCCAATTAGATTGCATCATAACTCATATGACCAGGGTAAAAAGGCGACTCCATAAATGCCAATCATTGCATTTACCCGGCACAAATAAAAATAAAAATAAATGACCAAACAGCGAAAGGAAAAAGAAATAACAATTTAGCTTTTAATTTCATTGCTTTGAGCACTCTCTGGGGGATTCGTATGATAAATGCTCAGACTAAAGACCAAGAGGACACGGAGAAGCAAAGAAGAGAGCGAAAGAACAAGTTCATTCACATAAGAAAAGTGGTTCAAAAAATCGATAATAGACCACCATATCTATCGATAATGCAAACAGAGTTTAGGTATGTGTTTTGATATTGAATTCGAAACCGCAACCGTTATATTGATTCGGTTTCATGGCTTGAGAAAATCGATTTTCTTTTGTCTTCTTGTTGGATATGGTTTTAATGAAATTTGAATTGCCTCAGTTTTGCGGGGGCCCCCCTCCAAATGGCAGCCATTTTATATTTGCCTCAGCATTTTAATCTAATTTCAATGTTTTCACCCAAAAACAAACAAATAAAAGGCAAACGAAGCGGAAATGTTGAAAAGTTTTTTTTCTTTCGGTTTCAGTTTCCCGCTTTTTTTCTTCTTTCGGTCTTTATTCTCGTTGTCGCTTTTGGTTGTTGCTTTTACTTTCCTTTTTGGTTTTTGCGATTAAGCCGAAATTTCGCGTGCAACATTTTGTGGTCAGTGTGGGGATTCTTTTTCGGTCCTCTTCCTGTTGGTTTCGGTGGGAATTCATTCATTCATTCTCTTTTTCTCTCCCTCTCTCTCTCTCTCTAAATGTCTGTCAAAGCGGTAAAGTTAATGTCAATTCGTAAATGCACTCAATTAGCTTTGATTAAATGGCCAAAATTTCCCCATCGCTTCTTATTTTTTTGCCATAAATTCAGCTTAGTTCCGGCATTCTCAATTCCATTTAACTGAATTGAATTCAAAGGTTTATTTTGGGCATCAAATTTGATGTGAATTTGAATACCCTCTTACTTATTTAAAAGTAACTTTTTGAGTCTCTCTCGATTGTGTTCGATAACGCAGCAAGATCATAACTTTATCGATAACTTATCTAGAGATGAGATGGGCATCCCGAACTGTTATTTGCTGCAGAGTATTTCGAGGTCGGCAAAGGGACTTAACGTATGTCAAGCTATATATATATATATATCTATTTTTTTCTAATTCTCAACATTTTGGCTTTGACTCGTTGGACTAGTTCCTTTTTTTTTTTGGGTTGCTGTCTTTGTGATTTGCATTTTGCAGCTGCTTTTTGGGGTACCTAATTAAGATGGCCAACTATGCAGGCACCGGGACACTGCAGCACAGCACTGCAGGAATGTAGTGCAGTGAGCTCACTGTCTGTCCCTCTGGCCTTTCGTTTGTCCCTCTCTCTCTCTCTACATAGGTTTCTGTGCCGCCTTTGTGGGTCTGCTTTTGGCCGGCTTATTATCTCATCTAATTTACGGGGCTTTCCCTTGACTCGAACTCTAGTTAAATGAAATGAATTCAAGCCGTATAATGAGCGCAAAGTAGAGTTCATAATTTCTCTCGCATTTCGCAAAAAAATAGCTGCACTTTGCTTAACCACCGTTCTGTTGTTACCCTTTCTCGTTGCCCTTTTTATCTTGGAGATTTTTAATAAAATAATTTCGCGCATTTCTCGCCAGAGAAATGAGAAATTTTAATTGTTGCATGCTGTCGACACATCCGGATGAGCAAGTGAAGCGCCTGCAGCAAAATACACCAACAGGACTCGCACACAGGACCTACTCAGGTCTGTCTCTCTCTCCCTCTCTCTTCATCCTGTTTGTTAATGTGTCCATTGTGCTGGTTGGTTAACAAAACCAATTTGCCTTAGTGTATATTTTTATGTGCAGTTTTGGTTTGGGTTTTTTTTTTTTTTTTAGTTTATTGTTTGCGGTTTGTTTGTTTGTCTCTCTCTCCCTCTTGTTCCTTGTCTCTCTTTCACTTTCATTCTGTTTGTTTGTCGCTTGTTGATTGCGTTTTCTGTTTTCTGTTTTTTTGTGTGTTTTTAAATGGCTATAAAGTTCTGCCTAGTTTCCATCTGTTTGTTGAGGTCATCAGGAGTTGCGTTTTAATTGCAATTTGCTGCGGGCTTCTTTGCCCAGTAAAGGGTTGGGTTCCACTACTATATCCGAAAGTTATTAACATCTCCAAAGAAACTTTTGTCAATTCGTTGTAATTAATTTAAACATTTTGTTGCATCCATTCCAGGTACCAAATCCAAAAAGAGTTCCTGATATCAACCAGAAAACAAAACACACAAATTCAAGCCACAAAGAAGAAGAGAACAATGGCAAAGATGTCATCCAATTGGTTACTATTTCTGGGACTTGTCTGGCTACTAACAGGTAAGCATCTTATGGCCCGAAAATGCAAATCTCTTGGAACAATTGTTCCTTCAGTCTCTGCTATAGCCAATTACTGGAAGCTCCTACATATATATAGATATATTCTTTTTTGATGCAATTTGGAGTTGGGCCAGCAGTTGGATGGGTTGCCTTGGGTTGGGTGACTACTCCATCTGTTCATCTGGGCTTGGGCTTCTTTCTGGTTATGCTTTCTGCATGCGCGGCACGTAAAAACAATTTCGCCTTGGCTTGGGCTTCGCGAAAACCGTTGTGAAAGTCTCTGTAACTCAAGTCAGGGCTGGGCTTTTACTTTCCCCCCCTCATCCCCCGTCATCCACAAGCATCATCATCATCATCATCATCATCTACTCGCCATCTTTTTCCTACTTTACCTCATCCTCCCCTTCCTCCCACTGCTGCTACTCATCTTCATTCAGTCTTCATCCGTCTTGGTTCTTGTGCAGCTGAAATTGTTTTATATCATCTACTCAGCCATCTATTTTATAAACTGAAATTTAAAATAACAAGCCGTAAGCGTGCTTTGATTATTGTGGGCGTGGGCAGCCGCCCACTTTATCCATACCATACGTTCGGTCGGATTTCAGTCCGTCCATCGAAAAATAAAGGCAACATTTCAGCGCATTGCAAATTGCAAATTGAGCAGAAGAAAAAAAAACCCACTGCTGGGTTAGTTGAGTAATAGTTGGTGGTTCGAAATTGTAGTGTAAAAGTGCTTTTTGGGTGGTTGGCATACATCTACATAGACTTGTATATATGTACATGTATATGGGCATGTCGTGTCTATAAAGCACAATACAAAAATGCTCGTTAAAATATGAGTAGTGCAATTGCACTTGCAAGGATTGATAGTTCGCTTCCTGTTTCCGTTTGCGTTCCCTCCACAGAGCTGAAATGTGAAATTCATGCATCACATAGGAACTGCACCTACTCGAATTCCAGACGAGTAAATATGAGGCAATTACTCTTAAAGCTCACGTTAAGACAGATCGCTATCCATCACACATATATCGATAAGATCGGTTCTAAGGCACACACTGTTATCGGTTCTAAGGGCTACAATTCACTGGTTCTTTCAAATATAATTGGAGATTAGCTGTTAGTCGGGTTAAGTGCTTCGCAACCCACATATTTTTTATGAGTGGAACGAACCGAGATGATGCCTCAAATGGAATGCTAGCGAACAATTTTCAAACAAAGAATTTGAATTGCGAAGCGTGCAGAAATTTACGCGACACGGCAAAAATGTCATCAGAGAAGAGATGGTAGACTAGTTCCCCGAGGGGCGTGGGCGGGGGTGGGTGGTGGTGTCATCATTGCAGGTGCAGCTCATGTGTTGAGCGAAAAGCAAACACAGCAAAGTAGAAAATGGCCGCCCAAAAATGTTGGCGACATTTGCAAAGTGTTAAATGCCATTTTGGTGCCACTCCCCCCTCCCCCCCTCTCTCGCTTGCCATGGTGGGCGGAGAGGAGTTCTGTTTCTCGTTTTTTTTTTTTCGGGTGTGTGCTTGCTGCTACGATTACAATGACGATTATGCTGATGATATGGCGGGTTCCCGTTGGTATTACTCCGGATTCTAGTCCCTGGGTCTATATGGTCTCCTCCTGTTGGTGGCCCTGGCAACGGCAACGGCTATGGCTACGTGGCTGCCAGCCAATTAAAGGCAAACATTCCTGTATGTGTGACATATCCTGCCTGTTTTTCTCTCATCTCCTGCTGCTGCTGCTCCTGCCGCCGTTTATGCTGATTCCGGCAGCTGCCCTTGGGCTGTCGTCAGCTGATTTATGACCAACATTCGCATGCACAACGGCAGCAGCACCATGTCTGCCTCGTGTCCTTGTCGTCCTCGTCCTCGTCGTCGTCGTCATCGTTCTCGTTGTCGGTTTTGGGTTTACAACTTTGCCAGGACGAATTATGTTATGCAAACGCACACATGGCCCTGTTATCCTGACTTCTGTTATTTGTTCAGCATTTTATGCACTCCAAGAGTCGCGTCCCGGTTCACTCCACTCCCCCCCGCCAACGCCCCCGCCCCCAGTTGCGGCGTAATTGAAGTTCATAATTTTTTTATTAAACACACATCACCCCTAATACACACACACAGTCACACACACACACACAGTCACACCATGTTGTCCTTGTTCTTGTTTCTGTTCCTGTTCTTTGTTTTGTGCATTTTTATGCTTTTCTCCTGCTCCAGCAGCTGGTGCGTGTTAATGTCTTGAGCATGGCCATTGAGAAGGCAGCGAAAGCATCGTTAAGTTGTCAATTGTCAGTATAAGATGCGCATCTCGGGAGCATGTAACTCAAAGCGGAAACGAAACGGGAAAGGGAAGGGGAAGGGGAAAGGGAACATGCAAGACCGAGGCTTATATGAATTTTTACAATTTTACGCATTTTCTAGTCATGTTTTTTTAGAGCTGGCACTTAATAAACAGAAAAACCAACATCATTGCCTCCCTAAGAATTGTCTCAAGGTCAAATCGAGGGCAAACCGAAATGAATTTAGAAACATTTCTGAGGCAAAATTCTATATATTTAAGTTGTATTAAGTTCTAAAAGATGATCAACAACTGATTACCCCTCAGATACAATTGATAGAATCAAACATCTCATTTTTAATTTTTTTTAAAGGAGTTTTATTCATAGAAGAAACATTAGTGACTTGGGGGTCGGTCCCATCCTCCATTTTCACAAGAAAATTGTAATAATTTTCGTTCTCATTTTCGTTTCATGCCCAATTTCAATTGACAATGATTCTAAAGAAGTTTCGCAACGCTTCGTTTGAAGCATCCCTCCTAATTCGGTTACGTACTACTTGAGAAATTATATTATATTCCCGATTAGCATCATAAGACTAACTAGCTAGCTTACAACCTAATAAAATACTTTACTTCCTTCCCTTCCCCTCCCTTTCCTTCGTCACTTTCCCGCTACAAGTGTCAAAATCCTTTTTTTTTCGCTCTCTCTAAATTTAATGGTAATTTTTTTTTATATTATTGCCGCGCGATTTGTGTCCCTGTCTACCTGTTGGCCTCGCCATAAAATTGAAGTGAATATGGCCCCCCAACTAGAGAGTGACAGCAAAAAACGAAACGAAGAGAAACGGAGGAGTGGAGAGGGGAAAAAACCAACCCCCTTCATGCCAAATGGCTGAAATCGGCAAAAAGCTGCCGTCGCTCCTGTCCATTGCTTTTAACATTTATCATACGCAACGTGGGCCGTGTCCATGTCCATTGCCCATGTCTGTCTGTGTGTGTGTGTGTGTGCTAAGTGTGCACTTAAAAGCTGGACAAGGGGCAACAACGGTGGGCCCTGCAAAGAGAGAGGGGGAGAGATGGTGGGGCCAATTTTATGGTTTTTAAAGCAAATAAAATAATTTATTAGCATATGGGGAGAGATTTTTGTGTTTTTTGGTTGGAACGTGAGTTTGCATTTTGCCAAAAGATTATTAAAGATGGCCCACAGTAGCTCTCTCGATGCTACCCTGTAGAAATCGGGGTAGATTCACTAACCCATGACTATAAGTTGGATATTTTCCATTGCAATTTGTGTTTAGAACGAGTTTTCCTGGTTTCCTTCTGTCTGCTCTCTTTCCCTTTCCCTGTGCAAAGTTTCGCTACGTGACTCTGGTGACCCTGGTGGGCATTTGAATGACACACATAGGACCATATGTTGGGGCGTATCTGTGACAACATGTCAACGCTCCAAAGCAAGGATATCGGAGGAGAGAAAGTTGCAAGCAGAAACTCTTTAATTGAGTTGGCAACGAAACTTGAGCGTTTCGCCAAAAATGTAAAATAAAAAAAAAAACATCTGCAAAAATGTCAAAAAGAGAAGACATAAAGAGACGTAGGTGGAGATGATGATGAGCATGGTGGAGAGAGTGGATGGGGAGGGGAGGGGGCAAGTATGTATCTGTAATAGACGAAAGATGATTGCTTCAATAGGCAAACAAGTTGAAGTCAGTTTTTGAGTAGGATGCGAGTTATCATCCCAACAACCGCAATCCATACCGCCCACCCGTCCACCTGCCCCTCCGGTCCCCCTCCTGTTACGTCTCTGTCATGAAGTTTGCCGGAAAGTATGCAAATAAAATTGTCAACGAGGCTAAAGCGACTTTTTATTTTTTTTTTATCTCCTCAACTTGTCTTGTGCTTATCATGGCCAGATTCCTGATGCTGACATTGTGCCGATTTAACCCCCTTACACACACATCATCTCTCTCTCTCTCTGTCTCTCTCTCGCTCTCTGTCTCGCTCTTCCTTTGAGACTGATTGATGGAATGAGGCATTTGATAGGTATTTATGTAAAAGTTAATCGCATGATATGCTGATAAAAATGAAACGAAAAAATGAGAAACTTATGCTCAACTTTTGCAGCAGTTCAATCAAACGTGAAATTCTCCTCTCCCTCTCGCACTTTGATTCGATTAATTACTTACGACTTGCTGAACCATTTGAAAAATATTATTTCAAATGGCCATCAAGTAAAAGTTGGCGGATATTCGCATAGCAAGTTTCTTCTCTCTCTTTTTTTCTTGGGTTGGTCAGGAAATTTAAATCATTTGCATATAACCGTGTAATATATTGTTGGACCTCGAACCTTTTTGCCTCCACTGCCCCACTGCCACTCCCACTTCGAAGTCTGTCGCCTAATGGGCCCTGGCAGCCAATCAAGCCATGACATTTATCACAAAAAACCAAACCGAACCGAACGAAGGAAAGAAAGAACTGAACTCAACTAAACTGTGAGGAGGAGGAGGAGGAGGGGGAGGAAACTAGTTCAGCCAACGTCACGGTCGCCCAAGTTCGTTCGTTTCATTCGTTCGTCCTGCCATTTGAATGTCAAATGAGTTTTGTGCCAAGTTCAGCAATTTTACATTTTCAATTGGCTCAGTTTTTTTTTCGTTTTTTGTCATAATTTCCGTGTCATTTTTTCTTTTCTTTTTTTCGTTGGTAACTTATTATTTTTTTTTGCTCTGATTAAAGTCCCAACTAACTGACTAACTAACACTTTATCATTGTCATCTAATGAACATCCAAATGAGTATTCTCCACACTGCTGCCAAGTGGGCGTGTCCTTAGCACACAGGACACAGTTACCAGGTAACAGTTGCCAGTTGCCAGTTGCTGCTCCTGTTCCTGTTCCTGTTTATGTCACCAGTGCACTGGGGCCACGCCCATAACGCATGCGCAACAAGCTAATCAAGACTAAACTGGACCAAAGGACTAAAGTTTCCATCCTCCTCCTTCTCCCAACCAACCGAATGGCCATCAAATGCAGTCTCTCTCTCTCGTTGTGCCTCTGCCTGATTTTCAATTTCAATTTCAGACGATAAATGGTTAAGGCTGGCTTGAATCTCTGATGTGCCCCCCATCGCATCCCATCCCATCGCATCCCAGCCCATCCATTCGCCCACAATCTCGTTTATCATGAGCGCATATTGCTGACCGCAGCATGCAGTGAAATTTATGCTTAGACCGGCTCATCCGGAATTCAACCGCAGTCCCAGCAGTCCCTGCATTTCCAAATCTCCAAATAATGAAGCGAAATGAGAACGCTCTTCGAATTGGAATTGAATTTAGAAAATCTACACAAAAAGTGTTGCCTACTTATTGGGGCGCGATACGTTTTTTTTCGTTCGGTTTTCTGCTTATCACTGTAAATCTGAACATTCTTTTTTTGTTGTTGAGATTTTTGCCTCCTCTTTCTTTTTGTGTGTGTGTGTGTGTGTCTTTTTCTGCATTCCATGTTTCAGTACGCCCCGTTGCCTATGTCTGGCTTCCTCTCCCCTTTGCCCCTTCGTCCCGCTGAGCATGTCATGTCAACGTTGTCATTGTTGTCAGTGTCATCACAGCAGCTGGAACTGGGTGGGGAGAGGGGAGGGGGTTGGGGGGTTGCTTCACAATGACTGCTGTTCCTGGCGGTGGCTTTGCGGTTGCCCAACGCCATCATCGTCGTTCTGCTTGTCATTAGACTTATGTCATTGTTCAGCCAAGTGCGCCGACGACGACGACGACGACGGTGACGACGACGACTACATAGCTGCAACTATTGTGCCATATTTACTGCGTTTCGGCTTGCAACATGTGCAACACAGCATGGACACGCCCATTCGCCAAGTAACCGCCTACCCATCATGAATGAAATGAATGTGTATGTGTCGCTTTGCGTTGGCATTTTACGTGCGCGCATCTAAACTGACATTCCAATTATTCTTATCGCATCAAGAGAACCCAAACCGAACCCCCCCTCCCTCCCTCCCCTCCCCTTTCGAACCCCCCAAAGCAAACGAAACCAAACCCATCCAAGCCAAAACGTTGATGCTGCCGCCCAATGTCTGTGGCAACGTCTTTTCCAGTTACAACTAAGTCACTCAGTCAGAGTCAAAGACAGAGAGAGATGGAGAGAGAGTTCATTTCGCGGCATTTTCTCTTTGACATTTCTCATATTTTTCTTTGGCTGGACTTTTGAAACTATTTAAGTCATTTCTACCTGGTCAAAATTAAAGTCTTTAAGCTCGCTTCCTTTCGTATTGAGTAATATGAAATTCGTTCTCCTTTTTCGCAGATATTTATATATACTTATATATATATATCATTAAACTTACGACTGCCTTTTGATCTCTGCCGTTTGTCAGACAGCTTCAAGCGAATTCAAAGTCAACTAAGCTCACTTTAATCAGGCCACACACACACACACACACACACACAATTTTCCCTTGGTTGACATTTTATTGATTGCTGCCAGTTAAGTTGCACATTAATTTTTGTCAAAAAAAAGAAAACTCTGTAGGGTAAACCATTAAGCGTGAGCAACGAAGAAAATCATCAAAAGCACCAAGAAAAACAGGTTGAGAGGGCGAAAGGGCAAGAGGGGGAGAGGGAGCAGTGTAGGGGAAGTTCTTTATAATTTGTTTCCAATGGATCGAAAACGGATATTGCTTGCAATCCCAAGATTTTCATAACCAAAAAGCACGTCAAAAATCATGTTGATGGACAGATTGACAAAATGACGATACAATTAATATTAAACATTATCTTTTGGGTACCAGCATTATTTTCCACCATTTTCTCAAGCAGGTTTTATTAATCGAAGAATTATATACATATATTGGGGCGCGACCAAATAATATTTTAAATCAAACAAAATCAAGTTTTTTTACACTTTACCATTTACAATTTGTTGTAATATTTTGTTTTGAGAGTACTATCAAGAGAGCGGTCACTCAGGCGACTTCAAACATTAGACTTTAGACATTAATTTCCTAATAATTGGTAAACTTTTTTTTTGATTTTTAAATATTTTTTGCTTAATTCCCTATATGTCCTTTTTTCGAGAAAAAAAATCAAGTTAAAGATTACCACAAAAAAGCTTCATTCGTGCTCTGTTCTCTTAATATTTTTGACCGTTCATAAAATTTAAGAGAACTCTGAATTTAGTAAATGTTTTAACGAAATAATCCCATAAAATGTGATCATTTTTGAGCACCTTTTACTTGCCATTAAGGAGCAACTTGCTCTCTGTTGTTGAGGTCAGTTTTTGTTCATTTGTTGCTGCTGTGGGCCCCGCCCTATATGTGGGGCCCCACCTTCCTGTGACCCCCACTTCCCCCCACCCCCTCTCTCATCGCAACCCTTGATGGAACATGGTACATAAATTCCTTAAATAACTACAGACAAGTTTCTGGTCATATAATATGGCGTTTATCATTTAATTAATTGCCTTTCAGGGCAATTTTCATTAAGTAATTTTCGCCTCGTGCACTGGGCTTGTTTTTGCTCTTGTTTTATTGTTTGAAATTCTGCTCAAAATACACTATCCACAAAATGGGGTATGTGCATTCGGCGTCTCTAGTTGTGTTGCGATTTAATCGGGAATGTTTTCCTTCCTTAAATCTTTATCCTTTCACATTATGTGTAGTAGGATATCCATAGTATGCAATACCCCTAATGTATATAATACCCCTAATGTATATAATAGTCCTAAGGTATATAAAACCCCAATGTAGTTAATGGTCCTAAGGTCTCAATGTACTGATAACCGATTATAAGACATATCGATATCACTTATGCTTAAGCGGATATCGATAAGAGAGACAACTCTAAAGCTCACTTCCTTCCGACGAGCTGCAGGCGAAAGACGTGTTAAATATAACAAAGCTAAGTCAAGTATTAATCGAGCCATCCGACACAAACTAATTTATGTAAGAGAATTTAATGTTAGAGTATAGAAATTGTGTCATAGTTTGTGGGTTTTGTGCGCCTCTGGCTCACTTCTTTTCGTCGTTTTGCCGTTACGACAGCAGCTGTGAACTCAGTTATAAAAATGCTTATATTACATAAATGTGTTGCTCTCTGTATGTGCATTCGATAGGAGGTGGAGCCCTAAGGGGGGAGGGCGGTGGTAGGGGAGAGTCATCTTTCGATCGGTTCCAAATTGCCACTCGTTGTAAAGTGGCAATTAACGCCACATGACGCTGTCGTTGCCTGTCAACAAATGGCCCAGACTAGGCATTACACACACACACACACACCACATATACACACACACACACACCACACATACACACACAAACGACACTTACAACATTTGTTAAGTGCATTTTGCAAACGGTTGACTAAGAGAGGGCGAGCGAGAGAGAGAGAGAGGGGCAACTATTACCTAAAAACAGCTGTCACTTGCCACGCCCACTCCTTCTGATTCTACTTTCTTCCTTCTTTCTTCTCCACAGACTCAACGGAGGGCGCCTCAAAGCGTTTCTTCACAGATTTTCTACAGGATCTGCCCACTCCGGGCACCGGAGGACCCACATTCGATACGACAGTGGCCACAAACATAACGGGACTGGTGGGCAAAACGGTTAACCTCACCTGCCGCGTCAAGAATTTGGGAAATCGCACGGTAAGTCAAAGTCCATATACCTAAGTAGTTGCTCTGGGTATATAAAGTATTTAATAAAAGTAAAATAAATGTTCAAGTAGATGTAAAAAGTAAAAGTTTCGTCGTGCAGTGGAAAGTTGTCAAAAGGCGTTACGCTTGACAGGCCGGTGAGTGCGGCAACAGCTGAGGGGCATGGTGGGCGGCAGAGTGGGCGGGCAGCTGTCGCCTATCGTTTGCTGCTGCTGCTGCTCCCTTCCATGGGAAAAGTTGTAAGCCGGCTTCGGCCTGGACTTTGCCCGCTTTTCATTATGAAAATGCAGCAGCCACCAGTTGTTGCAACATCAGTGGCAGCAGCAGCAGCAGTTGTTGTTGTTGTTGGTGTTGCTGCAGCTGCCTGCAGTTGGCGCAGCTGTTAAACAATTAGCAAATTAAACTTTCAACTTTCAACTGGAAAATCAGAGAGAGAGAGAGCCAGAGAGAGGAAGAAAGAACAATGGAAAATTTTTGTTTTTGTTTTGTTTTTGGCTGGAAAATGTTGGGCGTCTCACTGCTGCTGCTGCTGGTTCATCGCACTGCATCCTTATGAGGCGACAAGCCCAACAAGTCACCATACAACCCCCCACCCACCCCCTCACATATACCAAAAAATGTCCCCCGCACTCCAACAATTCGCCTCAAGTGTCGCGCGGCCATAAAACTTTCCAAATTTTTACGCTCTACTGGCTTATTAGGTGAGTGCTGCTGCCCAAAGTCCTTTCCACAAAACATCCTTACCACCCCCCTCCCTCTTTCACCCCACCTAGAGGGAGAGAGAACTTTTTTGTTCGCCTCTGCTGCCGCTGCTTCCCGTTTTAATTTCAGTTTGACAAAGTGAATGAATGCGAATGCCATTCAACTTGAAACTTGAGTTCCGCCGCTCACAGTTTGCTGTTTAGTTGAGTTCATTACACGACATTCCTCAGTCGGTCGGACCCTCCACTCGACTCGACTCGACTCGAAGGTGACAAACACGTTATGACTCTTGGCTAATTAAATCAGTTGGATTTTATCCATCGATGGCTTCTCGCGAATCAAATCTCTCTCTCTCTCTCTGTCGAATAAATAATTATATAAAATGAAAAATATCAAATTCGAATGAATCATGAATCAAAATGAATTAAATGAGAAGCAGAACTAGTTCGAATGAATAAGTCAGTCAGTCGCACAACATTCAAACGAATTGAATGTGTGAGAATGCGAATGAATGAGATGCTATGTTACGAATACATGCGAATGGCTGATCAAAAATAGAGAAAAACTAGAGTCAATGCAACATTTTTCCCCTTTTTCCATAATAAATATTATAACGATAAATTTTATCGATAACACGTATGCTTGACTAGGTTAGAGGTGCTTTCCGATAATTTGAAGATAGTGAAACTTATGTTACAGGCTACTAGGCCTATTCGAATCATTCGAGTAACTCACTCTCATTCATTTTACTAAGTGACCTTTGTCAGGAGTTGCTTGATATGCTCATTTCCGTCTGTCCGTCTGTATAAGCGACTAGATCTCGGGAACTATGAAAGCTAGAGCTACCAAAATTGGAGTGTGAGCTTGTGTAGTGTATACGCTGGTCAAGTTTATTTTTTTTTTTTGCCACGCCCTCTTTCCGCCTTTGCAAGATGATATTATTTGACTTGTTATAGACTTACTTACTTCATTTACTTCTCCTCTTTAAATAAGTAGTCAATTGTTATTTATATATGTGCAAGTTCTTTTTGAGCTCTGTTAATTGTGTTTGCTAAATATGAATGAATCAAGTCGAAGTCAAATCGAAAGGTGTTCAAGTGGCTCGATTTGTATGAATCGTTGACGATGAGTCAACAACAAATGGACCTGTTTGCCATAATTAATTACAAGATTTGTTTACCTGCTCGAGGTGCCATTTATTATACCCCCCACACACACACACACACACACTCACACACACTTATACGTTACCCCGATCCTAATTACTCACAAGATGCCAGTTCATGAGTTACTTGCAACACATGAGAGTGGCCAAAATGCGGGCAGAATAAAGGGATTAGAATTAGGAGACTCCGGGCTGTCTGCATTTATCTTTCTCTCTCGCTCGCTCTCTCTCTCTCTCTCTGTCATCATTGGTGTGTCAGTTTAATGGCGACAATTTTCCATGCGATTTAGCAATATTGAAATGAATTTCAATGCAAAATACACACAGACAGAGAGAGAGAGAGAGAGAGATAGAGAGAGAGCGAGAGAGAGACCAATAACAATTTCCTTTCAATTTTGAATACCTTTTTTTTAGGGTATCTCGTTGGTCGAGGGTAAAGCACCGATTTTTTTCTTATCGATTCCGAGCATCGATTACACTCAAATCGAAGCTTATTAATAAAGTCTTTTCACGCAGCAGGAATCGCTTCTACGTGTGGCACTTAAATTCATGTCTGAATATGAATGGATAGATGCGGGGGGATTAGGAGAATGCCAAAGGCATCTCATCTGAAGACGCATGTCATTTGTGGCTTCGGCTTCGAGAAGACCACAAAGCGAAGGTGCTGCAAAATTGAGATATTTTGTGTGGGAGTGGGAGTGGGTGAACATGCCCAGTTCATTAGTGTGTAATTGTAGCTGGTGTGTGTGTGTGTGTGTGTGTGCATCGATTTGCATCAATTGAATTGTCAATGCCCTGAGCTCGCTCCTGAGAAGGACGGAAAAGGATTCGAACTATGGAACGTGGCTGGTTGGTTGGTCCGTTTGGGTAACTGCAATTGAAATTGTTGCGGTTGATTTTACAAGTAAATTGTCACAGCCAGACGCCTCCATGGGCCACTCCCACTCCCCCTTCCCATCGTGTCCTTTTTGCCATGGCAATTGGAAATGCAATTTGGCGTGTGAGCCGCTTCGCTTTCATTCTCCTCGGTTTACTCGATTGTTCTTTGGTTTTTAACCATTCGTTTCTGTTTTTTCTGTTTTTTGGGTTCTTTCGGCTGGCCTTTTTGTTTTGTCAAACAATTCGAAATGGCAACCGCAGTACCTAACCACCGCAACTGGCAGCCCCCCCCCTCTCCCCCACAGACAGGTATATTGGATGCGATTTCGATGATTTTCGCGTTCTCTCGTTTCATTTCGTCGCCTTTTGTGGCCAAAACGAGAAAAGAAAACGAACAGGAAATAAGGAAAACGTTGCACCACTTTTTGCCACCCACTTTTCCTCCTTTGAGTGGAAAAATGTTCAGCTTTTTCGCTTGGCTTTTCTTTTTTTTTTCACTCGAATTTCTGTTTGTTTGTTTGTTTGTTTGTTTGTTTTAAAGCCGCGCGATGCCAGAGAGAAATGGCGAAAAGTTGTTGCCTCTTTGAACAAAAAGTTTAAGAATGTCAACTGGCTCCGTTTCCATTTCCATTTCCATTTCCGTGTTTACTTGGCCAAAAAGGGAATTCTTAGTGCATTCATTAAATTAGTTTTAATGCAAAGGAGAACGAAAAGAAAAATCTTTGACTCATTACGCCCCAAAAAAAAAAATCAAATGAAATGAAATCGCTTACACAACCTGAAAGCAAATGGGCGTTATAATGGGGCGTGTCTGCTCTCAATATAAAAAGACAATTTTCTTATGTCAAGAGTTTAAGAAGAGGGAAAGGAAAAGGTCCTTGTCACGCCCATCGTCAATTCGAGGCAATCAAAAATCTGAATAAATATTAAAATTGAGACCGTCGAGAAAATGAACGAAAAATCGCAAAAAAAAAAAAGAAGAAAAAAATAAATAAGAATAAGAATATACAAGAAGAATTTCATATCATATTTTGTCTGGCAAGGTGGGGGAAGTGTGGGGGGGGGGGGGGATGTGGCAGCGGGACTCCTTAGCCCACTGTGAAAAGCAAATCAATCAAACAAATGTTTAATATTTTGCGCTAGACGCTTCACAGGACGCGTGTTGACACACACACACACACACACACACACACACACACGAAAACAAACTGGAAGCAACCATGGCAGCAGCAGGCGGCAAGCGGCAGGATAACAACAATTGATGCGTGCCTCCACACCATGCCACATGCCCTCATGCCCCCATGCCCCATGCCCCATGAGTCTTGCCATTGTATCAGCTGTCAATTTTTCAATGCTGACTTTGCTGCCAAGGGCAACGACAACGACAACGACAATGACAAAGCTGACTTTAGGTGGGTCAACTGCAACATGGAAGACCTGGCAAACTACAAGGTTAATCGGCTCCATTGAAGACCCTTATCAGGACTCTTTGAAATTTGGGAATGGTATGGGTTAGACTCCAGTTTCTTGCATTTAGTGGAAATAGTGTAAGGAACCTTCCTCACCCCTCTGTACTTGTAATTATTTTCGTTTGCATTTTCGTTTCATGCACAATATCTCTAAAGAAGTTGCGCAACGCGTCATTTGAAGCATTTCCACCCCTAAAAAAGCCTCGTAACGTTTCCAACAATTAGTTTTTAAGCTTTTAGCTTAGCACTCAATATGAAGTCTCAATATATAATGTGAAATCGCGATGAGAACTTGTCTCTATGACATTTTGGTTACTTCATCAATCGCCTGAAAGCTTTGTCAAAGCTATCAAAATTCGCAATATTCAATTTTGATACCTTTTAATCGCCAAAATATGATCATTTAAGGCTTAGATACCCTTTAATTTCATATTAAAGCAAATGTTTCGGCTTGTAAAGTTCTTAAAACCGAGACCCAAGACCGAGACCAAGTTTTGATTTCTGAAACTCACAAATACCACAAGAATAAAGGGTAAATAAGATCAATGCCTGGCTAGATCTACCCTGATCTCTATATATCGGTGGATTTAAAATTATATATCACGATATATCGATTGATTTAATATGAAAAGATATTTATTGCTGGCAATAATTTTGAACAAGGAGTCATTCGATACGATACAATGCATAATTTATATGTGAAACAAGGTGGCAACCCTAAAGAGAGCACACACACACACACACCTTTAGCATCGTTTATCTTCGTCAATGTGTTTTTTGATTTACGTGCTCGGTGATTGGAGGTGGAGGAGGAGGAGGAGGAGGAGGAGTCCATCCCAACCACCTACTGCTCCATGCCACGTTTTTTTTGCTTACCTATGGCAACCCTATGTCAACTAATGTGCCAGGTCAAAGGCATTTAAATACAATTTCCTCTCTCTTTCTCTCTCACGCTTTCTCCTGATCTCCCTCTCCCTCCCTCTCTCCCGCCTGTCTGTTTGCTGGTTTAAAGAACAAAAATTGTGTTACGTGCCGTGTGCCCACGTTTCAGGCACGTGGTTCGTGCTGAAGGGCTGAAGGACGGCTTGTTGCAGGACGCGTCGGGAAAAGGAGAAGGTCGGGGGGGAGGGGGGAGTTCGGGGCTGGAATTGCTTATTATTATTTCATCTTCCACTTGTTGTTGTTGTTGTTTTACGTAGGCAATTTCATTCAATTTCGTTTACGAATTTTTCGCGCCGTCGGCAATTGAAGGGCAACCAAAGAAGGAAAACAACTGCGATAACATTCCTCCCCCCCCCACCTCACTCCCCTCCGTAACAACTCCAATCGCACCTGCACCCCCTTCATATCGCCGTCATCATCTTCAACTTCAGACTCTCCGGACTCCAGACTCCGGACTCCAGACTCACCTTGCTCGTTAGCATTTGGACATTTGCGGTTTACAATAAACCCAAAGCTGTTGTCCTCGAACGTGTCCTGTGAGTGTCATTAGCAAAACGTTGCCAAATCAAACAATTTTGGTGGCAATAAATTATAAGCGGCGGAAGCCAAAGGGGGGCGGTGGGGGGATGGTAGAGTTGGGAGGTGGAGGAGTGCCAAATTCTGGGTAACAGCCTCCACTGATGGCCTTCTTATGTTAATTTCCACCAAAAAAAAAACGAGAAAACGAAGAAAAACTCTTTTTGCGACTACTGCTTTGTTTTATGGCCTTGCCGCAGGGACGAAATATGATCGCAAAACATCATAACAGGACACACACACACACATATTTATATATATAAGTATATCTATGTATATATTATAGAAAATGTATAAAAAGTGTGAGTGTGTGTGTGTGTGTGTGTGTGTGTGATGGCTTTCCATCTAAATCCACATTCGTTTGCATTTTGCCACTTTCGCAACGAAATGATAAATTATTCTAAATGCAAAAACGATGCGTATTTATATATATGTAATGTATATATATCAAGTTCTACATAAAACAAAAAATATATGGATGAATATATACCTACATTCACATACATTCACATACATTCACATACATATATATGAACATATATCCATGTATATTGATGGCATGTGAATGAAATGGGAATTGAGGTTTTTGATGTGCCATTATTTCAGTGGTGGCTAACAATACCCTCAAATAATTTATTAACTGACAAAATCTTCAATTATATTTCAAGATCAACATAATATTATTATGCTTAATAGCAGTCATCGAAAATAGTTATTATTTTTCGAAAAAAAACATCGATTTAATAATTCTTCAACTCAGTTTTAATTCTTACTTACTTCTGAGGAATATGTTGTATTTTAGATAAATTTTAAATAGTTTTTCTACAAAAACTCTCAAGAATTAACCTTCATGTGGGCTTCTAGGTGTAAATAATCCCTTAAGACGAATATATTATGTCCTTTTAGGGTATTTAGATGATTCAAAAGTCACTTTTTAGAAAAAGATTTGGTCAGAAATTCACATTCAGATTGATCCATTCGATTAATATATTAGTATTTTATCGAGTTTTTCTTTCAAACCAACTTTTAAGATATATTACTTGGAATTGATTTTAGAATTTTTAGGAATAAATAAATATTAGGTATAAATGGAATTTTATGAATAAATGAGTTTCCCATTTCTACTCTCAAAAACTAAAAAAAAAAGAGCTCGAATTGAGATTATTTGACTTGGTAATTCGAACCCCTTGTCGAATCTACGCCTGTGCTTCATAGCTGTGATATATGTATGTGTGTGTGTGGGTGGGTGTGTGCGTGTGGGTGTGGGTGTGGGTGTGTGCACATTCTCAGGTATTGACCATGAGCATGTGCGGCGCTTATCTTGTCTTCTTTTTGACGGTTCTTTCTACCCATTCGACTCACCTGCATGGTCCTTTGTTTCATTTTTGCATATTTATTGCTTTTCAACACACACACACACACACGCACACACGCAGAGACAATATGTGGATATTTTTTTTTTGTTCCATCCCATTTCTATTCACATTTTATTCATCTCAATTTCACCTTCAATATGAACAGTTTGATTCTCCAAAGATCGATCCGAATGCACAATGATTTATCGATTACATCAAATGTTCGTTATTTTTTTTGGCAATCGAGTTTCGAAAAAAAAAATGGTCACTCTGTTTGCATTTTATTTATTGCTTTATTAAGCAACCAGGGCAACATTATGAAGAAGCAACATTGGCAATGGCAACAGGAAAGCAAAGCATAAGGTTAAACCAACCACACCCCTCTCCCATTCCGCCCCCCCTCGTTTCCATCCAAAGCAAACAATGGCCAAACTCACATGCACAGGAATTTTAACGCCTTCAATCAAAAACGCTCAAGCATGAATGGCCACACCCACCGCCCCCCCCTCCCCCCATATTGGCATGTGACTAGTTTTTATGGCTTGGCTGGGTGTGTGTGTGTGTGTGTGGGAGGGCGGAGGGGGGTGTGGCCAACCCTTTTCTAATTTACTTACACTCGAAGAGTTTTCAAACGTGAACCCAAAACCGAAACCGAAACTTCTGCTTCATTAGTGGCTAAGGCAAGTGAGGGGGGTGGGGGGGAATGGAAACGAGGAGACAAAAGAGGCAAGGAACAAGGACATATACACATACACACAGACGGACAGACGGACATGTGTCTGGGGCAAGGCAAACAAAGACTAACCAAGCATCATCACAAATGAAGAAGATTAAACCAATTTTTGCTGCATTCTTCTTCTTCCAGTTAAGAAATTGTGGCCAACTATTCCACTCAATTTTTTTTGTGTTGCAAGTTGAATCAATTATTCAACCGAATTAGGCCAAGAAATTTGCTCAACATCAACATCATCGTCAACGTCAACGTCAGTGTCACCGCGACTCATTCCCCCTCATCCCTCCCCCATCTCTCCCTGCCCCTGCCCCTGCCCCCTGCCCCATCAGCAGCAGCAGCAGCAACAATTTTAATTGTGAATAAATATTAAGTCAGAGCCAATTTCCAACTGAAAATGAAAATGTCAAAGAACATTTCTCCTCGTTGTTGTTGTTGTTGGGTTGTGGGACGCTGATGCTAATGTAGGCGTGGCAGCACAATTATGTTGCCAACAACTGTTATTCCAAATGGCATAAATCATGAATTACACGAGCTTGTCAGCGACAGTTGTTATACACAGCTCCTGCTGCTCCTCCTGCTGCTGCTGCTGCCCCCGAAACCTGCCCCAAAAATTGTATAAACATAAATTGTTGCCGTCATCATCATCCTCATCCTCGTCCTCATCCTTATCCTCATCCTCGTGCTCGTCATCGTCGTTTGAAACTAAAAACCCAAGCGACGACCGCAAAAAGTAGAAAAAGGAAAAAAAACTGACATAAAAGTTGTTGCATTCCAACAGAAGTGTGTGTGTGTGTGTGTGTGAGGGTGTGTGTGTGTGTGTGTGCGGGTGTGTGTGTGTGGAGGCTCAGTTATTTTTGGGTTACTCAAATTCCTTGACTCCGTGCAGGTGATTTCCGTTTGTCGCCATTGGCAATTTTCCTGCCAACTCGCGTCTTTTGTGTAAACTTTGTCAATACCCAGCGACTCCCCTCTCCCACCCTCCCCCTCACCCATACTCCCACCTCCCACTCTCCTTGCCGTTTAATGTCATGTTGGCTAATCTAAGCTTGGACTTGGATGCTTTGGCATAAAATGTTAAGCGAAACACGTCTCCATCTGCCCACACAAGGTCGACGCAGGTCTCCAGCTCCGATTCTCGTTGTCATTCCGTTGGAGTTGTCGTCGTCGTCCTCCTGCTGCTTGCTGTGCTTACACTTGATAGGCTTCACGTGAAACGTGTACAACGTATCCCCCCCAGACTCTGTTCCGTCCCCCCCCCTTTCCCTTTGCCCTGCACAACAACTGCTCGACAATTGCCAAGTAGAACTTTGTCAAGAACAACATACCAGGAGCAGGAGCAGGAGTAGCAGCATGTTAAGCTAGTGGTTGCCTGTCCACCCCTCCCCCCCTCCCTTTTTTTCCCACCCGTTGTTCACCGTCAACCAAACAAAGAAAGTCGCTGGAAAAAACATTAGAGGCGAAAGTTTGCTTTTAACGAAGCGTTCAAGTGGAATAAGTGGAACAAATGCCAGCAGGCACAGCGAGAGAGAGGGAGAGGGAGATGGGGAGAGAGATACAGAGACAACGACTGAGAAGAAGAGGAAGAGAGAAGAGAGTAGGAAAAACGAACTGACTCTTCGATATAATCAGAGGCCGACGAACAAAGGTGGGACCCAGCTGAGCCTTTAAGAGCTAAAGCTGAAGACAGGCTAAAACATGGCAACAACAACTCTAGCGGGGGGCGGGAGGGGGGTAAATCCGTCTGTCCTTTCTTCACTCTTTCTACAAAATGATTGTGAAACACTTTTCTTCAACAAGTCGGATTAGTCAGCTGGGATAACCTTAAGTTAGGGTATAGATCTCTAGCTAGATTCTCTCCCAATCAATCGATCGATCAATCTAGTTTTAGATTCTTATCGTTTATAGATAGATAAGATAAAGCACTCTGAAATTGTCTCCTTTCTTCGCTTTCTCCACTTGTAATTCCCAACTAGTTTTAGCTTTGCCAGTCTAGGGTCTTGGGTAAGCTATCCTCGTGTCCGTGTCGTTTCCATGCCCATCTCCATTACAGGTTATGGGCAAAGTAAATGAAGATTTTGCCCCCCTTTTTTGAGAACTTCTCATATTCAAATTGTAACTCTCCCCCCCCCACGACTCCCTTCGCCCCGTTACTATTAATCCGCTTTTGTTCGTGAACTTGTGGCTTTAGTTTCCTTTCCTTTCACATTTTTTGTTGTTGTCCGGGTTCACATGCAAATTTTTGCCCGGCTTTATTCCTGTTACGACAAAACTAATGAGCAAATGTGTTTCCAGCAAATTGGGCCTGCTGTTGCTTCTCCTCCCCTCCCCCTCCCCCACCCTCTTAGCCTGTCAAGTTAGAGTAGAGAAAACCAACTTGGACGACATTTATTGACCAAATTAAAAGAGCAAACAAAAGCTTTGTCATGCTCCTGCCACTGGCTGATCTTTTAAACTTGTTCATCTTAAGGGGCGGTGGGTGGGTGGGTGGTGGACATAAATCATTATAAAAGAACCACAGCAGGCCTAGGGAGTGAGGGAGGGGGGGAAAGGAAAAACATTTGCGTCAACTAAAAGTCCGAATAATGAAAAACTTTTCACACAAAACGAAGAGGAGAAAGAAAAAAACACACACAAAAATAAACCAATCAATTTGCAAAAATCAAAAAAATCTAGAAAACAATTTTGGGAATTTTTGTAATTTTTCTCGACTCTTGTTACACACACACACACACACACACACAAGTTTCGGAATTTTCGAATTTCGAAGTTCGCGTTTGCCTTCGAGTTGGCGAGAAACTTTTAATCTTAAATCAAAGGCAGAGAAAAAAGAGAAGAAAAGACGAAGACGAGGACAAATGCTCAGAAGCAATTTCTTGTGCTTAGCAAATATTTACCCAATAAATTCCATTAAAACTAACAATTGGTTTACTTTTTGGCTTAAACGGGGGTACTACAGACGAGGGGGGAGGGGGGAGGATTGGACTTGACTATGTAGTTTTTACTGTTGCGGTGACAAAAAGCAAACCACAGAAGACGACGACGGCGACGACGACAAAGATGAAGAGCAAGTCGAGGAGGAGTATCATCCCCCACAATACACCAGGGAGGGGAGGCGGGAGGGAGGGGCCATGCGTAGGTGTCGTTGTAAGTGCCGGAAGTGGCTTTTGTCCACAGTTTGGTGAGGCGATGCGCGACATGCATAAAACAAAGCTCTCCCAGAGACGACCCCAACTCCAGCTCCAGCTCCAGAGAGAAAATAAATAAACTCCAGAAACCGCAGGAGATGCGAAGTGCTTCGCTTTGGTTGTGTTTTTTTCTTAATCTGTGATCAACTCTAGATGCAGGTGCATTCAGGAGCGAGTTCGAAGATGAATTTTCTTAAATTTTCGTAGTTTGTTAGTTTGCTCATTTCCCTTGTCAATAAAGAATAATGAAAATCGCATTACATGGCAAACTAAAACGGGGACAAACGCGCAGCGATAAAGTCGCCTTGGCCAAAAGGGATTTCTGGTTAGGTTTTTCCTTATTTTCTTTCACACACACACACAGACACACATCAGCCGCAGGAGCAGGAGCAGCAACCTCGCCCAGATGATTGGCCTGGCAAGGAAATCGGGATTGGGGCAAGGACTGGGGATGGGGCATGGCGGACTGTTGCGGCATGTGCTTCATGTGTCCCAAAAGCCACGCTGACAAGTTTCGGTATTTTTTTCTTTTCTCTTCTTTGCTCTTGCTTCTGACGACACTTTGTTTCTGTTTCTTTCAGTTTCTTCTTGTCTCTTTCTTTTTTTTCTTTTTTGGGAAAAACTTTGCCACGCTGCGTGAAACTTTTTAGTTGGTTTATATTGCACAGAGCAGAGAGAGAGAGAGAGAGAGAGAGAGCGAGAGAGAGAGAGCGAGAGAGAGAGAGTGGAAGATAGAAACGAGCGCAAATTATGAGATGTCCTTGCTTTTGAATATGTAAGAAGAGCCATTCCCCCCTCACTCTCCCCCCCATCATACTCACCTCTTGAGTTTTTTAGCTGGCAACTGAGACATTTGTTGAGTTGAGTTGTTTGCTTAGTTTATTGTTAACATTCCCAGCAGAAGCCCCCCTCCGCTCGTCCATCCTCCTCTTCCTCCTCCTCCTGTTGTTGTTGTTTGTTGCTCCTCTCTATCGGCACGTGAGAACTTGCTGATTGAGACTACCTGACGATGAGAATGTCAGCAGGACCTTCGCCAGGCGCCGGATTGCAGTTAAAATGAAGTGCCAATCAGTGCAAGAGACTTGTCTATGCTTTAGCCCCACCTAGGGGGGGGGTGGGTGGGGCAAAAATGTTTCATTTCGTTTGTCGCCAATCAGTGTAGGCAAAAGACTTAAATCTGCACCATTTAACAATTGAAATTGAAATTGAAATATTATAATCACATTAAATTTAAGAAAACGCTGCACTCATAATTTGCAGCTGGATTTCGCTTCCTGCATTTCGCCATTTTCATTTCGTTCGTTTTGCTTCCTTTCCGCTCCTGTTTTTTTTTTTTTTTTTTTGTCGGAGAGAACCGTGTGGATGATGCCAAAAGCGCCAAAGGCAGATTGGAAATAACTGTAACTGCAAACTGTTTGTTTTTGTATATACAACAATTTAATCCGTGCTCCTGGTGCCCCAAAAAGTAGGCTACTGAAAGCGGATTTGAACAGATTCCCCCCTCCCCCCTTCTCCACCCGTAATTCGGTCTTAAAGTAAATCAACAACAAAAAAAAAAATAGAAGAAAACTCGAAATCAAAATCAAATTGAAATCGAAATGTAATAAAGTTTTTCTGCTTACCCAAGCAAAAGTTGCAAGAAAATGCATTCTCAATTTATACGCCGTATCATCTCTCTCTCTCTCTCTCTCTGTCTCTCTCTCTCTTCGATTGCTGCACTTGTATCTAATCAAAAAACTTTATTTTCTGCTTAGGGCTAGTTTATTTGATAATCAACTTGCAGCTATGATTTATGATTTTGCAACAATTGTGAACTTGAGACTTAATAACCAATAAACAAATGCACACACACACACACACACACTCATCCCTTTCCTGGAACCATTTCAATGTTCATAGAACAAAATAAATTAAGGTAACTGGACAACAACAACAACAAAGAAAAAAAAAAGAAAAGATGAAGATTTTATTTATGCCTGCATTGCTTGCAATTTACTTGGGAATAAATGGGACAAACCCACTCCTCACCCCTCTCTTCCACTCCCCCCCCCCCCTACTGGCAGCTGGCTCTCATTTTCGCCCATTTCCCTTTTGCCAAAATGCTTTGGCTGAACGCCAACAAATTGCAATTTGCCCGGAAAATATAAACGAAACCAATAAGGCTGAGAAGGAGGAGGAGGAGGGCCAAAGAGTGGGTGGGTGGGTGAGTCCAGTTTCCAGCACATAAAATCAAAATTAATTTGCTAATAATGTTGTCGTAATTATCTAATTGCCCTCAAATCGCAATTGCAACCCAATGCAGTGGCAGCAATTCCAAGAGTCACAACAAAATCATTAACAGAATGCAGCGCGAAAAACCGCAAAACACAAATAATTACTTTAAAACAACAACAACAACAACAAAAATAATGAGTGAACACAAAAAACTATGCAAATAATTTGAAACATTAAATATTACCTAGTTAAATTTTAATTAGCTAAGCAAAAGTTTTTATACACGATAAAAATAGATATAGTATACCCAAGTATTATATATATTTTCGATGCTTGGAATAATACAGATATATCCCCCAAAAATATGTTTATTCCAAAAGAAAACTGTTAAAATCTTTTCTTTTAATTTTCATCTTTTCATCTCTTGCCTCTCTAATTGATATTCCTTCATCTATTATTTTATCTAAGAAAATATTATGGGATAAGTAACGATTATTTCAAAACAACAGATATCGATTATTTATTTATTCATTTATTTATTTATTCTATGGTTGTGCGCTAATTACAAATTACAACCAACTTGGGTCTTAATTTCATATTTATATAGTTCCTTATTTTTATTTAAATATATTTACAGAAGGTTTTGAGGTTTTATTCACATCTTTCTATAGTTATTTGCATTTATATTACATTGTAGAGATCGGTATTTAATTTAATATTTAATATGTTTGAAGTGAGGAAACTATTTCCAAGGGGTTGGTTAACTTGCTGAGTTCATTCTGCAATTTTATAGACAGATATAGTTTAAATTGTTCTTAAGAGGAAGAGGATGAGTCCTAGACATAAATCGACTAAGACTTCAACACTGCGCGTCATCAGGTTAGGGCCACTTTGTGAATTCTTCCTTAAATATTTTTTTAACCAATTAAATATGAGTCCAACAAGTTCCATTTAATTAAATTGGCTGTTGTAACTTCTCATATAAAATTGCAATAATTTCTTTAGAAAAAGTATACAAAGAGCGATTTAGTTAAATTAATATTAAATTTTATTCCAAATATGGAGAAATGTGAAAAAAATAACAAAGGGGAAGCAGCAATCGTTTATCGTGTTTCCTTAGATACAAAACGTTTCTCACAAAAATAAAAAACCAATTGCAACTGACATATGGAACTTTGGTGTTTATTTTTTTTGCAATTAGTAAAAAAGCCGAAAAGTTTTCACAACAAAAAAATGATGTGAAGAAGAAATCAATTTCAATTAAGAATAAAATGTTGCACCCGCTCCCCTCCGTAAACAATTGCAACTTGAAACTATAATCACAGGGACAACTAATGCTTACACCCCTCCCCTCCCCAGCCCCTCTCCAACCCCTCCTTGTTAACCCCTTTTTTAGTAGTCGTCTTCTACACTTTCGGTGTGTGTGTGGGTGTGTGTGTGTGTGTGGGTGTTTGCGTGTCAGTTTGCAATTAGAACCAGAGGTTGCCCAAGAAGAGAGAGAGTGAGGGGAGAGAGGAGAGGGGGGGCGAAAAAAAAATTGAAAACAAAAGTTCAATTAAATGCTGCACACAAATTACAAAACAAAACCTCAAAAACAAAAGCAAAAGCAAAAAAAAAACGAAATAGAAGTAACAGAGAAAAACCCCGAAAAATAATTACAACTGCCAATGCAAGGGGAAAAGTATTCTGTTTACATGCATGTGTGTGTGTGTGTGTGTGTGTGTGTGTGTGTGTGTGTGTGTGTGTGTGTGTGGCACTGGGAAATGTGAGAACTACAGCAGAAAACGTAGAGAGTCAACTGCAAGAGAAAGGACACGGAACACGCAACAATTATAGCCAACGAAAAAGAAGAACGACAAAAAAAAAACCAAAGCAAGGAGGCCAAAAAAGAGAAAAAAAAAAAGGAAAATGTTGGCCGACTCGCTCATCAAAATTGCAATTTCAATTTTCATTTATACATGCAAAAGCCAACACAAATCGTACTCCCCCCTTTCGCCCCATTCCGCCCCCCTTCATTTGTCTCGTTCCACCGCATTTGGAATCCATGAAATGCGGGACATGGCTAAGTCAACATAGCATCGCAAATCCCAAATCCCAAATTCTCAAACGTCCACAGCATTCGATTGTTTCGCACCATTCCATTCCGACCGCATTCGATGTCAATAGTAGCAACAACAACAACAACAACAACCACACTGGGGAAAATCCTTTTTCCGCACCCGAAATGCGGAGCGACAACAACAACAACAACTGGAACTCGAACTCCAACTGAAATTGGAACTGGAACTGCAAGTTAAGCGGCGCGTAATTATGGCCGCACCATTTAAAGGCGGGGGGGTGGGGAGGGGTATGCGGAGGGGGAGGGGGTGAGCCCATAAAACTCAAAGGGCATGCAAAAGCGGGCCAAGCCCATCAGCATCATAGGACCACGCGATAGCCATCGGGGAAACTGAAGCCACATACAGAGCAATGGGCTTAAGCAGCACACACACACACACACACACACACACACACACACACACACACACACACACACCGCCGCAGCGTTGCCACATTATTTTATTTTCACTTGGGGGTCGCGATAATTCCGCCATTTCCCACGGGAAAGTTATTACTATTGTCGTTCTCATTTTCGTTTCATGCACAATGAAGCTAAAGAAGTTTCACAACGCTTCACCCCCTTATCTGTCCCTTTTATGGAGCTTCTACGCCACTGGCAACATACCTATTTGATTTCAATTTGGCATTTCAATTGTTTATTGGCCGCACTTGTGTCTTCCGGTGTGTGTGTGTGTGTGGGTGTGTGTGTAATTTCTGGTTCCCGTGTGTACGCCTTATAATTAGAGTACGAAACGGTGTGGGTAACTGTCAAATCGATAAGCCACCAGCACCAGGAGTAGGACTACCCGCTCGATACACCGCCATCATCGTCCGCAAATGGCAACTAAGCGCCTAATTAAAAGATCTTTCCCTTCCTGCAGCTCTCCCTCGTGTGCGGGTGTGTGTGTAGGTCTTTGAGCATTCTTATCAATTTGTAGCGATGCACTTAATGGGCTACTTTCATTTACCTTTCATTTTACGGTTGTCGTTGCAGGTCTCTTGGGTGCGACATCGGGATATACATTTGCTGACAGTGGGTCGCTATACCTATACATCGGATCAGCGTTTCGAGGCAATGCATTCACCGCATGCCGAGGATTGGACACTGCGTATACGTTATGCACAGCGCAAGGATTCTGGAATCTATGAGTGCCAGATATCGACCACACCGCCAATTGGACATTCTGTGTATCTCAATATTGTCGGTGAGTATTCGAAAATACGAAAACCCATAACGGTTATTACGGTTGATGGTGTCATGGTTTCGGTTTACGCATAGAATTGTTGTTTTTATTTGCATTTTCGTTTAAAAGTCCATGATTTAAATTGTGTTATCTTCATTTGTAACGATTCAACGATTTTCCATAGTTTCGGTTAATAGAGAAACTGGGAAATTTTCTGTGTCAAAGAACATTTCGTTCGCGACTGTACACGGGCTACCTTTTAGCAATTTGTATGCTGTGTGCCCGCCCATTCACTACCTGTCATTCACCCCCCCATCCCCCCTTCCCCCACTTGGACCCCTTGCACTATAGACGCCTTTTAGTTGGCTACGTGTGAGTGATTTGCCAACTACTTTGATGTTTACACTGATATCCAATCTGGCAGGAGGAGGCGCTAGAGCTAGCGTCAGCAGACAGCAGACAGAGCAACGAATGTTGACCACTTGATGGTGTATTTATTTCCGGATCTCCCCCCACCCCATTGACGACCCAGCGATGTTGGTGTTGGTGTTGGCTGCGCACATGTTTGTGTCGTTTTATGGCAGCTTTTTGCTGTTTGATGATTCCCATGGGCACCATTTGCACTTTATGGCTTTTCACAGGCCGACGCCGACGCCAACACCGACAGCAACACCGACACCGACACCGACACTGATGGCAACGTCGAAGCCGCCTCCAGCAGATAGCCAACCATCCAGGCAGCTCCAGCTCCATCTTCATCTCCTTCCCTGACTGCTCTTCTGATGACACTCGAGCGGGATACCAGAAGAAGAAAAAAAAAAAGAATATAGAGCGTGATGATGGAAGAGACAGCAAAAGACTTTCCTGTTTAGCAGCAGAGAGAGAGCGAGAGAGAGAGAGAGAGAGATGTGTGTTGGTGTTGGTATTGGTGGAGTGTCCTGGTGCTTGATCTGGATGGTTGCCTCGTCTCATAAATCACAACTTGTGAGAACGAGAAGCTTTTGCGGCGCCGCCAACAAACTGATGCCAATTTTCTTTCTATTGCTGTTATAAGCAAGCAAGCATGTGTGTGTGTGTGGGTGTGCTGGTGTGTGTGTGTGTGTGTAAAAGAAAATTTAACCATAATTAATTGATAAAGAAAATTTTCATAAAGAACTTTGCCGTAGAATTAAATATGAAAATCCATAGAAATTCCTTTTTAAAAAGCTTTAGTTCTGATGAAGCCCACCCCACCCCCATTCCATCCTCTCCCCTTGTTGTCCCCTCATTTATTAGGCTCTTTGTGGATGTGAGAATATTATGAAATGCGCAATTTGTAAGATTATTAATTGTTGAAAAATTACTCGGACTAAGGAGGAGGGAAGAGGAGCAAGTGAGTGAAAGAGACAACCTAGGGGACCAACAGCACACAGATACACACACACACACACACACCCACACACACACAGATATGAAAATAAATAATGCAAATTTGTTTATTTTTCACACTGTCACAATATTTGAATAGTAATCAAAGCACACACACACACACACACACACATACAGACAGAGACACAGTCAGAGAAATAGACAGACATACAGATATATATATATATATATAAGGATAAATATATATATAAAGTCGAAGACATGGCAAGAGCAGGATGGTGAATGAAGGACGAAGGACGAACATGTGTACGGTTGCATGAAGCAGACTATAAACATAAACCAAACCATTATTATAATGTCAACACAAACACACATAATTCCACTTTCAACACTTTTGCCTTGGCTGCCGCAGAAGGAGGGGTGGACGGGGGGGGCGGAGAGGGGTGTAACAGAAGTTGGAGGCGATATCTGGGGCAGAAATGTTCAGCTAGGGCATGGCAATGCTTGAAATCACGCACAAACACATTTGCGGTTTGTTTGCATGACAAGATGGAAAGAGACAGAGATAGAGATAGTGACAGAGAGAGAGAGAGAGAGAGAGAGAGAGCGAAGCAAGCAATTTGCAACAGAACTAAAGGAATATCTACTCTGTTCCTCCCGGTGTTAGTTAGTGGCAGGCAAAACGTTAACATATCCTCGCCTTGTCCTCAAGCTCTTATCCCTCCTCCCCCCCTCCCTTCCCCCTCTCACCTCTCACCATATCACCATGTGCGTGTCAGTTTTTAGCATTTGTCAGCGACGCATAGACTGAATGCCTTCCCTTCAATGGAATGTTCATCATCAACGTAGACCTCCCCCCCCTTTCCGTTGGAGCAACTTCCCCCCCACATTGATGAGAAATCGGTTTGGGTTATGGGCAAATAGTTCAAGTCAATTTCAATAACACGAAATAGAAAAACTGCAAAAGTGGCTACACAAACTTTTGCTTCATATTGAAAGAGAATGAAGGGAGGGACACAGAGAGGGGGGGTGCGGGAGCTATTAGTAATCTGTGATGTGTAATGAATATGCCAAGAGAAAAAAGTGAATGCAATCTGAAGGGTCAAAGAAATAAAGAAGAAAACTCCTCAATTTGTTTTCCTCTTTTAGTGTCTTATTCTTACACTCATAATCCTCCAATCTTTCGCTCAAGTTAATATAAAAGTTCATAAATTTCTTAAGTACAGAGAATTTAGAAATCTTTCTGTAAAGATCTAAAATCAAAGACTTCCTTGGGGAGCTGTGTGATTCGGTCCGATAACTGTCTCATTTAAAGCAGATAACTTACCCATGAAGCTAACCCAATATAACTGGGACAGATTGACATTCCTCCATATCCATTTCACAGCTTTTATTTATATTTTTCTCTCTGTAAGTAGAGCGAACTAATTAACTGGGTCAAATCAGTTTTCGTGAGTTTTTCACTGCATTTCGTTGCGTTAAATTAATTAGCAAAGACTTAAAATTCAAAAAAAAATATCAAAGAAGCTAACTTCGGCTAAGCCAAAGTTTGTATACCCTTGCAGCCCTTGACCATTACATTTTATTTCCTAAACAATTTTTTGTTTCTTTATCCAATAAATAAATATTTTAAATACATTGGCCGGGGGCAGCCAATCGCCAAATAGTAAGCGTGATATTCATATTCACACACACACAATCGCAATTTTGACACATATATGTGCTTCACTGCTTATGTGTGCACTGCTGCCATAAGCAGTGCTTTGCTGCCATAAGCAGTGCACGCTATATAGGCAAATTTTATATCTTCGAAATCAGGCGTTATGTTTATCCGATTGTTTTGAAATTCACGCATATGATGAAATCCCTTTTATTTATGTACATAATCAGTTTGGATAAGATTGTTCAAAAAATATAGAAGTTATTCGCATTTAACGTTTGTATTTGTATGGCAGCTATATGATATAGTTGTCCGATCTTATTCAATATCGCAGATGTGCATGTGGCTGTATAGAAAAGCTTATATACGAACTTTGAATGCCATAGCTCTAAAACTGTGGGACTAGATCGCGAAGCACCAGACAGACAGACGGACAGACGGACAGAAGGACAGACGGACAGACGGACAGACGGACATGGCTATATCAACTCGTCTTCTCTTGCTGATCAAGAATATATATACTTTATGGGGTCGGAAACGATCCCTTCTCTGCGTTACAAACATCTGACCAATTTTATAATACCCTCTGCAAGGGTATAAATATATAAATAATAAATTTCGCCGTGTAATGTAAACTTTTTGGCATTAAATTAATTAGCAAAGTCTTCAAATCGAAAAAAATAATCAAATTATAGTAAATAACATTTCGAAAAATTAATTTTTGCATAAAATGCTAAATTTTGAGGCATTCCAACACGAAAAATTGCTGAAAGAATACGCATAAATAAAAATACAGTTCAAAATTATGGAAAAATATAGCATCCACTTACCCATAGAGTCACCTTTGATGACTGAGTGGGATATTCGGCAATTCAGAGTCCTTGGCAATTAAACATCCGAATTTCTTAATAGTTGCCCCAAAAAGTAGGCTACAAAATTTTTCAATTTCAATTTAGTTCGCTTTCCTCTTACTAATTTGCACGAATCTATTGTAACGAGTTTGTCTAATCGGATGCCAACAACCTAACATAATGATCGAACAGAATATAAGTATATATAGGAGATATTATGTTGTTGTTGTTGTTGTTGTAGTTGGTTGCCATGTGCCTATGGCTAAGCCTTTTCATTCAGGCAACTGCAAAATAATGGCTTGTTGTTGTAGTTGTTGTTGTTGCTACGGGTTTTTGGTTATTGTGTCCTGCATATTGAATATTTAATGCATTTTTGATAGTCTGCCTATTGCTGTTTGGGACAGCTCTCTCTCTCTAACCCCACTCTCTCTCTCTCTCTCTCTCTCTCGCTCTCTGTGTGTGTTGCTCTTCTTTTGTGTCGAGGTTCGATTGTTTGCAATAACAACAACAACAACAGCGGCAGCAGCCAGGGGAAAAGTCAATCAATAGCCATCGCATAGTTGATTTTTGCATTTAATTTTCTGTTCAGTTCCAGTAGAATAACACATGCAACAACAACAACAACATCAACAACAACACACATAAACAATAAAAAAAAATATATATATATATGAAAGAAAAAACTTTCAATAAACCGTTTGAAGCAATCATCCAGCAATCGATCGATCGGGGGCAATCGATGAACCCACCGAACCGATTTGTGCACGTGCCGTGTCATAAAGGGTATTGTTTGTATGGGAAAAACTTTTCAACATTTAACTATCCACAAATGAAGTCATTTAATTTCGTTTACTCTTCCAATTGATCCATTTATGTACGTGTGTGTGTGTATGCTGTGTGTGTGTGTGTGTGTGCTTTATATGTGTTGTTTTCGGGGTAATGACAACATGTTGTCGCTATCATAAAATCGCGCCTCGTAGAACAACGACAGCAACAGCAAATTTTATTACCCACAACAAAAGATGAAGGCTTTATTTCCTTCCTTCCTTCCTTCCTCCCTCTCTTCGTTTTGCTCCTCTCTGCTCTGGTCGGTCTCTTTCTCTCGAGACATTTGAGACAATTCAATTGAAAAGGCATAAAGGTTTATGGGCGTATAAGCCTTTTTTTCTTTCTTGTTTACGGATGTGTCTCTCTCTCTCTCTCTCTCTCTCTCTCCCTCTCTCTCTCTGTGTGCGTGTTATAGGCGGCATTATGTTAACCTTTATGATGGCAAGCAAAAAAAAAAAAAAAACAGAAGAAATGCCAAATACAAAAAGTCGACGAAACATTTTGCTACCCTACCGACCATCGATTGAGGCATATTCAAATTCACATAGTTTAATCTGTTGCTTTTTCGTGTTGAATTATTATTCTAAACGCAAGGGAAGGATTTGGAATTAATAGTCGATCGCAGAGTTGATCGAATTAGTGTTGGAAAACTAATTGAATAGAAACCGCTAGAAGAGAAAATAGCTAAAATGTCATATCCAAGTCAGAGATGAAGTTTTTTCTTTAGCTTTTTTTTTTTGTTTGGAAAAACTCTTTGTTTGATTATTTATAACTTTTCATTTTGGCGACCTCCCCCAGGATGACCCCAAAATGTCCAAGATGTTGATGTGGACATCTGTTGTCTATTTTTTTCTTGTTGTTGTTGTTGTTTGTTGTGGGCCAACCTTTCTGTAATTCCGATGGGCTTTTTATTTGTATTTTATTGAAATTTATTGTTTGATTTACATGAGTTTAAGTGACACACACACAGAAGAGAGAGAGAGAGGGAGAGAGCATTTACTTTTATGGGTGGCAGCATCGATTTCGACCATAAATCACATTTGAAGGCGCCGGCATAAAAGTTGCAAATTAGGCTCAAATGTTTGACATGGCGATTAATCAAAGTGCAAGGCTAGCAAATGCAGCAAATAATTCGATCAGCGAGTGTGTGAGAGAGAGAGAGAGAGAGAGACAGAGAGAGAGGTGAATTAGAGATACTAAGGAGTCATGAATCATTCATAAGCGACTCCCCAATTACGTTGATTAATGAGTTGAAGTTGGTCTTACACTTGGTCTCTCTCTCTCGCATACCGTTTACAGTTTGGTCACGAACCAAAAGAGTAAAGAAAGAAAAAACCCCCGTAAGAAGAAGAAGAAGAAGAAGAGGCCTAAGAGCGACCCAAAGCAGATAAAGAGGGCAAAACTAGAAAATCAGCAAAGATAATCAGGAATGCTCCCAAGGAGCATGCTCCTTCCCGGTGTGCATAACTACACATGCCCACACACACACACACACACACAAACACACACGGCAATGAGAATTAAAATGAGAATGAGAATTGGATTGGAATGTCCTTGCCGCATCTCAACTCATTTTGACTTGGCTTTGCTTTGGCCAAAATGACAAGTAAAAAGGTCATAAATTCCTCTTGGGAGCGAAAGCAGAGAGTCAGCGGGTTATTTGAATTTCGACGCTTTTGCCCAGGCAATCCGCATGAATGGCATTAATAATAAAGCTGCTGCATATTTTTAGGCGCCACACATACAAACGCACGCACTGGGTCCGTAGCGTTTGATGATTTTCAGCAGGTCCCACGTGTCGTATGCGCAATATTTGTTTAATATTAACTCGCCGCTTGTAAGCCACACCCACACCCACCCACACACACACATGACCACACCCTCGCCCGCAGCATGAGCTTTGCGTTTTTAGCCCCTTCTCTCTCTCTCTCTCTCGGTCGGTCGGTCGGTCTATTCTCCTTTCTTCTCTTGCCGCTCTATCCTTTCGCTTTTGGCGCTTTTTGGCTTTGTTTTCGCATTTCTTTTGCCTTTTCACTCTCGTAAAGGCGAACTGAACCAAATGCCCAAGGGGAATTAGACGATAATGGATCAATAAATTAAATTTTAAGTAAAATGCACAAAATTTAACTGAAAAATGAATAGAAATATGAACCGATAACAAGAAGGTAAAAACTAAAAATAAGAAAGAAGAGAGAAAAAAATAGAATTGGCTATATTTACTTGCAAATCGTCCTGGTAACGTTCACTTCTTGCACTTCCCTGCACACAAGATGCCAGACGGGATGCGGAGAGGGGGTGGGGGAACTGTAGAGGAAGCCATTGGCTAGATGAATGTGAAAGAGGAAATTTGGATCACACAAAGATAACGACCTGCATAAAGCACTCCAAATGGAGATTGAGAGATACGTGCAAGTAAAATGGAGCATAAGCCACAAAAAAAAGAAGAGAAGAAAGAAAGAGCATTTCTCTCTCACTCTCTCTCTCTCTCTGTTTCTGTCTCTGTCTTTGCTCTGCTCATTCTTGTCTTCGTTTTGCTTGCTGCCAGCCATTTGGCAGTACATAACTTTCACTAACCTTTAGCGGCATTTTTGCTACTGAAGTCGAGAGAGCACATTACCGTTACCCACACACACACAGACACACACACAGTCATTGAGATGAAAGTCAAACTGGGAAAAGTTTTTCAAGCAGCGGAAGGCGCTAAAGCAGCCATTTTGTGTGAAGAAGACGAAAAAGATGTGAATGTGGATGTGGATGGAGCACAGATGTATCCAAACGGATCGTTGTGGGTGGGAGTGGGAGCCAAAAGAAAGCCCAATTTATTAGCATTGCCAAAACAGAGATAGCTGCAGAAAGAGACGGAGCAACTCACACAGTTTGCCGGGGGGAGATTGGGGGGGGGGAGTAAGTACAATTTTCCACTTTTAGTTACGGCCAACCGAGATTTCAATCAATGTCCTTGAACTAATGACACAATTTGTTGCTGTTTCTTTGCATTTGAATTTCGAATTTGAAATTCCTTTCTTGTCATCTCCTCCCCTCCCCCTCTCCCCACTCCCCACTCTCCACTCAGTGTTTTTCCTTACTTCTTCTCTCAGTTGAAAGTCAGAAATTGTTTTACGATGAATAAGAAAGTAAACAAACGTGCGAATGTCAAATACACACACACACACACACACACATACGAACGCAGTGCGGTGGGGTGGAGAGGGGGAGCGGGAGAGATACTCTCGGCTCGTCTCTGCGGTACACACGCTCTGGTTACGCAGCAGGAAAGAAAACAATTTAACGCAACGGTAGATAAACTTTTTCTTAAACGGCCTGGCTCGAAAGGACGAAAAACGACGAAACGGCATGTCCTTGGACCTTTGGCACGATAGGCCGCGTCGCCGCTCGTCCTTGTTGGTTTTTCGGTTTGCTTTTTTTTACATTTATTGTTGTTAGGATTTAACTGAAATGAGCTTTCAAAATGTTTTATGCGCCCAACAACTTATGCAACATTCCAACCTCCTATCATCCTTTTAACCTCTCTCGTTTCGTTTCGTTTCGTTCCGTTAGAGCCCATCACCGAGGTCATTGGCGGCCCCGAGCTGCACATTAACAAAGGATCCACCATCAATTTGACTTGCATTGTGAAATTTGCACCGGAACCGCCACCCACCGTCATTTGGTCGCACAATCGTCAGGTAAGTTTCGCTGACATTATCCAAAGGACATGTGCAAATACGTATACACATAAAAATATATATGTATATACACATATAAAATACAAAAGAATAAAAATATATATGTGTATATGTATATATAATCATAATAATTACATTTGACAAGGGTCGTCTTCATCCAATGCCAACTGTCTGCTTCTTACCTTTTTACGATTATTAAAAAAAGAACAGAACAGAACAGAGCAGAGGAGAAAAAACTGAAAAGAAAAGAAAGGAAAGAAATTCATATGCCAAGCAGGCGTATAAAATACTTGAGGCCCAAGTGGATTGCGGGCTCTAAACAATTCCCGGAATGATGTTGGCTGAAATTGAAATAAAACTAATATTAAACCAACCGCATGGAACAAAAAGGCCAACTATTTCAAGCTGCATTCTTGCCCATACCCATACCACATAATAAGTATACGATAGAAATTGCTAAGCGATGAACTAGTTCAATCTATCGGTTAAAGTTTCGATCTATCAACTTAAAGTATCGATGATAATGGTATCGATACATTTGACATAGCAATGTTACCAGATCGTCTCGCTAGTAGTGGGCAGTGTAAACGCCGTTAGCTTTTTATTCCAAGTATTAATGTTCGTTTCTCTGCTTTTGTGAGTTTAGATTTTTCACTGCTTGTGCAGAATGTCAAGTTTCGGTAAAAATATGAAAATTCCAGAAAAGCAAAAACGAACTAAGCACCCAGCGCTTGACTAACACGATATCATTAATAAAAATTTAACTAACATGCGCTTTGTAGGTAAGGGAGAAGCATGGGGCTTAGCTCCACACACACACACCCACACACACACATAAAATATATATAAAAGTACGAACAAAAAATGAAAAAAGAACTGTTACAATTTTGCAACAACTCACACACAAAAAAAAAAAGCCGAAAATAAAACAAGAAAGGTGAAAAGAGAAAAAGAAAGAAAAGTTGTGTTCTGACACTAAGCTATTTGCTCTGCTCTCTGCTTAACTTAACTGTGCTCTGTGCTCTGGTCTCTGTGTTATTCATTTCAGGTCATAAATTTCGATTCACCTCGCGGCGGCATATCATTAGTCACCGAGAAAGGTGTGCTGACCACCAGTCGTCTCCTGGTGCAGAAGGCCATCCAGCAGGACTCGGGACTCTACACATGCACACCATCCAATGCCAATCCGACGTCGGTGCGCGTCCATATCGTCGATGGTGAGTAGCCCGGTATGCAAAACGCTTTTGCTTTACCTACAAAAACAACAAAAAAAACACAACAGAACATGGTTTCGGGATTCTGGGTCGGGATGGTCGGGGTAGAATGAAAATAGACTGGTTCTGGGTGGGGAGGGGGGCGGGGGAAGACAAATGTGCGGCGCCGAAAAAGTCAACTAAGCTTGTTTGGCTTTATTTGACAGACGACCAAAGCGAATGAGAGAGGAGGGAGACGGGGACGGAGACGGCGTTCAGAGTAGTGATTGACGACAACTTTTTCTAGGTTAGCCCCCCAAAAAGCAGAGAGGAAGTAGTGGATAGCACTGCTCCAGGCATAATTTGAGTGGGGCAACCAGAAATCGGACTTGAACTCACAATTAGCTGAGATACGTAACTAAAAGAAAGCGCAAACAGTTGGGGGGAAATAGTTGGACTCCAATACACTATCGAACCGGAAATCGGAAAGTGAAAGAACTCTCGTTTCATCTCTTGTTTCATTCTAATGCCATTTAGTTAGTTTCCTGCTGAAAATTCACAACACCTCAAAAATGGGATCCTTCGATTCTTTGATCAGAAAAGAAAAAGTTTTATGCTTCACTTTTGTTTAATAATATTTATTTATATATTTTTTATTAATTACATTAGGTTTCTTATGAAATAAAATAGCGAATTATTTCTAAGAGTATTTTATGACATAAATCTAGGATATTTTATATTATTATTAGTAACGAGCCTTGGGGTTTCATCCTTCTGCCAGCTAGTTCCATTTTTTGTTTAGGACTATACAAAGGATATAAAAATATTATTATATTATTGTTAATCGAATAAATAAATAGTAATGAGTCAAACCTGTAGATTCCCGAACGTGACATCGTATTGGCCAAAGAAAAGACCTTAGAAAGAAACAAAAAGAATTCAGTTTAATATTTATTATGAAACAGTTCTTAAACTGAAATATTGTATAGATCGGGGGAAAAAAGGAACCGAAGCATTTGCTGAGCCACTAGCCTCTAGATAGTTATTTATTTATTTTATTTGTGAAGAGCATCAAGTGTGTTAGTTCTGCAATTTGTTGCCTGGTGTTGCGGCAATACTTGTATCTCGAAAAGACGAAAAGAAAAAAGAATCACACACACACACACACACACACACACACACACGCACACACGCAAGCAAGCTAAAGAAAATTAGTTGCACAGAGGAGGAGGAAAAACTTTGAGCATCAACATTTTCACAAGTTTTGACTCGTTTATGCCGCAGCTCAGACAGAACACAACATTCCCCCCTCTCCCCTCCCCCCGATTCCTTGGCTACCTTATGCCCACTCCATGGGAACTTTTACTTTTTCTGCTCGTCGTTCTACGCTTGATGTTGCTGCCGTTGCCGCTGCTGCTGCTGCTGCTGCCGCTGTTGCTGCTGTTGTTGCTCGCCGCTTCCGTTGAGGCCGGAAAAAAGCGCTTACAAAGCAAAAAGTTTAACAACTTGAGCGCAAATGACTTTGGCGTGTAAGCGGCACGCTACAACAACTACAAAAACAAATACGCCATGGAATTAGACTAAAATAATAACAACAACAACAGCAGCAGCAGCAGCAGCAACAACAACAGCAACAACAGCAACAACAACAACAACTTGTTAAGTGGAACAACTGCCTGAAACTTAAGTAATTAACACAAGTTGTTTGCGCTCAACGCTCACCCGCTCTCTCCCTCCCTCCCCTCCCCTCCTCTCTCCCTCATGCTCTCTCAGGATAACGGAAACGGCTAAGGGGCCTCTATTGGCAGCAGAAAAAGGGGAGGTGGGGGATGCCAATGGGGCCACATTTCTAAATAGTTTATTTAATAAGAATATCTTTCTCTCTCTCTCTCTCTCTCTCTTTCTCTCTCTGTGTTCGAATGGGAGCAGAAGCCAAATTGAAATCGACACAAAAGCCAAGCACAAAACATTCAACAATTCCCAATGGACAAAAGTCGAATCGTGGGGGGGGGCATCACAGATCACTGAGGAAAGTTATCTTTGTGCAGCGAGGCGAATATCCAAAGACCTCCATTTAGATCACATGCTAAAATGTATTTTCACCAGTTCAATCGATCGCCTTAGTCCATTGTCTTTTGACAAGTTCAAAGGGAAAATAAAAGCGGCTTATACAAAATGGCAAAGGCAATCCTCCCCCCTCCCCCGGTCCAGTTGTTGTTTTTCCTCAATCCAATTACTTGTAGTTTCGCTAGCATTTCGAACGGTCATAACCACGTCTCATTGTCGGTGCGAGGCTTAATTATGTCAAACGGTATTAACTAAGCTAAGAGACGAGAGAGCCATCATCCTCATGGAGGAGGAGCATGGTCATCATCAATGAGTCCACTTCGTTTGGCTGCTTTTAATTAGTGGCGCTTGGACATTGGGACATTGTTGGGAGGACAGTGGTTAGCCGGTGGCTCTCGTTAATTTGCATAGACTGGAACCACTGTGCGTGGAATTGTCTGGACACTTAAGTAACAGCTCATGATGGGCATCAGCGAACTCGTAAAGGACGAATGATTCAGCTCCCTCTCTCTCGCTCTCTCCCGCTCTCTCTCAATGTATTTCATGTCCAAATTTATGGCTCCCTATCTGCCATCTGTGCTCCATATATATAGATATACACCTCTACCCACTGCGAATTCTTTGGACTTAGTCCCGGTTTCTTCTTCTTTTTGGGTAGTTGCTGCGTTTTCTGCTTGTTTTCTTTCTCATTCTTCTTTTTAGCCAGTCTTGGCGTTTTTATTGCCGGCAATTAAGTTAATAGGCAATAAAGCTTCTGGATTTGGCAACAGCAGGCGGCGGCGACCAGGGATGCAATAGTTGAGAGCTGCCAACAAGGCAACTGACAGTTCCATATACATAGACAAATATCGGGGGGAGGAGGGGGAGAAGGACTGAAATTAACTCGAACGGTCTATATATTTTTTTTTTTTTCTCTGTGTGGTGTTTCAATGTTGCACGATTTTGCATCCCTATTTGAGTGTATATATATTAACTCTAAACTTGATTCTCTTGTGTTTAATCTCTCTCTATCTCTCTCTCTCTCTCTCGTTCCCGCTTTGTTATGTCTTTTGTGTGATTGCAGGCGAACATCCGGCGGCTATGCATCATGGCAACTCGGCGCCGCTGCAACCGCCGGCAATGCTGTCGCTGCTGCTGCTCACATGCGGAGTTCTCCTGCTACTGCAATCCTCCGCCTTGGCGAGGACCCACAGCATCCACATCCAAAGCCACTCTCCTCATGCCCACCAACAACAACGACAAGGAAAAAGAATTAAAAGTTGCCACCAGCAGCAGCAGCAGCAGCAGCAGCGGCGGCGGCAGCAACGGCAGGAGCGGATTCTGGTCCTACCAGGGACATAGCTACATGTTGCAACATCAACCAAATTGCCAACTGGAACCACATACTAAGTTCTAAACTTTTGTGCAATTTCCTCAACAAAAAACATTTGAATACTTTCTTCTGTGAATTGAAACCGATTTGATTTCATTCGATTCGATTCAATTTTTCATTTGATACGTAGAGTGTTTTTTTTTTTTTTTTTTTAAATGGATGCTTAGAATTTATTCGCTGTTATCACTAAAATTAAGTAACCACAAGATACAAGATACAAGATTATCTGGTCACATGTTGCACGGGAAGACATGTAAAAGAAAAAAAAAAAACTACAACAAATCCCGACAAAAATAAGCAGAAAAACCCAAACTCATTGTAAATACAGCAACCAATGGAAAAATTTCAAGAAAAACCAAAAAAAGAGAAAGAGAAATCGCTGAATGGCAATTTGAATGCCAAGTGAATCCCAAGTCCCGATCGGTGTGAATACTTTTGATGCATTTGCTTTTGATTTTGTGTGTGTTGTCCTTAAATCCAGTTTCTGCTTCATCTTCTCTCACATTGGAACTATAGATCACTTCTCTTTAAAGCCACATTACATAGCAAAAACATTTTATAGTACAAGGTTAAGCTATAGATGTCTAAATATATAAACCCAAAAGAAAGAAAATCGAAAACCCAAACACATACAGTTTCTCATTCACACAGAAAAATTAAGAAAAAAACCCAAAAAACAAATGAGAAATCTTTAAAGTAAACGATAATTTTTTTGTCATTGTCGTAATATTTAGAACTAAGCTCAAGACTATAGTAAAATCTAAGTGAATGGAAACTAATTGTACATAAAACAAAAAAAAAAGAAAACAAAACAAGTGGAAAGGGGAAAAAAACCATCAGCATATGCATAAATATAAAGAAATCATTTTTTTTTTGCTGTTCTTCAAATATCAGATACAAAAAAAAAAAAAAAAAATCAGATACACTTACAGTACTTTAAACTATACTTATACATATAGAAAAAAAAAAAACACTTTCGTGTGTGTTATGTCTAAGCGATAAATTAATTGATAAATTGTTGTTGTACGTTTGATAACAGTGAAATAAGTGAACAAAAAACCGAAAAGTATGGAAAACTATTCAAACTATTGAAGCAAAACCAAAAACAAAAAGCAACCGAAGCCTGGAAAAGAGGAAAAAAGGAAAATCATTAAGGCGAATTCAAAGGTATTTAAGTGTCTCTCTCTCTCTCTCTTTCTAACTCTAACTCTATTCCTATCTAGTCCTATCACTCTCGCACACTCCCACACACACACACACACATGCAACACTCTCTCTCTCTCCTTCTCCTCTTTCTCTCAGCACTTGGGTCTACTTAAACTTTAAGATTTTCCAACAAAACAAAAAAAAAAAAAACATAAACATAACAAAATCCCACCCCAGAAAATGTTGAAAAACCAAAATAGTGAAAGAAAAACGAAAAGAAAATTGGGCCGAGTCCCTTTTCCGCGATTGTTCTCCCCGCACCTGCGCGCTCCTACCACTAGTTCTCATACAGTTTCAGTCTTAAAAACTAAAAGAAAAAAAAAAAGAATACAAAATAGAAAATCGTAAAAATATACAAATTACTCTACATACTCCACATGAATATAAATATGAATATGAATATATTTAGTATGCATAAAAACTATTCATAAAAAAAAACGAAACAAAACAAAAGTAAAAGGGAAAAAAAAACATAAAAATATATTTTATAAATGTGATGACGTTTAGCAAATTAAAAATTTATTATATACATATACATATATATATATATATATATGTATGTATGTATGTATGTATATACCAATAAGGTATAAGAGAAACAAAAATCCAATTGTGGAAAAACCAAAGACCAAAAACAAAAAAACAAAAACCAAAAGAAATGAACAACCATCAACGAGAAATGCATAAAGAGACCCCAAGACCTCCAACCCCCAGTCCCCAACCAACAAGAACAGTGCTGTGAAAAGAGCTCGGCCAGCCGATGGCATTTAAAAGTTCTTTCAAGTTTTTCTTCTCATTTTTCATTTTGTTTTCTTTCTCCATCTGCATATTTTTCGCATATCTGTTTCAATTGGCTTCAAATATCCAAAATGTTATAAACATTTCGCAAGCATCCGATCATTCGGCAAGAACTGGAACAAGTATCCAATACTTGTCAGACAGATAAACTGCATCAAAAACTCGAATTCTCATAGTGTTTGAATCCATGTAGACCCAACATGCTCCAAATAGAACTGATTCAACCCGATCTCCGATCGAATCTTTCGTTAACTTCCATCAATTTAAATAGAGAATTTGAAAAGAACTTTCATTCACACACACACACACACACATAACAAATGCATACACATAAGTACATAAATATATCTCGATTAATATTGATAAAAAAAGAAAACCATAAGATAAACAAAATGTGTAAATTGTATTTTTTTTTTGTTTTTTTTTCGTGTGTGACTCTATGAAATCTGCATGTTGCATACACACACTAAATATGTAGATGTTTGAGATGAAGGAATGTAAATGGAACAAGGATATGAACTGCTTGTTTCACTTGAGACTATTTACACACGGAATGCAGATAGAAATCAAAGTCTGCAAAATGTTGATAGACAATTTGAATGTGATTCAATGTAAACAACAACATTTCCCAAATACATATAATATATATGTACGTATGTATGTATGTACATGTGTATGTAGGTACATATATGCATGAGCGTAGATACCCATCATGGTGTCCATCTTCCCATCATAAAGATCTCGCTATTTCGATAATTATTTGAGTTCAAATTTAGTTTCAAATCATAGAAATTAGCAATGTCTTTTACGCACATTTAAATGCATATATGTATGTACATTTACATATATATATATATATACATTCATATGTATGTATATATTTATGTAGAGATATGTGGTATGAGAGGTATGTATGTATGTATTAATAAGGTGAAAAAGTCCATGTGTTTGCAGGTAATGCAAAATCTAACTATGAATATATAGTAAATTATAATTGAATAAAACAGGCATAAATATTTAAATGATAAGCCCATAATTAAAAATGTGTTGACCCTATTTAAAAAACGATTTTTTGTTTTTTCATGTAAAGCCTTTTCTGTTTTGTTTTGTTTTCTCTCTCTCTTCATTTTTTGTTTATTTTTTTTACATATATGTGTAGAGTTAATTAAAGAGCAAAGGCAAAAAACAAAGGTAAAGAACAAACAACAACAAAAACAAATAAAAAATAAAAAAACAAGAGAAGAAAAAACCAACAACAATTTTAACGTAAATATGTTAAATACAATTTTAAGCATAAACAAAGCGATGAAAATGCAAACAATTTTAATGTGGTTAAATACGAAAAATCCAGCGGGAAAACTGCAAAGATGCAGTAAAAATTTAAAATTATTAAAACACAATAAAGCAAAAAAAAAAAAAAACAAAAAAGAAAGAAATGAAAACGAAAAATAAAAAAGCAAATTTAAATGTATTTCAAGTCGCTGGTTAAAAAAGCAAAGACAAAACAAAAAAACAAAAATCGTCATCATTAAAACAAAAAACAATGGGGAAAACTGAATGGAAAATAAAGAAAAATTAAGAACGAACGATTTTGCCATCAAGTGGCGAAAATGATAAATAAATTGCATAAAATTTAAGTGAAATAAATGAAGGCAATTAATGCCGAGCAGAGAGTGTGGAGGACAACAACTATGAATTCAATAAAAGTGTAAAAGAAAAACAAAATAAGTACTTAAAAACTCAAGTATTTTTATTTTCAGATTGGTAGGTATAATTATAGGAATTAAACTTAGCAAAAGTCTTTTTAAACATCACTCTCCATATATGTAGTTAAATCTCCATAGTATTTTAATTTAATTTTCCGTTTAATTATAGTAACATCCAGCTCATTCATTGGTGTCATTTGCCTGACAGGATTTCCAGGATATCGCTAATATCAACACCATCACAACGCCAATTTGGGGGTCCTTTAATTTGATTGCACTACACTTAACCGCAACGAAAATAAAAACGCAAAAAAAAAAAATGTCAACAACAAAAATTGAAACTGAAACAACAACAAGTGCAAATTTGTAATTTATGCATACAAAGTTCATTTGTTTATATATTTGTTTTTGTGTTTTTGCAGCATCTCCTTCCCAACTGTTGATGATGTGCGTCAATAAAAGTTCATGAGAGATTGGATATTCATGTAAATGCATATCAAATGATGTCAAACTGGGCAATTAGTTAAGTTCGTCTTCCCTATCAATTTGCCAGCCATTGAAAATGTTATATTACCACAGCCAAATGATGCGAATCAGTTATAAGGACTTTTGTGTTTCATGGACTTGGCAAAATTACAAGTTCAAAAACACAAATGTCTTTATAATTCGGTCATTTTAAGGACGATTTGTATGTCCTTTGGCCATATTGAAGTCCTTGCTGATTCGCATCAACTGGCATTTGCAAGTTCTGGAAAATCCTTTAACAAGCTTAAAAAAATCTACTTTCAGATAAATATCATGTCCTGCATCCCTGGAAGAGCCCTACTTGTTTCGATGCCAATCGATGCTGATCATCAAGGTCATCCTAGCGAACCATGTCCTGTCGTCCTGCGGCGAGATTTGCGGATTTTAGAGCTAAAAAACGAAAAAAGGATTTTTTCTCGAGGCCATAACTTTGCAGGACTTAACCCGATTTTGCCAGGACGTGTATTGCTGGACCCTCCAGGACCAGAACTATCGATCTGCATTCAAGGATCTCCGAAATCCTTTCAATAATATTGCTCGAGTTTCTGTACTATGTATTAAATAATATAATAAATAAAGGAAAAGAGAAAGGTAGTGGGCGGGGGGGGGAAATAATATATATCCTCCCTTCCACCCTCTCCCGAGTGACGTCACACAAAAATTGTTGTTTTTATTTCAAGATGCAGCCCAAAAGTATGCTACAAAAAATTTTATTTTCAGCCGCGGGGGTATGCAACAGTTTTTTTTAATTTTACTTTTCAGCCTCGATGGTATGCAATACTTTTTTATTTTCCGCTGCCAGTAACTGCCAGTACTGGTGGACTATCAGGATGTGCTTTACACAGATGATAGTCCTTGATGAGAGAAATCGATTGACACTATTTTCGTCCTGATCCTTGCAAGGACTTTCGAGATATAAGCAATTTTTGTTTAGCATAAAAGTCCTTTTATCTCAACTCCCTGAAGGACCTTCAAGGATCTGATAGTGTCAGTCGATAGTCCTTGATGAATCGAATCGATTGACACTATTTTCGTCCTGATCCTTGCAAGGACTCTCGAGATATAAGCAATTTTCGTTTAGCATAAAAGTCCTTTTATCTCAGCACCCTGAAGGACCTTCAAGGATCTGATAGTGTCATTCGATTTCTCTCATCAAGGACTATCATCCCTGTGAAGCACGTCTTGATAGTCCTGCCAGGAGCCGAGATAAAAAATTTGTATGAAGCCCATTTTGCTGCTTCTGCCGACGTCGACGTCGAAAATAAACGCCGACGTCGGAAGAATTTTTTGGTGCAGGCACCTCCTATGCATTTCTGTTCGCCTGGTATTTCATTTTTTCCCCAGTACAAAATTTGAATTTTTGCGGACCGAAATTTCGCTGCTTCTGGCGGCGTCGACGTCGAAAATTCAACGCCGACGTCGGCAGAATTTTTTGGACCAGCCACCTCCTATACATTTCTGTTCGCCTGGTATTTCATATTTTCCCCCAGCGGAAATTTCGGTCTGCAAAAATTCAAATTTTGTACTGGGAAAAATTTGAAATACCAGGCGAACAGAAATGCATAGGAGGTGGCTGGACCAAAAAATTCTGCCGACGTCGACGTTTATTTTCGACTTCGACGGCGGCAGAAGCAGCGAAATTTCGGCCACCAAAAATTCAAATTTTGTACTGGGAAAAAAATGAAATACCAGGCGAACAGAAATGCATAGGAGGTGGCTGCGCAAAAATTCTGCCGACGTCGGCGTTTATTTTCGACGTCGACGTCGGCAGAAGCAGCAAAATGGGCTTCATACAAATTTTTTATCTCGGCTCCTGGCAGGACTATCAAGACGTGCTTCACAGGGATGATAGTCCTTGATGAGAGAAATCGAATGACACTATCAGATCCTTGAAGGTCCTTCAGGGTGCTGAGATAAAAGGACTTTTATGCTAAACGAAAATTGCTTATATCTCGAGAGTCCTTGCAAGGATCAGGACGAAAATAGTGTCAATCGATTCGATTCATCAAGGACTATCGACTGACACTATCAGATCCTTGAAGGTCCTTCAGGGAGCTGAGATAAAAGGACTTTTTATGCTAAACGAAAATTGCTTATATCTCGGGAGTCCTTGCAAGGATCAGGACGAAAATAGTGTCAATCGATTAGATTTTTCAAGGACTATCTAACGACGCTATCAGATCCTTGAAGGTCCTTCAGGGAGTTGAGATAAAAGGACTTTTATGCTAAACAAAAATTGCTTATATCTCGGGAGTCCTTGCAAGGATCAGGACGAAAATAGTGTCAATCGATTCGATTCATCAAGGACTATCGACTGACACTATCAGATCCTTGAAGGTCCTTCAGGGAGCTGAGATAAAAGGACTTTTATGCTAAACAAAAATTGCTTATATCTCGAAAGTCCTTGCAAGGATCAGGACGAAAATAGTGTCAATCGATTCGATTCATCAAGGACTATCGACTGACACTATCAGATCCTTGAAGGTCCTTCAGGGAGCTGAGATAAAAGGACTTTTATGCTAAACGAAAATTGCTTATATCTCGGGAGTCCTTGCAAGGATCAGGACGAAAATAGTGTCAATCGATTAGATTTTTCAAGGACTATCTAACGACGCTATCAGATCCTTGAAGGTCCTTCAGGGAGTTGAGATAAAAGGACTTTTATGCTAAACAAAAATTGCTTATATCTCGGGAGTCCTTGCAAGGATCAGGACGAAAATAGTGTCAATCGATTCGATTCATCAAGGACTATCGACTGACACTATCAGATCCTTGAAGGTCCTTCAGGGAGCTGAGATAAAAGGACTTTTATGCTAAACAAAAATTGCTTATATCTCGAAAGTCCTTGCAAGGATCAGGACGAAAATAGTGTCAATCGATTCGATTCATCAAGGACTATCGACTGACACTATCAGATCCTTGAAGGTCCTTCAGGGAGCTGAGATAAAAGGACTTTTACGCTAAACGAAAATTGCTTATATCTCGGGAGTCCTTGCAAGGATCAGGACGAAAATAGTGTCAATCGATTTCTCTCATCAAGGACTATCATCTGTGTAAAGCACATCCTGATAGTCCACCAGTACTGGCAGTTACTGGCAGCGGAAAATAAAAAAGTATTGCATACCATCGAGGCTGAAAAGTAAAATTAAAAAAACTGTTGCATACCCCCGCGGCTGAAAATAAAATTTTTTGTAGCATACTTTTTGGGCTGCATCTTGAAATAAAAACAACAATTTTTGTGTGACGTCACTCGGGAGAGGGTGGAAGGGAGGATATATATTATTCCCCCCCCAATACCTTTCTCTTTTCCTTTATTATTATATTATTTAATACATAGTACAGAAACTCGAGCAATATTATTGAAAGGATTTCGGAGATCCTTGAATGCGGATCGATAGTTCTGGTCCTGGAGGGTCCAGCAATACACGTCCTGGCAAAATCGGGTTAAGTCCTGCAAAGTTATGGCCTCGAGAAAAAATCCTTTTTTCGTTGTTTAGCTCTAAAATCCGCAAATCTCGCCGCAGGACGACAGGACATGGTTCGCTAGAATGGCCTTGATGATCAGCATCGATTGGCATCAAAAGGGGTCGTCAACCTGGGGTCAGTTGCAAGTTGCGGCAGAAGCAGTTTTGCATTGCGAGGTGCCGCAGAAACAGTTGCTAGTAGCGGCAGTAACAGTTGATTGTGACAACGGCAGCAGTTTGCGGTAACCGCAACATCTCATCCTTTTTTCGTTTTTTAGCTCCAAAGTTCGCAAATCCGCTTGGTGCAATCTGAAAGTCTTTTGCAAGTCGAGTCCACTGGCACTATGAGATTCCAAAGGTCCTTTAGGGAGCTGAAACAAAAAGAATTTTTTGATTAGGAAAAAATAGTAAATAAATATCTTGGGAATCTTTGAACGGATGGCAAAGCTTTTGAAACAGTTATTGAAAAATGATTGAACAATTGACTGAACTTTGAAAACCCCCAACTATGTTCCATATATGTTTGAAATTCTTTGAAAACCCCCAACTATGCGATTCTCTAACTTTGCCATTTTTTGGCCGATTTCAAAAAGTCATGTCTTTTTTTGCTGCTCTGAATGTGACTAATAAATTGGCATTCAAATCTAAAAAACTAATTTTGAGTCGATTTTTGAAAAAAATTACAGTGTATACACTGTCAAAACTTTCAAAAATCGAGTCGAATTTTTTTTTTCCAAATTTCCAAGCTTTTGATAGCATTTTAAAGTTTGTAAAAATGTAATAAGAATTAGATAAAAATTTTTGAAATCGGTTGAAAATTGTTTAAAATATAACCTGAGGAAAATCGTAATTTTGAGCAAAATTATACATCTTTTCAAAAATTTTTCAAAAATCCCCAGCTTTGCAATCTCTTTAAGTTTTGATGGCACTTGAAAGTAGATAAAAATTCGATAAAAACTACATCAAAACTTTGAAAATCGGAGGAAAATTGTCCTAAATACAGCCTTCGGAAAATTTCAAATTTTTTCAAAAAAATTTCAATATTTGTTTCAAAATGTATGCAAAAACCTCATCTTTGCAAACCTGTAACTATGCCATTTTTTGGCCGATTTCAAAAAGTCATGTCTTTTTTGCTGCTCTGAATGTGAGTTAAAAATTGGCATTCAAATCTGAAAAACTAATTTTGACCCGATTTTTGAAAAAATTACACTGTCAAAATTTTCAAAAATCGAGTAGAAAATTTTTTTTTTTTTAAAATTGCAAGTTTTTGATAGCATTTTAAAGTTTGTAAAAATGTAAAAAGATTTAGATGCAACATTTTGAAATCGGTTAATAATTGTGTAAAATACAGCCTAACGAAAATGAGAGTTTGGACCAAAATTATACAGATTTTCAAAATATTTTCGAAAATCCCCAGCTTTCCAATCTTTTAAAGTTTTGATGGCATTTAAAAGTAGATAAAAAGTCGATAAAAACTACATCAAAACTTTGAAAATCGGTAGAAAATTGTCCTAAATACAGGCTTAGAAAAATTTCAATTTTCACCAACAATTTTTCATAACTGTTCCAAAACGTATGAAAAAACCTCAACTTTGTAAACCTCTAACTATGCCAATTTTTGGCCGATTTCAAAAAGTCATGTCTTTTTTTGCTGCTCTGAATGTGAGTTATAAAATGGCATTCAAATGTAAAAAAAACTTTTCAATTGTAAATTATAATTTTCTTAAAGCTGTATTTAGGACAAATTCAGACTTTCTTTAGGCTCTATTTTTGACAATTTTCAAGCGATTTCAAAAACTTTTATCTATTTTTTATTACATTTTTACATACTTTTTAAATGCTATCAAAAGCTTGGCATTTCGGGAAAAAAAATTTCGACTCGATTTTTGAAAATTTTGACAGTGTATACACTGCAAATTTTTTCAAAAATCGGGTCAAAATTTTTTTGCCAAATTTCCAATCTTTTGATAGCATTTTAAATACGTAAAAATGTAATAAGAATTAGATAAAAATTTTTGAAATCGGTTGAAAATTGTTTAAAATATAACCTGAGGAAAATCGTAATTTTGAGCAAAATTATACATCTTTTCAAAAATTTTTCAAAAAATCCCCAGCTTTGCAATCTCTTTAAGTTTTGATGGCACTTGAAAGTAGATAAAAATTCGATAAAAACTACATCAAAACTTTGAAAATCGGAGGAAAATTGTCCTAAATACAGCCTTCGGAAAATTTCAATTTTGAGCAACAATTTTTCAATACCTGTCAAAATTTTCAAAAATCGAGTCGAAATTTTTTTTGCCAAATTTTCAATCTTTTGGTAGCATTAAAAAGTGTGTAAAAATGTAATAAGAAATAGATAAAAGTTTTTGAAATCGCTTGAAAATTGTCAAAAATGGAGCCTAAAGAAAGTCTGAATTTGTCCTAAATACAGCTTTAAGAAAATTACAATTTACAATTGAAAAGTCCTCAACTTTGTCAATTTTTAACCGATTTCAAATATTTCTAGAATCTTAGGTTCTTCAGGAAGCCGGAAGGACTTATTGGATCCTAAGAGTATGCAACACTTAATTTATACACAGAAATAAATATAGCCGCATTAATTCTATTCATATTTGGATTAAATGTCTCATATCTCTAATTTTAGTCTATCGAGTGGCCAAGTAAATCGAATGGCCGATGCAACTACATATGTATGTGTGTGTGTACATGTATACATAAAATGGCAGAGCACACCTCACCCGGCTGGCAAGACCGCAGAACGTTTCTTCCGGCCTATTGTTTCGGCATTCTGTCCGCAAAGTGTCCTTCACTTTATTTGATTTATTGTAATTAATTTTTAATTTACTAGACCGCCTCCAATGGCCAATGGGTGTGCTGGCTGTGTGGCTGCTGCTGCTGCTTTTCGAATTGAATGTTGCGAATGTTTTATTTGATTGCATTTTGCATTCAACATTGTCAGGCTGACTGGCTGCTTTTTGTCTTGCCTCAAACGTTGTGGGTTTTCGCTTTCTTTTTTACCCTTTTCCACACACACACACACACACAGATACATACACGTACGTGGACACACTCTTTTATGGTTTTCTTTTTTGCTTTGTTAAATTAATTTCCATAATGCATGACACTTTTGAAGCACTTCTCTTCCTTCTTTTGTGCTCAGCAATTTATGTAAATGTAAAATGACCGTAAATAAAATTCCCTCCCCACTCCCCACTCGCCACTCGTCGCCCCCTGCCCCACATGTCTCTGCATATTAACTTAATTAGTTGAGCATCGGAGTTTTTTTCTCGTTTTTTTTTTTTTTTGTCATTTTTAACTTTAATCGCAATTGTATTTAATGTTTTTATAATGAGAAATCGAGAGAATTCGAAAGTGTTTTACGTTGTTCTGTCTATATATGAAATATTTATGTATAATAAAACCCCCAGATCAATGATAAAGCATTCCAGCGAGAATGGCGACGCAGCAGCAGAAGCGGCAGCAGCAGGCAGAGAGAAAAATTGAAATTGCTGCCATTGTCTGACAGGTTTCATTAAGCGACTTTACATGCTGTCCAAACAATGCATGGAACATGCATAATGCGTCTGGCTTTGTGGAGCTCATTTTGATTGCATTTCAACCAGATGAATGAAAGACAACAGATTCTGACCAAATAGATAGATGACATATTAAACGCGGCGAAGGAGAAGAAGAAGTCTGTGTTGTTGCCTGCCTCGATTCATCTAAGGCTCAATTTCAATGCCAATTCCAATTAATAACAAAAGTTAATGTGATCTGATTATAAAGATTTCCATTTACATGTATGGAAAGATCACTCTCTCTCTATCTCTCTCTTTCTCTTTCTCCTCTCTCTCTCTCTTCTCCTCTTTTGTCTTGGGTTCTTTTATTTTGCTCCCCTTTGTTTCCTAGTTAGTGGCATTGTGTGCCAGCTGCTATCTCTATGCAAATTTGCTGTACCCTTTGCTTTACGGCCCCCACCACCACCCCCTTGGGGAGGGGCACTTCGTTTGTTGTCCATTTGTTGCTGCTTTTTATATTATTTACGCTCGTTTAATTTTTCGCATGCTTTCTTTATACAGCGCGTTCAAGTATTTTAACAAATTTTACAACTTTTTAAGCGGGCCTAAGCGAGTACAATCGCCCCGCTCTCCCCCTCGCTGTTGAGTGGCCTTTTTGTGCTACCCGCACGCCGCCACCTACTTGGCCTTGGCTTTTGGCATGGCGCCCATCCCATCCGCAGTCGTTTTTCGAGAGTCTTTTTTACCAAGGTGGCGGCTTCGGTTTGCTTGGCTTAAACGTTTTGCCAAGCATATTTGTTGGCCATAAATTAACACGCCGCTCGCTTGCTTAATCTTTTTATGGCCTGGCTAGGCATACAACCCACCGCCCCCCACCCCCCGGTGACCCCACCAATCCCCCTGGACCCATCTCGATCGGAGGTCACCTCCATTCCATTCCATTCCCTTCCATTCCGTTCGCTGTTGTTGGCCAAAAAACAAGCAACCTTGGTTGAAAAATTTAATAATTTGCTCAACATTAACCACTTGGTGGCCCCTTGTGTTGCTGTTGCTGTTGCTGCTGTTGTTATCCTTGGTCCTTGTCAACGTGTTTTGTGAGCGCTTTTCATTTCGTGTCCTGTTTGCTGCTAATTATAAGGGGATTATTTGCTTATCCTTCGAGGTCGAAGGTGGGCGCTGCATAAATAAATTTTTCTTCTCCACCCACAAGACAAAGTCCCTTTCCTATTCTCATTTTCATTGTCCACCACGGCGACGCCTCCTCTTCTGACTGTAAATTAGCCACTCCCACTCGCACTCCGCCTCTCTCTCTCGCTCTTGAGCCACTTGAAGTCCGCCATAAATTCCCAATTAAAAGGTGTAATAAGCGTTTGTTCCGCTTCAGCAATGAATAACATTTTAGGCAAGGCCAAAAGTCCTTCTGACCCTCCCCCCACCCATTGCCCCCCTCCTCTCAACAACCACTTGTCAGCAGCTGTGACTTTGTAATGCAATTGCAATAAAACAAACTACGAAATGGTTGCCAAAGCAAAAACTGAGGCCTCCAAGGCAAAGGCAAAAGGAAAGGGAGAAAATGTTGAAGAGTGATGGTAATTGGGTGGAGAGGGGGTGGAGAGGGTGAGTCACAGTGGAACCCACAGAGATGAAACCGATGGAAGTAGCCAATATTCAGACGAATGAGTGACAAGACACTACCAAGTCCTTTCTCTCTCTCTCTCTGATTGACTTGTAGTTGAATCCTTGTCATAGAATCCATGTGCCACTGTGTCATGCTGTGGGGCAATTAAAAGCTGGTTCAAAGTTCACTCTCGCTCACAAATTATATGCGCATTTAATGAAGTGTGCCACGCACACAAACATGGATGGACACAATTCACACATGCGACTACGTGCAGTCATTAAACAGCCACGCCCACGCCCTGGCCTCCGCCACTTAACCAACTTGGCCCACTCAACCCACTCACCTGGGCACAGAGGGATGTGGCGAAAAGGTCACGCGCTTCTCTGGCCTGACTTGGCCAAAAGGTCACTTTAACAAAATGAAATGAATAAATGCATGAGTTAAGATAAAAATGGAGCACGGAGGGTGACATATGTGCGGATCGAGCTGGAGCTGCTCTCTGTCCCCCAACGAATGGCGAACTAAACGTTTTGTAATGGACGCCTTGGCTGCCAGGATTGAAACTTAATTGCGAAATTTTAACAAACACTCGGAGCAATAACAATAATTTTAACAGGTTGCAGTCGTCGTCGTCGTCGCTGGACATGCTCCAGAGTTGGGAAGGTGCGGAGGTGAGGAGGTGCGGAGGTGCGGATGGCGGTGCTGGCCATACGCGAAGCAGGAGTAACTCTCCAAAGAGATTTATGTGCGACAGACTGAAATTAGAAACGTTTTTCTTGCTGCGCTTTTTTCCTTTATCTTTTTTTTTTTTTTTTGCTTCTTCTGTTGCCCCCATTTTCTTTCTCTGCTTTTTCCTTCGTGTGTCCTTGTTATGGCCGGGCCAGTAAACAAACAGAGCAAGAGGTGAAGGGGGGGAGAGAGAAAACGAGTATACACTGTAAAAATTTTCAAAAATCGAGTCGAAATTTTTTTTCCCAAAATTCAAAGCTTTTAATGGCATTTTAAAGTATGAAAAAATGTTAAAAGATTTAGATAAAAAATTTTGAAATCGGTTAAAAATTGTGTAAAAATACAGCCTAACAAAAATCAGAGTTTGGACCAAAATTATACAGATTTTCAAAAATTTTTCAAAAAATCCCCAGCTTTGCAATCTCTTTAAGTTTTGATGGCACTTGAAAGTAGAGAAAAAGTCGATAAAAACTACATCAAAACTTTGAAAATCGATTGAAAATTGTCCTAAATACAACTTTAGGAAAATTTCAAGTTTGACAAAAAAATTTCAATATTTGTTTCAAAATGTATCCAAAAACCTCACCTTTGCAAACCTCTAACTTTGTCAATTTTCGTCCGATTTCAAAAAGTCATGTCTTTTTTTGCTGCTCTAAATGTGAGTTATAAATTGGCATTCAAATCTGAAAAACTAATTTTGACCCGATTTTTGAAAAAAATTACAGTGTATACACTGTCAAAATTTTCAAAAATCGAGTCGAAATTTTTTTTGCCAAATTTACAATCTTTTGATGGCATTGAAAAGTGTGTAAAAATGTGAAGAGAAATAGATAAAAGTTTTTTAAATCTGTTGAAAATTGTCTGAAATACAGGCGAAAGAAAATCAGAGTCTGGGGCAAAATTTTACAATTTCTGAAACAATGTAAAAAGTGAGAAATATTTGAAATTCTTAAATAAATGATATTGAGGAATCTAAAATGAATCTCTCGACTGTCTGGATATCATAGGTTCATTTAGCTTGCAAGTGAGTTGCATTTGAACCACTGTAGGGGGTTGCACAGTGGTATTAAGCCAGCTGCATATGTATATAACTGACTTTGCCTTGGCCTGTTATTTATGTTGGGCATCAGCAAAGTTGTCGTCCTGGCTAAGTGCTCATTCGCTCAACGAATGTGTGTGTGTGTGTGTGTGTGTGTGTGTGTGGTGACATTTGCTGTGGCATTTATAAAATTGTGCATAATTTAAACAGGCAACCAGCTGGCAGCAGTTGCAGCTGGAAAACCACATGAATGATTGCTCGCCCAGTTGGAGTTGGAGTTGAAGTTGGAGCTAGAATGGACGACAAGTCCAAGATGAGGGCTTAGAGTACGTTTATCGTTGTAGCAGCAACAACAACAACAACACAGGAGCAGCTGTTGTTGTCGTCGCCGACGTCGCCAACACGGCAACTTGAAAAGCATAATGAAGGATAATGAGTTCTTGATTAGTACAAAGTGGAAAATTGTGTATTTTTGCACTGTCGCGTTCACTCGCTGGCACCCACCCTCTGTCACCAATTAACTGTAATTAGGGGCGCCACAATCTGCGTGACCAGAAGACCAAAACAAACAAGAGAATCCAGAAGGCCACAAAGTAGGCAGCTGCAACAGCAGCAGCAGCAGCAGCAGCCAAAGAAATTGCATACAACAAAACAAAACAAAACGAACAAAAAAAAAGAGAAAAGCAAACGTGAAGCAAACGATGCAAAGCGACAAAATGAAACGAAACGAAAGGATAAAAGCGAACAGATTGAATGGGCGATGCATTGAGCAAATAACACACACACACACACACACGTGGACACATGGACACACACACATTCTCTTGGCACACTCGTTGTACCCATATTACGCATACGCCATGTAAACACTAGCACCGGCTGCCCAACAACACTCAAATGCAAATAAAAAACAAAACAAAAAGGAAAAAAAAACTCAAGTAAAACGCTGAAAAATCAACAATTTTCATTGCACTGCCTTTTATTGTTTTGTGGCAGATTTTTTCTCTTTTCTCTTTGCGTGCTTTTTAACGCGGAGTCCAACCCCCTTCCCTTCTCTTCACCACCTCCAGAGGGATCCCCCCTTTGTTTCTGTTGGTTGTGTTAAGCTTTATGTTTGTTGTGTTCCTTTCATTCGTACCACTTAAATCAATCAAAGTTTTTCATCATAAAAATGCAATTAAATGTGTTTTTTTTTTTATAGTAGAGTATCCAACATTCGTTCGTTCTAGCGGCAAAAGGTGCGAAAGTCTTTAACAATTTAAGTGCATCATTTTTATGTGCATTCGATTGCTTTCTGCCTGATTGCGACTATTCAAACGACATCAAAATAAATCACTCTGACTAGCACTTAGTCGTAAGTAAATTATATCAAACTAAATTATCGAAGGGGAAAATCAGATATTGTCATACTTTTGATCCCATTAAAATATCAATAAAATAGTTGAACAAATAAAGTGAAAAGAGCATTGATGAGTCGTCTTTTGATTTTTGTTTCGGGGTTTTCCGGCATTTATGGCTTATTCCACTTTTGCTGGATGCATTTCCGCTTTGCCATGCAAATCGACAATTAATCAAAGTCCCACTTTGCAACAATTGTTGCTGTAAAGTGCATTTTTAAACAAATTGATTGAGATATGTAGATATTTACTTAGATATGCATTTTTATTAATAGAGAGAGAGAGAGAGATAGAGTCAAATGTAAGAAATCTTTATTCAGCAAAATATGTTCAAATACTTTGCTGAGTGAGATTTAAACTCGAAAAATACATATATTTGCAGCTATTAAACTCAATGTCAAATAGAAAAAACCACTGTATTCGTATAATTTAATAATTCTTTTACAAATAAAATGAAACAATCAGAGAAAAGATGAAAATGTAAACAACTCGAATTTATTTCGAAACTGCACGAAACGATAACTGATAGATTCATCTACAATTAATGAAATGGATGAATAAATTTTGTCCTATTTATTAAGTTCCTTTGAAGAAACTTCATTTTCTTTTCAATTTCAATTCGTTAATGATATCTTGTATGAAAGAAGTTTAAAACAGGTTTTTATCCTAGGTTTAATATACAAATTAATTAAAATAATCAATCAAAATATGTGGTGCCATTTAATTAGTTTGTTCTACACATACTTTTAGCTCTAGATTAAACATCTTGAAATGTCTGAATAATAAAGGTGAATAAATTTTTCATTCAAATCAAGCACAAACGATTGACCGAGTTTAGCATTTTTTAAGGAGTTCTCTCCTGCATATTTAGGATCGTTTTTTAACCACACAAATTTCCGACATTCGCTAGACATAACGAGTGAATAAAAAGTGAATTAAAAATTGCGTTTTTTGCAAGACAAAGTGTCTGAAATCGACAATAACTCTGCCCTACTTGGGCTACAGGGTATTCAAAGATCGTTGCCCCAGTTAAGATTCTTTTATTCTTGTTCGTTAGGTGGGTGGTTGGTTGGGTGGTTAGGTGGGTGGTTAGGTGGGTGGCAAGGTAGTTTGGTAGGTGGGCAAATGCAACACAAGTGGCCTGCCAGCATTTTCTTGGGGCTGCAGCTCATTTCGACTTTTTAATAACATTAATTAAAAGCGCGCAAACTGAAAATGAAAACGCCTTGTACAACACCAACACCCACCACCCCCCACCACCCCCCACCCAACCCACTGTCCCCAACCCACTGAATGACCGCCCTCAACAAACAAAAGTCGCAACGTAGGCGATGGCCAGAAAAATTGGCATGCCTGACTTGGGGTGAGGGGTGGGACGGGGGACGGGGACTGGGAGGGGCGAAAGCAAATCAAAAGCAAGGCGAAAATGTTCACCAAGGACCCAGTCAGGACCAAATATTAATGAATGAGCAAATAAGGCAAAGAAAGAAGTGAACGAGAGTGAGAGAGAGCGAGAGAGAGAAACGAAGGCGTATAGCCAAGTCGAGCCACGCCCACTTCAATTGGCTGCACAGCCCATTCTTCGTGTATAACAGAACGAGAACGAGGAGGAGAGCGAGGAGGAGAACGGGGGGGAGGGGAGGCATCTTTTATGCCTTCTCCGGCTCAGTTCGGTCCTGTCCGGTCCGGCTTGTTATATAACGGTATAAATTTCTAGTTAATTAATCACCTTTCGCTTTGTTTATGGCTAATTTAATTAATTTTATGTCTTTTATTGTTTCTTGTTGGTTAGTCTTGGCCAAATGGGAATCAAACTTGATGCGGACGCGGATGCCGTTGCGGATGCCAATGCGGATGCCATGGAATTGGAATTGTGCATAACTGACGACCCTCCAACGATCTCCCCCCCGAGCACCTCATCCTCCCTCATTTCTATACCAAAAACTTAACCTCGACCCAACTCGAAAAATAAAACTTGCGGCCGAGTCACAAAAATTATTCATTTAGCTGCTAACCAGATGAGATGCCAAGGAGAAGAAGAAACAGCAATAAAGATAGATGCATAGATGGAAGGAGAGAAATGATTATGTATAAAGATGCATGAACAATGTTTAATCAGCAAAAAAAAGTCACTGAGATTTACTTAGTTGCATTAAAAACTGCATAAATGACTAGGTAAACCGATATCGATAAGTCATTGGTCTCTCCAGATCGATATCATTCGATCTATATTCGATATCTATATTGAGATCAGGACTATATACCAGAGTTAGCTAAATAACAGTTCAACTTTTCTCATGGCTCGAAAGAAAAAGTGTTTTTTATTGACACTTTGATCAAAAAGTCAGAGAAAATCGATCAAATCGATTAAAAGTTTAAGCTCAGAATTAAACCAGATTTGTTTTCATATTTTTTTATCAAGCGGCTGTGAATCAAAATTACTTTTGTGAATTACTTAAAATAAATTACTTGTCTATAATTACTTTTGTTAATCAATAAAAAAGAGCATAAATTTGTTTAAATTCAATGCCCAAGAAAATAATAATAAACGGTGGAACAAAAAACATTCAAAATGCATTTATTCTTTGTTTATTATAACGCTACAGGTGGGCGGGGGAAGGGGCCTCCCCTTTTCAGTAAAATTGCCATATTTAATTCAATATTTATTAAATTTATTGCAAATAGCTAGAACATTATAGGGTCACAGAAGAAGGTCAATCCCTCATGATCTTTTGTTCTGTGCTCCTAAAATAGGATAGCAAAGCGAAGTCAACTGTCGAGATATTTGGTGAAGTGTATATCAATGTCGGTTATGGGTTTTGCCTCATTGGTTTTTCACACTTTTCACTCTGCGACTTGCAGTGACTTGCAATGCAAAGAAAATTGATTGCTCCAACTTGATGGAGAGATTGGAGATGAGATGGATTTCCCTTCGTTGGAGCCATCGTGAATTTATGTTTTTATATATATAGATTTTTATTTCGTTGCTGTTTAAAACATACAATACAATGTAAATAATAAATAAATTATTTAGTTTAAATAATTTTTATACACAAGCTTAAACATGAAATTTGCTTTACTCTTTTGTGATTGATTCGACTCTCTTTTTTTTTAGCTTCTATTGTTCTATTCGAGTGTATCTGTGTGTGTGTGTGTGTGTGTTCCCTCTCCCGTGTCCTCTACACTGTCTCTTTATGGCAACTTTATATTCCCACACGAGAGAGAGAGAGAGAGTGAGAGTGAGAGAAGATAAAATTATTTTGGGGGAAAGAATAATTATAATAATAATAATAATTAGAATAATAATAATAATAATAATCATAACGAACATAGAAGAATAGAAGAGAAAGAAACTCAATGATAAGTGTGTGTGTGTAAGTGTGTGTGTGGGTGTGCGTGTCGGTGTGTGTGTGTGTGTGTTTTGATGAGGCAGCAATAAATAGGTATAAAGCGGCTAAATGAGGATTTCGAATGATAACTAATGACTTAGTGCTTAATGCTTGGCATTCTCCTCCTCCCCGACATCGGCGGCCACAATTGGCTCAATCTCCTTGACCTCCGCCGGTGTCTCCTCCTCCTGGGCGTCGCTTGGTGGCAGGACTCGCACCTCCACACGATTGGAGGCATCATGCTGCTCATCGTCCTCGTCCACGGCACCATCTTCCTGATGGTGGTGCTCATCATCATCGGAACGGCTCTGTGCCTTGTGGTTCTGGGGGAGTGACTGACCCTGACCCTGCTGCTGCTGCTGTGGCTGCTGCTCAATGGCCGTCAAGATGGACTGGAGCAGACCCTGTGAGAGTATCTCCTCATGATTGGCCGACTGATCGCCGTTCGCCGATCCTTGATTTGGTGCATTGTTCAATGAGCCACCGAACTGGACTTGGAAGTTCTGCGGTTGAGCTGGCCCACCGCCCAGTTGGATGCTCTGAGACTTCTGCGCCGAGATCACATTGAGGCCATCGAGGCCGGGCAGCTGCTGGGGATCGGTGCCATCGGGCAGAGCAGCCACCGCGTTCTTCTGCGAGGCGTAGCCGGTGTGATCGAAGTCGATGTCGTTGCCCGAGGCGGGAGGTCCGTAGCTATCGGCCAGGAATTGGGTGTGCTGCTCGGCCACGGGAATGCTCTGCGAGATGGCATTGTAAGCTCCAGACGAAGCAGCCGATATGCTGCCAAAGTGTTGCTGCAGTTGCTCCTGCTGCTGCTGCACCTGGTAGCCATTGCTGCTCACTAGATTGGGTCCATGTCCGCAATCGTGCACCACCAACGGTTGCTGAGGCAGCTGATTGAATCGCGGCGCTTGCTGGGACAGAGGAAGACCCTGGGAGTGGACAAACTGTTGGTTATACTGGGAGGCGCTGTAGCTGTTCTCCGAGTGATGTTGCTGCTGTTGTTGCTGCTGGAAGAAGGCTGGCGGCGGTGGCAGATACTGTTGGGTGGGGCGTGCGATCGCAGATGGTGGCGGTGGTGGAGGAGGCAAGTACTGGGGCTGTGGCTGCGACTGTGGTGGAGGTGGACCAAATTGCTGTGGCTTCCCATGGTGAATGAAGGATGGTCCCGGCTGCGATTGTGGCAGTTGCTGTTGCAGAATCACCTGAGGTCCTTGCTGGGATGGAGATGGTGGGGGTGGGGGTGGTGGTGGCTGATACAAGGCCTGGGGAGCTGGCACTGGTGGTGCGGGTGGTCCACTTAGGGCGATCTCATGGGCAGCGGGCGGTATGTAGGTGGCTGGTTGCTGTTGTGGCTTCACTCCGAACTGATCCAAGTGCTGGACAGTGGCTCCAATGGACTCAATCAGGCCAATGGGCACGGGAGGGCGATAGGCCACGGGTTTGTTCGGCTGGACGGCTCCATGTTGGGCGATTGGCTGCGGATTACCCGAAGGTGGTGGTGGTCCGTATTGATTGCTTGGATTACCACCTGTGAGGGCAGCGAATTGAGGTGGTGGAGGTCCATAGTTTCCACTGGGTGGTGGAGGAGGTCCATAATTGCCAATGGGTTGTGGTGGTGGTCCATAGTTGCCTCCGGGTGGTGGTGGTGGTGGTCCATAGTTGCCTCCGGGTGGTGGTGGTGGTGGTCCGTAGTTGCCTCCGGGTGGTGGTGGTGGTCCGTAGTTACCGCCGGGTGGTGGCGGGGGCAGGGAATGTCCGATAGTCTGATACTTTTGAGCGTGCACCGAGCCGGGAGCAAAGGAATCCGACGGTGGCTTGCTGTAAGAGTCATCAATTGACCCAATAGACACCTGTGGAAACAAAAGGAAGGTTAAGAAGTGTCACCAGAAGTCCAACTCCCGTCCAACTCACTTGAAGGGCTTCCGATTCAATGGAGTTGAGATGTGCGTCGAGAGATGGACCAGTTGGTCCGGGTCCGCTGCCGGTTAGAACGTGGACATTGTCGGCACCTGCTCCGCCTTGAAGCGCCACCGCTACCAACTGTTCATCGGTGAGACCATCGACAATGCTGCCTCCTGCTCCACTGTATCCCTGAGCCTGTGCCTGAGCCTGGGCCTGAGCCTGGGCCACGTTGCTGTAGCCGCCCTGCGTTTCGATGTGGTTCTGTTCGACGTAGGCGCCAACGGGAGCGGGAATGGGCTTCCAGCCATCGCAGGCCGTGTGGAAGGGTGCCTGCGATCCACTCACACTGTGGGTGTGTCCGGAGGCATCGATTTGGATCTGCACCTGCTTGACGGGGCCGGGTCCGTGTCCGATGAGGGGGCCGGGACCGCTGGGTCCCTGGTGGCCACTCAGAATGATGGTTGTCTCGGGCACTCGGTTGAAGCTAGCCGGCTGCGGTCCAGGCAGACTGATGGGCAGTGGTGGTGGCCCGTAGTTGGGTGGTGGTGCATCGTACAGAGGCTTGGGCGGCAGGTTGAGGGGTCCCGAGGCGGGAGGTCCATAGGAGGTAGCTGGTTGATGGGCTGGCTTGAACAGAGGAGCAGAGTGCGGCGATGGCAGTGGTTGCGGTGGTGGTGGTGGTGGTCCGTACTGTGGTTTCGGTGGTCCGTATTGAGGAGCTGGCCGATGTTGCAGCTTCAATGGCGGCGGTGGTCCGTACTGAGGCGCAGGCGGAGGTCCGTACTGTGGTGGTGGTGGACCGTACTGTGGTTTCGGTGGTCCGTACTGTGGTGCAGGCTTATGCTGAATATGAGGAGGACCGTAGAAGGGCTTGGGCACACCAAAGTGTGTCTTGATCTGTTCGTGCAACGAAGAGGAGGAGCTTGAGCCACCGCCGCCTCCACCGCCCAGGAAGTTTAGCTTCGGTGGTCCGTACTTCAGGGCGGGTGGGCCATATTCCCGGAATGGAATCTGCTGGGGCACGCCATATTCACGATGCGGTATATGTTGTTGCTGCGGTGGCGGAGGTCCGTACTGTGGTGCTGGTCGTGGGGGCGGTCCGTATGTATCGAAACCCGCCTCGCGTCTATGCAAATCTTTGCCACTGAGCACCGCTTGTGCGGCGCAAAAGCACAGTGTTGTCAATAATGTGAAACGTAACAGCATCTGCACGAAAAACAACAAAAAAAACAAATCAAATCACATCAAGATGCATGCGTGCTGAGGATATCCTTTTTTTCAATCCACAATCCATTTATCATAAGCGACGTCAAATGAAATGCCGCCAGAATCGAGTGAGATATTATCCAAGCGGCAGTTAAGAGCTTTGACAATGGCTTTTTGTGGCCTCGACCCTTGACCGCAACAATCATTTGTCCTCCCATCCCACTCGAACTCCCATCTCACCCCTAATATCAACCTCAACCTCAACCCTTTTGACTTTGTTGTGGCAACAACGCTTGCGGGTTTTAGCGGTGTCAGGTGTCATTATATATATATATGTATCTTCTTTTTGTTGTGGCGGGTTACTTGCTGATTTCAAACGCATGTTATATAACAATAATTTGCGCTAATTTGAAGCCAACCTTTTGTGGTGGCTAAAAGAGTATCTCCCCCCTCTCTCTCTCTCCCTCTCTCTGTGTGTTCCCTAATTGTCATATTACGCTCTAATTAAAACATAATTGAGATACCCCCTCTCTCTCTCTCACCGCCCTTTCATCAACATCAACTGTCGTCGCTGAAGTCGCCGTCATCATCATCAATAATTCAAGAGGCGAACGGCTACTTCGTGCCACACAAAACACACACAAAAAACCATACAAAAAGCAGGCGGCGTTTAATTGGTTTTATGTTGTACAACCAAACAACAGTATCAACATTAACTATTTCTCTTCTTTCTTTCCCCACACACACACACACACACACGCACACACACAGCACGCGAATTAGCTGAATTTTAACAAAATTTAAGCCGAAACGGGGAAACACCACAACAAAAAAAGGCAATTTGGCCAACAACGAAAAGCGTTTTAATGGTCTTTAGTGCGATGCATCCCAATACGAATATTATCGAAAGTGAAAGATTTGGCATTATGCGGTAGAAATTGTTAATATTTATATCAATTAGAAACACACCACACGGAATATGGGGAAATTTCGAAAGATTTTTGACCCCAAGTGACAGGAAAGCTATAATTATTTTTGTTTCATGCTCAATTTCATTTCACAATGATTCTAAAGAAGTTTCGCAACGCATCAATTGAACCATTTTCGCCCCTGCGAACGTATCGGAATGTTTCACTGGACCGGGGGAGTCCCCCCCCATAATTTGGTTGCCCATTAAAGAGGAAATTGGGAAGCAAAGAGAGTCCTAGTCTTATAATTTTTTCCCCCAATTTGTTGTTGTGGCATAGACCTAAACTCTAATGAAATTGTATATAAGATGCAATAAATGAAATAGAATGGAATATATAAAATGCTGTACGCATATTTCTACATATTTTTAAAACTCAGTCTTCAAAATTTTAATAAATGTGGCTAATAGCCATCGACTAACGATTTTCCTCTGTCTTTAGGCAGTCTTCAATTACATAATATAATCAATCGAACATTTTTCTCTAATCGAAATGCCAAAAATGAGAAAGGAAAATAAACAACTTTGATTTTTTTTTATCACATTCACTCAAGTGAATTCATTAAGCCGGTTTTTTTGTTGGAATATTCGGACAATGCTGATATATTTTGGATGATAATACAAACAGATCGTATATCATCTGGGGTGCATCTCATTATGGGTAATAACTATTTGCTTACATATGTATAAAGATAGTTTTATTATTATACAATTTCTCTCTCGCTCTCTCTCTCTCTCTCACTCTTTCACCGCATCGCAATTGCATAAGACACTCGTAGTTGGTCAGAGGGATAGGTGGGGGGAGGGGGGGATGAGGCGCACCTCAATGGTAATGGTCAACGATGCGCATTGAATATCACAATAAACCACAAAACAACGAGATATAAACTTTTTGGTTGGTGTTTTTTTTTGTTTTTTTTTCGGCCAACGGCGTTAAAATGTCATAAGACGTAGAGCTAAAGAAGAAGAAGACCAACGAAAAAGAAGAAGAAGAAGACGATGACAAAACAACAGCAACAACAACAACAAAAGAGCCCCCACAACAAAAGAGAAGAAAAAACTTTCACTTTACTGCTTTTGGAGTTTGGAGTTTTTAGTTGAGGCGTCAGTGGATGTCGTGAGGATGAGTAGGTGTCACAAATGCTGCTGGCAGTGAAATTATAATGAAAATACATTATAAAAGCCAAGCGCAAGAAATGGCAAAAACAATTAAAACGAAGTGAGCGGAGGGAGCGGAGGGATGGGGGAGGGGGAAGCGAGTAATGGAGAAGGAGGATGAAGCTAGGAGTAGGTGAAGCATTGTGTCTGTGAAGCGTGTGAAGTGACCCGCATGTGGCCAGCAGCGGCAGCAGCCGGAGCACTTCATTGAATTGTTTCTATTTTCGCAATCAACTTTTATTTTCAAAGTTACTAAGTCAGTTGGTCGGTGTGGAACAACAAAAAAAATAAGGGCAACATTATCTGGCATTATCTAGCGATATATATCTAGTTATTGATTGAGTGAGTGAATGAGATAAATGAATGAGTTGGGTTTATCTTCACTTTCTGTTGCCTTTTCTATATACCTTTGTTGTGTTGTTCATTAGCATAGCTCACAAATATTTGTTATTGATGCTAAACAATTGACAAAAAAAAAAAAAAAAAAGTGGGTAAAAAAACCACCAACCAGCAATAACAAACAAATAAACTAAAAGACAGACAGACCGACAAACGGACAAAACAAATGAGCGCCAGACAGCAATAATACACAACAGCAACAACAGCAACAACAACAGCAACAACAGCAACAACAGCAGCAGCAGCAGCCGGCGAACTTTCACTCTCGTTAAGAAAACGACGAAATATTCAGTTTGAAGATGAACAATTCGCACAATCGACTGACGGACGGACGGACGGACTCAGACCTAGGCCCAAAATGTTGTATACCCCAGAGCGCAAGGGTTGAGAGATACATCCTTCTTACAATTCATTATTGCCTTGTGGGACTCATTGCTTATGGCCTTAATTTGGGCCACAGCTGACACGCCTTCTGCTGGTTGTCCTTTCGGTTTCTCTCTCTCTCTCTCTCTCTGTGTCCTGGCCCACCTGTCGCTGGCCACAAGAGCGAAAAGCGAGAATCGTAATCTGCGTTAATTAAATTTGCGTCTACAGCAACAATAGAGAACATGGCCAAAATGTGAATGCGAAATTATTTATGAATCAATTTCGATAATGAATAAATTATGTTTCGTTTTCGTTTTCGCTTTCGTTTAAGGCAAATGAATAATCTGTGTAAAGGATTTATTTTGCTACGGGATTTGTGTGTGGGTCCTATATCAATTTTCATTAAACTAAATCAAACAAGAAAATAAGAAAAGCAAAAACCCTTATCAATTAATCAAGGTCGTGGGCAAGGTCAGATGCAGTCTCTATCTAAGTATATATATTTTTATCTGCGCAGGCGTAGCTAACACAAAGAGTTATGATAAGCCATTTTCTTGCTTTGTTTCGTCCTAATTTTTGCTATTTTATTTCACGCCACTTGTATTTGACTTTTGGCCGTTCTTTCTCTCTCTCTTTTGTCATAATCCTTTTTCTTTGCAATTAATTCCAATTAGCAGAATTATTTCTCGTCCTTTCTTTGCTTTTCTTGTTGATTTTCGTTCTGGCATTTTTATATTTCGTTTGCTTTTTACCATGCTTGAGATGAGCTGCTTGCCAGTTGACGATTATTGAAATGATTTATCCTCGGTTTTTGTTGATATTTCTTTTCTGCTTCTGCTTATCCAACTTTTGAAAAAAAATTTACAATTAACAATAACACTTCACTTTAGGTTTCCTTTTTTTTCAAGTGGCAACGAGTGGCAAAAAAAAAGAAATTGTTGCAAACCGAATTAACGCGGAACAGAGATCACGGGATCGCTCTCGACGGAGTTTTGGGTGATGATATTATATATATTAGATATATATATATATCTATATATTCGGTCCGTCGCTTGTCACTCTCGAGTTTAAAATGCTGCCGCACAGATGATAACGCCAGCTCATATAGGTAATAGCCCCAGCCCCAGCCGATGCCAAAGCCGACTGCGCAGTTGCAGCGGAAACCGAAAGTGAAGAAATTTCGTAAACAACAAGAGCCAAGGCAAGCGCCAAGAGCCAAGAGCAAGGTGCCTAGTTAAAGGGACAGCAGCAGCAGCAAAGAGAGAGAGAGAGCTCCCACTCTCTCTCTCTCTCTCTCTCCGTTTCTTTCGCTCTCTCTCTCTCTCTCTGGCGACCAGTTTGGCATTGGCGTGACAAAATGCAAATGCAGCCAGCATGGGAGCCTTCGGGAAATCCCATGAGCCATGCCATTTGGTTTGCGGATCTATTTATCGAAGTATCTGCAGATTTTGACCTGATTATAATTGAGTGACGTATGCCTAAGGTCAGAGTTCCGTTTGGCTTAACGCCAAAGTTGTCTTTGGTAGAACAAAAGTGCCGGCGGCATCTCCCCCTCTCTCTCTCTCCCTCTCTCCCCCTCTCTCACTCTTTTTGTTTTTTTCCCCCAATTTCGTTGAGTCATTCCATTTGCTAGCTGCTGAAGATCAAGTTTTCCTCTTAACTCTTTGCTGAGGAGGATGACGACGATGACACGATGGCGACTGCGACGCCGACTTCGGCTTCAACTTCAACATCGACGTCGACGTCGAAGGCAACGGTCGACAGGCGGCCTTCGCGTGATTCGATTTCGCTTTCATTTGCATTTCTTGGGCTAAACTCGCAGTCATTTCTCCCTGTTTGTTGTGCCTTATCTTCCATACCGAAAACTTGTTGGCTTTCACAGCCCAAGAAGGCAGCACAAGTGAGGGGCGGGGCGGGATGGGGTGTGGGGGGGGAGGGTGCATTTAAAGCTGCTCCTTTACCCTTATTGATTGACTTTACTTTTACCCTCTTACAACTCTTTGGTTGCATCTTTTGGTCAGGTTTCGGGCCAGGTTAGTTAGTTACTTCACAGTAGTTGTTGCTGCCGCTGCTGCTGCTGCTGCTGCTGTATCCAACTTTGCACTTCCTGTTGTTGCATCTTGCGGGTGCCTCTCTTGGCCAGCATGTGACCAGCCACAACAACAACAACAAGTTAAGTGCCAATATTTTGTGCCGCATCTGTTGCCTGCTTTTTGCTTTTGTCATGCTTGCTGCAGGTTTCATGTATTTCTTTTTTTTTTTTTTTTTGGTTTTTTGTGTATTCGGTCGCTCGCAATTATTTGCGCTTTTACTTCCTCGAGAGCTTACAGTTAAAGGCTACTTTCGTTTTGTGTTTAAATGTGCAAAAGGGTCCCAGTGCCTCTGCTCTCTGCCCTACCCCCTTCCCCCTCCCCTCCGTCCACCATCACAGGGCGGCTTCTCATTCGTGGCTAGATCATAAGGGCCAAAATGGCAACAACAAAGCGAAGCCAAACGAATGCATTCGACAATGATTTATTTCAAATTAGCCATTACAATTCGATTATTTGTAATTAATGTTTTCTTTTAGCAAAAGTTGCCAAAAATTATGGAAAACATATTTGAAGGTTCTCAAATTTATTTGTTAACTTGCCTTCAAGTCAAATTCAGTTCGTCTAATGACAAAATGCATTCCACTGGTCTAATTACATATTTTTGCTTGACATGTAAAAAGAATTGCAATTTGAAGGTAATTTAGAAGTTGGAAATTATTTCCTTATTTACTTAAGTACTTAAGTATTTAAGTAAGTGTGTGGGGTGGAAGTTAATTATCGCTTTAAAAACTATAATGGTTCGAAACGAAAGATAAGATAAGAATATTTTTAAAATACTCAAAGTTTTAGTTTTATATTTCACTTCTAATATATTTTTATCACTTGTGCATTTGCAATTTTGTGATATTTGTAATCTACTGAAAATAATTATTATTTAAGTCAATCATTAAAAATAAGTGGAATATATGTAATGTATGTATTAAATAAATATGTGAATGTATTTTGAAATTTCTTTTGATAATATTTTTGATAAATAAAAATTTCACAATTGCTAAAAATCATGGGGGGGGGGGCGAATTTGCAATATATTTAATATTTCTCTCATTAGCTGCGATCTCGTCTCATTTCATCTCACACCTCCACAAAAAACAATTGAGAAAATATTTAAAGAAGTGAAATTGCATTCCAATGTCATGAGACGACGACAGAGAGACAACAGAGGCAGAGACAGAGGCAGAGGCAGCAGAGACAGAGAGACTGAGCCTCGCCCACATTTGTGCTTAAGTGGGGATCCGAGGGGATTTCAACAGGGGGGCTTTTGAGGCCTCGATTTCAGGTGTAGCCGCAATTATGCGAGTCCAGTCCTCGTCTCTGTCTTCATCTCTGTCTCTGTCTCTGAATCCGTCTACATACATCTACGTCTCTTCATCATTGTCGATATTCATCGGCATCGGCATCAGCATCGGCATCGTCATCGGCCTCGGTTTTTGGTCTCGGTGTCGGCGTCGGTGTCGGTCTCGCTGTAGGCCATGACGCAAATATTGCGTAATCCGCTTTCTTCTTGCTGTCTTTCATTCTCTGTGTCCAGATGATTGCCGTAGTGCGGTAGTGCGGTAGTGCCGTGGCACTGTGGTGCCATTTAGCGTATAATCTGCTCCAATTTGGCAAATTATTGGCCAGCGTTATGATTTGCGTTAATGTTACCACTGTGCCCAGTGCACTGTGCTTCTATGACAGTTGATATTGGCAGTGGTCGTTGTCGTTGTCGTTGTCGTGGTCGTGGTGTTGGCGTTTGAAGTGTTGGCATCCGCTTCTTAACTCTCTTGCCCTCTCTCTTCTCCTTCTTTGTGGGGCTATGGTGGGGCGGGGGTGCTGGCAAAGCGATTCGCAATTTGTCATGCCGCGTGCTCCAAAAACTCATTGATTGCGTTTGTGTAGTTACAATTGTCATTGGCATTGCCTCACTTTCACAACTCGAAGCTCAACCATTTATGGGCCGATTCCCTGGCTCCCTTCTTTCCATTCATCTCTCTCTCTATCACTCTCTCTGTCTCTCTATCACTCTCTATATACTTATTCCTCTTTCATTGTGTATTGCTGTTGCCTGAAAGTCTCGCAATTTGCTTTAATTAATGCTAATTAAATGCGCTTATCGCCGCGCCTTGGCTTATCAGTCAGGTCCCAGGCCCAGTAGAGTGTCTCAAACCCATTTTGCCGCATTCCTTTTGAACGCTTAATTTTATGTTAATCAGTCGGATGCCTCCCCCCACCATTTTTCTCTCAATTCTTCACCCGATTTTCCAGCACTGCCCTTCTAATGCAAATGAGTGTAAGCAACGCGCATCTCATTCATACGTATTCGGGGGGGTTTTTTTTTTTGGTCGAGAGGGAGTTGGGGGAAGGGTGTTCGCAAAAACCAGAATGCAGAATAGAAAATTCATAAATATGTTTATATACCGCCATTTTGGTTCGAGTGTGCGAGAGGTTCGCTCTACAAGTTGCCATTTGCCATAAATACTAAATACTTTGATGAACTTTAAGAACCCATCTCGTTATCTCTGTATCTCATTTGCCGACTCCTTCTACTGTCAACACTCGCCTCCATCCTCCTCCATCCTCCCACATTTTCCATTCCACTTAGTTACCGACTTAGAAATAGAAATTGGGCATAGGAATTGTTGGCTGATTCGCATTTTCTACATAAATATTTTCTTGATTAACTTTGAGTTTGGTGTGTGCGTGAGTGTGTGTGTGCGTGTGTGTGTGTGTGTGTGTATGTTCTTGCTGTCAACATTTGCCATTTCAATTTGAGCGCACGCATCTCATTTGCATTCCCAATGAGCAGAACTAGGAACTGAAGATGGAGAGGGGGAGGGGGATGGGGATGGGGGCACAATAGGTCGAAGGTCTCTCTCATTATGAGACACTCCAACAAAGATCTTTATGCTCATGTGTGTGGGCATGAAAACAAATTTCACCCACTAGACCTCCTACCTCTACCACCTGTCCCCCCTCCCTCTCTCTCTCTCTCTCTGTATCATCGTTTTTCCAGACGATACCTAAAGCTTGTCTACAGATTTATGTTGCTTTGCGTTTTGCCAGACGGCCATAAATTATCATATTAATCGTCTTCAGTTCAAGAGAGGAAAATACATATGAGAAAAAGGTGTTAAACTTTGCTTCCAATTGCGGAAACGTTTGTCGAACGCTTTTTGAATTATGCAGCTGCTGCTCATGACTAGCGGGGCCAAAAAGAAAATCATTTTTTTGAAGCATCTGCAAAATCAAATGTAAGTATGTGTCCCCCTCTCTCTCCCTCTCTCTGTTTAAATGTGGAGTGCGAACGATGACGAGATGACGCGATGACGCGACTTGGCCAAGAGGCCCTCAACTTTCACCCATTGCGCAAAATGGGCATAAACTACTAGAAGGTAAGGTGACTCGCATCTCGCTAAACGAACACTTGTGCGTTCAGGGCACACTGTGAAATCGATTTACAACTGGATATATCTTCCAAGTTATCCAAAAAACGAAAAGATCTGGACTAGGATCCATTTTGGGAGGTGAATTATACGATGCTTGCCCATTGGAGGGTGGGATCCGCCACTGGGTCACTGGTCACTGGTTTTTCCAAAGCTAATCTTCACTGTAATCATAACTCTTTTTCTTTGGCAAAACAAATAACATGTTGTTCAATTAGAAATGGAATTCCATACGCCTCGTGGGTTTTTCTTTTGTTGTTGTTTATGGTTTGCTCACATTGGTTTTTGTCCCACTGTGTAATAAACAAACAAAAGAGGCCAGCAAAAAAATAAATTGTCGCCGCTCTTGAATTTGCAGACATCTTCTTCTTTCAAGGGGAGTGGAAGTGAACGTCATGCACTTGTCTTAATGTGGTGGAGGAGGAGGGGGAGGGGGAGGGAGACTGACTGCATTATATAACAGTTTCGCCCAACAAATTTCCCCCAATCTTCATCTCCCTCTCTCTCCCTGTCAATCGCTAATGCTAATCACTCAAATCTTGTGATGATGGTGGGGATGGGAATGGGGATTGGGGCGTGGGGATTGGGGATGGGGTATCGATCTCACAGTAGCCAGTTTAGTTCCCACTTCCCAGATAATGTGTCTGTTTGTGCGTCCGTTCAATTAACTTTCACTGGTCAAGCCAACGCCTCGAGGCGCCCTTCTCAACTTTGGACCTGTCCAGTGACCACTCTCCCCTTTCCCCTCTATATATGGTTTTGTTTTTGTATAGAAATAACAACAACAGAAATTTCATTACGAGCATTACTTTCGATTAGCAACTATTGAGGTCTCTATTGAGGAACAGAGTGAGAGAGTTGGCCAAGAGGAAATCATCCAATCCAGCAATCAGATTCAAAGCATAGTCAATTGTCTTTATTGTGCTTATTGTGACCAGTTTGAAGAGAGAAGCAGCAGGTTACCTACCGACCCACCTGCCCACCTGTCTCTACCTGCATCTGTATCCATCCAGTCGAAATTGCCAAGCCTTTGATTGATAGACAAAAGAAGACAAACAAACTACTGAGCAAGCCAAAAACAAAAATATTTCATGTGAATGAAATGAAATGTTACTGGGAACGAGAGTCCAATATTTTCGAGTTCCAATGAGCTTGGATTCTCTTTGTGCAAGAAGAATTTGACATCTAACATAACTAACATTTATAAGCTTCATTAAGGAACAAAAAACACTCAAGTTATGACTTGTATTATTTTACCTAAAATTAGCAAATGTTTCTTATGTAAAGAATTCATTATTAACATTCTAGATTACAAATAAAAAAATTAAATTAATTCTTATTTTTGATTTTTTAAATATTTTCCAGGAATAACTTTTAAATTTCATTTCTGAGAAGAAAAAAGAAATCAAAAATCATTCAATCATCCAACTGAACAAATCTAACATCAAACAAATGTTTATAAGAAACGAAATTTCCCTTATTTTTGAATTAAATATTATATATATGTATATGAATATTTCAACTTTCTTTGAGATCTCCGAGTTGAATATTTATATGAACATTTTAGCTGAAAATTTGTTCTAAAAGTGTAATAAAAATGTGTACAACTCAGGGACTATATCTATCTGTTGGCCAAGTGGAATCCAGGGATACAGATTCATATGGTTTTGTCATATTCCTTTTGTCCGGAGCATCTCATGTCATGGCCAATTCCGGGTTTATGCTCAACTCGCTCAAGGCGGACCAAATCCAAATGCAAACTGCCGACCACTAGATCCTAACCCCATGACCCACACTGCACTCCACTGCACTCCATTCCACTTGCACTTCCACTTCAGTTGGAAGACCTGAAGCACTACCAACTATTGGTAGTTGACAACAACATGAAACGTGTTCAGACTTTTGTTTATGCTCTCATCTCTCGACGCAATGGACCAACTTTAATCCCGCTAGCACGCTGTCATGGCAACTTTTGAGAGCCATCAGCAACAATGCAGTGGATGTGGGGGGTGTGTGGGAGAAGGGGGGGCATATAACTCTAGCAGCAGCTGATTATGCGATATGTGCTTTTGTGTTTGATATGTCATAAGCTTGCTTGTTCGATTTTCTGTGAGATGCAGCAGCACCAAAAAGCATTGCAGTCAGGGCAACCAAAATCTAGAATCACAACTGCTCACAACCACCCCCCACCCCCCTCCCTTCCCCCACCCCCCCACCATTCTAAGGTTAGGTGTTAGAGTAACGTTAGCAAAACGCAGCCACATTTGAATTATTTTTGCCAGAGGTTTTTCTCGCATTGTTGTTTGTAGTTTTTGGGGCGAAAGCGCAAACAGCAGCGAACCAAAAATGTGCAAATAGCAATGAGTACGAATACGAATACGAGTACAAATAGTGAGTGCGAGTGTGAGTGTGAGTGTATGTACCATGTTAACCATGGCCCTACCGTTCTACACCCCCCCTCCCCTCTCCTAGCTCCAAGGCGAGGTGCTGAGGTGAGGTGAGTGGTTAGCGATATCAAATAACATTTGCCATAATTACACACAAGTATTTCAACTATAGTTTTGCTTATTTATTTATACACAAAACACACACACACCGCTCCCCCACCCCCCTCCCACCTTGACACTGCTCCAGCATCTATTTTACCGCTTTCTTTGCCACATTTTTGCGAATGCAAATATTTTCGCATCTTCATTCGGGCACTTCCGCACCTTTCGCCTTTGAATGGCAACCATGGCAACATGGGGTACATTTGCTATAACAAGCGTTTGACCACAAGCGAGAATTAAATAATGTGTTACCTGGTCCATTTCGACACTAATTAGCTTTTTGGTTCGGTGATTACATTATTCACACCGATTTATTCTAGCTTGAATATTAAACTTTGGCCAGAACATGGAGCACGATCGATCCATCCCATGTTACTCTCTGTATCATCTCTGGTTACCTTATTTTCTCCTCGTTCTTTCAAGTCCATTGGAACTTCGGTGCCATGAGTGGAGCTTGTGCTCCTTCTACTCCTCCTGCTGGTGTCTTCGTTGCGTTGTTTGGCTATTGACTTAGGTGGGCTGCATCTTCTTTCAAGACACGAGGCACCAGGCACAAGGCAACATCATCATCATTCGGTTTCCAGCTCCATCTTCTGGTCGTTTTGGCCACGCTTTCTCGTTGCTTGTTGCTTGTTGCCCGTTGCCCGTTGCCCTTGTTTTGTTTGTCTACCTGTTGTCTGTTTAGTTTTGGCATTGCTTTTGCGTTTGCTCGTTTACCTCGTCTACAGTTTGGATTTGGGTTTGGGTTTGGGTCTCTCGTATCTCTCTCTCTCTCTCTTTCTCTCTGGGCGCTGCACAATGCATAATTGAAATGCAAATACTGACTGAAAGAAATAAGAAGAAAATAAAGAAGAGTAGAGTTAGGTGAGGTGAGGAAAGACATGGCAAAGCAAAGAAAGCAAATCAAAGACATGCCAAATGCGTTTCATATTTAGGGCTTGCCCAACCTGTGGCTGCTGCTGCTGCTGCTGTTGCCCATTATTATCCAATTACCGACAATGGGCCATTTAACACTTGGGCGTGATCGCATCAACAATATAAACATCAAAGGTTGCATAAATGCCAATCGCCTTGCTTACATTTCTTTTCTTGGCTCCAGCTCTCCATCTCCCCATCTCCGGGATGCGTTTACAATGATTTGATAATGTCGGAAGATTGCCCAAAAAATTCAAACCAACAAAAATTAGAAAGACCGTAACAAGTTGAGCTCATTATATTGGTTGGTAATGTTTCTTCTTTTTTTTCGTGTCTTGTTCGGGCCATGTACTCATTTTCTTTGCCCCACCCCCCCCCCCCCTTCCCCTATTTGGGGATACCTTTGCTAGGTTTTTGGTCAATGGGCCATTTGTAAAGCTTGTAATCAGTGGTAATCAGAAGGGAAATGCTGCCTAGTGTCGGGGTAATGGCTATTGGGGGAGGAGGGGGGCTGGAGGGGGGCCCGAGTTAAATGGTGATTATTGCGGCCAATCGCAAGAGGGGAAATGAATATATTTTACTTGTAATTTGATGAGACTAAACAACAACATACAAATTTTTATCAGATTTATATAAGAAATACACTGACAAAAATTATTTAATGAATTTTACTAATTTTATTTAGTAAATTTAATAATATTTTGCAGCTTCAAACTGTTATCATGAACTTTGAAACCTTCTGAACTTATCATTTATAATAATAATAATTTTTTATTACATTTAAAACCGAAATTAGCAGAACTAATTTACATTTTAAGCGATTTCAAAATGTTGCGACTTTAACCTTAATACTAACTATAGCTTTTCATCATTATTTTATGCTCATATATCGAATCGAATTTTCTTTGAAATTCATAAATTGGAACTCGAATTTGCACGCTACCGAAAAGATGAACATTTTCGAAAAATTGTGATCCATCATCCATGAAGATAGATATATCCAAAACTCTAATGATTCCCATCTCCATTGCGGGCTTAAGAACGTTTGGATAAGTAATTGAAATAAATTTGAAATAGTTATGAATTACCTTTGACTTCCTCGCATTCAACTTATGTAAATCTAACCTTGAACTGGCAAAATCATAAAATTGTCAGCAGCAGCAACTTTAGCCTCTGCCTGACTTAACCCTCTCCTCCCCTTTAACCCCTTTTGCCATAACCTGTGCTGTTCATTCAAATGAAAATTGACATACAAAAAAAAAAATAAAGCACTATTTTGCATTTATGTAATCATTTGTTGTTGCTGCACTTGTATTGTCAGCGTACAGAGGTACAGAGGAAAAATTTCCCATCTTCAGTGTGCCAACACTCTCCCCCATGGGGCTCGCTGGCTCGTCTTTTATTATTATTTATCATTTGTGGTTTGTTTGCCCATCGATTGTGTGTTTGTTTGACACACTTTTGCATAATTTTATTAGCGCTACAATAGCGCTATATGTAGCCATAGCATTTTCAATAAAAGCAAACAATTAAAATACAAACAAATGTCGCCAGCAGCAGCAACAACACAAACGACAACGACAACACGAAGTCAGAGCCAAGTAAAGCCAAGCCAAGCCAAGCAAAGCCAAGCTCGTTGGCTGGTCATTTTCATTGTGTTGACTTTGTAATAGTAGCAACAAAAACAATGAGCAAATAAAATTATTTAATCGTCGACTGTCATAATTTTGTATCTTTTAGATACTGGTACATATAATATTTTATCTCATTTTGGGCGTCCCTTTATCTATCTGCGTAACTCGTAAATTTGCAAATCAATTTCACCCAAGTTGCAAATAAATTTGTGTGCCCAAAGGCATTTTAAAAGTACAACGAACAACGAACGATAGAGACTGTGATAGAGATAGGCAAAAGCAGAAATGAAATAAAAGAACACACACACAAACACAAGCAGGAAACTTCTTTTGTTATCGACCGTAAAAACACTCCCACATAGACCCATTCGAGTGGTAAACACATGCGACACATAAACACAATCACAAGTTGTATCTTGTTAAAAGTCTTTCGACTTTAATACATTCAAATTGTTACTCTGTACGATAGTTAAATCGGTTCGAAATATAACAATTATACGAAATTCCACAATAAACAATTGTTTAACCATTTAAAAAACATATATTGAAATAGGAAAATATGAAACTTCTACCAATAAATGAATTGAAGAGCTATTCTAACTGAAATTGGGCTTGAACAATATTTTGAATGCACTTTAAAATCGAAGGACTTGTTTCTTTTAAGTTTTCTCATAGGGAAACTCCCTCATTTATGATGGAGTGATATCTCCGATATATAATATCTATAACTTTTATTCCTTTACGTATGGAATGCTATGTTAATTTGTAATTTTACGAGAATTACGAGAAACTATTGAAATAGTCAATCATTTTTGTTCGATAATTTTCACGTGCAACTCTGCGTATACTTAATATATGGGAATAGAAGCAATCATTCGACTCACAACGGATTTCTAATGATTTTGTCATGTCTCGTTTGTGTAGATACTTTTTGAGCCTACTTTCTGCTACTTAGTTGATAATGCTTTTGATTCTTCTCCCCATCATTGCCATTGCGCCGTCAACTTCATCAATTACTTTGTTTAGTCTGAAACTTTGCTTCTGCTGCTTCCTTAACAACTTTTATAGTTTTCCATGGCACTTAAAGGAGAGACGCAGATACGGTACTTGGATGCATACATACATACATACATACATTGGATACAAAATGGTAAAGAAACACTTCTAACTGTATACAATTGGGAGTGGACCAGTGTTAGTTAGAGGGGTGGGTGGCAACGGACCATTTGTTGTTGCTTAGTTTTGGTTTTCTGCTTATATTTCGTTTCGTTTAGTTTTTTCTTTTATTTCTTTCTACTTTTCCCCCTCTTTGTTTGCTTTGTGTGTGTCTGTGTGTGTCTGTGTGTGTGTTCGTACTTTTTTGTGAGTAATTAAGTCAAGTGCGAGGAGAGTATAATTTCTCGTATCCATGAGTTAGCCAATGGTGTAAGAGTAAGAGTAAGAGTAGCTGTAACTTTAACCGTAATACTAGTGACTATATCAGTATGAAGAGACTCAAGAGAGGAAGACCTCATCTCATCTACTTACATTTCCATCTCTCTCTGTCTCTCTCTCTGTCTCTCTCTCTGTCTCTATCTTGCTATCTCTTTTCCACTTGACGCATTTGCATGCTTATTACTTATTCTTTATGCCATTTGGCTGTTTGTTCTGCCTTTGCTTTCGGTGCTTCCATTTCAGCTTCGACTCCTTGTCGCTTGTCATAATTCTGAGCATTTAACATGTTTCTCTTGTCAAAATTGTCAGAGTTGTCAACTTGTTTATTGCATTTCAGTTTGTCATACATGTGGTAGTATATATCCATGTATATACTTATATACATATGTATGTAGGAAGGAGGATAGCAAAAGTAGGTGGAGCTAACTGTAGCTGAAGAGGTGATTTTTGACTTGGTGCGGGTAACTGTAGATGTACATACATACATACATACACGCCTACGCAGTGCCGCAAAACTCTCTCGGATGGACAAGTTTACGGTTCCCCAGTTGCTCTTACTGTTGCTGCTTTCTTCACCAACCCCCCTCCCCCCCTTCCTACAGTTGGCCCCAATCCCCCCGGCAGAAGTTTTCATTGACGTTGATGAAGTTGTTGTTGTTGCTGTTGTTGTTGCTGTTGCCTTTTGTGGCTTTTGCATTTTATAGAAACTGTCAAATAATAAAGCTTATTTGCATATTTTTCGTCATTTTGCCAACTATGCGAACGTGTGTGGACTCGTTGTAGTTGTCGTCATCGTCATACCATTCTGTATCTCTATCTGTATCTTATCTCCAGCTCATAGTACACATACCGTGCACACTCCTACACTAAGCAAAACAAAAGGGGCTTTAAAAGAGCTCTTAAAACTTTATGGAAATGAATGGACTGAAGGTCCCTTTCTACAATTATTTCCCCGAAGGGATTAAGATATAATTTTTCTCTATTTTTTTTTGTAAAGAATTTTTAGCCATTAAATGTGCAAAAATGAATTGTTCACATGTAAGGCGGGGATTTGAGAAGCATATGCTACAGTTAGGTGTTCAAAATATGCGAGGGTTGATCGATAGTTGTGCAAATTATTTTATTCATATTCCTGTCCATATGCTATTAATAAATTTATATAAAGTCAAATAAATAGTCCCCAAAGCGACAATATATATTGGTAATTTTAGATTGGGCCTCGTCTATTATAATTTTGTTATTTTAAATATTTATCTAACTAACTCTTTAACAACATGATCAAAAATCTATTCATTTTCTATAGAAGATGTTTGACTTTAACAAAAAGAGTTTTTTTTTGCTTTTGTAAATCTTCGAATGAAGAGAAAATTTTCTTCTAAAGAAGTTGGAGCTAAGAAGTCTTCTGAAGAAGTTGGAGTTAATTATTTCTTTCAGTGTAGTGTTTCCGCTCTCTTTTTAACTTACTTAAATTAAAATTTTTCAGTTATGATTGTTTTGTTTCACATTTATCTCTGTTGTTGTTCTGAAACATTTCTTATTTTTTGATTTTCAGTTTGATAAACTAACTTTAGCTTTTTCAGATCCATTTCGGTCTGTTCTTCTTCTTCTATGTAGGTATATAATTCAATTAAAATGGCTTAATGGCTCATCAAAGTCATCTTTTGGAAATCTTTGTTGTTTATTTTTTTTTTTTTTTTTGGTTGACAAATTTTCATATGAATTTGTGTTGTGTTCTGTTGTTGGGTTATTTATTTATTTTATTTGAGTTTTAATTTCTTTTTTTTTGTATACTCGTATGTTTTTATTGTGAGTGAGTGAGTGAGATATTTTTGGTATTTATGTACATTTTGTTTTCGGTACCTAATAACTTGTGCAAATAGTCGAACAAACATTGAAAACTGAAACAATTCGTGAAAGAACAAATATTGGATTTATACTATGTCAACGACAGCCTCAAAAAAAGGAAAAAACAAAAAAAAAAAGAACCCCTAAAGGAAACGAGACAACAATTTGTTGTATTATTATTTATAATAAATCAAATTGTTGATAAATTGTTGTTGGCCAACAATAAATTGTTTCTGTGCTGCTCTGATATCTCTATGCACTTGCAAAATTATTACATTAAAAAATATTCAACTGGCAAACGAAAAGTTCTCCCCAACATAAACTGGTTTTTGGACTCATCCAGCAAATAATTTCTGTGTTTTTCTGAAACCATCTACTGAGTAATTTACCTTAATTTAGTCTGATACTTTGCTGGTATGTATCTCTAAAGTCAATTTTAGTTTGAAGAGAGTATCCATTCATATGGCAAATATTTAATGTTCTTCGCTTCTTTCCTGCCGATTTTCTGCTGCTGACCACAAATGTCAGGAGCAATTTGAATAAATATATAACTGACTGACTGGTCTATCACCTCTGGCCATAGACAAGGCCATATTAAGACGCCTTTTGCCATAGTTTTGCAATGTCAAGAGGAATTTCTGTGGTCATCAAACAATGCATGACCACAAGAAAAGAGAAAAGACGACAAAGAGAGGAAGAGAGGGAGAAAGGGAGAAAGGGAGAGAATAAAGTGGGAGTTAGGTAGGGCAGGTGTGATAGCTGGGCGTGGCATGCATTTAATTGAGGTCGTTGCTGGAAAGTGGCCTCTTTGCAAGACGCTGACAATGTCGAAGCGAAGAGATAAATGCGATGAAAAATTCCAAACGCAAGTGAGAGAGATACCGAAACGAAAACCAATAAATAAGTCAGCAATGTGGTAACGAGGAGAGGGAGAGAGAGAGAGAGAGAGAGAGTGAAAGAGTGAAAGAGGGAAGAGGAAAGAGTGTGGTGTGGTGGCATCGCGCGTGGTAAAAGTAATGCGGCATCTGCGGTTACGTCACAAGTATCTCACAGATACGCGACGCACGTAGCTCAGATTCAGCTTGGCAGTCAACAAAGTTGGCGTTGACTTCGTCGTTGGCATTGTTCTCTGCTGTTGTCAAAAGGCCGCTTTTTGAGTTGCTGTTGCACTTACAGATTGAGATACATGGCCATAGATACAACCTGCTTGGCTTACAGATTCAAATTGTGACATGATGCGTGCTTCAAGAGCAACGAAAAAACAACAACGAGCAGCAAAGGTGAAGGGAAAGGCTTTGGCAGGTAAAAGATGCCTAAGCAACTTGCATCTTGAGGCAGGTAGGTGATGACATCATCACTTGGCATCATCACAAAAACGTGCAGCAAGATAATCATTGTCCCCCCTCTCTCTCTCCCACTCCCTCTCTATGTCTCTCTCTTTCCTAAGGACAGTTGACAGTTGGGAAATGGAAATGAATGAAAATGAACACTTTACAATTTCACCAAAAACACAAAACGAAAAGAAAAATGAAACAGAAACTGAAACAAACATTCAACACATTTTGCTTGAGGTCTTGAGGCAACATCTTTTATGGTTGCATTCAAATTGTGCCTTGCCCCTTCCGACCAACACTCAATCAACTGGACAAAAGCAACACACACCTACACACACACACACAATCACATCTATGTATATGTAGAAGCAACTGCTGGGCAAAAGTGGCCAGTTAATTAAATGAAATTACATTTGGGAGTCATTTATGATTGTGGCACACAAAATAAACGAGTAAGGGAGAAAAAGACAGATAGAGAGGGAGTCAGAAAAAGATAGTGATTAAAAAATACGCAAAACCCTTCAAACTTTAGCTTGATTCACTCAAAACTGATTAACTGAAATCTTTTTTAACTAGATTATTAAAGAAGAAAAAAAAACGCCCAAAGGAATAAGTAAAAGATTGAGCTACATATATTATGCAGCCATTGATGAACAAATTTTCAAGAGAGAGAGAGAAGTATCGAATTTCAAAAGATCAGAATATAGTTTGACTTATCATTTAAATTTGAAATCCAATTATAGTCCCGATCTTTCCCCTCTAATTATTCTTAAGCCCCCTTCCCTTGGCTGTGGTTTCGCTAGATCTTTCAAAATATTGTTGAGATATTCTATAAAAAACTAAAGTATTATTTATAAAACATCCCAATAATGTTACTTTTATTAAATCTGTAATCTCGCGAAAGAAGGTTTCTTTTTCTTATTAAATAACGTATTCAAAAGTCGTCAACTATTTTGGTAACTTGGCTAAGACCATCAACAATCGCATCAACAAGATCAAAAGTTAAACCAATTTTCTTGTTTTTTTCTCTCTTTTTTTTTTCTTGTATTGATTAACATCATTTCTATCAATTAACATAATGAGAAAATTCCGACCTAGATTATAGAGCAACGATCAATTAGCAGGTATCCAACATGAAGCACCAATTCGTAGTGCCTCTGCCTGCCCCTTTTTTTAAGCTCTCTGTCAGCGGGTCAGTTGGTCGCCGCAATCATGAAATGAAACACTTTTACTTTGCGTTTCGCGTTTCGCTTTAAACGATAAACAAGAAAATCGTTTCTTATGTTTGTTTTATGCGCATAATTCGAAATTTATTTTTATGTCTTATTAATTTTACATAAGCGGAGACGAAGACCCCATTCCCCCATTCCCCCGTTCCCCCATTCCCCCATTTTGGTGTGTTGTGTGTGCGCTTCCGTGATGCTGGGAAAATAACTGATGCCAACCTAACATGTTGAGAGAGAGATGAAGCAATTAACAGATGAAGCAGCAATGTTGCCTGTTTTATGGATGGAGAGAGAGAGAGAGGGGGAGAGGGAAGAAAGAAAAGTAAAAGTTGAAAAGGTTGCAACAGCTGCAGGTGGCAAATTCCTAAAACCGAAGAGCAACATTAATTGATTTCCCCCAAAAATTCAAACCAAACGTGTGACAATCGAAATGAGAACTATGATTGGAATTCAGATTGTGTATTGCTATTGGTATTGGTTTTGGTATTGGAACTGAAATTGGTTTAAAAGTGTGGGAGTTTTTGGTTGAGTTTTGCCAATCAACTTGTCATAGCACCTACTTAATCCCCCACCTACCTACATAACTTTCATTAAACAAAAAAAAAAAATGTTTTCAAAAGCTTATAATCAGAAATTAGAGATCTTTCGCCTTGTGTCAATATAGTGCCATCAAATTTGTCACAATAAACCCAACAGAGAAACACAACAAAAGCCGAATTCAAATTGAAAGCGAAGAAAGCCACACGTTCAATCGCTTGATAGACAGATAGATGGAGGGATATATAGACGGTTAGATAGATTGGTGGTGAATGGAATGGATGGACAGACAGATCGATCGTCGATCAGTTGATCAGTTCACATACGACAGTCCAAACAGCAGCACCAACAACCGAGCCACTGTCACTCAATTCGAGGAGCACGAAAATGTTTTGCATTCACATCGTTGTGCTGGTGGCAATGATCGGTGGCACTTGGGCCAAACAGGAGTCATCAGGTATGTTTACTCTGACTCTAACAGATATATCTTATTCGATATATTTATATTCGGTTACTAATATTAAAGCTAAAGTTAAAGCTGGAACATCATATCGATCACCTTTTACACAAATGTTCCACTCCAATAAACATTTATCAATATTCGACTTTGTAGTCATTTGTTATAACCTTTCATTGGATCCGACAACTATATCATATAGCTTCCTAAGAAATAATCGTTTCAACAAATGCAAATTAGTTTTTTTACAATTTAATTAAAAAACCGAACTGAACCTTTAAACAAATTTCTAAAAGTTAAGATAAAAAAAAAATGATTCAGAAACTTTTTTGACATAACGACAGATGCGTTGATGGTTTGAAATCGATAACAAATGGAGACATACAGATAGCTAGAGCATTTACTTCTTCGGTGTGGCAAAAGTTAGCTCAATTCTCTTGTTGTGGTTTTTGAAAATCCAATATTCTTTATTTTAACAGGACAGTAAAGTCAGTCCAGGCCTAACTATCCATTCATATTTGAATCCTTTGAAGTAATTAAATTTTTTATAGGATTATTATAAGAGGAGTTTTGTGTTTTTTTGTGTTGTTGTTTGTTTGAATAACATTTATTTTCATTCTGTTCCGCCTGTACAGCTCGTCAGTTTGGTGGTCAAAACTTTGGTAATGGTCTCGGCCCTGGGGGCTTGGGTGGTAATGGCATCGGTGGCATTGGTGGCACCGGTTTTGGTGGCAATGGCATCGGCGGTTTTGCTCCCGGTCCCAGTCCCGGCGGTTTTGGCTATAATCCGGGCGGCTATCCCCCCCAGCAGCAGCAACAGCCCCCCGGCTGTCCGCTATGCGATTCATCCGTTTATAGCTATTGCTCGCACAAGATGATACACGATGCCTGTTGCTGCGATTTTCCAGGTAATTAATCAATGCGGCGGCTGCTGTTGTGGCTTTTAACCAAACCCATAACTCCCCTACTCCCCCCCTCCCTTTCATCATAGTAAATTGAATCGAAGTCCTGAATCCGAATCCGTATGCCATTAATGCCTCTTTGGGCAACATTATTTATGTGCGATTTTTAATCGCTTTGCATTTATTAATTTTATTCAATTTCCAACCGCTGAAGCTTAATGCATTTTTACCTACATACGTGCTAGCCCCAACCAATCCCACCCACAATTTCCCCTCTGCCCCAACAGTGTGTGTGTGTGTGTGACTGGTGAAATTAATTTGCGTTTGACATTTTCCGCTCGTTTCGTTTTCATTTTCGTTTTAGCTGCCACACCACAGTTGCGTCCACAGCAATGCAACTTTTACGATTGTTCGCTACTCTACGCCAAATCCTGCTACGAACATGCGCTCATTAAGAACTGCTGCTGCAATAATCCCTACTGAAGAAGGGCTGACAGCATTGGGTCCTGCCCTCCCCCCTCCCCCCTTGCCCTTTCCACTCTTTCTGTCTAAGCTTTCGCCTGAAGTGTGCGGCGCGGCACGGCACTTTAGTTAATTTATTTTTCGCACATTGTATTCAAGATATTTTGCACATTTTTACATTTTTTCTATGTAATTAGATGTAATTAAAATATAATTATAATTAATAAAACAAATATACACAAAAAAACAAGAAAAACAAATTCAAATTCCATGTAATTGCACTTTTTTTTTATATTATAAGTATATTTTTTTCGTTGGCCTTTGTTCTGTCTGTAGATGGGCATGTTATTTTTGCCCAGAAATTTGCCCGTGACTATAAAACCTGGTAAATACTGGACAGATATTATATACAACTGAAAGTGGGCTAAAATTGTTATACATAGATAACACATAAAGCATTATTAAAAAAAGACGAACGTATTAGTAGATAAATACTTGGAATACATGCGTTTGGCTTTATTTTATAAAGTTCTCATACTTGTCAGTAATCTTTTTCTTTGAATAAATCGTTGAAAAATGATTGTTCAAAAACAAAAGTAAATTCGAAAAACAATCAAAGTCCTCAAGGACAAGCGAGATCTACATAGTTCTTATAACATCCCAATCACCAACTGTATTCATACATGGGTTATCGATAAGGGTAAATCGATTCGATTTGCTAGGGTATAGAATGTTCGGCATAAATGAAAGTAAAGCGAAGCTGTGATTATTCTTTTTTCCCCCCTTTTTTTCCTTTATTTCTATTAGCTTATAATAATCAAATGTTATCGCTATAGATTAATTGATTTTTAATATGCAAGCTCTCGCAACATTTTTTATTTTTATTGCTCTTTATTTCACCTTGTTTTTTTTTTGTTAGTTATCTAATCCGAAATTATGTGCATTAATAAATTGTTTTAAAGCGATCCCAAAATATAAAAAAGAAAAAAAAAAACACGAAAGCAAAGCACAAAACAAAAACGAAACCAATAACTAAAAGGTAAATAGATGCATAAATATTAAAACTTAAATCGCATAAAACTTTCTATTTACACGCACATTTAAAGTTTAATTAATTAATTTGAGCACAAACATGGCTAAATGTGCATAAATAAATAAAATGTGTTATATAGAAACAACAGCAACAATGCCAACTGTATGCGAAGGGCGCTAAAAAACTATTAAAAATTTTCGTTCTTTTATTTAGGGATTGGCAACTGGCTGGGTCAAAAAAAAGACGTTTCTTGCTTGGCTAAATCAAACACTTCTCAATCGCACCTCGCATACATATATTTTGCCTGTCAATTAATAAATTGCCTCAAAAAAAGAAAGAAAAATATATAATATAAATAGCAAAAAAACAACAACCAAAAACTTCATTCTTCGCTTTCTCAACACAACGACAGCAAAAAAAAAAAAAATCTCTCGTAATCTCTCACACAACAACAACAACAAGAGCATCAGCAGCAGCAACAAAAATTCCGAATCTCCAAGAGGCGCGGCAAGAAATATTAGCATATTACATAAGAATTTTCACTTTCATTTTGAAATGACGACGTTCCCCACAGTCCAGTCCAGCCAAAGATGACGAAGAGATGGAGGATGGAGATGAAAGACGGAGATGGAGATGGAGACGGCGATGGAGACTGGGAGAATGGAAGAATGCCGGGGCCATCGCTCCCTTCCCTCTGGCAAATACTTTTTGCTTGATTAGCATAAATCTCTATATTAAGTGGCCCGCTTTGAGGGGTAGCGACTGACAGGCGGCAAGGCCACCATTACCACCAAAATCTGTTTTCTTAACGTCGATGCCCAGGGAGATCACAAGAGCGGGTATAACCACTATATGATCAGACTTGATACAGAGAAAACTACAAACAAGTTAACACAAGTCATTGCTAAGTTCAGTGTTGCAAAGTAACCTTTACACTATCCATCTTACCTTGGTTACGGAATATATACTTGAATAATGAATCAAGAAATTTGTTTAATAGATTTTCGAGTTAATTTGATATGAACAATTTGCTACATTTTGTTTAGACTGTAGACCTAGTAGTTTCCGTTTCCGCTTCAGTGTTGAGTAACTCACTGCTCACAAGATCGAATAATGCGATAATTTATTGTTTTCGTTGGGTATTTTCCGTTTCGGTTAGTGGCTGTCGTCCTGATGCTCTCACTTCTTGTGGCGCGCAACAATTGTCGAAAGCAATCGAGCGAACGGCCACGCCCAAACGCTTGCCGCATTGACAGTTATTGGGCGAAACAAATTTAACTTTTTTTTTTCACTTGCAGAACTGCCGAATAGGCAGACCTACTATAGGGATGGCAAGGACACCACGAGACGATGACGATGACGGTAAGGACGAGGACGAGGACGAGGATGAAAGGAAAGGGGGGTAAGGCAACCGAGATAATCACAAAAGTTTTGTAATAATTTCAATTTTTCTTTTCTTGTGTTGTGTTTTTTTTTGCCCCGTTCTTTCTTGAGTTTCGGTTTTCTGTTTTTTTTCGCGCTGCTCGTCTTTGCTCTCATCTCTCTTTGGGTTATTCTTTGGTATTCTTCTTTTTTTTTTGCACTTTTCTAACAATTTCCCTCTCAAATGGTGGGTGAGTGGAATGGGATGGGATGGATCGGTGGAGGAAAGGGAAACCTTTAATGGATTTCAAAAGGAAAATTTATTTTGACAATGACAATGAATTTTCCTTGCTCTTACACATTTTATTTTATTTATTCATCTTCTGGTATGTTTCTTTCTTTCTTTGCGCTTTCTCTTCGTGCGTTTTTTTTTTTTTTGGTTCTTTATTCTGTCTTGTCTTTGGAGCTGTTTTTTTTTTATTCTTTTTTTTATTTTTATTGCTACCAAAGTTTTTAATGAGCGCCGTGCGCGTTGAAATTTTATCTCCAAACGAAGCGATTTTTTGTTGCTCCTCCTTTTTGGATGTGTATTTTTTCTTTCTTCTTTTTGTTGTTGTTGTTGTTTTGTTTCCTTTATGAAGTAAAAACTCGGGACACGTTTACTTCATCAAATGCGCTTAATTAGAATTAGCATTGGAATTTGGCTCTGTTGAGAATGAAATGCAAAAGCATCAGCAACAACAAGAAGAACAAAAAGAAAAAACCATGAGGAAAAACTCAGTGCTGAACTATGTGAATCCAAGGCTGGAGGAATTGGGGGTCATGAGGACCATAAGCTATGGGTTATGGGTCATGGGCCATGGCCGAACGAAACGAGTTGAAACAAAAAGAAGCGAAACAACAGCAAAAAAATTCGAGAAATTTGTGAAAAATGTCAAACGGATTGAAGCTGACACAGGGAGGGAGAAAAGTGAGTGGAGGGGAAAAAGAGAGGCATCCAGGCAGAAGCAAGGTAAAGAAAACATTTCCACAAGGTTTTCAAGCGGAAAATGTTTTGAGAATGAAATCAGAGAGCAAGAGCTAAAAGATAGTTGAGGGGAATAACAGAAACAGAGAGAGAGAGAGAGTGAGAGAGAGAGAGATGAAGAGAAATGAAATTTCTACCAATTGTTTTCTTTGTCTCCCGCAGCTCCCCAAAAAAGTTTTGATGCTACTATATGTGTATGCTTTCTCCAAAACGAAATGGCCTTATGTAACCCCTTCCCATCCATCAATTACCAGAAATCAAAACTAATTATCACGAATAATTGAAAACAAATTTGCCAATGCATTGGCCAATTGTTAGTTGTCGATTGCCAATTTACGAGACTGAGATTATATATATAAATATTCCCATTTATAAACTATATAAACATTAATATCTAATGTTTACTTAACAATGCAAATGGGTATATTAAGATTTTGGATGACCAAACCTAAGAAAAACTTCACATATGAAAACTATCGATTAGAGCTATCGAACATTATCTCCTCTCTGCAAGCTGCATTTGTGCGATGGGTCTAATAATCCCTCAAGTATAGGGTATATCAAAGACGATGTCACTTTACAATTTTCAATATTTTTGGTTTGATTATAATTACGATCGCGTGGAGCTAATGCGAGCTAAATTTTGTTGCTGTGTTGGGGACGATGTTCCAACGAATTTGTCTCTCCGTTGCGGTAAATTAAATTCGCATAAGCAAAATCAGCAAGAAAAACGTCGTCAATGAACCATAGCAATGAGCAGTAGCCGAAATATGGGTAGAAGAGAAAAAAGTGGGAAATTAATTTGGTACTTTTGGGTCACCCATCGGATGTGTACCCTGTAACTAATTAACTTATCGAAATCCAAACAAATTACTGACTTAAGAAGTCAAAATATCGGATTCACGAGACACAGGAAATAAAAAATGATTTATATGTATATAAGTTTTGCCTGATATGCCTCTTCCTACTACAGGGCATCGAAGGTATCGAAGAAAACAGAAGGTAGTAGCCGGTCAATTGCGTCAAGTCATCGGAAGTGCTGACAATGACGACAAAGTCAATGATGATGATGATGATGATGTCGCGGAAATAATCTAAAGGTTTGCTTCGCATCACAAAACTCAACAAATTAAAATTAAACATCGTGAAGAATTTTTGAGCACAAGTTTTCTCCTTGGTGCGCCTATGACGCAATCCTCTTAGTTATTGTCTACCAAACTAATTGATAGATAGTGCGTTACTGCTCTTTAGCTGATATCTCATAATAGGCTCAATGGGACAATGGGCCACATACATACAACAATTTGTTAGCCATGACACAAAAGATAAATGGCTAAACAAAGGGCCTCTGACTATCGTCTGCATGTTTGCTTCGCCTAGGGGCAGCAGCAGCAGCAATAGCAGTAGTTCCAGCTAGGCCACAAAGATACCTCCCATCATTCTAGCATCTTGTCCGATAGGACAACGCTCCATCTCCAACTTCTTCCAATAACAATGAGCTCAAATTAAGCTAAGCAGCTGGTTCCGACTAAGACAGAAACAGAAGCTCTGGGAGACAAAGGGCAAGTGCAGCTCGGGGGTAAATGAAGCTGAGTTGCGTTTAAGTGGGTGCACGTGTCGCTGCTTTTTCAATGCTGTCCACCTTCCATGCCATGACTCTCTTCATTTTGTTGGATCAAGACGGAACAGGAAGCAGCTTTCTATAGTAAATATGTGGAAGGAGATTATGTACATACATATGTAGAGAGCTCGACTACCGATTGCCGATTAAATAGTCTCAATACTTAGTTTAAGGTCCATCACAAATAATCAAATTTAAATAGGAATAATAACTAGTGAAGTATTCAAGAAAAGAGATTTTAGAATAACGATAATGTTGCATTATTGTGAACAGAACGAAAACGATCATTGATTAGGAAGAAGCTATGAACGAATACTCAGTATAGATTGAACAATTGGTGACTAAGAAGTGAATTGAGAATTAAATCGGACACATTGGGGCAAACAAGAATAGCACAGGGCTTAAACGAACTCTGTGAACGAGCAGCGACCAAAAAAAATGTACATCACTGTAAAGAATATACCCCTTTTCTCTATGGGTATTAAATATGGGGGGTAGGGGGAATAGGATGATGTAAAAGATGACACTGCAATTCCGCTGGCTTTGTAAGGTGCAATTGTTTTGGCCCCTCACCCCCGTCACCCGGCAACAACATGAAATGTTGCTAGTATTTCTATTTGTTTCTTATGTTCATTGTTTCTTGTCCGTTTTTTTGTTTTCTGTTTCTGCTTGTTGTCTGCGCTCATTTTCTGGCCGCTTTTTTCATCTGTTTCCTTTCGTGTGTGCATACGTTGGCTATGCTGAGTTGAGAGTCCTAACAAGTGTCCTCCCTCACTCTTTCCCTCGCCGTTCATACATACATATATCTCTTCTCTTCTCTTTTTTTTTACTCTCCCACTCTTAGAATCTGTCTCTCACTCTGTGTGATGTGTTTCAAGAGCTTAGCAACGAAAACAACAACAAAAACAACTACAAACAAACAAACAAACAGACAAACTAAATGTAATTTTTCCTAAGGACATCAACTAAACAAATACACGACGAGTGGCTTCAGCTTTGTCCTGTTTGTCCATTGTTCTTGCTGTTGTTGTCTGTTAAAGCATTATTATTATTTCATTTTTCTATTATACATGTTTCGTTTCGTTCCGTTTCGTTTCGTTTAAGTTCTGTTCTATTTTGTTTCCTCTTTTTTTTTGTTTTTGTTTTCTTTTTTTGATCTGTTCCCATTTTTTTGGGGGATATTATTTTTTTCATGTCCTTTGTCATGTTCCGTGAAATGCCAGCTGCAAAAATTTGTTCCGCCAGTTTGTCAAAATCTACCTCCAAGTCCCTTCATCCCTCTCTCTCTCTCTCTTTCTGCCCGATTTTGCTTCTCTTTCTATTGCCATTGTATTCACATTTGACAAAAATATTGATGGGGCTGGCAGATGCAAGGTAAATGTGACTTATGTCTGACTTTGAGCAAGAATTTTTTGGCAACAACTCCAATATATAAGCTTCTTAGGAATTTAGATAGTAGTTTTGTAGAAACTATCTAGATCGGGCATGAATAAGGCACAAAATTCTAGTGTGGCATCTCCAGATGGAGTTCCGAGTGTCGATGATCATGAAAAACCTTTTAAAAAACACTTCGCATTCCATGTTAGAAGATATGAGAACAAAATTCTCTTACAATAGTTTCTCTTTGTGGTTTTTCTTGGCCCAGAAATGGGTTTTTTTTCTTTGTGGGAAATTTGATAGAGAATTGGCTGGCAAGACGGCGGGGTGGCGGGGTCTGGGCATAATGGAGAAGAAGTGCATTTTCCTTTTGCTGATGTTTTTCTGCGTTCACAACGTTTTGTTTTTCTGCTGGTGGCAGTACTTGGCCGCCATTTTGTGTTTGCTGGTCACGTTGTTGCACTTAATTGTCGAAAGTTGTCAGCGGCATGATGCCACGCCCAGCAGCGAACTGCTCACTAACGCCTCCCCACTGGCGTCGCCCACATCTCTTCATGGCTTTCGCGCTAATTGCTTGCAGTGCGTAAATTGCGTGCGTTTCTCATTTGAAATCAAATGGCGGAAATTGAGGCGCACACAAGTGAGAGGGAGAGATAGGGAGACATGGCGGTAGCCAGAGGGTAAAGGAGCCTAAAAGTTGGCCATAAATTTCATTGCGCTTTTCTTCTTCGTCTTATAAACGAGTATATGTTTTTTTCGTATTTTTATTTCATTTTCAAGTTTTGTGAAAATAAATTTATGTTCTTGTTGTGTTTTATCAGGCGGAACACGAGACAATTGCCTGCAATCTCTCTACATGGCCTCAGAGCCCCTACCAGAGTTGTACCCCCATCCATCTCGGGAGTCTCCTCGTCCCACTCGCACTCCCTCTGCCCCCTAACCACCCGCCGTTCTCTTAAAAGGAGAAGAAGGCATAAAAGTTGGCTTTGCCATCGCTTCAATTTGTGTTGCTGTCGCTTAGAATGGGAATGGGAATGTATATGTAGGTATTTTATTTTATTTCATTTTATTTTTTATTTATTTCTTTCGTTTTTTTTTTTCTTTTTTGTTCCACACATGTCAAACTTTCTTTCATATCATTGAATCAGAGTAAAGTTATAGAACAAAAAAAAAGAAGAAAAAAGTTGCCCTTCTTCGTCTGCCTAAATATGCGAGGGTCATTCAATCAATAGCCAGAGCAAAGTAAAAGAAGAATTTGCTAAGCAAACAGCACACAGCTATAAGGATATCTCGCTGAAATCTCAATAATTTAGAGAGCCTTTGCAAAGACTTTTAAAAACTCTTCGAGTGACCCTCGTGCATCGAGATGCAGCATCAAGATTCCACAAAGAACAAACTTGAACGCGTTTCTCTGATCAAAATCGAAGCAAGAAATAAAAAACCAAAAAATTCGAAACAAATTTACGAATAAAGAAAAGATAATAAATAGAAAGAAAAAAGAAGAAACAAAAACCCGAAAGCTGACAAGCAAAAAGCCAAAAATCTTTCTCTCTTTTTTTGGAATTTGGTTTTGGTTTTATTTTGTTTTGCTTCTTAAATTGATTTCGGAAATTCGGCAAGTATTTCAAATGGGAATGAAAATAATTCAAGGGTAATAGAAGTGCCGCATAACCAAAGCGAACGATACACGAGCCTCTAGGTTTTCGAGGGTGTGGTTGTTGGTTTTTTTTATCATTGCGCCTGGAAGCTGTATTAATCATGGGTTGGATTCAAGGCAAGGATTCCTGGCAATGCATGAAAAGTGCAAGCGTTGGCAATCTTTTCACAACATGCAGTCGAATATATTTGCATGTCGAATGCAGCAACAGAAAGCAGTTGGCAATTTATGCTCCTGCCGCTGATGATGTTCCTGCTCTTGGTCCTGCAGCTCCTGCAGCTCATGTTGTTGTTGGTTGTTGCTTGTTGGTCGCTGGTCTCGTCGATTCCGATTTCGATTTCGATTCACATCGGTTTTGTTGGCCAGGTACCCGCCAGCTATATTCAGCGGTGGCGGCGGCGGCTATAAAACTGTCAACAGTGTCAAATGCGGAGCCAACCAGACCGACCGACCCCCAATCGTACCCCATACCCTACCCTATCTACCTCATCCTTGTCCCATCCTTGACTGCCGCCCACCAAAAGTTGCTAAAGAAAAATGAAACGATTTATTGTTGGTTTCACCGCCGCCACTGCCTTGGGCCGTGGTAAACCTTGCAAGGACCAGGACCAGGACCAGCACCCAAACCGAAACGTTGCACACAAAGGCATCCGAAAAGCGAAAGATTCATGGCAATGTGAATTTAACAGTCCACAGCCAGGGTTTCACTCTCTCTCTCTCTCTCGCGCTCTCTGTGCCCGTGCTAAGAGCAAAGGATGCCAACTGGCAAATGGCAATGAACCAATCCTGCCTTCTGGCGCCAGCGAAGCCAATTTCTGTTTCTCTCTTTTCATGTTTTTGTTCTTCTTTCTGTTGCTTGCTTTTTCATCATCGTGCTGCGGCGCTCATTAGCGACGACCCACAACTTTGGGCCAACGATCGATTGCCATTGAATGGATGTATGAAGAGGGCTTCTTTCGAATTTAAAAGCTATTAGTCGACACAACAATACGCATTCGAGCCTTCTTCGATGTAGACTAATCCAGACTGAGAATCCAAAATCAAATCCAAGTTAGAGAGAATCTCAAGTCAAAAAGGATACCAAAAAGATGAAAGAAAATCAATGCGAAATGGAAACAAGTGCGACATTGAAGTGAAAAGGATTCGAAAAGTAAAGTAGAATGAAAGTGATATACCGAATCGAAGAATTGAGTTGTATTTGAAGAGAAAATCATTTCAAATGGCATTGAAATGAAATGAAGATTCCAAAATCTCGATCTTTTTCCGTTTCCCATTCTAATCATTCATGATGGATATTCAAAGCTTTTTGGAAGCTCTATGGCCAAGATGTTTGGGATGCAAGTTGTTTGAATTATGGCAGTTTTATTGGATGACCGGAAGGAAGATCGGTTCAATGGACTCTCTTCATTGTGCACTCGAATTGTAGTTCTATATTTTCCCTTCCTTGTAATAGCTATAATCAGAAATTGCAAAAAAATGGAGAGAATGTGTCATACATTCGTATGCTCTTGTTTTGAGTGCTGCCATTAGACTTAGTGTTCCCACAGTCGCGATACTTTCACTAACCGCCCCTCCCCCTTCCCTCAAACTACAAGATGGAGCTGGACCGGTGGTAAGCGGCTTAAAAACGTGGAGCAAAGATAACGACACGTTCGTTGTCAGCTGCCCGCGGCCCACGGCCCGCTACCCCCTCACCGCCTGGGGAGACCATCGACTCGTGGCGCTCTGCTACACTTATCATCATGCAAATTCCTCCTTCGCTGACCATAAAACACCCACACACTAGGGGCATATTGAAGTGGCAGGCACTCATCCTCCGCTCTCAGGGTCTCTCCCCATCCCAAGGGAGTGCACGCTTGTTGTGTTCTGTCCTTGTAGTCGCTGTTAAATGCTACAATTTAAGCGGATTTTACAATACATAGAACATGAGGAAAGACATACACAGATATTATACAAAGGCATGTGGCAAACAGGTAGTTGGAGCTCACCCCCCACCCCCACCTGGGTTGCCCACTTCCTTTTCCATTCCACAGTACGACCTTTAGTACCATCCCAATGGCCACGGGGGAGTTGAGTGGGGGAGGAGTATCCATTAAACTTGCCTTGTTTGTGAAACTTGTGACTAAACATTTGGCCCAAAGATGAAGGACTCAAGGCGGGGGACGGGGGACGATGGCAGGGTATTTGGGTCAGTGTTACTTTTAGCCAGTGCACGAATAAACGTTGAACAAGTTCTTCGACTAGATTATTGGTATTGAAACAACACTGAAACGCCAACAAGTTGAATAGAATAGAATCAACTAAACCGCAGCAACAATGCCAACATGGCTTCTTGTAGTTTTCATTTCGCTTTTTTTTTGCTTTTTGTTGCTCTCCCAGCAGATAAATCACATTTGGCTAAAGAAAAACAAAAACAATTTGCCTGCCGTGGGTGGGCGGAAAACTTGCAATTGCAAAATGCGAAAATACTTTAGTCCATACGCTTGAGCAGCCCTCGTTGGAAATTTTCGTTACTGATTTTCGAGCCTATTTTCAGGATTTCCTCTGCTGTCTTGCTCCCTTCTGTTGGCTCTCTCAAAAATTCCAGCCAATACACCAAGGAGTTATTAGTTAAGTTTTTGGCCAACAACATGGCCATGGGTTGGCCATCAAAGGGAACTCTCCCCTTCCCCCACCCCACCCACTATATAGCCCATGCCCTGTCAGCTCATGATGCTGAGATTGAAAATTGTGTACAAATTTTTGGGTTTTTGTTTGGACCTAGCCTGGGCTTGGCCCAGCCTGGTCTGGGTCCGAGTCTCCGGGTTTGGGTCTGGGACTAGGCATGGACTTTGGTTTTGGTTTTTGGGTCGACTATTTGCACACAAAAAATATTGATTGTTGCATGTAAATTGACTTAAATATGGCTTGGGCCACAAACACATTTACACACACACACACACACACACACATGGATAGGAGGGCGATTTTATCAGCTGGTAGTTGGCATTGATGATGTTGCCATTTTTGGGTTTGTCTGCTGGAATTGCTCACAAACGGGAGATAGAGTTGATGGTGGAGACTCTCCCCAACACAAGAGAGATTTATATTTACATAACTTCCCTTTCGAACGATAGAAAAATTGCCTTCACATATATTCTCTTTATATACATTGCTATGATAATTTTGTTGAGTGAAAGAGTATTGGCAATTCGTTGTACGCTTGACATAAAATGCTTTTTGCATTGATTTAACTTTTGCTGATTTTTGCGTGGCGTCTGACAACGATGAGTAGGAGGAGCAGTCGTTTCCTACTCCAATTGGCAAATGTGCTTGCCCCAAACTCCAGATGCTTCAACTTCCAGCGACTCTACCGCCCACCACGCCCCCTCTTTCTGTGACGTTGTTGTTGTTGCTGCTGCTGCTGCTGTTGGTATAATTCGATTAGATTTTGTTTCAGATTACAGATTCAATTTAAATTTCAATCATGAATTGTAGCATTTTGCAATGGAAAGACCAGAGGGGATTCTATCATATATATATATATATATATATATATGTATCTATATTCTGGGGGGGAGTGGAGCTGTTTGCGGTTTGATTTGGATTTCATGCTTGTTAACACATCGTTTGCAGGGAATATAGTTTTTCGTTTCGTTTGGTCTCTTTTTTGCTTTCGAACCATTGCGAGGAAGCTTTAAGATTTTGTGCCAGCGGAAATTCATAAGCCAAATGAAAGGGGTTTGAGGTTAGAGGGTAAATCCAATCAACTAGCAATTGCAAAACGCAATGTCAAGAATAGAAAGAGAGAAAAGCTAAAGAGAATGTAAAAGGGCATGAGGGAAAGACGTTGCCGGCCACCTGCCGCCTTCAAAAAAAAAAAACGGTGTGGGGGGTGGGAGGAGGGAGGCTGCCAGGATGCCAACAAGGACAAAGTCTCGTTTCTCGTGTCTCCGGCCGATGGAGGGCTTTCTCCTACACCGCCTCTCGATCGGCAGCAACATAAAAGTTAAATTTTGTGGAAAAATGCATTCATGTGCATTGAGCAGTGAATCCGATGGAGCCTGCATCTACTCGTCGCGTCGTTGTCCAATGCCAGACATTCAGTGTAAACGTCTCTCTGTGTGTGTGTGTGTGTGTGTGGCAGTGCTTACATGTGTCGAACTCTCATCCGCCGAAGCTCATCCACACATCCGGCTACCACGTCCGCATCTCCTCAATCCAGCTCCATCTCTAGCTCGTGCTCCTGCTCCTGTGATGTTGCCATTGGCAACATTCCATGAAGAATGATGATGCGTTGCAATAGGAGCAAGAAGAAGCAGAGGCGCTTAGAAAACATATTAGGCAAGCTAGCAGCGACTATCCCTCTTCCAATCCAATACACTGAGCAAAACCAAGCCATTCCCAATTTTTGCAAATTCATATTGAACTAGGGAATTTGTGTGTTCGCAAAGTGCGCGTCTCTGCCACCCACAATCGCTCTGTCCACATCAGTCTAACGATTGCTGGCGTTGACATTATTCGCGGAAGTATTGAAAACATATTGAATGCTATAAATCTGCCACGGCTTCCCCCTCTTTTGCTTCTCTTTGGCATTAATCAACACTGCAACAAATGCAATGTGCATTTCACTTAGTTTCTTGCCAAATTATTGCCAGGGGCGTGCGGACTTTGTCCAGAAACAAAATGGGGAGTGAAATCAATGAATTAGATAAATATTTTCACAGCAAATGGAACGTAGGGAAAAGCATGGTCATGCCAACCAAGGACAACAACAGCAATTGAAGCTGAAGTTGAGGCAAAAGGATGCTCTGGACATGGGCCGATAGCTAGGGCAAGGCTTATCAAGGAGGCCAGGCAGCCAGTCAGCCGATGACCAAGGCAATTAATCACTCAGGTCAACCAGGGTGATAAGAGAATAAAAACGAAAACTGAAAACCAAAAGGCGAAACGAGCAAGCAAAAATGCCGACAAAATGCCAATTAATTAAATGATGCTCAAGATGATAGTCAAGTGTTTGCTTTAGCGAGTGTCCACTGTTGGATAGTGGTTGATATATCGCTCTTACTCGCACACACACTTGGATAGACAGCTGAGCGAGCGAGTAAAAATAACGAAGACAAAAGCCGACAACATTGGCGACATGCATGACATATTATTCATTTCACTCGAAATTGACACAACCACTTTAACACAGAGAAATGGCGGGATGACAAAGAGGGGTTCAAGGGGGTGGCGGAGAGGGGGGCAACAACAATAACAAGCGCCATTATTCATGTAACAAATGTGTATAGAGTGTGAGAGCAAAAGAGAGCCAAAGATTTCAAGTTGTTTGCTGGCCATGCGAAAAACAAAAGACAAATGTCGAAGCAACAAACCCAAGTGCGAAGGCGTTGCATGGCCAGAGGGGGGAGGTGGGTCACACACACACTCACACACACAATATGTTTCCTTTCCGACATTGGCATTACCATTTCCGCCTTCTTCCGCTGGCAGCACTGGCTTTATGAAGGCAAACGGAAAAGTTACTCTCAATGATGCGAAATAGAAAGACGAAAGGAATAGCTAAGCAACAGAAGCAACAAAAAAAAAAAAAGAAATAGAATATATTGACACTTTTCCGGGCTAATTTACTATAATCTCATATGGGTGCCAAAAATTTTTGAACAAATTTTCAATGCACTTCAATGGTTTTGCTTATTTAGTTAACTCGTGTTAACTTAAATTCTATTCTCGTGTGTGGGTGTGTGTGAACCTACCGATGCGTTCTCCTGTTATTATCATCCCGAGACAAGTTCTTGACTCTTGAATCGTCTTGCCACCAAGTCTTGAAGTCGAAGTCGATGTCGACTCCGTCTATTGACAAATACGCAATTGACAGTTTGCAGCACGTAGCCAGCATACAATAACATAACAGTCACGAACAGGACACACACACACTGACAGAGAGAGAGAGAGAGACAGCGCATTCACACATATGTGAAATATCCTTGTAATAGTTGGCATTACAACACGTCACACCCAGAGACACACGAAACGAGTATGGGGCAGGAAATTGATGGGCAGGAGATGGTTGCCAGCTGCTTTTAGCTTCATTCATGTTTTCGTATTTTATTTTGCTTTTTTTCTGTTTATTTTTTTATTAACTAAACGACACCTAAACAGGATAAAGAGCCTGGACGAACAATTATCGGGCAGAGTGCTCTCACATAATCTCGCACCCATTCTCCACTCTCTCTTTTGCTTTCCCAATCAATGACAGGGCATGAGGCATCTTTGTCCAACCTCTGATAACTTTTTGGTTATAGCAAAGGGGTATTAATTATCACACAAGCTTTAAATGCGGATTCTGAGAAAGAATATACATATATAGTCTCTTCTCAATCAGTGGCAATTATGCAGACAAGAGATTCAGAATCGGTATTCCGATCGAAATTGCATTAATGTTTTTGAACTAAATAAATTAAATTATTTGTTTTGATACCAACTCTACAAATATTTTCAAAAATATATTTTTAAGAATCATTTTATAAGAGTAACTTCAAGAATAACTTTCGAAATAAAAAAGGAGAAAGCATTTGATCAATATAAAATGAACAATTCATAATTTTAAACTTCGTGTCTGCGATATTACTTCTAACGATACTAGCTATATCGATACTATATCGATAGTTTACGTAATGTAAACTTTATATGCAATACGCAAAATGAGATAACTCACCTTACCATAGAAAGCAAAAAAACTTTCTTCATCTCTTTTCCTCTCTCACAGGCTGCACAAACACCATTAAAGAACATTCACCTTTCTCACCACACAAAAAAAAAACAACAAAAATTTGGCAATTTTGCATTGCAAATAACTTGGGAAGCACTTAACGGATTTTTATTTTGTTAACACAAAAAAGAATAACACTAAAAACACAATACGATTGCGCTATATACAGATTTGATATTAACCGATTTTGAATGCGAATGAAAACAGAAAAGCACATGCACGTTTAAGTGGGCGAACGCAGCAGAAGTCAAATTAGAACTGAAGAAGAGATAAGCACAGACAAAGAGAGAGTGAAAGTGTTTAGTGGGGGGAAAGCACGCAATTGCGGGGGAGAGCACGAAATTGCGAGAGAGCGCAAGATCGAGAGAGCGCATTAAGCTTCATCTGAGCGCGAGCGTGTGGGTATGTTTAAGCGTGGGTAGTGGAAAGGTAGAAGAAAAATGTTACCCTTGGCAGGGACTATAGCTTATATGATGACGTCACTGCAACTGCAATTGGGTAGCAGCGTACCATGTAAATTAGCAACTCTGACAAGATTACGTATGTTGCATATTGATTAATAAATTGGATAAGAAATCGATTTAAATTTATTTAAAACATAATATTAATTAGAAATATAATTTAATATTTATTGGTTAACAATATATAAAATGGTTTAGTTAAAACAGATATTAAAGAAATTTTGAAGTCTCGTCTTTTACATGCGCTTATATAGCGTTAGGCTAAATATCGTTAGAAAAAAACTCCTACTCGGTTATTTCATCTTCGTAAACTCCGTAACGCTCATTAGATATTTGAAAAAGAGAAAAAATATGGAGTTCTCGACTAGTAATGTAATGCAAGGAGTGGATTGTTGAGATCTAAGAACTATATCAGATGTCATAGAGCACAGTGATTAAAATAGTCAAGGTCCGGCAAGAGTATTCTTACCTTGTACTTTTAAATTTTGGCTACCGATCTATCTTCTTGCTATATATACTGGCATTACAACACGTCACACACAGAGACACACGAAACGAGTATGGGGCAGGAAATTGATGGGCAGGACATGGTTGCCAACTGCTTTTAGCTTTATTCATGCTTTCGTATTTTATTCTGTTTTTTTTTTTTTTATTAACTAAACGACACCTAAACAGCATAAAGAGCCTGGATGAACAATTATCGGGCAGAGAGAGTGCTCTCACATAAGCTCATACCCATTCTCCACTGTCTCTTGTTTGCTTTGCCAATCAATGGCAGGGCATGAGGCATCTTTGCCTAACCTCTGATAACTTTTACCGTTTGCAAAATCCCAACAAAAAATATGAATATAAAAATAAATAAATAAAAAAAAAGGAAAGGAAACGTGAAGTTGCCCCCCGGCCGGTTCAGATTCTGGCCAAAATTTATGCTCGCACACACACACACAGAGAGAGAGAGAGAGACTCAGAGACAGGCTGAGGCTGATGCTGAGGCATACGCACATGCACGGGGCAACTCAAATAGAAGCTGCGCAAATAAGTATGCTACATAAATTGCGCTCATTTGTGTGAGCCCTGAACTGTGCTGTGGTAAGGTTAGGTGAGCTAAGAGGTTCGCAAGGACAAACTTTTAGCAATTTGCCTTGGCGTGACCCAAGCAATTGCAGCTTTACCAAAAAAAAAAAAAAAAAAAGTAAAGGAAGTTATATATATATACCTTTATATATATACATATATATAAATTCGTTGCAACAACAACAAGAAAGATTTGAGGTTTAGGGTACCTCAGGTGTCAACTTTAATTCCAAGTTGCAAATAGACCGAAAAAAAGGAGAAGAAGAAGAAAAACCCTGGCCAATATCTCTGCTGCTGTTGGTCAAACGGTTTTTATTCGACTTGCAAATGCCCTCTACGAAGCATGGTGACCCCGATGACATTTTTACTGTGACCATGTGAGACGTAACCACTGCCACAGTGCCACCGCCACCACCACCGCCACCAGTGACGCATTTTGCTGGAGGCTTGGAGCCAAAAATATGATTCATGTCAGAATTGTCGTGCGTATAAATGAATATTTGAATTATTGTTGTTGTCAGGCTACGTGTTTCGGTGTGTCGGTGTCAATGTGTATGTGTGTGTGTGTATCTGATTGTGTATGTTTGTGCAAGTTCATAAATAATGGCAACTTCCTGGGACATGCCAAGCCAAGGAACTCCATGTCGAAGAAGATCCCCAGTGTCCGTCCGTCTGTCTGTCTGTCTGTCCAATAAAGACAGAGATGGCGATAAAGACAAAGAGGAGATGAAAAAACCGAGAGAGAGAGAGAGATACATGTGAATATGCTTGCATGTGTGTGTGTCTCACCTTTTTAACCTGGCGTGGGTCATCTTCTTATCATGAGTTTTGCGTTTTGCTCAGGCTCTTTTAATGGCTTACATTTGGCTGTTATACCAATACAACATTGGATAAGATTAACGATCGACTATCTAGTTCATGTTGTCAAAAATATTCGTTTGTAGCGTCTTAGTTTTATTATATGGATTTCATTTCGTTTTTCTATCTATTACAACTTATTCTAAGTGTGGCCATATATCGCTAAGACCAGAAAGACATATGGGCAAAAATAGTGTGGACGTTTACACGTTCTGCTCTAAGTGTTCAATCAAATGTTCTATAATCTGGTTTATTAACAGTTATATTAACTGTTCTACACATGCATATGTACTGTTATACGTGTGAACAATTTTCAAGGCTAATATCGAAAAGGAAATAAGGCACATACCAATCTTCTTTCTTACCCACATGCCCAGGTGCCTACTCTCGTGTGTGTGGTGTGTGTGTGTGTGTGTGTTTGGAATCACTTAAGTTTGGTTTTGTTTTCAGTTGCCAAAACTCGCTTTGAATGCATAATCAGCATGTGCTTTATGGCCTCAGGGTTGGCATTGAGGTTGGTGGTAAAGCTGAAGGGTGACATGAGAGGGGGGCGGGGGGAGGTTCTCTTTCACTTTATGGCAGTTGTTGTTGTTGTTTTTATTTTTGTTATATTATGCTGAGTGCTGGCTATTAACTTACACGGAATAAACGTGCAAGCCACACGCGGCGTATGAGTGATAAATAAATGATGCGCCTCCAACAGCTCCTTTTTGCACGGGCCTAGAAAGCGAGAGCACACACAACACAGAGAAGAGAAGAGAAGAGAAGAGGAGCGAGCAAGCAAAGAAAACAGACAAAAAAAAAAGAGCAACAAAATAAAATAGAATGGAGTGTTTGTTGTTCTTGCTTCTCATATTCGAAAATAAATTAAAAACTTTTTTCAATTGCATTCCCTTCTCCCTAACACGCACACGCACATTCTCTTCCCTTCAGGACTCTACCGTTTCCTTTTGGCCCTGGCTTATTTCTCTATACACAACATCTTTGCAAAGGCAGGCAGGGTGGCTGGGAGGCTGGCAGGCCTCTTGCCTGGAAATTCAATTAGGCTTATGAAAACTTCAAGCGCCAAAATTTAAAGCATCATTAACACTTTCGTATGGGCGTGTGCCATATAATAAAATTAACAACTTTATTTTAACAGCAACAAGAGAAACCGGAGAAGGTAAGCAATCTCTTTAAATGCCTTCGGCAAAAGCATTTAGAGCAAGCAAACGGCAACCAAAATGGAAGGTAGACAACATGGTGATGTGAGTATTGACAAGCATCTTTGATTGACCTAAGAATGACTAAATCAATGCCCTTGGCTACTAAATGGCAGCTCGATTGTAAATCTAATATCTTTCTCAGCTATCAATCGAAGGCAATGAAAGCTATTACCAGAAGACAGAAGATTTTAGTTAAATGCAGCCACAATAAGCATAAAAACATAATATTTTCTCTTAAGAAACTTAAAAATTTATATAGAAAAAAGTCAAATTGATGTAAGAAATTTTCTATTTTGCGACATAAAACATCAACAAAATCAATTTACTCACTTCGGAATGACTCAACAAAATGTATATAAATATCTAGCACAAAAAAAAACAAATGTGAAAAATGTTTAAACTTAAAAAAAGGATAAAAAAGACAATTTTCAAACTAAAAAAAAAAAATTGATATCAAAATAAAAATTGCTTGCCTACTTTTAGGCTCCCGTTTTGTTTGTCTGTTCAGCAACTGTAAATCTTTAAACTTTAATTACATGTGAAGAAAAATATATGAACTTAATATATTTATTAATTTATTTTCATTTGTTTCCTCTTTGGATTAGGGATTTTTTCACAAGATTTTAAAAGAATTTTCAATTCACTTTCAGTTGAACAAACTTTGATAAATAGGTCAATCAATGTGTTTATTTCTAGTAGCTAATATTGTAATAAATTCCATAGAATGTTTTTCACAATGCAGCTGGGATAGAAAGTGTAAACCAAATAAGTTATAAAGTTTTCATTTTTATGTATTTCAAGTGGTCATTTATCTTATTGGAACCACAATGTTGGAATCGATCGGAGAGTGTATTAGAGAGAATGTCATAATATTCTCACTATAGTTAGTTGTTTGTTATTATCAGATAATTTCTTTAGGTTTATGCCAAAATATGCATTAGCCAAGGCAGATGGGAGGGCGGACGAGCAACTGGACCTTCTGGCACTCGTGCAGATTTAATGCCAATCATAAAGGCATAGCATCCATTGATTTACGCTAATGCATTTTTAAATGCATCCTAGCTAGGGAGCAGGAGCAGGCTAAAGCTATAGCCGGAGCAGACAACAAGGTAAGCGCAAGAGTTATGAGCTGCTAAGCGCAAACACACACACACACACACATACACACTCACATTTCCCCCTTACGTCTCCCCGCTGTCCGCCGTCCGCCGCCCGCTTCATAGCCAGACAGAATACTTTAAGTCACCTAAGTGCAAATAAATCAGCAAATTGCCAGACGATGACAACGTCGAGTGCAAAAGACAGAGAGACAGAGAGAGAGAGAGAGAGAGAGAGAGAGAGATGAAGGATGCAGTCAGGAGTCAGGAGCCAGGAGCGAGGGCGAGAACGTGGAAAAACACATTATAAGCTAAAATTATTATAATCGTTGCATACTTGCAGGCGCGTCGAGTTCATAAATAATGCTCGCTCTTGCCACACAGTCCTCTCTCTCTCTCACTCCCCACTCTCCTTAGAACTGAAATCCCATAAAAACGCACTAAAGCGAGCCAAAGACAAAGAACACCAGAAACTGGAAATATTTTCATGGTGGGAGGTTGGGGGAAGAGGTTATAATGTCAGCAGCCAGGTCAATGCAATTCCTCCCCCATCTGCTCTATGTGCCAGCTGTCGTCTACGAAATCAAAATTCCAAAAATTTATTCGTTTCGAAAAGTCATAATCATAATAGTAGCAAATAAGCATAATGCAAATATTGCAGCAAGCAAATTGCACCAAATACTTTATACACGACAAATAGTCAAAAAGACAGAGAGAGAGAGAGAGAGGGAGAGAAAGAGAGAGGGAAATAAAATGGGAGACAATGGGTGAAACTCTATTCAATAAACATTTGTTTTAACCTCACTTTGATTTCTATACAGTTACATTTGAGTCTCGTTTCTTAAATCGATAAAAAGATCATCTGGTTATCGATAGCAATCACCTTACCGATGAATGCATATTTCATCTCAGAAGTTAAGTTGAGCACATTAAACGAAAGGGCATATGCATTTCGACTTGCTGAAAGTTTGTTCTAACTTTTTTTTTGTCGATTCCGACTAGAGTGGAGAGAGAGTAGCTGCTGGTTGCTGCTTTTTTGCACTTGTTATTGGTGTGGCTTGCTCATTGACGCGCATTTCCCACAATGGCCATTAATTTGTTTACAATTACATGGATTTTTGCTTTACGTGGATTTGTTGTTGTTGTTTTTTTTATCGTTGTTTGTTTGTTTGTTTTTTTTTTGTTGCAGAATTCACTTATTGTTTGCTATTCACTTGTTTGTTAGGGGTCCGAGGCGTCCAATTGAAAAGTCGGAACCGCAGAGTGGAGAGGGAGGAGAGCGCCTGTTGAGGTGTGACGAGGGCAAATAAGCAGTGATTGCATTCAAATTGAATGTATTTAACAATTGAAATGAAGAAAGCATAAATCGATGAATAAATATAGTTGGCATGTGAATAAGAAGTGAATGAATTTCCAATTAATTAAATGCAAATGAAATCATTTCTGAACAAGTAATTAAGCGAATTTTTTTCTAGGTCGGTCACATATCTATGTAATCAATGGGAATAGTTTCTAGGGAATAGTTTCCTGGGATTCCTTTGCGGTCATTTTTGTGCTCGCTTTAAATTTTTTATTGGACTAGAATTATGCATGAAATATGCGACAAATGCTTTTGTTTTATATTCTTTGCAAATTTCATACAATTTATTGGTCGTAGAAGAGGTCCCTTTCCCTCTTTCTCTCTCTCTCTCTCCCTCTCTCTCACTCTCTCTTCTTTTGCATTTATTGTTTGTTTTTATTATATATTTTCCTTTCTTTTTTGTTTTGTTTTTCTTGTCGTTCTTGTTAATATTATTGCTTATTATGATTATTATGCTCTTGCTCTCTCTGTCTCTCTCTCTCTCTGTCACGTTCTTGTTCTCCCTTTTGGCCATGTTAATAAAGCCATAACAATTGAGACATCATAATCATCGATGTCATTGTGTGTAAATAATTGTAATTAACCCCAAAATTATTTTTTAATTTATTTTGATGGCTCTCGCTCGTGACGTGACGTGGCGTGGCATGGCGCATCCATGTTGCCGCTTTTAAAAATTTAATTTTAAATAATAATAACAAAAAACAACCGGAAATATTATTGGCAATCTTTAGCTAACTAACCGAAGTCTATATACAGTTCTCAGATCGATTCTTTGAACAAAAGGATAACTAGAATAGGGAGATTTGATTTGATTTTCTCTGCTTCGCTTTCATCAAACGAATTCGCGAACTTTCCCATGGAAATCCCGCTATATAGTTAGCAATTTGACATTTTTCAACTACTGATCAAGAGTATATAAGTATGTGCCTCGGTAAGGGTATACAAAATAGGTAGAGAGGGAGAGCGAATAAAAGGGCAACAAATATACAACAAACTGGCAGACAAGGCAGGCAATTTAAATATAATAATTTGTTGAATTATTTACAGAATACAACAACGGATGGACACGCAAGGGAAACACTGATAGAGTCGGGGCGTGGCATTGTGGGATGTGTCTCTCTGTGTGTGTGTGTGCAACAGTTTAAATGATGCCACTTGATTTTTATTTGATGAACAATTTCTTTCGTTCATTCGGTTTTTATTTGTTGTTTTTTTTTGTTGTTTTTTTTTTGGAAAATATAAAATAAAATGAAATATTAATTGTTATGCAAAGTGGCGTTAAAATGAATTCGATTTTCGGTTTTCAGTTTTCTTCTTCATTGTGTGGCAAAGTGGTTTACCCGGCGTATACGTGACATGGATGGAAATATTTGTGGATTGCATTTGTGAATAATTGAAATGCATTATTTGCCAATGAATAGAATAAATGGAAATGGAAATGGAAATGTAAATGGATCGCTACTTTAGCTTTCTAAAATACCCTGTAATGTCCCATTTTGCGCTTGTAAGGACGAAATTGAAAACGGATGATGCTGGATGTGATGGAAGGACATTAACAATGTTGAGATACATACCTCTGCTGCCTTGCTTCACTTCACTTTACTACACTTTCAGTTCACTTTTTGTTCAGTTCTGTTTCGGTTCAGCTCTAAGGGCATGGGGCATTTGGTCCCACTCTCAATGGAGTCATTCCATTTCGTTTCCGTTGCTGCAAAATGTTTCAATTTGCCTGGCTCGCTCTCAAATTAGAATAGAAATAAAACTGTGACAAGTACAACAACAGAAAAACGACAAAAGGATGCCCCCTATGACCGAACAGAGAGAAACTCAATAAAAGCAACGACTACTGGGATGCCCTAGAAATCAAAGAAACAATCAAATGACTTTTGATCTCTACATTTCTCTAGAGACATGACAACCCTTTGTTTCGCTTGTTTTTATTTAATAAATAAATTAAATAGGCTTTAAATGAAATTTTAAATATTTTCGACTGCAGCATTTTGTGAGGTGACACAAAATCCAAATTGAATGTGTCTTTGGGTTTTTTGTTTTAAGGTTTTCGCTTGGTTTTTCAAGGGTGATGGCAACACTGGTTCGGGTTAATCCCATTTGCCCATTCGCACAAACATTTAATGACAGCAGCAACGAGTTGAACTTTCAAATGCGTTTAATATTTAAGTAGCGCAACGAAAATGACCCAAACTTTCTCTCGTTCCCTGCCCCTCTCTCTCTTTCTAGAGAAACATTTGCACACATGCAACATTTGCATTGTTGTAAAGCTACACTGTGCAAAAACCTACCTAAAAATTATGTATTTTATTCGAAAATATTGTTGGTATTAGATAGAAAAGGGGAATTACCGAAATGCAAAGCGCTACTTTTAATGATTTAGGGATTTGGCGTTATCATATGCTTTGGTCACACTGTAAATTGGCAAACTGAGGCCACAGAGTTGGTAAAAGGTTCAAATACTCTGTCCAACCTGCTGCTGGCTGTCTTTCCTCCTCCTCCTCCTCCTTCTTGTTTTTTTTTTTTTTTGCCAGCGAGTCCAGTGCCTTGTGGTTCATCCATGTGGTGATGGGGATGAGGATGCGGATGGGGGGAATGGGGGATAGTTAAGCTGCTTAGCGGCAGCTCTGCTCGTTGTCATTTCCGCTGCACTGACGCACACTTGCCTTTGAGAATATATCCACAAAAACCTCCACACACACACACACCCACACACACACACACACACAACTGATGACCACATTTACTCAATTAGAGAGAGCGAGAATTGCATTGGGTGAAAGTGGTAAAAGTGGCCAAAGGAGAATAGATGGCAAATCTTAAGGATTATGTGTAATATGTTGAAAATATTTTTGCTTGAAAAATGGGGCCAACTGATGGCTCTTCTTCTGACTTCTAATACACAATCCATCTAACCGGTAGAAGCGTGGAATTCATCTCAACTTTCCATTACTTTCGTTCCTCTTGGCATTGTTTTTGTTGTTGTTGTTGGTGCTCTCTCTCTCTCTCTCTCTCTATCTCGCATACATTTACCTTTTGTCGATGCTGAACTTTTTGCCCATGTTGCACATCATTGTGTTTGGCAAGGACGAAGGACGTAGATGAAAAAGTGAGCAGCCTGCAAAAAGTTTTTGCGACCCATTCATAGAAAATTTTCTTGCAATAATTATTTTGTGGCCGCAAGTTGAAGGCAGACAAAGACAGAAGCAGCAGCAGCAGTAGCAGCAACATCATACATAGCCCATGGGTTGGAGGCGGAGCTGGGTCCCGGACCCGGAGCTGGACTACGTTTATGTGCTTTTAATTAAAATAACCAACACAACAGGCCAAGTCAAGGCAAGGCAAGGCGAAAGGAGATGGGGAAGGGGAAGGCACAAAGCCTTGCGAATGGGAGGCTGGCCGAGTTTCTCGTCTTACTCTAATGAACTTTTTGGTAAAATTTAGAGGCCAGTAATGGCTTGGGACGACTGAGAGATGTGAGATGTGTTTTGTGGGTGGATGGTCGGACCCTTGGACCGAAAACGTCTTCATTGCTACATTTCAAGAATTTCATTAATTTTCCGTATTCTTTGCGGCAATTGTTCATTTGTGGTGTTGGTCAAACAAAATGACCAAGGCAGCAGTCGTCACTAAAGAGAGACAGAGACAGAGAGAGCGAGAGTCCTGCAAGTTTATGTGGTGCATTCATTTGAAATTTTATATGCGGTTTTCTGTCTGTGTGTGTGCTTAAATGAAATCATTTGTACAGCCTCTAAAGAATGTCCCAATGGCCTGTAAGTCTGTAAATTTGCAAGTTTCCATTTAGCTTTTGGGTTGAAATTTCTCAGACCACAAATAAATTTCATTTACATATATTTATGGATTAATTATAAACACTTTGAGATCGATATGCAAACCAATTTATCAAAATTGTATCATTTGCAATTATCGGTAATCACAAATTAGAATTTTCAACCAGTCCAGTCCAGTCCACTCCTGTCCAGTCCAGTTCGAATGAGGAAATATGCTTTTATTTAGACAATTTTGTTCTTCGTTTATTTTGTGCAAAATTATTGTGGTAAATTTGCAAATGTTTTGTTATCAGCTGGACACATGGGAATTAGAGTGACATTAAGTTAGTTGACTATAGAATTGAAAGCAATTGCAATTGTTTAATCCTTTTTTCAGTAATTAAAGTACACACAAATAATTTGATCAGTCTTAACTGCAATTTGGTGAACTGATGAAAAGAAATGAGCAGGCAATTTGTCTAGAATTCATCAGAAATATTCGACATGTGACCCATTAACATTATTTTCCAAGAAATTTGAAATGTCGACCTATCCATTACTCATACGACATGGTTAACACGATTGACTGACTATCACTTTAAATGCATTTGCCCTTTTAAGTGACAAGCAAATTGCTTTAATTCTGTGTAATTGATGTTCAATATGAATAAAGAAGTTATGCTTCGCTACGTGCAAACTAAAGAATGCGACAGAAATAAAAAAAAAAACATTCAGAGGGAAGTTCGAGGAGAGTGCAGAAATATTAATAGACAGAGGCATGGGATCTAATTATATTTCGAGAGAAACTGATTGAAGTCTAGCTAAAGTTGCTTACTCTCGATTTGTTATCGTTTATCGATAGAATCGCAACACTGATTAACTTTTAGCTGAAGTAGCTTGCTTCCGATTTGTTATCGATTATCGAAATATGGAAGCAAATCTTGAATTGAATTCCTCAATGAACTTATTCCCGATTTGTAATCGGTTATCGATAGAATTGCGACACTGATTAACTTTTAGCTGAGGTAGCTTACTCCGGAATCGTTATCGATTATCGAAATATGGAAGCAAATCTTGAATTAAATTCCTCAATGGACTTATTCCTGATTTGTTATCGTTTATCGATAGAATCGCAACACTGATTAACTTTTAGCTGAAGTAGCTTACTCCGGAATTGTTATCGAGTATCGAAATAGTGCAAATTTCCAAGCAAATCTTGAGTTGAATTCCTCAATGGACTTATTGCCGATTTGTTATCGATTATCGATTACTCCGGAATTGTTATCGATTGTCGAAATAAGGAAGATGTTCAAGCAAATCTTGAATTGAATTCCTTCATGGACTTATTCCCGATTTGTAATCGGTTATCGATAGAATCACGACACTGATTAACTTTTAGCTGAAGTAGCTTACTCCGGAATTGTTATCGATTAACGAAATAAGGAAGAATTGAATTCCTCAATCGATTTAGTGTTCATTTCCCTCCAAGTTTTTCCAGTCTATTAAGTATTATTATTTGGGCCAATTACTTTATGGACAACCCTCGTTGAGAAGAATTTTCTGTTTTATTTAATATCTCTCTGGCCTTGCTTTTGCATCTTCTTTGCTTGCATTTTTTGCATTCATAAATACTTTGAATATTATGTCTTGGCTCTCTCTCTCTCTCTCTTTCACTCTCTCTCCCTATCTCTTTCTAGTTAGCTCTATTGTTATCCATCTTTTGGGTCCGTGGGTTGCCTTGTTGTTTTTGGCAACATTTGCACAACTCACTCACATAAGCGGCGGCGCCTCTTGCTAACACTTAATGGCTTTGCCACGCCCACTTTGCCAAACGCCTTAACCTAACTGTTTTGCAGCTCGGTACTTACTTGGCTTAGTCTCTTTGCCTGGGCCCACGTTAAATGCGCAAATAATGAGTAAAATAAATAGTTGCATAAAATATTTGTAAATTGCCTGAAAAGTTTTGTTGGAGCGTTTCTTTCTCGAAACTTTTCATAGTTTTCATATTCATTGCGCTCCCGCCAGAAAACGAACGAACGAACGAAAAAACACAAAAACTGAAAGATGAAGGAGAAGCCTGAAAGAAAGGATGAGAGAAGGATGAGTGGCGGAAAAAAGTCTAAAGGATGCAAGAATCTCAAGTACCCTTTGCTTGTTCTTTGCCAGAGTCTTTGCCAGTCAACACAGCATAAAAGTTAATTGGCAAGCGTCGAGTGTTTAGTGTTGTTGTTGTTGTTGTTGTTGCTATTCCGTTTCAATTTCAAGTTTTTTTCCTATTCGTTCTTCAATCTTTTAGTGCAACTTTAAGAAGTCACATTACTTTTGTTTTCTCAGCAAATTTGGGGCTTTTTTTTTGTTTTTTTTCTTATTTATTTATTTATTATTTTTTGTTGTTGCAATTTTCCAGCTTTTCATTTAGCCATTAATGCCGATGTCAATGCTGTTGCCGTCGCGTCTAGACGCGATTTCATTAAAAAGCAAACAACAAACAACGAATCAAGCCAGTCAAATGTTGCTGGTGTGAGGGCATTACAGCCACGCCCACCTAATGCCATTTAATTCCCCTCCTTACTCTCCTCACTCCTTACTGTATGCATGTAAGGGCTTATGTGTCGGCCTTGCTGGAAAAATTTTTAATTGAAAATAAAGAGTTTAAGCAAACATTAAAAATCACACATACGCCACGTTGGCCTCCCTTTCTCCCCAGCACTTCAGGCTTAATGGCTTCATTTACGCGCAACTGTGTGCGTGTGCGTGTGTGTGTGTGTGTGTGATTGTCTGACTGCTGCTGACAGCCAACAGGCAGGCTGGCAGACTGGCAGGCTGTCAGGCAACAACAACGACCGCAAAATGTCATTTTAATAGACTAAACAAAAGGCTCAAATAAAAATTAACAACATTCGCGACTTGAAGGAAGGATGTAGGCAATGAGGTGTGTGTTGGTGTGTGTGTGTGGTAGTGGAGGGGCGTGGCTATGGATTTTATGACAATACTTTTGTGCCATAAAATTTCGCTAACGTTGACTTGACTCTTGCACACACACCCCCCAACACACACCCCCACACACACACACCCACACAACAAGTGGCAATTTGATTAATTTATGAGACAACCTTGCCTTGTCACACCCTTTAACCAACGGGTATATTAAGTTGGCCCAAGTGCCTTATAATTTACCAACTATAAATGGCATTGCTTTTGAATTGTAGGGTATTTGGTAGTCTACTCACACAACTTCCACCTTTATTGTGGCCACATCAAAGCCCATCAGAGCACAATTATTAATGGAAAATTGAGTTTGCAATTTCCTCCTTTTGGGTTGTTCCCCAAATAATTGACATGTAAAACAGCAATTCTAGAATTTAAAACTTAAATCACAAAATTTAAAGCTACTCAGTGCAATTAGCAGGAAAATTGACTCAGCCGGACTGCTCGGATTAGGCTGAAATTATATTTGGATCACTTTAAGTTGAAGCGGCCTAAACTTAATTGAGTAGAAAATCATTGAGTATGCGAATGCCTTTAGGTAACGCTTATTTCCCCCTCCCCCCATCCCCCTCCAATCGAGTTCAGTTTCCTATTCTTACTATTTCTTCTCACTCTCTCTCTCTCTCTCTCTCTCACACACACACACAATAATAACAAAATTTTCCTATTGATTTTCACTTGAGGCTAAGTTGAAGTTCAACTTGAAGTCCAAGAAGTTGTTCTTCAAACAACAACATACCTATTTGCATTTGGTTACAATTCCATGGACCATGGTGTGTGTGTGTGTGTGTGTGTGTGTGTATACATAGCAACAACAATGCCTGAAGTGCAAGCCGAAAGTAATTTCCTTAAGTAAATTCGAAATCATATGAAACCTAGAAGAAGCCTTTCGTCTCTCAAGCCTCAAGATTCTTCCTTTCTCTCTCTCTCTCTCTCTTGCTCTCTCGCTCTATTTCTCTGTTGAAAAGAAGAATGAAACTTGAACTGTTTATAGACTAACTGACTGATTGACTGATTGACCTGCTATGTGAATAGGTTTTGCCACTCGTATAGCTTCTTAGTATGCCACTCGTGTCAAACAGAGTCCAGAATTCAAGTCATTTTCCCACACACACACACACACACACACACACACACACACACATAGAGAGAGAGAGAGAGAAATAGAAAAGTTGGCTCGTTTTTCAAATTTGAATTTACTGCGATTGAGCCAAAGTCAAAGTCAGCCATGCAGAGCCAAGAGAGAGATGGAGACACAGGTGGGGGGGAGTCTGGTTGGTTAGTTGAGAGTCTCTCTCTCTCTCTCTCTATCCCATTCATTTTCTCTGACTTCACTTCGTTTCGTGCTCACTCGTTCATTCATTTAGCCGCTAATCAAACAAAATTGAGGCATGCATTAGTTCAGTTCTCTCTCCCCGCAAGTCTCTTTGCCACTGGCGCTTCTGTTGCACGCATCACGAACCACGCACGCCACACACACACACACACACACACACGTACACAGAACAGTGGAACAAAATGCCGCCATGACTATGGACAAAAGTTTCAATTGAATCAGAGTTGAATTCTTTGAATTCCACTGTATGAACGCACTCGGAGTGGCGGAGAAGCCTGAGAAGGATTGTGCCAAATGACGAAGGACAATGGTACACGCGCTGCCCGTTAATGGCCGCTGTCACGCCTCTAGGATCCCCCCCCCCTTTCAAAAAGAGAGCGAACCATCCAACTTGCCCGTTTAAGGGCCGCACACGTACGCAAATAATGTCGCTTTTTGGGTCTGGCAGCAATGCTGCTTTAGACCAAAGAGTGACGCGCGGCACAGCACCAAAAGCGGTTGTCGGTTGTCGGTTCTCGGTTCTCAGTTGTCGGTTGTTGGTTGTTGGTTGGGTAACTTTTCGGCAAGTGGAACGTGATTTGCCACAAACAAATAATTTTCTATGGCCCAACTACATAGTTTGTGCGACTAGAATAGAGGGAAAAGCAACTAAATGGGAGGATCGCCAAGCAGACCATTAGGCAATGTTAAATAATTAAATCAATACACTCAGCAGACGTCTTTTCCCTGAAAAAAAAGGGAACAAAAACAACAATCGTCCAATCAAAGTCTGATTGAAGTGAATCCTTGAAACAATTCCATTTCGAAAGCAATCTTCAAAATTTGATTAAAGAACTCTACCTACAAAAGCAACAATTCAACTTGTGATTTTATTTGATGAATTTCTTTCGGCTGCCTAACTAAGCACAGTTATATATGGATATCTCTCTCTCTCTCTCTGTCTCCATTTCCATTAAAAGCCCCTATTTTGATTAGTGTGACCCTTCTCATTATATATAATATAATTGGATTTCGATAACTTTGGCTGAGCTTTAATTATTGTATCTTTTTAGACATCATAACATTCCCCCCCCCCCTTTCCCCATTCAACGTAATGGATATTGTTTGAGGTCTAGCAGGAACAAATTTCTTTGCCTACTTTTATGGGCAGCCGCAAGCCAAGCCAAGCCAAGCTTAGCTTATTAGCATGAACGACCTGCCAACACTAAAGCACAAACACACAGACACACAACGCGACTACTCGTAGCATCACATCATCTCTGCCTCCGCCTGGGGCATGTGCCTGCCCTCCATCTTTTGCTAAGTTCGTTGAGCAATTATTATACTTAAAATGCTGTCAACACTTAAATGTGGCAGGTGTCCTGCATGCACCTCCATCGTGAGCTCCATCTTCAGCTCCATCTCCATGATAGTCGTTATATTCCCCTTATCTTTGCCATCTCAGTTTCCGCATCGCGTATCGCATGTCCCCTTATCGTTGTGTGCGTTGATAGCAGAGCTTAGCTCCAAGACAGATTACAGCTTAAATGATGCATTAAAACAAACCGACAAACAGCAAAATGGTTGATGCTCACACATGGTAGGCCTCCATCTCCCCTCCCCCCCTCTCTCTCTCTTACCATGTCTAGCTCTCATAGTCGCTTATTATTGACTGCTAAAGAGCCAGCAGAAGGACTAAGCCCTGGACAATTCGACCATGAGAGGAGCAGCGTCAATGGCAAATGCCTTGACATTTAAGAGGATTTGGGTTACCCGACAGACACTCGACAGCTACGAGAAACAGAGAAAGAGAGAGAGCGAAAGAGAGATGAGATGGGGACGAGGTGTTAGCAAAACATTCACACACACACAGACGGACACAAAAATTGAGATGAACCGAGCATAAGCACTTTGTTTGGCGGTTTGGCAAAAAGTCAGACTTGAAATTTTCCATTTAAATGAAATGAGAGAAAAGAAAGAGAGAGAGAGACAATTCTTAATCAAAAATCAATCAATCCTAGAAAAGTTAGGGTATATGAACATTTGGTTTATTTCACAATATAAATATATTATCATTATTTTTCTTTGTTTTATTTTTTTTGTTTGTTGTGCTGCCTGCTCCTTGAGTTTAATTAAATTACCCGAAATGACCAAACGGATGAGGGGTGGCGGGGGGGGCTGACTCTCTCCCTCTCTCTGTCTCTTTTTCTATCGTGTAGTGTGTGTGTGTATTTTACCCCACTCCCCTAATGTGCGTCACATTGTCTTAAGTGTTTGGCCAAGGATGGAAACAGTGGGCGGTGTCGTGGCTTTTGAAGGGAGGTAATCTAGAGGAGATTAAATAAGGCGCTTCTCCCGCTCGGTCGCATGTCGTGGTGAATTTTCTAATGTGAGTCTATAAATTTTCCACACAGCAAACAACAACAACAACAGCAACAACAAAAATGCGTTTTATGCACTCTAATAACTCAGGGCAAACAGAGGGAATAACAACAACAACAACAACAACAACAGTAACTAGAATAACAGGCAAATAGCACTTAAGCGGTGCCACCACCACCAACCCAACAACCCTCCACCCTCCACACTCCCTGCCCCCGCCTTAGCATCTCGTTTTTGGCCTTAAGTCTATTTGAGTGTTGAAAACATTCGTTATAAAGTGCTAAAGTTTTCAAGTAGCTTGTAGTAGGTACCTTAAGCCAAATGAAAGATGTGCAACTACCAAAAAAGACCCACCCCCTCCCCCCACCTCTCCATGCCCCATTCACTCCCATCCTCATCCCACTCCCCTCTCTTCACAAGTTCAAGCTAAGCTAAAGTAAAATTAATTATTAGCATGGACTTCAACGTAGTTAAGATTAAATAACTGTGAAAATTGCTTAGCTTTAATTGAAATTAAGCAGCAGTTGAGTACACAACACCCTGGGGGGAGGGCCCCATCCTCCCCCCCCTCCCCCGCCCTCAGCTATTTCGTTTACTTTCATTCTTTATGTTTGCCAGTCGGCTACTTTGTAGTTTTTTTTTTTTCCTCTCAGTTTTTTGCTTGTGCTCTTGCGGATTAATTTAAATTTATTTGCTCAGCTTTTTAAGTTGCATTTACATTTCACTTTTGCAGCACCCCCCGCCACTCACCCCCCACTCACCACCCACTCACTACTCTCATGCTGATAATTTATGCCATGCCATGGCAAATCATTTGAAAATCAGCTTAGTCTTAGTCTATAACTTAACATTTTTCTTTCGGGACATGTGCAAAAATCAACAAGAAACAGAAGCAAAAAAAATTACAGAAACTTGCAAAAAAAAAGGAGAAACTTTGCGATACTTAATATACCCTGGAATACCCATTTATATTCCAATTTTGGCAACATCAATTCGGATTAACATTAACTTTGTTTTTTAAACTAATTTTGTTGCTGATAACAAATTATTGTAGCTATAAATAATAAAGTTCTTCAAAGTTTCCGATTTTAAATTCAAAATTTATTCGCATTTTTAGACAACAAACTTTGGCAAAGGTTTTAAAAATAAATTAGACATTTAAACATTAATTTTTGAACAATTTTAATTGATTATAGTGTTCTTAATAATACAAAAATATTTGATTAATGATCTTTAAAGAAAAGAAATCGATTCTATTGGCAAAACGAATATTCCCCTTAATATGGGGAATAGAAAATGGAGATAAAACTTATCATAAAATAGTGAAACGTAGGCAATGACAAGGCTAATGAATGAGTGGGAAAGAGAGAGAGAGAGAGAGAGAGGGAGGGAACGTTAAGCTTCAAGTGTTGACAACTCACACAGAAAAGTTTGCGCCAAATGCGTTGAAACAACACAGTCAAACAGTCAGTCATCCATCCAGTCAGTCACTCAGTCAGTCAGTCAGTTCCAGGCAGTGTCTTCTCCTTTATGTTGGCAGTGAAAACTTTCTAATAAATAACTTATTAAAATATTAAAGTGAATGGAAGGCAACGGCATGCCCCACACATGCCTCTCCTTGCCACGCCACGCCGCGCGGCGTCTTCACTTGACTTGACTTTGCTTCCTTTTGCAGCAAGCAACCAAAGGCATTTTAAGCCGCCCTAAGCCAAAGTAACTTTTTAAGTTCGTTTCTCCAAGAGTTGAAAGAGAGCAGCAGCAGCAGCAGCAGCAGCAGCAGCAGCAAAAAGAACAAAGTCAGTGAGTGAGTGAGACGGAGCACAAATGGTATGAAAAATTGATAAAGCAGCCTAAACCTTTAGTTGATTGAACAACAGGATTACAACATTTCTATAGTTTCGATACATGGCGATATGTATCGATAAGTGTATCGAATTTCATGTACAAGATTTAGATAACTTTGCTACAGTGTTGGAAAAGACCTAGAAACAAAAAGATCAATTTACAAATCTGCACTTTATTAATAATAGATTTTATTTATTGAAATAGAAATGAGGAAATTGAAAATTCAAATGTAGGACGAAGAGTAACCTCACATGTTGCACATGTCCTGCAGATTTAAATGTGTGACAATGCTTTTAGGCTTCTCGTACAGTTTGTCGCTAACTGAAACTTTGATGGAAATTCCATTCCCCTATTTTTGACATTGTTTTTAATCCGAATATGCCACAAATTCACTTCTATTGACTTTATTCAACTCCAACAACAGTGGCGGAGTGGTTGGAGTGTCGAGTGTAGAGTGTAGAGGACCTGTCAAAATCGTCGACAATCCGATGACATGGCTAAAAAAGTTATGAGTTTTGTTTAAACGGGAAAAGAGAATGGAAATGCGAATGCCGGAATGCCGGCAAAATGTAGATGGGTAAAACACTTTTACCATTCCCGTTCCCATTCCCGTTCTCAATCCCATTCCCATTCCCATTGGCTGTCGCTATAGGAATTATACAAAAATTTACTTTACAGCTTTAGATTATGAAGGATGTGAAAAGCAAGCAAAAAAAAACACAAGAAGAGGCAAAAGCATAAAACAACAAAAATATATGGAAGGGTAGAACGGGACGAGGTGGGGCAGTGGTCCGTCCTCTTTTGGGTGTGTGTGTGTGTGTGTGTGTGTAACACGTAAAAGAGGCAATAATAAAAACGATAACAATGCAAGTACGTGATGGGCTTTAGAAATATGTTATTTTGGCCAACTGTCATTTACCTTTCACATCCCAACTCCTCCCCCCAACCCAACCCAACCCAACCCATCTGTTGTTAGTTGCGGGAATTTATCTCTGCCTAATCCATCATTAGTCCATGTAATTATGAGTGAAATTAACATGGGCGAAGAGCGAGAGAGAGAGTATCATAAAACTTTTTGAATTCTCGTCCATTTCTTGTTCTTATTTTCGTATTCACTTCAAATAGTTTCCATACTTCTTTCGCGTTAGAGCTTCGGCCTATGTTCCTATGTAAAGTAATAAATTTTACCATCTGCCAGCAACAAATAAACCCTTCTACCTTCCCTACTCCACACTCCACACTCCATACTCCACTTCCTGTTGGCCTCTCACATTTATGCAAATTGAAAACTTAACAGCATTTTTAGTGCTGCATATCCTCACAGGATCCGGCCGTGGGTCTACCATCGGTCTGCACTTTGAGTACATATATACATAGTAAATTTTTAGGCGCAGGCTCAGCAATTAATCGTCCACTCTAGTGCCAAAGATACAAGGGAGGAGGGAGGAGGGGGGGAAAGGGCGGTCTGTTGCCAGCCTTTCATGACCATTTTGAACAGCAGCGGATGGATAATGTCATTGCAAGTTTTTGTTGTTCAACTTAATGGCCAAAATGCTGCTGATGAAAAAAAATGGAAGGCAAATTAAAGCTAAAAATATTAATTTTCGTGATGAACGAACATTCGAACTGTGTATAGATGGGAAATACACGTGGAAATATGCTGTGAAAAGGATGCGAATGCTTTTGGGTAAATAAATGGTCCATCCCTGTAAGAGTTTTGTGTACCAAATAGAAGAGTAGCAAGTAAAATGTTGAGAAAAAAAAAAACAAAGTGGGGCATATTATAATTTCAATTAAATTTTTGCGAGTTTTTCAGGCTTTTTATGAGCCATTCTTTTAAGCCCTTCCACTAGGTCCACTCATGCGTGGCCGAACTGACCTGCGAGTCGAAGGAATGGGGTAAGCTTTGCATTTAAAACACCATTAATATTTCATGGATTCGCATTCGCATTCTCATGCCTTTTTTTGTTTTTGTTGCTGTTGTTAAAAATCTCAACTGTATAAGCTGTTAAACAAGGCTCATCCTAAAAGCTACAAACAAACCCTGACCCATGTCCAAAAACTACGACTATTTCTATGTCCAGAGAAGGTCATCTCTCCCACCATAGCATCATCATCATCATCATCAGCATCATCATGATGAACCCAAACCAATTCCATGGCATCCTTGGGACACTTCTGTTTAAAAGAAAAATGCCTTTGTTTCCTTTTATGGTGCGGATTTTCTTGACTATTGAATTGAAAAGTTTATTTACTTTGTTTTTCGTTTTTTTCCATTTTTTTTTTTCTTTCTCTGTTCTTTCTAGTTTGTCGACTGTGTCCTTTTGCACGCACCTTTTCTTTTACCTTGACCATGACAGGATGAACACATGGCCAGTTAGATAGAGGGAAGCGGGAGTGGGAACGGGAGTGGGAACGGGAGTGGGAGGATGGGAGATTCAACCTCTATTCCACACACACACACACACACACTCCTAGGACCGCCAGAAGAGAGACTAACTCAACTCACGACATTGTAAAATTTTTTGGCATAAAGTTAATAGCATTTTTGATTACTATCTAAATAGGTTTTTGTCCCATTGACCACAAAAATGTTTTTGGCTATGGCTATGTTTAGTTGTTGCTGCTGTTGTTGTTGTTGTTGTTGTAGTTACGGATCCATGCATGGATCCCCATGACAATCCCAGTGACTGGGAACTGAAACCCAGTGAGCCGAGCCAAATTGCGATTCATCTTGTTTGCCAAAAACAAAAAAAAAAAACAAAAGCAAACAAACAAAAATGAAAAATTTCACAAAATAAAGAAATAAACAACGGGCAAATAGAAGAATATCAAATACTCTAACCACACTGAGAGACGATAATTATGACCGCTACGAATTTATCGGTTAATAACAGCGATTGTTATCGAAATATCGAAGAAGATTCAAGTAAATTGAATTGGGTAAAAAGAAATGAAAGTTTTACCGTTTTGATTTCAAATGGTTGCATTCCCCGATACCCTAACTTCATCTCCCCCTCTCTCCCCCTCTCTCTCTTTGTTGCTGTGTCTGTCTCTGCCTGTTTTCTCTTTAGAGAAAAATCTCTGCCTAAGCCTAATTTGGTCCATTTTGTGAGTGTATGTATATGTATGTGTGGTTGTGTGTGTGTGTGTGTGTGTGTTTGTGTGTGTGCGAGCTTTGTCAATTTTCGGGCAAAGGTTGGAGTTGTCAGGAAGGCATATTATATGGGATGAATGGGGTTCACCTACATCTACTCCTACTCCTACTCCTACTCCTACTCCTACTCCTACTCCTACTTCTACTCCTATTTCTACTCCTAATCCTTGCTGCAATTGAATGGCTGACCAAATCTTGGGGCTGAGTAGGCAGAAGGTTTGCTTTAAATGGCCAAAATTGTTAAAACTAATTTATGGTATTGTTGTACAGTTTTTTTTCCCCTATAAGTATTTTCACTTACTTTAAATTGAGAAAATGAGCGAAAGGGAGAGAATGAGAGAGAGGGAGAGTGGGAGTGGGAGTGGGAGAAAGGAACTTGAGGTAAGGGAAAGCAAATTCTTTTTGGTTTTTTTGTTGGTCGGTTTGAAAATGAAGGCCAATTGCCAATTGCCATTCGCCAACATTGTTATAACCCACCTGACCGAAGACCCAACTGGCACTTAAATGAAAATGGAAATGATGATGATGATGATGTGTCTGTATATATCTGTATGCGCATACATACATATATAGAGGAGGGTGAGTGTGTGTGTGTGTGTGTGTGTGTGTGAAAAAAGGCATAAATCTTCAGTGTTTAAGTCTCGGTTTAACATACGAGATCCTAAAGTGTTGATAGGCACCAGACTATAAACTATATATGTATACACACACACACACACACACATATGTATATGCCTGTGTGTGTGTGTGTGTGTGTGTGCATTTATAACAGACATTTCATTGCCTCACTAACGAAAGGGAAATATTCAATGAAGCATGGCAGCAAATAAAGGTGGAAAACCTTTTTCTTTGCCAACAGAGCACACCCAGACACTATATAGAGGAAGGGATGGATATACACACACACACACACACACACACACACACATATATACATACATATGTGGTACAGAGGAAGTTGGCTCTGGCCCCTTCGGCTAGTTGGCAAGTGGAAAGATGCTAAATGCGAGGGAAACTTCTCAAGTTTAATAAACAACAAAGCAACCTTAAAAAGAAAGAGTAAATTTACATATGGAAGAATTCATAATTTTATTTTTCAATTTATTCTAATCCAACAATGTTCAAATATTTTCTATCAAGCATAATTAACATGTTTGATTGGTTTACCAATTATCAGAACAATCTTTACATAAATATTCTTGATTTTTGATAAACTTTTATTATCTCAAACTGGTTTTTCGCCTAAAGTGAGTGAGTTTTCAGTTTCTGTGTTTATCGATATCACTTTAAGCTTGAGTGATATCGATATGACTTATTTGCTATCGTGTACATTGGGGACCTTAGGACTATTGAATATATTAGGGGTACTATATAGAGTTGAGGTTTTATATACTATACATCTCCTACTTCAGTAGTTTTCTTTCCTTTTCTACAAGTTCTGTTAATTTTAGAGTTTGCTAAATATTACAATTCGTTATATTTAATCTGCTAAACACTTTTTCAATGGAAAGAAATTAAAAATAACTATTTGTGTATGGAGGTCTTGCCTGTAATTCTTTGTGGGGTCATTTATTTGTATGACGTCACAGCTGAAATTAGCTATTTTTATATTCTTTATTTCGATTACTTGCTAATGAAGTTTGAAACTTTTATGCCTCACCTTGCCTGGCCTAGCAAAGTTGCTGCCACTATTTGGCACATGGATGTAACCCCACCCCACCGCCCCGCATCCCTAACAGTCATCGTCACCTATCATCCCTTTCAGTGCTGCTCTGCTTCTTACCGTTTTGTACAATGCGTACAATCGAGGCATATTATTCACACCCATAATGAATAAAGGAAGTCAGCGAGAGCGAGAGCGAGAGAGAGAGTGAGGAGGAACAGACCCTAGAGATCCCAAAGAGTGCAAACAACGCGGACGACGATGACACAATAAAAGTTCCTGTCATTGTCCCTATCCCTCTCCCTCGCCCTGTCCCCTAAGAAGATGGAGAAGATGGAGACCTGGTTTAACCAACAAAACAAAGAAAAAAAAAAGAAAAGGAAAAATGTAAGGAACTGCAGCCACTGTTCTCCTTCTTTGGATTCCCTCTGGCCGCTCCGCTCCCCCTCTCTTGCTCTCGCTCCTGCTGATTGTCCGGTCCCAGCGGCTCACTCACACACAGAATGCGCTCAAGCGTTATTTAAGACACTTTGAAATCCTCTTATATCGAAGCTTATCAGTTGCTCTCGAAATAAAAATGCGAGACAAGCAATGGTGTGATGGCGTGTGTGTGTGTGTGCACGTGTGTGTGTGTGAAACATTCGTGGAAGTGGAAGAACGAACAGAGAAAGACAAAGGGCCAAAAGGGAAAGCGGTAACGAAAAACAAAGAAAATGAAAAGAACCAACCGGAACCAGGCCAAAAACGGAAGTGTTAATGTGTGTGTGTGCGGCATATGTGTGTGTCTATATGTAGGTGTGGCCATTCTCCTACTCCAAGAAGGTCTATCTAAAATTTGAAGTTGCCTTGCTGGAAATGCTTGAGACGTGGGCGACAGAGGATACACACACACACACACACACACACTTAGACAGTTGAGTTTAGAGACGGGCAAAGGTCAATACACCACCACACCCACCATCAATCCTTTTAACCCACACACAACCCCCCTCCCCCCTACCCCCACCGTTTGCCAACGATCTTCTCTGTTCAAAGCAGGCAAATAAATTTCAACTTTTGCCAAAGCATTCAACCAGCTTCCCCCCCCCCCTCTTCTTTTGCCTTGACTGGCACAATATTTATACGGTTATTTTTTTTATTTTTATACCCCACCCCACTATACCCCCCTCTGTTCAATGCGTTGCTTTGCATTGCTTTGCCAATAAAAAGCTGACCAAGTGAAATACGGGAAACAGGAAGAATGAGGAAGAAAAAATTGTTTTGCTGCGCTTTGACTCCACAGGGAGAGAGAGAGAGGGGAAGGAGAAAGGGTTTTACAGTAGAAGAAGATTGGGGGAAGCCTCTTAAAAAAAAACAGTGAGAGAGAGAGAGAGAGAGAGAGCGATGCCTTTGGCTTGACTATAAATCCAAATTACTTGTGGCCTGCCAAGCCCAGCTTTGATTTAATAACATTAAAGTAAGCGACAGATAGAGAGAGTGCAGAGAGAGAGAGAGAGAGAGCAAGAGAGAGAGAGTGATAAAGTACATTCTTTTTGTCCCGCATTTCTTTCTTCATCTTCTTCTCAAATGCGAGGGAAGCTCAATATATTTAGTGATTCTTGTGTGAAAGAAAGAACTTTCAGAAACGTTTTAAAGAACCCTCGTTGTTAGTCGGTCGTTTTCGTTGCCGCTATAACTCTTCAACGACAGATGAATAAACTCGCTTCGAGTTAACTGTGTCAATAAGGCAAAGCAGAACTCTCTTCAATTTGCATAAGAGCAAGAGGAACAACCATACATACATTCATTCGAATAGACAAAGAGACAGAAAGAGAGTGACTGGTCACACTGTTGGGCAGTGTTGCTAAACGAAGGAAATACTATGTTACGAGTAGAGTATACTAAACTGAAATATGTCCTAGGGCATAACAATTTCGGTGTCTATCTCTCTCTCTCTCTCCCTCTCTCTCTCTCTCTGTCTGTCTGCTTCTTTGTCACTTTGGCATTTGTATGCAAACTTGAATAAATAGACAACAGCCTAAATAAAGCAAACAAAGGCAGACACACGCACGCCCATAAGTGTTGAGTAGTGGGAAGGGTCATCAAGATGGAGTGACGGAGTAGAACAGAAGAGTAACCAAGAGAGAGAGGGGAGAGAATCGCAGTTGTTGCGGCAGCTCAGTTACCCTGGCAAATTGGCGCTGAAAATTGATGCCGTTGGCAAATGTTTTTGTTTTTTTTTTTTGTCTTTTGCAATTTTTCTAGCTCGCTGCCAGTCGAAAACATCTGTGTGTGTGTGTGTGTGTAAGTGAGCGTATGTGCAAGGGCGTAGAGTTGAACTTTTGCTATAGCATACCATTGGGGGCAAGTTAAATGGCTTATTCCAAGTGACTTGCTTCGGCCATGTTTTACATTTTTAAACTTTGATTACCGTGAGAAGTTTTGTGTCCTCCAATTAAGATATTGCCCAATCACTGGAAATTAAACTAAGCTAAATGATTGTTTACTTAAATTTAGACAGTTGGAAGCTAAAAAAAAAAGATAATTTTCGATTCTACGTCCATGTGTTGGTGTGTGTTTGTGTGTGTGTGCGAATATTGCTCCTAGCGCCGGCAATCCCCATTGACAGTTTAATACAAAAAGTTCAATGCTTGTCACACTTGACACGTGTAGAGCGACTGTTAAAAAGGGATATGTAATAGCGAACGGGGTTACAACACACAAACACACACACACACACAAGAAAACACAACAATTCACCAGAATCCAGCCGACCAATTTTACAATTAGAGAAGTTCGCGACATGCTTTTGACTTTTAAAAGCCGCAATTGGTTTGCCATCTCTCTCTCTCTGTCTCTCTCTCGCTCTGTCTCGCTCTCTTTCTGTCTGTGTTGGGATACACTGACTGCAGGCACACTTAATATGCAACTCCCGTATGAACAATGTCTGCAAAGTTTTTGCATTTGCCATTTATATTTGACACTGCAAATAAATCAAAGTCTTGCCCCTTCCCTTCCCTTCCCTTCCCTTTCCCACTGTCAAATCACTTTAAACAAATGCACTCAAGCGTCTCCAGGCGAGCCCATCAAAATGTTAATTGCTTTTTATACATGGAGAACTTTTTGCAGTTCAAGTCCTTTCATAAGATTATAATTAATAAGCTAGTCATCAAAAAGATATTAAATTGATGCTGTGAAATAAAGAAATAACAGAAATATGTTTAATGTCTTTAATAAATTCATCCATTTACAATTTAAATTGCAAACTTTAATTTGAGATCTCACAGAGGTGGAGCTAGGCTCTTTAAGCATAGTTTGCTTGGACAATTTAACGATCGCGAAGAGTGAAATTTGTTCCAGTTACTTACTTTAGCTATGAAAGTAAATTTACGGATCAAGACCAAAGCAAAAAGAGGAGAGAAGAAATGAAGAAACTTTTAGTCACTTTGTCCCCGTTTATTCACAAATATATTCAAGCTGCAATTACTCCGACTAGTTGTGTTGCTTCGCCTAATGCAAATCGCTAAAATCTGCTAGTTGGTCTAGAGAGCTGCCCTCATAAGTATGCAACGCTTTTTGTGCTTCGTTACTCCGCGTTTTTGTTCGTCTGCTTGGCATTTCTCTCTCTCTCTCTCTCTATGTGTGTGCGTGTGTGTGTGTGTGTGTTTCTTTGCATTTTAGTCGTTTTTGCATTTATTGCGCGCTTCCGTAAATCATTCACATTTGAACTTTTGGTCATTTGCACAATTTTCTTTTCTATTTTGTGGTGCATTCCAAACTCAACTTTACCTTCACCTAACTGGCTCTTTCTTTTGCCAGGTTTTCGGTTTTTTTTTTCCATGCATATTTTGCACTCTTTTTTGGCTCAATGGGAATCAAAAACAGCGCATAACGCGGTAACCTGAAGCGTTGAGCTTTACCTTGTAACGGTAACTAATGTAAAAAGTTGCGGCTGGGAACGACACAAGGACACAGAGAGTGAGCGAAAGAGAGAGCAAGAGAGAGAGCGAGCGGATCGAGGTAGCAACCGACTCATTAAGAGTTTGTGGCATTTTAATTAAATGCAAATTTAATATGCAAAGAAAATGCAACATACAAAGTTGAAAATGCTGCAAAATGGCAGCAAAATGATGGCGCCAGAGGGTCACCGTGGCAGCAAAAGTATATAGATAACATACACACTCTCACCATCTCCATCTCCTTTTCCTCTCTCTCTCTCTCTCCCTCTCTCTGACTTCACTCAACGCAGATGGCAATGGCAACCAATTTAGTTGTAAACTTTAGGTCATATAGCATAAAACGCATGGGTTAACACAGTTTTGCCATGTTACCAATGCAAAAAAAATAGAAATGTTTATAAATTTAATTCAAGCCAAAACATTGAGAAAATGCTCTTATTAAATTCATTAGCATTTCAGATAGATTTAGGTAGCGATTCCTTGGTTCCATCAATATTAAAATATTTTTGCAGATTAATGTTTTTGCTCTCATGCTCTCGTCCTCGTTCTCGTCGTTATCCTCGTCCTGCTTCTGCCCATCTGTGTCGTAACTTCTGTCTCCATACCTGTCTCTGCCTGTCAGACTTGTTGTTTGTTTTTAATTGAAAGCAATTAATAATATCGACGCTGGAATATATTGGCAGACACCTACAAATATGCATACAAGCGCACACACACACACACAGACACACACACATATGACAAATGGTGTTTTTAATTAAAGGTAATATATTTTGAGTCGCGGTAAAAACAACACACACAAAAACCCCAAAAGAAGAAAAGCGTAGAGCACAGAAGCAAACAACAAAAAAAGAGGAGAAAAATTAAAGCTTTCCCTTCATTCGCTTGGCATAAATCAAAACAGCACAACATTCTACATATTTGTACCCAGTAACTATACAATAAATGGGTATATTGACACTCACCCAATGTTTGTGACATCTCTTTCTATCTGCCATGTGCTCTAAAGACAATTGAAGAAGCCGAAAAGAGAAAGGATCTTGCCTTATTCTAGGCCCAGTTAAGGCAAATTTATTTAATTGCAAACATTTAATGTGACCATTCCATTTCTTTCGTTTAATTAACAAAATTTATTCGCCTTTTGCCCGTTTGCATATTCTAAAGTTTAGCTGGAACACCCTGCGTATACGTTATTCTGGGATCACCAAAATATTAAAATCCCATTATCAAGGAAAATATGTAATCGCTGTTATTACTTATGGATTAAGCTCAATTACTCAAAACCAAAATTAAATCTAAGCTTAATCTTTTGCTATATTTCTCTTCTGGCTTCCCACAGAGTTGTATTTTGGTTAATCGATATTATTATAAGTTATCGATTGTCCTAGCACACCTTAAAAATACTTCGTACTTCTCCAAAATATGTCTAGCTAGCACAATTCGAATTTTAATTTATTTTTTATATCGAATTCGGACACGGGAACTGGCCTGCTTGGTATACGAATATACGAATAAATATATATGTATATATATTTGTTTGTATGTATGTATGTATTTTATATATAGAGAAATATTTTAAAAGCAGTAAGTCCACATGGCAACCGAGTGTAAAACTTGAAACAATTTTCATTAAAAATTGAATTTCCTTTGCATAATTAAATAAACTTGCACACACAAGGGGTGTGATGGAAGGGGCATGGTTAAAGGGATTAATTTGTTTTGCCATCATCTGGTTTGCTTATGCGTGCATATGTATATGTGGGTGTGTCGGTGTATGTGTGCGACCAACAAATCTAATAAAATTTCATGGAGCGAGAACAACAACAGCAACTCGCATATTAAAAGGAAATTAAATAGAAGAGAGAAATGAAGGTACGGAGCAGGGGTTAGGCCAAAAGGAAAATCAAATCCTTTTACTTTCCCTTCATCCTCCTATTCATATACATATATGTATATACATATGTATAAATGTTTGGTGCTAAGTTTTCTTTTTTTGCTGTTGTTTCTTTTACTGTTAATGCAATTAATTGATGAGCTTAGATGGGCAGCCCGTAGGCCATTAAATCCACGAGACGAGAGAAAGAGACCACAACACTTTGCTCTCAAAGGGCAAGAAACAGAAATCGAAAATAAGTAGACATAATAGTAGGATGAGGATAAATGGATAAAAGCTGAAACGAAAGAAAAAACATTGATTTAAGGCCATTTAAGGAGAAACACTTATTTCTCAAAACGCTATTTTTTTTTTTATTTTAGTATGCATACTCTATTTAATCCCATAATAATGCCTTTTTTTAAGAGCCGTTTTTAGTTAGATCAAATGGCAGGAGGCCAAGTTCAGTTAATGCGACCAGAATAAAAACTCAAACTCAAGCAGTAAAGTAAGCTATTAATCCTGATTCAATTTCCATGAGTGATTTTTCCACCACCATTCCAATCGTTTTTCTATTTTATTTTTACTATTTTAAAAGTGGAGACCACTTGGTCAAAGTTAAGTGTAGAAAATAAGAAATTGCATGGCACTAAAAAAAAGTGTCATTAAAAAATCTTCTCAGTTGAGTTAAACTTTCATTTCGATCATTTACAACACTGGACTTTATTTCCAGCGAGTGCTTACTCAGCTTGTCGTTGAGATCTCCAACACTCTGCTATAAGTTTCGATTAATCTTCAATCGAAATGTTCTGTTAATGTTTGCCAGTGTTGGTAAACGGATGTTTTTCACTCTGGCTTGAGATATTGGCACTTAAAATGTAAATTGGCCATAGAATTCATTGCGTTTTAGTTTATCGTGCTCTCTCGGTTGACGTTCATTTCAATTTTCATTTTCAATTAATCGTGGCAAATGAATCACAAGTAATAACCAAGCTCCTGCTGTTGCCGCCAGGACCAGTAGCACAGGAGCAGGAGCAGGAGCACGACTAGGACAAATGCCAGTCCATTAGAAATGAGCGATTTGTAGTCATTGCTAAATTGCTGGCAATAAAAATGAGATCAAAACAAATAAATTCGCTTCATTCCATTTTTCCCCCCGCCGCCCCCACCCCCCATACATCCTGGTTGTCCTGGTTGTCCATTTTGGCTCTGCTCTGCACATCATTTGATGTCAAGTGGCGTGTGGCAGGGCAACAAAACTGAGGAACGGAGCGTGGGGACAGTGTTGAGGAGGATGGGGGGCCAGACAGGCAGCGGGTTGCGGTTTGTGCTGTGACAGTTGTGTGTCCACATTTTGTGTCCTTGGGCAAACAACAATTGCTCACCAAGTGAAATAATGATGTGGCGACATCGACATCGCTTGCACCTTGGCTGGCCGCAGAAACGAACGAAAAACGAACCAAGAGAAAAAAGTGTCTCCACACATGTTGTAATAGCATCAAGGACTTTATCATGTGTCTGTGTGTGTTTCAGGGATACGATATATGTATTCGAAGATATAGAGAAGCTGGCAGCTAAATGAATTTAGTTAGCTCTTTAGCTACTTTTATTCTCCACCATCTCCGGCAACTTTCATCTTTTCCTTCACTCGCCGCTTGCTGCAGGATGCTGGCTGATGCTTCTTGATGCTGCCACTCAACTGTGGCCAAGTTTCTGAGCTAGCTTTTCATTCTCGTTCGCATCTGCTTGCTTGGCTGGACTTGCTTGACTTGGGCCCGCCCGCCATAACTTTGTTATACGCCAGATTATCAAAGGAATTCTCTTCATACACTGGCACACTGAGAGAAATGAGAATGAGTTATAAGAGAAGACTGTACGATAGAAGTGTTCTTTTATTTTTCAATGCACAATCAGTCAATGAAATGTTCGATTAACCATTAAGTATTCATCATATCAAGAAATAAGAAATATACATAAATAAATTAGTGGTGAAAAAAGTCACAAACTGTAGAAAATTGCAAGTCAAACATTTATTGTTGCTCTACTTTCTGGTTTCTACAAGATCCAAGCTCTTTATTCATTCAGTGACGCAAAAGATGCAAAAATACCCTAAATAAAGGGGGAAATTCTCCATAAATATCAATTTAAATATGCACTATGGGTAATTTATCAATTTTTTTGTCATTTACTAGAGTTTGAAAGCTAAAGAAATGAAATTTTGTTGGCGAATTTCGATTTTTTGTATATTGTATTTGGACCATAATTCAACAGGCCGCACTTAAAATCGCTTGCATACTTTTAGGCTTTATTAAACGGAAACTGTTTGAACCATTAATTAATGAAATAATTTATTTGTAATTAAATTAAATTAAGTGTTAGCCATAGTATCTTGGTTAATTGACAATTGCTCCCAAAAGTATGCTATGGAAAACCGTTTAATCTCACTTCAATTGAGCTTCGCCCTTTTTTTTTGTGCACAAATTCCCAACACATTTCTCCAAGTGGCGCACACAACTCTTGAGCGTCCCCCTCCCCCTCCCCGCACCCTGAAAACAGGAAGAAGGAACTGCCGCTGCTCAGTGAGTTTTGTATTGCTGATGCTGTTGCCGCTGCTCAGTTAACAAACAAGTTCAAGTTCGGCGCAATGTGCGCTAAACAAATTGCAAGTAATTGAATGCTTAGGCGGAAGAGCTACAAAACAAGAGAAAACAAAATGAAACAGAGAAAAGAACACACACACACACAGAGGAGTGGAAAGACGGGGGGGGGGGGATGTGCAAGGTTTAAGTGGCAGCAGGTGCCAAATAAACAAACTGCTGATGGTCAGTGGAAGGGTCAGACGTATTTGAGATTGAATCAAATTGGTTGATGGTCAGCTTTTAGTTAAGCTTAAGTATTCAATTTGTCTAGAAGAAGTACAACGAAAATTGTTCTCTCTCTCTCTCTCTCACTCTCTCTCCCTCCTTCTTAGCCCTTTTTTGGCCGCTTTAGACTCTTGTCTCTTGTCTTAGCTGCTCATTATATGCAGGCAAATGATTTTTTAATTAACTTGCAAGGCTTTCTGTGTGTGTGTGTGTGTAATTATCTGTGGAAATATGCTGCAGTTTTTTTGCTTTTAAATCGAGTCCTAGTCAGTCAATGAAGCTTGGTTTCTTTTTTTTTTGCTGGCTTTCTCTGGTTTATCTCCGAGCTGCTTCTCTCAGTTACTCAATGTAGCTGTTGGCTTTTTGGCAGGCGGCATCTGTTGTCGAGCTGCAGCTCGCAGAACGATGAACATAAACGATGGCACACACACACCCACCCACACACACACACATACGCTGATATAGGATGCCCGGGATGCCAAAAACGTTTTGTGTCCTTGCAACTGTTGGCAGAGCTTCTGTGACTGTGGCAATTGTAGTGAGAGGTCAGGGTAGTAGCAGTTGCATTCGCGAGAGAGAAGGGGTGGGGGAGGGAGAGGGGGAGGGGGAGCCGAAAACGTGCCTCACACACTCACATCCATTTATGTATGTACAATGGCTGTGCGTATGTGTGGAGGCAAAACAATTTCCGTGATTCGGCAGCCTGTCACAGTACGCTACTTCAAATATGCACCCTCCCCCCCCTCCCTCCCCCCTCCCCCTAACCCCCACCGCCACCGCCACCCCTTGCTGCCATTGCGGTAGCTGTGGATTAGTTCCCTCCCGCCTCCCCCTCTGCCGCTCACACGCCTTTCTCACGTTCATGTTGCAACTCTTTGGAAAATATTTCACACTTGTGGCGCACAGTCAGCAGTCAGCAGTCACTTTCAATAGACGCCATACGACGAGCGGCTGCTGCTGCTGTTGCTGTTGCTGTTGCTGCTGCTGCTGCTGCCGCTGCTTGCTTCTCTTTTATTTCTTTCTCCCAAAATCTACCCCTTTTCCCAATCTGTTTTTTTCTCTACTTTTTTTTTGGTCTCCTGTCAGCCAACATCAGCTCACGCTCCCGACTTTTCCCCCCACCCCACCCCTTTCACGATTCTCACGCCTCAAACTGCCCCATGACCTGCCGCTGTTGCTGTTGCTGCCGCTGTTGCTGTTGCTGTTGTCAGGGCCCCCTTAGGCGCGTGTGCTGCAACAATTTCTCAAATGGCCGCCAACAGTTGCAGTTTGTTGCAACCAGCGAAAGTGTTGAATCAAACTCAATTGCCAAAATGCCCTCCAGATACTCTTTCATTCAACATTTCCCACATCTCAGATGTAGGAATCGATTGATTAAGATTTACTTTAAGGCAAATGAAAAAAATAAAAACCAAAATGAAAAGTTATTCCTTTTGAAAAGGTTTCTTTTGTTAAGAGCTCTTGAAAATAGATAATAGAAAGAATAATTTAAATAGTGCTGACAAAATTAGAGTGATAGTTCAGGGATAGTTTTAGAAAACAATTTCGGGGGTATAATAAAACATGTTTTGTCTCTAACAAAATGAAATGTTGCAATTTATATTTCTTCGTTTGTGATTGTTTATAGAATTGTGGCTTAAATAATCACTAATTTATAGCACGAACTCGTCTTGATCCATCCCTGAACACTCCACTTGAACTAAAACTCATGACTTCATAAAACAGATTAGCATGTTTCCCTGTCCACACATTTAAGCCTAAAACTAGTTGAGAATTACAACTAAAATAAAGTGAAAAAGTGGCAGAAAAAGCTTTTAGCTGGTTTAGCCGAAAAAAGGCCAAGTTAACAGAGCTGAAACTGCTAATGTTGTTGCCGGGAATCAAGTTCAAATATTTTAAGCAGTTATTTAATCAAGTTAATGTGCCCAGTAGATGGGTTAGAGTATTGCCAAAGTGAAACAACATTGTACATAGCTGCCATTGCCAGATTCGCCGTCATCGTTGTTGACGTCGTCGTCGTCGTTGCCGTCGTTGCCGTCGTCCTCAACGCTGTTGTTGTGTGAAAATGCAATCGGAAGTTTGTGGTTAACACTGTTGCAATCGAAATGACTTGCAGCTGCACGCATATACGCACACACTCACACACACACACACACTCACACACACACACTGGAAAGTTTGTTGTTTAAACTATTGCAACTTACACATTTTTGTAGTTGGCGCTGCTGCTGTTGTTATTGTGCTTGGCATCTCATGTCAGCGGCAGATTTTGGCTTTGAATTATGTGCATGGAACGGCATACAAACCGCAGGCACGCACCGTGTCTCCATTGTGCCAACACTCAGCGCTCTCTCTCTCGCAGCCCGACAAATTCAATTAGACAAAGTATTTTTCAAAAAGGCCAACAGGAGCAACATAAGTTCCATGCTGTTTTAAATCAATTGCAATTTGATCTGCCCCCAAAAAGTGCCGCAAACAATGTTCAAAATTTTCTGTAGTAGTACAGAGAAGAAAAATTGGCAAGCAGATTTTCGAGTGAAAAAGATTGTTGTGAAATTGTTGAAATTCTGGCACAAGCAAAAATATGTTGCACTTAATTGTATCTCACGGATGACTTACTTCGAAGAACAAGTTTTTTGTTTTTCAACGAGAAACTCATCTGGCCCAGGCAGATGATGGCTATGGGCTTTGATGTGACTGTACCAGTTAAACTAACATGACTTTTATAGTTAAAACTGTTCAACACTTTGCAAATTTGTGACATTTTTATTTTCTTTTTTTTTGCTGGTGTGGCAACTTTGAAGTAAATTATTAAATTCAGTGGAATTCTACCCGCTGGTTTTGTTGCAAGTATGTCAGCAGCTCGGAGAGACATAAACCAAAAACAATAAGTAAAAGTTTATGCTTCTAATTTAGTTGTGAATGTTTGGCAAGTAAATTGAGAGGGAGAGAAAGAGAGAGAGAGAGAGAGCGCGCGTCATGTTGATGCGTTGCCAAAACGAGGAGGGACAGTTAGGATGCTGAGCCGAGTTCTTGAAATGAGCCAAGAGACAGATATAGAGACAGAGACAGAGAGAGAGAGAGCTACTAACCGACTCTAGCTAGATATCTTCAACTTTAGCTCCTGCAGTGTCTTTGGCTGCTAAACTTAATTAGTTTGCTGGCAACAGCGACGGCGACGAAGACCGCATGCTGCGTGCTTCCTTGCTGGCTGGCTTCCTTTCTCACTCACACACACACAAACACACACACACACTCCCGCACTCACTCACTCATGTTCCCTCTGGTATTGTTTTGGGGGTTTGTGTGTCCTGCTGTGTGGGTATGTTGCAGTTGCTTTTATTTTTATTGGCAAAAGGCGTTGTTGCATAAGCTGAAGGCGCGCTTTCACTTCACTTGCGGTCGGCTCCAATTGCCCCAAACTTGACTTGAGCTTTACACAAAAATGCAATAAACTAGAGATAGCACAAAGCACAGGAAGGGCAACAGCCCAAAATACAGTGAAAGCAAACACTATGAAACGAATACAATTCGATGAATTTATTTATCGATTAAGTTTTCCATCATTCGGTTTCAGTTTCATGTATAATTAAATTACATTTGGTGACCCCGACGTTCTAGTTATGGTCCCACTGTATTGCAACATTGAGTGTTGCAGTTTTTTTGCCCATTCGTTTTCTTTTCTTTTCGTTTTTGTAAGTCAGACTTTATTGAAATTTTCCTTCCTTACTGCCAGCCAAAACAAATGCACATTAATTGCTCTGCTTTGGCTTAAAGGCAAAAAGCCAACGGAAAAAATAAAGAAAACAGCGTAGAAGAAAAGCGAGATAGAAAGAGAGAGGGAGAGCGCGAAGCAGGCAGTTTAAAGAGAGACCCTTAAACAACAATAAATGAAAGCAATTATAGAAAATGTTGTTTTCTCTGTGTAATACTTTTAGAGAATTTTTCTTTGCGAATGCCAGACAAGGATAGATAGATATGAAGTAAGCGAAACCGAGAGAGAGGGAAAACAAAATAACTGAACTCATGCCCCGGAATTAATAACAATATGATGTGGCATCTCTTTCTTGCTCTATTTGTGGTTGTGTGTATCTGTGTGTGTGTGTGTGTGTGTGTGGGTGTGAGTGTCTGTGTCTGTGTGCAAAGCACAGCGTGACTGCTTTTCTAATTAGGTGCAAGAGTTTTGCAGCAGAAACATCACAAAACTTGATGATGTGCGGCTTTAAGGCAGCTAGCCGAACCGAAGCACCAACCTAAGGGCAAACTACAGTATGTACCTACATACATGCACACATGCACACATGCATGCATACATAAATGTTGTAGGCACCTGCCCAGCGGTTAGTACCTAATAAATTAAAGTAAATATGCATGACGTACAGTGATCCGTCATTATAGAAAGACCACAAAATTCTTCTAAACACATAATGCATCGGGAAAACCTAAAAAACTCTTCAAAATCTTCTACAAGCGAACAATACTTGAACTCTACAAACTCTCCACTTAGCTAAAAACTCATTTGAATGCTCAGTGCTTAAAACTTGGGCCAAAAAACTCCACAAAATTTCTACAAATAAAAAGAATTGAAACTCTACAAACTCTTCACTTAGCTAAAAACGCATTTGAATGCTTAGCGCCCAAAACGTTGACCAAAAAACCTTGTAAAATGTCTTTAAACAAAGAGTATTCGAACTCTACAAACTCTACACATAGCATAGAACTTATTTAAATATCTTAGCTTTTGTATTTTGCCCAAAAACTCTACGTGAGAAAAGTATTCGAACTCTACAAAGTCTCCAAATTGCGTCGAATGCCTATTGAAAGCATAGAAAATAATTGTAAACGCATATACTATAACCATTTATATATATACTTAGTATGAAGCATGATAAAACGATAGTTAATTTATATTATATTAAATTTGACAGCATTAAAAAAAATAATCAACCTTTCTGCTTTACATAAACATTACTGTACCTACACTCGCTACATTCTACGTGTTCTCCGTCTTTTTTTTTTCTATTGCCTACTTTTCTGCTGCTCCTGTGTGCCTGAGTGTGTGCTTGTGTGTGTGTGTGTGTTCAGGTTAATTGCGTGTAGCTCACCTGGCATTAGCAGCGCTGATGCCACTAATAAACTACAGTAAAAGTTATAAAGTTTTGGAGAGAGAAACCACAAAAAAAAAAAAGAATAAAAGAGCCGAACATAAAAAAAAATCGTGAATGCAAATTTCAAACTGAAACTTTGTTGTTGTTTGATGATATGCTTAGTCAGTGCATTAGAGAGAAAAGAGAAAGGGAGAGAGAGAGTGTGAGAGAGAGAGAGTATTCAATCTATACACTTGAGATTGAGATTCCCGGTACAGTTGTTGCTCTTCCTCCTGTTGCTCTCACCGTTCTTGTTGCTGTTCCTGTTTCTGGCTCTACTCCTGCTCAATTTGACTGACAAAGACGTGAGCTGAAAGCCCAACAAGAAATTAAACTGCTCCAATGGCCGTTGATGATGACGCGACAATTTGGCTTCGCCTTGGATGCAGCTGACAGCTGCTATGGCAGCTTGATGACGGTTAGCGGCAGCGAATGGAGATGCCACAATGGCCATAATGGTCATCCTTAAATTGCCAAATTTGTCACACAAACACACCCACACACACACATGGATACATAAAGCTATTTTCATTTCATTTTTCCTGGTATATTTCATATTTTTATTTCAAAGAATTCAATTTTTTACTGAATTGATACGACATAATTTATGTTTTAAAATTTAAAGATTTCTCCGTACAATTAGTTATTTAAATGCATTTGAAAAATGCCCAAAAAGAAATTCATTTATTCATGTAAATTGTGAAAATTGTGAAAATTGGCGAATATTTTGTAATGGAAAAATACAAAAACAAATTTAATGCACGCATTCTATGTAGTTTGCCGTTCCTACAGCTGTTCTTGGCACTGCACTAATAATAATAATGGGCCAAAATGCAACCAAGCAACAGCAGCAATAATAATCATAATAATAATAATAATAGCATGAAGGTGTTAGAGAGAAGGAGAGCGGCGAGAGAGAGGGAGCTAGGTAGTTGTAAAGATGCTGTATGCAATGGAATGGAGAGGGGAATGGGCAAGTAGTTGTAGTATGCAGCAGTTGTGCCATTTGCGCTAATTGCGCGCCACATGCACTTAACAACGCCTTCGTCATGGCCTTCCGTTACGTCTTTCTCCTCCCCCCACCTCCCATCTGGAGGCACCCCATCTATAGTAGCCACCCAGGCAAATGCAGCAACCAAATTGAGACCTCAAAACGGAGAACTGTGCGAACGCAATCGGGCTTATTTGCCATAATAAATTTCTCATTAACATATTATGTAACATGAATGGGCGGCGAAAAGGGGGTGCGGTTGGGTGGGTAGAATGGTGTAGCCTTTTCCTTGCAACTTTTGATGGCTTCAAACTGTGTGTGTGTGTGTGTGTGTGTGTGGGTGGGTGTTTTTTGGAGGTCTGCGAAGTGCAAGACTTTTGGCTTCCCTCAAACAAGTGCAGTGTCAAGTGTGCGGGGGCTAAGTGCATCATCATCAATGTCGAGTAGCGAAGTGCTTTATCTTGGCCTCTCCATCTCCGAGTGTGTGTGTGTGTGTACATAAATTAAGCAAAAATCAAGTTAATAACAAAAATTTACAAGTATTTCCTGTAATCAAAGTGATGCAATTAAATATGGAAATGTGGAAAATAATGTTAAAAAACATTTTAGTAATTGCGTTTAATTGATCGGCCATCCGCACATAAGCCAAGTATAAAGAAAAATTATTATTAACAAATATTAATTATTAAAACAAATATTGGTAATTAAAAGTTTTTGCTGGCAAAAAAAATGAAATAAAATCTATCTAAGAGCAACAACAAAATTAACTATTATCGGAAAGGCTTATTATAATTTCTGATAAACTAAAAAAAAAAAAGAAAATAAGTTCGAAATTAACCAAGAAACTTACATTAAATTTCATTTGATTTCAGTATGAGAAAATTAGTTAATACTTATTTGAAGTGACACGAGAAACAATTTGCATTCCCCTTCATTCAATTTTCATTGAATTTTGGCATTTTCATCATTTAATTTTTAATTAACGACTTCATTAGCATTTGGCAACAAAATACAACAAAAATTTTGTAATTAGTACAAAGAGAAGAGAATGGAAAAACAAAGAGAGAGAGACAGAGGGGGGGGAAGTCAAAGAACTGGGAGAGTTAGAAAATTGTAGCAGACCAGAAGGCGAAAAGCCAAACTTTTGTCCTTCTGCAAGCATCTACCGCCCACTCACATTTTCAGAGGAGGAGGTGGGGGATGGGGGATGGACCCCATCTTGTTTTTGCGTAAATATTCCCTCTACCCCATTCCCTACTTCAATCAAATGCCAGGCGCCACAGTATTTGCGTTTAATTTACCAACAATTTGTGTGTTTGGCGCATTGAAAATTTTAAACATGCGGTGCGCGTCAAGTGGCCGACGAATTGGCTCGAGGGGTAGTGTGCCCACTACTCTACAGAGAGAGAGAGCAAGCAGCAAGCAGCTGCCGTTGTAAACATTAAAATGCCTTACAAATTAAATCGATAAATGTTGTTTTTGTTTTACTTCCTCCTCCTCCATTCCAATGTGGTGTTTGGCCTCTTTGCGTCATCCAGTTTAATGTGCCTACGCCAGAGCAAAATGTTGCGTCAATTTGTCATGGTTTATGAATATTATTTTTGGCATTAGCATTATGTAACCTTTAGTCAATCGAATGGAACAATGTAACAAGTGAGCAAATCAACACAAATCTTCATTTCTAGATAATTATCATTATAATTACTACTTGGAAATCGAGTTAACTTGCGCTAGTAATGCTTTGATGAAAGCCCTTTGCCATAAATGCCATGACGAAGACTCTATGCACTTTAAATAGTGAGTGCACTACGCTTTCAAACCTCGGGGCGTAATCATCTTGAGCTTATTGAGTACGGTAGGGCATTTTAAATCATATTCCACTGGCAATAAAGGATGCTTTTAAATACACTTGCAAGTGCCATACATATGTACACACATATATGTATGTATGTATGTACATTCATTCATTTATGGAAAATAAGTACTTGTAATAACAACAAGTGCCGCAATCTTTCTCCATACTTGTATGCATATGTGTGAAGGAGCGCACTATGATGGGCGATAGAAGGATGCTGACAGGAAGAATGCGTAAAGGCAATCATTATGAGGCACTTAATTACACATTTTCACCGCAAAACCCGAACGGATCCTACAAGTTTACGTAATTTCCATTACCAAAGTGCCGAAGTGCCGAAAGTCAAGCAACCAAGCAAACGGATTCTCAATGACTTAATTCTCATTTACATTGCACATACATAGTATGCATGTGTGTGTGTGTGCTGCAGTCGGTCCCCATATATACGCCCGACGGCTGCTTACATAATGTGCACACTTTGCTCCAACACCCTTCGGCAAAAGAAAATGATGTGATGAAAGTGGGAAAATAGTTGAATGTAGATGCAAATGGAAAATGGGTAAGGGTATGGGTATGGGTCGAATCAGCACGCATCTCATACACTCAGAAAAACAACAAAAAAAAAGGAGTCAAACTCTGCAATTCTCTTTGACTTAAACCCAAATCAAAATTAACAAAAAATGCATTTCTTTAGTATTTATTATTTTATTCTTTTACTCTTATTTATCTAGGCAGATTTTCGAGAACCTCAAAGTTTCCTCAACTAGAGCTGAGATATCCATTGATAACATCATTGCTAATATCGATAGACCGATAGATCAATGTATTTGATCGATATGCGTGGCCACTTGTTTAATTAGGAAATTTTGCAGTTCAAATAGACAAGTTTCTAAAAAACATATAAAAGAAGATAAGAAGGTGAACTTTGATCGATAAAATCAGGCATTATGTTTATCCGATTGTACATAATCAATTTGAATAAGATTCTTCGACAAAGGAAGAAGTTATTCACATCGTTACTATGGCAGTTTTATGATATAATAGTTCGATTTTATAGCTTATATACCAACTAAGAAAGCCAAAACTAGTTGGCATATGATCAGACAGACATGGGTACATGGCTATATCACCTCCTTTTCTCATGCTGATCAAGAATATATATACCATATGGGTTTATTTAAAGGGAATGTAAAGGGAAGCAACTTCGCTCAAGTCAACTTGTTTTTTAAAACTCCGAGTTTGTTTTTTTTAATTATTGAATGTTATTTTTTGTAGCATTTTTTTGTGTAACAATTTTTAATTTTGACTAGTTTAGTAGCTGGTAACTCTGAGCACTCTTCCGCCAGTTACAGTGGAAATTACAAGGGCTCTCTCTTATTTTTTCGAGTGTATGTGCAAAATCTGGATGAAGCAGTCGCAAATTTTGCAGACGAAGACGAGGCAATAGCAGCATCTCGTCGTGATTGACATTTGAACTGCTAATGAAGCTATCACTCGTACGAGCACACTACACACACACACACACACACACACACACACTATTCTCAGTATGTGGCAAAGGTGCAAGGACAACGATGTTGTGCTGCACATAGCTGTAGCCTGTCATCGTGTGGCATTCAGAGATAGAGTTGAGCTCCTTTCGTTGTAGGTGGCGCAAATCTTTCCTTTATTTCTGTCTTTCTTTTCTAGCAATTCTAGCGGCAGCAACGTGCCAGCAACATTGCAACAAAACACGCCATGACTGTTGCGACTATTGCGACTATTGCGAATGCTCTTAAAAATCGCTCTTTTACATTTTGCTGTGTTTTGACAACTGCGAATTCATCAATTCCATTGCAAAAGACAATCAAACGAATGCAAATTGAAGTAGAAGCGATTAAGCTGAAAATGGATTTGTGTATTTTATGCCATTGGCAGAAGGCTTAAAACCCGGGCACTCCCCCTCCTCCTACTCCCTGCCCCAGCCCCACACTCTCTCACTCTATCGTTTGGTGTGCTCGCTCGCTTACACTCACTTAAGAGTGGAAAAACAGCTTGACTCGGCAAAAGTTTTTGTAGGCCGCCGCTAAAGTTTGCCACGCCCACTTGAGTAGCAAAAAAGGGATGGTGGAGGCGAGATGACGACGTTGCAAGAGTCTGAGGCTAAGAGTTTTGTGCATTATGCAACCTTATTGTAGAATTCTGCTGATGTGGCACCACCCTCGATCTTCCCCCCCGCCATCCCATCATCCTTTTTCGACATTCCACCATGTCGTCAGGACAAATTGCAAATGCTGCACAAAATGCAAAACGCAAAATCTTACGAAAATACTAGACGACGACGAGGACGAGAAGGACGAAGGAAGCTTTCGTTTTCGTTTTCTGTTTGCCACAAAAGCCCAAAAGATAACGAGACAATTTCGTGCGAAATTTGGCGCAAAACTGACTGAAAACTATTTGTAAACGTCTACGAAAAAAAAAAAACCAGGAGGAAAATGAGAAAACGACACACCCTTCAAAATGTATCCCAACATCAATTTGGCTCACAATTTCCAGAGATTTGATTAACAATTAATTTAAAATTCAAAGATCACTCGATTCTAATCAAGAATCTTTTGGTTTTTCACTGCTTCCAATATTTGGAAAACATTTTGTAAATTCCATAAATTATTATTGAACTTTGTCAGTGAAAATGTTTTGTGTATAGTTTTTTGTTAAGTTTTTCGCATTCTTGATTCAAGGCAATGTTTTTGTGTGAAAACATTCCTTCTTTAGATGAGGCAATTTAAGTTTTCCCTTCAATTCTGTGACCAGCGATGATGATGTTGCTACCCCACTCCCCCCTCCCTCTCACTCAGTTGTATGCTTTCCGTTTTTTTATTGCTTTATGAGGCCTTGCAGCAACTGCAACAGCAACTGCAACAGCAACGGCAACAGCAACGGCAGCTGTTTGGGCAACTTTAAACATTGCTGGACGGCCGTGCTTTGGACCTGTGGGGCATCTTCGTGTTGCAGCTGCAACAATTTCATAAACTGCTGATGATGCACAGCGAACTTCTACTTAGATGGCAGACGGCTTCGTGTTCGTGAATCTCTCCCAAAAGTTCGTCAGCTGTTTTTATTGTATTTTCTACATTTTTTTTTTCTAGTTCTAGTTCTGGTTTTATACCCTTTAACCATTTGATGTAAATGTATGTGACAGATATAGATTTGCTATTTAAACTTGAGGAATGTGTAGGCTGATTCTTGCCACGCCCCCTTTCGCACTCTTAGTTGGAAAAAAATGTATTACTCAAGCATTGTTATATAATTTGAAGAGCTTTTAAACGAATTTCATAAGAATCGGAATAAAAATTAATGTAGAAACTGCCAAAGTTGGCCGCTGGGAGCGCTTAAGTGCTTATTGTGAGCGAGAAAGGAATTTCTCACTTGCTGTAGGATATACTCAAGTCGGTGTGTCTATTCACTACTTCAAGCATGGTTCTTCTATGAGCATACTTCAAAAATTCAGATCAAATGGCTCAAATTAGATTTGTAGTCCACTTTTGAATAGAATTTGCCACCCCATATTCCCATCCTGTTGATCAATTTGATGTTTTGCTGCTCCGCGTTATTATTTACTAGTAAAAGACCATTCGATGCTATTAACTATGATAAGCATATCACTTAGGACATATAACAGCTAACACAAACAGAATTTTGCTTACGTCACATGAGTGATTAAATAGCTGAAACCAAAATGCAACAAGCCGGCAAGAGTCCGCACAAAAGGGATAAGGGATAAGGGGAGTGGGGAGCTGGGGAAGTGGGGAAGTGGAAATGGAAACAGCAAATATGACAGGGCAAATTCAATGCACGATACATGAAAATGCACTTAACGGCAATCAATTGGATGATGATGATGATGATGATGATCATTATGATAATGATGATAAGGACAATGTGCACCATCATCTTATGCACCTAGCGAAGGACACTTGACCCGCCCGCATGGCTGCCCTTTCAGCCAACTCTTTGCACAAGACTGAAGAAAATTTATTGTGGGGATGGTGGTGCGGGGAAAGGGTATTGAAAAACAATGTGCACAACACATGCAAATATTTATTTTACTATAACACGCCCGCCACCGCCACGCCCCATTGCTTAACAGCAACGTCCTTCGTCCCAAATATGGCAAAAAGAAAACGAAAAAGAAGTGAGAAAGGGAAAAGCGAAAAGGGAAAGAACGCTGAAAGATTCCATTCCACTTTTGCTTCAACTTGCACGTTCTGTCCTAGCAAAAGTTCCAACTTTGAAAATTGTTTTCGCTATGAAATTTTTATTTTCTATTTTTTCTCCCCCCCCCCATCCCTCTCTCCCTCTCCGCTGAAGCAGTGGACAATGGACGGTGTGCGAATATTTCATGTTTATTTTCAAATCATGCGCAAACAGCAAAATCAAATTATGCAAAAAATGTGAATGAAAGAATTTCCTCACGACAGGCGGCAACAACGACAGCAAAGGCGATGGTGAAGGCGACTTTAGCTCCAACACCCTCCCTCCCCCCCTCTCTCTCTCTCTCTCTCCAGTTGCAATCAAAACTTTTTGTCTGTACCAATAAGCAATAATAATTTATTCACAAAGAGACCAACAATATGAATGTTTTTGCTCGAACACTAAAGTGCTTCTCCATTGATGCATCTGTGTGGGGGCCATCTTTGATTCATATGCATCTCTTACTCCCAGTTTTAAGTAGTGCTTCATAGTTGCTGGGATCCATCTTTTGATATTAATCAGATCTGATTATAAGCTTCAATATTCAGGACATCTACAAAGTATTTACAAGGAACACAAAAATAAACTTGTTATTAGGTTCATGTTAACATTTTTCTCTTTTCAAATCGAATTAAAAAACGTTTTCAAATTCAGAACAAACAGTTTTACGGAGCAAATCAGAGTTTTAATGCTGATCATAATTATCTTTAAAAAGTAGTTCTTAAACACAATTATAGTTCGAAAACAAATTTTGTAATTATAATATAAATATGACACTAAAATCTCAACGCCTCCTGTAAGAAAACGAAACTTAGGTCCAGTAGCTATATAAATAAGTTTTCAAATACATTTTTCGGTTGTTTTCTCACACTGCAATAATTACGTATACGCACAGTTTGCCAGCTAAACTAAAAATATTCACTATGAACATGAGATTGATCCTTGTAGGGATACTGCTGATATAGGAAGTTAAAAAAAAACCACAAATAAAGTATTTTTTGGCTATATCCTTAACCGATTTTTAGTTTGCAAATGTCTTCTTAATAACGTATACGCACAGTGTGCCAGCTGAACTAAAAATATTCACTATAAACAAATAAATTATTCACTATAGGTTAGGTTGGGTTGAGTTTGTACGTCAAGTTGAGTTGAGTTTCGGGTTAGGTTAAGTTATAGGTTAGGTTGAATTTAAGGTTATGTTAAGTTTTAGGTTAGGTTGACTTGAGATTGAGTTTGATCATTGCAGGCAATAGAAACAACATCAAAATTGTTGATTGGAAAATTTTGAAAATTATAGTTCTCATAATGGCAAAGGCCATTTACATAAATAAATATGCTACATATTTATATGTATGTTTTTTTTTTCAGCACCAACTGAGACCAAGCCAGAGCACCAGCCTGAGCCTGAGCCTGAGACAAAAATGCCTTTACGAATGCTAATTCATAATCTTAATGACAATGATGTGATGTGCCGGTGAATGTGGGTGAGTGGGTGAGTGGGTGGGTGGGTGGGTGTGTGAATGTGGACTGGATTGCTGTCAGGCAACCAGGCAAACAATTCTAAAATAATTTGCATATCCCGCACTCGCGCTTTTTCTCTGTGGTTTCATTTAGAGGCTTGGGTTTGGTTGGATTTTGAGGCTGCTTTGTCATAACTCCGGCGACATTTATCTCAATTTCACGCACGCTAAATACTTGCCACACACACCCACCCACACCCACACCCACACCAACACTCACACTCACACATATATTCACAAAGAGGCAGCTACTCGGCATAATAATAACCGGGGCACAGACAGCAGCACCTCCCCTTTCCGCCCCCTTCAAGGCCTTCGCTCATTCTACCAAAAACTCATCTCGTTGTCAACGTTGTCGCTCTTCGTCTGCTTCCTGTTTAAATAATAAACTAAGAAAGCTTAGCGCACAAATGCAAAGTTAAATATGCAAAATACACACACACACACACACACACAAAGAGGGGGATAGAGACAAACATACAGTGTCCTCTCTCTCTCTCTCTCTCGCTTGTTTCCCCCTACGTTTAGCGTTCAGTTGAATTGAGCGGCATTCCCGGAGCAGCGCCCAAAACGAAGGATCATAAGCCGCTCAGCAGCTCGTTGAATGTATTTAAGCATAAATTTCAATTATGCACCAAATAAAAGCATCACAGAAAGAGACACACACACACAGAGAGAGAGAGAGAGAGAGAGAGAGGCAGTGACTGCCTCTAAGCCGTTGCCATTAAAGCCGGCAAGTTACCGACTACGGCTTAAAAGATATTCCATCTTGTCTTATGTTCCTTTCTCTCTGCTTGTTTTTTCCTCTTTTTGTGACACATTCTAATATGTGGATTGGGGTTGGATGTTAGCGATTTGCGTTGATTTTGTCTGCGTTGGCGGCTTTGAACTTTGACATGCGTAACATGCGTTCTGTGTGCGAGATAACAGCAAAAATGTTTCGAGGCGAAATGCCACCTACATACATACATAATTTCAATGGCAGCAAGGACGTGGAACAAGTTAAGGCAATCAATTAGCATTAGGGTAGCCAAAAAGGCAATGAAGGCAAATGAAGGAAATGCTAAGAGTATTATGGTAGTAGTAATAGGAGGTCGGCAGGTGGGTAATAAGAAATATTACAACAATCACGATGAGAAATCACCGCTAAAGCCGCTACCTATTATAAGTTGGGGCTTACAAAATCATTTAATTTATATCCAATCGACTTGCAGTCAACCAACATGAAGTAAACTAAGCTCAACATCGAATCTACTTGAATTTGAATCTTATCATTAGCATAACCGAATTCTATCGTACCTCAAACTCAACTCAACCTAACCTAAAACTCAACCTAACCTAAGACTCAACTCAAATCAATCGTACTTAAAGCCTAACTCAACCTAACCTAAAACTCAACCTAACCTGAAACTCAACCTAACCTAAAAAACTCAACCTAACCTCACTTCACTTCATTAGGTTTTATCTTACGTGAACTATTTCTCAGTTTAAGCTTTATCCTTTATCGTATTTTGATCAGAGCACAACCTTTAACCTAAAACTCAACCTAACCTAAGTCTCAACTCAAATCAATCGTACTTAGAGCCTAACTCAACCTAACCTGAAACTCAACCTAACCTATAAAACTCAACCTAACCTCACTTCACTTCATTAGGTTTTATCTAACGTGAACTATTTCTCAGTTTTAGCTTTATCCTTTATCGTATTTTGATCAGAGCACAACCTTTACCTCAATCTAATCGAATCTTTTCCTAATCTTGCTCAACTTTATGCTAACTGCACTTCTATTGAATTCTCGGCACTTATAATTTTCTTTAATTTCAGCCAATTATATCTCCATGGTTACCAATATTCTGTGTCGCAAGTTTATGTCACATTCTCCATATTGTGTTCGGTTTAGTCATTGAATCTTTAATCGAACAATTATGCGTTACCATGAATGAGAAATTATCTCCACATGTGAGACGAGCGGAGAGGAGTATTGCAAAGAAAGCAATTATTGTCAGCTCCCTTAGGTGGGTGGGGGGTGGCGGGGAGTGGTAAAGAAGATTTAGCATTGTTTGACCCATTTGCCTACGCACTTAAATGCGATTAATGCATTATCATGAATAGATGAAAGCTATGTGGAAATTCCCCTATCGTCTCAAACAAAATTTCAAATGTTCAAATTGTGCAAAATGGCACATATAACTTGCAGTTTTGGTTTTGTAGACCCAACTACGGGGAATTTGTATGTACATACAGAAATATATATATATATATATATGTATATGTAAATATCTATGCGTATGCATATGCATATATGCATAAAAGTGACAGAGAAATGCAATACCCGATGTCAATGTACTCTTCATCCCAGCATTATCCCTGCCCGACCCCCCGCCCGAGCCCAATAGCAAACGTTTCCCTGCGGCAGCGAATGCAAAATCAAATTACATGTTTAACAAACAAACCACTTGCATGCCATCGAGCATATGTATGTATATCCACCCACCCAACCACCTACTCACACCACACACACACACACGCACACGCACATATACCCGCCCACCCGCTGCTTCCGTCGATCTGGAAAGTACTTGGCCCAACATCCTGGCGTAACCATAAATGCCCTCAATGCGTTATGTTTCGACTAATTATTCACATTAATTCTAATTTGATTTGTTTATTTTGTATAACAAAATGTGTTTGCATTTTGTAGGGCGGACTTGGCAATAATGGGCGTGGTGCGTGTTCTTGCATGCAACCGGCACGGCGCCACCAGAACTTGAGCAACGAAGTAGTCATGGGTGTAGGCCAATTCGAAAAATGTTGAACGAATGGGAATGGAAATTATAATAGCAAAATGGAAAGAGGAGATTGCAAATGGAAATGGAAATCGAGAATGACCCGGAAATATAGGAGTAAAAAGAAGAAGAAGAAAAGCGGAACGAATAGGAAGTGGAATAGGAATACAATTTAAAACTGAAATAAAAATGGAAAGTGGAGAAGCAGAGGGAATAGAATATAAATATTAAAAGAATGTGAAACGAAGTAACATTTGAAACAGGAACACGAAACAACTGGAAGAGGTACAAAAATGAATGGGAATCGAAACACGAGAATAAATGGAACAGGAACACGAAACAACTGGAAGAGGCACAAAAGTGAATGGGAATCGAAACACGAGAATAAATGGAACCGAAAATGAATGTCAATAGAAATGGAAATCGACTGGGAATATAAATGGAAATTAAATAACAATGGAAATAGAAAATTAGCTACTACGCCCCTACCAAAAACAGAGACAGCAAGAGAGAGAGAGAGAGAGAGAGAGAATGAGTGAGGAAACGAGTAGAAGAGAAGTCCAAATTCAATTGAATTTTGTTTGAAACGTAATTAAATAACACTAGCCAGTGAGTCAGTCAGTTGGACAGCCAGCCAGGACGAACTATTGTTTAATGTGCATTCGTGTCTGTGTGTGTGTGTGTGTGCGTGTGTGTGTGTGTCTAGCCACAATGCTTGACCAAAGTCAACTTGATACATACTGACTTGCTTATAAACCGATCTGAGCTGATAATAAATGAATGTGTATGGAAACCGAACAATGCTAAATCAAAATCGAAATCAAAATATAAATCGGAATCGTGTCCAGACTTCAGAACAGCAAACAGAATGCACTCTGAGAAGACTACTATTGCTTGGACTCAATAAGTTAGTTGCTCGACTTATTTGTTTGGACTCTCCAATTTCGATTTCACTTTGATTAAAGTCTTTTTGTCCATCCACACACACATGTGTGTGGGTGGTGTGGAAATTATGCAAAGCTCAAGTTGATTATGTTGAATTCGGTATTGACTTAATGCTGAATGGTGGTTCATGGGGGGTGTGAGGGGTGGTGGGTGGTGTGGTTTATGCGGAGATTGTCAAACAGGAATAATAAACATAAACACAAGTCACATGCCCCGCGGCTTGTCAATAGGTTTGCAATAGAGGGCCGCCATAGAGAGGGGGAGGAGGCGGAGGAGGAGCAGGAGGAGAGATGTGGGTGGGGCAGTAGTACGTACCATCAATCAAGGCGTCTGGTTAGAGGCACAGCTGCAAGAGGCGTCGTCAAATTCCAAATGCAAACAACAAAGCAACTAAAAAACATACAAACAAAAAAAATAACGAAAACGAAAACGGAAGAATCAAACACGAAAAAGCCAAAAAGGGAAAGCACACAAAATCAAAGCAACTGCCGCAAGGCAGAGTGACGGAATGCCAAAAGCATGGGGCATGGGGCATGGGGCATGGGGAATGGGCAAATCCAAATGAATGCCACGCCAAGTGAATGGTAATTAGTGAATTGAATCATTTAAATAATATGAAGCAAGTGATTAGAATTACTTAGATGATTACTTCTAGATAACTACTTTAGATTAATTGTGATATTCGTTTCTCCCTCGCTTTAAGTTATTATCAATTCAATACTCTGTGGAAACTGACATCATCTGTACCTTCAATCCTATCAACCTTTGACATTGAGAAGGGCACCCAAAATGAGAGTGATAAAGTTGAGCATTTCATTTTACGAGAAAGCAATTGATTCAAGTCAATTTTAAATGAATATTCAATGCCATTCACATGCGGTATTCACACTAAAGCTAATAATTCCACTGTGAGTACATTTCCCCTTCATGATTAGTTAAAACTTGGTAATACTTTGCTTCCGTTTTTTTGCTTTTTTTTTGTTGTTTTGTGTTGCCACAAGCCACATGAATGTCGAGTACAGATATGGTTAACAGGTACGGTCTGTTGTGGTTACGGGCAGTGGGCGGTGGAAGGGGGGGGCGGGGCACATATCAAAGAAGAATGAGTGAAGGATGGATGACGCGAATGCGAAATGTTGCAGAAAGTGAGTGAGTGGCAGAAAGTATTTATGCCATTTTGTAATGGAAAACCGCAAGCGGAGTCTAATTAGCAAGTATGTGTACCACCCACCCACACACACACACACACACACACACACTCACACAGAATAAGCGTTAAAATTCCGTTAATAGATCCCTATTTCATGTTCTCCATTGAGAATGAAAGTCCTAATGAGACGGAAGAGCACAATACAAAAGAAAGAGACAAGAGAGAGAGAGAGAGAGAGCGAGAGAGATAGAAAGATAGTTTTCATCTATCCATCATGACGTTAACGTTCTCTACCAATTTGTTTCATTTTACATTTTGTGATTCAGATTTCAATAGAAAATTTGTGCCCAAGCAAAACGATGATAGACCAGGAAGACGAGCCTGACAGGTGACTTGTTACATAAGTGTTGCCAAGGCATCATCATCCCAATTAGCCATCTGAGCCACATCATGTGTGCCATCTCTCTCTCTCTCTGAAATGAACATCACAGCGTGTGTGTGTGTGTGTGTGCGTGTATGATAATTAGAAGAAAATTACTTAAATACCAACTCATTAGTCATATTCATTAGATCTCAAAATGGGTACGGCTTGAATCTATGTATTTGCAGGACATTGCAACATTTTGCACGCGTTTCGCTCAAGGACATCAGATTGTTGCCAATTAACGCAGCTGCCCAATTAATTAAAAATGCAACGCATCAAATCTAATTGCATAAAACTGAATTAATTTTGCCAAACAATAAAAATAAAAAAAAATAGAAACCAGCAGCAAAACGAGGAAAAACAAATAAAATAATATTAACAACTAACTGAAAACCATCAACGAAGCGTTTATACACTTCCAAACTTCGAGACTTTTAGGAGAATAATTTAAAAATATTTCATAAATAGTCAGAGTCATCGTGGTAAAGTAGTTCTACAGTATGGCAACGCTCGCCCTACATAGAAACGCTTAGAAATGAGTAGTCCTATCCCATTCGTTCCGTTCCACGCAAAAGATTGCTATCGTGAAAATTTTCTGATGCAATTGCCATTATTTCCTGTTTGTTGTTGGTTATTTTTACTACTTTTAGACTTGTTTCACATTTTAAAAGTGAGTGAATTTCACACAAACTGCTTTAAAGAATCAAAGTACAATAAACTTACTCTTCATTTGGCATCTTCCTCGTGGATCGAAGAGCTGAGTGAATGGGGAAAGCAGCAAGGAAGAAGACATGAAAGAAGGGCAAAGTCAAATGGCCACGCCCACACAAGATGCGCTGGGCTGATGGCATATTGTTAACAATTCTGTGTGCATACCAAAATGGCATGGCAATGGAGCGCCTCCCACCCCCCGTTCCCCTCCCCCAACCACACTGGTTCCTGCCTGCTCCCTTGATGCTGTTGTGTTTAATTTCTTTTTGCTGCCTTTTGCCCCGCCTTCCCACTCCACACAGCCACACTCACACACACACACACACACACACACACACACAGCGCGGCAGCATGCAAATGAAATGTCATAAAAATTGCAACTCAGCAGCTGCAAGTTGCACTTGTTGTTGTTGTTGTTGGCAACCGCAGCAGCAGCGGCAGCGCAGCACAGCGACGCAGCGCGCATATTTTTCCAGGTTTTTTAATTTTAAAAAACGCAGACTGCTTTTTTTCTCTCTCTCTCTCTCTCTTTCTTGCTGCTGCTGCTTCGTTTTCATGCTGCTGCAATGTTGCATAAATGAAAACGGGAATAGAAAAATGTTGCAGAGGCCGCCGCACACACCCACACACACTTACACACATGGGATAGTGGGACAAACGACAGTTTTGAAAATGTGCAAAAAAAAAAAAAAAAAGTATTAAAATTTTACTCTCGCCCCAACGGAACAAAGCATAACCCAATGGGTAAATGTGGTAACGAAATTGATATGCCCCACACTTGACCCCACCTTACCGCAACCTCCCCCAAACTAGCTCTATGTTTTAATAGTTTTCAAAAATCAAAAGCTTTTTTTTTGTTTTTAATCAAGTTTGAAAACAATTTTTCACTGTTGGTAAATCTATCTATCTAGTTAGAGAGCATTACAAAGTCGGTTAGTGGCCGTTTTTTTTCTGCACTATTTTGATTTTAAATGGTAGATGTCTGTGACAGTTTTTGCTTCTTTCGTGTTGTTGTTGTTGTGGTTGGTTTTCTTCCATTTGCTTTGATTGCAAAACTCAACGCACTGAGCGCTTGGCCCCAAAAAGTAGGCAATGCTTTTTGACAGTCGCCCTAAGCAACGACAGCGGCAGCGGCAGTGACAGCGGCAGCGGCAGTGACTGCGGCAGCGGCTGAAAGCAAATGTGTTGCACTTTTTATCAATTCGTTCGTTGCGTTTTCTTTTTTTTTTGCTATTATCCTTTTGCTGTAATTTGCCCAAAAGTGTTTAACAATTGACGCCAACTCTCTCTCCCTCTCTCTCTCTCTCTCTCTCTCTCTCTCTCTCTCTCTGTGTGTGTGTGTGTGTTTGATTCTGAAGTGCGTCTGAGTGTTTCTGGTTCCATTTCGCTGCGAGTGTTGATATCTGGTCAAAAATGATTTGTCAATTTCGTTTCATTCCTAAACGAAAAACTAAAATCAGAAAAATTTCACTTCCCTTGAGCACATTTCAAGATTGATTAAAAACAAATAGAGCAACCTAAAAAATAAAATGAATCGAGTGCCAATCAAAAATGAGAGCCACATCAATCAGATTTTTATATATTTAGTAATAGTTTGAAGTAATAAGTGGAGTTGGATAGTAATTAAATCCATTTCTTCGCTCTCTAGGCAGGGCAAATAAGATCAATTAGTAAATAGAGTTTAAGTGAGAGTTTTTATCTATTCAGAAACTCATTGAAATAAAACTTGGTTTTCCTTTTTGGATTATTGAATATCTTATGAACTGTCTTTTAGTAATTTCTCTAAAATTTGCTTAAGAAGAAATTAAACTAAGACTAACAAATACTTAAGAATTTAAATTACTTACAAACTCAAAAAGGAAAAGTTGATACTCTGGTAACTTTGATTCTTAGGAATATGATTAGGTTAGATCCTAATAGGGCTTAAGAGGTGAGCAAAAACTTTAAATACTTTATTTCTAATTCTTACTTGAATTTCGGTTTCGTTTTGGTGACACATTTAAGCAAAGGGTTATCTCCCTTATACCATAAAAATACCACAAATTGCAAGACTATTCATAATATCTATTTTTCATTCAATTTTAATCCGAAATACCTCAATCGACGGGGAATTTAATTTACTTCATTTTGTTGTTTAGGGAAAATAGCACTTTCAAATCAATTAGTGCCGTAAAACGATGCCAAGCGAAAAGACTCAAATCTAGGAGCAAAGATCACAATTCTTTCTAATTCTAATATTTTGGAAATTTCCGGTACGCAATTTCTTTTAGATGTACAAATTGAGGGGGTCTTTGCATTCATTCAACGGCAGCTTGATCAAATTATTTGGCAATCGAGAAGGACCTAGAAAGTATTAGTGTATGGAAATTGTCTCCCCCTTCTATTGTCTAACCCCTAACCCCATTTTGCACTTGCTACATGGGCTCTCAACATGTACTTGGGCAATGATGATGATGTTATATCCACATTCTTTACCATTCTGCCATCTGCTGGACTTGCTGATGACCACAAATACCACAACACTTGACAGGCAGCTTTGACCCGTTCTCATAGTCTCGCACTCTGCCACTCCCACGCCCACATCCTCTTCCACTTCTGCTGGAACAATGTAACAACTGGGTGCAAAGTTTCACATAGAGAAGTTTCATCAGATCCCAAGACCATGGCTCTGAGATTGCTCATCCCATTTACCCTTGATACTTCTATCAAGCTGATCAAAATTATTTGAAGCTTTTTGCAATTTTTGTAATTAAGCGAACAAAGCGAACAAACATTTGCTCAGGCATTTGCCTCATTGTCCAATGGTGATTGAATTGTGGGTGTGGACCGGGTGGTAATGTGTGAATCAAGTATTTTAAAGGGGGGTGGGGTGGGGTGGGGTGGTGCTACTCTGCAAGTGGCAGCTGAAAGTGCCAGTTTTATTGTTGTAAAAGTTTGGGATAGCACAAGTGCAAAAACTGCAGCATGCAAATCGAAAAATAATTACAATTGCGCAAAGTTTTTTAAAACGAGCAGACAACTCGACAGAATAGAACATGGAAAATGAAGGCAAAAGCGACACACAGAGCAAAACGAAAATAAATCTACTTAACAAATTTCATTAATTGCAATGAATTTGTTAATAATTGTTGTTAATTTGTTATGGCAACTCTAGATGGTTGCATTTTAGTTATGCAATTTGATTTTCTCTCAGTGTAGATTAACTGGCATGTGGTCAGTAGCAGCAACAGCAGCAACAGCAGCAGTAGAAACCATGTGAGTTAGGGAAGTGCCTGATTTCTTTCCGTTTCCTCTGGCCCTGGCAAAAACCAAATGACAAAATGTGTGTGTGTGTGGGGTGTGCGGGGTGTGCGGGTGTGGGGGGTGTGAGTGTGAGTGCGTGTGCTTTGACAGTGCATTTTGGATATAGTATCAACTGCTTTCTACGTTTCTTCTCGAAACGAATTGCACATTAGACACACATTTGCAACAAAACGAAACGAGCACACAGTAAGTATTTGTCACTCTCTCTCTCTCTCTCTCTCTCTCTCTCTCTCTTGCTATCTCTCTGTCTCTTTCTTGAAAAACTTTGAAAACTCATTCAGTGTCATGTAGATTTTTTGTATTTTTGCGTTTTGCCCCGACAAAAAATAATTGTTAGAGCTAACTTTTTGCCAAGCTCATAAAACTGTGCCTCCCGCACCCACATATTTAGTTTGCTTGGGCCACTCAGCTGCTGGCACCATCAAAATGTATGTGTTGGTGTGTGTGTGTCTGTGTGTGTGGCATTTTAAAAACTATTGTTCATTTCAAGCATCAAGAAACTTGCAAAATTGTTGTTGAAGCACAGTCGAAACTTTATAATTTTGACGCCTTGGCAGGTGGCAAGACCAACCCGCAGCAACAGTACCACCAAAAAAAAAAAGAAACTACCCACACGCTCCCCGCACCCTTCATCCAATTTAAAGACAACTAAAAAAGTTGTTATAGGCAGGCAAACTATACAGAAATATGTGTAAAATTCTTGTAAATACAGGAAAAATTTAAATTTTTCGATTTCGATTTGAAACATTTCACAGATTGCAGAGTAAATTTCAATACAAATCAAAATGTTCTCCATCTAGGAGTCCCCTAAAGATATGCAATTGTTATTTATTTAGTAGCCTTATGGAGAAAATCTGTTAATAAGATTAGAATGTTTGGTTTTTCACTCATATTACAGGAGATAAAAAAAAAAACAAAAGGACCATGTTTTTAGAATTATACATTTGTAAGTATTTGTAGGTAAATAAATCAATTTTTGCATTGGCAATAATCGATTCAATGAAAAGAAGTTAACAGATTTGAATGCTGATAAGTACTCATACTTAATTTCATACAATTTACTTATACATTGTCCGTTTCTCATCCTCGTCCACATCAACTTGAACAAAACGTTGTATATAATGAATGAATCAATGAATCAATGAATAGAAGGTGGGGGGGTATGTGGGGGATTGAATTGAATTGGCGGTAAGGTTGCTCGGAGGTATTCATATACCCATGAATTTTTCTCCCTCATTGCTGGCGTCGTCTTTGATTCAATTAACTTTGTTTATCCGCTCATAATGCATGGATTATCAATATCAATTGACATCAATTTGGGCCACGACAACAACAGCAACAGCAACAACAACAACACTAACACCAACAACCATGCTTGGACATGATTTTATGCTGAGGCATTGAAAAGTTAACATACTCTATCCAAGTGTATATTCAATTTGTTAAGCTCTCTGTAATCCACACAAGAAAAAACGGAAATCTAAAACAATTCTTAACACAATATATTTTCAAAATAGAAAAGAAAAGAGGTAAAAATTCATTTCATAATAATGTTTTTCATAATTTTAATTATAGGACATCTTTAAATTTTATGCCTAATATCTTCAAGATTTTCAAAATTAATAATTAATTTTCATTGAGTGAAAAAGGTTTTGCAATAACTGAGAATCTAGAAGTATATATCGTAACGGTGCATTGCAGGCAAATGATAAAAATAGAAAACAACGGTACTATTCCAAGGCGCTATGCTTTGGAATAAGTTTCAGCTGGGATTTCTTTTCTCAGAAATAAACATTCTTGATTCAAATCCAACTTCTATATCTTGGGTAAAAAATAAATGGTTCATTTGTTAAATTCACTAAATGAAAATTGAAAAAAGTATGAAAAAGATAGATTTATTTTCAAAATTAGTCCATATTCAATTTATATGTAGAAGTTTCTTCCTATTCTAGATCCTTGGGAATATTTCTAGTCAATATTTATGATATGTTAATATCATGCTAATATCGTAGAGTATAGAAATTTCGTTGTTAGTTGCTGAGAATAGGTTTTGGTATATTTCTTTTTTTTCCGTATTTTTGTTGTTTCGATTTTTTGTTTTGCGCTTTTCTGTGGCGACGGCATTTCAATTAAATCCTCTTCGTCTAATTGAATTGAATGAAAATTGAATTGAATTACGCTTTCAGCGTGTCTGTATGTGTGTGTGTGTGTGTGTCTGTGTCTGTGAGTGTATGTGTGTGTGGCTTTTAAAGCTGACCCTGTGACCCATTAAAGTTCCTGGCCAAAAATGAAAAATAAAACGAAAGATGTAATTTTCCATTTTGTAGCTTTTGAGTTTAAGAAGAAAATTGTGGAAGAAGTTGATGAAAGAGGAATGGGTGGATGGGGCGGTGGGTGGGTGGTAGCAGCCATATGGATGTGCTTGCTTTTTATATGACTTTAATTGCCACACTCAGACACACACACACACACAGTAAGAAAGCGAGAGGGAGATAGAGCAGAGGATGGCAGCATGGAGATATAATTAAAAAAAAAAAGAAGAAAAAAAACTTTTGCTTTTTTGTATTTGCCAAGTAGAAAAATCTTTGCATGTTTTCGCATTTTTAATCCATCTCGCTTACTCACTATCCAGCTGTCTCCCTCTATCTCGAGAACATGTGGGAGTGAGTGAGAGCAAGTGAGAGGGGTGTACATACAACTTGCCACAATTTATGCATTATTATTCGGTTGTTGTTCTCTTTGCTCTTTTGACTTATTCACACCCAGTCCTTATACAGGGAATGATCGAAGTTGAAGACCTAATCTTACCTTAATAAGACCTAACCTTACTTAACTAAGACCTAACCTTACTTAACTAAGACCTAATTTTACCTTACCATAACCTTTACCTTACTATGACTTAACTTTACCTCACTAAGACCTAACCTTACTTTGCTAAGACCTAACCTAAAGGATCTTTCTTCATATTTGGGGGCCTCTGCCTAACCTTACTTGCAGGATATGCCTTTGGTCGATATTTCAACTACTTTTTTACAGCCTTAACCTCTTCATTTGCTGACAGTATTTCTCCTTAGTTGTTTTCTTACATTTATGTTGTGCTTTTTATTGCCCAGCATTTGCCCCCATAAGATGAAGATGTCGAAAAAGATAATGAAGAACAGAATGATGGTCATAATGAAGATGACGAACAAGAAGAAGACGAAAACGAAGTCATTTTGCCAAGGTTTACATAATCAAAAAATATCCCTAGGTCTTTCGCACTCGCACTCGCTCTCACTCGCTCGCACTCGTCAGCGAGTGAGTGCGTGCGTTTTCTCGACGACGTCAACGCTGGCAGAATGTAATTTGTTTTATGGTTTTTGTAGTATCGTTAGTTTTACATTGCCCCCCCTCCCCCCCTTTCCCCACCATCCACCTCTCTGGGCACTTGCGAGTCGAGTGCATTCAGTGTAAGTTAAATTTATGCAACACTCGTCATGCCTTCCACATTATTCCTTCTGCATCTGCTCTCGCCCATTCGACAACCTTTCCTCTTACCGTTATTATTCATATTATGATTATTAAACATTTGTTGTTGGCATTTCTCACATAAGTTTTAATTAAAATCCAAATCTGTTCAAATTCATCTATCCATCATACAATCGCATGTACATAAGTATGTGTGTCTCCGGCGTTTTACGTTGTTAACTAATTTGCAATTTGCAATTTTGAAGACATTTTCCACCTTCTTTACATAAGTACAGTCATCATGCACTTGGAGAAAAACATTTTTGAGAGAAATGCCACTCTATTGTAGTCCGGAAAAATGTAAATATCTCTTTAGAAGTGTGTGAGTAATTGCATATTTCTAAATTAATACTTTAATTGCTAATCATAGATTTTTAAAGACTGATAATTTGCTCTTTATCTGGGGAATAATCATTAGTGACAGAGTTTAGGAGTTACAATCCATTTTAATCGAATTACAATTAATCCCTGCTCTCTTTTTTTATCGATATCTCTATCTCATTTCTGCCTATCGATAGGATCAGGGTTGAAATCTCTCAAGTTTAGAGCTTCCGTTGGCAAGTGGATTCCTTTCGGCCAGTGCAATTAAGAGAAAGAGATTATGCATCGAATGCCAAGGCATGACAAGTTGCTTCTCAGACATTAAGTTGACCCCTGATTTAGGGTTAAAAGATATATGCAAGATCAGATAAATTAAATGAATTCCTATCGTATACGGCAAAAGTATGTAAGAAAGTTTATTCATATTTCCCTCTTACGAGGCAAGTTCATATACTTTAATAAATATATGTACTTAGGTAGCAATTAAGGTTAGGTTATCATGGCTTTGGCTTGGTTTTTGCCATTCTTAAATTTCTTTGTGTTCTATCGGTGTAACACAATTTTGAAGAACATTTTATTGCCCCTCATATTTCCCATGTCCTGATCCTAGGCGTTGTCCCATAAATTGCACAAGTCTGCCAAGCCAAAGAGACAGAGAGAGAGAGAGAGAGAGAGAGAGGGGGAGAGAGAGAGAAAGGCGAGGAACAGTTTTTGCAAGTAGATAGATACACACCGATGCGCATACATAATTTGAATAAGTCACAAAAATGCACATTTATCGCATAATTCTGTCGTACATCAGCCTGGCAGGCACACACACACACACACACACACACCCACACAATGACACACACACGCATGTGTGGGAATATCCTTTTTCTTCCTTTCATTTCCTTCTTTTTTTGTTAGTGCTGAAACTTTGAAAGCTAAAGCAGTTGCTCTGGGCCAATTGCATGCAGTTTGAATGCATTTTCACACTAAAGTTAAGTTAAATGAATACATTTATTCAACAATGCATGGGTATAGAAATACATATATGTGGCTCTATATTTACCTTGATTTATTTGCCATATTCATCATTCACAATGGCATTCGGTACTCCAGCTATAACCAAAAGAATATATGATTTTTGAGTGTATTCATATAATATCGATCATTCAAAATACTTCACTTGAGTACTTTCACTCTCACCATGAATTGCCAATTGAATGACATGAACTGTGTCAATTCATTTGTTTAGATCCCGATTTCAATGTATCTTCGATAGAATTTCTTTTGAATTCGATGTATTAAATTTTTCTAAGGACTCGAAGATGCTTCTCCAATTATCGATAATTTATCGATCACAATTTAAGCAGCCCTAGCACACTTACCTTCAAATGGAGTCTAACGAGTCTATTCATTCCATTTATGAGTGGGTGTGAATGCATTGTTATCCATCTGACTGATTCCACAGGTTCTTGGAAGATAATCAAAACTTTTGACAAAATCATTACAAGCATTTAATATATATAGTTATAGTTATACAGATACACTCTATATGTACATATATGTAGATATAAATTTCTGTTCTTTTGTTGTTGTTGTTGTTGTTGTTGCTCGAGGAAATGGCAAAAGCTGTAAAAAAATTTGCATTTTTATAACAACTTAAGTCACCAGACGACTTTACTTTTTTCCAAGCACTTGAACTGGTTTGCTGCTTTCCTCTTCTATACAAAGTTTTGCATGCGTGTCATGCCACGCCCCCTCAACCTACATATATGTATTTAGTATATAGATGAACGTGTATGTGTGTGTGTGTGTGTGTGTGTGCATTTATAATAGCAGTTATATTTATGCACTAGAAAACGAAAAGAAGCAAAAAGCAGAAGGAACTTCAAGGGAGAACGGAAGGAAAAAAGGCAGCAAAAATTGTGTCCATTTTGCAATTTGCCGCCGGGCAGAATGAGCAGATTGAGAAGGAGGTAGTGCACTTATACATATACATATACATATATGTATATAAATGGTAAATGGTGTGGTAGTGGGAAGTGCCACATATGGAGCAATTGCTGTTCATGGCAGACCACTACCACCACTACCACTACAAAAGTCCTGTCAAATAACACCAAAAGGGCACCATAACGCCAAGGACTAGAATAAACGGCATGGCCAATCCAATTGATATGTAATTTGAGCTAATTTTTGATTGACTCAAATTACACAAATTGCAATAGTTAATAGTTAATATAGCCAGTAGTAGGTGAGTAGGTAGGAGGAGGACCATAAGTCCGAGAGAGAAAGTAGAAAGTGGATTGCAATTAGGTCTTTTAATAATTCATTTTCATACAGCGATTCACTTTTCTTTGATAAGCCAATTAACTGCATACTATTACAAAAGAAAGTCAAGAAATATACCCTCGCCATTATCGTTAGCAATTAATTCGCCAGAAGACTGGGCCAATGCATTGGCCAATTTGTTATTCAACAACTTTTTCAATTACTCCATAAATTGTTAACATGGTTGAACACTAATTTTCAATAAATTTTAAGGTAAGGCAAATTTTCTTATAAATTTTTTAAATTAATCACAATCGTGTGTCGCAATTCAGTTACCATTTTGGTCTAAAGTGAGAAGTTATGAGACGGCTCGAAATCGATAACCATAGAGAATGGAATCGAAATTCGTGTCGTGGAACGACTGAAAGTGGAACAGTCTTCACAAAATATCGTTGATCGTTTACTTGTTTATTCTATTTCATTTGGCTTTCAATTTGATCTTCCACTTTATAATGACATTTAGTTAAATAAAGCAAATACACAACGAAAAAAAAAAAAAAAAGAAAGGAGAAAAATGCCCCAAGGACTGGACTTGAATGGCAACAGTGAGCACAAAATGGTCAGAACAACAAAACTGAAAAAAATAAAAACCATTTGAAATATGCAACAGACGTCATACCGACGTTCCGTTGCGCCGCCGTTTCGTCGTTCCGTCGTTGTCGTGGTTCTGTCATTGTCCGTTGTCCTCATCCTGGTGGACAGGATGGAAATAACTTGATGCGGACGCATGTAGACACTGCTAATGCGCATTGTATGCGATAAGTTCCCAAAGCTTCGCCTAGTGTCGTCCCACCGAGCTCGGTGCTGTGTGTGTGTGTGTGTGTGTGTGCAGCTTCCGTCGTTGGCGACGCCGTCTAACAGGAACCATGTGAAGCTTGTGCCTTTCCGTTTTGTCGCTTCACATGGCTCGGTGGCTGGTGGACGGCCTTTGGCCTCCTTGACTCGACGTCGCCGACCAACACACAAATTACCATCGTGTTGAGCCACTAACAAGGAGACAGAAAAAGGAACGATGGCAAATCTAGAAGGAACTAAAACTGCTGCAATGCCAGTGAGTTAGGCAGTGAGATGATGAAAAACTGTGGCTCTTGATATGTACATACATACATATACATATACATGTGTGTGTCTGTGTTTGTTTCCACATTCTGCCATCATTTGTTTAAATAATTCACCAAGCGACATACAACGCTTGAGGTCCCGGCATGCATATCGAGTTTGTCCAGCAGCTACCAACACATACACATGGAGGAAACATTTTTTCTCATTGTTTTAATCCTCTACACAATCTCTCATTAAAAAAAAAAACAATCATCCATGGAGTGAAGCTTATAAATTAGTGATTCGCGACAAATAAACAAGTGTCATCATTTTGAACTTTTGAAATTTAGTTGTATTTCTTCAAGTGTAGGGATAACAAGGTCCTTAGTTGAGGTTTTTAGTATGCAAACTGCAATTTCTATATATATATATATTGTGTGTGTGTGTGTGTGTGTGTGTGTGTGTGTGTGTGAGAGGCAAAGATGTGATGTGCCGCTTGCAAATTTCCTGCTTGTGCGCACATTTTAATGTGGCTTACAATTTGTTGTGAGTGCAGCAACATGTTGGTCATTTATCCTAGTCCAAAGTCCTGTCCGGCCAAATCACTTGAAATGCCATAAGAATTGGACGAGCATTAGTTAGTCAGAACTTTAAGTGCCACACAATCGAAACACGTTGTTGAGCTATCGATAACATGCACATGATATCGATGGACCAACTCTGCTCCAATTTATTCCGATAGTCAACAAAACTTTGCTTATTCCACTAGAACTATAGAATCAACGACTAGTCAAATTGTTACGGACGCTCCGTTTGCCTCTGTTTTCGAGAGACCGTTGGCCAAGCAATCCTCCAAATTTAACTGTGCGTCGGACCGATCATTCGAATAGGTGCGATAGGACTCGGCATAACAAGCATCGGCGATAATGTCAATGCGACGGAAATCTTCGGCGATTTCACGAGCCAATTGTGCGCCATCCAAAGATAGGTTATTGAGGGGAGTGGAGTTCTCGGCACCCTTTAGAACGATTAAGATACGATAAGATAAAGTAAAAATAGAAACTATCGTCATACTAACAACTTTCTCGTAACACTCAAATACGGGCTGGGTTTCGCTCTGCTTGGGATCGCACTGCAACAATGGTCCACAAATATCGTAAGCAGTCGATAAAAGATTATTTCGAGGCTCTGAATAACTTTCCTCGATTCCGCTAGCTCCCGATTGACGATCAGTCATGCATTTCGTGTAATCGATCGTATATTGAGTGTCTATCGCCTGTAATATTGGCATATGAACGGGGAAACACTCGAGATTCTCTCCCGTTCTCGACTGATGCATCATAAGCTCCATTAATTTCAGATTGTCAGCTATTCCTGGCGGTTTTTCAGAAGCCACAATGGCCCCAATGAAGGCCAGTAGTGGAATAAACACTTTTAGCGACATTTTCAAGCTACCGCGGAACGTCAAAGGAGTTGCAAATCGTTATGATTGAAATAAAAACCGTGGCTACCTATTTATACCAAAAGTCGACTGAGATTTATAAGGGGAATGTCCCGTTTGCTCTTGTTATCGGGCATTCCTCTGTTATCGAACGCAACTCGGAGGCATAATACTTCCTCGAGGTTGTAAATCTTATTAGCCATTTATCGTTATCAAGTTCAACAAATCGCAGCAGAAGTTGGAGCCAAGATTTCATTACTTGTCGTCATGGAAAATTGTATCATTCAAATCAAATTTATGGAACATTCAGTGTCAATTGGCAGTAAAACTTTAATTTTGATAAGAAACGATTCGTATCATGGCCTGAATGGGAATAGTATTTGTTTCGTTAGCTTGGTTAACTATCTGCTAAATCAAATTAGTTTTCGAAGTAAGAAAATAATATTCTAAATAAGACTTATAATTTATATAACTTATTTAAAAATACAATTTGTTGGCAGAGCATTTGTTATAGGGAAATTAAAATATATTTCACTTCTTAAAGTTAAGAAAAAAATGTATTAAAATCTATAATATTGGAATTTTTAATGGCTTAAATTTATTCCATCCTCCAAAAAATCGATTTCGAAAGGGAATTCTTATGCATGTATCTCAAATACCATTTGCCAAGCAATACTCCAAATTTGACTGTGCGTCGGCCCGATCATTCGAATAGGTACGATAAGACTCGGCATAACAGGCATCGGCGATAATGTCAATGCGTCGGAAGTCTTCGGCGATTTCACGAGCCAGTTGAGCGCCATCCAAAGTTAAGTTATTCAGAGGAATAGAGTTCTCGGCACCCTTTAAGAAGAGAGTGATGGTAATTAAGTAAGCTCACATCGGTAATCTGAATTCGTTATACTTACAACTTTCTCATAACACTCAAATACGATTTGGCTGTCCTTCTCCTTTTGTTCGCATTCCAACAATGGTCCACAAATGTCATAAGCAGTCGATGAAAGATTGTTTCGTGGCTCTGAATAACGTTGCTCGATTCCGTTAGCTCCAGATAGACGATCAGTATAACATTTCGTATAGTCGATCGTATATTGATTGTCTATCTGCTGTAGAATGGGCAAATAAAGGGGAAAGCAATCCAGATTCTCTCCCGATTTCGACTGATACACCATGAGTTCCATTAGTTTTAGATCCTCAGACATTCCTGTCGGTTTTGCAGAACGCTGAATAGCCAGAATTGGGCCAACAAAGGCCAAGAGGAGAATGAATACTTTTGGAGACATTTTCAATGGGTGGTTGATTGTAGAAGTAACAAATAGTTATGATTCAAATAAAACCCGTGTCGACCTATTTATACTTAAGACAGATTCCAGTAGTTTATGAGGCTTATCGAACGTTATCAGATGTTAAAGTCCGCAAGAACGAATACTAGCATTTCCGCGATATATTGGCGGATCGTAAATTCTTTCCGACTGAAATTCGTAGAAATCATTATCATGTCGCGAGGTTTAACTTGGTCTGGCCGATCTGATTTTAGTCGTTTATCAATTAAAACCTTTTGATGGTCTAACAATAGATTAAGAGGCGCTAAAAATATATTAATCATTTGAGGCACTTTAGTAATTCCCCTAGGGGGATCCTTAGATATTTTTGAGACTTATTCATAGATCGTAGTTTATTGGGTATGTCAAATTATGACGGAGCTTGTTAAGAAATTTATTGAAGTATTTGACAATGTGGGGAAATTTGTTTTCATTCTATTTCATTTATCTATGCAACCAAAACGTGCGCTTCTCCGGATGTAGTTGGAAGGAAAAAGAGGTAACAGGAGAACGATTTACTTTTGTGTTTTGTTTTAATGAAATCTTCCAACATAATATATAATGTCATCATTTCTAGTCATTGAAACTAACCGCACTTCAGGCAATCTAAAAGTTAGTCTATTCCCGACATTTTTAAGTTTATTTCACGTGAATTCCTTATCGATCTCGTCATAACTATTGATTAAGTTGCCCGATTACAAAGCAATATAGTAATTTAATTAGCCAGCCAATCAGTTTTTTCTTGCATAGATCGCAATGTGATAGTGCTTTCGATTAAGCTTCTAAGCAAATTTAAAATCACCCGGAAAAATGCCACGGAAACGACAATATCCGTCATAACATCTGATAACATTCTATTACCCAAGGCAACGGGACGTCCCCTAATAAACTTTGGAACTAATTTCGAGTATAAATAGGTCGACACTGGATTCATTTGAATCATAACTATTTGTTACCTCTACAATCAACCACCTATTAAAAATGTCTCCAAAATTATTCATTCTCCTGTTGGCCTTCGTTGGCCCAATTCTGGCTATTCAGCGCTCTGCAAAACCGACAGGAATGTCCGAGGATCTAAAACTAATGGAACTCATGGTGTATCAGTCGAAATCGGGAGAGAATCTGGATTGCTTTCCCATTCATTTGCCCATTCTACAGCAGATAGACAATCAATATACGATCGACTACACGAAATGTTATACTGATCGTCTATCCGGAGCTAACGGAATCGAGCAACGTTATTCAGAGCCACGAAACAATCTTTCATCGACTGCTTATGACATTTGTGGACCACTGTTGGAATGCGAACAAAAGGAGAAGGACAGCCAGATTGTATTTGAGTGTTACGAGAAAGTTGTAAGTATGATTAGTTCCTTTCTTGTTTCAATTTACTCATTGTCATCTCGTTTTAAAGGGTGCCGAGAACTCCATTCCTCTGAACAACTTAACTTTGGATGGCGCTCAACTGGCTCGTGAAATTGCCGAAGACTTCCGACGCATTGATATTATCGCCGATGCCTGTTATGCCGAGTCCTATCGTACCTATTCGAATGATCGGGCCGACGCACAGTTAAATTTGGAGCATTGCTTGGCAAATGGTGTTTGAAATGCATACAGAAAACTACTAGCAAAATATTAACTATTTCGGAATATGTAGATACATAAAAAACAAAATAAATATAACATTTAAGATACAATAATTTTCTGTTTAAATTTTAATTCTACCTAATCCTTAATTTTTGACTTTGTGAAGAGGTTTGTAAGCATTTAATTTCTCAATGTAGTCTCCTGTGAACTCTCTGTATCAAAGTTTGTGCAATTTTTGTTTCCTTTTCATCCTTTTAGTCAAAACTTTTCCTGCCTTGGATTGGAAACAAGAAATGGTCAGAATTTTAATGATAAATTTGAAGAATAATACAGATAAGACAGCAATTCATAGCCTCTTCCATCGTTTTGTTGGAAAATCACCTTTTTTATGGTTGGTTGGAATTTTTCCTTGAAATCATCATTGTATCTCTCGAACTTTTTGACACAATGTTCACAATTGAAAGTTTCTCAAGTTTGTTCCAAAGCATAGAAACTTTTTGTAATGAAAACTGGGCAATACTGAATCGGAACTTATAGGGTTGCCAATGTTCACAACTTATTAGCAATCGATTTGTCAAACAAAATAGACATATGTACTTCAAATTTTGTAATGGAAGTAATTTGAAGTAATTTAAAACTTATTTCGAACATGAATTTTAGATCGAAGTTATTTGTCGCTTACTGACGACCATAAAATATCCTATAACAGGTATTCAATTATTTCAAATGTTGTGGTATTCAAAAAGTTCTGTTTATTTAGTTTTTAAATATATCGAAACTAAAGAAATTCATCTTAAATACCATTTGCCAAGCAATCCTCCAAATTTGACTGTGCGTCGGCCCGATCAGTCGAATAGGTACGATAGGACTCGGCATAACAAGCATCGGCGATAATATCAATGCGTCGGAAGTCTTCGGCGATTTCACGAGCCAGTTGAGCACCATCCAAAGATAAGTTATTGAGGGGAGTGGAGTTCTCGGCACCCTTTAAGCGATAAAGATAAATAAGTAAACCGATATTGGAAAGAAAAAAATTATACTTACAACTTTCTCGTAACACTCAAATACGGGCTGGGTTTCGCTCTGCTTGGGGTTGCACTGCAACAATGGTCCACAAATATCATAAGCATTCGATGAAAGATTGTTTCGGGGCTCTAAATAACGTTCCTCTATTAAGCTAGCTCCGGATAGACGATCGGTATAACATTTCGTGTAGTCGATCGTATATTGATTGTCTATCTGCTGTAGAATGGGCAAATGAATGGGAAAGCAATCCAGATTCTCTCCCGATTTCGACTGATACACCATGAGTTCCATTAGTTTTAGATCCTCGGACATTCCCGTCGGTTTTGCAGAGCGCTGAATAGCCAGAATTGGGCCAACAAAGGCCAAGAGGAGAATGAATACTTTTGGAAACATTTTCAAGAAGTGGTCGATCGTCGAAGAAGTAACAATTTGTTATGATTCAACTAATTCCCATGTCGGCTTATTTATACTTATAACTGAAGTATACGTTTATGAGGGAATGTCGCGTTGGCTCTGGCTATAAAGCTTTATCAGATGTTAAAATCTTTCGTTTCCCTGCCATAACTGAAGGTTGTAAAAGTCTCTTAAACGAAATTCATGGTGATTATTTCGAGATCTATTGAAAAAGAAAGTTTTTGATTTTGATTTTAGTCTCTTATCAACAATTATCAGCTAATTGATATTGAAACCTTTTGATAATTTGACAATAATTCCCCTAGAGTGATCCTTAGATATTTTTAAGGCTTATTCATAGATCGTGTTTGAGTATATCACTTTCGTGGGTGTCACATTATTTTGATAAGGAATTTATGGTAGTATTTAGCAAAGTTGGGACTTTCGTTTTCATTTTTGATAAGAATTCGAAAAGATCCCGGAAGCTTACTTCCGCCCATCCAAAGTTTATACGGCTTTATAGTTTCCTTGGTGATAAATTGATAAACCGATAAACTTTGTTCGCATCGTTCTTTCTCTGGCACACTTAAAATTCACCGTATCAAAAGCATAGTAAACTTAATTTTTTTCTTTTTCATTTTTATGGTTTTCTGTTTAGTAGGTATAAATGGTCGGTTTAAGGAAAAGTATAGACTTATTTATGACGGATCGGCGCAGAATTTAATTGATACAATTTAGAATAAAGGAAACTTTACATTTTAATGATTTTAAATGAACCTTTTGAAAGACTAGACAGGCTAGAACGACTTGGATATTGCTGCCGATTCAGAATATATGTCTATAAAAATGAAAATAATAAAATATAAAATAGGATAACCAGGAGCGATCGTTTGATTCCAGTGAGAAATATCGATAAGCTTTCCTCTGTATAAAAAAGTTGTTCCTTGAGTGTTTTAAAAATGATCGAATAAGCCTAATACTGACATTTTTATACCATGCATTCGTAGAATGAAATGGTATATTAAAGTCGCCAAAATGTATGTAACAGGGAGAAGGAAGCTTCTCCGACCCTATAAAGTATATATATTCTTGATCAGTATCAATAGCCGAGTCGATTGAGACATGTCCGTCTGTCTGTCCGTCTGTCCGTCTGAAGAATCATCGAGATCTCGGAGACTATAAGAGCTAGAGCTACCAAACTTGGCATGTAGACCCGTTTGCTCTGCAGGCAGATCGAGTTTTTTTTTTTTTTCGCCCCGCCCCCTTCCGCCCCCGCTATTTGAAAAACAATATTTTGAGCCTCCATATCTCGTGTGCACGCAGAACAAGTTTGTTTCAAATTTTGGCCACGCCCCCTTCCGCCCCCGAAATTCGAAAAATTCGATTTTCAGCCGAAATATTTATCGTATCGTAATTTAATTTGGCACACTAATACATGTCACGTATATTTATCATTCCACCAAATATCACAAGAATCGGAATAAAAATGGCCGAGTTATACATAGAAACGTTTTTCACTCATAGCGGTGCAAGGCAGATGCACGCGAAAAAGAGCGAGATAGCATATGCTGCAAATCACCGATTTGGTCGGGGGGCGCTAAAGTGCTCGTTTCCACAAAAGAGAGATAGCATTTGAAAGAAATTTAATATATATCTCTTTACCTAATGCATGGTATATCCAAGTCGGCCCGACGACTTACTTACTTTATTCTATCATAGAATTGAAATCAGAGTAACTAAAACGTGCTGTAGCACTTTGCAAATTTGGATTTTTGTGGCATTCTTCACACTTTTTGATCAACATCGAAGTCGTTTGCAAAACTCTTGTGATTTCATTGATTAAACACCAATAAAACAGCCCAGACCCATTGTGACTGATTAGACTGTTTAAGAAATTGGCACCATTAGGTAAGGTAGGTTAGTAAATTAAGCCAATTATTGAAAACTTTGAAATCCATAAAAAGGGAGTTAAAAGTCTACAACATTAATACTTATTTTAGAATTACCCGAAATGAAATATAGAATTTCCATGTAAAAATAAAAATTAAAAAACAACGTTAAGGACATCTTCATTCATCTTCAGTACATTTTATTTTGAATTAAATTTATATGTGAACAAACACATATTAATCGATTTGTATGGCGACTAAGGCATTTAATATTTTAAGATTCATAAATAATAAAGAACACAAAGGAATTCTACGAGGAAAGTAAATAGTGTTTTATTCACAATATTTTAAAATAAATATAAAATATGAATTTAAAATGCAACTGTTGTAGGTGTTTCTGTTTCTGTTTCGGAAAGGCCATTTGCCAAGCAATACTCCAAATTTAACTGAGCGTCGGCCCGATCATTCGAATAGGTACGATAGGACTCGGCATAACAAGCCTCGGCGATAATATCAATGCGTCGGAAGTCTTCGGCGATTTCACGAGCCAGTTGAGCACCATCCAAAGTTAAGTTGTTGAGAGGAATGGAGTTCTCAGCACCCTTTAAAACGAGATGATAATGAGTAAATTGAAACAAGAAAGGAACTAATCATACTTACAACTTTCTCGTAACACTCAAATACGATCTGGCTGTCCTTCTCCTTTTGTTCGCATTCCAACAGTGGTCCACAAATGTCATAAGCAGTCGATGAAAGATTGTCTCGTGGCTCTGAATAAAGTTGCTCAATTGCGCTAGCTCCGGATAGACGATCAGTATAACATTTCGTGTAGTCGATCGTATATTGATTGTCTATCTGCTGTAGAATTGGCAAATAAAAGGGAAAGCAATCCAGATTCTCTCCCGATTTCGACTGATACACCATGAGTTCCATTAGTTTTAGATCTTCAGACATTCCAGTCGGTTTTGCAGAACGCTGAATAGCCAGAATTGGGCCAACAAAGGCCAACAGAAGGATGAATACTTTTGAAAACATTTTCAAGCTACCACGGATCGTCGAAGAAGTAACAAATTGTTATGATTCAAATGAATCCAGTGTCGACCTATTTATACTCGAAATTATTTCCAAAGTTTATGAGGGAACGTCCCGTTCCCTCGGGTAATCGCATGTTATCAGATGTTAGGGTAGACTATGACGGATATTGTCGTTTCCGACATCAAAATTTAATCGTAATTCTTGGAATTCTACTCCAGAATAATTTGATTGTGAGGCTGATAATAGTCAGAACTACATTTAGCGGTTTTTAATTGGCCAACTTAATCAATAGTTATGACGAGATCGATTAGAAATTCACACGAGTAATTGCAATTTCAAACTTAGATCTGAGTAAACTACTATTTGCTTTTAATCAGAATTAATTTAAGTTACTACTGCATGGTAAAAGGTTCAAATAATGATGATAAGAAAAATTATGTTGCGAGTAAAGAACAACAAATATTTTAGATGAGAATCAAAATGATGGAAAGCTTGAGAATAATCTCTTTTGTAAGAAATAAATGTTTTACTATGTAATAAATAAACTCTAACAACATGGGGATTATTAAGAGCTCAATATTCATGATAAGAACGAACACGCGTGCCTTCATTTTAAAAAGAATTGCCAATTCGTAAAAAGTCAAGTAAAAATAGCTTAAGAGTTGTGTTCATTTTCTATTTCGTTTATTTTGAAGAAGTCCACTATTTCGAATCATATTCAAAATGCTGGAGTTGTGTCGTCTAGACCATTCACCAAGCAATCTGCCAAATTAACCTGTGCGTCGGCCCGATCATTGGTATAGGTGCGATAGGACTCGGCGTAACAGGCATCGGCGATAATGTCAATGCGACGGAAGTCTTCGGCGATTTCACGAGCCAGTTGAGCGCCATCCAAAGATAGGTTATTGAGGGGAGTGGACTGCTCGGCACCCTTGAAACGATTAAGATGATAAGGTTATAAATAAGTAATCCGAAATTGTAATGAAACCGATCACAACTTACAACTTTCTCGTAGCACTCGAAGACGCCCTGGCTGCTGCCCTCCTTTTGTTCGCATTCCAACAGTGGTCCACAAATGTCATATGAAGTCGATGAGAGGTTGTCTCGGGGCAGGGTATAGCGTTCCTCGATTCCGCTAGCTCCAGATTGACGATCAGTCATACATTTCGTGTAATCGATTGTATATTGATTGTCTATACCCTGTAATATGGGCATATGCACGGGGAAGCACTCAATATTCTCTCCCGTTCTCGACTGATACACCATAAGTTCCATCAATTTCAAATTGTCAGCCATTCCCGGCGGTTGAGCAGCCAGAATTGGGCCAACAAAGGCGAGCAGAAGAATAAACACTTTGGAGAACATTTTTTAGCTACCACGGAATGCTGCTGAAGGAGTAACAAATTGTTATGGCTGAAATCAAAACCGTAGCTACCTATTTATACCTAAAAACTGATTTTTTTTTAATATTTATGGGAGAATATTCCATTTGGTCTGGTTATCAAATGTTATCAGTTAGTTCGGGTTGTAAATTCAATAAAATATTTCAACCGAAATTCGTAGAAATAATTAGTATCATATCGCCATCTATTCATGTAGAAAGTTTCCTTTGATTTAGCTATACTGATACAAGCAAGAGGCATCATACAAATATGAGCATTATACATGTAGATTTACAAATTTGTGGTATTTACTTCTAGGGCCATCTAGCGGCAGGAAGTTGAAACTCCACTCCTACACTGGAGTAAGGATGTAACAGCCTGGCGGTAAGAAAACGTTTACATCGCTTAACAAGGAAATACAAAAGGAGTAAAAAAGAAAAAGAAGAATTCAGAGTTGAATGAAAACAATAATTGTGGCTTGCTTATATAATTTACTTGAACATGCAAATTCTTTATTTATAACGAACTGTTTGAATTTTCGTGACTTTGACTGTTATTTGATAATAGTTATCGATAGACAATGACGATATCAACGATAAGTGCCAATAGTGGGGAGTTTTTCTATTGTGTGGAGAGTTTAGTTTCTTGTTTTCAGTGTGGCGAGTTTTCGTTCTTGTTTCGATTTTTTGTTTTTAAATCAATGGAAGCCTAAATAGCCATATATAGGAATAATTTTAACTATTAACGGGATGTCAATTAACGTTTAAACCACAATAACCACAGCACAGACAATTTCGGATCACAAACCCTGCAAATGATTCCATAATAAAAATGAGATAGTCCCCATCGAAATCCTTTGTAAAGTAAGGAAATGAAATTAATAAAACAAACATAGATTAATTTAATTATTTAAACATTTTGCATTTGAAATTTACAGGTTGAAAATAGTGAAAATTAAATCCGCGAGCACCAAGTACAACAGTTGACCACAATGGCAAGCAATGTGAGTAAAAATTGGACTAAATATAGAAAACTTTATAAAACGAACAATTATCACAATGTTAGACAAATAATACGGCAGGCTTGAGTTCCGGATCGGGTTCCAGCTCTGTTGCCAACACAAATGAGGAAGAGCAGAGGCGCATATGGGTCGGCAATCTGGATTCCAGGATCACCGAGTAAGTTGACCCGTCTGTCGATTGTGTTAGTCTAGTCGTTAACCTTTTGCCCTCTTTTGCCATTTATCGGTTTCAACTACTCAAACTAATGCAAAAATGCGGCGCCATTGAAAAGTTTGACATGCTCTTTCATAAGGGCGGTCCCCTAATGGGTCAATCCCGTGGCTATGCGTTCGTTACCTTCGCCCACAGTGATGGTGCAACTCAAGCTCTCCTGAAATTGGATGGCAGTCAAGTAGGCAGTCGATCCATAGCAGTGCGTCTGGCCAAAAATATCAAATATGTAAGTAAAAGGTCACAAACTTAAGCGAGCAGTGGAGCCAAATTCAAAGCCCATTTGTTTTTTACAGGATGATCTGCAGAAACCCAAGCCCCGTCTGGAGATACCCGCCTTGGGCACTGGTCGACGAGAGGAGAAGATTAGCAAAACGGAAGCCATAAGAGCTATTGAGGCTAAATTGAAGCTACTGGAGCGGCAAACAGATGACAATTTAGAACTGAATACCACTCAAATGGGCCTGGGCATGGGTCATTCAATGGGCCGAGGGCGCAATGAACAGCAACATGGCCCTGTCCCATTCATTCAACGCTATCAATTCAACAAAGAGCGCGAGGAACGTGATCGCAAATCATCAAAGGCTCCCTATCATCGACAGCAACGACCCAATCGGCGACGCTGATATTTTGCCATTTAGCCTAGACGTCAAATCAATCAATCCGCACTCATCCTCATACCATTAACAATTAATTTATTAAAAAAAAAAATAAGAGAAGAAAGAAACCAAAAATAATGCAATTTTTTCCATCTATTTCGGAGCAAAGAGGAATTTGCCCCGCATTTGTTCCGGCAAGGGCACCGTGCCTGGGCAGGCAACCTGTCCAGGTATCTCACAGATGCAATGCCTATCACAGCCATAGCCAAAGTTGGCTGGATTATCCTTACTCTCCGCCAGACGAGCCTCGGCATCCAGTTGTTCTCTGTGAGAAGGAAGATTAATTATAGGTAGTTTAAGATGGGAAGGCATCATCATACTAAGGCTTACCTCGTCTTGCCCACCACCTTGACCAGATGATCAATAATATCGTCGCGTTCCTTGCCATCGATATCGATAAGAATATCCCGTCCATCCTCAAAGTAACATCTCACAAATGGTGATGGAGTCATATTCTTAAGCGTTAGCACCTGAACCTGTGGATTCTTGAACTGCACCTGCGGTATATTCCAGAAAACAAAATCCCTGCAAGATGTGCATCGTGTCATTAATATGAATCTATTAAAAAATTCCAGCCAGAAATTGTTGCTCACCTGGCGCCCACATGATGTTCGCCGTATGTGTTATAATTCACACTGAATATCCTCACTTTATCCTTGAGCACCAGTTTGCCTGCATTTAGATATTTAAGGGTACGCCGTATGGGTTCACGTCCTTTCATAAACGGCATTCTGGCAGTGCTTTTTATTCAACTTGATGGGAAATGAATTTAAATATAAAATTAACAAATTCGTTTCTTGTATAAGCGGCAAGTTTAATGTGACCAGACAGCTGTACTGGATTTTATCCATAACTTGGGTGGAGAAAATGTAACGAGCCAGTTACTTACATATATATCCCGATCACCAGTTATATTACAGGCTATTATAAATTTGATTATTTACTTGATTACTCCAGCAGGCTTTTGCGATTTATAATAAATTGATTTATAGCCATATATGAAATCTAGTATTTTCTAGCAAACAGCTGATGATAAATACTAGATGCAGTGTTAATAGTGCTAGATGCAAGAGTAGCCAGATGCCTTAAGAAATATTGCGGGACTTTTTGAAATTCAATAATATTTTGCCATTTAAAGTAATTAAAATTAATTTAACGTAACAAAATCACTGCCTTTTGCACTGAAAATGCGAACCATTGCCGACGCATTGTTTATACAGCGGCATATTTAAATTATCCTCAACTTGTATTGAAAAGCAACGAAAATTATACGGAAAACACACCAGTCTGGCAACACTATTACTTTAAATGTCCGTTGAAACTGATATGTTTTTCTCTAGTATTTTTCCCGTATTTTTCCACACTGCAATTTTTAGCTAAAAGTAAATAACCTTTTCTTGAAACAAACAAAACAAACTCTAACCCGCACCCCATCTATCATCTAACCTGTTGCCCATTTGGTATATTAGGTATGCGTTGGCGGTCATCGAAGGGCACGGTCAATAAAAAACATATTTGAATTTGAGACCACCCGCAAGTAGGTGGGCTGAAGAAGAGGAAGCTGAAGACTGACGTGTAGTTTTGCCAACTTGTTTTCGTATTCACTGAGCATTATTTGATTTGCCAACTGATTAAGTGACGTGCCAGACCGCTTATCACAATCATATAAATACATAGGCTTGTAAACACTTGGCGAATTAGTTCCGCGTATCCCAAGATGACCACAACAACGGAGACGACGCCGACATTTGCCGATATTTCGTCAAAATTCACCAATGAAACGCTCGACGAGATTATCCAAAATGCTGGCGGCACCAAGCACACCTCATACAAATTCGGTGCGGGCGGCAAAAAGGGTGACTCCTATTTGAGTAAAGTCTTCCGTTTGTGTGTCTATGGTGTGGGCAAAGAGGACAGAGAACTAGAAGTGAATGTAATTATCAAAGCGATGCCCGACAATTTGCATAGACGTAAACTCTTCCGTTCCACCGACTTTTTCCGCAATGAGATTCATTTCTACCAAAAAGTGGTGCCGGCCATTAAGGCCTTCCAGGCTAGCCGAGAACCCAAACCAAAAAATCCATTTGTGGAATATCCCGATTGTTTAGCTGCTCTGTGCGATGGTCTTAATGATTTTATTGTCCTGGAGGATGTCGGTTTCCGTGGCTATCGAGCACCAAATCGGTAAGAAGATGAAAAACCAACAAAATTAAATGTTATGAAAAATCTAAATTTATCATTTCGTTTCAGTCAAAACTACATTTCACTTGAGGATGCCCTATTGACGATGCGTTCTCTGGGTCGCTATCATGGCGTGGCCTTGGCATTTAAGGCATTGGATTCGGAAAATTTTGAGAAAGCTGGCAGTGCATTGGAGGAGACCTATTATGGTGAGCACACCAGACAATGGTATACAGGATTCCTTGCTGTGGCCGAAAATGTGGCCAGCGATGCGATTGCCAAGACATATCCGAATACAAAATACGAGACAATAGCCAATAATTTTCTGCAACCTCAACTCTTTGATGAGCTCATAAATTTGGTTTCCACACGCTCCAAATTGACCGTTTTCGGTCATGGCGATTGCTGGACACCGAATTTCCTTACCCACTACAATGCAGAGGGAAAACCGGAGAAGATCATTATCATTGATTATCAATTGGCACGTGTTGCCTCTCTGGCCCTAGATGTTAGCTTCTTTATCTACTCGTGCACCAGCCAGGCATTACGTGAGGAGCACTATGATGAGCTATTACGAGCATATCTGGAAAGCGCACAAACATTGATCACCGATTTGGGTGGCAATGCCGAGGCGATTATCAATTGGGAGACACTGCAAGAGGAATTGCAACAGTTTGCTCGTTTCGGTGTTGGCATGGGCATTGAATCGTTGCCCATGTCCCTAATTGAGGACGATGAGGTGGCCGATCTGGATGCCATTGTTGAGAACGCAGTACTCACCGATGTTTGGAATATAACGCCATTCAAGGAGCCCGCCAAAAGTCAACGTATTGCTGAGATTTTCAAGCATGCCATCGATCAGGGTTATATTAAATAAGTTTTTACCTCCTATCAACCAGTATAAAGAATTTGTTTTTCGCAATGTAGAATGTACCTCATTTTCAAAGACATGTGTCGAATAATGTATTCCGATTGAGCTCTTAACCAATTTTACATGATTTTAAATAAACTAAATGTTACACATAGTTTATCTGTCCATAAAATGGATTCCACGCACAAGTTTCAACATTATGAAACGAATTTCTAATCTCAAATTCAAGTTAATCAAAAAGATTTATAATCAAAAGCAAAAAAAAACAAATCCTATGTATGTATGTACATATACTACTTATGTATGATACTTATTGTGGATGAGCTTAGTTCTATTTAGGACTACAGACATGTGCCCTCGTGCAAGACACACCAGTGGGGCGTAACCGCATCTGGATGTACACCGCGGGCCAGTAGACGCTCACGATAGCGATAGAAACGACGTTGGGCCAACAGGGCGGATGATTTTGGATTGGACCAAAGTCTTTCGGCAGCAGCTCCAGCTCGTGGCCAAATGCGGGCCTCTGTAAAAAGAAATTTGAGTAATCTCCCTCTCTCTCTCGCACTCTCTTTCTTTGCTCTGACAAACTTACCCAATGAATTTTGATCAACATATTCGCTCCACATGCAAACCTCACCGCCAAGCACTTGATCTTTACGAGCTCCTGTTGGCATCTCATTGCCATAGACCGTCTTCCAATTGTAATAGTTGGTGGAGCCCCAGAAACCGTGATCCAAATACCAGGCATCCTTGGTGGATATCAAGAGACGATAGCCCCGCTGCAGGAGATCGCGATTCAGGGAACTTTGAGCACTCACCCAGGTCTGGATGATGAAACGTTCTTTGGGTAGAAATTCCTCAATATATTTGGGATCTGTCAAATGACTGGACCACAATATCACCGGTTTGGGTTCCTTGTTATTCGGATACATGCGCTGATTGATATCATCCCAGGCATCGAGATTACGTTGATGGAATTGCGACCAGAGGCGCAAGAAGCTCAGATCGCTTAGATCATAGCCTCTGGCTAGCATGGCTTCGGTTATCTCTTTGGTGTTATTCCAGCAGGGCACAAATACCTCATCGCCACCCATATGGAGGGTCTCCTCGGGGGCTCCCAGTTCGGCAACATCCTCGAAAATCTCCTTGAGCACAGCATACATGTGATCATTAATGGGATTGAGTTGGCCACACGGCGGTTGGACACAATACTTGCGCCATGGCGATTGATTCAGGCACACGGACATATTGCCCAGACCGGCGGAGGGACCCCATTGCCAGCCATTGCCCGCATGTGACGGTCCATCGATCTCGATCAGGACACGAATGCCCCTGAGCCGGGCATATTTCACCAAGTTGACAGCATCTGCCCGGGAATACGACTGCGAGGTGGAGTAGGCCCCGAAACGTTGCATTTCCGGCACTCGGGTGATCTCTAGCGGAAAACTATGGGTATCCACCACATGCCAATGGAGGACATTCAATTTGGAGGCGGCCATGGCATCCAGAGTGCTCCTAATAAACCGCAATGGCAAGAAATTCCTCGACGTGTCCAGCAAAACGCCACGATGGGCATACACTGGACGATCCGAGATGCGTGCCCCACTCACCAGGAGCAGTCCGTTCGTCAGGCTTCCGGTAACCAGATTGCTTAACGTCTCGAAGGCATGTCGTGCCCCATACACGGTCGGCGCCTTAATGTCCACGAATGTGGCTGTCTCTGTGGTCCGCAATACCATCATATAGCTTTCGTCGGTCGACCAATCCAATATCAAGCTATTCGCCTGCACTGTGGCCTTCACCAGGACCTCCTTGCTGCTGGCCAAGGTACAGTTGCGTATGCATTCCTTTAGTAAATTGCTCACGAACAACCGATTCGTTTCGCGTAGAAACTGTGTGGTCACATCGTTCGGAGCCACCACATTGAAGCGCACCTTCCACGGATCAAAGTGGACACGATCGTGCGATAGGGAGCACTCCTCGCCGGTGGGCATTGGCCAGATGGCGCCATATTTCCCACAGGAAAGACGGCAATCCCGTTGGCTCTCAAATGTGTTCGCCAAATACTGAACACTTGGCAGTTTCTCATCTTCTAAAGTGCAAATATCCGTAGAGCTGCACAGCCATTTACTACAAAGCAACAAAACAATATTCCATAAATATCGAAAATATATGAAATTCAAAAATAAACAAACTCGACATAATAAATTAAATAGTATAGAGTTTGAATAATACCCTAAAACCATCTAATGTGAAAGCCACTTTAAATTCATGTCCTTTGCACTCTTAAGAGCACCAGAGCGCACCTATCGACCAACTCTGCTCTGGTGGTACTTGGAATACAAAACGTTTAGGCCATTTTTATTAAGATTTTTATGAAAGTGATTATAAATAAGAAAACTAGAGGCAAAATAATGTCTTTGTCTTTTCAAGTATTAACATTATCTGACTATAAAGAAATTCACTCGAAAGAAATAAAAAATAAGTTTTTTAAAAGCAACTTTAATTAATGATGACTAAGAAAGAGGCTTCTCAACTGAATAAAATATTAATCCAATTAATTTTGATCAACAAATATGAAATCATTCTGTGTTTTATCGCATTTATGTATCTAAAATTAGTCTAATAGTACATATGTATGTAAATATTGTACAGTGAAAACTATCTTAGTGCGCATACAATTTCTCTGCGACCATCGTCCAACGTTCGTTGTCCACTCAAAAGAGTTTTCACTGTATAAATGTATAGAATGTATTGCAGATAACGCAAATGACTTCCTTTCTTTGCATATGCTTAGAAGAAATTCAGTTAAACTAAATTGGTTCTGGTTAGATATTTGTAAATCACAGAAACAGAAAAGGGCTGAACCGATTTGTACGATCTTGTGCATAAAAAAAAGCTATGCGAAAGTAGTTTCGTCTAAACATCGTATTCAAAAATTTCTCAAAACGAAATGGTTAAATGGTTGTGGTCTCCTATTGAAGGGAATAGAAGTGCCTCAAAAGATGGGATGTCATATACTTGATCAGTCAATCTAGTCATATACTTTTCTCTGTCATTTGTTTTAAACTGGATGTGAATGAACTGTGCTTATCAATCAATTTCTTTTTGATATTAATTGCACATTGGAAGAATGGGAACAGCCACTAGCAAATGAAATGTATCTTCAATTATATTCTTGTAAAATGCATATAGACCCGATTCAATTCCATTCCAAGGAAACTTGGCAAAGATCTGCCTAACGATCTTTATCTTTTCACTATGAAATTTCGTTGAGATTTATCCAATCGCAATTCGCACACTTTCGATTTAATTTACACATAGAATACATATAGAATATCACAAAATTGTTTTTGTTTCTGATGATTGGTTCCGGCTTCGCGATTTCACTTTCAATTCACGTTAGCCGAGACACAAACCTGCTGCCGCTGATGTTGTTCGTCTCGGCGCTGTCATCGGTGGCAGCGAATGCAACTGGTGCAAGTGCAGTGACTGCAACAGCTGCAGCTGTCATCCAGATCGGCCATGCAGCCCAATAGCAATGCGAATGATAACGTCGATAGTAACTCGGGTCGGGCATCTTGTTCCCTTCTAACCGTTTGGCCTGCAAACCTCCAGCTATTTATACACTCCACATCGACTTCACACCACTTCACACCACACCACACCACACACCACACTCTCTAACACACACAGTTGATAAAGAAAAATGGAAAAGAAATTGCAAAACCGGACAAAAACCGACAAAAAAAAAAAAAAGAAAGAAACAAACAAATCAGCGAAATTTCACTTGCAGCGTGTCGCATGCAAATGGGCGCAGCACAGAAATCAAACTGAAAACTGAATTAAAATTGTGCTGCAAAAGCCAAGCTTATCGACAGAATTTATTTAGTCGTGGGGCAAATGCGAAGTGAACCGTTGCGGCAGAGCGACATCGGGGCAAAGGGAAATGGTGGTGTGTGTGTGAGTGTGTGTGCGGATGGGGGCCTGATGACTGATGGGCGTGAGTGTCGAGTGTGTGTGTCGTTGATTTTGCTGCTGACAAAGCTGCTCCCCACTGTCCATTGGCATACATAAGTATACGGATATGGCGACGAGGGCAACCTGATAAAACAAACGCCAGCGACCCACCAAATACGACTAAAATAAACAGCGCAAAAAACAAAACAGAAACCGAAAGAACAACACAAAAAAAATGCATTAAATTTCCTATATGTTAAGTCAGGTTGCCGATTTAGTGACACCCTACAAAATAGTTGATACAAATGTCACTTAGAAATCAATATTCAATCTGTCAAAAGTTTTCTCATTCGTTTTAAGCCGATTTCCGGCAAGCTAAGCTAAGCTAACTCAACATTTTCTTAATTCGCAATATTTAAAGTGAGATCAATCTAAGAAAGATCTCATAAATTCGCTTGAAAAAAAGTACAAAATATATAAATAATGTTTACTAGAAAATCCAAACAATATTTAAGGCTAACTTACTAATATTTCTATTGATATTTTGTACTTTTGTCTTTAAGTTTTAAGCACATGGAAGACCAAAGTTTCATATATTTAAAGGAGGTTGAAATCTACTGAAATTCTGTTATATAAATTGTAAAGAAATTAAATACGTACAGATAGAGGGTATAAACAAATGCGAAAGTAAGAGGAATTTTTTTAAATACTTTATAAAAACTAACCTAAAGACTCTTCTTCTTTTAGTTTGGTTTATTTTCCTTCCCTTCAATATAAATTGATTTTGGGCGTCCAATTGAATTTTAAAACTAAATTTTTCTCTTCCAAATTGTTTAAATTTTTCTACTCAATAATTTCATATCTAAAGCATCGATTTGATAAGATAGAAATTTTATAGATAAAACATTTTGGCTTTTTGTATACAAGGGCGTAGCCAGAATCTCATTTAGGGGGGCTACCTACACCCATGATCATAGTCATATAGAATCCAGATGTTTTCTAATTAAACTAAAATGGACTTGTCAAGGTCACAGATTATCAGCTCATTATTATTATTATTCTCTTTCAAGCTCCAAAAATAATGAGTTAATTGTGCAATCATTTTTAAGGAGTGAAGAATTTGTTTGCAAACATTTTAATTGTTAAATGTTCAATGAAAAGGCTTTAGATCCTGATCATTACCATTCACGTTGCATAGAATTGCAATTCACAGTTTCTTAAATTACTTTTCAGTCGGCCCTCGTATACATATGTGGATATATTTACCCATAGATATATTGATAATCAGACTAAACATCGAGAACAAGTTGAAAGCAAATTACAAAAGTACAAAAAAAAACAAACCAATGTCTATGTGTGAGAGCATTGTTGATTATTATTTGATTGTATTCACACATTCACATACACATAGTTCTTTTATTATTTATCATTATTATTATTATGATTTTTATTATATGTATTTCAATCCCATTTCCAAGCGGCATGTGTTGTGTGTTGTGTGTGCGCTTTTGTGCGCTTTCAAATGAATTATGCTATAGCCCCGTCGCCTTGGTCCATTGTTGTTTAACCACCCCCATTCCCCCGCAACCACACACACACATGCCTGCCTGTGTGTGTGTGTGTGTGTGTGTAAAATTATAATAATTAAAAAATGTGCAAGGCGATGCTGTAATAGGGCAGAGAGTAGAAAAGCATATAAAAAAAAAAAAAACGGAATATAAACGGAATAGCAACGAAAAAACTCATGAGTTAGAGATGAGAAAATATCTCTAGAAGAGTAACTCACATTCTTGCTGATAAGAGGAAGCTAAGTATCTTTACAATTGATTGTAAGTGGTCCTTCATTTATTGGACAATTGGGAGAGAGAAAGAGAGATAAACTAGAGGGTCGCCGTCCCTATCATCGCCCTAATCAAAGCATATGTTGTAAGTGTTGTTAAGTGATGTCTCTTGTTTGCTTTCTTCTGATACATGGACAGCGAATGCACTTATCAAATATACTTTAATTGTTTATACTTTAATTGTTTATCTTGAGATTCACATTTTAAAATAACATTTATTCAAAACTGACCTTACACCAATGAATGCCGCACAAGTAAACGGGGAATGCCGAAAAGGCACGTGGCAATTCCAGTCTTGCTTGTGCGCCTCGCAGTTGCTTGTGCGTCAAATTGGTTTAAAATTCGTAACGTTTACAAAGTCAAGAAGGCGTCCATTATCATGGACCGTTATCCTGCCTTGCTTGGGCTTGCTTGTGCGCCTCTCAGTTGCTTGTGCGCTGCTCCCAATGCTTACTCGAAGATCATAATTGACCCATCGTATGCAGGAATTTCTCACGAACTCATCTCTAAACTCATATTGAAGTGTATTAAGGAAAGGAGTGTGAGGATATCCACACACATGCGAGTGAAATTAATTTTCTCAACTTTTTTTTGTTTTTATTCCATGCTATTTTTGAACCAGGATCATGATTATTATAGTGCCATATAATAACGATGCTGATGATGATGATGTGGATGTGGATGATAATGCTTGTGATGTGGCAACAAACTACTTCAACATTTCGCATTTTGCTGGCTACCTCCACTGCGCTTCTCCACTGTCGCTCTAGGACAATGCAACAATCCAAATGCAGATGCAAATGTGAGTCGTCTCGTCCGTCGCCACTGATTATGATGTTGATTACATTGTGGTCACGCCCACGTCTGTCGTCCTGCCTGCCTGCCAGTCGTCGTTCAGTCTGTCAGTCAGTCAGTTAGTTTCACCTCACTCCTTCCTCTAAGCCCACTCACTCAGTTTTGTTTTTGTGGGCTTGGAACAATGCAAGATTAAAAAACTGTAACAAATTACAAGCAAAAGCGGCAAATAAATTACAAAAACCAGAAAAAAAAACAAGTTAAATAGAGGCAAAAAAAAATAGCAGGGAAAAGTTTCCCCACTGGTTAACTAGGTAGAGTGCGGGAAGAGTAAATGCATCATCATCAAACATACATATGTGTACGGATCGATGTAAAACTTTTAATTTAAATTAGATAGAAAATAAAATTCAATCAGTGAATGAATCATGAATGATTTTTATAACTTTCTTTTACCCTTGCAGAGGGTCAGAAGGTCAGAAGTCTGTCTGTTTCTACTACTCACTCAGTTTTTAAGCTATTTCAATGGAACTTCGAACGTATTTAAGTTAGTTTAGGTATGAAAAATATTCCTCAAATCCAGAAGCATCGGATCTTTATTTATTTTTTCTATATAGGATGAGCAAAAAGTGTTAGTGAGTAAAATCATTCAAACCAAAGTCGGTACTTATTAATTATGATTCCTAGTTCTAAAGTTTAAGAAGGAATGAAAGAGACAGAAAAAGATTGAAGTCCTTTTCTCAAGGCTAGCGAGTCATTTGTGTCATAGGAATTTAGAAAGAGCAAAACATGTATTCGTCAATGGACTACTAGGAAGGGTATATAAACTTCCGCATAGCCAAACGTATATACATATAGAGAGAAATTTTTTTATTGCATATAAATATAAAAATAAAAAGCCTTCTGTTTCTCAGGAAAAACAATAAGTTTTACGTACATATTGTAATAATGAAACAATTAATGAACTTCCGGGAGAGGAGGCAATACGCTGGTTAAGTTTAATAATTAGTAACAAAATAAAAACTGATTCGCTTTGAATTGTACTTTTGCTTGGATATAATCTAAAATCCAAAGACCACATCGGAGGGCCTTGAACTTCAATGGCAATTCAAGTGGAGGATAATCAAATCAACTCAAAATCAGAATCAGAATTAAGCAATTAATTAAAAAGCTAGAGAATAAAGAAAGCAAGAATGGAGAAACAAAAAAAATAAATCAGCAGAAGAAAAAAAAAACAAAACAAATGCAAAATGCAAAAATAGAACCATGTGTGTAAAAAACAACACAACAAGAAGAAAAACTTTGCACAAATTAAAAAAAAAAATCAAATCTAAAAGCAGCAGCAGAATTTAGTTAAATTTGCCACACACCGATAATCGAATACCCTTTCCATCGATGCACATTTTATTTGTTACTTTAAAGTTCTATATACATATTTTCTCTCCCTCATCTACATAATTATTTTTCGATTTGTATAATATATATTTAAGGAATATTTTCACAATATTTGACAACTTCTAAAAATTGGGTATACCCATTTTTTTGAAAAGTGTAAAAAAAAAGAAAAAAACCACCGACCGGACTAACATTGGCTCTTCATTTGATTCTCGTTGTTCCTGTTTGTTGGTGGTACTTTTCTATCTCGCTCTCTCTCCCTCTCTCTCTCTCTCTCATTTCTTCTATCTCTTTCTTCTTTTTGTTTCTGATTGAATTGAAAACATTTTATGCATTTGATTTAATCAAAAGAGAAATAGAATCTGAATCTGAATGTGAATGTGAATGTGAATGCAGGCGGGTTCAGTTCAGGGCATTGAAAATGAAATGCAAAATGGCATTCATTCATGCAATTTGCATTGTTTTGTTGGTGGACGACGATGACGATGACGACGACGACTACAAGAGCAGCAGCAGCAGCAGCAGCAACAACAACAACAACATGTGCAAACATAAACCTCATTCACTTCCGATTTACCCCCTGCAAAACGTTTAGCCAACCGCCGCCACCTGTGCCCACCCATCATCATCATCATCATCATGGAAAAAATATATAAAAACTGAGGGTCGGACTACCTTCAGCTGGTGGCTTAGCCTCTTTGCCCTTGCTGCATGTCTTTATGACCGATTAGATCTGTACTCTATACAATGGATTGTTGTAAAACTTAAATATAAATTGTTAGAACGTTTATAACAAAATGTAATTAACGCCAGAGGAATAAACTATCTTTTGACTGAGCCAAGGTTTGAGTAATTTGTTTACTTGTTGGACAAAAGATGTTTGTCAATTTTATCACCAAATTAATTCTCCAAATTTCTATATCATTTAAATACAGAGAATTTCAAGAAGACTTGACTTTTGAAAATTGTTTTGCCCAATTTTGGTTTACATTTATTTATTTAACATTTTTGTGTTAATTAAATTTTAATAAGAATTTTGCAAATCTTAATGTTTTGAAATATTTGGACAATTATTCATAAAACATTTGATCAAGCAAATAAATACAACAATTTTCTTAGTTATAGCATCAATTAACCGAATAACTCAATATGTATATTCAAATACATTGAATCACTATGAACTCATTGAATTAATATTCGTTTAACTGAACAATCGAATATATATTTGAATATGAGAAGTCGTTGAAATAATATTCGATTTACTGAATAACCGAATATGTATTTAAATATGAGTGCTCATTGAATTAGTATTCGAGTGCCCAGGCCTCTTGTCTAAAAGGTACAGATGAATAGATTGAAGATTCCGGGAGTCTTTAACCATACAAAGATTGGTCTGAAAATCTGCGACTTTGTAAATAAAATACAGGACTTTCCAGTGGACTTAAAGCAAATAAAAATAAGATTTGTTTGTCCTCAATGCGCGGATAAATGCCCTGAATGCATCAAAATATCACAATTCTGCGGCAATCTGAAAGAGTTGAGATACTTTTGGTGTGCCAAATAAACTTGATTAAATCTTTGAAATTCTAGTTTCTGTTGCGTTTCGTTGTTAAAAATATTTTCTTGAATGCTTTTTACAAAATCAATTTTATAAATTATAATGCATTTGATATTTATTTATTTTTGCTCAAAAGGTCTCAATGGAATAAGCAATGAACGATTTCAGGTTGAAACAACCACACACACACACACACACACGCACACACACACACAAACAGTGTGTGTGCATATTGTAACTGAGGATGCCATCAATTATATTGATTGCATTTGCATTTTGCCACGCCCACAACTCCTTTTTGCTTTTAGAAACATTGCAGCTCTTTTTATGCCAATAATATAAATGCATTTTATTTGGACGCAAATTTTGATTGAATCTCGAATATTGCAACATTTTATTGGCCTAACTAAACTATGTGTCTGTCTGTGTGTACACTGAAAGAGAGCATCGCGGAGGGGGGGGGGAATGCACAAAATTCATTTAATTAATGCTAGCATACATACATATGTATGTATGTATAATGCATTTGAAAAGGATACAAGAGCCTCAATTGGAGTTGGAGATGATAGTCCACCAAGATGAGATTGATTCATTAGCCTTCTAAGCCCTTTTTCATAGATATATATATAAATATTAAAAATATTAAAAATCTATATTCAGAAACATAAATCTATAAAGCAAACGCTACTAACCCAGCGGGAAATCGTGTGAGAACTCCTGCTTAATGCTTTGCATCTATTTTTCGTGTCGATATTTCTAATTCGACATCTCACACCATACATTAAAATGAATACATTCGAATTAAGTTGAATCGAGTGAGTGTCAGACACTCAATGAAATGAATGAGAATTTGATACATCTCAAACCCAATGAAAAATTTGGCAAAGTCGAGTAACTCGAATAATTCGAATAGTTGTCGCTAAGCCTTGTCAAGCAGAAATCTTTCTTCCCCTCTCGATATGTGTAATATGTTTTAAATATGTACGAATAAATAGAGAAACATTTTGCATTTTCTTCGAAACATAACATTTCACTCATTGAATTCGTTTTGGTTTTATTTGAATGTTCTCTCTCATTCAATTCATTTAACTTATTTTGAAAATAGTTTATTCGAATTTGATATATTTGTCATTCATGCAGACCTTTAAAGAATATTCCTGAATATACTTATGGTAACTCATGAAATTGTCTCTGTCGCCTACCATTTTTTTTCTTTATTTCGTTATAATTCTCAACTAGTTTAAGCTCTGAATTAGCTTTGGTGCCGTCTAAAAATTACCTCGTGCCTGCTTAAACGAAAATTTGATGGAATCAAATAAAACAAAATATTCCAAAATATATTTGCTCCAATTGTCGTCGATTAAATATGGTTTTAGATGTTTTTTGGGCATACCCGAAAAGTCGCATTCGATTCTTTTCCCAATGAATTTATTGAGTTTATTTTCCTAAACAGAAAAAGTTATCTTCAATATGTTGTTTCGTTTTTGTCTTTCTGCCTTTGCCCATCATCTATGTATGTATCTCTATCCTATCCTAGCCTAGCTCTATATATATGTATGTATGTATGGAGCCCCTTCCCTGTCTAGCATTTGGAAGGCGCCAACATAATCAGTATAACAAATGAGATCCTTGTCGACAGTTGTTTGCTGCTTTTGTGTCAGTGGCATCATCATCATCATGATTATCATCATCATCATCGCAAAGAGTGAGAAGTGGAGAAGGGGGAAGGGGAGGGGAGGGGGGAAGGATGGTGGCAAGGTACTGTCGTCGTTGTCGACTGTTGGCTGCTGTCGGCTCTTTTTGCCTGACGCTCTACATTGTTATTGTTATTATTTTTGCTGCCTTTATGCAATGTTTTGATTAATTTTTGCCACAGACCTCACCCCCTGACACCCCTAACCCCCACTCACCCACTTGACTAAACCTCCCCCACCCCACCCCTTCATATCTTCATTTTATTCCCTTCCTTCGCGTGCATTTGCTTGACTGCATTTGGTTGGTTGGTTGGTTGGCTGGTAGAAAGGACGAAGCAAGCAACGAACATAGGCGATAGAAGGAGGGGAGTGGGTGGGTGGGACCGAGTGGGGGTTTTTAGCTGGGGGGTTGGTTGTTGTGGATAGGCGTGGCTGTTTTGTTTAGTAGTTTTATGGCTCGCCTCGCGGTAAACAATGAACAAAAAAAAAAAAAAAACATTTCTGCCACTGTGCATTGTCTCGATTCTAAAACTGGGTGGATGCTTGATATGGGGGGGGGGGGTGTGATTTGGAGATGCTGGTTGGGCCCATAACTGGAGATGTTGTTGGAAAATTTAATAAATCAACATGGCAGCCAAAGACGAATGAGATTGTTGAAAATTCTGAAGGATAAATTTCTGAATCGATGAATCGCAAATTGTTTTTTGTTTTGTTGCTCAAAATTAGTTTCACCAGCCACAAAAAAATAAGTAATCTCAGTTAAAATTGGTTGGCCAACTTCGTGATACCCTTCCCAGGACTGGTGTCAAATTTTGAAACCATCTAAGTAACATTTGATAGACCCAAGGTCCTCGAAGGCCTTGCAAGGTTATCTCAACGAAAAATCAAATGGTTGAAGGGTCATCCTTAAGATTGGTGCCTAGTTACAGCGATGATGTGGCTTAGGAGGAAGAGATTTGAGTCCAAGTTTTGCATATCTTAAAGAGGAAACACTATGTATTGTAGCACATATCGCGAACCCTCACTTTGACGTCTTTCCAAAGATCAGCGCACTAGTAATGTCATCTCAAGTCTCAAAGGAAATCAGCAATGCAATTTGTTTACAATTCAAAGAGGGCAGAGAAGGTAGAGAAGGGAGCGAAGGGCGAGGAGCTGCTAAAGATGTTGGTTAATTGGAATTTTTAATTATGATTTGTCAATGCAAAAGGGAAAACGAACACACAAAAAAACACAAAAAAAAAACAAAAAAAAGCGTAAAAAAAAACAAAACAAGAAAACCCGCTGGCTTCGCCTTCAACTGTGCGAGGCAACAAAGGAAATTCATGCACAGGCAAACGGAGAGGCACGAGAAGAGGTTAGAGGTAGCCAGTTGATGGAGCGAGCATTGGATGGATGGATGGATGGATGGTTAGATGGTTGGTTGGTGGAGGAGCCCACGAAAAAAAAACAAAGTCTATCTTACGCATTGAGGGAATGAGGCCCCAAGAAAAGCATAAATGAAAAACAAAATTAATATCTATATCCCTTTCGGACAAATGGAGAAATTTAAATTTTTTGCATCTTGTAATCATTTTAATTGGCCCAATAATAAGCCATTTATACCATCCCGCCATACCGGTCGGCCTTCGACCATCCTCCCTACGCCCCTCCCCCTCTTCCCTTGCTCGCACACAAAATCTCTCGCTTATGAAAATCATTAAGTTAATTACATTTTTGTTCTGCAGCAACGACAAGAGAGTGAGAGAAAATGCATTAAAACAAAACAACAACAACAAAAAAGATGATCCCGGAAGCAAATTTTAGATGAACGAAGTTTTGAATACCCTTTTTTATCTGCAATTATATGATTATCTATCTCTCTGAATAACGCGGAAATATGACAGAAATAAATTAATCTAAATAAAAAATATAAAGAAAAAAAAACAGAAAAATAAATAAAACAAACAAAAAACGAATAAAAAAACAAATAAAGATAAGCAAATTAAATAAATAAATTTATTAAAATGTAAACAAGTGAAAATAAGTATATAAAATCAAACAAAAATAACCAAAGAAATGAAAATAGGATTTAATTAAAAGGAAAAATGTGGTTAAAAATATTTTGCGTTAATTAATCCTAAATAATATGTATAACCCAGACAAATATCGACAAAATAATCATCTAAAATCATTAAAAATTAATAAAGAACTTGTTTTAGGATTAATTGTGATCAGGAATTAATATGTATGTATCCAGATTAGCTAATTAAGAACATATATGTATATATGTATATGGATATTCCAAATTCCGTGAAATGCTCCACAAACTTTGGCCAATTTTCGACTACCTTTCCGCAAGGGTATCAAAACGAAATATAAAAACACAAAAATTATAATCAGCGCCACACAAAAGTACATGGTGCCAGAGAAAGGGGGGGAAGGGAGGGTAGATAGGTGGGTAGGAGGCGTGGGAGGCGTGGTTTAGACGCCTGAGCCTTTTTGGGGTCTGTGGGGTAGAAAAAGAAAAAGGAAAAAAAACAGTGTGCATTTTTTTTCACTCTCTCTCTCTCTCTTCTTCTTTTAATAGAAACAACATGAGAAAAATTTTCATAATACTAATTGCATAGTCACAATGTCATTTTCGGTGAGAGGGAGAGGGAAGAGAATGGCGGCAGAATGAATGGTAGGCTAGGGAGGGACGGGGGGTAGAGAGGTAAGCTAAGGCCTATGGCGTCTGTCTGTCTGTCAGACGAAACGAGATGAGATGAAACTGAATTTATGCTAAAATGCAGCCAAGCAAAAACAACAACAACAGCAACAACAGCGAGCTGCACGACAGCCGAGCGACACCCGACCGCCTTCTGCCCGTCCGTCGCCCATCGCCCATCATCATCATCAGGACTCAACAAGGACTACGACTCGTCGTCGGGCCTGTCTCTATCTCCATCTCAGTCATCCGCCGCCTCTGCATTCCACAAAAGAAAATGAGTTGGAAAAAAAAGTAATTAAAAAAGGAAGCAGCAGAATAAAACATGCGGGAACTCAAGTCCAAAACGAAGTGTCAAATGCCCTACAAATTCCGCCTTCAGAGATTCGGATTTAATCTCTACAAGTTATTGATTAAATCAGTGAACAGATCAGAACTGCATCCAAAATATATTTCTAAAAACAAATTCCAAATGAATAATTGATCTTCTGAGTGGTCGCATATGACTGAAAGTTAGGGGCAAAGTGTAGAGAACCTGTCAGAGTTGCATTGGGGCCCTGGCAGAGTGGGTTTTAGGGATGGGAATGGGAATGGGTACTCGGGTAAGGGAAATTAAAATGCATTAACACAACGTAACAATGTGGGCAAATGTTAACATTGAGCGCTAATTTGCCACATGCCGTTGCAGCTTGCCTCTGGATAAATTTTACACATACGCAAAGAGAGAGAGAGAGAGACAGAGTGTAAAGAGTGAGAAAGCAAGATGGAGCGAGTGGCAGGAGCCTGAGTCAAAGACACTAGTTGGTGGGCATATGAAGATAAATTGAAGATTGGGCTATGACTTTTCCACTATTACGTCGAAATTGGCATTAAAATTTCCCTTTAATTAGGGAAAAGAAAGTTTTTTAGGTCATGCCATTGCGAAATTATTATTAGCTATCTTTCGGACGGCTCAAGTGTCTTAGTTTCTAATAAGTCCTTTCATTTTCGAACAGAACTTTGTCAGTTAAGCATGGAAAACGATTCAAAATTGGTTGGCTTTATCTAGTTGTAATTCCCAAGGCGATTTAGAGCTGATTTGAGAGACCTACTCACATGCGTATAAAATGCTTTTCAACAAGATAAAATGCATTTAAATGCAAAAACAAATGTTATAAATTTTTACATTTATATATCATCATCTTATAATCATTTATTTCTACCGATGTATATATAATATATTATATATAATTAAAGTTATTTAGAGTAGGAGTTTATATATCATTTAAAACAAAAAGAGGCATAAATAATAAAGAAGAATTAATTGCTTTTTCTTTTAGTCAGTCAGTCAGTCAGCCAGGGGCTTTTTGTGTTTAGTTTGTTTGCAAAAACTGTTGCCTACTTGCGGGGTGTAGCTAGAAAATTACACGTCAGACGCCATTTTGATTCAGTTTTTGCAGTCGTTGTTGTTGTTGTTGTTGTTGTTGTTGTTGTTGTTGTGTGTTCCTTGTTGCCGTTACTGTTGCCTCTGATGCAGCCATATTAAATCAAAAATGCAAAAAGCAACAAGAAGAGAGACAGTGAGAGAGAAAGCGAGAGAGAGAGCGCTAAAATAAATAATTAACAAACATGCGCGAAAGAGATGGCAAAACAATAGAGTACACTCACACACACACACACAGAGCGAGAGCAAGCTAGTGAAAGACCAATCAGCGCGACAAAACAATGGACACACACACACAGAAACGTAAATGCTTGTTTGGTGGGTGGGGAGGGGGAGGTAAAGAAGGAGATGGGGTATAACTCCTAGCAATGCTCAGGTGGAAACGCGTTGCCTAATGAATTCCAGCAACAACAACAGAAAACAGCAACAACAACAAAACAGCCCAGCATCAAATTACAAAATTAAAAATGGCGCTGAGGCCGCAACAGCGCCAACAGTAACGGTAAAAAAATAAGTACATATACACTGCAAAAGAACATGAGACGCGATATCCAAAGCCGACGCCGAGTTTCCGTTTCTCGATTTTCCATGGATCACACGATCAGAAGCAGTTGATTTATATGCAGATCGTATGACTAAAAAAGAAAATTTCAACACATAAACTTATTGACTGAGTGACAAGATCCAAATTAACTCTGAACATCGATTGAAACAGCTTTTCTTGTTTCTAAAAATACCAAATTATTAATTTAGTTAGTTACGAGTAGAAGGCCGTATTATATTATATATTTAAATACTTACACATATCCAAATGAAACGAAATTGTAATGCAAAAACATGCTTAAGGAATTGTTTATAAAAATTAATATTATGATTTTGATAAAAAGTGTTATCAATATTAAAATTTCGACACTAGTACATATAATAAGTTAGCTATTTATTATAAATTTAAGATGCCACCGATAACAGATAATTCAATTTCAATATAGATTGTGCAATTTTTTAGATCGTATAAATAGTAAAAATGCGTTAACAGTTAAAATCTATAAGATAAAACTGGCAAACATTAAGTATAAAATTACTTGCAGTTTTAACCATTTCTAAGAATCCTATGTTAATGTAATGTAATCAAAATGTATAAATCTTTTCTACTTCCAAACTATTGCATTCTTCGTTTTTGGCGATCTTTAATTGCTGAGCTTATCAATTAAGAGAAGAGCCAAGTGTATGTGCTGTTCATAATTCAAAATAGGGCCATCATCATGCAGCATTTCTCATTATCTCATCATTATTCGCATCCTTGTTTGCCAGTTATCCTGTTAGTCGTGCCGGATGCTTTCGGTCCACCCTCACAGATGCTCTCGCTTATGATTGGCTTCGGCGCAAAACAAGCAAAATGAAATAAAACACAACACAGGCGAGTGAAGGAAGCGAGAATGAAAGGAGTAAAGGACCTGCCACGCCTATTCTTCATAAATAATAAATAAATATAATTTCTAGCGCAAGCGCAAGGCAGGAAAAAACAGCAACAACAACAAAAAATAAACGAAACAATGCCATGCAAATGAGAAAATTACATCCCTTCATTTGTTTAACTTACTCACACACACAGCCACACATACACACACACATAGACACATAGACGTAGTCAGAGACTTATATGGAGCTTGCATTGTGTTTCATCTTCATCATCTTCATCATCATCAGCTGTGGTGGCAACCTCATTTACATACATACATATGGACACATGTGTGTGTTTGTGTGTGCATGTAAACGGAGTGTTGCCCTATTGTTCTGCTGCCAACGTCGACGTCGCTGCTGGCAGCATTAAGTGATTTGAATTTTATTATTCACAGGTACATTTCTCATATACAAAACAATACACTGGCGCACCACCCAACCAACGAAAACCAACCCACCCACCCATCCCTGCATGCACAGTGGTAAAAAGTCAAATGCGAAATGCTGAATATACATAGCTTAGTAATAGTGTTTTTTTTTAATCACAATATGGAAATTAAGAAATTATAACGATTTTTGTAATCTATTTAGTTAAATGAATCAATTTGCAAATTAAAATTCAATCAGAATTATATCATTGAACGAAAAACTTAATTAACTTTCTTAGTTGTACAAGAAAAGTAATCAAATAGTGTTGTAAAACGACGTAAACTGGATGTTGTGTAATTGACTATAGATAATTGATCTTTATATCAACTCTACCTAACCAAACTTAAACACTTGTAGAAGACCCGTCCTAGGTAAATGATGTCTAAATTCAACCGAAAAGTATGCAGGGTTTTTTTTTTTTTTTTTCGACCACTGTGCGCTACTCATACATAGAACCGCATTCGCATCCGAATCCGCATCCGCATCCTTGGCAAAAACAACGTTTATGAGGTTTTTGTGCTTGTGCCGTAATTTAACGAAGTCAAAACGAGAAAACAATAAACCAACCAACAAACGCAGCAAATGCCAACGACAACGTGCGAGCTAGAATGAGAGAGAGACAGCACAGGAGTGAGAAAAAGCGAAACAAAGGCAAGGAATGCAAAAGAGAGAGTGAGCGAGAGAGAGAGAGCGGTTGCAACGAATGGGAGAATGCTTCGGAGGATGCGCAACGTTAGACAAGTTAGAGCGAGACAGGAAAAAAGCCAACACCAAAGGACAAAAACACAAATTAATAATTAACTATTATTAATTCTAAATCGAATTAATTAATATGACAAGTCTGTCATTAATTAATTAGTCATTAGTTCGCTCATTGGTGAAAAATTAAACAAATACAACCACACACACACACACGCGTACGAACGTTCGCAGGCGCAGCTTTACACACACACAGAGAAACACGACGAGCGCATCCTTGTGCATAAAAGCCAAAGGACATTGCCTGCATTTTCACAGTCGCTGGCCAAACGTTCAGCTCGAAACTTCGAAGCCTTCAAAGTGGAATTGCAAGTGAATATTTCCGTTTTGGCGGTTCTTTACAATTTCATTCGAATCACAATTTTTTTTTGTTCAAGTGTGTGTGTGTGTGTGTGACCACGAAGTTTTTTTGAAAACAAAAAATAAAGTTCTTAATATAAATATATATACAGAAGTGTATACGCAATAAATAAATATAGAAAAATGGCTGGACCCTTTATATCACCTCTACCGGGCGATCTGCTAACGGAGTATATGTTTGGTCGACGAAGACAACGAAGAAATCGCACAACATTCACGCCACAGCAATTGCAGGAATTGGAGGCTCTCTTCCAGAAAACTCACTATCCTGATGTCTTTCTGCGCGAGGAAGTGGCCCTTAGGATCAGTTTGAGTGAAGCACGTGTTCAGGTGAGTTGAACTAACAAAATAAATACTTTTTAAGGAATGTTTAATAATAGTTCAAAGCAACCTATAAACAACTGATAGTCCTTTAATGTCCTTCCTTCAAAAGCTATTCGGAAGAACTGTTTCAAAAAGTTTATTTTATTCAGGGCACTCCATTTTTTAGAAAATGGTGAATACAAAATTTCTAAGTTATATTCAAATTGGGAATGATTATAACAAACATAATATCATGCAAATCTATACAAAAAGCAGTAACTTCAAAATTGATGACAACAGGGAATCAAATTCAAAATATTCAATGGCGAAAATAATTAATATTCATTTTTTTCGTTTTACTGAATTCTTAATTATCTGCAAATTTATTATAATCCTTACAACTTACTGAGATGATATAAACTTTTATTTTCTTGTAAACAGAATTTAGAATAACGTGCAAAAGTGATTTCCAATAAATCAAATAGATTCCAATTAAATGTTTGCCTTAGTTAAAATAACGCATGAATTTTGGAACTATCTTGAGTATTTTTTTTAAATCAAAATTAGTGAATTCGTTCTTATTTTAATTCCAATAAAGATATTTGTATAATTTGTGTACATTTATTTTGTTTTGAAATCTCGATTATAGGTCTGGTTTCAGAATCGTCGGGCCAAATGGCGTAAGCAAGCACGCCTCCAGCTGTTGCAAGATGCCTGGCGTATGCGTTGCCTTAGCCTGGGCACACCGCCTGTTATAGCTGCCGGTGGAGCAGGATCTCCAGCGGGAGGGAATACAAACGGAACTGGCGGCAATCGGAGTCAAACGGCAGAGAATTTATCCGCCGCCAAGGATGATCTGGTCAGTGGAGCAACACCCAATGGTACCAACTTTACCATGATGCATCCAGCATTCCAACAGCAGCAACAACAACAACAACAGCAGCAACAAGCCCTAACACATCCGCAACATGATAATAAACAACTATCGAAAACGTATACGGAACTGAAATTATACAAGGAGCCAACTCATGGATTAGATTTGGGCAGCATGGCCGCCTTGTCGCCTGCCTCCGATGATGGTTCGGATGATGGTGGCGATGGTTCCGATTCAGAGGAAATTGATTTAACATCTGGTGCCTGCATTGACTTCTCACAGAGCAGCAAACTGCAGCAACAAAATCAACAGACATCCTCTGTGGCAGCCGTGGCAACAGTGGCAGCATCGACCACGACGAATGGTGTGCACTAGGGTGGGATGGGATTTATTTAATGCAATTTATTTTGTTTAGCAATAAAGCTAAAAAAAAAAAAAAACATCATATCGGATTGGTATATTTATGTAATATAGCTTCAAATAATAGGTGGATACTGGAAAGATAATATCTGATCCATTTGCTTCGCACTGTTTCGTAATAACTCATATCCCAAGCAGATAAATTTACACATCGCCAACCAAATACCAACTACTCTATGATTAAATTTAAAAGCAAACAGATCCGCATATAACTGGAATAATAGGGAAGTAGGACCCTAATATAAAGAATAATACTTACAAAACTGCTTTGGTCTGAAAAAACATAAAAAATTAGCTTTTTATCAATAGAATAATCGTCTGTAACGGACACATTTGAATTGATACTACTCGATACTCGATATGAGTACTTAAAGTTGTGCCCCATATATTTTTATTTGATGGAACCCTATTTTCTTTGAGCACCCTATTTTAAAACCCTATTTGTTATTTCAAAACAAAACAAAGGCAATGCATTTGTTGTACTTTGCCCGATCCGTGCTCCTAGTTCTGGTCCTCGTCTACCAGGTGAATAGAAATAATGCAGACGAAAACGGAACTGTCCTGCCTGTCGTCCTGTGGCATGGCATGGGCGACACTTGCTGTCTACCCTTCAGTTTGGGCTCCATCAAGAAACTCATCGAAGAGCAGACAAACGGCACGTATGTCTACTCCCTGAAAATTGGCGGAAACATTGTCCTGGACTATGAGAGTGGCTTCTTCATTCATCCCAATAAGCAGGTAGACTATGCCTGCAAGCGGCTGGCCCAGGATAAGCGGCTGGCTAATGGCTACAATGCCATTGGTTTCTCCCAGGGCGGGCAATTTTTGAGAGCGGTGGCCCAACGCTGCCCGGAACCTCCAATGCGGACATTGATTAGTCTGGGCGGTCAACATCAGGGTGTATTTGGTTTACCCAAATGTCCCACGCTAAGCGCCAGCACCTGTGAATACATTAGCAAGCTACTGAACGTTGCCGCCTATGCAGAGTAAGTAAATCTCTATGAAAGTAGTCTATCCCTTTCTAATGTGTTTTTTTTTTTCGGTTTCCTTTGTTTCCTATAGTTGGGTTCAAAATGAACTGGTCCAGGCCACCTATTGGCATGATCCCTGGCATGAGAATAGATACAGGATAAAAAGCACCTTCTTGGCGGATATTAACAATGAGTTATACCTCAATAAAGGCTACGTGGAGAATATCAATAAGCTAAGAAGGTAACTTAAAATAAGTTAGAGAGGCCCTCAAACGTGATCCTTTCAAGAGATCAATATTTACTCCTAGTTTGATTTTATTTTGTGTATATTCGCCATTGATTCGGAATTGATTTACACATGTCTAGCTGAAATAATATTTAAAATTTCCCATAATTGTTATATTTTCCACAGATTTGTAATGGTTAAATTTTTAAACGATACCATAGTCCAGCCAAAAGAATCCCAATGGTTTCAGTTCTATATACCGGGACAGGATCGTCTCATACAGCCTTTAAATGAGACAAAGGTCTATCAGGATGTAAGTAGTTAGTGGTAGTACGATTTTATTGTTTATTTTATCTTTTTGGTATCGTTTTGCAGTTGGGTCTGGACTTAATGTATGCACAGGGTAAACTTCAATATCTTAGCACTGAGGGCGATCATCTGGCCATATCGAAGGAATGGTTTATAAAACATTTGGTGCCCCTGCTATTAGACTAATTCGTATAACTACTACATTGTGATGAATGTATATAAAAATATCCTTATCTAACTCCCAACTATATAGAACAAAGTCCAGCAACATTGTATGACATGTATATACATTTAAATATATATATTATATATTGTTTTTTAATTAAGATATTTTAGTAAATTCAGTTTGATTTTTTTTTAGTTTTTTTGTTTTTCTTGCATACAAAATACTTAATTAAATTATGCTTTATATTTCTCCGAAATATTTAATGCAAGGCAACTGCGTGTTCCGACTATTAGGATTAATGTTTACATATTATATATATATATTTATGTATATATATATATAACGCTATGTACATGAGGCAAATAACAAAAGAAACTTATCGACAACCATAGATGGATATACATACGTATATAAAGTGGATATATATATATATATATATATTATATAGAATAGGAAAACACTTAGATGAAAAGTCAGAACAGAGACCCATGGGAGGAGTTTTTGTGTGTCATTTTTCTTGTTTTTTTTGTAGCTTATTTTGTTTTTGTTTTAAGCACATCATAATTTGGACTTGGGTGTTGTATTGCGAACGAAAAAGGTTTCCGGATCCTTATGTGGACGTTGTATCTCTCGATAATTGTTCACTATCTTTTTGGACTCATCTTTGGGACATGATTGCAAATTGCGAAAGACGCTGACCTGGGAAATTATAAAAAGAAGAGATTAACAATTTTTGAAATTAAATGGGCAAATTAAATACTACACTCACCTGTCCACGCGACACATAAATTGGCGTCCTATAGATAATCCAAGTGACGGATTCAAAATACGGCGCCGTTGTCAGCGACCCCTTATATGTATAATAATGTTTGCTCAGCTCCTGGAGGCCAATCCATGATAAGCAATCTGCTTAGAGATACAAAAATCATAACAATTATTAAACAAATGATTATTCTCCTATTATTATTATTACTATTTGGCCTTACCGGAATCGAGTGAAGCGCTTGTATGTATCTTTTGGACTATCCTAATGCCCTCGGTGATTTTCTTGAATTCGGGGCAATCTTTCTCCCCGCAGGCCTGTATGAAAAATGCAACAACGGCCAGGCCATCGGGTTTATTTTTGGCCTCTGTGAAATCCTTATACTTGGCATTATAATGGACAGCATGAGCTTCCATTGAATATTTCATACCCTCGAGTGTATGCTCACATCCGGATTCATCTGAATCGGCCCAATGGAAATGCAATTGCTCGAATACATATTTATGCGTTTCCAATGCACCGCCAATGATAAATGGTTGTTGTTTCCGTTTACTAAATGTTACCATTGCCGATGTGCCGGTGTTTTGTACGCGTGCCACGCCCACTGGCTCCCAATGTCCATGATATTCAAGGGGATCAACATCATCAATATGCTCAATGGCGCGATTACTAATCTCGATGGGCGATTGCACTGGCATTCTGTGATTGCTAGCGATGCTCCTCCAAATGTTCCAAATGTGATCCTCCTTTTTGCTGCACCTTCTTCAACTCCAACTACCAATACCAATAACTAACAGCTACAATCTGCTCCTCCGACAATTGTACAACTGAACTGGGATCGATGCGATGAGAAGCCTTCCTTTTCTATGTAATGTGTGCAGCGTATTGAAATTTCTTTTTCCTCAGCTTATAGACACGCCCGCGATCGTCGGCGCTGGCGTTGTCCAAGTGCTCGGCTGACAGCAGGAAAGCTTGCGGCGGCGACGTCGTGATGGCGATTTTTCTAATCGACTCTGGGGGTGGTACTAAAAAATAAACGGCCTCAGTTGACAATGGCCACTGCAAAGAAAAGTAAAGAAAAAAATAGGAGTATAGGTATAGAGTAGATACATACATACATTGCGTGACACTTTGTTTCTTGTGACACTATTTAGTTTGTTTTGGAAACTGGACACCGGCAATAATGCAATTGTCAACTAACATCACCAACCAACCCCAACCCACTCCACAACCACCCAGAACGCCCTCCAATACCCTGTCTTCTCTTATACACCTGCGTGTGTTTGATTAGCCATTTGAGAAATTTATGTGGCTACCTTCCTTCCCTCCTTCGTTTATACCTTCCGTTTTAAATGAAAACGTCTTCATTACTAATCGCTACAATTTTCTTTTCCATTCATTATCCATTACCCTTCATACGCATAGGTTAAAACCAGAATCAAACTATATAGATTTAGCTGTCTCTCCAGTTGAAAATTACATTCAATTGATGATTTCCAGAAGAGAGTATAAAGTGTATTTATGATTATTTGTTCTGCTTGCGCAGAGTATCTTGTAGTCGACTTGGCATTAAAACTTTTATCTATTGCCCTTTTTCACTCCCCATTTGTCTGTCTTGTTTGCTCAATGCTAATAAAACTATTTGCATTTATTGATTTTTACTTAAATTGCACAATACTTAGATATCGAAAAGTAAAATAAACAATTTGTTTCTTATGTTTCAATTATGGAATTGCTTATATTGTTTTTAGAAAATTACAGCTCAAATTAAAGTAGAAATTGGAAAAGTCGAAGATCGGCAACAGATATATAAGTAGGTCTGGCCGATATCAGAGTCTTGTGGAAACTTTTATGAAAAGTGTCAAATTTCGTTTTATATAACTATAATAGGTAAACCTGTTGTCTTCCCATTTGTCATGTGTGTTATATCGATCTAGATCAAACAAAAGCTTTTAAACATGTTGAAGTTAATTTACACTTGCAACATTCTTGTTTTTAGCGATAAAATTCTACGATAGATAGAAAGCGAAATGAATAAAACGAATACATTCGATCATTATTCAAAATAATTACAACAAATATTTTGTTTTCTACTTTTTTCCGATAATTCTTAGATGAAAAAACTTAAAGTTAATTGCCCAAAATGTGGCACGAGATGCCTGCATATACATATGTATATGTTTGTATGTATTTATAGCCAAATGTTTCTTATCTCTAGTCTCCAGAATAATTAAAGCCTTATCACATCGTTCGCAATCGTTAACGAAAATCATTCAAGCCGCGCAATCAACTCTTAAGCACTTAATGTCCCCAAAACACAGAACGATTAGAGACAGATTAACTAACATACGAAATGCAATTGGTATAAATTTAGCTTTAAGTAAATATGATTTTAATTGGCATTTTTATAATGGCCACGCATATTATTGGAGTATTATGGCAGAGCTGAGGTATGCACCAGTTAGTTGGCTAGTTAGGTTAATGTCTAAGCACTTATGTATATATGATGGATGTATGTGAAGAAAGAACTTATCGCTAATGGGCAAAACCGATAGGAACCCATCTTAGCCTCGATGGCTCTCGATTATAAATTTACGACAGACACTTCTTTAGGAGGTTTTACAATTGCTCGGTTCCCATTTATGATTCGATTGGTCATGTCGTCCACAAATGAATTCATGATAAGCCATATTAGTTTAGTTCGAAATTATTTAAGACACACCACACACACAAAGATATCCATTTAAGCGAAAACCCAGAAATTTCTAGAATTCGGAATTTACTTGGTCATATACAGCATATAAAGAGAAATATCTATCCATACATACTTATACATACATATGTATAGATAATATGCCCAATTCTTGTTATAATACACGTAGTCAATTTTAATGATATCTTATCATTTCTTTTTAACGGTAAAGCTATATCACTGCGTCATGGGCTACGTCATCGTTAGATTAAAACATTTTCTTTTAATCGCATCCAACATTTTTCATTCGTTTTCCATTCGAAAATCTTTGAAGAGAATTTTTTTCTAAGCATTTTCTTAGCGGAAAAACATTATTTCGAAATTTAGATAATACCAACTGATACTTTCGATAAGTTTTTAACATTTTCATTTATGTATTTCGAAAATTTCATCTAATACGTTGCAATTCTTTGATTTTTGATCCTTCTGTTTCTTTTAAACATTGTGTTTTCCATTATTTGGTGTTAACATTTTCTCTTCATTTCGTCTAGACAGTAAATTCTATGATTATCTTATCCGTAATCGTATTTCCATAGTTGTCAACCATTTCCAGTTCCACTTTCCACAGATTCATTATCTTGGTTTTTTTTCTAGACTCTTTAGAAATCTACAAAAAAAAAACAAAAAAAAATTCAATTATTCAAATGTTTTTTAATCACAGAACATTATAAGTAGACTCACTTACCTACTGTTCAAAAGGTTTTACGTGAAAACTGATATCACCTGGTAACAACCGGATTTCGGGATTGGGTATTCTTTTTTTTTTTTTTTGTTTTATCATTTACGTTTACGTTAATTATCCGGCGGCGCATTGAATTACACAACTAATTTGAGAGAGTGAACTGGTTACTCCGTACAAAATAAAATAAATTTATAACTACATATATGTATTTACTTGGACTTTGTTATCTCGCGATGATGGCTATCATTAATATTGTATAATTTGCATAATGCCTCAAAATGGAGGGGAATTGTTGGGGTTCGGTGAGTGGGTGGGTGGGGTGGCAGTGTTTCAGTTGTTCAGTTTATTGATAACGAGAGAATGTGATGGAAAATTAACAGAACCGAAGTTCAAGTGGGGCAGGGCACAGCACTTGAAATCGATGGAAACGTCAGTCATGGCCTTGAAGAATCGCATAACCCAAGACCCATGATGTGATGTGATGGATGAGCTCCAAACCATTAAGATTGGATAAGTGACTTTGACTTTGCTTGTTAGCGCGCTTATCGAGCTCAGTGTATTATATAGACATAGACATGTGTCAAATGTTCTTTTTTTTTGAACACTAACTAAAATTAAATATATAGTCGTTCGTAGTTCGTACTAATTGAATTGACCGATTGAATGAATGATAGCAATTCGTGCAAAATTCGCCTACGCATTGGATGACCTCATCATTCTCTCCATCCAAGCCTAACTACTATATATTTACATGGTATGTAATAATATGCGTACACACACACACACACACGATGAAGCAACAGGCAAGAGAGGAGAGTAGAGTAGAGATACCAACCAACACCAACAGCAACGTGCCATCGACCAAATAACTAATCAAAGTAACTAACAAAGAACCAAAAGTATGGCGCGACTAGTTGAAGGACTATACAATGGGATACATAGGACATATCCTTCACTTGCAAAAAAAACTTGAATTGAATGACTAATACCCTAGAAAATAAATCGAAACTTGTGACAATATCATATCGATGTTTTTGATAAAACTCAAGTTTAATGATAAAATGAAAACATCATCAGCAAGATTCTTAAAATCAAGTGATTCCCCCATCAAATTGTGTTTGCTTTTAATGTACTGTGACAGAATTTTATTAATTATTTGAGAATATATGTATGTACATAGCCGTAACTTAAAAAGGAGTGGCCAGAGGGGGATCGTAAAAGTATTAATTACTAAATATGACGAAAACTTTTGTGTTGAGTACGAAACTTGGAGGGGTGGTCACCTTCTCTCTACCCCCTTGTAACACCCTTGTCGATAGCTATAGAATGTGTATTATATTGTCGATCGATCATTTGGATACCAAACTGATTAATATCTATCGTTTGTCTTTTCTATAGATATATCATAGATTCAGAGATGGATTTATAGCTGGAAGAAGAGCTTACATCAAAATAAATATCACTTTTCTCTCTCTTTCATTTGCAAAAAGGGTATTTCAACACAATTATCGATAAATCTTTTGCAACAATAACAAACAACAACAAAGCAGACGCGCAATTACTCATCATCATGACGAGCGGGATTGATCTCGTAATCGAATGAAGTTTTTTGTGAGCTAAGTTAACCGTTAACTGCAAATACAGGATGATTTTCCACACTTTCAGCAGCGAAATGCTGTTGTATCTTTTCAACTCTCTATGTAGGAAACAGAAGCGAAAAATTATGATGGAAAAAAAAGGCAATCAATAAAAAGTTGTTTTTGTTTCACTTCAAGTGCAGGGTCAGACATACAGAGACCTGACCTTCACACTCACGTGAGTGTGTATGTGTGTGTGAGAGAGAGAGAGTGAGAGGAGTCTCACACACACACATACATATAAAAAGCCGGGTGGATTGTAGGTGGTAAGCCGAGAGAAAATGTAGTCAGTGGGTGGGGCGGTGAGGAGAAGTTTCTCCAGATTCAGATGATTAGCAGTACATATGGAGAGGAGACATTTTTAATAACTGTGTTACTTACACACAAGCACACACATACAAATCTTTATAGTAAATATGTATTTATGTCTGTTTGTATGCGGATAAGTGGAATCGTTTCATCTTCTTTTCCTCTTTCTTTTCTATTTACCTGTTGATTTGCTTTTGCACTTTTTGTGTTTCTGTGTGTATGTTTTCTTCTACTATCTGTCGTCTGCTTCGTTGTCTGGCCACAGCAGCAGCAGTAACAACAACAATTTATTTATGCAAAATTGTTGCTGTTTTTTCTTTTTGTTTTTTGTTTTACTTCGACACGCGCGCACTCAATAATTTCGCCTCAGCCTCGCACTCTCTCACACACATGCACGCACATACACACACACTTAAACGCATTGAGCCTGCAAATGCTTATAAAGAAAAACACAGAATAACAATAATAGTCGAAAAAAAGTGTAAAAAAAACGTATCGGAAATTTTTGGTAAATTTGATTTTTTTGTGTTTGTATTTTCACTATAAGACAATATCGGAAATTTATATGTAGCGCAGCACGAACTTCATATATGTAACTACTGAAATAAATTCCCCCCGCTACGGCAATGGTTCCGATTCTAACTGGTTCCAAGTCCAGTTCAATTGATTTCGATGAACAACCGTTTATGCGGCAGCGAACTCAGGCAATTCTTGAAATAAAAAAACAAAATTCCAATGGCGTAAAATTAAAATATTAATTTGAACAAGATTTTAGCTGATTGAGTTGACTGTAGAATGGGAGGACGAAAGTAATTTGTTATTTGCTAGCTTACAAAGTTTTGTTACTATATATTTCGTTAAATATTTAATAGATTATTTAACTGACATGATTAATAAAATGGTTTTCAACAGCATTTATATTGTTTGTTGCAGATGTGCTCTAAATTTATATAAACATTTTATATTTAAACTGGTTCGAAAAGTTTTCGCAAACTAAATCACGCATAATCATTGCAGTACAAAAAAACGAACTAGAACGTGAATCAATTCCAAGGAACTTGTTCAAATCAATTTCGATTTAAATTGAAATATAACGAAATGTTAATGACACACAATAATTTATCAAAATTCCACACTTGTTTTTATTAAGGATTACTGTTTTTTTTTATATAAAAATAAATCATTTTATTTATCAATAATAAAATATATAGAATAATATGTAGATAAATATTTGTCTTAATATATTGTATCAGATGTATAAATTCAACATTATTTTGCTTATTTTTGTTAGTTTGCATTAGCTCCAACTCAATCAGTATGAGCCTAAGAGGTACATAAGATAATTTTCATAACAGTTTTTGATTCTTCTTCCTTTTGGTAATTTACATGGTTATATACAGTAAAAAATATTAATTATATTATATGTATGTTAGCACAAAGATTTATAGTGCTGCAGTCGAGAACAACGCGGACACGGCCCGTCGGGATGAATACGTTTGTGAACCTTCCAGCAACTCTGATGCCAATAGGTGCCACACTGGTAACAACGTTGAATCTTACGGTGCCAGGGATAAATAAGCTTGCTGCTCCTACAATGTTCGCAGACAAAAGCACGACCCGTACAGAGCTGAAAATTGTAATGACGTTTTATTACTAATTAATATAAACATAGATACTATATAGATATACATACATAGATGACAGAAATCGAAACTTACCACACAATTGGAGACATGCTTTTCACTCAGTTCGATCAGTTCGTCAATAGATCGGGTCATACTGCCATTTTTAACATCAACAAAATCACACATTGACCACATATCTAGATGATCTTGGGTAAGATGATCTGGTATCACATTGAAAAAGGTTTGCTCCCTGAAAAAAAAGAGAAAAGGAAAAAAGGTTTTTGTTTTTATCTTGCTATATCTGTCTCTCTCACTTTCACACGACCGCTTACCTAGTTGCGAATCGACATTGTTGTATAAATTGTTTAACTGACTTTAGTTGATAACGTCGACGACGTGCTAAAGTCAATTGGCTATGCTTTTCATATAATTGTGGATTTAGATCGGGTACATGGAATAAGGGAAATGTGTACATTTGCTCAATCAGGCGATAGGCAAATGTTGAGACTGGATAACAACGAAAGTCCCATAACTGTAGGATTTTTGATGGTATAGCTGATATCTGCTGACGATGACATCCCGTGCATAAATATTTGCCCAGATAGGTGCAATAACGGAAATGATGTTCATATTGCCGCTCCACATGCATGCCACATCCGGCACAGCGATAATTCTGACGTTGCAACAATTCGCCACGACTTAGGGGCGGATGTTCAGTAAAGATTATTTGCTGTCGTGGTGGAGCCCATGTTTTAGTGCCTCTCTGAAGGCTACCACTAGTACTAGCACTTGATGAGAGTTTGGGCATCGGTAGCAATTGCTGTGGTGTATCCTGATCGGATACCAGCCATTTAAGATGACCCACTTTCGGTAAATGCTGATCATTGAAGCGAGAGATCAGCTGCAGGCCCACAGCTTCGGCACTGCTTTGTCGTGTTGTGGAAGATATCGGAGTAGTCCTTGGCTCCGTACAATTCCCAGCCGCAGGAATTGAGGTTTTAGTCCATTTCATATGTTCAATGGCCTGAATACAGGCCTCCGATATACGAAAATGATTATTCTCCTTCTCCAATTCGGTATTATTGTGCGTATATTGTGACAATTGAAGGAATGTGGCCAAAGATTGTTCATCCATTTTATAATTACTTCCGCTGGCCATGCTGCAAGACGAACTGGAACTACTACCGGGACAATGGACAGAACTTTGCTGTCGCAATATATCCAAGGGTTCGCTTGTCATGGTTGTTGTTGTTGTTGGCATTATGGGAGCAGCAGCAGCCTCGTCAAGCATACTCACGCCCTCGAAAAGTGTGTGCTTCTTTTGCAATTTCCTTCCATTTACGGGTAAAAATGTATCCAATACACTATCGCCTCCACCTGTGTATAATAAAAACAGATTGAAAAACTAGTCACATGCAAATTTATAAAGATTTTAGAACGCAATTCATTAATTGCTTTAACGCTGAAAGTTTTTGTGTCATGACTAACAATAAATACATATATATGTACAGTGTAGCTACGAATGTAGCAAATCTCTTAAAATACAAACCTTGATGGTGATTATTGTCCTCACCCAGGCCACGTTGAAACCAAGTGGTATAATTATTGTGGGAGCCAAAGAGATTCGATAGAAAATTGTTCATGGGCGATGAATGCTTAAGAGCTACGGCTTCTTTCTCTCGGGCAACGGGTATATCTGCGGGAGGAGTTGTCGACTGATCTGTCCATATTTTAATATTATCACAATTAATTAATTGAATCCGTCTAGGTGAGCTACTACTGGAGCTGGTACTTGAGCTGGCACTGGAGCTTGTGGATCTTGAGGTGGAGCTACTCTGATGGCTGCCCGCTGACGTTGAGGGCATCATCGTGGAATCGAGGGCAACTCGTGTCCGCGGTGTACTAAACGTCTGTGAACGTCGACATTTGGCCTTATGATCATCTTCATCATTCTGAAGATTGGGCAAACTTTTCAGACGTCGTAGAAATCTTTGATGGCGAAGCTGGCTCTGCTCTTGAACTGGCTCTTGGTGCTCTTCTTCCAAGACCACTTTCAATCGTGGCGATATGCTGAAATTCGGCTGTGAGCATGTGCGTCGATGGCGCAATTGTTTGTTTCTCTCCAATTGGCTGAGCAAACTTTTTTGATTCAATTGAACAGCCGAAAGGCAAACGAATAGGGTCATACTAGGTCCAGGCTGATGGAGGAAAGCTTTCGATTTTTTATAATGACATTCCATTAGCTCATTGTCAGCCACTAGAGTCTGTAGACACTCGGCCAGACAGCGAGCCTGAAGGCAACGTGTGATCCAACTGTGAAAAAACTCTCGCCTATTGTGACATTTGCCATGGACGAGGGTGGGGCCAATGGAAACTTTTTGCTGAGAGGCCAGTAGAAACTCAAAGTCATTGATCAGATGGTCCATGTCTGGCTCCTCGTTGTTTTCCGCCTACACAAACATGCATTCAGATATTATATTATCATACATATAAGTGATCTGGATGTATAATTCGATTTCACTCACCAGACCATGTTCGAGAATCTGAGTGCAAATTTGCACTAGCAACTCGAAACACTCTTGACTTTTCGCCTGAAACCAATAATTGGTCACTCGGCGCAGCTCTGTTAGCAGCTCTGATATCATTGCTCATTTGTGGCTGCATCTAAAATATAACTCTTTATTGTTCCAATCTAAGCAAAGATTCAACATAATTATTTTTGCAGAAACAACAAACAACAAAAGTATTGCTGGGCGGCAGTGTTGCCACAAAGTAGTAAAATAGATAATACTCTGTGCTTGAATAGAGATAAAGACGTCTAGATACCCTTTAGCATACTTTATCAAATAACTCACAATAATAGGAAACTTCTACTACTCACACAGTATTAAGAATGGAAGATTATGATCTAGTAGACAAATTTTAATAACCATTTAGTGTATTTTAACTAAATAACAAAGTTTTGTGTATATTTAGTTTTAGTAAGTATGGTCATGGCTGATTCAATTTGTTGATACGCTCTTCCAATAATGGATGCAGGGTACAAAAGTAGCTATCTACATGGTTATCGATAACAACTGACGACAATTTTACTAATATTGCCAATCGATGATTTATCTGGACGTCTGTCACCTCTAGCGAGTCCGTTCGCATGGCGGTTAATTCAAAGTTCTGGGCCTGGTTAACTGATAAATTTTTGTTCAAATCCGAAATAAAAATGGAAATTCCGCGAAGTAATCTGACTTGCTGATTAATAGCAGTGAACGGCATACACGTGCTAAGCATGCTCCATAAGCTCCGCCGTCTATTGCCCAAGCTAATCAGCATAATTTCGTTTTCTTTGTAAAGTCGCGCGATCGGTTTTAATCTTTCGCAGCAATTATGATGAGTTCAGGGCCCTAAATCAGGCATGAACACAACTACATATGTACATGCAAACACAAACACATGTTTATGAAACGTGAAATAATTCCAAGGCAAAAAACCAGACGAGATTTTTAATATCTAGCTTTTGCTTTTATCAGTAAATTAAGCAAGGGAAATGTCAAACCAGTTCACAATTTAACAGAAGAAATAGGAAAAAACCAAAAAACAAAACAAAAATAAATGTACATACATATATGCATGAAGAAATTAAGTTGAACGTCGACATCCAGGTACCCTGTAACCTAGTACATACATACATACTACATACATATATACCCTGGCATTGGACATCTATCCTTTTATATACATATGTATGTTTGTACATACATTTTTTTTATCAGTTTGCATCATACACACTAGCAGAGAATACATACCAAAACATAGTGTCCCATATAGAAATATGTAAATACATACATACATATACTAATGATGATCTTAATATACCCTTTTGATAACCAAATAGTTATGGGGTATAAAAACAAACTAAAAGATAAAACTTGTTTCGTCTCTCAATACAATCTTTTAACTGTTATACTCTATACGCCGCCCCAACACTTGACCTTGGAAATTAGCACTTCCTAGCCAATCTAACCAGCCAAGGCTAAACAACGTTTTTTTTATTGTCTTTTGTCTATATTTTAATAATATTTTCTCTGATTTGCGTTTTTTATTATAAATGTGTGTGAAAATTTTGCTCTGACAACGAATCACGTGAAGTTATTTACAGTTGCCAAAACGATTATAATTAATGACTTTAGCTGTTGAAGGCCTTTAGGTTTTTTTTCTGCCCACGCTAATAAGCAAAAATCAAAAAAATTAATAGGAAACGAGAAATTTTCACAAATTTTCCATTTAGTCCGGCGTCGGTGCTGCTTATGTACATACATACATATGTATGTATGCATGTATGTACATAAATACTATGTATGTATGTATGTTTGTGGATACATATGTACATATGTACATACATAAATACATACATATGTACATAAGAATTTATACATACATATTTTATTGACCCCTTGGACTTGGACTGAGTTTCACAAGTTACGGTACCGTTCGACGTCATCATTATTGACGTCACAGCGCCACCAGGTGGCAACACCCACTCAAAAGAACACCCACACACAGAAGCATCCACACACACACGTGCAATAAAAGCTCAAACAAAATCAATTATTTTGTATGTAGACACTTTTAACCTATACACACACACATAAACATTCATATAAACCAGGGGCGAGCCCCCAAAACTGGCTTCCCAAAACGAAGAAGAAGAAGAGGAGGCAAAAAAACACGCGCCAAGCGAAAAGAAAAAATGAAGAGAAAAAGTGCCGTTTTGGTATAACAGTTGAAGGTGACACAGGATAAGCGTTCAATGTAGGACAGTTTGCATGCATGTGTGTGTGCAAATAAAAGGCGTGGTTCTGAACCAGTTTTTCTCTTCCTCTGCTGCTCACCACTTTGCTAATACATTTTCTTTTCATCATTCATTGAAATTAACCGTAATGCACTTGAAATTCAGTATAAGCTGACTCATCATATGATTGCAACTAAAAAAAAATCTCCTCCTCCTTCTTTTGCTGGTCTAATCAGCTTGATAAGCAACAGCCCCTCCCCCTTCTTTCTTATATTGTTTGACTAGACGAGCCCGCCCACGCCCACAAACACACAAACTCTCCAACCATTTCCGTTGCGACCAGAAATAGCAAGACCAAAAGAGAGAGAGAGAGAGAGAGAAGAAAGAGAGTTAATTCAACATTTGTTTAAAAATCTCCAGTTTCATGTATTTTTAAAATCCATTTTCCAAGAGGCTCGCCCTTGCGTACATGCATAGAAAGAAGAAAAAAAAACTGCATTCCAATTTTGCCATAATTTTTGTGAAATAATTCAAAACTGAACTAAACAAAAAGCAAAACCAATAAACACCTATACAAAAACAAAATTCCATTGAACTGGGCACTGGTGAACGAACGAACCAAATCGAGCGCGTGTGATAGAGAGAGAGGACGGGGTGGTAAGAGGAGAATGAGAAGGCAAAGAGAGTCACGTCGACGTCGCACGTAGCAGCCGCAGCACCGTAGTGGGGAAGGCCAAAAAAATTGAGGCCTGAAACGGTTGGCAAGACGAGCCCCACGAACGCCAAGGCGAGGACTTTAGAGAGAGACAGAAGCATAAGAAAAACAGAGAGAGAGTGACTTACCAGTGATGGAATGGAGTGTTGAACTGGGGAGGGTAACTATGTCAACTAAGCCCGTACATATGTACATACACAGCTGTATTCACAACTGTTATACGTTTTACCAACTGTAGGAGCAAGAGACAGAGAGCGAGAGAGATAGGAAGCTGTTGGGCTAACAAAAGAGTCTAAAGGCAAATTATGTTTAAAAAACCACCATCGCCGACTTGTAGATCCTCTTCGCTCGAATAGCAACCAGAATAGTTTGCTAACATGCCGAATTGGTGTTGTTGCCCGATGTCTGTATGTATGTAAATACTAATTTTTGTAAGTAGCATCGATAAAACAATTAGTTTAAAACCGCTAATGTTAAAATTTGTTCCAAACGACGGATAGATTTTAATGAAGGGTACAGGCACAATATGAATTTTTGCTGACGACAACAAAATTCAAAGCCACACACACACACCTGCGCTCTCTTGAGAGCGCATGTACATACATACATGCATACACATGTACATATGTATGTATGTATTTGCCGCCTGCTATGCCTAGGCCTCCTCTTTTCGAGTTCATGCGAGAACAAAGTTACCGAAATAAATGTTGGAATTAACTTAAAGTAGTCTATTAATGGACAACATGAACAGCGTCAAACTAATGAGTATCGAATGATTTTGGATTTGTTAATTCCGAGAACTTTGAAACCGTTACTAAACTATTTTCATATATTTTGTGTGTGCTTTAGATAACACGTAGACTTTTGGTTGGTAATACAAATGTATATATTCATACATTTATTGATAGAAATCATTCATTCATACGGTATACACAGCATAAGCTGACCAAAGTCTAACTGATTGTTTATCGTTGTACAACAAAAAATTTTCGTGACATTTTTAAGCAACACACAGACATAAATCGCGATAAGAGACTACGCATAAACAAGTTCATGGACTTGACTCATTCATAGCGTAGGTTCACGCTCTCGGTTTCTCTCTCACTCTCTCTCTCTGGTTTTTTTTTGCACTCTCTTTTGCTCCTCACGTATGACTCTCTTTGCGCCATATCGGCAATATACAAAACCCCAGAGCAGAACCCAGATCTCAGAGCCAGCCAGCCAGCCCCAGCCCCCCAATACTAATTGTCAATTTTGACCTTCAAGGTTCCTTCAAAGTACACGGACAAAGCAGAGCGACGACGACGACGACGCCGCCAGCGCCAACAACACATGAAGCAACGTCAACGTTGGCGTTAGCGTTCTCCAAAGTTGTGCGTCGACGAGCGAGCGTTTTGCAGTGAGTGGAATTAATTCCGTAACAAACGTTTCACAGAGACGGACGCGTAGAGCGGACAAAAATAAAACAGAAACAGAGAGCACATACAAAAGGAAATACAAAATAAAACGGAAAGCGAAACGCGTGCAATAAAATAAACTAAACTAAAATAAAAATAAAATACCGAAATCGCGAGTGAGACAAATTCACATTCATACATTCTGCAGTCTACGTTATCTGTTCCTTAATTTTTTTTTGTTCTTGCTGTGTGGGACTAACTGCCAAAAGAATATCAAACGAGAGAAAAAACCCGCGAGAAAACTCAACTCATCTGAAAACTATTGAAGAACCACTCAACAAACAAAATAATACAAGACAAAACAAGACATGGACCAGGAGCTGAACGGCGCCATGAGCAGTGTCTCTATAAATAGCAATGGACTAGCCACAAAACCACATCTGAATGGCCACAACAACACTAATACCAACACCAACAGCAGCATCAGTACTAGCACTAGCAGTAAAGATGAAACGGACAATGTGCGACGCAAAGCTACAACGACAATAACGACGACGACGACAAATGCATCTCCTGCATCAGCTACATCCACAGTCATCCAAGCATCATCAGCCAGTGCAGCGGAGAAAAAGAAAATGGTCTACGAGTTATGTCAGCAGCTGTTGTTAACGGATGAGCAGGTCCAAGAGCTCTGTTATCGCATATTGCACGAAGTGCGACGCGGCTTGGCCAAGGATACGCATCCCAAGGCGAATGTGAAGTGCTTCGTCACGTATGTCCAGGATTTACCCAATGGCAATGAGAGGGGCAAATTCTTGGCCTTGGATTTGGGTGGCACCAATTTCCGTGTGCTTCTCATCCATTTGCAGGAGAACAATGATTTTCAAATGGAATCACGCATCTATGCCATACCGCAGCATATAATGATTGGATCGGGTATACAGCTATTCGATCATATAGCCGAATGTCTATCGAATTTCATGGCCGAGCATAATGTGTATGCCGAACGTTTGCCATTGGGTTTCACCTTCTCGTTTCCATTGCGTCAGCTGGGTCTGACCAAAGGTCTGCTAGAGACATGGACGAAGGGCTTCAATTGTGCCGGCGTTGTCAATGAGGACGTTGTGCAATTGCTTAAGGATGCCATCGCACGACGAGGTGATGTCCAGATCGATGTGTGCGCCATATTGAACGATACCACGGGAACACTGATGAGTTGCGCCTGGAAGAATCACAATTGCAAAATTGGCCTCATTGTGGGTACCGGTTCGAATGCCTGCTACGTTGAACGTGTGGAGGATGCGGAACTTTTTGATGTTACCGATAATCATAAGCCCCATGTTCTCATCAATACAGAATGGGGGGCATTCGGTGATAATGGAGCATTGGATTTTGTACGCACCGAATTCGATCGGGATATCGATATGCATAGCATCAATCCGGGCAAGCAGACTTTCGAGAAAATGATTTCCGGCATGTACATGGGCGAACTGGTGCGTCTGGCTCTCGTTAAAATGACAAATGCCGGTATTCTGTTCAATGGCCAGGATTCGGAGGTCCTAAATACCCGCGGACTGTTCTTCACCAAATATGTTAGCGAAATCGAGGCAGATGAGCCGGGCAATTTTACCAATTGTCGTTTGGTATTGGAGGAGCTGGGTCTCAACAATGCCACCGATGGTGATTGTGCCAATGTACGTTACATCTGCGAATGCGTATCCAAACGTGCCGCACATTTGGTATCCGCTGGCATTGCCACATTGATCAACAAAATGGATGAGCCCTATGTGACAGTCGGCGTCGATGGTAGTGTATATCGTTTTCATCCAAAATTCCATAATCTGATGGTCGAGAAGATAACCCAATTGATTAAGCCCGGCATTACGTTCGATCTGATGTTATCGGAGGATGGTTCCGGCCGTGGTGCGGCCTTGGTGGCCGCTGTCGCCTGTCGAGAGGATGTAGTCAATAGTAAATAGAAGTGATTATAATGAATGAGAGATGATAAATGTATGAAAATGGAATGAATGGAATGGAAAGCCAGTTTCCAACTGTTAAGCCCCGCTTCTTAGTATTTCTTAATTATCTATTTTGTTATATCACACCCTCTCTATCTCTCTAAATATCAAAACAAATTATATAGGAAAATTAAAAAAAAGAGAAAAACCAAAATTTAAGACAAATTTTTTGTTCGGTTGTAATTTAATTTTACACTTACACACATACATATACATATATTCATATGTATATATGTACATATGTATGTATTATTTTTTGCCGTTTTATGAGAGAGCGCGCTAAGGAGAGAAACTGTTATACTACTACTACTACTACTACTGCTAAAAAGAAAAGGAAAGGAATGAAAGAAAAAAACTGTGCTACAAGCAAAAATGCCCCCCTAACCCTCTCCCACCCCTCCAAAAATCATCAGGAAATCGCACACATTGTTAAAGCAAAAAAAGAGAATCCTATATATACATATATATATATATACTTTAGGATAATCCTGCCCGCAATCCAACCGGGATATCTATATATATATATAAATATATATACTATTTTTTTGTAATTGTAAATGTTTATAGTTATATATATACACACATACATGTATGATAAATATATTTGCCTAATTATTTTTATTTTGTAACTATTCCACACCCCTCTATCTACCCCAAATAATTTTTGCTCTTTACTCTTTACCTTCTTTCTATTAGTTTCTGCTTCTTAATTTTTTTTTTTTTGTTATTTACATTTAAGCTGGCCAAGAGCTATTATTTATGTATTTGTATATTTGCCTAGTTTTTAGAGTTTAGTTTTTATTGTAGTTTCTAAAAACAAAAAAAAAACAAATAATAAGATGAAAGAACACTAAAAAAATAATGAAAATGTGTTTAAAACTTACCCTCCCCTTTTAATTATACAAAGACGAAATGGAAAAGGTTAAAAAACCAACAATAACAACAAAAACCTTACTTATTGTTTAAAACGACACGAAAGAGAGAGAAAGAGAGTAAAAGAGAAAGAAAGAAACCCGAAATAAAAGCAAATAAAATTTGTTCTTAATTGATCATTATACAAACAAAAAAAAAAAAAAAAAAACACTGTCGATTGTATTTGAACTGAAGGTTTTTGGTATTTTCTTGTTCTTCTATTATTGTTACGATTATAGATCGACAATTTTGTTGCAATTTTTGTTTTTAATTTTCTTGTGGCGGGCCCAATGCTTATTAAAGAAGCGAAAAGGAACAAAACCGATTTTTTTTAGCCAACAAAAGCCTATGAAAAAGAGTAAAATATTTAAACCAAAAACAAAACAACAAAAAATACGAAAAAAGTGTTTCTATTTTTCAAAGAAAATGTTACAACAACAACTAAAAAACAAAATGAGAAAAAACTCTGGTTATCAAAAAACGAAATGAAATGAGAATCAAATGAAATGAAGAAGAACTCACCTAACTGAATGATGAAAATGAATTTAGTCAAAGGAAATCCACAAATAAAAATGATAAAAAAAAAAAACAAAAGAAAAACAATTATAAATTTGGAAACGTTATTTTTTTAGTCAAGATTTGATTGAGTGAGTAAGTATGTTTTTTGCGTTACTGAAATGCCGAAATAAACAGTCAACAAAGGCTACATATAAGTCCTTGGATGTATTTTGAAACTGATTTAGTAACGAAAGTTATCCTAACAGAGCCGTATAACTAATAGACTTGAATACCAATACGCAATTCTTAGCCGAAACAAAGGTAATGATATGTATATTTCAACCGATATTGATACCGCAATTAAAAGCTTCCCTTCATCTTTTTTACGTAAATCTACCGACTAACGGTTCAAACTAGAAAACAGATCATTGAACTGAAATTAAGGTGACAGTTTTAGTACCCGTTGATGCAATCACTTGCTGTGTATATATATTTTTCCTCTAAAATATTGGGTTTTTCAAGCCACATTAAGTTCCTATTCATACATTTACTTGTTATAGTTTTTGACATAAAAACCGAAACGTATGGCATTTTGAATGCAGTAACTTAACGATGTCTGGATCTCTGGTTATCCAATGAAAACAATATAATAAATAAATAAATGGGAAAACCAGAAGGGCTATTTCTGAAATTTCTAAATCATATGGAACACCTAAAAAATCAATCGATGAAAAAACAAATAAATAGTTATTCAATCGATTGTGTGTTGATTAAGAAATTTGCGTGTGTCGTCACGCCCCTCTCCACCACCGCATCATTTCCAAGTACCCATTTATTTAAATTGAATCATTCGTTGATTGAGCTATATACTCTCGTTTTATGTGTAATATATGTATAGATTTATACTATATAGAGACCAGATATTATTGTATATGGGTAGGGGGCTAAATTGTCGCTCGTGCATTTGTCTGTTGAACAAAAGTTTATTGATATTTGTTTTTCCATTAAGTTTCATTTAGGCACACAGAGAGAGAGAGAAAGAGACAGTCTGTCTGTCTGAACGGCAGACGATCGAGAAAAAATGCCGATGTCGGACCCGGCGGGAGAGATTTAAGTTCCGCGAAAGTTGTTTTTAGAATTTCAAGCTATAGCCAGCCAGGCCACATGTAAATTCCCATTCCCTCGTTTTCCCCACTTTGGATTCTCGTTTTGTGGCTTTGGCTGCTGTTGTTGTTATTGTATAAGTCTGTGTTTATACAAATAGAATGCATTATATACTATATATACAAAATGGCCCGATCACGTTTCCATTGAGACAGACAAACAATTTAAATATCATATGCAATAAAATGCAAATGGACAAAAAAAGTAAGTACCTACATAGTAGTACAATATGGATAAAAGCAAAAACAAAATTAAAACTGACCACATTTCAATGGGATATAAACAAAGTTGATTTTTGATACTGAAATTGCATCATCATCATCAATCAGTCAGTCATGCAGTCCATTCACTTAGTTAGTCATGAGGTTTACCCCCTTTTTTTTTGATCAAATTCTTTCTTTTTGTACTCCACCGACTTGGGAATACCCTATATCCTCTGAAGCAGTAAGCGTTCAATTCATGTCATCTTAAAAAGGAATAACTTCAATCAAATGCTGATCAAGATGCTAAGTATACAAAGATATTATAATAAGTGTCTGAGTTTTTGGGGGAAAAACAAAGTTAACAGCTTTAGATTTAGCTTAATTTAAATGGGGGAATTTCTTAAAAAACCATGACAAAATTTCTTAAATCGCTTTATCAAATTACTTCATAATTGTATTAAGTATTTTGTGTGGTTAAACGTACTTAAGTTAAGCCATTCTCATGGATCTTGATACAGGAAGTCAAAAAACCACTGGATACAAAGGAAACTTAAAGATCTTGAAAGATACAACTGGAATCGATCGCAAGAGGTAATTCGTATAAAGTCTTCTTAGATTTCGTCTAAAGACGACATCGTTTGAAGAGACTTATGAGCAGAGAAGCCCATGACAATATGTGAATATTACATTCTTATTTACTCGTCTTGCCTCCATTTTGGACTAATTTTCAATTTATCTTAATATATATTATACTACGTCTCATTCAATAGACCGCAATGTGGGCGTTACTACTGCGCCCACATGGCGCATGATAGCCTTCCGATGGCCACCTGCGTCAGACCCCCAAAACACTAGTTTTTCGTTTTCTGTTTTTAGTTGTTTTTTTCACAAATCCTGCCCCCACCACGGAGCTCTTTCCCTCCCCTTCGTGCCACCCCGCTTTTCCTAATCTGCTTGCTAAGAAATAAATAATAATATAAAAAAATAAATTCTTCTTAACATTTTTTGTAGATCTTTGACATTTTTATGCGGAATTTTTGCGTTAATTTTGCGGCAATTTTACAAAATATTCTTTTGTTTTTATTGTTTTTGTGCCGAAATAAATATCTAAATTTAACATACAAAATGAATGAAATGAAGAAAAAAAAAGAAAATTGTTTTATTTTTATTGTTGTTATTGAAAACAAAATACGCAATAAAAAAATTTGCCAAACTAAAATCAAGAGGAATCGTGATGTTAGTGGGCGGGGGGTGGGTGGGTAGGTAGAAGAGTATAAGTGAGAGGAGAGTGAGAGAGAGAGAGAGAGAGAGAGAGCTCTTTGAAGGGCGACAAAGCGACAGCCATACCTCCCATGGACGCATCATAAAGGAGGGGGAGTGTCCGGCGACCGGCACACAAGCAAAAACAACCCTTATTTTCTGTTTATTTTGTTGTTGCAATCTCGAAAAAAGTGCATGATTGTTGTATGAGCTTGTTGTAGCCTGTTGTTTTTGTATTTTTTGGAATATGTATGTACCCACATATACATACATATAACTTCTTTGGGCCGATTATTTTTAACCACCAAATTCCCCATGTTTGTAAATTTGATATAAGATATCCTTCTTAAACTTACACAAGAGATACCCCTAAAAAATCCTGCCTACGTCCATGATATTGCCCCTTGCCACCCACTACTAAACCGATAGAACACCCACTCATAAAGTTGCCTTTGTATTTTGACAGTTGACAGTTAACAAATTGTCTCTCTCTCTCTCTCTTTTACAATCTCTCTCTCTTCCTATCCTCTATCGCTCATTCTTGTTGTTATGCAAATGCTAAACGGCAATTGTAATTTTCGAAAGTGTGAAATGTGGAAGTGCAACGCAAAAAAACACAGAAACAGAAAGAAAGAAAAAGAGAGAAAGAAAAAAAAACGAATGTAGGAAAAGCAAATCATGTGAGTGCCATGAAAACTAACAACAACAACATCTTAACACGAAACAGAAGCGTTCAAGAAGAATTGAGCAATTCTAAAAGGGGGTTAGGGAACCCCCCTTGGGCGGGGGAGAAATATCCTTCAAACAAACTGATGCACATTCGCATTCCTAAAGCGTTTTGGAATGGAATTCCTTGTTGGAGGGATACGATCTTGTTCCACAACTGAAAACAAGTTGAAAACTTCTCAACATTTCTTGAGCTCTTTTCCCCTAAATTTTAGATCGGTTCCCTTATTGTAAGCCCTAGCCGCTGCAATTCTTATTTCGATCAAGAACTAACAAGTTTTGCTGTTGTTGTATTTTTTTCGTTTGATTTTCGCAATAAAAGACAACTTGGCGGAATCGAGTAAGAAACCCAAAAAGGGAACTGAACAGCTGTCTCTATGATTTCGATGTGGCAATAATGACGTCGGTAAATACAAGTTATCGAATGGATACATATGTATGTACATACATATACATGTTTATATATCGAGTGGGCAGCAAACTTGTTTTCTATATTACAAAATACATACATATGTGCAAATATTTCTGGTTAATTGCAAAAAATGTATGACAAAAGTTACAGGAAGAAGTTAAAAAGACACCTGAGGTAGGAGTCGTAAGGGAACGGATAAGATACTGACTGAATAAGATAAGTGTCGGAGACCAAATGGTAAATTTGAGAGTATATGTAAGATAATATTTGGGAAAGATCCAGTTATTCCATTTTCCAATGGCGAATCCAAAATGGCGGATCCAAAATGGCGAAATCAGAAATGGTGGAACCAAAATGGCGAGGTCCAAATGCTGATAATTATGATTAACTTTCGATTGTTCACTGAAGAGTTCTTTATTTATTATTGATTTAAAGTAAACAAAAAATAAAGGGGAATTTAATTACTTTGTTAATGGTGTACATTGACCTTTTGGGAAATTACAAACACTTGATTCCATCTTGGGGTGTTATCTACACAGAATTGAGCAAATAATAGCTTGATCCTATTTAGAAATTTCCATGGAAAAAGTTAAGCAATTTTTGATAACAATCGCACAATCTCTAATATGTATAGAAATTTTACTATATGCTATATTCATACATATGTATGTATGTATGTACATACATATTATTGGTATGCGAAGGGGCAATCTCTGATATCAAATCTAATCAACAAGTTTGTGATATAACTTTTGTTCTTTCCAGTAGCCAAGTTTGGACCCCATCAATAAACAATAAAACTGAACGTCCATACCTACATATTGTTGTTTGTTTCTTTCCAACTGACTAACTAACTAACTAACCAACCAACTAACTAACTAGCTACTCTTCGTATGTAGGTCTGGTCTGGCTACCTGGTATACAATTCACCAGAGATTTTTTACGACGACGTAGATACAAAATGGTTATGAACGGGTGAGGGCAACGGGAAAGACGATAGATGGAACGTTGCGGTCATGGGATCTCTGAGCTGATTTCTAAGCTAAATGCGCAAAAAGCTTTAAAAGAAAATGCAAAATTGAAAAGTAGCAAGAAAATTGGAGCATGACTACAAATCACACGATCCTCAACACAGTATTATAGCGAATTTTCCATTGGGTTTGCCAACAGAAAAATTCGCTTACATCAGTTCAGGGGAGTCGCTGCATAAGATACCCTGTACAAAGAAAAACTTCCCCATAGTGACATTTTGAATAGAATGAGAAAGATAATTCTTTAAAATTTATTTATTATTATGTTTGTACTCAATATTTTACTCAATACTTTGGGTTATTAATAATGAATATATATGTTTACATATATATCATATAAATACTTCACATCGAGAGCAAACTAAAAGGACTTTATTTTTAGTTCTCGCAAATCTCAATATACCCTTAATTCTTATACACAAGCTACAAGGTATCAAAACAATAAAAAATTACTGAAAAGTGAATTAAAACAATCTTACAGATCGTTGTTGTTATTTTTGTTGTTTTTTTTCTGTCGGTTGTTTCCTCGTCCCAACTCGTTTATTGTTGCTTTATTTTTGAACGTTTGATTGCCGTTATTATTTTATTATGGTTATTTTTTTGTTTTTTGTTGTCTTTTTGTGGAAATATTTTTTCTGTCTTTTTATTGACAAATTGGTTTGTTTAGTTGTTTGTTGTTTTAATTATTTCGGCAACGCAAACCTTTTTAATAAACAACAAAAATTTGCACAAATTGCTATAATAATAATCCATTTGAAGTTAACTATGTATAATTAGCCATGTGAAATATTAATGTCGAACAATTAAAAAAATATATAATTATACATATATAATATATGTATATAGAACTTTCTATCATATCATATATATCAGCATTTGTAGAGGGAAAAACCCCCTGGGCTTAGAAGAGTCTATTCTCTTCTTTCTTAAAAATCCAAAAATATAACATTTTTAAAGTCCTTTGTATAATTTGAAAACTGTAATATCCAATTGCATCTATTTATATATAATAATTTTAAGTAGTATCAGAATTTAACAAAGTTAATAGTAAATTACTTTTCGATCTCATATTTTCATAATCTCAGTTTTCCTCTCTCTCTCTCTGGTTATTACTTTTTTAATATTCCTAGGCAGATAGCAAAATATCGTAAGCTTTTTATTATTTTGCCTAAATTTCCATTAAATGTATTTTAAGTACCTATACTACACTGTATGTGTTTATTTTGTTTTGTTTTGTTTTATCATGTCATATTCATCATTATCAATCATCATAGGTAAATCGATATACCCGACAGTATACGAACATAATAATTACCCACTATACCAACTAATTTTGTTTTTGTTTTTGGCTTTTTGCTTGATAATAAGCTCTGTCTCTGTACTTTAGACAAAAACACAAAATGGGGTCCCCAAATAGGCCAACAAATTACAGGTGCCTGATCTACTCCCAGTAATTAGAGCACAAAATAAATCTTACGCAATGAGCAGGACCGGATTCGGGTAGCGAATTAAGAAAATGCTATCTACTATATCTATGTATGTATGTATCTAAAGCCAAATCGATCAATCGCATATAAGGTACAGTTGCCTCCAAAAGTTTGCTTACAAGATCATGGTCATCACCCGATGCTGATGGAGATGATGTAAGGGAATGACAATGAAAGTGCGACCCAGCGATTCTTAATCACTTAACAAGACCCAATTGTGATGGGCGCAAACCAATTTTGCGAATAGGAACAATCGGTAGAAACTGCTCAGAACCGGCCTGAGACTCACGCGACAGACAGTGAGCTCAATTAATAATAACTACCCGAGAAAAAGAAGAGCTGTGAAGAGGAATTGCTTGCCATACAATTTTATTGAAGGCAATTTGGGTTAAGATCTTTTTTGAAAAGGGAATTAAACTGAATGAGAGATGTGTATGTACCTATATACATATATATATATATATAATGTCATATAATCATACTCTTACATATGCATTTTGTTGTTGTTGTTATTGGTGGGACATAAATTAAACACCAACACCTATTTTATTGTTCCTGTGTGTTTTGTATGTTTTTTACTTTTACTTTTGAAGCTGTTTGGGGGTTGGGGTGGTGGTGGGGGTGGAGTGTTTTGGTGCCATAAATAATATGTCTAAAAAAGCAAATAACAATAATAATAATAATAACAACAACAAAATGGGACATACACTGTTCGCCTGATAACCACGAAAACTTGCTATGGCAAGAGAGACGACCCACATGGAATAGATCACGTTTCTGCATTTCTCTATACGGTATAAAAAAATGATTATGAGGCATATACATATGTAGTACATATATGTATATAAATGCGAAAACAACTCATCGAATACCTAGTAATTGAAGAACAGTTCGACAAAATGAAATCATTAAACCACACCGATAAGACCGATGTGTAAGCATATAAAGTAGATGTAAAACTTTAGGATTTCAATTTCAATTAAACTATAGCGTTAATATTGATTCAAAGTATTGCCTATTAAATGGTTTAAGCCCAATCAATCCCGGCTCGATGCCCAAAACCTCATCACCGGACTTTGCTAACGATCCTAAGCGCTAAAACTCGTTGAGAATTACAACAAGATAAAGTGGAAAGAGGATATATCATATCGGTTCTGCTTTTAAAATTATAAGTAGTAACTGTTAACAATTTCAAGACTGCTGAGAATCGAGAAAGTGTATCTAAATCACCATAGACCATAAAGTGCATTGGCGGGAATGATGACCTGACCTATCCCTTGTATTCGTCAGTGACAAAATGCAAAAGCAGTTGAGATACTTTTCGATGTAATTCTTGAATGTTTTTAACAGTGCTCATTTGTTATTGTTTAAACTTTAACCTTGCTGTAGAGTATTGTTGTTATGATGAACAAATCTTTTAATAATTAGTCAAAATGGAGTTTAAATGACAACAAACTTTAGACTAGAGTAATATGAGTGAAGATGAGCATTTTTGCAAAGATAGTTTAGATTGTATAAAGTATATATATATTATCCTCTGTTGTTCAAAGGGTATCTATATTTCGGTACATCGAGTTTTGCTTTTTGTATGTTTATTAACTATAAATGTTTATATAAATATACTATATAGATGCATATGTATGGGTCATTGTTTTGTGTGAAACCCATTCATTCAGCGGAATTGTACACAGGTTTGTCATTTTGCAACTATTTCGTTATTATTGTTTACAATTGCAATGCAATTACATTGCACTTTGTCTCTGTGAAATCGGTTCAAAGATCTCTAGCCAGTTATCTGATAATGAAAGACCGGAAGACTATCGATAGAGAAAAGATTCAACTGGTTTAGTCTATGAATTAGCAACGACAGCGATATCTATTCACATACCTATAGATCGAGCAATCTTTCTTTTTTGATTATAATACAATAAACACATTTATGGGTGGGTCATATAGACAAATTGTGGTTTACTCTATACTTAGTACATTTTTGTATCTTTATGGCCATTAGGAATTCACTAATTTTGTACCACTTGCAAATGAATGCCTTGGTGGTTGGTGGTGGCCTGTTCCGGGTCCATGTCAAACGTTAAGTGTATGCAATTATAAATTTTCCCGCAATCGGATGATTGGCAAAGAAAAAAAAACTCAATTCGTATGAACAATTGAAGTACTTACTATGGAAAATCGATATTATGTCATATAGTATACACACTATATAGTATACATTTACATCAATTCGAACAATCCCATAGCTTTTAGAGAAAATCTCATATGAGATTGACTAGTTTCATTTATAACCTAGAAACATAGGTAGATGAATTGAAAGACTAAACTATAATAGACAGATAATGCCAAGTATAGTAAAATCGTTGCTTTATGGTTATATTTATAGTGGTTAAGTCTGCCACTTAATTGATTTTCAACTGATTTAGATCTGATTATGATATGGCAAATGCTTATAGTGGGCCAAAACTGATTTCACATTAGATTACTAACTGTTGAGTGTCCTAGGAAATATTTACACTCAAAATGGTAAATGGAAACCATCGAAATATAAATATAAGCATTATAATCTAAATACTTAATTCTCAATATGTACCTACTCAGATTCTGATTATGTAATGTGAATATAGAAACTTGAGTAAATAGTTAATCAATCGCCTTGATAATGCACATAGTTGTAGCTACCCGGTCAATGGATGGTTAGTAGAAAGGTATTTAAACACACACAATTGCGATAGGGGCGAAAAGTAAAAGTGCAAAAATCGTTTGCCCCGTTTGCCCCCCAAGTCAACGATTGATAAGAGCAATCCCACCCACTTCCCGTCCGGGACGTGGCGGTCTAATTAATTCATGTTTGGTGTTCAAGTACCTATATAATAGGTACATACAAATACATACATACATATTTATATGAACATATTGTTTTGGGGGGGTTTGGTTGGGGGTTTATTTTTGGCACACTTGCGGATGTGGGGGGCCCCTGTGCTTTGTGTTGAACGTTTGTGGGCGTGAATTGTTATAGAAGTTCGATTCAAAGCCATATACTATTGTATAAAGTTTGATTGACTGATTGTTAGCAGTTGTTTTCAAGTGGAGTGGAATGGAGCTTATCAATAATGGAAATGTGGGTATCATAATGCTTGAACTGCATAAATCAAACACTTGTAGCTATTTTTTACTGCCTTTATCGAAGGAATTTTCGATAAGAGATTCCTGGATCAACGAAGCGCGAAAATGTGAAACCTTGATATTGAAGATGTAATAGAAATTAGTTGACTTGGGTGATGGGGATCGGGAGAGAGAGAGAGAGACACGCATTCAGAACTAGACCCAGACCAAGACCCGGCTTTGACATTCCCAATTCAATGTCATGCGTGCGCAGTGGAAAAATTTCGTCACACTTACGCACAATCGATAAAATCTTCAAAATGAATTTTTGTTTTACATACAAACATATACATTTTGCCATTCTGGATATGTCTATACATATGTACATACATATATAGACGTAAAAATGTAAGTAAAAGAAACATAACCTCAAATTCATTAATGAAGATAACGATAAAGGGGCAATCCCCCCTCGCAGGCCTGCGTTTTGCATAATCTACTATTAGGGGTACTTCAGTTGTAAGAAGTGCGTACTAAATTAAGGTACAAACATATATCACATATTGGCTACTATATATGTATGTATATATATATCAAAGGCGGCAGAAAGACTTATCAAAGTCATGAGTATACAAAAATTACTGTAAGAAATTTCGCATTTGCTTTTTGATTGTTGTTGTTTTTCAATTTTTTTTTTCGTTTTTATGTGTAAATTTTTATTTTACATTCATCGATGGGGCAGCACTTGACGCGGTTCGCCTTTGTTCGTTCCGCATTTTGAAGCCATTGGAGAATGCCCTTGAGTTTGTCCTTTTTCGGCAGCGGACAAGCAGAGGAATCCAACCTTCCCTTTCTGTCTCTTACTTACTCTCGCTCTCTCTCTCTCTCACTTCTTTCTCGCTCTCTGTGCGTTCTCTCTCTCTCTCTCTGCTAGCTTTGGACGTATGTATGTATCTATGTGTGTATAGCTCATTTTTGGGTTTGTTGGGCATGTAAACTGGTTTTGTTGGTTTGGACTCCCGTATAACAGTATTGGAGTGTTATACTTGACTATCGGATGCAAAATATACAATGGGTAACTGATTGGCTAAATCAAGTCAAAATTGATTTTGAAATATTTTCTTGCGTATTTCATGAATTTGAATAATTCATTTTGAAGCGAAAACAATCGAATCTAAACATACATATATACGAAACGTTTTCGAAAACAATTTTAATCAAAATAACTGTTAAGAAGAACTACTTTTAATTCAATTTTCAGCAACACAAAACAAAGATGGAATACTTAGCCGAACGTGTATATATCCTTTACATTTTTTTGTGGGCGTTCTAATTCAAATTATGTTAACAAGTTATAGTCCATTTTCCCACTGTGCAGAGCGACGCGTGTCCGTGTATGTACTTACATATATACAGTTCACGTACATATGTGTGTGTGTAGGAGGCTCGTCACCGGCGTGCGCATATCTCACTGTCTGTACATACGTACGTTTATGTGTGGGTGTCGTGCACACGTGTTTGGGCCACCATTCCCCACAGTCCCCCTCCGCCTTTACCATTCATTACCATGACCCACCCGCCCACGTGGACTAGTGGCCAGGCCACGCCACGCCACGCCAATTTCAAATATGATGATGCAAGCGCCTGGCGTAGTTGCGTTGTGATGCTATTTATAGTCGGCATTTTGCTTCTCAGCGCTTGCGCATATCCTGCGATAAGGATATTTTCGAAGTGGTCCGTTTTAGAGAATGTCCTGGCAAAAGGTTAATTTAAGGTGAAATCACATGTCAGTCTGTTGCAGGCAATAGTCCCCCATGGTACCCAACTCCATTCCCTTATCTGTTACAGAGAAACATCTGCATTGAGTAACAAGTTTAATTGGAGCCACGTGGACTGAAAAGATGCTATCATAAAAATTGTCCGAGAACTTAACTATTTCGTAGAAAGGGAGATGTTTATGTGATTATTATGCCCAATTAATTGTGTACGTAACATGTTTAGTGTCTAAATAACTTTAAAACAAATTCAGTCGTTTAGAACTGGTTTTGAATTATAAAGTTTTTTTTTTGAAAATCCGTTACATAGCTAACTGTTGAATTTTATTTGTTACATTGTGTTGCCCAATCGTTAACATTGGAATGCGTCTATCGGAATTTTCTACGCAAGGACACGTTAGCTATCTACATATCGATAGCACTAAAAGGATAAATACAAATTTTTACTAAATGTTACGACCAACATGATTTATTAAAATTTTCGTTAATTGTCAAATACAACATTATGATTGATGAAACATATTAATTTTACGTTATCTTAAACAATTAGTAAATATTATAAAAAAAATATATGTCAGATTAGCCTTCAAGTAGCTAAGATCCGTTTCTGTAGAAATAATCATATAATATCTATATATAAAACTAACAAAGATTTCGCTATATAATTGTACGGCTATGATTTAGAGATAATTGACCCTTGGCTACGCGATTGTGTAGGCGCTGCAAATAAAAAGAAGACTATACATTAATATTTAACAATAGGAATTTGTTTTTAAAATTAATCATACCCGATTGAAAACATCACGCATCATTCGGTTATTACGACGACGTTGCTCTTCGCGCATCCGATTTTGGGCAGCCAGCACCTCAGGCAAACTCTGGCATCGTTTGCTGGTTAGAGCCTTCATTTCCTTTGTGGAAAAGACGCGTATACGAGCTGTGGGAAAAAAATTGGGAATACAAGTTGATATGGTTAATACCAGATATAAACAAAAGATAGTAAATATATGTCTTATCTTCCAATTCTTACTTATAGCTGGTGGCGGCAGTTGCTGGAGCCGTTTGTCCACAGCCTCCACATTAGTATTGGTATTCTCGCCGAGCAGATCATCCATTTCGCGTCGTCGCACATTGCGCAGCATCTGCATCTGATTGAGTATGGCCTTGCGTTGTTTCGATTTGGCACAGAACTCTGGACGTGCCCGTTGCAATTGATCCTGCAGTGACAGAGTTTCGGGCAACACCTCACTTTCACCGTTAACGGTAAACTGTATGACATAAGCAACACCTCGTGGACGCACTTGCATTGTCTGGGTATGCGTTTGCTCCACTCTTTCGATTGTTGGTTGCTGTGGTCGTTGTCGTCGCTGACAAGCCACATCATCATATTGATGGGTTGTGGTCGTTGTAGTTGTTGTCTCACATGTATTTACCATACCCATGGGAATGGATATTTCCGAACTGATGCATAGCATCGACGAAGCTGAACTTGTGGTGGTTGTCCGGCAAGTGGTGCTAGCAGTGGCAGTGGCAGGGACGGCAGGAACCGCTGCTGCTTGAACATAGCTGGCGCCGCCTTGAGAATTGACCACTTGATAATAGATGGCACCATTGTCGCCGCAGCTATGACCATTCTCTCCCAAATAGGGTGTGGCATATGTGGAGCCCAAGGCATGAGCGTATTGCATATGAAGATATGGAGAAGGCTGCAACGGTTGTTGTTCCTGCTGAAGAATCAAAAGATGTATTCCAGTAAGAGAGAAGAAAAAGATATCAAAATTACCATAACTTGCGTCCCACAATGGTGGGATTGATGCGTATGATGATGTGGATGATGACACTGCTGATGGCGATAATAGAACTGGTGAGGCTGTTGTTGTTGTTGCTGATGCTGCTGGAGGAGGTAGAGTTGATGCTGTTGCTGATTCTGATAGTGCTCCATGAACCGACGTTGACGTTGCTGGACAAATGAACATACACTCTCGCTTCGTCCAGCGCCAGAGCTGCTTGCTGGTGTGGCCATTTTGCTGCGCTGTTGCTGTTGCACCTGTAGCTCCTGGCTAGCCTGCGCTGGCGGCGGCGGAGGTGGTGGTGGTGGTGGACGTGGCGGAGGAGTTGGGGTACGAGAAGATGGTGCTCCTCTTTGGGGAATAGGTGGCAATGGTGTATTAGCTGGTGTCACGGGTGGAGCTGCTGGTATTTCTTGAATCTCATCTGTTTGAGTTTCCTTTGGTTTGTTCACATTGTTGCCCTCAGCTGGCGGTGGCCTCTCCTCACCCCCATAGGCTCTTGTCACCGTACTAGTTGGCACCTGTATAACGGGAGAGGTTTGAATAATCTGCTCCTTTACGACAGTGGAACGGCGATCGGATTCAGTGAGTATTGAACTAGGACATCCCACCATTATCCCCGATCTAGCAGCTGCAGTGGCCAGTAGAGTATGCAAAGCCTGCAAGCGTTTAATTTCCGTTTCGATCCAAACCAATTGATGTCGTCTCTCTGTATCCTGGCCACGTTTACCACGCTGTTCGTATTCAATTTCACTTTGGGTCATTGGATTAAGCCAGTCCTGTATGGTCACTTGTTCCGTATCGGCATCGGCATCTGTGGAATTAGCTGATTGACCCTGAATATTTGTTTTTTGGGTAATTAGCTCATGGGAGCAGCTGGTTGAGGATTCGCCAGATGAGCGAGCTGGAGGTAAATGGGTTCTTGGTGCCGGCACAGGTGGAGCAATGGACTTGATTTTGTTTATGCTGCTGATTGTATTGGTGGATTGGGTGTTCAGTTGAGCTTGCTGCACTGGTGGTGGTGATGGTGGTAGTGGTGTCGGAGGTGGCGGTGCTTCTTTGTTGCGACTTTGACGACTGCTCCTAGAACTAGAAGCACCGGACTCTAGGCATGATATGCGTTTCGCTATCTCACGTACAAGATGCTTCTTCTGGCCGCGACTTAGACTGCGCGTCTTGATTAGTGAGCAAAGTAAATCAATGCCTAAATCTAGTTCACCTGAACCCGATACAGATGATCGGTGACTGTCTGGTTGAAGATTCTCTTTGTTCTCCTTCTCCCCCATCTTCACTTTCTCCTTCTTTTTCCTATTGTTATTGTTTTCCTTGCTTTCATTCAATACAAGTTGGAATTGGGCAGCTGTAAATAATCTCTCCTGCTCTAATTGATGGCTATTTCGTTTTGTCAAACTGGGCGTGGCACTGACACTGGTACTGGTGGTGCTCGATGTGGCAATAGTTATGGATGCCTCTTGCAAGGGTTGCTGATAATCAAAGCTACTGGCCACTGAACTGCCATAGAGTGAAGTGCCTACTGTGACCTGGGAATCTCGTCGAGAACTGGCATTACTTTCACGATTCCGGCTGAGAGTGCGATTTACAAACGTACTTGATGCCAAAGGAGGTGGTGGCTGCTGTTGCTGTTTTTGCTGCTGCTGCTCCGGGTGCTCTTGCTCTTGTAGGCGATTTAAATCGGATTCAGAACGTTGATGAGGCAAACGCCAGCAATCCTCCATTACTGAGCGTTCCAGAGTACTAATATTACTAGTAGATACGGCACGTTTGTAGTAACCCACATCGGCCGATGGATCCCATTCAAGACGCTTGTGTGACTTCACTGCAGATTCCGGAGTTTGGGTTTTTTTCGTTTGCATATCCTTCGGATGGTTAGCCGTCTTCGTGGGAGTGCGCAAATCCTCAACAGAAACGGAGATTTTCTTCGTGTGTGCGGCTTGACTATTTTCGGCCGGAAAAATTGGAATCAAAACCACATCATCGGTGCTTGCTGATGCTTGTTGTTCTACTAGAGGAAGTGGTAGAGGGGGTGGCTCAACCACATCCAGCAAACAGCTCGACAAAGATTTCATGGATGATTTTCTACTACTACCACTGCGACACCTATTTCTGGGGCAGCTGCTAGTGGTGACCCTTCCCGTACCCGCCATAACCAATGCGCAACTGTGACCACTTCCGGCACTGCTTGCTGTCGACGATAGCGCCATGTATCGTTCCAATTCACGATCCACAGCCATTTCGGATATATATTCTCTTACTCTCGGTGGGACGCGCGACTTTAATAAGCGATGCTCCTCCTCCTTCTTATCCATTTCCTGTTTTCGTTGCCTATTATGTTGGTGGGACATTTGTGTGCTTTCTGCTGCGGCTCTTCATCCATGCAGATGCTTCGTCTTCAGTGTTAGTCTCAACCGGAGTTGGAAAAATTGAAATGCTTCAGTTTTCAAATGCCAATGGTTTGATGTTTGTGTGAGCGGAGTGAACTGAATGAACTAGCTCATTGGTTCGAGTTCCGTTCCGTTAAATTTGAGATGGGCAAAGTGCTTGGCTTTGGCTGTTATTTGTTAATTAAATGCAAACCATTATAAAATATATAGTAAAACTAAAATACAAAAATCAGTCATTTTTGCTATGAGCATAAAAACATACGTTTGCCACTGGAATTAGGCACCTGCAAACAGACAAGAAATAGCGATATAGTTTTCCGTTACATTGGATATAATTCGATGAATCGATAAATGTATGTTTGTTTGCCATCACTAATCGTACAGACGGAACTAGTTGCAAACTAGCTCATTGAACTCGAATCCGAACTAACTGAAAAGCAACGCTGTTATTTGAAAATTTGACTTGTTAAAATATATCGTAAAATATACTGTGAGCAGTGAATGTGTTGTTAAAATATAAATATTGAAGAGAATTGAATAAATAATTTTAATTAATTGCAAAATGTTAGAAACAAAGAGCATTGCAGCATTGGCATTTGATTTCAATGAGAATGAGACGCCGCGCAAGCGTAAACGGGAAACGAGAACAACAACAACAACAGTTGCAGATCCACCCTTAACTGTGGATAAGAGCAGGGGACAGGAAACAGGAGTAGCAGCTGCAGCTGCAAATGCGTCGTGCTTCACTAACGCTGCCTTCAGTTCGACGCCAAAAAAAGTAGTTGGACGACGCCGTTTGGCCAAAGAGAATAACCATCCCCATGGCAATTCCAATTCCAATCCGAATCCTTTTCCATGTCTGGAGTACAAATCTATAGCCGATTTGGCCCAGCAGCAGCTGGCTCATTCCACCAATCCGTTTGAGGTAGTACGGCAACCGTCCAAGAAAAAGAAACGTGAACATGCCTGTTTTGAGAATCCTGGCTTGAATCTGGAGTTGCCCGAAAAGCAGTTTAATCCCTATGAGGTAGGTATACATACATATATATATTTACTTAATTTAGCTATCTCTTTCTTTGACGTTCTCTTTCTTTATCTAATTCAAGGTGGTGCGGTGTGCGGTTATGCCCACAAAGGGTTTTGTCAATCCTGCTCTCAATTTACGTGGCAATGATACTCCGGCTTCACTCAATCCCTTCGAGATTCATCGTCCCAGTGAGGCTGCAGAGCTGGCCGCCAATCGACCGCCAACGGGAGTCGAGAATCCAGCCCTATCTGAGGATGTGGTGCCAACAAACTTAAAGATTGGTCTACCCTTTGCCCCAACTTTGGGTTGTCGTATCGATTTTCATGGCATAGCGCTGTCTCAGTTGACTCCAAGCAAATTGCTAGCTGAAAAATTGGTTTTCTCGCCAGTACCTGGGCCAGGATCAGCTCCAGCAAAACGATCACTGGGTGCGATTAGTGAGGAGAACAGCACTATGGATATAGGCAAGGAATTGGATCGTTATCAGCTGGAATTAGAGAACAGCATCAATGAGGCCAAGTTACGTAAAAATGGTGTTTTAGTGGAGTCCGTAGAGTTCAAGGAGCAGCAAATAATGGTGCAGGATAAGCCAAATGGAGAGAGACGCAGCATTGTGTGCTCCACTAGGCGCAGCACTTTGACGGAGATAAACGAATCGCCTGAAACAGAGCAGGAGGAGGTAACCCCTTCAGCGCCAACTGTTATTCTAATCGAAGAGCCACAAGAGAAAGAAGAACTCAATGAAGAAGTAGAGCAGCTGGAATCCGGCGATGTAGCCTATGCCTCAGAATCAGAAGAAGAGGAGGCCGACGATCTGAAGACTGATAATTTGGACTTCAAGGCGCCAATGCGTTTTGTGCGGTCCTATAGACCAGCCGGAATGATAAGGCCAGAGAAACTGAGAGCCGACAGTAAGGACTCAATCACATCGATTGCCTCAAGCAAATCATCGAAATCAACAACAGATGAACAAGAAACCAAACAACACCATGGTCATGGTGTGAAAAGCATGATACGCAAATCCATACGTCGGCTCATTCATCCTTTGTCCTCTAGCCAGGAAACAGAATCAACGTCCCCAACACAAGCACCACCGCCTCCTCCGGCTGCATCAAATCACACAAATATTATGAGCACCATCCGTCATAGTCTTCGGCGTAGACCACATCAAAAACTAAATGCTAGCCCAGAGAAACAATCAATTGCCGACATTTCCATAGTGGACACCAGCGAACGGACAATGAAATTGCGCTCCATTATTCCGCAAACGGAATACATGACCATCGAGCAGTTGACCAATGAAAAGAAGCATACATTGCGCAACAGCATACGACGATCGACGCGCGATGTGTTACGTCATGTGTTCCATAAGTCCCATGACGCATATAATACAGCCAAGTGACAAGATACGAGTCCGTCATTCAATAATATTTCTTAGCACCATTACCATATCATCATCATCTATATTTTGCACCCAAAGATTATCAGAATTAGTAGGAGGAACACCTATTTCCCGTTAGGGGAAGGACGAGCACGACGAGGAGGAGCACAAGTGGACAGGTATTGTTCATTTTACCCAATTTCATCTTCAGTTTTTATCAACTAGTCACAACTATTCTATATTTTTACTATTCGGCGTAGCCAAATAGATCGCTCTCATATTTCGTTCAAATAGAATCAGAATCTATATATAATATGACTCTCCCATACGAATAATCCGTTCAGATCATTGCTGAACCTAACCATGGTGAGAAAAACTATCAAAAATGCGAATAATCAGTTTAAAAATGAGGTTATGGTGACGAATACGTCAAATGGTCGTCACGTATTCGTGATTAACTGATTATTATCAGTTAAAAACTTGCGGAGATCGTATCGATCTTGATTGATCTTTTCATTCCCATAAATACCAGGTTATATGTCCCACTTTGTTCTCCCCACACTTTCTGTTTTCCAGTTTTTTTTTAGCACTTTCATGTTTAATTATTTTTTTTAATGTTTGTTAAATTGCACGTTTATTTCTTTTATATGTATGTATATGTATCTATATTTTTATAAATGTATCTATTTTCTATGTAACATGAGTTTATGTCTGTGTGTGTGGGTGTGTGTGTTTTGGGTTGGAGGTGGTGGGAAGAGGGGAAGGAGTTACTTGTAAACGGTTTGTAATAGAGGACGACGACGTTGATCGATCGGCTTATAGGCATGCTGATAGACACTGGCCAAACGCCAGTGTTCCGGATAGCCACCCTGTCCAGAGCCGCCACCTTGGCTACGGAATGGTGGCACTAATGTATCAATATCATAATTCTTTTTCGCATAAGGCTGTCGTGGGCGTGGCACTACAAGAACACGGCCTCCGCCGCCGCCCCCGCCACAACCCATATCGTCGATGCCCACAAAATCACCAGAAGCATTATGCTTGGGCACACCCGCTCGAAAGGCAGCCTTGCTGCCAAGACAATGACCAAAACTAGGTGGTGGACAGCAGCGTGAAGGTGCCGGAGCCACCTTATGGCACAGTCGTCGCGCCGGTCGCCGCAGCAATGTGTCGCGCTTGCAAGATGGTCCAGTCGGACGACAACCATGTCCCATATCCAACCCGCCGTTGCCGCCGACGCTGTCGGATGCATCGGGTCCTAGATATTTCTCACGCAATGCCTGATATGCTTTATCGCCCAACATGGGTGACGATTGATACTGCTTGGAAAGACGCGATGCCGAGGGCATGCCGCGCAGTTCGGCTAGATTGCCAAAACTGACACCTCCTCCGCCGCCGCCACCGCCAGCTGATGGTCCTCGCCGGCAGTGGGAGGCACTAGAGTCGCGGGACATACTGCGTGCCCGATGCCGCTGGGGTGGTGGAGAATAGTCACAGGCACAGGGATCATCGCGATCGATGGTTCGACCGCCAAAGTCCGTTTTACGGCGCAGAATATCCTTGTCAAAGAAATCCGTCTCGCCCAAAGTATTGGTAAATACTCCAGCCGATCGTCCACGACCCTGAGCTGCTTGGTCTCCGCCCTCCTCCCTTGGGGTCCGGACACAGGTGAAGACAGCCGGGCCGGCTGAATCGTTGGACCCATCGATATGTCTAGCCAATTGTGGTTCATCTGCGGGATTGGCGGGCTTAAAGTCCCAACAGATGGCCAAATCCATGGCGCCCATTTTCTTAGCGGGCGCCGAGCCCGATCCACGCATGGCAGATGAGGAGTAGGGATCGCCAGAAAATGCCTGTGGCACTATACCGCCGCCCGTTTTCGGGCGATAGACTTTCATCTTGGTGCAGTGCGTCGGCCCGGCATTATGGGTCTTTACGCCCACTCCTGTGGCAATGGGATCTATGTCGAGAGCAAGTCCAGCATGGCCAAGTAGTTGGACGACGCCGTTTGGCCAAAGAGAATAACCATCCCCATGGCAATTCCAATTCCAATCCGAATCCTTTTCCATGTCTGGAGTACAAATCTATAGCCGATTTGGCCCAGCAGCAGCTGGCTCATTCCACCAATCCGTTTGAGGTAGTACGGCAACCGTCCAAGAAAAAGAAACGTGAACATGCCTGTTTTGAGAATCCTGGCTTGAATCTGGAGTTGCCCGAAAAGCAGTTTAATCCCTATGAGGTAGGTATACATACATATATATATTTACTTAATTTAGCTATCTCTTTCTTTGACGTTCTCTTTCTTTATCTAATTCAAGGTGGTGCGGTGTGCGGTTATGCCCACAAAGGGTTTTGTCAATCCTGCTCTCAATTTACGTGGCAATGATACTCCGGCTTCACTCAATCCCTTCGAGATTCATCGTCCCAGTGAGGCTGCAGAGCTGGCCGCCAATCGACCGCCAACGGGAGTCGAGAATCCAGCCCTATCTGAGGATGTGGTGCCAACAAACTTAAAGATTGGTCTACCCTTTGCCCCAACTTTGGGTTGTCGTATCGATTTTCATGGCATAGCGCTGTCTCAGTTGACTCCAAGCAAATTGCTAGCTGAAAAATTGGTTTTCTCGCCAGTACCTGGGCCAGGATCAGCTCCAGCAAAACGATCACTGGGTGCGATTAGTGAGGAGAACAGCACTATGGATATAGGCAAGGAATTGGATCGTTATCAGCTGGAATTAGAGAACAGCATCAATGAGGCCAAGTTACGTAAAAATGGTGTTTTAGTGGAGTCCGTAGAGTTCAAGGAGCAGCAAATAATGGTGCAGGATAAGCCAAATGGAGAGAGACGCAGCATTGTGTGCTCCACTAGGCGCAGCACTTTGACGGAGATAAACGAATCGCCTGAAACAGAGCAGGAGGAGGTAACCCCTTCAGCGCCAACTGTTATTCTAATCGAAGAGCCACAAGAGAAAGAAGAACTCAATGAAGAAGTAGAGCAGCTGGAATCCGGCGATGTAGCCTATGCCTCAGAATCAGAAGAAGAGGAGGCCGACGATCTGAAGACTGATAATTTGGACTTCAAGGCGCCAATGCGTTTTGTGCGGTCCTATAGACCAGCCGGAATGATAAGGCCAGAGAAACTGAGAGCCGACAGTAAGGACTCAATCACATCGATTGCCTCAAGCAAATCATCGAAATCAACAACAGATGAACAAGAAACCAAACAACACCATGGTCATGGTGTGAAAAGCATGATACGCAAATCCATACGTCGGCTCATTCATCCTTTGTCCTCTAGCCAGGAAACAGAATCAACGTCCCCAACACAAGCACCACCGCCTCCTCCGGCTGCATCAAATCACACAAATATTATGAGCACCATCCGTCATAGTCTTCGGCGTAGACCACATCAAAAACTAAATGCTAGCCCAGAGAAACAATCAATTGCCGACATTTCCATAGTGGACACCAGCGAACGGACAATGAAATTGCGCTCCATTATTCCGCAAACGGAATACATGACCATCGAGCAGTTGACCAATGAAAAGAAGCATACATTGCGCAACAGCATACGACGATCGACGCGCGATGTGTTACGTCATGTGTTCCATAAGTCCCATGACGCATATAATACAGCCAAGTGACAAGATACGAGTCCGTCATTCAATAATATTTCTTAGCACCATTACCATATCATCATCATCTATATTTTGCACCCAAAGATTATCAGAATTAGTAGGAGGAACACCTATTTCCCGTTAGGGGAAGGACGAGCACGACGAGGAGGAGCACAAGTGGACAGGTATTGTTCATTTTACCCAATTTCATCTTCAGTTTTTATCAACTAGTCACAACTATTCTATATTTTTACTATTCGGCGTAGCCAAATAGATCGCTCTCATATTTCGTTCAAATAGAATCAGAATCTATATATAATATGACTCTCCCATACGAATAATCCGTTCAGATCATTGCTGAACCTAACCATGGTGAGAAAAACTATCAAAAATGCGAATAATCAGTTTAAAAATGAGGTTATGGTGACGAATACGTCAAATGGTCGTCACGTATTCGTGATTAACTGATTATTATCAGTTAAAAACTTGCGGAGATCGTATCGATCTTGATTGATCTTTTCATTCCCATAAATACCAGGTTATATGTCCCACTTTGTTCTCCCCACACTTTCTGTTTTCCAGTTTTTTTTAGCACTTTCATGTTTAATTATTTTTTTTAATGTTTGTTAAATTGCACGTTTATTTCTTTTATATGTATGTATATGTATCTATATTTTTATAAATGTATCTATTTTCTATGTAACATGAGTTTATGTCTGTGTGTGTGGGTGTGTGTGTTTTGGGTTGGAGGTGGTGGGAAGAGGGGAAGGAGTTACTTGTAAACGGTTTGTAATAGAGGACGACGACGTTGATCGATCGGCTTATAGGCATGCTGATAGACACTGGCCAAACGCCAGTGTTCCGGATAGCCACCCTGTCCAGAGCCGCCACCTTGGCTACGGAATGGTGGCACTAATGTATCAATATCATAATTCTTTTTCGCATAAGGCTGTCGTGGGCGTGGCACTACAAGAACACGGCCTCCGCCGCCGCCCCCGCCACAACCCATATCGTCGATGCCCACAAAATCACCAGAAGCATTATGCTTGGGCACACCCGCTCGAAAGGCAGCCTTGCTGCCAAGACAATGACCAAAACTAGGTGGTGGACAGCAGCGTGAAGGTGCCGGAGCCACCTTATGGCACAGTCGTCGCGCCGGTCGCCGCAGCAATGTGTCGCGCTTGCAAGATGGTCCAGTCGGACGACAACCATGTCCCATATCCAACCCGCCGTTGCCGCCGACGCTGTCGGATGCATCGGGTCCTAGATATTTCTCACGCAATGCCTGATATGCTTTATCGCCCAACATGGGTGACGATTGATACTGCTTGGAAAGACGCGATGCCGAGGGCATGCCGCGCAGTTCGGCTAGATTGCCAAAACTGACACCTCCTCCGCCGCCGCCACCGCCAGCTGATGGTCCTCGCCGGCAGTGGGAGGCACTAGAGTCGCGGGACATACTGCGTGCCCGATGCCGCTGGGGTGGTGGAGAATAGTCACAGGCACAGGGATCATCGCGATCGATGGTTCGACCGCCAAAGTCCGTTTTACGGCGCAGAATATCCTTGTCAAAGAAATCCGTCTCGCCCAAAGTATTGGTAAATACTCCAGCCGATCGTCCACGACCCTGAGCTGCTTGGTCTCCGCCCTCCTCCCTTGGGGTCCGGACACAGGTGAAGACAGCCGGGCCGGCTGAATCGTTGGACCCATCGATATGTCTAGCCAATTGTGGTTCATCTGCGGGATTGGCGGGCTTAAAGTCCCAACAGATGGCCAAATCCATGGCGCCCATTTTCTTAGCGGGCGCCGAGCCCGATCCACGCATGGCAGATGAGGAGTAGGGATCGCCAGAAAATGCCTGTGGCACTATACCGCCGCCCGTTTTCGGGCGATAGACTTTCATCTTGGTGCAGTGCGTCGGCCCGGCATTATGGGTCTTTACGCCCACTCCTGTGGCAATGGGATCTATGTCGAGAGCAAGTCCAGCATGGCCACCACTTATTTGGGCACGGCGAAAGGCCAAATCGGCCACACAATCGGGCAATGGCTGATGATCCAGATTATCCTGATGCATCCGCTTGGCCAGCTCGAAATTGGCATAGGCCGGCACCACCGGTGAGGGGCACCGCTCATTGGGCTTCTCGGTAATCGAATGCAATGGCATTTTCTTTAACAAATCCGGCGGTGGATCCAATGAATTCCCAGACACCAGTGGCAGAGATATCAAATCCTTGCCCGGATCAAAGTCCGTGGACGTATAACGGGCCTGGGCGGCAACCAGTGATGGAAACTGCGAGGTGTTATTCTGCTTGCTCCTGTCGTCCGACAAGTAGAGACGATTCAAAGGCAACTGCGGTGGCTCCAAGCCATGGTCCGTTGTGTGAAGCTTTTGGTCGAGTAGTTGCTGATGGGAGGGCAAACGATAGGCCGGTTCGGTGAAGTCTCCTGGAGTGTAGGTTAAGTCCGGTGCTAAAGCTGCTTGTGACATGTTTTCATCTTTTAGAGACAGAGACAAAAACAAAAAAAAAACAAGCAACAAGGATATGCCGCAGATGGAGATGGAGATGAAGATATAATGAGATGTGTGTGGGTGTGTGTGTGTGTGTGTGTGTGTGGGTGCAACGATTAGGAGGAGGCTTTTTGTGGCAATTTCTTCTGGATATCCTTGCTCTTGCCCTCGTCCGTTTTGCCATTCTTTTGCTTTTTGACGCCATTGACGCTACTTCCACTGGCTTCCTTCTTGACCTTGGAGGATCCGTTCTTATTTCTATTGCCCTTATGCTTCGTTATCGGCTTGGTGTGACTTGGCTTGCTGCTGACCGACTTGGCGTTGCTGTGTTTACTGCCTGCCTGCGACTTACCTTTGACCTTGCCTACATTTGAGGCAGACACATGGTTTGAGGTCACTACTTTACGGGTCCTGGGGAAGGCAGTCACATTACGTTTACGCAGATGCTTTCGCTCTTTCTTGCCGCTCTCCACCTTCGACTTGGGCATCGACACATCCGACTTGTCCGACTTATCGGACTTGTCCTCCTACACGGTGAATGGGTGCACATGTTGGTGGGGAAGATGCGGTGCTAAAATGGTGCTCTATTGACTATTAAATTTTGTCCTTACCGGTAGTGTACACTTGGGACGCTTGCAACGAATACTACGCTCGTTTAGATCCAGCACTTGTTGTACTCCCTCACACTTGGTCGGGCATTTGGGTCGATCCCAGTACGGATCACCCTTAATGCCCAGCGTTTCCCGATTATCGCAGGCCTGTGCTCGCCGATTTTCCCTCTGGCAACTGCACAAATCGCGAGGATAATTCCGGAATTTGTAGCGACCACTCAAACAGGCATCGTAGCGAGCGCAAAAACTACGGGTAATACGCAAAGGTAGCTCATAGGTGCTCCGAAAATTGCCAAATGAATTGCCGTCGCTTTCAAAAGAAAAATATATACATATATAGAGAGAGACAAAGATAATAAATGTCTTTAAATATAAATAATAGAATTTCAAGGACCCTAGATATTGAAAAATGTACGAAAAAGGTCGCTAAGACACCATAGATCAACATCATGTGATTTTCAATAGCACTTACCGACGAGCGGTGGGCAGCAGGTGTCCCTTGTTGTCTGCCACTATTTTGGCGTTTAGTTTTAGTCCTCGTGGTCGGGGTGGGGAGAAACGTGGATACTCCCAGTTGGCCAGGCCCGCTGCCCGGAAACGTTGATCGAACTGCAGAAATGAGAGACAAGAAGGTGATGGGCCACCTGTTAAATTTTCATTCTCAAAGTAAATGCCATTATTTATGGGCGCTAAGCAAACCAATTGATAAAAATGCAATGTCAACCCCTCAACCACCTTACCACCCCACCACCCTTCTGTGTCTGTATCTGTATATGTGTCTGGTTCTGGTCCAACCCCCGGGCAATTACACGGCGTAATCTCTGTGTTGGAACATGTGTAAAAAGGCATTTGCACTAATTCCACTTAATTCCAATGTTTGTGTTTGCCTTTCGATGTTTTTTTTGTTGTTTTTTTGTTTTTATTTTTTATTATTTATTATTTTGTTTGTTTTTTAAACAGGCAGGTTGACGATTTGACTTGAAGCTGGGCTTGAAATCGGCATTGGGTTTGGGATTGGGATCACCAAACATCATTTATCAGCTTTGGAGGCTTTGCAAACGCAGCTGTTGCAACTAGCTTTGAAAATATATACATATTTATACTATATATCAAACTGAAATGACCAGCATATGATATAATCTGATATAAGCTCTTCATAGTTCTTGAGTTCTCATTGCAAATATGCAGGTGATAGTTTTACAATAGTTGCTCATCAAATAATAAAGGGAACCATTTTTTTATTAACAAGTTTTAATAATAAATCGACTGGAGCCACTTTTTTTTTTAGCGTTTCAACTGAATCTCCAAATATTTTTACTTTCCCTTTGACCACATTGAAGATAAAAATCCATTAAGGACAAAATCTAAAGAAATTTCTCAATAAATAATTTTTCACATATAATAGATTTCAGAATATTGGATTCTTTAGCTAATACTTAATTGAAGACGTCTTTCAAAAGGACAGAGCTTCCTAATTCTGATCCTGAATAACTCAAAACGTCAAAATCTGACAGATTATAAGAAATTTATCATTATTTTAGAGCTAATTATCATATTTTTTGAAAGCCCTCAGAAGCAAAAATTTGGACGCGATTTTTACATTTCAAACTCTTTCATATACTATTGATCCAATAATTCTGGATGCGACGTACATACTCTGAGAGAAGAAGATCCAGATGGATAGACAGAAGGACTTACAGTGAGCCATCTAATATTCAGGGGTTTTTTCAACTTAAAACTAATTGAAATGGAAAATTTTAAAGGTGTAAATTAAGATATTGGGGTATTCCAATGTTTGCAAGGATATGTTCGAGAATTCTTTCATTGAAGAGTATATGTTTTCCTTGTTACACCTGTAGCAGAAGCAAAGATTACTCCAATTTGTTTTCTCACATTATCTTTGCTTCCCACGCCCGACGCCGACGCCGCCGCCGACGCCCAATGCAAATGATGAAATTGTTTGAGGTTAGGTAACTCGATACCGACGACCCACCCACAAACTTGTCAACACTCTTGATTGAGATGCTCCTGGTCCTTGATTGAGTGCGTGCGAACAAAGGCGAAGCAAGGGAGGCGGGGTGCGGGGGCCAGATGCAGATGCTGTGGCACGCTTCAAACCCAGAGAACGAACGTGTGTCCGTGTCCCACAACCACAACTGGGCGTCGGAGATGCTGATGCGGATGTGGATGATGATGATGATGTGTTGATGGTGGGCTACTGTAATTAAATTTGCACGGCAATTACACCAGAGAGATTGAGTGAGAGAGAGTGTCGGGGTTGGGGTTGTGTATGATCAAACCGATCGGAGGAGGATTAAGGATTAATAGAACACTTGGCACAAGCGTGAAAAATACAAATTGATTTTAAACTCAATTATCAACAATAGAGATAGTCACAAAAGAAGGCAAGTCTCATTTCACATAGATACATAAGTTTGTGCCTGGTCGCTGAGGTTACGAGCGAACGAAGGGAGGTAAATCAACCCACCAAACTCTCCCCCTCCCCACCCCCTTGCCAGTTAAAGCTGATGATTTTTATGTCAACCCTCTGGGGTGCAATTTATCACATGGTCCTTTTTGTCATCCTCGTTGCTGCTGCTGCTGCTGCTTGCAACGCCTCTAGTGTCAGAGGATTAGATAGTCGAAAAGTTAGATGACTCTGCACGTGCACTTGTCTCCATAAGGACATTGCACACTGCTCCCTGCTCCCGCCTTCCATCCATCCATCCATCCTCCTTCCCTTCCTCCATCCACTTACAAACACTTAAGCTAATTTCACGCTAGATGGTCATTCGCTGGTCCTCTCCTGGTCCTCTCCTGGTGGCGGCCAATTTCCAATCAATTTCGAATTGCTGGTCAATCGTAGCTTAGGTCAAAACAGCTGTCAATTTTCTTTTTGTGCCTTGGGTTTGGGCAATTGAATTGTCATTAAGTTAATCCGCGCACATTCGATTCCAATTCTAGACGCTAAAAATGCAAAACTGAATGAGTGAAATTCCTTCACTTCCTGTTAACCGTTACATTTCTATGAAAAATAACTGTAAACGAGTTGCGTGGCAATCGAATCCGAGAGCCTAAAAGCTTTGTGCGGGGGGCGGGGGCGGGGGTAGGGCGTCAGTTGGTTCAAAGTTTGCCACCGTTACCAAGTAAATAAACTTAACTGTCGCTATTCGTGAAGAATGATGAAGGACATGAAGGACAGCGGGCGAATAAGGAAGAAGGATATATGTATGTATGTATGTACGTATGTAGGGTATGGATACGGAATGGGAACAAGATGCGTATATGTCAGTCAGACTATACAAATAATAATAATAACAATAATAATAATAACAACAGCAAATGGCAACCCCAAATGGCAACCAACAAAAGTGGCACAAGCGCTATGGATCACACAAAAATTGTTCTGCCTTTAATTATTAAGAGTTTATATAATTTAATATTTATTAAATGTTTTCAAATCAAAAACAAAATTGTTGAAACAAAGTTAGAAGTTCCTATTCAAGTGACTAGCGTTGTATCGTTCCCATTATTGGATCTAATTTAAAAATAATGCTTAATCTTATTTATCTTATATTCCGTTACGGTTTTTAACTGACTAGAGGCATAGTTTTACTCCTAAAATAAATCGGAAATAACTAAGTAAGAGATATATTAGTTTATCAAATGATAAAATCAACGAATCTCATCAAAATCTCATTCCCAGTTTTATTCCCAATAATATCGGAAATAATAGCTATATTACTTTTTTGTACTTCTTTAAATAAATAATAATAGAAAGAGATTTCAGCAGCACAATTTCCTAGACTATAACTTCTATAATACCATTTATTAACCATCTGTCGCCTGGATTTGTTTTGATTTGAATTTGTTGTGCCCCTTTAACGGAATTTCGATGTCTGCAGCTCTTTGATTATACATACAAACTTGCAACGTAGCAGCACAATTGGGATCCTTGGGAGGGATCGGGGAAGGGACCAGCAAGGGAAAGTATTATGTGGAGTTTTGGTTGCTAATGCCAGTTGGCTGTTATTTTGTTACCCGTACCAACCAGAAACCGAACCCAAAACCCGAACCAGAATCATATCCAGAAACAGAAACAGAAAAACGATGAAAGGCAACAAATTTAGGCCGACACTGGGCAATCAATTGGAAGGCTCCAAAACTCTGTGCGTATTTGGAGCCAGCATCCCATACATATACTTATTTACATACAGGGTGCCTGCAACTCACCTGATTTGCACTAAAATTAAAGGCCATAATTAACGGATAATTTGTTAGGATGTTTGAGATTCAAATTTTCGTTTGAAAAACTACAAAAAAAAATTTTTTTCTTTAGTTTATTTTGTGTTTGTTGTGTGTTTTGGAATTTTTGGTGTATTTATATTCCAGACAGAAATGGCAATGAGTAACCCTATTCAAAAACTAAACATTGTGTGTGTGTGTGTGTGGGGCGTGGCCTCACGAGCCTGACATCTTTGGGGGAGGATTTTGGCGCTAGATTTTGTTGGTTCGGTGGACCACAGCTGGCGTTCACACGCAAAGCATTGAGGCAAATGGAAAACTTGGACCCAAACAGATGAGACACAACCCCACAACAACAACAAACCCCCCGAAAATGTAGACAGACGCAGGTTCTTTTTTTTTTTAGTATTAAATAATCAATTTATTATTGGACTTGAATATTTATAGATAGATACATACATACATATATGTGTAGATATAATTTTTAAACAAATATCACGGCTTAGATTCTATGAAAAAAAAAATTGTATTCCATTCTTTTAATTTTATTCCCTTTTCTTCTTCTTCTTTTTTGCATGCACTTACATATGTATTTATGTACATATATTGATCTGATATTCTGTTTAACTCATTGAGATGATAGTTTTCATTTTGATATTCTATAATATCTTCGGGAACCTTTCAGAACGTTTTCGGAACATTAGGAAGAACCAAAAAAAAACAATCCCGAAAAACGCTTAAAAACATAAAAGAAAGCGTGTGAAAGGTTTTGAGGATTATCTAGATACCAGGAAGACGAATTCCGTTTAAAATTGGCATTTTTTCGAATGCCCTCGAGTGTCGTTTTGTCACAATTGTCTGCTATATGTATACATTCTCCGCCATTTTTGTCCGATTTCTTTTTAGCCATTTTAAGTGGGCGGAAAGAGCATGGCCTCACTGAAGCTGCAGCTGGTGTTGAAGCTAGAGGCGTTGGCGTTATCTCAGGGGGTCTCCAGGACATGATTCAAGTAGGCAATGTAGCATATGGCCAGCTTGAGGATTTCAATTTTGGACAGCTTCTTGTCGGGTGGCAAAGTGGGCAACAGTTTCCGGAGCTCGGCAAAGGACACATTGAAGGCCTCCACACGTATGCGCTCCCGCGTGGCATGAGCCGTGCGATATTTAAGTGTGGCACGACGCCGCCGACGACGCTCCTCACGCGACAGTCCGACCAGCTCAGAGGGATCCAGATGTGCAATGGGAATAGTGCGCCGACGTGGGGCTGGTGTTGGCGGCGGTTGATGTCCCGGCTGTGCGGCTGTCTCACATGTCATGCGGGCTTGGAAACGCTTGTCGATATCCAATGTGGTGCCGGCCGCATAGTCCTGATCATGGATCAGGCCATTATTTGCGGACAAGACGAGTTCATCATCTTCGGGTAGATAGTATCGACCGAGAGAGATGCTCTGCGAGGCTTCCGGGGCCAAATGTGTCATGTCGTAGACCATTATGGCAATCAATTGCTAAAATAACAAGAGAACAAAATAAAAAAAAGTTCCACTTAAGTCAAGTGAATGAAATGTCTGTTTTTCCTTTTTAAAGTTTCCAAAAATATCGTTGGCCCCCATGATTAATCTCAGAAACATCTTTATAATCGCCCAATTAAATATAATTTACATCGTTAAAAAATAGATTTGAAAGAGAATTGATTTATCATCGAATTGAAATTTTCAAAAATTACTCATCATGTGTTTTTTGTTTAAATTGTGAGTCCAGAATTGAACACAATTTGAACGAATCGTTATATTGATAAACCCCTTAATGCAATTATTTCATGGTTAAATCTAAACTACTTTATCGAAATATCTATAAGTTGTATTCGATATAATGTAACCATTCTGAGGACCCATGTCCTTCCTCATCTCTCATTAACGTCTTTGTTGTTCCCCCCTCTTAAATCAGAAAAGAAGCTGCAACTTCCATTATTTATGGTTCATTTGTGTGCGTTTTGTGTTGAAGGGGTAAGAGGTTAACCAGCACCCTCACCCTCATCCTCAACCTCACCCCTTTGTTTGCTCTTCTGGCCGTGTGTCCTGTTTGCGTTTCATATTATTTTCATTTGTTTTTATTGTTTATTTGCAACATATTTTCACACCTACACAAATAGCTGAACAATGAATGTGGCACGTTTATGATTTGCCCGCGGGAATTGGGAACAGTAGTGCAAACTGAAGAGGGAAACCCTTTTTCTTTTTTCTTATTCGTTTATACATATAAATTTTGTGGTTACGTGTGATTTTATATTTATTTAATGGGTTTTTCTTTGAAATCAAATCACATAAAAGGAAATTTGAGCAATCTGTTCCATTTTTTTTTTTCGAAAAGGAGCTGAAGTTGAAGATCCAATGCAAGTTTGATTTCATTGTGATAAAAAACAAAAAAATAACACAACAAAAAAAATATGTAACAAAAAAAAACACGGACACCCAATTCACTATTTTTCGTGACTTACAATAATTTCAAACAATCCTCAGTGGACGTAAATTGATTCGATTTTGATATCCTTTAACGCGTAGCTTTAATGTCCAACTGACAGTTTGTCGAGATGCTGCAGTCTGCTTTATATGAAGCCAGGACCAACCCCATTTTGGCTATTTTTTGACGGATGCCTACGAGCCAATGGCCAAAATGCAACCCCTGATAGCGTAAGCCAATTAGAAAATCTTTGGAAAAGCTAACAAGATGGCGGATTTTGGGGAAGACACGCCTCCTTACAAGCCGTTTAAGGGATGAAGGATGCTTGTAATTTCAATGCGCGGCTCATTTAAACTCAATTATTTTTGTCGATAAGTCGATCTACAAATAATTTTAATGCATTGAGGAAAAAAAATATTGGGGAAACTTTCGTTGCTAAATTTTCCGTTTGAATATGAGGTGCGCGGCATAATTGAAATCGATTCCTCGTACATGCGGATAATCGATAGATTTCGATAATCTATCTGTTTTATGTCGTTATTGAATTTGGACCATCTGGCTGCACTGCCAAGGCCGCAATCAGATTCTGGCACCACCGATGTCATAACTTTATTTTTCTGGATTTAAAAGAATTAAAATATTAATTAAAATGAACGTAACACAACTGCTAAGACCTCTGCAAATAAGTAATATAGTCAGCCGCAGCTATGGCAAACACAACAAGAAGTTTCTCTACAAGGATGGCAAGAAATACGAGAGCATCATATATTATCCCAGGTGAGACGAGCAACAACAAATAATGCAAAAACAATAAATTCGTTCTCGCATCTCCGGTGCAGAACCTCTGACCATCAGGATCCAATTGTTGAGCCGGCGAAACTGTTTCGTGTACAACGCATCAAGCCGGTAAAGGGTAATCCCTTTTGGGAGAAGCGCTTGCTAAAGGATCTGGGCCTGGATGGCAAACAAGGTGATTTTACTGTAGTCAAAAATATACCAGAAAACAATGCCCGTCTGTGGAAAATCAAACACTTGATTAAGGTCACCCCCATCACATATCCTTACGGCGAGCCAAGCGCCGAAGATGTGAAACACACAATACTTAAGGAGAACGGCGAGTGCCTAGTGATTAAAGACATTGGACCCGTTCAAGAACGCATGGATGCGCGAGATGTGTACGACCAGCAAGCCAAGCGACTTGATACTGAACTCCTACGCAAAGATGCCAGACTCAAGTGGTTAAATCCTTGGTAGAAACATATATTTTTTGTAAATAATAAAAAATATGTAGAATACACAAGAACGAAATGGAAATGTTAAAGCTTAATTAATCGCCATGGCCACTTTCTTCTCCAGCGTCTTGCACCCTGAAATGGCAAAAATGGCATACGTACGATCATAGATGATCGACGAGCTCAAGATTTCTTCGATAATTTCATTATTTGGCTGCCGATCCCAGCGGTAGAACTCCGCCTCCAGACACTTAATCACATGAGATTTCTCCAAAGGCAGAAATGGAATATAGTGATCTATAACATGCGACTCAATGAGGCTAGTCTTTTTAAAACCTCCTTCCACATTGTAAGCGGCCTTCTGCAGCAAGCTCTCAAAGTCGCTCAAACGTGTATCCTCACGTAATGAACCAGATTTCATCAAACTGCCCAGATGATTCGAAATACTAACGCCCGCTGTATTTGATAAGAAAATGAAGAGAGCCTTTGTGTTGTCGGTTCCGTCCGCAAATGCATTGTAATCAGCCAATGATGAAAGCGTGTCGAAAATACCGCTGGGCATTTTATCGACCTCGTCAAAAATGAACATGGATCGTGGACAGGCAGCAAGGGAATCACGGACGACCTGATCGATACGCCTTTTGTAGGATTCAACGTTCTTGGCTTCGGGAAAATCCGATCGACCCAGAAACTTGTGAACAAATTTACTCTCCGATCCCCGCGTGTACAACGATTTAGCAATGTGTTCGGCCACAAAATTCTTCCCAGTGCCGGGCTGGCCATGGAAGCTCATAACCAAGGGTTTACGCGATACTAAATGGCTATTAAAATGGGCCGCTATTGCCTTTACAATGTGTTTGTTGGCAATGTGTTGGCCAAAAACTGTTCCCGATAGGTAACGGTTAAGGGCTGTAATTAGGGGGACAGAGAACATAATATCAAAAATGTTACTGTTCAGATTGTATATGCATATATAGATTTTATCTTACCCATAATATCACCCGGAATACTTCGTTCATCACAGCACTCGTAATACCGGCAATAGGTTTGACCCTTCAAAAAATAACCGACGGCTCCAGCACCTACAGCCGCTCCAATGGTCAATGGTTCAATGCCATCGGCGCAGTCGGAGTAGCTTAATATTAAATAAATATAGAGAAAAATACAAAAAACTGAACAAACTTTACTGCCCATCTTATGTTTATTATTTGTAAGTTTGGACCCGACTGGCAACGCTCCGTACTATTAATCGGGAAGTAGTAATAATCGATTATTTTCGTCCAGATAAGTTCACTTTTTTATTGGATGATCGTAAAGTACAATTATGCCATATAACTTGGATTTAACCATTGTGCGTAGGACATTGCTACTGAATGGCGTTTTCTTGGAAGTCACCTGTACATGCTTGTGATCACCTTTGTGCTTAAAGCAAAGTCCATAATCTGGATGAGTCAATGTCTCATAATTGTCCGTATCATTGGACGAAATCTTCCCTTTTTGCCAATCAAAGAAACATAAGTCCTTAAGTCGAGGACGAAGTAAAATTCTAGCCTCAAAAATGGCCTTCCAATCGACGGAATCGGGCACCTTCAGTCGACAATTACGCAGACTGTGTTCATAGTCTATATAGCCAGATATATCAAAACCGTTGCGTTGGCGCATTTGTAAGAATATTATAGTCTACACGAAAGATATTTATTTATGTACATATGTATACTTATAATAAAAACATTTATACATTTTTCATTAAACTTACCGATATTTTGCGCAATGCATTCGATTCTTCGCGTTCGGCTAATGCCTTTAAACCTAAATCATCACCATTGAAAAATGTTGAAAACGGAATATCCAATATTTTTGAGTTAATCAGTTTTTGCAAATTTTCCCTTCTCATATGAAACTCTTCATTGCTATAAACTGGCTTTTGCGAACGATAACCGAGTTTAATTATCTGTGTGCTTCGCATATAGCGGGAATCCTCGGGAAGTTTAAATGAGTCTAGATATTCCCTATATGTGTTAAACTTAATTAAACTAAAATCAATGTCATTGGCCTGCATGTCTGTGTCCTGTGGAATTCCTGTAGATCTGTTTCTTTTGAGAAATATATATATATACTTATATATAGATGTATATCCCTGATTCTGTAGATTCTAACTGTGTTTGCTTTGATTGACTGTTTTTACAATGTAAACTCAGATATCTAAACAATGATATAAAATATTTCAAGTATTTACTTAGTAGTCTGACTAGAACCAGATCTAGATAAACCGAAAGACATTCTACATTATTGAGGAACGGTAGCATTTTTCTCAAGGTTCGCTAGAGAAGTAGAGCGCTCAAAATAAATTATTCAAACCCAAAATTATATTTCGCGTCGAATTTCCGAATTTTTAATGCATATCTATTTATATGGATAGAAATTTATGCGAATGTATGTATCTATATAGTATGTATATATATATATATATATATATATAGAATTATTATATACATGCATGTTTTTATTCTCAATCAAGTTAAATTGTCAAAAGTTAAAATGAAATCTAAAAAAAATATCCTCTACTGGGTGAAATGTAAACTCTAAAATGGAATTACGAATGGGGCGATGCAGTGGCTATTTGCCAGCCGATTCACTGCCGCTGGCATTACTCTGATGACTATGCTGGCTACTGCTGCCTCCACCGCCTCCACCATGGTTATACATAAGATGGGCTAAATTGAACGAGAACGAGAAAGCAAATTGAGAGTAGTAGTTAGATGAAATTTTTGTTTCCATTTTTACTACCTACCCATTACGGCAGGTGGAAAATTAAAGGCCCCACCAAAGCCTGTAGTTGGGGCTAAGCTTACTCCCTCCAAAGTGGCCACAGTGGCCGCAGGTGCTACTGCCAGAGCAGTAGCTCCCGTGGAGCCAGCCATTGCTGTAGCAGTTGTAGCGGACATATAACCACCACCACTAACACCACCACCATTGCCAGAAGTCGGTGAATGAAGCACCGCAGTCGAGGTGGCAGTCAAATGCGATTGGGATTGATTTGCTTGGTTCATTTGTTGATGATGATTATCTTGATAGCGACCTGGCGGCATCACCACTGTAGTGAAATGGGACTGATTGCCCTCATCCAGAAGTCCGGTGCGTTGCAGACGACCCGTCTTTGTCTCAATATGCTTATTATGGGCACTGAGGCAGTGATTTCGCATGTTATACAACTGCAGGAAATAGGCGTCGCAGTGTGGACACTTGTAACGCTCTCCAGTGTGCCGACGTATGTGGGCCTTGAGATCGTTACTCTGGGTGAAGCTCTTGGGGCACTGATCGCATTTGTAGGGTCGCTCGCCCGTATGGGTACGCATATGAATGGTTAGATTATAGGCACGGTGGAAACTCTTGCCGCATGTATTGCACAAGTTCGGCTTGGTGCCAGTGTGGTAGCTGCAACAAAACATCAAAGATTCAAATTACCTTTGCATTCTATATTCGTATTCGTATTCGTAGGAGACTTACCGCTCATGCACCTTGAGATCGGTGGCTCGGGGAAAAGCCTTGACGCAGTAGCGGCACTTGTATGGCTTTTCACCATTGTGACGACGCATATGGACCCGAAGGTAGTCATTTCGCGCAAAACTATCACCACAAATGCAGCAGAGGAAGTTCCTTTGACCCGTGTGGGTCTTCTCATGCTCACGCAATTGTTGGCGCTCCTTAAAGGTCTCCTCGCAGCTCTTACAGGCATAGAGGAAATCTGTATGGAGAAGCGTATGCTTTCGCAAATATGTCTTGCTCGAGAAACGCTTTGAACAGTATTCACAGGTGTGTTCGGCCAGCTGGTGTTTCAGCTCACTGCCCTCGGGCATGCCAACGCCGTTGTGCCGGCTCAATTTGTGCCGCTCCAGAGCTTCGGAACGGGCAAAGGCCGCTTGACACAATTCACATTTGTGCTCCTTGCTACTGTGCAGACTCTGGACATGGGCCTTCAAATGATCGCTTCGGGCAAATGCCTTGGGACAGTGCGGACAGCTGTGCGGCTTCTTCTCCAGATGAGAGAGCTTGTGTCGCAGCAAATGGCAATGGCGGGAAAAGGTGCGTTGACACACATCGCATCGATTTTCAGGATTGGGTTCGCTTTCATCTCGATTACGGCGTCGCCGGCGTTTGGGTTTCTTTGATTTTTGTAAATATTCCCGAACGATTTCCACCTTGGGTTTGGATTGATCACCATTGTTATCATCATCTTCGTCGGTGCCATCCTCATCTTCATCGTCGTCATCATCATCGCCATCATCCTCGTCGTCCAGAGGGCTCTCTTCATCATTAAATTCATAGGCCTCATCTTCGTCATCTATCTCTTGTTCTTCCTCATCGCTGGGTAAGATATCTTTTGCTACTTGGACAGTGGCGTTCTCTTCCTCGCTGGGTGCCATTTGGCTTTCCTGTTTAATCTGCAACACTGATTCAACATGGGCCAATGGCTCAGCTAGAAAAAGTGAATAGTGATAATAGAAATGAGTTGGCGTGAGTTCCGAGCTATTAGACTACTTACCCTTGACCTCTGCCACTGTGGACTCAGTGACTTCTGTTTGCTCTGCCTTTTTCCTACGTCTTTTATTCACTTTGACATTTACCTGCTGCGCCTCAGGCTCTGCTTCCAGGCAGGGCTCTGGCTTAATGTTTAGCCAAAGTGATTTTTTCGCCTCGTCATTGTCCTCGTCAGACTCTTCATTGCTGGAAATGGGATTCGTATTGCACTGGTCATTACCCAACTCGCCCAACTCCTCCTCTCCCACGGCAACGTCATTGAGCAAGACCTCAACGGATTCCAGCTCATCTGGTCCATCAGGATCAATTGATTGTTCCTCCTCCTCGGATTTTTGTGATTTGTGCATATTTTTCATGTGCCGCTGCAAATGATCGCGCCGACTAAAGGCCCGGTCGCATAAGCTACATTGAACCCGTTCCACTTGATTATGGATGCGTGACAAATGGCTGCGCAACTGACGCAACTTTTGGAACTGCTGGGGACAGAATTTGCATTTCAATTCCTCGGCGGATGATCCCTTCTGGCTGCTATGCTCACGATTCCTATGCAAACGCAGCTCCAGGCTATTGAGGAACTTATCGTGGCACATCTCGCATGGCAACAGAGCCACTTGATCCGTTTGTGTACTTACTTCGTTATGTTTGATTGCCGGCTCCAGGCCTAGCATCGACATAAGGGAGCAATAGGATTTCTCAGCCTGGCGCTTAAAACGATAGGCTTGGCAGGATGCCTTAAGGCATTCCTCGCAAATGTGATGTGGCATTTTGGCACGCGTATCTTCCGACCGTTCGCACATGTAGCTCGTGCAGGCGTTGAGTATTTCAACCAAATTGGCTCCCTGCTCCATGGGGGCTTCGTCGTAGATGAAGTGAAACTGCTGCTCCTCGCCCACCTGACGCAGGCAAATGCGGCAAAGCCGCTCGATATTGGCCTTACCATTTCCGCTGGTGGTAGTGGCCATGGCTAAGTGTGCTCCTGGTTGCATATAGAATTCAATCGATCACCAAATTACACCTGCATCGCTCAAAAAGTAATCAAAGAAAACAATTTTTATGTCAATTTAATTGTTGTTGGTGTTGTGCAGTGCTACCACATTTTACAACACATATCTTCTGGTAACTCTGCAAAAATCAGATTACTACCAACTTTATAGTGCTGCCACTTAATTAAGAAACTGGGCGCGTCATTCAAATTATATTGCCTAAAATTAAAAAGATATACTTATAAAACCCCATCTAGAAGAGCAGACTCCATTAAGTATCGAAAGATCAATGGGTGAGTCAAAAAACAAAATTGCAGCATTATTGCAAACTTCCTTATCATTTAATTCTATAAAACAATAATATATTACAACTTAAGATTCTGGCCAGCTCCTGCGTCGGTTATTAAAGTAAGCTTTCCATTAATGGGATCGATGAAAGATGACGGATATTGCTTGTCGACGTCAACGAACACTTTCTGCAACAAAAATGTTGAAAGATTTAATAATTTAGATAGTGAAAAAATGTGCACAAAATAACATCTTTACCTTCACCACATTGGCCTTGCTGGCACCTGTAACCACAAATACTACATTCTTAGCATTATTAATCAGCGGCAAAGTAAATGTAATCCTCTCCGGTGGTGGCTTGGGTGAGTTACGTATGGGTATAACCAGACGCGAGGTTTCGGCCAATGTCTCGGGTTGCTCGGGAAACAGTGAACAAGTGTGTCCATCAGGTCCCATGCCCAGTAAAAGCAAATCGAATTGCGGTAATGTGTCTCCACTCACACCCAATTTAGTTTTCACCTGCTCTTCGTAATTTAGGGCGCACTTGTCCAGGGGTTTGGAAGTGTCAGCCTTAATGAACTGTGAGTCTTGTATACTCGGCAGTTTGCTCAGCAATTCGGTCTTGTATGCCCAATAGGTGGAATCGCTGTGATCATGGGCCACATATCGCTCATCGCAGAAGAAAAACAGCCATTTGGTTGTATCCAGGGGCTGGCCTATCAGAGATTTAGTCAACAACTGCACAAGAGAGCCACCTGAAAGTTGAATATTTATGAATACATATACATACAAACATACATCTACACATACTTGACTTTCTCAAAGTCACCTTAAGTTGAGCTTATCATGTCAACATGCACATACACAATGATCTGTATCTTCGTTCTCACCTGACAAGCCAATGGTGAATGAATCTTTGTTAAGCAAAGCCTGAGCTGAGCACCGTTTAACAAGATCCCATAGGTTTTGGGTCAATTTATCCTCGCTTTCAGCCAGGATCAACTCAAAGGGACACTTGCGCTCCGGCATTTTAAGTTCAACAATCACACAACACTGCCAGGTATTAGAATATGGCACAATTAGGCAACTCTGCTGATTGATTATATACTATCAGTATTAATCGATATAACATTTACGATGGATTGTTGATTTAATATTGAAGTCTATTAATACAGTTCAGTTAGTACGATCGATATAAATAATACTAAACTATCGTTATAAATAATACTAAAGCATCGATATAAATAATACTAAACTATCGATATAAATAATACTAAATTATCGATAATAGTTTGTAGCATCACTAGAAAAATTCAGTGTTACCATAGTCAGAGAAAACTCGTTTTAACATCTGGCAACAACAACAATTTTTGGTGAAATTCACTTACAGACAAGCGTTTTTGTCAAGCAAAAAAAAAATAATTGAAAATAAATAACAATAATAGTGCGAAGTGCAACATATTGCGTTGTTCTTAATTATACTTCAGTTTTAACGCAACTGGTAATGAATAGAAGGGCGGGCTTCTAGTTAATTGTCTAAACGTGATTGTGAGCACGCGCTAAAAAAGCAAAAGCAAGAAAGGCAACAAAAAAAACAAAGAAAAATCGCAACACAGATAGGAAGAAGAAGAAAAGGGAAACATTGAATTACGATCTTTTAGCAAACAATGCCTAAACGCGGCGGTGGCGGTGGTCAACGTTACAACAACAACAATGGTGGAGGCATGGGTGGTGGAGGTGGCGGCGGTGGAGGCAACAACAGTGGCGGTGGTGGCGGCGGTTCACGTTACTCGGCATTGAAAGATTTTGATGGTGAGTCATTCTATTTACGTTTAGGGATTTGCTTGATTCCTTACTCTCTCCCTCTCACTCTGCAGATGTTGATGATCATCAGCGCCGCAAGGATCGGAATAAGAGACGTGTCAGCTTTAAGCCATTTCCACACAAAAAAGATGTGAAATTGCGCGTAGAAGATGCCCGCCGTCTTTGGGATGAAGATGATGATATGACAGAGTCAACATCATTGGTCAAGGTTAGTATTCGAGTGACAAAACATTGCATGCACTACTCCTACAGCGCTTGCGCTTCTCTCTTTTCAGGATCGACCCAGTTCACGGAGACGTGGTTCACCCATACCGAGAGGAAAATTTGCCAAACTAATGCAAAATTCATATGGATGGTATCAAGTGACGGTAAGTGATTACCACTGACAACTATCGTTTGCCAGCCGATACTTCTGCTGACATCCCTATTTAAATGATAGCTAAACTATTGTCAACATCTACAGATTTATGGCTAAAGCGTGTATCTAAATTAGAACTATGCCAATTTAAGTTAACCACCTTTGAGTTTATATTCTTTTACTTATCACGCACACACACACACATATACACATAGGCATGTAGTTTTTAGATAGATATAGATAAATATAGTCTGGCCGATATAGTCTACAGTTATCATTCGACTAAAAAGATGCAGATAAAATATCCGCTTAACTATTAGATATTGTATATCCGCCATGGGTCTTTTGCTCGAGTGTATTCTTAATTAATTTCAAAAAAAAATCATTAAGTCAACAATTAAAATTTTGCAAGAACAATTAACATTATATCAGGCAGACGCAGCGGGTCAGGACAAATAAATACTATAGGCCATAGTAGTCACAGTAAACACCCTGCGATTGGACCGTTTATAAATCAATATATATATTCAACTAATATATATTAAAAATCGTAATTAGAAAATGTATGCTAATTCGGTTATCTAACCGAATAATCACTAAGGTTCCTTCTTAACGCTTTGATGCTGTTTGATTTTTGTTGAGCTTCACTGTAATGACTCCCCACACCGCCACCCCCCAACTGCCGCCCCTCCGTCTCTTCGGCCTGCAACCATATCATTGCCATTGAAGTTGCCCCACACACTTAGCCACTATCTCTCGACGGGGCTATAAAAACACTGCGTAAGCGCCAAAGCAGCGTCAAATTGCCAAAGTTCCTGCGTTTTCGAAAAACCCAAAAAATATAGCTAGAAACCTTTATACGCGCGGACACACATTATCCACATTTATTTAATAAACGACCGTCTAACGTGTAAGACGCGCTGCATCACGCGGCTAAATTATAGCGAATCTCAAGTGGCCTAGTGTAAGGCAATTGCTAGTATTGCGGCTTATCGAAAGAGATTAAATGTCTAATTAACGGCACAATAACAAATAGTTCAAGACGGGCAAAGAACACCTACACATTACTACATACATACGTACTACTAACTACACTAGAGTTCCCGAAAATGGTTGCCACCTTGGGAGCTTGGGATTATGTCATATTGGCTGTGGTCCTGATAATATCCATATTAATTGGTCTCTACTATCGTTTCGCTGGAAGCAAACAGAGCACCACAACGGAGTATTTGCTGGCCGATCGGTCTATGGGTGCCACTCCGGTGGCATTCAGTTTAATGGCCAGTTTCATGTCGGCCATAACCATATTGGGTGTATCCATGGAGAACTATCAGTATGGCACCATGTTTGTCATTATCAATATATCCTATGTGGTGGGTACACCCATAGCCGTATATTTAATATTGCCCGTATTCTATCGCCTAAAGACGGCCAGTGTGTATGAGTATTTGGAGCTAAGATTTGGATATGCTACCCGTTTGGCTGCCTCCCTGAGTTTCACAGTGCAAATGATCCTGTATATGGGAATTGTGGTCTATGCCCCAGCTCTGGCTCTGGAAGCAGTGACGGGACTCAATCAGATATTCTCGATTTTAATTGTGGGCGTTGTTTGCACATTCTATGCCACTTTGGGTGGCATGAAAGCTGTATTAATCACGGATATCTATCAATCCATTTTGATGTTTGTTGCCGTCTTCAGTGTGATCATATGTGCGTGGATTAAGTCCGGCAGTTTGGAAGTCATTTGGCGGACAGCACAGGAGAATGGACGCATCGATTTTGGCAATTTCAGTGCTGATCTCACAGAGAGGCATACATGGTTCACTCAAATATTGGGTGGCCTGGCCACCTATCTTGCCATCTATGGTGTGAATCAAACGCAAGTTCAACGCCTATTGGCCGTACACAATTTACGGTCGGCTCGTGCGGCTCTCTGGTGGTGTCTACCCATTCTCTGCCTGTTGAGCATAAGCACTTGCTTTTCGGGACTCTGTATCTATTGGTACTATCAGAATTGTGATCCAGTTTTGGAGGGACGCGTCAGTAATAGGGATCAAGTGATGCCGCTCTTTGTGGTGGACACCATGAGCCAATATACGGGGCTATCGGGCCTCTTTGTATCGGGAATCTTCTGTGCCAGTCTATCGACCATTAGTTCGGCCATTAGTTCACTGGCCGCAGTCACCTTGGAGGATTATCTGAAGCCCATCATACATTGGCTAACGCATCGCACTCTCAGCGATCAGCAGTCTCTGTGGTATTCGAAAATCCTATCCGTTTTCTTTGGAGCCCTATGCATTGGTCTAGCCTTTCTGGCTGGCTCATTTGGTGGACTTTTGCAGGCGGCTTTATCCATTTTTGGCATCATCGGTGGACCACTTTTGGGTCTATTCACTCTTGGCATGTATGTGCCCAAGGCGAATCAAATGGGAGCGATATCAGGATTAATTATTTCGCTGGCCTTCTCGTTTTGGATAGGATTCGGACAGCCAAAGCCGCCCATAATTAGTTTACCCATGTCGACGGATGGTTGCCCTCTGACAGATATCCGAGAACAGAGTCAGAGTCATGCAAGCGATATCTTTCGAACACCCACAAGAGCTGTCGATGATCAGGATCATTATTTCTATCTATATAAAATAAGCTATATGTGGTATGCCGCCTTGGGCTTCGTTATAGCCTTCTTTGTCGGCTGGCTGCTCTCCTATCTGTTTGCCTGGCTCAAATGGGACAATAATCGACGAATTTATCAAGATCTCGATTGCACACTGATCAAGCATGATCTCTTTGTGCCGCCATTGGCGAAGCGCTTGCAGAGGCGTCAGATGCCACGATTGGTGGTCACGGGAACCAGCTCAGAGATTGTAAACGATGTCTCAACTATCGAGGATCATACAAAATCATAAAGGCGAAGAAGAAGAAGAACACATCCAAATTTACTGCATCGTTTTCGTTTTTATTTCTATTTTTTTTTTTTTTTTGTGTTATTAAATTTTCACTTTTAACTTTAACCATGAAATAACAATTATGTAGATATAGAGGAAAAAAAGATGATTAAATTGTGGAAAGTTCTCACAAAACCTCGGATGGAGGAGGATTACTCTTGGACTCATAGAAATTACGCTCATGGGATAAATGCCACAGGGCCAAGAGACGTGTTAACTCCTTGTAGCTTAAAGTCTGAAGATCCTGTCGATTAGCCATCTGTACACCAGCCGTTTGCAGTTCTTCCACGAAGGTGTCAAACTCTTTGGGGCGATCGCTCTTGTCGTTGTGGCCGGCAATGCGAGCAATATGTGTGGATTCCGTTTCCAATTTGGAGGATGAATGCTCTTCAACGGAATCCACCGAAACTAGCTCCTGATCATTGGTCATGGGAAGTGGCAAGCTCAGAGTAGGAGCCATCACCATCATCATCATCAAGAAGAGATGGAAAAAAAGAAAACCCGTAAATCTCATAATTACGTCCGATTGCACGGAATGTTGCCTTTGCACTGATGTTGACGACGGCAATGTTGTTGATGATGATGATGATGGTGAAATTACGCCTTTCAATTTTCGATCAAACACCCCGCCCAGCCCCCACCTCATCACCTTCCTTGCTCCCTGGGCGTTCTAATTTCTATTACTCGGCTCTCTCTCTCCATGTGTGTGTGTGTGATTGTATCTATCTGTATGCTGCTGTTGATTGAAAAACATGTGTGGAAGGGTTGTAGAAAAAAATTTACTGTGTATTCTTCTGCATATATTCTCATACTCATGGATTTTATCTACATTGGCCTGACCGGACCAAGCATCCGACCGAGCAACCGAATGAAATGGACGATTGCTGCATATCTCTTTTGCTCTTCTCGTTTTTTGTTTTCATTGTATACTCGCGATTTGCTTTTCTGGTTATTTATTTTATATTAGAGAGAAGGCGGCCCATATTCAAGAGCTGAATATATCATTGAAAATCTAGTATACTTAAGCAATTCTTTCTTAAAGAAAGTATAATGATTTGTATCAAGAATTTTTTAGGCACTCAAAGAAAAATCTAGAAAAATAACATTTCTTTCTTTCTTTATACACATCAGAAAAAATTGAATGTTCTGCAGTTCTACAAATACGATTTCTTTTGTTTTTTAATCTTATCTTTTTCTATGGTTCTTTTTTCTCTGCTTTTTTAAGTGACACATTTTTTCGTAGCCTACTTTTAGGGATGCATTTGATCTGTTCCCCACATTCCGTGGTGTATTCGTTTAGGGTAGATGTCGAGATGGAGGAATAGCGGAATAGGTGAAAATATCCTTGGAAATTAAAATTATTTAAAAATTTGAATTGGTAATTCTCCCAAGTTTTCCAATACTAAGAAGGGGACCAGTTCCTGAATATACCCCTAACCGTGTTCCTTTCTTAAATGCACATAGGGAAAGAATAGTTAATGTGGATGTCAGGATAATTGAACTTCTACTTTCTTAGAAAGTAAACATTTGTGTTTTCCTCAACTTGTTTATACTTGAAAGATACAAATTCAAAGCATGTTCTTGTAAAACCCCTTGAAAAGGAAGAGAATACAAATTCGCGTAACGCGATTTGCAACGATTTCACATAACTGGCATGTGCATTTATACAGTGTGGAAATGCTAAAGCTAAATGAGTGCAACTAATCGATGAATATACTGTTTTTAAATTAGCACGTGCTTTAACCGCAAACAAAAGCAATTATTTTTAATATTTTATTATTATGACAAATAAAGAGTTGCCAAAACTGACTCACACCGCCCCCACACACGCACATGCATGCACATGTGTGTGTTTATTTCGTAAAGAGAGGAAGAGAGCGAAGCAGTTTCCGTTTTCCGTTCATTCTCTCTCTCTGTCGTTTTGTCTGGGTGCTGCTGCTGCATCGCTGCCGCAGTCGCGTAGCATCGCCTGATGTCATCGTCCAGCAATGCGTTTGTATGTAGCCGGTTGGGTTTTGTTGTTGTTGTTGTTGTTGCGTTGTTGTCGCTGGATTGGATCGTTTTTTCTTATCGCTTCAATTGAATTGGCAATTCTCTTTGTCCCTTTCTCTCTTTCTGCCTCCCCCGCTTTATCCGTTTCTTCTGCTTTAGTCGCATTCACTGTTTGTTTGTTGCGATTCTGCTTCATTTATTTTATTTTTCTCTTTGTCGGCAAAAATATAACAAGAGGCTATTTATATATTTTTTTTATTATTATTATTTTAAAAAAAAAATGCTTGAACAATTTATAATTTATAATTAAGTCTTTGACAGTTTAGCTTGATTAATATTTACACACAAGCACCCACACGTTCACCCACACACGCACACACACACACACACACACACAGTCATAAGAAGTTTGTGCTTTCTCCCTCTCTCACTTCAGCAAACACACATGTCGCGTATTTTTTTTTGGCGAAAACAAAAAACAAAAAAAAACATTCCACACACTCTAAAAAAACCACACAGAGTACGATATTAAAACAAAACAAAAAATGACTATATCCGCGGAGGTGAGATGGGGTGAAAATGCCCCCCCCTCCTTGTCGATAGATATCCTTCTGATTCTTCCTTTCACTATTATTCCTCCACATTTTGATCTGTGCTCACTGTCTTCTGTTGCTGAGTGGTTGTTGTGGTTGTAGTACGAGTCATGGTGAATACACCTGTGCTGCCCACATCATCCAAGGGCTGAGCTATTATCGTCGAGGTAGTGCTCTGAAATAATGTTGCGCCAATGTTTCATTTAGAACTCGAAACTTTTGGTAGAGCGGAAGGATGAACACTACTTACCCCATTTTTGGTTTCATCGGGACTCCAAGAGCGTTTATCATCCAAATCCTTTGAGCAACAGCTACCCATATTTTGTTTATTTTTTGTTTCTGATGGTTGTTCTTCTCTTTTTTTATTTTTCGTTTTTATTTTGTTTGGTTGCTTCTAGCTTGCAGGGCTGTCAGCGAATGGGGCACGCTACTTGCCGGTTTGCACTTGTTAGCCAGCCCAGCGCCAAACCCAGGCAGCGACGCTAACTTTGGCAGAGCCACAAGCAGCAGCGTCATTGCGTTCATATCAATTCTCGAAAAATATGTCTCAGTGCGGTCGTATTTCGGCATTGTATTGTATGAGACATACACACAATGGTGGAATTTATATATTTATTTATATTGTATATCTGTATTCTCCACACAATGGTGTACAAACAAGAAACGCACTCATATAATACCCCTACAATCACTCACCCAACCACCCACATGTATGTACAATATACATACCTACATAGTAGCTAGGTGGTCTGGCATTCCCAATTCCCCAACTATAGCATAGCTACTACTAACTGACTGACTGAATACAGTCATCATCTTTATTTTGAGTAAGCCACGAACAATATTGTTGCCGTTAGAATAATGATAATCTCGGGTGTGTCAAGGTGATTTTCAACAGTTAAATGAAACACCGTGATGAATGCCGGAAAATATAGACGAGACGTTTCAGAGAGAATGATCTACTATTGGCTCGAATTGGTGGCATTTGAAACAATAACAAATAACGATTATTTCTCGTTAGTTTGCATGTAATACTAGATCTCTCAATAGATAACTATTGACTTTTACTATGAAATAGATTCTATACTGATACTAGAAATTTGAATTTAACTTATTTTGCGGCCAAACTAATGAGTTTTTTAATGACTTTTAATGAGATTGGACGATTATTTCTCTTAGTTGAGTATTCCTGCATATTTGAATACCGCTAGCTTAAATTCGGGGCTCAACATCGGGGTCACCAAATGCTCTTTTAGTTAGAATTAAGGTACCGGCGCTTACTCAACGCTTTTAATATAACGTTTAAGCGTTAAGCTTAAACACTTTTCATTCAAACATTAAATAAATAAGTCAACAAACTCTGTAAACTCTCTATCAGCAAATACAAGCCAATTGGTGGTTGATAGACAAAACCCTGAATTAAGCCAAGAGTTTGTTTGACCCAATACTATTATGGGTAAAACAAAAGAGCAGCAACAAAAACAACATCAACTGTTAATGCCCATAATGAATATTATTTATCAAATTAATGCGCCACAAATGAATGGTTTTGATCACTTATCAGTTATCGCCCCTAATGTGTGTGTGTGTGTGTGTGTGGGCGGGGGATGGGGTAGCAGGGCTTGAGGGATTTAAATTGGAACAATGAAAAGAGTTGGTGTTGTTGGTTGGTAAGTGGGTGAGTAATCAGTATTGGCCCTCAAATTATTGTTTGGGTCTGTGGCCTTCACAATTTGTTAACTGTACTTTCCGGTGCGAAAAACATATGTGTGACCAATAATTGCAAACAATGGATTGACCATCACAAGAACCATATTTATAGCCATATTGTTAGGGTATGCTACAGTCGAGTATGTTACTTAGTCCCAGCCCCAAAGCTCTAACTATTATTATTATCATGATAATGTAAAGAGACTGCTGCTGCACCTTCTATGAATCAGTTGATGTCAATGTAAATGTATATGTATATGTATGTGTGTGTATGACTTCTCTTCCTCCTGCTCCTCCTCCTCCCACTCCTCGTGTAACTCTCGTCATAATATAATTATCATTATCAAAATGCTCGTAATTAAATCACAGACATTTGACGAGATAAGCAACGACCGCACCTCAAAACAGACCCAAACGCAATCAAATGAAATTGAAAAGCGACAAAACCAACAACAACAAGAACTACGTAATTAAGCGACAGCAAATGACATTAAATCGAAAACGATATGCAAATATTATTACATATATCGTGTATATATGCATTTATATATATTTTTTTGATCGAGAATTGCAGAAAAAGATTAAACGATGCCATTAAAACTAAGTACTTTCAAATGGAAATCAAATAAACGTTTTCCTCAATTACTTTTTGCTTGTTTTATCATATCGGAAATTGCTTCTGTATAATCAAGGCGGAAGGTTATTATGGTACTTGTACAATATATTAAACATTTTATAGTCGGTAATACCATTTCCGTCTTGAAATAAAATGAATCATATGTATATGTGCATACGTATTTCTTTGGAGGAAAGGAGAGAGCATAGAGATTCTCTCAGTTTGATGTGTCACATTGTGGCATTTTGTTTTCTAATATTTATTATCTCACAATTGTGATAAATGCTATCTACTAGGTCATTCCCATGAGTTTATCAGATAAGAACACCTTTAGGAGGGATCTACGAATACATTGAAGAATTTCCAATTTTGAAATATTTGTTGAGTGATTAAGATCAAAAGGAAAGTTGATTCATTAGTAAGTTTATATCATCGAGAGTTACTTAACAGACGGGACGATTATAGACAAATTTAGCCAGTGATGAATGTGAGCAATGTCCCATGATAGACTGTGATCAGAAGGTAAACAAAAACAGTACAAAAAGAAGAGACACTTCTCAATTTCAGTTCAGGGCTTGTCTGTGTCATGCGACAATATGACATAATATCCTTATCTATCCATAATAAATGCGACTCACACAAGCACACACATGCCACAATCAGTAATTAAATCTTTCTTCCTCTCTCTCTTTCTCTACCTCTCTCTCTTGCAGATACATAGTGGCCAAATCTATGACAAGGAGACACTGCTTCGTGCCTTATTGGCGGCCATGTCACCGCATGTCTTCATACCTCAATATTGGCGAGTAGAGCGGCATTGTGTCATCTTCTTTACGGACGATTTTGAGTTGGCGGAACGCATACAACAGTTGGGTAGACATGCCCAGCTTCCGGATGGTTTCCGTTTAATGCCACGCGTGCGCAGTGGTATCCCATTGGTGGTCATCGATGACGAGTTCAAGCTAAAGATGAAAACGGCAATGGCCAAACGTTATAATGTACAGACAAAGGCACTGGATCTTTCACGCTTTCATGCGGATCCCGATATAAAGCCAATATTTTGCCCACTATTCCGTGCAAATGTGATGAGTGCAGCATTGGATATAATTTCTGAGAATATACCCGATATAGTGGCTTTAAATCTGAATGAAAATAATATGGCAACTATGGAGGCCTTTAAGTCGGTGGAGAAACGTTTGCCGCATCTCAAAATTCTCTATTTGGGAGATAATAAGGTGAGTTTTTTTTTTTTTTTTATAAAATAAATGATTTGATCGATCTAAATAATTGTAATTCTGCCCTTCCCATCTAAATGGCTGCAGCTTCCTTCGTTAGCTCATCTATTGGTATTTCGTAATCTGCCTATTGTGGAGCTGGTATTGCGCAATAATCCCTGCCGTTCGCGCTACAAGGATCTGCAGCATTTTGTCAGGTATACTATAGTGTAATCAACAACTACATCTGTGACCTTTCTAGAGATGATCATATGACGACAGCGTGGGACAAAATAAAAGAGAAAAAAAGGATTTTTTTGTGCAAGAAAAAATTAAAAGATATCCACATACTAAGTTTTTGTCCCACACAACATCAAATCGAATCGAATCGAATCTCACCAACACTAACACACACACTCATTCACTCCGTTTCACAAAGATACAGGACATTCTGGCATCGGAGTTATGGAAAGAGACAGTGTTGGAAGGCAGAAGTCGTGCATTTAGCGACTAATAAGTCCAATTTTTGCTACATACTATTAAGTGAGGGGGCAAAGGCAAAGTGATGGCTAGATATAGACAGAGTGAAGAACTTTTAATTCCACTCTATTTGAAAGTAGAACAGGCTTTTTGTCAGTATCCAAAAAAAAAAAAGAAAACAAAAAAAGAAAGTACATAAAAAGAGCAAAAGTAAAAAAAAAAAAAAGAAAAAACATTTAAAAACTAAGTTTAAAAAACCTGTATTTTTTAAGAGAGCCCAGCAGCACCAAGCCAAAGCTTTACACAACACTGGAACTGGAACTGCAACTGCAACGGGATCTCCTGTTATACTGACTGACTGACTTAAGGCCAAATGCATTTCCATTCCATCGGGCGGCAGCATCATAAAAGTAAACAACAAATGGACTTAACTGCATCCATCCAAGCAACCACCCAGCCAATACATACTGACCCCACCAACAAACAAACGAACCCAAAATCAACGCCACGCCACGCAATCAATCAATTAATCGAGAACACCGTTCGCCGCCCACACATGCATGCACACACACACACACATACATACGCAGGAAATGCATACAGATATATATTTTCCATTGCGCTGTGTGTTGTTGTTGTGTTGTTGCTGCTTTGTTGATGTTCTTGTTGTATTTTGCGGCGACGGTTTCGAAGAGAGAGAGAGAAAGCAAGGAGGAGAGAGCGAGCGAACAGAATTAATATAAGTTGGGTGCGCAGCGTCCAGCGAAAAAAAGGGACTGACAAACTGACTAACTGCCCGACTGACAGAGACAGACCGACCGACCAGGTGGGGACCGAATGGGTGGAACAGCGGGACAGATAAATAGAAACGGGGATGGACGGTGAAGCTGGCGCTAGCGGCCAGCCTTAACCTCACACACAAATCACAATCTGTGTGTGTGTGTGGGCTGTGTGTTGGGATGTGATATGTTGTCGCTGTTGTTGTTGTTGCTGCAGCTACAGCTGTTGCATTTCAAACTTGTAGTAACTGTCAAAAGAAATGAAACGGCTAAAGTGCAATGGAGTGGAATGCAATGGACACAATAAACACAGGACGAAACGAAAAAAGAAACGGAAACGACAAAAATGATTTTGGCTGTTGGGTTCAAATTGATTGTTGAAAAAAATGCAAAAAAAAAAAAAAAATGTACAAAAACAAAAAAAGAAAACAAAAGGATATAAAAAGAAAAGATGTTGAAATATTGTTAAATAGAAAAAAGAAGAAAAAAAACAACAAAAAAAAAAAGAAAGCAAAACACAAGCCCATTAAAACTGCACAAAAATTTCATGTTCTATTCAAGTTTTTGTAGATTCCCAACACAATTTGGTTAAAATTTATATAATAACCAATTAAAACCAATTGCCTCTGTTTCTTCATTTTGCATTTTTGGGAAAACGAGAAAGCGTTACTTAAAAAAACCAACAAAAATAAAGTTCAATTTGAAAATGATCGCCTCTCCAGCATTGATCTAAAAACCAACTCTCGGGGGCAGCCATCACATTAATGCGTTTCGTAGTTAGTTCGAACACAACATTTGTTTTTTTTTTTTATACTCATTCATTTATTCATTTAATGCATTCACACCTAATGCTTAATTTCTTTTAAACCATAAACCAAAACGTTCGAATATCCAAATCCGAACTTTTTACAGCGAAGTACGACGAAAGTTTCCCAAACTACAGAAATTGGTAAGTCTACAAATATATATAGGCCATTTCTTCTTTATATACAAAAGTAAATCCACATATGGCAAATATGTAAATAATTGAAAATCGATTTTGTTTTTTTTTAATACAATAATCAAACAGGACGGGGAAACACTGGAGCCACAAGTGAACTTTGATTTGAATGACACAGCTACCTTACCAACAACGAAAGCCTCATTCCTGTGCGATAATGCCGGCGCTGAGCTAGTACGCCAATTTTTGGATCAATATTTCAACATATTCGATTCGAAGAGTCGTCAGTTATTATTGGATGCATATCATGAGCATGCCTTATTGTCAATTTCAATGCCATCGGCCAATCAAGCGGGCGGCAGGTAAGTTAAAATCCATTTACCAGACTTAAAAACGTAGCTTCAAATTAATTAATTAATTGTTGTTTTGTATAATTTGCGCAGATTAAATAGCTTTTGGAAATTCAATCGCAATCTGAGACGCATTGTGAACAACGAACGTGACGATGTGCGTACGAAACTTTTGAAGAGCGGTCGTCTGGCATGCGTTTCTACATTGGATGAATGGCCGCGTACCGTACACGAGAGACGAACCTTTACGGTCGATCTAACACTGTATAATGTAAGGATAATTGATTTGCAGTCATAATGATGATTTGATCACTCCACCTCGCTCACTTCTTTTAGCCCCAAATGATGGTGTTTACGGTGACGGGTCTGTTCAAGGAGCTGTCCAACGATAACGATGGTCCAACGTCAACAGCGATGCAACAGTACGAGCTGCGTCACTTTGTGCGCTCATTTGTGGTGGTGCCACAGAATACCGGTTTTTGCATTCGCAACGAGACAATTTTCATAACGAACGCATCGCAGGATCAGTTGCGTGAATACAAACGATCGCTGCACCAGCCAGCTCCTGGTAGTAGCACAGCCCTAGGAGTGGGCGCTGGATTGGGAGTAGTTGGCGTTGGAGCGGCTACAACAGCTTTAGTCGACAATTCATTGCGGAATCGTCTCAATCCCGGGGGCAATGATGGAGCTGCTGCCGTTGCCATTTTACCGCCAACTGTCAGTGCAGGAGGGAGTGGACCAAATGCAGCATCCGGCAGTGCTGGGTCACCGCCAACTGATGATGCAACCAAAATGCAAATGGTTCAGGCCATGAGTGCACAGAGTCAAATGAATTTGGACTGGAGTCGCAAGTGAGTAGCAAGTTTCTCTCAGTGAACCAGCGAACATAATCAACGAAACTCCTAAAATTGAATCTCAACTCATTATAATTCCGATAAGTCTGCAATTTATAAATTCGTTAATTAAAAAAAGTTAAAAAGTTTAGATTTTCTATTGTTAACGGACTGACTCCGTATCGAATTTTTAAACTAAACATAATGTACACTTGTATCTCTTACAGATGTCTGGAGGAGACCAATTGGGATTTCAGTCATGCCGCCTTTGTGTTCGAAAAACTTTTTAAAGAGAATAAAATACCGCCCGAGGCCTTTGTAAAATAAGTCCAGCCATTATCGACACTTTACAACATGTCCTTAAGTGAATCCTAGTTATATATCGGGGTATTTTTCCCCCCCTTTTTTTTCTCTTAAATTTTCATTTCTTCTCTCTGTTTGTGTAATTTGATTTCTTTTTTCTCTCTCTCTCTCTCTCTCTCTCTCTGAATGTTTCCTAAGAAATAAGGTGAACTTAATTTTTTTTTTCTTCAATTAACGCTTGAACAAATATTAAATTAAGTTAAAAATTGAGCAATAAATAACTCGCTGATATATACATATATATATATAAACACACACACACACATACAATTGTTAAATCCAATGATAAGAACACACACACATGTAGAATTAAAAGAAGTTATAGACAAACATGGAAAGCTGCCTGCTTAATTAGCACAAAGTTTGTTTTTGAACTCCCCTACAACACTTCCCCTTTCCCATCTCCTTACCCCCTGTCGCGGACATGCAATACCATTAAAGATTGTGTAAATTGATATGCATTGATATTTGACTTCATTTTTTTTTTTTTTATTATTGTATTCTCTTTGATAGTGAAAATAACGAATCATATACGGATATCTAAACATATAAGTAAAACAATATATATTTAATTTATAAATATGTATACATATATTTTACGATTAGCTATTAAGTGAATTTGAATTAGCTGTATGGTACATAGAGAGAAAAAAATATATATTTAAGTATGTATATTAACATATATACACACACAAATTGATTGATTAACATTTACTAAATAAATGCAATTTACTTATGAGTCCGACCACTTTCAATATAAAATTAGTTATATGTTTTATATAAACTCCCAAAATACAAACCAACTTGATTTTTCTTTTCCTGACTTAATGGTTTGTTTTTCCCTTTTTTCATCTAATTGAAATTTGTGAGAATATAAACAGAAAATCGGATAAATTAATTCCTTAAACATTTTGATACCTTCTCGAAGAGAACTTATTTGAAGGAAAAGTCTGGACTGCTTGTTGAGAAATGCACTGCTTGCTTGCTTTAATTTTGAACTTAAATGAGTCAAATAGTCGAAGTTCTAAAGAAGTTTTTAATCACAACTATCTAAAGCTAAAATATATTACCGACAACTTAATCGCAGGCTTTCAGTTTTAGTAAATATATATTTTTTTCTAACAAAAATTTGCTAGGTCGAATTCGTTTTTAGTTATTATCATAAAGTATTTAGCAATAAATCGTTAGGAAAATTTTAAAAATGAAAAGGGTAAAATACTTCGAATATATTTCAATTTTTTGGCTCTTTAACTCCTTTTAATTTGTTTCCACAAATCTGGAAAAGTGTTAAACTAAATACAAAAATGTTAAATAATGAAAAATTTCCAAATATTGAATCGAAAATAATTTTTCGATCCCTTGAGTCAAAAATAAGTTAACGTAAAAATGTTTTCTTACATTTTCTCTTAAATTTATTAACAATAACGAGTCGTAATATTTGTATGAATTTTGTTTTGGGCTGAGTCAACCAAATCGAGACGGACTGCTTGCAAGCAGTGGACAAAAGGGCGCTCTCATCACCATCATCCACCACCACCCGTTGTCATTGTCCTTTGCTGAGCGCACCCAAAAATGAATGTGGCAACTGTCTGGTCTGGGACTTGGACCTGGTACTGCCCTGAACTGGACTGGACCGGACTGTCGTCACGGCTTCGGCCCATGCCCCATTGTTTGTGTGGCAAACAAAAGATATGCGCAACACAAAAGCTTTTCTAGTTTCCCAGCTTTAGCTTTTAACTTGGGCCAGGCCGGGCGAGGGCAGAGCAGGCCAGCTGGCTGGCTGGGACCTAGAAATAGATGTAGGAACAGGACCGGGAACTGGCTGGACATTTAACAATGCTGGTCAGTCAGCAACTGGTGGGCAACATTGGAACTGAGAGCGTGTGAAGTAACGGACGCTCAGCATCCCAGCTGGTCGCCGTCTTTGTGGACAATGGAAAAAGCGAAAATTGGAATGGGAATGGGAATAGAAATAGAAATCTGACTCTATTGTTATTCAAAATTAGCTGGACCAAGATCCAGTGGATTTCCAGTGATGCATCTGCTGTTTTGACCACAAGATGGGCGCCAAATTTTTGGGATAAAACGAGTCCAACAAGAAATTAAAGATCTTACCGATCCTGTCCAGTTCCAGCAGCTGGATAGAGATAAAGAGAATACTCTCGAGTTGAGTTATATTTAATTCATTTCCTGATTTATCTAATATTTCCTCTTATTCCTTCATTTCATACGAATACCAAAAGCAAGTTCAAGGATCCGAAGGACACTGGCATTCAATTTGGTTTTTGGGCTCTCGAAAGTCAATGATCGCACGGCTTTTGAAACTGTGTTGAATAATGCGAAACGTGAAATCGCAATCAAGAGCCAAGGATCAGCGCCTGGGACAGGACCTGGTCGCCAGAAGTGTCTGCTGGAGGGGGTTGGGTCTCATAATCCGGCTGACGCTGCATCAGAGCACGAACCGAACCGAACCCAAACTGGCTTGGGGGTGGGGGAGCACAACTAGAATCAAGAATTCGAGGATTCGCTCGTTCGTATGGAACATTTTCGGCAATTACCAAAATATAAAGAACCGAATTAATGCCAGGTAAACCGCGAGTAGCAGGAGAAGATGTAGGGGGGGGGGGAACCCACACACACACACACACACACAGACAACGGGAGAAGAGGACAGCGAACGAAAAAAGAGTTTGCACCTGTCCAGCAGCAGCAGCAACAGCAAGAAACGGCGAGACGACAGCCGGGCCCAATATGCATACAACCGTACATACATATATACCAACAAAAAAAAAACCCCAAAAAAAATAAATAAATAAATGAAAAAAACAAAAAGGTAAAAGTAAACGAAATTAAGGATAAGCAGTGCAAGGATCGAGACGAGGACAACGACTGCGGCGCGTGCCACTAAAAATTCCAGCTTAATTTGCAAAAGGTGCACACACACCCGACACACAAACACACACACACGCACACACACAGAGTTTGCCATGTGGGTGCCTCTCTGATCGCTCGCTGATCCGATCCTGCGATCCTGCGATCCTGCAAACCCGCGATCCTTATTCCTAACGTTGCCAAAAAAGCGAAAGAAAAAATACTTTGCGTGCCGCTGGCTTTTTGTTCTCGTCCGCGACTCATTGTTATGCATTTTAAATATGAATTTTTATGGCCGTCAGACATGCAACAAAAGCCACCAAGGATCAACTTGGTATTCAGCTGCGATCCGTTCAATTCCGTTCCGATCCGATCCGAGGAGAGCCGATCCTTCATCCTTCCATCCATCGTTGGTGTCCATTTTTGTTTTTAGTTTTGCCGTCTCGTTTTTTGTTTGTTGGTTACTTGGTTACTTTTGCTAAATGCTCGTTAATTCCTGGCGTTAATGAGCATGAGTCGCGCACAGGAGGATAGTCGAGAGGCTCCGCCGTCCGATTGTGTCACTGGGTGGCCTGCAGATGGCACTCGATCGATCGATCGTTACGTTTGCTCTTAAGGACTCGTTTTGTTCGCTCGCTGATCGCGAATTCTCGATAAAAATCATTTCAATTTTAGTCCTCATGCCAAATTAATTCACATTAACACCCAATGGGGATTCTTGCTTTCGTTTCGTCACTCATTTTCCCCCATTTGATCGTTGCTTTTCCAACATTAGGTACTTAAACACTTCAAAAATCCCAAGATAATATCAACTGCAAAAGCTATTGGCCAGGATATCAAGTTGAAGTCATGTTTTTTGCCAAATATTGTAAGAAAACCCTTTTAAGAAGCAATATTTAATTGTAATCTCTATCATTCGAGTTTCTAAATCAATTCTTATGTCATGAAAATCATGTTAAAACCTTTCGAATTGCCATTGAGAGCGAGTTGCATTTAGTATTTTATTTCAATCTCATACATAATTTCAGATATATATTAGATATACTTCTTTATACTAATGTATTCTGAATTGGTTTTCTTTAAATTCGATTTCACAATGAATTAAATTGTTTAAATCTGGAATATATTTATTTATTAACTATCCTGATTCGTTGGCAATATGTATCAATGTAATACGTCTTTAGAAAATGAACAAAAATTGGATAATTGTGTTTCGAATACTTTTTAAAATTAATTACTTAAGCTTTCGGTGGTTCTTACTCTTTAAGAAATCATTTTTTCAATGACAATGATGATTTCATCCATTTGGTTGACCATTTCCCGCATAGTTTTCTGTCCTTGTCTCTCTCTCCTTTTCTTTATTATTCTTTTTTTATCATTGTGTGTTTCAGTTGCAGTTATAGCTTATTGAATTGAACTGAACTGCCACTCCTCCGTCATCATCTCCGCCCATTTGTACGTATGACCCAATTCCTCAATTTTTCTGACGATCTGTTGAACATTTTCGGTGGTTCTGGGTCTGCCTTTCAATTGCTTTATCATCATCAATGTGCATATTAATTTTTTGTGTTTTGTTTTGCGTCTCTCTGTCTCTCGGTCTCTCGGTTTGGCTTTTTGTTTTTCTCTGTGTGTTTTAATTGAGCTGACAACATTATCGGGCCACGCCCCCCAGCACTGCCCCTCCATACCCAGCCCTACCCGTACCCTGCTGTGTGTGTGTGTGTGTGTACAAATTGGTTCATTGGATCTCCACACCAGCGCAAAAAACAGAAAAGAAACTGGGCCCCAAAGGCTGGAGGCAGCTGAAGAGGCGCGTGCCAAAGCATCCAAGATGCAACAGCTACAGCTACAGCAGCAGCTGCTGCTGCTTGGTCAGTTGTCAGTTGTTCTCGTCCTGGGTTCCCCCTTGTCCTTGATACAAAAGAAACAGACACACTGCACCCCCCCGTCCCCTCCACACACACTCTGTGCTCTGTCTCCTCGTGCCTGACCTGATTACGCAATCACAGCACATTAAGCGCTGATTAAGACACTTGGGACAAGGAGAATACCGGGGGGGGGATATGCAAAAAAGCGCAGTCAAGGGATCGAATTGCATATACTTATCCTTATGCAAAAGAGGAAAACATAAAGAAGCTGCAACGCGTTGCATTCAAAAGGGGTTGACACGTGCCACTGCCGCCGCCTTATTGCACTTTGGCAAAATGCAATCCTTCACTCGGAAGATGTTTGCCCTCCCCTTGTTTGTCCTTCTCTCTCTCTCTCTCTGTCTCCTTTGATATGATAATTATGAGATTCAAAAAGGAAGGAAGAAAGGGTGGGGGGCGGGCCAGGGATCAAATTGCAATTGCAGAAGGCGGATCAGAAGCTGATGACGTCGAAGACAACAGCATCGCTATTAACCGTTAACCGTGGCAAAGTTGCAAGTGGCAAATTGCAAGTGGCAAGTGGCAAGTGGACAAATGGATGGAGTAATATAAAACCAACAAATGAACGCTGCAGGTGCAGCTGACTCTCTCTCGACCGACCAACCGACCGACCGACCGATCGCCAAGTGATAGCACCGACCCCTGATAGGGGTTGGGTTAGCGTTAGGGGCACGCGAGCAACTTTCGCAGCACATTGCATGCAACACGCGGCACACGGCGCACGGCATGCGGCACACTTTCTTTTCACCTTTCTCAATTTGCACTTCCACAACGACGACGACGACGACGACGACGACCTGGACAACCTGGACAACCCGGACAACGATGACTTCTAACAGAGGCCGCGTGTCCTGCCGCGAGATTGCCATCATCCAATCAGCCCGCCAGCAGAACTTATTAAAAACTCATTGAGGTCAAGAAAAGGAAAGGAATGAAGATCGCCAGCAAACGAAACCGAAACCCTTCACACAAAAAAAAAAACCAAACACATGCGTTAAGTCGCTTAATCCGGTGGACTCTTCCCAACCAAGAAGGGATCAAACCCCAAACTCCCCAGCCAACTCCAATTTAGAAAGAAATCTTTTCGTAAATCTCGAGAAGCTTTTTTATTTTTTACTCCAATTGTTATAATTATAACTTATTGTTTATCTAGGAAAAAGGTTAAAGTTAAGTAAGAGACAATATTTAGAATAATTCGAGTTAAATTTTTATGCTATTTAATATGCGAAGAATTTAACCATTTATTATTACTTTTTATTAGTGGGTCAACTTAAAAGCTATATAAATACAGATAAAGTAATTCAAGTCATTTAATAATCTCATAAATATCATGAAAATGGGAATACAAATTGATTACATTTAGTTTCAAAATCTTAACTGAATTGTTAAGCTTATGCTGATAATTTCTAATTTTCGAGCTAACTTAAGTAAATCTAAATAGGGAGCGCTTTGCTCCCTACTGTACTTTTAATTGTAATTACATGATTCTCTCGTTCTAATTCAAACAGGATTCATTTTAAGTTTATTGCTATTTGCTACATTTCTGTAGCATAGTTTAGGGCGTACGTATAGCATAGAACAGAAATCAAACTAACCTGCCCCAGAGACAAAAACCTTCATCTCACATTTTCAGACACATTTCAGTCACAGTCTCATGACATCAGACTGGAAAATGGAGAATGGAGAATGGAGAAAGGAGAATCAAGTTCAAATGGGATTTTGGCCCACCGAAAAACGACAAACATTTTTTTACGCACTTCCTGCAGACGGAGTCCCAGACCCAGACCCAGACTCAGACTCAGGCACGGGACATGCCGTCACAAGGGTTGCAATCTAATGAAATAATAATAATAAATATAATATAAAATAAAAATGAAGCAAGTCATCAGGCCGGCTTGAATATACCATGCACCAAGTGAAAAAACTAATCCTATTTATAAAACCAAATTTATATATTTAATTCCATTCGCCTGCCGCGATAGCTAACACATGCAATAGATGTAGTATATTCTTACATATTTATTTATGTAAATTTCTTTATACTTATATTTAAAGACTTCTTCCATATATTGCTATACATTTCTATACATTCCTATTGATTTATAAATATATATATAAATATATAGAAGTTTTCATTAGATTAAGAAAAATTTGAATTAAATAGGGTTATATGACATCCCGCCAAATTTACATGTCTCCAGGGTATTTAAAAGGAGCTACTTCGGGCCTCAGGTTCAGTTATTGCGCTGGTGTCGGCGTGGACCTCTGGAATTCGACTGGTAATTCACTTCTGGATATACAGGTAAGCTGAAATCAAATTAAATTTTTAGAAATTAATAGAAATATATAGAAATCTATGGGAATATATGGGATTATATAGAAATCTATGAGAATATATAGAAATCTAAGAGAATCCATGAAAACTTATGTAAATGGCCTGCTTTTCGTTAAACGGAAAAGAGGTGTGCATCTGAAATTACCGCGGACGGTTTTTTATGAAATTTGACATGACAAATTATCGCATATCGTAAGGGACGTAAGGGGGCGTGGCAAAAAAATATATAAACTTGACCAGCGTATATACCACACGAGCCTACATTGTAAATGTGGTAGCTCTAGCTTTTATAGTTCCTGAGATCTTTGGTCTCTTGCGGACGGACAAGTCCAACTCGACTCGACTCGGCATCTCATGCTGATCAAGTATATATATACTTTATATTGTCATACATTTAGGCGACTTTAATAGACCATTTCATGCTATGGATGCATGGTATAAAAATATATGTATATACAACAACAACAAATAAAAGAAGAAAAGAAGCAGCTTGACAACAATGCGAATGTCGAGGAACGGGGCGTTCTGAGCCCGTTTATCATCTGCAGCCGCTTTGATCCTGCCACACAGAGAAAGAAACGTGCGCGCCGGAGAGCGAGAGTGAGAGAGAGAGAGAGAGAAACAGTTTGCACGTAACGGGACACTTACATACAGAGTGGTGGTGGTTGGCTTTTGAGTTTGTGTGTTTCCCGTTAAAACACGGTCGAAAACGAAATGGAATGGACTGAGACTGGGTTTGGTCCTGGGCCTGGGCCTGGGCCTGGGCCGCTGTAATCGCTGTGCGCCTGTCATGGCCATCCCAAATCCAAATCGAATCCAACTACGCACTAGTCAGACACGTATCCCAGATCCAGCGAGGGGTGGGTGGGTCGTCGTGATGGTGATGATGGTGGTGGTGGTGGTGGTGGTGGTGGTGGTAGTGGTGGTTGGTGGCTTTCGTTTCATTCAAAATGCAATGCCAAGGGGTGGACCGAGTCAAAAAATTCCAGGCATACGCAATGCCTTCTCAACGCATCCCGTTTAAGCGACGGGGTTGAAATCACCCAACCAACTTGAGCAAGGACAACCGAAATTTAGAAACGGGACGACGCACATTTACTATTTCTATGAATGGTGTGAGCGTTGTGCGTGTGTGTGTGTGTGTGTGTGTGGGCTGGATTGGGTTGGTCCTTGACGGTTCGGTTTGGGTCTATGTTTAGGTTTAGGTTAGCAACAGCAGCGCAAAAAAAACGAACGGTTTTTTCTTCTAGTTGGTTCAGGGTGCATTACAGATTTACCTACTCTACACTGAACAAAACTAAAAATGGTCCCACAAATTAACCATTAACAACCAGAATTACTTGGCAGAAGAAAATCAGAATCAAAAATACATCCATGACAGGTTCTACAACCAGAATCCCAATCAAAAAACATTCGCAATACTATCATGAAGTTAAATAGGTAGAAAACTCTAGGAAAATATGTGAAGCAAAGCACTTTTTTCTTTGGTTTTGCCCTGATATTTGGCCAATTCTTTTCAATAGATCTATAAAGTATCATAAAGTACCCTGAATTAGTTAGTACGAAGATGGATTGGATCAATCCAGCTTGTCCATTAAGCTAAGATCATCATTAATAGTTCGCCAGTGGCATACATCCAGAAATCTATATTCTTATTATTAATACGAATAAGTACGACTGAAACCAAACACTTTCGTGTTGTTTTTACGTCGCTCTCGACCTTTTTTCCAAAAGCAATGTATTTATTATCTTTTTAAAATCGCAACTTTCAAAAAGGTCTGGTAAACCTAAACCACAACGAAATTCGAATCGCATTTGCTAAGGTATTCAAACTTCGGCTTGATGAAAGTTAGTTTGTTACTCTGGTTTCCAAAAATTCAATTTCTCATTTCATTAAAAAACCATTTGCTATTGTGAGTGATATTTAGAGAATAAAGGATTAGATCTAAAATTAGTATGTGGACAGATTAAGTTAGCATCAACTGAAGTAAACCATATTATAGATGATAGGGAGATCCGACCTAGATTGTTGGAAATGATTCTACATTTTATTTCAAGCAAATATTGATGAATTGCGCCCATCGAAGAGAATAGAAATGATTGGTAACTAATTGTCGCAGCGTTTCATGAACATTTCAAGCATTTTCATATCGATTTTATTACCTGACTTCCGGAGCAGGGCGAAGTGTGTATAATAACTGTAAATGAACTCCTCAAAAATTGAATCCATGTATGTATGTATGTATCTATGCCATGGAAGGTGACTGGATCATTTCACCAAAAACAAAATCTCGTTTCCACTTGCCCTTGAGACTCTTTTCATTTTTGTTTCCTTTCAATGAACATGGAAAATTCACCGAAAGCAGCCAAAAAGGAGTCCAAGTAAAGGAAAACGGCAGCAGCTGTGTGACAATGAATTTCCCGACTTTTCCTCTCCACCAGAGGGAGAGCGCGTGAGAGAGAGAGGGACGGGGTAGAGGAGGAAAATAAAGAGAGGGGGAGAGAGGCAACCCTGGCAGTCGACGTCAAAGCCAACGCCGACGCTGACGCTAACGTAAGCGTCAACGTCGCTGTCTAAGCCGCCCTCTCTCCCACTCTACCGTTCATTCTTATTCTCTCTCTCTCTCTCTTTTTCTATCTCTAATAATTTTCCGTGAGTTTTCCTTCGTTTTGTGCCTGCCTTTTTGTTTGGTAATGAAAATTCGCTTCGTTCGCTCTCTTATTCTCGCACACTCTCTCTCTCGTCGCTCTCATGGCAAAAATACTTTTTAATTGAACTGATCGAATAACAGAAATACCCATTATGCTTTATAACTCTTCTTAAATTCTCAACAACATTTTCCAAGCCTTCTAACAACAAAATGCAAGAAACAAGATTGACAAATTTTGAGTATCCAGACAATTTGTAAGCACTGTAAAGCAGAGACTTACTCTAAGCCGGCTTGGCAAACGGACGTATGGATAAAACTATTGCCGGATAGACGCCGTCGCATACACACACACACACACTCACAGAGAGAGCGAGAGAGAGAGAAATATATATGTATATACACAGAGTCAGCCATTTTGGAGAATAACTTTCACTGTTTTTCTGTTTCTGGGTGGGAAAATGCCACGTTTCTGCCGTCGCCGCCGCCGCCGCCGTTGCTGCTGCCTGCTGCCTCTGTGAATTTTCCTCACAAATTTTCATTGAGACAACAGTTTACTCGTCGCTGTGCGTACGTACATACGTTCGTTCGTTCGATCCACAATTCTAAGTCACAGTTTCAACTCTGGACCGACTCCACCGCCGCCACCTCCGTCGTCGCCTCCGCCGCCGCCGCCGCTGCCATCACCCATGTTTGATTTTTTTGTTGTTTAATCAGTGTGGAAAACAGTGAAAATAATAAAGAACCAGTGCCAAGAAAAGTGTAAAGCAAACAAAACAACACACACCAACAACAGCAACAACAAATACAATTAAAAGAAAATATAATTGAATTTCCCTGAATTTATCCGAAATTAAACACATACTAATTGTAAGCCCATGAGTTTTCCTCACTTGGATTTTTGTGTTTTTCTTCTTTTTTTTTTGTGTTGGGTTTTCTCGATTATTTTTGGACCCACTGTCTCGCTCGCACTTACGCACACTCACGCATAATCTAAGTGTTGCCTACGCAAAAATCAATAAACCAACAACAACAAGAACAACAACAGCAGCAAACAGCATACAAATTTTCCCCAAAAAAATAAAAAAGAAAAGTTCAATCCTCCCCCTCACCATCTTGCTAACTCTCCCTCTCTCTCTCTTCGTCTCTCTCTCTCTATTTTGGTGGCTCTTGATTATTCTCTCGCTGAAAATCAATCAAATTAAGTGGCCAGACCAAAGCCATTGCCGCCTGCGCACACATTTTCCAACACTGACAATATCAATCTAGCCACCATTTGCAAAACTGTCAGATACGCTCCGTCAAACCAATAAAAAAAAATTATATATACAAATTTATACTAGGAACGGGGTCGCCCCCACTCTTAATAAATTTTCATTTTCTCACTATTCAGTTTCAATTTTTCTCGCTCAGCAAAAAAAAAATTAATCCCAAAAAATCACCAAAAAAAAAAAAAAAACAAAAAAAAGACTGCGACAGAATCTACCCAATACCACCACATACAAATATATATATCTATTGATATATATCTATATATATTTACATACCAACAAAATCCAAAGCAAATCAGAAAAACAAAACGACAATTCTCTCTCATATTCATAATTCTCACACTTTTCGGCTCCCAATTAAAATTCGTACATTCAAATATATGTATATACATTTATATATCTACATATATATATATAATAGGTAACCATCATTAATTTCGATCCCAGACCGTGAGCAAATAGCTAAACTGAATATTTATTTAAACATTTGTTTAACCGCCAACCGCCCCCGGAACGCTCAAGAACCGTTAGCTAATTGAGATCAAGAAAAGAGAGTTGCCGCAACGAGAGTAAGAGAAAGAAAAACAAACGATATTCATAGAACGAGAGAGAAAGAGAGAGATTAAGTGCTGCAGCGAGCTCGAGGAACTAAAAGAGCAGGCGAGAGTGTGCAAGAGTGCAGAGTGCAGAGTGGAGAGTGGTCCAAATGTGAAGTGAAATCAGAAAATTTATACCACAATCGTTCTGTTTTACCCATTAGCACAAACCCCTCCAATCAATCAATCTATTGATCAATCGACCGATCAAGACCCGATCTGAAAAACTGCGTATCAAGTGTAACTCGATCAATAGACAGGACACTATACCAAGGACAACCATCAAGCAACACCAACAACAACAATAGAGTAGCCGCCCCATCCAACGACTAAACTTCACAATAACCAACATTCGTCAATAACCAAAAGATTATTGTAAGTAAAATTTATTGAAATCCATTTACCAACTACTTAGAAGTGATATTCAATCCAATCCAATTGTGCAAGAAACTTGGCCAATTCTAAATAATTTAAATTTGATCTTAATTAGTTTCTTTTGTCAATGTCCTCCTTCTGTCACAGCCGACAATCCACTGCAACTTTGTAATGGGAAAAACTCATCCTACTCCTACTGCATCTCCTTCACCTTCATCCGATGGATACTCTTCTGAATCTCATTCTATCATTCTACAAAAACGGAAAATTATTTTTGTGTTTTTTTTTGTTGTGGCATCTATTTTAAATGTCGTGGCATGAATGAAGTCTCCTTTCTCTCTCTCCCTCTCTTGCTGGCTCTGTTTGTCTAATGGCCTGGCGAAATACATTTCCAAATCAATTTCAAAAGTTCAACAGCCGCCAAGTGTAAGAGAGAGAAGCAGAGCGATAGAAAGAAAGAGATAGCGCGCGACAGACAGAGTGTGAAAACTGAGGGATATACATAAGTATGAGCGGAGGGGGGCGACCAGACTCAGGCGGAAGCCTTTTGGGGTATCCAGAATTAGACACACACCACACATTCCACAGTCACACTCTCAGCGCCAATCCCCATCCCCAGACTCATCCCCTCCTAATCAGAAGAGACACGGAAGTGAAATAGTTAAAGTGCACTTTTTCTTGAGGGAGGATCGCTAGGAAAATATCGTTTCTAATGATTATAATGATGGCAACTGTACTTCAATTAAAAAGTTTGCTGTCCTTGAGCTCCTTTTTGCGGTCTCTAGCTATCTCTCTCTCTCTCGCTCTCTCTCTCTCTTGCTTTCTCACACTTTTACGCTGTTTTCCTTGTTGCCAAGACATTGCTGCTGCTCCTGCTCCTGCTGCTGCTGCTGCTATCCTGCCTTCGTTCCTAGTTTCTTCTTATGGGTTATATAACTGAGTTCCTTATGTGTTTGTGTTTCTGTGTGAGTGTGTGTGTGTGTGTGTGCTGGCTGCTTATTGAATTACTTGTATTTGTCCTTGCCACAGACATGATGCCTTTTTGTGTTCAATTGTTTAATGTCCTGCGGATAATACAGATGAACGCAGGGGTAAGAAGCAGGCTCTAGTGCGAGAATTCCTTCTTCTTCTTCTTCTTCTTCTTATCATTATTATTATTATAATAATTGTCACACACACGCACAATCCAACTGGTTTTCTTAATGAATTAATTGCTGATTAAATCTAAATAAAGTTTAACTTATCTTTTCTCGCTTCATTCTGTTGTAATTCCCAACTAAGTAGTACAGCGTTGAAAACGTATGGTAGGGCTCTTTTACCGATGATAGAACTGGGTGGTGCTTGAAGTAACTCTTTTCTAACATCCTGGTTGACCTTTTCGTGCAACGTATGATTTCTTATAACGTTATTTAGCAATACAAACAGGAAACTTAGTTATACTAGGCTTTCCAGAATGTTGTTGGTTTAAATCCATGAGAAAGTCTCTTCAAATTGCACATCCTTTTAGACAAAGTTCACATACTTAGATAGATAACTCTTTGATGAATTTTACGCAAATTAATTGGTTTAACCCAGAGCAAGTGACCTTTTACAATTTCTATGCATAAGTGGCTTAAATGCATTGTGGTTTTTGCACTAATTAGCAACAAAATCAAGGGCATCGGTGAGCATGACAGTGAGAGAGAGAGAGAGAGATTCTCTTCTCTTCTCTATGTAATATGTTAATCCTGCTCTGCTTCTACTGGTGCATTTTAGTGCACGCAGCTTTCAACGTTCTTACATAGATATGATGTCTGTCATTCGCAGTCCTAGGCCTAGTGCCGCCTCTTTCGCACACACACTCAACTGGATGTGTGTGTGTGTGTTTGTGTGTGTATAGGCCGCACATTGCATATTTGACTCGTCCTCGGACGCCACTTGGGCTGGGGGTTGCTGTTGCTGTTGATGTTCCTGTTGCTGTTGCAGTTGATGCGCGCGCGCCATTTTGTATTGCAAGGCAAAACACCCACCCACCCATCCACCCATTCAACCAACCATTCACTTGGCATTCGCAGGGCAACTGCAACAGGCTGTCGTCGTCATTTTGCTATAAACACGCCTCCGTTGCCACCTCCTCCAACGCCGCCGCCACCGCCCGCAACTTGGAAAGAGCCGTTCCGCCTGTGCCTCGACCCACGAACCACCACGCGAACCTTTTTTTTTTTTGCTATTGCCTTTTTACTGCTGCTGCGACTGCTGCCGCTGTTGCCGTTGCCGTTGCAACCGCATGCCAATGACCAATGACCAGGCCAACCCCTGTGCTGACTAACCCTTAACCCCTTGGGCAGGGCAGCAGGACCAGCAGAGGGAGAGAAGCGTTAAAAAAGGATGATGCACTTTTTGTGTGCGAGTAGTTGAAACTGAATTATTGGCAAATAAAAACGCATGAAAAGCTTTCAGGCTTTAATTGGCTTGTCGCAGCGTCAACCCCCTTACCCCCCTCCGCCTTGCCTCCTACCACTAACCCGTTGTTATTCCTGATGCCCATTAAACGTCAATTAATGTCACCTTCAACAACTGCAATTGCAGTAACCCCTTTGGCCCTTTCCTCATGCCTCATGCCTCTTGCTTTGATTTTGTTTTGATTGCGACGCGTGCGTTGTTGCGGTGCAAAAAAGAAAAAAGAAAAGAAAAGAAAAAACAACCACCTGGTTGTACGTGAGGCATGCAGCATGCGTTGCACAGGCAGAACAACAATAAAGAGAGTCGAGTGCAACGACGACTAAAGCAATGTGTGCGAGTGCTGCTGTGTGTCTGTGTGTGTGTGTTTGTGCAACAAGTGGCATGCACTTTAAGCTTTCAAGACGACCTTACACAACAGTGGAAATGAAATTGCAAGAAAAGGACAGCAATTTGCTTGGCATTCCCCTAATCGAAACTGCAACTATGACAAAATCTATTTATCTGTGGCCGAGTATTTCACTTCTTTTTAGTTCTTAACATAAGGAACAAACAGAGCACAAGTTGTCAGGACTATCGGCTCGAATTTCATTTCATTCGAACTCTTATAAAACGATATCCTTAGTGAAATTGCTTACATCGGGAATCGAGGAATTCTTCCGGGTGGGCATTCCCACTCACTTCCCAGGATTAAGCTCAGGTATTTCATATAATTGGAAATAGTTCCATTGAACTTATTTCTGTTTCGTTAGCAACCAAATAAATACCGAAGTAACGTATGAAATTAGCCAAGACAAATCTATGTTTCTAACATTAAAGCCAAGATTATTAAGGACTTCTTTGTGCTTTCTCTCCAAAATCGAGATCAATAAACTAAGGAACTAAGTATGTGTTTTTCTTCGTCGTCCTCGCCCTCGCCCTCGCCCTTCTTTGCCTCACCATCAGCTAAACACTTTCTCACATTCCCTCAGTGGTTTTCCAGCAGCAAGGATTCTTCATCTCATTTTTGATTTCGTTCTCATTTTTTGCGCTTTTTTTTTAAAAAACAACAACAAAAAAAGCGAACGAATGCTTATTGTGTGTATGTGGGTATGTGTGTGTGTGTGTGTTAGCAGTTCACTTCCTTTGGCTGCTTCCTTCTTCCTTTAAAGCTTAAGCGCCGCCGTCGTCACCATCTCGCCATGTACTTTATACATCTACCAAAAAATGTTTTGTGTGTATTTTTTTTGTTTTCTTCCTTTTTTCACAATTTTTTTTCTGCGTTTTTTTTTTTGGCAACGTCGGCAGCGAAGCAACGCAGACCGCCACAACATTATCCTGGCATCTGTCTCTCACACTCGCACACACACATGCATAGATATGTATAACTACGGTATATTTGCGAGTGTGTGTGTGAGTGTATATGTACCTCCTGCTCTGGCTTTAGGATTCCTTCGATAGAGAGGAGGGAGAGGGAGAAGGAGAGCCGAGCCAAGCCGAGCCGAGCCTAGTGAAAGAAGGGAACACAACAAGCGCGCGTGTTTTATCTGTGAGCCAATTTTTCTATGGCTCCTTGACTCAAATGTGTGCACGGGGTCGGTTGGGGGTTAGCGGTGGGTAGTGCGCGGAGGGGGGGAGTGCTGTTAAGCTCAAAAAGTATCCTTAAGGAACTTAAGATCTCTCTCCCATCAAAAGAGGTTTCTTTCATTTGTTGTTTTTTTTTTCCATTTGCTTTGAAAAGATCGCGAAAATTGATGGAATCTAAAGAAGTCGTATCAAGTCCAAAAGATCTGTTTATGTATCTATTCTGAAGAAATTTTGAAACTACATATACATACTACCTTTAAGATTGTCTATACAGGGAGAGGGAAATTGTTTTTAAATTTATTTACAGTGATATGATATGATTTGATAAATTGTTATAAGAAAATTACTAGTGCAAAACTGAGGGGGGGAAAATGAGATTTATCAGATATAAATTAGAGAGCTTAGAGATTTTTTAAATCAGATTAGTTTACAAATTGTGGGGTCCTTTAAAAGATAAGACAGCGATTGAGAGCGGAAAATGGTGGATGGATTATCTATTCAATCAATTAATCAATATTATCAATTTAAAATAATGCCACCAAAAATGTTAACCAATATGCATAGGACCTTCTTGTCGGATGTAATGATTTTGAAGGCGGCCTTGACAGCCTCAGCTGTGGCACCACCACCCACATCTAAGAAATTGGCTGGCTCACCGCCATACAGTTTGATCCATGGTGGCCATAGCCAGACCGGCACCATTCACCATGCATCCGATGGAGCCATCGAGAGCAATGTAATTATTTAGCTGCTTCCACCTCTTTGGGATCCTCCTGGGTCAAATCACGCAAGCTGAAGAGCTCCTTTTGACGGAATTCGGCATTGTCGTCAAAAAGTTTCGAGCTCCCTTCCGGCAGCACTGCCAAGGGAAACAGTGTTGCCACACAGTCAGTGCCACGGAATGAGTGATTTACAAATGAATATGTACATATGTGTGTGTACATATGTATGAATATTTATACATATGTATGTACATATGTATGTGAATTGAGTAATATCAGAAAGACTCACTCAACCTTACTCATTTCTCATTCCGCTCAATGTCTACGCTTATACAAATTTTCGGCAAAGGCCACACACATACGCACATTCTACACACACACACACATACTACGCATACAAGCGCTCATACAGTCACAGCACCACACATACACTCATTCACCAACACTTTCGTACATATTTTGTTGTTGTTGGTTTCGGTGTTTTTGGTTTTTTTTTATTGGCTTTGCTGCTGCTGGCTCTTTGCTCTCTGCTCTGCTGGCATAGGAATTTTCGGCAGCGTCGACGTCGTCCGCGCGCATACATTCGCATTGAATTTGTTTTTTATACCATGTATCCATAGGATGAAATGGTATATTAAGGTCGCCAAAATGTATGTAACATGCAGAAGGAAACTTCTCCGACCCTATATAGTATATATATTCTTGATCAGTATCAATAGCCGAGTCGATTGAGACATGTCCGTCTGTCTGTCCATCTGTAGGATCATCGAGATATCGGAGACTAAAGGAGCTTGATGTGTGGTATATTCAAGTCGGCACGGCGACTTACTTTATTTTTTTTGGGCTTTTGAGTTTCGTTTCGAGTGAGAAATTGGTTCGCTGCTGCTCTGCCAGCCACTACTAACATCAGCAGCGGCAGCACTACTAACAGCGACGACGGCGGCGGCAACAGCAGCTCCTGTATGTCTCTTGCTGAAACGCAGTCGCCGTCGCAGTCGCTGAAAACGTTCCTAACTGTAAGCAACATATTCGTCTCCGTCGCGAGTTAAACAAAATTTAAAAGAAAAAGTCCACACAGAAAAAAATTTCACAAATTTTAACAATTTTCGTACAAATTTTTGTTTAACGTCTATTCTAAAAACTTTGGTATTGTTTTGTTACTTTTGGTTTGTTTTTTTTTTGTGTTTGTTTTGGATTTGCGAGAATTTAATTTCAACATTTTCGATTACGCGCGCGTATCCGTATCCGTCGTATATCCGGTAACCGTAATATCCGTAACTAGAGAGCGAGAAAAAGAGAAAGAGAAAAAAAAGAGAACGAACGAGCTGGAGAGAAAATTAATTTCGAATTATAAATCGGGCGGCAAATCTATATCCTATATATTTTTGTATGTTTTGTTTGTTGTTGCTGCTGCTGCTAATTAATCGTGGCACATTTATCTGCCTATGGCTTTTACTATACCGTTTTTTACTTTGCTTTTTTTTCTTCTGACTTTGACTTTACATTATATCTCAAAATACATATACATATGTATTAATATTTATATATGTATATATATATTTATGTATGCATGTGTACTTGTGTGTGCATTTTCTTTGATTTCTTGTTGTTTTTTTTATATTTTTTTTTTAATTTGCAGCAACAACAAACATTTTCGTTTTTTGAAACAACTTTTTTTTCAAGTGCCAAAAATGATATGAAAATACCAACAACAACAACAGCACAAAGTGTGACCAAAATGTTAGAAATCTTTGCAAAAAAATAAAAAATTAATTCAAAAGTTCCATTTTTGGTTTTGTTCAACTGCAACACGCGGCACGGCTCTCTTTAACCAAAAGCAATCAAACCCAAAAAAGATAAAAACACGCAAAGAAAACGGCAAACGCAAACGCAAAAATTTCTTTTCTTTAAGGCACTCTGACATCATCTGCAAATCGTCGCAGCGGGCGCTCTTCTAATAACTCTGTAAAGATTCAACCAACAACAACAACAAAAAGTTAACAACAAAAAGCCAACAAGAATTACAACAAACAAACAACCCGACAACAATAACAACAATATCCGCATTACGCCTAAAAAAAAAAAGTAAGCAAAATTTAAAAAAAAAAAAGGAAAATTTCATCTAAATTTGTCTTTTTTCGGTATTTTTGTTTTTTGTTGAGCCATATGCGAATTGGAAAAAAAAAACGGCAAAGAAGAAACAAAAACAAAAATGCCAACACACACACAGACAAACATGCAACATATACATGTGTACTTATACAAGCACAGACGCGCACACACACACACGAGCCAAGATCAAAGTCAACATGACAATATGACGACAGCAGCGACAGCGGCAGCGGCAGCAGTAGTAGTAACAGAAGCAGCAGCAACTGCTGCTCCCTCAATCGTCGCAGTCGCCAAAAAAGCTCTCTCACGCAACTCTTCTAATGCTGGGGTTCACCCCCACAATCCCCCCTTAAAAACAAGCAACACAAACCATCCCCGCCGCCCACTACTCGCTCGCTCTCTCTCTGCCTCTCCCGGCATGTGTGTGTCTCAATTGGTGGGCTGATGACGAAAGCAAAAGCTTCTGCTGCTTGTTGACGCTGCTGCTGCTACCCGCTTCGTTGACGTTGCCGGCCGGCTACTGATCAATGCAAGCTTCAAAATGCAACAGCTGTTAAATTCGTCACCCACGCCGCGAAACACAGTGGGCAAAAATTCATAGTTTTGCGGTGCACCAAAGTTCTTAATTACGCTTAATAATCGGTTTGACGATGCGCCTCCCAAACAAACTTTAAAAGCCATGAATGAGAAGGACACTTTTTTCCGACTAATTGAGCCTTTTCAATCTATATTTCTAACTTTAGTCCTGGAAAATTGTTTGTCAGTTATTGCTCCTAGTGAGAAGCAAGTGATTGTAATCAATAATAATTCAGCAATTATAAGTAGTATGTAGGTTTCAGTAAAGGATAATCGAATTGAAAGCTCTATATACATATGTATCTATATGTACATACATGCATATATATTATATAATATCATAATTGAATTTGGAATATTCACTAATTTACTCTTTTTTTCTCAATTCTCTCGTTACAGGTTAACTTTAATTTTTTGGCCAAATTGAATCATCCAATAATTCATTTCATATCGAAACAACTTAATCTTTCAACAAAAACAAACCAAAAAAAAAAAAAAACAAAACCAAGTTTCGTGCAAAAAACAAAAAGAAAAAGACAACAAATTTAAAGAAAAATTGAATAACAAAACACAAACATAAGAAAAACCAAAATTCCCCGCTCTCCGAAAACCCGCACAATATATATATATATATATATATATATATAGAACGCGCATCCGAATCCAAAGAGAAGCAGAGCCGCTAAAAAAGCAATGCATAATCACTAAACGAAATAGATACACAATATATATATATAGATATATATATATATGTATATAAATGTATATATATATATTCATATTCAAATTCATTAGATAGTCAGCGGATAAATCACAGTTAGAGCCACTCGAAAGCGGAATAAACATCAGCACATAATCAGCATCCTCATCATCGTCACGAAAACACAATCAATATCATCATTCGATCATCATTGAGAGATACAAGGCGATGAATCAATGTGCGAACTGAGCGCCAAAATTCAAAAAGATCCATTTTGAAGACACACACACAAACGACAACCGGACAAACATCCCCCACCTCCCCCTACTCAATCTGACTACCAAGCACACACAAAAACACACCACATTCCATCGAGAACTGAAAAAGAAGTGTATAAAACAAGAAAAAACAAACAAACACTTACAAGTTTTTCTCTTTCTTTTGTAAAAGAGGCAAAAGAGAACATCCACAACACCACCCCACACACCCCTCATCTCCACAAAGAAACGCCCACCACCCCCAACAACGGTCCGATATCCTTTTGAATTCGAAATTCGCAAGTGTTCAAAATCAAAAAGTAAAATAAAATACATTAACGAAAAGATTGGCTTAAAAAACGAAACAAAAATTCAAATTCAAAAAGAACATTAAATTGAAACATTAAATAAAAACCCAAGAAACAAAAAAAACGCGTGCGTTCTGGAAAATCGAAAACATTCTGTTGGCGAAAAATTGTTATTTATATATAGAAATTATATAGATTTTTTTTTTGCACGAAGTCGCGAGCTAAGAAACTCGTTAAAAAATCACACACACAAATAAAATAAAAAGCCATCACAAAATATAATAATTATATAATAATACGAAAAGGACAGCGCAAGGAAAGAGATTAAAAAAAACCGAAAATGGCTTCCGAACTGGATCAATTTGCCGATTTGGAATTATCAAAGGAGGATCGGGAACAGATCTTCGATCCACCATTGGATCGACAGCAATTGGAAGGTGCTGGCACCTCAAGGTATGTTTAACACTTTATATACATATACACATATATATATAAATAATTTGGAGACCCCCCACTCCCAGACCTAATTCACATCCTAATGTCCACAAATGAAGAGTGAAAGAGAGAGAGAGGCACACATAGTTGGTGTTTTAGTTAAGAGTATCCTTCTCGTAATTTACCATCTTTTTTTTTTTTAATAATTTCTGTCTCTTCTATGTTGTGTATGTGTGTGTGTGTGTGTCACTTCTCTTTCCTCTTCGACTTCTACCCTTTTTTCCAACTTAAAACGTAGTTTAATTAGTCATTCTATCTAAATGTTTGCTGTTGTGTAATGCTTATCGTGTAGATCGAACGACGGGGAAGTTGTCTCTTGCCGAGAGAGAGTGAGAGAGATCGAACAAAACTTAGAGTACTCCAATATAATATCAATTCAAAAAACATAGTGAGCTCAGGAAATACATATCTCCTTCTCTGTTCAATGTTCTTTTTATGTCCTTACTTACCTTGAGAAAATGAAGATTTCAATGGCATTTTGTAGCTAATTTTCTCATTGCTATCAGATTTCAACGCCCACAAAAAGCTAATTAGTTTGAAATCATCCTTCCTACATATAGATGTAGTTCACACACACAAACACACGAACCTTGAGGGTTACTTTTCAAAATGGCGCCGCAATAGACCCCTCGCTTTATCCAACGTAAAAAAGGAGAAGAAAAAAAAACAAAGATCCTTCGTCTTACAAATGCCGCTGCTATCCACAATTGCACAAATTATCACGCCAAATAACATGATGCTTGCCTCACAGTAGTGGCACACACCCGCAGCCTTACCCCCCTCCTACCTACCTATCCCTACTATGCCTCCCTCCCCTTGCCACTCCACCACATTGGACATACAACGCTGCTAAATAGCAGCTAATTTCCTGTGATAAATTGGGCATATCACAAGAGCAGAACAGAAAAAAAATGCTCTCAAACCCAGAGCAAAGAGGAGGAGACGACGACTCCTATCTTTGCATGACCCTTATCAACTCTTTGTCCATGCTGCCGAGAGTTAAGCTCAAGTGGTGTAAGTAAACACGAGGAAGAGAAAGAGTACCGCAGTACAGAAGAAGATGCCCATTATCATTGTCACATGCTAGAAGGAAGGCCAGAGGAGTATCTCTACCTCTAACACTACCTCCTCTACACAGGTACTCACCCAGAACTCCTCTCAACCCCACAAGAGGCGCACACCACCACCACCACACCCCTTTTTTGCGACCGCCTCAACTGGCCCTAGAACAACACAACTCCTCTCAACCCTCTCTGATCTGACAAAATTGATATACTTGCCGCCGCATGCTGCGTGTGACAACCGAGCAGAAGGTAGCCAGAACAAGATCATACATCACAGAGCATCACTTCCAGGGTAGAGAATAGAGGAAACCTCTACAGAGAGGGTTCTTTAGGCTATCAAAACATAAGAAATTTGCTAACAAAAAAAAACGCACACACAATTGTAGTAATAATTTAGTGAAAAAGAAAATTTACAAATCTACAGTGGTAAATTGGCGGCGCCACTCCATTTAATTGTAGTGCTTCTAGCTTTAATTGCCTTTGATAAGATCTTCAAATAGATCAGATAGTATGTATACATATGTATGTAGAGGTATCTATTATAACTTATATAATCAAACCTTAAAAACTCTAATATTTTAGAAATTGTTTCGTAACAACCAATTCTCGTTCGTCGTTTTTTCCCGCTGAGTCGTATATTGACGATGAACGTCTTTCCCAGAATGCAATGCCATCTTAGCAAAAGTTAAAAATTGTGATTTCCGAGAATGCTTAACCTTCCTCCGTTTAAAATCATTGGAAGGATGCTGCGCTTCAACATTGATATTAATCGATCTCGCATTATCGTTACACCGCCTCCAACTTGGATTATTTCATAATCTGGTGACGGTCAAATTTGTTGAGGGGGGTGGAGGTATTAGTAATGGAACAGTGCTAAGCCGCTTGTTGCAACAACAGCTAAGCTGTAGACTCAAGTAAAAAAAAATTTTATTTTAATAATTTCTTAAAAAAAAAAAATTTTAGATCTCACACACAACCAGATGTGACGACGACGCAATCTTTTTCTGTAGCATTTACTTTAATCCCCCAAAGAAAACATGCCGCGACGTAGCATATATGTACATACATTCCGTTCCGTTCCTCTACGGCTGCTGTTGTCGTTGTCGTCGTCGTTGTTGCCAGAAAAGGCTGCTTAGAAAATGCCAAAGGGTTGGCCCAAAAGCTCCCCGCAGTAAAAGTGAGCTCAAGTTTAAGGTGTTCCAGTGTGTGTGTGTGTGTGTGATCAAGTTTCTTAGTGCTTGGAGTCGGCGTTGAAAATACATATATGGACGGATTTTAGCCTTAGGATCTTAGGGGCTCTAACGCGTTCGCGTTGCTTTTCCCTTCGCTCGTTGCTTTATTTTATTTTTTTGGTTTCTAGGCGAAAACAAGTTTCTCACATTTCCGGCGTACCTCTGCTGCTGCTGTCAGTTTTTGTGTGCTCAAACATTTTTAATTATACGAAGGATTTGCTTGGCATCCTTTTTTCTAATGTTTGTTCACTTGCAGACGCATAAGGCCTAAGGTAGTTGGAGCGCTGCTATTCCTTGCCAATTCATCTGGCAAGGATCTAATCGCATCCCTTTTTTTGTTTTGTTTTTTGTTAAGCTTAAAGACTTTTGGCGGGCAGACAGAGAGAGAACTATGTATGTATGTATCATTGTGTGTATCAGCTTCTACATTTTTTTTGTTAAATTTTTGATCCTTCTGTTGCTACTTATGCGCTTGTTAGCAGAGAGAGAAGAGCGAAGGGGTGGTCAAAGACGGGCAGAAGCCCCCTAATCTTTAGCGGCAATCTTTCGCGTACACATAGACGCGCAGAGTCGTAGCAAATTTGATTCCCATCGATTAACACAATTCAGGAAGAACTGAGGGGAGGATGTCTGCCTGGTCATAAGTTTTTTGATTGACAGACAAATTAGTAAAACGCAAACCCAAGATCTTTCGGGGTAGATTAGATTTTGAGTGTAAATTCACGATGATGATCCTAGCCATCTTTCGCCCGCGATCCTTACGGCTAGTTTCTTAACAGCAGCAGCTGCTTTGCATTAGAGACATCAGCAGTAGCGCATACTCGTTTTTTTTTTTGTGTTTTGACGATCTGACCTTGGTACACGTTTGGTTTACTATGCTTCATTCAAGCGAGAGATCGCTCGCCCCCGCCCGCGTTCTCAATAAAACTCGTTTCAGCAAACAGCTTTGTATGGTGTGCATCTGTGTGTGTGAGTGATATTCGATGGATATTTGAATGAAATCAAGTACAGACAGAGGCGGCAGACACTTTACCTACCTTACCTACATTCGCGCGCTGCTGGCCCATATTGTCAAAGGGCGGGAGGGCGTTAGGGTGGTAGGATGTTGGTAAGAAGGGGGGTCGACTAAGACGAAGGCGTTGAGTTGAATTGTTAAAAGCTGAGAGGTTGCTTGAGTGTTCTCCTGTTGCAGAGCGGAAGAGTAGAAGGACGCCAAGTTCTTTGCGAATCGTTTTCTTTTCTTTGGCTTTCACAGGCACAAACAGGATGCAAATTTTGCAAGAGCTCGCACGCGCAGGTAGTCTGGTCATGGCAGGTAGGCCCTGCCCTGCCCTAACCTACAACCAACATATGTACATTATTTTATGAAATAATCATAATTTCTCAATTGCGGAATTTCAAATGGTTGACGATCGAATTATTAGAGGGTGCAAACATGTAAATTACACGACGCTTCGCGACGTTTCAATAGCACATTCCTATTTGCGTCACTTTCCATCACTCTGTCGTTGACCATCCCTATCTCTTTATGCACAGAAGATTCTTACTTTTGAATAGACAAAGACTTACATGTTCTTTATTGGATGGAAGGTGGCGTCTCGACGACGCGTCGTATCTAATCTACCTTTTGCATTAGGTCTCTTCATTCTATACTAACTTAATCCGAGATCTGCGTCGGCGCACATGCCCTCATCACACCACACATGAATATACTCCACATACAAACATATGTATGTACATACATACATACATATACAAATATGTATATGTTGCGTGTGTGTTTTTTTTCCGTGTGTGTGTTTGTGCCTTACTTGATGATTCTCATGGCTCTTCTCACGTTCCGCTTGTTTGTACTCATTTAGCGTGCGTTTGATCCACATTATTTCGGTTTCGTTTTTTCTTCAGTTTTTGTTCTACTACATTTTTTTCTTTTTTTCGTGTTTGTATGTGCTCCTTTTTGTGTTTGTGTTCATTAGAAATTTCCAAGAATCCAACGACACACACACAGACCAGAGACGAAGGTTAAGATTTTGAGATTCGTGTTACTGCTGGCTTAGTTTTTCAACAAAAATGCTGTAGCGAATCTTCTGTACCCATCGACTGAAGAGAGATAGAGAAGAGAGAATAGAAAAACAGGGATTTTATGATCTGTTTGTTGGCTGCCTGCCTGCTTGCCTTCAACAACGGTAACCAACTGTTGTTGCAACACGTGTAGTACTATAATATGTATGAATGCACAGACGACACCATTTTGCGCGAATCCTTGGGATCGTTTGCAACTTTCTTTTTGGTGTAAACACCCCGTTATTTCACCGGTTCGCCGATCACTTTCTTTATTGTAGTGGCAGAGGGGCACCAGCTGCTGTAGCAGTGCGACCAACCCTTCTTCCTTTTCCTTTTTTTTGTGTCCTGCTCCTTGTTGATCCTTGCGTGTTTAACACGTATGTACGTTTGTATGTATCGACATTTACATACCCACTTGGATGCATATGAACGGCGGAATTACCGTACAACCTGGACCCATTGTTTGTTCTTCTGTGTCACCAGCGACCAGCGGACGTCTCTGCGGCAAGGAAGAAAGCATTTCACCACCGCCGAAAAAGGGTCGTTCTTCGGAACAGCAGCTGCATTCTATCCGAACACATTTATGTATGGACATACACACATACATACATACATATGTATGAATATACTTGTGTGGGACACTCTAGTTAAAAAGCTTGAAAGCTTTAGAAGCTTGAAAGCAACAGCACAACAACAACAGCCGCCGGCGCAGGGCTCCGCGTCTAATGCAGCAATAGCTTTAAGCACCGAGCACCGCTCTCACAAAAGAGCGGGGGAACATCGTGTCTTTTTTGGCTACCGTTTTGTTATTAGTTTTTTTTATATATTATTTTCGTTCTTTTAGTGGTAGAAGAGAAGAAGAATATTGCCAGCGGTCCGTCCGCGAGTCACTATCAGCAATTCACGATCAACAACGCGGCTGGCTGTAAGCTGTTTTTTTTTGTCTTTGAGGCCATTGAACTGCCGAAATGTAGCAAAGCACCAGCAACAACAGCAGCAGCGGCAGCGAACGGTTGCGTCGGCAGTTGACTGACTACCAGTCGACTTTTTATTAACTTTAAGCGGTTGTTGCTGCCTCCGCCTCTTCTACCGGCTCGCCTCTCTACTGCCGAGTTACAACTGTTTTTACCGTTTTTATTCTTTACTTACTGCCAGTTTTTGCGGTCAATACACATACATACATATAAATACATATATGTACATACATACATACTATGTACATACATACATACATACATACTATGTACATCCAAACGTACATTTTATGTATGTATGTATGTACAAATATTCTTTGTCAAACAATCGACACGTCACATATGTATGTACATATATACATACATAAGTATGTATGTATGTGTGTGTGGACATATGTATGTATGTACATAAATAGTTCACATATCTGACCGGAAATAACAAATAGTTGACGTTGTCGACGCATGCAATGCGTGACGTAATCAAGTTGTTGCACTTTGACAAAAGAGACAAAACACAAAGAGTGCAAGACGACTGAGATAAAGAAAGAGAGCGTGAAAAGAACATGCTGACATGCTCCTCCCACATACATGCACACACACAAGTGTCATGACAAAACAAGAGAGCAGGTAAAATTAAAGAGAGGGAAGATCAAACTTTAGCAAAAGCGCAACAATTTTGAAAGAGCGGTCGCCGGCTTATTGTAGCAGCGCCGCGCCGCGCAACACTTGATAGCAACAGCAAACTGCAGGGTTGTCAGGTTAATTAAATATCAAATTGGATAATTCAACAAATTTGTTAGAACTGATTTGACCATTTGCAACACACATGTACATACATACATATGTATTAAATTGTGTTTGGAATATATGTATATACATATATAGTTTATACTGAGGTATTTATCGAATAAGAAAACAATTACATATATGTATTTATATGCCGCCCATTTGTTCAATTTGACAATATTTGGAGCTTTAACCTGTTGCATCCGATTGTTATTCTTGAGATACTTTCATTTTCTTAAAGAACTTTTTTTTCAAGTAGAAAATAGTGAACTTGGGTTTCAAATTTGAAAAAAATACGCGGGAATGGGATTATCCCGCTTGGACCAATACACTCAACTAAAGTAGCCAGAAAATGCTATTTAAGCATACATGCTTAGCCTTATTTCTTAAGCAAGAGTAACAAAAAATTAGCCAGTTTGCCGAAGTTGATTTGCGCTCGGGAGCCAGTGGCTACTCTCTCTTCCTCTGTTTCTCTCTGCAATGCCAATCCACTTCCCCACATTACCAGTCTACGGTCTCGCGCGTTTGCGTCTCCTCCTTCGATATGTATGTATGTATGCATATATATATATATATGTACTTATATATGTGCATATATTTGTGTTGTTGTTTTCTCATTCGCATTTCGCCGTTGCTTTTACTGCGCGCTGCTCTTTGCCATAGCCCAGCAGAGTGTTCTCTCGGTGTCGGTGTTTTTGCTAGTGTGTGTGTGTTGCTTTTTTTTAGTTTAGTTTTCAGTAGTTAAATGCTCTTTGCATTTTGCGGTCGTCTTTTTCGGAAATACGCGACATAGTTAACCCAAAAAAATTAATAAAAAAAGTATAATAAGATAAAAGTAAAACAACAACTAACGAACTAGAATTTCATATTTTTTATACAAAAATTTATTGAGTGCGCCTTTAGGTGAAAGTGTTGTGCTACCTTTATGCGATGCTATTATTGATGTATTAAACGCAATTTATACATCCCCCCTTCCACATCAAGTGCTACCTCTTCCTCCTCTCTAGCCTGCCGCTTTCTACGTCATTAAATTTGAAAGAAAAGTGAGTGATGAGTGTTTGTCGAATACAAAAATAGATGAAATTTGCGATGAGTGCTTGATAAAAGGAAAAGAGCGAAAGTGAGCAAAAAGAAGTACAATTGTGTGTCGTGTCTTTTTCCCCTCCTAGTTTATTTTTTTTACACAATGTTTTCGGATGTGCCGTGTGCTGGAGGCTTTATCTAAAAACCCACACATGGACGTACATATGTATGTACATACATACAACACGCATACGAATATGCGAAGAAAGCAATAACATAAAAGTAGAAGATTTTTGTACCGTTAAAGCTGGACCCCGGTATTGGCATTTCTGTTCGCTCTCTCTCACTGACATTCTTACCACCCCCTCATCCTACCCCCCTAGACAAGCAATGCCATCTCGTAAAGGAAAGGAAATACATACATAGATGAAGATGAAATATAAACTCTCTTCTTCGCCTCTCTCTGTCTGACTGTCATTTTAGCGCTCTCTTTTAAGAAAAGGAGAAAAAACGGCATATGACAATAAAAATCAATTTAGGTGCAATCTGAACCAAAATTCACCCCAAACCAACACCACCCCTTGTCACCTTGTGCCGCGTTTTAACGCAACACAAACCCCCAACAGAACTAGTGGCTGTTGCTAAAGTGCTAAACTGACCTACTTTGCTTTGTCACTGCTTAAGCGCTCCGCAACACTTGCCTCAAAAGTAGGTGGCAACTCTGGACAAAAAAAACAGTCGGCGGGCTGCATGCATTTGGTGGTATGCTAATTAAGCAAACACGTTCAACATTGGGAAAAAATATATCATATTTTTAAGGCGCGTGTAAACATACATAACTGTTATTGGCCTCCGGTAGCAACAATAGACGACTGGTCAAGAGAAAAAGAGGGAGAGAGAAATAGCAGCTATCGTCGCCGCCGTCGCGATCGATGCGTGTTTCTGAGTGTTGTGTGAGTCATGTAAAACACATTCAAAGTTGGGGAGTATCTAAGCGAATCAAAGCCCATACGCGTGACCAAAAAAAAAGCACAAAAGGAAGAGAACAAGCGGAATAAGAAGAAAAAGTAGAAGAAACTGAAAACGAAATCACGAAATAAAAAGTAGAATCCTCCATATCAGTACCTCTATTTTTTTTGCTTTTGCATTTTTTTTTTAATAAATTTATTTTATGTATGTGTGATTAACAAGCGAGCCGAGCGCGTGGTTCAGCTGGAGAGAGTGCGAGAGAGAGAGAGAGAACGAACGAGGGTCGAAAGGCAGTGCCAGAGGCGCCGCTACGTCATAATCTTTAATGTTGTGTGTGTGTACGCGCTCTACCTAATGCCTCTTCAATTTATTAGTTCCATTTTATTTTTTTTTTTGGTGCAAACTGTAAAGAAGAATCAACAAAAGAGATAGATTAAAAGAGAGAGAGAGCGCGCGAAATAGAAAGAAAGAGTGAAGAGAGAAAAGAAATTGGTGTTTTGTGCCTTAAAAAAATAACTAAAGCAAGAAAACAAAAAAAATAGCAACAAAAATGCACAACAACAGCAACATTCACAACAGACTTAATACCACAAACAACAACAACAACCACAGCAACATCAGCAGCAGCAACAACAACCATCACCACAACAACAACAATAATAACAACAACAACAATTACTTTTATCAGCAACAAAAACAATCACTTATACGCTATTTTGATCGGTGAGTATGTGTGTTTGTGTGGGTGTGTGGGTGTGTGTGTGTTTCGCCTCAATTAGACCCTTCTCCCCCCGTCAATACATGTCATGCATTGCAGGCTTTTAGGCTTTCGTTTTTTTTTATGGTTGTCATTTCTACAGTGTTGGTAAACCACCACGCGAATTCACTTTGCGATAACCAAAACCCATACAACAACACCCCTCCCATTCCCTCCACTTACCTATTCACTAATTCTGCCCTACCGCTCCGCTTTGCAAATAAGGTGTATTCCATACTTCTAAGAGACTTGAATTTTTAAAAACTTTTTGTCGTATTTTAAACTAAAAATATACATATCACTGAAAAAAAATATAAACAAACGATGGTTATCGGTCGCTTCATAAGACAACACTTTGGTTTTTCTTCAGAATACTCAATTAGCAACAAAAAATATCCTCATTTGGATAGGGCATACTAAATTGTAAAGTGTTAGCAATTTATTTTTTTTTTGGTTTCCTTTTAGATCTCTTCTACTACTCAATAAGGCAAAACAAGAATGCAACTTAATTATGGGAAATTCAACTTTAACTATAACCTTTTTATTTATGGCTTGTCTTATTTAAGTTAATGTCAGTCGTTTTGAATTCGTTTTTTTTCGGCCAATGTAATAAGAATTGGATGAGGGTTCTCCCTTGCAGCTTCGATAACGCCAAAAGCAAAATGTAGTCGATAATAGTACCATCTAAAATAGAAGCTCAGAAATATTATTAAAAGTATGCTATTGCCAATTGCGGGTGCATTCGTATCCATGTCTATGACTAAATCTCCATTTAATTTGTTGTATCCCCCCATACACCATTTGATTAGTTTCCATTTAGATATATTTAGATAAATTTTGCGCGCATACACAATAAAATTACCATATGGCCATCGAGCTAACACCACGCCCCCCACCCACCTCCTGTCGCTAACAAGGCATTCTTACAATATGTGTCACATTTACTGCTTTTTCTCCTTCGCTTGCTAAAGAAAATCTGTCAAAGACAAGACCCAGTATATAACCACATATGTACCCACATTTTGGCGCATCTCAAGTTTATATATATATGTATATAGGTATGTATGTACATATCCGAGTTAGCATATGGCGGCTCTAACGCCGCTCCTACACACCCACATGCTATTTAAAATAGTTTTATTCGGTAATATACCATTGCTTCTCCATATATGTAAGTATGTACATATGTATGTACAAACATAAGTACGTGGCCTAAGAAGAAAGTGTGCAGATTTAATAATAATATTTTAATTGGATATACATATTACATACACTACGTGAAATCAAATATTCGAAAACGCTAATTTAATAAAACTCAAACATAACATATTGAAGATTAGGGGAGTCCCTGCTTGTTGTAACTCTGTGACTTCTGCTGTACTCTATGTACATACATATATTCATAGCTTTTCTATGGTCTCTCTTTTTTTCGTTTGTACATGTACATATGTATGTATGTGTGCTTTATAATAGTAGTCGAACACCGATTTGGGTCAAATCAACAACACAATGCAAAAACGATAATGACAACAACGTCGCCGACTGCTGCTGACGGTCGTCAAGTGACGTGTGACGGTCGTCGAGTGACGCCCGTTGTCCATGTCCATGCTTGTATTGCATTGCTTTGCAGTTGCATTTTTTTAGATGCATTTTGTTTGCTGTCTTTTATTGCGTTTCTCTCTGACTGCAATACGCCCGACCGACCGACCGCCTGCCGTGAGCCTCTGGGAAAACAAGTTTGTTTATGTACATATGTACTTGCACACATACATATGTACATGCGTATGTACATATGTACATATTTGCAAGACAAATTCTTTTTGCCGAGAGGGTGAGGTGGTAGAGAACGGTGGCGGCGGTTGGCGGAGATTAAATGAGGCGGTGGAGACTGCAAAATAGATAAGCGTATGTACATACATATGTACATCGTACGATGCAACAGCAAATAAACATCAAGGAAAATGAGAAAAAAAAAATAGCCAATCCACCTCTGCGGTCCATCGTCGCCAACTTGTGGAATGCCATGAAAATACATAGAACATTGTACATACATATGTATGTATATGCTAACATATCTATGTATGTGTGTGTGTATGTACGGCTATGCATGCAATATGTTTGTGTATGCGTGTGCCGTGTATGCGCAATAAAAAATAACATCAGCAGCAGCAACAGATTTCTGACTTTTTCATTCATAAAAATGTTCAAAAGTAAGAAAAACAAAAAAATAACCATACTGAAGCAACAACTGCAAAAGCCTCTGCCGACACCGCTGCAACATGTGTGTGTAAGTGCAGCGAGCGAGATAAATATATATGTATATACATACATGTAAGTATGTACATATGTATACATATACAAATAAAACGAACGACCAAATCGACGCTGACGCAGCGCCAACTGAGATGCCTGCGATTATTGATTGGCAAGAGTTACACATACACACACAGAGAGAGAAAAGAGAGGCAAAAACACCACACAAGCACATGCCTGCATTGATAACAGCAAAAGCTCTTCAGGTGTCTGTGTGTGAGTTAGGCAAAGGTCATTTGCTTCAAATTGGCGCCCGCACTTGTGTTTGAGAGAGAGAGAGAAAAGGGAGAAAGAGTGCAGCTACATTTTCATTGGATGGTAGACAACGTCTACTAAGAATTGCAATTCAACATTTCCATGCATGTAGCATCAAGTGCACCAACAAGAGTAGTCACATTTTGACGCAGTCGCAACAGTTGAATACAGTTAGAAACAACAATAAAAACTCAACTTCTGCGATATAAGGAAAAAGCTGATGGGCAGCAAGAACAATATAAAAACAGCAAGCGCCGCAAAAATTTTTATGATTTGCATTTATTATTTGCGTTTTGTTGGACCGGTTTCGATTTTAATTCTCGGAAAAATAAACTCAGTCCAAAAAAAAAAACTAAAAATATGTGCAACAATAACAAAAAAAAGCTTCACTTTGACTGTGCCGCGGTTTCTATACACTCAAACAACTTGTTCCACTATAGGATTATATCCTGCTTAATTTTCAATATCGAGGTAAGGTATATGATAATGTTTCAAACCGATAAACCTACAGCTTCTGATTAATATATGTCCATATATAATTTGTATGTTTGTTCGTACATACTCGTTTTTGCTGGGGTATTTTGAACAACAACAGCAAAAGTAACACATACAAAAAAGAAAAGAAAGATCACCAAGTCTGGAATGTTGTTTGCCTGAGAAATCATCTCTGCATTCTGTCCCCCTCCGCACAGTGGACCAAGAAAACAATTTTGGCATTCTAAACAAAATCTTATAGTAAATGGAATGGGAAACATTTTGTGATGAATTAAATGTGAAAACAAGAAAATGGATATGGCGTGTAAACACTTCCTTTTTTTTCTGAATCACACTGTTCGCGCTTAGTTGTGCACAGTTTGAAAGTCATTGAGTCAAGAGGCCATCATTCATAAAATTTCAAGAAAGACGTGGAATTTCGAAAAAAGTTCTTAATTAAAAAAGGAGCAAAAGAAAGACTGAACACATACAAAAAAAGTCCCGACCAGAGACAAGAACCAAAGAGAGTAAGGCCCCTAGACGGCGTATTGGTCGTTGTCGTCATCGGCGGCGGCATCTCGACTTTTGCTCCTCTTTTCTTTTTCTTCTTGTTTGTGCTGGTTTGTTGTTTTTTATTTTTGGGCTCCAACGGTGGTGGCGACGGCGGTGGTTGGAGCTGGAGTGAAATTACTTCCAAGAAAAATAAACACGATATTAAATGTGCAACATTCCGGGCGTCGTTTTGCCTTCAGTCGAAGCAGCAGCAGCGGTTAAAGATCGTCGCTCGTAGTTCGCTCTGCTGTGCTGTACAAGTATGTGTGTGAAAATTGGCAACATGTTTGTGTGTGTGGTGTGTGTTTCTTAATATTGTTGTTCTTTTTTTGTCTGCTGGAAGAAAGAAAAAACACAAAATTATGGATAGTATGATCTCGGATATCGGTACATATCATGTATACATATACGAAATATCGGTGGGAAACCAAAAAATTTTGATGCACTTAAAAATGGTAATTTCAGAAACGATTTGTAAATACCGCTTTCAATGTTATACACGACGAATATGGCCGAGAAAAAAGAAAGAGCTTAGTACGAGCATGTTGTGTGCATTTAAATTTAATCATCATCATTGCATGCATGTAATTACATGGATATGTAGATTTAGTTAAGTAGCTTTCTGTATTTACATATGTAGTTAGTATATATTCTTTAATGCTCCTTAAAAAATGCTACATAATATCGCCTATAAAATATCCCAAGCCACCTCGCAACGCCACCCATTCATTGCCAGATATGTTGTAGTATCTCTAGGAAGTCCTTTAGCAGGAGGAGAATATTTGCGAGATACACCGTGGCCTGCCCTGCCGTTCGTCTAACTACTCTATTTAGTGTTACACTTTGCAGTTGTCTTTCTCCCACTCTCTCACGTTCGCTCAATCGACCGCGATAGCTAGCTCTCTTCTTAACACCCACACAATGTCGCTCGCTCTCTTTGTCTGTCGTTCTCTGCTCTCTCATGCTGTCTCATGCTCGCTCGCCACTCACTATTAGCCACTCTCTTAGATGTTTAGATGCGCTGTGCTGCTCTCTTCTATCAATCCTTCTTTGACACTTATTACTGATTCCATAATTCTTTTTTCTTTTCTTTTCGTTTTCTTTTGCATATTTCTTTACTTGTTATCTTTCTTCCCACTACACTTTTTTTTTTTTACATTTTCTTTGTGCTTTTCTTACATTTCTTCTTTGTGTTTTGTTTTTTTCTTTTGTGTGTTTTTACCGCTATTTTCTTCACAGTGTTACAACATCAAAAATCTTAATAAGCGGCATACCGCTGCAAACACGTTTCGAAGACATCGAACCGCTACTGAAGCCCTATGGCATCGTCAAACAATGTGAGGCTATTTCTATTAAGGATCAAAATACTCAAACAGTACATATAACATTCGAAAATCCTGAGCAGGCGCAAAGGTACATACTAAAAAAAAACCAACAAACCAATTCAATAATCTAATCTTAACACCAGATTTACGATATTAATGAGTGATAAAGAGAAAATCAAGAAATAAATCAAGATGATGAATTTAAATTTTTGATTTGTGTGTGTGTTGGCGTAAATCTTGTGTTAAGTGGAGATATTATTGTATATACTTACAATATGCCATATGATTACAGAGTAGTATAGTGTGTGTGATTGAGAGCGAGAGCGGTGGGTGGTTGAACTGAAGGTACTACGAGCGGCAGGAATATGAGGGACTGGTTAATGACAGCGTGTCGTTGTGCAAAGCGTGTTGTGGAATGTTGTGGCTATCTCTTCCTATTTGTTTGTTTTTATTTAAATTATTTTTTTTTACCTACGTTTTGCATTATTCCGATAAAAGACTTTTTTTTTTTTTTTTTTTGTCGTACACGAACTTCCAAAAACCTCTTACACATTTCCCAAAAAATAGAATTTCAAATTAACATGTGTTGTCTTCTTCTTCGCAGAGCTGCTGGTGGTCTAAACGGCGTCGAATTTGAGGGCAGCAAACTGCATGCTGAGCAACTGGATAAGAATCAACGTCGCAGTCAACGTAATCAGCGCAATCCGTATCCTGGAATGCCGGGTCCTGGTCGCCAAGCGGACTTTCCGCTACGTATTCTAGTGCAGAGTGAAATGGTTGGCGCCATCATTGGACGTCAAGGTAGTACTATTCGGACCATAACACAACAAAGCCGGGCTCGGGTCGATGTGCATCGCAAGGAGAATGTCGGGTCATTAGAGAAATCGATAACGATCTATGGTAATCCGGAGAATTGCACGAATGCATGCAAACGCATCTTGGAAGTGATGCAGCAGGAGGCTCTCTCAACGAATAAAGGGTGAGTGTAGTAGTTGTTGTAATAAGTTGAGAGTTGGTTTGATTTATTGTTCGATTTTGGTGTTCTATATATGTATATAGCGAGATCTGCCTGAAAATACTCGCCCACAATAATCTAATTGGTCGCATCATTGGCAAGAGCGGCAATACGATTAAACGCATTATGCAGGACACTGATACGAAGATCACCGTCAGTTCGATTAACGACATTAACAGCTTCAATTTGGAGCGTATCATTACGGTCAAGGGATTGATCGAGAATATGTCGCGCGCGGAGAATCAAATTAGCACCAAACTGCGCCAAAGCTATGAGAACGATCTGCAGGCAATGGCTCCGCAGAGCCTCATGTTCCCCGGCCTCCATCCCATGGCAATGATGTCGACACCGGGCAATGGCATGGTCTTTAATACGAGCATGCCGTTCCCCTCGTGTCAGGGCTTTGCCATGTCCAAAACCCCGGCGAGCGTTGTTCCGCCAGTTTTTCCCAACGATATGCAGGAGACGACATATCTCTATATTCCCAACAATGCTGTCGGCGCCATAATTGGCACCAAGGGCTCGCACATACGCAGCATAATGCGTTTCTCGAATGCATCCCTGAAAATTGCACCTATCGATGCCGACAAGCCGCTGGACCAACAAACGGAGCGTAAGGTGACGATTGTTGGCACACCGGAGGGTCAGTGGAAGGCGCAGTATATGATATTCGAGAAGATGCGTGAAGAGGGCTTTATGTGCGGCACAGATGATGTACGCCTGACAATTGAATTGCTGGTTGCCAGCTCTCAGGTATGTCTCAGGTGTCATTAAAACACAGATCTTAAAACTGAGAAGATCCTTTGCTAATTATAACTTACCTCCCCCCTCTATATCTTCGTCCAGGTGGGTCGCATCATTGGCAAAGGTGGTCAAAATGTACGCGAGCTGCAGAGGGTTACAGGCAGTGTTATTAAACTACCAGAGCATGCACTAGCACCTCCATCCGGAGGTGATGAGGAGACGCCTGTGCACATCATTGGACCATTCTACAGTGTACAAGTAAGTTTGGTCGAGAAACTATAATTACTTACTTATGTTGATGGATAAACAGTCCGATCTATGAATTCTGATTTCTATCTTTACTAATCGATTATATATTTCTTTTGCCTCTACAAAAGTCCGCACAGCGTCGCATTCGCGCCATGATGCTATCCACGAATCCGCCGCCAGTGACCAAAAAACAGAAAGCTGCCAAAGAACAACAATTGCAACAGCAACAGAGCTTAGCCGGTGCCGCAGCTGCGCCCAGTGGGACTCAACAGCAGCAGCATCAGCAACAACAACAGTCGCCGTCGCAGCAGCAGCCGCTGCCGCCGCAATCGCACCATCAATCCACGTCGGCGTCGTCGTCGTCGGCGCCGCCTGCACATCATCAGCAGCAGGCGTCGTCGGCAGCGACCTCGCATCAATTGCAGCAGCAGCAGCAACAGCAGGCGTCGCCACCACCGGGCAATGCCGCGGCGGGCGTCACTCAGCAACAACAACAGCAGCAGCAGCTGGCAAGCTCGCAGCAGTAAAGTTCATTCAAAAGGAATTAAGGATGATAAGAGGAAGACGAGAGATATAAGCAAAAACCAGAGCTATAAGAAAAAAGTAGAAGATGCAACATTAGCGGCGGAAACAACAACAACATTAACAAAAACTGCAACAGCAATAACAAGGCGTACCATCAACATCTATCACCAAGAAATATTTAAATCAGATCAACGCAAAGATTTTCTCCGAACCGTAGCCGACCCAAGTCGTCATCGTCGTCGAATCAATCAATCAATCGACTATAACTTTAACCAGAATCAAAAACCTCCGTGCTGGCCACAGACGACGATAACAGATGATGTCCCATTCAAAGTCAAAAGAGTAAGCGTCAACAACAACCACAACAACAGCTCCAACTCCAACTGCAACAGCAATAAGAAAGAGAAGACGAAGGAGAACAAGTTCTATAGATCAGAAAACTATAGAACAGAAAAGATAAAGTGTATAACAGTTGCTGTTGCAGATAGAACAATGATTCAGCATAGATTCTTCATATGCATGCAAAATAAACCGTTAAATTCCATTGTTAGAACTCTGGGCAAACTTTTCCTCCTTAGCAGCAAAGCTGCTTCCTGTGCCAACCTTGTTGATGGCTGCAGCGGGCGGGGTCGGTCTTTGGTTGGGCCGTTTTCTCACACCTACACACACACACACACACACATTGAAACACTATGCTATATCATTTCACACATCCAAATCCTGAAAAAAATAGTGGGAAAAATTATCCAGCGCGTTCTTTCTTTTTTTTTTATAGATTTATAAACAACCAAGTATAAAGTTTAATTTTTTAATGAATAATTTTATTATTATTATCTTTTTTTTATTAGCTTAAGAATAAGATTTGAAGAAGAAGCATAGAAAACAGAAAACGAAGATCAAGCAAAATTTATTTTCTATATTTTTTGTTCCAAACTAAAAAAAAGGAAACAAAAAAAACAAATCATTCGGGTTTTGTTCTGAATACCGCTGTTAATAATCGGTAATACCATTGACAAATGTCCAAAAAGATTGATAAAAGAATATTTGCAAAAATGTTCAAATTGAAAAACAATTTGAAACGGGTTTTCTTTTGGGATTTCCTATTTTTGTGTAAAGGAAACGCAAGGCGCCGCCGCGGTACTGAGAACAATCCCTCCGTGATGATGACATAGATTCAGATAATACTATAAATCTATTCCCACGACAACTACTAATCCCTTCAGGATATATTTCGATATATGATATACCAGCTATAAATGATTGAAGAGCCGAAACCATGTAATCAAATTTATACATAGTTAAGATGAAGTGTTAAAGAGGTTGTCTGTACGTAGAAATATTATGTATTTATTGATGTTGGATTGAATGAGGAATAATTATGAATGATGGAATCGAAGAAGATATTGATGAAGGCGATCAATTGATTTAAAGTATAAACAAAAAACAAAAAGAAAAATGAGAAATGGAAAAGAAATGAAGAAATGCCAAGCCCAAGCAATGTTTAAGTGTACAGCTGTGTATAAAAATAGTTTTTGATGCGCAAAATGAAACAAAAAAGTTGAAATTTTTGATGAATTTGTTGAAAGATTTAGGAGCTACGATAGATAGGTAGATAGAGAGAGAGAGAGTAAGAGTGAGAGAGTAGAAGTTAGAGTGAGAGAATAGTGAAGAAGGATAGTGATGATAATGAGGAGGTAACGTTTTTTGTAATGTGTTTGCCTTGGAATGAAAATAAAAATACAAATATAACGGTGCTGAAATGTTAATTTTATATAACGTGAGAGAAAGATAGATGGAGTGAGCTCTAATGAGCGTAAGCGATCAAGGGAGTATGTTATGTAAAAAGTGTTATATGGAAGCTGTTATATATACATGAGAGACAGAGAGAAAGAAGGAAGTTGCACGACTGGCCAACGACAAAGACGACACATAGTTTAATTATTATCCTATCTACTACTACTACTAACTACTACTTATAATAATAACTAAAGATCACTTTTATGTTCATACAAAAACCCAGAAGAGGAATGAAAAGGGGAAAGTCTGCATTTATCTAAAACTAGTGCATAACAGAGACATACATAGTGATTGGGAGAATGAAACAGCAAAAGAGAAACAGAGAGATAGTGTGCGAAAGAAAGCGAGAGAGATACCCCCAACCCCTAAATAGCTAAACTGTTAACTGTATCCCGTAACCTAAAGTAACTGAATCGGAGCATCAAACAATCAAACTTACTTAACTATCACTGACAATAGCCCATTTTTTAACTAATTCATTAACTAAATCTATAAATTATAAAGGTTAATACATACATAAATACATAGTTTTGCTTTATTGTTTATTACATGCATACATTTTTTTTTTTTGTTATACCACATAGAAAAGAGATAAATAGATAGACGCAGAGAAAGATACACAGAAAAAGAGAGAGAGAGAGAGAGATGGATCGTAGAAAAAGTGAGATGAAGTCCTTTTGTTTGTATAACACTTGCATATTCAACAACAACAAAACAAGCTACAAAAAAGAGATTAAAAAAATTTAACATTTCGGCAACAAAATTTCTTAAACACAAATCAAAAATCGCAATTCAAAACAAAAAGCAAAACTTTTTTGGCGGCAAATTTGAAATTTCTCGATATCAAAAGGCGTACAACAAACACGAAAGCTTTAACAGCAACAACAACAACATCAACAACAACACAGAAAGAAACAACAACAATTGTAACCCAATATGAAAAACAAATGAAAAAAATATATATTTGTTTAAACAACAAGCAGAACCAGCAAACAAACAGATGAACAAGAAACACGTAAATGCTGAATAAGAAAGAAGACGAAGAGAAGATTGAAAAAAAGTAATTAAAATACCTCAATGTAAGTGCATTATCTTCTACTACAACAAACAAAACAAAAAATGTTTATAAATGTTAAACAAGTAAAAAAAAAACACAAAAAAACAAAGCAGAGTCAAAAAAAAAAAAGAAAACAATGATAAGAGAAGAAATAATAGTAAAATAAAATCTCTAAAACGATGAATTCATTCTAAACGTTTATAATGTTAGCTCTAAGGCCAAAAATACAGCAAATCATAATTATAATAAAGGCGAACAAAACACAGAAACAACAACAAAAACAAGAAACCAACCTGAAGGACAACATATAACCAACCATCAACTAAACTAAACAAAACAAATGTAAAGGAATCCAGAAACCGAAATCAAAACTCCTTGTCAACACTAAAAAAAGGCATATCAAAAATAACAGTCATTTATAAGACAAAGATTCATCTATGCACCAGGCGTAGATGCAGTCTTAACACCCGAGACACAAGAACAAAGTTTGAAGTAAAAACTATAGGGGATTTAATTTAATTGTTCAAATACCATTCCGATTCATAATATCCCCAAAACTCGAAAGTTGTTGGTTTTGCTTTGTTTTTTTTTCTATTGCTTTCTCCTGACGAGAAACACATATATTCAAATATATATGTACATATTTTCAAAATACGACTGTTTCAAAAGCTTTCTGGCAAACATGAAAATTGTGTTCGTATTGTGGAATCATTGACAACATTTCTCAAAATTTGTTCACACCTTATGATGGTTCAGGATGAGAACTTATCAGAATGTTTTGGGTTATTATGAATTGAAATTAACAACTATAAATTATGGTTTGAGCATTGTTAGTCCCATTCGGAGATTCGTATTGCCGTCAAAATTTGAGATTTTTTCTTTATGCGCATTGAAAACTTTGACAAATTTTGTTTTAAGAACTGTTTGTTTACATATAATACGAACATGTTGGTCAATGCTTTGACGGAGTTACGAATCAATGTTCGGTATACAAAATCCCCTTTCGAGCCCACCCGTTTTAAAATAGCCTCATTTGTTAGTTTGCCCCGACCTTGCAACGTCACAGTTGATAGATCAGATCAGCTACAGGAGAAGTAGTAGGAGAGATAAACAAAAAGATGAAGAAAGATGGAAGGGTTAGGTGTTAGGGTATAGATATATACATCTATATATATATAAATATATATATATTTGATGTTGAATGTAATGTGTATATAAAAAAGGAACGATTTTGCTAGGCTATATATACTATACATAAAGTGAAAAACTTATACCATGTATGTATATGTTGAGAATGCATCAAATTTGTTTTGTTATAATTGATTCGATTTATTCTTATTCTCATTATATTATATATATAAATATATATGTATCTATTTATACATATGTATATATATAATATATGATATAAGAAAATAGTAATTTTTTTCTTTTTTTTTTATGGCGTCTTTTAAGAAGTGTTTGCATTAGGGAAAAAATGTCCAAAGTTGTCAATACAAAGAGCATATACTTATATGTATGTACTATATAAACTAACTATATAGGATATCCGTTTTGATCCTATATATGCATATATATATATATATATATATATATATATATATGTGTAAAGATATGTATATATGTATATGTATATATATGTATATATATATACACAAAAATGTATAATAATGATGACGATGCCTAAGCATTTTATTTATAACAAACAAAAAAAAGCGAATTTTTCTAAAAAATTCCTAAACAAAAAAAACCCAAAAATAAAAGATGAAAACTGTAAGGGGAAAGTACATATATGAGGTGTGAGAAGATAAGTAAAAAGAAAGGAACACTCTGATAAATGAAGGGAAAAGAGCAAAGTGGTTGAGTTAACTAACTAACTAACTAAAAAGAAAGAGAGACGGATAAATAATGAGAGTGAGCTCTGTGCGTGGTTTTTTTTTATTAAAAGGGGGAATTATAATAATAATAATAATGATATACTATTTAAAAGAAATCGATAAAACCAACCGACTTGTGAGCTAGCGTGCGCGTTGAAAACGAAGGACGAAAGACGAAGGAAAATAAAAGCTGAAAACGAAATTATTTTTTAGTGTTTAGAGGCTATTTTATATCGTTATTAAAAACAAAAGTAACAAAAACAAAAAAAAAAAACAAACAAAAAATAAATGCAAAAGGAATAAGAAGGAATTAAGAAAAAGAGAGATGATGTGGTGTGCAGAAAAGAGCAAAAAAAAGTAGAGGGGGAAAATTAAAATTTTAACCAAATCTGACAACGACAACAACAGAAACGACGTCTGGAAAGTGAAATGTTTTTAAATGTAAAAAAAAATATGTGGCAACCCTTGGCCAGCCGGAAATACAGCTAGAGCAGCTACTGACTGACTGTACATACATAAGTGCTAACCCATGTGGTGAGATATGAAGTGTTGTAAATTTTACAATTCTAGTTTCTTTCTTTTCAAATCTTTTTAAATCTAGTTCTTTAACACACACACACCCACAGTCACACGTATGCAAACATTTCACTAGCCGACAAAATCAGTTGAAATTTAATTTTTTCCATTGAGAAAGAAATATAAAAAAGAAGAGTACTTTTTTGTGTTGTAAGTTGTGCCAAGTACTGATAACGTTTAAGGTGTGATAAACTCGTTTTTAAATTTAACAACTATTTAAACTATTGTACTACTTACTAAAAAAAAAATATTAAAAAAAAGGGGAAAAAAAATTGAATTAAAAATATTTTAAAAATTATTATTTTCAAAACAAAAAGATACGATATACACTCACACAATGCACATACAGTACTTTGACATTAAATTTGACATCTACAACAACAACAAATTACTTTGCTTAATTATAATTAATATTTTAATTTTTTTAATGAACATTTGTTAATTAAAACAAAGACACTTTTTTTGTAATCTATTTAAATTTAAATTGAGAGAAAAATTGAAGAAAAAATGAAATCAAGGCAGGTTTTTTCGCTTAACTTTCCATTTTTTTTTTTGTTTTGCTTACTTTTGTTTCTTTGTTGGAAGCCGAGTAAAGAGAAGAAAAAACAAGTTTGGAATAAAAATATATTAAAAAGAGTCACTTAAAAAGAAAGAGAAAGCAAGAATAAAAATGAAAACATAGCTATAAAAACGATAACGATATAAAGCGAACAGACAATGAAGACAATTGAAAGAAGAAGATTAAATACCGCAAGTTACCAGCGCAGAGCATAGCAGCAAATAGCCCAGCCGCCACTACTCACACAGTAAGGAGAGACACAATGGAAATTAAACGCTAAAAAGTGACAAACACTCAAAAAATGGGAAATTCGAAAATAAAACAAATACAAATATTGGGGGTTAATCTTATATATAATTCTTCTTGTTTTCGGTTTCTTCTTCATTTGTAATAAAACAATTGGGACGCAAAAAAAGATCAGAACAGAATAGATTAGATTAGATCAGATCAGAGCTAAAAAACAGAATCAGAAAAACGATATGAATGAGACCACTCGGATATGACACACCCACAACAAACACCTAACAACTGCTGAAACGTCAGGCAATGAAACAAAACTATTAATGAAAACATAAGGCCAAACCAAAAAAAAAAAAAAAAGTTGAAACTAAAATGTAAAAACGTAAATTCATTCAAAAACAAAAGAAAGAGTGAACTATATAAGCCCTTTTCACTCATACACACATAACCAAGCATACATACAAACAAACGTTTTCTTTTAGAATTTAAGCAAACCAAATGGAATGAAACACACTAAATGAGAAAAGTAACCATTTTTGTCAGCAGAAAGTAAGAGAATTTCTATAACTAGATAAACAAAAACTACTTTAAACAAATCGAAAATAACTATGAAATTTGTAAAAATACACACAGACACACGCGCATACATACAAGTCTTACTATAATCCTACACAAACGAAAAAATTCTCGATGTACACAAGAAAGAAACAAAAAGAAAACTAAAACAAAAAAAAAAAAAAATAAGAAAATGGAAAAAATTAATAACATACAACTCTATACTATGATGTATAACAAATAGCAAGACAAACAACAACAACTACACAAAAACAATTAAGAAAACTATCTCTAAATAATACTAATATAGCATTTAAAATACGCAACGCATCGAAACGAAATGGAAGAGAAACGTTTAAACCCCCTAAAAAGCCAACCAACACCACCTAATCCCAAAAAGTTATATTTTCTTACAAAATTGTCTTTTTCAATCTTCAACGCGACTAAAAGAAGTACATTTATGCATTTAATTTTTAATTTTTGATAGCCTTTAATTTCTACACACACACGTATATATATATAAATATATGTATATATAAGTGTGTATATTAATGCTTTTCGATTTTGTAATAAATCGGTACGGTAATCAACTTGGAGACTGAGCTACAACATATATTTAGTTACCGTTATTTGTTTATTGCATGCGAAAGGAGTATAATTTACCACACCTCACCATATTTCACCATTGTTTCCCAACATATATATATATATATATATATATATATATATATATATATATATATATATATATATATATATATATATATATATATATACATATATATATATATATATGATATGATATGCTTATATGTATATGATAATTAACAAAATGAAAGCAAAACGTAGAAACAAGTATATTCGATGTTCGTTTTTGCTCTTTTAAGTTTTACTTTTGATTTCCAATTTGATTTTATTTGACTACAATTTATTATAATTTTGTTTGTTTGTACTACTAGGAAACATTTATTTTTATTTTATGTTAATCCGTGCATTTTATTATTTTTTGTTTGTTTTAACCGCCTTACAACAGACATTCGGTATGCAACCAAATTCACCACAATTCACCTCACCTCACAGTTCACATCCAGATCAGTGATTGGTTTGCCTGTGTGATAGTAGTTTATAATTAAGACCTTTCGCTGGTCCACCACTACACCTCCTATTCACAGCCCTACCCCCTCAATATTCATTAATTCACACCATAAACCCCAATTTAACCATTTATGCAATTGAAAAGGCGAGAAGTTCGAAAGTCGTAGAAACAAAGCAAAAACAAAAAAAAAACCCTTAAAATTTACTAAAAATACAAAAAAAAAAAAATTATACACATTTATAAATAACATTTTATAATATTTTACACATTAATTATTTTTAAAATACTTTGCATATATGAAGTATAATATAAATACTTTTATCTATGATTTAATTTCTTTTTTTTAAATCCTAAGTTCTTAAAAACTGCGATGTTATCTACATGCTATCTACATATGTGCATATCAAATGGACAAGATGTATCTACATAGCGTATGTAACTACGTTGTACATTGTATCTACATATTACAGAGCTAAAAATATCTATACATAAATATTTTAAATATAAAAAAAAGAGTAAAATATTATTAAAAAACCAACAAAAAAGAAGAAACCAAAAAAGACTTTATTTTTTATTTGCTTATAATTGATTTTTTCCAAGTTGTGGTATACTTTTTAATTTTGATTGAAATTGATTTTTCATAGAGTTGGTCTTCCCCGTTTTGCTTACATTTTGCGGCACTTTTACGTTGTTTTTTCAAGTTGTAGTTCAGTCTTTATTTGAATTAATATTTTTAAGCTGAGCTTCAATTCGAACTAAGATTCCTTGGGGTTGTGATCCGTTTCCTTCCATCGGCGTTTCAAAATCAAAAGATATCATTGTTTCCCGTCTAATCTATGAATTTATGAATATAGATCAAAAGAAAACTAAAAGAAAAATGCGTGTAAGTACATACATAAATATATAGGCAACTATATACATACATACATACTTACCTACATCAACAAGTACATACATATACGGCAAAAGTAATGCATAACCTAAAAATAAACAAAATACATACATATACAACATGATTACATACATAAAATAAAAATAAAACATTGAATAAACTACCTCAGCTTGATATTTCTATAGAAATGTTATTGAATGTGTTTGAAAAAAAAAAAAACAGTAAATTAAAAATAAAAAGCTGCATTTATATAGTAAAACAAAAAATCAAGCAAAAACTAAAAAAAAAAAATAACAAAAAAACCCAAAACTGAAAAAAATACAAAAAAATATTGAAACAAAAAAAAACAAAACTATTTGTATTAAGTGTACGTTTTGCATATTCCTATATACATAGTTAAATGAAAAACCAAGCAAAATGAGAAACAAAAAATAATATACTAAAAAAGTAACAATAATTTTGCGTCCATTTTTGTTGATTCCTATACAAAAAAAAAAGAAAGCAAAATGAAAAAATCTTCAAAAACAAATTGACGAAAAGTATTTAAAATATGTGTATGATTGTTTTTAACTGTAACAACTGCAACAAAATAATTCATCGTGAATCGTAAATAATGACAAACATACATAGCATACAAAACTATATATTTCATTATCTGTGTATGTAATAAACATATAATTTAAATGAAGCAAAAAGAAAATCTAAAATCAAATATAAGCTATAGAGAAACCCCACAAAATTAGCAAAGAAACAAAAAAAAAAATTCGGTGTCAGTTGTGTCATAGTTTAGAACACTACAATCTACATACATACAAAGTAGACATATGGATTCAGCAATATGTTTTTAAATTGTTTTCTTTTTATTCAAGAACTCCCACCACACCTACTTGTATGCAATTCTGGGTGCGGAATCACTGGCATAAGTATGTACTTATATGTATTTTAAGTATGTACAGAGAACAAAGAGGAAGTGACATAGATTTCGGATATTTCATAATGAAATCCATACCAATATAAACTGAATCGGATAGCTAAACTCTTTGTTCATACACATACACATTAGTAACTATTCCTCTGGATGTGTGTGTGCACATCAAGTATGAAACGAATTACACCATAAAGAAAACATACAATACAAAATCTGCATACATACCTACATATATATATACAGTACATACATGCATACACTTAAAGTTGTCATTTTGATCGGTGTAACTAAATATTTTAAATGCTAGAGCTCAAATAAAGTAATTAATTACAGAACCACATGAAAAAGATTACAAATGAGAATAACAAATGAAAGAGAAGAACAAAACGTGTATTTTCATGGCCAACAAATGGTATATTAGAAACCAAACAAAATGATAAATATATAAAAAATTTGAAAAAAAAAATTAAAAAAAACCTAACATTTTTGTGAACATTGTGAAAAAGAAATCGAAAAGAAATTTACTCAATAAATGATTTTTCGTATATGAAATTAACTTTTTTATTCATTAAAAGTACTTTGTATGAGTAGAGTCTTTTTAAAATCATCACAAACTTTGGCTAATTTTGATCTGTGGGAGAAATTAAATTTTAATTTTACCGCTTTAACTATCGGTACAATTTTAGATAATTCTTATCGGATTTGAAAATAATCGATTTGCGTATATAGATTTTAATATTGATTGTCATAGACTCTGGCAACATTGGCCCATGTCCCGTGACAAAAACAAAGTAATTTAATACAAATTAAATTGAAAAAATGTCACCAAAGAACAACCACGATCCAACATCCTCCGGAGAGACAGGCAATACCAATGTCCAGGAAGCTGATCTACGAGGTGAGTCCACACACCCGTCTGTCGGATGACGATTTCAATTAATACTTCACAACACCTGATAGAAATGGAGGATGTTAACCAGAGTCTGGATGCCCTAAGCTGTGCTTTGGATGCTGTCGAACAGCGAACCGATGACATTATGTCCCAGTTACGTGAACTTTTAAACTCCAATCGGGAGATTCGTCGCGAGCTGGAGCAAGAGAAGGACAGCAGCTCTGGCCATTCAGAGGAAGAAGAGGACGACAACATGGAAGGTGGGGTGGCCGCTAAAGAAAATGTATCAAAATAGAGCCCAAGTGATTATTGTTAATAATTTTGTTTTTCGTTAGTGGTTTTTATGTACAGTCTACGTTTTGTATTTGTGTGTTTTACATATGACTTGTTTCCTAAATCTAAGTAAATCTAAAGATTGAATCCTAAGAGGAAACTGCACGAGCAGAGGTGTCTAGTTCTTACGAGCTTTTTTGCGCTTCTCTGTGGACTGGGCTTTGGTATTGATAGCTATGTGATTAAACATAATTTCAAACATACGTTGGGCCTCAGCCTTGAGTCGAGTATTCTCTTCGATTAATTTAAGCACCTGGGTATCGTCAGAGTTTGAAAAGGACGACTGTGTCATGCTGTCGTCAATCTCCTCTTCGGTTGGTTCGTCATCAGAGTTGATTTCTTCATCGTCTTCAGTGGCCTCTTCAGTCGCTTCATCTTCCTCCTCAGTGTCTTCGTCCTCCGAATTGGCCCCTTCAGTTTTTTGCTCAACACTATTGGGTTCTTCTGTTGCTATTTTAGTCACATCTATTTGGCTAAGGCCATTGGTTGTTATTTTGAATCCCACCTCAGGCTCCCCGAAATATCTTGGCTTTATGCTATTTCCCTTGGAGTACTCTTCGTGCACTGTTAGCTCAATGCATTCATCATCATCATCCCCCGGACTGATCATCCGTTTTAGACTATCGGCGAATAATTGAGGCTGTTTGTTCTCAGGTTGAAAGATAGACGGACTACAGAGGCGGACTCTAAGATTGGTAACTATTCCAGTTTGGGCAATACTCTTGATGAGCTGTCGACTGGTCACATCCCATATGCACAAGACTTTATCGTCGCCCCCTGAGATTAGTTGCTGGCCATTCACGGATAAAGCCAGACAGGTTACAGCCTTGCTTGCTAAATGACCACCAGCAAAGGCTTGACTTTCCTTCTCCTCCAAATGATACTCCTTCTGGCGGGGCACTTTTTCGAGATTGAAGGGTAAAATCTGACCCTCGCCAGAGCCCACATACACCGTCGTCTCAAGTCGATTCGCCACCACACTGTGCAAGGCAACTGGAAAGACCACACTCAGAAGCATACATCCACTATTCAGATCATATAGCTTGCAGCACCGATCCAAGGAAACGGTATACAGGAACGACCGCAGACCACCGAGACCAACAAACACATCGGTCACCGCCAAGCCATGATCATAAAAGCTATACAGAGGAGCATTGGCCTCCTGATCGCCAGTGTCCAGGGGCGAAACCGCCTGCGTTAGGTTCCAAACCAGGACAGCCCCATCCTTTCCAGCGCTGACAAAGTGCTCACCATTGTCGTTGAACCGTAGACATGTGATGGCCTGATAGTGCCTCGCTATGGTATTCAGCATGCGACCCGTATTCAGGTGCCAAATGTAAATGTTCTCCTGGATGCCCACCACCAGAAAAGCTCCATCCGGCGAAAGAGCCAAAGCATTGACTTTTCCTGGCACTACAAAACGCAAGCCGGACATCTGCTCCTGCCCATTAATGGGCCACACATGCAGCAGGGGCTTCATCGAATTTGCTGCCATCACATAGTTTGAACTCAGCATGGCCAAGCTGTGATGTTGTGCGTTGCCTCCTCCTTTGTATTTCATCAGATCAGTGCCTGTACGCAGATCCTGGACACTGCATGTCGTATTATCCTCGCTGGAGACGCTGGTGAACAAGGCTTCTAGAATCTCGCCCATGGCTGATGTCCAATTTGAACGCTGCAACTATCTGTGGAACTGGCGGAATTATACAGCTGCACGTGCAGCAATCGGCAGTGTGACCTTTATTCATAAAGCTGGCCACAAAATCGGTATTTTTCGTCTTTGCTAATATGCTTATACTGATAACATTGTTTGTTATCGGATAAGCAACAACGTGCTACTTATTTGATTCTGGAAGAGTAGAACTATGGTAGCCACCACTAGCCAGGAGCAGGAAGCTCTCACTGCCACCTCAGCTGTTACTGGCCTGCCCCAGAAGCGCTTCTACCGCCAACGTGCCCACTCAAATCCCATAGCGGACCACAGTTTCGATTACCCAGCACGGCCTGAGGATGTGGACTGGAGTGCCTTATATCCAAACATCTATCCCGATCAACAAGTTGAATTTGCCGATATTGGTTGTGGCTATGGCGGCTTTCTGGTGACCCTTGGCGAGATGTTTCCACAGAAAATCTCGATAGGCATGGAGATACGAGTGAAGGTATCAGACTATGTGGTGGATCGCATAGCGGCTCTACGTTTGAAGAGTAATGCCTATGGAAACATTGCCTGCATACGGACCAATGCAATGAAATATTTGCCTAACTATTTCCGCAAGGGGCAGCTGGAAAAGATGTTCTTTTTGTACCCAGATCCGCATTTTAAAAAGGCCAAGCACAAGTGGCGCATTATCAATCAAGCGCTACTTTCCGAATATGCCTTTGTTTTAAGGCAGGGCGTAAGTAACAAGCTATAATCGCAAAAGGTAGATATTATTTTCTTTGTTGTACTTTTCCTGCAGGGTCTTGTGTATACCATGACCGATGTGGAAGATTTGCATCAATGGATTGTGTCCCATATGAACCAGCATCCGCTCTACGAGCGCCTAAGTGCAGTGGATGAGGTAAGCGCATTAACTATTGCATCTATTAAACAAGCTCAAAATACAATTTCATTTGATCCAGAGTCAGGATCCCATCACGCCCAAGCTTTACCAGAGCAGCGAGGAAGGCGCCAAGGTAGTACGAAATAAGGGAGATCACTTCTTGGCCATATTCCGGCGCCTATAGGCGTAGACGTCTTGTTTTTTTTTTTATTATACATATAGAATATCTTATTATATTATTTTTGTAACGAGAAAATAACTTAAGGTTCAAGTTCTTGGGATTTGGTGTCCAATTCCCTCACAACTGATCACGTTGTGACCCTCACTCTCCTCCAGGATGTCGAATTTCACGCCAGTCATCTGCTGGGCCACATAGATGGCCGTACGGGTATGGTCGGTTAGAGTACCAGTGCGAATACTTGAGCGTCCTTTTGCAAGGGCCATGTAGATGATGAGCTGGTCCTGCATATAGGAATCCACACAGTCTTCGCTCCTGAGGCAGTTGGTTAGCTCGCTGGAGATTTTCAAACCCAATTCATGGCCATCGATAGTCTTGCCTCCAACCATTCCAGCTCCCAGAATACAACCCGTGCTGGTGATAGCCCTAAGTAGCATGCCACCCCCATTGTCGCGAACCTTGTCTTGGTCCAGCTTCACCACTTGTATATTGCACTTGTGCTGTGGCCATTGACGCTGCATTTCCTTCTGGGCTGTATGCTGCATGTCACAGCCAACGCTTTTGGGTACTCGTCCCGAACAGAAAGCCCAACCATTAACGGACTGCAATTGCCCAAAATCTTGCAGCTGAACAGGATTCAAAAATGACACTGGTTCGACGTCCAACTGGCATCGTCCATTGCCCCGCGGATAGAATCCATATTTGATCACTTCAAAATTAAATGAGATGCCAAAGCGCCGCAAATTCGGCTCCAGAATATGCTGCATGAACTCCACTGGCGGGGCAAAGGCCACATTGGTCCCACCAATCACATCCAGACGTGTTGGTTTACCGGCAAACAGCAGAACCGGCAGAGCAACCTGATAGACCAATGTAATGCTTGCCGCTGTCCCGGTATCCACTTGATAAATGTTCGAACGAATATTGCGTGGCGAGAACTCCAGCTCGGTGGAACCCATATAATTGCCTTTCACAGCCGCCTGGGTAATGTTCCTTAGCAGATTAACGCCATGCAAGTGCTGATGCGAGAGTCCCGGCTTGGTTCGATTGGCACGAATCTTGAAAATGCGTACCGGACGCCCCAAGATGCAACTTAAACTTAGGGCATTGCGCAGAGCTTGGCCCCCGCCTTCCAAATAAGATCCGTCGATGTCCACAAAACTCATCTCGAAAACTGGCGATAATTACAATAAATTCAAAGGTCAGGCCTACCTACTGGCTCTTCTCTGAACTGAAATCCAAAATCAGACAAATGCCGGCTTTCAATAACATATGTTTCCAATGTTGACATTTCACTACACGCACACTTTGATGATTCAAGCAGAAATTGCAGAGTTGCCAGCCATCTATAAAATATGCAATTTAATATGTAAAGAAGAGCCTTTAGACCAAAAGGTATTTTTCGAAAATTCGAATATAGTAAAAAAAAATTAAAATTAATGAAATGAACGTACCAAATTAAATAAAATAGAGGTTTTAACACGTTTATCTTTTTTAAAATTAACTAACTAGTATAATTTACATTCTGTGGCTATAGATAAGATGTTTCGTTTGTTTTATTTGTCTTCATCTTCATCGTCGTCATCAGCGGCTTTTTGCGGTAAGTTGGTCTCCACATCGAAAAAGGCTCGACGGCTACGTTTAGCATTCGTTGCCATTTGATTTCCATCAAATTTGGCTGCTGTGCGCTTGCGTAGCTCCTCCACATCGTCTTGTTCCTCGTGTGTGGCCCACTCAAGGACGAGGCGGCGGCCATACAAATGGGTACTAGCACTAAGAGCATCGAATGCTCTCTTTGCATCTGCTTTCGTCACAAAGTCAACGAAACCAAAGCCACGATGGGCATCTTCGCCGGGTGCCATCTTTTTGGGTATGCGCAGAGAAGTTAATTCCCCAAAGGCCCTACAAAGAGAATTGGAAAAACGAAAATCATGATTCAAAATTATAATGCTTTTTGTTGGCACTAACTAGTCACTTACTTGAAAATCTCTCGCACTTCCCTATACTGTGCCTGAAAGGGTATATTGCGTACAAGGATTTTGGTGCCAGTTTGCTTCTTTTGGGCTACCTGGCGGCGACGTGAGCTCTCTTGGTCTTGATTTCTGCAAGAGAATTGAGAGTAGTAAGAGTCAGTGAATGGAAAATTAATAGTTTCATTGATATACTCACTTGAGCACACGATCGCTGCGTTTGAGCTCCACCGAGTTGCCATCAATGTTGGTCATTTGCATGTTCTTGAGAGCATTTTCGGTAACCGATTGCTTCTTAAACTGTATGAAACCATAGCCCAAGGAGGTAAATTGGCGGGGATTCTGAGGATCTTTGCGTTTGGCTACCTCCACTGTGTGTATTGTGCCCAAATGTCGAAAATGCTCAAACACTGTCTCCTGCACGGTCTTGAAATTGAGATTCCGCAAAAAGATTGTTGTTTGTGGTTCGGGCTCATCATCTGCATCTTCGACCACTGGTTCTGTCGTCTCTTTTTCTTCCTCTTGCTTTACATCTTTCGTTGGTTCAGGTTCAAGCTCTAGTTTGGGTTCCGATTTAGCTATTATAGTTTCTCCACTGAGGTTAACGGTAAATGCCTCATCTGGAGCCCATTCCAGAAATAGTGGAACAGTCTTGAACTTGCTGTAGGCTAGTTTTTTGAAGGCCTGTCGTGCCTCGGAGGCATCACAATACTCAATTAGAGCTGTCACTCCGCTGGGTGGGAGAACGATTCGGCCAATGGGTCCGTACCGACTGAATATGGGACTTAATTCGGACACCTCGGTGCCAGCAGGCAAATTTTTAGCCACTATCACAGTCTTAGAACGTTTTTTATTTGGCTCATCGAAGGCACTCAGCCGGACACCCTCCTCCTCCAGAAATTGCTTCATTTCGATAACGATTTGTGTCTCGCCAAGAGCCAGACGAACGGCGGCACTACTTCCACCCTCACTGGTGTCAAGAATGTGCTCCTTTGATGTCTTAAACTGTTTGGCTAAAATGTCTGCCACGGCATTGGCACCCAGGAATAATGTGTTCCAGCCAATGGGTTTCTGGGCATTCTTCTTCAGTTTAAGGGCCTTTTTCTGCTTAAATGATAAACTGGCATCATTCTCATCCATATCCTCTTTATCGACATCCTTGTCCAGCTCCTTACCGGGCAGCAAGTGCAGCAGGCGGCCATGGAAATCGGTGCCGTCGAGCGAATTGAAGGCTTTAAGGGCATGTTCTGGCATCATGTAGGTCACCGTGCCAAAGCCCTTAATCTTTCTGGTTAACTTGTCCACGGGTAAATTGACCTCCACCACTGGACCAAACTGTTCAAATAGTTTCTGCAGCTCTGTTTCCGTGGTGGTGTAGGCTAAATTGCGAAAGAAGATGCGTCCAGACTCCGATATATTATCCTCAGTTCGAAGGCTATCCTGCTGCTGTTTCCATTTTGCTTTCCCTGTGTCAGTATCCGCTTGGGAAGCTGTTGTTGTTTTGCCCTCCTTATTAGCTTTGGTCACTTTATTCTTTTCTGTAAAGTCGGAGAAGAAGACCTGCTTGCCTTTGATAAAACTCTTGTTCTTCAACATAGCCTTGGCCATGTCTTTTTCCGTCTTGAATCCAACATAACAGAAGCCATGTACTTTTCCAGGCAAACGCACGGAATAAGGTTTGATTGGCTTGAAGAATTTGAGCACCTCCTGCCGTTTCGTATTGTAGGGAACATTGTGAATCTTAATGGTAAACAGATCCAAACTGGATTTGTCCGGTTTGACCTTTTTAGTGGAAGGAGTGGACGAACTACTGGTACTGGTTGTAGTCATTAGTGATTTCATGTACTCCAAATCACTAATGGGCTTTTCGGCTAACTTTTCGACCGGTTTATCTTCTCCATCATCTGCCCCATCCTCGCCAACGTCAGCATCCACACCGCTGTCATCTCGTCCAGTTCCTTGCTTTCGTTCCACTACCTCCACTTCATCATTTTCCTCTTCATCGTCACCATTCCGCCTTTCCGTCAATCCCGCATCATTGGCCCATAAGGAGCGCGTTTTGTCATGAGCCTGCATAAACTCCTGGAACGCGGGATCATCCTTATGCTCGCCCAGAATCTCGTCCACCTTATTTCGTTTCTTTTCTTTTGTCCTTTTCTCCATCGCTTTTAGCTTGTCCGCAACAGAATCTTTCTCCTTCTCCGCCTTTGCTATGTCCATATTCTTTCTGCTATCTTTGGCATATTTGCTCCATGACTGCGGCTTTGCCTCACTGCCCAACGATGCGCAGGATTCCACTTGCACGCGACTCGTCTGGATGCACGTGTTGTGGAAATGTTTAATAGCCGCCTGGGCTTCATCCTCGCTACTGTAGCCGATGAAGCAGAATTGCCGGAATTTACCTTCGGGCGTATATTTCAATTGCAAGTCTGTGATTGCTCCCTTTGCACCAAATATGTTGCGCAGCTTCTCTTCGGTAATCTGTAGACGGATCGCGAATGAAAATCATGAGTGAAATGTGCTTGTAAAGAATACTTACATGCTTGGGCAATTGCTTGACTATAATGCGAGACATTTTTGATGTCAGTTATTGGCGATTTGTGGTTGCAAAATTTTATTTATTTATTGCATTTGCATTTTGTTTACCAATCGTGTGCTGGCACGTGTAGTGTTGAAATTCAACAGTGTTGGAAAGCAATTAGACCCGGTTTGTCGTTATATTTGTTATATGTATATGTAATTATTTAATTTGTTAGCGGGAAAATACCAACCATCATAACTATCGTTGAATTAATCTATTTACAAATAATAAATTGTATTGTAAATTGTTTTGCAAAAGTATTTAAATGAAAAAACGTACTCGGTGTTGTGTTTGGGCAATTTTGCCCCTCGTTTTATTTTAGATACCCAAGAATATTCTTAGCACGAATATTCAATTGGTTTAAACTAAGTCATAGTAAACAATTAAAGTAAAATGTTACGATTTTTGTTCAAGGGGTATTAAAATAAAATAAATAAATGAAAAGTTATGCTGTGTCATACCTTTCACCGGCCAGCTGTCAATTCAGTGTTGTTAAAGTCAGCGCTAAACTTAATTTCGCTTTTGACAACATTAACTTTATAATTTTGTGCCATTTGATCTTTGATTTCGCTAAGCAATTTATAATGGTATTCTACTTCAAAAGCACCGTTATCCAGCCAGCAGCCAAGTTATACATGGGCCGCGACAAGCACGAGAACGAGGAGCTCATTCGATGGGGCTGGCCTGAAGATGTGTGGTTTCATGTCCACAACTTGTCATCGGCGCATGTCTATTTGCGCTTGACAAAGGGTCAGACCATTGACGATATACCCACCGATGTACTAGTAGATGCCGCACAGCTCTGCAAAGCCAATAGTATTCAGGGAAACAAGGTAAACAATTTGGAGATTGTGTACACCATGTGGGAGAATCTAAAAAAGACTCCAGATATGGAGCCGGGACAGGTGGCCTATCATGATGAGAAGGCGGTGCGTAAGATACGCTTGGAGAAGCGCGTCAATGAGATTGTCAATCGTCTTAATAGAACAAAAACCGAAGAGGAGCATCCCGATTTCCGTGGACAGCGTGAGTCTCGCGACGCAGCCGAGCGTCAGGATCAAAAGCGTGTGCAGCGAGAGAAACTGGAAAAGGAGAAGGAGGCAGCCAAGCAGCGTGCACTGGACGCCGAACTGCGCAGCTATGCATCACTTCAGAAATCCGAGAACATGCGCACCAACTATGATGCAGGCAATGAATCGGATGATTTTATGTAGTATAAAACATTTAGCTCTAAACCACTATGATAAAATCTCCACAAATTTTTTTTTTATACTTAAATTATACTGTAAATATCAAGAAATGCATTTGCTTTTCCAATGAAAATTATAACTATAACTCTGTTGAACTGCATAAGAAACATTCAAAAATCGAAAGTCAGAATGAAATCCTAATACTGTTGGCAAAACAGTTTTCCCAAAATGTCTATTAAAATCACAGATATAAGTATAAATAACCAGCAAAAAGGAGTATTTTAGGCCATTTCTCGTTACCAAATACTTCAAATAAATTAATTGACGCTTGTCAAAAGTAAAATTCATTGTAAAAGGAAGTTCCTCCGCTAATATAAAGTATTTATATTGTAGATCAGCACGACAAGATGACTTGTCAAGGTCAAAAAATCGTAAATTTCCCTCTTAGTCAGCCGAATATATCATGTTCTGCATCCATAGATCACCTCTACTTTTTTTGATGCCAATCGAAGCGGATCACTGTCAAAATGTATGCAAAAACCTTAACTTTGCCATCCTCTAACTATGCCATTTTTTGGCCGATTTCATGTCTATTTTTGCTGCTCAGAATGTGAGTTTTAAATTGGCGTTCAAATCTGAGAAACTAATTTTGACCCGATTTTTGAAAAAAATTACAGTGTATATATACACTGTCAAAATTTTCAAAAATCGAGTCGAAATTTTTTGTTCTAAAATTCCAAGCTTTTGATAGCATTTAAAAGTATGTAAAAATGTAAAAAGGTTTAGATACAAAATTTTGAAATCGGTTAAAAATTGTGTAAAATACAGCCTAACGAAAATGAGAGTTTGGACCAAAATTATACAGATTTTCAAAATATTTTCAAAAATCCCCAGCTTTCCAATCTTTTAAAGTTTTGATGGCATTTAAAAGTAGATAAAAAGTCGATAAAAACTACATCAAAACTTTGAAAATCGGTAGAAAATTGTAATAAATACAGCCTTCGGAAAATTTCAATTTTGACCAAACATTAAAAACTAATTTCGACCCGATTTTTGAAAAAAATTACAGTGTATACACTGTCAAAATTTTCAAAAATCGAGTCGAATTTTTTTTTCCCGAAATGCCAAGCTTTTGATAGCATTTGAAAGTAGATAAAAATTCCATGAAAACTACATTAAAACTTTGAAAATCGGTTGAAAATTGTCCTTAATACAGCCTGAGGAAAATGGGCATTTTGACCAAAATTATACAATTTTTCAAAACATTTTCAAAAATCCCCAGCTTTGCAATCTTTTAAAGTTTTGATAGCATTTGAAAGTAGATAAAAATTCCATGAAAACTACATTAAAACTTTGAAAATCGGTTGAAAATTGTCCTTAATACAGCCTGAGGAAAATTTCAATTTTGCCCAACAATTTTTCAAAAACTGTTTCAAAATTTATGCAATAACCTCAACTTTGCAAACCTCTAACTATGACAATTTTTGGACGATTTCAAAAAGTCATGTCTTTTTTTGCTGCTCTGAATGTGACTAATAAATTGGCATTCAAATCTAAAAAACTAATTTCGACCCGATTTTTGAAAAAAATTACAGTGTATATATACACTGTCAAAATTTTCAAAAATCGAGTCGAAATTTTTTTTCCCGAAATGCCAAGCTTTTGATAGCATTTAAAAGTATGTAAAAATGCAATAAGAAATCGATTAAAGTTTTTGAAATCGGTTGAAAATTGTCTTAAATACAGCCTGAGGAAAATGGACATTTTGACCAAAATTATACAATTTTTCAAAACATTTTCAAAAATCCCCAGCTTTGCAATCTTTCAAAGTTTTGATGGCATTTGAAAGTAGATAAAAATTCCATGAAAACTACATTAAAACTTTGAAAATCGGTTGAAAATTGTCCTTAATACAGCCTGAGGAAAATTTCAATTTTGCCCAACAATTTTTCAAAAACTGTTTCAAAATTTATGCAATAACCTCAACTTTGCAAACCTCTAACTATGACAATTTTTGGACGATTTCAAAAAGTCATGTCTTTTTTTGCTGCTCTGAATGTGACTAATAAATTGGCATTCAAATCTAAAAACTAATTTCGACCCGATTTTTGAAAAAAATTACAGTCAAAATTTTCAAAAATCGAGTCGAAATTTTTTTTCCCGAAATGCCAAGCTTTTGATAGCATTTAAAAGTATGTAAAAATGCAATAAGAAATCGATTAAAGTTTTTGAAATCGGTTGAAAATTGTCTTAAATACAGCCTGAGGAAAATGGACATTTTGACCAAAATTATACAATTTTTCAAAACATTTTCAAAAATCCCCAGCTTTGCAATCTTTCAAAGTTTTGATATCATTTGAAAGTAGATAAAAATTCCATGAAAACTACATTAAAACTTTGAAAATCGGTAGGAAATTGCCCTAAATACAGCATTCGGAAAATTTCAATTTTGACCAATCATTTTTCAAAAACTGTTTCAAAATTTATGCAATAACCTCAACTTTGCAAACCTCTAACTATGACAATTTTTGGACGATTTCAAAAAGTCATGTCTTTTTTTGCTGCTCTGAATGTGAGTTATAAATTGGCATTCAAATTTGAAAAACTAATTTTGACCCGATTTTTGAAAAAAATTACAGTGTATACACTGTCAAAATTTTCAAAAATCGAGTCGAAATTTTTTGTTCTAAAATTCCAAGCTTTTGATAGCATTTAAAAGTATGTAAAAATGTAAAAAGGTTTAGATACAAAATTTTGAAATCGGTTAAAAATTGTGTAAAATACAGCCTAACGAAAATGAGAGTTTGGACCAAAATTATACAGATTTTCAAAATATTTTCAAAAATCCCCAGCTTTCCAATCTTTTAAAGTTTTGATGGCATTTAAAAGTAGATAAAAAGTCGATAAAAACTACATCAAAACTTTGAAAATCGGTAGAAAATTGTAATAAATACAGCCTTCGGAAAATTTCAATTTTGACCAAACATTTTTCAATAATGGTTCCAAAATTTATGCAAAAACCTTAACTTTGCCATTTTCTAACTATGCCATTTTTTGGCCGATTTCAAAAAGTCATGTCTTTTTTTGCTGCTCTGAATGTGAGTTATAAATTGGCATTCAAATCTGAAAAACTAATTTCGACCCGATTTTTGAAAAAAATTACAGTGTATACACTGTCAAAATTTTCAAAAATCGAGTCGAAATTTTTTTCTTAAAATTCCAAGTTTTTGATGGCATTTTAAAGTATGTATGTAAAAATGTAAAAGATTTAGATAAAAAATTTTGAAATCGGTTTAAAATTGTCTAAAATACAGCCTAGCGAAAATCAGAGTTTGGACCAAAATTATACAGTTTTTCAAAAATTAGAAAATAAAAAACTAAAAATAAAAAATTCAAAATTAAAATTAAAGTTAAAATTAAAATTAAAGTTAAAATTAAAATTAAATTTAAATTAAAATTAAAATTAAAATTAAAATTAAAATTAAAATTAAAATTAAAGTTAAAATTAAAATTAAAATTAAAATTAAAATTAAAATTAAAATTAAAATTAAAATTAAAATTAAAATTAAAATTAAAATTAAAATTAAAATTAAAATTAAAATTAAAATTAAAATTAAAATTAAAATTAAAATTAAAATTAAAATTAAAATTAAAATTAAAATTAAAATTAAAATTAAAATTAAAATTAAAATTAAAATTAAAATTAAAATTAAAATTAAAATTAAAATTAAAATTAAAATTAAAATTAAAATTAAAAATTAAAAAAAAAAAAAAATTAAAAATGAAATTAAAAACCAGTTGCTAGTGACTACAGCAACAGTTCTTAGTGACATCAGCAACAGTTGCTAGTGGCTGACCAGATGTTACAGTGTATATTTTGTCAAAATTTTCGAAATCGAGTCGAAAAAATTTTTGTTTCCAAAATTCCAACAAAATGTTAATATTTTTCAAAATATTACAAAAAATTTTTTGTTTCAGCGCCCTAAAGGATTTGTAGTATTATTTATAGTATTTTGACTAAAACATAGTAAGAACAATGACAAACATGATTATTATTATTAGTCTCTTTCCTTTTTTCTAATGTAAATAATTACATATAATTAAACATTTCTTGGCACAAAAACATTTAACAAGTTCCTAATTAAAATAAAGAAAATATAGACAACAACAGAAATCGTATTTTTTTCATATTTTAGGTACAATAGGATTAAATTATATTTAAACAACTGTATCTTAACTTAAAGATAATAATAAAAATAAAAAAATAACAAGAACGTCTTTTTACTTATGCAAAACTTCGCAGGAAATTTACCAATTTCAGACGTATATCTTAATATAATTCAAAAGCAGGATCTATAATCTGCATTCAAGGATCTCCGACATTTTGCCAAAAATGTTATAAATGGAAGTTCCTCCAGGAAGCTGAAATAAAAAGACATTTTTCGTCAGAAAAACATAGTTAATATCTTGGAAGTCTTTGAAGTATTTTTTTGGTGTTTTGAATATGAATTAGGTGTCAAACACTCCATAAGTCTTTAAAACTAGGAAATACCCCAACTTTGCGAATATCTAACTTTGTTATTTTTTGAGTAATTTCAAAAAGTCATGTCTTTTTTTGCTGCTCTGAATGTGACTAATAAATTAACATTCAAATCTAAAAAACTAATTTCGACCCGATTTTTGAAAAAAATTACAGTGTATACACTGTCAAAATTTTCAAAAATCGAGTCGAAATTTTTTTCCGAAATGCCAAGCTTTTGATAGCATTTAAAAGTATGTAAAAATGCAATAAGAAATCGATTAAAGTTTTTAAAATTGGTTGAAAATTGTCTTAAATACAGCCTAAAGAAGTTAGAGGTTGCATCGAAGTTTTACAATTGTTCTAAAAATTAAAAAAAGACTCTTTTTATTTCAGCTGCTTGAAGAGCCTTCCACGATCTCATTGTGCCAATCGTCGTGGTTCACAAAGGACTTCAACCTGACCAATGGACAACCGGATCGTTCTTGAAATGGATGATTCTGAAGACTTCTTGGTTTTGTTTTTCTGGCGACTAACCCCCATTACGAAAATTCGATTTTTATAAATTTAATAAATCGCATATTTATTGATATTTTAGTTACAATAGTTTTTAATTATAATAAAATTAGGCTTAAATTATAGTATTTGATCAAAAACTTAATAATAACTGTTAATATACCTAATTAAATTTAAACAGATATACCTAATTGACACAAAAAGATTCAAAAAGATCTTAATTTAATCAATGGAAAGAAAGACAAAAACAGAACTTACATTTTATTAATATTTTAGGTAAAATAGAATTAAATTATATTTAAACAACTGTTTCTTAACTAAAAGTTAATAATAAAAAAAATAACAATAACAAAAACATGGTTTCACTTAAACAAGACTCTGCAGGAAATTAAATTATTTTGCTAGGACATCTTTCTTAATATCCTTCGAAAAATGGGAGGTCCTTCGGGGAGCTGAAATAAAATAAACAATTTTGGTTAGAAAAAAATTGTAAATTTCTTGGAAGTTCTATGAAGTGTATTTTTGGTGCTCTGAATGACAAATAGGTTTGACAGCCTAAGAAAAACTGGAATTTTTCCCCAGCTTTGCAATCTTTTAAAGTTTTGATGGCATTTGAAAGTAGATAAAAATTCCATGAAAACTACATTAAAACTTTAAAAATCGGTTGAAAATTGTCCTTAATACAGCCTGAGGAAAATTTCAATTTTGCCCAACAATTTTTCAAAAACTGTTTCAAAATTTATGCAATAACCTCAACTTTGCAAACCTCTAACTATGACAATTTTTGGACGATTTCAAAAGTCATGTCTTTTTTGCTGCTCTGAATGTGACTAATAAATTGGCATTCAAATCTAAAAAACTAATTTCGACCCGATTTTTGAAAAAAATTACAGTGTATACACTGTCAAAATTTTCAAAAATCGAGTCGAAATTTTTTTCCCGATATGCCAAGCTTTTGATAGCATTTAAAAGTATGTAAAAATGCAATAAGAAATCGATTAAAGTTTTTGAAATCGGTTGAAAATTGTCTTCAATACAGCCTGAGGAAAATGGACATTTTGACCAAAATTATACAATTTTTCAAAACATTTTCAAAAATCCCCAGCTTTGCAATCTTTCAAAGTTTTGATATCATTTGAAAGTAGATAAAAATTCCATGAAAACTACATTAAAACTTTGAAAATCGGTTGAAAATTGTCCTTAATACAGCCTGAGGAAAATGGCAATTTTGCCCAACAATTTTTCAAAAACTGTTTCAAAATTTATGCAATAACCTCAACTTTGCAAACCTCTAACTATGACAATTTTTGGACGATTTCAAAAAGTCATGTCTTTTTTGCTGCTCTGAATGTGACTAATAAATTGGCATTCAAATCTAAAAAACTAATTTCGACCCGATTTTTGAAAAAAATTACAGTGTATACACTGTCAAAATTTTCAAAAATCGAGTCGAAATTTTTTCCCGATATGCCAAGCTTTTGATAGCATTTAAAAGTATGTAAAAATGCAATAAGAAATCGATTAAAGTTTTTGAAATCGGTTGAAAATTGTCTTCAATACAGCCTGAGGAAAATGGACATTTTGACCAAAATTATACAATTTTTCAAAACATTTTCAAAAATCCCCAGCTTTGCAATCTTTCAAAGTTTTGATATCATTTGAAAGTAGATAAAAATTCCATGAAAACTACATTAAAACTTTGAAAATCGGTTGAAAATTGTCCTTAATACAGCCTGAGGAAAATGGCATTTTGACCAAAATTATACAATTTTTCAAAACATTTTCAAAAATCCCCAGCTTTGCAATATTTTAAAGTTTTGATGTCATTTGAAAGTAGATAAAAATTCCATGAAAACTACATTAAAACTTTGAAAATCGGTAGAAAATTGTCCTTAATACAGCCTTACAAAAATTTCAATTTTGCCCAAAAATTTTTCAAAAACTGTTTCAAAATTTATGCAATAACCTCAACTTTGCAAACCTCTAACTATGACAATTTTTGGACGATTTCAAAAAGTCATGTCTTTTTTTGCTGCTCTGAATGTGACTAATAAATTGGCATTCAAATCTAAAAAACTAATTTCGACCCGATTTTTGAAAAAAATTACAGTGTATACACTGTCAAAATTTTCAAAAATCGAGTCGAAATTTTTTTTCCCGATATGCCAAGCTTTTGATAGCATTTAAAAGTATGTAAAAATGCAATAAGAAATCGATTAAAGTTTTTGAAATCGGTTGAAAATTGTCTTAAATACAGCCTGAGGAAAATGGACATTTTGACCAAAATTATACAATTTTTCAAAACATTTTCAAAAATCCCCAGCTTTGCAATCTTTCAAAGTTTTGATATCATTTGAAAGTAGATAAAAATTCCATGAAAACTACATTAAAACTTTGAAAATCGGTTGAAAATTGTCCTTAATACAGCCTGAGGAAAATTTCAATTTTGCCCAAAAATTTTTCAAAAACTGTTTCAAAATTTATGCAATAACCTCAACTTTGCAAACCTCTAACTATGACAATTTTTGGACGATTTCAAAAAGTCATGTCTTTTTTTGCTGCTCTGAATGTGACTAATAAATTGGCATTCAAATCTAAAAAACTAATTTCGACCCGATTTTTGAAAAAAATTACAGTGTATACACTGTCAAAATTTTCAAAAATCGAGTCGAAATTTTTTTTCCCGATATGCCAAGCTTTTGATAGCATTTAAAAGTATGTAAAAATGCAATAAGAAATCGATTAAAGTTTTTGAAATCGGTTGAAAATTGTCTTAAATACAGCCTGAGGAAAATGGACATTTTGACCAAAATTATACAATTTTTCAAAACATTTTCAAAAATCCCCAGCTTTGCAATCTTTCAAAGTTTTGATATCATTTGAAAGTAGATAAAAATTCCATGAAAACTACATTAAAACTTTGAAAATCGGTAGAAAATTGTCCTTAATACAGCCTTACAAAAATTTCAATTTTGCCCAAAAATTTTTCAAAAACTGTTTCAAAATTTATGCAATAACCTCAACTTTGCAAACCTCTAACTATGACAATTTTTGGACGATTTCAAAAAGTCATGTCTTTTTTTGCTGCTCTGAATGTGACTAATAAATTGGCAATCAAATCTAAAAACTAATTTCGACCCGATTTTTGAAAAAAATTACAGTGTATACACTGTCAAAATTTTCAAAAATCGAGTCGAAATTTTTTTCCCGATATGCCAAGCTTTTGATAGCATTTAAAAGTATGTAAAAATGCAATAAGAAATCGATTAAAGTTTTTGAAATCGGTTGAAAATTGTCTTAAATACAGCCTGAGGAAAATGGACATTTTGACCAAAATTATACAATTTTTCAAAACATTTTCAAAAATCCCCAGCTTTGCAATCTTTCAAAGTTTTGATATCATTTGAAAGTAGATAAAAATTCCATGAAAACTACATTAAAACTTTGAAAATCGGTTGAAAATTGTCCTTAATACAGCCTGAGGAAAATTTCAATTTTGCCCAAAAATTTTTCAAAAACTGTTTCAAAATTTATGCAATAACCTCAACTTTGCAAACCTCTAACTATGACAATTTTTGGACGATTTCAAAAAGTCATGTCTTTTTTTGCTGCTCTGAATGTGACTAATAAATTGGCATTCAAATCTAAAAACTAATTTCGACCCGATTTTTTGAAAAAAATTACAGTGTATACACTGTCAAAATTTTCAAAAATCGAGTCGAAATTTTTTCCCGAAATGCCAAGCTTTTGATAGCATTTAAAAGTATGTAAAAATGCAATAAGAAATCGATTAAAGTTTTGAAATCGGTTGAAAATTGTCTTAAATACAGCCTGAGGAAAATGGACATTTTGACCAAAATTATACAATTTTTCAAAACATTTTCAAAAAACCCCAGCTTTGCAATCTTTCAAAGTTTTGATATCATTTGAAAGTAGATAAAAATTCCATGAAAACTACATTAAAACTTTGAAAATCGGTTGAAAATTGTCCTTAATACAGCCTGAGGAAAATTTCAATTTTGCCCAAAAATTTTTCAAAAACTGTTTCAAAATTTATGCAATAACCTCAACTTTGCAAACCTCTAACTATGACAATTTTTGGACGATTTCAAAAAGTCATGTCTTTTTTGCTGCTCTGAATGTGACTAATAAATTGGCATTCAAATCTAAAAAACTAATTTCGACCCGATTTTTGAAAAAAATTACAGTGTATACACTGTCAAAATTTTCAAAAATCGAGTCGAAATTTTTTTTCCCGATATGCCAAGCTTTTTGATTTTAAATAAAAGTATGTAAAAATGCAATAAGAAATCGATTAAAGTTTTTGAAATCGGTTGAAAATTGTCTTAAATACAGCCTGAGGAAAATGGACATTTTGACCAAAATTATACAATTTTTCAAAACATTTTCAAAAATCCCCAGCTTTGCAATCTTTCAAAGTTTTGATATCATTTGAAAGTAGATAAAAATTCCATGAAAACTACATTAAAACTTTGAAAATCGGTTGAAAATTGTCCTTAATACAGCCTGAGGAAAATTTCAATTTTGCCCAAAAATTTTTCAAAAACTGTTTCAAAATTTATGCAATAACCTCAACTTTGCAAACCTCTAACTATGACAACTTTTGGACGATTTCAAAAAGTCATGTCTTTTTTTGCTGCTCTGAATGTGACTAATAAATTGGCATTCAAATCTAAAAAACTAATTTCGACCCGATTTTTGAAAAAAATTACAGTGTATACACTGTCAAAATTTTCAAAAATCGAGTCGAAATTTTTTTCCCGATATGCCAAGCTTTTGATAGCATTTAAAAGTATGTAAAAATGCAATAAGAAATCGATTAAAGTTTTTGAAATCGGTTGAAAATTGTCTTAAATACAGCCTGAGGAAAATGGACATTTTGACCAAAATTATACAATTTTTCAAAACATTTTCAAAAATCCCCAGCTTTGCAATCTTTCAAAGTTTTGATATCATTTGAAAGTAGATAAAAATTCCATGAAAACCACATTAAAACTTTGAAAATCGGTTGAAAATTGTCCTTAATACAGCCTGAGGAAAATGGCATTTTGACCAAAATTATACAATTTTTCAAAACATTTTCAAAAATCCCCAGCTTTGCAATCTTTTAAAGTTTTGATGTCATTTGAAAGTAGAAAAAATTCCTTGAAAACTACATTAAAACTTTGAAAATCGGTAGAAAATTGTCCTTAATACAGCCTTACAAAAATTTCAATTTTGCCCAAAAATTTTTCAAAAACTGTTTCAAAATTTATGCAATAACCTCAACTTTGCATTCCTCTAACTATGACAATTTTTGGACGATTTCAAAAAGTTATGTCTTTTTTTGCTGCTCTGAATGTGACTAATAAATTGGCATTCAAATCTAAAAAACTAATTTCGACCCGATTTTTGAAAAAAATTACAGTGTATACACTGTCAAAATTTTCAAAAATCGAGTCGAAATTTTTTTCCCGATATGCCAAGCTTTTGATAGCATTTAAAAGTATGTAAAAATGCAATAAGAAATCGATTAAAGTTTTTGAAATCGGTTGAAAATTGTCTTAAATACAGCCTGAGGAAAATGGACATTTTGACCAAAATTATACAATTTTTCAAAACATTTTCAAAAATCCCCAGCTTTGCAATCTTTCAAAGTTTTGATATCATTTGAAAGTAGATAAAAATTCCATGAAAACTACATTAAAACTTTGAAAATCGGTTGAAAATTGTCCTTAATACAGCCTGAGGAAAATTTCAATTTTGCCCAAAAATTTTTCAAAAACTGTTTCAAAATTTATGCAATAACCTCAACTTTGCAAACCTCTAACTATGACAATTTTTGGACGATTTCAAAAAGTCATGTCTTTTTTGCTGCTCTGAATGTGACTAATAAATTGGCATTCAAATCTAAAAAACTAATTTCGACCCGATTTTTGAAAAAATTACAGTGTATACACTGTCAAAATTTTCAAAAATCGAGTCGAAATTTTTTTCCCGAAATGCCAAGCTTTTGATAGCATTTAAAAGTATGTAAAAATGCAATAAGAAATCGATTAAAGTTTTTGAAATCGGTTGAAAATTGTCTTAAATACAGCCTGAGGAAAATGGACATTTTGACCAAAATTATACAATTTTTCAAAACATTTTCAAAAATACCCAGCTTTGCAATCTTTCAAAGTTTTGATATCATTTGAAAGTAGATAAAAATTCCATGAAAACCACATTAAAACTTTGAAAATCGGTTGAAAATTGTCCTTAATACAGCCTGAGGAAAATGGCATTTTGACCAAAATTATACAATTTTTCAAAACATTTTCAAAAATCCCCAGCTTTGCAATCTTTTAAAGTTTTGATGTCATTTGAAAGTAGAAAAAATTCCTTGAAAACTACATTAAAACTTTGAAAATCGGTAGAAAATTGTCCTTAATACAGCCTTACGAAAATTTCAATTTTGCCCAAAAATTTTTCAAAAACTGTTTCAAAATTTATGCAATAACCTCAACTTTGCATTCCTCTAACTATGACAATTTTTGGACGATTTCAAAAAGTTATGTCTTTTTTGCTGCTCTGAATGTGACTAATAAATTGGCATTCAAATCTAAAAAACTAATTTCGACCCGATTTTTGAAAAAAATTACAGTGTATACACTGTCAAAATTTTCAAAAATCGAGTCGAAATTTTTTTCCCGAAATGCCAAGCTTTTGATAGCATTTAAAAGTATGTAAAAATGCAATAAGAAATCGATTAAAGTTTTTGAAATCGGTTGAAAATTGTCTTAAATACAGCCTGAGGAAAATGGACATTTTGACCAAAATTATACAATTTTTCAAAACATTTCCAAAAATCCCCAGCTTTGCAATCTTTCAAAGTTTTGATATCATTTGAAAGTAGATAAAAATTCCATGAAAACTACATTAAAACTTTGAAAATCGGTTGAAAATTGTCCTTAATACAGCCTGAGGAAAATGGCATTTTGACCAAAATTATACAATTTTTCAAAACATTTTCAAAAATCCCCAGCTTTGCAATCTTTTAAAGTTTTGATGTCATTTGAAAGTAGATAAAAATTCCATGAAAACTACATTAAAACTTTGAAAATCGGTAGAAAATTGTCCTTAATACAGCCTTACAAAAATTTCAATTTTGCCCAAAAATTTTTCAAAAACTGTTTCAAAATTTATGCAATAACCTCAACTTTGCAAACCTCTAACTATGACAATTTTTGGACGATTTCAAAAAGTCATGTCTTTTTTTGCTGCTCTGAATGTGACTAATAAATTGGCATTCAAATCTAAAAAACTAATTTCGACCCGATTTTTGAAAAAAATTACACTGTCAAAATTTTCAAAAATCGAGTCGAAATTTTTTTTCCCGATATGCCAAGCTTTTGATAGCATTTAAAAGTATGTAAAAATGCAATAAGAAATCGATTAAAGTTTTTGAAATCGGTTGAAAATTGTCTTAAATACAGCCTGAGGAAAATGGCATTTTGACCAAAATTATACAATTTTTCAAAACATTTTCAAAAATCCCCAGCTTTGCAATCTTTTAAAGTTTTGATGTCATTTGAAAGTAGAAAAAAATTCCTTGAAAACTACATTAAAACTTTGAAAATCGGTAGAAAATTGTCCTTAATACAGCCTTACGAAAATTTCAATTTTGCCCAAAAATTTTTCAAAAACTGTTTCAAAATTTATGCAATAACCTCAACTTTGCATTCCTCTAACTATGACAATTTTTGGACGATTTCAAAAAGTTATGTCTTTTTTTGCTGCTCTGAATGTGACTAATAAATTGGCATTCAAATCTAAAAAACTAATTTCGACCCGATTTTTGAAAAAAATTACAGTGTATACACTGTCAAAATTTTCAAAAATCGAGTCGAAATTTTTTTTCCCGAAATGCCAAGCTTTTGATAGCATTTAAAAGTATGTAAAAATGCAATAAGAAATCGATTAAAGTTTTTGAAATCGGTTGAAAATTGTCTTAAATACAGCCTGAGGAAAATGGACATTTTGACCAAAATTATACAATTTTTCAAAACATTTCCAAAAATCCCCAGCTTTGCAATCTTTCAAAGTTTTGATATCATTTGAAAGTAGATAAAAATTCCATGAAAACTACATTAAAACTTTGAAAATCGGTTGAAAATTGTCCTTAATACAGCCTGAGGAAAATGGCATTTTGACCAAAATTATACAATTTTTCAAAACATTTTCAAAAATCCCCAGCTTTGCAATCTTTTAAAGTTTTGATGTCATTTGAAAGTAGATAAAAATTCCATGAAAACTACATTAAAACTTTGAAAATCGGTAGAAAATTGTCCTTAATACAGCCTTACAAAAATTTCAATTTTGCCCAAAAATTTTTCAAAAACTGTTTCAAAATTTATGCAATAACCTCAACTTTGCAAACCTCTAACTATGACAATTTTTGGACGATTTCAAAAAGTCATGTCTTTTTTTGCTGCTCTGAATGTGACTAATAAATTGGCATTCAAATCTAAAAACTAATTTCGACCCGATTTTTGAAAAAAATTACACTGTCAAAATTTTCAAAAATCGAGTCGAAATTTTTTTTCCCGATATGCCAAGCTTTTGATAGCATTTAAAAGTATGTAAAAATGCAATAAGAAATCGATTAAAGTTTTTGAAATCGGTTGAAAATTGTCTTAAATACAGCCTGAGGAAAATGGACATTTTGACCAAAATTATACAATTTTTCAAAACATTTTCAAAAATCCCCAGCTTTGCAATCTTTCAAAGTTTTGATATCATTTGAAAGTAGATAAAAATTCCATGAAAACTACATTAAAACTTTGAAAATCGGTTGAAAATTGTCCTTAATACAGCCTGAGGAAAATTTCAATTTTGCCCAAAAATTTTTCAAAAACTGTTTCAAAATTTATCCAATAACCTCAACTTTGCAAACCTCTAACTATGACAATTTTTGGACGATTTCAAAAAGTCATGTCTTTTTTTGCTGCTCTGAATGTGACTAATAAATTGGCATTCAAATCTAAAAAACTAATTTCGACCCGATGTTTGAAAAAAATTACAGTGTATACACTGTCAAAATTTTAAAAAATCGAGTCGAAATTTTTTTTCCCGAAATGCCAAGCTTTTGATAGCATTTAAAAGTATGTAAAAATGCAATAAGAAATCGATTAAAGTTTTTGAAATCGGTTGAAAATTGTCTTAAATACAGCCTGAGGAAAATGGACATTTTGACCAAAATTATACAATTTTTCAAAACATTTTCAAAAATCCCCAGCTTTGCAATCTTTTAAAGTTTTGATGTCATTTGAAAGTAGATAAAAATTCCATGAAAACTACATTAAAACTTTGAAAATCGGTAGAAAATTGTCCTTAATACAGCCTGAGGAAAATGGCATTTTGACCAAAATTATACAATTTTTCAAAACATTTTCAAAAATCCCCAGCTTTGCAATCTTTTAAAGTTTTGATGTCATTTGAAAGTAGATAAAAATTCCATGAAAACTACATTAAAACTTTGAAAATCGGTAGAAAATTGTCCTTAATACAGCCTTACGAAAATTTCAATTTTGCCCAAAAATTTTTCAAAAACTGTTTCAAAATTTATGCAATAACCTCAACTTTGCATTCCTCTAACTATGACAATTTTTGGACGATTTCAAAAAGTTATGTCTTTTTTTGCTGCTCTGAATGTGACTAATAAATTGGCATTCAAATCTAAAAAACTAATTTCGACCCGATTTTTGAAAAAAATTACAGTGTATACACTGTCAAAATTTTCAAAATCGAGTCGAAATTTTTTTCCCGAAATGCCAAGCTTTTGATAGCATTTAAAAGTATGTAAAAATGCAATTAGAAATCGATTAAAGTTTATGAAATCGGTTGAAAATTGTCTTAAATACAGCCTGAGGAAAATGGACATTTTGACCAAAATTATACAATTTTTCAAAACATTTCCAAAAATCCCCAGCTTTGCAATCTTTCAAAGTTTTGATATCATTTGAAAGTAGATAAAAATTCCATGAAAACTACATTAAAACTTTGAAAATCGGTTGAAAATTGTCCTTAATACAGCCTGAGGAAAATGGCATTTTGACCAAAATTATACAATTTTTCAAAACATTTTCAAAAATCCCCAGCTTTGCAATCTTTTAAAGTTTTGATGTCATTTGAAAGTAGATAAAAATTCCATGAAAACTACATTAAAACTTTGAAAATCGGTAGAAAATTGTCCTTAATACAGCCTTACAAAAATTTCAATTTTGCCCAAAAATTTTTCAAAAACTGTTTCAAAATTTATGCAATAACCTCAACTTTGCAAACCTCTAACTATGACAATTTTTGGACGATTTCAAAAAGTCATGTCTTTTTTTGCTGCTCTGAATGTGACTAATAAATTGGCATTCAAATCTAAAAAACTAATTTCGACCCGATTTTTGAAAAAAATTACAGTGTATACACTGTCAAAATTTTCAAAAATCGAGTCGAAATTTTTTTTCCCGATATGCCAAGCTTTTTGATAGCATTTAAAAGTATGTAAAAATGCAATAAGAAATCGATTAAAGTTTTTGAAATCGGTTGAAAATTGTCTTAAATACAGCCTGAGGAAAATGGACATTTTGACCAAAATTATACAATTTTTCAAAACATTTTCAAAAATCCCCAGCTTTGCAATCTTTCAAAGTTTTGATATCATTTGAAAGTAGATAAAAATTCCATGAAAACTACATTAAAACTTTGAAAATCGGTAGAAAATTGTCCTTAATACAGCCTTACGAAAATTTCAATTTTGCCCAAAATTTTTCAAAAACTGTTTCAAAATTTATGCAATAACCTCAACTTTGCAAACCTCTAACTATGACAATTTTTGGACGATTTCAAAAAGTCATGTCTTTTTTTGCTGCTCTGAATGTGACTTATAAATTGGCATTCAAATCTAAAAAACTAATTTCGACCCGATTTTTGAAAAAAATTACAGTGTATACACTGTCAAAATTTTCAAAAATCGAGTCGAAATTTTTTTCCCGAAATGCCAAGCTTTTGATAGCATTTAAAAGTATGTAAAAATGCAATAAGAAATCGATTAAAGTTTTTGTAATCGGTTGAAAATTGTTTTAAATACAGCCTGAGGAAAATGGACATTTTGACCAAAATTATACAATTTTTCAAAACATTTCCAAAAATCCCCAGCTTTGCAATCTTTCAAAGTTTTGATATCATTTGAAAGTAGATAAAAATTCCATGAAAACTACATTAAAACTTTGAAAATCGGTTGAAAATTGTCCTTAATACAGACTGAGGAAAATGGGCATTTTGACCAAAATTATACAATTTTTCAAAACATTTTCAAAAATCCCCAGCTTTGCAATCTTTTAAAGTTTTGATGTCATTTGAAAGTAGATAAAAATTCCATGAAAACTACATTAAAACTTTGAAAATCGGTAGAAAATTGTCCTTTATACAGCCTTACAAAAATTTCCATTTTGCCCAAAAATTTTTCAAAAACTGTTTCAAAATTTATGCAATAACCTCAACTTTGCAAACCTCTAACTATGACAATTTTTGGACGATTTCAAAAAGTCATGTCTTTTTTTGCTGCTCTGAATGTGACTAATAAATTGGCATTCAAATCTAAAAAACTAATTTCGACCCGATTTTTGAAAAAAATTACAGTGTATACACTGTCAAAATTTTCAAAAATCGAGTCGAAATTTTTTTTCCCGAAATGCAAAGCTTTTAAAGTTTTGATGGCATTTGAAAGTAGATAAAAATTCCATGAAAACTACATTAAAACTTTGAAAATCGGTAGAAAATTGTCCTTAATACAGCCTTACGAAAATTTCAATTTTGCCCAAAAATTTTTCAAAAACTGTTTCAAAATTTATGCAATAACCTCAACTTTGCAAACCTCTAACTATGACAATTTTTGGACGATTTCAAAAAGTCATGTCTTTTTTTGCTGCTCTGAATGTGACTAATAAATTGGCATTCAAATCTAAAAAACTAATTTCGACCCGATTTTTGAAAAAAATTACAGTGTATACACTGTCAAAATTTTCAAAAATCGAGTCGAAATTTTTTTTCCCGAAATGCCAAGCTTTAGATAGCATTTAAAAGTATGTAAAAATGCAATAAGAAATCGATAAAAGTTTTTGTAATCGGTTGAAAATTGTTTTAAATACAGCCTGAGGAAAATGGACATTTTGACCAAAATTATACAATTTTTCAAAACATTTCCAAAAATCCCCAGCTTTGCAATCTTTCAAAGTTTTGATATCATTTGAAAGTAGATAAAAATTCCATGAAAACTACATTAAAACTTTGAAAATCGGTTGAAAATTGTCCTTAATACAGACTGAGGAAAATGGGCATTTTGACCAAAATTATACAATTTTTCAAAACATTTTCAAAAATCCCCAGCTTTGCAATCTTTTAAAGTTTTGATGGCATTTGAAAGTAGATAAAAATTCCATGAAAACTTCATTAAAACTTTGAAAATCGGTAGAAAATTGTCCTTAATACAGCCTTACGAAAATTTCAATTTTGCCCAAAAATTTTTCAAAAACTGTTTCAAAATTTATGCAATAACCTCAACTTTGCAAACCTCTAACTATGACAATTTTTGGACGATTTCAAAAAGTCGTGTCTTTTTTGCTGCTCTGAATGTGACTAATAAATTGGCATTCAAATCTAAAAAACTAATTTCGACCCGATTTTTGAAAAAAATTACAGTGTATACACTGTCAAAATTTTCAAAAATCGAGTCGAAATTTTTTTTCCCGAAATGCCAAGCTTTTGATAGCATTTAAAAGTATGTAAAAATGCAATAAGAAATCGATTAAAGTTTTTGTAATCGGTTGAAAATTGTTTTAAATACAGCCTGAGGAAAATGGACATTTTGACCAAAATTATACAATTTTTCAAAACATTTCCAAAAATCCCCAGCTTTGCAATCTTTCAAAGTTTTGATATCATTTGAAAGTAGATAAAAATTCCATGAAAACTACATTAAAACTTTGAAAATCGGTTGAAAATTGTCCTTAATACAGACTGAGGAAAATGGGCATTTTGACCAAAATTATACAATTTTTCAAAACATTTTCAAAAATACCCAGCTTTGCAATCTTTTAAAGTTTTGATGGCATTTGAAAGTAGATAAAAATTCCATGAAAACTTCATTAAAACTTTGAAAATCGGTAGAAAATTGTCCTTAATACAGCCTTACGAAAATTTCAATTTTGCCCAAAAATTTTTCAAAAACTGTTTCAAAATTTATGCAATAACCTCAACTTTGCAAACCTCTAACTATGACAATTTTTGGACGATTTCAAAAAGTCGTGTCTTTTTTTGCTGCTCTGAATGTGACTAATAAATTGGCATTCAAATCTAAAAAACTAATTTCGACCCGATTTTTGAAAAAAATTACAGTGTATACACTGTCAAAATTTTCAAAAATCGAGTCGAAATTTTTTTCCCGAAATGCCAAGCTTTTGATAGCATTTAAAAGTATGTAAAAATGCAATAAGAAATCGATTAAAGTTTTTGTAATCGGTTGAAAATTGTTTTAAATACAGCCTGAGGAAAATGGACATTTTGACCAAAATTATACAATTTTTCAAAACATTTCCAAAAATCCCCAGCTTTGCAATCTTTCAAAGTTTTGATATCATTTGAAAGTAGATAAAAATTCCATGAAAACTACATTAAAACTTTGAAAATCGGTTGAAAATTGTCCTTAATACAGACTGAGGAAAATGGGCATTTTGACCAAAATTATACAATTTTTCAAAACATTTTCAAAAATCCCCAGCTTTGCAATCTTTTAAAGTTTTGATGGCATTTGAAAGTAGATAAAAATTCCATGAAAACTTCATTAAAACTTTGAAAATCGGTAGAAAATTGTCCTTAATACAGCCTTACGAAAATTTCAATTTTGCCCAAAAATTTTTCAAAAACTGTTTCAAAATTTATGCAATAACCTCAACTTTGCAAACCTCTAACTATGACAATTTTTGGACGATTTCAAAAAGTCGTGTCTTTTTTTGCTGCTCTGAATGTGACTAATAAATTGGCATTCAAATCTAAAAAACTAATTTCGACCCGATTTTTGAAAAAAATTACAGTGTATATATACACTGTCAAAATTTTCAAAAATCGAGTCGAAATTTTTTTTCCCGAAATGCCAAGCTTTTGATAGCATTTAAAAGTATGTAAAAATGCAATAAGAAATCGATAAAAGTTTTTGAAATCGGTTGAAAATTGTCTTAAATACAGCCTGAGGAAAATGGACATTTTGACCAAAATTATACAATTTTTCAAAACATTTTCAAAAATCCCCAGCTTTGCAATCTTTCAAAGTTTTGATATCATTTGAAAGTAGATAGAAATTCCATGAAAACTGCATTAAAACTTTGAAAATCGGTTGAAAATTGTCCTTAATACAGACTGAAGAAAATGGGCATTTTGACCAAAATTATACAATTTTTCAAAACATTTTCAAAATCCCCAGCTTTGCAATCTTTTAAAGTTTTGATGGCATTTGAAAGTAGATAAAAATTCCATGAAAACTACATTAAAACTTTGAAAATCGGTAGAAAATTGTCCTTAATACAGCCTTACGAAAATTTCAATTTTGCCCAAAAATTTTTCAAAACTGTTTCAAAATTTATGCAATAACCTCAACTTTGCAAACCTCAAACTATGTCAATTTTTGGACGACTTCAAAAAGTCGTGTCTTTTTTTGCTGCTCTGAATGTGACTAATAAATTGGCATTCAAATCTAAAAAACTAATTTCGACCCGATTTTTGAAAAAAATTACAGTGTATACACTGTCAAAATTTTCAAAAATCGAGTCGAAATTTTTTTTCACGAAATGCCAAGCTTTTCATAGCATTTAAAAGTATGTAAAAATGCAATAAGAAATCGATTAAAGTTTTTGAAATCGGTTGAAAATTGTCCTTAATACAGCCTGAGGAAAATGGGCATTTTGACCAAAATTATACAATTTTTCAAAACATTTTCAAAAATCCCCAGCTTTGCAATCTTTTAAAGTTTTGATGGCATTTGAAAGTAGATAAAAATTCCATGAAAACTACATTAAAACTTTGAAAATCGGTAGAAAATTGTCCTTAATACAGCCTTACGAAAATTTCAATTTTGCCCAAAAATTTTTCAAAAACTGTTTCAAAATTTATGCAATAACCTCAACTTTGCATTCCTCTAACTATGACAATTTTTGGACGATTTCAAAAAGTTATGTCTTTTTTTGCTGCTCTGAATGTGACTAATAAATTGGCATTCAAATCTAAAAAACTAATTTCGACCCGATTTTTTTCAAAAATTATGCAATAACCTCAACTTTGCATTCCTCTAACTATGACAATTTTTGGACGATTTCAAAAAGTTATGTCTTTTTTTGCTGCTCTGAATGTGACTAATAAATTGGCATTCAAATCTAAAAAACTAATTTCGACCCGATTTTTGAAAAAAATTACAGTGTATACACTGTCAAAATTTTCAAAAATCGAGTCGAAATTTTTTTTCCCGAAATGCCAAGCTTTTGATAGCATTTAAAAGTATGTAAAAATGCAATAAGAAATCGATTAAAGTTTTTGAAATCGGTTGAAAATTGTCCTTAATACAGCCTGAGGAAAATGGGCATTTTGACCAAAATTATACAATTTTTCAAAACATTTTCAAAAATCCCCAGCTTTGCAATCTTTTAAAGTTTTGATGGCATTTGAAAGTAGATAAAAATTCCATGAAAACTACATTAAAACTTTGAAAATCGGTAGAAAATTGTCCTTAATACAGCCTTACGAAAGTTTCAATTTTGCCCAAAAATTTTTCAAAAACTGTTTCAAAATTTATGCAATAACCTCAACTTTGCAAACCTCTAACTATGTCAATTTTTGGACGATTTCAAAAAGTCGTGTCTTTTTTTGCTGCTCTGAATGTGACTAATAAATTGGCATTCAAATCTAAAAAACTAATTTCGACCCGATTTTTGAAAAAAAATTACAGTGTATACACTGTCAAAATTTTCAAAAATCGAGTCGAAATTTTTTTTCCGAAATGCCAAGCTTTTGATAGCATTTAAAAGTATGTAAAAATGCAATAAGAAATCGATTAAAGTTTTTGAAATCGGTTGAAAATTGTCCTTAATACAGCCTGAGGAAAATGGGCATTTTGACCAAAATTATACAATTTTTCAAAACATTTTCAAAAATCCCCAGCTTTGCAATCTTTTAAAGTTTTGATGGCATTTGAAAGTAGATAAAAATTCCATGAAAACTACATTAAAACTTTGAAAATCGGTTGAAAATTGTCCTTAATACAGCCTTACGAAAGTTTCAATTTTGCCCAAAAATTTTTCAAAAACTGTTTCAAAATTTATGCAATAACCTCAACTTTGCAAACCTCTAACTATGTCAATTTTTGGACGATTTCAAAAAGTCGTGTCTTTTTTGCTGCTCTGAATGTGACTAATAAATTGGCATTCAAATCTAAAAAACTAATTTCGACCCGATTTTTGAAAAAAATTACAGTGTATACACTGTCAAAATTTTCAAAAATCGAGTCGAAATTTTTTTCCGAAATGCCAAGCTTTTGATAGCATTTAAAAGTATGTAAAAATGCAATAAGAAATCGATTAAAGTTTTTGAAATCGGTTGAAAATTGTCCTTAATACAGCCTGAGGAAAATGGGCATTTTGACCAAAATTATACAATTTTTCAAAACATTTTCAAAAATCCCCAGCTTTGCAATCTTTCAAAGTTTTGATATCATTTGAAAGTAGATAAAAATTCCATGAAAACTACATTAAAACTTTGAAAATCGGTTGAAAATTGTCCTTAATACAGCCTTACGAAAATTTCAATTTTGCCCAAAAATTTTTCAAAAACTGTTTCAAAATTTATGCAATAACCTCAACTTTGCAAACCTCTAACTATGTCAATTTTTGGACGATTTCAAAAAGTCGTGTCTTTTTTTGCTGCTCTGAATGTGACTAATAAAATGGCATTCAAATCTAAAAAACTAATTTCGACCCGATTTTTGAAAAAAATTACAGTGTATACACTGTCAAAATTTTCAAAAATCGAGTCGAAATTTTTTTTCCCGAAATGCCAAGCTTTTGATAGCATTTAAAAGTATGTAAAAATGCAATAAGAAATCGATTAAAGTTTTTGAAATCGGTTGAAAATTGTCCTTAATACAGCCTGAGGAAAATGGGCATTTTGACCAAAATTATACAATTTTTCAAAACATTTTCAAAAATCCCCAGCTTTGCAATCTTTTAAAGTTTTGATGGCATTTGAAAGTAGATAAAAATTCCATGAAAACTACATTCAAACTTTGAAAATCGGTAGAAAATTGTCCTTAATACAGCCTTACGAAAATTTCAATTTTGCCCAAAAATTTTTCAAAAACTGTTTCAAAATTTATGCAATAACCTCAACTTTGCAAACCTCTAACTATGACAATTTTTGGACGATTTCAAAAAGTCATGTCTTTTTTTGCTGCTCTGAATGTGACTAATAAATTGGCATTCAAATCTCAAAAACTAATTTCGACCCGATTTTTGAAAAAAATTACAGTGTATACACTGTCAAAATCTTCAAAATTCGAGTCGAAATTTTTTTTTCCGAAATGCCAAGCTTTTGATAGCATTTAAAAGTATGTAAAAATGCAATAAGAAATCGATTAAAGTTTTTGAAATCGGTTGAAAATTGTCTTAAATACAGCCTAAGGAAAATGGACATTTTGACCAAAATTATACAATTTTTCAAAACATTTTCAAAAATCCCCAGCTTTGCAATCTTTCAAAGTTTTGATATCATTTGAAAGTAGATAAAAATTCCATGAAAACTACATTAAAACTTTGAAAATCGGTAGAAAATTGTCCTTAATACAGCCTTACGAAAATTTCAATTTTGCCCAAAAATTTTTCAAAAACTGTTTCAAAATTTATGCAATAACCTCAACTTTGCAAACCTCTAACTATGACAATTTTTGGACGATTTCAAAAAGTCATGTCTTTTTTTGCTGCTCTGAATGTGACTAATAAATTGGCATTCAAATCTAAAAAACTAATTTCGACCCAATTTTTGAAAAAAATTACAGTGTATACACTGTCAAAATTTTCAAAAATCGAGTCGAAATTTTTTTTTCCAAAATTGCAAGTTTTTGACAGCAGTTTAAAGTATGTAAAAATGTGAAAAGACTTAGATAAAAAGTTTTGAAATCGGTTAAAAATTGTCTAAAATACAGCCTAACGAAAATAAGAGTTTAGACCAAAATTGTACAAATTTTCAAAATATTTTCAAAAATCGCCAGCTTGGCATTCTTTTAAAGTTTTAATGGCATTCAAAAGTAGATAAAAAGTCGATAAAAACTACATCAAAACTTTGAAAATCGGTAGAAAATTGTCCTAAATACAGCCTTCGGAAAATTTCAATTTTTTATTTTTGTTGCTCCGAATGTATAAAAATGTGATAGGAAATAGATAAAAGTTAAAAATTTGAATTTTTAATACATTGAACATTTTTGTTTTTTTTGAAAAACACGTTTAAAACAAATTTGAATGCTGATAATAATCTACAAGGAGTTTAATCTAACCAAGGACATTTTTGGATCGTCTTGCTCGATTACTGTGATGAAAAATTATTTTGTTCCAAATTCGTGTACCATTTAAATTGCAAATTTCGATCATTTTGTTTTATATGTTTATTGAATATATTTTAAATTAGTTATCTATAAAATAATCACTATATAATATATAATATTTAATAGAACTTTACTCCTTGTTACGTGTTTATGTTTTTCATTCAAATTCGAAATCTCCAAGCACAAAACCAAAAACAAAAAAAATTGAAAAAAAAAATTCAATTGAAATTACTAAGTAGTGAAACATAATTTCTACCTCTTCTTCGTTTTATTAGAAACTTGTTCAAGGTTTGTTTCCACCATTATTTTTGTTGCATTTATTTTTTAACTACTAATTTACAGAGACGAGAAAAAATTATTATATTTAAGTTATTAAAAAAAAAAAAAAACGAAAAAAGAGAATCCGAACATAAGAATGATATTAGCAATAATGGTGAAAGAAGAAACGACAAACTATGATGATAAATTAAACATTTCTCTTTAACAATTAACTGGCCAACGTTTCATAATTCTTCATCTTCACCTTTCAACTGCGTCTACTTCTCAATCTTTTGCCTAATAAATACAATGGATGCCTTAATTAACACTCGTATTAGATGATAAAAAAAAATTATAATAATAATCTTTATATGTACTTTTTTATATAGAATGGAAATATATACAAAGAACCCGACTGGGTTCAAACTAACTGTAAAAAGAAAAGGGATTACAGAACAAAAAGGAAGTTGGGAAGTTTCACGAGGAACGTGGGGGATGGGGCTGATGCTATAGTAGCTAAAGTAAAATAATTATCTCACTACATTTCATATATTTGTTTATCATGGTATACATACATACATACATATATGTATATAATATGGGGGATATATGTATGTATGCGCATATGAGTTATCCAACAAACGACGAACACACACAACGATACACATCGACATAATTAACAATTCAATTTCGTTTTGTAACATTTTCTCTATATATATATATTTAAATATATATTATACATATATATTGTATGTGTGTATCTTTATACCGACTACTGATGCGATCAACGTTCTATATGATTGATTGATTGATTGGTAATACATTTTCGTTTTTAGTTTATATAATTAATTTAAGTATTTTAGCAAGAGAACTCTACATAACACAAACATACATATATTCACCGATTTTGGTGGCCAATTGCTAACCAACTTTCTCTTCATATATATATTGAATTTCTATATATATTTATACATACATATATGTATATTTTGAAAGAACTTTTTCTCTTCATTTCATATCCCATTTCTGTATTTCGTTATTCTGTCTTCGGCTTAAATTTTTTCCTCTCATCTGCTCTTGTTTATATTTTTTGTTTCGTTTTTTGGTATCTGTATATAATGTGTATTGTATATAATTTGTATAATTTATGCTAAGCAGACGCATCCACACAATTGACATTTAGATAGATTCGTTGAAACAAACTCACTTCGACCTTAGTTTTCCTCATTTTGTCGTTCTTCCTACTCCATTTCTAGACATACATATATATTTGATATACATATATGTATATAACATAACAACACTTGAATGATATGTCAACTTGTTCTCTATGTATTTCTCTTTCTCCCACTGTCCTCTTCTCTTTAATTTTTCACTCATTTTTCTTTCACAAAGTTCAATTCACAATATTCTTTGCTCAGTGTTTGCCAATCAATGTACTTAGTTGCCGGCCGCCACGCAGAGCTCTGCCAAAAGTCTAACTACAAATTAAAATCGATTATCCAAAATGAAATAAAGCAAAAAGTCTATTCCAAACGCAAAAAATATAAATGTAACTCTTTTTCGATTTAGCTAAGAAACACGTTCTCTCACACACACAGGGCTAAACAAACAAGTTAAGAGGCAAGAATCATGGAAATACATAATGGAAAATCTTGCAATCGAGGGAGTGCAGGGTCAATCGCTTAATTCCCCCCTAATTATCTCAATTATAATTTGTTCTATCATTTTGTTGTGTACTGTGTACAACTAACATCCAATTTCCATTTGCTGATCCTCTTTTCCTTTTTTTTTTTTTCTATTAACCATGTGAACAGGGTGGTGAGGGGTGGGGGGAGGGGTTCGGGGTTTAGTTAGTAGGCGCTATTTTCTTTAGTTTTCTTTTCCGTTTTAATGGATTTGTTGTTGTTGTTGTTGTTGTTGTTGCAGATCAAACTAGTAATTAAAAATTTAAAAATATTAAACTAAGAAACTAAGAAATTGAAGAAGAAAACGAAGAAACGCATATACATATAATCATTGTTGTTGTTGTTGTTGTTGTTGTCCTTCTGCTCCATCGGTTTAATGCTACATCGGTTGCTCCTTGGCTGCGTCCTCCACGGTATTGTCGCCTAGTAGACCAGCTAGGACCGTTTGCCATGTGGGTTACATGCAGCAGAGGAAGCGATGAAAGAAACTTTTGGCATTGCGGCTCGCACGGCTGGCCCTTAGCTAACAGATGATACCCTGATCCAAGCTCAAATTGTTGGTGGCTGCTACAGCAGCAGCATTCTTGGCTGCAATCACCACATGATGATGGTGATGATGATGATGATGCATATGATGATGCGGCAGATGATGTTGGGCAGTATTTGTGTTGCTAGTGCTGGCATTGCTGTTGCTGTTGCTGGTTGACGAAGATGATGATCCCGCTGTCGCCGCCGCCGCCGCCGCCGCCGCGGCTGCTGTTGCTGACGGTAGACGGCTATTCAATAGAAGATTTGCAGTGCTGCTCGCACTGGGGCTAGGACTTGGTGTCGAACTGCAGCTGGAACTGTTGCTAGAGCTATTCAATTGCTGCTTCTTGTGGACAGCTGTCAGTGGTTCTAAGGATCGACATGTACTGCTTGATGCCGCTCCGCTGCAGCTTCTACGGATGTTGTTGCTGCTGCTGCTGCTTGTGTTGGCAGTGCTGCTGCTGCAGTTGGTGCTGGGGCTACCAATGGTTCCGCTAGCGGCACCTGGCTGACTGGCTGGTTGATCTTCCAATTGAAATTTCTTAACCAACGCCTTGACCGAAGTGGCCGGTGAGTTTGCCTCTCCTGTGGGTGTCTTACGGATCACTTTCGGTGTAGTTGGAGCATCGGGAAAGAGTGTTAATGTTGCCACCACTGTGCTGGAGTCATCTAGACTAGCAATGCCGTTACTATGACCCAATTGAATGATGGCCAACGATGGCTTCCTCACAAATGTGGCCGTGTATGTGTTCTCCTTATCCGAGTCGGACGCCCGTCGCGTTGGTGTCACTATCTGTGTGGGTTTTGGCAAGCAGCTGCTGCTGGTGCTGCTGCTGCTGCTGCTGCTGCCCATCCCATTGGCTAGCGTGTGTATAACCGTTGTGGTCTCTGTACTTGGGCTGGGACTGGGATTGGGACTGGCTATCAGCTTGCTGGTGGCAATGGGAATTTTTGAGGTGGAACTGCTGCTGCCATTGATTTGTTTATGCTGCTGTTGCTTCTGTTGAGCCTGTGACGGCTGTGGTTCTTGTTCTTGTGGTTTATCTTCCTGCTGCTGCCCTGCAAAAACATCCTCTCCATGATCATTAACATCATCATCATCATCATCATCATCATCGACGTCGTCGTCAGCATCATCATCATTATCATCATTATCCTCATCCTCTTCTTCGGCATCACTTTGCGCCGCCTGCAGATAGATTTGTCTATCCAATGAGCACTCATCCTTTAACCAGACATGCTCCAGGCAGCCAGCCACATTCATGCGATCGCTAAACAAATAAACAGAAATAATAGTTTTAGTTTAGTTTAGTTTAGTTTAGTTTAGTTTAGACCAAGTACTAAATGAAATTCACTCACTTTGGCTTAATTCGCAATGCGCGACGTATGAAATCAATGGCCGCCTGAGAGACACCACCAAATAGATTATCCGGAAAAGTCAATGCACACTGCGAGATATTGAGGAAAGTCTCCTGTTTGGTATCACCGCCAAATGGCGAGAAGCCAGACAATAATACATATGTCAATACGCCCACTGACCAAATATCGGTGAGCAGCGACAGCGGCTCATATTGAAGCACCTCGGGGGCCACATAATCCGGTGTTCCGGCCATTTCCCTAACATTGATGCCCTCGCAGACAACCCGCGAAATGCCAAAGTCACACAATTTGAGGCCATCTACATACATATAGAATAAATGGAGGGAGGGATTCGATTGGATTGAAGCAAAGTTAAAAGAAATGAAATGCAATTTTTGGTCAAAGGGAATTGTTTGCCTCACCTTCAATACGATCGCCGGCGAGCAATATATTCTGCGGTTTCAAATCCAAATGGGCTATGGAGCGATCGTGTAGAAATTTTAACGCCTTCAATACCTCACGCATACAATGGCGAGCCTGGGCCTCGGTTAGGCATTCCTCATTGTCCAATATTGTTTGCAATTCACCGCCAGTGGCCCTGGAAAGCAAGAGTTGATTAGATTTTCAAGAAAATAAATGTGGGACACATTAGAGGGAGGGAGATGTGGAGGGAGTGAAGTGGTTGAATTACTACTTACAGCTCCAGCAGCAGCGCCGTATCTGAGCGCGTCTCGTGCACAGCATTCAGATTGACAATATTCTCCTCGCCCTCGCACAGCATTAGGACGGCAATTTCATGCTTGATCTCCTTATCGCTGCTCTGTGCGCGTCGGCGTCGTTTTAAGAATTTCGCCGCAAAATGGGAGCCGGTATTCTTGTGTATGGCCCTGCGAACAGCAGCGAATTTGCCTCTGCAAGAAACAAAAAACAAGAAAAGGAAAAAGAAACGAAGAGAGGAAGAGATTAAATCAAATGGACAGCCCACACACGCAAACACATTGCGTTCAACATTGTTCACTATTTCACTATATTTACATTCGTTCGTTCATTCATTCGTTCATTCAATCAATCGGCCACAATAATCCCCTCCAATAACCACCACCTTCCGCCTTAACGCCTTAGAAATCAAATGACTCATGACTGCTGGCGACGCAAGCCACCAAAAACGCCTTTGACAAAGTACGTGCCATAATGAAGCAATTGCGCTTCCGGCAACAATCAACAGGGCGAGAGAGGCAGAGAGTAACATTGATATTGGTGACAGAGATGGCATACCAAATAGTTTACCATTTGCTCCTCTTCCTCCACCTTGTTCTGCTGCTCCTCCTCCTCCTCGGATGACGACGCGGCGCATCACGCAAGTCACTACCAAGACAGACAATGACAAGCTACCGACCGAACGAAGACGAACGAGAATCGAAATGGTGTTTAATGACTGCAAGTACAACCACAGATCCGAATTCTAGATGCTCTATAAACACACACACTCCTTTCCACCTGAATAGGGACAACACTCCGCCCTCATCTATGATGTGGTTCGATCGTTATCTTTAGGAAATCTAATTTTTAAAGTAAATATTCAATAAAATGAAGTAATTACTTTCACAGATATTCACGTGGACCTTTCTTTCGGAGTTGAAGAGTAGCAGCGGCAGGAGCTGCGGCCTGGCGTGCTTCGACTGTTGTCGCCTTCATCACAGTGGCGCAGTGGACTGCGGACTGGTTTTCTAATTGACCCTCCGCACCATTCTACCATTCTGCTCCTCCTGTCAATTTTCTGTGTCTGCCTGGGTATTTTCGTTCCGGCAGCAGTCATTGACAGGGCGGCCGGGGGGCGGAGGGACAGAGAGAGGAACAGACATTTGGAGTTGGACTATGTTGCTCCTGTCTTCCATGTCTTCTCCATGGTGTCTACAGAGTCTAGTCGCTGGTCTGGTCTGGTCTCGTCTGGTCTTAGCTTTAGTTTGGAACTCCCGTGTTTAGCAGTAGCAACAAATTGCCATGTGTCGCATCATAAAATAGAAGTTGTTGCCACTAACTTGAAATATTTGGTGCACCTTCTGGCATAGGAGTTGGGGCTGGGATTAGGGCTAGGTAATGGTATGCTAATTATTTACTAAACACTTCTAATAAGCATAGGATGAACCATTCATCATCAGATCAGATTGCTATGGAGACTACGGATGGATCGATATCATGGATTTAGAGTAAGGTTAGTTCCCATTAAGTTTCTGGATATTTTAGGGAGGGAGGAGGATTTCAACAAAGATTAGGCTTTATTTTCAAAGGTGTTTTAGGTTTAAGTGTGGATAAGGAGGGGGTGGAGGGGGAGCAGAGGTTGTTGTGCCTCACTTCTCACATATTTGGAAGCTAAGGTTAAGCTTTATTTTCCATACGTTTCACTAGACTCGTAAGTAAATTGTATTTAATTTGTTGTTGTTGCATTAACATAAATTTTAATTAAATTACAATTTTTGCACTCAACATCATCATCGTCATCCATCGGTCAGTTAGACGGGCGTTCGGGCGGTCGGTCAACACATCGCCTAATTGGGCAAGGTCTTTTCAGATCGTAATAAAGTTATTGGCCTGTCTCTGTCCCCTTCGCTCCCCTCCACACCTCTCTCTCTCTCCATCTCTCTCTCACACATACTTTGTCTCTATCTCCGTTACGTAACTGACTGTTAAAGTGCTTTTGGCACAGCACGACTTGGACCTTTTTGTTTACTGTATATTTTGTATTATTATTATTTTTTTTTTTGGGATGACAACGCACCAAACTTGATGAGAGAGGGGGAGAGAGAGAGAGAGAGAGAGGGAATGGAGGTTCGGAAAAAAAAGAGGTGTGGGCGTGGAATTCTTAGCAAAACTTACAAAAATCAACTGCCCAACGACGCGCAATGGTTACTGAACTTTTAAAGGTTAAAACAACGCACAACCACAATGCCCCGCTCAGGGGCAGGGGATAGGAGGGGGAGGGGGGTTGGTTTAGGTTCATGGCTGGATCAGTAGCCAGTCGTCAGTTAGCAGCAATCAAAATGTTTACCACACCCACCCACAACAAACAAACAACAACAACAACAACAGCAACAAATATAAAACTAAAATTTGCCCTTTTTGATTTCGATTTTTCATTCCCCATTCCCCATTCCCATATATAGAGTAGCCGAACCCGAAGAAGGGTATACCAGACCCATCGAAACTTCTTGATCTCTGAGATCTTCATTGTTGTGTTCCATGGTATTTGGTAGTCGTTGCTCTTGCCTCTTTTGTTGTGCTAAAAATCAGTACCAAATTCGTGTTCGTTGAGTTTATTGATTTCTTTTAAGTGAAGATTCTAAACTTGGTCAGCTTTGGCAATTCACAATGATCTGTGTTCGCTTGATCGCTGATCGCTGCTCGTCGATCGTCGATCGCATCTACATACTCTATACAAGGCTTTGCCGTTCTGGCTTTCTGTGATCTTTTGACGCGCACATGGCATTTTTTGTTCTTTTTTGGTTTGTTCCGATCCGATCATCATCCATTCCATTCGCCCCAAATTTGGAGGCGTTTAAAACGCGCTAAAACGCAGAAGAAGAAAAAAGTGTTTGCACGTGTTCAAGTTACTCCACTTTCAACAGCCTCCTCCCCTCAGGTGAACTGACTCCAGAGGAAAGGAAATCTATAGTTAAATGTTTTTTGTGTCACCCCATCCCCACGCCCCCCCAAACGATTCCCATTGGTAAAGGTAAAGAGAGTGCAAAAATATTGTTTAAAGTGCCTTCGATACGCTTTGTTGTTGCTCCCCCTCCCCACCAACATGCCATTCCACAGCATCTCTCTCTCTCCCCCTCAATAGAGGAGATTGCAAATTGAATTGGACTTCGTTTTTGTTTTTGGAATGTTTATGGTCTTTTAATTGTTTGGTATTTGTTTTTGTTTACGCGTTTTTTCTCTCTCTCTCTCTCGCTCTCTTTCTTCACCCTTTCTGCGGGTGGGTCAGTATTGCGGGATCGATCGATCGTCTGAATTGCCCCAGATCAGGCAAACAATTTTCTATAAACAAACAAACAAACAACATCAAAGGGGTGCGGGTGGGGGTGCGTGCTAGAGTAGGAGGATTTTGAAGGCGATTGTGCAAATCTCAGCGATCGCCCACCCAGCCGGAACAACAAACAAAACAGGCCAAACAAAACAATGTCACACATTTTTATGCAAATCCGTTAACAAGGTGCAAATTGGCTAGGCGGGTGTACCGAAAGGTTAGCCAGCTAACCAAATCAGGTAAAATATTGCATCGAAATTAACATTGAAAGCGTTTGCAATTTACATTTGTCATTAGTTTTGTTTTGAAATTGTTTTTTTTTTCCCAAGATATAAGTAGAATAGAAAGTATCAAATTTTCAATTTTTTAAAATGATATTTATCCAAACTAAAAGCATTTTGCGCACCCGGAAGTCAAAGTTGGATAATCTAACGGTATTTGCCGTAGGGAGGAGTGGTGGGTCGAGGGGTTCTACTGTGGATATAAGTATGTATCCATTATATATAAGTGTATGTATGAACATGTCTCTTATCCTACCCGTTTGCACTTTAACACAGGCCAAAGAATTTGTTTCTTGTTGCGTTCTTTTTTGTTCTTTGTTGTTACCTTTTGATGGCTGTGTGCCTAAGTGAGTTGCAGTTGAAGTGAGCCAGCGTCTTGTTATATGCTTTTAGCGGACACTGTGGAGTCCATTGAACCTACTGTGTGCCCTGGTGGTGGTGCTCTGATGGCGGAGTAGAGGAGTCATTATCATCACCATCATCTCATCATCATCATCATCATCCACATTTAAGTCAAGCCAACTAATAGTTTTTGACTGGCTGAGTGAGTGAGTGAGTGAGTGAATGAGTGATGGAAAGCCTCCTAAATGTGACTAACTAGACAAGAGACATGGACATGGACAAAACAGTTTCAGAACAGACATGGGGCCTAATGTGACAATTAAATTTCCCAGGCCCAGGCCCAGTCCCAGTCCCAGTCGCCAGAGGCAGAAGCAGAAGCAGAGGACAATGCCCAAAGGCATATGCCATGTAAGTGGAGGGGTAAACACAGAATGGGACAATGCGTCATTTACTTCTCCTCATCCCCATCCGCTGCTCTTGTTATGCAAATACCGACAGACAGGGAGACAAGGGTACCCCGGACCCCAAGACCAAGACCAAGAGCAAGAGCTTGTCATGTGTTTTGATTTCCTCAAGAACTTTCGTGTTAAATAAAGCTGGCTAACTAGACTAGGACTATGATCCGGGCGATTAAACGAGACAACTAGTAGAAGAAAAGGACACTCTAGAGAGAGAGAGAGAGAGAGGAAAAGGGAGAGAGATCACTTAATCTGGCAGTTAGTTAGTCAGGTAATCAACTTTCCAATTGCATCAATATAATAATTTCCGTTAAATATGTCAATTGCTAATGCGTCTTATTGTTAGCAGAAAAAAAAATATAATAATAATACTGAAAACTTTGACGTTTTTCGTTGCTGCCTTTTTTGGTAAGCTTAAAAAACCGCTCAAAATATCGGGTGGGCGGTTGCGCGCATTTGTTTTTAATTGTGGACAAATTTGGTCAGCAAAAAGCAAACAAAAAGCGAGAAAAAAAAGAGAAGAAGCAAATTTCATTTCATTTGACATTAAGATGGAGTGTCGACCAAAAGATACCCATTGATCAAGAGAAGATTAATCTCTCTCTCTCGCCGATTCAGGACATATCTCGATTGAGAGTATGTAATCTGTTTAATATACACATATTTAATTACATTACGTTTTTATTGTTTACGAGACTTAATTTCTGTTTGTTTTTTGCTTCTTTTTTTTTTGTTTTCTTCCTTCTTTTTTTGTAGCTGGAAATTTTTTAATTAAGCCCGTGTCAAAGCACTCCCATGGGGTGAAACGACAGATTCAATATTTGTGCAGCATGCAAAGAGAGATGCATACATATATCCATATGTATAAATCTTCTTGCATATGTCTCTTGAACTGATAGCAGTGGTTTTCTTTAGCATTAGTTCATTTGACAGCTTGATGGATATGGAAAATGCAGAACGAGACCCGAGACCGAGAAATAAGAGAGATTTCGCCGCCCTCGCTTAAAGTACTTGACATTATTACAGAGAAGAAGCTCATGCACATATTTGTATGCAGAATCACTCACATGAGAGATACAAAAAAAACAAAACCAGAAAAAGAGACCCGGAGTCTCTGGATGCATGGGGCGAGGCGGTGGGGGCAGTGGCAGGTGGGTGGTGTAAAAAGTTGTGGAGTTTGTGCCTGGGTATCGCTGTCCCTGTGCGAGAGTAGGAACACTGGGACAGAAGATAGGAAAAATATTCAAAAATCGATATAAAATTATATTTGTATTTAACTTAAATGAAACTATGAAGAGAGAGAGAAAAGTACTTTTAAGGACCTTTTAATAAATCAATTGATTTTAAAAAAGTCTAGTCTAGCTTCAAGGCGCATACATTTGCAACGTAGTGTGTGTCTGTGTGCTTTTCTTCTCTTAGTTAACCCAATCTACTAACGAGCCTGAAGCCGACACACACTTGAATTTGTGTCAAAGGCTGCACTGGGTCGTTATTTGGCTTAGTCTCCTCCCTCTCGCTCTTCCTCTCGCTCCTACTCCTCCCTCGTCCGCTTTGAGTTTGAGAGATTCATTTCCTTTTCATTTTCCGTTTTCCTGAATGGCTTCATTTCTTTTTCGCATTCATGTGTTTCGTTATCTATAAATTTGCTTGATTTTGACATATATTTTATATATGTATTTTAACAATTTTTAAGCGGCTTTAATTATGATAAATTGGCTTAGCATTTGGCAGCTGCCTCTGGGGATTTGGCTCAGCTGGAGCTCAAGTTTTCTTTCTGCTGTTGCTGCCGCGTTGCCTGTTATCCTTGAGCTGCCAGTTGGCAGTTGCTGTCTGATTGGCTGGCCATTGATAAGACGCATTCCTCAAGTTCTTTGGAGCCTGAGAGCTGGAGCTGGAGCCTGAGAGGGAGAGAGACATGTGAGACATGTTTTGCGATTGTTGGCAACTGTTGTCGTCGTCGTCGTCGTCGAGCACAAAACTTTGGCCAACTTCTACTCATGGCCCATAATCTTGGTACTCTGGAGGCACAAGACACAAATGAATTTATTGGCAGCTGGAAAAACAGCAAAAATCAAAGTCAACCTTGAGACTCTGACTTTAGATAAATGAAAATATCTACATATGTATGTATGTAGAAGGCAGACCAAGGAAGGCAATACATATACACACACCCATATGTGTGTGTGTGTGTGTGTGTGTGTAGGGTGTTTGTAGAAAAAACAGCAACATATTGTACGTGTCATCGGACCATAATCAAGGTCTTCCAGCAACAAAACAAAAAACTCTAACATCATCATCTTCTACAGAAGTTCGAAATTTAGCGAACTCTCGAAAATTCGAATCTTCTAGTAAATCGATTTAAAATTAATTATTCCATTGGGTTTTTTAATAATTTTTACTCCAAATTGTGTTTACTAAATGTTAAATGATAGCTTTACGACCCTAAGAATCAACACCCACTATACAGTGGATATTTTTCCATATCTATAACTATTGCTGATCCAAGAATTCTCTTTTATATATTACACTGCAGTGGAATGGATATACCCCCCATTCGAGAGGGTATAGTTCGGGTAAATAAAGAAAACTGAAAAGGTTTATGGATATGTTTTACGATTATGCTTGCTGTCAGCTCTTCTGCTGATAAAGCGGATATGCACATGAAATGATGACGATGATGATGATGAAGAAGAAGAAGCAGAGAAAGAGATGGAGAGACTCTTTTGGGGCAACAACAACAGCTGCCGCTGCCGTTGTTGCTGCTTTGCATGCAACTCAGCTCTCACAGCCAGAGAGTGACTTCTTAGGAAATCGAAAAGGCGAGCAAGACATAAATACAAACAAAATATTCACATACGAGAGGGTGAACAGAGTAAAGAGCAGCGGGGAGATTTGTGGGGTTGGGGGTGGGGGTGGGTATTGGTATGGCGGGTGTAAGCTCTGCCTTAATTGTATTTCTTGTTGTTGCTGTTGTTGAATGCATTGCTGGATTGGGTCGCGTCGTCTCCACTGGCGGTTCCAGCTGCAGCAAGTGAAGGTCAGTCTCCCCCCCTCGCTCTCTCTCTCTCTTCTTCATTTTGCTTGTGTCTTTATCGGCTTGAATTTTGGGCTTTAAGCCGCTTATTTTTTATTACATAAAATGAAATTTTAACTAATATGTCTATACAATGATCCCGGCAGGTAAATAGCGACACATCGAAGTTTCTATGCCCTCTCCAAGCCAATTTGCTGCAATCTTTAAAAACTACATACTACATAAATATAAACCATGAAGTATATTGAGAGTAAATTTCGATTCAGGCAGAAAGAACTTAGTAAATCATAGTAAATAAACCAAGTTCGGGACACTCCACAGTTCCATCTTCATACTAAATGTGTAGTTTTGGATAGATAATTCGTGATTTAAGGATACTTTCCGCTCGCTGCTGTCGGCTAATTGGACATTCATCTAATCCGTTAAATGCATGCGCTTCGGTTGCATTTCTTCTTCGTTGTTTTTTCATCTACAGCTATTTATGCAAAAGAGACACAACAACACACGACAAACACCATAACACCGAATTCCAACTGTGTGTTGGCCTGATCCAAAGCGATCCGATTCATTGCAATGCGCTGACTCAGCAGCAGCAGCGGCAGAAGTTGGCGCTGTCGACGCAGGTGACGCGCAGTCAGCGACGCGATGCAGTAGACGCCAACGACACAGGCTCGCTCTCTCTCTCTCTCTCTCTCGCGTTGTCAGTGAAAAGTGAAAAAAGAAGTATGTAAAAGAAGAAGAAACACGGATGCTTGCTATCACATGCATGTATGTGTGTGTGAGTGTGTGTGCTGTCCGTCTGTTTCCCTCTGTCTCATAAGAATTCAATGCCTCAATCATTGAATGAATCATCGCAGCAGCGAATCTCAGCACAACTTTGGGCTAACTGTTAATCTTGCCAGCCAATTGGTGGTGGCCTGCTGACAGCATCTCTTCCAAGAATCAACAGATGAGGTTGCCTCCTGTTCATACCCAGTGACGAGATTATTAGGGTATATTCTGATTTAGTCGTCGTCCCGACTCTAGTTCCAGTGACCCCCTCTATCCCTCTCTTTCTCACCCTTTTCTCCTCTATATACATACGCATATTTTTGATAATGACATCAAATTCTTTTCTATATAATGGGTATTGCTCAGGTCGATGCTTTACTTTTGATTTCTCTTCTTACTTATGATGTAATCTCGTAGGAGATTTTGATTTGTTCAAATTTGTTTTGGAGGCCGTTGCAGTTACTGTCAGTTGGCCTAAAGTCAAAACCAAGGTATGTAACTGCCTCCCTCCCTCCAACACTCCACCCACCTCACACCACCCCCTCCCTATCCCCTCTCTAGCTATCGCTCTCTATGTCTTCTTGTGTTAGTTTTTGTTTCTTTTTGTCATCGTTGTAATTCAACGCTTTGAACTTTAACGCTTCGTTGAGTTTCACGCATGCAGATTTCAAACGTATGTGTGGAGAGTTGTTCTTGTTGCTGCCTCTGATTTTGTTGTTGTTGTTGTTGCCTGTCCCAATTCTGTCAATCAACTCGTTTTTTTTTTTTTTGTGGGTGCCAAAGCGTTTTGTTTGGATAATGTTAAACCACAAAAGGCCAAAGTCAAAGTATTAATAACAACAACAGCAGCAGCAGTAGCAGCAAAAAGCAAAAGCTTAAAAACAACAACCACGGGTGTCAAGGGAAAGGGAAATTCCCCCCTCGAAAAATGCATCAAATTGCAGTCGTTCCAAGTGTCCAAAAAACCAAATTGAGTTGAGGTCAAGGGCTAAAAACTTTGCTTTTACAAACCGCCTCCTCCCTCTCCCCCGCTGCTCTGCTCAAACATAAAAATGAATCATGAATGCAAAATATAATAATAAGTTGGTAATAATAAAAAGATATAAAAATAAAATACCAACAAAACCAGTTATGATCATCAAAGGCCAAAAGCCCAGTCATCACAGTGAAATATTATCCCTCGGTTGTAGGTATGTAGGTAAGATCAGTTTAAGTAGAAGTCGAAAAAGCGGGATTAGCTTCGTAACAAAAAGGAAGAAAAGTTTCCTCATACAAAATTTTCTACTTTAGAAATAAAGACCGATTACAGAAATGTTTAATTTATCGGAAAATTGTTCAACACGAAGTATTTATGGAACTAATTATCGGGGTATGACTGTAGCTAGATTTCTCCGAATCAACAATGGTCAATGAAACGTTGAAGGTCGCTCGCTAGATTATTTTGAACAAACTTAACAATTTAATATTTTCAAATGGAGTTTTCCTGCGAAACGCATTGAACTAAAAGCAAAAGTTCGTGAAAAGGTTAAAACGCAGTTTAGAACCTTTGGGTTCTAAGTGTTACCAAAAATCTGATCTGTGTGAGGGACAGAGAGGGAAAGAGTGATAAGTCCCACTTGCAATTAGAAAATGTTTTTTTTTTTTTAAACTAACTTTTCATTTGGAATGAAGCAGAATTTTCTTTGGAGTCAATTATGCTAATTTCGATTTGCTGTAGGAACAGCAAGAGCGAGCTCCTCCTCGCCACTCTCTGGGTCTTTGGGGAGGAGGGGGCAGGCAGTTGGAAATGTTTTCACACATGAATGCGAATGCATTTTGTGCTTCCCCCTCCCTCACTCACTCAATGACTGACTGACTGACGATTCGTTGTTGGAGGAAAGGGGTTCCTCCTGCCCCTTACTTCTTCTAGGCACATCCCCCACACCTCCACCCTGTACCCTGTAAGCCAACGGTTTAGTTTGCTTTTGCTTTGGATGGTGGAAACAAGTTTCATGATGGTTGCGGAAAATGTGGGAAATTCATGGAAACAATTTTTCGTTGTTAAAGGTTTTTTAAACGTCCACGGGGCACACAACATTGCATTCAAGTTTAAGACGATTGCTTTCGGGGTGGACTCCCAGAGAGAGAGAGAGAGAGAGAGAGAGAGAGGGAGAGAGAGTGCTGGGGGCAGGGGGGAGTTTGGTGTATCGCATAATGAAATACAACGCTCGATTTATAGAGTAAAAGAGACTCCGACTCCGAATTGGACTCGGATACTCGGACTTGGACTCTTACTGGGGACGACTTGAACTCGGGTATTGAGATGGCGAGTGAGGGGTGAGGAGGAGGAGGTGGTGGTTTGGTTTGCTTGGTTGTTAATTGCTTAGCCATTGGGCCCGCAAAAGGTTCTCACGTCCGTCGACTTAGTTGAGCCATTAGCGCATCGTCTGCACCGACTGGCTGAGTGAGCGAGTGAGTCCAGAAAGAAAACTGGAACTGGGAAATTGTATTGTATGTGCATAGTTTGTACATATGTATTTTTAAGAACCACTCTATATAGAATAGCTACATTCTTATGTGAGATAGTTTGTGTTCAACAAATTTAGCAGGCACAGGAAACACAATGAAATTGTGAAAAGGTTTTCGTCGTAAACACTTAAAAGAATAGGATAATTCCTTTTTCTCTTGAAATTCTCAGAAGGATTTATGTGCTGTTCATGTCCCTTCTGCGGCCGTTGCCGGAACTACTACTACTTATGTTGCATATTCATTGTACTTAATTAGTTTGAACTTTGAAAATCTTCATCGAACTATCTGTGTGTGTGTGTGTGTGTGTGTGTGTGATATTATTCCCCTCCAATATGCAAAGCAATGCACATAAATACGATAAAATATATATGTATGTGTATTCCCCCTTTGGGGGTATTTCAAATCTTTTTTTCGCTAATTAACTCCACACACTCGAAACACACGAACGACGAACGAATGAACAATTATCGTTTTATCTTTGCACATAAATCAAATGCTTATTTGCCAACACTCACACACACTCACACACACACACAGAGTTGGCTGCTGCTGCTACTCGTATAATATGATAATAATCATGTTGAAAAAAAAAATGTTAATGATAATCATTGAAAATGCACTTGGCACTACTGGCCGTCATAATAAAATGGAAATGAAAAGCGAGTAAGTATAAAGAAAAAAAAATTAAATTAGAAAATTATAAATATACAACAAATAAATAATAAATAAGCAACAACAGCAAAAAAAAATCATTTAAACACGCAACATCAAAGTCAAGTCCAGAGTAAAGAGCAAACCGAAGTTTGTATACCCTCATCTTTGGAATTATTCTTCGTAAACGAGAATTCTTGTTTGAATTCATTTCATTCATAACCCACTGGACAAGAGTGAGGATGACTTGCTAATAGAAGGGGAGTTAGCCAAGTTAGCCATGCCATGCCATGCCGGGGTCTTGGCCAAGTGAAAGAAAAAGTTGCCGACGCCGCTGCCCCCATGTGGCGTGTGGCATGCATGCCAACTAACTAATCCATCCATCCAACAGCTATGCAAAACTAAAGGAAGGAAATGCAAATTTACTTTCAGCATATCGATAAAACTTGCAACAAGAAAAATGAAAAACCAAAACTCAAATGACAATCAAATTCAAATGACATTGATTGTTCAACTACAACAACTTATTTTATAGAATTTTCTGGATATTATTAAATAGAAATATATAGAATATATAGAAGTGCATGGTAATTTATAGGAATATATAGAAGAAGTCTTTAGATATATAAAGAAATTTAATTATATATGTATTTATGTAGAATATTGCATGTGACAGGCGAAAGGAATTTATTAAATAAATATGGTTTTATAAATTTAAAATTGTTTTTTCACTTGGTGCATATATCTGAGTCGGCCTCACGACCTCCTTGCTTCATTTTCTAATAAAATTAAAATAAAAGTTGCTAATGGTATACGAGTAAATGTGTCGAAATGATGCTTCTTTTGAGCTTATTTGTTCCGCATTGGATTGGGATTTTTATAGTTTATTTCCTTAACACAAGAGAATGAATGTGAATATCTATTCACAGAGTAAGATGGATGAATAGTCATATTCGAAATAGTAGCTGTCTAATGAGTTTCACAGCCTTAACCTCAACGAGATGCCATTGATCTCTCTTCCCATTAATAAACCTTCCCGATGGAGAGACATTGAAAGGTTCACAGATCTCTAACTCTATATCAGTCTCGTAAAATGCCCGGCCACGCCTGTGTCCGTGTGGAAATATTTTAGCAATTGTTGTTAAATAATAATTGATGTGTGTGTGTGTGTGTGTGGCCACATTAATTGCTAATTAATTATTCCTCTTTTAACGAGGAAAAGGAGGAAGTTGATCAGATCACAATAATGTTGTCAGCTGATGACTCTGTGTTCCTGAACCAAAAATGGGTCAAACATGTGCCATCTACCGGGCCAAGATCAGTTTTGGAGCAGCTTTTACTTTACAGGTTTGCAATAAAACAAAATTATAAGAAAAGAAGAGAGATAAAAAAAAAACTAAATGAACAAAAATTGGCAAGTTGCAGCAGTCCATTGGATGACTTGCGCCATAGTTTTTATTTCCCTCTCTCTCACACACACACACACTGTGTGTGTTTCTTTTGGTTTTTTGCACGCTAACCGGCTAACCCATCAAAGCGAGCTAGGAGTGGGAGACCAATAGGAGACTGGCTAGATGGGGAAAGGGGTAAGAAGGTGGGGGGGAGTGAGGATGGGGCTATGGGGGTATCGTTGTCTGGTCGATAAGTAAAAGTGAAGTTTCATTTTCGCTTGCAAAACTTTCCTCAACATGTAGATGATGGGTGAATAGGTGGATGGGTGGGTGGATGGGTGGTTGGGTTGGTATTTGGTTGGTTTATTTCTGCTTCCTGCTGCTTCTACTCAACATCAAATGGAACAACCCATTAAAGAACAAAGGGAACTATCGATCAATGCGTTATTCCATCATCTCGTGAGATTGAGAGTAGCTGGCATTGCCCAAAAGAGGGAAAGAGAGAGACAGAGAGAGAGCGCTAGCGAGAATTCTTTCAAGCGGAGACGAGGGGCAACGACAGTCGGACGCAATGTTGCATTAATGCACGGCACGTAGAACGACACTATACACGTTGTCCGTCCACTGGCCGCCGTCCACACCGAATCACGATCCCTGAAACCAATCAATGGCAACGCCAACGGAAGAACGGGAATGAATGGGATGGGGTGGGGTGGGGTGGCAGGGTAATGCAGTTGGAGACAGGGGGCCAGCAAGCCAGCCAGCCAGCCAGTTCGGGTTGTTGTTGGTGGCATGAGGCGTTGCATTTTTATGCTTCTTTTATAAATACATTTTTGTTTGCCGTTGCCCCTTGTTGCCCCTTGTTGCCCGTTGTTGAGCGGCGGCGCACAACACAAATTGAGGCAAAATCATGCGTAAAGCAGCATATGAATGGGTGTGTATCTGTTTGTTATGTATATGTGTATGTATGCGTGTGGGTGTGTGTGTGTGCAGCCAGCAGCACGCGTTGCTATTTCCGTTCTGGACAACCTACCCAAGAGTATGCACATCCAGATACATATGTGTATATATATGTATCTACCCACCTAGTGCAGCACTAAAAACTCACATCCAATGCCAGCTGCTGCTGCCCCCCCCCCACTCTCTCCCTCATCACACCGCACCAACAAATGGGTCAAGCAAGTAAGCAAGACCAGACCAGGATTCTTCCATGCGCGCCTTAAATGGCAAATGAATAGGATGTACAGTTATTTTGATGAATGAATGAATATTTATTCACTCCATCGTTGATTGATTTTCTGCTGATGAGTTAAATTATGTGATTCACATCTCATTCATAAGAATTCGTTGCTTCTAAACTACTCACTTTTTATCGCATTTAATTAAATGTTATTCATTTTGATTTACTAAAATGCTTGAAATTGAATACATGTCAATCAATTTACATTTACTACAAATTCACTTTCCACGTTTATGCCCAGGAAGCCATTTCAAGTCTTTTTTCGATTGAATGACAGGCATTTGATTACAACACACACTCATGATATTGTGCTCCTTCCATTCATTCATTCATATATCCATATATTTGCTATTTATAGAATCCAATAGTTGTGTCTCTTAATTTTTGTCTCCATTAAGGATTAAAAGAATTGCAAAGGCAACTGTACGATGAAAGGGTTTTTTTCTCTTTTTAAAATCAAAAAAAAAACATTGATTCTAATTGCATTAAATTTGGGTTAATGGTTCCAGAAACAAATAGAGAGACAGATGGCTGTAACTATGTATTGTTGTCTGTCAGAACAGGAGGAGGAATATGCGGAATACATGGAAATGCTTTCTTTTGCATCATCTTTTAACATGGCGCATCTGGAAGGGTATATGTAAGTATGTGTCTACATGGTAATCACACTTCATTCACGACCTGCATTCGGTGTGTGTGTCTGTGTGTGTGCATATTACCGTTTCAATTGCTGGCAATGTGTATTCATACGTTGCATTCATTCATTAATCTCACAAATACATACAAACACCCACACAGATATTCTTAGTGCTCTCTCTCTCTCGCTCGATCTCTCTCTCTTACTCTCTATTCATCATTCATGCGTGCGATTTGTGAATGAACATTCATTCATGTGCACCACACACACACTTACACCAACACATACATAGACACGAGAAAGTTTAAGTATGGAATGCTCTAGGAATAAACATTCCCTGTCGTCGAGGTTTCTTCTTTTTCCTTCGGCTACAATTGAGTTTGAGTGCTTTCATTCTACAAACTAAGCAGAACAAGGGAAATGAAAATCTTAAAGTTTTTCATTTCCATTTATACCACATACACTTGCAGAAAATTTAACATTTAAATAAACTAAGATTACCATCTTTTGTGTGATTTTCAAGCAATCCTTTTGCCCTGTTCCTCACTCTCTTCTACTCCCCGTTATGTCTTACAGTGAACACTCGCGTGGGCGAACAGCCATTGACGCTCAAGAAGGTTGTACGTGCATGAGGTGTCCCATAAGCAGGTATTCACTGTATCCATTCAGTAGTTACACAGAATTTTTATGATTGGTCAAGTGAAAGTCATAAGGGTTGCTTGCACACACACACACACATATGATAAGAAAGGATCGCTGAGAGAGTATATGAGAGAGAGCGAGAGAGAGGGAGTGACTTCATTTCAGCTGCGTTAGTTGCATTTTTCTTTTGCTTTTGTTTTTTCCACACATATTTTCCCAAAAGGAAAAAGTTAGTTAGTTTTGCTTTTGCATAGTTGTTGTTGTTACATATTATCCAAAAGGGAGAAGGTGAGAAAGAGAGGGAGAGAGAGAGCGAGAGGGACAAAGACACAAAGCGCAATTCAAAATAGACAATGGAATGTTGTGGCCCAAAATAGAGTTGGCTAACAACAACAACAACGAGCCAACACTTTTGCTGTGCAATTGTCTTCTTTTTTTTTTTCTCTCTCTCTCTCTCTCTCTCTATCTTTTTTTTCGCGGTTTTGATGCGACTTTCGCAGGCGGCACCAAACAGTGTCCGCATTTTTCTTCACATCTCTTTCTCTTTTCGCCATGGTATGCAGTGGAGTGATGGGGAGTGGGTGATGGGGAGTGGGAGGAGATAAGTATGACGTTAGGGATAGGCGCAGGGACAGGCACAGGGACAGCGGGTAGAGAGTGAGAGAGAAAGAGTCTCTCAAGCTTCCCTTGGTAAATAGGAAATGTTGCATAATTTATGAGGAAAAATTGTTATAGTTTATTTATATGTATGTTTCGTTGTTGCTTTTGCATTTTTCTTCTTTTTGTCTTGTTAATATTTTTGTTGTGGTTGTTTCTGTTGCGAGAAAAACTTGATTTTTTGATTCTTCAAATCAAAATCAATTCGTTTCGTTTCGGTTTTCGGTTTTGGTATGTTAGTTGTTCAGTGTCTCTTTGCTTTTGCATGCCATTCTAATTGTTGTTGCTGCTTGTGCTGCTGCACACAATTTACATACCCTGTACTCACACAAACAAGGGTGAAAGGGTATATCAATTATAAGGTAGGTAACCCCCACGTGAAGTCCAGCAAGCCAAATCGACTGTGGTATCGGTTCAAAAAGGACATCAAAGGGACTTTTTCGGTTTCGTTCGACCAAAAAGGGGGATAATTTCGGTGTCCGTTGAGAAAACTATAATATATTTACAGGGTGTGTGTAAGTCAGTCGCAAATTATACAAGTCTTGCATACGAGTAGGTACCACAAATTTCAACATCGACTAACCGAATTGTGAACTGAAATACAATATCTGACAGATTTTTGCCGAGGCACCGAAAAAATGCGAAAAAATGCTTTTCTGGCCTGTCCTTCAGGTATGTATGTATTCTATCTCTCTGGGTGTGCGTGTGTGTGTGTGTGTGTTTCTACACATATTTTACCACCCCCCTTCCAACCCCCCCTCCGACGGTTGCTACACAGCAAAAGCAGCTGCCGTCAGATTAATTATTTTGCATCGTAAATAAATTGTGCATGCGGCAATTTAGTTAACAAATTATATGCTAAGATTTAAGAGAAGCTGGCGCCATCCATCGCCATCGCCATAGCCATAGTCACCACCAAGATCATGATGTGGATGTGGATATGGTTGACGTGGATGAGATGTGGTGGTTGACGAGACGCCAACGCAAAAAAAAAAAAAACATTTTAATATGTACTTCTATAGCCTTCGGCTTGTCGTTTCTGTTGCCTATTCTAAGGGGGAGTATATCCATTTGATTCTATCAACTGATTAAAAAAACTTTACATAATACTACAATTAAGCCTGAGCACTAAAAATTACAATAAAAATTAATGTTCAATAAAGTTAATCATTTGTTGCAGTCTGTTAAAAAAAATACTTATTTTGGTTCAGTTAATTGTTAGTCACACACTAATTTGAAAAGGTCTTTAATAGTTTTTACTAAAGCAACTCTCCTATTACTGGAACAATCAAATAGTTGTTTGCCATTAAAAAATATACAATACAGTAGAAATTCAGAAAATGGGAACTGTCGAAATTTTTAGTCTTTAAGTAATTAAAAACTGAAATGAAATGTCAAATTTTTCGAGAAACATTTTTTGGAACTTTCATTTGAATAATTCAACAATTCATTGATTTCACGAAATAATTAGGGGATTACATGAATATATATGTATGCATGTATTAGAGATTCGATCCTTCCTTCTTGGCTTAAATTAGTTTGGTATGATTTCTCGCTCCAGGTGTTGCCAAATTTCATTTGCGGTCAAAACTGTTGGCAATTTTCAAGGTAATTTACAACTTAGAAAACAAAAAGATTGCATAAAAATTGTTAAACGGCAGTGGCGGTAATTTTTTTTTTCTTTTCTTTCGTATTATCTAATGGGCGGTTTAGTTCAACAGTCTGTGGACACACACACACACACTCAGACGTCGACGACGACGACGACTTACAATGACTACCAATTGCAAAAAAATAACATGAAAAAAACATTTCATGGTTCAATGCCAAAGCAACAACACCAACAACAACAGCAACGTGGCGGGCCAAACCCCAATCGAAAAGGAAACGTTGCGTTGACTACTACTACTACTGACCAACCGAGCTCCAAGCCAAGTCACCAAGTTTGTAGTCTTTGTAGTGTGCCAAGCTGACGATTAGCGTTTGACGGTTGGGCAACTTGTCCGGGATCACAACATTCCCGCCGTCCCCCCCTCTCTCTCTCTCTCTCTCTGACGTTCTCTTGGGTTTGGGGGCTGGCGGGGCGGGGCAAGGGGTAACATTTTGTTGTCGCCAAGTTACGGTAATTATTATGTCAGCCCATTGAGAGACAGACGGGGCAGAACAGCGCGCGGCTAGTGACGCCTGCGGCATTTGCAATTAGCCAAACGATTTGCATTAGAAGTGGTTAGGTAGGCATACAGGAGGAGGAGAAGGAGGATCAGGAGGTGGAGGATCAATAGTAACAATAGCGAAACAAAAAAAAGAACAACAAAAGTGAATTTAATACATTTGCATAAAAGATTACACATTAAATAGCTATATATGGATAAAGGAAGACCAGAACAGTTGACAGTTATGGCGGGACATCGATTTCTAGCCATATAGAAAAGAAAAACTAACCACTATCCAGGAATTGAATTGAAAGGGGCCCCAACTTTCCAGTGGTGGGGGGAGATGTAGAATCTCGTATGAATTGAAGATGTTGAAACGAAAGGAAGTTTCTGTAATAGTAATTAACCAGCTGGGGTTCACTTAAGAAGTCTAAGCCAAACTAAAAAGTTTTTCCATTAGCTAGATCAACAGCTGACAGACGAGACAGAGACAGAAAGAAAGAGAGAGGCAGAGAGACAGGGCTGCCAACTCAATTGAAAGTTGCTTCTTCAGTTAATTTCCTGATATCAAACAGAAAGTTACTTCTACACAGCTTTTCTACTTTCTTTTTCGAGTTTAGCTTCTTCTACATGCAGTTCTCGTCCCTCTCTCTCTCGCTCTCTCTCTCTCTCTCTCTCTCTGTGTGTTTGCCTTCTCCCCATTTTTGTCTCAACCATCTCCCCTTCCCCCCTCCCATGCGTGTGTGTAAATTTTTCGCGCTTTTCATTTCTTTCTTGGTTGATTGCTTGCTTTTACTTGGGATGAGAAGGCCCCCATAAAAGCGCAAGCAAGTTGTCAATTATTTTATAATAAAGAGTATAAACAAGAAAGGGGGAAAAAAACGAACGAACAACAGATGAGGAGGGCCTCAAAAATATTTCGGCCAAGAACAAAAAAAATATAAAACGCAGCCGGCAAAGGTTTCTTTTGCTGCGGTTCGTTGACAGAAACGATTGGGCCATTGCTCAAAAAGACAAGAAAGACGAAAGAAAAAAAAAAACCCAAAACTCAGTAAGTTTTGGTAAGTGAAAAGCGGTTTTGTCGACCAGGTTTTGTGACGACGACGACGACGACGTCGCTAAACGAAGCAGCCGTCGCTAATTGGTTAACTGCAATTGGCAGTCAACTTTTCTCAATGGCTGACCCACAAAAACACAAAACGTAGAAACAAAAAATGTTGGCCAAAAAAAAAAAAGTGTAAACATTTTGCGCAACCAAAATGTAAAGTGGCAAAAGGTAGGCGGCGGTCGGGGCGTATAGAAGGAGAGGAGCTGCTGCTGCTGCAGCAGGAGGAGGTGGAGGCGTGTCGACCATCCAGCCATAGACCACCACCAACAAAAACGTGACCACAAATGGCAGGCAAATTGGCAGCAGCAGACAAAATTCAATTAACACAATTTTTTAGTGCAGCAGAAGCTAATGGTGTTTGTAAAAGGGGTGCGGGGGGGAACAAAGCACAACTGAGGCTAAGTGCATAAAAATCCTAGAGATCGGAACGACTTAAAAATGCGAATACTGCTTGTTGTTCGTGGCACATACATAAATATAACAATCGAAACCGAATTGGCATCACCCGAAACAAACAAACTGACACAACAGCAAACAATTTGTTTTATGTATATGTATATAACTTTTGATTTTTATGTCAATCATAAATGGGAATTCTATTCATACTCTACACCAATAATGGTGGGGCAAGAGAAGAGGAGTGGGGAGCAGCTCCAACCACAAAAGATTGCGAGACGCAGTATTCGTTTGTTGCAACAGTCGCAACAGGGACGTGGCACAGTCCACCATATTAACCTGTCTCTTACACGACCCTTTTTTAGACTTTTTTCAATCACTTTTACAAACCACAAGCTCTCGAAATCGAAATTGAATATCCCACAAACTCATACTTATCCCTTAACTCTAGTTTTTCACTAGTTTTACTTGTTGTTGTTTGTAGACAATTCACAATTTTCCAATTCATTTTAGTTTCATACATTCCATGTGCTTACCTGTAAATAAAAGAGAGAAAAAGATTATGAATAAAAGTATTGAAAATTTCAATTTCCCTCTACCAATATGGTTTGTTTATTCGTCACTTTCTTATCAATTCTACAAGCAGCAGCAGCAACAACAACACTAACACCAACAACATGAAGTCCGCATTGCGTGTAATTGTTGTTGCTACCGATATCGTTGTTATTTGTTGTTGCTGTTGTTGTTGTCGTTGCTTGCTCTCTGTCCTCAATTTGCGCTAAAATGGCACAAGAAAATAAATTAAAATGCAACAACAGTCTCACTGCTGGCTGCTAGCTCGATCGCTGCCTTTGGAAGAGTCTCAAAGTCTCAATGTCCCAAGTCGCATGTTTTCTTCCCATATCACACACACACACACGCAAACACGCACACACTCACACGCAATTGAAGTCAGAAGTGGGCCTGACAGGGGGCGGTATGGGCTTTGAGGTGGTGGTGGGGGTTGTGTGGCGCTGAAAATGAATGACGATAACAAAAAAAAAAAAAAAAACAATAACAACAACAACAGCAAGAGCGTCGGTAATTGTGTTTGTCCCTTATCAGCGGAAAATTGGGTGGGTTGGAGGGAGGCGAAAGCTAAGGCAAATACATATATCAGTGTATCTCTAGTGGGAGGAAAATTAAAAACCAATGCGAACTATCATATACTCTAAAGGCAAGTGCCTAAAGCATATTATACTTAGATTTTTATGATTAGCTCAGATACAAATTTGGTCTATAATGACATTGGGTCCCTTGGCAGTCTAGAACTACTCTGAAATTCAAAACGAACCATCGAAAAATAATATTTTTTTGCTTTGCTTTCGAAATGATAAGATTGAGAATGCCCTTTCGCCTACTCACCAATGTCCCCCCTCCTTCCCCTGCCTCCACTAAAATATTCTTCAACTGTTCTATTAAGTTTTTTGCACTAGACTTTTAATTTGCATTTACCAACTGAACAACTACGACAACAACAAACAAATGTCCCCCGCTCGTTATGGCAGCGGCAAAAGTTCAAAGACGTTTTGCGCTCTTTTTTTTTTTTTTTTTTTTTTTTTTGCGTTGCTGCCTTTTTTCCTCAATTTGCTTAAGGTTTTTTTTTTCTTTAATTTAAATAAAAAGTGCATAGGAAAAGAATAATAATAAATTAAAAAAAAAGTGCAGTGGCATTTTATTGACAACAAAAATTTTACACTTAAAGAAACAGAGAAAAAAACCCTTGATTGATTTTTAAGCCAAATTTTATGTACTTTTTCCATTACTTTAAACTGAATTATATTAGACAATATGATTTAGACACACGATATTTTCTTCGAGTGTATATGGGGAAGACGTAGAAGGAGGGGCGATGGAAAACTCTGCACGACTCTGGTAACAGCGGTCGCCCATAAAAATAGAATTAAATGACACGCCCAGTTGCACGTGGCAAGCAAGCCAAAAACACACATCAAATAGATTGGGGGCCACCCGCAAAAAACAAAAACAAAATTTCAATATTTTTCAATGCGGCCAAAACGCAGCGGGTGATGTGGCGGCGATTGCAAAAATAAAAAAAAAATAAAAAAAACGAACAAACTATACAGTAAAAACTTGATCCAGACATCAAAATTATTACACAACTAAACTGATCGATCGATCGATCGGTTTTGTTTTAAGCAAATAAAACGAGGGGATAATGGGGGGGGGGAGGAGATGTAGTAGGTGGAGAGGGGAGACCCTCTTAAGGTCAGAGTCAACAGCTTCCGCAATGCAGTGTGGGTGCCCAGGCGGTGGCGGCAATTGGATAGATAGATAGTTGGAGATGGAGGTTAGTATGGAGTGATGAGAGGGCATTCAAGGAGGGTGGTGGGGATGGGAAGGCTCGGCCTGTGTGTGTGTGTGTGTGTGTGTGGTGGCAAAAATATTATTAATGGCACCACTTTAATGCAATTATTGCATAAATATATTGTTAAGACAATAAATATTGGCTGCACATTAATCGTTTTGTGTTTGGCGGCAAATTAACAAAGACCGAAACGTTAGACAGTGCCGCTCCCCCCCAACCCCCTACTTCCCCACACCATTCATTCGTTTAATTATGGAAAAATAACTTAAGCAACTGTTTAAGCAAATATCGTTACAGAATTGTCATCCAAATGAAATCGATTCTCTGCGCTTTTCATTTGAAAATGTTTCATTTCTATTAATGGAGATTCATTAGCAATCAGGGGAAATGGGAGGAGGGATGGTTGGAAAGGAGGGGGGGAGGAGGAGAACCTATAATTCATACATATAAAAGACATTGCCTGACCTCATTTCCAATTCCAGATCACCACTCTGACTGATGAATTTTCTATCTAATGGGGGTCACACACACACACACAGACACACATAGCTCAAATTACGGTTATCCTCCACCCAATTCGTCCTCCTTGATGGGGTCAAGTAATGCGTCCCCACGGATTCCTTTTAGCGCGTGCGAAATTTCAATTTGCCAAGATACGTTAACCAGTTGCTGTTGAGGAGAAAACTTTTCCAACGTGAAAACTTTTCGTTATTTGCCTAAGGCAATGAAAAAGAAACACCAACAAAAAATACATCGCCAAGTTCCGCCTGGAAATAAAATAAAATTTTAAGTCCTAACCAGAGAGAGAGCGAGAGAGAGAAAGGGAGGGGATGAACACAGAACGAATCCCAATTTGATCTCCCCCACCACACACACACACCACCCACCCCTTCAGGTATTCTTTCTGTAGAGAGAGAGAGAGAGAGAGATCCCTGAGCAACGATCTGCTGATCGGCCAGTTAGTTTGTCATCCAGTTAGTTAATGCCTAGAGAGTGAGAGAGAAAGACTGTTGGTGGGTGAGTTACTGACTCACTCCGTTTCCTTGTTTATTATTTGTTGCTGCTTTGCATGCATAAATCAATTGCTAGATTAGCCGACCTCTCTCTCTCTCTCTCTGTCCCCATCACTTCCTTCGCCGCTCTCCCCACGCAGTCATCTGCTCTCATCTTGATCTCTCTCTCTCTCCGCCGACTTGACGGAACTCGTTTTTCGTTGTCTGTGGAATTTTCTAGCCGTGAGAGTTGTTGGTATTCGCTGTTAATTTGCCAACAACATAGGGGTGGGGCGGTAGGGGGTAGAGAGAGAGTGGAGGGGTTGTTGTTGTGTGCGAGGGGTGGACTACAAGTTGCAACGAAATAACCAGGCAACCCGCCTGCCCGCCTTCCAATCGCTCATAGCATCGATTTTTGTCGCTAGAACGTTTTTCTTATTGTTGTTATTATTGTTGTTGTTGTTGTTTAGCGGCGCCAATTTGTTGCCCAGTTTTGGCGACGGGGGCAACACGGAAAAGGCAAAGTCTCTCTGTGGCAGCCGCAGCAGCTCTATCTCCATTTTGAAATCTTTTTTTGTCGTCGTCGTCGTCGTCTTTGATGGCGTTTGTGCCGCGCGCGTTCTGCCCCGCCTTTTGTGCGGTGCGGGTGGCTCGGCTTAAAAACGCGCCAAAACAAAAACAACAAAAAAACGCGCACGAGAATGGAAATTACAATTTCAATTTCATTTCAAATTTGTAGTATTTTTTGTTGTTGTTTTAAATACATTTATTGTTTCACAATTTATTCATTTGATTGTGCGCTTATTATTGTTATTAGACCGCCCCTCCACTCCACCCGCCTCTTTCCCCCTAGCACCAGAGCACCTTTGGGAGGCAGGCGTCAGGCAATCTGGTTTTAATGGCGGTTAATTTGACACTGGGAACACGCCTGAGAGCAGCTTATAAGTCGCGTCTCCCAGCTGTCAAATCAAACTTCAAAACCACTCGACACATTTCACAATTGTGTATCGACCAGCTCCCCACACCACGCCGCCCCTCCCCTCTCCACTACCTCACCCACCCATTTATTTTTTTCTTTTTTTGTTCTCCGATCATTCAGTATTCATATGACGTCTCATTCTATTTAGCATTTGCATGCAAATTATGCTAATTAAAACTAGACAAAGACACGTTAATAATCTAATATTCGCATAGGTGTTGAGAGTTGAAATGAATTTTGGTTTGGTTTGGTTCGGTTCGGTTCGGGTCGCTTTTGGTTGGCCATTGAGTTTTGGCTTGGTTTGGTTTGGTTTGTCTTCGATATTACCATATTAGCTGATAGCCAGCTGTGAGCAATAATCCAGAACAGCAAAATAAAGCAATCAATTGCGGCGATCGTTCTCGAAACAAAACTACAATCATGAATGAAGATTGTAAACCATACTATAGCGATAACATTGAAAAATTTTCTATTCGAATAATCAAATTCATTCAGAAAGTTTCATATTCATCTTTGGTAATTTCGAAAAAAGTGTGCACCTAAAATATATTTTAAATTGCTTATTGGGTAAGAGAAATTTGGAAACACCTTTTAAAAAAGTCTATCATATATTTATATATCCTCCCATGAGAGTGTTCACTGTATGTATTTCTGTATACTTATGTTTTCCTTGCCAAAAATAATGCCATATTGAATTTCAGCTTGTCTCTAATTACTTTAGATTGATTCAATAAACGTAGAATATTTACTTGTTTGATATTTCAAAATGATTTTGACAATATTAAAGACTTTAAGACTTTAAATGAGTGACATATGGATTGGATTGTGTTCGTGTGTGTGTGTGTATGTGTGTTTTCTTTGTAATGTTTAACTTTTGTTTTGCCAAATCAAAACGTACAATGTGTACGTACGTTCATATGCCATAAACAGTCATATTGAGTCAGTTGGATGGCTGATTGTTGCCAAATAGTTTGTCACGATCATCGCCATCTCCTCCACACACTCCACCACTCCACCAACACCACCGCCGCTGCTCTTCGTGCCAAAATCTCAAATTTCAGAATCCAACAAAACCTCAAGTTCAAGGGCGAGTAGATAGGGTTGGATTGGTTGGTTGGCTGGTTGGTTGGTTGACTTGTTTATGGGTTTCATTGCATTTCAATTAAAAGTTTTCCATTGCCTTTTTTTTTTGTTTTTTTGAAGAAACGCGCGTGTTTGGCATAGAAATCTCTTTTTCTCCGTCTCTTTCTCTCTGTGTAACGGTTACACAAATTTTTTATGTTTGCTTTTTGTGCTTATTTTGGCATTGAAAGTTGCTGCCCAATATGAATCTGGGTCTATATATTCGAAAATACAGTTAGAGACACCTTTTCTTTTAATAATTGTTTTCGATTTCGTATTATTGAAACAAACAAAAATTCTAAAGATTTTGTTTAGTTGGAAAGTTTCTCAACGAGTTCTTTAAGATCACAAATTGAAAAGAGAAGGTGCTAAAAGAGAGAGAGATAGAGACAGACAGAGTGAATAGAGAGAGAGACAGAGAGAGTCGGAGCCATCGCTTCAGAAATTGAAGCTTGTAAGTGTGACATGGCAAGGACAGGTGTAGGTAGGTAGGTGGTTGGGTTTTTGGTCACCGATGCCATTTAATTTTTTTTTTTTTTTTTCTTTAATCTTTTGAATGAGTTAAAGCTTTAAACTCAAGACACGATCCGTAGGCGTCTGTCTGGCGATTTCTTTTCTCCGCTTCTCTTCAGTTGCTGTGGCTGGTGTCAATGATGACACTCATATCATCGTCATCATCATCATCATAGCTGCTGACCAAAGATCGGCCTACACACACACACACACACAGACTCATGCACACACAGACTAATTTAAAGCGTAACCAAATGTAAAATTTAACACTCACAGGTGCATTAACCAAAAAACAAAAACCAAAAAAAAAAAAAAAAAAAAAAAAACGCCTAAAAAAGGCGACGAAATCGAAGCGTATCAAAATCGAAAAATCCATATACACACACACAAACACACACAGACAGAGTACACAGTTGAAAATGCTTAACTGCGACTGCATTTTGACCAAGTTTGTTAAAAAATAAAATAAAATAAAAAGCAGGCGCCTAAACGACGGCAAGGTCGTTCAAGGTAGTCCACAAAATGTGTTTAACAAGTTAACAACAACAACGACAACAAAAATAAGTTAAAAAACCAAAACCAACAACAAAATAAGTTGAGACAACAGCGGCACATGCTGCGTATACGCAATGTGTTTTATGGCCAGATTGAGTGTGAACAAAATCAGAAAGAGAAAGAAAAACCCAAAAAAAAACTAAATTAACTTTAACTAATGCCCGAAGGCAAGTACAAAAGTTGCAAATTATCAAATCACATTTACTAATTTCTTTAATTTCAGGAGGACGAGAAAAAAAATGGCACAGACATGCAAAATGAAGAACCAGAAAGTTGGAGAATCGTGGCTACAAGGAGTCGTGGAAAATTATTTTAAAATTAATTATTATTTAAAATTTGTATTTTTTATTCTTGAGAAATCAATAAACAAATAATATGAATAGCAAAAATATTGACTCGAAGCTGAAGCTTCTAGACTAGAATATTCAAAAGGTCACAGACTGAAACTGGGACTCTATCGATTTTCATCAAAAAGTTATCTTGTTTAAATGAAAAGCCCTCATTCAATCGCTCAATTTGTGTCAATACTTCCCATATTCATTTTCTTAGCCTCGCGTATCTGTTGGATTAATCCTTTCACAGTCGTAAATTGTATTAATTATAATGGTAATTCGTTTATCATTAGTCGATTGGGAAATTGAAATGCCTGTTTTCGTTTCGGTCTCGGTTTCTCTATGCTGGGGCGGCCTTGTGCCATTTGCAAGTACATACATGTGGATTTATTTGATTTCGTTTTCTGTCGGATATGTGTGTGGATACATAGTTCAATTTCATCATCGCGTACAACATTTCTTCCTGCTGGTTTTGGCCTTGCCTTGCCTTGTCCCATTGTTGGTTTGCTTAATGATTTGTTTTTCTTCTCGTCTCTTGTATCTTTTTCTCTCATTTGCAAAATCTATCTATTTTTTTTTTTCTTACTTCAGACAACACAATTCAATTGTCAGTTGTTTCTTTTCAGTTCAGTTCAGTTCAGTTTAGTTTTTTTTTTTTTTTTTTTTTTTGTTTTTTGTTATTGTTTTTAGGTCAATAGATTTGGAATTCCTTAACAGTTTAATGAACTGTACGATTTTTGGTTTTTAACCTTTCACCAAGTTGGTACACGAAAGTTTGATTATGTAAGAGAGATCAAATAGATCTTGAGATACCCTGTAGTCAGGGCCGGCTGGGGATCCCCAACCTAGTGTTCGCGTAGGGTATGTAAAAATCGTTTCATTTCAGTTTTCCCATTTGCTTTGATTATTAATAATGCAATATTATTATAATAATAATAAATAAATTTTTGGTATGAGATACATTTACAAGAGACAATTGACAGTTAGATAATTGATGGAGATTCGATCGGTTTGAGACATGCGGTGTGGGGTGGTCTCGGTCTCGGAGTGTGAGTGAGTGAGTGTGAGAGTGTGTGATTGTGAGTGCGAGTGAGTAATGGAGCGGAAATCTGAAGTACTTTGCTACAAACATACAGTTCACCCACACTACTCGGATAAACTACTTGGATACAGTATGTTTATTATTTTTATTTATTTATTTGTTTATTGCATTTTTCTCTCTTTATCTCTGTCTCTCTCTCTCTCTGTCTCCCTCACTTCTCCCTGCTGGTTGTTTCATTCAGTTAATTTGATTTTTTTTTCTTCTTTTTCCGTTTGCTATTTGCGCGTTTTTGCATAATAATGACTAAGAGAGACGGCGGGGGATGAAAAAAAAAAAAAAGTAAGCTCCATCGTAGCCGTCGCCGTTGACGATCATACAATATACAATATCATGCAATAAAATAAATTTTCAAGTTCATTTACATAAAATTGCAGCTACATCAACATCTCAAGTTGGCTCATTGTTGCTGTTGTTTTTGTTGTTGCATTTTGTTTTATTGTTATTAATATTATTAATTTTTATTATAATTATTAGCAATATCACAGTCTGTCCTCTCATAGTCCTACTACCAGTCGATAAGTAACCTTCAATCACAAAAAACTGGCGCCACAACAAAATATTTATAATAGAATAGAAATATTTAATAGATTGGTTTTTGTTGATTCATTTAATTTGATGAACCATCCATCCTCTCAGCTTCATTTTAAAAGAGATGAAATCATTTATCTATCTATCTAATCAAATTAGACAAAATTATGACATAAACGAGTCAGTTAAAAAACTCTTTGCAGATTGTTAGAGTATACAGATGACGGCTATTGTGATGTTTCGTTTACCTGTTGAATGTATCTCTATCTCACTCACTCCTTTGACAGCAATCAGCTGTTATTCACATAAATTTGGGTCGATTTGTCTATGCACAACATGTTCATAGTCCATGCCCCAAAACCTCCTCACCCCCGCGGAACCCCCTGCCGCACTTGGCGTAAAGGTTAGAAACATCAAGCCATCGGCCCACCACCACACCAGACCAACGAAAAACACAGCGGGATCAGTATGCTATATAAATAATGAGGACGGGGAATGACAAGAAGCAGAAGAAGGAGAAGGGGGGAGAGATGGGTAGGGTAGGTAGGGAGGGTGTTGGTGGTGTTGCTTTTGTTTTAAACTTTACAAAAGAAATTATGTAGGTATATGACCGCGCTTCGACTCAAGACTTTATGGAAATTATTTTGGGACATAGCACAATGCTAAGAAAAAGAGAGACAGGGACAGAGACAGAGCGTCGGTCGTGTCGTTGTCGTTGTTGGTCTGAGGCATAAACCAAAAAAGCAAAACAAAAAATTCTATGTCAATTAACGGTCTTTTGTTTACAACATTTCGTGTGGGGCAACAACAACAATACTAACGAAACGTCAACTTGTCGTTAAAGTCAACAAGAAAGTTCCTATTATTTGGTAATACCCTTGCGAATTCTATTGGATCTCGAATTCGAGTTGTGAATCAAAGAAATTTGGTGACAATTCTAACTTCTCGATTGATGGATTACGACAACTTAAGTATCGAATACTGTCGCGATAACTATCGATAATTGGCAAACTTTAACCAGAATTGGCCGCTAGGTGCGCTAAGAGTGTGTGAGATGCCAGCTGCAGGGTATTCCCAAGTCGATTTACTTAAGCAACCATATACCCCACTTGAAGGGGGTTTTACAGGGTATGCCATGAATGGAGAGAAAAAAATGATTGTAGCTAAACAAATTCTTCAGTTCTTCTCTCTCTATCTCTGGTCTACCCCCCACAACTTCTCTCTGTCTCTCTCTCCCTCCCTCTTGCTAATCCCCAGTTATTATTGTTGTTGTTAAGTGTTGAGTGCTAAGGTCAGTCGGTGGTTGTCTCGCTACATCAGTGTGCGTGTGTGTGTGTGTGTGTGTGTGTGTGTGTGTGTGTTGCCATGCAATTTGTTTACATGCACTAAAGTAAAAGAAGAAAAAGGCAAAGGTGGAGAATATGGGTAGGCGGTAGAGGGGGTACGGGGGGCGGACACTAACTTTGTTTTGTTGGTTTTGTTTTCTTCATATTTCTTCTTCTTCTTTTTTATTGTACAATTCTTGACTTTTGTTGTTGTTGTTGTCGTTGGTTGGTTTAATGGTTGGTAATGGTTGGTTATATCTATATGAATGTCTGTCTGTCTACTATATATGTATGCCAACCTAAAAGTTAAAGCATCTGTCAGTGTGCCATGGCAAAAGCGATACAAAGCGATAAAGGAGGCGGATGATAAAGAGTGACTGGATGAGTGTTCTGGTTGGTAGTAGGTGTAGATTGAGGTGGTTGCGGTTATGCATGTGGATGTGGATGTGGATATGGATGTTGATGAAGTAGGGCAAATCGAGGTCATCCCATCCACAGTCAAGATGGATGCCCTTGCGCGAATAATGATTTTCAACAATTTTTCCGTCCGGGGGTGGGTGAGAGATTGCGGCAATTCTTTTTCTCTCTCCTCTCTCTCTCTCTCTCTATCTATCTCCATTTTGCCATTTGAAGCTTCAATTTTGAGTTCTCGAAACTTTAAACTTAAATTCGGTTCCGAATTGCCGATAGTTCCAATTTCCGAGCATCTAATGTATGAGAGGTCGGTCCTGGATAAAAAGTTCATTGCCATGATGGACTCAAACCTTAACTACAACTCACATATCACAGACTCTGACTCTGGGTATTATATTTCCCTAACACATTCGCATTTATCTATATAAGTATATACATAGATGTAGCTATTGATGTACAGATGTACATACGTACGTAAGTATGTATGAATTGATGGCGACCATGACAAACTTTCTAAGATGAAAGAGACAACAACAATCACAATCACTTGCCACAATTTGATTCTTTTATTGCTTAGAAGAAGCAACAACAACAACCACAAAAAATAACATCATCAATTTTTCTTCTTTTTTTTTTCTTCTTGATGACTTCTAAATGCTGTAAGCATCTTTTTTTATTTGATATATTTTTTTGCTGCTGCTGTTTTTGTTGTTGTTTCTTTTTATCTTTCTTGCCGCTGGGTTTGTCGCCCCGGTGAAAGTTAAAAATAAAAATTTCTTCTTTTCAGTTTTCGCTTGCCGCATTTCTGCACTTTTCAAATGCCGCCTCTGCCCCACCCCTCCGCCCCCCTTCGCTGCCTCTCTGCATTTGCCTCTTGAGCTTAGACTTTCGGTTGGCGGCGGCTGCTGCTGCTGCTGCCTCTCTGAGCCTCGCGACTGGGAATCGAGACTTGGCCGGTCTCCGGCTGGTCGTTGGATGGTTGTTTGGTTGGTTGGTCTCTTGCTTGGTCGGTCTGCAGCTCATCAAAGTTAATGTGACAGTTTTGGATGATGACGATCACGATCACGAATCACGATGATGAGCCGGATGCAAAGGAGCATAAGTAGTTGGCTACATATAATTCATATATACATATATACATACATACACACATACATATGAACAACTTTTTCTTTCTGGAGCATTATTATTATTATTTACTATATGAAAATTTGTGTTGAAATCATTAAAAGGAATCTGCACTGAAACTGGAGTATTTTATTGGGTATGGAAGGGTTAACTTTGATCTACTGGTTCCCCATTTCCCCTCTGCTAGCATCACTAAGCTTATGATGTTTGTTCAACTAATACTTTATCTATTCATTTTTAAAATTTTCTATTTCGTTTAGTTTTTTTTTTGTTTTCTATATGCACATATGTGTGTATGGCTTTGTTTCTTGTTTTGTTTCACCTCTTTTTTACTTTTTGTATATTTCCCACATGCCGCCCACTTTTGGGGGCATTAGCAAAACTAGCCCGAACGAAAACCAAGCACAAAAAAATACTTGCAAAGGTCGTTTTTAAGCCAAAGCCCCCACCAGCACCGCCAGCCAAGACCAAGACTTAGACTTCAAAGCAAATACATATACAATTCTCTCTCTCACTATCTCTCTCTATCTCTGTTTCTCTCTGTCTATTCTGTCTCTTTTAAGCAGTTAAAACCTGAAACTGGCTCAGAGTATTTGCTGAGTTGGCATTAACAAAAAAATAAATACTAAATATATAAGTACACATACATACATATATAATAAATTGTATGTGAACAGACAGATACACAAACATGGGTGATACCCTAAAAGTCTTCCCCCTTCGCTCTCCCCCCTTATGTGGGATGAAAGGGTATAACAAAAAGTCACCAAAATGTATCTTTGGATAATAAGTAGCAGATTGCTATTCTCCTTAAGCGAGATAGAGTATTTCAAAGTCGTTCGACTGAGCATTGATTATTTTCTGCTTTCAATGTTTTCCAAGAAGTTTTTAATTTCAAGTTTGAAATAATTTTTGTTGGTTTGGTTTTCGGTTTTCTGTGTTTGTCTCTTTATCTCTATCTATCTCTCGACCAGCTTTTTGTCATTTTGCTCTTTTGGAAACTCGTTCATACATATGTACATATGTATGTATGTATGTATGTACGTAGTTTGCATTAATTACGTTCTCGAAAAACGAACAACAACAAAAAACATTTATTTATTGTCCTCGCATACATTTTTATTTATTCAAAATAAAGTATATAAAAGTACGAGATTCGAACAACCGGAGAGAAGCTTTAGATGATACTTGATTGATAAGCATTAACTGTTCGATTTTTGTTCGTTTCTATTTCTAGAAATTTATTATAATTATAGAAATTATGCAAGAGGAGATTAAGTTGCCTCATTTCGAAATGGAAAGAGTCAAGGTCAAAAGCTTAAGGGAGAGAATATCGAATTGAGATTTTTTCGAAAATTAAGAAAAATAAATTGAGCCACATAGAAATGCCAAGTTTAGGTATTTCGAAATTGTTACTTATGTAACTATTTTACTTAATGTTGTTATTACAAAAACTTTAAGAATCAACGTGCTGCTTGGCATCTAATTTCTATCCTCACATTTGATCGATAGATCGAATTTCATAGATAAAGTCAATTTAAAGTCAGTTGACATCATTTTTGTAAAATTCTGTGGTTGTTGTTATATGTTGTTGTCTTTTACAGCCAGAGTCAGGAGGTGGAGGAGGAGGAGGAGAAGCTCTAAAGAAGCTAAGCTCTCCGTCGACAGTTCAATAAACTTTTTTCCAAACGAAAATCTTGACATTGAACTTTTTGCTCACGTAGTATATGAGATTGTGTTTGTGTATTGGGTGAGTAATTTTTACTACCCCCCTTCCGTTCCTCATTTCCCCCCCCTACCTCTACCATCGCCTAAAATCCATCTTGACAGTTATATAGAAGAAGGTTCCGGTATTCCGTTCTGCATGACTTGACAATAAGTCATTGGACTGACTGAAACTGACTGAAAATCAATCAGCAAATGTTAAGGTTAGAAGAAATTACATTAAAGGCGAACGAATTGATAGATATATAGATAGATAATGCCCTTAACTGATCATCATTATCGATTGTCGTTTACTTCAATTGTGTAATAGTTGTTCTTGCTGTTGTTGTTGCTGCTTGTGTTAGTTAGTGTTCTGTTTTTACCGTTTAGTTTGCTTTCTACTTTATACTTATTACTTTACTTTATTTATTTATTTATTTGTCTGTCAAGTGAAGTCTGTCGTCTTTAGTTAGAATTTTCCTATTCATTAACTAACTGGGTTGGTTGGTTGGTTGGTTGGTTGCTGCTGCTGCTGTTATTGTTGTTGTTGTTGACTCACAATTTGTCTTTCCCAACTTCTAGTTATATGTATGCCTCTCTCCCCTCCCCGCTCTCTCATCTTTAACCAGTAATAATCATTCTCTTCTATATACTCTACACGTAAAAGTTCAAAGTGCTTTAAAGTACTTTGACTTCCCACCAGAGCTCAACTCAACCAACTCGACTCAACTGACTTTACTCCTCTTAGTTTTTTCTTGTTCCTCTACTTCACTTCTCTTCCATTCATACATTTTCTCCATTTTCTTCATGTTCTTTGGAACTTGTTCATCATCTTTTCATGCTTTGCCGCTTGCTGCTGCTGCTGCTGCTGATCTTTGAGCTCTCCCAAGACCCAACTGCTGTTGACTGACGGCATGTTGTTGGTTTTTACAGGTTGTAGAAAGAAATGAGGCACAAATTATGCAAGGGCTTGGGCTGGGGCTGGGGCTTGGGTTGAAGCTCGGTCTCGGTCCCAGTCTCGGGCTATAAACCTGAACCAACATTTTGAGGTAACTAAAAACTTTTCTTTGGGCTTAACTTAGTTTTGTCAATTGATTGTGTGTCTATATGTTGGATTAGTATAATTTTTCCATACTTATAGAACTAAATTTAATGAAGTTCAGTGATCATTTTAGCTACATACATATCGCTAAGTTTTATATCATCAGTAAGTATTGTTTACCTGAAAGAAAAAGAGAGAAAAATATTAATTACTTTTATGTTTCGCAAATACTAGTACAATAATAATTTAATCCTAGAATTTGGACAAATATAAAAGTTAAGAAATTCTGAACTGATATTGGGATGGAACAAAAAACAAAAACACACAAAATAAAAAGCCGTCCATGTGGTTTGTGTTTCAATTCTATTTCTGTGAGCTGTTTATAAATACTTTGTGTATAAAAATATCATTGAAAACTGGAGAGAGAGAAAGAGAGAAGTGGGAGATTCTGAGCCAATTCTCTTTTTCTCTTTCTATACACATCCGTCTCTTGGCTTGGCCTTGACTTGAAATCCTTAACCACAATTTGTATAAGTTCAAGGCACTGCACGCAAAAAGGCAACAACAAATTAAAAATCAATAAATTTTAATAATTAAAAACAAATTAACTAGCATATGGTCAGCTAGGGGGGTGTGGGGCCAGTCTCTTTCCCCTTATTGTTAATTAGCTTTTAAAGTATATTTCGGCAAGAAGAACAAAGAAGAAGAAACCTTTCACGCCCGTTAACTAAGGATAAACAAAAAAAAAACACAACGTTCGAGCAGGAGAGAAGGGAATTTAGGATCCTTTAGATTACCCCCTTTTTCTATACCTATCAATAAATTTGCAATACTCCCTGATAATTAATCAACGTATTTATTTGGGGTATGGGGGGGGGGGCGACATTCTCTCGCACTGTGTACATTGTGAGTTCTTGTGTTTGCTTTGTAGATGCCTTTTTAAAAAAGCCAGGTAAGGTAGGTAGGTAGGTCTGTACCTGATTTGGTTTTGTTGTTTGGCAGTTCATGAACCCACAAAATATATTAAATAAATGCGCAAAATCTTATGAAGCGTGCAAATTATGTAAAGAGTAGTAAGTAAAAGATGAAGATGGGAAGCAACCGAGACGAACGAACGAACGAACGAACAAACGAACGAGTGGACGATTGTACGAGATGAACGAGTCATTTGTCAGTTTGAAGGGATTTCACAAGTGATTTAACAAGACAGACTGTGAAACATTTGTTGCTGCTGCTGGACCGACCGACCGATCATCATTATGATGCTGATGATGATGAACATGCGGTGCTAATTAGTTGTATGTAGGTAATACTCGCTTTGGAGAACAATGAACGATGTCCCCCCATCAATTTTAAGATGCTTTTTTGTGTTTGTTTTCAAGGAAACTGCAGTAGAATTCCAATTTGGAACCAGACCTAAAAATAATTCGCATAGTCCTCGAAATTCACGATAGGCAAGCTAGTGAAACATCAATAAGGATTTTGAAATTAACATTTGACTTCACAATGAATAAACTATGATTCAATTTGTAACTTAAGTGAGTGTTTACGAAGAAACTCGGTCTATGAATTCGACTGTATTTTATTGATATTGTATTGTATAGGTCGATCGTCTTCTTAAAAAGAGTTCTTTTCTTTTTTTGAAGTTTCCAAATCTGAATGATTATATCCAAATGGCAAATGAATAAATATATTCTTGTAGTATACAAAAGAATCTCTTTAATAATTTGATAATTTAAGTTTTGGTTCTTAGATCTGCTACGGGTCATGGGTAACATAAAGAACGAGAGAGAGAGGAAGAGAGAGACAGAGAGGGAGAGAGTGAGAGAGAAATCAGCCAGAGTTGGTGTTGAATGTATCCATCCCATCCAGCGGTCCGTCTCTCACTTCGCACTGACCAGTTTGCGTATATGCAGAGTTGTTCCAGCTTTATTCGCTTATACAATAATTTTCAAGGCTCTACAAACGACCTTGAGCAGCAGCAGCAGCAGCACCATCCTCTTCTTCTTCTTCTGTTTTATTCGTCTTCTTCTTCATGATGTTGTTTTTGTTGTTGTTGGAGAGATAATCTCGAGTTGGGTTTTGGTTTGCGATCGTTAAGCCGCATTCCAGAGTTTCGCCCATTTGATTTGATTTGCTTTTTCCTGGCATTCCTGCGTCTTCTTTCAGTATTTTGTTTCTTTGTTTGCTATTCTTTTCGTATCGTTTCGTTTCTCTTTTACTCCTCCTCCCCCACTCTGTCTGTGTGTGTGTGTGTGTGTGTGTGTGTGTGTGTGTGATCGTCTTCTATTCCAATTTCCCTTAACTTGATTCGTAGAATTTCCAAGAAATGATCAAAGAATTTATGTATTCATCAGCTTTAAACTTAAACTTTTTGCCATTTAACCTTCTACACACACACACCCACACCCACACACATACACATATAGGGATCCCCCCCACCTCCCTGCCTCTTAGCCCCTCCACCATACCGGTCCCATTAAATGCAATCGTAAATTGCAATCGCACAATTCTAACACATTGGTGAAATATCCAAGCTAAAGGAGATGAAGGAGGGAAACAAGAGAGAGATGGAGATGGAGGTGGTGATGGTGGCTGTGGGGTGTGTGGTGTAAGGAGGCATATCGGCGCATTTCTTGAATAACAATTAAAGCAATTACAACACCAACAATAGAAACAACAGGAACAGTAAAAGCAATTGCAAAAATAATTCTTGATTAATTTTATGCGACATTTAAGTTAAGACAATTCTATTCACGAGCGCCACACAAGGGCGGATGGGCAAAGGGAGGAATTGGCGGGACTGGAAGGGGGGAATAACGAAATATCTTTCTCGCATCCGCCTCATGAATTATCCCAAAAAGTGAATAAACACTTTTTATGAATCCCACAAAAGAAAAAGGTCGAAGATCGTTCAGATTTGATTACCTAAGAAACTATAAAGAAAACTGATCTGGATTACTCATTTTGAAAGATTTTTGACCAGTTTTGTTCCACATTACTTGGGCCACTGCCGAGATTTCAAAGGGTATGCATAGTTCGATATAGTCAAAGAAAAAACCACACTCTCTGCGGCTGTTTTCCCCCTCCCTAGTTTGTGTATGTGTAGAAATGTTGTTGCACTTAGTTGTTGTTGTTGTTGTTATTGTTGCAAGGAATGAACAGTCGACGACAGTCGGGTCAACATGGGTTAAAGCCGTCAACAACAACTACAAAAACAATGTCACGTTTTGGCAACTCCCTCCACACTCCCCCCGCCACCTCACCATCGAAAAAAAAAACTTTTTGAGCGAGAAATTAACATAAACATACGAAAATTATAACAAAACAAGTCATAAGAACGAACGAAGAAAAGGTAAAAGAAATGGCCGAGTAGACAATGAAGAGAAGCGCAGAGAAGAAAAGAGTGAAGAGTGAAATGTGAAGAAAACATGGCACAAAGGCAATAAGAAGTTTATTTACCTCTCTCTGGCAAACAGTCTTCATAAAAAAAAACAAAAAAAAAGAGTCAAGTCGAGTCTTTTACATGTACCAAATATGGGGGTAAAATACCCCCAATACTAACCCCCTCCCCCCGCTCCCCCTCATTGCCTAGAGTGGTCAAACGATTCACGTTACGCGTTACGAATTTTCAAGCTTTTTTTGTGTTTTTTGTTCGGTTTTTTTTTGGCAATTGTTCATGCAAATCACGTAAAATGTTGCGCATACGCCGCATGGGCCATGTCCAGGTGGTTGTTGTTGTTGTTGCTTGCTTGCTGCTGCGGCAATTAGACAATTTCATTTGCTGATGCAACGGTAAATTGCGGTAAGGTGGAGTTGCAGAAATTTTCGTCAACATCATCGAAAAAGAGACAGACAGACAAACAGAGCGAGAGAGAGAAAGAATAGGAAAGTATATGGCAATCTTATGGTCTCTGATCCCAGCTTGCGAAATTTGAACAATCTAGATAACTTACGGACACAAAGATTAGTTTGTACTTCAATGTGAAATTATCTGTGTTGTCAATAATTTTGAAATCTTACTTGTAAAATTGATCTCGAGCTGGCTTAGTTTTACCATACCTACAGGATGTGCTAAGATTCGAGCCAAGTTCGCCTCGAGGGCGTCACCCCAATTTCCCCCTCCCCATGCCTCCGCAATAGTTCATTTCTCTAATTATTGAGAGCACACTCTTGAATCGACTTTCAACCTTGTTGTTTTCGTTGTCATTACAGTTTTGTGTGTGAACTTTGAACACTCCAACACTTGAGCTAAGGGCTAAATGATATAATATATGTACAATATATACATACATACATATGTATATATTTCTCTCTTATCAGACGTAAATATGACATTGCCTTATTTGTTTGTTTGTAATCAAGCGATTAATCGATCAATCAACTAGACGACATCAAATGAAAATCGCATTTACCCTCCTCCCCCTACACACACACACACACAAACACCTCCTCTCCTCAGCCCCCATCATCCTCATCGTCGTCACCCACCAATCTGAATTTCAATTTCAAATTTAATGAGCCTAACAGAAAGTTCGAGCAATACCAAAATTGGTCAGTCAGTCGGCTGTCTGGCTAGGCAGGCGGAAGGCACAAAGGTGACAATGAGGCGGACTCGATCGATTGATCGACCGATCGCTCGATCGATCCAAGCCTTATAATTAAACGAGATACCGAGATCAATTGCCTGAGAGTTAGTTGCTTGAGTTGGAGATGACGCATCTAAACACTAAATGGCGGCAAAAATGTACGCTTTAGCTTTTGCTTTTCCCCGTTAAATTAATTACAAATTGGAAATGCGAAATAGGGAAACTGTAAAATGACTAACAACAAATGAAAAACAGAATTCAAACCGAGACAACGAACACAAATATACAACATATAGTATAACTAACAAAAGCTTTCGCAAATCCCGAACTGACCGCCACGAAGTTGACAAAAAAAAAAAAAAAACAAGCAAGCAAATGGCAATGCCAAATTGAATCGCTTTGGCATTGCCATTGAGAATGTTTAAGTGTGTGTGTATGAGTGTGTGTAAGTTGTAAAGAAAGCGCTTGAAACACACACAAAAAGAACCGAGATATAATTATGAAGGTTGCCCCCTCAGGTTAGCCAAAGACACCGACTTCAGGTTACCCTACTTACTACATACATATATCTATCCTAAACTAATACGAAATAAATGACAATTTGAAAATTTTTACTTTTCGCTTCTTTCTCCCTTTCTTTCCTATCATTTTCTTTCGTTCGTTTGGTTTCAGTTAAATAAAATCAAATGAAATGACCGATTTTGATTATCTAATCTAATTGACTAAGAGGCAATTATAGACACACATACACACACACACGCACACACTTATCGAGAAAGCTATCGTCATAATAATAATGATAATGGAGAGAAGTTCAAATTTTTGAAATTAATGAAAAGTATTCATGAAACTTATATGTATACAATTTTACTCGGGTATTTCCCTCACTGTTAAGTAATTCTAGAATCACTACTTGAGGAGAAAACATTGTTTAATGAATATTTTGTGGGAAAAATATTAATGTTTATATTGGTTGGTGTTTTTTTTTTTTTTGTGCAATTTCTTTTGGATGATTTTCACGGAAGGAAAAGGCCGAAAGTGTGGAGACATCAGGCACAACACAAACAACAGCAACAACAACGACAACAATGCAAAATCACTTTCAATTTCCCGCAACACATATCAAATATCCATCCAACCAACCACCCGCTTCAGGGAGCAGCAACAACAACAACAACAACTTTGCTTCAAGCTACTGCAAAAACAAAAACAAAAGAAGAAAAAATGTATGTTGTTTTTTTTTTTTGAGAGATAATTAACGCGTTGACAACGACGACGACAGCAACAGAAAACAATAAATGCAGAAAAGAGACAGAAACAAGGGGAGATAGATAGAGAGAGACAACAGTGAAGAAAGTGCAATCAATTGTATGTATCGGAGCAAACAAAGGGTATATGCATTTTGAGCAACACTTTGCCAACAGCGGATAATGAAAATTTGCATTCTATTTCGACGTATCGTAGTCAAAGGAATATCGAAACCCCGTTTGGAAACTGTTATCCATTCACGATGTAGAGTATCTCGTAGTCGGTCAAGCAGCTTAAGCGGAGGCGGCGTGTGCAACATGAAAAGTAAAATGCAGCAGCATGCGTAGAGGGGATATCACATACTTGGCCGTTGGCAGCGGCAGCGGCAGCGGCAGCAGCAGCAGCAGAGGCTTATCAACAACTATAACAATAAATACAAAAAAAAAAATAAAGTTGAAGCATTTCCTAGTTGGTGTTTTGTCTCTTTTCGACTTTCTTTTGTCTTAAGAAATTTTTGATGTTGGCTCGCCCCCTGTCGCCCTGACACCCTCTGTTCTAATCAATACAACTAAGAGAAAAAGGTCAGCAACCTTGACATCTGGACGGACAACCCCTAAAAACATGTGTTCCACCCCACCCCGCTCCCACCCTCGCCATCCCCACATTGTAAATATATTTGTTTTGTGGCTTTTCGCTTGAACTTTAATTACAATTCCCCCCACTTCTTTCCCTTTTTATCCCCCTAAAACTTCACCCCACACTGTTTGTCTTGAGTGATTAATGCAGCTGCATTTAATATGGATTTTTATTGGTTTTGCCCAAATCCCCTCTAGCTGGTGGTTGCTATTAGTTAAAACCTTACTCCAACTCTAAACGTTATTACGATGGTTAGAGCCTGTTTCTGGTGCATAATGGGTTTCAGGGATGATCTCTTTCTTCCCATCCAGAGAGGAAGAACTTTCATCCTATTTCGGACTCTTTAAAATCTTTTGCTTTTAAATCGACATTTGAAAATCATTTCAAAACTCAAGTGTAATATTTAGTATGTTTAATATAATAATAACTCAAAGTATTTAGGTCCTAACAATTTGAAGTTTATTTTGAATTTCTAGTATGTGGATTCCTCGGCTAAATGATCAAAAATGTCAGGGGCATAAATCTTTCTGATGGTGTTATAAAAGTAATTCAACTTTGTTTTGCCTATTCTTCAATGAGCGAACTTTATTTATATTTCCATTTTTATAAGTCATAAGTGAGTGGGGGTGGGGGGGCAACGGCAACGGCAACGGCAACCGCAACCGCAACCTTTAACCTTTTTGGGTTGGTTGGTTTGACTTGGTTCGGTTTGGTTAGGTGAGTCCAGTCAAGGTCAGTTTTATATATATAGTTTTAGGTACCACAACACACAACAACATTATGTGCACTGACCTTGAAATATTTGGCTTTAATCGTTTTGGCTGTATGTGGCGAAGTTAATGTACCGTTAGCTTCTAATTTTATTTGCTTTATGAGCGTAAAAACAACTAGCTTCTTGTTAACATTAACAACAAAATATTCTCAGATTTGTTCAACGTAAAAGTGAAATCCCTTTTTTGTGTTGTTTTTTGTTCCCCTTGATTTTGAAAGAATTTTATCTTATTTGAGTCCAAGTGAAACGTCAGCTGCTGCTGTTCTGCTGTTTGCAGTTGCTGGTCTAATTTCTCGACTCGGTCAGATAAGATAACGCACAGCACAACAATATCATGTGGCAAACGACTCCGAAAAGTTTAACGCAAGTTTTACACGTTAAAAGCTCGTGGTGGTGTCCACCTTAGCTGCGATGTCTTTTATTTATTTGAGTTTTGCTTATTTTCTTTTTTGTTTAAGAATTCTGAAGGCATGACGCATAACTCCCAGGTATACGGAAATCGAATATGATGACACAATAACTAAGAATTCTCAACTAGAAATCGAAATCGCTTCAGAATATTATTTTAGTTACGGTTATTCATAACTAATAGGTAAGAGTAAAATGTACAATTATTCACAGTTTAACCATTACACTTGTTTCGGTTATCGGTGGTGTCTCGCAAGCGGTTTTATTTCGTTTAGCACTCACTTAACCATATTAAAGCCTACCCACCTCCCACACTCATCGTTCACCATCCACAAAAATCGCATAAAACACTCATTTAGCATATTGAGAAAAATAAACACAATTAAAATGAACTCATCACCATCGACACACCGAAACCATCTCAAAAAAAAAAAAAACTGTATCAATAATATTAAACAATAAATTATAAACTGGCAGAAATGGCGCCGCAGCTAAACAATTCTTTTTAGTCTGACGTAGGCGTTGACTGCTTTTCAGTTAATTAGTCTGAATGGCACAAAACGAAAAAAAAAACAAATTAATTTGCAAAAACCAAAATGAACCACAAAAAAAGCCTATAAAAGCGAAAAAAGGAGCATCGGCCCCACCAAAACTGATAGGTAGACCGACCAATCCCTCTCCTTTTGAGACCACAAAAATTCCCAAATGGGCCAATTAAATAAATTTTATGCACAAATAAACAAATGCATAAACAAAGTGGAAGAAAAAGAAGCCATCGAAATGTGTGGCCACTGCAAAAATAATAATAAACACCAGCAACAATATGTTTAAAACACCAAATATTGAAGGCTTCCTTCTCGTTCTCCACACCAGCTCTCTTCCCCTAGAGATTTTGATCTCGCGCGTGCCTATAGAGATTGGGGTAACTCGGAGAAGACTTGAGCGAACGTGAGCGAATTCACGTTGTTCTGGCCTGGCAGAAAATAAGGGCTTTAAGGTATAAAGTTTTCCAATTTTTAAGAAAATAATTCTTGTTATAGAATTTAAGAAAATGGATCCAAAATAAAGGTAACCAGTTCCTCACATTGAAAACAACAGTTTAAAAAGTGTCGTCCCAGCGGTGAAACAAACTCTAGATATAGATCTTTGAGCCATCCTAGTACAAACAAACAAACATATGTATGTATTGTATCTACAATACCATAGATATTTGATTACCCGCTAGGCTCGCGTAGGGTATACAGGGTAACCATATACGTACCATTTCTGCTTAAATAAATACAAATGCTTATCCCCATAAACAAACTAAAGTCAAACTATTTGATAAAATGGATCTAACAAAAGACAAAAACCGATGGAATTTCCAAAGAAATATCATAGATACACACTGAAAGACTAATATTTTGAAGAACTAGATGAGAACTAGATACTATCTGTTCATATCAATCACGAATATAAGTACATACATATATACTTTATGGGGTCGAAAACGAATTCTTCTCTGTGTTATAAACATTCGACCAACAATTTCCTTTAACAATACCTTATTCGACGGGGAAAATAATATACTTTTTTTTCTTATTCAAAGAAATGATACATTAGAAGGAAGAATCTCTTTCAATTGGCCCCATAACGATAATAACGGGGTTAAAATATGTTTCAATCTGTATTTAACACCACTTGGCTAAAACACGGAAAAAGTTAAGTTTAGAGAAATGACCAAACACATAGCGAAACAAATTTTTAGATAAATATAATTGGGAATCGAGAAAATCTGAGTTAAAGTACGGCAACACAAAACGTGTATGTACATATGTAAAGTTGTTGGCTGGTTTTTCATGTCCTGCTTCAAAAATATGTGTATTGGGCAAGGGTCTGCGGTGCGGTGCTCACTCCCACTCATTAGTGGCCCAATACCCAACCTCAATACAATTTGACGTCACAAGAACAGAAAATCAACCCCCGAAAACCCTTAAAGGGACTCTAACATCGCCCACGCACACAAACACCCATCCACAGACACACACAGACAAACAGCTGACTATGACGCACAATCTTTGGTTTTCTCTTTTGCTGCTGCAACAAATTTGTGCGTGGGCGAGGCAAAAAGGTTTTTTTGTTGTTGTTTGTAACCCTCGGGCGTGACAATTGCCCAGCATCATCCATGTTTATGTATGTATACTAAATATGTATATGGAGATATGTGAGGGGGGAAGAAAGCTGATTGATTTTTTTTTGATTATGAATTTGTCGTCTAAGACACAAACAATCACGTATAAAGCTCTGTAATATACATACACACATACAATATACATATATGGATTTAATGATTCGTAAGGTTTGTAAATTCGATAAAAACTACATCAAAACTTTGAAAATCGGTAGAAAATTGTCCTAAATACAGCCTTCGGAAAATTTCCATTTTGACCAAACATTTTTCAATAACGGCTCCAAAATTTATGCAAAAACCCTAACTTTGCCATCCTTTAACTATGCCATTTTTTGGCCGATTTAAAAAAGTCATGTCTTTTTTTGCTGCTCTGAATGTGAGTTATAAATTGGCATTCAAATCTGAAAAACTAATTTTGACCCGATTTTTGAAAAAAATTGCAGTGTATACACTGTCAAAATTTTCAAAAATCGACTCGAAATTTTTTTTTCTAAAATTCCAAGCTTTTGATGGCATTTTAAAGTATGTAAAAATGTAAAAAGATTTAGATAAAAAATTTTGAAATCGGTTGAAAATTGTCTAAAATACAGCCTAAGGAAAATCGAAATTTAAGCTTGCTTAAATGTACATATGTCAATATTCAAAAGGTTTGGTTTTTTTGGAGCCGTCAAAAGTTTTCTGTTAAATGTTGGCATATTTAATGTATACCTAGCTTAGTTAGTGTATAACAACTAAGCCGAAATCAAAGTGGGCTAGCTTTTTGAAAAGACCAAAAAATAATTTTAAAAAAAACTTCATTTGTCTCGTTGAATTGGGGCAGCGCCATCGTCAGCAAACAAAGTCGCCCCAAAGTCCAATTATATGCATAGCAGCTTTATTTTTTTTTCTTTGTGTTAATTTTTTTTTTTTTTTTCATTTTTTGTGCGTGTCGCCCAATTGGCCAAGATTTAGTTGGTCAGGCCAAGCCACCAGACCGGCCGCGCACATTGATTGACATTTTCAATTGTCAAATGTTTTCCAGGTTTGCCAATTATTTTGTTGGTTTTTTTTTTTGTGATCAAATGAAAAGATGATGTCGATATGATGATGATGATTATGCTGAAAATTCGTTGGCAAATTATGTATTATGTATTATATGTATTTGATTCATTTATTAATTATTAGCAGGAACTTCACAATATGCGGCAAATTTTTTATTGAGGTGGGCAATATTATTGCCATCATTGTTATGAATGATATTTATTTAAAATTGAAAAAATAAGTTACTAAATTATGAAACTTTTAAGTTAAACACTTTTAAAGTCAAAAAATTAGGAACATAAGAATGGTTTCGTTTCATTAAGTTTATACGATTTTACTATAAATGTATGGTATATCTTTCTTTGGCGAATGTTATCTAAAAGATTTGATGGCCGCTTTTTTTTTTCATTTTAGTAATTGCTTTTCATAAGCAGACTCTACTAATACCTCCGAAACGGGCCTTGAAGTCAGTTACTAGGTTGCTCAATAAATAAACAAACAATAAAAAGTATGATAAAACGAAAAGAAACATTTGAAAAAGGGGTGAAAAGAAGAAAGATAAGATATACTCTAGATAGAATTTGGTTTTCCAAAAATTTCAAATTTAAGTATGAGAATTGCATTTGATTTTATTCTAGGATAAGCACACGATTTGTCATAATTTTACTTAAAATTTAGATTTATAGAAACTATAAATCTTTGCTCGTGAAAAGATTCAGCAGTTGTACAAAGTATAGCCTCATTTCATTTTATGCCCTTCAAATAAAGGAAAAAAAAAACAAAAAAAAAACTGCGACATATGACAAATTTTTAGCGATTTATTGGAATGGTGGTTGGTTCGTTTGTTGCTTACGAAACTCATTGATAAGGTGGGCAAAACTCAAGTTGGTTATCAGCTAAAGTTCCCTCATATAATTAATACTTAAAATATTGATAGATTGAAGCCCACAAACAAAATTAGAATGACACAAACACAATTTTGTTGAAAATGAAACAAAATGGCAGTGAAAGGGCAAAACAACAACAACAAAAGTGAAGGGGACACAAGCAAGAGAGCAAGAGGGGGAACAATGAAAATGGGAACGGGGAACGTGGAATGCGAAATTAGAGGCTGGCCCCACGGACAAGGACAAGAAGAAGGAGAGAGGGTCAGTCAGTCAGTTCAGCAGCAGCCTACAACAAATAATAGAAACTGAAAAAAGAAGAAGAGAACGCGAAACGGGAACAGCTGCTAAATGTTTGGTGGGCAACAGGGAATAAGGGATAGGAGGTGGCAACTGAGGGGGGAAGTTGCAGAAGGACCAGCCGAACCACATCGCACAGTGGCTCACAACGAAAGAAATAACTTTGTACCAATTTAACAATGACAAAATGTTTTAGTATGCTGATCGATAATATGGAAATAAAGTGATCTAAAACTAAGATTTTAATATGTTTGAGAACTACATAAACGAAACCACTGTGCCAGCTGCTGCTGCTGTATGTGAGAGCTTCTACTTCACACACACACACATATCCAGGCAGACAAAACACACACACATACAAACAGAGACGGGCACACTTGACAAACAAGTTTTGAGACGCAGAAGTTTTCAGTTTTTATTTTTTTCTTGTCTTTTGTTGTTTTTTGTTCGTTTGTTTAGCCGAAAATACAAAATATGTACTATGTGAATGGTGGCATGGACATGGTCATGGACTGGGGGCAACGGGGGAGATGACTTTCTTTAACATTTTCGCTTTTTTTGTGGGTTTCATTGTGATGTTGCAAGTTGCAATTTGCTGCTCTTACCTGGCAAACGGCGTCTGTTCCACATCGTAGATGTCGTTGATGTCGTATGACACAAGTAATCCCTTCAAGCGTTCGGCATCCACATCCAGCAGGCCATCGCCTATGGGAAAGATGCCCTCCTCGGTGAACATGATGTGTGTGTGTGTAGGTGTTTTTTATTGGTGGGTTACTTTTTTCTATGATTTTTTTAAATTTATATGCTTTTTACTTTTTTAATTTAAATTTTTTTTTGGTTTTCTTGAAAGGTTGAACTAAAAAACAATATAAAAATACAATTATAAAAAAAAACAAGATATATATTTAATAATTCCGTTGCGCGCGCGCTCTTAGATTCTACATCGCGAATACGGTCACATTAAAGAAATTCCAGCACTACTACTACAACAACAACAGCAGCAGCAACAACAACGAAAACTCTGCAACACACACACACTACAATCCCTCTGGCTCTCGTGAATGTGAGCATGTGTATGTATGCATGTGTGTGTATACGGAGTCGGAGTCTGTGCTGCTGTTGAACACTATATTTTTAATTTCTTTCTTTCATTTTATTCTTCACATCATTTTTCTTTCTTTTTTTCTCATATTCATATCAAATTCAAATTCTCATCAATGGTTTAATATTGAAAACTTTGTGGTACGCACGGCACAACAACAAACACACTGCGTCGCTTTGATGTAATGGTGTTGGTGGTAGTTACAGCAAACAGAAAAAAAAAACACACGCTGCCCGCACGAACCGTTCAAAAAATAATTCTTTTCCTTAAATCAATTTATTTTTCGCGTCCGACCCGTTTAAAACAATTCGGTTTTATTTAAATATTTTCGACGTTTTAAATAGCGAAAACGTTTGAAAACCGCCGAGCGACAACCGGCCGCACGTCCGCTTACCTTCAAAACAAAAACAACAATGCGCGGCCAAAAATGCAACAACAAAAAGCGAAGAAAAAGTGTGACCATGCTATAATTATTAATCGATAACAACGAGAAAAGAGAAATAACAAAAACGATAACAAAGCGAAATCGAGAATCGAAAACTTTAGCGCCAATTGTTTTTTTTTAAAGATGTAGCATTTTAGCCTTTTTTTATACTTTTTTTTTGCAATTGACTGCATAATTTACGATTATTTGTCAAAGTTTTTCTTCAAATACATACATATATATTTCGAAAACGAATTTTAATGGTTTAGCAATAGTTTGGCAATATTCAAACATTTTTTTTGACAAATTTAAGCCACTTTTTTCTAGCAGTTTTTGCTGTTGTGACCATTTTTGAATTTGAACTTGTTTCCCTTGGCTTCGCATATTTAATAATTCGTTACTTTTTTTAAATAATCAACGGTTTTTTTTATTAAAGATTATGCATCTTGCAACTGAAGAACCAATAAACCAAACTATGCACTCTCTGCTTTGAATCGAAATTTCCTATATATGTACATTTTCTATTCATATATCTTATTTCTCTTACTCATAAGTATGTCTGCAATTTCCCCCTCATCCCACAAAAATGAAATGTGTGTTTGTGTGGGAGGGGTGGAGTATGTGTGTGCGTGTGCTCCACTTGCAACCGCCGCCGCATTTGCTGTGGTACATTTTCATGAGCATTTTCATCCGCTCAGGGGGATTTGGGTTGGTTGTATTTAGATTATTTTTGTCACCACGGCATCTTAGGAATGCGGCGCACTAAAAATAAAACGCAAGTGCAAAAACCTTTAAGATTTTAAGCATGATTTTCTATTAATAAATGGGGGCAAAGACAAATATTGCGTACCACCTCGGCAGCATTTGCTCTAGCTGAGGAAGGACGCACTGCAGCACACCACACACTGATGGCTCCCCTTTCGTGTCGAAGTAAATGTCTCTTGGCAACAATTCAAGTTTAGCAGATCCGGCTTTTGACCTACGCGCAAAAGAATAAACCAAAATAGAAGCGAATAGAAAAAGATCGAAGAAAATACTAGAAATTGATGAAATGCAGGAAACGGGAGTGTCCAACTAAATCAATGGGTGTAATATTAGATATTCCAAAGATCAAACAGAAGCCTCTTAAGAAAAGCAAAACTGAAAATTTCGATATTTTATTAAGGCAAAGAGACAACACCACGGGCTGAGAGATTCCAAGAGACGAGAGGAGTAAATGGGAAAATGACTACTAATCAGCGCAGTAGGAACATCCCGGTTTGCCACTGGCGGCCATCCCATCATCTCCACTATCATTATCATCTTGGGGAGCGCCATCGTCGCCAACATCCCCACTGCCGCGATAATCGTCAATGATCGCCTGCAATTCCTGCTGAGCATCGATGAACTCCTGCTCCTCCATGCCCTCGCCCGTATACCAATGCAAATGGGCCTTGCGACGCAACATGATGGTACTGCCATCGAGGAGACGCTGAAACAGAGACTGTATCGCCGTAGTGTTGCCTATAAAGGTCGCTGACATTTTCAAGCCACGTGGCGGTATATCACAAATGGCCGTCTTGATATTATTCGGTATCCAGTCGACAAAATTATGCATATTTTTGTTCCTCACTCCGGTCATCAGTTGGTCGACTTCACGCGGCGACATGCGACCCCTGAAAATGCCGGCGGCAGTCAGCAACTTGCCCTTGCGCAAATCAATGGCACACAGAAGATTGTTGCTCGAGAAGATCTGCTGCACTAGCTCCGACACGGTGCCCTTGCTGAACTGTTGCTGTTTGCAGGTGACAAGGGGTGCAAATCCGGGTATCAGGAAATGTAGACGCGGAAATGGCACCATATTCACATAGATCTTACGCAAGCCAGCATTAAGTTGGCCAGGAAAACGAAGACATGTCGTTATGCCCGACATGGTGAGAGCCACAATATGATTGATATGCTCATAGCCGGACATCTTGATCTTCAGATTGCGATTGCATATCTGAAAGAGGGCCTCATTATCCAGACAGAAGGTCAGATGGGAATTATTGACGAGGGCGGGAATGCTCAGCAGAGCATTATATGGCTCGACCACCACCTGGGACATATTCGGCGAGGGTATGGTCACATAGTTGCATAGCAAATTATCCGGATATTGCTCGACCAGAGCCTCCATAATCAACGAGGTGAGACCGGAACCCGTTCCGCCGCCGATCGAATGAAGTAACTGAAAGCCCTGCAACGAGTCAACCGATTCCACTTCGCGCCGTGTATTGTCCAGAACTTGATCGAGTATTTCGGCACCATCGGTGTGATAGCCGCGGGCGAAGTTATTTCCAGCACTCTCCGAACCGGCAACGAAATTCTCTGGCCTATATAACTGACTACTGGCGTTCAAACGCTGTATGGTGCTGGCCTCCGTGTCAATGATAATGGTCCGGGCATAGAAACGCTTGCTGGCCGTCGCATTGAAGAACACATTGATCCGTTCCAGCTGCAGGGGACTGGTGCCGCCAAAGCGACCCGACGCATAATCCACACCATGCTCGTGCGAGATCACATGCCAGAAGGCATCGCCAATGGCATTACCGGCGCCTCCAATCTGTAGGGTGACAATTTCGCGCATTTTCGTCCAGATATACTTCGGGGATTGTGTATAAGCAAGTGTTTCTCCTGGTTTCTCCTCCTTCTCTTCAAAATGCAGTCGATGCACTTTATTTTAAACCTTCATCTTGCCCAGTTCCCGTGCCCGTTCTCCTCTCCTATGCTCTCTTTCTCTCCCTCAATATACATATAAATATATCTAAATATATGTTATGTACATATGTGTGGTGTGTCTTTCACCCTGTGTTTCTTTTGTTATTCCGGTTAGTACATATGTGTCGAACAGGCCAAAAGTGTATTTATATCTCGCAACCCCGAATTTTACAGATTCCAACAGGCTAACCTGATAGAGAAGGTGAGAAAATTACACAATTGAATTTCAAAATCCCTTATCATATTCAATAAGTATATACAAGTAACACATAGATTACGTTCATGCAGATTGTGAACACAGTGTGGACCGCTTAAACCCATCCAATCCTGGAATGCGCCGCTCACATATATTTAGTAAATAGTCAAGTAAAGTATTTGAGATAACAATAGAACGATTTTTTCTAGTTCAGACCCGTCTCTAGTCCTTCAATGTAGGATGACAATTCAATTATATCCGGCAATTCGGAAATATCAACATTGAATCTATTCTGCACCTTCTTAAGTAACTTGATATCGTTTTCATTGGAAACAAATGTAATCGCTAGACCCTTGGCACCAAAGCGACCAGCACGGGCAACACGATACAAATAGGTCATGGGATCCCTGGGCATATCATAATTGAATACAATGTTCACTCCCTCAATATCGATGCCTCTTCCAAGGGAAACGGTGGTCACCAGAATGCGTTTGTAGAAATCCCTGAATTTCTGATAGTGATGCAGTAGCTTTTTTTGCTCCATCTGACCATGTAGGCCAACGGATGGAAAATTTTGCTTCGTCAGCTGCTGAACTAGGGCCAAACACTGTTGAGTGGAGTCCACGAATACGACCACCTGATTGAATTCAAGAACGTCAAGCAAATACAATAGCCTCTCACTCTTCTTTGTCTGAGCAACATGGTCATAATGCTGCTGAAGACCGTGCAGCGTCAACTGATCGTCATGATCCTTCACATAGAGCTCAATGTGATCGTGCATCAACTTCTTGCATAAATCCCCTATGTCCTTGCTCAGTGTGCTGGAAAACATCATGACTTGTTTTCCGTGCGGAGAGTTGCGAAAGATCTCATGGACCGCACGACGCATGGTCAACTGCTCGAACATCTTGTCACATTCGTCCAAAATAAAATGCTTCAAGTTGCTTAGATTTAGCTTTTTGCCGCGCAATAATGACAAAATGCGAGAAAGTGTACCAATTACAATCTGCGGCGATGGTGCTCCAGCCTTGAAAGTCTCCGCATCATCATCCTTGTCAAAGGCCAGTCCTAACTTAGCCAGCTGCATATACTTAGATCGTTCATATCCTTTGGCTATCTGGTGTACCATATAGCGGCTGTGACACATAACCAACACACGACACATCCCTTCCTCCTCTATATCAATCTGCTGCAGTGTAAGCAATACAATGACAGCTGTCTTGACCATATCCGATTTGGTCTGGCATAGAATATCTGCACCAAGCACAGCCTGCGGAATGCATGACTGACGGACATCGAATGGATTCTCATCGAGGGCACTCAATATTTGCGGCTTTTGTAGTAGAAATTTTGGACATTGTGAATGGCGATCGTCCGTGTCCTCCGAATTTAATTTTCCCTTTTGATTCTCCATAAGATTGTCCTCCTCCATGGTTATGTCGTCATCGTTATTGTTGAATTCGAGAATATCGTCATTGCCAATCATTTTCGTAACTTTCGTTTTTTCTTTCTTTCTCAAGCGTTAATACTATATGCTTTGGCAATTGAGAAAATTAAAGTCCTGTCACTAGAGATTATTACTCGCAAATTAATGATTAAGTGTCAATGTCAGACTTTGGCCAGAGTTACATCCATACCTAAATTGAACAAAAATGTCATACGGAATGTCATGCTCTATTATTTTTCTAAATCGATATGAATTTTTCTACGATAAACCAATAACTCCAAAACTCAGAGTCCATAGAAAAATGCCAAAATATATACTTACATGTGTATGTATACGTTAATATATAATTCCAGAAGATCTAAAGGCAACAAGACCCGACGAGGAAAGGGATTCGCTTATCGTCTTAAGCAGACAATCGCTGTCCGGGGACTTCATGACACTAATAATATCCTTGTAGACTGTTTAAAAGTATTTACTTATTCCTTCAACTTTAACTTAGTTGGTTTTAGTTCTTCTTTTTCGTATTTACTGCAACACTCATTATTTTTTTTTTTTGCGATTTTCAATAATGATATTAACAAATAATAGAAATTGGGTTATTTGTTTTTACTAAAAATTACAATTTAATGAGAGAAACAAAAAAAAACCAAGAGAGGAACCGTGAAGATAAGTATATAATTATTCTGAAGGAGTGTGGATCATGCACTCTTCGCTACTCTTCTCTCTTTCTCGTCCGTTCTCTTTCTCATTTAGACAGTAAAAGTGTCAGGGGATATATCCAGCAGCAGCTACTTGTCCTTCTTTTCCGCAGACAAGGAATTATACAAACGATTAACTTCATTGGCCACCAGATTATCCAATATAATGCCATTGGTATCAATGAACGCGGCACATGATTTATTACTGGTGACTTCCCGTTGAGTTTTGCCATCCTTAACACTGAGCGTCAATTGATATTTATCATCATATTTCTTCATATCCGAACTGGCCTCCCAGGTGCGTACCTTCTCCTTATGCACGGCTACGGCAAAGGTACCCTTCTCGCGGAATGATGTGTGCAGGGTGAGGACACCCATTAGGGCAAAATAAGCGAGAACACTGATGAGAAGAACGGGACGCGATTGGGGGAAGGGATGAGTGAAATCCCAAGCATGTGCCATAATGGCCACACCCACAGCCAAGGCACATAGAGCAAGACGGGTGTTGACCAAACCAAAATGCTCCTTCAAGTGCGGACGATCGCCAAGTAGGCAGGTCTTGACGGCATCATCCAAAGCATGCTTAACTGCTGATCCATCCCATTTATATACCTTGACGAGCTGTCAGAGAGAGAGAGAGAGAGAGAAATTAGAATGACGTGTATTTGTTTATAAGCTTTTTCCGGTTTCCTTTTTTTCTTTTGACTGCATAAATTTGTTTATATATACATATATAAACATTTTCATGCATATGATCCAATCAATTGTTTGGCTATCTTGGGAGCCACTTAGCCGGCGGCTAGGTCTCCGGCTTTGCGACTTCGCGTACACTGAGCAGAACAGCTGAGCTGGCCTTATTCCTTGCTCTTGTTGGCCTGTCTTACCTCTTCAGGCGTCTGTGACTTGTCCTCCTTTTTGGTCATTATAAGCACTTGACTGGGCGTTTTCTTTCTGAAATTCTTATCTTTTGTTTTCTTAATATTTTGCCAACCAAAATTTTCTTTTATTTTCCTCTTTTTGACAACGCGACAATCTGTGTTGGGAAATGCCCAAAGCGATTGCTATACTGCAACAAACAACACTGTCTATTTTCATAATTATCTATCGAACAGTGTTGGTTATCGACTTCCAGCGGAACTCTGGCAGCACTTGCAGTAAACCATAACGGTCATATTCATTTAAAATTTTTTTCAATTTTATGTCAACTTCTTTGTATTTCTTATGATAGTGTAAAAAAATATATATATAATTTCGAAGTCGGGTGGCTATCGTATAGATCCTATGGGAATGATCTGTCAAACCCCAAAGTTGAAAGAGTATAGAAAGTTTCCAATCAAAACTACGGCACAGCCGAAGTTAGTCCACCTCTCTCAGGTTTCCTTGGCTTTAATTTGTCCGTTTTCGTTTACATAGATTTCATTTGTGCCATTAAATCGTCTAGACTCGTTTCATCTGTTGACGCTATTGTCTCAGACGTTGTCTCCATGTGCTTAATTGGAGCTTCATATGCCAATCGCAAACCTTCACCAATATCCGATGGTATTGGTTTTTGCTCATCCGCATCTTGTGGTGAAGGTGAATCCTCAGCTACCAGTTCAATGCCCCATTCATTGGTGGCATGCAATGGTTCTTGTGAGATGATTTCCACCTCTTTCTTGACCGGCTTGGGTTTGGCCTGGAACTCCTTTTGCCTCAATAAGCAATGACGATCATCACACTGAGGATTGGGTTTTAGAGTCATTTTTGGAAAGAAATCATTAAGAGCATTGTAACCCAAATAGTCGGAAACTTCGCCAAAGTTGAGCAAATATTTTAGAGCATTCTGTACGAGAAAACCGGCCGTAATGCCCATTGTTGTGGGCAGGGAAGCAGCACATACGCCCTCTCGCTTCAAAGTGCGCTCGTCAATGTTCTCGGCAACGACCAAAGGTGGGGCGCAGGCAAAACAGGCGGTATCGCCGGGACGGATAAACTGAATGTGACCCGAGACAGCATTCTCTGAGACGCCGGACTCGAACCAGTTGAGCGAGTGCTCATTGCAGGCTGCATTGATGGCCATACGTGCTTCAAAGTTGTCCACACAGCTCAAGATCAAATCGACAGGACTACCTGGTTCGGTTCCGTTTTGCGAAATCGTAGCCAGAAAGCTATCGAAATTATCCACTGTCGTTATATTATAATTATGTGTCTCGATTCTAACATCGGGATTGATAAAAGTCAAAGTGCGAGCTGCTGCCTCCACTTTGCTAAGGCCCGCCTGGTCGGGTGTGAAGAACAATCGATTCATATTGGCCAGCTCCACTTTGTCATAGTCGAAGAGTATTAGTTTACCAACGCCACAGCTGCAAAATAATTAGGCACATTCAAAAGGATGTGTGAGGGGGGGAAAAAAGCTTTCCACTTACCGTGTCAGCATATCGGCGGTTACACTGCCCACACCACCCACACCCACAACGGCCACTGTCTTGTCCCTTATTCTCTCGTAGTCCTTGACAATGTTCATGCGCTGCAACGCCATTAGTCGGCTATACGGATTGGAGTCCACCACCTCAGCCGACATACGCTCAATTGGTTGGCGTGCCTGTGCCGCCGACTGTTGCTGCCGTGTCTCCGTCTTTTGTGCCTCCAGCTCAGACTTGAGCTCGACTATGAGGGCCTGCAGCTCATCGATGGCGGACATGATTGTTATTGTGAAGGCAATACAAATCGATATAAAAAAAATATAAACAATTTAAATATTCGTCGTCGTGTCACTTTTGCTTGATATGGCCAGACGGTGAAATTTCAGTGCATTTCCAGCAGAGAGAAATATCGATGCAGAAAAAGATCGATATGGATGTTGCCACCTGATTTATAGCAAAAAACTGTTCAAAAATTTAAAATATTTAATATTAAAACAAATTAAAGGGTGTTTATTTCAATATAGTACATATTTTGTATATTCACACCATTCATGCTAATATGGGGGATATTACTGACTGCAAGAAGCAATGTAGTGTCATATGTGCCAAGCTCTAGTGTCATTTGCTTTCGAACGAACAGCTGATGCACTTTTTGCCGCTCTTTCTCTTTTTCTCACATTGTCGGCCCCATCCAACTATTGTGATGCAATTATTGTTGTCTTTTTGGGATCCAAAAAGTGAAAGTTTTCACTGATAATCGAACATAAATTGCAATTCAAGGATTGCTAGCGAAGCACCGTAAGGGGAATATCCTTTTGATCCACACGGCCACAAGGGTACTGTTCTCCAGTAGAAACACGAGGACATTGGAGAAAGAGTGGAAACAGCAAGGAGGAGGTAGGGGGCAAGTGCAGCAACAGGGGCCAATGTGCAGCAGTGGCCGAGCTCACGCTGCAACTGGGCTGGGGTAGCTGGGTCTAACCTCAAAGCATCCGCATAAAGCGTAAAGAGAGAGAGATCCACACACAGAAAAGTGTTCAACTAGATAATGCATCGCATAATGCCAGGATCTTGGAGCAATGGCAGCTTATTACCCTTCCGCGTGTCCACCACCACAAAAGTAAGTCGCATCAAATATAATTTTTCGGACAAAAATATTGTATTGTTTGTGCTCTGTCAGGTTGTGCTCTTCTCCTTGACGGCCGGCGTGGCTTTAATGGGCGTCCTGTCGCGTTACTTACGTCGCCGTAAGCCACCGCGTCCGCCACGCCGTGCTAGAAAATATACAGGACGTCGGACACGGAATAGCATGCGAAGTCCCAATGATTTAATATCAATTGCCGGCTCAAAGGCCTCCGCACGTTCCGGTAGCCCTGTCGGATCTACTTTAGCCTATTCAGATCGCCTATCGATGGCGTCTGGTTCTATAGGTGCTGGTGTATTGGCGACAAGTGGCCAAAATAATGCTGTTACTGTCGGCGGCCAGATGGTGACGCAGCTCACGGCCCAGCAGCTGGGGGTGATGGGCATGGAGGCTCTCGATACGGTGATCAATTTCTGGGAGGATGCCTTGGCTGCCCATTATTCACCGGGCGGCGTGCCTGCTTCACTTACAACAGCCGAGGATTCTGAGTTCTGTCGCGAGATACAAAATCTTCTAGAGATGTCCTACACGCTGCAGGAGCAAAGCGAGTTACTCTTCCTAGATCAGCGGTCGGTGCTTTTTCGCGAGGAACATTCCATAGACGAAGCGGAGGAGGATGGCCTGGGTGCCGGCGGTGTGGGTGATGATGGTGACGATGATCGTCTATCCCGCAAATCGGGCAGTATCCTGAGTCGAGCTGGCTCCGATCCCAATTTCGATTCAGCAGAAAGCTTTGCCTCTGCCCTCGATCAAGTGGCAGATTTGCGCGAATTCGAGGGTTTCATTGAGACCTCGTACGAGGAGTATCCCTTGTTCCAGAGTGCGCTCAAACATCATGATGAGTATACAGTGCCTTGTCGGACAATGCGATCGGAGCTGATGCATTGCAGCAGTGATATTGAGTATCTGGCCAAATTGCATTGTGTCCGTCTTGCCTTCCAGTTCCTTTTCAAGGATCCAGCCGTTGGCCAATGGATTTGCGATTCAGGGCGGCAGATTCTAACCGATTTGCTATGCCTGGGTGACAAGGACACTAAAGAATTCCTCGTTGGCTACGAGGACATGGTGAATTTCTTACAAGATCCCAACAGCTGGCCGTGCATTCAAATGGAACTCGAACAGCGCAATGTGAAGGCCATGACATTCTATGACATTTGCTTGGACTTTATCATTCTAGATTCCTTCAGGGATCTGGATGCTCCGCCAGCCAGTGTGACAGCTGTAGTCCAAAATCGTTGGCTATCCAACGGTTTCAAGGAGACGGTAAGCTATTTTTCACTCGAAATTGAGCACTCAATTTTATCCTTACTCTCTCTCTCTCTCTCTCTATTTCTGCTTTTTCAGGCACTTACCACGGCCGTATGGTCCGTACTGAAGGCTAAAAAGCGGATGCTCAAGTTTCCCAATGGTTTTATGGCCCATTTCTATGTTATATCGGAGCAAATATCCCCATTGATGGCCTGGGGTTTCTTTGGGCCCAATGAAAATTTACGCGACATTTGCCATTATTTTCGGGAGGAGCTCTTGTCATTCCTGAGCGATATATTTAGCTTTCAGAAGAGCCGCTTCACCACTATCGAGGACTTTTCGCAGGATGTGCTACAGCATATGCAGACGCGGGTAAACAACATCGGTGTGAAGTTTAGTCAATAGTTTTCCCTCTCTTTTTTTTCTTTCGCGTTGTATTACTATATACATATTTCGTACTTTAGTTTCCTTTGCTTGGTTATGTTTATGGTATTTCATGAAAAACAAAAAATACTAAACAAGTTAACTAATTTTAAAACACAAACAAACAAAACACACACACGCACAGTTCCACATTCACACCCACAACGACATCTAAACAGTAACCATTTTATTCCCTATGATTAAGCCGCATTTAAGTCGCCAAATAACGATATGGATTATGAAAACCATTTGTAAAATAAAACAAAACAAAACAAAAAAACCTAACAAACAGCCTTGCAATATAATGGCAAATTCCAAAATGCAGCTGCACACCCAACTCCAATTGCATGAGCCCAAATCATTAGGCAGGCAGGCAGGGAGGCACCTCCATCTAATTGGGATTAGTCGATATTGTTGGGTCGGTGCGACAAGATGTACAAGGGCTTGGGTTTGGCCACTGGGCTTTTCGCTCTTATAGGCTTTGTGAGTTGTCTAGGTGAAAGTCGTTTAATTTTCTGATAATCTCTGCTTCTCTGTCCCCCAAAACAGATTGCCTGCTTTGAGGCCCTTCACATGCTCAATAAAATTGTCCACATCAATGAGAATGATGCTTTGATGGTGAAGCTATTCAGTGATTATAGCGATTCGCATTGCGATAACACATACATTGTGGAAAATGTGAATACTCCGCATCTCACCTGGCTGGAATTATTCTACATGAAGTGGACAGTGGTGCTGAGCATATTCTATTCGTTTGCAGTCATGATTCTGATTAGGGCCAAGTTTTTAAGTAATTTCGATATCACTTACATAATCTCAAATACGGTGAGTTAGATAAAATGCTAAATCCAAGGGAGCCATCTTCCATCTTCAAATGTCATGTCATACCTGCAGATGATGCTTGTGGGGGCTGTGCTCACGATAGTCCTACTGATTGCCACTTGCAGGCTAAATAATCGAGCACCCTTCATTGATGGCTGGTGCAATGAGGTCATTGTCTATAACATGTTCTTTATAGCTCTCAACACATCGGTGGCTGTTGTATTCTTTCTCATTCCCTCGTGTCAGTATTATTTGGAATTAGCACAGGATCACGCATTCTAAATAATTTCAAATTCAGACTTTTCACCTTCCCCTCCTTTTATACATATTCTAATTGCCATAAATAATAATTACAATTTCATAATAAATTTGAATTTCAACACCAAAATGACCAAAATGAACTTGCGTTTTTAATGTCAAAGGAAACATTTTTCGATCTAATTTGGAAGTGTCAAACTAATAATTCTGTTTTCTAGAAAGAAAAAAAACCATATGACACTCATTTTATTCGAATTACTTTGCACAAATGTTTTGATAAATATTTATAAAAAAAACTATTGATATATGATGAGTAGAAAGTGAGAAAAATCTGTAAAAAGGTATAACTTATAATATACCTAGACACACATATAAATATATATATTAAGTAATAGCGCCAAAAATTACAGAAAAAAAAACAATGAAGTAATTTCAAATGAATCAAAAACAAAAATACATTTTACAGTACAACAAAGAATCCTTCATTTCTCTCTTTCTCTCTCTATGTATAGATTGATATATATATAAGTATATATCTCTGATCTTGTTTAAAAAATGCTTCGAGATTGCAGTTTTGGATTTGAACACACGCCTGAACCGTAAATTCAATTCATAATTGGTAGCTTAAATGCCGCGATATGATCGATGTGCCAGGAATGCACTAATGAAGTACAAGACGGTATTGACCAGGCCCAGGATGCCGGCAATCATGTAGCCATCATGCTTGTGGTCGCGCAGCTTGAGCAGCAGAAGAGTGGATGAAACCAAGAGCAAGATGGCAGCAACCGTATGATAGATCAGCTCCTGCAATTAATCAACCAATGGCGATCAGATTCGATCTTACTTAGATACATAGAAGATGAGTGTCAGGGACTTACATAGATGGTTTTGGCAATAATGCCGCCCGTGCTAAGCGATGTCAGACAGGCTAAGAGTAAACAAAATGTCCCAATCAAAAATGTGGTGCCCATCAGGAAATGAAACAGATCCTGGTGTCCTGAAGTGTAGTAGCGATAGTAAGAATCATAATTGTAGGCCATAATACCCACAATGGCGGCGCCAATTATCTACAAATGCAAATTAAAGTTCATTAATTAAATATCGCACGCTTTCTTGTGCATTTCTAATATTCGCATGTTATCGCATGTTAATATGTACTTACCAGCTCAAAGAACTTGAGAATACCGGGAAAGGTCTTTAGATAGCCCGTATTGAGGACAATGTACGAGGTATTCGTAGTGCTAGTGGTGGTGCGAGTTATGGTCACTGAGTGCGACATTTTGGCGGTGGTGGTTTAAGGTGGGTTTGTTTTCGGGTAAGTCTGAAAGCAAAACAAAAAAACATTGATTAAAACAAGAAATCATTCAGAACTTTACGAAATTTCCCCCTCCAACTAAATTAATTAAATTAAATTAATTAAAAACTTTAAGTTCGAAATAAACCATTCGAAAATGAGAAATTATAGTATCCTAGAAGCAGCATCGAATTACAATGGTTCTCAATATAAATATAAAAGATTGCTAAAACAAAATATTTGCGTAATGCAATACAATGTACAGACAAATTTATTTAATAGGATCTTAACTTCTTGAATTAATGCCTAATAGATCACAGAGAATTCTCTGACACATAGACAATATATTGTTGTCTTTGGCCACGCCCAAATGAGCTTATTTTACTATACAATATGATATTTTTACCAGCTGTTACAGATCGAACGCCCCTGAGCCACACCCATGCCAATCTTCATCATCATCATCCACAACCAAATTTGTATGTACATATGCATGAATGAATGAGGGATTTTTGGTTTTTGTCTAATTTTAAAATAATTTTCAATGCCGGCCTCGCCAAAAGATGTTATTGAAACATCGCAGTAGGAGAACGCGACTGCCCAATGAGTATGGAGAGATGGATGGAGGAGGAGAGAATATTTGCCAGAGAAATAATTTTGTATTTACTTGTTCTCGACTGTATACAAATATAATAAAATCATACATGCATACAACATATGTACATGTATTTTATTCACATAAACTGTGTGTTTCCATATACTTGCACAGGGGCGAATTTCAATTGAAAATCTAATTAGCTTCAATCAAAATGTTTCACAAGTTTTATTTTTAAGATTAGTTTGAATGAAAAAGTTTGAAACTTCAATTGTTAAATATCCCGAATGAAAGATTTTTGATTTATTGTAAAGTTTTTTCAAGGAATTATTGAGATTTTCAATATAGCAGGACACGAACTTTGGAATTTTCTAAGCATTGGCAAAAAGAATATCGTATCACTCATACGACATGTTGCTTCTAAAATGAAATGAAGGCGAATTAAGGAGGCGAATTAAGGAAAATCCTTGATTACTTAGTAACCTATATACAACCTATGTCTATATATATATATAAATGTGCAATAAGTGAAAGAAATACTTCATTCATGAAGTATCTCAAATCAATCAAATGTAAGTAAATGTGTATGACGCATTTAATCAAATGAAAAATGAAAAGAGAAGCCTTGACAGCAATAGATTAAACACTAGGTTTGGGATATGACGCCATCTCCATTGGCAATGACTCCCCCACCTCCTCCTCCTCCTCTCCACCTAATGCTGCTCTTTTCCTGCTCTACGAGATGACGTAATGGATTACCAAAACAGAACTATGCCGCCATGAATAATTTATACGATCCGATCATGATGATGATGATCATCATCATCATTAGCGTGGTCAAGCATCTTGATCATCATCATAAGGGATGGCTCATCATTATGTGGATAAAGGGGTGGGGCAACTGGCTAGCCCAAATCAAAACAAAAGCCAACAAAAGTGTTTTTTTTTTTTTTTTGTTAATTGTGTTTGTTGGCAACGCAAAATTTATATAGGTATATAGTATATTGATTAGGCGGCTACTTATATACCCTATAAGCAATTATTAATTGATCATGTCAGTTATATACCGGATTCTAGATCCATCATTAAATGTGATGTCAAGGATTTCTAATTCGGGACACCAAAAAACAATTATGAAAAGTAAGTTTTCATGACTTTATAAGCCACAGTTGGCCAACAAAAGGAAATTTTGATTTAAATGATAATTTTCCCCTTATATATTTAATTGGAGGCAAATCGAACGAACGAATTTCATCCAGATCTACATCGTGCTACAGGGTATCACCGAGTCGTTGCCCTATACAAATTTTCTTTGTTTTTTTTCTTTATTTTTCAGAGTAGGCAGCAACAGGCTGCGACTGTGAATTTGGCATATGATATCATTCCGAAGGTATGTACATAAATATGTATGCCTACTACAACCAACAACCATCAACAACATCATCTTCATCTTGATCATCATCAACATTTTAGAACGGAAGAGCCAACGGAAATATGCCGCCAGTTACCGATATGATAAGAAGAATGACTATTGCATTTACTAACAAAAAGCAAAAGCAAAAGAGCAATAAGAATGATATCATCACCACAAAAAGAAAAAAAAAGATTTCTTCTCTAACATTTTTTATGTGCAATTTCTTGCAATTAGTTAATTGCAGTAAATAAGTGCCGCTGCCGCGCCCACAAATCTTCGCCACCCTCTTGTATTGGACATTTGGACTATTCGTTTATACAAACGGCTGCTGGCAGCAGCAGTTTGCTATATCTTTCGATTTTGGTATACTACCAAGTCATATAAATATATATATGTATATATATAGATGTATGTATGTACATACGATATGCCAAGTTCTTACTTTATGGATGTATGTATTTATATATGTATGTATGTACACGCTGACTGGCGGCACACAAAATACAATTTGAAATTTTGTAGGATTTTCTGGGGGTTTTCTTGTTGTTTTGGAGGGGGTGGAGAAACCCAAAAAAATAAGCACACACACACACACAATATATGTAGTATATATGTATTAAAGGTATATATGATATTTCCAAATTTTTGAAAAACTTTGTTTTTGATTATATATCGGGGTTTTTGTCTATGTACGTCTTGGCGCGCGCACGTTGAAAACGAAACTGAAAATGTTGTTCACTTTTTTGCTAGTAGGCAAACATCGCCGTCGTTGTCTGAAATAAAAACAAAAACAAGTCGGTAAAATTTAGAACTTTTGCAATGATATCGACAAGTGATTTACCCACCAACTTAAATTGCAAAACAAAAAAAATAACATAAGGTCCTTATATAAAACATCTCTCATATACATACATGTAAATATTATTATCACAATCGATTGATAATTGTGTTTTTTGATTTTAATCTACGTTACAAAAATTCAATTAATTTTATAATTCTATATCACAAATTTTTAAATTTAGAATATTGGTGTAACGATTTTATCGATGTTCGAATTTTCGAGCGAATAAATCTAACTCAAGGACTATTTTTTTATCTCTCTAAAAAGATGATTACTCCTTGAATTATTATTTTTTCGTATGCACTCCTCTGGTCATTATTCTTTTTTTCGTTTTTTTGAAAAGGGTAAACAAAGTATATTTGTATATACAATGAAATGTTTTGGGTCATATATACCCAAAGTTTTACAACTTGAATTGAGAATTCCGAATGCGAGCTACAAGCACAACAAGTTGTGGCCCCCAATGGGGCCCATGTGTTGACGTCATGATGTCATCGCTGCGGCGGCGTTCAATGGTAAATGGTAAACGTAAATGGAGATGGAGGGAGTTATGGGCTTGTCAATCGTCTTTAATGCAATTTAACCTTAATGTAACGCCTCCAGGACGAAGCACTAGACTGTCCATTAGATTTTCATGGCAATTTTAGTTGACTAAGACACAGAGAGAGAGAGAGCGCAACAGAGAGAGTGGGGATAAGGCGAAATGAGAGTGAGCTACTGTGCGTATGAGTAATGCAAGTACACTTCAAGGAAAACACGCTGACTAACTAATAAAAGAGAGCGAGAGAGGGAGAGAGAGAGAGTCCAAGAGGGAACGGAGAGACAGAGCGTGTGGGTGTGTGGGCGGTGGTAGCTATCATGGTCTCCAGTTATCATAATTTGCCAGCCAGGTTGTGCAAAAACAATGCAGTTTGCCTCCATCATATCATATTCAAATTAAGAATGGATGAGTAATGCAATTTCAATAGCAAAATATATGTATGTATATATAGAAATAATTAATGACAACAGTAAATAACTGAAGAAAAGCATGAAGGCATTTTGTGCATATGCAAATCAAAAGTTCCAACAACATTCGACATTCCTTCACATACATATTTGTGAGGCAAGATATTAAACATTAGCCTTCATAAAGAAGAAACATTTTTATCCGTTTAAAAATTTGGTAATCTGTAATAAGTAAAATGGCTCAATGCCATGCCCTTGGCACTGATATTAGGGTAAGTTTATATATACTTAGTCAATACTCTAATATCCATTCGTTTCTATTTATGAAAGTTAATATTGAGAAGCAAACCGGGTTAAACTGTTATACTTATAAAGATATGTACTATATATACTATGTATAGGATATATTCATCATCAGGATCCGGTATCCAGGAACTAGCATGCCACTAAAATGCAATATAGTGTTTTACAACCGAATACTGTAGTGCAAAACCCTTTGCAATGTTATATTTATATAATGTTTGTTATAGATCCCAATATCATATTCTCACACAGTTCAAACTTGCCCGTAAGGCATTCATTACATACTATTACAAGAAATTGGCTTAAGCTTAGCGGTTGATATTATTTGCCAGCAATTATATACCAATACATATACTCGTAGATGGATTTCAATATTTTTTTATCAGGAATTGGGCGAACAAGACGCGTTTTTCGATGCTCATTTCTAGACTTTTATTGATCATTGATCATTTAAATGAATTAGATGAATGTTTCACTTGCGTGAGTGTGTTTGTGTGTGTGAGCGAGTGTAGGTATGTGTGTGTGTGCGAGTGTAGGTGTGAAGGATAATGTGAATGATGGTTGCTAAATGCATTTGCTTATTAGAATATGACTTCAAATCCTATTCAGTACAATTTTGTTGTTTTTTGTTTTACAAAAATTATGTTGTGTCTTGTGTGTGTGTGTGTTTGTGTGTGAACAATTAAGGCTAAACATTTGCAATTTGTTTTGTTTTGGTTTCTTATCGAGCATTAGTTCAACTATATAGGTATATATATATAGTTGTATATATATGTTAATAAGGAAACATTTTCGTATTTTGTTACAATTTATGGCATAAAGGAATTTAATATTATCATTATTAATTGAAAAGCCGAAAAGCCAACGAAGGGCAGCAGCTAATCCTTCTTTATATGGTATCCTGCTCTTATTCGTGTCTTGCTAGTGAGTGTATGTGTGTGTATACGAGTATGTGTGTGTGTGTGTGTGTGTGTGTGTGTGTATTGGAATATGATTGTTACTGTGTGGCAGCTGCTGCTCGGCGGCTGCTCTACAACTTATGATGGCTTTTTAATTCTTTTAATCCAGGCCATCATCAACGAAATCCGAATTCGCATCCTTTTTGGGCTTCGGCTCGTTGGTATTGCTGCTTGTCTCCTTGGCCGTCTCGAATTCGGCACCGAAACCAGGAGCTGCTCCCCCAGTTGGATCGGCTCCTCCAGCGAAGGTTTGAAGTAAATTAAAGATTTTCGGATTCGATACATATTTGTATATGCTAGCTCGATTGACAAGAATATCCTGCATGGCGGCAGCCACCTCGGGATCCTTCATTTTGGACATCAGATCAGCCATGTCGAAGCCAGCGGGCATACCCATACCACCACCACCAGGACCACCTTCACCAGTACCGGCACCCGGAAAACCGCCTGGAAAGCCGCCGGGAAAACCACCGGGGAAGCCACCTGGAAATCCACCAGGACCACCGGCGCCAGCACCAGCTCCAGTTTTTCCACTGGCTGCATTCTGTTTGGCCTGCTGATGACGCGCCTTACGTAGGGCCCGTTCGCGTTCCTTTATCTTCCGCTCGGCCTGTTTACGCTCCTGCTTAATGCGGTGCTGCTCAATTTTCTTGGCATTGGGCGTAACTTCGCGCAGCCACTCATCGGCTTCCTCATCAAAGTCCAACTTACAGGCCTGACGCAAGTCTTTGGCCGCCTCCTGGAACTGTCCCAACAGACGATGAGCACGTCCCCTGAATTTATAGGCCGCCGCCGAATCGCAGTTCAATTCCAGAGCCTTGTCACAGTCACGAATGCAAGCATTTGGTTTCTTTAGCTTAAGGAAAGCCTGGCCACGCTTCGCATAGAACAGAGCATTGCCCGGATTTAGCTCAATGGCCTTCGTATAGAAATCGATGGCCTCATCGAATTTTTGCTCGCTATAAGCGGCAGCTGCCTGAGAACGAAACTCTCCTGCCTTATCCATTTCATCTTCGGTGGGCTCTTTAGAGGAATCGCCCATTGGTTGGGCGGCATCTTCATCGGCCTTGATGACGCCTACGGTCGGAGAAAAGCATAGAAAAATCGATTTTTATTAGATATGGATCGATATTGAACTCTTATTTCAGCAACGAATCCAAAGAGATGACTGTAAAATATTGAAATACAATGTCCAAAAGCTTCTAGAACAAATGGCAACTCTCAGACAAGCAACAACAAGCTCATGACAAAGCAAAAAAAAAACAATTAAATCAGCCCTAATTTTTGTATAAAAAGGATAGGTTAAACAAAATTTGCTCAAGTTACCTTCCATATCCAATTCCACATCCGATTCGGGCTCCGACACGGAGGCATCTTCATCGTCACTAGAGTCTGATGCTACGCTTGGTTGGGGCTCATCGGCAGCTGGGGGAGCCGCCGGCTTCGACTTTGCATCGCCACCGAATGGGCATTTTCTGCAAGATTAATACACAATTAGTATCAGTAGTAAATGATGACGATGCCGCACCCGCTTGTGTCATAGGTTAACAACTTACCCCCCGGCAGCTGCATCCGGCATTTTGAATTCCCCTTCGGGCACTTTGCCACCAAATTTCTCCACAAAATCCTTGACAAATTGCAATTGCTTCATGTTCAAGACCGTAGGATTTGCATCCACAAACTCAATGAAATTCTTGAGCTTGAGCAAGTCTTCATGTTGCATGGGAGCAGCCATTATTATTATGTTCAATTTTTCTTTTTCCTTCAATACGTTTTTTTCTCTCACTCAATTTTGCTCTATTTTCCAACACGTTTACTATTTTTTTGTTCAACACTTGTATCGGATATCGATATCGACACATGCCTGTTGTGGCTTGTCATTGTGCACAGTAGCGCCTTCCGTCCGGCCTAGAAACCAAAAATTATCAATATTTAAAAAAGGTGATTGAAACTGTTTGCTAATTCAAGCTCTGAAATCACAAAAAAAGGGAACGACACAGAAAAACCAGGCTGTATTTTTTTTAAATCATTTTAGTATTTTTTATTCTCAATGCTTTTGTTTTTTTTTGTTTTCTTTTTTTCTCTTACGATGTCTCTCTGTCTTTTCATTTGGAATTAATTTATTCATTAATTTTTTACGTTTACTTAATGATTTAGTATCTTTGCGTTCATTTATTTCTGGATTTACCTCCGCTCTCAAGCGTTGCGCTGGCAAATGGCTGCCTCGCTCCTGGCCCCACCCAAACCCTCTCCCGTCAACAGCGAGGGGCGAGCGAGCAATTAGTTAAAGGTGTAGAAGGCGGGCACAGAGGGGCTGTTTGAACATTTCTGCGAAATTCTTTCACTTTACGTTCACGTTTTGTGACGTCGATTTCTGTCGGATTATTTCCATCGTTTTTTCTTTGTTAATAATTTTTTAGCATAACTATTAAATCATTTGTTCATATATAGAATGAATATATGTATATAGATATACATATACTCATATATATAATTATATACATATATGTATATTCAGTTGTTTTTGTTTCTTTTAATTAATTTAAATTTTTATTGTAATTTAATATTATATTTTGCATTTGTTTTTTTTTTTTTTTGTTTTTTTTCATTATTAATAAAATATTCAACAAATAATTTAAAGGGGAACGGGGCGGGGGGCAAAGGTAGGAAGGTAGGAGGAGGGGTCGTCATCGTCTGATTTGAATGTTTAAGTATTTATATTTTGATTTGTTTAGTACTATTTAAACACTTAGTATGTATGCTTAATGTTTCATCCTTTTACTCTGCCGTTGCTGCTGCTTTTGCTGAATCTATTTCCTTAACTTGTGTAGCCACTCTCGTTTAAGAAATTTGAGTGAAATGAAGTGAATGTGAAATATTACGAGAACAGAAATCAATTAATGAGAAAAATGATACGGAACTGAAATCAAAGTTTGAAATTTATACACGATTTTCCCCACCCAGATATTTTTTGGTCAAAAATTTAAAATTTTCAAAAGTTCGGACCCATTTGGAAGCCATAATGCAACATTTTGTACAAGCTACAAAATACTCAATCAAAAGAATATTCAACACAACGGACGGAGAATGTGATAGCAGATTGAAATTTATATTTTTGGTACAGTTATGAGCCATCGGACAGATACCTTCAGATAATTGAATATTAGCTTGCGTTCTATTATCTGTTTTCAAAGAACTAAGTATAACATCCAATCAATAATTGAAGTCGCAGTCTCAAGTGAAATTTCGCAACAATTCAATATTCTTAAACAGGTTAGGGACAAGGCTTGTCCTTCCATTTGCCTGATTAATTACCACATTTGCCTTCTGGGAGTGAGATTTCGCCCCGCTACATTGCAATCGTATAATAAATAAATACATAATGAAATAAAATAAAACGCGATGAAATAATAATTAATAGGTTGATTTTTCTCTTTCATTTAAATATTGTTTTATAATTTAAAGATGTGCATTTTACATGTATTTTTGTTTTTTTTTTTTTGTAGTTGTTTTTGTTTTGTTTTTTTAATATAGATTCGCTCCTGCTGATCGCTATAAAATAAAATTCAACACACACGCTCCTACATATGTGTATATATATGTATATATATATATTTATATATTGTTATATGCATAGCTTTCATATAGCCTAAAGTTAAAAAAAAGAAGTTCATATATATATATGTATATATGTAAATGTAGATTAAATTAATGTATTCAGGGATAAAAAAAAAGCAAAAAAAATAAATCTCACTTAAGAACTGTTCTCTCAGGCTAAAATTAAAGGAAAGTACTCAAACGTCTCTCGTAGCATTTGAAGTGTGTGATTTCTATCTCTTTCTCTCATTCATATGACGACATCTAAATTTAAATTATTATTATCAAATATGTACAGATTTACTCAAAAATTGTTTCACTTGCCACATGTGGGCGGGGGCAGGGACAGGGGGCTAAATGGAGTAGGCGGAAGTTCTTTTTACTTTCGTTTCTGTGTTATTTTTTGTTTTCCATTTCATCTCGTTTTGTGTTTTCTCATATTCACTTATTACTCATACGCCCCTCTGTACGTAGTATGCTAATTTCTATGTTTTCTTTATAGTTCTAGATATTTCTTTATATATATATCTATATATATATATATATATATATAGATATAGATATATATGTCTATAGATATAGATATATATATATATATATATATATATATATATATATAGACTAAAGACAAAAAAAGAAGTTCTGTAACACTTTCAGCATAAAAATGTTGAGTTGGGTTTTTTTTCGTTTAAGATTTCATCATGATGGCTTTTTTGTTTGTTTTTGTTTTTTTTTTTCTGCTGTTTTTAGTTTTTGTTTATCATTTTTGTGTTTTGCTTGTTCTGGAATTTCATTAGAGCGCCCCTCGCTACTAGTACTACTACAACTACACCACCTGCAACACTCTCCACCACTCTCTCTGTCGTCTCTGGGTTTTACATACATGTACAGATAAGCACGTATATATATATATATACATACAATAGATACAATATATATATATATATATATATATATATATATATATATATATATATATATATATGTATGTATGTATAAATATATATAACTATTGAAACATTACAAATTTTTGTTGCTTGCTTGTTGCTCGAATTCCACACACACATATATATATATATACATATATATATCTGTATATATATATATATATGTACATATATATTATATATATATAGTTCTATCAATATGCCTTGGATATTAATATTTAATACAATGTTTTATGCATAAAGTTCATTACAATTATAGTTTAAAATTAATAATAATAATAAAAAAAAACATGTATATATATATATATATATATCGATATATATATATTATTCTTTAATAAAAACTATTACATTAGTTTATTATTAATATTATCATGTATGTATATATATCTATATAATTAAAAGTGTAATTCTTTCAAATCTGTGTGTATGTGTTATATATATATATATATATATATATATAAATATATGTATATATATATATATATATATGTATATATATACATATGTACATATAAATATGTGTATATATATATGTATATATATATATATCGATTTAAGAGTTGGTACAACTTATTTTCTTCTCTTCTTTAAATGTTTCTTGTTGTAAAATATAAAAATTGTTGTTACTTTTGTTGTTGGTTTGCTGTTTTGTTCTTAATTTAAATTTAACATTTCAACTATTTGTTTTTGTATGTGTGTGTGATTTTTTCGTTTGTTTTCTTTTGCGATAGGTTTAGTTTTGTTTTCTGCATGCAAATTATTGAAATTTGTCAAAACATTGTTTTTTTGTTGAGGGGGAGGTTTCCGGTTAGAAAGTAGCAAAAATTTTGATACAAAATAAATGAATTGTTTTTTGTTTTTGTGCTTTGCTTTTCATAAATTTTTCAAAACAATAAAGTTTTTCGAATAATTTCTATATATATATACATAAATATAGAAATGCATTTACAGTTAAATAATTCAATTCAGTTGAGATTTATGAATTAAGCAAAACCCAGAAAAAAAACCCAATTGCAGGCCAAAAACAACAAAAAGAAAATTTAAAGGGGGTTGCAGTAGGCAAAATTATGTCAAAAAAAAAATATGGAAAATGAAAAGCAATTATCTTTCATCTGTTTAGCTATATGTTTTGTTTTTAGTTAAAGGTTTTTTGTTTTTTTTTTTTTTTTTTTTTTTTGAAAAAATGTTATTTGTTTTGGGAATCGTTTTTTGTTGTTTGTTTTATAATTTTTGAATTTTTAGTTGCCTTCCTAAATTCCTAAATTACATTAATTATAATATAATTAATTATTCTGCTGGTTGGTTGCTTTTTTGTTTTTTTTAAGTTAACAAAAAAAGGGTTTAAAGCAGCCTTTAAACAACGTTATCTCCGCATTTTTTCATTTTATATTTTAACTGCGCTTGCTAAGATTTTTTTAAATTTGCTTGCTGCTATTTTTTTTCTTTTTGTTGGTTGGTTGTTTTTTTTGTTTTTTTTTTTTTTTTTTGCTTAACGCTTGTTTATCACATTTAATATAATATATATATTTATATATAGGGTTTTTTTTTGTTTTGTTTTATGCAACTTGTTACTTAATTTATTTAATTTTGCGACGCTTTTTTCGCTGTGGAAATTCTTTTGCTTTTTCTTTCCGGTGATGTTGCAGCAACAACCAAAACGAAATACCATAGTGATGGAGTGGTAGGGTTGGGGGATGGTAGTAGGGCAGGAGAATTCAGGAGTTGCTTGCTGTTATGAACAGGCTGCAGCAATTCAATGTTGCGGTAGCAGCAGCAGCACAATTTGTTATTGCTGTTGCAAGGATGTTTATATTTGGTTGCTGTTGTCGTCGTCGTCGGCCGGCAGTCGGTGTCAGCGATATCAAGAACAGCAATTCTGATTTTTTCTTTTTTTTTCTTGTTGTTTTGTTTAAAACAACAATCTATTTGTGTTTGCTGTAAGATGCAGCAATTTCGCAAAGAGTAGAAGGGAGTTTTGTTGTTGTTGTGGGCAGGCGGCAGTGTGTCGTCGTCGGATCGTAGGTTGTAGTAGTAATAGTAATTGTAAAACCTAGAGCAATTCTTGTTGCAGCAGCAGCATTTGTTGTTGCTGTTGCAATTGGGCTTGCTGTTGCAATTGTTGTTGCTGCCAACGCTTGTATTTCCCTTGATAGGCTCGCGGTGTTGTTGTTGCTGCTGCTGACGTGGCTGTTGCTCCTAAAGTTCCTCCTGCTGATGATGATGTCGCCGCTAGTGTTGCAGTTGTTGTTGGCGTTACAAGTGTAGGCGCTACAGCAGCATTAGATATTAATGTGGCTGCCTGCTTATAGTGGCCTCCATCCATCACAGTCTCATAGCAATAGGCCGCTGCATCGAGTAGCGTTGCTGTGTAGTTGTTGTTGCTGGTGTTAATAATATAATTATTGCTGCTATTTTGTTGATGTTGATGTTGCTGCTGCAAATGCTGATGCTGAAGTTGGTCGGCGGCAGCAATATCCAATGCGCATGCGGTTGCTGTTGCCGTTAATGTTGGTGTTGGTGTTGCTGCTGCTGCGGCGGCGAATTATGAATTGGAATTACGTTTAGTTGGCAGCTAGGATGAGCTGGATTGATTCATATTGCCAAACATGTGGGCTGAGAACGATGTTTGGCCAGCCGAATTGGCTTGCGATGTTGAGGATTGCTGCTGCTGTTGTTGCTGTTGTTGTTGCTGCTGCTGTTGCTGTTGTTGCTGTTGATTAAGCGAACCACGACCATGTTTCGGTATAGGGGGCTGGATATACTCATGCCTTGCCAAGGCGAACACATCCATTCGATCCTCTTTGCGATAGGCCAAACAACCGCGTATAAAGCTCTGTAAAAACGATTCGATTTTAGATCTTACATACAATAAATATATTTATATATATATGCATATCATAATTCGTAAGCTTTGTAAATTTGAAAAAAGCTATATAAAAACTTTATAAAATCGGTAGAAAATTGTCCTTAGCCTTAGCCAAATTTCAATTTTTTTTAAAATAAATAAATACAAAACATTATTCCTTGCATCTTAAATGTAAATTACACTTACCTTGGCCTCATTGGACACAGTTGGCTTATTGGAGAACTGAACTTCGGTGGCCTTGAGTATGGTATTCTCCTCCAGAATAGTTGCTTGCGATTGATTATGACCAAATGGCTTTTTGCCATAAAGACACTGATAAAATATCACGCCCACACTCCACACATCCACTTTGGATGAGATTTTTGGTGGATTTTTGCCCACAACAAAGCACTCGGGTGGCAGATACCTTTAGAAAAAAGATAAGTTAATGCGATTTGAAATATTGCAAAGAAAGTGAAGCTTACCAATATGTGCCCGCTCCTTGCGATGTCAGATCCATGCCATGATCTGGATTATAGTTTTCATCGTCCATAACTTTGGATAAACCGAAATCGGTTATTTTGATCTCGCCGCAAACATTGCCTTCGGTGAGCAAAATGTTGCCCGGCTTCAGATCGTAATGGATGACGGGCGGTTTAATCTCATTTAGATACTTGAGTGCAGATACAACCTGAATAAAGTAAATATTACGTTAATTTTGTCTCTCTCTTTGCTGGAGGAACTCTCAGAAAGAACACTCACCTGCATTATTATCGAGCGAGCCTCTCGCTCAGGTATAGTCTTATGCTGCTTTAAATAAAAGTCTAAATCATGACCATCGCAATACTCGAGGACAGTGCAAAATGAATTTGCATCGATCTCAAAAACATCATAGAGTTTAACAACACGCGGATGGTCCAGGGCCTTGTGGATATTATATTCCCGCAAGGCGTGTCTAAATTGAATTTTAAAAAAAGATTGGGTAAAAATTTTAATTGAAATTCAATTATAAATATTGCATTAAATAGCCTCTGACTAAATATACTAACTTTCGTACAAAACTCTTTCTAAAACTCTTTTGAATTGTTAATAAATAAAGTGATTCTAAAACTATAACGATTAATCCTATCCTATATTTACTAAAAGTTTGCAGAAATGTGTGGAAATATCTTTCCAAAATTGAACTTTTGCTCTATATGGTCTACTCTATATAATAATTTGTACATTTTGGATCCTAGAATGGATAGAATTTTAGAGCCTTAGACAAAATCTGTTATTGTTGTTGTTGATAAATTAATCTTTTTCTATCTTCCGGCATATACCATGCCTTCTCCTTCTCTTTTTCTCTTTTTTGCTTTTCTCTCCTCTACTCACTTGATATAATTAGCTTTCTTATCCTCCTTCCAATCCTTGTTTAATTGGTGCACCTTACATGCGACATAGCGTTGCTCCTTAAGGTCAAAGGCCTTGTGAACCTCAGAGAAGCCGCCCTTGCCCAATAGCATTAACAGCAGATATCGATCATTCAGCACAGGATGATTATTGAAGCGGGACTGCAACAAGAGAGCGAAAGAGATGGACATAGAGATAGATATAGTTTAACCAATTAGAGTGAGAGCGGCGAGAGACGGAAAGAGAGAAAGAGACAATTCCCCACCTGATCTTCATTGAGTATCCGCTTGAGCTCCCGTATATGCAGATTCCGTTCCCTCTCCAGCTTTTCCATTTCGAGCTGCAGATCGGCATCCTCTTTTTTGAGCGCATTCTGGCGCAGCTTTAAGATCTCATCATATTCATAGTACTCCTGGGCCGTATATGCCCCCGAGACGGGATCTGGCTTGAGAAAGGTGCCCGAGTCGGAGCAACTGCCGCTATCATTGCCACCCAGGCCACCACCGCCGCCGCCCCGATCAGAGAGTCGATCACCGACACCGCCGCTATTGCCCACATTGCCACCGGAACCGCCGCCACCATTATGCAGCAATTGGGCTTGATTCGCTTGCGTAGAATTTGAGCGGGATAGGCCACGACCACTGCCGCCGCCGCCTCCGCCACCACCACCGCCGGCGCCACCAACACCGCCGCCACCACCTCCGAGGCCGCCAGCATTGGTGCCACCAAGACCGCTATCTACACTACCGGCACCACCAGCTCCGCCACCGCCCAGACGATCACTGCCTGGGCCACCCGTCAACTGGGATGAGTCATTGGAATTGGAATTCTGTTGTTGCTGCTGGTTGTTCTGGTTGCTATTGTTATTCCTCTTGCGTCCGGACTCAGCCGGACGCTTCTTCATCAGCTGTTTTTTCTGACGATCGATCTCCTCGCGTTCAGCCGTGATCTCTTCCTGCCGTCGGCTTAGCTCCTGAAAGGCATAGCCGTCCGTCCAATTCTCCTGCAAGTCATCGAAAAGGAAAACAAATAAAAAAAAAGTATTAGAAACATATATCACCACGAAAGAGATAGTAGACTCACCTGGAATGTGGCGCCCACCCGTTGGGTAACAAACTGACCCAATCTCAGGCGATTTTGCATACACTTTTGGCGGGCCTCCTTCTTTTCGATGCTGCTCTTCTCTTTGAGCAGCTTCTTGACCACATCAATGCATTTGGCAATGTGCGATTTGTGCTGGTCAATTGTCTTCTGATTGCCCAAAATCTGGCACTTTTGCTCATCGGACAGTCTTGTCATCTCGTCTAGCTTCACTTTGCCAGACTCGTGCTCGGCCTCGCGCTCCTGGAGCTCATGCAGTGAGACCTCTGTTTGTGTGGATTTGCTGTAGGTGATAATTGAGGTGGGCATTGGGGGCGGTGGAGGCAATGGTGGTACTCCCACGCCTACGCCAACTCCCACACCGACACCCAATCCCATTGAGCTCAATTGATGTGGATGGGCAGAGACAACTGTGGCGCCCGATGATGTGACGGCAGGTGGACCCAATTGTTGTTGCTGCTGCTGTTGTTGTTGCTGCTGCTGTTGTTGCTGTTGGTTCTGTGGTGTGGGTGGGGGCGGAGGAAGCGAGGTCAGACCCATAACATGACCCAAAGAACAACCACTGACCACAACATGAGGAGGAACCATTTGATTGGAAGTCTGTTGTTGTTGCTGTTGCTGCTGGCGTTGTTGTTGTTGCTGTTGTTGTTGTTGCTGCTGCTGTTTGGATGATGCAGCGGCAGCAGCAGCAGCAGCATAATGGAAATCCGCTCCTGGTGGCGGCACTTGGCTTGGCGCCTGCGTCTGTGGACTAGCTGGATACATAGAATACGCTTGGCTCGTTTGCACTTGGCTCGTCTGCACCTGCACCTGCTGTTGATTAGATGCCGCTCCAACACCGACACCGACTCCCACGCCGACGACACCGCTGGATGCTACCGATGTGGGTGTTTGTTGTTGGGCGGATGATGGAGATTTACTGCCGGCATGCGGTGGCCGTAACGCCGATGGATTACCAACGCCGCCGCCACCACCTGCCGTTACTCCTGGTATCCCTACGCCGACACCGACATTAACTCCAACTCCACCAACACCAACTCCCACTCCAGACTGTTGTTGCTTATTGAAATAATCGTTGATCTTTTTGTTGTCACTAACAACGCCACCACCACCGCCACCGGTTAGCAGAAGGCGTGCACTTTTACCACCGCCAGCTCCGCTACCAGAACCAGAGCTACCGCCTCCACCACCACCGGCAGTACTTCCCCCACCACCAGCACCGCCAACTGTTCCACCGCCACTCAGACGATCAGGAACAGATAGAACACCAGTTAAACCCACTTTGCACAGATTCAGGCCAAGAGATTTGCCCTTTAAACTGCTATTGTTGACACTGCCGCCGCCTCCTCCTGCTGCCCCACCATCATCCGTTGTACTATGAGGCAATTTTCTTTTTCGTTTCCGATCGGCCGGCGTTCGTGGCTGCTTCCCGCTGCTAGGTATGAACATGTTGTCGTTGCCCCCGTTATTGGAGTGCATCCCAAAGGGTGGACAGGGTAGTGCTCCTCCACCCGTTGCTACGCCAGCTGCTCCGCTTAATATATCGTTGACATCCTTTTCGCTGTGCGAGGAGCCAGTGCTCATATTCGAGTCGGGATTACTACTGCCACCAGCTGCTGTGGCACCCGTACCAACAACCACCTGCAATCCCAGGGATTGTTGATGGTAATGCTGTTGTTGTTGCTGCTGCTGCTGCTGTTGTTGCTGCTGCTGCGGATGCTGGGGCAGGTGTAGCTGATGGGGATGATGTTTAGATTGCTGTGGCTGTTGTTGTAAATGTTGCAAATGTTGCTGTGGCAAAATCTGTTGTTGTTGTGTGGGATTTTGTTGCTGATCCTGCTGCTGCTGTTGCGTTGTGTGATGATTGGCAAAATGCTGTTGCTGCTGCGGGGGTTGTTGTTGCTGTTGCTGCTGCGGGGGAGGTGGCAACTGTTGCTGCTGGGATGCCTGATTTGGATGATGATGACTTAAGGTCGCTGTGGTCTGTGGGGCCATCTGCAATTGAGCGCCGGCGGACATCTGTAACAAAAGAAAGAAAAAAAACCGTTACTTAACGTGTAAATCGATAAACGATAACAAATTATAAACTAATTATTTATAAATTCTGCTGTTATACGCTATCTGGTTTCATTTCCTATTTTCTGCAATTCATTTTGCTACCATTATCTTGAGATTTTTTTAACGTTTCTCTCCTCAACTGTATAATTTCCAACACTGTCTTGTTTTTTGTTTTGATCCGCAAGTTCGCGATGGCTGCGGCTGATGTTGTTGTTGTTAGTGTGGCCAGACCGAACGTCAAACTTGTCACGGAAATTTAAAACTAGGTGGCAACACAATCACCAACGGAATGAGAATGTGTGTGTGTGCAAAATGGCTTATAAGAGTGTAAGTGAGCGAGATGCGTTTACCAATATGACATGCCTCTCGCCAACAACAGCGAATGAGAGTGAGAGACAGAAATAAAAGAGAGCAAGCAAATGCAACTGCCTGCCTGCTCTCTGCATGTATGTGTATGCGTGTGTGTAATGTTTTATCAAAAAGCAAAGCGTAAAGACAATGAAAAAAAGAAGAGGAATAAAAAAAAAATTGGTTGAAATTAAAGTAAAAACGAAAATGGCTACCCCCACACTAACAACAATGAACATTGTGGGGTTTTCTCGACTTTGCTCGCATTCTTCTTTTCTACTCTATGTATTATTCATTCCCCTTTTCTCTTTAATTCTGAAGCACTTGGACATACATATGTATGTATGTACATACATACATGTATATTATAAGTCTATCTACATATATATTCCTTTTTTTTTTCCTCTTTTTCATTTTCATTCTCGTTCCACAAAATGCCGTTCACCTTTTTTAAGCGCCGCATATTTTTCTGCACACACATACGTGTGTATGTATGAGTGTGTATGATGTGTGTGTATGGGGAGAGTGTATGTGGGTGTGTGTGTTTGGATTTTCACATTCTATTACAATTTTATCACATTCATTGCTGCTTTTCTTATGATTTTTATGCACTTTTTCACTTAAATTATTGTTCTTGTTTTTCTGCAATAATTTTTGATTAAAAAAACATTTCAAAAACAAAAAAAAAACGGACTCGATGGCACGCCGCGAGTTTAGTTTATGTTGTATATTTCATTTGGTTTTTTTTCTCTTTTTTTTTGCAGTCACTCGCTCGCTCTCTGGGGCATATTGTTATATACGCGTATTTGTAACGAGCAATAAGAAGCAAAAAGGAAAGAAGGTAGGTGAAAAAAGCAGAACAAGAGACAAAAAAAAAACGGGACGACGAACGTCTCGGAAAAGACATACAGACAGACAGTGAGAGAGTCCAGAGCTCAGCTCAAACAAACGAGTGAGATGAGAGCGAGAGTCAACTATTCGCTCATTTGCGAAAAAAAACCAACGATACTCACTCTTACACACACAAGTATACAGAGAGAGATTGAGAGAGCGAACGAGAGAGAGAAAGAGCAATGAAGACCGAAAAGAAAAGTACAATAAAAATTAATCCGATTGACAGCCAGCTAGCCGCCGCGCTGCTTCTCTGCCCTCTGCCAGCCTTTTTGATAAATATTTTCTGCGACTTCCGCGCGCGCGCCCAGCTAAAAACAACAGCGAAACCAAACTACACCACAACTACAACAACTACTATTTTGTAGTTGCCTCTGCCCGCGCCTCTGCTGCTACTATTGCTGCTGCGCCGCGCGTCGTTGCGTCGCATCTGCTGTGTTGTTGCTTCTCCTCTTTCAACAACACAGAGAGCACAACAGAGGGCAGCGCAGCCAACCGGCGTCTTTGTCATTTCCATTTCGCGAGCAGTTTGCGTCGCCAACAACACAGTGGGCTCCATTTGACCAAAAAAAAATTCAGAAATGAAATGGAATTGAACTGAAATTTTTTGAAACACATGGTAACAGGATATGATGCCAATTCACCATTAATTGGCAGCTTCCTTCCTTTCTTTCTATTGTACCCACGTAGCAAATTTTGGGGAAAAGTATTAATTTACAGGACCTTGTTCCCATATGTACATACATACATACATATGTAATTAGGTATTTCTTTTTTTCATTCCATTGCAACAACTACAACCCAATAAGAATATTTCCCCTACTTGAAACCTACATATGTACATACATACATATATGTATTTACATACATACATACATATACACGGTGGATCTTTAGGCAAATCCTTATACCGAGAAAATTCTAGAATATTCAATCTTTGCCTAGCTCCTTTTAGGAGTCAACAGCAATTGTTACATTCATACGTACATATGTACATATGTATGTACATACATATGACTACAATATGTAGAAAACGTTCTATAAAGTTCAATAAAGTTGTGAGGCCCGATAGAAGTCCGAAGTATGTACAAATGTATTTTTTAGTTAGTTCTATTTTTAAACAATAGTATGGCACATACATATGTACATATTTGCACAAAATTATGTACATATGTATGTATGTATGTGTAATCTATTCAAAATAAACAATTTTAATTGTTGTTGAACTTTTTTTGTCCTACTTTAAATTTGAATGCTTATTTTCATAAACTGTGGAAATTAATTTGGTTTCATCTCCAACAGCTGTCGTTTTCTGCTGCTGCTTGTCGTAAGAATGTGACTAGGGAAAGAGATAGAGAAGAGGGAAAGAGAGAGAACGATATGTATGGTGCAAAGAGTGTTGCCAAAAAAAAAAAAATACAAAAAACCAACGAAAAACGACCAATTGTAACGGCCAACATACAGACAGAAAATTTGACCAACGGGGAAAAAAAAAGGTGATGGTGGTGATGATAACAGTCCGCGAATGTGAGAAATAGAAGAGCGGCCGAACGAACACACAGCCAACGACTTAATTTTCTCTAGTCTTTCTCACGTGTGCATGAATGAGATAAAGCTATGATGATGACTCCGATGACGATGACGAAGACGACCGACAACGACGACGACGATGGCAATGATGATGAGATGTAGGCACGCGAAAATTACTTGCTAAGGAGGCGGTGGCTGCGAGGGCGTGGCAGTGACATGCATAACGCATGTATTTTCTTATTGGCAACAAATGAGTGCAACACTAACTAAGCTAAGGAGAGAGAGGCGAGCGAGATTTCAATGATAAAGAAGAAGAAGCAACGAAACCGTTGCTTGCAGCATTTGTTGTGCTTTTTGCTGTCTTTCTTTTTCAAATGCTGCTAGTTTGTCTCTTCTTGTTTTTGTCTTTGTACTAATTGTAAGTGGAACCAGTTTTTTGGCAACTTTTTTTTCTTTTCTTTTCATGATAAAATGTTTCCCTGTAGCTGTTTGCATGGGATGTACATATACGTAGTAGGTAGGAGATATGCGAATGTATTTGTAAACTGGTTGTCGTTGTGTCTCCAAAGACGTCCGTTGACTTCCAACCCAACTCGAACGAACAAAAACCATCGCCGCGGCAGCATGAACAACATTCGCCTTGCCGCAATCTGGCAACACTACACAACACCGCTGCTGTGCTGTCGTCGTCGTCGTTGCCGCCGCCGTCGTCAACATTCGCCGCACAGTTTAACAGTTCACGTCGATGAGTCAAGGTCGAGAGACGTCACGCAAATTTTCGTTTTCATTGCCCACAAAAAAAAGGAAAAAAACTCATGCTATGGCGCTGTTTATTTTTAGCAGCGACCCGAACGAGTACAAATGTGCACGAATGTGCTCGAACGAACGAGCAAGCGAGAGAGAGAGAGCGCACACACGATAAGAGCAAGCTGCAAATGAATGAAAAAAGGAAGAAGAAGACGCGATGGGTGGGGAAGAGAAGAGGGGTTAAACGAAGGAAACAGTTCTTGGGATTTGAATTTTAGACGACTTTTAACACTACTACATGCATGAATACGAAAATGTAAACAGAGGGTTTATTTATTAACTTTATTAGAATGTTGGAATATTTTAATCCGAGTCCCTCTCTTGCGTCGGATTTGCCTATAAATAATGTCGCTAGATAAGTACATACATATGTATGTATGTGGAAATGGCTTGTTGATACACTATTTATTATGAATATCTAAGTTTAAAAAAATACCTACAAATACTAAAAGCAATTTAAAAGAAAGTTTATCTGTTATATAAGGCATTTCTGTTATCATATCACAAAATTCCTACAAAGGAATTGACCCCAACAACAACGACAACCAACTGTTCTGTTAATGGGTTAACAGATATATTGCCCCAATTTGTTCGCTGCTGCTGCAGCCTCTCTGTTAATAAACGTTTGCTGGGCGCACAGCAAGCAGTGAAACACGTGCAAAAGGTTTCATGTAAACAGAGAGTCAGGGAGATAGCGAGAGAGAGAAAAAGGCAACAACAAACTCACGCTCTTGGTTAATTTGCGACCGGCAGCGGTGGCATTGCGTTTGCTTCCATTGCTAGCACTGCGACTGCGTTTGCGTGCTGCTGCCGCCGCAGCTGTCGCTGCTGTGGCTAACATGCTGATATTGATGTTGATGCTGTTGTTGCTGCTGTGCTGTTAAGGTTTAACGTTGTTTCTCTGTTGGTTCTGTTGAATTTCCTCCTCCTGTTGTTGCTGCTACTCTTTGTGATACTATATTTTTTTTGTTGTTTTTGCATTGCTAAGGCAATAGCCCAATAGACAAGTATGGCAACGGCATACCAACAAAAAGAACATGCTGCCCGCTGCTCTTAGCTCTGTTCGCACTCTGCTTACGCTTAGCAGCTTATTATTATGCTATGCTAGTGATTGACAAACAACACAGAGATGGAGAGAGAAACACAGTGAGAGTGAGTGAGAGAGTCACACACAAACAGCTGACAGTTGCCGGCAAAATCAGCTGCCTAGGCCTAGCCAACAGAGTGAGAGAGCAGCGTCGTAAGCGAGCGAGAGAGTGAGTAGAGACCGGCGTACTCTATCAACACAGCTCTCTCTTTTTCTCTTCTCCCTTCCTTCCTTCCACTCACACACAACACTCTCACACTTTTTGTTTCTCTGTATTATTGTCTGCCTTTTGTTTTGGATTTTCGCTTATTTTGCACACACACACATTTTCTGTTTTCTGTTTTTCTTCTCATTTGGTGTAGGAACAGAAAAAAAAAAGACAACAAATTTCAACCGACAACACGACACGTCACGTTACTCGCTCTTTAAGTTCGACACTGTTTTCTGCTAGAGAGCAGCGCAGCGACAAGGTAAAATTGGCAAAAATCTACACACAACCAACGATGATGATGACGACGACAGCGACCGACGACGACGAATCGACTGACGTTGCTGCTGCTTCTCTGTCTGACTCGCTGTGTATGTGTGAGTGTTCCTTTTGTGTGTGTGTGTGGGTCTGCTGCTGTTAACCGAGTGAACTTAAATTTTTCGTTTCTGTTCTCTTCTACTACTACTACTTGCTTGCGGACTGCTTCTTGTTGTGGCTCGGTTCTTGTTGTTGGCAAGGCCGCCCACCACCCCCCTCTTCTTCTCCTCCCCCCTTGCAAAATCGTCGTCGGACCATGGTGTGTTTGTTCGTTATAATTTGTTCGTTCCTCCACATCTCTGTTGCATTAGAAAGCTTTGCACTTTTCCATCGAACCACCAACCAACTACAAAACATCTACGACAAAAAAAAAACCGACACCGACGACGTCAACCTGTATGCGAGACTGCTTTGTTTCAATTTGTTTTTTTTTTTAAACTGTTAACAGGCGCTCAGCGCATGGTGAAAGCAATTGGCCCAACCCAAGAGAAGATACCCCCGCCGTAGGTTGGGTTATTACTCTGCGAGTTAATTTTAAGATCCTTTATCTTTTTGGAAAAAGCAATCAAAATTACTCTTTCGGTTCGCCGGTGATAAGAAAACGGTGTAACTGAACCAAAATAAGAAGGATTTCAGAAATGAGAAGATAAGAGAGCAATAATATTCAACACTGAACACACATATGTATGTACATATGTACATACATACATATCTATACACATACATACGTATGTATGTACATACATATGCAAATAAAGCAAATTAATACAGCGAAAATTAAATGGAATGAAATGAAATTCAAGTTGGCCAAATTATGTATATCGTGCCAATTGTACGTACATATGTACATGTGTGTGTATGTATGTATGGTACTTTGTGTAGATACACCGACTGCTAAATACCCCGTATTAATTTGCAGTCCTCGTTTATTGTTTTATTTGTTTCCAACAACATCTGATACCTTACCAGATGCTGATTAGGAATACATATGTACATATGTACATACATACATACATACAGCAGCGTGGAAAAATAATGCTTTCTTCTCAGCAACTTGAGTATACCCTTTCTTTTCTACAGGGCAAGAATAATTAAGTAGCAAATCAAAAGAAAATCAATGAACAGCATGAAATGATGGCTAATTTCACTCTATAAGCTTTTGATATACATATGTACATATTTTGTACTTTTGCCGTTTTCTAGTTGCATTTTTTTTCATCTCTCTCTCTCTTAAAGTTTCCCCCACATTTTTGTTTCTTTGATTTCTGCAACTTTCACCTGAACAACTGGCAGGCAGGCAGTCAAACAAACAAATCAACAAACATGGGACAGGAAAAATATGTTATAAAAAAAGATACATTTGCTCAAATTTTGTTTTTGCATATAACTTTTTATGTGTGTATGCCTTCCCGAAACGAATGTCAGCTGACGTAATCATCGCCAGCAACATACATAAATAAAAGATTCAAAGTATAAAAACAAAAGTTTTGTGAGTTGGGCGCGTGTATTCATTATTATTTTTTTTGGGGTATGTGTATTCGTCGTCAAGTTGACTCAATCAACAAAGTTTATACATACAGATATATGTATATATATGTACATATATACTATATATAAATATATGTACATATGAGTGTGCGTACATAAAGTGTGTATAATTGTAAATTATTTAGCTGTTGTCGCCTCGAATCGAGTAAAGAGTAAAGACTACATATACATACATACATAAAGAAAAACCAGCGAATCAGCCGACCAACGACGAGCCGGACTAACTTCGACCGTGGCGCAGTTTCTATATCCCAACGCCCCCCATCTCCTCCGCAAAATTCGCTAGAGAATAACCCATTATTCCAATGGATAATACAGAGGTATCTGATAGATCGATGTCGAGTGATTTCGCTACGATTGGGGACATTGACGACAATTGCAGCCGTTTGAAAGAATAAAATGAAATTAATTCTAGATTCCAGAAACAACATATTGGCTTAAGAACATAAACCTATCTACATACATACATACATACATGCATATGTATATATATGTATACTAAATAAGTTTCGGTCAGGTTGCAAAAAGCAGCTTTCTACCTGGCATTTATTATGTACTCTGACATCAGTTTTTCGTATCATTATGAGCCACTATATAATCAATATGAACTACATACATACATACATATGTATAAAATTATATGATCACGAACTAAAAACATATTGATATGGAGGACAAAATGTTTTCGCATTTTTCAATATTTACCATAAAAAAATAGTTGCAGAATTTTAATACTATACGTGGACCATAAAGATTTGTAGAACTTACTAAGAAAAAATTAAGACAGTTGCTAATTGGAATGTACAGTGGTCTCACCATTGAATGGTTTTTTCTTCTAATTTGAACGATTTCTATTTTTGTTCCATTTGACAGCCCTTATTTATGCTATTTGCCTTCGGAAATTTAAAATTGAGTTAGAGCGGAACATGACTCTAACTCGACACTCAACTTTACTATGCTTAAAAATGTCAAGATTCTGACTCATGAGAAAGAACAAAAAAAAAAATACATTTTCTACGCGATAAAGACATTGTTAAATAAGGTTTTTATTTATTTTCCTCTCTGTCTTTCTCTTACGTAGGGTATGTGCATACATGGGGAGATAACAGTTTCTTAATTCCAAGCAATTTATTTTAAATGTTACAATGGATGAACTTGGAGTAAGTGAAGATATTGGCTATTAAATTGGCTAATTTAGATCTGACTGATCCGAAAAAAATGATACCATCAGACTAGTTTAATTCGTCTCCCAAAAAAGTATTGGCAACTTGCTAGAAACACTAACACACACACAACAACATCGAAACAATGTATTGTTTACTCAAGAATTTATAGAAAACCATTGCTCGGCGCGCTGTTGAATATCTGAATAATTGTTGGGTTTTAATGGCGTCTCAATAAAATTAAATATAAAGTGTTTTAGTATTAAAGAATCGAATTATTTGTTAACTTAAAAAGTGCAATGCATAAAATGTGAATTGCGAGCCACTGTACGTACAGACACATAAATACATATATATGTATGTATGTATGTCATATGTACATACATACATACACATGTGCATATGTATGCATTATAAATGTTATCAGAAACTGTGCGGTCACGTAGACAATGAGGGGGGAAAAAGAGCGAAATGAGGGACAGTTGAAGGGGGGATCGTGTGTGTTGGTGTTAAGGAGAGAGCACTGTCTATAAAATAATTATGACGAAAAATAAAACTTATTAAATTGAAAAACAAAAAAAGAAAGATGCATAAAAAATGCGACGTTGATAACGAACATCGAGTAAAGCACACCAACACACACATACATATGTATGTACATATACATACGTATGTATTGCACACACGAAAAGCAAAATAAAATACGTAAATGTTTAAACAAAACAAAATAGCAACAAAAAAGGAAAAATTTTGAAAAGTTTTCTTGATGTAACGACATACAGATACCCTCTACCGAGAACTGAACTTACTTAAAAATGTAAAGAAGAGATCATACATACATACATATGTAGTATATTGTCTATTTAACATCAAATTTTGCCCGAGACATAAAATAGCTACTAAGAATTACGAGAGGAGATAGTTTAGTTCGATTTAGCGGTTCGTGGCGCCTATGATTACAGGGTATACGATTGTGACCGAGAGAGAGATTGATTGGTTTACTCACTAACAGAGAGAGAGAAAACATCAAGGGAGCCCGAGACAGACAGAGAGAGAGAGAATCGAGAGAGCAAAATGTCTTCTAATTATGCTGCAGCAGGCGACAGGCAGGCACACGACCCACTCAATATAAAACGCAACGGCAACGCCGCAGAGGCGTCGTTAAATGAGGGGGCTCACGGGGGCGGCAAGCGATGTGATATAAAACAAGTTTCGCTCTCTCTCTCTCTCTCTTTCTTATTCTCTTTGTCGCTTTTTGCCCTCTCTCTCTCCCATTCTCTCTTTTGCCAAGCTGCTGTTGCTGGTTGCTCTCCAACAAAATGCAAAATGCACACACACACAAACGAAAAAAAAAACGTAAAACACAAAAAAAAAAAACAAATTAAAAGGGAACTGACGTTTGACGACGTTTCTTGCTGCTGCTGTTGTTGTTATTGTTGTTGTTATTATTGCCCGTTTTTGTTGTTGCTTTTGCCTCTTAGCGCGTTCGCTGAGGCCGCGCGTGTTTTTCGTTTCAGTTATTATTGAGACTAAAAATGCGGCGTGAGATTTGATTGTGAGTAAGCGCAAAAGCGCAAAACGTTTCAATATAATATGAGAGATTGTGTGTGTGGAAGCAAGCAGCAGCAACCAACGGGCAAAACAGCAGCGGGGTTTTGTGGAAGGGGCGATGGAGGGTGAGGGTGCACGGGAAGGTAGGTTGTAGGGGACAACACACAACGGCAACGCCAACGCCAAAGCCAACGCTGGCGTCAACGTCGACGACAGAAACAACGAACTCAAATAAAAAAAAAAATAAATAAAAGGCAAACAACAAAAGGCAACTAAGAAAGGAATAAACAGACGAAAGCAGAGAAAAGAGACGAAGCAAAATACAAAAAGCAAAGAAAAACAACAACAAAACTAAAAAAAAAAACAGAAAAATTAAAGCCTAGCAACTGATAAAAGCAACAAAACAATCATCACCACAATAAAAATTCTGTACGTTTAGTAAAAGTTTGTGGGTTGGGGGTGGCTGTGCCGCCGACTTTCAGATACCCTACTAAAATTTACTATATAAAAGTAGAAAGTGTCACTGTGCAATTGCAACTAGTTTTCAAAAATACTATATTTATCTATCTATCTTTTCAGATCTTAATCAACGCAATCATCTGCGGAACATCTTTATTTTCTCTCCTTCTCACAAGGTATTAAAAGCGAAGGCGTGGCATATCAAGAAAGCTTTCTTAATCAATCGATACAATTTATATACATACATACATAGATACTTATACATATATCAGTAAATGCGTATGTAAACTAAAATTTTGCCACTCTTTTGGGACACCGTGTATTGATTTTCCAAAGCAAATCGATATTGCGTATACGCCATGTATAGTTTGGAAGATCCGGAGTTCCATGCTATATCCTTTTTATTTCACTGTTGTTGGTTTTATTCACGTGATCTTCTTTTGACTATCAGATTGGACCAATAGAAGTTGTTGCTTGAAATATTACACATATGTATGTACATACATATGTACATACATACGTGTACATAGATCTCCTGTATTCGTCATTTTAGAATAAATGGATGAATGAGCTGGTATTTTTTTGCTCTTCGGTTTCCTTGTTGTTTGTGTGTTTTTGAGCGAAAAGCATTACCGCATCTGTTTGGAAACATTTTTCGAGAATTAATGCCGACATCACATCACTGTTACGTCCCCCCTTCTGCTCAATGCTTGACGCTTTTGCCGCGCCTGCCTCAAGTCAATGGAATTTTTATGAACACACACAAGAAAAATGCAGTGAACAAAAAAATTGTTTTTTTTTTTGTTATATATTTTTAGATTTAAAGAATGGGGATGATGAATCTACTAATACACTCACAAGCACACCTAGAGAAAGTGTGGCGAAAGGGGTGGGTGTGTGTGTGGTGGGGGCTGTGATGGGGCAATAATAAAACCAAAAAGGTTTTTTATTATGAAAAAGAGAGTAAATTTTGTGATTAAGAGACGTCATACGGGGCACAGTGGTTCAAAATTATCCCATCGTTAGAATCGAAGGGGTCTTCTTCAGGTGTAAAATATTATATATCTATAGAACTGATCGAATAATCTTTTGGAAGTCTTCTACATTATTTCGATCATCATAATCTGTTTATTGTTATTAATTTGTCAACGTTTTCATCATAATTATTTCTCATAAAGATGAATATTATTTACATAATTTGATGTTTTCATTTTCATCGTTAGATATATTTTTATTTGCATACATGATCATCATTGGTAATCATCATCTTCATCATAATGTGATGAATGATGATGAATGGTGCTTCTCAAGAAACACAGATGGACGTAGTAGCCTTCGATTATATTGCTTTGCTCAACTCGTTCCGTTATAACATACATAATATTAGTATAGATACATATATATGGGTGTATGTAAATATCTACATACATACATATGTATAGTATGACTATATACACACATACATATGCTAGCTCATTGTTCTCAGTCCTCTTCATCGTCTTCTCCCACCTCCACTTCCAGTTTCCTATCCCCCGTCCCCCCTGCACCAACTCTCCAGATAGTCTTCTCTTCTCACACACTTTTCATGCCTATTTAATTATTGATTTTGATTCTCATTTTGTTGCTTTTTTTCCTTCTTTCTTTTCGTTTTTGTCTTACATACATACATACATATGTATGTATATATTGTGTATTTTCCTTTATCATGCGATTTCTCTGTGTAGGTTCACAATTTTACACCGTTTTGTTTTCTCTCGTTTTTTTCTCGGACTGTCTGTCTGTCGATCTGTCTGACTGTTGCGCGTTTTGTTTTCATTACATTTTGAATTTTATGTAATACATACACACAAAATCGAATCGGAATTTCTAAATTTTTTGTTTTGCCTTTGAAAATTGTTTAGATAAGATTTAATTAGTCCACACACAAAGAAAAGTAAGAGAGAGAGAGGGAGATAGAGAGGAAAAGAGAAAAAGTCAATAGTCAATAAATACGAATAGAAAAGCACACAACAACAATAACAAAAAATCCTTTATAATTTAATTATAAACTTGGGCCAAAATGTTTTGTTTCCTCTATCGCTTCCACTCCCACCACCAACCCCACCCACTACCGCCCTCCCCCCATCTATTGCCAATGCGATTTTTGTGAAAATTTTCTCCCTTTCAATTATGATCATTGTTACTAATATACAATATAAGAGAGTGTCGAAGAGTAGAAAAATTCCAATATAACCTAAGTAGTTTAATGGCAGAGTACATCAACATTGGTGGAAATTTTGTGTCTTCTTCCTTCTTTCTTTTCTCTCAAATGAATTACGTGGCCATATAAGTATATCAGATTAACTTGTCCTGACGCACTATAAATACATAGTTAATAGTTTTAAAGTGTATTTAGACTTTGATGCGTTGAAATTTAACATAACATTTGCTTGATTTTAATTCAAGAATTTTATATACGAAAAAACTGTTAGAACAAAGTGGCAAATTCGATAAGCGAATACAACTTTATATGAATTGATATGAATAAATGAATGAATGATGAACTAACGCAACTATAAAAACGTATATAAAATAATGATAATGAGTAAGTACAATGTAAATGTACGATGTACTGAAGTGGTAATGTAGGTGTTGTCTATGAAATATATATAAAGATAATGAGAAACAATGAGATTGAGATGATTCTGACGTCTTTGGAATTTCGACAAGTCTTTGGATTGCCTTTTCTTCATTTTATTTTCAAATTGAATTGATCAAAACAATGATTGAATAAAAGAATAGAAAATGTTTTAATATTTAAGCTCGTTAATTTAATAAAACAATTTAAAAAATAGTTTTCGACATTAAAAAGTATAAAATTCATTTAGAACAAAATTTAAAATGTTCTTTTGATTTCTCCCATTGTTTTTTACTGCTGACAGTTGAATTTAAAAGGTTTTCGCAAAAACTATTATCAACTATTTTTCTTCTTAGAAGAATCGTTGAAAATATTGTAGGCTGATAATATGGGATCTGAAGAAACATTTAAAAGGATTTGAACAAAGGAAATTTTATATATTCATAAAAGAGAATATATGTATGTAGATGAGGGAATTTTCTCTTGATTTAGCAAAAACAGAATTTAGTTTGCTTACACACACACAGACACACACACACATAGATTAAATTGTTTGATTTTTATGTCCAATTGTTGTGTACGGGGGGGCGTATGCTTGATACGCATGGAAATGTTGGCCCAAACTGGGCAAACATGTACACACAAATACACACTCACACACACACACACACATAAATATATGTTTTATGCGTGGGTGAAAGGAATGGAGGTGGCCATAATACCGACCCCACCCCATCAATCCACCCACATTCCCAAACCACCTTGTGTTTTCCCTATTTGACTCTTGCATGTGTTTCGGTGGTTGGAAAATGCGTACCAGCCTCTGAGCCACAACCAACAAGCCAAAACCAAAACCAGTGCCTGGGCATGGGCATGGGCATGGTCCTGGGCCTGGTGCTGGTCCTGATGATACTTGTCCTGGGACTACTGGGCCTCGTCGCGATTGTGGTGCTGGGGGAGGGGGTGGGTTGGTTTGGTTGGCAGCAGAGCTTGGGACACAAACGATTAGTCGTCCCGGGGTTGATAAAGAGGCAACTCGGCCGAGAGATGCTCTAGCCGCCTCTGGGATGTTGCTGATGCACGACGAAAATATTTCGATTCGTTCTCGCTCTCGCACGCGAATGCCCCAGCCACCATTTTAGGAGGCAAAACTAACTTAACAACAACAGCAGCAACAACAAGGAGGAGGAGGGGGGTGGGGGGTCGGGGGATTGTAGAGTAGTTCTAGGAAGTATTTCAAACTGCCCTGGAAATATATATATATATATATATATATATTTGTGTGTGTGTGTGTGTGTGTGTGTGTGCCAATTGCATTTCTGTTGCTCTGCACCTGCTGCTGCTGTTGCCTCCCCACTCCCCTCTCCTCTCTGCACTCTGCGCCTCCTACTTTTGGCCTGTGTGTGTATCAATTTCAAAATGGCTGCTAGTTTTCGGAGCCTGGAAAAGAGGAGAGGCAAGGCGAGGCAACGCCTCCAGTTGCCCATCTCCATTGTATGCTCGCAACCTCGCCACGAAGCTCGAGTATGTGTGCGTGCTTCGCGCTATTTGGCGGAAGTCACAAACTTATTGGTTAGCAACCCGTGTTACCCGTTACCGGACACACACCAAAGCACCAACAGAAGCAGCAGCAGCACCAACAGCAGCAGCAGCAGCAACAGTCGCAACATGGCGGACATGACCAACACAGAGAAGTGTCGACGACGACAACAACAACGAAGAGGAGACGACGACGACGACGACGACGACGACGAGGCAGGCATACGACACTGACGATGACATTTTCCAGTGTGTTGTGTGTGCGACGAGTGTTACAACATTTTTCCAGTTACCGAAAATGCAAAGCAACAAACGAACAATTTTTATACCCCCCACCCCACCCACAACCTTTGCCTGCTCTCCATTCCTCTTCCTAGCACCATGTATATATCCTTCCCACCCCTTCATCCCCCCCTCTTGCTACTACTTGCTTGCCAGACAATCGATTTTATTTTGCACAGAGCCGACGCCGCTGCTGCCGCCGCCACAACCACTTCCCGATGGCAGCTACTAACTACTACCAAAACAAAAATAAGACTAATAACCGAAACGTATCGTTAAATAGTTGACTAAATTGTTAAGGGGAATTCTGAATAAAAAGCAAAGGTGATTGAGGCACAAATAGAGAGAAGATTAGATGGAACAAACTTAAATAATTAGTATTAAGTTGAGGTCTCTTTTAATATTCAATTAATAATTGAGAATTTTCAATTGTTTGCCATCGCTTGCCATGCTTTCAAAAGATTATCCGAATTATATATTAAATATTTTTAAGTAAGTTTAGTTGGGTCTTTTAGAAGTTGTGTGGAAAAGAGTTGTTCGTTCAATTCAAATTTGCTTAAAATTAAAAATTAAATGAAATTGGTTTTAAGATTCCAAATTGAGAGGAATTTGCCAATAAGTTTAAGTGGGAAGTTTAATGTGTCAGAAGAATTCTCGTCGAGACATTTTTACTAAATTGCTTTCACAAATTTGTCGTTTTCATTTTCATTATCATTCACATTCATTCCTTTGGTTTAGTGTGTGTGTTTGTGCGTGCGTGCGTGTGTGTGTGAGTGTGTTACATGTATATTTTTTGGTTCTCGATATACTCACATAAGACAGATACATGGCTTTGGCTATATTCCATAAAAAGTATCTTTAAAATACACATAAAAACAATAAGTGTGTTGGTATCCTTACCTGCAATGAGAGGAAAAAGAGAAAAAAAGCAAATGTTGATCAGAAAGGACAAAAAAAACGTAAAGCGCTGGCGGTCTGATAGGGCAAAGAAGAAAAAGAGAAAGAGAGAAGACGAAAAAAAATTGATTATGCGAGTGCTTTTCCCCCCACCTTCCTCTCCTAATGCAACCATTTCCAACTCCCCCACCCGCACACAACTTCACAAGCAAAGCTCTCTCTGTCATCATTAAAGTGCCAGAACGAAAGTGGATGTGGGCAAAAGGCACACCGAGATGTTGGTAATGGAGAAGTAGCGAGAGAAAAAGTGATAAGGAAGGGGAAGAGGAAGGTATTGCCTGTTAAATAGGTCGCAGTGTGGGTGGCGTTTGGGTGGTGGTTAAGGTTCAAATATATTTTTCGGTTCTCCTTTTTTTTTTTGCGAATATTATTATTAACACTAAACACAAGGATTAATTCACTCACTCACCCACCGACACACACACACACACACACACACACACACAGGCACATTAACCACTGTTCGACTGAGCGCTGAAAAATATGCTACAACATTTTGTCACATCCCCTCCCCCCCATCCCTCTTCACACGAAGGCTAAAACTAAAAGTAAACTCAAAAGAAGAAGAGAAGAAAGCAAAAAAAAAATAAAAGCGAGAAAAACAGGCAAAGCTTTCTTTAACCATCAACTCTGATTTCAACACACAACAAACAGCAGACCCCCTACCCCCTTCCTATCGTCACAATTCACCACAGAGAGAGAAAGGGAGAGCGAGAGGGAGGCCCAAAAAGGGCGTTAAATTATTTAAAGTTTACACAACAAGAAGAAGGAGAAGGAGCTGGGAGCAAAGCAACCAAGTAAAACAAAGCATGTAATAAGTGCTTAAAAGGTAGCAAAAGAGAAGAAGGAAAAAAAAAAAAAAACAGAAAAGGGACATGAAGGACGGTCGAATTGGCGGACACACGCAGGCGTCAGTCGACATGGTGGTTAAACATAACATTCAGTATATTTTTTAAAGAATAAAAATGGAAGAGAAATTGAAAGAAAGTAGGGTGGCGAGAAAGAGGTGGAGCAGAAGCAACCAAAACAACAACAACACATAGCGAAAAGAAAAAGAGTTACAATCTGCAGTAGAAGGATTCCAAACAAAATGGGAAGTATGAGAAGCAAATGTAGGTACAATACACACACACACACACATATACACATTAGTCGGTGGGTGGAGAGGATGGGAAGGAGCAGGGGGATGGCTGGTTGGTTGTTGGCTGTTGGCTTTCTGGATTGGAGGGGAGTTAGGGATGGATGGGAGATATGGTGCAGCAAGCAGCACCGCCACCAACTTCATTTTCTGCCTTCCTGCGTGTCTGTGTGTGTGTGTGTATCTATAACAATTTCCTCTTCTTCTTGAGTATATGTGTGTGTTTGTTTGTGTGTGGGCCTGGAAATATGAAATTTTTTTCATGCCAAGTCACGCGATTAAAGTACACACACCCACCCCAAGCCCCCCTATCTTCTCCCACCCCACCCCTCCCCTTCCCTTCCACCACAACCCCATTATAAAGACGAAAATTATATATACATATGTATATGTGGAAAAAAATTGGAAAAATAATACCTTTAGCGGCGGCGGCGACATTGGAATTACTTAACTTTTATAATCAGAATTCATTAAGGACTTTTTCTCAATAAATATTGGTCTAAGGATCCATCAAATTCGTTAACATCAATGTGAGAACAAAACAAAAACTATTTTAAATCTAATACTAAGGTTGAAACCAAATATTTCCCACCATGAATCAATGTCTTTAACATTTTTTTTTTGTAAAAAAAAGATAACATTTAAAGCAATATTTTTCAAGTATATTCATAACAAAAGATACGCTTAGTTGTTAAGCATAGTGTATTTTCTTCTATATAGTATTCATAATTCTGTATCTGTGTATCGTCGATTAGCGGCAACAGCCAATTTGGTATGTATGTACATATTTTCACAACATTTTCATTAATAACCAATGAAAAGTTGGTGTATCGGACATATTTTTAAGAAATTTGCATGTCATTATCTCATAGTTAAATATACATATGTATGTTAAAGTTGCTTAAATTATTCAACATTTTCTTGCAGACTTACTTTTTTATAGACATTGTGAGGGGTTATGCTATTCAATTGGTTTTTTCTTACAATACAAAAATTTGCATTTTTACACACAGACACACGCACAAATACACTTGAAAAAAAAGAAAACAACACAAAATTGATTTATTTATAGAAGATTGAATGGCCACGCCCAGACGACGACAACGACGCGGACAACAGAAATTAATAGACAACACTGTCAGATAAAAGGAGAGGTAAGGTGAAGAGTGGGTGGATGATGGTGAAGGGGTTACCTTTTTCGCCACACCTCATTTATCGCTCCTTTGCTTCAACCTGTGTAGCCTAGTTATTCGACGTATGCGTAATAATATTAAGTATACGCCACGGGGGCTCGGAAAATTGAAATTCATTTCCAATTAATACAACAAAAACAAAAAATCAGGCTAAACAGAGAGAGGGAGAGAGAGAGAGAACGAGAGACAGAGGTAAAGATTGAAGCGGGTGGTGATGGAGGGGGGAGGTTTGGTATTGCGTGGGGTGGTCGTCAGGAGGATTGTGAGAGTTAAGCCAAAAGTCTGGCCAAGCTTACGTTGTGGAATGTCGCGTGGTTCTCTGCCTGAGTGTTTGTGTGTGTGTGTGCTTCTCTCTATGTTTAGTTGTGTGTGTGTGTGTCTGTCTCTGTGTACGCGTGTGGGTGTGTGTGTGTATAACCAGACCGACAAAATGTAACACGAGAAAACGAGAAATTGCGCGGATTTCAGTCCAAAACACACACAAAAAAGTGCTCGAACTCCCCAACTCAAAAGTTCCGAATAGACTGAAACACAAATGTCCTTCGCCCCCGCCAGAAAAAGGCGAAAAGTGGCAAACACACACACACACACACACACATACATAAAATGTTGGCAGCGACGCCAGCCGCAACAACAGCATCGCATCGCAGCATCGCATCGCATCATCTCTTGAGCAGCTTCAAACAACAAAAATAAAGAAAACCAAAAAGAACACACAGAAAACGTACAAGGAAGCAGTAGAAGAGAAGAAAAAGAAGAAGCGATTGGAACTGATGGCAATGCTGATGGTGGGGTGGGGAGTGAGAAAGCAAAAAAAAAAAGGAGAAAAAAATGAAATAAAGGAATATAAAATAAAATAACCTGGCAGGACTAAAAGGACTTAAGCTGTCGCTTGGGTTGGTCGCTTCGTTGCCTTCTTGCGGTAGCAAACGGAACAGAACAGAACGGAACGAAACGGAACGACACGAGGACAACGACAACAACGACGATGGCAACGACAACGACGGCGACAGCGACGGCGACGACAGCTGCAACGCCAACTGCGACGTCGACGTTGTGTTAAAGCTTCTTCTTCTTGTGCTTCTTCTCGTTCTGCTTATTTTCTCATACCCACATTTAATTTAACTTGCTCCCCCCATCCTCACCCCCCCCACTCCTCACCCTTCCTTCATAAAGCAAACAACTGATTGAGTTTGTTTAGCCAATGAAGAGGAGACAGAAGGGCACGGCACGGGGACAATTTTTGGAGAAGGGCGCCGGACGGCGCACACAGAGCACGAAGCGAGCAGTGGATGGTTTTAGGCCATAAGTTATGCCAATCTTATTAGCTTGATAATATGCCCGCATCTGTGGAATCTTTGCTAAGACAACGTCTTTAATCAAAATGGTCAATGAATGTGTGATGTGTGATTAAAGCCCAATCGATAATGAGATGACACTCAACTAAATTCTATTTCATAGACCCGTGGTATAAAGGATCACCCACCAGCGTGAGACATGTAGGTTTTTCTTGATCATTATCTATTATTTATAGATCAGATATTCCAAAGTAAACTAAAACAAGAAGTGAACTCTCTGTGTTTGTTTTTTCCGCTTTTTTCGTTATAATTCGCAACTAGTTCTAGCGTTGAATTAGTGGATACGTGTCTAGTAGGGTCATTAGCCAAGTCTGCTAATGAGAGATGCACCAAAATGGCAAACGGAAGTACTTTTGGTTAACCAGTTTGGGGAACGAGATCGTTTTTAATCGTTGTATAAAGGATTTTGGTTAGTTGATTCTATAATCACGTATATTTTATGTTGTTGCATGTTTCTGTCTCTCTATCTGGGGCAAGATGAAAAGCCGAGCCAGAGAGAGAGAAGGATAAACAAAAGAGCGACAGAGAAACAGAGAGAAAGAGAGAGCTACCATGTAGTTGCATTCCCCATGGGAGAATACACACACACACACACACACACACACATATACATATATATGATGGATGCGGTGGGGGCGATTGGTGTGGTGCGGGCGGCGCCAAAAGGAGTCTTTGGACAGGTGAGTTTTGAGCTCAGTCCGTGAGAGCCACGCACGCGTCTCTGCAAATGCGAATTGCGAATGATGCAGGTGGGCGGAATGATGGTGGGTGGATGAATGGCTGGTTGGGTCGATGCTGCGTAGATGTATGGTGTCAAACGCACAAACTCACACACACAAAACCACCCACTCACACACACACTGTCAAATAATTAATGAGCATGTATTTGTGTACATGTGTGTGTGTGGAACGAACGCCATGTTTGAAATGCGTCAAATTATGTAACCGAGGAGGCAGCAAGCAGAGCAACAACAAAAAACAACAACAAAACGAAATTAATCAAATTTTCGTATAGCAAAAGCTAATATTGAGATTTAACTAACTGAAGTACAAAACTTACCCTCTCTCCACATACAGCAGAGCAGTCTAACTACCCATTTAATCACTCTCTCTTTGCATTGGATTACATACATAGATTAGAATTCAACATACATATTTGCGAGTTATAGAATTAATGCCGAAGGACACACAACAGGGCGTATGATTTATATTTGAATTCACACTGCAATTTCTGGAAATACTTCCACAAAATATCAAAAAAAAAAAAAAAACTACTGTGTCGAAGTTTATATACACTTTCATCAGAATCTTATGATTAGTAAATTTATTTATGAATTTTATTTTAATTATAGATAGGTTAAATAGGTTAGTTCGACTGATCTGAATAAAATTTGGTATATACTAAAATTAAACTTTTATGTGACGAGGTTTGAAAGGATTTAGATACAATAATCTTTATCTCACGCTTGCTTCTCTATGTTATTATACTCTTAGCAAGGGTATATATGTATATAAAAAGCAAAGAATACAAAAAGATATATAGCAAAAATATTGCAAAAAAAACTTTGTATGTTTACTAAGAGAGAGAGACACACACACACACACAATCTTGCCAATAAGACACTGGAAAAAAACTGAAAAACATACCAAAAACAACTTCCTGTATCTGCTTAATTTTCTCTTGGCCAACAAAAAAAAAAAAAATCAGCGAAAATGTCTTCCGAGAGACTCAAGAGATAAATGCCCCAAAATGGTAAATCAATAATCTTCATAAAGAGGCACACACACCGAGACACACAAAACAGATGCACACACACACACACACACACCCACACACACGTACATACTGATGCTTAAATATTCAAGTAGTTTTCTTGTTAGGGAAATAATAAAGGAGGAAAAGTTTTTTGGCCGATACGTTTGTATGGGGGCAAGAAAGAGAGAGAGAAAACAGAAAGTAGAGAGGAAGGGAGAGAAGAGGAGAGTAAAGCAAGGTCCTTGCTTTTGACTCCCTTAAAATGCCAATACAAATGTCAAGTTAAGAAAGAAATGGCTGACAAGCATACACATAACACACATACAAACACACACACACACACACACACACACACATGTATACATGTATATGTATTTGTATATAGCGAGAAAAATGGCTGCAAAACATTTTCCCTATTTATGCATGACACGTAAAGGAGGAGGAGGAGGTGGATGAGGAGAAGGAGAAGGACGAGAAGAAGTGCCACTGGGAGAGGGACTGCGAGGGGTAGGGGGTGGGGGGTTCGGGAAGTTCGGCAGAAACGAAATGAAAGCCCAGTGCTCTTTGCTTCTGAAAATTGAGTAGAATATATCGTTGCTCTGTTGCTGCTGTTGTCATAGTGTGCCACGCCCACATACAAACACACACACCCACATACAGAATTATACACACATACATATACATATCTAGCCAAAGTGTTGCCACAACCGCCACGACCAATGATAATACTCTACACTCCTCTGCTGCTGCTGCTGCTTCTCCTAAACGGCAATCGTAAAATTATTTGTTGCCTTGACTTGATTCCCTCACATACCCTAAAAATAATAAATCATATTTGCTTAGCAACAAAGTACGTAAACTACTTTATTTTCTGTAACTTGCTAATAGGAGGAAAATTCTTTTTCAATTCTTCGACGACTTGTCAGCGTCGTCCTGCGATCCACCGAATAGCTTCCTAATCGCCAATCACAATTATCTACCCTTCCTTTTCCCATCCCTTTATCTATGCAGGGTATATTGCAATCGGCTACAAAATCGTATTTTCGAATATCCACAACTTTTATGAGGTCTCTCTCCTTCACCACAAAAAAGAACAAAACGAAGAAAAAATGGCAGAAGAGGAGGAGGAGGTAGGGAGGAAGGGAAAATGCTTCTTCATGCTCCTTTCTGATATGATATTATACAACACAATATGTTGAGCGATAAAATTTTAGCAAACGATGACATCCACGACAAGAAATTGTCCAAAATATTGATTTCTAACACACATCATCATCATCATCGACATCAAAAAACACTGAGACAAAATATTAATAAGCGAGCCTCTCAAAATACTTCGTAATAGTTGAGAGAGTGCGGGAGAGAGAGAGGGACCCACATGAATTCTTGACCTTAACCATTTTGTGAAAGACTTTGAACTATGTAGTTAAATCTTGGTTATGCAGTCGAACATCTATATAATGAAGTTCTTCGTATAATTTATCATTCTATTCATGGTAACATAATTTCTTTTAGAAAGTTTATTTATAAGGAAGTTTCTTTCTAATAAAGGTTCCATTTAATAAAGTTCCATATAAGAAAGTTTCTATATTAGGAAGTTTCTATATAATAAAGCTTCTTTGTATATCTTATCGTAAAAAAATGTTTCAAATATATTTCTTGGCTTGACAATTGTTATAAAATCTTGTAGGTGGTTTCACTCTTCAAGGACAAAGCCTATAGAAAAAGAAAGCAAATAGGTTTAGATTTAATGAGGTTCAAAGGAAAATCTCTGAACACAAATTTATCGGATTGAAATCTAAGTTACATAGTTTCATGTGTTTAGAATCTTCCTTTTTGTTTTGTAATTTAATTTATTTCACATATTTATTGATTTCAGATGGACTTTATACTATTTCTAGGCACATATGTACATACATACATATATATATATTAATCGCTTAAATTGTTTCTTGTTGTTTTTGATTTCTATTTCCTGGAGAATTTCCGCCCGTTCATACACTTGAAAATATTTCTCTGGCAATTAGCAATAAATAGCTAAACTTACATACTTATGAAATTCCATTCAAGTGAATTATGACACGTTAGCCGAATGCGGAAAATGGTGCGAGGGGAACAAAAAAAAATTAAAATTAAAATAACAAAAACTACAACGACGACAACAAACGACAATCGCCGAGCAGTAGCAGCAGTTTGCCTATTTAATGTGCTGATATTTTAATTTCATTTCGGTTAAATTTTTTTCTGTTGTTATGTCCAGAGTAACTATTAAGAGCTAACAACAAATCCAATAACAAAATTATAGTGAATTCTATATATATGTATGTGGACGGTGGGTGGAGGAGGCGAGTGGGGAAATGTTTTATATGTATGTATGTGGATGAGGCATGGGCATATCGTATATATAAGTACCTCTAAATACAATATGTTTCCTCCCTCCCACCCCATTCATCAACCCACAACAATCGTCTACTCCACCACCCCTACCACGACCCCCCCTAACCCCAACCATCCCTCACTCTAAGCCATTTGAACGGACGGACACACAGTGTGTGTGTTTATTTATCGTTGTACTTGTGTGTGTTGTTGTACTCTCTCTTCTGTCGTTTGTCATTGAATATTTTTCGAAACTTCTATTTGCTCTTTATACGTTCCACATTTTCTTTTCATACCCTGTTGACTAGTTTATTGATGGGTAGATTAGCACTAGTGCAAAAACCTAATGCTCAAATCAGTTTAGCTAACATACCATCCCATATCTTGAGGGTGGGAAGTACAGGGTATTGAAAAGTCGGTGTCGTGGGCTTACCTCATGGTAAGGGGCATGGAGGAGGAGGGGCTGCTTATGGCGTCAAAGACTTTACACAATTCCTGGCAAACATTGAACAATAGCCAAAGTGCGACAGCAACTACAATTATAGAGATAAGTTCAATCCGCAATCGGGATCTTAGGTCTAACTCTACAAATATACATACATACACATATACATCCATACGTATATACCTATATAATAATATATTTATAAATAAATATCGTTCGACTCAATGTACATACATATATTTTTTATTTGTTTGCTTAAAGTTCAAGCTGTAATGGCCACTTGAAAAACTTGAGAAAAAACCCAAAGTTCTATATTTAAATATATTGCGACTAAATGGATTGTTTCTATGACAACTACATCTGTACATACCTATATAAGATTAAGTCGTTCGTCATAAATGTGGGGAAAATGGGATTACATTATTTATGAAAAATTAAATCTTCATCTACTTTAAACAAATAGAATATAGGCTCAAGTTTGTTGACAATATCTCTCGTCGGTCTAAATAACCCTATAAAAATCCATCGACAAACTAATTCTGATATCCTTTTTAGATACAAAGAACTGGGATAAGAAAAAAACCAAGCCAGAGGACGAAACTAACTTTTTCGATGCCACAATTGAAATACATTCTCTTTCAACAACTTTACAAAGGATGAATCACAATTTGTTTGATCATAATATAATATAGTTGTTCCATCTAGATTCTAGATAGTTCGTTCCGAGATCTTTCGATAAGAACAATCGAAATAGAGTCAAAAGAAATTAAATAAACCTGATTAACCCCTTAAATAAAAAAGCAAGCTAATCGTTAGTGAACATTCTATCAATAAATAGGAAGAGATACATATATACAACAATATCATTAAACTTCGTATTGACATATTTTTGTTTGACATATTTTCGAAATCAAGTCACTCACTCGTTTATGTATGATTTTCTTTTGAAGTGATCAAACGATCAAAGGAAACTTACCTAAAAAAAAAAAAGAGAATAATAATTATTTTATTAGTTTTTATTTTCATTTAATTGTTGCGCATTCAGCTGAAAAGAAATATGTATGTATGTATTTGTACTTATGTGTATATTTGTAATAAAAATTCGCAATTTTTCGCATCATAAATAATTTGCACACAAATTGTGCATAGAGAGGAGAAATCTTTTAGGATAGAAATTGTAAATTGAATTGCTATATGAATAAATGGGTTGGGTTGGGGTTGCGGGTTGGCTAATGGGGGGTACCCAGAGTACCCGGCTGCACATACAAAATAACAATAACAATTTCTTTCAATATGTAAATTGCTTTGTTTATGGCCAACTACATCTATATATACTATGTAATAGAATTACATACATATGTACATACAAGTGCCCCTTTTTGATTACATAAATACGAAAAATTCAATTGAAAGTCGTTCAAGTGCAAAATGCAACAAACAACAACAACAACAAAAAAAAAAAAACGAAAAAGGAACAAAGAGTAAAGAACGAGAAACAGCAACAAAATGAGACAAAAATGAACGTTTCTACTACTAAAAAAAAACAACAAACAAAAACATTGTAAATTGTGATTGCATTTTGCACTGCACGCTTACACGGAATAAAGGTTTAATAATGAACAATCCTGGTCAAGCGAAAGATTTGCACAATCTCTCCATCTCCTCAGCAATTTCAAAACCAGTTTCACAATTGTCAACTCGATTTGAGTTATCTCTCAGATATATGTATATACAAATACACACCCTATTACCCTGTGTATACCCTGTGCTTCGATTTAATTGTGAGCATATTGGTATCAACATCAGCCTCAACATTATCTCTGTATTCAAATCCACAGATATCATCCTATACGCTGAGAATATTTGAGACTTTTAAGTAGGTACACTAAGAGACTACCCATTCAACTCAGAGCATCCCATAAGTCTTGGACTGAACTGATAAACTAGGTTTATCGCTATTTATCAATCGGTTATTTGCTACATATATCGATACTAAAGATTTTCCATATATCGTATACACCATAATTCCGTAATTTTGTAGAAAGGGCCAATACAAGGCTCTTTTGACTTTAACCAATATCTGGCATATTAATATCGATAACTTGCCATTCGATTACTGGTTATCGATAACCCTAAGTTTCCACTGAAACGTGTGGCGCTTCAAATTTTTCTACACTAATGTAAGGTATCTTGTTGTCGGCTTCACGTTGAGATTTTCTGTTAGATTGTATTTATAAATGGGTCATAACAATATCAGCTTTTACTAATAAGTATAGTATGTACACACACACACACACACGTAGAGAGCGAAATCTATGTATAATATATGTGTAGATAGAATTTGAAATTCGTTTTTGCCATACTCTGGCGTCTGTCCCTCCTCTCCCCACCACTTCGCCAACCGTGTCTCGATTGTATTCGTGATATATAAAAATAGAATTTGCCTTTATATACATATATGTATGTAGGTATGTATTTATATAGTGTTGCTTACAACAATAATAACAATAGGAACAAACTGATAAGCCGCCACTGCGCGAACCCTACCCCACCCCACCCACAAGCATTCTAAAATGCCATCGTCGCCCTGCCCCTACCGCTGCCTTTCTCCTGCCCCCCGTCTCACCATGACCATGACAACCGCAAAACTGATATATTAATGTATGTACATACATATATAGCAGAGGGGTATACACACATTTAGTGAAATCCATTTAAAATTATGTGTTTAACTTTCAAATATCTTCTGACAATTGATATTTAACTCTAACTCACTCACGCCCTCTCTGTCTGAGGATCTTATGATCTGTGTTGTGATTTCCACTCATTTCTTGAGTGGAAGAACTCAGCTAAAGTAAATGTTGTTGAGAATAATACTAAGTGGAATGAAGTACCTAATATCGAAAACACAGGAGAATTCATCGCATCTGTCCCTGGTTCCTGATTCCCCCCCTGTTTGGTGGTGTTCCCGAGTGTTGTCACTGATATTTCTCGGTCTCGTTTTGGTCTTGCGTCTACAATACATGTATGTACATACATACATATGGTTATTTACATAATATACTCTTGTCCGTACTCAACTCAACTCAACTCAACTCATCTGTGCAAGGCATAACTAAAAAGTTTTTTTTTTATTCATTTCTCTCTTTTCTTTTTTTTTTTGTTTGAGGAAAATGTGCGACCCAGCAACAGCAACAACAACAACAACTCAAGGCAAAAGCAGTTAAATCTTAAAAGACGACACGAAGATACACACCGACCGAGATGTGATACGAGAATGAATCTCCATTCCAATCCCATCCATCCACCAGACAAAAGTTTCAAGTAACTATCTCATTAAGAGCTGCAGAAGCTAAAACCAATTGGGAATCATAGCTAAATAAAGCAAAGCAAAGTTTTTAAAAGAAGCTAAAACAAGTAAGATTTAATTTGGAATAGAAATTCCAAAGGACAACGAAGAGTCAGAGTTCTAAGATCGTAATTGACAAATTTTGTGAGGTGGATATATGATATATACGCCGCTACCCAAAGCGCAGTGCGAGCTCAGGACCGAGGAGTGTATATTGGAAGCTTATTTTGTTGTTGTTTCTTTAAATGCTGTTGACGACCGTCCACAAGCAGCAGCAGCTGCTCACTCCTTCCCCCTATCCTGAATCATGCTCTCCCTTCCTTTAAGTCCCTCTCTCTATCATTCTATCTCACTCACTCTCCCTCACACCCAGTATCTCTCTTGTGAGTGTGTTGATTGCCTGCCTGGCTGGCCAGAACACTGTGGCGGCTCCTCTCCTTGTCGTTCGTATTGCAGCCGTGAAAGGTGCCGAATGGGAAAAAGCAATAACTACAACCAACAAACACAAACACATACACAGACAGACAGTTACCCAAAAAGTGCAGCTGCCTCAGCACACGCATGTGCGTCACTCAGCTCCTCTATTCTAGCCGCCTCCTCCACTATACTACCATCATTACCACCACCACCTACCTCATCCTCACCCTCTCTTCCTTGATACTTGACAGAGAACTCACTCGAACTCTCCATGGAACAAGTAAAGTCAGTCATGAGAAAAGTAGTGAGGCAGAAGCGTAAGGGAGTCGTCGTCGGGCACGAACAAGTCTGAATTCAAAATTAACCGGGAACTAGATAAAATCCGCCAACCGATTTGAATTGGTTGTGTTCCTAAAACAAATAATATCCTAATAGACTCTAAAGATGAATGAATTTTCATGAAATTTGATATTTTAATGTCCTTGATGTCGGTGATTTGGAATCTTAGGTTGGTTTTTGTAAAAATTAATAATAAAGGATACATATTTGCAAGGCAAAGATTACAAATTTTACAGTTTCTTTTCGTTCGGAAATATGTTTCAAGGACCTTAAGGGGAGGGGGACTCTAATAAGGGTTAAACGGATTCGGTTTTCCTTTAGCCCTGGGTTAAAAACGTAGTTAAATCTTATGACGCTGTTAATTTGAAACGGTATTGCGAGTTATTTTGGTTTTCAATTCAGTAATAAAGCCTTGATATGATGACATTGAACTCAGCTTGCTGTATCAGATACTTACATACAAATATGGACATCTACATATATACAGATATACGTACGTTTGTATGTAAAGAAAACGTATTACGCATTTGGTTTGCAAGTTATTTGTCCAGTTTGTATTTTTTTTCTTTCTTTTTTTTTTGTAATCGTTGGGCAGCATTCGTAAATAGAGAACTCAACTCAACTGAACTGAACTGACGCAATATAATTGCAGAGATGTTTGTGGAATGAGTTCAAAGATGGGGGCAAAGGAATCAAGAATAAGGAGACGAAGATGAGAATGAAAAGGAGGAGGCTGTTGGGCAAAGTCAGCTAGAGAGACAGAGACACACACACACAGAGAGTGAGAGAGAGAGGGAGAGGAAGGGTAGTGCGGTGGGCTGAATATGGGGCTTGGATAAGTAGGTAGATAGGTAGGTAGGGTAGATGGTTACTCCTCTCTACCTCTCTCTGTCCCTCTCTCTCTCTTTCATTCCCTCCTCTCTTTTTTCCATTATCCTCTTCTACCTATTCTGAAATGACGCACTGTTGAAAGAAGAAGCTGTGAATGGTATGGGGTGAAGGGGGGGTCGAATTCTCTATGATATACAGGAGGAGGAGGAGAAGAAGAAGAACAAGCAGAAGAATGAGAAGGAGAAGCAATGAGAGGTGGAGAAGGAGATGGGTAGATGCCCTTTTGTAGGCGCGCGCTAACTGTTGCAGAGGCGTCGCAAATTGTATATATACATACATACATATGCAACATATACATACATACATATATATATATATATGTTCGTATATATGTGGAAGGGTTTTTTCCTTTTCTTCTTCTTTTCTTTTCACTTGAAAAAAAAACAGCAGCAACAACAACAAGCACAAAGAAGATGATGAAAAAATAAAATGGTGTATATAACAGGCTTATACATATATTCTACTCTGCATTGTGTCACTACATATACATGGCTATGTATCCTCCTTGTCTCTCCTCTCTTCCCCCCTCAACAGCTCAAACACAAAACAGCAAAATACAAAAAAAAAGTATATATGTACATATATGTATGTACATACATACATACAAACATACATATATAAAAGAGAGAGCCGCACGAGATTATTGTGTAGAAGTAAAATAAAAATCTATATGTAATTTTATATACCAACTTGCATATACACACCTCAAAATGTATGTATGTATGTGGGTATATACATAACTTAGACGAGGTCAGAACCAAACACGAAATATTTGTCAAAGTCTAGAAGAAAACCTAAAAGCCACCAACCAAATTCTGTTGTAGTAGCAAGTGAAGTGAACCACTAACCTTTCCTTTCCATCAAGGCTATCCTTCAAATCAAAATTGGCCCAAACAATTACCGTATAACCAAACATTGTATTATGATATGAGGATTGAATCGATAACTTGTCGAAATGTACATACATAAGTAAAAATTCACTCTTAAACGTAAATGACCCTCTTATTTTAGTAATCGAATGAAACAATTGCAAGAGGAGTCCTAGCAAAAACAAACCTTACAGGATCTAAGATCCATGACCTCATCGTACCTAACCTAACCGGATCCAAAGCTAATAGTGCCTAATCTTACAGCTTCCAAAGCCAACCAGACTATTCCCAATAGGATTCTAACCCAATTGTACCCTACCTCAACGCATCGAACTTAACAGGACTCAAACCTAACAGGATCCACTTAAAACTTAAAACTTTCCCAAACTCTATTCATTTCAAACTGGAAAAAGTTCGATCCAAAAAGTTGAAATTGTTTAATGATTTTAGTATATCCGACCCTCTGCTAGGGTATAAGTGTATGTGTATATGCACCTACATATGTAGGTATATATTATTCCCATTGTTGGTTTGGCATAAGGTTCGTGTAAGGTCGTTGTAAGGTTAAACGACATTTTGTTGAATTGTGTAATTAAACCGTTTTACTAAATATATCTATGTATAGTAGAGTATTAAAACTCAATGCGGGTATTCTTGTTTTGTTACCACGTTCATTTCACTCATCCCTATAGTTAGAAATTTCAAATCTTGAGTCGAAATAATGAAATTCAATATCACAAAGGATCAAGGAAAACGTTGTATTATTTGGTTATTAAAAGTATCTGATATTAAGATATTTGTAAATTCTATTTCCAATTGCAATTATACTATTCTCCTCTTGAGTTTTACTGACAAATCAGTGTTCCATAGTTCCATTATTATATATGTATGTACTTACAGACAAACACAGTATATAACTCAATTGAGGTCGAAACTAAATAATATCAACTTTTGCAAATCGACAACAACGTCATGGAACTATGGAAATTAACAAGAGTCAAAACGGAAATGTGTATCTAGATACGGTGCCATGTGTGTGGCATATAGATAGATAGATATATAGTTGTATATATCTACATACATACATATATATAGATATATGTATATATCGGAGTATTTATGCATCTGTATCGGTGTCTATTGCCTTTAGGTAGGCTGGTTGGCTGGCTGGCTATGTGTGTTTGCCTCTCTGTCTCTGCTGTCTGTCTCTCCGACATCTGTCTCTCTGTCCCTGTGGTGTGTGTTGTTGTGTCTTTTGTATATTTTTATAAGCGTGCATTGAAGATAATTGAATGAACAATATTGTTTATTTCTATACACATTGGACTGGTTCTTCTCTTTTCTTTTGTTCGCTATTCGCTTATTTTTCTCTTTCTCTCTCTTGCAAACTACTTGTAGTAGAGAAGAAAAAAATAAAATAAAGAAAGCTACAAAAAAAAACCGAAAAATGAAAAACTCAAATGAACTGAAACAGAACACAGAACTTAACCAAAAACCAAACCAAAAGGTGAGTTGAGAAGTCCAAGTGTGTGCGTGTGTGTGTGTGTGTGGGGTGAGGTGAGAAGGCCATGAGCAGGAGCAAGCAGGGAGGAGATGGAAGGGGATGGACAATAACCAAAACGTAAACGACACAACAACCCTCAACTAAAAACCAGCAATACCAAAAAAAAAAAAAGGGCAAATAAAATGGAATTAGATTACACACACCCATAGCTACAAAGAGTGGGAGAGGGAGGGAGGCGTATAAGTGGGAAGAGAGAAAGAGAGAAAAGTTAACCTCTCAGTATATGTGTCTCGACATGTTAATTACGCATTAAATATATCTAGATTCCAGAAAAACCAAAAACATATATTTCACAAATTCAAGTAAGATTTTAGGGGTTAGTTTTCCTACAATACATGAGAAAACTGATGGAAATTTTTGCGCTACGCCAAAAACCGCGTCACGTGGCAAGCGGTGGTCCAATGTCGTCATCGTCATTATTATCAACAACAACCACAAGAACAACATCATTATTGTTATTGTCATCTGTTTTTTTCGGATTTTGACATTTAGCCAGTTGGTTTCCGTTCAGTTTTTTTTCATTGATTGAAATGACATTGAGCTAATCAAGCAAGAAAGAGAAGATACAAAAGCGTAACTAAAAGGTTATACAATCATATCAACAAAAACAATGGGAAAACGAGAAATATTGACATTTTTAATTACGAATATGCAGCCACACTTTTTAAAAGGTTGCCTTAGAATCTGTCTATTGCAAATCTTTCTGAGTGGAGGAGAATCAAGAAAGAACAAGAAGATGAAAATACATAAAGTAAAATTACAACTACAACAAAAATTTCTATTTCAATTGAGAATTTGCAGCCACACTTTTTTACAAGTTTGTCATATAAGTAACCTGATCGATGCGTATATCGATGTTTGGCAATATCTATCATCATAATGCTTGATTCATCATCCATCATCTAGGAATGTCAGTATTTACATATGTTGCGATCAAGAAGCGTTTGATGTTTTGCAACATTCTTGGCCAATTTCTCATTAAGGTGAGTCAACCCTGATCGGGACAGGTGATACTTTTTTTTTGTACGTTTCCCCCCTTTAATATCTTATATGCATATATTATCTCATCAACCACCATACTTTGTGTACCCCTGTACCCTGTAAATGTTTCAATAATGATATGTAGTTAAAATGCACAAAGATGACGCATTATTTGGCAACACAATAAATGAGATATGGATACATGTATGTATGTATATGGATGTACATATGTACATACTCAACGTATGTGAACATAGAACGAACCCGAACCCCTTTTCATCTTTTTCCTCTGATCTGTTCCCTATAACCTCCTTGCGCATACACATAATCATCATCCCCATACTATATAAGGCCTGGCGAAGCGAGGCGACGACGACGACAACGATGTATTTCGACATTGACATTGAAATGTGCATTTTTCTCTATCCAAATGTAATTGCAAATACACACATACTCTCTTCCTCTCTCTATCTCTGAGAATATATATAGGATATATACATTCGAGATAGTCATCTAATCATCTCATCTAACAAACAATATTTGCATTATGTTAGACGGATGGCATGAGTTTTCGGGTTAATTGGTTGGTTGAAATTTAGTGTTGGGTTTTGTTTTTTTTTTGTTTGCCGTTCAATGGTTACGCTTGATGAACCCCAACCAACCAACTCAAGGTGGTTTTTGGTCCTTTTAAAAGATATAAATATATACATAGGTTGTAATATTAGTTGATGTTTGCTATGTATGTATCTACAAGTGAGCGCAAGGGTAATAGAAATTGAAATTATATAGTTAAGGTTAACGTTTTGAAAAGTCTTACATACTTAGCTTAGGTTTCTGATCAAAAAAGTCACACAATAAATTCGTATCTCACTTTTAGAAGGTATCCCGAACTGTCGCATTTATTGAACATTCACTGTAGTCCAACATGCAAAACTTTGTGTTCAATATGAAATTGTTTATCGAAAGGGAAAATTAAATCACATTTAAAAAGAATAAAACAATTTTAGCAGCTGCTCTACTTAAGCGACCACCTACACATAAGTTTCTATATATACATATATATATATAAGTATGTTAAGTAGAGAGAGATGGAGAGGGAAAGAGAGAGCGAGAAAGACAGTCGGAAGTAGAGTGAGTGAGATAGCAAAATGTGAGTGAGTGAATGAATAAGCCAGAGAAGACGTGAGTTTTTGTTTAAATAAATGAAACTTACATAAAAATCTTTATAAAATAAATAATAAATATCATCATCGAGATTGTTGTTGTTGTTGCTGCTGCTGTTGTTGTTGTTGATGTTGCTGCTGTTGTATTGTAGTTGATATTGTTGTTGTTGTTGCGGTTGTTGTGGTTGTTGCAGCTGCAATGCTGGTATGAAGCTATTGTTGTTGTTGTTGTTGCAGCTGTTGCTGCTGTTGTTGTTGTGGCAGCTGAAATATTGCTGCTGTTGCTGTTGTAGTTGATGTTGTTGTTGCTGGTGTTGCTGATGATGGTGATGATGTTGCTGCTGATGCTGTTGTTGTTGTTGTAATTGTTGTTGATAGCTTTGAGCTTGCAATTGCCAATTTTGCATTGCACACATATATATATACATACATATAATATGTATAATTTATCAATATTATTTTAGATCTATGTATGATGATTTCCAAAAAAAAACCAAACAATAAAAAAAAACGAACAACAAAAAAAACAATCAATTTAAAGAGAAGCCAAACAAGCTATGTATGTACATATGTATATAAACACTTTTTAGCAGGCACTGTGTATTATTTATTGGTTTCTCCTTTTTCTTTTTCCTCCTTCTTCTTCTTATTGGGTATTTTGTTTTCTTCGATTATTATTTTATTTAATTATTTTTTGTTTCTTTTGTTTTGTTATTTTTGTTTAACTTGAAATGAGCTCAAGGTAAAACGACCGAATAACTGCGACGACAGCGACAAAAACGACGGCAGCGAAGACGACGACTGCGGCAGCGACGGTGACTGCAAAAAACTTTGAACGTTGATAATTTAACCTTTTCAACTTTCTTTCACTTTGATAAAAAAAAACCAAAAAACAACAATTAAAAATATACAAGAATTTTGTAGATAACGAAAAAAAATTCTTTCACTCTCAAAAAACACAATGAAAATATAAATTTTTTGAATTTTTTTGTTCTTTGTTGACGACGCGTTTGTTGTGTTGAGGCTAGAGCGATTGATATTTGTGTGTTGTTTGTGTGCTTAATTTTTTTTATTTTCTTCTTTTTTTTTTTTTGTATTTTGACGATGATTCTCAAATGTCGATGACGATGACAACGACGACAACGACGACGAGGAACGGCGAGGAACGGAACGGAACGGAGCAACGTCGACAGCAGCAAACATGCACTCACAAACAAGCAAGCGCACACACATACATATGTATGTATGTATATGTACACTTACTCACTCACTGTGGACTAGGGGCAGGAGCAGGAGGGGTAGGCACTCTACAGAAACTCAATGCACTCACACAGATACACCCCTATTATAATGCAAAAAGTCTTTCGACTCGAATCAAGTCGACAAAAACAAAATACGTTTGTACATACATATGTATGTATGTATATCATAGGGCGCTAAAATTGCATAAGAGAATCTCTATGTACAGATATATAGATATATATATGTATATGTACATAGTTGGACCTGCGACAAAGTATTATTGTAGAGATGCCCTTGTGGTATTTACGCGATATTTTATATTTACCGATATATCGAATATTGCATACTTTAAGCTTGATAACTCCGTTACTGCTAAAACAAACAAAAAATAAATGACATCAAAACACTTCAAGCGCCATTGTCTCTCATTGCGAAACACAGAATAAACGGGGAATAATCGAATCTTCATGACACTGCAAGGATCCAACCAAATGTACCTAATTTGGAAACTAAAGACATCTAGGCGCAGAGCCTAAAGCCTAGAACAATCTAATCCATCTTCATGACACTTTACAAAGAAGAACCATTCTAAATGGAACTTTTGTTTGGGGCGAAAAGGGAGGAGTAAAGCAATTTAAATGAAATCAAATGATGATACGATGAAAGAGATTTGGTTTGGGGAGAGACTTGAACTAAACATTTTATAGATTACACAACTCTAGTTCTAGAAGTTACTACGTAATATTATAATACTTATTGCAAGAACTAAAAATATCAACCAAAAAATAAAATTATAATTTGAAGCAAAATTTATTCTTTAGCCCATAGTTTTTTTTTTTCATTGGATGACTAAATGGGATAAATATTTATATGCTTTCAGGATTCTGAATCATGCCGTACATATACACCTACATATACATACATATGTATATGAGGTATGTGGCTATGTATTTGTTAAAAACGAACCATATGACATAAGAGAGAGGGCAAAAAGGAAGAATTTTTTATTTGAATTTTCTTAACATTTGGTTGACTCATTTCGCGCATTTTATCATTGATTGATTATCTCGAAAAGTGAACACGAAACAAAACAATTTGAATCGAACTAATAAGTACCCTATATGTAAATTAAAATATATGATAATATCTAATCATTCGTTCAAGAATTTCGAAGACTTATCGCTCGACGGTATCGGGTATCATGTGTATTAACCCCAATTTTAAGCAATTTAATAAATAATCATGAACATAAATATGAAGGACACATCAACCCCACCCCGCGCCTTCTCATCTATTGCTCCCTCTCTCCTGCATTTCAATAGAGAGAAATGTGAGAGAGATGGGGAAAGTTAAATTTAATGTCAAATGATGTATGTATGTACGATGGAAAGAAACAACCAAAGTTGAACGTAAAAATGAGCCAACGTACATATGTACATATGTATATTAAGTATATAGAGACAGTGAGACACATACATACATATCTTTGTATGTGTAATGAAATGGTAAAGTGTAGGCATAAAAACACAGCAACAACAATTATTTGTATCTGTATAAACAGACAGACAAACCGACAGACAGACAGACAGACGGGCGGACAGAGACGGACTCTTGTTTTGTAGCCTTATGTGCTGCTGCAGTCCGCATCGCGACGTCAACAATTTTGCGCTGCTTTGGTATCTGAACAACAGCAACAAAATATTACTTGGGCATGCTTGGCCTCCCCCTTGCCCCGTGGCCCCCATCCTCCGGCATTACCTTCTCTCTATCTCTCTCTGTACATAATGTATCTGCAAGTATGTATCTGTATCTATATCTACATCTGCATGAGGAACAAGTCAGTTTCTTTCTTTTCAACTCTAGTTTTTTTTCCTCTCACTCTCTCGATGTTAACTAATAATGACTAATTTAAAAGAAAAATCAAGCGAAATGGTGGGTACTACCTCATGATAATTGCTCAATAATTTTGAGTTGAGCGCAAAAGTCCTGTATGTATGTATGTATGTTTAAAGAGACAACTAAACCAAAAATCAAGACACAAACAGACCAAAAGGCCAGACTCAGAAACCACGACGGAGCGAGACAAGGGCCAGGGCATTGCAACATTGAATTCACAAATCGAATGCCTCCAGCACTACCTTCTCCTCATAGTCATAATACCTGGCTGCATAAGTGTGTTGTGTGTGTTGGACATTGGGCTATCATATATGTATGTAGTTCAACCTGAAAAGCTTTGTATCTTTTATATCCATTGTAGACATCTGACAATTATTAGAAACATATTTTACTGATAATACGATAATCGATGTCATATTGATAGCACATCAAACTGATAGATATCAAGTTTAATCATAATATCATTGATAAGATCGGATGACGAACTTTGCCAGCACACTGCCTTAACCAGAATATTCCCGTGATCAATTTTAAATCAAATCTACTCTTATAATGTGTCTTATTTTGTAGTGGCTTGCTTGAAACGTAAAAAAGCACATGTACATATGTATGTATGTAGGTAGGTTGGTTAGGTCTAGCTATATAGAGACATAGTCTAGCAGCTACTTTGCTCGATGTTAATTGCCCATTGGGTGGTGGTATCAATTGCTGTATGTGTATATATCTATCTAGAAGATACTTTTCCATCTCAAAAACGAGAGGAGGAAGATACAATATATAGATATACATACATACATAGATAGAGAGAGATACCTAAAGTCTGATGGCGCATCGGGGGAAAGGGGGTGGGTGGATGGCGATGAGGGAGCAGAGTAAATAGATACTCAAAAGCGATCTCTCGTCGCGTTGCTCTTAAACACAAACCGTTATCTCTGGTACTGGTGCTGCTGCTGGGTTACCGCATTTTATGCAAGAAGCAAACAAAATACGTGATTTGTGAGCGCACAGCGGCGACTCGTACGTAGATACACACACACATATGTACATACACACACAGATACATACATATAAGTATGTATGTAGATACAAATACATTTACATTCTCATATACGAGATAATTTAATGTCTGTGTGTGTGTGTTGGTGTTTGTGTTTCTATCTATTTTTCTGTTTTGTGTGGCAAATGCGAAATCAAAGCACAAAGTATAATACACGATAGGCAAAGACACGAACAGAAACAGAAAAAAAAGCTGAAGAGAAAAAAAAAGTTTTGCACAGAGCCAACGGACCAACTGACAGACAGATCGACCGACAGTCTATCCGTCCGTCCGACCAACCCACCAAAAGTGGCGTCAAAGCTAAAAAGCAAAGCTTGTAAAAATTCATGAGCTCCCATACACACACACATCCAGTTGGACTTTTTTCACTTTGTCTTCTTCTTCTTCTGCTTTTACTGTTTTTTCTATGAGTACATTATTATATGGCGAATGGTAGAGGAGTGGGGTGCGGTGGGTGGGTGTGTGGGGGAAGCAGACGATTCGGTGAGAAAAACAGTCATGGAAAGTTAGACAAAAAGAGGTGAAATGAAAATCAGCACCAGAGCTCGAGAAGAAGAAGCTGGCTTGGAATATTCGTTAGGATTATGAAAATGCATCCACTACGACTATTTATACAGGGTGCACCACATTATATTTTATGTTGTGGTAAAAAGATAATTTGTACAATGAAAGCTCTCTTCGGCAAACAGCTTGATTATTGCCAACATTTGTATCCCTCAACAAGGTCACAATTGTTTCGAAAAATAAATGATCTCGAGGACAAAAGAAACTAAAGAGTTTTAAAAACGTATGCATCTATTTAAGTCAATCCTAGCTTCTCTTCAGTTTTTTCTAAAGATTTTCGTGGAGGGGAGCACTCTAATAAGCCTGGCGGCAGTCCAGACAAAAAAAATTAATTTTAATATCAACGATTTTCGATATTTATTTATATTTATAGGGTGCCTTATGTCCTCATTAACATTTCCACCCCCATTTGTTTGTAACGCCTTTCAAGACGGACCTTTTCCAAAGATTTTATATCCGAAGAGATAATGTTATTACATATTTTAAACTACTTTCACTAAGCCTATCATCACTAAGTTTCAGAGAGTTCTCAACTGTTGCATCCATACATCGGTTCCATGTCTGTCTCTATGTCCTTTCTTCTTCCTTAGCCACTTTCTAATTGGGCGAATGACAGGTTGGCTAGATTGTTAAGGACACTTAAATGAATCCCAGGACCTCCATGCAAAACTTACAAGAGGAAACATTTGTTAACAAATATCAAAACGAAGTGATTTAAAACGGGTCAACTTAACTTCCGGATCCGACAAAAGCTTCGATAATTTTAACAGATCATTCTGATGGAATTTGAATTGCTCGGGACCCTTGAGAACAACTAAAACACTAATTTATTATTAAAGCCAAAAAGAAATATGTTTTCAAAACGAATCCGCCGCTTTTCTATATCAAAAGTTTAGCAAGAAACAAAAAAAAAAAAGTAGCAAACGAACAGAAATTTGGCCCACATTTTGTTCTTTCCAGTTTACTTACTCAACAACACCCTGAGACACCCGCTCCCCGCTAGCTCTATTTTGACGCTCTCTCACTCACTCTCATTCCCTCTCTCTCGCTTGCTCTCGTTGTTTTTCTCCGCCTCCCCCTATTTTGATGGTGTGGCAATATATATATATTTTTTTGCCTATGGCTTTTAATTTTTTTGTTTTGTTTTTTTTTTTAGATTTTTTTTGCACACTTACACAAAGAAACACACACTGAGAAAAAAAACAACACAAAAACCACACGCTCTCTTGCACGCTCTTTTTTCTCTCGTTTCTCTCTCGCACGGTTTTTACACTTTTTGGTTATTATTTTATGTATTTTCTTTTCGAAATTGTTTAAACAAAATTGCAATTTAGACACGCACCCACACAACACTTGTTCTTTATCTCTCTTTCACTTAGTTGCTTTTTCAATTTGTCTCTCTCGCTTGTTCTCGTTCTTTCTCCATCTCGCGCATAATACACGATGATGATGTTAATGATGAAGAAAAGGAAGAGAAAAAAAATTGTGTCTGTGTGTGGTTGTTGTTGTTGTTATTTCGTTACCGTTTTGATTTTGATGTTACTGCGTTATTGCGACTGAAACTGAAACTGAATTGATGCTGTTGCTGACTGACTGAAAATGCAAAGAGCAGCAGTGGCGGCGGCGCAGGCGGCAGCAGCAGCAGCAGCAGAAACAGAAACACAGCAACACACAGCAATAAAAAGGAGGAGCAGGAGGCAGCGACGTTAGCGACGCAGTCAAAGAAAACGTTAGCAGCAGCAGCAGAAAGGGGAGAAGGTAGAAGAACATTGGAGCAGCAGCGGGCATTGGGCAGCCGTATATTCAACGAGGCCAGGGGGGGTTATGGGGTTTGGTCGGTCGTCTCTTTTGCCTAGCCGCATTTTCAATTTAAACGCACACGCACACACACGAATGCACGCAGCAACAGCAGCCGAGTAGCAGCGCGCGCTGCCAACTTAGCTAAAAACTTCCAAATGCGTAGAGACGATACAACAACGAGACGTTGACGTTAACGTTGCCGTCGCAGTCGCAAATTTTTGTTGTTTGTGTTGTGCTTTTTTTTTTTCTTCTCAGTCTCAGTACGTACTGTTAGTAGTAGAAGTCCAAGCCAAAGCCCCCCATCGTTATAGCCATCAATCCAGCCAAGCACGAGCGAACGGAACGACGCGTCGTCAGCTTCGGTGTCGTCGTCGTCTCCGTCAACGTCGTCGCGGCAGTTAGCGGCCTCATCGTGGTTTAGCACTTGTACTACCTTTTCGCTGCACACTTTGCCCACCAACCAACACAACTCTCCCCCAAACCCAGCCCCCACCACATCACACCAGCAGCAACATCCTACATCCAACCTTCTTTGCCCACGACCCATTCATTCTTCGAATAACATCTACATCTACCTACATACATACATATATAACCTACAAGAGGACAGGATATGTGCAGGATATTTTGCGTAGCAGCACTACATATGTACATACATATGTATGTATATGTATCTACACTGAATGATTATGGTTAACACAACTTAAAAAATGTGTCCTTCAAGCCAATCTATGCACTCTTCAATAGGAAAATGTGAAATAAGCAAAATGCGTCCTAGACCCTTTCGGTTCTTTCTTCATTAACTTAAAAAGATAACCTTATTCCTTGTAGTCGACGACTCTACAAGTGAGTTGGTTAAGGATTAATAAAGGATAATTTTAAACGAGATGACATATGTATGTATGTAGAAGTTTTGACATCTTTACTTTATTGTAGTAAAATTTTGTAACCGTCTCAGCGGTCATTAAAAAAAACCGAAAATTTGTCTAAAATTGTTTACGAGTTCTATTACATTTAAAAGCATTATTTTTAACTTCCTTTGTTTGCCACAATTTTACGTGTATTGTGGCACAGTTACTCTTCCCAATTTATAACATACTTATTTAGTGATAGACATGGAATGTCCACAATTCATTTCAAATATAATTGATGACATAAGCTTAGGTGATAAATAAAAGTGTTGAGTTCGGCCTGCAAGAACTTTGGGAACTTTTATTGGCGTAGTATCGTGTCGTAGTATCTCTTTCCTATGCATTCAGGAAAACTAGCATATAGAGAATAATCCGAAACAAGCTTCAACAGGCCAAAAAGAAACGACACAGAGAGAAGGAAAGAGAGAGAGAGAACACGAGCGAGCAAAACGAGCGCAAACGGCACGGAGGACACAAGAAGGACCTGGTCGTCCTTTTTGTTAGCCTGCGCCACTGTTGGCTTTTGTTTTAGCCAACTGCCTCCAACTGCTGCGGCTGCTGTTGCTGCTGCTGCTGCTTGTCGATGATGAGGTGTAGTTGTTGGTCGACAACGACGATGACGATAGCGACGACGTCGTCGCCGCGTCGTTTTGTTGTTTCGTGCTGGCTGGATGGCTGGCTCCCTGGCTGGTTGGCTGACTCTGGGCCTGCTGCTGCTTCGTGTGTGTGCGCGAGCAGCGCATAATATTCCACATGCCACTGGCACTGGCCCCACACACGCACACACACAGACACACAACACTGAAGAAGATGTGGCAGCAACAAGCGAAGCGCACTTTAAGTGTAGCAAAATGGACTGCAAAACCGTGTACTGTACTCAACGCTAAATACATACATACATACATGCATATACATATGCCTACCTATATATGTATGTATGTACATACATGCAACAATATACATATATGGAGTGACAAGGCCCGAATACCGTCATTCTTTGGCCAATTGGGGTGGTCCAACCCAAATAGACCAAGACTCTCCTCTCTGTCTTAACTCTTTCTCCTACCTACATGCATATGTCACTCTACTTCTTCTGCTTTTACTAATTATGATGTATGTATGTATATGACAATTCCAGGTGGAAGTGGAACCTTTTTCTAATTGGCTTAAAGTCCAAGTTTACGTCAGCTTGACTCTGCAGGCTTTAATCGTTTCATTTTCTCGTTAGAGTAATATATCCTGCTTATGTTTTTAAATTTGTTGTGAGAATATACATACATACATATGTATGTATATTTTTCAAAATATAGGCAAAGAAAACGAATGTGACGAAAAGGGTGAAATCATACATATGGATGTATGTACATACATATGTACACACACAGAGTGTAAAAGAGATGGTGGAAGAGGGAATTGTTAGACTGGATTGTGAGTGAGTGTGAGTGAGTCCAAGAGTAACCAGTTTTGCAACACAGCACCGCACCAACAACAATAACAACAACTGCAACTGCAAGAGCAGCAATCGTCAAATACACAAAATCCACTTTGCAAATCATCAGCAATGGATTGGGTCCCGTGTACGGGTCCGGGTCGGGGCCTTTTGAGTGTCCCACCACTACCACCACCACCATGCACAAGCAACAACAACAGCAGCAGCGAATTGCTTGCAACATGCAACTTGAGAGCCCAGCTGCTGGAGCTGAGACTCTCCCCCTCCCCCCTCTTTTCCATATACATATGTATATAGCCAGCCAGCCAGCCAACACACCACACGACCAACGAAGCAACAACCATTCACATTCCAGTTGCACAAAATGCATAATCCTTCACATTGGAAAAATCGACTGGAAAAATAGCTGTAAGCCAAAAATATATACATACATATGTACACATACCTGCCCATATGCATATGTATGCATGTATGTATATATATATACATACATATACATTTGTATGTATGTGTGTATGTATGCATAGATATGTCCAAAAGCGCTTCAAGTACCGATTTTCCTTTCCGTACACAAAGGAAGAAAAAAGAAAACGCAAAAAAAAAGAATGAGAATGAGAAAAATACCCCACACACAATTGTTGAAGTTCTTCCATCATCAAACACAACTTGCAACAAGTTTGAAGTCGCATGCTAAAAATAAAACCCAGACAGACCAGAGCCGAGCAACGAAAGAGACAGAGCAAGAGCGCAAGAGTGTGACAGAGAGAGGAGCGAAAAAAATTTAATACGACAGTGATTACGCGATTTTCCATAATAAATGTTGTGGCAAAGGCGACCTTCCGGTTATAGCTGCTGCCGACTGCGACGACGACGACGACAACAACGACGAGCACTTGTTCGGGCCATGCCGATGACTTTTTTCGCTTTTTTTTTTGTACAGCGACCTTCCTCGCTCTCAATTTGTCTATCTCGCTCTCTCTCTCCCTCGCCAGTAGTGTGCGCTCTGGCAACGTAGCGGAAAATGTCGGTAAACAGTGCAACCGGTTTTTTTTTCCTTTTCAATTGCCAACATATACGGGAGAGGACGAAAGAGAGAGAGCGAGAGAGTCAGCAAAACACGAAGCGTGTGCACACTGAAACAAAATCGCTGTTAATTTGGACCTAATTTTATATCAGAAATTTTTAATCGCACTCCCCGCTTAATATGGTTTAATATTAAGCCGAAGGCGAATAAAGATATTTCAATATTTAACAAATATTATTTCATAAAACTTTACAGCTTTTTGTCCAAATACACATATGTACATATGTATGTATGTATGTACACACACCTGTTTCAAAGGAAATTTCACTATCTGGACCCATATTAACTGATTATAAACTTAATTGACAAAGATATGTAATTTAAATGCCTTTGAATGCATATTTGTGAACTATGTACTATATTATAGAAAAGTAACTAATTTCATAAATTTACAAGAATTAACCAAAGATAGCCTCGAGAAACAAATAGTGCGTAAACTTTTGTACGTTTTTAGGCCTTAAAATTTTCACCGACATTTTTGTAACAAATTGCATTTTTTCTTGAGGTTAAGTCAGAAATGTAAAGTTTACTCAAACTTTTTTTTTTTGGTTTGTACATTTCTATTAGCAATGGTGGAGCACTTTGGCCCCACCGTGGTATTTGCTGGAAAAGAGCTTTGCGGGAACACTGTGCATTTCCCCTCTCTGTAACAGCGGCAGCAATGCTACATTTTGTTGTCGTTGTCGTCGTCATAGTCGTCGTTTTACTAGGCTAATCATGTGTTCTGGTTTCGGATTTGTGTGCATCTGTGTGTGTGTGGTGGAGAGACGACGACGACGACGACTTGGGGCTGTGTGTTGGTGTTACTGTTGCGCTGTTGCTGCTGCTGGTTGAGCATTCATTCAACGCTTTGCTTCACATTTTGGGGGAGGGGGGAATGGGGGTCGCGCGCACTTTGAGAGCTTTGCAAATTTTGCTGCTGCTGTTGTTGTATAGGGAAATATTTCACACGCTGCTTTTGGCTTTGGGATCGGCTGGCAAGCAAAGGCACTTGACTGTTGTTGTTGAGTGGCGGCAGCAGCAGCGGCTGGTTTAGCTGCTGCCGCTGCTTCTGCTGTTGTTTGGTGATATGCTGTTGTTGCGGGTTCGTTGCCGCCAATCGTTTGTTATCATTTTTAGTTGCTGCTGGGCTAGCTGTCGTTGTCGGTCGGTCGTCGGACGGTTGGCTGGCTGGCTGGCTGCCTGGTTTGGCTGCTCCTCGGTTGTCTGGCCTGGTCTCTCTCTCGCTCGCTCGCTCATCTCGGAGGCGATTGTAATCGGGTTTAGTTCATTTTCATTTAAATAGAATTAAATATGGTAAATGATGAAATCAAGGAGAATACAGACAGACAGACAGACTAACTAACTGACTGACTGACGGACATTTATACTACACAGATGTTGTAGTTGTCGTGTGGTGAGGTTTTGTTTTTGTGGTGAAGGTGAGTGCGACGACCGACAACGGCGACGACGACGACAAGTTCCCAGACTTAGCAGAGACTTGGACAGACCAGCAACCAGACCAGTCAGGCGTCGGCATTTTTTTTTTCTCTTCTGTAATCTATATAATAAATAAAATATTTGAAAAACCAAGAGGCATAAAAAAAAATTGAAAATGACTATTGTCCATGTGTCCCCCTTCCCCTTGCTCAATACCCTCCTCATGTTGATATTATTATATGTTTAAGTAACAAAATCTCATCGAAATCGAGATTCGATATTCGAGGGAAAGACCAGGCGCACAGCACCAACTAGCAACAACAACAGCAGCAGCAGAAGCAGAAGCACGAGAGATGGAATGAAACAAAACGGAATGGAGCGAGAGAGTGCGAGAAAAATCGATAAACCTGAAACGGCCAACAGACCAGCCGCCAGCAACAACAACAACCACTGCACCACATTAAATGTAACCGTAACTGTCGGTTACCGGCGGCGACGATGACAGCGTCATCTGTGTTTTGTGTGGGTACCTGACGCGCGCGTGTAACCGCCAATTTAACAGGCGCACAGGCAAAATAGCAAGATAAAATATGAAAGAGAATGCCTAAAGTGGCAAACAGCAACGAAATAAACGGAGAGGCAATTCACAGCGAGAGCGCATTTACAAGTTGTTTATGTGTGCGGGTGTGTGTGTGTGTGTCAAGTTTCAGGGTTGTCAAACACGGTGAAGAATTGATTGGTGGTGTAGGTGAGAGATGGAGCGACGAACAAGCATCTTAACAAAGCTTTAATTATTATTAAAATTGAGTTCAATCACGACTCATAAGCATCTAACAGTTGAAAAAGATGAGGAAACCGGTTAGCGCTCATTAGCCAGCCGTAACACTGTAATATGTTTCCGAATTTAAGAGGTTAAAGGGTACAATAATTGTGAGAAATTCTAGAGAATTTTGGCGTACCCGACAACCCTGGGAATCTCTCTTTCATGCTCTCTCTCTCTCTCTTTAAGCACTGTTACAATGAAATTCCTGAATAAACTAAAACTAACTCTTAATATTATTCGCAAATCTTTAATTGGAATGGCGGCGGAGCTTATGGGATGGCTGGCTTATCTAGACAAATCCAATTAGTATCGGGCGCCAATATCAAAATATTTGCCTACACTCGATTTATGAGCGAAATTGTTTAAGTTTTGTTGTATGGCGCGTATGCCAAGTGCTGGGTGTTGAGGAAATGTTAGCAGCAAACTTTCAGCTACAATCTAAGAGAGAGAGAGAAGAAAAAAGTGAATGCCAACAGTGGCAGCAGAGGGAGCGGAGAGTGAAAGAGAGAGATACATATACATCTGTACAGATACATATGTACATATATAAACACACATTTTGCGGCATTAAACAAAAAAAAGCGCAAAAAAAATTGCCACAAAATTTTCTAATTAAAAATCCGAAAATATATTATGTATGTACATATGTATGTATAAATAATTTCAAACATAAGTCATGTTAATTATAGTATTCATTTCAATTTTACATACTAAAATGTAAATCATACGGTCTGGCGAATTCATACTGTTAAGTACAGTGATATTTCATTATGAAAGATTTCAGATAGGACACGACAACAACAAGTAGATTAAATAACATGTCAAAGTTACTTTTTTGTATTAATTTCCTGGTAATTTCCAGTTTATCGCAAAATTCCAGTATTAATCCTAAAAAGCACTACATTGAGTCAGTGTCATTTGGACAGGTTGGGTTGGACACTTAGTGAATGTTTCCTGTATACAACATTATACACGCATATTAAACTCAAACCCCGTAAAACAAATTAGCGCCCCCAAGCGGCGGCCAGTGTAAAACAATAAACAACTTTGCTCGTTCTCGCACTCTCTCTCCTCTTCTTAGCTTAATTCACTCTCTTTCGAAAATACCGTGTACATGTGTATATATGTATGTGTGTGTGTGTGTAGGTGGGTATGCATGCATTTGTGTGTGTGATGTTTGGCAAGTTTGTTAAAGTTCGCCGAGAGGAGAGTCTGTGGTCTCTGGTTTGGGTCTGGGTCTCTGTGGCTTTACTTCTGCTCGTGTGTCACACGTTCTGCAATTTTTATTTCAATTCGCATGTTTTTTTGGTTTGGTTTTTGTGCTTTTTCTTTTTGATTATGGCAATGGCGATGATATTACGGTTTTTTTATTTCGGCGAAGAAAATGCGGCCAACATTTTATTCGTTTGGCTGCAATGACGCTGCAGTCTACAGAAAGTAACAGGAGCTCAGAAAAGCTTAAAAAAAAGATAAAGCACAGACGACGCAGCAGCAGCAGCAACGTCGCGGCAGGCAATAACGAGTATTTTACTCGCTCTCTCTCTTTAGAGACTATGACGTTTCTCGGTGGCTCAGTTGGGTCGGCTGGCTGGCTCGCTTCTCGCGGCGCATGTGTGATTGTTGTTGCTATTGTTGCTGCCACTGCCACTGGTGATGCTAGTGCTGTTTAATGGTGGGGCACACACAACTCTTAAACTCACAACTTTTCCTACATACATACAAGTACAATATATACATACATATGTATGAGCATACTTGATTTAGATTTTCCTAAATGTTCTTTTTTGTGATTTGTGATTTTTGTTTCATGTTTTTTTAGCTCACCGATTTTCCGCCGACAATGCAAGTGCGTTGCAGTAGACCCAAGTCGGTGGCATTTCTTTTGCTGCGCATTCTCTTTCCACACACACTCACTCACACACTCACACACACTCACTCACTCACTCACTCACACACACACACACAGCACCACACACAAGAGTTTAATCGTTTTTTGGGCTTTTGATGATTTTTCCTTGATTTTAAGATTCAGGGTGTTCTTCTTCTTCTTGTGTTGTAGTTAGTTAATATATTAAAGCAGCTGCTGCAAATGCGCGGCGCAGCAGATGAAAACCATCACTTCCGGAGGCGCTTCAAGTACTGAGGAATGTTGTATATACATGAGAGTGAATGTGTGTGCAGTAGCAGCAGCAGCACCATCAGGCTCGAAGTCAACGTCGCCGCTGACAGCAGAGCAGCAGCAGCAACGATAGAAAGAACAAAAAAAAATAACAAAACTCAACACACACACAGCATAACGAAGCGAAGAACGACGGTATGACCGACCGACACACGACTACGACGACTCGACTCACTACAACGAGAACCACGCAAAATAAATGGGGAAAATCAGCAGCTAAGTTCATGGAAGAGGCGGGGGGTTCAGTGGTGGGGTGGTGAAGGCCGAAAGGGAGAATATGGTGATGGTGATGAAAGGACTTCGACTTTGTCGAGCTCGAAAGAAAAAAACGAAAATCAGGTTCTATCTCTCTATAGATGGTAAAGCCCTAACCCATCTCGGTGACTGGTGACTCTTCTTGTTGTTGTTTCTTTTTTTTTTTTTTTTTTTTTTTGCTAGCCAGACACAACACACAAAGTACAGGGACTGGGACTGGGGACTTCAACTTTAACTACAACTTCGATTCCAATCCAAGAGAACGAACTCTGACACAGTTTGTAATAATGACAGAACGAATTGAACAGCTCTCGTTCGTTTGTTTGGTCGGCTATCGGTTAACCACAACTAACCACCAGCCACCAGTTGGAGGTGGTGCTAAGCGCGGTAAAGAGCTTACGGTATATTCTTGGTTAGCATTAAGAAGAGGTAGAATTATGTAACAGATTAAGTAAGTAGATTTACTAAGTAAATAATACTTTGTATGATACTTGAAGGCTATGAGGGTTCAAAATTGGCAAACTGCAAGTTTACCTAGTGTAAGACTTATTAGTTATATTTATAATCATGTTTCACATTATCACTCATTTGAATGTGGCCCTTCTAGGATTTCCTAGTACTTCCGGGGTTTCCGAATACAATTATTCAGACCCAAAATCTTTATTAAAAATGAAAACATTAAGCAAATGTCCTTGACATTTTGTTTTTTTTTTTTTTTGTCTGTTTCTTTATCTTTAAAGATATTGTCGAAAATTAATCATAACACTGCGCCTGCGCCGAGCATCTGATCGGTTTCCAATATTTTATCATTTTATTTGAGACTAAGTTCAATCTACTTACGAATTAGAAATAAATAAAGATCGCTCATGTCGCTCGTTTTGGTTAAAAATTCTCTAATTCTCTGTAGTTTTAATTAGATAGGTTACAATCAATTATAAAAGAGAGAGAGAGAGAGAGAAAGAGAGAGCAAGAGATTGCAATTTAAGTATCGAAACCTAAATATGGGTTAGTGGGTCAATCAGTTTTTACAATCACTCACTCAACACTTAATTTTCAGCTTAGCTTAAGTTCATATAAAGTAGCTGTGAAGTCTCTTCGTCATGCTCATCTTTTAGAATCTATTTCTACTTGTTGCTAATCCCATATCTCATCAGCCACAACACACACACACACACACACACACACAAAAACGAACACACATACGCACAGTCAGCCGCCGACACATAACAAAATATACACTTTAACAAAAAGGAATCTGAATTTTTTTTTTTTGTTTGTGTTGTTGTTGGTAATTAATATTTACCAGTAAATTTCTTAGTATCATGCTCCTCCTCTAGGGGGAGCCCGCAACAACTAACCAAACGACAACCCGAGATGAGTGAGTATTTTTTCGGTATTTTTATTTTTTTTTAATTTTTGTTTTGGTATATATTTCTTGTTGTTTTTTTTTCTGTTTTGATAAATATATATTTTTAAAGTGAGAGGATGGATAAGGTTTTTTTTTTGGTTAATTTTTTTTTTTTTTTTTTGGGAGGTGACGACGAACTCTGATGCCAGACTGTCCCAGGCTGGCCTGGGCCTGGTCTAGCCTAGGTCGGGTCGGGTCGGGTCGGGTTGTTGCTTTATGCCGGGTGCAAAAAGTTTATAAATAGCCGAAGCGGGGACAGACGACAACGACAACGACGCACAACGGACCTTTAAGTGGCAATGGCAATGGCAGAAATACTCCTACTAGCATCACCAGCATCATCATCAGCATCACACACACACACACACACACACACAAAAGCGTGCGGCGAAAGCAGAGACAAAGCGACAGAGAGAGAGAGAGAGAGAGAGTGAGTGGGTGAAAAAGAGAGAGCGTATGTGTGTGTGGGTGAAAGAGAAGGATGATGATGATGTGTGTGTGTTGCCTAGCCTGGAATGGGAAGAGTAATTTTTTTGTTTTTTTTTTTTTTTGGTACGGGCGGTAACACGGTTGAGTTATGGGCTATATAGAAAGGAATCAGAAATTTTGGTCGTGTCGCAGACGACAACGATGGGAATCATCGTCGGAGTCGAGTCGCATCGAGTCGTGGCGCGTGGTAAAGGCCGAGCGAACAAAATGCAGCGCATGCAGTATGCATGCACAGGATGAGACGAACTATACTCGGTTTTTGGCCCGGTTGCAAAATTTTTGGTAGATGATTGTACATTTAATAAACGCAGCAGGCAGCAGGCAGCAGGGAGGTAGGCAGGCAGCAGCAGAGACGACGACAACGACAGGAATATTGGAAGTTTTGAGCAACGCTTCGGCCAAAACAACGAGGACAACAGCAATAACAAAAACAACAGCAGCAGGAAGAGGTGGATTGGTGGGTGGAGAAGGAGCAGGAGGCCAGGACTGCATGGAGGATGTGCATGCGTATGCTGCGGTTGCTGCAGTCAGCTAGCAGCAGCCCGGCTATACCCAATACCCGGGACAAGTCAGCCAGCTAGCCGGCTGGGCCAAAAAAAAATGCATTTTTTGTAAGGGTTTTTTTTTTGTTTTTTTTTTTTGGTTGCATCCCAGCGAGAGATAAGAGCAGAACAACGAGTGCAAGCGAATACAAACGACGAGTCTTTGTGTGTGCGCCTATGCTGCTATCCACATTCTGGCGGGCGGCTCTGGCTTGTGTTCGGTCTCCCGGCGGATTCTGTGGCCACCTCTCATGATGCATGTGTTATGCAAATAAAGAAATGGATAAAGGAGAGACAGAGACAGCAAGCGCGCACACACACACACACGTTGCAGGGAGGCATATACATACATATATATGTATGTACATACATACATACAGAGGGAGAAGGAAAAGACGACGAAAGAAAGAAAAAGAACAATAACAACAACAAAAAATGGTCAAGCCTCAGGGCCTTAGGACTAATGAAGTGTAGAAAGGGTTGCTAAGCTGCAAATTTATGCCAGTGGTCTCTATATAAGTAGAAGAGACGGATCAAAAATACGCAAGTGAATTTGCCCTGATAAATAGGCTATGGTTTTTTTCATTTTCTTTTTTTGTTCCCAATATCCTCAACAATTTTCCGATCGATCCGGAACAAACAGAGAATTGAACATGAAGAAGAATTTTCAAATCAATTCAATCATTTCATTTTTTTTTTCAGTGTCAATCTAAGTTAATGTAGGATCTCACCTTTTTGTGGAGGGGAGATGAGAAATAATTCAATTTGATTGATATGTTAATACAATTGAGTTGTAAAGTGAATGAGCAGCAACAAGAATGTTGAGTGATTCATTTCCTTCACTCGTCAATGCTCTTCCTACTGTCTTATCGATCAGGAGAACAACAACAAGATAAAGGTAATAACTTAATCATTCAATTAGTCATGGGGAATTCGTATTATATCTTTACCGCATCACATCATCTGCTCGTCATCATCATCATTATCATCATCATCATCATCCGGAGGTGTCATAAACCTCAAATGGTTTGCTTTGGTTCCATCCATCTACATCTGCATCTTCATCTCCATCTGTTGTTGGGCATATTCCAAAGATGAAAGAGAGATGGATGGATGGATGGCTGGATAGATAGATGGATAGATGGTTGGCTGGTTGAATGTCTGGTGTGAGATGTGGTTAAATTGTAGATGAGTGAGTCAGAGTGAGAAAGCAAAGCACATCCTTTGAACTGAACTGCAAAACTAACTAATAAGTGAGTGAGTGAGTAAGTGAGTGAATGAGTGAGTGTGGGTGTGAGTGGGTGGGTGGGTGGTTGGGTGGTTGGGTGGATAAGTGAGGTAAATAGTACTGAGTATCTATAATTGTTTTACGTGCATGCCATTTCTCTGCACACACACACACACACACACGAATTGTGTGCGTAGGCGTAAGGTAGTGGGGCGTGGCATTTGCCACCTGCCATCTGGATGCGAATGTGGATGGTGGACTTAACGAAGCCTGGACAAACCAAGTGCTGCTGCTGCTGTTAGAGGTCCTTCAATGGCTGCGTTGTGACTTGCATCAAGTGCATAATGCGCGCGCGCTCAAGAAGGCCCAAAAATACACACCCTACCAGCCTCCCCTCCGCCTCCCCCTCCCACCCATATACTCAATTCAGTTCTCGCTAAGGGAAGTTGCCCAAAATCGTGGAAAATTTTCGCCGTCACCGTTGATGCCCTGGCTGGCATTTCGTTCCCGTTGCCTGGTGGCTCAGCCATGGACCCTGGGATTTTTTTCGTTTTTTGCGCTTCTTCAACTTTTTTTTTTTGCAATGCGTGAGAACAGAAAATGCAAGGGGAGGGGCAAAGGGCGGGTGGATAAGAGAGAGGGGAAATGGGCACAGATTCATAAATGGAAAATCAAAGTGGTAGGAGCAAAAATGCTCTTCGTCGTCTCATACTGGAGTAACCTCTGGGAGGTCCAGGAGCGGGGCGGGAAAAAGGCAAAAGAAATCGACTAGAAATCAATCGATTGGCACTTGAAAGTAAATAGTTATTTTCAGCAAATTCTTAGTGCGGTGCGTTTTCCCCCATTAACACCCCCCACCACCATTACCCCTCTATCCGCAGCACTTGTTACGGTTCTTTGATGAGCAAGGAGAAAGAAGAAGTTCATAAAATTTCATTTAGTTCATTTCAGTTGCAACAGTGAGCGCATTGGGTGTGTGTGTGTGTGTGTGTGTAAATTGCACAAACCAGTTGTTGTTGGAGCCAGTTTTTCTTCTTGTTGTTGTTGTTGTCTGGCGAACTAGTTCATTAGTTAAATGAATTAATTAGTTGTGAAAAGATGACACCTGTTTGAACCCATTTGATGTTTCTTGCCAGAGTGCAAGAGTAGGAGCCAAACAAATAAAAATCTCATCAAACTTTAACTAAAAAACGAATGGAGGTGATTTTTTTGTGTTTAGGTTGCGATTACTAATCGAAAAGCCGACGATTCTCTGGGCTGTATGCATGTTGATTTATGTACACCAAAAACTAAACTTGGCAGCACGTTAGAAAGAGACAGAGAGAAAGAGAGAGAGAGTGAAAGAGGTGAGGAAGTGGGTGGACGAGAGGGTAGGGTTGGGTAGTGTAGTGTCGGTTAGGCGGCTGCAGACATGAGGACCCCGGGAAGGTAGAAATACCATACACAAACACACACATAAACACACACACACACATTCTCGTACACACACAAATCAAAGCGTGATATGGCATTGCATTTCGATAGAGCAAAAGAGAAAGATATATGCAGAGAAAACGAGAAAGAGAGAAAGGTAGTTATGTGTCTGTGTGTGTGTCTGTGTGTGTGTGTGGTGGTAATTGACACAAAACCGAACCGAAGCGGCTGTAGGTTTTAGCCTTTGTTGTAGCAGCGGTGACTGCTGAGTTGGTTGGTGCCTGCCCTGGCCTGGCCTGGCCTGGCATGGCCTGTTGGCTGGAAGTGGAAAACTGAAACTAAACAACAACAACATTTTACTAAATACACACTGGAAATGGCACCAGCAACAGCACGAGTAGCAGCAGCAGCAGCATCAACGCAACGCAGCATCAACATAACCGCTGTTGCCGCCGCGCCAACATCGTTGTCGTTGTCGTTGCCTCTGTGCATCATCTCATGCATTGCATTGGAAAACTAAACCAAAATCAACGACGCTCGCCTTATACTCCCCACCAACCAACCAACAGCTCCTCTTCCCTCCCTGCTCGCCCGAAAAAAAATACTTCCATCCTCTTTCTCCTCTCATTGCAGTTCGTCAGTCGTCACCATCAGCATTTGCAGTATCACGATGATGATGACGATGATGATGATGCTGTCCCAGGTTAGGCCAAAGCTTTGCTAGTTTTTTTTTTTTTTGTCTCTTTTTTCTTTTCTCTCTTCTCTTTTATCCTTTCTTTTTCACTTTACAAAGCATGCCCTGCGGGAAACGCAAAAATGTTTCTTCTTTTTTTCCCCCCAAAATTTATATAAGGAAAATACCGATTGATTTGAGTCAAGTATAAAAGACACACACAGAGAGAGAGAGAGAGACAGAAAAAAAACTATGTCAGCAAAAACGCAAAAAGGGCTCATCATAAAGCAGCTGGATGGATGGTGGGTGGATACATAGGTGAGAAGGGTTTGGTGTGGGTCAAAAGCTATTGAATTTCACATTTATGACACACACAAACAACAGATGTTTCATTTGGCGTTGCCAGATTGTGTGCGTGTGTACACCGCCGTCTTTAAATTTCAAGACAAAAAGAAAATTTTAGAAAACTTGCTTCGACTATGATAAATGATTTGATTTTTCACAAGACATCTTAAATTTGAAATTATTCATGTAACTTTCCTTGACAATAAATCAATAAATGGAAAGTAATATATGTATGAATAAAATAATTGAAATAAACAAAAGAAATGTTAAAAGAAATATTTACAACCTCAAAACTTGGACACAGCCCGGTTGACTATCAATAATTGGTTAATGGGACATCTAAAGGATATTTACGGGGCTATATCCTATGAATAACCTACATTCCGTGTATTTTCAATGCTTTTTACATGTAAGATGTTGGCGAAGTTTTCCATTTTGTTAAAGTTTAATATATTTTAAAGACCCTAATTCATTATTGCTTAAAAAATTCTTTAAGTTTAACGCTAAATTTACTTTCATCAAATTTTCAGCACTATTTGAAGCATTTCCACTTGTGGCAGAGTATAACTAAGTCGGTGCAACGACATGACTTACTCGATTCTTGTCAACTTTTTATATATCTAAAAATTCACAAAACTGTTGGGAACTTGGCTTTGGCCTGGCCTTTTATTTTTCCAAAGGATCATTTACATTATCATCGAGTTATTCTAGGCCCACAGGAAAAATACCCATTAGCGATTGAGACTTTGCGAACATTTCGATACATTTAGATGTACGTACGTACATACATATATAGAATCTTGGAAAAAGCCAATGGAATTTGACTGCTTTTCCCTTAAGCTTTTAAGCCACTGCTGATTGACGACACTGAACAGGTACGAAATGCACTTAATGTCCAAGTAAAGCACGTCGGTAAGAGGAAAAACGGCCAATAGGGAAACATGTGTGTAATTGTCTTTGCGTTGATATGGAAAATTTGTACCGTCTTGTGTTCATTTTTTGAAATAATAATAATAATGAAACACAAAAGTGGAAACAAATTCGCCATATAAAAGCAAAAGATTTTGAAAAATGTCGTAAACCTTCTTTTTTGCTGGTGATCTTAGCTTATTTTTTTCGATTACATAACTATTACAAACCCGTTTAGCAGTTTTGGTGTGTGTTGCCAAGGGAATTCTCTTTTCTTTTTGTTGTTTGTTTGCTTTTGCATACGAAACTCACCTGAAAAGAGATAGAAAGAGAGAGAGCATGAATAAATGGGAAATGGGTGAAAAATTGCGCTTACAGATACTTATGAATAGTCAAGTCCAAAGCTTAAGCTCTTAAAGTATTAGACAATGGGACCAAGGGCTTGGGCATTCAAATTCGAGAGAAGAGACAGCAGCAGCGGCAACAGCGCCAGCGACGGCAGCGACACAGCGACTAAGCGACACAACAACAAAGACGACGACAGATGGTCAAGAGGAATGTATCTGTGAGATACATTGTCTGTCTCTCTGTGTGTATGTGTGTGTCTCTTTTTGTGTATCTACAGCATAACACACAAATCAAAACTTGGCTGAAAGTGCAGCAGGCAGCAACAACAACAACCACAACAACAGCAGCGTCAGCGGTCGAAAGTCTAGAGACTGAGAAACCTGGGGAGGCAGCCAAACTGAGTACTGGGGGACTGAAGCTCAAGCTGAAGCTAAAGCTGAACTACACATACATAACTAATAGATACATAAAAGCCGTATCTGAATGGGTGAACGAACTGTAATGAGAATGTGAACCTAGGAGAAGGCAGTCGGCAGCATCGGCATCGGCAGCGGCATCAGCAGCAGCAGCAGCAGCCACTGAGATGTTGAAAATCGCAACGCAAAGTGCGCAATTTACGTTGTTGGGTTGGTTATGGTTGCTCTTCTAGCTATTCCCTGTCTACTTCCTCCAACCTCACTCCCCCCGCCCCCCCTCATCTACTCCAATTGCTCCTACTCTCCACTGCACTCCACACCACTCCAATGTACACAGCATTTCAACTCGAGGCAATACAAAACACAAAACTGACCGACGACAACGACAACGACCACAACCACCGATGACGACGGCTACGACGATGACGACAGCAGCAGCAGCAGCAGCAACGGGGCAACAGCAGCTAACTAAACAAACGAACTGCAGCAATTGCAGAAGGTGGTGAAGAAGAGAAAGAGGTTGTGGTGCTGCTTGCTGCTGGAGGAGATTCGGTGTGGTGTCGTCGTATAGGTAGGTAGGTAGATAGGTAGGTAGCTAGCTAGCTAGGTGGGTAGGTAGGTGGCAGTGGCCTGTATGCCGGGTTTTTGGAGCCCGTTGCTGTTAGCGGCTGAGAGGCGTATCACATTGTGCACACATAACTCTGCATGGACGCCCGCGATTCCGATTAAAATTGACCAAAGAAACTTCAAACAAGAAGAGCAACAAATGCAATTAAAGCAAAACGATTTTCAATTGATATATGTGAACGTAAACGTGTATAATACGAGAGCAGCTTTAAAACTCAATTTTGGATCGAATCAAAAAGGGAATATTTCTTCAAAAAATGTCATGGGTCACACGTTGGTTAATAATAAACTTAAATATGATCTCAAGAACCAGATAAACTGAAAATTGCCAAATTGAATTCTTCTTTAAAAATGTTACTTTTGTTTTTTAGTCTTTTTGAGATTTAGATACTTCTTTTTCAGTTTATAAATTATTAATCGTTAACCCTATAAACAAGTTTAAGGGTAAGTTAAATTAGTGTGAGGAAGATTTTAACTTTGGGCCCCAAAAAGTAGGCAACAGATGTAGATAACTCTACAATTCCCAACCAGTTATAACTTGTTACTCATATCATTTGTTTCGTTTTCTATTTTCGATATTCTTTTGATATTCGCTAACATTTTGCTGAATTTATTCTGCTTTACTATAATGAATTTAAATAAAATTTTTATTTATTTTTTTTGTTACACCTGGCAAACATAGATGATGAATGCCATATATATCCATATAAGCATATATATATATGTGCATATGTATGTATGTATGTATGTAGTTACCTATGTAGTTCATAGTTGAAATGAAATAAAGTGTGCTTGCAGGGAACTATGGGGGCTGGGGGAGGGAAAGAAAGAAAGTCACACACCTACAACCCCTGAGTGTTGTGCTCTTTTACTTTCTCATCATGAACTTTTACTTGAATATACATACATTGCCTGCCTTTCCTCTTGGAACCAACAACAACCCACCTCGCCCTTCTCCCTCCTTCATCCTTCTTCTTCCTTTATACTCAAACTGAGAACTCAGGCTTTGTGGGCTTGCAAGCAAATTAAAAATTCAATTTTGTTGTGCAACTCTTGCACTTTGAAATGCAACCGCCGCAATCCCCCTACACCACCACCCACTCCACCAGGCCCCCTTCCCATTCCTCTTTATTGCGTGCATTTCAGCAATATGTTATTAGAGAGGACCCCCCCTACCACTTTTACCCAATACATGTGGTTTGCCTGGCCACGCCTACAATATCCTTTTTATTCATTTTATATATATTTTATTTTTACCTCTTTGTGAACTGTCCCTAAAGAGAGTGAGAGAGAAAGAGAGAGTGAGATGAAAGAGAAAAGCCAGTCAAATGTCTGCAATGCTCTTTACATCCTCTGGATTCTTAACTATATCTTTTATCCAACAAGAGGATATATATTAGAATTGTTTTTTCCCCAAGTAAGAAGCTTGACTACAATTTAATTACAACTTAAATTCCTCTTCTTCATTTTTTAATTCGTACATTTAGGGGGAATCTAAGGTTCTAAACATTGATTTCTTCTGAATCTATAACGTTCTTAGAATGTTATGCAAAGTCATTCGAAGCAAAGCTAACGAAAAAGTAACATTTTAAGCGACTGGCCCTCAAAACTACATTTTTTTTTACCAAGGTTAACCGTTACACAGTTCCAACTCATAATGAGAGTAAAACATTTTGTGGCCAAGAGGTTGTTTTGACTTATGTATAATTCCCAACTGGTTTTGACCTATAACATTTGTCATTTGTTTCGGGGTTTTGTATTGTTTTATTTTTGAAAATGCGTTAAGCTCGATTCTTGCCAGGCGTTTTAGCACATACAGACGCACACACATGTGCATATGTTGGACTACGGATACATAGATAGATAGATAGATACATAAACATTTATGTACTACATGCATCCTAGTGAAAAGATATATGGGATGTAGGATGTAGGTAGTAGGTGTGTGTTGTTGGGAGGATGTATGCATCTCTGTGTGTATCTAAAGCTGAAACTCAAAATCTGTATATATATATATATATATATATTCTGTATTCTGGGCAGACAGGCTGAAGTAGAAGGGAGTGGTGGAGAGGAGGACTAGGCAGGCGAATGAATGAGTTTGAGTTTGGGTTGGGTTGGGTTGGGCTGGGCTGGGCTGGCTTTGGTTTGGGTTGCGTTTGGTTTGTGTTTGTAGGGATAAAACTATGTGCAAAGTGCCAGTGTGAGATGTGCATGTCGATGTGGAGGATGTGGACCACCCCCTCATCCTATGCCCGGCTGGCTTTGCTCTGCTTTCAGCTCTTCTTCTCCATGTGTGTGTGTGTGTGTGTGTGCGAGTGTGTGGCAGCTAACTGGTAACGGCTGCTGATTTTGCTTTTAGCCGTTGCCGCAACTAGAAACGAACGAAAATGCGTTGCCATGCACACAAAGAGACACACACACACACACACAGACACACACGAGATTGGAGATGAGAGCTCGAATCGGTCGAAACTACTATATAATGCTAGATCTCCATATGCCAAAGGATTATGTTCTTTTGACCAGATTCAGAATAGTTTTTGCTTCTTGTCTCTCATCTCTACGAAACGAAACATTAGTGGAAGGCCAAGTAAACTTTTTCTATTTCGTGAGTGTGTGTGTGTGTGTGTGTGTGTCTGTTGGGTAAAAAACCAAACAGTGAAAAGTTTGGTGGAAAAATTTTCTGAAATTTCTCCATCCCGTCTATCTTTCTCTCCCTCTCTCTCTCTCTGTGTATGTCTCTTCTCTTTTCAGTACTATGCACTATGACCAAATGCATTGACGAATGAGGAAATGAGAAAGAAAGTAAGAACGAGAAACGAAAGAGGATGTGTAGAGGGGAAAATCGCCGAAATGAAACACAGATACATACACATACATACACACACACACACACAAACTAAATTCTGGCTAGAACATTTTCTACGCAATGGAATGGAGGGGCCAAAGAGTGTGTGAAAGAGAGAAAGAGAGTGAGGGGGCAAGTGAAAGAGGCATTCGGGCTGAATACTTTCACCATCACTCCTTCCCTACCTCCCTCCCTCCCTGGCACCGTAAAAACTCGAAAAGCTAGTCTTTTATGTAAAAGCATTTAATAGAACAGTTTTATCTCACTTGCTCTTGGCATCTGTCCTCTCTCTCGCTTTTTCTCTGTCCCTCTCTCTCTCTCTTTTTCCTCTCATCTGTATAACAGATGAGGTTGACAAGACATATTTGGTACATATATATTTATACATATAGTACATATATCCCCTATATATATGTATATCTAAACATTTAATCAAAAATAATTATTCGTATCCCCACAATTTTGTGGATGCGAAATGCGCTAATTTTCCTTTTGGGAAAATTCATTCTAAATTTGAACAAATTTACACGCAGAGAGCGGCGAGTAGCGAGGGCAGTGTTAAAGGTTACCAACTTTTCGATTCGTATACGCAATAACCCAAAAAAGTAGGCTATAGTTTTGGCACCACAATCGAATCGAACTGGAGACAAGCGACGAAAACACGAACACGTCAGTTTCAAGATTATTTAGCGTTAATCTCAACCTAAATCCAAAAAGGAAACCATTTGCGGTTAACCAAGGCGGCTCTTAACCCTTGAGGTCCTTGCAACTGTTTGATGAGCAGTTCCAAAAAGTGATATATATATACATACATATACTCAAACAGGCTTTAACATAAACATCTCTAAAATGTCTTCCTTGATCGAGACTTGTTAAGGCTCTCTCTCTCTCTCTCTGTGTGCTCCCTGCAAGCGCTCGTCCTTTTTAGCAATAGTTTATAATAGTTTAAGATTGATTTGTTTAAATTGATTTTTATTTCTCACTCTATTATAAAGCTGCCCTCGTTATAATAATCCACCAACGAAATGCAATTATATAAATATTATATGTATATTATATGCACAGACACACACATTCACACAGACGCAAACCAGGAATATAGAGTCACACAAACGTACACACAGAGAAACACACACAAGTGCATTGGTATGTAAACTTTAGCCTTTAGCAGTGCATATGCTTAACGCTTATTATAACAATTCATTATATTTTGTATCTACATAGCTAAATATACATACACACACACATACATACTTGTGCACATAGTTGTAGTTGTAGGTTTCATGTAAATGGCGATGCATATTTAATAACAACTAATTGAAGCAAACCAAAACGATGCAAAATCTGGCTAAAAATTAAAGGCGTGGCTTGACATTTTTGGCAAATTGATTTTCATAATTTCAAGTCTATCACAAATTAATTAGTTTTATAGGTAAATAGATAATATCTATTTTTTTTTATATGTATATAGTTTATATTATATATATATATAGTTTATAGTTTAGATTATCTTCATGTGTACATGGTTCTTCTGTAAATCTAATAAATTCTTCAATATTTTCAAGATTTGCGAATTCTATTATCTCGGGGAATCGATAGAATTCTGTAAAAATGAAAAATTACTTTAATAATCAAAGTGCCGCGCTTTGAATGAAACAATGTGTTGGCTTAATGATTGTTGTAATTCGTGTTCCCCCCCCCCTTCTCCCCAATCCCACCCCCATCGTCGTTTAGTGTAATCATCCCATTATTAGCTGGCCATCACAAATCTAATTCTCCAAGGCCAACTAACTAGCAAAATGTGCTGCAATTTGCACCCAAACGCCATCTAGTGTTAGTTTTCAAATGTATGTGTGTATGTGTTTTTTTTTTGGGGGGGGTGAGTGGTAAACGGAAGCTGAAAATGCAATTCGCGTGTGAAAACTGTTAAATCAATTACAAATACACACACATGCAAAATATGAGTGAAAGAGAAAGAAAGTGAGATGGAGGAGGAGGAGGAGGAGCAGTGTGCAAGAGAAAGGACTGAAAGATGTGGGTGCCACGCCCATAGCCATAGACAACCCCACCATGGCACCCACCTCCCCTACAGCCATCATCACTAAATGTCCAACGCCCACTCAAAAAGTATATAAAAGCGAAACATACTGAAAATGCTTACATAAGCAACGAAGGAAGGAGAAACAGAGAAAGGTGGAGGAGGCAAAGGATGGTGCAAAGCGGAGAAGAAAGGACAAAGCGCAGGCACGAAATTTTTTCTCTCTGTGTATGTTGTGTGCGAGTTGCAAACATTAAAATATAACAACAGCAACAAAAGGCAGCAACAGTAAATATTGAAAATTCCATATCCGTTCCTTCCAGACTTAACCCCCCTCTCCCCATCCACCCTACACCCACCATCGCACACTCCTCTCCAACACCATAACAAAAATCATATGTAAAAAAAATAATGATAGAGACAAGAAAAAGACATTGGTAAAATACACTAACACATACATACACTCAAGCAGCCGACTCTAGGGGGCGCCACAATTGTCGTTGTCATCACACGAACCCCCTCTACCGCCTTTGACCTGCCCTTGCTCCTTTCAACAAAATCCTGGGCCATTAAAACTTTTTAGAAACATATTTTCTGCTTACGTTTTGCAACACTGGCTTTCACAATATGCGTGACCTATGGCGGAGGGGGAGGGAAATCTAAGTATTTCGTTATATAATACTTGCAAAATGCCTGCAAGCTAAATAAAAACCAGCGAGGCTCATGCGTTTCTCCTCTTCTTTATGCATGTACATTCATGCAATCCTAAGGTACATACACAAAAAGTTGAAAAGTTGTCACAAAATAGTTTCTGTACATTCCTGGATTTTTCATAGCTTCAGTCCAAGGTGTCCATTTAGTGTATACTAATCCATTAAACATAAAGATATCCTTGATATTCGTTGTGACCTATTGTACAATATAGCAGAAGAGTATCTATAAATGAATACACATTTGTCGTAGAATCGCATCAATTGCTATTATAAGTGAAGAATGCTGAAGCACATGCGGCTCGGACAACTGATCCTTGGAACGGAGCTCTGGCTAAATGAAGTAAGTCGTTGCACCGACTGGGATACTTATACCCTGGAACAACTGGAAAAACTCTGTCCTTACGTTACTTTGAATACAAAACGTTCCTACGAACACATAACTCCGTTATTTTTTGATTTCGATAAAAAAAAAAACTAATAATAACTAATAAAAAACTAATAAAAAATGGAAACGATTTGAGGTAAAAATGGTAACTTGCATGTTGGATGTGGAAAGGGTTCCATTGTAACCCGTTACGGGGCTACTAAAGTTCGACTTTCAAGAGGAAAACTCCTACCGTAATTCTTCTCTAACAAATTTGTTGTATTTTCCAATTTGATCGAATTATGACCCACATCTGAAGATTTTCAAATTAAGGAAAAGTCGAAACTAACTTTCATTTCGGTTTTAACATATACAAACTTACATATGTACATACATGCACACATAAAACAGCTGAATTTGTCAAACTTTTCTCTCTTGCCGACTCTCCACTTCTTTCTCTCGACTCTCTGATTCTCTCTGTTAGTTGGTCTGTTAACATTTGAGTTAACAGCAAAAAAGAAAACAAAAATATAACGAAAATTTTTGCATTTTAGGTCAGGTCGCAAATCTATGCGGAGCAATACAACGACGACGGTGACGCCGACGCTAGCAGCGACGCATGACTAGTTTTTTTTTTTGTTTTTTCTTTCTTTTTCTTCTTCTGTGGTTGTTGTTGTTGCTGTTTTTTTTTTTTTTTTTTTTTGCGTTTCTTCCACGTTTTCTCATAGAGACGGACTAGCGCGAGTTGTGCGCGTTGTGAACTGGCGGTGTACAAAATTTTCATGGCAAGTTCAATGAACTTGCGAATTTTTTTTCTTCTTTGAGAGAAAGAGAGGATGAAAAGAGAAATTAGGTTTTCTAGTCTGATGTTGGTGTCTTTTATTTTATTTTCTTCTTCTTCAACTGAGAGTATTACCAGTTTTTTGTCATGTGTATGTAAAAGTATCAAAGAAGCTAAATTCGACTATGCCGAAGTTTGTATACCCTTGCAATCCTTGACAAAGATCCAAAATAAAAAAACCTCCATGCCACGAGCGGAGTCGAACCCGCCACCTTTCGTTTCATAGGGAAGACCTTTATCTACCAAGCCACCGCGCCTCCGTGGGACTAGTTAGCATACGTTCAGACAGACAGACGGACATGGGTATATCAACAATCTTCTCAGTTTCTAGTCCGACATATCCTAAATCGTTTGGGACGATCGGTCGAGGACAAGTCTAACTCTTACTACGGAACGTTACCAAGTTATTCTCATGGAAATGGAAACGATGCACGTTAATTATAGGGGAATCCAGGAAGGATCTGGAGATACAATTTGTTATGAAGATTTTTTATGGTAGACCACGCATTTCCCGAAGTGCGAAAAAGGGTAACGATAAATCGGTACAATCACGAACCTTAAAGCGGCTCATTTTCCGCTGTTTTACCACAGGCATTGCGGGCTCCTCTTCTCTTCACTCCACTTTACTTCTCTTTTCTCTTTTGTTGTTGTTGTTAGTGTTGTTTGTTATAATGTTGCCGGTTCTCTATGTTCTCTTTCACTGCGTTTTCTTTTGGCTTTAGGTTGGTTTCTTTACTATTTTGTTGCTTTTACTTTTCACACATATTCCAGCACATTAAAAACAATTTAAAAAAAAAAAGATAAGAAATCACACACACACACAAGCATACATATATGCTTCAAAAATTTGTATTTCGAATTTGGTTTGAATTTCCTGCAAGCAAGTGCATGTCTCGTGGTCTTTTTAACTGCAATGCTGCTGCTGTTGGTGCTCTCTCACTCACACGACGACGACAACACGAGCCTCCATTGAAGCGTGGCAATCAACTGAGAAAAAACTAAAAACTAAACTGCACACATGCAGAAACATAAAAAAAAAGAGTTGGTTGGTTTGGTGTGTTCTTCCCCTCGCCACCCAACCACCAATGGAAAATTGTTCATGATGATGGTTTCGGCTAACGCGCCAATGCCCGAACGGCTTTGGAACACGGCGAAAACGCAACAATGAGATTGAGATGAAAAATTTGTTGGGGGCTTGGTGGGTGTGTGTGTGTGTGCGGGTATAGAGAGTGGTGTGGCAAGTTGAGGAAAAATCACAGGACGCAATGGCGACGACAACGACGAAGCATTTCGAACGAACGAGGCACCACAGCGAACGTTTTACAACTGCCGGCATAACACAGCTTCGTTTTCTGACTCTGTTTCTATATTTTTCTTTCCTTACTTTTTCGTTTTTTTTACGCTTAGGATTGGTGGAAGGGCGAGGAAGCGAAGGAGGTCATGGACATACATACATTTAGTACTTTTTAAGGCTGTTAATATGGCTAATAAATTGTAAATAATCGTAGTCACAGCAACACACACAGTCAAAAAAAAAGCACACACACTAACAAGCCGGCTCTCTCTCGAGAGAGCTTATTTGAAACAGGAGCGCCACCTTTGGGTTTCTGTCTCCGACAAGCAAAGATCACAAAATGGTAGTTCGATAACCTTCATTCTTGCAATCCTTGTCGCAGGACCTTTGTTTGATAGCTTTATGTAAAACCCATGAATAAGAAACAGTACATTTCTAAACATCCAAATCGATTGGGACCAGGCTATACAAAATAGTGAGTAAACCGGATAATCGGAGATCTGGATAATCTGTATTTGGGTTTTGAGTCTACAAAATATAATCGGACATCCGGATGGATTGTTCTGATTCTGCTTAAGTATATCGATCACTTTGACAGGTACACTGTTAAGTGCGAACAGGGCTTCCAACTTAAATGTAAACTTAAAACAAAAAGCTCTTCTTTAACAGTACATACAAAACGGCAGTCGTGCGTTAACAGGAAAGAGTAGCGAGACTGTTAAATGTTTAAGTCCACATAACAGAGCTCTGTTATACTTATTATATTGTGACAGTTAAGAATTCAAAAATGAAAAATAAAACTGATAATAGATATAACAAAAGCAAATGTGAATTTACTCAGTAATAGTACCCTCACCTCCCTCATGGAGCGCAATCGTCTTTCAAAGCGGATTTTGGGGTTCTTATTTTTTTGTATGTATGTTTATGTGCTTTGCGCTTATCAGCTCTTCTTTTGCTTCAATTTCATCGTAGAACCAGAAAATGAGATGGAAGGGAAAAGAGAACAGAGACCGTTTCAAGCAAAGCCAACGACTAAAGTTTGCGGGAGGGGAGAGCGGGTAGGGGGGTGGTAAAGGAAGGAGTTTGGCGGTCGCGGCGGGGGTTAAACAAAGTGCAAATGTCTACATATGTATGTATGTATGGATGTGTAGGCAGCACTTTGCCTCTATATATACATATGTATGTACATATGTACATACAACATTTTTCTCCTTTGCATACATACATACATATATACTATGTACATGTGTGTGTGTGATTGGAGACGAGATATACAACAGCGGCTTCCATAGCATGGAGCGGGGTGAGAAGGTGGGGTCGATTAATTCTTCTTATTGAGCCTCACAACAAATCCCCCATTCACCCATACTATGCCCCCCTTCCCCCATGCACCACCTTCTTTATCTAACATATTCCCTTCTCTATTATGTACCTGAAGTTGGGTTTTCTTTCTTTCTTTATTTCTATCTTTCTTTTCACCACTTTTTGTTTTTTTTTTGTTTTTTGTGTATGCTAATTTATTTCGCTTTTACGTTTTGCACACTTTGATGAAGATGAAGACAAGAAAAAGGAAAAACTATGAAAACAAAATTAAACAAAAAAATGCTTTTGCATTTTCAAACAACAAACAAAGAAAATAAAAAAAAACCGAGGCTATGCCAAAACATATGTGCATGTACATACATACATACATACATATGTATGTACATATATACCCTTTGTTAAGTTGGGATAATTAATACCCTGCTTCGAATTTCGCAATGAGAACAATAGCACTTTAGCGCACCTACCGCTCAACTCTACACAGGTCGTCTTTTTAATAGTCAGATTTTTAGCTACTAATGCACACTGCTTATGTAACTTGGTAAGCCAATACTTTAAATACTACTAATAATGCGAGTGCGAGGCAATAATTTAAAAGCACCTTGATCTGCATACATATGTATATGGGATCGATAATAGCTTTCTTTTGCCTGTAACATACATACATACATATATAGATTTTGGGGACTTTATTATACCCTTTTACCCTATAGGGTATAAAACATTCCAAAGTGCAATAACCATTCGACATTAACCCATCAATGGGTCAATGAGACTACTCCAAATATTCTAGATATTAATATATGTACGTTTGCATGTATGTACATATGTATATGCTGTAGGGTAATGGGGATGATATTTACAAAAATTTAAACCAAATTTACTTACCCTTACTCCTATGAAACGGGCCTCAAGCAGCTCCTGTTTACGCGGATTAAGCGATGTTTGAAAATGATCCATTATGTTTGTGTATACTAGCTCCTTTTTCTCGCAATTGGGAGGGAGGTTTTCTTTTGTTTTCTTCTCGCTATATAATGCAGATGTGTCACTTCTTCAACCTTCTTAGATGAATGTTTTAGGTTACTTTGTTAAATTGTTTTTAGGTTTTTGGGATTCTTATCAATGATCATCATCATTGTTGAGGGAGGAAGAGCAATGGCCATTCAAGATATAAATATGAATTCATTGTTGTCATTGGATGATTCATTCACATACAGAAATTCTGTAATACAAAATATACATATATGTAAATAAAACTAAATATTAAAAATGATTGGTTAAAAATTTTTCAATATTTCCTTCAATTTGTACAATAAAAGAAAGTAATTACAGTTTTGAAGTCCTTATTTAAGAATATTGCACATAACTTTGCTTTTATATTCCTTCATACAGATCACCTTTTGTTGAGAACATATTTAACATTTTAATTAAGAATAATATTACAAATTGAAGAATAGATTATTTTATCTGAAATAATTGATAATGGCTTGCAGTTCTTCACAATGTAATTAATAACACTATCGTTTATATGTATGTATTTGTATTTCAGGATATATACATATGTATAAGAAATCAACAACAAAGGATTCGCCAACATTTAATAAAAAAAAAATTTATAGTCATTCGATCAGCGGCTCTATACAAAAATTTATTAGCACTGTAGGGTTAAAGCTCGCTTGCAACAAACAACGGTATGAGGCAGCAGCAGCAGCGCACCGGCAAACAAATAAAAAATTAAAAATAAACGACGAAAACCGAAAAAGAAAGAACGAGCGCAAAAAAAAATGAAGAGAGAAGCGCAAAGCAGACCAATTTGTGTATTCTTTGATATCAGAAGAAAATAAAAAAAAGCTTAATTATACTAGTATGTACATACATACATACATATATACGCCCTTTACGTACCGGTGTTTTTTTTTATTTGCTTTTGCTTTATTGTGTTTCTTTTCTCGATTTCGTCCATTCGTGTGGAGGCACGCGTCACTAGTATTGGAGGTGAAAAGGGTGTTGGTGTGAGGGAGAGAGAGTGATAGAGCCAGAGAGAGAGAGGGGGGGCAGCAGTTGATTTGCAAAAAAAAGTAGTAGTAGTAAGTACTCTTTTTTTCTAACAATAACAAATTATTCAAAAAACAAAAAAAAAAGAAACACACACTTTGTTTCCACTCAAATAGCGCCCTCTCGCTCACAAGCTTTTTTCTTGTTTCGCTTTTTTCTTTTCTTTCTCTTTTTTTCGTTTTTTCTTTTTTTTTGCAAACGCTTTGCGAGGTTAAGTTTTGTCTTTTTGCCTTTGCAATTGCAGTCGGCGTGGGAAATTCGTTTCCTTTCCACTCCTTCGGCGGGGGTCACAGGATGCTTGGTTGCGGTTTGGTTGGGGGGGTGGGGAAAACGCTAACACACACTCACACGCACACACACGATTTAGCAACAAATTGTGTTGCACACAAGCAGGAATTTGAATTTGTTAATATTGAAATATTGTCACAGTAGCAAAAAAAAAAAGTTTTTTGTTGTTGGGCGATAACAAACGATATTCGACGTCTTATCGTTATCGTTGCTTTTAAACTCAAATAGTGGGTTCTGTTCCCCTTGTAACCATATTACGATATCCTAAAAATATTGACGCAGTGTGACCATCTTTTTGAACATCTTACGGCAAAAGCTCTTACCTCAAAAAAGCTCCCATAAAAAGTCTTTTCTTTATAGCAATTTTTTATGCCATCCGAGTTCTTTACCGCTTTGCCATAAAATACGTTTTGAGGTAAATAGCGGTCATACAGCCCAATTATCGGTAATTGTGATAAAAATAGGGGCTCAAATAGCGATAGTCGAAGGGCTCAAAAATCGATAATTGTGAATAATTATAAGAATAGGGGCTCCAATAGAGGTACACTAACTACAGTTGCCCATAGCGCCCCATGCTTTGAATTAGTCTCAAATACTGGGCTTGAGCATCAAATAGAGGGTTCAACAAATACATCAAATACAGGGGGTTCGATCGTATTATGTCGTTTTCCCCGTATTTTCTTTATATAGTGCAAAAGAGAGTGAAAAGAAAGAACAAAAAAAAAATTAGAAAGAGAGTGTAAAATGAGAGACCAAAACCATAATGTTCGGCTCCTTAGTCCGATATATCGATATTAAGAAAAACGAATCGATATAATCCCAAATTTCAAAAATATCGATAATATCGGTACTGCTGCGATAGTTTTGCAGCACTAGTTAGTGGTGGTTAGTTGTTAGTAAGATTCACAGCTGAGCGGTCGTGTCTTTTTGCCTTTGTCTTTGTTACGGGGTGCGGCAAGAAAAACGAAAAAACAAAAAAAAACGATTTGTTCTTTCTTTTGAGTTTATGTGTGACTAAATTCTCAGCGGTAACAAACAAAAAAATACAAAATAAAATTAAGAAAATTTAGTGTAGTTCAGTTTTTGTAATGTGGTCGTGTGTGTGTGTGTATGAATCCCGTTAACCAAGAGAAGTAACAACAACGAAGACAAACGACAAGCGAAAAAGGAGGAGCGAAAAGTCAAGAAAGACAGCGCAAAAAAGAATCCGCAAGGCAAGCCAGAGGAGAAAAAAGTGATTACGCATTTTATTTTATTTAATTTTTTGTTTGGTGCGTGTTTTTTTTTTTTTTGTTTAAAACAATTGTTGCTGATTTTTTTGGTAGAAAATATTTCAAGTTTTTGTGCAAAATTCTTGTGTATGCGTGTGCGGCGGGTAAGTGTGTGTGTCTATATGGAACTTATCGATTGATGTTGTTGTTTGTTTTTATGTTTTTGCTCACTTTTTTGTTGTTTTTTTTGGGTTATAAACAAAATAGTAAAAGCCGCCAAAAGGCAGCCAACAACAACAATGTCTCTGCCGCCGTTAACGTTGGCAGAGGCGGCAAAGAAAGTGCGCCAGCAGCAGCCTCCCATACATGTACATATATCTCTCTCACTCTCACTAACCCTCCTTCTTGGTCTTGGTTAGTGCAAATTCCAAATGTATAACGGAATGCAAAAGAAAAAAGTGAAATTTGTGCTGTTTTTTTTATATTGTTATAGTAAATTATTTAAATTCATCAGAAATGAAAGCAACAAAAAAAAAAAAAACGGCAAGCTTTTATCAATGACAGCGACAGCGCGTTGATTATCAGCGGAAATATTTCTGTTTTGCCGCACCCCGCTTGACCTTATTCCGTTACTGCTCTCCCTCACGTCACGTTTCATTTCTGCTTCTGCTTGTCCACCTGATTCTCCTGCTTACAGTGTCCTCTTGTCTTCCCTCTACTGATTGCCCTTAATCTTTTCGCATACTCTTCCTTCTCCTTCTTTCTGAAGTTAAATTTTTGTTTAATTTTTTTATATATTTATATTAAATATTAAATAATATTTAAAGGGATATCCGCAGCTGCAAGGATTAAAAAAAGGCGTATTTTTCTGAATTTTTCGCGGCAACAGTTTTGATTTATCCATTAAAAGTGTTAGTAATTCAGATAGAGACGTACTTTAAAGAATGTAATAGAGTATCGATCATGAAAACCGCTTCTCTAGAGGATATCCTAAAGGTCCTCGAAAGACACTTGGCGGTGATCTCCATTGTGGCGGTTGGATTATGTGAAATCAAACATTTTTGTGGATCCTTTAGGAATACAGACAAATGCAGGCATTGAACGAAGGAATATTAAGTGTCCAATCAAATCGATCAAACCCAAATTTGGGATCTGTGTGAGGAACTTTTGAATTAAACGCCCAATCACATTGATCAATCGAAACTATGGATCCTAGTGACATATACATATCGGATAGCGTAGATATACGGTAATTTTTTTTGACCATTTGCTGTTTGATGATCTCTTGCTCTCTCCCTCTCTCTATTATCACATCCGTTTCACACAATTTGTGTAACCTAATTTGACATTCGTTCCCATTGAACCAACCGCGAGCAGCGACCCCCTCGTTTGATCTTGATATCATAGTATCATCATCATCTCTGCGTCATATTTACGTGTAAATTCTACGCTTTACTCACAAATCATTCCGTAGAATTTCAAACGTGACACAATTTAAAACGGGGTCGCGAAATGTAAGATAAATTTAGTTGAATTCTATCTAACTATATTTCCATTTAAATTCCATTCTCCCCATTCCAAGTTCAAGTTCACAGAATGAAAAGATGATGCAATATGCAATATGGAAGACACATCTCTGAATAGCTTTCTAGCTAAAGATACATATTTGGACATGAACTTCAGTTGAAGTTGCTTTACTGGGTATCATTTATTTGTTGCTATGGGGCGTAAACAGAGCCTCTCATCGAGCCAATCATCAAATCATTAAAAATCAACGAATGTTTAGTGTCTCGGGGTTCTGAATTCTAAGCGAAAACATTTTTGGGTTGTTCCGTTTTAAGTTTATTGCTCGCTCGCTTGTTCGTTCGTTCGAACCGTGGGGGCAAACCAGCCTCCAATGCGTATTGAGTTCATCGATTTTTAATTTTTCGCTATGTTTTATGTTTGCATTTATGGTTGTTTTTTCCCCCATCTTTTCTCTCTCTCTCCCTCTCTCTCGTGGTTTTCTTAACATGATAATGATCACTATGGCACAATTTGGCAACAGAAAACGGGTAACAAAAAAAAAAATTTAAAGAAGAAACAGCAACTTAGCCTAATTTATAGCCATCAGACTGTGATTTGCTCTAATTTCATTTTATAATGACAAACAATTTGATGGAAGTAACCATGGGAAGAAGCAACGATAAGAAAGAGTCGGGGGAGGAGAAGGGAATACACCGCACCGCACTGAAGCAAAACAGCGATCACACCGAATGTTCTACTTTAATATTTAAAATTCTTCGGTTGGTTATTCCCCCCAAGGTTTTTATTTTCGCCCCTAGTAAGCTATTTCCAAGTCTTATGTTTTTATTTAATTTTGTATACAGTTAGGAAGCAAAAAAAAATAATTTACTAATTTCAGAATCATCTCATAATGAACCCGTTGTAATTCGTGGCTAGAAAAATGATTTATAGATATAATTTCGAGTAGGTCTACACCATGTTATCCCAACGTCTCTGAAGCTGGACATCGATATCGATGCGCTAATGTATCTAAATGTTAGAAAAGTGCTTAAAAGAACTGAATATTTCTTCAATGCGATAACTTATCAATATGTTGAACCGATTATTTGTTATATTGATCGAGGATTTTCGGCTCGATTAAATAATTAAACCACTTAAACTAATGTAACTAATACTTGGAAAAGATAGATGTAATAGATTACCATTTTAAGGTGTTTGATTAAGCTATTACCTCATCGTCTAACCATATTAAGGGCGCATAATACTATACAATAACAAAAATATTTCTTCATAGTTCTCACTCACTGAGAGACTGAGAAACAGAGAGAGAGAGAGAGAGAGAGATCTTTTATCATTGAAGTTGGTCGTTGGTGGTTGGGCTTCGCTTGGGCATTTAATTAAGAAACACTTCCCACGCAGCAATGCCCAGAGACCAGCACCCAGAGAAGCATTGTTTCGCATTGTATTGTGTGTGTTTGTGTGTGAATGAAGTTTTCTCAGATTTAGCCATCATGGTTGATAGATAGAGCAAACTTACTACTATTTTAGATACTAGTACTTGAATTTATCTCCATGCTAAATCCAACTTGTTGTTTAAGCTTTTGGGCCGCGCTGCTTGCCTTGAACTTGTTGTGCGTAGAAAGTTTTTATGGGCAAAAACTAGTTGAATGTTGAGCGAAAAACTTTCTCACTAATACTACTACTACTAAGAAACCAGTAGTAGAAAATATGTATGTTGGCATTTCTAATGTGAATAGTTCAAATGATAAATAAAATGCTGATGCTGCTTCTTCGCGCTCATCATTATTTTTCATCGAATTCCACTTGACATTGAAATGCGACTGCGCAGCGACGACCACCCAGTGACTCATAATGATAGGCAAAATATTACACTATATGCATACAAATATAGGATTGCTATCGTTATCGATATTTTGTTTGGCATTCCATTTCTCTAAACGCTGATGACTTTATCCGTACACTTCTGCGCTACGAGAACTATTCATAATAATGATGATTAAGCTTGATTATCTCTTTATGTGGGCGTGGTGTCACTCCACCAGCACGCTCTCTCACTCTCAGTCAACATCATCACTTAATGATGAGAAAGAAAGATGAAGAGAGCAATTGAAGAAAATTCACACAGAATAAATTAGACTCAAAGAAACTTGATATAAAACTATTTATAGACTATTCTATATAGTAATGCGGACTTTAATAAACCTTCACTTATTAACCTCCAAATATTTCAAGCAAATAAATTGAATCTTAAACATAAAAATCTAATAACGAAGAAAGAAATATTCGAATGATGGGAAATTACCTGCCTTGGACAGATCTCATAGGCGGTGTCCTCCGAGGAATCTTATCCTGTGTTGGTTAAATGTTGGGCAGGGGTAACTTAGGAGCTGCACCTTCTCAGCCTCTGTTAAAATACTTCAAAACGATATAGCAGAGTAATTGAGACAAAGTAACCCAACGAAGAAAACTTTTTCAAGCATATCAGAAACACTGAGATGAGAAATCTAATAAAATGGAAGTCTACTTATTATATGTATGCATACATATTAATATTTATTATATGTATCATAATTTACAGCGAGTAAACCGACTAACTAACCACGAAATATCGTCAAGGTTATAGCTAACAACCACAGAGAGACAGTCAGTCAGTTAGTCAGTTAGTCAGTCAGCCGAATGAAACTTGAATAAAAATGTATTGAAACAGTTAGCCGCAGGAGGTAGTGGGGGCTTGGGGAGAAAATTTTCAACATGTAACTTTGATTTGAATTTTTACTGATTTTTCTTTTGCTCTGCCTGCCACCACACACACGCAAGATGCAAGATGCAAGATGCAAGATGGCTAAACAAACTGTTAAGAGACACGAAGAAAACACAATGCCAACGAGAGCAAAGCAAAAAAATAGTACAGTATAATGCTAATGGCAAATTGCATCAAAAGTTGGAAGGTTCACAAGTTGTGCGATGTGAACTCACTCCTCACTATAACGGTTAAGTTGTATTTCTTTTTTTTTTTGTAGTACATGCTCTCTGACTGCATTCGATGGGAGGAGATGATGTTGATGGAGAATACCCTGTCTTCCACATCGGTTAATATAGGGTTAATGGGGTGATCATGGGAAATTGGAAGATAGAATCAGATCAGGTCGTTAGATGCGGTCGATCTCCATAAACCAAGTCACAAACTAAACGTTAGGAGGATAAATTGGTCTCGGGATGATAGCGAAAAGGCTTAGGTACATCAGTGATAGGTATTTTAAAGTCGGCACTGCGACTTAAAGTTGGAACCCTTTTCGTTTTTATTTTATTTTTCTGCTTTTTGGCGGCACGCTTGAGTAACCACCCACACTGTGGCAAAAACAACACGCATCAAATACACACATAAAGAGACTTAGATGGCGGCAAAGAAGGAGTCGGAGGAGGTAGAGAAGAAGACGAAGTAATTTCTAAACGAAAACTAAACACCACTCAATGACGTCATCGTCATCACAATCAACCCTCCCCTCTCCCACACAGCCCCAAAAAACTTCAAATACATAGAATGAAATTATGAGTAATAAATTACAGACAGATGTTAGCCCCCCCAGTATGGAGCCTGGTAAATTTTTGGGAAATGGGAATTGGATATTTTGATTCAGTCGAAAAGAACAGAATAGAGCTCTCTAGCGATCGAACACCCACCGAAAATGTCTGTTTAAAATCAATTACTAGCAAATAAATATTATCGCCGCTGCCGCTGCCTCTGCCAATATTCTCATGCTAAACAAATAGTAGATAAATAGATAGATAGATAGTAGTTTTTGGCAAAAATGTGAATAAATTCTTTTGATTGCAAACACAAGCGCTGTAGAATATATGTACATACATACATATGTATATGTACATATTCTCAAGGTTCAATGAAATGGAAAACCAATAACGTATTTAATGCTTTCATAAAAAGTCTTATAAATCGAGCAAAAAACAAAAGAAATTCCTTGAAAGCATAAAATGTATTACTTTATTATAGGTCATTTAGTCGAATTATAGGGATGCTAAAATATCGATATGTTTATCGATAGTTTCCCTATCGTTTGGGTCGATCCTGTGCCAGTAAGGGGATCCTTTTCAATCAACACCTCTTGCTTTATTTATGTACATATATGGAAAGCGAAATTGATATCGTCTGAAAGCAATTTCTACTTAACAGGTGACAATCTTTTAAAAGAAATTGTCTTATTTAGAAACTAGAGACAGTTGAAACGAGTTTTCGTGGAATCTGGAAGCAGATATTGACTCATCCATAATCGGATTTCACAAATATTCCCCTACCCTCCCGTTCTCTCTCCCCCCCCACCACATTAATTTATAAACTGAGAATGGAGTAATATATGTCTGATCTGTGGATTGACTGACTAAATGACGTCATTATACACATTCAAAAAGCAAAAACAAAAACAAAACAAAAACAAAATTTGTACATAAAAAAGAATTTTTTTCCTTTTGTTTTTTGAATTTCCGCAAACAAAAAACTAAACAAATGGCAAAAATAGAAGTCGACTTGAAAAGAAAACCTAAAAACAATTGTTTGTACATTTTCTATTTTTCATTTAGATTCGGTTGTTGGTGTTGTTGTTGTTTTCTTTTTTTTTTTGTTTTGTTCTATTTAATTAGCAAATGAGAGTGCGTGTTCGTGTGTATATTTTAGCAGAATATCCATAGCTTAAGTCAAAGTGACGACTTCAGGATACCCTGGACTAAGGATAGTGAAGATTTATAGAATTTGAATATGAGAGATTGAGATGAAATAAGGTGAAACGGAAACAGAATTCGCCACCTTTTGATCCACAAATTGACATATATTGACTAGAAGAACGGATATGCCCCACGCACACACATGTATATACCCTTTCAGACTAAATGGGCTATAGGCTACAAAGAAAAAAAAAAAAAAAAAACCATTAAATTCGTGTCATAAAAAGAAACCACCGAAAATGAAAATGCAAAGCAAATATTTAAAAATTTTAGTTGCTAATTTTTTCCAAATGCTGCACGAAAATTCCAAGAAACACAACCAACAGTAAAACGCAAACACACACACACGCACACCCAACGGCGAAAAAGAAGAAGAAAAAATGAAAGCAATAATTAAATTTAGATCAAGAAGAGTATAGCAAATTCTATATACATATGTATGTATGTACACACACACACACTAACTTAATATGTAGTAAGAAGTAGAAGCTAAAGATAATCGAAATTGATTTGTGCTTTTTGCTTTTTTTGAGCAAGTAATTTCATTTAAGTTGAACCTATTAGTGAGTGAACGGAACCTCAAGTTTGCAATTAATATTTCAATCTCTTTTCCTCTTCCCATCGAATTTATTGCCACACATTGCGTATGAGTAACGTGTTGCCAATTGAAATGAAAATTACCTTTTGTGGCAGTTATTTAGTTTACCCACCCGCTTCCCACTTTTAGTAAACAATAGGGATATATTTTTAATAACTAATACCATTTAACGATATTTATTCTAATTTTTATTTTATTTTTTATCATAAGTCAAGCAACTCTGAGCTATGCTTGGTTAAAATTTTGAATAGTTTCTAACCAAGTGGTTAGAATGGGCATATAGATCACTATTTATCAGTTGTGGGATAGTTACTTCACTTTGACTACTTATTCATGATCAGTTTGAATGGTTTTTTCGCACTCGATTAAATTGGAAACGTGTTGTGTGGATATCGTAATTTCCTTTAGTCAGATGACAATTCAACTCGAACGTGTTTCATAATTATCTAGATCCAGATAATTGCGTAACTAAATGAATGTCTTTCGTCTAAATTGAATTATTTAGATCTTTGCGTTTGTTTGACTTTTAGTAGTAGGCCAACGCCCATGAATTAATCTAACATTGTTGCGTTGTGTTTGTTCCGTTTATTCGTTTGTTTGTTTGTTTGCGTTTTTTGCTTCGAGTTTGTTTAATTGACAGGTAGCTTTTGCGTCCGATTACTCACTTCATAGCGAGTTTGAGTGAGAAGGGGAGTGGAGTGGAGTGAAATAGATGTGAATTGAAGTGAGTGAATAATTTGTTGTCAATGAGTCTTCAATGAGTCACTTGGCAAATGGATTTTCTATCTGCGTGTGTGTGACTATTCGAATTGGTCACAAAAGGGTAATTGCCAGGCAACACACACACACACACTCACAGGCGCACACACACATACATATATGGAGAGCCATTTTGGCCAGGTCTGCATTATGCTATTTTGTCGCACCCCTCCCTATTCCCCCTCCACCCGACCATCCCCTTCGGTTTGGCATGTGTAAAAAGTTCATTCAACTTGTTTCGTTTTATGCTTCATTTGCGGCTCGAGTCAGTCAAGTCAGTTAACGCTTTTTCTGTTGCATAATAACTTGGCAAAAAAATAAAAATCCAAGAAGATGAAGAAAGAAAACGACACAAAACAAGTACAACAAGTGAATACATAGGTTTTCTTTTTCTCCCTCTTCCTCTTTCTCTCCCTCACTGTCTATCTATCTTTCTGTTTTCTTTTAAGGAAAAGGGCAAAATATATGGAAACACTTTTTCTATATGATAACTAAGTTTACCGTACTAGATCGGACGGAATCGAGGTTTTTCATTGGATATAATCCCTCGATCTAGAACGAAATGTTTAAATTCGATCCTCAAACGAAATATCAACCAGATTTTGGACTATCGTCGTCCCTTTTCGATAACTATCGCGGCTGATTATCGAATTTTTGAGAAAATGAATCCTCGTTAGTTAATTTCTAATTTTCTAACAGGACGTTTTCGAGGTTTTTGTTAGTTTTTGTTTATCAGTATTATCCGAGGGACCTTTTTCTCGTCCATTACATTGGATAATCGAGGTTCTACTGTCGACCACATTTTTATTTTTTCCGAGTGTCGAAAATATGGCCGAGGTCTGTTAATTAAGACGCAGCTGTAAAACCAAAACTTGCTTAATACAAGTATTTAAAGCGATTTTAGACAAGGGCAGCAACCTCTCACCCCCACCAATAATATGAACTCTTTGGTGGTGTACTTAAAATACATTTTTTGTAATTTGTCTCTGGTTTTCGTTACAGCCATCCATCCATCCATCCATCATCCGCATCCCATTGGACTGGACTGTATTAATAAACCTTCTATCGAACAGAAGCATCCATTGTCATCATCATGAGTAAGAAACCCACAGCCGGACCGGCTCTGCACAAGGTCATAATGGTGGGCAGCGGTGGCGTTGGCAAATCGGCACTCACATTGCAATTTATGTACGATGAATTTGTTGAGGACTATGAACCCACCAAGGCCGATAGCTATAGGAAAAAGGTAGTACTTTCCATATAATATCGGATAAATTCAATTTACGTATGTAATACTTTATCATTCTCAGGTTGTGTTAGATGGCGAGGAAGTACAAATAGACATACTGGATACAGCTGGCCAGGAGGATTATGCCGCCATCAGGGATAATTATTTTCGCAGTGGCGAGGGTTTTCTCTGCGTCTTCTCAATAACAGATGATGAAAGTTTCCAGGCAACCCAGGAATTTAGGTGAGTGCTGATCATCACCAAAAAAAAAAAATATCCAATTAGACAAATTAATTTTTGGCATTGGAAATGTTTCTTGGTTGGGGTTGGAGGAGGCTATAATCATAAACAAAACAGTCACCACCGCTTATGAATCACCTGACTACCCTCACACCACCACCCTCATTGGGGTATATTAGTGGGTATCTAAATGTCGTTATGGTCAGCAGGCTGTAGGCGCGTGTGTAACCCACATTTCAAATGTTTTTATATACCTCTAAGTAGTCCCTCATTGACCTCATTGAGCAAGGAGTTAGAAGTTAGAAGTTGATTCTCATATCAACTGTCTGTCCGGTCTTGTTTCTCTCTGTGTGTGTGTGTGTGTGTGCAACTGGGTGTGAACCACCTTTAGGTTAGGCAAATACAAACATATATGCACGAGGGCCAATTTGTTGATTTCTGTAAGTAATTTTACATGCAACACTGATCCTGTCTGTCAACCACCAAACAACAGCTGAAAAACAAAAAGAATTCATGCATTAACGGGGGAGCATTAAGAGTAATCGATAGTCTTAACTGCGCAATCGAACGATCAACTATCGAAAGTACAAGAAAGGCTTGATGAAACATGAATAGAACGGCTTTTAAATAAATGTAGGATCATGTTGGGTGAATTATAAGACCTGCCCTCGTGTGTATATATGTAGGGAAAATTATGTTTACTTTGACTTAGTTGTTATGAGTCACTCGAGCACCCACTTAACACACACCACATACAAACAGCATACACTTGACTTGACTTGCGTTGACTTTTGATAACGAGTACCGAGTGTTGTTGTTGGTGTTGCTAGTGTAGAGCTTATCATTAAAATGCCTTCCAACTGATTCTCTGTCTCTTTCTGTTTCGACAAAACAACAGAGAACAAATACTGCGAGTGAAAAATGATGAGAGTATACCCTTTCTGCTGGTTGGCAATAAATGCGATCTGAATGACAAGCGCAAGGTACCCTTAACCGAATGCCAACTGAGGGCACAGCAATGGTCTGTACCCTATGTGGAGACCTCGGCCAAGACACGCGAAAATGTTGATAAGGTGAGTTTTTAACACAATACTATATATAGTAGTAGTACATAATCGAGAGTGTGAATGGAGCCATCGATCTCTCGATCCCTCTCTCTCTCTCTCTCTTAGTTAATACCTACTTACAATACAAAATCGTTTTCAATTGGCCATTTAACTTGAAACTCAAAACTCATTCATGGCACAAAATTGTTCAATTATTTATAGTTTTCTTCTCTGTTCTGTCTTATAAGTTATTATTACTAGTATTTGAGATCCATTTAAAAGAAGAAGCAATAATATATATATAAATATTCATCATTTGATATACCACATAGAGGAGTCTAATCTCTTTATGGCTGATAAAATGTCGACGAGATTATTACGAGTTGGAGAAGTTCGTGTATGAATGTTGTACTCAAAAGACCAATTAGCTGATAAAATGATTAATTTTTTTTTTCTAGTCATCAAATAGATTTTTGTAGGGGCGTTTCAAGGTCTCTATGGTTATGGAGCTGCCAACTTGTTTTACGATGCACATTAGCTTATGCGGGAGAATAAGGGGTTAACAAACGAAACAAAACGAAACGATTCCGAATGTTCATGGTTCTTTAGACATCTCCAATTATAATCATTACTAGATGAAATATCCATTTTTTATGTGTTTCATTTATTATATAGCAAATACTTTTCTCATATACATACAAACATATATGTTTGCAATTTTCGTATTAAGAACTGTTAACTAAGTATTATTAACCCACATCTAATATTTTCGCCTGAAAAGGTTAACTCGTCCGAGTAGATATGAAGCCCATAATACCGGTTTGACCATTGTTTTTATATAGATAATAGACCAAATATAGAACAGTGAACATCATATATTTTCAATGACAATTTCCAAATGTTATTTTGCATCTACAGTAGTATTATCGATATCGTAAGCCGATTATAAATATCCTTAATAAATCTTTATCGCAAAGTCAAGTTCAATCTCGGGTAGTTTTAGTAAATTATTACCGAAATCGATTAGTAAACTTCTTCAAACACTTCGATTGAAGTTAAACAACATAAAAGTCGATAGTTTTCCAACACTTATTACACAACACACAGACACACACACACACACACACACACAGCACTGCAGCATTTGTAGCCTACTTTGCAGCGCAATTGCAAAATATTGCTTTTGAATATATTCTTGATTTTTATTTGATATAATTTCTCTATGATTTTCTTTTTGATAACAAAGAGAAAAAGAGGAAAGAAAAAAGGCTTTGTGGCATTTCACCCACTTTCTAACTAGCTAGCATACACACACACACACACACAGCTACATCTAACTATCTCTCTCTATATACTTATATCTATCCGTCTATCTCTCACTGTTGCTCTCAATGAGTTTTTTTTTTTGTTTGTTTTTTGTAATAAACAATATATATATGTATACTTTTAATCCCCATCCAAACAATTAATTACAGGTATTTTTTGATTTGATGCGCGAAATAAGATCACGAAAAACCGAAGATTCAAAAGCTACGAGCGGGCGTGCTAAAGATAGATGCAAGAAGCGGAGACTTAAGTGTACCCTACTTTAGGCATTAGGTGCATACAAAAAAAACAATATATAAAAACAAAAACAACAACAAAACCAATTATAATACTACTATACACTGTCCTCTATCGCTATCTCTTTTACTTTTGCCTGCCTAGCTACATATATTAACCCTCTTAGAGAATTAACCCTTAGCGCTCTCCTCTTTACTCCTGCCGCCCCCCTTTTGAGTTTATTAGCACTTTCTCTAATATTCCAAAATTTATCTCTACTTAATCTATATATACATAGCTAATTTTTAGTTGCCCGCTTATTTTATACATTTTTTTATATACATACTTACATAAATGATTAATTTTGCATTTTGCATTTGGTTTTTTAAATTTAAATACTAAAAAAACACGGACTAATCAAGCTCGCTCTCTCTCTCTCTCTCTCTCTCTCTCTGTACTTGCACCCAAATCAAATATATTTAAATACTTTATCAACTAAAGAGAAAAAACAAAACGAAATTGAAACTATTAGTTCAATTTCTAACAATTTTCTGCCGAATATCATCTAATACCGAAGGTTATATACCCTTGCCATTAAATCTTGTTTGAAACTCTTTTTCTGTGTCTTAATACGAGGACATGTTACAAATAAATGACCGTCAAAAGAATGCTCATCTTGTCGTGAGTAGAGGAGTTCGAACTCGCGTTCCTCCGCATTTTAAGCAGGACATTTGAAGACTGTGTGCTAATAGTAGATCCTTTTGGAGTTAGACGTATAGTCTATTCACTCATACATACAGCTATTATAGGCATATAGTTGGTTTTTTAACATATATGCTGCTTACATCAAATTAATGCTTAAATCCGAAGTCTCATTGAATTAATTCGAAAACTCAGAGACTAGTTTGCCTAGAAAGAGACAGACATCGGATAAATTTTGCTACGATTTTCCTTATGCAAGGGGTAACAAATTTTGAATATTACCATTATCATTTGGTGGCTTTAGATTTAACATATATTGAGAAGTGAATAACTCAGTTGGTTAAGTATTTAAGAATCTAATCGAGATGAGATTTGGGACATATTTCGGTCATCTCGTGGTTCCATTTAATAAACTAATGACGGAATAAAGAGCAAAAGATAATACCAAAGACTAATTTCTAACACATACATATGTACGCATACACACACTCACATACACGCATACACAGACACAAGGAACATACACGCACAACCAAAATTTGTTTTGGAAATATTTACGATATTGAATTGACTTGGTTTTGGTTTGATTCGGTTTAGTTTTTCTTTCGGATCATTCATTTTGCTCCCTCTTCTCTACTAAATACAAATATATATTTTATGGTGAATGTGAAAATATTTTGCTTTCGGTTTATTTAGACATTTTCAAAATTATTGTAGCAACAACAACAAAAAACAAATTAAATTAAATTATAATAATATGTACCAAAAATATACTATATACATATCTATTATTATATACTCCCTTAACCCTTCACATAAAAAAAGATGAAAAAACAACAACAAAATATAAATTAACAAACAAAAAAATTATTTAATTTGGCTTGCCAAAATTTGTATACCCTTGACTTGACCAGAAAATAACTGTAAGTATTAATACATATATAGATAGATATATAGTTGTCTGATATCCAATATGTATAAGTATGTTGTCCGTTTACTGATCTGAATTAGGTATAGAAAATGAATCAATTACAACCAATTGTTTGATGGTAATATTCGTCCGAAATGTGAATAAAATGTGTTAAACGGATCACTTGATTAAATTGAGAAAATTTAACAATAACATATTAGTTTTTTTGAATGATTAACAACAAGAAAATCGGTCACAAGGGTATAGAAAAAAAATGAGGATTATATTGAATATATTTTTGCTAATACGATTTCTATCTCTCTCTCTCTCCTATTTCTCTTTTTTTTCTCTCTCTCTTTCTGTATAGGTATTTTATGATCTGATCAGGGATATTTCATCACGCAAAAAGCAACGTCAGACGGACGTGAAACAGCCGCCGAAGCCCAATTCTCATTGCTGCCAATTGCTGTAGAAGGACGATGACGACGACGAGGAGAAGGAGGAGGAGGGATGAAACCAGTAGATGATGAATGTCGACTACAACAACAACATCAACAAAAACAACAACAACGATAACTGCAGCAGCAAGAAAAATAACAACAACAACTAGAATGACTGCAATAAGTGGCATGCAACATCAGCTACGGCCAGATATATATATATATATATATGTATATATAATATTATGTTAATACCAATCAACAACAACAAAAACAAAAAAAAACCCAACAGAACAGAAAACAGTTATGTTTAATTAATAATATTTAATTGAAAGCTAAACTTAACTTAGTATCAACATTTCATTTGCTTGCAATTTCAATAATTAATAAATCAAATGTGTAATATACAATATACATATACGTATATATCCATACCTATATATATATTTCATATATGATTATGATTTAGGCATATTAAATCAAACTAAAAATCAGCAAAGAAAACAAAATTACTTTTACTTTTCTCTTTACTCTCTTCCCGCACCCTCAAAGAAGTTTTGCTTAAACTTTTGTTGCTTAAATAACACATTATGAACAACAATCAATATAAGAACCATAAGCATATTATCCAAATTTCAAAAGAAGAAGAAAATCTTTTTTTTCGCTCACCTCTTTTTCTTTTGTAATTTTTTTTATAAATAATTAATAGCAAAATGTTTACCACACACACACACACACACACAGAAAAGCTTTTTATAAATAGTTAAATAAAGAATTAAACTTAACGAAAACTCAAAATGGCAAAAACAAAAAGAACGAAAGAGGAAAAACAAAACTTAAAAAACAAAAATATAACAAGTAAAAATTGTATGCAATTTTTTGTAATTTTCTAACTAAAAAATGAAACAAAACCAAAAAAAAAACCACAAAAACAAAAAGATACAAAATTTATGAAAGCATTTTTTGAAACAATTGTTTTCAATTTAAAACAAAAAAAAAAAAAAAAATACAAAAACATACAAGATATATATATATAAAAAGAACAAACAACAACTAAAATATATCATGCGGCGGGCTTATGCTCAAATTCCCCTCCCCCATGATTTGTAGTGCCGTGAAAAAAAGAAGTAGTTCCATAGCCTTGCAAAGTCGCGCTCTAGTTAATCATTCCTAAAGGATCTAGATAATATTATAGTCATCCCCATTTCCATATAATTAAGCGACATGATTTGAAGTTTGTGTTAGATACAAAAGTTTTGAGCCTCATTTCGAGGTTTCCCCTGGGGCAGTAAACGTCCCAAATGGCAGACATTCATATATATGTGTATGGGATATAGTCTTAAAGAACAAAGAAATGTTAGTGCATTAGAGATATCTTGCGACAGTCTATAATCAATCGATTTTCCCCATGTGCAAAGTCGGGTTGGGTTAACATATTGGAAAGCTAGTAATATTTATCAGAATCTAATCTTGGTGCAATCCTTTTTTAATTTTTTCGATCAATCGAGCTAAATACTTGGGTTTGATTATCTTATGAGTCGCATCTATGGATCCTGTGTAAGCTTTAATGCAACAATTTTCGATTTGTTTTGGATCAAATGTAATCAATTCTTTAAGCCAAGGCAATTAAAAAATGACGGCATTACGGAATGGGAAACGGAAATGGAGGGAATTTTCAAGTATGTAGTATAATCCTGGTCTATGATTTGATTAGAATTTGAATTTTGTTCTCTCACTGCGCTTGAGGAAAAGCGGTTGCAATTCTCTTTACTATTTTCGCAATCTTTTCTGTTTCCTTGTAAAACTGCATTCTGTATTGTAATATTTAAGCTATTATTATTATTATTATGATTATAATTATTATATAAATAATATTATTAAATATATAAGTTATGCTATATGCTATCGATGATATATACATATGTATGAATGGATCAAACAGAAAACTCTTTGTAATTACATTTATTTCTGATCTGTAAGCATTTTTTTTTTTCTATTAGGTTTGGTTTTGTTTGTTGGTGGAGCCAGCAGCCGTAGCACACACACACCCACACACACACACCTCACGCATATATCAAAATTTAAGTAAACCACACATTTTTAGCAGCAATAATTGAAAGAAAACAACATTTATACATACATGTATGGAATATACGTGCATATAGTATTGTATGAATAAATAATGTGAATATGATTTAGCTTGACTCTTGACAGCAACAACAACAACAACAAACAAATAAACAAGATATAAAAAAAAATTGTTTAAATTTATTTATTATACTGGCTTTAAGAGATAGATAAGGAAGGATAAAAGACATAAATATAGAAAAACTACAAGTCTAAGAAGCCCAAATGTCTCTATAATTCGTATGATTCAAGGTCTATCAGGACGACGGCGACGTCGACAGAAGCAGCAAAACGGGCTTCATACTACATTTTTTATCTCAGCTCCTGGCAGGACTATCGGGATGTCCTTTACACAGATGATAGTCCTTGATGAGAGAAATGGATTGACACTATTTTCGTCCTGATCCTTGCAAGGACTGTCGAGATATAAGCACTTTTTGTTTAGCATAAAAGTCCTTTTATCTCAGCTTCCTGAAGGACCTTCAAGGATCTAATAGTGTCAGTCGATAGTCCTTGAAAAATCGAATCGATTGACACTATTTTCGTCCTGATCCTTTAAAGGACTCTCGAGATATAAGCAATTTTTGTTTGGAATAAAAGTCCTTTTATCTCAGCGACCTGAAGGACCTTCAAGGATCTAATAGTGTCAGTCGATAGTCCTTGAAAAATCGAATCGATTGACACTATTTTCGTCCTGATCCTTCCAAGGACTCTCGAGATATAAGCAATTTTTGTTTAGAATAAAAGTCCTTTTATCTCAGCTCCCTGAAGGACCTTCAAGGATCTTATAGTGTCAGTCGATTTCTCACATCAAGGACTATCATCTGTGTAAAGCACGTCTTGATAGTCCTGCCAGGAGCCGAGATAAAAAAATTAGCATGAAGCCCGTTTTGCTGCTTCTGTCGACGTCGACGTCGAAAATAAACGCCGACGTCGGCAGAATTTTTTGGACCAGCCACCTTCTATGCATTTCTGTTCGCCTGGTATTTCATTTTTTTCCCAGTACAAAATTTGAATTTTTGCGGGCCGAAATTTTGCTGCTTCTGCCGACGTCGACGTCGAAAATAAACGCCGACGTCGGCAGAATTTTTGGACCAGCCACCTCCTATGCATTTCTGTTCGCCTGGTATTTCATGTTTGCCCCCAGTGGAAATTTCGGTCCGCAAAAATTCAAATTTTGTACTGGGGAAAAAATGAAATACCAGGCGAACAGAAATGCATAGGAGGTGGCTGGTCCAAAAAATTCTGCCGACGTCGGCGTTTATTTTCGACGTCGACGTCGACAGAAGCAGCAAAACGGGCTTCATGCTAATTTTTTTATCTCGGCTCCTGGCAGGACTATCAAGACGTGCTTTACACAGATGATAGTCCTTGATGTGAGAAATCGACTGACACTAAAAGATCCTTGAAGGTCCTTCAGGGAGCTTAGATAAAAGGACTTTTATTCCAAACAAAAATTGCTTATATCTCGACAGTCCTTGCAAGGATCAGGACGAAAATAGTGTCAATCGATACGATTCATCAAGGAATATCGATTATCACTATCAGATTTTTGAAGGTCCTTCAGGGAGCTGAGATAAAAGGACTTTCATGCTAATTCAAAAATTGATTATATCTCGAGAGTCCTTGCAAGGATCAGGACGAAAATAGTGTCAATCCATTTCGCTCATCAAGGACTATCATCTGTGTAAAGGACATCCCGAAAGTCCTGCCAGGAGCCGAGATAAAAAATTTAGTATGAAACCCGTTTTGCTGCTTCTGTCGACGTCGACGTCGAAAATTCAGTGCCGAAGATGACAAAAATCATTAGTATGAAACCCTATATACCTACATTTTACTCGTCCGATTACCACTATTCGAGCAGACCGATTACCTACATTTGAGGCGTCATATTTCCCGCTATCGAGCCTATTTTATCGATTATTGGGATAAATCGATAATAATTGTCGATACTTGTTATACAAATCGATAACTACAAAAGTTGTTTTAGTTAAGTTTACTGAGCCCTAAAAATATGCTACACATGTCGTTTTCGGCGCTGTATTTTCGACGACGCTATTGACAGATTTGAATCTCAATTGATAATTTCTTTTCAGAGCAGCAAAAAAAGACATGAATTTTTGAAATCGGTTAAAAATAAAGCCGAAATAAAATCAGAATTTTAGATTTTTTTTTAAATCTCTTTTCATTTTTTTGTTTTATTTTTTCGCAGTTTTTTATTTTTTCTTTACACATTTACATTTATATCAGATATATGTATATATCTATATATACTTTATACTCATTTTTTCCAAAATTTTGTGTTTTGAATTTTAAAATTAATTTTACATTTACAGCTAAAATGATTTTATTATATTTCAATTGTTTTTTTTTTCGTTTTTTGTTTGCCTTTTTTTATATAGATTAAATTTTTCCTTGATTTTTGCAATACTCCCGATGTTTGTTTTAAACTTTTAAATTATTTATATATATAAGTATATCAAATAGAGCAAAAAAAACGATAATAATATTAAGTTAAATATATAATATAGAATTTCTAAAATGAAATCGTTTAGTAAAAATTACACAAAAAAAGTAAGTAATAATTTTAATAATAATAAGAAAAACAGTATTTGAATCAAAAGTTTAGCTTAGCATGAATAAATTGAAAAGAAGAAATCAAAAAACTATGGTGGAAAAGGGAGCCGAGAACGGAAAAATTATGTCCTTTTTCAAGTTCATTTCCATTTTCTTCATTTCAATTGTAACTTTTGCTTCCTATTTTTCTTTTCTGCTTGCAATGTTTATGTTGTTGTTTACATTGTTTTATACAATCAGTTTGCCACAGTGAAATCAATCGGTTGGTTTTTATTTCCTGATCTTAATTCTACACATTTAGCAATTAAACATTTACACTCAAAAAACATTTACACACATACAATTTATAAGGTTTTTCTTTTTGCTTGCTTTTCTATTGATTTTTTGTTTTGGTTTTTTGTTCTTTTATGTTTTTTTTTTTGTTTTTTGTAAATTTTTTTGTTTGTTTTAGAAGCTTTGTTTTTCTACTTTAATTCCATTTTTTTCTTTTTCTCTAATATCTTCGTGTGAAAATAAACTTTGTTAGGTTTCGTTCGTTTTTATTCTTGTTTGTTTTAAGGTTTTCCATTTGCTATGCCAAATAAGAATATTAAAAAATTACGAAAATAATAATTTTTGTTGTTTTTCTCTTTTGTTGTTGTTGTTTTGTTTTTGGCAAGTGCCGCCGCTTCCCCCCACCCCACGCTTTCCGTTTTGGTTTGTTAAATGATTTTCTGCATTATTTTTTCTCGATTTTTTTCCTTTTTTTTTTTTTACAAATCTTGCCCTAAAAACATGTATATCAAAAAATTGTATATATACATATTTATGTATATGTATGTATGTATATGTGTGTATGTACTGTTTTTGTTTTTTGTGTCGACAGTTTTTTTGTTTGTAGGTATTTACAAAATATAAAAAAATTTATGCTCTGCCTTTAAATTTCATTTGTTTGGTTTTTTTTAAGGTTGGTAAATACATATATACACATATATATATGTAAGGTATATATATATATATATGTTGATATAGTTTTTTTTTTTTTTTGTCTTTTTAACCCATTTGTATCCCACACCCTCACGCCGTTGTGGGCATTGGTCCACTCTCCCTCAAACCAAATTTTATCATTGCTGTTGCTGTGGTTATCGTTCACGAGATTTTTTTTCTAATACTTTTTTTCTCAACACAAAAACACACACAAATACACAAACGCACACACTCACACAAACACACACATATACATATATATCCTACACAGAAATTGACAAAAAAAATGCTCAAAAATATATATGTACCATTCAATTTGCAGTTTTCTTTCTAGATCTATATATTTATAAATAAAGTGAAATTCTCAACTGTACGATAACTACCAGCAAAAATGTCTATGTTAACATATATACTAATATATATATATATATATACAGATACAAATATCAATAATTTGGTGTGTCCTTTGCATATATATCTTTAAGACAAACAAGAAAAATATTTTATTTAAGCAAAAGCAAAGAAAATTTAATTGGAATGCAAAAAAAAAAAAGGAGAAACGAAAAGAATTTGAAAGAAACATGAGAATCGATCGAGTGGAAAAACTTTTGTAACAAATTAAAGTAAATGAAGTTCATTTGCAAATTTAATAGCTTAATCTTTTGAAAAACGGAGCAAAATTTTGAAGAAAATTATATCTAACATACCTTGATCTCTTTCTAAATCGTGAGTAAATTATTTTTGATCGGACTACACATATTTGTTTTATAGTCGCAGTAATTACTGCTTATTTAGCATGAAATGCTTTGATAATGTATCGGTAACCAAATTTGCCATAGAGACGCGGGGCGTTGATGGGTGGTTGAGTGGTTGGTTGGTGGGTGGGTGTGGGGTTGGTGGTTAATTGTGTTCTGTTTTTGATTTTAGTTCTCTTATACATACATATATCTCCTATATAACACATTTACTAGTCACACTGATTGATTAAATATATTCAATATTGAGGCTGCTGCTATATTGCACACGCACTTGCATTTGCACACACAAACACACACACGCACGCATGCTTACAAACATTTCTAAGTGAAACAAATGGTTTTTTGATGTCCAAAAACACTGTCGGAAAAACACTGCTTGCTTTGAGTTATGTGGCTTGTTGTTGTGTCTACATCTATATCTTTTATCTATATCTATATCTTTTAGCCGAATTGATATGGAGCACAGACACACACACACACTCACAAACAATGTCCTTTTTGGCAGGCCATGGAATCATCATTTGTAGTAAAAGTTACAGCTATTTCATTTCTTGTGTGGAAAACTTATCTAGTTTTAAATATATATATATGTATATATATATATAGATACATATATATCTATATTTATGGGAATAACATATTGTTGTTGGTGTTTGCCAGATTTGTCACATCAATTTCGAAAATCTTTTGGGTTTCATTTAGTTTTTTGTTTTGTTTTGGGTATATATGCATATATACAGATACATATATATACCAAATGTATATACTATAGTTTATAAAGCGTTACCCATTTTGGTGGTTTCTGTTACAACAGCGCAAAAATTTGAATTTTTCGTGTTGTTGTTTGTTTGTTTTATGATGATTTCATGTTACATATATATATATATATATATATATATATGTGTGTGTGTGAGTGCTACATGAATCTTGTTACAGATTACAGATTTATGTATGTGTGTATATGCAATATTGTTTTTTTTTGTTTTTGTTTTTTTGAGAATTGATGTTAGTTATTTGATTCGTGTTGTTGTTGCCCTTTGTTGCATGTTGTTGCGTGTGTTTGCCATGTATAAAAATTATGCATTCAAAAATAATTTGATTCTTTTTGATTTAATATTATCTCATATCTCTTAGTTGATTTTCAAAATCGATGCTAAATGTTGGGCGGAACTTGTTTGTTGTTGTTGGTTGTTCTTTGTTGTTGTTGTTTGTTACGTTAATGACGGCGACGTGGCGTTGCTCAATGTATTTTGTTTCATGATGTGTTTGTCTCTGTGTGTGTGTATGTGGTGTGCGAAAAGAAACGTAGTTTTGTTAAGAAAAAACGATTTGAACCAACAAAACACAAAGCCATTTTGTTGTTCTGGTCGTCGTTTATGTTGTTGTTGTAAGGTGGGAGCTGTTGCACACAAATCAATTGTTAATGTGTTGTTTTGTTGGTTGGTTGGTTGTCTCTTGCCTCATTAAACTATCATCCTGCTTTTTTTTCACTGTGCCGTAGTTCTGCTTCGCATCAAGAATTCGAGTTTATAATTACGTTTCTTGTCCGATTGATGAAAACCTGCAGCAGAAAAACAAACAAAATAAAATAATAAAAAACCAGTAAGGAATAGTTTTCAAAATTGATTCAGAGAGAAATTAACACAAACTAACTCTAGCTCTAACTTGCGGACTTAAGATGAAAAAAAAACCTTTTCTAATAATAATTATTAAATCCTCGAGTTAGAGCTACTATTAGTATGTGGTCAATCATATTGGTTGAACCAACATTAGACGAGTGTGGTTTTTTTCTATGGTAATGTAAAGGGTGTCTCAAGGGTTAGATAGTGCTGGACGATTCGGAAACGAAAACAAGTCTGTATGCTACAAACTGGGTTTTCTGTCGCATTTTGCGGCACCCTTTATTTCTTCTTCAAACAATGTCAATTTGCGTCAAAACATGCGTCATGTGTTATTTGATTTGGTTGGGTTGGGTTGGGGGGTTCGGTTGTAAGTTTTTGTCCTCGTGACGCATGGGATACTTGAGGTCACAATACAGTATAATACGTCAATGGCCAGGATGTATGGGAAATTACTCAGTTATTTAACCATTTTAAAATTTAATTGCCATAATTGCCAAAACATTTCAATTTTCACATTCATATTATTGCTGTCATTGAGTCCTTAAAACCGAGCGATTTGTAGGGGGGCGTAATTTTGGTTATTTAATTCCTTGTTATCTTTTTTATTCGTTCGTTTTGTGCATTCTAAGACCTTTTGGGGGTTGGCTCTTCTTACCATTTGCAGATCCAGGCGATGCTGGCACTGTAGTGGCCATTATGGTAGCACCACCATTTAATGCTGCAGCTGCGCCGCCGGCGGCGCCATGAATCTTAAGACCGACAGTTTGGCTATGTCGGGATTCAATCAAATGCGTCGTTGATATCGCCTGTGTCTGCGTCTGCATGGGTGGCGATGCTGATGACGATGAGGATGGTGTGACAACTCCTGAAGCCATCACTGAAGATAAACTTGTTGTGGAGCTGTTGGGCGATGAGCTGGACGATGACGAAGATGAGGAGGATGATGATGATGAGGATGAGGACGATGAAGATGACGATGATGATGATGATGATGATGAGGACGATGATGAGCCCATAAATGAGGCTGACGATGAGACACCGCTCGATGATGAGCTAGGCGACGGTGATGGTATCGATGGTGTGGGTGAGCCACGAGTAACGCCCGCCACAGCTCCACCTCCTACTCCTGTTGTAGATACTGTGACTGATGTTGGTGTTGTTGTTGCTATCAGTGGCAAATTGGCGGGACTGCCTGCTGGACTGCTGTGCTGAGAGGAGTTTGTAGAGGAGCAAATAGCGGCAGGGGCAGGAGCAGCTACTGCAATTTGACTATTTTTGAGCAAACCGAATGCAACCGCAATTGCTGTCGTTGTCGTTGTTGGAATTGTAATTGGAGGGGCAACGGCGGGAGCGACTGCGGCGACGGCAACGGAACTGCTCATGCTGGTTGAGGTGGTTGAGTTGGCGGCGGTGGCAGCGACACTATTGTGATGTTTATTGCTGCTGGAGTTGTTGTTGTTGGTGGTGTTGTTGATTTTATTTTGTATCACAGATGACATGGCCGCTGTTGTTGGCCCAGCGGTTGCAAGCTGCAATAAAGAGTGGGAGAGAGAGAGACAGCAAGCGAGACCGTTAAAAAGAGACGATTTAACAAATTCCAATTAGATTTCATTTGAATAAAAAAAACATTAACGAACAGTGACTAAAAACCTCCTAAACTTACCCCAGATGCACCACAAATGATGGGCGATGTGGTGCCATCGAATAGTATGGGACGTCCAACTCCTACTCCTCCATTGGGCACCGATGTAGTTGCCAGGCAGACAGCTTCATTGGCATCTGAAAAAGAAACAATGTTTACTTCTGTGTGTCTTAAGATGCATGAAAATTGGCATCAACTGAAGATTAGAGGGGAGTAACGAACACACCTTTATTATTTATTGGAATGCTGCTCTGATCCGTATCCCTTTTGAGGCTATTCGCGCGTTTTTGCAATTCAATTTTCCTCTTTGCCTCACGCTCCAATTCGGCATCCTGTTCGCTACTCACAATATCCAATTGCTGAAATAGAAGTATATATAAGTATATGTATTCCATATGTCAAGTATAGGAGTCTTTTATAAAAATTATTTCTACATACCTTGACGTGCTTGTATGCCTTTTCGAGTATTACCAAATTAGAGATCTTTTTACGATCCTCGTCTTTGAGGGGAAGCTCGTTCTTCAATTTGTCATAGCATTCCTTTAGATGGGCACGACGATTCTTCTCCAATTTATTGTGAACCTCCCGAGTGCCCGCACTAACACAAAGAAAAAATCGAAAAAGTTGCAATATACAGTTTGATTTATAGATATTTTTGGTTGTTCTTACCCATTGCTGTTGGAGCTAATGGTTCGCCTGCGTCCACCATTACCAGCTGCTGCTGTCAATTGAGATCCTGTTACTGGTGCCGATGTGGACACATTGGAAATTGCTGATGCCGCAGCTATAACAACGGCCGACGAGGAGGATGATGATAATGAAGATGCCGCCGCCTGCTGTTGGGCATTGATCAATTGCCTATATGAGGCACTGCTAAATGTGGATGGCGTTAATGTGGCTGCTGTAGCAGATCCTCCTCCTCCAACTGCGCGAACACCACCCACATAGCTCATATGGGCATCGGCGGTGGAAGCGGCTCCCCCACCAATTATTAGGCCACTTATTTGTTGCGTTTGCGCTGAAAGTTTATGGGAGGATAATGAATTGGAGCGAATTCTTGAATGAGTATCGATCACTTTGCGGCTACTCATCGGCGGTGGGGTGAGTGGCACGAGTGATTTTGTTGTTTCGCTGGAGATTTTATAGCTTGTTGGCGTTGTGAGTGATACACCAGTAGCAACGGCAGTGACAGCAGATGAATAAGCTAAACATTTTCGTGGCAACTCAGAACCCAAATTGTTGCCAATTATTTTATGTTTCAACATATTACTGTTGTCCCCCACACCAGCACCACCACTACCACCCACAACATTGTTGACTGTGGCTGTGGGCGCAGCTGCAAGTAACATGAATGCCGAAGCAGCGGCCGAGGACGCCGGTGACACAGAGGAGGAGGTGTTGGAGGTGGAAGTGGTGGCGGAAGAGTAGATGCTGCTGGCGGCAACGGTGTTGGTATTAACAGTTGATTTTGTTGCTGTTGCCACAACTCTGCCATTGCTGTTGCCTGTTGCTGCCACCAATTGTTGTTGTTGTGATTGCTCTTGTTTTGGTTGCGTGTAGATTGAATTTGAGTTTGATGAGGAATTTTCATCCTCTAAAAAATATGAAAAATAAACCAAAAGAAGAAAGAAGAAAAAGGAAAGAAAATTAAAAAAGGGTAAAGAAAAAATCATAAATAAAAAAAATAAAGTTACATACATACATATGTACATATATAGATTAAAATTAAAAACAAAAAACCGGTCAACACAAAAATAACTTGAGTTTTTATTTCGATATTCAAGAAATTTGGTAGACTGATAAATATTGAATATATAATTCGGTTTCGCAAAAATCGTATGCAAGAAAAATGTCGAACGAGTAGACACAACAAATTCATTCTAACTAATTCAACCTTTTTTTTAAGGGGACCACCAGAATGGTACAATCTCAAAAGATCTTCAATACAGTGGCAGATTAATTTTTAGGACTCTGCTGTAGTATGTATATAGAAGTAGATAGCAAGTGCATTTCTAGAGCCATCTGAATCCAATATCAACACTTTCTTCTCAAGAGAGAAACTGATACAACTGATCTATTCTGATTGAGTTGGAAATAGAAAACAAAGGGGAATCGATTATTCGCATTGAAGCCATCCATCATATATGTATGTACATATGTATGTATGTATGTATATCATATTTGTAGTCCTATTACATTAGTTTAGAAACCAACTCAGTTCAATGTGGTAAATGTTCATTTGATTATGGTGACCTAGAAACGATTTCCCCTAATGGTTTTTCGGTTAAACACACTTGGTAGATCTTAAATGGATATAAATATGTACATTTTATACTACGTTTCGTAAGCATTATGCAATTGATAAGATGAGACCGCCTTCAACTGAAATTGTAGAACAACAGTGGGTCATGAGAAGTTAACCCTCACACGAGTGCGTATCGTTAGCAATCTAATTCATTCACATTATCTTTTTCCACTTCCTCTCTCTCTCTCTATCTTTCTATGTATGTCTCTCGGAGCGACGGCATTCACTTGCCACGTGATAATGGGGTACGCACGCGACTGCACTCACACACAGACACACTTCTTATGCTACGACGATAAATCCATTTATTTTATTTTTTTTATTGGGTGTTGTCTTTTGCAGCAGCAAATCATTGAAATGATTTTTGAGTTTCATAATTAATAATTCAATTATTTTTATGTGGCATTTTATCAATTTATGTTGTTCCATTTCTAAGCAAATTTGTGATCAAGAAGTTTTAGCAAGGCGGAACGATCGACCTAGAGAGAAAGGGGTATCTTTCTCTCTCTGTAACGTATGTACTTCTATGCAATTGGTTGCATATTCTGGTTGCGTGCTTTTAGGCGTTCTTTGAATTCAATATATTATATGTACATATGTACATATCTTGCAATGGAATTATAATATCCTATAGTCTATTTAAAGCCTTATGTTCAGTTATCAGGGACATAATTAATTCGTAGCAACCGCTCCTCCATACCACTGTGCCATGCAATGCTACCATCTCCTAGCGCTCATAAGTTCTGTAATATTCCTGGAAGCAATCTTTCTACCTACACCCTATAGGTATTGCATTGCGGTACACATATGTACATATGTATGTATGTATATATGTACATGCATACGTACATACATACATATGTGTATGTAGTGGAGCCAGGAGCAGAGCAAATGTATAAAAATAGAATTTTCCCAGCTCACAAGCTTTTTGCAGCAATTGTCGTCCGTCGTCATCTCCCTTTCTCCCTCTTGGACTCCACATTCTCATCTCCGTCTTACACACTACTTGCATAATATGCACATTTGGAAGTTTTTAGCTCTCAGCTGATGAGAAGGAGAGTAGGAAAAGCAGGAAATGAAAACAAATACAAATACGGGGACGCTATACAATGAGAAGCGGAAGAAGGCGGTGGAGGCAGGAGTGAGCGAGCACAACTACAAAGACAAAGACACAGCTGTCCAAATATTACAGCAAAAAAAGGCAAAAAGATAGCACAAGAAGACAAGAAAGACAAGAAATGTTGTAAGTAAACTTAAACATAAAAGCAAGCCAAAAGCAAAGAGCAGACAAAAATTAGTAATATTAAAGAAAAGGAAAGACCAACAAAAAAGAAAAACAAAAAACAGGCAACAAAAATGCGTACAAAGTTCATTGACTTTGCTTTTACACGAGAGCGTGAGAGAGGCAAGCGAGTGTGTTTGCAAAGACAAAGAGAAAGAGCACGTGGGCGCTGCATTGCTCTCTTGTTTGTCTTTCTCTCTCGCTCTTCGATGTGTATTTTGCTTTTCGTATGACTAATTTTTGTGAAGAGTAGGAGAGAGAGAGGAGAGAGACCGTCAAGCAGAATGACGTGACCCCAAACAACAACAACAACAGCAACAAGTACAAGCGTACGTGCGAAACCAGACGAAGCGCATGGCAAAAAATAAAGAAGAGAAAAATCGAAAGAAAAAAATAAAATAAATGTTGACAAACAACAACGAAAAATAAAAACCTCTACTAGACCAAATGAGCACAGCAAAAGAAGTAGCAAAAAAAATAAGTGAATGGCATATCGACTTTCGGATACTCTTTACTAGTTTGTTTTTTCTAACATCACATATTTTCCCTACATTTTCTTTACTGTTATTGCCACATGCCTTCTTTATAAACAGCCACTGAGTTTCTTTCTTAAGTTCCTATGCAATGGAAAGGAGATGTATGTATGTACATATAATAAATAATATCAGATCAAATTTGGAGCCCAACATCTATTACTCGAATATTACTTTCTGCAGCTTTCTGGGTGTACAGGGTATACATAAACACTCCTCCCCCTACTTCTTGCCAACTTGGGACCCGACCCGTTGCTTTGTTTTTCGCCCCATCACCTGTAACAAAATTTAGCACATGCCAATTTCAACGTAAAAAACAGCACGCTAAAAATATAACGGTACCTGCTGCTGCTGCCACGCTTGCAACCTGTGTCGGGAGAGCAAGTGAGAGAGAGAGCGAACACATGAGCAACTGTGTGCGTGGTACAGTGCGCGCCCACGCAAAGTGCAGGGTAACGGAGCAAACAAGGTCAAAACAAGTATAAATGCAATTCACACCCCACACCTCACCGCTTCCTATCGTTATCTCTTCCCCCTTCAAAAAAGAGAGAAGAACGGCGCATAAGCAGAGCGCACAAGCGACGGGACGAGCAACAGTTTTTAGAGATTTTCGTGATGAGTGAAAATTTTGTTAGGAAATTGTTGCTGGATGAGAGAAGAGCCATAGATACAAGCTAAACAAATAACCATTAATCTAACGGTATAATCTAACCGATCGTAAGTAATTACAATTAATCCACCCTCTAAGTGTATCGGATCGTTGCTGCAACTAAACCTATGAATGAAGTAATATTTTACCCCATTGGTTTTAAAGATTGTACTCGTACATATCATCATTTATGTTGATTGACAAAATTTGAACATACATAGGTTAAGGGACACTACCGGAACACCACCACTGTGCTGGAAGTTAGGTACACTTTACTACTTATGTTTCGAACGCGTTAAAAACCAAATAGAGTGCTTCGAAATAGTTTCTTAAGTGAATAAACTCCCAAGGTGCAAAGTTGCCTATGTTTTCTTTTTTTGTATCTGTCCGTCGGTTTTTTTTTTTTGACACTTACCCGATATTATGGCGCTGCGACCTTCACTGATGCGAGATGAAGAAATCACCGCCTCCAATTGTCCATTGATGCAGCAGCTGATGGTTGTTGCGGAGGCGCCGTTGTTTATTGGTGGGGATGGAGATGATGATGATGAAGTTGTTGTTGGTGACGATGACGATGATGCAACGACGCCGGCGCCGTTGATATTGACGTTGCCGTTTTTCCCAACAACAAACTCATAATCCAGATGGTGATGAGGGTGGTGGTTCTGGTGCTGGGCAGTAGCAACTAATAGTTGACTGCGCGAAATGCTGCCGTTGGTATACAATGCAATGTTGCCGTTGCATAAGCCATTTACCGCTGGCGTTGTTGTTGCAGTATTTCTATTGTATTGGCTTGCAATGTTATTGTTGTTGTTGGCGGTATTACTGCTATTGCTGCTGCTGCTGATGTTACCGTTGCCATTGAAGAAGTGCAACGGCAACGGATGTTGTTGTTGTTGTTGCTGCTGCTGCGGCAATATCAAGGATGACGATTGCTTATCGCACTGCTCAATATATTGGGCAGCTTGCAATAGCGCTTTTATGCCCCCGCCCGCTGACATAGCCAACGACGACCAAGCTCGTACACGCACACACACACACACTGACTCTTACACACACACACACACAGTCACACTCACGCACTCACACAACGCGAAACACTTAAAAACAAACTGGCAAAGCACGAGACACAAGAGCAATAACAAAAAAAAAAGAGAGCGAGTGAGTTGTAAGAGAAAGAGAGCGCAAAAGAGACAGCTTTTCCGTTTGTGTGAGAGATTGTGTGTGTGTTTTTGAATCGCGTCGCGACACGTTTACAATTGTGTTGAGAGTTTTTTTTCTTTTAAGTTTTTCTCTCGGTTCGGTGGTTGGCTTTTGTTGTTGGCGTGGGTTGCAATTTTCCTTCTTTGTTGTTTTTTGTAGTTGTTGGAATAAGCACAGTTAATTTGTTGTTGGTGTTTGTTGCTGCTTCTGTTGTTGTTTAGGCTGCAAAGAATGAAGAAAAAGGAAACAGTTGAGTTAAAAAGCTTTTTCCTATCAACTTGCTTGTTGTTTGGTACATGCGACAAAAATGTCGCTTACACTGTGTATGCATTCTCTCACACTTGAAATTTAACCACAAAATGTAAACGAAAAAGATCACACACACACACAAGACTCTACAAAAAATCTTACACTAAGATAAGAAAGACTATGTATTTTAAACGATGCCATTTTAATTCCTACGTAGGGTTGAATTGTTCTTATTGGAAGCGAAACCCTTTATGTAATCCAAACGGTTGAAGACAAAAGAATGTATGCACATTGTACATATACACATGTATGCACATACATACGTGTACATACATACATACATAAATATGTAGATAAATGACTGCCCAAATTAACTTTATATTTATCGATTAATAGTTTTTCTTTTCAAAACAAAAAAAGGACAAAAACCAACAAGAGCAGGCAGAAACAAGCAGCTGTTGCGTTTGCGCCAATTGTGCACATCTGCGTGGCAAAGCAGCGGCGACTGCGCGGCTGCGGCCCCAAACTAGCCAACAAGTTGCAGTGCAGTAGCGCTACTGCTGCAGGCAGCGCGTGGCCGCCGCAGTTGCTTTCATCAATGGAGTAACATTTAACGCGTGCGCGCAGTGTCAGCTGCTTTAGCGTGTCTGTGTGTGTTTGGGGCATTCAACTATGTATGTGTGTGAGCAAGCAAGATATGGTGCATTGTTCTTGTTGTCATAATTCATATGAAAAGGTCAAGGGTCGTCGTGGTTGCTGCAGCCGGCGGTAACATTAACAGTTACTGTGACTGTCAGCTGTCGCTGCTTACTACTGAGAGACATTGGCAATAAGCGAAGCATCGACTGAGAGAGAGAAAGCTTTGCGTGGGCGTTGCAGTATGTCCTTGAGGAGTGGAAGGAGGGGAGGTGAATTCGTTTACCTTGCCTTGACATTAAACATTCAACAGGAGAGAGTGGGATAAGAAAAGGAAGTAAGTGAGTAAGTAAGGGAAGTAACGAATAGTTGTTATATGGTGGAGTAGAGGATGCAAGGAGTAATTAGAAAGGGGCAGGGGTAGAAAGAGAAAAGGAGGATGGAGTAGTTGAAGAGACAGGATAGAGAGCAAGTAACAGAGAAGGTAAAACAGCGCGTGGCATTGTACTATTAAATATTCAAATAGGAAAACCTGGAACCAAAGATATCATTTAGATATGTACATATGTATATATTGTATATGCACATAACAACCCTAAAAGGTCATAAGAAACACTATATACTAATTTATAGATACATATGTATGTATTTATGTAGATATAGATTTGTATATATCTTAAATATACATACTATGCATGTATGTATGTACATATATATCTTTATGTCAATAGGGTTGTAGTGTTCTTCCTAAATGGACAATTTATAAAAATTTTAAACAAATAACCACAAAAAAAAAAGCTTTCAAGAATTTTTTATATTTTTGCTGCTAGAAAGTAAAAGCAACAGACAAAAATATCAAAATTTGATGCTCAGAATTTTTTTTATTTTGCACACACATAAACACACACACACATATTTAGAGAGAGAGAGCGAGCGTGTGAATGGCCAAGAGAGCGAGAGCGACAACAACGATGACTTCTCTCTCTCATCACGCACTTTCTTTTGCATTTTTCTTTTATTGTTGCTAATTTTCCATGTGAAAATCGAGTGTACGAAACTAAGTGTGCAATTAATTTTCTTGATGAGCAAAAAATTAAAAATGGAATATGATTTTTCACACGCACACACATACACACAGGTAGAAAAATATATAACATATACATATAGTTAAAAAAGAATACCAGAAGAAATTTTTAAACTGATGCAAGTTTTCTTTTTGTATATGACGTATGTATGACGAACGTCGGCGACGACGACGGCGACAGAACGACAGCGACGACGACGCGCACAACACGGCTAAACAACGTATAATGATGAGAAGAAACGTTGACAAACTGCCAAAGCCAACGGCTAAAAGCAGCAAGCAAAAGTCTCTGTTTCTGTCGCTGTCACTGTACGCGTCAAAGAGAGGGAGCACAGCTAATGCTGGGAGCGAAGAGAGCTTGCGTTAATTGTCTCTCTCTCTCTCGGCTTATAAGTATGTGAATGAGTGTTTGTATGTGTGTAGGCAAAAAGCGAAAAATAAAAAAAAAATAAGAAAAAAGCACGCGCTGTCTCTCTGTGTATGTGTGTGCATGCTTGACAGCAGTTGAAAGAGCAAAGCACAAAGAAGGAACAAAAAATTAAATAAAAAACCCCGCCCCACCCCAGACCCATCACAGCAAAAAAAAACTGGTCTTAAAACATTCGAAAAAAACACAAAAACTACGAAAAACAACAAAAACTCTCATTACTATAAAGGGGGAGGACAGGGTTACTAAAAAGCACTATTTGCACTTTGAACTGTTTTTTTTTCTTTTGTTGGTGTTTGCTTTTATTTACCGTTAGAATTATAAACACTCGTTAGCTATCTCACTTGCACTTGGAACGTTCGCGGGGGGAGCATACATACACATAAGTAATACACAATAATTTCCAGTTTGAATGTCTCGTTTAGTTGTTGTTGTTGTTTCTCAACCAAAATACAAAAAAAAAATTTTTTTTTGTGTAAATTTCTTTCTCTCTTTCTTATTGAATTTCTTTCTGTTTCTGTTCCTTCGTTATTTTTTTATTTTTATTTTATGCCTCTACCCGCACAAATGCAATGACACAAGCAAACTAAATGCTGCCGCTGCTGCGATGGCTTTAACTTTGGGCTGCTGCTGGTGCTAGTCGTCGCCGCCGCAGTCGCAGCATTCGCCAAAAACAACAAAAGTAAATGCAACCCTCAGCCAAGAGTGGGAAAATAAGAGAAAGAGAGCAAACCAAGCAGAGCGCACGTGACGGCTCTACTTTTTTCTCTCTCTCTCTCTGTATCTGTCTGTCTCTTTGTTTCTTTCTCTCTGACCAACTCTCTGGCTCTCTCAATATGTTGTTGTTTGTTGCTATTGCTTTTTCTTCTTGCGCTTGTGCATAGCGAAACAGAAACAGGAAGAAAATAATAACAACAGCAACAACAGCTACGCCAACGTCAACGCTATGTAATTTGTAAATAGCAGCAGCAGTAGCAGCATATCTAAGAACATTAGGCTGGATCTTAAAAATAACTACAGCCACCCCTATCACATTAATGATTAATCTCATACTAGATTTAAATTTACAGAAATTAAAGATGATCTTTTAATGAATTTCAAATTGGATTTAATTAATTGATTATAATTAAGGTTACTAGTATTAACTTCATAACTAAATATGTACTTATAACTAATTTGGTGATTCTCCAAGATATTGAATCTTTCCTAAATTATTATTAATTTGACTACTTGACCCCACATAATACATATACATACATATGTACATACATATGTGGTAGTTAAGAAAGTGTTAGCTTTGCCATTTTAAGGGCCACCCTAAGATGCTGCATGCAACGTCTCTTGCTTTTGTCTTATTCTCAACAGAAGAAGCAGCAGCAGCGGTAGCTTAACTCCCTCTTCAACCCAACTCATCATTCAACCCTTCTCTGCCAGCAAATTGCATCAGTCAAAAGACTGACTTCGATGTCTCTCTCTCTCTCTCTCTGGCTTTTGATCCCCTCTTCCGTTGTAACTTTTTTATGCACTGTTTCATTTTTATTTCATTCCAAAATTTTTGTCTGTTGTTGTTGTTGCAGTTGCTTTTGTTATTGTTATGATACGTTGTCGACGTCGACGGCAACAGCGACGTTGGCATCGGAGTTTGGAGTCGTAGTGGGCATCGGCATTGGTAATTTCGAAACGTGCTGGCATTTGTGTGGAACGGAACTTGTTTTAATATGCACTGCCATTGCCTGTGGAACGAAGGCACGGGGGCGGGGCGAGTGGGACAAAGCAATGCTGAGCGCTGGGCAAAACTTGCAGCAAGCCCCGCAAACAGCAACAACAAATTGTTTGTTTTCATAATTCCCTCTTGCATTCCATTTTGTTCTCGGTTTTCTTACAAGTGGAGGTATGGGTGTGGGTAGGGGGTTTGGGGGCTGGCAATAGTGCTGTGATGTGGGGCGTGCTTGCAACAACGTTGTGATGACGATGCCAGCAACATAAAATCCATACAATTAAATGATAATATGCTGACTTTCCCATACCCTTCCATTTGAGCGCTATAAATTAATGCTCTAACTAGGTGACCACCACTGTCTCGTGACCAATGTTAGTCCGCCCAATAGAAATTTTCGTTTTAAATGTACTTATAAGTAAAGCTGTAAAAAGTAATTAAAGGACCCCCAACAATTGGAGAATAAAGATACTTAATCATCTACTCCTATTTAATTTCTCCACTCCGATTCTCTTTCTCCTCTCCTTTTCTCTTTCTCCTCTCCTATTCTCTTTCTCCACTCCTATAGTCTTTCTCCTAGTTTTCTTTAGAATCTTCATAATTTTCGATATCGCCTTTGTAAATGGGGACCATAGTAATAAATTTTCGTAATAGCTTTCGATGGTCCATAGAAAATAGGCCAATCCTAAGTACTTGAGATTTTTATAGTGAGTCCATACTCGATTCTGCTGACAAACCGTATACATTTGTGCACTTCTATTTCATTTTTTTTGTGAGGGTATACACAAATACAAATTGGAGAAGCAGAAGAAGAAGGTTCATTGTACTTTTTTGGTTCCCTGTTCTCTGCTGCCCTGCCCCACCACTAGTTTGGCCACGGCATCGCGCCACCATCAGCACCACCCTTTTTTGGTGGCTTTTCTGTTGTGTGTCTCTCATTTGTTTTGGTTTTTTGCCCTGAGTTTTTATTTTGTCGTTTTCTAGGTCAAAATTTACAAAATGGAAATTGCCAAAAATCAAAAACATGAAATGTGTAGATTTTTCAATAAATATTTAAATATTCGATATTGATCGGGAATAGCTTTTTAATATCATCATTTATATAATCTTTTCTTTTCAATTTTTGGAGTTACTCTGCACTTTAAATAAATTATGCTTGAATCCCAGGTATTTTGGAAAATCTAAAGATTGTTGATTCAATGGAATTGACAAAGACAAATTTAATTGATTATGCATGCCCCTCTCGCTCACTCTAATGAACACACAAACGCTTAAGCGCACCTTGCGGCGAACTCTGCCTTTCCAGTAGAAAACGTTTCTATGTATGTACATATAACTTTGCTGTTTTACTTCCGCTTTTTTTTTTTTGAAGTTTGGTTGATTGATAGATATAGATTACTTAATTCGGTATATTGAATAGGATTGAATCATTGGGCCGGAAGTGGGCGTAAAAAATTTGTATACAAATTTTATTAGTGGTAAGAATCTCTTCTATTGTGATTTTCGAGAACCTTCTTGCAAGCAACTGGTGCATATGCATATGCATTAGCCGATTTAGTTTTGGATTATGATCAGTGGTAATCAGTGACCTATTGAATCCATATTAAGCCACCCGAGGATGCAACCTTGAACTTGAAGAATTGCTATTTTCGTAGACAACTGGTTTCTAAAAAAACTTTTCGAGACAATTGTAATATGCGTATTGTGTGGCTATTTGCACAATTGTATTCGCTGTGTGGCACGTGTATGGTAGTAACTTTTGCATTTGCTATAAAACAAGAAGGGAGTTGCCAGGAAAGTTATCAGTTTGTCGCTTCTCCTCAGTGGGTGAAGTCAGAAGGAAACAATGAAACTCAACTTATCCCTCACAGTAATTGGTACGATACTAATATAATAATTGGTGTGTTTTTTTTTTAAATTTTGTTTATCATTATTTTGCTTACAGCAAGCGTCCTGCTTATTGGCGGGCTTAGCGAATTCTGTGGAGCCACGTCATGTGGTTGCACAGATGAAACGACAACCACTACCACCACCACAGCAGCTCCTTGTCCAAGTCCAGTGACGCCTGCACCATCTTGCCCAACTCCTCCACCACCTTGTTCAAGTCCTGCGACGACTGCACCACCTTGTTCAAGTCCTCCGACGCCTGCACCACCTTGTTCAAGTCCTCCGACGCTTGCACCACCTTGTTCAAGTCCTCCAACGTCTGCACCACCTACTCCATCACCGTGTCCAGGTCCAAGTCCAACTCCCACGCGTCCAACTCCCACACGTCCAACTCCCACGCGTCCAACTCCCACGCGTCCAACTCCCACGCGTCCAACTCCCACACGTCCAACTCCCACACGTCCAACTCCCACACGTCCAACTCCCACACGTCCAACACCCACGCCTCCACATCCCACTCCTCCATGCGATTGCCCACTATGTGGTCCCGGTGGAAAGCCATGCGAAGGTTGTCCCGGCCAAGACACTCTCTGCCAGCAGTTACTGCAATCCCTGAAGGGCCTAGAGACAAAGATCAGGCAATGTGTTTGCGGGGAACCCACCTGGTTATTATAGAGTTGCCACATTACATGATGACGATCATCACTGAATGATTGATCAACTTCGACTCGATTGGACTAGGCTCATCGAAACAAAAACAATTCGATTAGTTAATAGCTAGTTACAATGTTATTGTTATTGTTACTACCTTTTTTTTTATTGTTTCTTAATCTTAAATGAGTAAACTTTATTAACACGACAAATCAATCCAATTATTAATATTTTTTCACGGTCAAAGTCATTTTAGGAAGATTAGGATTAAGAAGACAAAGAAGAACAGAAATCAATATAGGATAGATATTTTTATTGGAATTTAAGAAGTTTCCCATCATACAACTTCAATTTGAATACTATTGAGGATGAAAAAAACAAAAGCCATTGTCATGGTGGGACAGTTTTTCATTAAATTTCGATAAGTAATGCTCCCTTGTATTAATATTTGTATTCTAAAAATAATTTATAGTATTTATAGGTCTATTTTTGTCAAATTTATTTGAACAATTGATATGGGAATCGAAAAATGCAAACGGCATTTAATATATGTACAATTAACTGGGCTGGCCAAACAATTCCAGAGATTGATGAGGAAGATACAGAGTTTAGATTCTTTAACATTACGTTACGCCAATGTTTGCAGTTGCATAAAACGTATCGTTTTTTAATTTAATACTCTGATTTGTTTTATAAATTTCCCCCAAATTTCATAAAAATGGGAACATACATAAATGGCCGAGTTATAGATTGGGCCGCTACGTGCGCTAAAGTGCTCGAGTGAATTTCAAATTGCGTTTCCACTTTTTGCATGGTGTAACCCAAGTAGGAGCGATAATGACGATTTATTTACTGTTTTCTTTAGGAATTGTGATATTGGAGGAAATAAAATAATAATTTATTTACATTGTAGGATATCAAGGAAAGTCGTTTAGATATGTATAAATAGGTAATGTAGTGACAAAGTGCGTTTTCGTTTATTGTGTTTTCTAAGAAAAAGGAATGAGAGAGAAAAGTTCAAAGTGCATGACGACAACATAACGGAAATAAAGCAAAATACGAATAAGTGAGAACAAGCTTCCGGTAAGGGATAGTGTGAGAGACAAGGACAGAAAGAGAGGGAGAGAGAAGTTCAACATAATATAAACTAAAACGTGGGCGAGAGTGCAGAAGCATGCAGAAGTTGCAGCAAAACCGGGTGAGCAAACAAAAACAAAAACAAATAACATAACCCGAGAAAGAGAGAGAGATTGGGGGAGAGAATGAGTGTGGGGCAAGGAGTTTTCGGAGAAAGAGAGTCCCTCTGACAGGATGACGAATAAGCATGTAAAGCGATAGTCAGGAAAATGCGTCGCAAAAATACAGCGCAGGTGCAAACAGAGTGTTTTTGGTCTTTCTTTATGTGGGAGCAAAAGAAACACACACACACACACTCACACAGAGAGGCGAAGAGAGAGAGAGAGAGAGAGACAGAGAGAGAGTGAGTCGAGCAAAACAGGAACACACAAATATAAGAAAAGAAAGGAAAACAAAACTTTGGTTGCTTCAAGTAGACCCTTGGATACGAAAATTTCTACGCAGCTGGCCGAAAGGATAACTCAGCAAATGTCTCTTAAAAAAAGGGATTCCAAGCAATCCAAACTGAAAAACTCAAGAAATTGGTCCGGATTTGGCATATAATAGAAAGCTCGACTTAAGGAGCAAAACAAAGTTCACGAAAATAAAAAACAAAAGAGAAAAAAGTAACCGGAAGGTATGTATGTATATAAGTCCCTCTCCAAAAGTCAACAAAATATGCAACGTGCCACACATTGGGGAACAGCAGCTGAGAGAGACCGACACAGATAGAGAGAAAAACAGAAAAAGAGAGAGACAGACAGAGACAGAGAGATATATAGAGAGAGAGAGAAGCTAGTCACGTAGTCACTTTGCCATAAAGGTGAATGAAAACGTTAAAGCGTAGATGCGATGCGAACGATGTCGATACGAATGACTGTGCAACAATTTGTTGCCGCAACATGTTAAGTGAGTGAAGAGAATTGTGTCCTTGCTTCTCTAATGCCTATTTATAGCATGGAGCCCAAGAAGATGGGGAAACAATGGGGAAAATATTAAGTCATTCTCATATAGAGAGAAACAAATTTCCCCGCTATCATTATAAAAGCGCACTTTATTTGCATTAAGCTCTCACGCTCTCTCTCTCTCTCTATTTCTCTGTCTCTGTCTTTCTCTCCCTGTCGTTCTCTCGCTCTGTGTACTAAGGACTCCAAGGACCTCAGGCAAGAGGAGCCTTACAATTAATATCCTTCCTACATACTGGCCATATGCACACTTGTTTAATTACTGACCAAATACTGTTAGTGAGGCAAATTAGATACCTCACTGAAAGCTTGTTTCGGGACATCAAAGGTCCTTTAGAATATGTTTATTGTTTATTATGCTAAAATATTATGAGCCAGAATTTAAAAATACAAATTCTTTTTTAAATATTTAAGTATAAGTATGCTAAGTTGGACTATTAAAAAAAGACATAGAAAATGCTAAAATATATAAGTATTATATCAGAGACCAATCAATGATTGCCAATGTGATTATTGAGAGAGTATGAAAACTTTAGCATTCTCAATTAGTCATGCAATGGAAAACGGCGTAACCCACTTTGGTTTATTTCTTTAACACTCTTCGCCCTTCTTCTGCCTTCCTTCCTTTTGCTTTGCCTTTCTCCAATTGTTTTGACAACCTTAAAGTTTTATGCACTCGCTCTTCATATCAGTTTACACAATTCACAATTTCAGTTAGCAACTGAAATGCGTGCCGAAAAAAAACAACACACAACAAAACTCACACTCACACAAATGTTAAACTGCTGCATAACATGGCGTATGAGTAATGCTTCGGCCATATTAAACCTAACAAATGCACAAAGGGTGACAACAGAATAGGGGATGGAGGGGGGGCCGGGTCGGCGCTTACAGAAATGAGAAAATAATCAAAATGAAAGTAACGCAAAAAGAAAGAAACAAAGTGCCATACTACACACGGCAAGTGTTTGTTCGCTAGAATCAAATGCTGCTGGGCCTTTCATGGAATTTTAATTACAAAAAAAAAAAAACAAAAGCAATCTCTACCTTTAGACCGAATTCACCGACTATGAGATGCCCTTTACACCCCTCCCCCACCCAAAAAAAAAAATAAAAACAGAAAAGGATCACTCGATTCTAGATCTATCTACATATGTATATCACAATCTCACCTATCTCTGATATTAAATCAAGAACTGTCCATCATATATATTACAGGGTATATATTCCTGATCAACACTATAAACTTACTCTTAGCCTTACATATATTTTAGTTACTTCTTCTTATAGGACTAAAAGGGTAAGCAAAAAAACACTTACCAAAGAACAAAACAAAACAAAAGGAAGCAAAAATCCGTCTGGCGTCTGGAAAAGAGAGATAGAGAGAGAGATATAGAGTGAGTTGGAAGGTGAAAAACAATATTGTTATTGTGAAAATGCATACACAAACTATGTACAAAATATACATACATATATATGTCCCTATTATATATCTAAACATTATGTGCACAATGTATGGTAGACGTGAATTCCACACAAACTCTCAAGTTCGACAGCTGACAGCTGTTTTTTTGCAAAGCCCATGCTGGTTGGTTGGTTGTGTGTCTGTGTGTGTGTGTGAGTGTGTATTAGTTGACTTTGCTTTAATTTAAAAGAAGCCCAAAAACACAAGAGAAACGTAGCACTGGAAACCCTGCAATTGCAATCCTTTTTTTTTTGTGCTGTTTTAATTTAATTTTCATTGATGGAGGGTCCTTGGCACAGGTCCTTTTGCCAAACAGAGCCATCAATCAATTGAAAGTTATCCCTAAATTTATCGATCAATCAATATTCAAAGGTTAACACCAAAACTCACTCACATTCAACAATATTTGCGGAAATGAAATGACTGCTACTTACAATAGTTCGAATTCAGTTAACTCTAGAAATTTCTACAGATCGATTTTCAGTTATACTATTACAACATATACTTCCGCCAAAAATTTCGAAAATTTCGTATACTTTTCTAGAACGTAACACTTAAAAATATAACTTTTTTGTTTACACTTTGTTAAATTGAAAGCGTAAAGATTTTTGTCCCTATTCAGCGGGTGAAAAATCCGTTTTCTTTTTTTCCAAGTCCTTGAGCTTTTATTCTTTTACAACACCAATTGATTCTGTACAACAAGTGCAACAATAAAGAATAATTATTTTGAATTTGTTTCATCACTTTAGAATGCAGTTTTTTTCACTTTATCTTGCTGTAATTCCCAACTAGTTTAAGCGTTGACCAATGAATCTGGACATGATCATATTTGGAACAATAAAGCGAGTATTTAACGATAAGGCTTTTTTTGAAAGAATTTGAATAGAATTCCAGCTATCTATAAAAATAGCGAGAGAGAGTTTTATCACATACTCTTTATAAGTATATAAATTGTATGAATTGTGCTGATATGCAATGAACTTGACTACTTAGATCCCGCATGTGCTCTGCTACTCATATCAAGAGTATAAATATGTATATATGTATGTACCTATGTATGTATATATGTATGTACATATATCAGTCTATGGTTCTTACAATGTGTGCGTTAATGCTATATACATATGTACATACATATATGCATATGCACTTTTGTGTTGCTACACTGCAGATAGAATTTGTAGCAGATTCAGTCACTGACTGACTGACTGACTGAGCGAGTAAGTGAGTGAGTGAGTGAGTGAGTGAGTGAGTGAGTGATGGACTGACTGATTGCCCATTGCACTAAGCCCCTTTCAGTTTTGATTATGGGGCCGCTCGCTGGCTTCTCCATTAATGTCCTATTGTTGTCGTTGTTGTTGTTGAGTCTTTATGCGGGAGGAAGCATGAGGTTGCGAAGCAATGGAGGGGGGGGGGCAGATAGGGAAATCAGGGACATGAATCGAATTGGTGAGTATTCAAACATGAAATTGAATATAAGATGGAATTTAAATATATGTAAATACTTTTCAATATGTTGAGTGAGGTTTGCTCAATATGGGGGAAAAAGAATCTTAGTTTGGATGAAACTGTTGCGTTGTTTTGAAATAATATTACTCATTCATACATAACTATGTACATACATATGTATATATATGAATGAATCAAATTCAAGTTAATATTTTAGGTACACCCAATGGTTTCTCTGTCACAATTATAGTCTGTCTCACTCACATCAATGGGCATCTCACTTGGCATATGTAAGGTCGGTTTTGCTGTCTCTCTCTATCGTGGATTTTAAAAACTAAGACGTAGTTTATGAGTGATCGTTCCTATAACAGCTATTCGATATAGTTCTTCGATCCGACTGGTTCTACCTAAAAAGCTTGAGCACGGAGAATTAATTAAGAGATGATTACCTATGGGAGTTTTTACTATATAACCTTAGTAGGTTCATATGTACATACATATGTATTAAGTACAGACATTAATGCGTGTAACGAGGGAGGTAGTAATCTCTGCCCTACTACACACAAACACATTCTCATTGTATTGCATTGTATGCACACATGTATGTATGTATGGACGACTTTTATGGCACTTTTCATGCACAATTTTCGCTTTTCGTTTTCAGCGTCTATCTGAGCATTGGGCATGACTTTTAACATTGAAAACGTACGTTGACATAAATGCAATCAGCACGCGCTCAAAAGCCGACAGACAAAATGGATACACATGCACATGGAAAAAGATAGAGATAGACATACATACATACATATATGAGAGATGCATATACTAGAGAGATGCATATATACTTAGTATATAGCAGATAGAGAGCGAATAAGTGAATAAGTGAGTGAGACGTTGTGAAGAAAATGCAAGTGCAACGCTGCTGCCTCATAGTCATTCGACACGCACGTCTGGTATGTCTGATGAAATATATCCCACCTACAACACATACATACATATCTGTACACATATATATATGTACATGTATCGAATGTATCGAAATACATTGAATGCCACCCACATTCATATTTGTATAGACAATATATTGAATAGTTTTGCTCAAAGTTCAATTTATTTGATGATTAGATTATCCTTAGTCATTTTATATTGTCTGGATTCTTTTTAAATTGATTCTTTATTTTCTATCTCGACTTTATCCTAACCATCCCGTCGAAAGTTCTGTTCGATCGAAACTTGTTCAAGATTAAACAACCATCGATCAAAAAAAAAATACAAAACAAGTTGAAAAGGTTCTTTTTAAACCTATTGTCATAAGCCTCTTACTCGGTTAATGTCTTTATTTATTTCTAGGAGTCGTAAATTTCAGTTGGCATTAAATCTGTGAAACTAATTTCGTGATTTTATGATTGTTAAAATTTGCAAAGATCTAGTCGAAATTTGATTCGCCAATTATTCAAGTTTCTAACCCATGAACCCATCGGGCTTAAATGCAATAGTACAATTCGAAAAGGTATTTAAAGTTAGCTCAGTCCTTTAGTTGTTCGTTGTATTACACAGTCGCTTTATGTTCATATCACTTATTTTGTATCGTATTGTTTCGAGTGGTTTAGTTTATACTGATTTGTTTCCTTTTGCCCTTTGGATGTCAAATTGATTATTCATTTCATTACATATTCGTTTCGCATTCAATTCAATGCTTATATTTATTAACGCTAATAAAACTCAACTACTTATTTTATTCATTCCTATTTGCGTTGATCTTTATTCAAACTTCACTACTGATTTCATTCATACTCATTTGTGTTGAGCTTTGTTCATTTATGTATATGTATTCATTTGATTCTCGTTAAACTAAATTTTAGTTTCTATTCAAATTTTTCGTAGTTATTTGACTTTATACATACATATGTATCTATAAAGTATTTCTTATTTTGTGCTTTTTTCAAATTCATATTCATTCACTTGTCGCTGCCAAATCTGTATATGTAAATGTTTTTGCCTTTTTTGGACAAAAAGAAAAGTCTAGAAATTTCCATTTAAACGACTAATTGAATAACCATTTTGTTGTTTGGTCTTGTTTTTGACATCATCATCATCAACGGCATTCGTAGAAAGAGGCAGGCAACAGCGACCCGGCTTCAATCTCGTTATTTTGTTGTAGCAATGTGGGGAAGAGCTGCATTTTAACACTTGAACGCTTTTTTTATCCTTTTTTTCTCTTGCTCGGCGTTTTTTCGAGTTTAGCCATAGACTACGGTTTTGAGCTACCCCTATATGTATACATATATATACATATATATGTATACATTTGAATCTATACTGAAACACATACTAAAACGAGGGTAATTCCTATAATTGAATACATTTTTTTTTTTTTAAATAAGGTAAATTGTTCCAAAAGAAAGTCCTTTTGAAAGTGTCATGATAAATTCAAAAGGTTTTAAAAGGCAAAAGTCACATTTTCTTGATATTTTGATAGTTCGAAACAGAGAATCTGCGGAGGCACCTTAAAAAATAATTGGATACTGCACACTTAGGGGATAAATTCGATAAACATTGATTTATTTTGCAGTTTGCAAAGATTTGTGGTTACCCTCGTATGTATAGGAGATGAGAGAGGTTATGTTTTCTTGCGTTTTTTGTTCCCTGTTGCTGCTGCTGTATGTGCGCAAACACTCTGCTTGATTGATTTATGCATGCAAACAACAGAAGCAGCAGCAGCAACCATCAACCAGCAACAAGGCAGACCAACAACAAACAACCGACAACCAACGAACAACAGCTGTGTAATGGCAGCAAAAGTAGAATGTTTCTTACCATGGTTTTGTTACGGGCTCTTTTTTAAAACGAATGTTTTGCCCACTCAAAAACTTCTTATGGATGCATGCTGCTGCTGCTGCTGCTGTTGTCTTGTTGCTTGTAACCCTCCATATTTGGGGTGTGGATTGGGGACAAATTTTATGCTTGGCCAGGCGTTTACAAAAAATTCTTACTCGTTATGGCCAAAGAAGCAGGCAGAGAACAATATGAAATTGAAATCTACATGATAATTACAACAGAAGCGGATAACAAATTTTGAAGAACCTTTTCCCAAACAAAGGGAAATACATTTTTCAAAATCCAGCAATATTCTAGCTCGTTTAATTTGTTCCATTAACTAAACTGATCTCTCTCTTTTAATGTTTAACTTTAAATCAATTTTACGTAATCGTACTCTTGAAATTTGTAATCCTAATTTTGTTTTTCCATTTTGTACCATCAAATTATGATGCGCTTATATACTTTTTTAACAAACATATTTATAAGAATGAATATGGATATGGAACTGAAGAGACGTAGTGTCCTTTAATTTTGAAATGACTATACGGGTATCTGTTCTTAGGCTGTTATGGTATTCAAAGAAGAAACTTCTTTAATTCCATATGTCTAAATACAAAGTATAGAAAATGTTGAGTTGTTTATTTTTCTTAGTATATCGAATAACTGGTTAGTTTTAAGTTTGAGGTTTTCTTGTTTTCATTTTTAGTTGTAACTTTCTAGCTACGTAATTTAAATCAATTATAGGTAAACAGGTAGAGGTCCAGGTACGCCACGCTATTTCCTTTGGTATTCTGCATCCGGTTTATTACATAGTTACAATGTGTCTAAGTTCTAATTTGTTCTTTTTTCCAACAATTTACTTTAACCTTACCTATCACCCTCCCAACCTTCACCTCCTGCGCTTTTTCTCTCTCTCTCTCTTTCTTGCTTTACCAAGATATCAGTCAGCTACGTCGCCGGTATGGCTGGGGCTTGTTGTCAGCCAACCAACCGCCCCCGCACACTCTTTGGGCCGTATATATAGTGTATGTATACATACGAAAAAACACTTCAAGGTGCATTAAATACACATATGTATGTATGCACATACACACAACACATGAGTGATTGTGTGTATATGAGTGTGTGCGTGTGTGTGTGTAATCAAAGTATGACACTCTAATTAGCAGAAACAAAATTTTCAACATACTCGCACTCATCCATACAAAAGGGCGAAATATGAGTAGATAGAAAGAAAGAAAGGGTAGATACCCTTATTAAATATACACACGGTGGGTCCATCGTAGTATCGGACACGAAAATAGAAGAAATGGAAAGTAATACAAAAATGAATCCTCTTTTAGAGCTCAGCAACAAAGAATGACTCGCTAATTTCTGAAACTCCGAGATTTTTGTAGATTTTGTATTACGATCATTTTCTGGTCATGCTCGTTCTTGATCCTTGCCCATTTCTTAATTTTTTTTTAGGGTATTCCCACGTCGACTATATCTCTTATTTTCTCTCTCTCTCTCTTTGTTTTCTTTCTTTCTTGCTCAAATGCAATGGGGCCCAGACAAGCATGTGCCAAGGGGTTTTCTGGTTCAATACGAAAAAGCAAAAGAAGAAAAATGCAAACACTTATCAGGCGGCAAAACGAAAAGATAAGAGCCGAAAGAAGGGCGGAATTGGCGGCACGGCGCATATATGTATAAGTCAATGGCATGTGCGGGAGCAGGGGGTGGGAGCGGTGACGAAGGGCATTTAAGTATGGTAGATGGGTAGCATAATCAGCATGTCCACTGATAAGGGCCAGCTCAAAAGATGAAGGCAGGAGCTGACACCAACAAATGCAAAAAAATAAAGCAAAAAAAAATGTTTTGGACAAGTTTTATGGTCGACAATAGGGGGGAAAAAACCGCTCTTGTATTTACGCAAACACTACAGTAAGAAAAAACAAAACTTTTGCTGCAAAACTTAACCTGAAAGGGTAAAAATGCAGTTTCTTAAAATTTCAGATTTCTTTGCAAAGTTTAATCAAAATTCTATCAAATTTATTATAAGTAATTCGTGAGTTTAATTAACAACACTTTCTAAAGAGTATTTTTAAAGTCGTGGCAGCATTTTTTTCCCTGTGTTTTCGGGACTGTTGGGAGCCCCGCTCAAGTTTCCTACTAATTGGAATTTGGCACGTTTCTCCTGCTTTCGCTTGTACTTTACCCTTTTGCTTTGGCTTCTCCCTTCTTTCGTTGAAGTTTTGGCTTCAACTCGTTTTTCCAATTGTCAGTAGTTTGATAAATTTCATGAAATTATTTAGTATAACGATTAGTTCTATCCGATCGATATAGCTTTGACCTACGCGCCTATGGCGTATGCATCCATGGCGTATGAATCACGATTTTTCATAGATTGTAACGAACTTTTTAGAAGTTGTAACCAAGTGATTCAAATTTTCGGCTTCTCACTGTATATAGAATTTATTGAAATCCAATTTTTTTTATTAGATATCATTAGGAAGAAGAAACCATAGTGTGTAAGTATAATCAACAATTTCAGCGTAATTTGTTTCCGATTGCATTGCATTCCATTTGAGTGACATTTTTGTGTACTTCACCAGTTTATATATATTTACATTGCTTTGTTGTAATAATAATCAGGGAAATAGTATTTTATAGTTTTGTTTTGCTTTTTTGCTTGTCGTTTGTTGCTGTCTTTCTTTATGCACACATTATCAGTTTGAAATTTGTTGGCCAAGTGGACAGGAAATGCATTTTTATTAAAGTCTCTTTGTTTGTTCGTTTGTTACGTTGCATTAGCAATGCTTTATAGAATCTATATCTATGTATGTAGACAGTAGATACTTCCGTCACATACATGTGTACATATGTATTTAGACGAGGCGAGGAGACAATAATAGCGTCGAATTTAAGATACCCTTCCTCAATAGTGTTTCACAATCGAAAGTAGAGTAAGTATGTATAGTGCGGAGCGATCCTCATAATAAGGATCTGTTACAAATACTTTATAGAATTCAATACGATTCCGATCTAGTGTAGGGTATAACTTTAGTGAGTAACGTTTGCCTCTCTATATAGACATTGGCAATGATCAAGCGGAAAATGGAAATTAATTGAACAAACCAACAAAAGTTGCAAGCACTTTTTGCTCTACCTCTCTCCATCACTCTCTCTCCCTCTTTCTTTCTCTCTCTCTCTCTATATATATCACTCATTCGTTTGTTCATTCGCGTTGCACATTACGCATACGTCACATTGCATTTGATTTTTTCTCCTTTATGTGTCTATTTCACACTTACATTATTTTCACTTTTCTTTTAGCAGATTCCTATTTTAACCAAAAAATAAAACGAATATGCAAGAAAATAAAACAAAATTCTGTTGTTGTTTTTTTTTTGTTGTTAAATTGTAATTTTACGGTTTTTTCTTTTTGTGTTTTGTTGTTGTCTGTTCGTTGCTTGATTAGTGTAAAGCGAATGAAGGAAGCAAGAAACAAAAGATGCGATGCCAACAGAAGCACTGAGAGCGGGAGTGGAAGAGGGAGAGAGACAAGAGCGAAACGGAGCAAACAAAACAAGTTCGCATTCTCTTCCTCTCTTTGCTCCTTTTTCTTAAATCTCGCGCTCTCTCTCTCTCTTTTTAGTATCTGCATCTGTGTGTTAATTATTACAAAGCGTCAGCTTTGATTAAAAAAGGCAGTGGAAGTAGACGAAGACTAGGCCTAACAGATCCAGTCACTCTCTACTGGGGAGAGTACATTGAATAACTTATAGACCAAGATTTGATCATGATTCTTGGTAATATTTCAGACTTAAAAATGATATTAGATAACAATGCTACTAGGCCAATATACTGCTTATTCGGTTTAAACACAATGGGTTACTTTTATTGTTAAAAGCTCATATATACATATCAACAAGATATGTATGTATGTAAATATGTACTATGTAGATCATACATACATACATATATGTATGTATGCACATAGAGGTATTGACTGAGAGATCCAAATGTACATATGTACATAGTTATTACGGGAGAAAGAAAGAGAAAGCATCGGGGGTACATTATATAAGTTTATACATATGTACTTATGTATGTACATACATATTTTAAAGCCAAAAAAAAACAAATACAAATATGTATGTACATACATATATATATTTTGCGCCTTCTGTTAAATATTAATCAATTTTCAATGTCAAACATTTCTCATAATTTTTGTTAATATTTCTTTTTTCGAATTTTTTCAAATTGAATTTAAAACTTTTCTTTGCGTCAAATGAGTCGGCAGTGGCAGTGGGCGCGATGCGGCTATGTCGACGTCGACTGGGCGTGTCAAGTTTTTAGTTGTTTAATTTGATTTTTACTTAAATTTATTATACAATTCCCCCTTTTATTTCATTTTCAAACACACACAAATATTAGTACATACATATGTATGTATATAGATATATATGTATGTACACATTGCACATGGCCATATACAAGTGTGTGTTAATCTGTATGTGTGTGTATGTGCGTATCTGACATCAGCGACAACAATAACAAAGCAACGTGCGCGCAAAAACAAAAGCCAAACCAGTAAACACGTCAGGCTACCAAACCACAAACAACAACGAAAGACACAAAGAGAGAGCGAGAGAGAGATTGGTACAAAGAGAGACGGGAGAGAGAGATAGGCACAAAGAGAGAACTTTTTTGTACTCTCATAATAACCGGCTGGTAGTTTTCCAAACCTTTAAAAGTTGGAATTGCATATACCCTATACTTGATGTAGCGAATTTTACAAATATTTTTCTACTAATGTTCATACATGCATACATACGAACATTTATATACCTTTCTACAATATATATGCTTAAATATAGAGTATATTGTGCTTTATGTACATATCTACATGTATGTATGTATGTGCTTACCAATCGAGTGTTTAATATCCTCTATCTCAAAGGGTATATTCGTTATAACAAAGAACCCCCAAATCTAAAACGACATTTCTATGTACATATGTATATATACCTATGCATTTTTGTTGATACATATGTATGTATTTTTTTTACAGTATTCACCATTATTAAAACCAAGTAAAGGAAGTTTAAAAACATACATATTATAAAGTTGCTTTGCATTTATATATGTATATGTACATATACCCCTAAAGGATATCTTGAAGTCGGTGATCTGTGGATAATTTGTTTTTTTTTGTGTGTGTGCTTTTGCTTGCGTTTTTGCTTTTGCTATTGTTTATTATTATTTTCAATTTTGTTTTTGCTTTCTTTCTTTCTTCTTGTTTTTTGGGGTTTGCGTGGCAAATGAAAATGACACGTGAGCTTTTAATTGAGAGAGTTGAGTGAGACAAATAACGAGAGAGGGAGAGAGACGGACCGAGAGTAAACAAGTTTCGAAATTCTCTGTGTCTGCATTTTGCATTTGCTTTGCAATGGCAACACCCCAATAATTTGGCTCTCCCGCTTCTGTCTCTCACTCTCTCTCTCTTTCTCCCGCTTCTGTCTCTCACTCTCTCTCTCTCTTTCTCCCGCTGTCTCTCTTTCTGCAGTTTGTTATGATTTTGTTTGCTGTCGCCTCGTCTGATAAAAACCACCTCCTCAGTCTCCGTCAGCCCCATTGGTTTTATAAACCCCTTGTCTCTCCCTTTCCCACATGATTCAGCACCACTCACTCACCCACAGTGCTGGTTATTTCTCGTTTCGTTTTTGCTCGCTTCGGTTGCTCAATTAAGCTTCTTTTTTTCTGTCTCTCTCTTTATTATTGTAGGTCATAAATGCATTCACATGACTGCATTTGCCTTGTTTGTGCTTGGGAGAGAGACAGTGACACAGAGAGAGAGAGAACTTGTCAGCTAAAGAGAGCTTAAACTTTGCTTGCATGTGTGGGTGTTTTTGTTTTTGTGTGTGTGTGCTTGTTTGACTGAGCTACGTGTACAATTGCCATGCTCTAATTTAGCTCAAAGCTGACTAGTCGGGCATATGCGACTATAATGTACATACATATGTACATCACGTGAATATTAAATTTTCATTACACTATAAAAAAAAACCTCGTAAATCCTTGAAAAATTTGCAAATTATATATTTCAAGTGAGAGCTACGTGGTATATGAGTGATTTTACATCTTAATAATACAAACATACCCTTGGTTCTATCTACATTTATTCCAGATAACTACTATAAAAATGATCAATATCAAGTACTCAGCAAGTGTCCTAAACGAATACCTGTCTAAAATATAGTCTTATCGAAAGTTTAAAAAATTTATCTTTTTTCAATATTCGCTTTTGTAGCTTAATTTACTACAAAAAGTGTTCGTAAGTGTTTGCGAAAGATTCCAAGGAATTCAATTTTGATAAAATGAAAAAAAAAAAACAGTTTTATGTGTTCTTTTATGAAGGTGCAGGTGCAGGGTCAATATTTACTAAAATTGTCTTCAAGTAATAAATAAACGGCCTCCAAATAACAAAAACTTGGTTAAATTGATAACAGATGAGAGAGCTTATCTCACTGTGGCAATTATTTCTGTGTGTCATGAATATTCTCAAGCGTCAATAAATTAATTTTATCATTTTTTTTATAAGAAAAGTGTGTAATCAATTGACTAATTTAAATTAACAATCATATTTAACGATCATCAATTGTATCTCATAGATAGATAGGATTTCTATATATGTATATGCATATTGATTACAAAATTTTTCAACTACATTTTGCTCTCTGTTACACGCTCTTTGTGTGACTTCACCTCTCCGTTTGTTGCAATTTCATCAGCCGACCAACAAATTGAGTTTCTTCTTTGATTAGTCACACATATTAGCCAATGGGCAGTAAAGCTACCCTAATACCAAACCCCTAATAGAGAGACCGAGACCCAAACCCAAAACGAAACCACACAGACTAAATGGCACACACTCCATACTCATTTGCTGTGTTTGTCTTTGAACGTGTGTTTTGTATGTTTTTGAGTTGACTAAACTAGAACGCGAGCTGATAAGCCAAATGAGTAATACACCTAAAGATATGTACATATGTACATACATATGTATATAGCTACAGTGGCTCTCAGATTATTTCCTCCACAGCACTGCATTCCTAAATTTTCGAATTTTTAAAACTTTTTTTGACTTTTTTAATAGACCAAATTTTATTTTTTAAACATTTCTAATAGAGGTACAAAATTGTTACACCTTTTGCTTGCCGGCAAACCATTTGAAAATTGCAAGGAATTGCGATGAAAAAATCTAGACCACTGTTTATACATACGTACATACATACATATGTATGCATTATGTATGACCACATATCTCGGTGCGGTGTGGTGGGGGGTGATGGGAAGAGTAAACAAACTGTTTGTATTGAGTTGGCATCTCTGCTAGTGGCACAGACAAAAACAATTTGCAATTTGCATTTACATTGAAGAAGCCAAAACCTGGGCTCATGTAAAGGTCGTACAATGACTTTGTCAGCCGGAGAGAGAAAAGAGAGGAAGAGCGAAAGAGAGAGAGAGAGACAGGGCCAAAGAGAGATAGAGAGACTGAAGTGTAAGAGCGAGATTGAGTAAAATTCAGCTCAGGTGTCTGTTGCAGTTTTCAGTTGCTCTATCCGAGCTCCATCATTTCTATACCCTAACATACATATGTATGTATGTATGTACATAGTTCGTGAAATTTCGATTCCTTCAGCAGGATCAGAATAAAAACTCATCACTTCGTACAAATTAATGAAGAATGGTAAGAGTTGAAGGGAAGAAACGTTCAATAGATCGGTTTGTAAAGTTAAGTAACACTCGCATTTCCCCTAAGATTGAAATATCATTAACATCACATAGGGAATATTTATATATAATTCATGTTTTTATGAAAATGAAATATTTAGATACTGAAAGAAATGTTTTGCTAAATTTGCAAAGACGCCCACATCAAAAACGTACAAAAATAAAGCAAAGAAAAACGGGAAAAAGCTTAAAAAAATAAAAACAAAGTGACAACAAATATAAAAATTGCAAATAAAAACAAAATGCGAATTCGACAACAACAACGACGAAAAAAAGAGAAATCGTTTTCGTATTTTGCACGTTTTTAAAATAAAAATAAAAACAAAGGCGCGATGGTAAGTCAAGAAGGCCTTAACCCCAATAAAAATTGTAAAAACAATTATAAAAAAAATATATACATTCACACAAATGTACATTCATTTGTATATGTACATATGTACATATGTATATAGATATAAAACAAAAACAAAATGCGACGATATGCATATGACATTTTGTGTAGGAGGCGTAAATTTTCAGCGAAAGTAATGGAATGCCAGGTGGCGCCACTTAAAAAAATCTCACAATGAATTTGCAGTACCCTTCATACAGTCCATGAGTTAATCTTGTTACTCATATCTTAAACTATATTATTTGCACTTAAACACCATGGAGGGCCTCCATTTTGGCCAACGTTCCACTTGTCAGTTCTCTAGTAATCAATATTTTTCCATAAAACATTTTATTCATTCATACATACAATGTACAAACATATACATATACAAATGTATAAGGTTATTCTTTTTCTCTATAGTTTGGATTTCTGCTCTGTACTTTTTGTAACTATCGCTTAAATTTTAAATGTTCGTCTTCGTTTATCGCCCCCAGGAAGTAGATAAAAACAAAAACATATGTACATATGTATAACCAAAGCGAAAAATTTCGATAATTGTTTATTAGAGCATTAATCATAAAAGATACCCGAAATGTAACAAATATTACATTTTTTTCTCAATATTAATTGGGATGATTATCACGTATGTATATACATATGTATGTATGTATGTACATATGCATCGACGTATGTATGAATGCACATACATATGTATGTATTGTATGTACATACATACATATGTAAGCAAAGATTAATGTATAAGCTGATCAATAAATACTAACTACATACATATGTACATATGAAGGGTATCGTGAAATTAGCAACTTGATTAACTTCCTTAATCAATCATGTTATACCAAAAATTTGAGTTGCAATTGCACTCGCACAAGGGAAATGGGCAGGTAAACTCAAGATATCGTAAAGTTCAACAAAATTTCATAATTCAGTTATGTATGTACTTTTTAAACAGACATGAACAGTCACGCGCTCGACGCCACAGCACTTTCTTCTCCTCCGCCTTGTTTGTGTCTCTCCCACTTCCACTCCCACTCTCTCTCTCTTTGCCTCTATCAATTCTACTGTTATTTGTCATTTGGTTTTTGCATTTCTCGCTCATTTGTTAAATAATAAACCTTTTCTTTTCCCTCTTCTTTTTTCGGTTTTTTTGTTTTGCTGGTTTTTGGTTGATAAATGAATTGTTCTTGTTGTTAAATATTTTTTGATTTTGTTTTTGTTGTCGCCAACGCGACTAGTCGCACGTATGAACAAGATGAAAAGGCAATTGCAATTCTATAAATAGCTAGAGAGAAAGAGAGAACCAGGGGCAGAGAGAGAGAGAGAGAGAGAGCGAGAAAGGCAGGGCAACTGGGCAAGAAGGAGGTGTGGCTCCACGTGTAGCAAAGCTTGATTTCCTTTTTGTGATTTTATCTTTTTTTTTGTTTTTTGCTTTTATTGTAATTTTGTTTGCAATTATTTTGTTTGTTTCGAATTCTTGTTGTTTTCTGTGCTTTTATTTTCGCAAATTTTTTGTTTGAGCGACCTTGAAATATCGGTGTGAGAAGCCAACAGCATCAGCGACATGTATAGTATACATATATGCATATATGTACATACATATATGTACAAGTATGCATACAAATACATTATTGCATGTACATACATACATACAATTGTATGTATTTGTATGGCCAGAAAAATATCAAAAAATATTGCACACACATCTTCTTATGTAAAGAGATATGTACATACCAATGTATGTATGTATGTATTCTCGTAGATACGGATACATTTTGCAAATACAAAATAGAACAGAGGGTGACTAAGTATTTTGATCGATCAGTATCTACAAATTATACAGTTAATCAATCTCTCGATAATCGTCGATCGAGCTAGCTACTACTTGGAGCTCTACAAGCAGACAGCCAAGCCAAAGTACTAGCTCTATAAAGTTTCCCCAATTATTCAATAAGTATTCAGCTATTAAATATCACATTCAGTTAAGAAGACTATTTCGATTAGGTTAGGTGAGGTGGAACCTCTTAAAAAGCGATAAATCAATGATTTAAGTTGTAAATACTTTGACCTTGATTAATTTGCAGAAATTGCAAACATTTTTATTTGTTTAAACAAATATGAAATTGTGCGAGGCCTGGGGATCACCTGATCGATCACCCCTATATGATGCATATACAAATGCCAGTGCATATGTGTTTGTAGAATTGTTATAAACAATATTTTCGGTCAAACACATAATAGAAACAAAAAATTGCAGTCAGCGTTGGCTGCGCTGTTGTCGTTTGGCGTTGCTCTGCTTTGCTAGCGGTTGATTAGGTATTAGTTCATACTTGAGGTGACCTTGAAAAAGTTTACTAACATTTTGGAATTCGCCACACACCGCTCCTGTACGCTCCCTCATCATCATTAACATGCACCCCTCCCCCGCCCCATCCACCTTCTTTCTTACTTTTTCACCCACGTACGTACATACATATGTATGTATGTATGTATATATTTAATTATGATTTTTCGTTTCGCTTTCTTTCTATTTTCAATTTTCTCTTTATTGCAACAATCATATGTTTTGTTGTTGGCACCTGATTGTGCACCCCCACCATTTCTACCGACCCCCCCAAAAGGCAAATTAGAAACAAGCGCGAGAGCGAGAGAGTGATATATAGACAGAGAGATTTTAGTATTTCTAGGTGATGGTCAAGGCAACGACTACGACGCAAATTTGAAGGCTAAACACAGAGAGACAGAGAGCGCCCAGCAGAAGAGAGATGCAAGACGAGATAGGCACAGAGCGAAAGAAAGAGAGGGAGAGAAATCTAATTTCTATACCCTGTAACGAAGGCGTAAAAGGGTATGTACAAACAGGCTGATTTAAATATTTAATATAATATTTTAAAAATCTACTAATTGATCTGTTCCGCAAAACCAAATTTCGTTGTAAATTAAAATAAAAAGCAACCACTAAAAAATATAGGGTATTCGCAAGTTGACGACATCCACCAAGGAATTCTGTTCTTTTACGCTTTTTTGTTCTTCGCTTTGTTACGTTCATTTGTTTACGCCATGCCCATGTGACGCCTCCGCATGAAAAAAAGAAAGGAGAGAAAGAAAGAAGAAAAGTGCGCAGCTTGTTGATTAGAGTAGCCGCCGTCACCACCCCCCCGATAACCCACAATTCGCCACTTCTCCCTCGCCCTCCCTTTCTCTCTCACACCCAGAGAAAAGCCGACGCAGCGATAAAAGTCTAATGAACTTTTGATGTGAAGAGGTAGAGATTCTACAAAAAAACGGGAAAAAAATTTGATTTATAATTTAATTCTTGCATTTTTCATACATTCGCAAATTAGTTGCTTTCCTTTTTCTATCACATGAATACTGCACGTGTAATTTTTAAGTGTATGTGTTGCGTTGTGACGTCATTAGCAATGAGAGAGAGGAGGCTTAGAAATTTCACACAATTTTCATGCAATTTTCATAGATTTAAAAAAAATTCCAATTGTTTATTGTCTTATTGTTGCATTTGGAATAGTTTGGCTGGCACAATAATAACAAACTATTTCTAAAGACCGTTTGTATGTGCATACATATGTACATACATAAGCATGTATTTACACAAATGTTTATTTTTATTATTTATTTGAATTTTTGACGAGAATGGCAAGTGACACCGCGGCGCACTATTTTTTTCTACTACCTCTTTCTAATAAGGGGTATGTTAGGTCTGTCCAAAAGTTTCAGAGACTACCACCAAGATATTTTATGTATGATTTAGTTCATATTTGGTTATATGTGTATCATAGATACATAAGTGAATATTGTTTTATATGAAGAATATTTATAAATAGCTACACATGTATTTTTTGCCAATACCTTTATTTCCATGGATAAAAAAATGTCTACTCTAGTTTAGTTTTTTTCTCTTGTTTTTTTGCAAATAGTTTTATGCAGTGTGTACACACTATAAATATTTATTGAGATGCTTTTAGTTTCGGATTGTTATTAGCTTGCTTAGAATGGGGGTGTTTCCTTGTACAAAATGTATATTAAAAAAGAAAAATCTAGCAAGATAAATAACTATGAAACCTCTAAATAAAAATAAATAAAATTTAAGCTTCTCGGGTAGATCGTTATCTACATGTGTAGAATCGCGGTGAGTCATCTGTTAGTTAACAGATACTTAACAGTGGGGCCCGTTATAACAGAGTTGCATGTAAACAGAAAACAACAAAATCATAATTTTCGGTTTTGTTTGCCTTTTTTGTTGGAATAAAAGCAGAGCTGATTAGTGGTGAATAGTAATAGATACATATATTGCCGGGCCGAGTGTTAACATTGAAAAGTGAAAACGATGGAGACCACAATCCGGGACGCTGCCTGCGATGGTGGTGGATCCAAAGAGCAAGCCGCCGGCACTGGGTCAGCACCACAGACAACAATAACAAACGGTGAGAATGGTGAATCAAATATTAACTCACATATATTTATTACTCGCCGTCCCATCCCCCTCAGGTGACGTCGCCACCCAACATTGGCGTGGTCAGCCCATTGAGGCTATACATCGTGGCCTACAGCTGTTCGAGCTAGAACATCTGGGACCGGTTCAGCCTAGCGGTTTGCATAGAGTCCTCTATAAGCATCCTATATGTGAATCGATTAAAGAGGCTCCGCGACCCATAAAATCAACACCCAAATGGGATGCGCAACATGTGCGACTGCCCTGCGCCGAGGAGAGTAAATATCCCCGAGAGAATGCCGACGGTTCCAGTGAAATCGATTCACGTTGGGAGATGATCGAACGCGCTCTCTTGCGTCCCATATCGAATAGCAAGCAATTGGAGTCGGCAATTCTATCGTACAATACCACATATCGAAATCAATGGAATTTCCGATCGCTGCACAAACTCCTTCGTGAGGAATTCGATAAGAGTGAGGCGCGTGTCTTCTTTGAGGATCTGCTGCCGCGCATAATACGCTTGGCATTGCGTCTGCCGGAGCTAATCAAGGCGCCAGTGCCATTGCTCAAGCAATATAAGACATCGGCTTTGACACTCAGTCAACAGCAGATCTCGTGCCTGTTGGCGAATGCATTTCTCTGCACATATCCACGACGGAATACGCTAAAAAGGAAGTCGGAGTATAGCACATTTCCCGATATCAATTTCAATAGGTAAGTATTTATGTGATTCCATATGCTGATGCTGTCTGATTATTCATTAATCCTACTTCGCCATTGTAGACTCTATCAAACCGAATGCCCCGCTGCATTGGAGAAACTTAAATGCATTTTCCATTACTTTCGTCGTGTGTGTCCAACGGAGAGGGATTCGAGCAATGTGCCAACAGGTTGTGTGACATTTGTGCGTCGCAGTGCCAAGCCTGGCACTCAACTAGATTGGTCATCGAGCGAGGCGCCATTGGGCAATGTACCGTTGCATATTAACGCTGCTGGGACCATAGAGGATCAGGGTGTGGGTTTGCTGCAAGTGGATTTTGCTAACAAATTCCTAGGTGGCGGTGTACTTGGCTATGGTTGTGTCCAAGAGGAGATACGCTTTGTCATCTGTCCCGAATTGATTGTTAGCAAACTATTTACGGAGTGCCTACGACCGCATGAAGCTCTCTTGATGATCGGTGCCGAACGTTATAGCAATTACACGGGCTATGCTGGTAGCTTTATGTGGGCCGGCAATCATGAGGATCACACGCCCAGAGATTCATCCAGACGCCGTCAGACCGCCATTGTGGCCATTGATGCATTACAATTTCGAGAACAATCAATGCAATATCGGAAAGATCAAATGGAACGTGAATTGAATAAGGCTCATATTGGATTCACGCATTGGATGTCCACCACACCATCGCCGGGCATAGCCACAGGGAATTGGGGCTGTGGTGCCTTTGGCGGTGATCCCTACTTAAAGGCTCTGCTCCAGTTAATGGTATGTGCCGATTTGGGACGACCATTGGCTTACTTCACCTTTGGCAATGAGCAGCTGCGAGATGATCTGCATGCCATGTGGCAGCTATTCCGTACACGTGGGACAACTGTTCAGGAATTGTGGCTCCTCTTGCGGCGTTTCGATCAGCAATTATTGAAAAAGAGCACGAATCTCAAGCTATATGAATTCTTGCGAGAGGAATTGCTGAGAATATTGAAAGGAACATCCACCTCCACATCTACCTCGGTTTCCGATCCGACTCAAACTAGCAGATCTCGTGGCTCTATGGTAAATTTAGTTGATAGTTCAATTTCCTCGGAGGATGATGATAATGATGTCGCTGCCGCCGTCGCTATTGCAAACGACGATGATGATAATGACGATGTGGATAATGGAGATGATGATGATAATGATGCTGCTGCTGACAATGCTAATGACAGGGATGATGTGGTCGATGATGAGGAAGAAACAAATGCCATGATGATGGCTGCTAGCCTGGATTCACATCCATCTGAGAAACTCACTACACCACCTCAGAAAACACGACAATTGACGCTGCTGGAGATGCTGGATAATCATTATGAGAAGGGTCAAGCGCCAGCTGGCTCCAAACGACCCCGCCACTCAGTCTCTGCCGCCGCATCATCAACAATAACAACAGCAACAACAACATCAACTACGAAACTGAGCAGCACGGCGAAAAGCCGCAAGGAAAGTTTGGATGACTTGGATGCCAGCAGTAGTAGTAATAGTAATAATCCTCGCTAGACTTATTTATTTTCAATTATTCTCAAAGTCCCCAAAAATGATTCCTTTCTCCCATTATAGCACCAAAAAAGAGAGGGAGACAAACAAACACATAGAACAGAAACAGAAAGAAAGAACGAGAGAGAGAGAGAGAGAGCTTTAAAAGCTGATTAATTGGTAAAATCCACTTGAAACTATTATTGTATAACAATAAATTGTAATATGTAACTCGATCAAAAACAATGCAAATTCAAAATTCAACTCAGGTATACATTAATTGTATAGCTAAAAAAAAACAAAATACTCTCTGTTATACACAAACAAATTGTTGTTAAATTGAAACAAACAAAACTATATTATGTTATATATTCTTATATTCTTAATATACTCTGTATGTCTATAGTTAAGTAGAATCTGTAGAATTATGTCAAAAAAGAATTCTGTTGTATATATATAAAAAAAAACCAATTATAATGTGAAATTTTTTAAAAATTCATATAAAATTTCATGCGATTTGGGCCTTTCTGTTGACTAAAATTTACAGTGATATAACAGACACTACATATATACATACACATATGTATATGTGTGTATATCCTGACAATTTAAACCTATTTTAATTTTGAACATTTGAATGGTCATGCCAAAATTGAGAAATTTTTTGTTAAAATTTCCAAAAAAAGAAGCCAAATCGTAAAAGTGGTATATTTTACAAACATTTCGCAATTGTTATACATTTTATTTCAACATTTAATGTTATCCATTGAATTCGTTTGACAACTTTAAGATAATTTTGCATTTATAATTAATACATTTTCCAACAGATTGTTTTAACCCGGAATATAGTTTATTTATTTCAAAGATTTTACCAAACATTTCTCGAAATAATTGTTCTATTAATAAGCGAAACCAAATTAAATAAAAAAAAAGAATAAATAAATACCAACATTTTAACTTAGATTAATATATAGTATATAATATGTATGTAGATATATATATATATATTAATGTACTTATAAATCGCCTGTAGAACTTACATGTAGTAAATCAAGTTTTGTTCCCCAACTTTCTTTTTCGAAGTTGTCTCCAACCAATCCAACAAATGTGATACACACACACACACTCTAGCATACACACACACACAACAGCTACCGCACACACATACACACATGAAAAAAAAGAATAATTGCATTATATATATATATTATTTTTTTTGTTGTTGTTGTGTTGAGTATATAGTTGGAATTTTCTTTCAATTTAGTAATGATTGCGTCGCTTATTGGATGGACAATACTCGGCATATTCCTCCCAGGTGCAGCCCACTTTGGTGCAACATTCATTGGTTATCGATGGAGCGCCAGAGCGTCGTGTGCGCAGCAACATATTGGCATAATTCATATGCAGCCAAGTGGAAGCAGCGGAACCACCGACTAAAGCAACAACAAGAAACGAATTCAATTGTCAGAAAAATATATTAAATTGAGATTGTCTCTTACGATTTGCTGAATTACTAAGGCTGTGCTTAATCCACGCCTCATCGTTACCCGTGCGTTTGCGATTACGACGTGTTAGACGATAAATATCCTTTTCACAGGCCCAATACAGTTGTCGGATCAATTTGTCGCGGCATCGCGAATGCGTCTCCTGATGCCAAACGTTCTCCCAATCGGATTGAGAGCTAAAACAAAAATATATGATAAGCCATTTTTGATTGAAAAATTCAGGTGTTTGATTTCAGCAATATGTTATATTTAGCTAATATATTAAGATTTAAATGAATTCTTGTATAAAATCTGCTAAAGGGAAAGCACTTGCTGTCTCTTTATTGTTACCAACTGCACGGCACCCATTTCGAGGCTCTATATTTGACATTTTAATCACATAATACGTTTTCTTCACTTTCTATATTTATATACCTCAATTTGGAACCCAATCTCAATGATGGCCACTTACCGTTCGCGGAATAGCAGCTCTAAGCCTTCTTCGGTATGCTGCAGTGCATCAGTTGTTGTTGGCATAAGCTGCAGGGCTAATAGTAGCATAGCACCGCGTATAGTCCACTTTCTCGGGTAAATCATGATGGGAGATTTTACTTTACTCGGGATTATCAAAGGAAGAATTCTCACTGTGCGGCTTACACGATGGACGCGCGGCAACTGAACGAGTTGCTTGGTGCGCTGCTTGGTTTTGAATTATAACCGAAAACGGTTTCGACCAACTGACCAAACGGCGGAGGCGATGTTGGCGGCGTTTGCATAATTAAATAGGATACCACACACACACGCACACACACACACACACACACAAAATAGGCGATGGTTTCTTATTTGAAGTAATGAGGGGCTGACTCCACCACGAGTTGTTAATAAAGAGCAACGGCAGCAGGACCACCAATTGGCGTTTTGTCCTTTTGCCTGGGAACTGGGCTTATTGTCTTGTTTATTTGCTGGATTCCGATCCAGTCCAGTCCGGTCCACTCCACTCCGGCTCGGTCCGGTCCGGTCCGGCCCAGTTGGTCCATTGTCCTGCCTGTTTTACCTGTTGTTTTACCTGCCTAGCAAAATAAACACATAAACTCGTCCATGTTACGATTATGTATGTTCCTCTTTTGTTTGCATCGTAAAAATCTGAGTGTGGGCGTTTCTCGCATTGGGATTGCAAGATTTTCGCATAAATTTTGCAATATTTGCTTAACCGTGGTGGAAAACTCCATTAAATTTCGCAAAAAGTTTTCCATCACAATTGCTTTGGTTTTTCCCTATGATTTTAGTTGGCAAGAAAATAAGTTTTGATTAATAATTGAGGTCATAATTGATACTATATCACAGAGGGATGAGTACACTCGCTAAACGCTAAAACTAGTTGAGAATTACAACTAAATGAGAAGGAAATATCAAAGAAGCTAACTTCGGCTATGCCAAAGTTTGTATACCCTTGCAGCTTTTGACCATTACATTTTATTTTCTAAAAAATTGTTTGTTTCTTAATCCAATAAAGAAATATTTTAAATACATTGGACGGGGGCAGCCAATCGCCAAATAGTGGACAATGTAGCGATTGATATTCATATTCACACACACACAATCGCTATTTTGACACATATATGTGCTTCACTGCTTATGCGTGCACTGCTTATGGCAGCAGTACTGCTGCAGACTGCTGCTGCCATAAGCAGTGCACGCTATATAGGCAAATTTTATATCGTCGAAATCAGGCGTTATGTTTATCCGATTGTTTTGAAATTCACGCATATGACGTAATCCCTTTTTATTTATGTACATAATCAGTTTGGATAAGATTGTTCAAAAAATAGAGAAGTTATTCGCATTTAACGATTGTATTTGTATGGCAGCTATATGATATAGTTGTCCGATCTTATTCAAAATCGCAGATGTGTATGTGGCTGTATAGAAAAGCTTATATACGAACTTTGAATGCGATAGCTCTAAAACTGTGGGACTAGATCGCGCAGCACCAGACAGACAGACGGACAGACGGACAGACGGACAGACGGACATGGCTATATCAACTCGTCTTCTCTTGCTGATCAAGAATATATATACTTTATGGGGTCGGAAACGATCCCTTCTCTGCGTTACAAACATCTGACCAATTTTATAATACCCTCTGCAACGGTATAAAAAGTAAAATTCAAAACTTATAACACTAAAGTGTGCTCATATGAAAGTTCTGTTAGGTTTCTAACCAATTATTTAATCAGCTTTACTGAAAGTTCATAATTAAATCAAGCTTTATCCTTCAGAAGGCTGTTGCATATGTAATTATAATGATGTTCCTTAGCCAAAAGAAGTCTTATATTGTATTATTAGTTAATTGTACCACTGTGCCTTTGGAGAAAATTCTCTGACGTTGCCAACGCCCACAGGCAAAAGACACCTTGGACACCGAGTAGTCCGTGTCCGTGTCCGTGTCCGAGTTCAAGTGAAAGGGGAGCAAGACAATTGCTTGGCTAAATAAATGTGACTGTTTACCCATGTTTAGAACCAATTTGGCTTTCAAAAAACAAAAAAACTTGACAACTATTTGCGGTAAAGAGAGAGAGAGAGAGAGAAAAAAACAGGACCAAGAGCAGCAGCAGCAGCGGCAGCAACACAGAACAGATTCAGTTGCTATTCGCAATTCCGTGGAATTGGATCAGATGTGGCAAAACACCGCGACCTGAACGGAATTTTGGATCATCTATATATTGCTGGATTCCATTTGATATACATATGTAATTATTTAAGTACCAAACAAATTGATTTATGCATAATGAAAAATGTAACTTTTTGTTAATTGTTTATTTAGTTGGTTTCTTCTTAAACTTATTATGAAAACCCAAATACCAAAAGCATAAATAAATTCGAAAAATGAGCGAGCAACACATTTTTTTCGCTCATTTTTACATAAGTATATCTCTCTTTAATGTTGATGTTTTTGTAAATGTTTGCTTAAGTCTAGAAAATATTTTTCAATCAATTGTTAGAGTTAGGTTTTTCTCTATTATTATTATTAATGTTTTTTTCTTATGGATTTTCATTTTGTTCAAATATTGTTCAATTCCACAACTGTGCTAGGAATGCAGTAGGATAACATTTACAATTGCATATGCATATTGTGACATATACACACATATACAAACACAAACACACACACACATATACATACATACACTTTGTATATATATATATTTAGTAGTATAACACTTAATCTTAACAATTTAGTTTTCTAATATTATCTTTTAGTTCGGCAAAGCCGAAGCAGCAAAAACAAAAAAAAAAAATTGACTAATCAACAATTGTGAAACAAATCGAAACGGCCAAAAAACTTGTTTAATTATAGCAAAAATGTAACTTATGTGTACTATACTGGATGCGTGTTGAAACCATCATACAACTTTGACCAAATATTTGGTGTCGAGTACAAAGAAACTGCATTTAAATAATTTTTGTAACTTCATCTGCCTAAAGATTACGAAAATTCCAAGTGGTATATAGAAAATCTCAAAGTTTTATATTTGAAGTTAATCTAAAATTCATTAGAAATGGCAATTGAAAGAAATTCATATGAAATTACATATAAGCACTTCCTTAAGAGGAATTTGCTCATTCATAAGAGCAAATTCATGCCATCTTGCTCACTCTTGTCAGCCCATGGGCAAGTTTGTTTTATTATATATATTTTTATGAACTTTTATGGACCGAGCCTTTAAAAAGTAGATTACAATACATTAAAAACTGTACAAGCAATTCTCTTTTTTCCGAATTAGGTGGTTGAAAGGGTGAAATTTAAAATACACTTGATCAGCGTACATATTCCTTGAGTCTATATATTAAATTTGGTGGGTCTAGCTTTTGTAGTTTCCGGGATCTCAGTATTCATACAGACAGTCGACTCACAAATTGATGCTGATCAAGACATATGGTCCAAAGTGCTTCTATCTCTCGGTTCGATACCTTTTTGGTGAATAAAATATACAATTTTTAGCCTTAATTGTGTAGGGAATACAAATTCATCATATGAAGTAAAAATATTTCAGCATAGCTATCAAAGAGTGTCAAAGCTGTATGATAGAGATGACACACCCTGTATTAATACAAATTTATTTAATTTTCAATGGTCTTCAATTTTGCAATTATTTTTATTTATTTATAATTAAGTGAGTTGGGTCCCAAAAAAACTTCATACATAAAATGAGACAAAATGCAGATTTGACACAAAATAAAATAAGTTAATCAAATCTAAATCAATTGTTTATATAAATTGTTCTATATTATTCTTACTATATTGTAGTTTGTTCTAATTCCCTTATATAGTATCTCATCTTAAAGTCTATCTCAACGAATCTTGGAGAACCGAACATGTCGAAATAACTCAATCAAATCTTTTATCGTCTGATTTCGATTTTGGTTTGCAGCGGTTCATCAATTTTCTCCAAACTAATGCAATTATTTAAGGCAAATTGTTTAAAACAATTATACCCAAATATCGTAGTTTTAACTTTGTAATAGTTATATGGATGTATGTACTTATATATTTAAATTTCATGACTTACAAATTCTAACGACAATATTATAAAGATTTTTAGTTTTTCTCTCTCGATTTTCATTTAATTCTAACAATGAAAAAATGTTTCTTTCTGTTCCATTGGTGTGTGTTTTCTATAGGATTATATATATGTACGATTTGGACATTTGTTTCTGTTTTGAAATCTCCTTCGACTCTTGTAAATTACATCCCAAGTCATTCAATTTTGTTATAATTTTATTCATTATATCCTTGCAAAGGAAAAGAGAGAGTATAAATCGGATGACTATATACAAACACTATATGATGTGTAACTGAACTGCCATTATTTGCAAGAGTATAAAAAACTTCGAAATGTCCGAAATTCGAATGTAACTGAAACATTTATTTGCAATTTACTTCATTATGAATTACAATTAACTATAGTTAGTTACAGATTATGCAAACTCTTAGTATTTAAAACGCATTACACATACATATACACATCTACAAATACAATACATACACAGTTATAGAATTACAGGAATTTCCCATTAACATTACAATAAATGTATATGTATATTTAAATATGTACTCGTATTTTTGTATTTTGGCTTAATAACTAACACAATTAAATTTAATGTCATTTCTTTGTATTTCTGTTCTGTTCGGTTTTGTTTTTTTTTTTGTTCGGTTTAATTCCAACAAAATTTCTCACTTAATTATATACATATTACATTCTTTTCAACAATTACATATACAAAAAATAAATTGTTATTCAACTGACAAATAGGATATTATGCCATTATTTTCATCATCCCACTCGCTGTCATTGCAATTCACAAGAATTCGGAGAATCCGATGGAGCGGGAATTGCATTTTTTAGTTGGATTTCATTTCATTAAAATATTTTTATGCTTGACATTTCTCTAATGAAAAATACCAAGAAAAAAATTTGACAAAAAACAAAATTAACATTTAAATATTATAACCAATCATTATTCCAAAACTACAAAGAGAAAGAGAGAGAGAGAGAGAGAGCGAATCAGTTAATTTGATTTGAGTTTATAATTTTTAAATGCATATATATTATAAAAAGAGATTCATGTTTATTGTTCTGATTATAGATTTACCAACACTGGAATGAGGTAAGTCGATAAAAAATCGTATTCTCTTTTATTTGAAATGTTTCTTTCACCTATTTTTGGATCGCTTCGTTCTGCTTTTGCCAACACTGGTTGCATTTGAAATTTCACAACAATTCGAAAAGAAGAACCTCCTAACTGTTAAACATTTCGAACTCTTACCAGCTTAGAGCATTTCAATATTGGACGTTCCGTTGCCGGTTGCAGTGCGTGTGGTCTTAGTTGTCTGTTGATTGGTCATAATAGGTGGAGGGCCGCACCAGACCACCTGGAATAATTCAACAATTGGATAAATATTGTACTTGGCCATTCTAAGTATATGTTTGTATACTTTACCTTACGGAATGCCTTGCGAAAGTTGTCAGAGAGAAAGGCATAGAGTATGGGATTAATGCAGGAGTTTGTATAGGCCAACACATGTGATATTATTTGTATGATGACCGATAAATGGCTGCCGCCATATAAATTCAGAGCCTTCATCACAAGAATGACCTGCCAGGAGAAAGAGCAATGGGGTTAAAGTGGTATTAACTAACAGCTGCCACTAACAATTTGTGCAAATACTATGAGTAGTTTTTATTTTTTTTTTTCTTGCGTGTTCATCTCGTTCTAAGCAGATTTGTCAATTTCTGCAAATGCAACTTGAGTGCAATTTGAAGGGCTATTAGATCGAGTTGAACAGCTGTTCCCGGCTGTCAGTTAATTTCACGCTTTTCATTTTCTACTTGCAATTAATTTCTACTTACATGAATGGGCAGCCAACAGATGGCAAAGGCCAATACAACAACAACAACCATTCGAGTGACACGTCGCTTGCCTTTGCTATAAATAAGGGAAAGAGAGAGGTAGAGAGAGAGAGTGAGTGAGAGAGATAAGCATATCTAACATTAAATAACTAACTTTAACTACTGCAATTGAGTTTGCTGCATTTTGATTTATGCACTTGGCACAAAACGCACGAACGAAACGAAAGCTAAAACAACGCGGCGTATGCGCAATATATCATGAAGCATACAACAACGAAGCATTGAATACATTCAATGTTCAAATTCGTATGCATAAATATTCTAATTTAACATTATTTATAGCATTTACCATCACTTGGTTTATGTATGCAGATTATTTGTTTTTTAACTCCCTTTAACTTGTGGCCTAACCTTATCATGTGAAATAAGATTGGTCATGCTTAACCTTATCATACGATGTTTCTAATTAGATTTAAAATGTCTTGGCTTAATCTTATAATGTGTAATAATTGCAATTGTAAATATGAGATACCTAACCTTATCAAATGATGTTTCTTATTAGATTTAAGATCACTCAAAAGATGCCTAACCTTATCAATCAAAACTTGTTCATTAGATATCGCAATTGTTATCGAATCTGAAGAAACAGATGTTAAACCATGTCATTAGATTAGAAGGACTTACTTTGCTTAATCAGGTAAGTAACCTTTATATATATTTATACTATATATACATAAATTCAATAAATTATAAATATGTTTTCGAAATATGATATTGATGGCATGCTCATATAATATATATATTCTTAGTGTATTGAGTTGGTTAAAGTCTCTAGTCGATATTCTCTAGAGGTAAATAGCTCATATACTTTGTGTGTTAACGCACTTTTCCTCAGACAAAGAGAGAGAGAGAGAGAGCAGTAAAAGTTGAGAGCGAGAGAAAGCACTTAAAAATTTATGAGCAATACTCATGAGTTTTCCTTTTCGGCCTAATAAAAAGGCATTCATCATGCCACATGGGTCACTTGGCCACAGGTGCGTGGAAATCCCAATCCCAATACCAATTCTGTTTTTTTTTACCAACTCCTTCTCCGCCATCTCCTTCTCTCTCACTTTCTCTGTCACTATGTCTCTGTTGTTGGTGGTATGAACTTAGAAAGGCGTGGTGTAGGGGGGGAGGAGACTCACCGTGACTCGGCGGAGGGTTTGCAACCGGGCGCACTTTTCCATAGACGAGCCAACATTCCCATATACAGAAAGCAAATCAATGTCAATGGGGCCACATATGATGACAAGAAGAATGAGACCTGCAAAAATAAGTATAGAGAGATAAATCAAATGGCTTATTGGGCATTAGGTTAATTGCATTTACGTTAAGTTAACAGATTAAAATTGCTAAAGAGTTTTGTTTTTTGTTTTTTCCAAAGAATCAAAGGAATCTTGAATTGAAATTAAATGTTAATTTTATTAAAGAAGAAAAAAAAAACACAAGCTCTGAAATCCAAATCCTCAATGTCCTTGTCATTTGGCACTTTCCGCTTTTTTTTTTGTCACTTTTTGCCAGTTTTGGCGAGCAGCTGGTGTCATGTCAGCGGATTCCATTACTACCATCAGAAAGGGTATATTAGTTTCAACAGAAAGTAGGGACGAAAAGTCATAATAACTCAAAGAAGAGAAGAAGGGCATCTCAACTTCGTTCGATTCACTGAAATTCGTTCCGATGGTGGGATTTTTTTTTTTCGTTACTTTTCCATGCAAATGACCAGAGCTCGCTGACCCGTAATGCCTTCTAGCCTGCTTGGGACCGGCCAAAATTCAGGTCCATAGAACCAGCTGCCACGTGGCTCTGCAGAAAGCCAACTAAGTATTAATGTATGGGAATGAAAAAAGTTAATGCCAAATAGTATTGTAGTATTCGTGGGGAATTTTTTTTCAATTGCAAAAATTTGTTAGCCAATTTGGCAAACAAGTGAGTATATAACTTTATGGCAAACGTTTTCTGCCCAGTTTTTGAGAGCGCTTTTTGGGAAATTTTAACTTTTGGCCTGAATTACAACTACCTGCAACTCGGATAAGCAATCAGCCTTACCTCAGGCATAAAACTCATTTGGGAAGCGTTTTCAAGTGGCCGCCGTCAGCCAAGTGTAAATGATTAAAAGGGGCCAATCCGCCACCTCCCCCCCCCCAAAAAAAAACCGATATGCAAAAAGAAATCGAAATAAAAATTCAACAGCGAAAATACGTGTATGCAGGTGTGTGTGTGTGTGTGTGTGCTGGTGTGTGTGTGAACGTAATGAAACGGAAAAAAAGGCGAAACAAGAAAGAGAAACGGAATGGAACGGAAATCGCACGCACACACACATACAGACAATTGTTAATAACCCTCACATACCTAAGGGCGCATTCATTCGCTCTCATATTGGCAGTTGCGATGAGGAAAAAGAACCACACACAATGAATAAAAATGAATAATATGCCTGACAAGCGGTGTGGCAACGGAATCGAAATCACTTTGGTTTTGTGGCACCATGGCCAATGAACATGTCGTTTGTTATCGACGACCGAACCCATTTTGACATAATCCGCCCTGACACTTTCTGCCTCCATCTGCCTTTTTGCCCTCCACCTCCATTCTTGTGGGTGGTCGAAGCAAAATTTGCAAGCAATTTTTCACATTATTTTGTGTTGGTTACCTTTATGCTTTTATTTTCTTTTTTTTTTTGGGTTTTCCTTTCAATTAAAATGAAAGTTATATAACGCTTGATGATGCTGCAATTTATGAGAACTTAAAAAATGAAGGGATACTTTCAAAGTGTCAGAAAAAAATATTGAAAAGGTAACGATTCGAGCAATTATGCCGGAATCGGAGTGGAGACCTTTATTTCACAAATTTTGTATTTCAAAAAGGTGAAAAGCCGTTTAAAATATATTTTTATAAACGTTTCATTTACCTTTGGAGCAGCAAACCATGAAAATTGGTCAAGTATTTTGACAAAACTTCATTGTACCAATTGAGTTTTCCACAATTCCTTTAAATTTGTTTAAGTTTTAAGACCTACACATATTTTAAAGGGTATGCAGTGTTCGTCATGGCTCTGGTTAGACCCTATTATTGCAACTTTGAAATCTACTTTGCCTTTTGCCCTAAGTTTTATGCGCCCAAACAATTTAAACTTCTGTTCCGATTTTGTTGTGTTTCGTCAAGCAAAACTTTTTCAATATTTCAAAACGAACTATTTGGGACTTGAAATAAAACCAATTGCTGTATAAATTAATGTGCATAGAATATCTTAGAAGAAAAAATCTCAACAATTTAGCCCAAGCAAAATGATCAAAGCAATAAAACTTTTCGCAAAAGTTCACAACAAAAAAAAAAAAAAAAAAAGAAGAAAAACGTAAATGAAGAGAAAATAAAATCCCATTTTCATGGCTAATGATTAGCAAATACATTTTGAACTTTTTGTTTAGACTATTTTGTTATGTTTTTTTATTTTCTCTATTGCTTCTCTTGTGTGTGTGTGTGTGTGTGTGTGTGTGTGGGGTGGAAATTTATGATCCAAATGCCACACTATCCATAACGTTACCATAAACTTTGAAATGGCATAAAAAGCGAAAGCGAAAGCGAGCATAAAACTCAAGTTCACAACAGGCCACTTAAGACACTGAAATACATAACTCTGATGAACTAGATACATGGAAAACATGGCTACAAGCCATATAACATGCCGATTTGTTGCTATGAAATTTTACAACACAATTGACACCAAAAAAAAGACAGAATGAAACAGGAAAAGCACAGAGTGAAAAGTGGGTGGTCGCCTCTTTTAAACTTGACGGGCCCTTCTAATAAAAAGTCATAAACTGAAGTGTTTGTCATATGATAAATGGAATGCCTGGGGTTCTAAGCTCGTTAATATCTGCTGCTGCTGTTGCTGCTGCTGCTTCTGCCGTGACCCGAAAATTGCGCCTGGGATTTGTCCATTAAACGCAACTGAGATGCGCCTGTCCATCACTCAGCGAAATTAATCAACTTCAATGCGGCAAACTTTCGCCCAAGTGCCTGGAGTGACTTTAAAGCTTAGCCAACCTCCTGTGTGGCCACATATGTCATTTGCCCCAACAAACTAGCTAACTAACTAACTAACTAACTAAGCTAACTAACTAAGCTAACTAACTAAGCTTTGAGCTCTTATTTCTAGCATTAATTCGATCTCAATTATCTATCTAAAGTTAAAAGTCAAACTTCCTTATATTTGCTCTTCAAAATAATATCATTTAGATGAATGACAATTTCAAGAAAATAAATTTCGTCAAAATAGAAGAATCCAAAATTGTAATATTTTGAGTTTATGAGTTATTTCGTTTAGTTCATAAATTTGGTGGATTCTGTGTTTAGGAGATGATTTCCGAGAACAGATATTCAATATTTTGAAAATTAAATGGTCTAATTTGTGTAGAATGATCTTTAAATGCTTTGACCAGTCAATCAGCCCGAGATGTGTCTGCCCCTTAGGCAAAGAGCAGCTCGAGAGCCTTTAAATAGACAATATTAAGGGCTTCCTTTATTGTCTTGTCATTGTTCAACTTTATGTATGTATGTACATCTTATTTGGCCTGAAACTTTAGGCCAACTTCAAGGGAGATTTTTTTGTTTTTTTCGTTGCGGCTCTTTGTTGTATTTTTATTATTTATTTACGATGACAACAATAATATCAGTAAAGAGAAGGTGTGGAGAGCAAGGGGGGGTAAATGGTTGGGTGGTGGGGGGGCTTAGGGGGTAAACGGGTGTGGTCTTTCAGTATTAGATACATAGCTTCGTTTTTGGGGGTTTTGTTGATTTTTATTTATTTATTTCTTGATGCGTGATGCGTCACAAGTTTGATCCATTTTTATTGTGGTCATAAAATGAAGCGCAAAAACTATTTCAACTGTTTGCCAACGACAACAACAACAAGAATCATGAATTCTATATATATATATAGAACATTTTGGCCATGACAATGACAAAATCGAAAAGCAAGCAAACTTCTATGAGTTTTTGGCCGCGGCCAATGCCATTTTGACAGTTGCAAATGCGATTTATATGCATGCCACCAGTTGAGTTGAATTCGGGTGGGTTTGGGGTGGATTTTTCCTTTTTTTTTGTTTTTGTACTGGGGTGAGTTGGGTTCAGTTTAGTTCAGTTGAGTTGAGTTGAGTTGAATTGACTTGGTGATGGGGCGTATGAAAAATCAATTATAACAAGTCAAAGCTCAGCTAACAACCGAAATACCGTTACATCGTACTACCATAATTAGCCGCTTTGTGGTGAAAATCAACAATTTGAATGAGAACACCAACCAAATGAAAAGAAAAAAGTAAAAGGAAAGCTTAAAACACTAAAGTTTACTCTCAGTCAATTAACCAACACTCGAAACAATATTTGCAAATAGTTTTTACAGCATTTGTTATTTAACTTCTAATCTAAATAAATGTGGTGAAATTTATGAAAATATCGTTTCACGTAAGTCTCACGTTTGCATCGCTCAACTTGGCTTGGTAGAACTATGCAATTTGGTCAGTGAATTGCCATTAGACAGACGGACGGACAGACGGACAGACAGTTGGTCAGTGAGTGGTTGGATGGCTTGAAATGGTTTAGGTAACATCAACAACAACAACAACAACAACCATTCACATCATATACCAAGTGCTCTAGGACAATACATACAACTCGTGGCTGTTTAACATCCTTCCGGCATGAAATTACTCTGCCAGCCAATGGCAACACCTGCCCACCCACTGCCCATTGCCCACTGCCCATTTTCCCTCCTTCCATTCAACTGCACAATGTCCATTTTACGTTGGCTTGTCAAAGGTGTGTGAAAGGCAACAAATCACTGGCCTCAGATAGACAGAGAGAGAGAGAGATATGTATATGGCAACTAGTGAGAATTTATACTCTTTGCATTTAGCTTCCAACTTCATTAATTTCACAACCTAATAAAACAAAATCCTCACATTATTTCAGATTGAAGTCTTCAAGATCAATCTATAAATAATGATTCAATTCAGCAGGAAGGTAGAAAGTAGAAATGTTTTGCTGACAAACGAAAAAGCTGGAAAAGCAAGAGCTAGAGAGAGAGCAAGCTGCAATTTGATTTTCAGTCATATCAACTTTACAGATTGCTGGCGACTATGCCATTGTCTGGCTTGAAGTCTCTGTAACTATGCCATCTGCCAGTTGGTAGAATGCTGCTGGTATGTCTGTCTTTCACACACACACACACACACACACCACACTCTCTATCCTTGCTAGCAAGGACATAACAATGCAGTCCGTTTCGTACATACGCACTGTGTGCTTGGTCTTAGATGTCAATCAGGCTGAACTGTTGAAATGATTTCAAGCTTTCGAGCTGATAAAATGGTCTTCCCACTACTTAAAGTGATATATCATACTTCACAGATGACAGACTGTAGATAGAGTCCATAGAGCCAAGGCATTAAAGGCTTTTAAACGATTATTTGTCATCCAAGTGAAGTCAGAGTAACAAATCGATGGCCCGAATTCGGGCATTTTCTTGAAAATCGAAAAATATATATATTCTTTAATCGTCATCACATTTCCAGGTAATAAATTGAATGATATTTGCTTTAATTTCTAGTTTTAACATGAAAAATAACCCCAAAATTAAAGTCATAATTACTTATACACCGCCATGCACTCGAATAGGGACAAGAAAAATTATAATATCATCAATACAGAAAACTAGCAATAACTCGTATCCCTAAAAGTAGTCATCTTTCGTAGTAATTAAACAATGTTTCCTCTTTTGGATCATGTTACTTTTATACTTGTTTTCCCTATTCAAGTGCATGACGGTGTATTTTTGCTCCACTGTTCGGGCCATACAAATGTAAATGGAAGGCTGGCAAATATATGTATGGATCAGGCATGTAAGCAACTTACCTGAAATCCAACTAGACTCCAGACCTCTTCCTCTGTGGAAAAAACACAAGCGGTGCCGGCACGTCCATGATATTGATAGATGCGAACCGAATGGCATAGAGCAACGGGAATGGCAGTCGTTACAATCGTTATCCAAGCGCACATGATGGCTCTAATAGAAGAAGAAGAGTATGGAAGGATAGATGAAGAATATTTGATGAAGATTTCTTCGTTGCTCTCATTGGTTTTTGTGGAACTTACAGTGTGGCATTGCGTTCGGTACGTAGAGACATGCTGGTTACTGGATGAACGACGGCCAAAAAACGATCAAAGGACATCAAGACCAAAGTGTAAACGCTAAAGAACAGAACAGAGTAGACCAGATAGATAGTTAGCTGGATAGTTGATGAGAGGAAGGGGGGAAAGACTCACCTGCAATGGCATGTGACCACAATCATGTATTGCACAAACTTGCACCACAAATTGCCAAATGGCCATTCCGGCAGAACGTAGTCAGCGGCTGTGAATGGCACACAGAAGATGACGAACAGAATATCCGATACGGCGAGATTGATAATCAATAGATTTGTAGTCGAACGCATTTGCTGATTGACAACCACAACTGCAAGAAGAGAGAGAAAGAGAGAGTGAGTTTTGAGGAGTCTTAGTTAGTTCGGTCTAGCCAACTTCAGTTTGGTAAGTGAAAGTGGATGACTTCATGTCCATCCTTGGCAGCTGTCCTGTCCCATTTTACAAAGATTTTTTCTTACCAATTACGCGGACAAAAAAGAAAGAAACCCCACAGACAGAGAGAGGGAGAGAGATTGGCATTGTTTCCATTTTTAGGACTGCCAAAGGGATCCCACTTGCAATTAGCCCCAACAATTTATGTTTCACTCTGTCGTATAACAAAAGGCCGAAAACAAAATGGCAAAGAATAGATAGGGGGGGGAGGAGAAGGCAAAAGGTGGGTGTGTCTGTGTGTGTGACATAAAAGAAACGGCGTTGAACTGTAACACAAAACCCAACCAAGCAAGTTTCAAGATGACGACCAAAAATGAATTTCATGCAGGCGCAATGCCAAGAAAAAGGACATGCCGTCGAAGGCGAAAAGTGCATGGCAGCCAAAGGCAAAGCCAAAAGCCGAAATTGCAAAATGTCGCCACACGAAAACCGAACAAGTTGTTTTCCTTACCAAAAAACAAACCCACTTTCCCACCCCGCACCATCAACAATCCCCCGTCTACCAATTGGCCGCAAATCAATTTCCTTTAGCGAAATATATTTAGACCAGGATGTGGCAGCTGAATTGAAAGAGAAAAACTAAAGGAAAATACTAACAATAAATATGAAACATTTTCATATACATACATAGTCGCGTTTACACTTGTAAAAACTAAAATATTTATTTGTCTTTGTGTCTTTGTTTATTTTTGAAGAATTTTTAGAATGAACACAGTTTGAAAAGAAAAAAAATTAGGTTAAGTTTTCTTTTATGTAGCCAATTTTTATCCCATATTTAAATTATTATTTAAAGTCAACAAATTTCAAGGAAAAATTGAATTCGTTTACACAAAAATAAGAAATACATTGTCAGATAGGATGATCTTTCCCCTAATCACATCCAACTATAAAATAATCAAAATTATGGACTTTGAAGTATTCATAGAAGTTTTGAGTGCCATGTTCATAAGTTTTGTCACACAGTGCCACATAGAACTCTCTCTTTAAAATCTCCATTTAAATCCACTAAGAATACTTTTTGCAATAAAATTTTGAAGGTGAAAATCTCTGATTCATTTTCACATAAAATTCAAAATGTTATTGGGCGTTTTCGTTACGTTTCGTTTCGTGTTTTTTCAAGTGTAAGACCTTTTGTCGTTTAGCTTGGAGGCTAAAGGTAAGCTGTGTGTTTTTTATTTATGGGTTAATACTCGTACAATTTCTAAAGGCAGAGTCAGTGTCGAAGATAACTGGTGGGGGGCTGGCTGGAGGGGTGGGGGGAGAGATATTTGCCAGCTGTTGTATATTCAACAAATTTTTTATTTCATTTGATTGACTTTCTATGCACATGTTGGAGCCAAACATTGCCAATAATCATACCCCAGAGCCAGTTTCATAATGTCAAGCCAACTTTGATGAATTTAACAAATGGGAATCAACTCAATTTGTGGTCCTCATATTTTAGTTGAAAAGTTTAGCTTAAATTTATGCAATGCAAAATTGATTTAATTTAAAAATTTGACATTTTTGTTTGTACTCATTTCAGTTTCGCTTTTGTTTTGGTCACCATTTCGGTGGCAAGTGTAACTCTATGTACATATAATATATATATTATTCCCATGTTGCAAAAAAAAACTTTACAAAATAATAAAGTGTAGCATAATTTATGGCGTAGAGAGCTTTCTCTCTTAAAAACAGGGCAAAAACAAAAAAAAAAAACTCTGCCAAAGTTCTTCAAGCGCAAAAAAAAAGGTTGTTATTTAATGCCAGTTGAGGAAGGGAGGGAGGGAGATAGGAAGGATGAAGGGGGAAGAGAGTTACAGCCGGGACACAAATAAACAAATAATCAGGCATCTCTCGGGCACACACACACACACACACACACGCATGGTTACTTTGCCGGATGGCAATGCCTTTCGAGTCTCAAGTCTAGATATATAAATTTCCCCTGAATAGAACCTTTAATGTCGCTTTAATGCCTTCCGTACATTAGGCACATTATTGATGCATTTTAAGTGTGCGTGTGTGTGTGTGTGTATCATTGTTGCTGTAATTGTCGTTTGTCTTCCTTGGTTAGGCTTGACTTGACTTGGCTTACATGGCGTATGCGCTATATTACTAACCTCAGTGAGGGTATAATCGCTTTATGGATAACCACGAATATCTGATCTAATAAAAGATAAAACTTAAATTATAATCGAATTCCCATTCCCATTCCCATTGTACTATCTCTTTCACTCCTTTGGGAGATATAAATAGTCTATTCACTCACACATACACATTTCAGAGGCATAGTTCAAGTAGTTGTTGGACGATTTCTATATGTTATAGTGCACTGATCGTGCCGATTCCGACAAATGTACTGTGTACATCAAAATGAAGCTTAAATGCGAAGTTTCATTCAAATAGCTCAATCATCGAGAAACTATTTTGACATAGAAACAGTCAGAGAAAAATACCCTGAGTAGAGTATTCAAAAAGGCTGACGCTTAAACGTTTCTATGATCTGATTTGAGCGGCATTTGAGGCACACAAACACACACACACACACACAGCGCCATAGCGCAACGCTCGCACAACTGCTAAAAACATTTATTATCTTAAAGGCGCGCAATGGCGAAATGTAAGTGTTCTGTGTATGTACTTTGCAAAATTTAATAGCCAAGAAAGAGGCAAATGAAATTTTAATGATATAATACTTGAAATTAGTGTGGAATTTCTCTTGATGGCCGGACAATAAACTTATTCACCAAGAAATTAGACAATACCAACATGTGGCTATATACATACTTATATATTTAATGCAATAAATGAAAATCACAGACAATAAAGAAATTTCATGTTATTGTTAGTGAAGAGACACAGGGCCATATCGCTCCCTCTCTCTTAATTTAAGTGCATTCAACAAGATAGATTTCAATTAAAATTTAAGTGAGTATTTAATGCAGAGTAGAGCAATAAGTAAGCATGGTAGAAAGCAGCTTACGAAGATATTTGGACGCCATTTGGCTTTGCTTTATGATGCAATTAAAGTGTCCTTTTTGCGACACACCAAAGGAGACAGAGAGAGAGAGGGAGAGAGAGAGAGAGTGGGTGGATTTCCCTCGCAAATGCATAAATAATTGCAATTTAGTCTACATTTCCCAACACGAAAAACCCTTGTGCAACACATTTGTGTGCGGCAAGTGTGGACCAACATCAGAAGGAGGTCGGAATGATATCAGGCAATTAATTTATATTTTCAGACAATTTACACACGGATATGATATCCACACACACACAGCCAGACACACACATCCTGTTTGTCTGCTTTGTCATATGGAATACCCGGCGAATTGGCATAGAAATGTTCCAGACTTTCTATTTTACTTGTTCTTCTTTCCGTTGCTGTTGTTGTTGCTGCTGTCATCTCTCTTTTTGTGTTGTTGTATACACTTTCTTGCAAAAAGCATTAACACTTAAATTCAACACAAAAATCTGATTAAACTTGTAAAAAAGTTTTGAATTAGTTGTTTTTTTTTAAATATGTGGAACAATCGTTTCCAAAATGTTGTTGTAACAATATTTGCAAGTAGAGTATAGACAGTTCGGTATGAATAGAATTTCTTTTATAATGGTTTCGTTTTATTCTCTTTTTTTCTGTTGGTTGTCATCTTCTTTCTTCATTTATTCACTGTTCTTGCTTTTGTTGTTGACCAACTTTTTGCCTGTTCAAATAAAAATACATTTAACGCCCAGCAGAACCAGCAAATAGCAAAAAAAAAAAAAACATTAATAAATAAGTGTAGAAAATAGATTCGAGCAAAAGAGAGATCAAATAAGACAAGGCTTCAAGCAAGGAAATTGAAATGTTGAATTACTTAGAGGCAGAGGAACTATGTTAAAGAGTTTCCCAAAATAAGGTGGAGAAAAGCAAGTAAAAATACATACATAGATGAGCCTTCAGATTGAAAGCTTTTCAAAGCCTGCTTTTCCATTGGAAAATTGTGAGAAAAAGATGCTGCTGCTGCCAAAAAACCAAAAAGAAGATGGGCAGAGCTTATTTTTCTATTTTTAATAATTTTTGTAAAGTAAAACCAAAACGAAGGCCACCATCATCCATCCAGCCATCGATCCATCCATCATTACACAGGAAAAGACACAATTTGTGCGCTTTATTCATTTTGGCAATTCTTTTTTGTTTTTTTTTCCATTCTTTCAAAATATATTTTTTCTCATTTCATTATTGTATCAAGTTGCACGTTGTTAGGCAGCGGCAGCAAGCAATTTGCCATTATTTTCAGTTGGATTTTTGATTTAAAATCAAGAAAAATATACAGATAATCATATCGTTGTCCTATGAGCATTGCTGCAATTATTGCAAATTAACAATGTTTCCATTAGATTTAATGCTAAATTGTCTGTTTAAGTTTCAATGAGCTAATTTCAATACAACACTGTAATCTAGAGCTGGAAAAACATCGATAACTTGCTTATCGAAACAAAATTTCTGATAGTAACCATGCACCTCGATGTTTATTGATCGTTTATTGATAGTTTCAGCAAATAATTATCGATAGTCGCTCAAAAGCCAATACTGTAGTTCTTAGACTACAATTTAAAGTCAATTTTCAAAAAAGAGAAATATTGTTATATTTAGCTGTTTAAAAGAGAATCTTATCCGCCATAAAATCCTTGGCAAAAATAAGTAGAAGATACATACATATACAATCCTATTAGAAAACCCTTTCAACGGTTGACAACAATGACAAAGTATTCAATGCATCGCCTACTCATCTACCACCACTTCCACCTCTCGTATCTCAGCCAGCATCATTATCATTGGCAAACAAATGTGAATCAATCAATCAGGCATAAGAATGGCTCAATGGCATGTGAAAAGGAAAAATATTTATATAGAAAGCAAAAGCGGAGAAGAAAAACGAAAATATCCGCCTCGTTCAACGTTTCTTACCCGAAAAAGTATGCAACATTGCACTGAGAGGAGATTACAGGGAGAGAATTGTAACTCTCTGCAATGTAAATGTAAATCAAATAGCAAAATACTAAATATACATGTTTGCCATATGTTGGCTTGGCCAGAGTGCTATAAGATAAACAAATTTGCAACTTCCGTTCAGTTGCAATAATGCATATGAGTGGGTGGAATGTGGGACCTATAAATGTATGTAACTATGCAGGTAAGCAATATAGTTTCAGTTTCTTTTGTGTTGGCACGGATACTTCTCGCTTTCGTTGGGTTGGCATTGAAAAGTAAAACAATAAAAGTGTACATGGCCCATAAAAAAGCATAAATATGACGAATCTATGGAGTGAGAGAATAGAGGTAAAGAGAACAACAGAAACAAAGCGAGAAAGAGAAAGAGAGAGGGAGAGGTGGACCTTTCTTTCACAATTGCCTCTATATATATGTGTGTCTGTGTGTGTGTGTGTTGCCCACTTGGGGATTGTTTGGCACGTGTGAGTTGGCATTGCCATTGCCTGCTTTTAGGCGTATTGTACTCAATTCTGGTTATAAATTTTATCACTATCAACGCAGTATAATAAATTTGTACGCCTTGTGGATTTGTGTAAATTTGCCCAGTACGCACACACAACCCACCCACACACACGCACACATACACACACACACGCATACAAATGTCATGTGCTGCTTAAATGCTTTTCATAGCATACTTTCGAGCGTGTGTTTTAAGGTTTTTCCCGTTTTTTTGTCACAGATGTGCAGGAGATTTGTTTTACGTTGCTTTTTTTTACTCTCTCTCTCGCTTGTTTTGTCTGTTTTTCCGCTTTTTTGTTGCATGTGCAACAACTTGTGGCACTCGACTGCTAGGAGATTGAAAATGGAAAACATGAGCTCCCACATTCGTTTCTCATAAATATAAAATTAAATCAGATCATGGTAAAGATCCAAACTGATATGATAAGAACTCGAAAGGAATCAATTTCGCAAAGATATTAAAATGCAGAAACCTATCTTTGAAAGGAATATAATTCGTATCTTTCACTCGCTCTCTAAACTCTTAATTGAATCCTTCGACGTGGGGAAATCAAAAAATGTATTCGAAAAGCTTGAATTTCTCACAACTTCAGTTTTCAACCAATGAAAATACTGAATTCCTCATCGGAAAATTCATCGTGGGGCAAGGAAATTGGCAAAAATAAAACGAATTATCAGTGTGAAGCCTCCACAATTGCCAGAGATAGTGAAATATGAATGTATTTTGGTTGAAATCTGTTGGTGCAACAATCTGCCGGTAGTTTCACCTACACACACAGAGCTCCAAATCCACACCCACACCCACACCCACTATAAGCTCCCTCACAAAAACAGCGGCAATTCGGTTATAACTGAAATCTGCAAATCTAAAATTGTGTTACTTTATTTGTGGTTTAGCCGAGAGAGAGAGAGAGAGAGAGACAACAAAAACAAAGAAACCAATCAACAATTAAGTAGTCGACCACAAGATATTCTCTATAAAAAGACAGGCTACTTCAGGAATCGATTCCCATATGCTCGATGTCCCATACAGGGTATCAGTAAAGGGATTAAGTCTCTGTAAAATCAAAAAAGGTCCAGGAGCATCGACCTAATATTGACAATGCCGAACTCTCTGTACTCTTTCACCAAACAATGCCCCAGCAACAACACAAAAATATTTATAAATAAGACTTAAATTCTTTAATCCTTTATAATTAGCTGCATAGATTAAAAGTAGTTTTGCGAAACGGGGAAGAGACTACACCTCACTTTATACCCTTTTCGTTAAAGGGCATAAAAAGAAACACGGAAACAGTGAGAAGGAAAGTTTGAGAGAGGGAGAGGGAGGCCCATGGTTATGACAGTCACGTTTTCCAGTTGGGCCAACACGCTCGTCTGGTCAATTACAATTTTATAACACAATCTGTACTTTTGTTTCGTTTGTTGCCTTCGCCGTTGCCCGGGACCCTTCTGGAGCGGACAATATGTTACCATTCTACCAAAAAAAAAAGTGACAAAAGTGGGAAGGACGAGAAGACGCAAGCAAGCAAGGCAAATCTGTTACTACTGGGCTTGATCCTTGTCAAATGTAAAATTGAAGTGACAATGTTTCTGGACTAAACATAAATTATAATTACACACACCCACACTGACACAAACACACACACACACACTCCCACACATTCGGTATTTATTCAGAATTTGAATTTGAACACAAATTGTTGTTGACAGTTGTCAGCTTTTTCAATCCCCCATTTTATTAGTTATGCATAACACACACACATATAGTACATACATACATATATTTATTTATTTATTTATGTATTTATTTCATGTTTTTCAAAGTTGAATATTTTTGCTATCGAAGTTTTCATATGACAAATGGGTTTGTTTTTTGAAATCTGCATAAATTAATGATAGAGAATGCAGAGTGAATAGCTAGGAATTTTTAGGAATTAGGAATCCTTACTAGCTTAAGCATTTAGCACAATTAAAGTGAATCCTGTCAAAGCTAACTAACTGTGTGGGGTGTGTGTGTGTGTGTAATCCTATTAAAATTGACTTATTTCCCATAAAATGCAGGTGAAATAAAAAAACAAGAAGGGCGAGCTAACTACAGCCATGTCGAAGTTTGAATACCCTTGCAAATTCTTCTGTTTATTATCAACCGATGGCTCCTATGGTAGCTATATGATATGGTAGTCCGATCCGAATGAATCCAACATATACAATGCCTTTAGTATATACAAGTCTTTGTGCAAAGTTTTAGCTCTGTAGCTTTAGCGCTCTAGCAGGAGAAGCTGTTGATCCAGACGGACAAATGGATTTGGATATACTTTATATGCTCGGAGATGTCTTTTTCTATACCCTTTTTAGCGAGGATATAAAAAAAATTGCACTAGCTCGAGTTTCCGAGCTCCTAATGCCCGAGCTTACTGCCCCCGCCCTGCTCTGCCCCCTAAAGTATGTAATGGCATGCATGTGACAAATTATCTATAGCCATAAGCTTCATGACATACACTTGCACTTTGCACTGAAGGCAGATAAATCATCTTTGCGCTTTTATCTTTATAATTTGTCCATAAAATCCACACATTCATTTACAAATCATTTATCAAACTGCCTTCGCCCACACAATTTTCAGCTGACAAAGTGGCTTACATATGCCTGAAATGAACGTGGGTTAATAGCCTTTGCCATGGATTCAAAGAGGAACAGAACCGACTCACTTATCGTTTTTATTATTCTCTCGCGTAGGCATTTTAATAGCCTGATTCTAGTTGGTAAGCCATTCGAATATATAAAACATTTTTGTTCAAGTCACTCTGCATTCAATTGGGTACATTAACTGCTGCAACCCAAAGATATTTCAATGATAGAGGGTATAACCTGAAGTCGACTCGTGCCTTGAGACTACTGTGAGGCTACTTAAACTCGCAATACTTATCTTCTAGCACAGTTCCGTCCCCATTTCGCCTTTGGCAGGTGTAAAGCTAAAGAAGAAGGACATCACATCGTTGTCAGGCCACATTTATTTTATTTTTAGCTGCGAGCGTTTTATTGAAAGCAAACAATGCCAAGATGGGCGAAGGATCTCTCGGTCAGCAGCTGAGATGAGCTGAGGTGAGGTGAGGTGCGGGGAGGTGAGGTTGGGCAGACAAATGTTTGTCGTTTGAGACTTTTGAGCCAAGGTTGCGAAAATTGCATACAAAATAGCTTAGCTGTTGAGATTTTTCCTGCTCTAGGTATGATAGAACACACACACACACCCAAATGGCTTTTGTTTTCTAAAAGGGCAAAAATATAGTAGAAGGGGTCTGCATTTCACATAGCATAATGATTTACTTTAAACGTGTAGAGCCAAAGATGATGGTCCTACAAAAGGCATGTCGGCATGCACCTGGCAATTCATTTAAAAGGCGAGAAAATGAAAAAATTAAATTAATGAAATAAATAATCCAAAACAAAGCTCAAAGTATGCCACATATAATTCCTATTAAATTATTTCAAATTATATCTTTAATATTGCGGATTGTCTTTGTTATTTCTTCTGCGAAATCTTTGTGTTTAAACGTTTTCTTAGCTGTGATTTTTGATTTCTTGTAAACAATTTTCACTGATTTCCTATGTATTTTGCGGTTGACATCTTTCTTTGAAAGTTCTTGTAAGTTATAGCCAATTCTGGTTAAAGAAAAATCATTTCCTTTGGGGCTATCTTCTTGTAAACTACGAATTTTTGTAAATTTTATAATGTTAAAGTAAAATCAATTTGGTTTTACTTCATCATATGATTGGAATTTCAAGTTAAATACGAGAATTCGTTGTTTTAGTTTTTTGAATTTGATTTATTTAAAAGAAAATGTTAAGAAATGCTTAAGTCTTTGACATTGCTTTCAATGTTCGCTTATTAATTGCAAGTAAAAGCAAGTCAATTACTGCTCTTTCTGCCTTCATTACCTTCATAAACCTCAATCTCATTTAATGTGGGGCAAACATTTACAATTATTACGCATAATTTGCGCAAAAGGCTAATGAAAAACTCCTTTTACGACTGCAACGTTTGCAATGGGCATAAAGCAAAGACAAGGGAGCATCCAAATGGAAATGGAGGCATTAACCGAGGAGGAGGAGGAGGACGAGGGGAAGAAGGCGACAAAGGGTGAGTGGAGGGTAGGTAGAGGGGTAGGTTCACTTACCCAATATGACAAGAGCATTGCCCAGGAGTCCAGCGAAACCAATCAGGCCAAAAAAGACCGGCACAATGGTGGATACAACACGCTCCAATGGCCAACTTTCGTGATCCAATTCCATTTCCATTTCTAGCAAATTATCCGATGGCTTTGAGTCATTCCAATGTTGGCCCAAGGATGGAGGATAATTGCTATTGTTGTTATTGTTGTTGTTGTAATAGTAGATGCATTCAGTGCTTGCATTTAACCAATCGGCACATTCCAGCGATGAGGCTCCTGATGGGGAGGAAACAGCTGCCACCATGCCCCCACCACCGCCGGCCCCACCGCCTCCACCATGACTTCCGCCTGGAGGCCAACTGTTAATTAGGGCGGCCAAAAGTAGAGCCATGCCCCATCGGCGTTTACTGCCCATATTGCCACGCCTACTTTACACAACTATCTATCTATATATGTATATATATTTTTATTCTTCTTCTCTTCTGTTTTTTTTTTTTGTTTGCCACAAAATATTAATCTTTTTGTTCTTTTGTGCCTTTTCTTTTTTGTTTTTTTTATTGATTTTTTTGTTGTTGTTTGTTTCGTTCACTTTACAGTTTTGTTTGTTGTTGCTTCACATTTTATTTTTATATGCCACGCCCACCGCATAATAATATTGTTGATGATGTCGACGATCCGGTGGCCGTTGCCGAACATTGCCAGTTTATTTGCATTTTAGTGCTGTCCTGGAACCAAAAACAACAAAAAATAAAATACAATGAAAGACAAACGAAATTTATGTAATAAATATTTTGATAGACATATCGAAAACAGATGCATTTATGCAGATACAGCGGCAACACATACAGATAAAAGTCATTTGCTATACATATGTACTTATATGTATGTATGTACATATTCACGATAACAGATCAAAATAAATCCCACAATTTGTCCAAATGAATTCACATTACGGAAATACCATGGTCAAAACAAAAAATAGATTCCAAAATTCGTGATTATCTATATATTTTTAAAGTACTTACAAGTATCTTTCTAGTTTTCTTCCTATCCAAACAAACCTTACATTATAATTTTCCATTTGATATAATTTCCATCCAATGGGAACTTAAGTTACTTTCAAATGGGAGTAGAAATCACAATTTAAATTGGCCCCAAAACGAATTTGTTTATGGAGTTAAATTGGAAATGTATGAGGCATTTCTAGAAAATGTGTTTAATATTTTAATTGTGGAGGACTTTGAATATATCTGGCTAAGGCTCAGCATATTTGTCGCAAAATTAGGCAACAGTTTTATAGGATTTTGTATGGAAATGTACTTACAATTCGTTACTAATGACGCAATCCAATAAATTGTCAGGGCCCATTCAATTAATTTCAAATGTATTCCGCATTGCCCCAGGTCAGAATATATTCAATATATTTAAGTGACGCTATGGAAGATCCTTGTCTTGTCCAACAGGTCTTATCGATTTTTAGGCATTGACTAATTTTGGCCACTGTACACGGGCAGCAGCATATCTATATATATATATATGTATGTATGTGTATAGTTGTTACAGGGTACATGTACAAAAATTATGCAAAATTAATTGAAATTCATTTCATGGCAAATAATTGAACGGCAGGAAAATGGCAAACTGCTGACTTTATTGTATTTGCATACTTTAATTAGTAAATATATAACAGCGATGTTCAAGCTGAACAGATATCTGGCAGATGGACTCGATGATGTGTGTGAATTGATGTAGAAGGACCTACATATGTATGTATGTCCATGGGGATGGGGGATGGAGGATGGAGAAAGCATGGCCAATAGCGATAGCGACTCATACATACTAATCGTGGCGACATATGTGCTGTCATGTCGTGTCTAATAGCACGCACAAACCCGCCGACAGTTGGCTTAAGCTGTCAATTAACATATTATTAAGCGAGACATAAAAAAAAAGAAAAATACCAAAAAGAGGGAAAGAACGAAAGAAAAGAAACAAGCGAGACAATTGCCAGAGACGAGAGTGACAGACGCCATGACAAACGATGACGATGACGATGACGAGGAAGAGGACATGAGATGAGATGAGATGGGATGGGATGAGATGACAACAACTGAAACATAATTGCAAATGTCTGCAAGAAAGTTAAGGCATCAACGATGCCACCACAAATTATTGGTCATTTGTCAAAAAGCGATTCTGGGCAAAATCGTGTATATATATATATTTTGTTCAGAATTTTGACAAGCAAAACATACTGAAAATAAACCAACAAAAGCTTATTGAAGTACAATACGATCTAGAGATTTTTAGAATTATTAGAAGATCTCTCTCATCTGCTTAAACTTGGAAGAAAAACAAGATAAAGCTCAAAAAGAAGTGATTTTTGTGAGCAAATTGAATGTGAATTAACTGAATTAGTAGTCCACTAAATAAAGGATAAATTAAGTCTCACAAAACTATTATATTTCCCATTAGTGAACAACATAAACGATTCAGATGATATATCAATTTTGGGGCCCTTTTAACTTTGTTGTACAACCATTTTAATTAAGTGTTTTTTTGATGTAATTATTGACTAGCCGAAAAATGTTTTTGGGGGGCTAAATCAAATCGCGATTTATGTTGGAGCCATTTTAAGCTGTTTTGATTTATGGCTTCCGCCTCGTTTCTTACTCTTTATGGATTAAAGACCTCAAACAAAGACAACGACAAAGAAGTCAGCGCGAGTCAGCGAGAGGGATGCAGTGGGGGGAGCAAATAAAAAGGCCATTTGTGAGACAAGAACGGTCGATGGCCAAGGACAATCCTATTGTAGGTTGGATTGTGGCCAAAGTCATGAGGGCAAGCGGCCATGAAATTGAATTTGTTAGTTTGTGAAAGTGAATTGGCAATAGAAAAGCCCCACAACAAAAAAGAAAAACAACCAGCATAAAACTCTAAAAGTGAATGGGCTAAATCTAGCGTGGCTAAGAAGGCTTTGAATGCATTTCGGCTTTATAGAATTGCCGCCCAATTTAAATGAAGTGCCTTTAAATTGATTATTAACCAGCTAATTCCTGATTTTAGTTATGAATACATTATGAAAATGCAATTTGCCCATATAGATTGTGAAACAGAGTTGTCTATACACTAATCGAATGAAATGCTATCGATATATTGGGACGATTACAAGTTAAAAGTTTAATTATTTCACTATTCTTCATCTCTTTATGTGATCTAAGTAGAAAGTCTTTCTTAATTTTTGAAGCAGAGTTGTCTTTTCGATATTTATCGATAATGAAATGCTAGCGTTACAAGGTTAAAGCTAAATCATTTCTATATTCTTCTAATGAGAAAGTCATTTATTATTCAAAGTCATTCATTTGAATGATTTTTAATTGAGTTGTTGTAGAAATCCTCTTAGGCCATCATAAATTGTGAGATATAATGACAGTCATTAAATTACCCACTCACTTGCTCACTCCCTCAGACTTTTTAGTGTATTTGCTCCAATCACTCAATCAGCCAGTCAATTCGTCAATTGAGATTACGCATACGTCGCATTGCCCGCTGCCGAAATGAGCATTTCAATTGAAATTGTGCAATAATGTAGGACAAGCTAAAAGGGTTGTAGAGGGGCGGTGAAGAGGGAGGGAGGGGTACCGCAATTGCAAATGCCTCTTTCCAATCATTCATCTTTCATTTTTGCCTGACATAGAGTCAATCATTTATGTGCCACGCCCCTTTGTCGCCCATTGATGTTCAATTATTTCAATTAGATGGCTAACAGTGATGTGGCATCGGGAGGACCAAATGATGGGTGGATTGTGCGGCCAAGTTGCCGCTCATGTGGCTTTTATGAACGTTGCGCGTTCAATCTAATTGCGTTTTTATGGCTCGCAAGTGCGAATCATAAAAGCAGCAGCAGCAGGAACACTAGGGGACAGCCAAAGCAAATCCAAAGGCAGTACACACACAATTATAGAACAAGCAAGAAGCAAAAGAAGGGGGCCAGGCCGAACCACCGACAATAAACAGGGCCACATCTGTTGTAAATTAATTATTAATAATTAATTAACTCAAAAAAGAAAGAAAAAAAAACGAAGGAAGCAAACCCGTAACAGCAGCAACAACAACAACAACCACAAGCAAGGAAAAAGGCAAAGTGATTTTAAAGCAATGCCAGTGTGGCCAATGTGGCGTATGAGTAATGTAAATTGGTTGTGTATGTGTGTGCGTGTCTGCGGCAAATGCGGTTAGATGCTAACCAAATGATCGATGGCAAAACAAAGTCAATTTTGCACCTATTTAACTAACTATTTCGAGAGATTGAAAGCCCAGACAGCCGCAATACAAAGAAGAATTAAAACAAATTAAATTATTTCAAGGTTAACACAGAGGATAATCTATGTAGGCAGGCAACTAACTGACTGATCAATCTTACCAAGTGATGGCAATTGGAAAAAAGATTTCAGATCTTTGTTAATCATCAAACTTTCGAGAACAACACAAGAACTTGAAAAGTGTTCTAAACTTGTGCCCCCGACTGTACAGGCAAACGGTATGAACAAAAACCAAATTTTGAACAAAGGAAACTATTTGTAGTTCCGGCTTAAAACTCATTTTATATTTATTTCATATCATTCATGTGCACTAAAAATCACTTCTATTCATTGTCGAATTTGTAATTCATACTACGAATTTAAGTGGCCTATTAAATATTTAGTTAAAGTTTCTCTCTCACTTTACACACAGGAATGCTTGTGCACCGCAGTGAATAAATTAAATGAGTGTGCTATGTGTGTGTGTGTGTGTGTGGGGGTGTGTATTTATGTGTGTAATTGATATATTTGCATATCTAAATGGCAAAAATCCAAGCACATTTCTTCTCCACCTCGCTCACCACCCACACATCAACAAAGCAATGCCAAATATTGTGTGTGTGTGTGTGTGTGCGGCAAAAACAATCAACATTTTGTGGCTCTGACGTATGGCTTGATATTCATTCAATTTTATTGGTACACAGCATTTAATTATGACTTTTTTTTTTGGCCCTACCAAATATCATTTCCCCTCGGCTTCATGCAGACTCAAATTTCATATTTGTATAACTGTCAAAAAGGCTGCTCAAACAGAAATGAGCCACAAAAAGGAAAAGGCAAAGGACTAACGAAGCCAGAACTAATGTAAATGAAATGAAATTTTAAGCATAAACAAAAGCAAAAAAACAAAAAAAAAAAAAAGAAATCCGAAACCAAAATGAATAAATATTGACAAATAAATATGTAGAATGAACAGAAGAAACAAACAAAAAACGCAAAAATAACACAAAAATTGAGATGTGAATCATGAAAGGGTTAATTGGTAGTCAATTTGCAAAAGGACTACACACAAAAAGGAATCATTTGAAAATCAATTTTACATTTATTTCCCACATACATACATATACAAAATAAATGAAGAAAAGAAGAGGAAAAATAACTGAAAAATGTAGCTATAAGAAAGAAAATAAGCTATAAATGGCTACTCAAGATGTCAGTGTTGGAAAATGCAAAAAATTATACAATCGTTTAGATTTCAATGTCAGTGTTGGTAAACTTTAAATAATATATTTCAAAGTGCAATTTGAGTTGGATAGTTTAAATTACATTCGTCTTGGTAGAGCAAATAGTCGTGGAATTAATGTGAATTCAATTTACTGACTATAATATAATTTTGGTCCCTTGTGCGATTTAAAATTACAAAAGCCAATTGGAGAGAAACCGCCGAAACCATCGACCAAGCTGACCAATGCGACGAGAAGGAGAATTTCGCCTTCTGCTGCTGTTCCAGCTGCTTTGCCAAAGCAGATTAAGTTTTTTAATTAATTCTTTCTCGGTGGGCTCTGAGGCTCAGGCATCTCCCCGGTCGTATTTGAGGGAGGGAGGGAGGGAGCTAGCTATTTGGCGGGCCTAGGCTACTTGGCAACGCGAGACGAAACGTTAAAGTCAATTAGTTTCATAAATCCGCGTTGACACATATTTGATTAAAAAGTTGGTTGCCACTCACCTCCCTCACTTCCTGGCTCCACAAAACCCCAAGCTTCCCAAGCTCCCCAAATCCCACTCTCAGTCTCCACACAAAACCGTTCCAATGAAACCCGAAGAGAGTAAACGGAAAATGTGTGTATACAAAATTTGTTTTTAATTATAGTTTAAAAAGAAAGTTTGTGGCCAAACTACGAAAACAACAACAAGAAATATGCAAAAAATTATACAAATTATACGAGTACACGTATGTATGTATGTGTGTATGTGTATATACATTTTTAGGATTAACAATATATGCTTCAATTAGTCATATTGTTTCTGAGTTGTACACAAAATTCTAGAAAACTTCTTTCTCACTTTCATGGTAACAAAATTAAGTTAGAAATTTTTAACAATATTAAATGGGAATGCAGCTCACGAAATTTATTAGAAGCTAATTTAATGAAATGTTGCTTTAAGTTTTTAATTCATAAAGATTTTGTCATGTAGGGAGCATCTTTTATTTTATTTATTTATTTCAAACACAAAATTACACAATATTCGACAACAATTTACGTTTGAAAACTATTGGAAAATTAGATCAGGATAGGTTTGTAAAGTAGAGTGAAGATTCAAAGGGAACAGAACAGAATCATATCCAATCACTTATCCAATGATATATCTAAGTAAATAAATATAATAAATAAATATTCAATCCATTACGAACATTTTGATGATTGTCTCTCTAATGGCATTTCGATTTGGTATTAGAAGACAATAGATAGAACTAATTGATGTGTGATTAAAATGTTTAATGGGAAAACAAGTAATTGGAATAAAAAGATTTAGATTTAGTTCTAAATTAAATTCGTTAGTTACACTACGATTTATAGTTTGGGATTCATAATATTATATTTATTATCTAACCACATTATTGGGGAATTAAAGATAGTTTATCAAATGTTCACGCGTTTTACTTGGCTTCTCGACACAGACTGACTGCTCTTGCCCTTTCGACACCTCCTTTTATCTTAGTCCTGTGATGCCACCTAAAATTATTCCCATTTTGATGCTTAAAGTGTATATAATCTTGTTGTGAGTCAGCTGAGACGCAGCTAGTTTGAATCCCTGCTAAGTAATCGCCGAAGGATGTGGAAATCTTGTTAGTGACAATGTTTCAATATCTAAGATGCTGCAATTTCATCAAAGTGACTGCAAGGCACCTCGACTACATAGATATTTGTGCAATTTCCTAAAGCTCTTATACTCTCTGACTAATGAGTGTAAAAAACAAAAGTTTGCGGTTTGTTGGGTTCATTTTTTTTTCTCCAATCTTCCCATTTTTCCGCTCTGTCTTTATTTGTTTCAAACAAAAAAGTTTGAAGTATTTTCATTGATTTTGGCAAAACTCTTGGGATGGGGTAAATGTGGCTAAGGGAAATCAAACCCACACACACACACACACACACATACACAGAGACAGCATAGCAAATGATCATGGCCGCAATAGTTAAACTTTAAGCTAGATTCTTGTTCTCTCAAGTCAAAAGTTCTTATTTGTATTTATTTATACCCGGTTCTTTGGAGTTGCAAACACTTTACTCAAGTAATTTCCTAATTGGTTAAAGCGCAGTATAAACACACACACACACACTGGCAAACACACACACACACACACAGGCAAACACGCAGAGAAATTCGCAGTCGACCATTCATAATGGGAGGAGGCTAAATGGCAAGCCACTACAATGGGCAATATGGCCAATAAAAGTGCACAAATTTTTGCAAAGCACTTTGGCTAATTGTTGTGATAAAGAGCCCGTTAAAGCTGTTAACTTTTCCACCCAACCCTTTCCATCCCTCCCCCTCCCACCCTTGCCCCACTCTTTTCCACTCTTGCTTTTATCTTGCTCTGTGAATTATTAAGAGGAATATTTGTTATGGCTTGCGCCAAGTTTCAGTTGAAAGTTGAGTGGCAAATCCATTGATAAGGATACGAGAGAAAATTTAATCAACAAAATTTTGTTGTGCAAAATAAAGTTTTTTAATTGGAATGCTTTTAATTTAACTTTTCGTTGCTTTTTTTTTTTGGTATATGGTATTTAGATTATTCTTGAGATGCTAATGTACTAGTTATATTCTAGGAATTGGGACCTGTTCTCGCTAGTGATTGTGATTGTGGAATGAAAAGTAATTGCAGAATTTTCTCAGAAACTTCCACAATTCTTCTGCACTTAAACATAAGTGCATAAATTTCGTGTAGCTATTTGTTTACTAATTGTTAACTTGTAAAGTGTAACACATTGTTGCATAGAATCTTGTTGTGTGTTAGCTAGTCAGAATCCCTCTGAAGTAATCGCCGCAGGATGTGCAAATCTTGTTACTGACAATGTTTCAATATCTAAGATGCTGCAGTTTCATCAAACTGCAAACTGACTGCAAGGCACCTCAACTAAGTATGTGGATATGAAACTAGGTTGGTAGTAAAAGTCAAACTGCTAATCAAAAAGTTTCTGCTAACCATTATCATGATCATCATCATCATTGGCATTATGATGGTCATCATCTTCAAATGGGAATCAAAGCTGGTTGACATTCATGTAAAAAGACGTGCGAAAACCTTTGCTTTTCTTCTTGACTTTTCCTTAGACCATTTTCCACTCTGCGTGTGTGTTCAGTCGTGCGTGTGTGGAAGCTTTAAATAGAAAGCCACCAAAGAAAAAGGAAATAAAGGAAAAAACCACTGGGTGGGGGAGGGAAAAACTAAATAAGTAGAAACTTCTTCTATTGCAGTTGAGTTTTGGGTAAGTCTGCTGTTGTTGCACTTGAACTAATTTTTAGTCGCCTTAATTTAATCTTGAATGCTATCTCCATCTCTCTCTCTGTTTAAATAGTTGGCAAGTTGATTGCTTTTTGAGCGAATTCTTTTTATCGCCTGCTTCATTCTTATTTCGAATGCATTTCAAAGTGCTATCTGAACAGTGTGAATCCTATATATGTACATACATATATCCCAGACATGTCCTAGCCCATGGCATCACATGCAGCATAAGATTTGGCTTGCATTTTAATTTTCCTTTTTTGGTTTTTTTTTTGTTTTTTTTTTTGGGGGCAAACAATGGACAATACTATGTATATGACCGAAGAGATCAGAGAATGTGACCAAAGAGGCTGAACGTGCAAAGGGTTTTTGATTATAAAAATACCGTTAGAATGGAGATTGCTTGGCCAACACACACCCACACACCCACACACACACACACACACACACTAAATTGGTTTCTCCATTGGCCATTTTTTCGCTACTATGCCAAAAAGAAAGTTAACAATGAAAAGTTCTTTTATTTTCGTTTTGGAAATTTATTTTACACAATGCGAAACGAAAATCGGATTTTCAAGGCAATTATGTTTGATTGTGGTTACAAAAAAAAAACAACCAAGCACAATAAAATCTTCAAGATGGGAATTTTTTTGTTATTATTTTGAAAACTTAAACCTGATTTTTCTTTCTGCTAGTATGGCATTTAAATGCATGGAATGTGAAAGCCTTAGAAAAGCCTTTTTACGATTTTGTTGCTTGTAGCATACTTTTAGGAGCTGGCAAAATAAATTTAAGGGAGTTAAATTGATGTATTCCAATTGAAGCAGCAAACATAAAGTTATTAAACTATATTTCCTACTGAAAAAATTAAAAATAATGTTCCAAGTAATAAATAGTAATTACTTTAAAAATGATTACTTAGTCTTTAATTTATTCTCTCTCAATTAGGCAGTTTGTGGTAATAATAATTTATGTATTGACCGAAAATATAGCTTAATAGAAAGAGAAATAGGCAACTAATTAAATTAGAAAGTTCTTAAATTATATTCTTTGATCAACTTGTTGAAGAGCTTTTCCGTACTCTCGAATGACCTTACTTCTCCTCCCTCTCGTACCCTGTCTGATGCATAATCCCAGCATTCACCATTCTAATTGTTTTTATTGGCTCCTCGATGGCAATGGCGACGCAGTCCTCGCGTCATCCTTTGTGATAATTAATCCATTCGACTGCGTACTCGTTCGCCTGTTAATTGCAATTGGATAACTGCCATAAGCCGAGACAATTGTTAACAGCAACAAAAAAAAAAAAATATATGCAAAATGTTTAATTAAACTAAGGTTTCCACTATCCCCTTAAATTCAAAGCGATTGAAAAAGTTTTTAAAGTAGTATTTCTCATCACTCACATCAAAACTTGTCCCTGGTTTGAGAGCGAAGTTTATCTCTGCTTGTGTGTGTGTGTGTGGGGGGGTGTGGCACGCCCACTACATGTCATCGAATGTGGTAGTAGTACATCCATTGCAAAAGTTCTTCGTTTTTTTGCCCACTTAAACGTTTGTTACAAATCAAATGACAACTAAACGAGCAAACGACCAAGACAATAGAAAAACCTCTGAAAATATCACTTAAATGATCGACTTGCAAACACTCTCCATCATTTATTGTGTATGGAAAGAAAAGTAATAGAAATCGTTAGATCAGATGAGCACTCTACATAATTATTTTTAATCTTTTCGATTGCTTAAGCCTAATATACTCACATTAATACGATAAATACAGGGTATGGGAAAGCCACAGTGGACTACTACTACCAGACATAGTTGAACACAAAACAAATAGTGGAAAAGGGTCGATAAGAGAGAGTAAAATGGAGGACGGGGCTGTGAACTGTGGGCATTTGTGTGTGTGTGTGTGTGCGTGTGTGTGTTTGAGGGGTCATTGTAATGCTGTAACTTTAATATACCATGTAAGTGGCCAGCGGAAATAACAAGTAAGCAAAGGATTGTGAATGCTTCTCGAACTCCGACTCCTCCTGGTCTTTTTGCGGTTCACATTTCTGCATTGCAATTGCTTGTGTGTGGGCGTGGCACACAGACAAAGACAGAGACAAAGAGAGAGAGAGAGAGAGAGAGAACTGTGGCCACAATGATGTCACACAAAGTTGACAAAGTTGCGTTCAGTTTAAGTTTTTATCGCAATCCACACAATTTTTAAAGCTAGCAAAGGGAGGGAAACGGTGAGAGGGCGTAAAATAGCAGGGGCGGATCCAATTCTTGAAATGCAAAACAATTTTCGGCGATGTCCCTCCAGATCCGGCCCTGAGAACCACATAGCCAAAAGGTCGATTAAGTCCCTAAGATAAGTAAGCAAACTCACAATGAAGATCATAAGTAAGTAAAAAGTTCTTTCTTGCTTTTTGTGTGAAATTGAAATAAATTCTTTTGGCATTCAGATAAAATTGTCTTCTATTTGGCATGAACTTCATCTCCAATCATCATCACAGAAATATTGAAGCTTCTTTAAACTGGGCCAACAACAGAAGTTGTCACTATTAAGCTAACCACAAAATGGTGGAACATCGTTTTGAGAGGCTCTCAATCTCATATCCGCAACATTTTGTAGCCATCCATCCAAATGGCCAGGAAACGAGGACATAAACCAAAACTTCTCTCTCTCTCTCTGCCTGTGTGTGTGTGTGTGTAAGACATGACTTTAACCAAATAATAGACAAAATCAAGAAAAATAGAATGAGAGAGAGGGAGCAAAAGAAACGAAAATTTTGGACAAACCAAAGTAAATAAACGACTATGTCTATCCATGTGTGTGTGTGTGTGTGTGCGAGTGTGTGTGTGTGTGTTTGCTTGTTGTTTTTATTGATGGCACAAATGGGTCATTGTTTTCCATGCTGTGTTATCATCATCGCATAGGGATGCGGCATGGGGCATGGGGCGTGGGGCGTGGCCAGTTGACGCTTCATTGCAATGCCATAAAGTAGATAAAAATTAAACATTAAATCACAAGACACACACACACACACACACACACACACACAAGGCAAACAAATCCAATTGATCTATAAAATGTTGCAGCCGTGTTCAGATTTGCGCTTATTACACAAAAGCTTTTTCCTGCCCAAAAAGACGAGGAAAACAAAAGGCAACCCCCCTCCTCTCCCCCCCCATCTGACTCTCTTCTCCACTTTGGCTCTGTAATTTTCCAATGAAAGGAAGTGTGAAATTGTGCCGTTATTCATTATACGTATATATATATTATATTATATATATATACATACATAGTTCGTTCGATGCTATGTGGGAAAAGTGGCATGAAGTGTTGCCAAGAGGAAGTCCTGTGACTTTCGTCGCCAGGGCGGCGGCGGCGGCGTCGGTGGCGGCTTTATTGTAAAAATTGAAATTGAAAACAAACACACTGATGAGGGGCCCGCCCAAAAAACAAAAAAAAAAAAAGAAGCGAACGTAGACCACAGTGGCTCAAAAGCCAAAACAATTTGCCAACTAAAAAACATTCTCACAATTAAACAAAATGCCAAAGAAGAATGTTAGCTACTACCATATGAATCGGGAGTTTTCCCCTCTCCACTCCCCATGCCCATGCCCATCCTTCACCCTACTAAATCCACGAGATTTTCAGCTCTTTCAAAAAACCTTTAAAGGAAAAATCAAATTTATGAGATCCATAACCAACTGATAAATATATCTGCTAATATATAATTGGAAGATAAATTTTTTTTTATTTTATGAATAGTTTACATTTAGATTTAAGATTTTATAATTTAAAAAAAAATTAATTGCTAATGAAATTGGCTTTATTTGGAACCAATGTAACTATGCACACACAAGTAACCCAAAAAAGACAGATGAGCGTGGAAGGAAGGCATGCCCACACCCACACACGCACACACATACACATACACACAGTGTAACAAAGCAGACGAAAACGAGGCCATGGGACAGGGACATGGACTTGGATACACATTGTTGCCTTGCCGGTTGCTAAGAAAAGAACGCCCCTGGCCGACTTTTGACTTGTGTTTTTACAGCTGCTCCGTATGTGTAGGTGTGTGTGTCTGTGTGTGTGTATCCCCACAAACCTCTCCAACCACCCACCTAACCAATGTACTACTCATTCCCATTCGCCATTTTCTCTTTCGGCCCGGAAAATTTATGTGCGTTGACACACACACACACACACACACACATGCAGAGGACCACAGACAAAGTTGCCTTGGCAAGGACTCGATGGCTCCAACTCGACAACTTGACTCCTCTGAGGTGAGAGCTCTCAGCAGGCAGTAGCAGCAACAGCAACAGCTCCTGGTGATTTTTCAATGTGCCGCGCCTAATCACGACAAGTGAAAGCCCCATCTCTCTCTCTCACTCTCTCTCCCTATCCCTCTCTCTCTCTGTTTGGGACCCACGCCTATGCCCTTTGCCTAGCTATAAGTTCAACCGGAACTTGTTTGGCAAATAGTTTCACTCCAAAACATACATATTTAAACGACAGGCAAAGTTTGATTCAACAAGTTGAAAATTCTTCTCGAGAAGTCGTCTTCTTCATGCAGTAATCAAATTGCACATCGTAAAACTTATAATGATTAGCAGTGGATTAACAGATTCCAGGATTCTTTTTACCGTAATTCTAAAATCTTCTAAGCAAACCATTGAAATTTCTAGGAATATATTAAGGTTGTTAGCGTGAAAGGGTATTAATAAAGTTGCTCAAAAAGGAATATATCAAGCAGAAAAAAGCATTCCCAATCCAGAATGAGATCGGGCCGCGGTTCTTAACGTAATTTAATTCGTTATATCTATGGGTTCACGAAATTTCATAAATATCGATATAAATATTTTCGAATTATGCATAGAAACGTTTTATACTAATGCACCAAAGGGCCAGAGTTGGCCGATAGGTGCGCCATGGTGTTAACTCTTGTGGTAGAAAAAATTGGAGCAATGTTTTTGATTTGATCAAACAAAAAATGTACAAAATTAGATAAATGTTTCATGATTGTCTAAATTATAAAGAGAATAGGTACTGAAATTTGGATAATTTTCCAATTTGCTTCTTTGGTTAATTGTTTGTTTGTTTCTTCGATGGCAAAAATTGTTAGTTTTAGAGAGAGAGTTTGAGTTTTTTTCAGGTGCAAAAATCGGAGCTTTCAATGCCTTTTCTCACGCAAAAATCAAATAAAACAAAATAAATAAATCGGAGAAATGCAAGTTTTTTTTTCGTTTCCCTTTTGCTTATTTTATGTGTTTTTTGGTTGTGTAGCAATTACCATAACAGCTGCAAAAATACAAAAACCACCTTCGTAAATAATAAATGAATACAACGAATGAAAAAGAAAGGAGAGGAAGAGAAAGCAGCTAGGAAAAACAGAATTCAAAAGAAGCCCGCAAAGTGAAAGAAGAAGTCGGTATAAACGTAGCTTCACAAAGACAGAGCGAGCGAGAGAGAGAGAGAGAGAGAGAGAGACGGAGACGAAGAAAATAAATGCCAAATGCCCGCGACCTTTGACCAGCAAATCAGAAGGCAAATAATTTCCGCTTTGAAAGCGACACAACCGAGACCCACACCCACACCACCACCCCCAACACCACTCCCACCCCCCTTAGGTTGCCCAGCTAGACAACACAGTTTCCGCTTTACGTTTTCCGTTTCCTGTGCAAATATATATACGAAAATGAGATGAGACCTAAAAAAGAAAGAAAGAGTTGGCAAATTCTCCCGTGGTGGCTGTCGGTGGTGCATAAGTTGACATGATTTGAGTCGGGTTCAGGGTGTACGTGTACGGGTCTCTTGGCCTTGTCTAGGCGGCTTATTGGTCAGACAAATTCTTTTGCAAGCTGTCCATGCCGATGCCAATGCCGATGCCGATGTCGATGTCGCTGTCGATGCTTAGAATTCGCTGTCTTTCTGTGTTTCCCTTTTCGCTATTTATATTTTATTTCAATGTCAGCAAGAGACCAAATTCCTTGTACATGTGTAGGTGGATATTTATGGGTGCTGTGTGTGTGTTTGTAAACGTTTGAAAGCTTAAAATCCCCTTTAGAGAGAACTGCATTCAACGAATTTCTGTCAAAAACTGTCTTTTATATTACAAATTAATTATTTAATTTAATCAGTGAAGGCGAAGAACGAATAAAAGCAAGTCAGCAAGGACATCTACTGCATACAGTTCGCCCTGATAAGTATGCTACGCAAATTTTCAATGGTTAATAGTTTCTTTAACATTTTAATGGCTTCAAAATAAATATTTATGATCAAAATAAGCATTCAGGAGATATCCTTTAAGTGATTGAAGAACTCGAATAGTATCTTGCGTGAGTTAAAGCATAGTAGGAGCTATCCTGCAAATACTTTGAGGGTCAGGAGTGGTCCTGCAACTACAACGACACCTTAAAGAGTATTCTAAAGGGCATCTAGCATACCAGAAGGAACCTCATCATCTCAGGAAGTATCCTGGAACAACCTAAGCGTCTCAGGAAGTATCCTAGAGTAAGCTTAGTGCCTCCGGAAGTAAACTGGAGCAGATTCAGCACCCCAGGAAGTATCTTTGAGTAACCTAATGCATCCGGAGGTATCCTAGAGGAAGTCTATGGCCTCAGAAAGTGGCCTGAAAGTTTCAAGGATCAACAAGGAGCGACATAGCTCAAATAGGAGATAACCCGACTGCTTCTATCAATAAACAAGTGTTTAAGTGTTTGCCCTGAGAGTTGAAAACAAAAAACAAAATGCATTACAAATTGATTAAAAATTCCAAATCTATTTTAACCTGAGGCACATGTGTTATCATTTTCATTAGTCTGTAAGCCTGTAAGCTATCAAATCACACCACTCTTGACTATTTGATGGCGCATCGCTTAAGGTTTATGGCATGATTAGGGTAAGTGCAGAGTAATGCTCAGTAGCGTGACACACACACACACGCGTATCTTTGATTGAACCATAAGGACTATTTGTTTTTGTTGTTTTTTATAACTATTTTAAGTTTCAATCAAAGTGTGATCGGAGAGTGGCCACTCCGAAGACTACATTTCATCACTTTACCCAATGTAGAAGAGTTCCTTTTATTTTTTTAGAGGGGTTTCTGCACTTTCCAATGCTTTCTATTTGCTCTGTTTGTTGTTGTTCTTGTTGTTGCTTGCTTCGTTTTCCTTATTGTTATTATTTTATTTTTGTGTCGTTTTTCGTTTCTCCTTTTTTTCGTCTTCGTTTTTTTTTTTTTTGTTGTATTTTATGATATCGTAAACAGCACATAACACTAAAGAGTCTGATGAGTGGGCGTGGTAGTGTCTGGACCCCAAATAAAATTTGTTGCTTACTTTGTTGCTGTTGTCCTTGGTGTGCGTGTGTGTGTGTGTGTGTGCGTATCCTGTGAGTGGGTGTGCATACATATCTGTGTATACGTCTTTGGACTTGTGTGAATAATAAAATAGTTTCGAGTATCCATTTGCATATTTAAAAGGGGGAACTAAATATTTGCCATCTCTTCCCCATAGATAGCTCTCGGGCTATATTCACCCATTCACCAGTTCTCGGTGTGTGGGTCCTTTTGAGCTTTGCAAATGGTTTTCATGCAAAGTATTTTTATTAAATTTTTCTTATTTTTTTATTTTTATTTCACTTTCATTAAATAATTGCCATACAGTTGTTGAGTGTGGACACACACACACACACACACACACAGAAGTTGCAAAACAGCTGTTGCCATTCACCCGCTGTACCTTACCCCCTATCCACCGCCCTTCCACCACACTTGGACTATGGCAAGTCCCTTGAGAGGCAAGTTTATTTAGGTTTAGCTACAGCGCAAAATCTTCTTTTTATCTAAAGTCCAAGGAGAGAGTTCGGTTGGTTTTTTTTTCTTTTTTTTTTTTGATTGGGGAATTCAAGTACAAATACAAATACGTAGCAAACTTTAAGATACAAGATACATACATACAATTCACAGTTTTCTAATGACGATGATGATCCTTATCATGGATAGTAGCTACCGTATATATGTATTGAATTTTTTAATTAAGCACCAAATGGCCTTTGACACAACCGAAATAAAATTCGCAGAATTTATTAAGGATTTTGTATGCATCGGATTTATTGTTGTGGGGGCAATTTTCTAGTTTTCTATTTTTCTAATCTCTAATTTATATACAAGAGAGATGAAAGGGTTCATTTGACTTGTCGTTTTTCTTGGAAACTTTCATTCAGGTTTTCATAGAAGAAATGAGAGCTTGAATATTACACAATAATAGACTAGACCAAACAAAGGGTTTATTACCATAAATTTAATAGCATTTCACTGCGTTTCAAATAGGTAAAACAAATATCCTTCGACAAAGTATTTTTGAGGGGATAATAAACAAAATATTTGATGAGTAGGAACTTATCCTGGTAACGATTCAGTTATTAGATAATTGCTAAACATTCTTAAATTAAAGCCATTGCAAAACTTAAATCTTTTAATGAAAACTATCTCTTTATCTATATGCATGTGTGTGTGTGTGTATGTGTGTGGGCGTTCGTGTGTGTGTTTATGTATCCTACTAGCTAGTAACTTGGCAAAAGTTAGATGTCACATGGCACAATTAAAAATTGTGAGTCAAGTTAGACTTCCCTTCATAAATGCATAAATATACATACATACATATATACATAGTCTATGTATATACATTTGTTTGTATATAGAAACTTATAAGCATATAGTGCAAATTCCTAAAGCATTAAAAATAAATTAGAAAACTCTCGTTTACGTGCACAGAAACTAGCAAGGATTTGCCTTCTGCACACCAATGTGTACTTAGCTGAGCCTTTTGGAAAACGTATTTGGAGCGTATGGCACATTGGGACATATTTGCACCTGGCCCTAGCCTCTCCTCTCCTCACCCACACACTCATAGAAAATCCACAAAATATCCAGGATGAAGCTTGACAGACTTGGATTATATGTATGTATCTGGGTGCAAACAAATATGAAATAAATGCGGTCTAGTGTATTGGTTTCTGCTGTGTGTGTGTGTGTGTAAATTAGGATATTCACTGGCGATATGATAAGTCCATAAGCTAGTCTGCATTGATAGTAGACATGCACTTTTGAGACGTAGTGTTGTGTTGTTTGCACCTAATACTTTGGAAAATGTTTTAAAACTCATTCTCCAAACACTTCTCAATATGGGATACATTTATAACGATCGATCTGAAAACTATATTTTGAACATTTATATTTTATATATTAGCCATTTATAATCCTTTCTCAAGTTTGAGATCGTGATCAGTCAGTCATTCGTTATCGATAAATTGAGCTCCTCTGGTTCTTTCGTAAAATGCTAGTGATGGTTCACACCAATTAACATCTCGACCGTGAGCAACTTATCGATATTTTTTCTTTTGTGAATCTTTCGATCAATCTGTCTGGCATATTGTGCGAATGAAGGATTCGTGCACAATTGATTTTGATTAGTCGTCTGGGGTTAAACGGGTTCGTTGTCCATTCGAGGCATGATTAAATAAAAGTATCCGCTTACCCATCATGGCGTAGATAGCTCGGTTAGCTGGCTGGTTGCTAACATTGTCATTAATAATGATTACATGGACATGCACATGGTGACAAATACTGACAGTTGATGCCCACGTGGGCTATGCGATGTGGGCTCTGCTGCAGGTCAACGAGATCTACTATGTAGATGTCGATGTCAATGAACCGTCGTCTCCAGCACACAATGGAGAGCTGAAATCTCAGCCAGGCATTGTGCATATTTAGTTACAGCTACCCCAAGTGGATGGGGCTTAAAGTTTGTCTTTTTATTTCGCTTTCTCTCACTCGAACTTTTTCTTTTTATGGGCCATGTTGTTGCGCTGTTGTCGCTTTATTAGCCCAGAGACCAAGGGGTGTTACTTCCTCCACCCTGCCCCCAGTATCCTAACGTTCTCTGCCCTTGGTTTCAGCAAGGTTCTCCTAAGGTTCCACCTTCTGGGCACATTAATTTAATCGGCATGCCATTTCATGTTCAAAGTTTTACACCTTTTCATGTGCGAGGAGGGATGTGAGACACACACAGAGAGAGAGAGAGAAACAGAGAGAGAGAGAGGTATAAAATGCCTTTTGGCATTGTCACCAACAGATGCCACGCCCACCATTGCCTATGCATTTAAGAGTTTATCGTCAACGCTTTGTCAATCACAGAAGCCGCTGGCAAAGTCGTCAACACTCTTCCTATTCCGTTCTCTAGGCCAGACAAGGACTACACCCACCCACTCCACCCACTCATGCTCATTTTCCTGCAACTTGTCTTGTCGCTTGTCGTGTTAAATGAGCTGAAGTGGCAGTGAAAATTGGTCTACCTTCATTCGTAGGGATATCGGTAAGGAGACCCGACACAGAGCTCTTTGATTGGCATTTGTGTTTGGGTAAAGGAAATTGAGGTTATGCCTCAATTCACTGGGTGTGAGCCATGTAAAGTTTACGCATTATGCTTAATTGCTGCAAATTTAACACGAAACTTGTTCACCAACTTTCATACATTATTTTCCACCCCACCCGCCCCCAAACAACAAAAAAAAAAGGGGAAAAACCTGTAGAAAATTGCATAGTTTTTAGTTTTCTTTTTTTGCGGTAAGCTCAGATCAAGAGAGAAATTTGAAACTTCATTTAACCATCATTCACTTATAATTAGAACAAGTTTTAAGCATTTATCCGACACCAAAGAAATAAGAATACATGAAAACAAAAAAACATTATATTTCAGATTATCTATTGACAATGATTTCAGAAACTAATTTAATAGCGAGTGATATGCAGTTGGCCAAGGACTCATGCTAAATTAGAATATAATTAAGGCACGTATGTAGATTTTCCGAGTCATATAATGTAGTCAGACACAGAGGCCTTCCTCTCTTGTATTATTGTATAACTACTTATCATAATCGAAATAAGAAACACACAAATCACACAACAAATATTTTCCATTAAAGAAAACTAATTTGGAATGAATATGAGTTTTCCACCTGCAATTCCATTGAAATGTTTACGCATCTAATTTTTCACAAACCCCCTCACACACACACACACATAAACAGACACAATGAAACACAACACAACAACAATGGCAATAACGCTAACTCTGTATGCTGATGATGATGATGATGATGATGATGATGATGATGTTGCCAGTTAATACCCATTGAGAGAATTTCCCATACTCGCACATTTCATTGGAAATTCTGGAAAATGATTTTGCATACAAATTGAAGTGGAGGAAATTGTGTGGTTTTATATGAAAGCCAGAACGAGAGAGAGAGGGAGAGAGAAGCTGTTAGAGTGCGGGAGAGAATGCAATTTTGCAATAATTGTTTCAATTCTGTAGAAGAATTGTCAAGTGCTTGATTATTTTCACTAGCTTGATAACATTTTCCAATAAATTGTTCCAATAATCTGGGTTTTGTTTTTAATGTGAGCAAAAAATCACTTAAAAAAATCAAATAAATCGACACTTTCCCGACGAAAACAAACAATGCATCGTTTGTTTTCGACTTTGCGAGATTCCCATTGAACAAAATTTGAAAGGAAATTATACAAATCAAAGTTGAACTTTTCTTTATTGCCTATTTGATTGATATTGAAGCAGACTGTGAAAATGATGATATACCCTTCCATTTTGCTAAACACTGGGTAGCCTAATAATCAAAAAGAAAACAAAAACATAAAACTTTAGCATCAATTTGTATTGCATTGTTTTGTTTCGGATTGGTTTTTGTTTTCGTTCTTTTTTTGTTTTCTTTTTATGTCGATATAAAATAAAACAATAACTTCAAGTCATATTTATGACTAATTACACAGAAAATATATTTATGTTTGCCCAAATGTTTCTCATTAGCTATCATTTTCAATTTATAAACTTTTCAAATTATACGAAAATATATTTTTAGCTAGTATGTGTGGTTTGGAAAATGGGAATCCATTAATCATTTCGTTACCATTGCCAGTTGATTGCAGTTGTTGCCTCTAATTGTTGGTTGTTGTTCCATTTCAAATGGGATAAATTATATACTCGTATATATATGTATGTAGGTTTTTTTTTATGGATTATCATCAATAATTGTTAGTTATAAAATTGAGCCAGGCAATTAAGTTTTATGCTTTCATGCTGAATTGAGTCTATAATAGCAATTATGAATTTTAAATTATTCAGTTAAATAATAAATGCAACTGGTCTGGATTAGCATTATAATCCACTTACAAACACACACACACACACACACCTTCACATGTGGAAGCGTAAGAGATAATTACTAGATATATTTCTATGCATATTACTCCTAATAAATTTGTTGCTTAATTTTTGGTTTTCTGGATTCTTCTTACCTAGTTTTTCTTGTCCTTCCTTTGCTTCTTTTAATAGTTTCACTTCTTTTTTCTTTCCACTATGATGATTAGATCTATTTTTAGTTTTCATCTTTTGTTCTTTTTATTTTTTGGGCTTAGATCCTCTCAGGTTTCTTGGTCCATTTGAGCCACATAAAGGCAACAATCCGTTGCCTACTTTTGAGCGCAAATAAACCACAATTAACCGTCATTGTGGATGTGGCTCTAGGTAGTAGTGGGTGGCAACAAAGAGAGGGAGAGTGAAGAGAGGGAAACTTGTCTTGCGGCTTTTTACTCACCCACAAACCCCACCACCCCAGCACTCTCCCACCCCCTGTCTACCTCAGATGGTTGCTTGTTTTTGCCATGGCAACATTTGTATTTGCCTCATTAGGATGGAAACTTGCAAGTGCAACCGCAAAATACCATCAGCAGATGCAAATGAAATGGCCAATTGCCAATTTGTTATATGTAAAACAAGTATTCATAAGTAAATAATTGAGTGTGTGTGCGTGTGTGCACACCAATTATGATTAAATTCATAAAGTGTCAGTTCCGAGAAGAAATTTTAAGTACTTTTAATGCCAATGAGAGAGAAAAGTATAACATAAAATGACTATCTTGTGATATTTTCACTGTTCCAGAGCCCAACATGTCGTATGCGTGATATTGAATTTATTAAAGTTTCCACCAAAAACACTTTTCATTCTATCAGATACGAGAGAAAATTAAAATACTACGACTATCTTGTGATATTTTCACTGTTTGCATATTCCAGAGCCCAACATGTCGTATGCGTGATATTAATTCATCAAAGTTTCCATTGCATATTGTTACCAAAAACACTTTTCATCCTAAGAAATCACCATAAATAAATAGAAATGATACATTTGTAATATGAAGTACTAATTTAGCAACATGTCGTATGAGTGATATTATTCAAAGCTCCTTTGTTGGTATCTGAGTAACAATGGGAACATTTGCAAACATTTCGCTGACCTTTAAGAGCATAAGAAACCAGTCTAATATATATTTGTATCTAACTGACAGACACAGGTCAAAAAGTTGCGTTTGCGTTGCGGAATATGTTGAATTGCCTAAATGGAAAAAATGTGCTCCTCGGACTTGAAGTTGGGCCATGCTCGTTTCTGTTATTATACTGATTAGAATAAAAATGGCTAAGGACAATAACTAAGTAAGTGTGTGGCAGCTGTGAAATATGAGCGCACGTACAATGCGAGCAGGACAATAATGAAAGCCACTACAATGTATGGGCGTGGCAAGTCCCCTGCCATCGCCATCGCCATTGAAGCGACGAGTCCGGGACACCCCTCCACCCCCGCCCCCCACATACATATATACTTATATTCACATACGACTCGTACATATTTTCGCATTTCGCCTCGACTATGCATGCATGCGAGATGACTTTCATTAAAATTGCAGCTTTGTTTGCTCAGATGGAAGTTCTACGAATGGCTCTTGCCCCATGATGCCGATGACGACGACGACGACGACGACGACGACGCCAAAGCCAACTATCCAACTCACTCACTCGTTTACTCCTTCTGCTTCTTCTTCTACATTTGCAATCACTTGAATCTAACCAAAATGGTAGCGAGAATTGAACAAAAATATTTTCTCAGGCTTTTGAATGTTGGGCTATGAAATAGAGCTAATGTAAAAACAAAAAGATCAACTTCAAAAGTTATAAATTTAGCCTTTCTTAGCTTTGTTTTGTTATAATTCTCAGCTAGTTTTAGCGTTGAAAGAGTTAAATGTAGCATTTTTAGCATTTATTAGCAATCTTTGCCTTTGTCTTCTCAAAACGAAGAATAGTTTTGTAATTAAGCGCAAACAATGTGAAAAGATGTTGGAGGTTAGATAAATTAACTGCAAGTCTATCGACTAATCGATTAATTTCGAAACGTTTGGTCAACTTTAATTAATCAAAACGAAATTTCATCCTATTTCAGTCTACTACTATGCGAACGAAAATTAATTTTCAGATGCCAGCGACATTAACCTGAACTCGAACCCGAACCCGAACCCGAACCTGAGTCTGAGCCTGAGGGGCAACAAAATTTCATTGCCCAAACTCCATCGATACCCAATGGTTGGATGGTCTGTTGGTCGGTGGTCTGTGCTCTGTGCTCTTTGCGTGTGCACACCTCGGCCGAAACCCATTCGCACAGCTTCTTCACATTATTTTTGATGTGCTCACATTTCAGGCAGACGCACGCCACCATGTGAGGTTGAGGGGTTCAGTTTTGGCTAATCGAATCGAGTTGAATTTATACATAATGTGAATAACAAAATGAAATTGACAGGCAACCAGCGAACCAGACTTGATGATCAGACATGCCAAAATAGCCAAACAAAAAAATAATAAATGGAACGAGCGGAAAAAAAAGAATATAAAAATTATAACAAAATAGAGTAGATACGCCGAATAGAATAGAATGGGGAATACGAGGCGTTAGATCCACACATATGTGCGTGCGTCTCTGTCAAGTGGACTCCACTCATCCACTTCATGGTGCTTCATTCCATCTCATCCTACGCCATGTCATCTCATTTTATTCTATGCGAAACGGCACTTTACGCATTTTGCTCCAAGTGCCACTTGAGCGGGAAAAAGGGGATTCCACTTGGAGGCGGTGTGAATCAAATGAGCCACGGCCAAGGGATTGATAACTACACACACACACACACACACACACACACACACACACACATAGAAGAAGACATCCTTTTTCGGATGCTCAGGCAAATGAGCAATCGATAGGACAAAAGGCTGCAATTGAATATGAATTGACTACTGCGTGTGTGTGTGTGTGTGTTTGTGTGTGTGTCTCGGATTAACAGCCACTTGATAGAAAGATTCAATCAGAGAAATAGAGAGACGAGGGCATCGCATAATTGGGAAAGGGAAAGTTTAATTTTCGCAGCAAACTAAACGAGAATGAAATGTAAATTGCTCTTGCTGTCTCTCTCTCTCTCTCTCTCTTTCTCTGTCTCCATCTTCTGTCTCTGGTTTATAGTTGCTTTCTGTTTTTATGTCTTCAATATGCGGCTATAACCATAAAATACAAATAGTCAACCAAAAACCAAACAGGGCCTAGAGAGGGGAATTAGGGTCATAGCCGGGCTTACATGGGATGTATAACAATTGCGTATAAAGGAAAATGTGCTAGAAATGATAAAACAAACTAAAATAATAATGAAAAGCGAAAAAACATTCTACGAATGTTTGATGCCCATTAGAATGAGTTGAAATAAGAACAAACCAAATGGATATCCAACATTATTCTTTCAATTAAAAGAAACGCAATTAAAGAAACAGTCTGGCAACATTTCAGCATCCAATAGATCTAGCCATTAAAATCTGGCTATTGAAATCCAGCTATTGAAATGCAGCCCATGAAATCTAGCCTCTAAACCATTTGTTTGTTTATACCAAATTTAAAAACTCATAATTTAATCGAGTTTTCTTCGATGAAACTGAAATGGGAAAGCAAAATCGCTATGCGTTATGCAACTCCGTGGATTGTTAGCCATTCGACACGTCGGTACATACGTCTCAAAGTTTATCCCTTTTTTCCAATTTAACAAAAACCTTCAAACACCCGACCATTGGAAGGAAATGTGTGTTCAGTGGCAAGAAGACCACAGAAAAAAATATATACATATGTATGTAATTACAAAAGTCAACTATGGCAACTATTGGGGGAATGAACAAATGGAGGAATGTTGGAATGGCGAAATGGCAAAAAATGGTTTTCCCTTTTTGTTTTTGTTCTTTTTTTGCGATCGCAACAGCCAATTTAATGATAAACCAAAAAATAATAATAAAATTCTCCACAGTTTTTTATGTGAGACAAAAATGGCGGGGAGGAAAAAAAGCCAGACCCAAAAGATTTTAATAGGATTTGTATCTACAAAATCAGATATATGTAAGTACAAGTTGGATACATACACACACACACACACACATACACATGATGTTGTGGTGTGCTCTTTTTCCTCCATTTGCTAAATGTTGGTCAACAAATTCTTGTTTGTGGTTTTTGTTTGCTTTTGCCACAAAAATTATGATTAGTATTAGAAGGCCAGGAAAACACAAATTGTTTGCTTTCCCACTCATTTTCGATTGTTCTAATGGATATTTGTGATGGCCAGTCACTATAGTGGGGGGGGAGTGGGCGTGGAAAGTGGGTAGGCATTATGATAAGTCGGCTGGTGAGGGGGGTAAGAGTGATTGAAGGGCTAGTCTTATGCACGTTTTTGTGTTTTCTTCCTATTTTTTTTTGTTCTCTCCGTCAATTGATTAACCATTTGATTGATGACACTTGCCTCTTCAACACAAATATAGACACGTGGAACCAAGACCAAAAAAAAACTATGGCAAATCCTTTATGCTACTTCCAACTGACGAAAGCTGCTTTAGCCCAAGTGTTACAAATGAAAACTTTAACAAAATTGCTGTTGGCTAATGAAAATTATTTGTTTTTCTATTGTGTATACCCTTGCAGGGGGTATAACAAAATTAGTCACATGTTTGTAACCTTTAGCCGTCTGTTTCTATGCAAACTAGTGTCGTAGTCTTAAAGTTTTTAGAATGCAACTTTGTTTTTGAGCTTTATACTGATGTACGCAACGCTTGTGTTGGAATGACCAAAATCGCACTAATCTATCGCCCAAAAGAAAAGGTTTAACTAACTGCTTTAAAATGTCAAAAATAAAACTGCTTGGACTACTTTAAGAAAATACGTTTCTCCAATAGCTTAGTGAATTTAATAGACAATAACTGCATCAAAATTCTATGGAAACATCAAAAATATGGTAAAAAAAAAAGGCGTAGAAATATTTTACTGGTTGCTTGAATATTTCATCTGTAAAATGCTTAAGATCAATTCAATTTTCTTTTGCATTCCTTGTAATTTTTTTGCTGGCACTTTACTGCTTTGCCAGTCGAAATCCATCATAAATGTTTCAGTCTGTGTCTGTGTTCTGTGTCCTGTATCCTGCTTCCGGGCACTTGTTAAATGGATGGCTTAAGGCAGCTTAACCCATAAACTTAAAGAGCTTCGAATGGGGGTAAACTGAAGAAAATGATAAACACGCACAAATTAAAATGAATTAAAATTTTTCTCTTCTTTTTATTATTTTTGTTTCCTTTTTTTCGGTTTGTGTAAAGTTGTGAAAATCTCAAGCGATAAAGAGAAATGGTTAAGAGAGCGGTGGAAGGGCAGCAGTAGTAAGTGGTAAGAGGATGAAGGCAAATGGCTAACTAAGATTAATGAGCCAGCGACCAGCGAAGACGTCAACGTAGGGCCAACGTAGGTCCGGGGTTAATGCCAATAAATGTGCACTGGCCCTTTTTTCATTTTAATCCGATGATTTATAAATGTTTCCCTCTTGGCCAAGCCATCTTTACACTTGCCAAGGCAAAAACCGCTGTCACTGGCAGTTAAAAACAATAACAACACAAAGAAATCACAAACAAACAAATGCCAATATATTGTACAATTGCAACAATTTTGTTGAAAAACATTTAACAATTTGACTAATGTCTAGACTTAAGCCCAAACTGACAAACTTGATTAACCGAATTTGAGTGATGGTAGCCAAACATATCGAAGGCAATTGAAAGCAATTTTTGTTGATCGATGGGCTCGATGAAAGTTTGGATGGAAACCCGGGGCATGGAAATTTTCTGGGAGTTCATTTGGCTTTTGATATGATGAAGTTTTTGTTTAAAGTCGAGTTACTTTATCTCTCTCTAGCATAACAAAAAAGTTATAATTGACTTCTGATTAAAAATTGACAATTTTTCAATGGTTCAATAAACTATCAAATATTCAATTTGATTTTATGTTTATAATGGCAAGAAAATTTCTACAAATTATGCATATACATATATTTTTTGTTGCTCTCAGTTTACTGTCAATGACATGCAACGTGGTCATTATCCTCATTATTATCAACGGTAAAAGTCAGGTGAGACAAAAAGCTCATGACAATGATGATGATGATGATGTTTTACAATGTAATGCAAATACATAACCATTTTATGTGCAGGTCATTTGGTTTGTGTTTTTTTATATCATTTGTAGTGAGTCCAGCAGGACTGCATTCCACCTGATTGAGAGTTATGCCTGCATTTTCATTTTCATTTCCATTTGCATTTTTCATTTTATTCCTCCCCACACCCCCCTTCTACTGCTCTAGGTACGTTTCCTTTTTTTATTATTATTTCAGTGCAGTAAGTCATGAATTTCATTGAGCAAAGGACAGGCGATTGTCATACAAAAATATGCACTCAGCCATGTACTTTGTCTTTGACACTTTCATGCTGATGGCCCATCATCATATCATCAACGTGAAGTCAGTCGTTGCAACTCTAGCAAATCTCTTTCTGTTTCCCCTTCACTGTCGAATTCATTCATTTTTTTTTATACGGAAAGCATGTTCAGCATTTAACGACGCAGCACCGAAAAAAAGAACAAAAAAAGGAAAAACGCCAGAAAATTCATGGCACATTGCCCGACTAAGTATGCAACATTTATATGCACAGACTCGTTCGACTCCCAAAAAAGCAAAAAGTGGCAAAAATGAAGCCAAATGAAATTGTTTTGCCAACGTCCATAGCCCATCAAAAGTCTGTTTATCCAGTTAGATATACAAATTGAGTTTGCCACTCTGATTGCCACTCAAAAACATGATAGATAAAGACAAGCAAGCAAGAAAGTCTGCATCTGGAAACTATAGAAATGTATAAAACATCGAATATAACACTTTATTAATCAAAACCAGATTAATTTCAATCTTTTTCGGCTTAGTCCAGTTAAAACAATGTGAGAGACGTGTCTTATGGCTAAATAGTTTTGATTTAAAAGGATCTCAGGTGCAGGCTTGCAAAAACTATCCGCTTAATGGAGCATAAAGTTAAGAAATAAAACTTTGTGACCATTTCTCGAATTTGAATCGTGGCCATAAAAGATTAAGGTTAAAGACATGCTCTGGCTTTCATTAGTATGCTTCGAGAAATTTATGTGTACAAACTTTTTAATGTCTGAAATTTCGAGCTTCCGTTTGCTGGTTTGACTTGTCTGACTTTATTTCTTTTCTTTGGCCCCTCTCACTCTCTCTCACTCTCTCTCTCTCTCTCTCTGTGTGTGTGTCTCTCTTTTAAGCTTAAAAATCGAATTTATAGTTACATTTTTCACCGTTAAACGCAACAAATTAGGACTAACAGCATTGCAAAGAAAAACAAAAGAAAAGTTGAGTCAACAACAAGAACAACAAGAGCAACAACATTCATTGAATGCGAAAAGCTTTTAAAATTTTGCACGTACCCGCAAAAGCGAGCTAGCATGACCTCCCCCGCCCGCTCGCCCTCTCTCTCTCTCTCTTTCTGTATCCCCTTTCCCACCCGCAACCCATCAGGCTGTGCCACTTCGACGCAATTGTCAGCGAAGTGAATTTAAGTGACAGCTGTCTGCGGCAAGAAGCTGCTAGCGTTTCTCTAGGCTAGGCAGTCAGGTGGTGCCTACCATGAAGCACCACCCCACCCCACCCACAATCGCTCCACACTCATCCCGCCACACAGCGCGTGTGCAAGTCAAATTATGTGGAAATGAATTATGACGCTCAAGCCACCCCAGGCCACTGCTTACCCCTTATCGTTGAGAAGACGAAAAAAATAAAATAAACCCGCTCACAGCAGGCGAAACAAAACTTACACTTTGACTCATTAGCTCCCTCTCTCTTGCACAGTGGTTCCGAATATTACGATAAATCCACTCGTCAACAATCTAGACTCAATTATCAATTAGTTATATGAAGTAGTTTATATACTTAGTTAGTTCTTAGAAGGTAATATCCTTAATAATTCGAGAAACTTTTCAGAGAGAGAGTGAGATGTGTAAAAAGCTCGAGATAAAAATTCTGATTATAAGCTGCCACACTGTGCAGACTCAGCAAAAAAGAAGCGTAAAACGAAAATGGTAGAAAAAGTAACAGGCAAAACAGATTATTAATATTTTATATCCTGCTCTTCCATTTGTACTTTTGTTTTTGTTTTTGTTCCTGTTTCTGTTCCTGTTCATGTGGCAATGGCAAACAATTTGTTACGGATTACATTTTTGATTTATATGCACAATTATCAACTCGATTTGGCCATAAACTTTGCCCAAAAATCTAATTAAGTAGAAAGACCAATAACCAAGCTATAGGCGGCATAACACCCGATCGACAATCGACAAAAAAAATATATGAAAATACCCAAAAACACACGCACACACACACGAAAAAACAGGAATAACGTCAAGTTCAGCCATGCAAAGAGATGCAATTTTGTGAAAAACTTGCACTAGAGAGAGAGAGAGGGATGTAGTGGGGGAAGGGAACCCCCTTGAGTTGGGGCTTAAAATCTGCTAGTAAAATGTGTAAAGAACGCCCGGCCATGGCAAAGTTTCCATTTTTCGATTTTGTGTTTTTTTCCCCTCCCCCTCGCTCGCTCGCTCGCTCGTTTTACACACAACTTGTGAAATTGTGTTGTCTGCTGTAATAACATTGAAAAAGTTAGTTAAACTAGATTTTTATTATTACTATATACATTGTTTTTTTTTTTTTTGTTACTTTATCTATTGATATTTATGAGCGGATAAATTGAAGATTCAAATAACAAACTGAAAATTGCAAAGACAAAGCTTAATTTAGACATGTTATTTTACCCAATGTCGATTTGTTTGTGAGGCGAGGAAAATTATCTCCTTTTTATCAGATTTAAATAAAAAGTATCTCATTCGGCAGGCAATTTAATGTACTTTTACATGTTTTTAAAAGTAAAGAAATTAGTGCTTTATAATCAATTAGTAGCGTAAAACGACGTGAAGTCGAGAGATCAAAAAATCACATATTACGATGAGCCGACAGACGAGAAAATGAGATTTAAAATGTATAGATTAATTAAAATTTTCCTTTTATGTGTTTTAATAAATTATTGAATAACATATAAACTTGTTCAGCAAATATTTCTTATTATTAAACATGAGAAGCCTTCATAATTGTGTTCGTGTAGAACATTTATGACTTACCAGATAATATAGAGAATAAAACGAAAAAGTCTCAATTAAATCTGTCACGATTTTTACGCCAAGTAATATTTCTATATAAAAAGCAAGTACTTGGTGTCAACTAATTTCAATTACAGTTAATCAATATATTGAAATTGGAAATGAAAATTATATGTTCAGTTATCTTTTGCCTATTGACAGTTTTCTATTTACCAAATCTTGAACAATGCATTCAAACAAATTTCGATAAAAAACTGCTAGTTTCTGAAGAAGGTAAATATTTTGGGGGTAGAAAAAATCCTTTTTCTATTTTTCGTCATTTAGATATTGTTCCTGCTCTTGGTATCCATCAATTTGGTGTTCTATCAACGGTTATAGCTAAATTTGGATCAACCGAAATTTTAAACTATTCCCTTATAAACAAGGTAAAATATGAAAATGAGAATTACGACATTTTTCTTATCTTGATAATTGTTTTCCCCTTTGAAGAAACGTTTGTTACGGCTTTACGATGTGACTTTGTATTTCAATTAAAGGTGTCACGACTTTTCTTTTGCTAATTTTTCTATATATATAAGGAATTTATAGTAGCTAATATCAGAAAGTCAAAATGAAGACTATTTATTCAGTCGTTTGCTTTTTGGTGGCCTTGCATTACTTCAATGCGACAGCTGTAAGTGGTTAAATGATATTTTGGTGTATTAAAAAAAATATTAAAAAGATATTTCTACCAATTAGGCCCAAAATCCAAAATTGAAGGATATATGCAATGAAAATTGGACTCAAAACTGCACTGATTTATATAAGGTGAGTTGGCCATAACATAAACTTTAATATTGCTTAAATTTTTGAAAACTTTTCGCTAGAGAATCGACACTAGTGAGATTTTGGCCAATTTACACAATTCATGGAAGAATGAATTTATAAAAATTCTTTTTAACGCTTATCCAAATGGACATTAAGAATCAAAGAAATCGCACAACTTTTATTTAAATCAATTGTTTATTTTTCAAAAAAGGAAAAGTAATTAAACATATGCAACAATTGAAACACATTTAATTTGAATGAAGGGATAATGAATTTCCTATAAAAAGAATTTGAAAATTTTGAGCTCTGCAAGAGGTGGCTCTAATCTAATTACTCGCAGTGTACGTGAGACTCGGGCTCGTTGCTCAATGAAAGATTTTTAATTGGTAAGTTTAGATTGAAAATCAAATTAAATCAACTTATCCAATTTAAAATTATATTGATTTGGTTAAGGGGAACCCATTGGCTTACAAGGAATTACTGGAAATTCGATTGAGTTTAGAGGCTGTCAAACTAAGTCAAAATTAACCTTTTCACCAATCAAAAACCATTGCAAAATATGTTAAATCATCGAATTTGGATTTCTTTATTTTCTTGAATACATCTTTATTTGGTGGGTTTGAATCAGAGAGTTACAAATGGATTATATTAGCGTAGTAGATAGAGTATCTAGAAGTTGAGTGCAACGTACTAGATTTTCTTGGGCTTACGTTAGAAATCATAAAAGAAGGATAACTAATTGGTAAGAATAAAATGCTCTGTCTGTTGTCCCGTACTCGCTTTAAGCCTATCCTTTTTTTCGGAGCCTTTTTTTTTGGGGCATGTGTTGTGTGTGGCATGTAACACACAAGCAACAAGCTAGGTGTGCCCCCTGCAGCAGGATGTCCCAGGTCTGTCTACTCATGTGTCCTTATGTCCTGTTACTTAATGGCAGCTTTCTTGTGTGCCATTCGAGTAACTTTTGGCCTCGTTCGTCTGCCTCAGTACCGAAGTTTGTTTCATTTTCCACATACTTGGTCATGTGTGTGTCCCTGTGTGTGTGTGGTGTGTTGGATTAGTATGTTTGTGTGAGTGTGTGTGTCGTATCTCGTTTCACGGCGCACGAAGCATGAAAAACCCTTAGCCACACCTCCCATTAGTACAAGAAAAAAAAGAAAAAACAAAATTCAACCCAAACCCCAAAAAATGAAGAAAAAAAAAATACCTAAAAATTACTTATATATGTAGCATATGTACATATATATGTATGTATGTGACTCGATTTATACTATGTATGTACATATATTTAGTTGTCAACAGTTTCAAGGCACATTTTTTTTGTTTTTTAACTTGTGGGGTGTGTGTGTGTGTGTGTGTGGGAGTATGGATAAATTAAAGTGTCTTGCAAATATTTGCTGTGCATTTTTATCATTGACAGTCCAGGGCCAGAAGCCAGCAGCCAGAATCCAGGAGCCAGGAGTCTAGTAAGGACATCTTTGCCAGGTGCTCTCAGCTGCTGACAGCCATCAACACGTAGTTCAATCAGTGGGACTGACATAAGTGTCGCAACAGACTTCAGGCCATTTTTATTGGATTAAAAAAATATATACAAACATCCAAACATACATGCATGAATGGAACCTAAAAATTAATGCTTTGTGGCTGGCCAAAAATTGCCAAATTCTTTAAGAAGAAAAATAGTTTACCTACATTTTGTATTTCCTTTTTTATTTTCATTGAGACTTGAGTGGATTGGAGTGGAGCTAAAGATTCGAAGTATTCTAAAGACCTTTTTATTTACAATAATAGATAAAGTCTTAATGCCAGACTCAATACATATCGTCTCTCTAAAGATCTAACTTGTAGAATGTTTTCTGAATTGGTGGAAGAAGTTTCTGGAAGCTTAACACATTTATTTTTTAGTAGATGCAATCGTGATGTACGCATTTGTTGTATAATTTTTAACTTTTTTCATTATTTCTTCATTAAATTGCATAAACGTATGTAAGTAATTTTTTTGTTTGTCCCCAAAGAGCAGCTTAGGTCCTGGCACATTGTTACACAACTAACTGTAAAGCAACAAGAAAACGACAACAAAAAAAGGCCAACAAGATGAACAACCACTCCCATATGTGTGAGTGTGTTAAAAGCTTTATATGGATTATGTTTTTATGGACCAGTCTATATATAGGTACACACATACACACATATACAGCTTTAAGTTAAGGTCACTTTCGGTTTGAGTTTTCCCCCATGCAAAATACTTTTTGTTGCAATATTGTCTTTCATTTACCTGCATTCCATGTGTATGGGGGATAAAAGTAAGCCAAATGTAACAGTTTGTCTTCTAATTAAGGCTACAACAGAAAATTTCACTTACCAAGTTATGTCTCAGTAGTTAGTTGAAAACCTGAAATAGAAATGAGATCATTTGCATTAGCTTCTATTTTAGATAAGAGGCTCAACTTGGATTGATTTAATTTTTCGAAAATTTTATTTGAACTTTTTCAATGAACTTATACACTTTAAATGGCTCAATGAAAAATTAAATTTCAAACTAAAACTGCCAAAAAATGAATAAGACTAACAATGATCATAAAATTAAGAGATTATTCGTGCCATTTAGATAAGTTGTTCTTCGGTAGTATAAATTTTATATGAATTTGAATTTTATTCTATTGGAAATTTTGTTAGAAACTTCCTTAGATTTCGTGCGATGACTTTTATTAGCCTTTAGTAAGAGTTTTCTTTATCTATCGTTGACTGCATTTTTATAACGTTTTTGTTTTCTTGGTTTCTTCGTTTTTTGTTTTTAAGTTTGCCAAGTTTATCAATGGTTTGATTTGATTTCCTCATTTTTTTTTGGGTTCTTTGTTCGTTGTTTTTGTGTTCAGTCATTCATTTATTCATTCAGCCTGATTATATGATGCCCTTTTGCTGCTTTGGCTTGGCATCGTATTTTCACCTCTCGCCCTTCTGGTTTTTTTTTTTGTTTGGCTTGGTTTGGGTGGAGTTGCCTTTTCGGCAACTAACAGCCACCAAACCATTTTATCGTTGGCCCCTTTTGTTACTACTTTTCTAATTTGGGTTGGTTTCTGTGCCAAACAGAGCAGGCATTAACTTTTGCCTCCCGCAAAAACCGGCAAAACCTCAATTATCAACTTACAGCAACAGACAAAAAGGCGCTTAATTAAGTGAAGCGTTGAACGTGCGCACCCGCCATTTTGTTGCCGAAACGCACCCTTCAAGCCATCAGCATCAGGGTCATCCTTTCATCATCATCATCATCATCATCGTCATCATCATGGAGCACAGATATACCCAGGAGGAGAGGGGAAAGCGAGCGATGCTTTCGATCAGACTCGCGATGTAGTCTTCTACGTAATCTTAGACGTGTGTCGTTGTCAGAAGTTTTCTGCTTAATCAGCAAACTGGCTGCCTAATCTATTGGCAAAACAATGTTGGCCTGAGGCAGGATACATCTGCCAGTTAAAGTCCCGAGTTGTTATTACTCTTGTTACAAGTATGTAGTTTCTCTTGTTTCCCTCTCAACCTCTCAACACACTCTAATCAAATTTATTGAATTCAATTTTTCAACCATTCTCAAAAACAAACTTTTTTTGTAGCATACTTATTTGGGTAAACATTACTTTGGACGAGAGTTGTTATCTTTATTCTGCATTCAAATCTACAAAAAATGTTTAATTACTTTGAATCGTCACCCAACTGCCATGGAGCACTAAGACAATTGGCTTAATCCTTTGGCCCCAAAAGATAGGCAACACATTGTGAACGATTCAAGTTCAAATAATTCCAAGAACTGTATGATACGAAACGTTATTAAAATTAGTTAGCATTAATGTTTCTCTGCATAAGTGGTTCAAATTTGTCGCAATTTAAATGGGATATATTTCTGTTATGGCATAGTTTCTCGTTGTCTTGTTTACCTTTCTCTCGCTCTCTCTCTCTCTCTCGTTTACGCTTTTCGCATTCTTCATCTCACTCTGACATTCTCTATTTTTGCTGGAATTATGAATTTTAACAAGTTAAAAGCTCTCGAGACCCACGCACTAGACAGGAGCGCATCCATGTACAACAGGGCAACCAATTTTTACATTCATTCATTCGAATGTGTGAATGGAACCCATTTGGAAATTATTTTCTAAATCCATCCCTGTTGCCTGGAACTTGTACTTTTGTTTGCACATTTACGCTTGGCAGTGATCTGCCTTAAGTGCCCCTTCAAGTGGATTAAAAACATGGCAACACTGTGTATTAAGATGTGTGGGTGTCGGTGTGTGTGTGTGTGAGAGAGAGTGCGGAAAACTAAATGGAAATGTTTTTCACTGTTTACCGTCATATTTGTGTTGAGTACGTGGGCGACTGAGAGCGAGAAGGAGCCAAAATGATGTGAGAAATTTTCGTACTGAGTAAACAAATAGAATTTTCACACACACACACACACCGAAGAAGCGGTGAACACGAAATTTGAATTCTACTGACAAAGGGAATTTTATATAGTTCTATTTCGCAATGAGTTACAGTTATTTCTTTTAAGCAGAAAGCGTATCCTTGAAGTCGTTTCGATTTGGCCTTTGCTTGCCTTCTAATTTGTCTATTTGTCTCACAGTTTCTTTTGAGTGTGTTTCATTTGCTTGGCTTTTCTTTGTTTTTGGGGTAAATGTCTCCATCCACCTCGTCTCCTCACCCCTCTCGCTGTTTGTACTCGCAATTTGACTAGACATTGTCGCGACAATTTCTATTTCTTTTTTTTTCAACAAATATATAAATTTAGAAAACAAAAACAAGAGAGAGAGAAATAAACGACAAGAAATTTGTTCAACTGCTGTGTTGCAGGTCACTTGCTTGGATTTATTTTTCAACGCCTGATCCGAGCTTCTGACACCTGACAGTTTTCTTATTTATTTATTCCCTTTGTTGTTATTTTTTGACAAACTGTGCGTAAAATTTCGCTAGGGGGGCAACTTTGGCTAAGACCAGCCAACTTTATCAACTTAATTTATACAAGGAGAAACCGAAAACGGCAACAAAAACAAAAGCACCAGATAAATAGAAAACCGAAAGAGATGGGCAAACGCGTGGGCAAGTAGACAGAATAGATATGCCCTTGTAAACGATATTATATAGTCGGTGATCATAATATAAAATTTTACGTGCGTTTATCTTAGTATCCATATCGAAATGGGCTTTATCCTTAATACATGTTCATTCCTTATCATCCATCAGAAGTCATAACTCCAGAGTTGGTTTGCTTTAAAGCCTACGTATTTTTCAATATACCCTTTCTTTTTTTCTATCCTCCGCAAGGGTATACAAATTATATTTTTGTAATTTTTTTTTTTTTTTTGCTTTTTGGATATTCTTTTCTCTCATTTTTCATTTCTGCCCCATGCCATGGCCAGGCGTGAGCAAGTTGAAAAGTTTTTGGCTCCTGTTTTCTGTGTCCTTGTTAGAAAGAAATTGTATTTGAAACTTTGTACAAAAGTGGCAAATGCTTTTTGTCAGTCTTAGGGCTTCGCCTTACCTATTGTTTGTGGTAAGTATATATACATACATATGTATATAAATATATAGGCACGTGCCATAAACCATTTGTCAACACGGGCAAAACTGATTGGATTCCATGACTAAGCGCGGTTCCAGCCATCAGGCAGGCACACCCCCCTCCCCTCTCTCTCTTTAGACCCTTGGAAAACGCTTAAAAGCAAAATGTAATCAAACTACATTGAAGTTCTTCCTCGAACTAACTTTTTTTTGCTTTAAGGAATTAGCCACAAAATATCTCAAGCTAAGCACTTGAATATTAACAATAATAATTGTATGGCCCGAAGACGTTTTTTGGCAATGGCAAAACTTTTCCAATTAATATGTATAAGAAATATATTCCAAATTCGTTTGCTAAAGATATATGTGAGTTTTGTAATTGTGACAATTTAAAATTATAACGAAACGATGACTTACATTGGAACAACTCATTCAACTAAGTATATATGTAAAGAAGATAGAAATTGGATGAAAAATAGTAATTAAAATAAAGTTCTTATGGGCAAAAGAATAAAACAAGCTAGAAACTTCCATAATTCTAAGATCCTCATTGGTTTCCATTGCTGAGGAAGTAATTTGAATTTCAATTTGTTAGAGAGTATCTAAAGTAAAGGTGTTGTCAATTGCAAAAGGACACCAAAAATTTCATTTCATTCTAGATTTTTGCAAGACAAAATTGTCTGTTGTCAATTTTCGACAAACAACAAGAACAACAACAACAACAATGTTGAAAATGAATGCCACTTACACTTAACATCAAAGTTTATTAACTGAAAAATGTGTGTAGATGTGTGTGTGTGTGTGTGTGTGTGTGCCTGTCTTTCATTTTGTAGTTAATTCTCACTTCATTTGCGCTATCAAGTGACAGAAACTCAATGTCAAAAGCTTTTAAGGGCGTGTCATCGCTTACTACGTACCATTACCCCCATCTGCCCCTCTCTCTCCGTCTCTCTCTATCTCTTTCTTGCTGTTCATTATATGGCCTAAGTCGTAAGATAAGAGAACAACAACAATAGCAAAGGTGTCCCAAATTAAGCAACCGCAACCAACAAAACGAACAAAACGCACAAACCAAACGACTTTCAACTTGTCGCCATGCCAAGAACGAGAATCCTTTTGGGTAATGGCTGGTAATTATCCCTAATTAGTTGTAAAATATTGAAGTGAAAGTGTATTTTTTGGCAACCAAAAAAAAAAAAAATACCAAGACAACTCTATAGGCCATTAGGAAAAGTTTTTAAGCCTAAGTCACCCCCTTACCCGTTCAACCATTGCTCATTTTGGGTTGGCCGTAATATTAATGAAAATACGTAATAACATTAAGTAAGTATGTTAGGCATAAAGTAGAATACGATTACAGCTGTGTCCCATGATGAATTATCTAGATTTTGAGGACATTTGTTTTATGAATTCTGCAGAATTAAAACAAAAAAACAAAAAGCCAACCAACCAACCAACAGCAACAAAAAAGGCAGAAATTAATTACCACAACAGGCATTAGGCAACACGAAGAACAGAGCAAAACAAGTGGAAAAAGCATAGAAGAGCGAGAGACAGAGAAAACGAGGAGAAAAGTAAATAGAAACTACTACAAAATGTTTAAAAATTATGCAAAAAATACATTAACAAGCCATTCGATTAAGTCATCAATAGTTTTGATTTGGCAAAAAGTGAATTGTTGATTTAATTGGTTAAGCAATCAGAAAAAATCCGTCAGTTGCCTCTAAATAAATGCACGTTAAAATTCAGTGGATATTAATACAATCCATTAGGTTTTTTTAAGCTCTTGCCACATAAATTTAATTAACGACAATATCTCCACGCCCGCAAAAAATGAATAGGCAATGAATTTTATTTGTCGTTTTTGGTTTTTCCACGTTTTGTTTGTACCATTTTTATATTCGTTTCCCCTTTGGTTTAATTTTTGTTTTCGTCAGCGAACAAACACGCAACGCAGAGGCACGTGCGTTCTAAGACGGGTGGGCGGACAGAATGGGTGTGACCGACGAACTGGCATGCAAAATTTTCTAAGCCAGACCAAAGAGGAAGGCCAACATGGTCACCATATTGCTATGCTTATTTGATCAGCTAGTTTGTGCTACCCCCTTTGGTTAGGGTATTAAAAGCGAAAAGACAACAACAACAACAGCAAAAGAGAAAAAAAAAACTATAGCATTGCTTTTAAGCGTTAGATGCTCGAACCTGAACCGCTGAGTGCTTTTCCACCTTTCTCACTCTCGGTATGTGTGTGTGTGTGTGTGTGGTGTGTGTCACTTGTCCAGGCCAACTTTTAATGCAAGCAGCTGGTTTTTGCAGTCAACATGCTAAACGCAGACCCCCAAGACCAGGTCGAGACATGGCAGACGCAGAAGAGACATCAGACTATGACACTTTTTTTTTTTGTTCACCGCCATCTCTATGGCTACCGCTGCTGCTGCTGCTGCTGTTGCTGCTGTCGTCATCAACAACCAAAGCTTCCCTTTAACAATTCCCTCCCACTCCTCTCCTTGTTGAGTGACAGCAGCTAATTAAAATAGTATGCTCAGGCATCAGCTTAAGTGCACTGAAACAGCAGCAAAAAAGAAACGTGTTAAACGTTTCGTTTACTTGTGGCCAAGTAACTTGTGGAAAGAGTAGAAGGCGAATGTCAACTATCACGTGGCCAAAGAGACAAAGAGCGGAGGCCAAAAGAAAAACTTTGATTTGGTAAGTCAATAAGAAGACATCTCTTAGGGCACTTAGCAGCTTAATATTTTAACAGTTGAAGAAAGCTTGAAATAATGCTTAAAATAAATTTAATTAAAAGTTTTACTATTTCATTTTCGAAAATATATAGAATCTTAACTAAATGTAATCCCATTTAAGTAGTAAAGTACTGCAAAAGATTCAGCTTCGACTAAGTTCGTAACAAATAAGCCATCAAAAGTGTTTAAGGGGTTTCTCAAGACAAAAAAAAATAAGAAATAATTGTTTTCTCTAAATAAATCACCGACTTAGCCTAAGCCATTAGTTTTTAATATTTTCCTTGCTCAATATCGATAGTTTTGACAATTTTGTTAGCTAATTTAACTTCATGTACATTCGAGTAATTGATGAAATTATGCCACCATGTCCTCGCATGATAAGCATAAATGAAATCACTTTGGTTTTCTAATTCTGATATATATAGTTACTTATATATATCTACTTTCTTGCCACCAGTTTATCGGGCACTTTTCTCGACTTACTGTCTTTTCCCCCTAACCTAATATGCTCTTCATGCCCTCCATGGAGCACCATGTTCGCCGCAATTGGCTGCACTTTGCATATTTTTCATAAATTTATTTAAGTGCGCGCAATTTCGTCTTGAGCCGGATGAGTTTTCGACCGAACTGAACCAAGAGCCAAGAGCCATGAGCAAGGACTTTACAACGACTATAAGGACCTAAAAAATATAAAAAATAAACTAGAAACAATAAATTTTCTTCCATGAATCGAGTCGAATTAAGTCGGCGAGTTTGCGTGCGTAGCAAAATGCAAATGGCGGCTTGGGGGGAAACCGGAAGTCGTCACGTTCATACATACATGAGCGCAAAATGCAAGCGTGTTTGTGTGTGCGAGTGTGCGAGTGTTTGCGGTGAATTAAATGAAAAAATTAGCATTTTCATTTCATCCTACCACACGCCCTCCCTCTCCTTCGTTCTCACCCTAATTGGCAAACGAATTGTTCTTGGTTCACGAAAATCTGGCAAATTGAATACAACTAACAATTTGGAATGCAACTCGAAACACTTTCAGCGTGTAAATTGGAAAATTAACTTGCCATTAGCATTGTCAAACACAAAATAAAAGAAACAACGAAGAAGAAACAAAGAAAGAGCGAAAGAAAGAAAGCAGAAAAAAGCAAAACAAAAACTGCAATCAGACACATTCAGAAGGGCAACAATGGCGCCCAAAGAAGATGAACAAAAACATGAAAATGCAATTAAAGCAAGTCAGAAATGTGCACATTTCAATTCGGTATCTAAGGCAGTCAGTTGGCAAATGGCTGGAGGGGGGACAATATTACTAAAGTAATAGGGGGAAATGTAAAATAAATGGCATCCCATTAGGATTGCATAAAGCAGCATTAAGTCTGACTTTAAATTTAAATTATCGTTTGCACATATATCGAAAACCTGCTCCAAAAAAATTAAGTTAATTGTCTAAATATCAAAGTAAGAAGACACATTCATAATTTGGCTTCAAAAGTCAACAAAAATGTCAAAATACATTTCATAAATTAATTAAAAAAACAAACCATATAATTGTAACAGTTCTGATAGCCAAAATCATGTTCAACCATATTATTCAAGCAAATATTAAGTTCATTTTTCCAGAATCTTTAACACTGACAATACAAACTCAAAGAAATTCAATACCATTACTTCTTTTTCTATAGATTTATATACATTTCTGAAGATTTTTATAAATTTCCAAAGGTTTACCTTATTTTTGCTGTTAGCGTGGTCAGATTTCCTTTGGCTTCGAAATGATATTTTGGGGAAAATTGTTTGGCAACCGAGAAAATTAGAATTCGACGAAGTCGAAAAAAACTTGGAAAGGCAATCCTTAACAAAAAAAAGTATAAAAACCGCAGAGTACCGATAAGAATAACAAACAAAAAAGAAGAAGACACTGACAGCGTCATAAAAAATTTAAATAGAAAATATACACATGAATACTTATTTATTATTATTTATTGTTGGTTGAAAAAAGTGACCACAAAAGCAGCTTAGCCTTCTTTTTTTTATACCTCTCTTATTTGCTCTCATTTTTATGACATTCTTAAAAAGTGTGTGGTTTTTTATTATGTTTATTTTTTGTTGCTTCACTCAAATATTTGAGCGAAATAGCAAAAGCCAAAGAAAATTAAATATAAACATTTATTACATTGTATGTAATATGTATCGTTTGTTGCCCGGCCAACGTGTGTGTGTGTGTGTGTGTGTAACTCATGATACGTACAACAAAAAAATACGGAGAGGCAAATTCAATTAAGACTTTACCTGCACGAAAAAAAATGCGACACGTTCAACGTTGCGTATGAGTGATGCGTGCATGGCGGAGAGAGGACCCTTTGAAGCTGCGACTTCTGATGTGGCATGTGTGTCACTATGTATGTCTGTGTGTGTGTGTGTGTATGGGTTTGTGTATGCGAAATTAAAAATCACATTAAGCGGTGAAACGGGCAAACCAACTGCCGCGAGGGTTGCCATGACAGTTGAATTATTAATAAATACGAACAAAAAAAAACAAAAACCATAATTGAGTTTAAGCTCAGCTTCGATATTCAAGCAGAGATAAATTTGATTTAAATATTACAAGAGGAAGAGGGATTGCAGCCAACTAGAAAATTTAATTGATAAACCCTTTAAGAATTGGGAAAACTTTTTAAAGCCATATTGGCAAATTGTTGAATCAAACCTCTGACCACAAAGGCATCATTGCCTGCTGGCGAAGCTGTTCCTCCAGCAACTGTCTTAGACGTCGTCTGGCCGCGTCTCTCCTCATCCCCATCCTCCTCCTTCGTTTTTCTCCTTCTCCAAAGTCTTGTGCACTTAATTTAATGACCAAAGTTCGCCGCACTGGGCGTTGGCAAGGAACTGAGGCCCAGGCTCAAGATGAGGTGCAGACGAGGACGAAGGCGAAAGCGATGACGGAGAGCTAAAGACTTGCTCCTGCTTTGCATAAGCAGCGCCATGTTTATTTACATTTGTGCAAATTGTTATTTAATTAAATTTTAATACGCTTCATTAAAACTTCTGTCTAAAGGTCGCCTACATCGTGTCTACTAAAATTTCTTTTCTTTTCTTTTTTTTCTGTTATATACTGTTTTTCTACTCTCTCGAGTTTTTTTTTTTTTTTTGAATGCGTCGCGGATTTAGTCATTTTATTATGTAATGATAATCAGAAATCAATTTATTGTGTACACACACACACACACATAGAATAAGCGAGAGAGAGAGAGAGGGAGAATGATAGAGGAGGCGGGATGCAAACAACAAAATGGTCAGTAAATGAAACGTAGGTCGCTCGTCGGAGAATCAAGTCAATAAAATTCAATTTGCTGCTCATCAGCCAGAGACAGAGTCAGCGGCAGCGGCAGCGGCAGCAGCAGCAGAGGCTAAGAGTGAAGTGGGCTCTAATGTGACCCAGGGAAAGACTGCAGATTCATACAAAACCAGGGCCAGAAGCGGCGAACTGCGAGCTGCGAGTTGGGAGCAGGACCATGAAAGTCGTTTGTGCGTTTAAGTAAATACAAGCACATTAGGCTACAGCAACAACAACAACAACAACACCAACAACAACAACAACAAAGCGATGCCATGAAGGCATCTCTGGCATTTATTCTTTTATTTATTTTTTTCTTCTTTTTTTTTTGTTCCGAGGGTAAAAGCTACTTAGGCAAACAAGAATTGGGGTAAATAGTCAAAGGAGAACGACTATGTCATATCGAGTAAAATGAAAAGCAAGTCCTGGAAAACCCTATTAACAGATGTCACAATAAAAATCCTATGTGGAAAAAAAAGACGTCAAATTTATTACACTAAAGTGCAAATATGTAACCAGACGTCAAAATGCATTTGCAGCATAATAAAGTTAGCTTGAATAACCGAAATGAATTAATGTTAGTTAGCTTGAATAACCATAACAAACCGCTTTGCTAAAATATTTTTTTTGGTAGTAATTTCCCCAGGAAAAATTGAGTAAAGTTTTCATTTCGCTTAACCTGAAACATTTTTAGTCTAGGTAGCTTAAAGAGTTGATAAAAATTGTTGAATTTAATTTTCAATTTACAGATCCTTTTTTTTGCCATTATTCTTTGCATAAACAATGCAGAGGCTACAGGGTATAAAATAAATTGAAAGAGCAGCAGCAAATGAACTGCCAGAGTACAGTTCACACACACACACACAGCTACAAAAGCCGCTTTGCCGCATAGGAAAACAGTAAATCAGGCCAGCATAGACAGAAAGAGACAGAAAGCAATAGAGTAAAACATGTTTTTTTGGGCACAGTCAATGAAATGAAATCGAAAAAGAAACACCAAACGATTTCCGACTTGCTACTCTACGACAAAGGGTAGATTCACATTGTTCTTGTCCCATTTATGAAGGGTAACTTGAAGCGATCTCTTCTTTTCTTTTGTCTTTGGCATAGGGTAATTCTTTTTCGGTATACTTTTCATACCAAACCAATGCCAAATGTATATAAAACTGTCAAATTATGTTATTTAATTTGCTAAGCCGATTACCTTGTACAAATCATCGCAGGGATAAGCTGTCATCGAGTACTACTTATGATAGCTCTCTGTGTGTGTGTGTGTGTGTGTGTGTGTGTGGGTGTGGGGAGGAAGGAGCGAATTCCTTAATTCTATTGGAATTCGAGTATTAAATATTTCAAGAGCTTGTTCAAGGTGCCAAGATGGGTTAAGTGCCATTGTTAATTAGGTTCCAAAAATTGTATTTAAGGAATGTGGCTCGAGTGACTCTTAAATGGTGGGGGGTAAGGGGGGTTTAAGTAACTTGAGAGAAAGTTCCCAAAGAAAAATCATGAAATTTTCGTCAACCAGCTACCAGTTTTTCCCATTAAGCTCTTGCCAATTGGCGAACGAATTGCAATCAAAACTGCATTTTGATCAACTTAAAACTGCGCCAAAGGCCAAAATGCAAAAAGCCATCTTCCAAAATGGGGTTTCTGGCCATCAAACTCGAAACGTTAGGAAACGCAAAATCGCAAAAATACACAAAAATGAAAAATAGAAAAAAACGAGAAAAATTGGAATTTCCTTTTTCCCTTTCCCTTCCTTCTCCCCGACTGATGGGGTTGGCAAAAAGTGTTTAACAGTGAGTTAACCTTTCGGCAACGCTTCGGGGATTAAAACCTAAAAAATATATTTTACTATTTCATATACATACATATAGAAAATGTGTGCAAAATTCAAAGCAATTTGTACCCATCAGATTCTAGAATTCTTTCAACTTGGAAGTGATTTCAATTTTTCTTGTTCTCAACATTTTCCAAAGATAACCACGATATCTATTTAAAAAAGATTACTTAAAGTTCTAGATACAAAGCCACCGTGCGTATACTTGATTTGATTTATTTGTGAATTTAGATAGTTTCTTTACACAATTGACTACATAATTCTAGTTCGCATATATTTTTGGAAATGTAATTTATTTAATCATTTAATCTATCTGCAATCTCTTAAAGCATAGTATTAAGTTTTCCTGTTACCTTGAAAAGAGAAGAAATTTAAAAATAAAAGCAGAGAATTGGGAACCCTTTTCGCATTTTGTGGCTGGCGTCAGGACGACGCCACACAGCATCTGGTAGCAGGAAATTGTGCGGGCGGAGTGAAAAGTTATTATATCAACATATTAATAAACATAATCCAGAAATCATATACGTCGACATTGAAGGCTGCTGAAACGACAGCGATGATGATGATGATGATGATGACGATGATGGTGATGATGATAATGATGTAATGACGATGATGGTTGGCTCGACTCTGCCTCTGCCTGTGCCTGTGCCTGTGCCTTCTCCAACTCCTCGACACACCCAAAAAAATACCGAAAAAATAACAACAAAAAATGGTAAAGTATTTTTCATACTTTGTGCATATTAAATTCATTCAAAGATTTGAAACTTTTTCGTAGCTGCTCATTTTGTAGTCCAAAGCAAATAACAAAAGGTGGATTTCCTCTCCACCTCTTGCTCCTCTCCTCCCCCAAGGGCGAGGGCAAAATGTCTGTAAATGAGTAATAAATGTGGCGGCAAAGTAGCAAACGTTCTAGGCGCACCTCCCCTCCAGGATTGACGGAGTGGCACCCGGGGAGAGTGTGTGTGTGTGTGTGTGTGTGTATGGTGGGTGATTCACAATTTCCATGGAAAACCTAAGACTGAAATTTGTTTAGGTTCATTCGCGCTTTCTTGAAGGGTCGGAAGGGGATGGCTCTGTTTTCTTAGTTCACAGCGCAAACGAAAAAAAACAATGGAGAAGAACAGGAACAGGAAAAAATTTGGTGTTTTGCAGCTGTGTTTGCCTTTTGATACCCTATGAGACCATAAATTAAAGGGCATTTGCGACTAGTTATCTTTTCAAATCTTTGGTCGAGCGAGAGACTAATCCAATTACATTGCAGATTTCGATTCAAGAAAGTGATTCAGAATTTCTTGTGACTTACAGGGTATCTTACAGTCGATGCCACCTGCTGTGCATTATAAATTTGTTTATGTTTATAGAATTGTAAATATTGCTCTATTTCCCCTCAATTGAGTTGTGCCCATCGTTTGAAGGGGATGGGAGGGGTAAGGCAAACTTTGTATCCTTGTATCCTGACCTTATTTCCTTATATTTATGCACACACATATTTATTTCGAGGATATTCATATTCAATTTGTTAAAAGAATCTAAACCAAAATTTTAATTGAATCTAAAACCAGTTCCATAAACTGTCACCTGATTGAACCAGTTCCGCTTTTCGAAATCATTTACATATATTAATTATTGCCAATTGGTTAATATATTTAATTTTCACTGGATTCACCTCCATGATTTTACCTCCATGGTTTTACCTCCATGGCGTATACGTGATTTTTTCAACAGAAAAATGTTGACTTATTTACCAATTTGTGGTAGATTCTTCCATGAAAATGCATTACTAACTTAATTTCAATTCTCCAAATGCCCATAAAAAAGGGAAGAATTTCCCTTAGGATTTCTTAGGTATTTTCGAAAACAATTTAAACAATTTAAATTCAGACTTAATAATATTGGTTTGCTTTGGCATAAGTTGATATTTTGAAGGCTATGGCGATAATATCAGCAATCCCAACTCACATATGCATTAAGCGGTATCTATTCACCAGATGTCCGCAATAGCCGAAAAATAAATAGAATTTCAATCACCTCATCTGGTCCTGTCTGAAGGATTCTCATACTCTTCCCCTGTGTGTTACTCATCACTCAAAGTCGAGAGCCTATAAATATGCATATACGCATATGCGTATATCTTAGTACACACACACCGCACACACACACAGTTGATATGTGTACAAGGACACAAAACAACAACAACGATTTATGCATAACATTCGGCAACAAAGGAACCAAAAAAAAAAAAAACACAAAAAAAAGGGGGAAAAAATGGTAAAGAAAAAACCTCTTCGCCACCTGGCAATGTTTGCTTTGTGTAACCGTTTCACGCTTCGCTCCGCTTGATGCCGCTTCCCTTTGAAACCACATTGCCCCCAACGTCTTGCCACATCGTGCCGGGCCGTGCCGCGCTGCGCTGCGCCGCACAGCTCAGTCAAAGCTCAAAGTCGGTGACTGGCAGCCAGATATACAAAGAGACAGAGCGACAGAGAGACAGAGAGAGAGAGAGGAGAGAATGAAACACTTTCAAAGCAATAAAATGAGCAATTTTTACGATTAATGGTGAAATAAAATATCGTTTCTTTTTCATGCTTCTCCTTCTTCTATTTATTTTTCTTCATGCATGTGGCAATTCGATAGGCCTCCCCCACTTCTCCGCCCTAATCCTTCACCGCCCTAATACAAACCCGCCAACAACACTCGCTAACCCGAAAAAAAAGAAAACGAAACCAAAAGCAAACAAAATCGCAGGTTTGCTGCTGCAGTTGCTCATAAAAATGCCAAATAAAATGGAGAATTAATCAACTGGCTGGTTGGCTGGCTGGCTGACTGGCTGACTGGGCTGGCTCTTTGAGGGATTTACGATGAGCCATTGACCATGACAAGTCCACCCAGCTCATTGTCATCGCGTGTTTAGTCGATCGAATTTCTAATTTTATGACTGGATTTTGCTGCTTGTTGTCGCCACCACCGCCGACGCCAACGTCCAACGATTTTGGCCAACTATCCATTAACTTGGCAAATGGAGATCTCTTAGTTTACTACCAACTCAGCATTTTTGATAGGAGGGTCGTTAAACCAATTTGAACCAGCATTTTCGAGTACTATTTTGGTTAGTAACCAGCAATGCATCAATTCGATACCCTCCAATCACAGAGTTCCATCCAATTGAATTGAGTTCAAAGTTCCCAAATCTATGAATTATACTGCAAGTTAAATGCACAATTTCGACTATTGAAAACTCATTGTAGCGACCTTCAATTTATTAATTTATTTTAACTTTTTTTTTTGTGTCCATAATAAATTGCCCACTTTGACTGGGCGAATCCGAATAATTTTAATCGAAATAATACAATTTGAATATTTAAATCTGAGCTTTATTCGTGTTGCATCAAAAGTGAATAAAACATGAACTGTTTGAATAATTTCTTAATTGATTCATAAACAAAATTTTAATTCAATTCGAATCCACACGATATATATCACTTTATGTATATGGCTAGATGCTCATCTAAGATTAATATGAAACCAATTTCCCTGAAGCAACATCCGCGACTTCTATTTGTGTATGGATGGCAGAGTCTGTGCGAGTGTGTGAGTGTGCGAGTGTGTGAGTGTGCGAGTGTGCGAGTGAGTGCTGTAACATGGGCAACACAAACTTCAATAAAAATTCATAAATTATTGTTTATGCGTATTGAATTAAGCGACACGCACACGTACCCACACACACACACACACACTCGCAACACACTCGCAAAAACAAAATATAAAAACTCCCAACTTAAAGACATGGGCATCGACTTGGAGTTACCCTCAAAATTGGTTGATCTGGCAACACGAGAATATGAAATATATCGATAATTAACTGTTAACCTTTGTATTGCAACTCTAATAATTATCAAAGCTTCTGTGGTGACCCCTACACCAATGCAATGCGACTGCATCTGCCCATTACATGCAGAAGAATTAGCCTAATATACCCACTTGCCTAGGGTATACAAAAATTACACATGACCTACCAACCGTCCACCAACTCCTCAAGCCTCCTTCTTGGCGTTAAAAAAATAAGTAAGCTAGAAGAAAGAGGATGAGAGACGAGAACTTTTCTGTGATTTAAAATTTATGCAAGAGTGAAAACTTTTCTACAATTTTCTTTTTCGTTCGTTGGTTTCTGTTTGCCTCTGCCATTTTCATTTTCGTTTCGTTTTTTTTTTTTTTTTGTCAATATAATTGCAAAAATTTTGTAGCCATGTTAAGTATTTGTTATTTATTGTGATTTGTTTACATTTTGTTTTGCTGTTTTTCAATATATAAATACACCTACATACATATAAATATTTGTTATTTTGCTATTTGCTCGAGTATCGATGGAATGTGTCCCAGAACCATTCTGGTCGCCATTTTTGCATATTCTCTACTTCTATTGAGTGGCAGCATTTTAATATGTGCCACAGTGTCCTTTGAAAAAAACTAAAAAAAGAAAAGAGCTGTCTTCCAATAAATGCCTCATCTTTCTACTATTTATTTCAATTAATAGAAGAAGATCTTTTGATAGATCGATATTGGAATATATTCGGATAATTCTGAAAACTAAACTAGAAAGGATGCTTCTGCTTCTCACTGAAATATGAAAGTTTTCCCATAAGATTATGTTGTCAATACATAGTCATAGAGGCGATTACTCGTGGGACGAAATGATGTAGCTGGGGGTGAAGCGCCCAATTTGCATACGCGACCCAGACAAATATATATATTGATTCAGTATCAGCATGTAAGCTCATGGGCGCAGCGAAGGGGGGTTGCTGAGATTTGCCCCCCCAGAGAGATCCAGACTAAGCCCTTAAATTTTGACTAAAATTGTAAAATGTGTGACACTGAGACTACAATTAAGCTGGCTACCAAAAAGAATATAAATAAATCTCCAATCTAGTATGAGCTAGGAGACATCTCTCCCCTTTGAATTGGAGTCACTCTGGCAACAAATGAACGTTTATTTGAGTGCAATAAATCAACATTGTCCATTTACTTAATGGCTTGTCAATGAAATAAAAAAAAGAGCATCTATTAAACTCCCATCTAAGCTCTAGGTGAACTTGTCTTTGAGTGAAATATCAAGAATAATGAAAGTATCATAGCGTCTATTTGTAAAATTCGGTTATCACCCACTTATCTACATATACACAGTATATATATTTGTATGTGTGTAAAGTGTATGTAAATATTTGTATATAATACCTGACTGTGAAATTGCTTGTTGTAAATATGTTTAGCCAAAGTAAAATATTTAAAGTTCATAAGCCCCTTGGAAAATTAATTAAAAATGCCAAAAGCACATTAGAAATATCTGGAAAAGTTGTTGCTGTTGTTGTTGTTGTTGTTGTTGCTGTTGTGATGTGATTGACTTGATGAAGGACAACAAGGACAAACGAGCAGCAGCTTATGCGGCGCATTAATTAACTTAATACAGGACCAAACAAAAAAAAAGCAAAAATAAAAAAAAAAGAAATGAAAAATAAAATAAATATGCGCATTAAACACAAGCCAGAGAATTATGTTTCGAAAGCTTGTCACTCGACACACACGCACACACACAACCACCCACACACACACGCACTCAAAAAGAATCAGAATGAAGACATTAACATAAAGAAAAACATTTCACAACAATTATGTGTGGTAAATGAGAGCATGGGGATTCCCCCTTAGGCTTTAGCTAACATTAGAAACCCCATCCCCCTCGCAGAGCCCTCGGATTCTTGTTGGCTAATGACAAATGCAGTTAAAATATTTATGAAAAAATCTGTCAAAACATTTGTTAAACCTTTTCGATAGCAACCCTTTTCCGTCCGTCTTTTATTCCTTTCTTTTTCCCTTGTTCTTGTTGTTGGGGAAAAAGTTTTCCCTTTTTTTTTTTGTTTATTAATCTCCTGGGCGATTAGAGAAAAGTATTCAGTTACTGTTAAACATAGCTTACCAGAAAGATGGCATGAATAAATAATTAAAAAAAACTCAAAGAGATTGATAGATCCTTTTGCCGAAAGGGATATCATCGATATAGTAAAGGGTTTTTTTTGGGTATTGGAATTTTAAAGTAAACCGCTCATCATCAAAATCAACTTGGGCTTAAAAATGTAATTAATAAACAATTTAATAGAAGAAATAGTTATATCATAGATTTGGATATTTTGTCCTGCCTTTTCGGTTTTCGCTCGCTGATCTGTGATCAGATTTCGATAATAAATCAATTTTTATGTTAATAATTTGCAAACATATGGAAAAATGCGAGAGACGGCAAAAGTAATCCTCGGGCAAAAAATGTATATGTACATATATAAAAGAAATCCTTTCCTTGCCCAAAAAAAAAGATTAGGGAAATCTGCATACATAATGGGGGATACTCAAACACACCCCGACACACACACACGCACACGTATCCATACATCCATTGGCAGTCGCATAATTTATTGGTTCGTTTAATTTTTTGAAGGGGTTTTCCTGCTTGCCCCATTTTACTTCAATGTGGTTTCCACTTGGCCACATGCAACAGTGCGTATGCTTGATGTGACCAAGCGTTAAACTTTTTACAGACTTTGACAACATCCACACACACACACACACACACAGACAGCAAGAGAGAACATTTGTATCTCAATATAATTTTTTGTCAACTCCCCACCCACCACCCCTCGCACCTACCGACTCTCGCAATCGTCGTTTAGCCTTCAGGGCCAGCTGTAAACTGTTTAAACTTTTCGCTTTTTTATATGACAAAAAAAAAAAGGAAAATAAATAAAACGCCCCAAAAATGGCAGACAAGTTCAATTCTTTCATTTCTTGCCAAGAAATGAACATAAAAAAAACGAGAGAAAACTTTATGAAAATTCCATAAAAAATAAGTATAAGAAAAATGTCACTTAAATCTACGAACGGGTTCATTAGGGACTTCAAGGGTTAAGGGCAAAACTTGATTCAATTTAAATTGTTCACAATTTAAGCAAAGGCACAAAAGCCGAAGGACGAGCTAACTTTAACTTTTAAAAGTTGGCTTCATATTTGATTGATCTGATAAAACTGATCAAAATGAGTTAAATCTCCCAAAACGAAATTCTACAAATATTTTAGCTTTAAATTTTAAATCTACATGAATTTGTATACACTTTATATAGAGTCATGTAGCCTTTTTTTGGGAAAAAAGAAAAATAATATAAATGATGCCAGCTTATGTAGGTGGGATACTGTATATGTGTATATGCGTGTGTGTGGTTGTGTGTGTGTGCGCATGTTTATCTCTTATTTAGGCTCAACGATAGACTCTCTTTGTCTAATGCAGACATCACGCAGTATACAAAATTATGACTGCGGGGTGGACTTCTCCCCGTCCCCGTCCCCGTTCCTGTCTCTATACTTTATGTGTACTTTATGCCAACGAAGTGAAATGGATTGACGAGTCATTTCCTTTGATAGAAGACGACATTTAACAGCATTTCAAAAAGAAACGATATATTATATCGAAATGTCGATTACTTACAGACATTTTGTAGCACAAAAATATAGAAAATGAACTTCATGACCTATAGAATGATACATATATACCCTGCTTCACCTGCCTATCAACTACAGGGTATAAAACCCCAAAAAAAATAATTATATTTGAATGTGTGTGTTTTGTGTGTTGTTATTGTGTGTGGTCTGTGATTTGTTCATCAAATAATTGCGATTATAATAAGTGCAAATAGTTTGGTCCATGACTAACCACATTTTTCAACACTGGTCAGTTTGGAATATTCAGAGGCAAATTTCACTTAACTATTTAGATAGCCATTAGAAAATCCAACTGATCAGCATGAATTTTTTGAACTCCGAATACGATTGATGGCCAATAAGTAATTAATACTGTTTGTCATATTTGAATTTTCTTTTTTTTTTTGGTAACTAATTTATTTGATTTGTTGTGCAAATTGGAATACGTATCGGTTATATCGGCAAGTCTTGAACTTATCATTCATTTTGGTTGGGCAAGCAACTTGTTGACTTTGTCCCAACCGCCGCCCTTACGCCCACGTCCACACTCAAGAACAGGATAGTCCAGGATATTGCGGCAAATGCTATGTGGGCTATGAGGGCCTGTGGTGGCAACAGACATTTGTCAGAAGTCGACAGACCAAGGCGACTTGGGACCCACCAACCATATCGATGTAGTATCTATCATTCACGCCCACACACTCTCAATGTGGCAGAGAGAAACGCACACATATCAGTCAAATAAGATTCAACATTGACACGTATAATACATTAGCATCGGTTATTGTCTTAGCGGAAGTGATGCAAGGACGAGAACGAGCGTTGTCGAACGAGGGGATTGGAGATGGGGCCGCACGGAAATGCGGAAGGAAGGAAGGATTGATAAGGATAAGATGACAACGACAACGTCAGCTTTATGTATGTGTATTCTACGTTTTACCGTTCCCTGTGTGTATGTGTGTGAGTGTGTCTTTATCTATGTCTGTTGGTAGAACCTGGGCACAAACATTTAGTCAGCACGTTTAGCGCTTCAACGCGCGCACGTCACCTTCTCTCTCTCTCCCAAACGCTCCATCGCCTACTCCTGTCTCCTGGCTCCTGCTCCTATCCTATAAGGATGTGATTTGTGTGTATAGCGACATTGGCAAACATCTTCATGTTGTGTATATGTATGTATACAATGTCAACTGCCAACCTATTTGCATGCTCCATAAGCCTTCTTTCTTCTTCTTTTTCTTCTTAACCGCCAAAAAGAAATAAGAAACCGAAACCGAAACTGGAACTGAAACTGAAATTGGAACAAGTGTCTTTATCTACATAGATGGTTACATCTCTAGTTGTAGGCGTAAGTGTAGTTCTAAATGTATGTCGGTGTGTGTGACGGTGTGTCGGTGTGTAACACACTTCACGCTAACAATGCCAAGTGCTTATGGCCCACTCACAAGTTGGATTCTTGAGGTTTATGCTACCTACCACAAGTCGCGCTTGGACTCTGGCTCTATGTATGTTAAGTCGATTTTGGCATACCCTCTCTTTAGCTAGAACTACACGAGTAGAATGTTCATCAATTGCTAAATTGAGTAAACACAATCCAAAAGTTAGTTAGAATTGGTCTTTAAATTTCAATAACTTTACCTCAAGCTGGCTATTTTTAGCTTTTAAGCTATTTTAGCTATTTTATTTATTTGCGCTTTTCTAGCGGTTTGGCTACATTTAAATTGTCAATTGCTAGCAAACGAAAAATCTTAATCTTAATATAAAAAAAAGTAAGTAAGTAGATTGCTCTTGAAAATGTCGTAAGTGTTAAGTAAAACCCATCTAGTTTTCAAGTTACAGGGTACTAGAGAAAAGGCAAAAAAAACCAAGAAAAAAAAAAAAAAATAGCTGACAAAGTGGACGAGATGAGGTCGAAAAGAAATCTATTTAAATGTTTTATCCAGCTTTCGTTTTCCATCCCAAAAGCAATACAAACCTAAACCCAAACCTAAACCCAAACCCAAACCCCAACCCAAACCCTATCCTTTTCCTTTCTTGTTGCCTCCCATATCACTCTCCAACTCTCTCTCTCTCTCTCTCTCTCCATCTCTCATCACGCAGTCGATTTGAAAAAGAATGCTCAAAGTTCGAAATGCTTAGATCAAAGTTTAATCGTCCCAACAAAAGATACAATATGATGCTGCTTCTGCTTCTGCTGCTGCTGCTGGTTATTGGTTGTTGGTGCTGGTGGTGGTGGTGGTTGAGGTGGTTAAGCTTGTTGAGGTGGTTGCCCAAGGATATCAATAAGGTGGAGGACGGGAGCATCTAAAGTGTTTTCAAGTTCTTGTCTCCTGCCATTGAATTAGTTTTCTTTAGTCATGATTTTCGTTGAACTCATGATGAACTGGCTCAACAACTGGTATTTCAACAAGTACAAAGAAATCGAATGGATATTTTTTCCAGATTTCATTCAAAAGACACTTGACTAAGTTTCTGGCTGTTTCTTGTTCAGAAGATGTTAAACCGTATTATGAACTATAAATATTAACTTAATAAATAAAAATACTTTTAACTGCTAAAATAATTCTTGTGAACAAATTGCTGCTTCATTTTAATAGAAAAATATTTATCTAATAACTTAGTTCATTTAGCCACAGTTCCTTAAATAACTGACCATTAAACTATGGATAATTTTTGCCCCATCATTCGTCATTCAGAAAAAAGGATAACCAACACAGAGATGTCCTTCCCGATGTTTGATATTTTTTTGTGCTGTCGAAATTCGTGGCATTTAATTTAACACCGTATGGAAAACACAACAATGAAACCTGAACAATGGCGGAAGAGATGGCAGCACTTTCTGTGGGTCGCCTGAAACGGTTGTGGATGAGGACGAGGAGGACGATGAGGATGACGGCGACGCGACGCGACGCTTCACTTACAACAGCCATAAGCAAATATTTAATTTGTGTGAATGACCACATCCGTTTCTGTTGCTTTTGTTGCTGTGTGTGGTTATACTGTTTTACTACATGTTTACCGTTACTCTTTCAATGGTCAACATACGGGTGGACCGACTGATGGACGAGACAAAAAAAAAAAGAAAAGAAATCCCCCCCTCAACCAATGACTGCCATGACACGACAGAAATAAAATAGAAAAGAGCTCAGGTTCTCCAACATTGAATGGAATGGAATGGAATAATGTTGCATGGCATGGGACACGCAAAACAAAATAAAGACACAAAAGGCAAGGCAAAGGAAATCAAGGAAGAACCAACGCAACCCGAATGTCGACCAAGAGGGCGGAGGGAAATATAAAGAAAAGTTATTCACACGGTACATTAAATCCATTTTGGTCATACCTTTTTTGCCCAACCGCAACGTTTTGTGTGTCATTTCTACTAATGATTTCATTAATAAAATCAAATTAACCTTTTCTACTTATGTGCAAAACTACTTACCGCTTAAGTGAAACGTATTGTGTGCTGCGGTCAAGGGACATAAAAAACCAAAAGATACGACAATTGTTCTTGGAAACAATTTCCAACGAAATTTCAAATGTAAACACACAAATTCTGTGATTTTTCTTTACTCTAGAAAGGAAACCAAATGAGAACTTATTTTCATATATTTTCAAATGTTTTTCAATACTTTCTATTGAAATTTATATTAGTCTTATATTTTGAAGTCTTATGAACGGATCAGTGGATCAGTTTGGCAACCTTGTTGCCCTCAAAATTATGCTACAGTTTGAGAAATCTTTATCAACAACGGAAAAGGCAAAATTTGTAGAATTTATGGTTTTTAGTTGATAAAATTGTTTAGTTTCAAGTGTTTTGCGGATGAAAATAGAAATAAGAATGCCTTTAAAACACATTTCGAACTGCCCTTCGTATTTGCTGTCCCCTAAGTTGTATAAGTTTTTTGCTTCTCTGGTTGGAGAATGTGTTTGTTGTATGTAGTTATATGATGATACATATGTGCATGAGTAGGTCTGTGGCTTTGGACACACCCACAGTGACGCCCAACTTCTCTAGCATACACGACACATGCATTGTTGAGTTCATAATTTAATGCCAACTACCACGCCCACACCCTCCCCCTCGCCCTCGCCACTCACCGTTGCTCACAAACGCAACAAGCCTGGGAGGATAGGATAGGGGGCAGGCAGGGCTATTAAGGCAATGTGGGAGGGGGGTTGGGGGGTTGGGGGCACAACATACAAGACGAGGGCAGAGCCTGCTTAACCCGCTGGCATATTTTCACATTTCTTTTGTTAAATTTTTTATGCCATTCCGTTGCTCAAGCAACCAGCAACCTCTCTCCTTTGTGACATTTGACTCGAAACACACATCCACCCACCCACACACACACACACACACACACACACACGCACACACATAGAGTTATACAATTGACTACAGTAACATGCACATTGCATACATATTTGGGCGTAAAAGTTTTATTACTTCTGGGCGGGGGTAGAAATTATAATTTGGCAAAAAGTTGTAAAACTTTTTTAGCTGCAGACACACATGACGATGAAACGAAGAACATTCATCATAAATTTTAATAAGCAAACCACACAGCTTTACACACACACACCCATACCCACACACACACACACGTTGATGTTTAAATTGAATTATGCTTAATCATGTGTGAGAGGAAATCTGTGAGGCCACCAGAGACAATATCTACTGTACACATAGATGAAAATTTGATTAGATTTTTGGTTACTTTTGAACCCCAAAAGAAATGCCTACAAGATGGTTCAACTCATGTTGAATATATACTGCCTATGAACTAGTTCTTTGGCTTATTTTATTGCATATTCTTAGCCATGAACTAGTAGTTCCAAGACAAAGAGAAGTGAATAACCGAGTACACAAGTTTGTGGTCCTATTTGAAAGGGGAATTTAAATCTCTGTGGCATCGAAATGCAAAGCAAAAACAAAACAAAAAAAAAGAAAGCAGTTAATAAATTCAAAAATAAACTTTCCTTTCGCACCAATTCCCATTTCTCAGTCTCTCTTTCTGTCCCTCTCTGCCTTGTTGCTCATTTCTGATTTGTTCGCTTTCTTCCCATCACACACACACACACACAGAGAGAGGACATAGAGGGACAGCACTGTGAAACGGAAATGAATGTGCGCAATTTCGTTTGAGAGCAAACTATTTTGGTGGCAGGATAACACAAGGTGGCATAGTCCTCTTCCTTACTTAGTCCTTCGACTCTGAAGCTCAAAAGCAACAAGCTTACATATTGTGGTTAGCAAATATGTTTGCACTTTAAGGAGTCCTAGACTTATGACCTCAGCCCCGAATAATTAACCAATGCTCTGACTTTTCTCTCTCTTTCTCTCTCACACACAGAGAGGCTTTCGAATTGCATTTTTTTCGAAAAACTTTATTTATGAAGGATGAAAAAACTTGAACTATTTATCAAACTAACCATCAACATTCAGTACTTTCCGAATTAAACCTCTAAGAAAAGTTTGCCAAGAACTTAAACAATTAAAAGAAGTATTGACCTTTCTCAATCAATCAATAGGGTCTAAAATTTTGTGCTACAAAAAAATCAAAAAATCAACAAATTTGCATTAAACTGTGTGAGCAAAATTATAATTTTGGTATCAAGAGTCTTATTTTGTGTATAATATAACACATAGCTGGGCTAATTCTTTGTTTCAAAGTGTATAACTTCTTAAAAGTCAAAAAATCAAGAAGAAAAAAAAACGTGAAAACGGTTTAATTTTTTTTTATAAATTATTTACAAATAAAATGCCACAAACAAACAAAAATGAGAGAGATAGAATTAATTTTTTTTTCGAGAAGCAGGAGGGCAATAAACCTGCGGCATATTTTTACTCGATTAGCATGCAGCAGCAATCGCCTTCAGTCATGTGAATTGTGTATGTGTGTGTGTGTTGTTGTTGTTGTCTCTGTGTGTGTGTTTGTGTGTGTGTATGAAAAGAAAGTGGGAGGGGAAATTGACTTCAAAGGCCACTTTTGCTTTTACCCACGTTTCTTCTGTCTGTGCCTGTGCCCTCCCCCACCTTCATTATGTTGTCTCTGCTTTCACTTCTTGGAAACGCTTGAAGCTTTTCATCTCGATAACTCCTGGATGAGCTCTGACACGACATAGACATTGTGGGCGTGGTCTTAAGTAACACCACACAACAATAACAACAGCAGCAGCAACAACGAGAACAACAACAACTAACTTTAACTTAACTTAATTAATTGTGAGAGTGAAATGTAACTAATCAATTTAAATGAAATGGTTTTTTTTTCTTTTTGCTGTTTTCATGCCAAATTTTCTGCAAACTTTTCAAAAGTCGTCTTATTTGCTTTTCAATTTTTCATTACGATCATTGAAAATGGTCACAAACCTCCTTCCCAATTCTTGGATATGATTAAAGTTTCCTAAACCTGAAACGTTTTAAATAAAAACAGAAAAATTGTCATTGATAAATAACATTTAATATCAAGTACCACATATTTGATAGACGTATGATGGAGGAAATTCACTTCAATACGCTTTAATATATATTTCAACAGAATGGATACATTAACATATTGTTGTTTTACTTCTGACTTTCTGCTTAAATGATGTCAATCAATTAAATTTACACACCAAGGGGAATGCTCATTCCCCCATAACACCCCCCTACCCCCCTGCCAAATGTTTTTCAAACATTTTCTCATGTGGTTGTGTGTCTGTGTGTAAGAGGGAGCATCAAAAAATTTGTAAACGTGTTTATCTTGTTTTTGTGTGTGCATGTGTGTGTGTGTTTGTTTTTTTTTTTGACAGCAAGCACCGCAAAGTATGCAGCAGTTTTGTTCTGCTCTTTTTTCTTCTCTGAGTCTTTGCCGCTCTACATTAGCTTATGGCTCGAAATGTTGGTTGATACCCCCCAAAAAAAGGAAAGAAAAAAAAGGAAGGGGCGGAGTTGAGATATGTGACATGAGGGGGCCATGTGGAGGAGGGAATTCGCTTCTGCTGGAGCTTGACAAAAACATACAATAACATTTGCATTTTGTTGGGTTATAAGTTGAAACATTTTACTGACTGCATTTCTGTAGGAATAAGATTCTTTTCTAGCTTAATTATTTGGCAAAAAGGGGAATTCGACACTCATTTCAAACGTTCAAGGGAACTAAATGTACATATGCATGTATGGAAGGAAGCTTTGAAAATATTCTAAGTTGCAAATTTGATCATATAAATTTCAACTGAATGCAAGCTTGAAAAATTTGCCTAACTGGCTTATCAGAGACTGAGATGGAGCTGGAGGGCAGGCACACAAACAGACACTCCAGTCACTTAAGAGTTGATGGCATTTATGGAGGCGGAGGCGGAGTCGGACCCAACCCAAAACATCTTATGACTGACTGCATTTTATGGCTCATTTTGCATGCCTCAACGAGAATGAGTATGAGTGGGTAGGAGAAATAAGAACCACCGACAACAGCAACAAGAGAAACAAAAACTAAACTTGGTATCTCTTGGTCAACAGTCAACAAAAACCTTTTCCGTCCTCTTGCAGCACCCATTTGACTGGGCCATCTTGTCTCCTCTGCCTTACCCTTGGGTTCTTTAGCCCTGTCATTTCTATGACTATGCGTTTTTGGTATTTTTACTGCAGAGACTGAAAATTTGAGTTGGTTCATTTCTTTTTTTTTACCATCTCTCTTTCTCCATTTTTAATGCCATATCTTGGTTTGTTGCTCTGGAAGTGGGTGCAAGATTTCGGAAGGATAGCGGAGGGCTTAGACAGAGAGAGAGAGAGGTTGTCCTTGCCTGCAGCATTAAATTCTTTTTCAAATATTATGGCAGAGTTTTCAGAATATTTTCACTTTCCTGTTTTTTTTTTTTTTGCTACTTTAAGACACAGAAAGGCAAGATGAATTTTTCACTCATTCCCCTCTCTCTCTCTCTCTCTCTCTTACCAAAAATTTGTATTTGGCTTGAAAAGTCATTCCGGTAGGCGGGCATTTAATCACTTAACTTAACTTAACTTAACTTAACTGTTACTCAAGCTGTTAACCTGTACATTTACAGCCATGCCACACACCACTAATTAAGGCCAATTAAATTTAGATGAAAATTAGCCACATTAAATGTGCAAATTGGTTGGGGGAATTCAAATTAAATGCATGGTTGCATGATCTCCCCCTCAACCTTACCCTTCTGCCGCAGTAAGTAAATCGCGTGAGCAATTGAAAAGCATACAAAACATCCAAAGATACCTGACTATAGGCAAAGTTCAAGGACTTTTAAGTACTACAAACTAAGATGGAACGACTAATTAAAAGACGACAAGTTTAAAGAAAAACCAACACGAATAAAACAAATAAGAAGTAGAACAATTAAGTACATGATATCGCTTGAAAATGCTATAATTCCCAGAATCTCTGCAAGTGAAACCAAATAACAGAAGTATTAAAAAGACTTTCATTAGCCGTTTGTCTTGGTAAGTGAAAGAACTAGAGATTCTATATGCATTCCTTGCACACTGGAGATCCCCAAGATCAGCATGATCGATATGTGTCAATGCTGTGCATAATATCGATGTGTACACAAGGTATATCGAATAGCAAGCAGCTTACAAATACATCTATTTTTCACATTTAGCCCCAAAAGGGTCCATAAGATATTTTATAAAAATTCGGCATGGAAATTATCCGTTATTTTTCGAACCATCAAATCATTGGATTCGTTTTTCACTATTCACTATTGAAGATGTCCTAGATTCTATGCTATTAGAAATCTAACGTTTTTTTTCCACTTTATCTAATGTGCTATTTTTTGTTTAATATTGCAGCTTTATACGAATTTTTAGTTGGGAGCATATTGCTTGACTTATGGCAAGTCAAGTCAATTGTTATTAATTTCCTTTAAATTAAATTTCAAATAAATTTTCTATCGCTTTTAATTGGCCAACAGAAAATTGTATTTTGTATTTTGTTTTTCTAATTGAATTGCCGGTTTAATGAAAACGCATTTTCATTCGGTCGACCCTCTGGCAGCAGCAGCGGCATCTTATTATAAGTGGGTACAATTTCCGGCGGCACTCACCCAAGTGTATTCGAATAAGTTGCTTAAAAGGATGTGAAAGGACGACAAAAGGACTCATGCGGCGTCTTAGCTAGAGCGCACGTGGTTACCGATTTTGAAACAAATCCATTTGTCACTCTGAATGTTAATTTTTTTAATTTGTTTTGTAGACAAAAAAAAGCACTTAACAAAAATTTTCGAGAAAAAAATGTTTCTGTAAATAACAGTTTTAACTTTTGAGATTTTGATTTATTTTTTTAAATTTTTTATGTTTTTAGAATTTGTTTTTGATGAATTTTGAATACTTTCAAAGTCCTTTTTTGTGTGTCCGCCACACAACCGTCGGTCAGGACATTCGCAAGCGAACTACGCGCGCCATTATTTCCGAAACCAGAATCCAAGTGGTGAGCCTTCGAGTAGGACGTAAACCCAGTGGCAACACGAGGACAAGCACAAGAACGAGCGACAGTGAGTGAGGCATTTGAGTGAGCTCTTTTTGTGTAACAAATAACTCACTCAACTCATGAGACATTTCAACTGCGTGAGTGAGTAAAAACAGCCATAAAAGAAATATTTTAAAACACAATACGTAAATTGGAGAAATTAATCCAGTTTATTTAAATGATTCACTTGATGATTGGCACCGTTTTTTATTAAAGAATATTTGGTCAAACTAATCTTAAATGTCTATGTTCCCATATCTAGCACTGAATCATTAAACCCTTCAGCCCATAACTCTATTTTAATTTAGTCACGACATGGACAACCCTTTAGACCCCCACAAAAAATAGTTCCAAGTCAATCCCGAAATAATATTTTAGTTTTTTTATGGATTAGCTCTCGTATTTCACCCATTTTCAAAGTGTAAATTGAATTGAGAAAATTTACTATAATCGGGAAATACACACTTTATAAATTTTTCATGGTCGCCCTTTGTTCTACTTACTTCGGAAAAGGCACACAAACACACACAAGTAAAGAAAGAAAAGCAAGAAAATTGCTCTACTTTTGCTCTATTATTCTTAATTAATTTGATTTGTCAACATAAATTGGCTGGCAAATTGTCCTTGTCTTTGCTGAATTTGATTTTAGGGGGCATATTTATAAATAAATCTTTGTTTTATTATTTGCCAGCTAAACTTGATTAACATAAAATTAAACACAAACACAGTGACACATAATTTTGGGTATTTTGGCCAGAAGCAATCATCATCTTTTAGGTTGGAGGCCGCCGCATAAGTTGATTATCACCGAGTAAACCGAAACAGGAACTGGCAAAACAGTGGCAGCAACAGGCTCCTATGCAAATGCCTGAAAGGACGAATATTTGTAAACAAAAACACACACTAACGAAACGAATGCCGGAAAAACGAAAAGAGGAAAATGGAAAACGAAGCATCTTCGTCTAGTTCGCTTTTCTCACGAAAAATGACTCAAATTGAGTGGAAACTCAATTAAAGTTATGAATGAAAATAAAACGTATTAGGGAGCAGACAAGAGGACCCAAATTGTCAACTCAGGACCGGATAAAGACGGACAGAAGGGGCCCCCAAAAAACGCCAACCCAAATCGAAATATTTTGAGAGTAATTTAATATTACATCAATTTGTTCGAAGAATAATAAAATCACTATGCTTATTTTTAAAACTCTTAAGGTAAACAGAACATTTAACGGGCACCATTTCAAGTTTGACCCAGCCCTCCAAATATCTGAATTCGCCTCTGAATATACATTTGAAATTATATTTAGAAGCTTAAAGAGAAATCAAAGGTAAATTGGGATAATCAAAAATGAATTAATTTGACCAAATTAGTTTAATTGGAAATACAAATGAATATTGAAACGCTATTTTAAAATAATATATAACTTTTTATCCAAAATCTGAAATTCCACGAAATGCGAAATATTTTTGCACATACGAAATATGCGAAAAAGTGTCCAGGTATAATACAACGTTGTATATTTAGAAATCGCATTTTGTGGGGTTTGCTAACAAAATAACCGTTATAATAAATTCAAACATTTTGTTTGAATTCTAACCATCGATATATTGAAATTAGAGTTGGAAAATCATCGATGTTTGGCACCATCAATGTTTTCGATGAAACATGAATGTTATCGATTGTGCCATCGATGTTTTTTCCACCTCTAGTAGGGTGGTTAGTGGTTAGGTTCGTGATGGCCGAACATCGATGTTTCCCTATATACAAAAACGTCGACTTATCGATTGAGCCATCGATGTGTTTCCCACCTCTAACCGAAAGAGAGAAAGAAAGAAAGAAGAAAGAAACAAGACAGAGGAAAGGCAAACGCAAAAAGGCAAAAGAAAAGTAGTTGATTGCTAAAATCTTCAAAGACCCAGGAAAATTATGAAGGAGCAGTAGTAGCTAGAGAAGGTGCAATACACGTTGACACAAAGCAACAAGAGCAAAAATATCAAAATCGAAAAACATACCAAAAAGAGGAGGAAAAAAACAAAAAATACCACCAAATCAAGTATAGTGATTCTGCTGCCAAGCAACAAACAATACAAAAAAGAAAAAAATTTTAACAAAAACTTGTGAGCAACAGCAACAAAACGAATACGCATCATGAACAACGGCTTCAGCACCGGCGAGGAGGACTCTCGCGGCCATCAGGATCAGACATGCTGCCTCATCGATGACTTGGAAAGGTGTCGAAATCAGGCCGGCTATGCCCGATATAGCAAACGTATCCAAAAGACGGTGGCCCAAAAGCGCCTTAAGCTGAGCATCGATCCCAGTGCCCAGCAGAATATAAATATATGCGATTATCACAAGGAACGTATACAATCGGTGCGAACGAAGCGGCGACGCAAGGATAGTGAAGATGATAGCAATGAAACGGACACAGATCTGCATGAATATCCCGATTTATATCAGTTGGGTGTGGGCACATTGAGACGCTATAAGCGTCATTTCAAGGTCCAAACGCGGCAGGGCATGAAGCGAGCACAATTGGCCGATGTAAGTTTCGTCTCTCCCTATCTCTTTCCCTCTTTATTGTGTGTATCGGTAATAATTCGTTTTAATTTTTAATCAACTTGTTGTTTTTTCCCTTTTGCCCAGACCATTATGAAGCATTTCAAGACAATACCCATCAAGGAGAAGGAGATTATAACATTTTTCGTTTATATGGTTAAAATGGGCTCGAATAAATTGGATCAAAAGAATGGCATTGGCCATGATACCACCTGAATGAAAGAAAGAAGTATCTAAATAATGCCAATAACAACAACAAACAAACAATTATAAGCAACAACAACAACAACTTTATATGGGAAACTGGAGAACTGTGATTTTGGTGTTGCTGGGAACATCTCCCTCTCTCATTCGCACTCATTTTGTCAGTGTCGGTCGTGCATTTGCTGTCGTCATCATCTATCCACTACGTCAGCACTAGTTATATACCAGCCAGCCAACCCCTTCCCCCATAAACTACCCTACCCTACCTTACCTTGACCACTCCACTCACAACAACCTGGTGCTCCCAAAAAAAAAAAAAAAAATAGTTAAAAGAAAAAAACGCCAACAATTAACAGAAAGGAGAAACATTTTACAACTAATCATAGCATTGATCGTTGTTAATAGCTCTTTACAATATATATATATATATATAACGATATATATATATATATATATAACGATATATATATATATATATACAATTAGTGTATACATTAAAATTACATTAACAATTACGTAATTATAAATAAACTATGTAAATTTACAACATCCAACAAAACGATTCCGTTCATTCAATTTGTCGCAGCTGAAATCCATTACCCTCTGTTGGATATAGAAAGCTCGTTTACTATCAATCTGTATAAGATTTTCTCCATATATATTTTTTTAACTTTGTGGACATTCCTAGTCTTCAACTCTACTTAAGTTTGTTCATAGTAAACCTTCTTTTACGATCTAGTTATAGGATAGGATTCAATGATGAAAAGTTCTTCTTAGTTTCCGATAGCAATCCCCCTAAAAAATATAGACAGATTTGTGACAATTAAGATAGAAGGGGATCAAGAACATATCAAAATGAAAATCATATAACTTTGGTGTACCTTTCGGTAATTAAAAAACTTTAATAATAGTAAATTTAGACTAAACTTATACCTATGCACTTAATATTATTTGATGACTGGTTTAGTTTCCTCTTCCGAATCGCTTTGATCTGCAACAAGAACATATATTTTTAAATAGGTTGAGATTGAATTGATTAGATACTTGAGTAATAGATAAGTGGCAATTTTCAGTTAGATGCTATATGAATGTTAGTTATGTTTATTATATACACATACAGAGATGGTAATATATGATTGTAGATGTTGTTAAATGCGGCCGGAATTGAGGCCAAAGCAATATGTGAGCGTACTTTGTTGTTTTGATTGTTTTTGTGTGGATTTCTGCTGACCGCCGCCGCGTTGGGATTTGGCACGATTGGCCTTGGCGGAAGAACTGGCGGCATTGGATGAAGGAGGTGCTTCCTGATCCTGGGGCAGCCAAGTACTGTCATTAACGGGTGTAGCTATAGAAAATAAAATACAATGATTTATATGAAAATAATTCCCCCATTTTCCTAAGCTAGTCTTATACCTTTTAATGGTTTTGGTTGTGGCTCTGCGTCTACTGCCATTGACTGCTCCTCTGTCTTGTCTTTCTGTGGACTCAGTTGTTTCTCTTTATTCACTATTTCTGAAGAATTCTCTTTCATCAGCTGATTATAACTTATGCTCTGTGATTTATTGGCCAATAGCCCAACAAGACCTTCCATTATTGGCTCCTTGTTATTCCGACGCTGCTCATCCAGCAGTAAGGCTTTGCGCAAGAAATCTACTAAAGATTTCGATCGTTTCGCTGCATTCCGTGCACACTGCATGATAATGTCGGCTTTGGTCGGTGTCGAACCCCCAGCATTGAGCGAACACAATTCGTTGTAAGAATTGAAACTTAAAACTATAATCGAATCGGCGGCATTCTCCTCTAACAAAATGGGATCCACATAGGGATAATGGCTGTTGCTCTTGTATAGGCAATATGTAACGCTTACTGGATAGTGAAGGAAGAGTAGAGGAATCAGCTCACGTTCCTTATCCGAATAAATCCGGATTTCTTCATCCAAAAAGGTCACATCGGGTCGACGGAAATGCATTAGTGCTGCCAAGGCGGCCAATGTGCTGGCATCTGAATGTGGAAGGTGGGAAACATACATATGCCGGATCAATTCTCAGTCAATACTTACCATAGAGGTTGCCATCATGATTCAGCACTGTAATGTCCACCCGTATACACCACACATGCTGCTCTGCAGCCACGCACAACGATTCCAAATCCAGCGAACGCGAATTCCGGAATGTCCTTTCCAGCAAGGAGTTGAGAGTAAGGAAACGCTGATCATGCGTAGTCTGGGATTCGTTCAAATATGCCACTCCGCCTAGGCTCACATTCAAATGTAATGTTCCCTCATTAGATCGCGCCGATGACGGTGTCCCAATATCACAGCTCACCTGAGCCAGCACCTTGGTGTCGCCAATAGCTACGATCACGGTGCCCCAGTCGGCGCCGAAAGTTAACTTAACATCGCGAAAATCCCCAGACTTGCGGCCATCAAGGCGTGTGTTCTGCTTCGCGGCAGATTGAATAAAATTACGCTCGAGCTTTGATTTGCCCGGTTCGAAGAGATTGGAGTTCATAAACATATTTCAGATAAAGGGAAATACAATTTGAATTCTTCCGGAATTGCGGAATGGAAATAATCAAAACTTAAAAGGCTGCCGGCTTTCAGTTTTACATTTAACACAAAAAATGTGACAATTAGCAGACTATCGAACTAGTAGAAATACCATCCGATAAATATAAGTTTTTTATAGCGATGGCCATGAATAGTTCGTGCTTAAAGGTTATAAATTTAGGTGAACAATGCTCTTTCATTACAAGGAAATTGACGATTTGGTGCTTTGATAATGCAATTTGGAAACGCAGTTCACTCGTAAATCTATTCTTGGCAAAATATTACAATTATTGTTTTCACACAATTTCGGAACTAATACAAATTCGTGAATCAGTTTAACAGAAGTTCCAGATTTGTGACTCGATAATTTTAACAGAATATGGCAACGCTAAATGCAACTGTTAAGGAATTTTAGTGCGGAGGGGGGCGTGATGTCACAAGTCGATATCGATAACTAGACTCATCCGAGAGCCAATCGATTTTGTTGACCATCTCTAGTTTACTACACAAATGTGCACATTAAATAATTAAAATAAGTATATTATGAAGTATATACTAAAATAAACAATTGCTTGCGCTCGGTGGAAATCAATTAAAGTAGTGGGATAGTGGGCGAGACTCAACTGAGCCCCAAAAGCATACAATTCTCGATCAAAATATACATAGAGAATAAGTCTAGAGACAAACCCAAACTCATACATATGTATGTATATATATATACATATGTATACATACATACATATACATAAACATATATACAAAGCAGCAAGCGGAGAAGAGGAAGCATAACACACATCAAAAGGAGCAAGAGAATCGTAGTTAGAATTCGTCAAGTCGTCATCCAGGCACAAACTGTTTCTACTGACAGTAAAATAAAAGACGATAAAAGAATAAAAAATATATATTAAATTCAATAGAGAAAAACTAGAAAATACAAAGAAAAAAAACACTGAAATTGAAAAAAGCAGAGAAGTAGAAACAAGCGAAAGAGAAAAACCATCAAATGCAACAACAACAAGATTCATCGGGTGGCGAGGAGAGCTGGCTGGAGGAACAATATCATCGTGAGATCGATGGCCAGCATGATGAATATGAGAGGGAGTATGCTCGTCAGAGGGACAATAATTTGAGCACCGTTTGGGGTGCATTCCAGGATTCGGCCACAGCCGTTGCCCAGCTTTATCGTGGTAAGTCTCCATGAGTGCAATTTTGCGTGTGTGTGTGTGTGTATGTGTATGAGTCCAGGAGGAGCAGCAGTAGTTGGGGCAGCATCGTGTATGTAAAAATAGTTTTGGGCGAGGTATTAATAGAAAGCAGCGGCAACGGCAGCCCGGCTTTTAGTTCGTTCCCTCTATATTGCCCCTTTTCCCCAAACCACCACCCCCCTATTATTCCCTTTTCTTGCTTTCTACGCATTATCAAAAATGCAGCACCAGCAAGAAAAAAGGGCTTTGGCTTTTTATACCTCGTACCCTGTAGGTTAAAAGGCTAGGTATATATGACTGCCTGTTCAACAGGAAATACCACGATGTACTCACTAGTCTATACCCTTTGCACATTTTCTTTTATTTCGTAAAGCCTTAATTAATAAGTAGTAAATAAACAAATTACTTATGATCAGACTCACGAGATTTAAAGAGTTTGGCAGTTAAATCTCGTGTTAGTACAGGGCATCTTCAAGTCGGCTTAGCGACTTAACCTAGGAATTTTTTGTTTTTTTGATTGCAATAGAACGAGAGTGCAACAGTAAGACAGAGCGAGATAGAGAGCGAGTAGCATTATATGAGAAAGGCGTGGAGGGATAGAAGCATAGACAGAGAGGGTAAAAGGAGAGAACCTAGCGAGTGTTTGTTGTTTTTGTTAGATGAACTTCCTTTTTTGTTGTTGTTCTCATCATTCATCAACATATGCGTGTGTGTGTTTGTGGGAGAGAGAGAGAGAGAGACTGCGCCGCAAACAGCTGTTTTTGCTGTCGTCATTGAATTCTAAGCAAAAAAATTCCAAAATTATTTGTCTATGGCCATCCCGTTTACACTTGTTTGATTTTCCATTATAAAAACACAAGAGAGAGTAAGCAGGTGATTTCACTGAGTCGTCCTTTTGTTTTGGGATCAGGATCAGCAGCAGGTGGTATGTGATACATATTTATGTAGTGGGTAGACATTTTGAATTTCTAGTCTGAAAATGCAGGAAATGCAATATAGTTTAGGAATCGGTTAAATTATCGGTTTACCTACATTGATTACGCAACGGTTATGGTTAGACCCCATTCATTGAGGGATAATATCATCGCTTATATACAATGATGATTTCATCAGATTTCATAATTGGCATTGACACTAAACACAGGGCCGGACTTAAACATGACAATAGATCTTTAGTCAAAAGGTTAAAAGGTCAGTATAACCGCGCATTCACCGAGCGATTTGCATAACTTTGAACCGTTTTACGTTTAGGTTCATTATTAGATTTTAGAAAATTTATTTTGGCACAGAAAAATTCGTCATCTTACATACATATGTATATGAATCATCATGATAGCTTATAAGTATTTCTAGCATCGTAATGATGCCTCTCTCTAAGTATCTCACGAATTACCAAATTAACTGATTCAAAGTCAATCGGTTTTTCGTGTGTTCTTTTTTTTATATATGTATTTAATCACGAATTTAAAGCATTTCCCATAATTTTTATTTTGATATGTACATGTCCAGATGCACTTTGGATTTTGTAAAGTATGTGACTTTATTGAAATTTATCTCTAATTCAGAGCGCTCATCGAACACATTTCAACACACAGCAGCCGCAACAGCAGCACATGGCACATCAGCAGGAGCAGGACATGGAACTGGAGCTGGTGCCTTGTGGCTGCCATTTCAGACAGCAGCCGGCACCGTGACAACTTTATATAAAGGTGAGTAGCTACTATAGTCGAATTGGATTTAATACATTCATATCATTTCTTTTATACGCAGAATCATGTGATGGTCTCAAACGTACCAGCGATGCTGCCGTACAATGCGGTTACCAAAGACGCACACGTGAATTGGCCGATTGGGCGCGCAGCAAAAAACGACGCATGATACGACGTGAAGATCTATTGGCCTATTTGGCTGGTAAACCGTCGCCACCGTCACAAGCACACAATCATCCACATGCCAATCGTCGGTGAGTCAAAATAATCGAGAAACGACTCCGTAAAAGGTTATTTTAATATAATTATTTATTTGATTTGATTGCAGATCACCAAAGCCGGAGCATATTCATCATAACGGTTGTGGTGTGGGTCTTCCATCAGGCGCTGGTTCCATAGGAGCTAGTGGTTTTGTTAGCACTGGTCTAGGCATCGCCTCATTACCCTCATCTCCTAATGCTGGCGCCGCCGCCGCCGCTGCAACAGCTGCTGGGGGTGGACATAGCGCAGGTGCAGGAGTGAATCCTGGCGGAATTGGAGATGATTTGCACACATTTAAGGAGGCCTTAGTTTTGCGTCCACGGTGAGTAAAAGCCAGTAAATAAAAAGCGAACTTGCTTGCAAAAAAAATTACTAATATTTTCGTTTTATATATCTTTTTTTTAGCGGTCCGGAACTGTTTGCATTTGTTGCCAATGAAATAGCGCGTCATTGCAAGCGTCCTGGTAGCCCCATCGATGATAAAATGGATATATGTCATTACAGCAGTAAACGTCAGCGTTTTATGTAATCAGGACACTAAGGACGCTTCGACCCGCCACACTACCACCAACACCACCACCATCATACCCGTTATCCCGCTCCGCATACCACAGCCTACATTCTACATACCTTTCCAACATTTATTCTCCAGCAACAGCCAATAGACAAAAAAAAACATCAAATACACAGCAAAACAAAACAAAACAACAAAAACACACTTAACATACGAAAGAATGCAACACAAAAAAAAAAAAAAAGAAACGAAAAAACATTAAAAATTATGTTTGATAATTTTGTTTATACATGCTAATTGTAAATTTTGGATAGTTGTAATGTTTATTATAATAATTTTTCAAATTTTTTGTCACTATAATTTTCTTTTTGTTTTTGTTTGGTTGCACGCAATTACGATAATCCGAAGAAAAATTTGTAAAAGTTGAATGTAATGATCTGGTTTATTAGGATTAGTTAAAATTTGTTTGTCAACGCGAATAACAATTTTTTAACTGTTGTGTAAATATTCTAAAAGCTAATGAAGCAACAAAAAAACAGAAAATCCACGCAATTTTAGAAATTTAACTTGGTAAACATCAATGTTATATGTATTGCTAGCTACAAATCTAGAACTTTATAAGCTGATTATATGATATACATTTATGCGGTGTATATATCAATATATATTGAATTGGCAGAATATCTTGCAATGCAAACGGATCTGAGTACATTTGTACTCTTCCAATCAAAGCTTAAGTGTTCCCAACCAATTTTTTCTAGTCTGTGACTTTTACATTCGATTTGTATTAAAGATTGATTGGAAAATCCAACCAATAATAGTTTCCAGGTTCTCGAAGTTTTCTAAGTCGGTTTTACAAATCTACTTCGCATTGTTGTATCCCGAGATTTGTTATTATTTCAGATCAAATGTCTCTTCTAAATGCCGCCGATTTAATATATATTCTTATATGTCTAAATGTATATATGTATATGTATATATATAGATGAGCGAACATATATGGTTAAATTATGCAATTTTTTGTTGTAAAAAATCCTTTGCATTAGATTGTTATATTTCATTTGAAATAGTTTTATGTTTTATTGAACTGCATTTGACCATAATAGAAAAGAAAAGATTTTGCCCAAGTCTAACCACAACAACCTTCACATTTACCTTGATCCTTTGCACTTTGATTTATCAAAATTCCACCTAAACTCAATAGTAAAACGAAAAAGTATACAGTTTAAATATTTGTGGAAGGGTGGGGGGTGGCGAGGGTAAACCCCTCCTTCCTCACAAAATCTAGCTAGCCAGGTTTTAATATTATATAATTATTATTATTATTATACAAAGTGTACATCTATTTATACATATATATACGTATATATATAACTATTGTGCATATGAATAGCATACTATATACATATATATAATTGATATGATATCATGTAGTTTGATATAAAAACAAATATCGAGAGGAAATACTAAAAACAAGAACACTTAAGCTAAGTTAATGACGGTTAAAATTATTATCTAACTGAATAAAATTGTATCAAAGCAAAAAGTCCTACAAAATATTGCGTTGTAAAATTATGTATTAAACAAATTTAAAACAAATATTACCAGAGAGAAAGAACAAAAGCTAAAACAAAAAAAAAAAAACAATGGAAAATGAAAAACCAATCACAAAATTAATAACAACAAAAAGCAAAGGAAAATCTTAAGTTAAATAAAAACATAATAAAAATTATGAGATGCAAACAACCGAAAAAATTGATTCTTATCAATTTTTCATTTACTGAAGACCGGATGAGGAAGGAAAGGAAAGCTGTGATACACAATTAACGCAATCCTTGAAAGAACTTCCATTTGGATCAGCAGGCTTATACTCCCTGTGCAGAAGAATATTTACAAGTCCTTCAGATTAACTATAACCCACAGTATAGACACACGATATGTGGAAAAAGCTGGTAAGTAGTTTTTTGAATCCAAATAATATTGGTTAAACCAGCTATTAGGTGGTCCCCACAAAAATTAAAGTAATGCAGATTTTGTTCTTTGAAATTCATTGCTATTTGTTTGTTTTATTCATTCGTATTCATTTAATATTATTATCATTATCTTTTGTTATAGATATATGTATATATATATACTACATATATAATTTTCATAGACCTTTTTGTTAGGTTTTGCGGGGTCCAAAAATTTTGATATCACACAAATGAAAATGTTAAAAAATAATTTGCAACTAGGAATTGAAAACGATTCAAGTGAACAAAAACAAGAAATTGCAACTAACTTGATTAGAAATACCTACATATATACATATATAAATTCTTTTTTATATATATATATATATATAATTATAGTATGCATTCGTATATAATTTCGTTTTTTAACCAACAATTCATTAATTCAACTTGACCGCACAAATAATCCAAATTCGCCTACGATTTTCTGAGTATGGTTAAAGAAACAAGATGTTTGACACATACACATTTATATAAACATAAATATATATATATATATATATATATATATATATATAGTATGGAGATATATATCGAATGATTATAAATGTGGAGGAGGGGGTATTATATGGAAATTTTTATGTTTTCATTAACTTTTTCATTTGTATATGTATGCCACATTTATGTATTTTATGTATATATATATATATGTATATATATTTATGGGATTGCTCTCAATTCCATTGCGAAACTTCCAAAAAGAACGAATTGAAATGAAGTAATTAGATTTAGAAACGCTTTTGTGTTTTTTTTTTTGTTTTGATCAACTCTTTCTTAAATTTTCTCAAATCGAAAACGTATCCGGGCTTTCATATCTTTCGCAAAAAATGTTTTAAGTCGGAAACTTAATATTTGGATTTACTTTTTGTGAAATTTTTGAAAGCTGGCAACTTAATAACTAATTGAACTATGAATAATTAACCGATTTAAAGTTTTTAATACATTTTAGTTGGATACGAATGTGTAGAAGTTTTCGAGCAATTACGAAACAGAATTCGGAACAATTCCGTTGGATTTAGTTTCATGTTTCTTTAAATACATTTATATAGATTTCATTTGTATTTAATATAATTCATTTGATTTACTTAACTGCTATGCATGTGTGCTTTGCTTTTAAACAAAATGTATACATATATATTGTTTTATTTATATATATATGCATACATACATATATATAAAAAAAAAAATTAAATAAAAACTACAAATACATACATATATAAATGTATATATATGCGTGTGTATGTGTGTGTGAACTGAGAGAAACATTGAGGATAAAGTTTACAATAAATTAAATAGATCTTTTGCGGAATGTCCTTGCATGTATGTGTGTATGCATGAGTGTGTGTTTCTGCGTGTGTGTGTGTGTAAGTACTCAAAAAATTGAATATTTATCTTTTTGTTTTACAATAATTCCTTTTTGTTTATGTTTATATAATAATTTTGATAAAATATTTTACACAATTAACAACCAGGCTAAATAGTTTTCGCTACAATTTCTCTCGCCACAGCGAGAAAGAGTCAGTGTGTGTGAGAGACAGATAGAGAGAGAGAGAAGGAGAAGGAAATTAATAACACAATTCAATTTAAAAAACTTTTCAACTTTAACGTTTTTAACTTTCATAATGCGTTCCTATATGCTTTCTATTCGTTTTTTTTTCTTTTCTGTATAATGCTTTTTAGTTGTTGTTGGTCGTAGCTCCTTGGTATGCGAGAGATATAGAGAACAAAACAGGATGAGGTTAGGGGTGGGGTGTTAACATGCTGAATAGGAGGAGATAGAACCTTAAAACACACAATAAATGAAGGCTCTTATCCAATGAAATTTTGCCTAGAACTGCACCCAATTGGCATTTGCCGTGTTTTGTTGTCCTTGATTGCCGCTGAAAAAGTAAATGAGCGTTGTGGGTGAAAATGGTCAAATAAATCAATAAATCATTCAGTTCAGGGATGTGTGGGTATAACTTTACTACTACTTACCCAGCTGATGTATAATCGCTCCACTCAGAACCAGCTCCAGCAGCCGCCCTATGGGCTGGCGATGTGGCTCCACCAGCACCTGCAGTTGCGGTTGCCGCCGTTTGTGCTGGTGGTGGAGCTATTTTGCTCAAGCCACCCGGTGGCGGTGGCAATACACCGCTCGAACTTTTACCTTTGCCCGTGCGTGAAGTGCCCTCGGAGCCATCTTTTTTCTGATGAAAAATAGAAATATTATAAATTTTGCTAAATTAATTACTATATTATTATTATTATAGTTTTAGAACAACATTTGTGGGAACTTAATACGAAAAGTGAGTAAAAGGACTTCTTATTGGAAGTCTGTCATTGCCTTAAATCAGAAAGCATCAGTTGAAATCGTCAAATTTGGGTAATGTTAACATGGTCATTTGGTTTTCTAGATATCGATTTGGTCAAACAAAATTTCAATCAATTTACCGTTATGCGCATATTGATTTTAATGGTCTCTCCCTCCTTGAAACCCAAATCCAATTCCTGTTTCGGCTCAGTTTTCTCCTTTTCGATTTGCTCCTGATTCTTCACCCACTTGAAGTGATCTTGTAGTGCCACATTGAGATCAAACGAATCGGAACGATCGCCAAAACCTAATCCAAGGAATGCAGAACGACCATTATCATCCTGGACACGGATGACGAAATATCGTGAACTATCCGAAACGGCCTCAATGGCCACTCCGGGATATGTATCGATGGGGCAATTGGCGAATAGAGCGCCGCTGGTCTTATCCTCCAGCTTCAGAATGCAAGCGGTTCCTTTGGCCACCAGACGCATTCGGCCAGTCCATGTGGGCTCCTTAAGATTCCAATCGGCAGCTCTACGCGAAAAGAAATAAAAACAAACAAATGGAAATTAATAACAATTTGGTTGGTTGTTGTTAACAATTTGTGCGCTCAAGCATTAAAATGAAAACAAAGAAAGTTAACAATTACACACACGCAATACACACACACACATACACACACACACTGGGAGAGAGGGAATAGCGCGTACTTATCTGCCATTTAGTTGCATACGTGTAAGTGAAAATGTTAAACAATTTGAGAATTGTAAATCAACCGAAATGCATACAGAAAAAAAATCAATTGGAATTGAACTTTAAATTAGCAACAAGAACAGCACCAACAACAACAACAGCAACAACAAAGTCGAGCCTTTTAACCTTGAGTGGTCAGTGTGTGCGTGTGTGTGTACTTGTGGGTGTATTGAGGGGGCGTATTTTGCACAAAACGAAATGAAATTATAATCCTCTAATACCCTAAAACTCACCTGTAGCCTCGATTGCTAGCTCTCGGTGGTATTTTGTATATGAAAACCTCGGGCTTGACAATTAATACACTTTCATATTCCATGTTTATAGCCAAATTAACAAAACTGCCAGACACTGGATTTTGCAACAGTGCTGCCAGATGTTGTAAGGAAGTTCCGAAAATCGATAATTGATCGTTATCACTATCGTTATCGGACACCAAATGAGCATTAACATATCTGTTAATTGGTAGACTCAAAAATGCGTTACCATTCTCGAAATGGGCTAAGAGGCGCCACTGAGCGTTTACAAATTGTTCCGTTATTTTCTGCACATATTTGAAATGGAATTCGAAATAACCCTCGAATATTTAAGCAACCCTAATATAATGGTAAGTAGAAATTGTAACTGAACATTCTATTTTCCCATTTTTCCATTTTATTAAAAGTTCCGTAAAACAGAAAATATAGAATAACTTAAATATCCAATTTACTAAAATAACTATGCAATTATTTTTTTAATTTAGTTTTTTAAAATATCAGCATTCGTCATCTAGATGAAGTTCAATCAATTTTTTGTCTTATTTTCTTGATAAAACCCTAGAAAAACGAAACTAAAGGTGCACCAACGTTTGCTTTCGAAAGCTTTCAATTTTGCTACATTTATTGCAGACAATAGAGAAGTCAAATATGTTGCTTCAATTATTGCTGCGAATCAAGGTTTCAATGTTTCAGTCAAACTGTTTGGCAGCCTGTACCTGTATTTTTGTACCCAGTATTTCTGTTGTACTGTTGTAGTTGGTTTTTTTTTTTGGAAAATGTGTGGGCGTATTCCCTTGAAATAATATCAATGCTTTTCATTGGTAGAAACGGACACAGCTCTGCGTTGCGCAAAAGTGAATGAAAAAAGAAACATGAAATGGGGCGGAGACTGTTAGGGTAACGCCCCACAAATTCAGCTGCGTTAACTGCGCAGCATTACGCTGCGCTGCGTTGTTTCCCCCATTTTGTGTGACTGACTTTGTGTGTGTGTGTGTGTATATGTCTGAGTTTGTTTGTTTGTTTGTGTGTTCTTCGTTTGTCGTATAGATGAGTCAATTAACTCAACATTCCTGGAGGCTACATATTGCTTTAATTAAACAGACAAACAAAAATTGCAACAACACAACAAATTGCACTACTTTTGCCACCATTTGTTGAAATTCAGTTGCCTCTGTGTCGTCTCTCAGTTTGTGTGACTTCCCTGTGTTTTCTTCTGTTGTTGCTGCTTGTTTGTCAGTGTTTTGGGTGGGCATTAAATCAATCGCTCACAAACACACACGTACACACATACATATGTACATATAGACAGACAGACACACGCATACACATACATATATTATTTAAATGGCAAACAAATATTTGCATTTATTTCAACACACACACGCGCACGCACACACACGCACAACCTTGAAACAAATATAAATTTCTCTTTTGATTTTGCCTCTTAATCAAACTTTAATTACATGTAATTAATAAAGTTGATTGATTTGCTGGCCACAAATTCATAGAGAAAGCCTCCGAAAAGGAAACGATAGAGAGAGAATAACTCAAATTATTTCATTGTGGTTGTGTGCGCCTGCAGTGTACTGCACTTATTTTGTTGCCTACTTTAAGGTTAGTTTGACAAAAAATTAAATTTTCAATATTTTTTGTAGTCAATAAAGAAAAGGCGACGGAAAGATCATAGTAATACCTTTATCCAGACGGAGTTGAGGATTGGTCTTTAATATTGTGAAATATCTATAAATTGAATTTAAATTTAAAGCGAACGCTTACCTTAGCTGAGGAAAGCTTTTTTAATGAAAAAAATTACTTTACCTCACTTCAAAAGTAACTAGACTTATATAGTATATGACTCTTTACTTTATTCCATTACTCCCAACCATTACTTTCAACTTTAAAGTAACCAAACTATTTTCTATTATTTTGCTACAATTATTTTTTTTCAAAGCAATCAAACTTCTGCCGCCCCTAAAACTGAAGTATGTATTCATCCAACCAATTGAATTCGCTTAACGTAAATATCCAGATCCAGCGATTCAATAAATTCCCTTTTGTTCTCATCCATTTCCATTTCCAATTCCATTTCGACGTTTCCAGATCATCGCTTTCAATTTGTATCATATATCGACTGAGATTTCGACTTTGACGGGACGGAATCTTCAATCTTCAATCTGCGACTTATTTACATTCAAGACGGGGGCAAGGATAACTACAACAAAAGGCGAACGTGCAACAAAAAAAGGAGAAGACAAAAAAAAAAAAAAAAAAAAACGCACAGGAATCCCAAATTTTATTTCTTTTCAATTTTTCGCTTCTCTCTGTTTAGTTCTTTTTTCTTCGTGTTCAGTTTGGCGAGCTGTTCGGCAAGTCAGAAGTCGATCAAGTGTGGCGGCGGCAACCCAAGATAAAGAAGGAATAAAGGGAACGAACGAACGAACGAAGCAAAAAAATCGTAAATAAATATAAAATCTATTGTGACTACATCGACATTCCGATACCCTGCATATGAAGATCCCTGATGCTGGATGCTCCAATTCTCTATGTATTATGGGAAGGTTCTATTCAGATTTTTCTCTAATTGATATATTTATGATAGATTTTTAAGTTAGTTCGATATACCCCATTTTGGGTGAGAGGCATACCAAAATTTCTAAGGAGCCACAAAATTGGTAGAGATTGAAGTTTCCATCTATCTGCATTGCCATTCATACAAACAAACAAGCATATTTGTTTGAGGGCTTAAACATCAAGCAAAAGAAGAAGAAGATGACGACGAGGTGAATTTTCTTCCTTCCTCCATGTTTTTGTTTGTATGTATTTTATATGTATTTTTCATTTTTATTATTATTGCATTTGCTGTTTGCTGTTGCATTTCAATTGTTTTCAAAAACATTCAAGTGGAAGTCCTTTGAGTGAATTTTCCTCATTTTGTTGCATTCACATTTTTGCTCCCACTCTACCCACACACACACACAGAGGCACACGCACAGGAAAAGTCTGCACCTTTTACCTCAATTGGTATTTCCCAGTTCTAGTCCCATTTGTTTGTTTCCTACATTTTGCATGCAAAATTTGTGTTTTTACCATTTCTTCTTCTGTTTCTATTGTCCTTATTGTACCATCATTCATTGTCAATGTGAGCGCTGGCTTTGTATCGTTTCCTTTCAATTGCATTTTGGCTGAAGCAATTTGCATTGCTGCAAATTTTCCTATGGCTGCTTCCCCTAATACTACCTCCTACCACTACGCGGAGGTTTGTTTGCTCCCTATTTGTTTGACAGGTTCTCGCATTGGTCCATTGTCCATCGGCAAATTTGTTTTCCAAACCTTTCCTTTTTGTTCGATCGTCTCTGTTAACAATGGAGCTGCAAATAGCCGCCGATTCAATTGGAGGAAAATTTTCTATGATTCCCTTTTTACTTTCCAAACGATTAAACATTTTCATATTCTCTCAAAATTTCTAGACTAGAAAAGAACTTTAAAGTAATGCTCAAGTGTTCTTCGCAATATCAGACCTACCGAACGATTTTTCAAATATATTATTTATAAATTTTTATATTTTATATCGAATAATTCAACATCATCACATCATTAAGAAGAAATGAATTAAGTAAAACGGCGCGCCGAATTCGCTATGCTCTGCACATAGTTTTTCTTTAAAAAAAAGGATACTAAATCCCCATTGTCCCTTGTAACTCAAAAAAGTAAACTACATGTAGATTATTATTTTTTTTCTTGACCAATTTATTTATTTATATATCAAATTACATCTAATTAATTAAGATCCTTAACAAAGTTCTTATAGTAATTAGAGTTAAATTATTCTAAAGGAGTCTCTAAAAACACAAACTACCTAAATTTGTATTTAGTAAACTGCTTTAATCAATTATTTATTGCTTTTCTAAAATTTGAATTTCGTATCAATGATGACGATAATTTTGTATTGACCTCGCTTAGCCTTGATTAAATAGAGATTAAATTTAATACAGTTTACTGAAAATAATAATTTGCTTAATAATAATTTTAATGTTTAAAACAATCCAGTTAGTTATTTCACGCACCTTCAATAATTTCTATATTTCTACCTAAACTATAATTAGCAAAAAATATGAAAATATATCACAATGGAATTGGCTGTACATCTTTAATTGTATTTCCATGTTTTCGACTTATTGAAAATTGTTATTATCTTAATTCTAGAAAGTCTCCACTGCAATCTCAAACTTGGCATAAATTTTGCTATATAAACTAAAATATAATTCTGAAAACTTTTTACTGTCGGTTCCTGGTTAACTAAATGAATTCTGTATTTTTCAATTGAAAACAAAAAGAAAAACCCAAATGGAATGGGGATTATAGGGAGCGGGGGGAGGAGGAAGAAGAATATAATTTAACAAAAAAAAAAAGATGCCAAATTATTGAAGACAATCATTGGGCACGCATGTCCGACTGCCTCCGTTGCTGCCCCTGCTCCTGGCTCTGCACACACACGCACACACACACACAGGGACACACATCAAAATGTTGTTGTTTTTTGCACGTCCTGGACCGCCGCCCGCGACGAATTGAGTTGCGTCCAACTATTTTTTATGCCTTGACTTCCTCTCTCTACCTATTCGCCGGTTCTCTTCTTTTTTTTTTTATGAGCAACTATAATTGTTTTTGGTCGAGAACGAGGAGCAGCAGGCGGAGCAGGAGGAGGAGTAGCAGGAGGACAACAACAACGACGACGACGACAGTCAGTCTGGCAGGGCGGCCATCATTTGGGATTAGTTTGCCCTCTCCCGGTGTGTGTGTGTGTGTGTGTGTGTGTATATGTTTGACCTTTTGCATCTGCCAGAGGTCGTGTGGCTTGATGTTGTGCTACAAGGAACAGGAGCTGGGGGCAGGGGCCAGGGGCCAGGAAGCCGTGCTCGTTATGAAGTCACGCTCATTGCCATATATAAATTAAGATCCCTAAAATGCTGACAAAGGCCAGCTAATTCAAAGGCAATAAAACGGATATTAAAACACACATCGAACTTGGCTACCGACTCTCAATCCAACTCCAACTCTGGGACACCCCATGATGATTATCATATCCAAAAAATGAGAAAGAAACGTTGGAATTAATGAATTGAAAATGAAAATATTGTATGGAAAAATGCGTTCAATGCGTTGAGGCATTTTTATGCTGCTTCTTTTTCTTTTTAGGTTTTTTTTTTATGAAAGAAAAAGAAAAATGTTGAAAGAAATCGTAGGCAAATGAACGGGGGCTGGAGGCCACATAATGTGTCATATTGGAATACCCTGGAAATGTATCACAAACCAATTCGATCAGGTAACTAGATACATATCTGAACTGACTCATTTGAACCATCTGACTTTGGTTCAGATCACTCGTAAATATAACTGAATTCTCATTCAAAATCAAAATATTTCAGTGGGTATTCTCCAGGTCGATCTATCTAGCTTTTCATTTCCAACTTGATCACTAATTCATTTTTCTAATTTTCCACATTTCTCTGCTGCGACAGATAACAATGATTTCCAAAGGGAAAAAAAAAATAAAATACATACATTCAAACCGTGGATTGGATGGATGGAGTTGGGCCCAATTCATTTCGTGGGATAATTTATGTGCCCGCTGTCAACTGGGCAAATGGACAACAATTGCTGTGCGCGGCTGCAACTGGTCTTCAAATGGTCATCATCAAGTCATCTGCTGGCTGGCCAAAGGTCACTCACTCTCGCACTCTTGCTCTCTCTCACCGTTTGACAATCAGGTGGATCGCTGCATCTTAGCATCATAAATTAACCATTACCAACCAATTATCGCAGGGGGCCACAAACAATGAACTCGGAATCGAACTCAGCCTCAGCCTCTGGTTCAGGCTCAGGCTCACAGGAAGTCATCATGGTCGTCTTCGGGGCACACATTGTGTCTCTGTGATTCCATTTGTCTTGTATCTAGTTTTTGTTGTCTCTTTGGTTTAGGTAGGAGGCGGAGGCGGAGGTGAAATCCGGTAGCACGGCTTTTCCTGTGTGCGGTCGCTTCACGGCATCGAGAATGTCCAATTCATTGCGCAAAACACTTGATGTCACCTGACGGAAGCTGGGGAAGCAATGGAATGAATGAACGCTGCGACTTCAACGCGGAAGTTGACCGGATATTGAACCAATTTTACCGACTACCCCTAGGGTGGTCCCCCCCCCTCCCCGCTCCTTTTCAAACTTCACCAAAAAACACACACACAAAGGGCAAACAAATTGAAAATTTTATAAGAGGTTTATCCAATTTGATCAATTTCAGTTTTAAGTTTAGGTTCTCCTAGACAAGGTTCATATGAGTCTTAAGTCATTTATTCCATGGAATTTACTTCCCCACACTCAATCATCTCCCACTTTCCCCCCTTGAAGAAGCATTTTCTATTATTTATTTTACCAATGTTTTTATTATACATTTTTAGGTTCTAGTTTGCCGATTTCTCTTCAAGAAGAGGAAAGTAGAAGAAAGCACCCTCAACAATATAAAGGATATATATTGTAAGTATTTCTGATCAGCACAGTTATAGCATTATATATGTAGCCTTGATTGACAGCTTACTCGGTTTAATGCTCCACTATTTTGAAGTCTTTTTATTTTCAACATGGAAAATAAATTTTATTTAAAGTTTCTTAGTTTTCAGAGACATTAATTAATAATAGAACTCTAAGCTTTTTTCTAAAATTTACATTATTATTCTATTTTAGGAATTTTCTGTTTGTTTATTTTGAGTATGCCCCTTGCCCCAAATCCTTTCGCCCCCTTTGCCCTCTGTGTTATTTACGAAATATTTGAACTAAGTAGTAAGATTTGAATTTGAACCTGAAACGAATCAGTCTGAGTCCTTCCATTTCGCATCGAAGCGTGGTGAAGTTTCACGTGAAACATGTTTTGGTTTTTTTTCATAGTTGATCCTCGGACATGAAACAATTGTGAGTCTTGATTATTTTGACAAGAATGAATGACACAAAGACTTTCACTTAAGGGCCACCGCTCCCCATTTGTTGCAGTTGTTGGTTTTTCATCATCCTCTTATGCAGCTACTGCACTGCACTGGACTGCAGCAACAACAACAAACACAACAACAACAATAACAACAACAAATTTTGATTAAAGTTCTTTATTTTTTGTTTAAGATTCTGTTTGTCAGCCGCACCTAGTCCTCTCTCTCGCTCGCTCTGCCTCTGTTTTTTTAGGTTCTCTCTCTGATTTTGTTTTTTCTTTGTTTTTTTTTTTTGGCTGATTGACCCAGCTTAGCCAAGGCGTTGCCATTGCTGTTGCCGTTGCGGCATGGCCTTTTAGATGTTGTTTTTTTTCTTTTTTGGTTTTTTTCTGTTGCCTTTCATGTTGTCACCGCAGAGCGCAGAAGTGAAAAGAAACCAAAAACCAGAAGCGTAACGAAACAGATCGAAGCCGAAGAAAAAAAAAAGCAACCGAGAGCAAACCGTAAGGCGACCCCTGCACGCGCCCGTAATTAGATGGCGGGGGCGGGAAGGGGAGAAGAACTGAAACTTGGATCCAGGCATTCCTCATCCCCCGCCCTGCCCCCTCGCACTCTCTCCACGCCCCCAACTCCCCACCTTTTGGCTTGTGTGTTTCTGGGCGTGTTGCCCCCAAGAAGAGTTGAACAAATTTGTTAAGAGCTCCAACAGCGCAACGGGGCAGCGGTGCCTTTTTAGTGTCCACTTTTTGTTGCCTTTAACTTGCTGCCGTCCTTGCATTTTTTTTTTTTTTTTTTTTTGGTATGCAAATTGTCATTGTGTTGAAGAGAGAAGCTCAGGTATGAAGGGCTGGAGACTAAAAACTGGAATGTGCATAAATTTTGCCAGTGTATTTTGCTACCCATAAAATTATGAGCACCACCAGCAGCAGGAGGGGGAGGGGGCGAATGTATCATAATGGTGGCGTAGGTATGGTGGAGGGAGGGGTGGAAGGGTATTTCGGGGGGATATCGGAACACTGCGACTGGACACGGACACGGACACGCATTCGCATTCGCATTCTCAAATTATATGCGATCATTAAATGTCTTCGACAAAAATGAGCATAAAAATCGCACGCGGCCCCAAATGAAAATAAATTAAAGCCAAAGCAAAGCAAAAGTGCAAAAAAAAAAACGAAGAATAAAAGCAAAAGTAAAAAATAAAAACAGAAACGATATTAAGAACTCATAGCAAGGTGAAATATTCAATACTCTCTCTTTCATTCGCTCTCCCACCACTCCTTTTGTCTCTCTCGCTCTCTCGTCTCAATCCTTTCCTGATCAATCTTCTATATCTTCCAAACTATAAATATTTGAATGATAAATCTTGTTTCCTTATAGTAGAACAAGAAAAAAAGGAGAATTTTAAAATGTTTTCGTATCGGAGTAATTCGATTTTAGTTTCGAAAATCACAGGTTTTTAAATCGAAATAAATATGTTTGTGAATCCAATTAGATGGCTTTTGTCACTAGACTTTTTGCCCCTGGAATGAAACCCGGTTTGGGTTTGGAGACCCACATCAAGTCCGCATCGCCATTTCGATACGCACCGCACTTTGCGTAACCCCCCTCTCTCTCACTCCCTCCCTCCCACTGTCTATCTGTAGTGTGTGAGTCATGTTTGATCTGAAATGTTGAAAATTCAAGCTGCCATCCCATCCCCCCATCCCATTCCAACCCATTCCAGTTCCAGTTCCCTATATATACGAGTTGTTGTTGTTCTGATTCTTGTGTGGCTCGACGATCGTTTGCTCGGCTTTCAAAAGCAAATAAGTCACGTGAATAAGATTTCTCGCATAATAAATTATCGAACTTGGGCCACTGTATGCAGTTGGAGTTGGAGTTGGAGGGGATTGGAGCAGTCTTCGAGCAGCAGCAGCAGCAGCAGCGGCTTAAAGAGCAGAATGCGCTTCTGTGCAACGCCACGAAAAGTTTAACCGAAAACATTATTGTGACCCGTAAATGATACAAAAATTGTGTGTCATTAATAAGCGGCACAGCGTGACATCCAGCCACAGAGCCAAATGAGAGGCGAAGAGAAACTCCAAGTCCAACTCCGACTCCGACTCCGATTCCATTTTCAGTCTCACAAAAATCGAACTGCAGACATCCCGGTTCCAACGACCGGTTGCAGCTTTCCTTCCCACTTCCCCCTGTTCCTTCCTGACCCATCAAAATCACCTCTGCATCTGCCTCTCTAGCTGCGTCTCTCACCCAGGGTGGTCGCCCTTAAACTTTGGCTAGTCGGTTTTAGTGGGTTTTCGGGGTTTTTTTGATAGCTTGTTTCCATTCTTGATTGATTTCTTTGGCAGGCCATGTCAATGATTTGTTTAATGATTTGCCTAATGTTATTTTTATTCCCCAAACCCTTCAGCCATCGTGGGGATTACAATGAGCTTTCGGAAGAAGGAATTTTCATGTTAAATAAATGTTGAATGAACATTTTCTTGGTCTTTAAGTTTATTGAATAGCTAATGTGATAATGGTTTAATACTTAGACCAGGATATAAGTGTGTTTCAAAAGTTTTATAATGTTTTTCATACGTATTTATTATATACATATATAGAGGACTTTAGGATAAGTGTTAAACAGAGACCTAGAAATGTAGTAAACAATTTTGAAACATATCAAATATCTACTGAAATCAAAATGACAATGATGGCTTAAGGGACCCATCCCATCCTGATTTTGAAAGTAAGTACTTCAATTAAAAAAGGATAGTAATTAGCTTGTGTGCTCTTTAATACACTTTACCTCTTCATCGTGTATTGTTCGTCTTCTATCTGTTGCACAATGCTCCGTGGTCAGGTTACATGTCTTGTAATCTAATCTGCATCTCTTTTGACCTTTTCCAGTTGGCACGCAAACTCAATTAGGCCAAGGCGTTGCCTAAGTGTAATGGGCGGATCAATAAACACAGATCGTTTTGCGATTAAAGATCTTTTTTTCTCTGGTTTTGTCACATTTTCTCTCCCCAAAAAGTGAGCTACAGAAATGTTGTGCGAACGGGCGAACCAGCTGCTGAGGAATTCCTGAAGATTGAAATTCGAAACATTTTAAAGATGATGGAAATCAAGAAAGAACAAAAAATTTGGAGAAAAAAAAAGAAATTAAGAGAAAGGGAAAGAAACAATTCATCTCAATATGCCAATGCTTTGCTTTCAACGGGTGCATTGTTTGGACATCCAAATCTTCTAGACAGAAACAGAGACGCAGATAGAAAGAGAGAGAGAGAGAGAGAGCAAGAGGGTCCTAAGTAGCCTGAGATACAAATGGAAATCGAAATTGAGGAGCAGCCAAAGTAGACTGTCAGACGCCTAGGCCCAATTTTCAATTACTCGGAAAGTTGCTGCAGCTAAAAAGAAGGATTATCCCGGCAATGATCAACATTGAAAGAATGAAGACATGAAAGATATGTCAATATATATACACACACACACACGATGGTCACACACACACACATGACTGAGAAGGATGGACGGCGGCGGCGTTGGCGGCCGACTTAGACACAACTGAAAACAACTTGTAGCATAGCCAAAAGAAAATTGAAAGGTTAAAGCAAGACAAAAGGAATCGGCCGAGCCGACCCCGACGAGGGACTCAAGACCAGAAAGACACTGCGGACAGTGGGACAGAGGGACAGAAGCCGCAGCCCTACAGCCCGAACAGAAGCAAAAGCGGTGCCAAGTCGGGCATGAAAGAAAGTAAAAGAAAAGGAAAAAAAATCAATTTCAACTCGAGCAAAACAATTACTTTCTCATATATGCATGTGTACCCACGCCTACACTGAGAGAAATTCAACAAATCAGAAGGTAAGAATACCATCTTTGTAAGATTAATCATCCAAAATATAAGAGAGTGCTCCAAGTTGAGGCTTTTCTTTGGAAAACTTTTAACATTGTTTTAGTAACGTTTTTTAAAAATGTAAAAATAGGAACGATCGGTGCAAAAAGAAGTTTTTGTTTTCATTTTGCTACCTGTAGGTGGGAATTGAGTATAAGTTTTCTCTCAGTGCATTTGCGTAGGTCGATGTGTTTGAAACTGTCTTGTCAATCTGCACATAAATAGTGTCAATCAAAAAAAAAAAAGAAGGTTGGTTACACAACAGCAACAACAGCAACATTGAGTCGCCGCCCATTGTAGAAGATCTCCAGAAACCGTTGCACCAATGATGAGGATGAGGATGATGATGATGATGACTACTACTGCTATGCCATGCCTCCTCTTAGCATTCCGGGAACCTACAAAAATTCTTTATTATTTGTATTATTCTTTCTTTTATTATCGTGGTTGTTGTTGTTGTTGTTTGTTAACCCTCTCGTCATATAATTCAAGAAAATACATTTACCCCGCCCAGCAGCAGTCGCAGGCAGAGCGAAGCATTGACAACTTTTTGATTTGAATTAACTTTGATTTTCGAGGGGGGCGGGGGGACTTAACAGTATGCCCCATAAGGCAATCTGTCCACTCTCCATTGTTAACATTTGTAGTTAAAAAAAAAGAAGAGAGAAATAACAAAATGTTGATTGACAAGGCACAAATGTTTGTTTGTTTGTGTGTGTGGTTGAAAAATATGAGGATGGGGGCTGGAAGGGAGGGAAGTGGGATGTGGGCAGTGTGTGTACACTGTACACACCTGCCACCGAATTTAGAGAAGGGAACAAACTTTTCATGTTTTCAACGTTTCACGAAAAAAGTTTCAACGCAAATTGGAAAAATATGTTAAATCAATTTCGAGTAGATAAAGAAAAAGAAAGCCCTCCCCCCTCCCTCTGACTGGATTGGAACAAACAAATGCTCAATTACACCAAAAATTATCATATTACAATATGTTAAAACTCAGATAGGGTATATAAATATTAAAGGAAACTTATTTAATGTGCTCCCAGAAAAACTTCATTGTAGAAAAATTCTGATATTATTTATAGAAGGAAAGTTCGACTGTAGTAAATATCAGCACGTTTTAGAAATAATTGATCCTTAAGTAAGTTGGAAGGGCAAAATGCTTCATTTAAGAACAAGAATAATCCATTCTTTTTATTATATTTTTTATTTGTCAATATTCAATAATATGACATCTTTGTGAAAGAGAACTTAGATCTAATGGAAACCATTTTTGTTCGCTGATTCCATATGTTAAATGTGTGTAGATAAATATCTTTGCTTATGGCAGAGAAGATTCATTCATAATCTCAACCCCAATTCAACTCTTTCTCCACTAAGTTGAGATATTATATTAATTTTGTGGACATAACAAAACTCATTTGAGAAAAGCATAAACAATAATTTGATTCCAAGTTGTTGAAAATAAACTTAAAGTGCAAAATAGTTATGTCATTTAGGTATACTCGTATGTAGATATCGATTTCGTTGGAGCCACACACATGGTGGCTCACTAAGAACTTCGCCAACCGCAATTGTTGCCGCAGAAACTCATGCTAACGACCTTCTTCTCCTTCTCCTGCAGCAGCTCCAATGAAAATTGTGCATACGCCATGTTAGCGGGCTTTTCTGTGCTTAGAGCTTGCAACTGTAAATAACTCAAACACATAGATGAAAACAGGCAGACAGACAGAGATGGGGAGAGAAGGGAGAAGAAAAGATATACCAATAAAGAGAGAGAGAAAAAAAAAACAACAAAACATTCCAATACCCAACCAATGCCAGATTTGAACAATAGCGAGCATAAAACGAATCTATGCGGCGGCCATTGTGTGGCATTTCCGGTAAAGGAAATTTTTATGATGTCAAAACTTTAAAGTTTTCTTCTTTTTTTTTCTCTCATTTTTAGTTTTGTTACTCAAATACCCTGCAATGTGCACAGACAAAATGATTGACGAGTGAGTTGTAGAAAACAAAGGCTTAATCGATATTTTGATATTTCTGGCCTTAGGTTTGTAGTGTAGGGTAACTTAAATTCGAAGCTCTCTTTTTTTTTTTTGGGCGGGGTTGCTCATGATTTTAGTGTGAAATCTAATAAAAAAAAAAAGAAAACAAAACAAAAAAACAAACCCAAAACAAACGTAGTTTTATATATATTTCTCATTTTTGTCCATCTTTATTTGTTCCTTTACTTTTGTGGTTTTTTTTTCGTTTTGTTTTTTTTGGCAATGGGCAATGGGCCTACAAATTGGCTCGCTTGTCTTGGCCATATACACTTTTTGTATATCTGCATATATTACCCCTCTTCATAATTAATTTTGTATGTTTGGTTTTTTTTTTTGATTTTTTTTATCTTCTAAAAAGAAAAAATTAATAACACAAAAGAGACTACTCACACACATCTCTTCGATCTCTTTGCTGCTGTATTTTTATTTTTTTTTTACTTCTTCTCTCCAATATTTTTAGTTTTTTTTTTGTTTAATAATGAGACGACATTTCGAACGCATAAAATCGTCATAATAATTTTTGATATATGAAGCAGCGCAAGGCAAATACAGGCGCGCTAATATCAAACGAATTCTTTTCAAGATAAAGAAGAGAGAAAAAGAAAGAAACTACAAAAAGGCAGACAGACCGAAGAAGAGGAGTCAAAGAGTCGAAGAGTCTCGCACCGAAACCGAAACTTGATTTCGAAAATGAACGATGGGTGGGGCAGTTGTTGCCGCTGACGTTGCTGCTGACCAATTCTTATAAGAAAAGCCCCCCAACCAGAGGAGGCAGAGGCATAAATAAATAAAAATAAAAAACAACACTACACACAAAGTTCCACACATCGTATTTGGGAAGAGGGGGGCAGCAGAAAGGCTACGACTTTCGTATACCCTCACTATGCCAATTAGTGCACTCACTATATACATACTTTACTTTCTTCTTATCGATCTGATCTGCAAAAATTGAAAGTTCTTTCTACCCATGAACATGATGGTGACCCCGACGAGGGAGCGGAACTAAATTAGAAATGTTACATCAATTTGATGAGATCTTAGTATACTCTTTTAGTTTCTATGTGTAGGGTATGCAAACCAAGACTGCGCAGTCAGAAGAATCGGAAAAAACACACGCATACGCACACACACATACGCTCACACACACACACACACACGAAACGGTAGGGGAAAAAAGAAGCATTAATCGTAACAATGTTATTAGTCGTACAACAGGGGATTAGGCTACCGATTCGTGCCCCCAAGTCTGACTCCATCTCCAACACCAACAGCAACAGCAACTCCACCACGGAGTCCAAGTCCAAGTCCGAGAAGGAGGCAAAACTTCGTCATCTTTTGTTGTTATTACTACTGCTGCTTCTGCTATAGCTGCTGCTGCTGCTGCTGTTGGTGTGGGAGGGGAACCTGCGAGATGCGATTCTGTGTGTCGTTTTCCTCTTCTTCTGTTTTCTGTTCTCTGTTTTTTTTTTTTTTTGGGTGCATTTTATGGACAATCTTATGGCGGTGATTAAATCATGTTTGCCGGGACCCTACGCCAGATGGCCACTTTGGCGGAGTTGATTGCTCTACCCTACATATTCTTACCTCTATATATATTAGCAAAAACATACATTTTATTTGGGTTAAAACAATGTACTACCCAACTCATCAGAGTCCTGGATGTTGGCAACTCAATCTGGATATAACTTTAACTAAAAGATTCAAAGTTTCCTTTTATTATTATTTCTTTATTAATCATCAATAACTTTCGATTTTCTGTAGATGGTAGAAGATAGTCATTTCTATTACCCATTCAAAAACACTTTCTTCCTGAAATAACAAACAAAACAATTTAGTTCTTAATTCAAGTACATAAGTACAAAATTCCAAATTTATTGAGAGGTTTAAAGCAAATCAAAATATTCTTTCAAGGTCCTTGAAAATTCTCTAAGTCGAATTTGTTTCCAGAAGAAGATAAAAAATTTAAGTTTTAACCATATTTTGAAGCCCCCCAAAATGAACCATCGAACGTTGATATTTTAGTTCTAAGTAGTAAGAACGAAAACTCCCTCATCACCTTACGATCAAAAAGAAAGGGTATTTAAATTTGTATATAAAGTATTGGTTTATTGACAATCAATGCGTATATTAGTTGACTAATCAATATTATAAACAATTTAAAGAGTAAGCAAAAAGTAAATTCGAATATATCTAGAGAGTCCTAGAAATGCATTGCAAAATGACACAATATAATGTTAAAATAACTCAATTATTTCATTTGTGTAATTATGAAATGATGTGCTTGTGTGTGTGTGTAGGTACCCCCTGCCTTTTACCCTGCTGTTCAGTCTGTCAATACGTTTCTCCCACTGGTCCAGCCCAGGTATTTAAACAATTTATGAATTCCGCAAACAGAGGGAAATACATATAAGAAAACACGCCCCTTGACAAGAGCTGCCCGTTAAAAGGGGAGAAGTGGCACACTGAAGGGCAAGAACAATGCTAACCGCAATGATCGATTGATTTGCCACAGGCAAACCAAAAAAAGACAGAGAGAGCGAGCCAGAGCGAGAGAGTGAGAGAGAGTAAGTGTGAGAACGGGAGACCTTCAAATAAATTGCCAAATAATTAACCTGATCCTTTGCCCTCAAGGCTCGAACGGTTGCTCCTTTTTGGCAGGATATTTGCACATTGGGTTACCAAGAGAAAGAGAGGGAGAGAGAGAGAGAGATGGGAGGAGGGGGACTGGTGTGATGGGATGGGAGATCGGAGATAAGCATAGCTCTTCCTTTGCACCGAGTGCAAACATGCGTAATTAACCGGAGTCGAGAGAATGGAAAATGCGTCTTCCAAGGTGTTCCATAGAGTCAGAGTGTCTACATGGCCGGAGGGGATGAGTGTTTGAGTTTTTAATTGAATGCATTTCAGCGTAAAAGGTGAAAATTCATTTTTTTCTTACCTCCAACCACAGCAACAACAACACCAAAAACAACAACAAAACCCGAAAAGAGCATAAAACGAAAACAGATGAACAAGACGGACGGAAAGTAATGTATTTCTGAGATAATATTCCACTATATACCCTTAGTTAGGGGTTGTCTGCCAAAAGAGTTTTCAAGTGAGTTCCTCAACAGATTGCCCAATACTTCGGCTTAGATTCCGATGATTTTGTGTTTGAAAACTGGTTTTTTGAATTGCACTTAGCTAAAGTTTGGTTTTTAGAATATTCGAATGGCTAGGAATACTAAATAGAATGGTTTCGATTTTAGCTATTTCAATTCAATCCACATAGCAATCGTTTCTTGATTAGGATGAAAGTAATCTATAACTTTCCAGAACTTATACGGTAGCAAGGGGTCACCTAAACTATGTATACCCATTTAACGAACGTTGTCTACAGGGTATGAATTATTTTTAAAGAAACCTCATCTAGACTATGAGGTACTTTCTGTTGCGTTTTCTTTTTCTTTTCTAGATTTTACCTTTCTTTTTGGCTTTCTTGTTGGTGTTGTTGTTGTTACCTTCCACCTTTATGTTGTAGGTACGTTTTCTAGCTCGCTGGTTTGCTTGCCAATTTCCACTTTTCCGGTTTTAAGCTCACTCACGCATACACACACACCACACACACACATGGATGTAGCAGAAGGGGGGATTGTCAATCAGAATTTCCATCTAAATGATGGTTTGGGGGCTGCCTTTTGAATAAAATTTTGACTACGCTTGTGTCTCTCTTGTAAAAGCAACGTAAACGCAGCACAGAACTGTTTATTGTCGAGTTTTAGCAACCAACCAACCTACCACCACCCTTTGGCGCACCTTGTGCCCCTCCACCAGCCCTTGGATGCCATCTCCGACTTAGGCCAGTTCTTCTTCTTTTGTTAACTGTGTTATATTTTCCATTTCCTTATGCATATTTCATCAAACGGTAATAATAATGATTCGTCTGTTAAAAGGAAGCAAAATGTGTGCTTCAATGTGGTTAAAATTTGTAACGAAAAATATCAAGAGATAAAAAACGAAAAAAAAAAAAACAACAACAAATTTCCCATCATTTTTCCTTGCACGATTTGCATTAATAAAAGTGACTTAAATTATGAAAACAAATAAATCAGTTAAGGGAGATCGTACCACTAAGAGAAACAGAGAGTTAAACAGCGGAGACAAAGAAGCACACGAAAAACAGAGAAACCGAGAAACTGAGAAACAGAGAAACAAAAACAGGAACAACCTCTTGCTGCTTGATCGACAGTCTCTACTCCATCTTCTCATTTCATCTCTCTCTCTATCTCTCTATTTCTCTGTCTCTCGGTCTTTGTCTGTCTAAGGTCTATCTATCTTTGTCCGTCTCTGTCTACCGATTCTACAGTGAGTTGTTGGTCGACGAAGACGATGACGACGACGACGACCGTTCATCATATACCCTTCAGTCCATTTAACACGTTTCTGACACTAATCCTGCCTTGATGAAACTAATTTTTTTCATGTGGCCCCCAACGGGCCTCCACCAGAGCCAGTTGATTTATTTCAGCGTGCGCTGTTGGTGAGCTTTGCCTCTCTATTCTTCTCTCCCTCTCTCACACAGTCTTTCCGTCTCTCTCTCTCTCTCTCTCTCTGTTGCTTAGACAAAGTAGATATATATTATATATAAAGACTATATAAACTTTAAGTAGATATGCGAATACACCTAAAGAAATCCCAAAACCAACTGATCACCTATAGAATATTGAGTATTGCTCTTTCAAACTACATTCTAGTAGTTTCCAGGGATCATATCTATATAATACTCCTACTCCAGGTTCATATAGATTATTAAAGACTGAAATTGTATAACTCTTTGTTTTTTGTAAAATGTAGATTATAGTCAAATGTTAATTTGCTATACTCGAGGTTGAAGTTAAGTTTGGATTTGATTTCTCTATTCCTTAATATGGAAAAGTTTTTAAGAAAATCTGTGAATCTGTGATCTTTTTTTATGAAGTGAACTTTAATGGTGAATATTTACGAATCGAACCCATAGATAATGCGAGTGTTTGGGGATTTTTCTTATAGTGTAATTGTACTAATTCCCCAACTGACTGAATGACTGACTGACAGTCATCGTGTTTTCAGTCCCGCAGCTTCTGCTTGAACTCACACACAAACTCGGCCTCGTCTTGACTCGTCTCGTCTCGTCTCGTCTCGTCTTGAGATGTCTCGTCTCGAAATCCCAAGATCGCTCGCTGTGATATGTATGACTATATCTCTGGCATGATCTTACCACAAATTAGTTTGGTTAGCTGCCGTTGTTGTGGTGTTGCTTCTTGAGTTGCTGCTGCCGCTGCTTCTGCTGCCTTTTGCTCTAAATGTGGCACGACACTGGCTTCGATTCTCCGATTCCTTCTTACCGCATCGTGTCAATCATTTAAATGTATGGGGGCCCCGAAGTCGAGGCATTCGGGTTAAAGCCACTGCGATTGCGACTCAAAATTGGTATTCGATGGTGGGGGGCGGGGGGCCGGGGTGAATGGAGGACCTGACTCTCTTTGCGACAGTGCAATGTCATGCTTCATTTCCTGACTTGTCAATTTGTTGTGTTGGATCCTCTTCTACGTTGCCCGTTTTCCATTTGACTTGTGGAATAAATATCATAATGACGATGACGATGACGATGATGATGATGATGAACGAATGAATTTGGTTGCGTCAAATTTGCTTTCCAATTTGAAAACATTGAACAATTTGATGGAAAAGAAAACAAATTAGTTGAAATTGCTGGGAATGGAGGAAGAAGATAAACAAGAAATCAATAAATTATCATTTAATGATCAGCGGCAGGTGCATGGGCATACGAGAAGGTGGAGGTGGAGGAGGAGGAGGAGATGAGAAAGGGAAAGGAACATCAAGACGTTCAATATGTCGTTATGATTTTATCGATTTAAAGATTATCGAATACTCATTTGTTCCTATTGAAAAGACATTTTGCAAAACAAATCAATCAAATTAGAGAATCATATTCTATTATATTTTATTCAGTTCTATTATCCTGCCATTATCCTGATATGCATATAATCAAAGCTATTTTAATTTACCGAACTTGCTTCCTATTTAAATTAAATAAATTAGTTTAAACCTTCAAATGGAAATTGTCCATTAATCATTGCAGTAAATCAATTACTAAAGAAACCACAATGATCTGAATGAAAATAGAACTTGTTTCTCTGAACATTCGGTTTCAATCGAAGAAGCGCTGGGAAAATTCGCCGCTTTCAGTGGACCATAAATGATGGATCAGTGATGCAGCTGGTGGTGCATTTACATAGACGATCGCTTCGCAGCGGGAAAGGATCGCAACAACAATGCGAACAATGGCAATAGTTGGGCTGTCCCACCTCCGAGAGACCAAGTGCATTGCCTGATGATGATAATGGTTTAGTTTTATATTTTTTGATGGTTTTATGATGCGGTTAAGCGCTCGAAACCGCAAAGTGGTCGACGCCGCGCCGTTCGAGCACGAGCGCGAAAAAGGGACAAACCCAGAGAAGGCAGAGAAGGACCGAACGAACGAAGGACGGAGCGAATGGAATGGAAGGACACTCAAGAGATATGCGTAAGCTGCACAAGTTTTGGGTAATGCGTTTTGCAGGCGAACGCGAACGCTAACAATAAGTGAGTGAGTACCTGTCGACGACCTGCGACGACCGCCTTCTCGTCATCGAGGACCACCTCCTCTTTTAGGTTTTCGGACCGTTTTGCGGTCCTTTTACCGCTACCGGGCAGCGAGCGTGCCACCTAAAGCAAAAATAGCAAAAGGATTAACCGCATGCCAAAGGGACATGGGCAAGGACGAAGATGACGATGACGACGACGATGACGGCAGGCACGACGATGCGGTTAGCAGGATAAAACGCCTTTAATCGCTTTCATTGTTTTCCTAGACATTCACAAAGATGTTGTGCGAGGGAGAGGGCGAGCGAGTGTGTGTGAGAGAGAAAGAGAGGAAACAATAAAAATGCGAGCACGGCGCATTTAATCTCAAGCATCACTCAGTGAATCTTAGAGAAATCTTTTTTGGCCCTCAGCACACACACAGACACACACAAATACAGACACAAATTACCTGTTGGCCCTTTTTGGCCAAAAAGGTGATTATGAGTTTATGATCGCATTGCTCGATTCTGGGAAAAATTCTGTGTTAACTGGGCAGGCCTTGAGCAACGCCCCCTTATGCTGTGCTCATGCTACAGATATATAAGTGTATATATATATATATCTATATGCAGTATATATAAAGCTTCGTTCTGTTCTACACCCCCCGCACCTCTACCTAACTCCCCTTCCCCCTCATCTTTTATGAGATTTACACATTGATTTTTGTGGGGATCATGATAACATTGCCGATTATCAGGCGATTATCACGTTTTCGATAATGAGATTTCGTTTTATGATTTCGTTTACGTGTGTGTTCACTTACCCCCTTTGATACGGGTGCGATGCGAGAGCCGGAGAGACAGAGCAGGGGTGATGGGTGGAGCGGGGCAAAGGCAAACTTCGCTTCACTTTGCTCTGCTTTTTTTTCCAGCCTTCCTGTGTGTGTGTGTGTGTGTGTGTGTGTGCTTAAGGGGCGATTGTTGTTGCCTTTAACGGTCTGTGCAATTAAGTTATGTCAATCCACTTGGCATATGGCCGGGATTCCAAATCAGAAACGGCATCAGAATCACAGAGAGAGACAGAGACAGAGACCGAGAGAGAGAGAGACTGTCGAGTGGCCTTTGTTTGGCTTTTTGGCTAAGGATTGGAGTGGGGTGGGGTGGGGTGGGGTGAGGTTTAGTTATTATTATTGTTGTTGTTGTTAGGGCTTCCTTCAACAAAAAAAAAAAGGCATTTTAATGGGCTTATTCTCCCTATAAGAATTTCTTTTACACATAACAATAAAAAAATCTACTAATTTCACATTCCAAAATTCATTACAAAACAATTTTCTAGAAGAGTACTTTAAGATTAGAAAATTGATTTTTAGTTTTTATATTATTTATTTTTTATTTATCATGTAGAATGTTAACAATGAACTCTGAACATATTATAAGGACTCGCCGCTCGTCCTTAATATTATATTTAATGTTTTAATCATTAACCAGAATGAATTTTGATGGTTAAATCATGTACTACTCGATAAATAAATTTTATTTAGAATTTATAAGTAATATTTTGCACAAATTTATTTATCCAAATTAACCATCGAAATGAATATAGAAAACTTAAAAATCACGATTAGTTCTGTGTCTTATTATATTATATTGATGGTTATTTGAAAAGAGAGATATGAAAACAGTGATTTACGGTCCCTTATAAGTAATTTTTCTACAAACTTTCAATAATAAATATAAAGATTATTAGTAAGTAAAACAAATGAAACAAAAAATTGTACAATTAATGAATGTAAGAATTAATTCTCATAGAGGTGGATGGGGTTCAATGCGAACTCTGTAAACTGCATCTTAGTTGTCCTCACTTGTGATTCCAAGGGAATAGAGCTACTTAGTCTTTAACATTGACTTCGGAGAGACATCATCATTGGAATTTCTACATTTATTTCAACACTTTTGCTGTAAATAATAATTAGCTTTGGGAGGTACTGGCCACGCCCATTGGCCTTTAACAAGCCGACAGTGCCGTCCATCCCCCTAGCCCAGCTCCGGTCGGGCTTTGGACACTCGACCCATCGAAACAATAAAAGACAACGGACTCTTGGACACTGTCTGAATCCGAGTCTGAGAACTGAGGAGGCTAATGAAATTTACTGGACTCTGGGATGTTGTAAAAAATCATACTTGGCGACCATGCCACGCGCCTACGACAGAGGCTAATGAATGTTGCAACATAGCAGCAAAAGCAACGGCAACGGCAACAACAGCAGCAACAGCAATAAAAAATCAGGCAAACGAATTGTCGTTAATCAGTCCCAGGAGAAGGCGCAAATGCGAATGGCCTTAAGTTGACTTGACTTCAGTTTCCCTGGCAGCCACAGTAGTAGTTGTTGTTGTTGTTGTTGTTGCTGTTGTTGTTGTTGTCGTAGGAGCTAAAGCAAAAAAAATAGTCAGTCAGTCTCTCGAACCTGAAACACCCACACAAACACACACACACACAGCACGTAAGTCTCTTTCCACCTTTCCAACAAGACCCCCCTCTCTTGCTGTCTCTGTCTGTTTCTCTAGCTACCTCCCTCAACTGAGAGCAATCAAAACTGTCGCCTATGAAAAATGTTCAGGGCAATGGCGACCAAGTTGACGTTTTTTTCCTCTCTTTTTTGTCTCTTTTTTTTCTTATGCCCTTTGCAAAAAAAAAAGAGAAAAATAAATGGGGTATATATACCTACATTTTGGTCACAAGTTTAGATTGAAGAATAAGAGGGAATTAAATTGTTTCACTGAGTTAATTAAGCCAAATATCTAGATTACAGGGTCTGCATTAATTAACTTTTTGTCATAGCAAAATATTTATCTAACGCCAAAAATAATATGAACATCTTGTAACATTTTGTAGTTAATTAATCAAATTTGGACATTTTTATACCATGCATCCATAGGATGAAATGGTATATTAAAGTCGCCAAAATGTATGTAACAGGGAGAAGGAAGCTTTTCCGACCCTATAAAGTATATATATTCTTGATCAGCATGAGAAGAGAAATTGATATAGCCATGTCCGTCTGTCCGTCCGTCCGTCCGTCCGTCCGTCCGTCCGTCCGTAAGAGTGCAGAGATCTCAGCAACTACAAATGTTAGAGCTACCAAATTTAGAATGTGGACTCGTGTAGTATAGACGCTGACCAAGTTTATGTTTTTTTTTTGCCACGCCCCCTTCCGCCTCCGGAATTTAATAAAAAGTGATTTTCTCCCGTAATATTTATCGTATCGTAATTTAATTTGGCACACTCATAGATCTTATGAACATCTATCATTCCACCAAATTTTTTTGCCACGCCCCCTTCCGCTTCCGGAATTTAATAAAAAGTGATTTTCTCCCGCAATATTTATTGTATCGGAATTTAATTCGGCACACTTATATATGTTATGAACATCTATCATTCCACCAAGTTTCATAAAAATCGGAATAAAAATGGCCGAGTTATGCATTGAAACGTTTTGCACTCAAAGCGCTAAAGTGCACACACATAAGAGTGAGCGAGATAGCATATGTTAGAAATCGCGCATACGAAAGAAATTTAATATAAGAAATAAGTTTTATAAACTCAAGGAAATTTGTTTTCCCCTGATGCATGGTATATCCAAGTCGGCCCGGCGACTTACTTACTTTATTAAATATCAATTTGATTTTTGAACTCTTAAGATTTTTACGAAACATTGTGGAAATCCATCAAGTCTAGACCTTTGACAGTTGTTTATTGGTAGTAGAGACATACAAGTTCCAAACATTCTTATATAAAACCAATTCAATTGCCTTTTGCTTTAATAAAAAAACTTAATTAATAGAAATGCCAACCTACTTAAATATGAGGTTGAAAAAGTAAAACCAATTTTCCATTTTCCATTCTCCCCATCAATTTAAAGTTGCTACAAAACGCGAGCAAAATTCTATCCTTGTCTTTCATTCTGGTCGCCCCAAATTGTATGCTAAGCTGCCATAACTGTGTCTCCCTTTGCTTTTCCCATCCCCTAAATTGTCACATGGGTCGTCCATCCCTCCGTTGTGCACCTAACCAACAAAACAATCTCCATGCCCCCAATCTCCAACCCACACACACACACACCGGACAAGGCAGGACGGCAGGACAGGACAGTCTCAGCCCTAATTGCTTCATGTTTCATCTACAACATCAATTAGCCGCAACAATTTAATTTGCCAGTCGGCAAAAGGAAAAACTCTAATAATAAAAAAATGAGGAGAGGAAAAACTTTGAAAAATTTACAGGAAAAATCCATAAAATATTTGTGAGAATGCAAAAAAAAAAACCCCAAAAAACAACTTTCATCAGCTATTTGAAATTGTCATAAAATTTTGATAAGGTTTTCGTTTTTTGAATGAGTCAGGGAAAAAATTGCTATAAATTTGTGTTATTTTTTTCTTGTCAATAAATCATTCATAATTGAGACATTAGAATGAGATTCAAATGGAAATTAAACCAGATATCAATAGAATTAGCTGAATATATTATGACTTGGCGTGTTAACAGTTCTTTACATATCCGATTTTGGGAACATTATTCCGATTCGTTTCTTGAAAGCCTTTTTGATCTCTCTTAGAATATTGAAGTATCGTTTAATAATAATAGATGAACCTTGATGTTTCCGTCTTTCGAAAACAAAGTTAAATGAAACAGATATTTTAATTATTGTTTAATATTATGTTGTTATAGAAATCACTATCTTAACTGATGTTGCTAAAGAGAAAATTCAACATTCGATGGGTAGTAGGCCAAACATGCTAAATTTATGTGCACATACTTAGAATTAGTTGCATAAATTTAATCAATTGCACTATGTAATTTGCTGTAAGCATTTCGTGTGCCCCTTTTCTATGGCTTTCGCTTTCAGTGCAGAGTAAATGATTTTTCCTTCGTGTGGCAACTCAATCTCAATGTGGCACTTCCACATATACATTTATCTAGGATACATACATACATATAGCTACTCTGGGCGATTGAGGAGGCAATGGTGGGAATGGGAATGGACGGCACACACACACACAGCACACTCCTGTTTGTTGTGCATGACAATTTTTGTTGGTAAAGAAACCTTTGGTTTGGAAAATTTTTGCGTTGTTTAAGTTTTTCGTCGTTCGTTTATTTTTCTCTCGTTCGTTTGGATACTTTTTCTTTTTTCTCCCTTTTTTTTTTTTTTTTTGGTTTTTTGTTTCTTTTCGTATATTTGGGTTGCTGTCATTTTCATTAAAATTTCATTGCTGGCAAAGGAAATTTATATAGAAAGATATGGCTAAAAGTTGTTGAACCGACTCCGGGGGTGTGGTTACAGACGACATACACAAACACACATACACACACAGAGACAGAGAGACACGCATATGCGCACCGTAGGAGAGCAACAACACATAGGTAAATACATCAATCGATGCGAAATACATTTCACTCGCTCTTACATGCGCTCGCATATTACTGAAGCTAGAGAGGGATAGCTAGTGCATTTTATGGTTGTTGTGTATATGTATCAATATATACAGCTACTTTGCTCAAGCAAGCGATGCAGCCATCTCTCTCTATCGCTAGCAACTATGGTGGCAAAGGCAGCGGCAGCCATTGCTAAAAATCTACCCATCTTGCTTGCGCCCACACGGAAGTGCATTGGGCATGCCGACGACCGGTTCGGGTTCGTCGTCGTTTGTGGTGGAACTGGGACTGGGACTGGTCGAACGACTTTTCGTTTACCGCACGCATACGTTTTGGGTACGCTGTTCGTTTGCCGTTGCTTTTGCCGTTGAAGGTGTCACGAAAATCAGTTCCAAACTAACATTCGTGCCGCTCGGATTGTTGTTTGTGCGTGTCTCTCGTCTCTCTCCGTAGTTACCGTCAGTCAACGTCATCGTCAGCGTTTCCGGCGATCGCAACGCAACGCAACGTTTCACCGTTATAATACAACGATTTCGTCGCGTTATTGCCGTCGCAAAAACAAAAATATCCACATACAAGTATATACAATACTAAAAAGTTGAAGAAATATCAATATAGAAAATATATAGAAACCAAAAACCGTGTGTGTATCGCTTTTTTTATGGTGTAACAAAGTGTCAAACGAAAGCAAGGATCTACTACTACATCTACATCTAGATACATGCACCACACACACGACGCACACACACACTCCACTATATATATAGCAAAATATCAATATCATACAATACAATCGTACATACTATATATGTAACTCATCTATAGAGTTGAATTGGAATAACAAACGTTCAGTGACTGGCAATTGCTTAACTTGTTCGTTTCGGTTACAGTGCTGAAAATATTTTTTTTCGGTGAGTGTGAACGACAGGAGATTGTGAAAAACGAAACCAAAAATAAAAACAGAAGGAGTAAATACCATCTCAAAGACAAACAAGCAAGGATTATCTACTCTATAAATATATATGAATATGTTAAGCTAACTAAATCGAACTAACTCTTGCCACACCACGGGGAATAAGTACTCTAGGAATCTAAAGGATCGCCAAACCCATCTCCCCCAGCCCCAACCCGCCACATATAAAGATTGACTTGAGAATAAGTAGTATAGACCTTCCGCAATAAATAGAAAGTCAAATTCAATTCCATTGAGATATGCATTTTCATTAATATTTGTCAACTCATCTCATGCGTTTTAACAAATTAAGAAGATGTCAAAGTATTATTTCGAATTTGTCACTTTTTTTCTGTGGCTAAACCAAGACAGAATTACTCAGTCAAATTGATGTCCTTTAGACGATATATCTCTTTCTATATAGAAACCCTTAGATCTTACTTGAATCATAGTTTTAAGACTTGGGCAACAGAGAGAGCTAAGTCAGATCATTCGGCTCTCAAACAATCACTTGGACACCAAGAGACTTAAGCTATTACAGCACAGGAAATTCCCTAATGTATGGTCTTTGAATGACTAATAGAGGCCAGAGGGCCAAGTAGATGCCTTTGAGGATGGAACTCACTGAATATAATGTGAGAAACATCACATGGTCTGAGGTTTTCGAATGAATTTTCATAATTTTAATGGGGCATATTAAAACCGCCTTCTAGTAGGCTAGAAGGCTAATTAGGCAAAACATTCAACATATATTTTCGAAAGCCAGATATTGCTCGAGTTATGAGCTGCTACCTAAAAAAAAAAGAGGAAAAAAAACCAACAACAACTAAGAAACCTTTCAAAGAAAAACAGAAAGAACACACCGTCTAAGATAAAAGACAATAGAACCCCAAATGGGATACCCCCGGACTACTCTCTACATCCATAACGACAAACATTCATATACAATATGTATATATATATGTAGAGTTGAGTTCAGATCAGTTCACATTATTCACACATTTTTCGATAAGGTTTTTGTGGTTGTTATTGTTGTTGTTGTTGTAGCTAATTTCAAAGCGGTGGCTATAAATTAAAACATCTGAATAAAAATGCTCTTCGATTTTAAGTTATTCTCTCTCACTCTCTGCCCATCTCTGTCTCTCTCCCTCTACTAAATATATATTATTAATTTGCATATATGAAAAATTAATATGCAAGACAATTTGTTTGAAGACTTCTTCTACGGTTTTTGTATATTTATTTTCTGTTGCTGTTGCTGTTGTTGTTTGTCCTCTTCTTCTCTAGTCTCTAGTTTGTCTCACTGTATCCGAGTCGATGCTGATGCTGAGACTCAACTGAGACTTAGACTGGGTGGAAGATGAAGCTGGAAGCCGGAAGCCTGTCTCGTTTTGGTGACATGCCCTGAAATAACACCCACACGACTAGACTCGGATACGTTTTGGATACGGAATTCATTCATTCATCCATTCATTCTTCATTCAAGTCGAAATACTTACATCCGTTACTTGAGCTTCAATTTATGAATTGAATTGAATGGAATTGAATCGAATTGAAGTCAAGATTGCCTGGCCACATTTTCTGATAGCTTATCTCTCTAGCTCAGCTCTGAAGTTACTATATACCTGGATCGACAGGCAGACAAACGGACAGAGAGACCTAGATCGAAGCACGCCCCAACATCCAACCAATCCATATATTTTTTTTTGCCTTCTTTTTTTTTGTGCTGTTGTGTTTTTTCGTCTCTTTTGTCAATCTCTTGTGACGCCTTGGCGTCGCCTCGCCTTAAGTGAGGTTTCATTTCAATTTTGAATGATTTTGTTGTTTTTTTTTTCTACTTTTCCAATTATTTGTATTATTAATTTTTATCTCTCTTCACTCTTTGCTCATTACGTGTCTGTACTTTTTAGTTTTGTCGTCTTGTTGTTGTTGTTGCTGTTGCTGGTGTCTCAAATTTCGTTGACAAAGCCATTTAAATAGAAATCACTCAGACTCCGCTCTGTATCCGAGATCCCAAAAACCCGTACCGAAACCGGCCAGTTATCAAGATCACATTGACAATGCGTCAAATAATAAGTTGAAGTTGTTGTTATGACCCGACTTCGACTTCGACTTTGTACCTCTCCCTCTCCGTCTCTCCGTCTCTCTGACTCTCTATCTTTCTGTCCTCTGGGCCTCTTTGCTTTATTACTCTTCTATTATTGATTTATTTTATTGTTTACTATGATGCAATCATTTGTAGAAACACCTCAAAACGCACAAACTCACACACCAACAACATTCATCGAAGGCAACATTCATTCATTCAGCAAGTACAAATAAAACCCACAAAAAGTATTAAACAAAATTTCATTATAATTCATTTTATTAAAATTCTTCTCTTTTACAAATAGCATCTTAGCCCATTATTTTCTATTTCACTTTATTCTTATATAATTCTAAAATATATGCCAAAACATTTGATGTGGACTCGAGAAATCTTTTGAACTTAAAAATTTAGATTCCGAATGTTTGACTTTGCTTACTTAGATCAATCAAGACTAAGAAGAACTTAAACTTTGCTTAGCACTTTGGTTTCGTTTTTGTTTTGTTCAACTATTGATGGAGAGTAAATTGGATTTTAATTTCAGTTCTTTATAATAGCAAAAATCTAATTGTAAATTGAAATTAGTATTCGATTCCAGTTAGTTGCAATTGCTGCATATTACTCCATAGCAAATTGCAAATTGCCTCACCTCAATCTCGAAACCGCATACTAAGTAGCGAAATGTAAATCTACCTTTAATTATCTTATCTTCAAAAGTGGCTTTCGTTATTATTATTATTATTTGTAATTTATCAGCAATTGTTGGACACATCTATTAATTAACATTGCCGCTGCTCAAGTGTCAATTTGATTAAAAAGTAAAAAAAAAATGCAATTAAAAATATAGCCAGTTTCTAGGCCAATTGCATACGACTAGTAGATACTACAAATATATATATATATATGTACATACATATATATGTTTTAATGCGTCTTAAACTTGTCAAATCTTCACACTTTTTCAATTATTTGGCACGTTGCTTAATTAAACTTCAGCAAACGTCAACGTCAACGCCGTGTACATATCAAGTCAGGTAGCTGGAATTGTGCACATCATCATGATCATGATCATCATGATCATCATCTTGCGGTCCAGGCCACTCGGGTCCAGGCAAGGTTGCATTTTCACCAAAACTAAAAGAGAGATGGAGAGAGAGTGGGAGAGAGAGAGGGAAAAAATTAAGAAGTGATCGTAGATATAATATAATTTTATGCGAAAATTGCAAATTTAAATGTCAAAATGCATTTGCGTAGAGAGTAGACCGAAAGACGTCCGAGAGAAGTTTCATATGTATGCATTTATGGGTAGTTTATTTTTTTTTTTCTTCTGTGTTGCTGTTGCACGGGACGTGCCTAGATGTGCCGCATTCGCATTCGCATTCGCGTTCTTTGTTGCGTTTATTAAGTTGCATTATTTTCAACAGACAAGCTTATTATGCTAGGCCAGATCTGGGAGCTGGTTACTGGTTACTGCTCTGTTGGTTATTGCAGATGGAGTCGGGTCGGGTCTGCTGCATATTCCAGTAGCTGCCTGGCTGGCTAACTATGTAAATGAGCCTGAGAAATACACACACACACACACAGAGACACTCACTAACACGATTCTTGAACTACACCTTACAACAGAGCAGCAGAAACCAACAGAAACCAACACACTTCGGTTACCGATTCAGTCAAAAGGACTAGAAACATCTATTACAATACAATTTATTGCAAAAATTTTAACGTCAGTTTTTTAAAAAATCTATTCAGATTAATAGTTAAAAGTTTCAAGTAAATTGGTTCGTGGGATCTCTCTCAACTAGGTAGTGAATGCAACTAAAATGCTTTTAACGTTTGCTACAAACAAAACAATCATTAGTTTGGATATATTAATTGAAAACTGATCAAGAAATAGCATAAAAAAGCAACTTGCTTATATAGATTGATATTGTACAAAGGTTTTTACGGAATGCCCATCGATTTTGAATCAAATAGAAGTTTCTACCACAAAGTGTTAAGAGTGAGAGAGAGAGAGAAACCACATACTAATACATACATAAATAAAAAATTGCAATTCCAATTCCAATTTACTTGTTCAACACTGTAAATGAAGTTGTTATAGAGGTTGAGACCTCAAGTGGTAGTTGAAGCTGGTTAAGCCAACTAATAGGCCAGTCTGACAAGTGAACACTTTTGACAGCCGGTTGCACTCGGTTTATCTAAATCTGTTTTAAGATATGATGATGATGATGATGAAATGAGGGGAAACAACAACGGCAACAACAATTTGTTGTTAGCTTTCTAGAAATCATTAATCAACATTGCCAAAAACACAAAAACACAAAAAAAACTAACAAACGTTTAACAAAGTTCGACAAAAAAAATCATAAAATATTCCCATGAATGAACAGTAGCCAACAACAAAAACAACAACAACAAAATCGATACTCATATCGTCTATAGCTATAAGGTTTACTTTGAAGATTTCCATTCCCAGGGTCTCAGACTCAAAGAAATCAAAACAAATCTCCACAGAGAAATAGAGAATGACAGAGAGACCAATAGAGACAGAGAGAGACTCTTTTGGGGACTACTGTTTTCTTCAATTTGTTGCCTCGATGCGGGTGCTTGCTGGTCAAAAACTTCGGTAGCTCCGATATGTTTATTTTCCTAAGGCTGTTTACCTTCAAATTGCAGTCGAAAAATCTAACAAACAAAAAAAAAAAAATACGACCAACAACAACAACATCAACACATAACTAAATATTATTTTGACCGTAATTACACACACACACACACACACATTAACACCGAGTCATAGCTATAGTGTCCACCCCCGGAAACAGAAATTGAAAGTGAAATGGATATATATATATATCTAAAATGGTAACGAATATCACGGTATCAGAATTGCCGAATGAATTTTTAATGAAAGTGCGTGTACGTGATAAATGTTGAGTCCAAATGATTTGGTCGTTTCGTTTTCGTCTCTCTTCTTTTTTTTGTGTTTTTGCCTTAGGAGCAGAATTCATCATCATCTCACAATGGAGTCACAAAACTGAAGAACACACAAAAAACAACCAACAACAGCAACAAAAAAGCCAGCGGGGCCTTTTTTTCGGGGTTTTTGGTTTTTCGTCTCTTCTTGCCATTTGCCATGATTTTTCATAATCAATGGAGGCGGCGGCGGCGGCAGCAGCAAAAGACAACAACAAATCACGTTGATCTTTTTCTGGGGTGACACATTTGGCAACAACAACAACAAAAAGCATATATGCCAGATGCTAAACATGCTGGATAAATATATTTTGAATCAGGAATAGTTAGCTTGACTCCAAGCATCCAAAGAAACGTAGAAAGACATATCCTAATTAACAAGAGAAATCCTTTATCTCAGAAAATTAAAATCTGATCTAAAATAAGAAAACTTTCAACAACATTTTCATGCTATTTCGTTTATTAAGATAATATATAATCGAAAGTCCCTTTTTAACATTCTTTTCTATACGTAGAAGATAGTTTTTAAGTCGTTCAAGTTCCACTTGATCCATTTGCTTAGGTTTCTCTATTTTATCCTACATTAGTGTTTCAAATTGGTATAAATAGTTGTTTCTTGGGCGTGAAATGAAATGGTAAAAGAAAAACCAACGCTTTGAATGTATATTAGATTCTTTTGTATTCATTTCTAAACTTGATCCTTTCATTAAAAATTATATTAAAGATCATAGAAATACATTTTTGGTATTGGTATTTATTAGTTTAGTTTAGTAACTTTTATTTAAAATGGTCATCCTTTTTCCTCCCCCCACCTCTCTCTCTCTCTCACTCTCTCTCTATCCCTCCCGCTTTATCCCTTTCACTTTGGCCTCAGTTTCTTGCCAATTCGAGCCAGATGTGTTATTAATTTGCGTGTGCGCGTGAGCATGTAATTTGGGTCTGTTCTGGGTCTGGATATGGGTGACGGTCATCCCGGCCTCATCATCAGCATTATCATGAACCTCATTGGTTATATCGGGGTCGCTGGTTTGTTGCTTTTTTGTTTTTGCTGGTTTCCATTTCGTTTTGTTGGCTGGCTGCATTTTTCGTGTTTCGCTCTTTTTTTGTTTTTTGGTTTTCTGGGTTTTTGTTTCGGATGCATTGAGCCATGAAAACGACATGACAAAACAAAACAAATTTGCTCAAAGGAATTTTTATCTGCAGCCAGTAGTTGAATGTATGTAGATATATGCATATATATATATGTATTTGTGGTGACAAATTATGCCTGGGTATGATGGATATTTAGGGTTTTCAATTTCAAGTCAGAGTCGCTGTGTGTTCGAGGTGTTCGTGCTAATCCCGCAATTGCTTTCCCTCTCCCGAAGCCGAATTTTGGCTTCTTTTTGTCTTTCACCGATAGTGCTAATTTTTTTCGCACGAAAAAAAGAAGAGAAGACAAGAGGAGAGCAGAAGCAGAGGCAGAGGCAGAGATGGGGAGGAAGAAGACAAAAGAGTTTGCAACTCGTATATAGAGTATTAATCCCAGGTTCAGGTCTATGGACCTAATCTTAATGCTCAAAACCATTGTCATCATCATGTGTGTCCTGGCATAGTCGGTGTCTCTCTCTGTCTCGCTCTCTCTCTCTGTCTGTGTGTGTGTGTGTGTTCTCTTACCTTACCTTAGTAAGTGTCTGAACCTAATCCTGCGGCTAAGCGCAGATCAAAGATCTTTAAACCGCATAGAGCCAAAAGTTTCTCTTGTACCGCAATGGGCGTTATTAGTTCCTAGCGGGTTGGGTAACAAAACGACACAAGATCTAGCCGTAGATCCTATATGCTGTTAGATGGTAGATGGCAGATTAGAACTTTACATAATGGGCAATACGTCTGGATTAGTCGCAGAGTAAGAGAGATGGCTACAAAAGAAGGTAGCGATTCGTTTTCTTTGCTTTCTTTGCTCTCTTTATAAACCCACGTTTCAATTTGCTTACCTCTTAGATGGTAATTGGTTGTTGTGGCAAGAGTTCCAGCGATATATAGTTTCCTCCGAACACGAAAAGTGCCGCGAGGTAAATGCAACAAGTGATAGAACTCGATATAATTGATTAAATTGAATTACAATCATGCATTAATGCTGATTGTCTCGTTTAGAGCGATAAATGTGATTGGAAAATCAATTATAAAGTCAATAAAATTTACATTTAAACACTTACACATTCTCACATTAAATGGCAATCTAGTTTAACACAATTAATATTGGTCTTCAAATTCCAGATAAACTTCAAGAAGAACCTACAAGGCGACCAACTGCGTCCAAGTTAATCGGAACTCTATTTAAGAGGAAGAAGGCAAAAGGTTTCGAGTCGCGGCAAAGGTTAAAATATTGTTTTAAAATTGATTATTTAGAACAGAACCTAGTATCAAACAGCATCAACGTGGCGCTGCATTCAACGGAAGCCTTGATGGCGGCGGGCTTTCTCAAATCGGGTGATTTGGGGCCACATCCGCATAGCTATGGCGGGCCACATCCGCACCATTCGGTGCCGCATGGCCCATTGCCGCCGGGTATGCCGATGCCATCGTTGGGTCCCTTCGGTCTGCCACATGGTCTGGAGGCTGTTGGGTTCTCCCAAGGTATGTGGGGTAAATATCGTACAACAATTTTGGTAAATCTCACGTAAGAAATTAAACAAAAAAAAAAAAAACGAAAAACGAAAACCGAAAACTAAAAACTGAACCAAAATGAGCTGAAAGTTGATAAATGATGGAGAGTGAACCGAAACTGATGATAACTCAATTTGCATGGCGCAGAGTAAGCAAATTGTTGCACAAAATGCTTCCCCCCCCCCTATCCCACTCTTAACATTTTGGCCATTTCGAACGAAAAGCCAAAGCGATTGCATCATTATCAGTTAAATTGTCAAAAAGGCCAAAACCGAAAATGAATAATGAGTTCCAGTTTCGCCAATACAACCAACCAAAAAAAAAAAAAAAGCAACAAAAAGGCAGGCAACAAGCAGAAAGAAGACCAGAGAAGAGCTGAGAGAAACAGACAACATCATAAGTAGAGAGAGCAGGGAAGACGTAATCAATTTGTTCAAACAGAATTTCTTTGAACGATTATTATTATTATTTGTTGTTGTTGTTGTTGCTGTTGTATAGAAAACTATTGTTTAGTTCATTATATAAGTGCAGAGTTTTTGCAATTGTTGTTATTATCACTTGTTATTATTGTTATTTAAGAAGAAAATCTGTAGTCACAATTTTGATTCACCTTGAAAATATCGAAACAATATATTTATGTGGACGGACATTCAGGTAGAGGACACTATAAATAGAATGCAATTAATTTGGTTTAACCGATCACCAGCAGCAACAACAACAACAACAATAAATCGAACCAAAAAAAACCATTTGGCAACCATTTTGAAAAAAAAGTTAAACAAAAAACAAAAAACGAACATAAGAGGCAGCTGCAAAGGCAAAGGCAAAAGCAAAAGCCAGTTAAATTTGTGAAGTGAAGTGAAGTTTTATTCAATTTATAAATTCATGACCAAAATGACTAACTCATTAATTTTTGATAGAGAGATAGAGACAGCCATAGTGGAGAGAGAGAGAGAGAGAGAGAAAGATACTTTGCCAAAGAAAACCCAGAAGGCCCAAAAGGGAGTGTGACGGAGTGAAGTAGGAGTGGGCTGGGGTTGGGTGGTGTGGGGTAGAGAAAAGGGTGCCTCCCTCCCAGAGTATATGTATGTATGCCGAGTGAGTGTATATGGGACAGGACACAAATAACAACAACAACAACATCAATCGGTAGCAGGAGAAACAGGGGGCAGCCAGCTCTCACAGAGCAAAATAAACAATGCTGCGGCTTAACACACACACACACACACACACACACACACGCGCACGCACGCACACACGCACACATATATATGTATATATAGATTACATATACCTATATACCAGTACTCCTTATGTACTCAGATACATATATGTATCTCTACCTACCTACCAAATCTCTTGCCACACAATGGGGCGGCTGCTGTATGCGTGTCTGTCTCTCTGTGTGTGTGTGTGTGTGTGTGTGTGCCTAGGGGTTGCTTTTTTAGGGGTAGCAAGCCACATTTTCGGGGGTTGTTACTCAACCAAAAAAAAAAAAAAAGAAGCAAAATAACGGTTAAGGCTTGGCAAACTAAAGGAAAACTGGGAAAAACTTTTTCCCCTCTCGCGCTCTCTCTCTCGCATGTTAATTAAACCAACTTTCAGCACATTTTTCAAGTTTTTCGTTTCTCGTTTCTCGTTTTAGGCAAATATCAATTTTGTATAAGCAAAATGTTAACATATTCTCTCAATTTCTCACTCCCCACCCCTCACTCCATTAGGCGTCAACACACGAAAACAGCGACGCGAAAGAACCACATTTACACGTGCCCAATTGGATGTACTGGAGGCACTCTTTGGCAAGACTCGCTATCCCGATATATTTATGCGCGAAGAGGTCGCCCTCAAGATCAATCTGCCCGAGTCGAGAGTACAGGTTAGTACACAGTTTAAATCAAAAGCAAGTCTCTCCCTAGATGGAGATGGATCTGGTCTGGTCTTTAATGTGATCATTAATATTCTCAGCTCTATCGAATCTCGAATATATTCTTTTGATAAGCTCAACACAAAAAGATCTTCAAATTATCAACTTTCTATGAACATAATGAGGCTTCTTTTGAATATCTGAATTTAATAATTGACAATTGATTTTCAATCGCTTTCTTTCATCGAAATGATTTCTAAATGTCACCGATTCCGAGTGTTTAATATCATTTGATCGAATTCTTTGAGCATCAAAACAAATTTATTAAAATAGAATATGCAAAAATAAAAGTTATATTCGGTTTTTTCGATGAATTTAAATTACCATTTGATTAGGTTTCATTCGAATGAATTTTCCTTAGTGACTTTCTGTTAACACATTGCACATGGCTTAGCTGGAGGAAAAGTCAAAGAAAAGCTCCTTTGCTTTTCTCTTGCTTGTTGGGTCATACAGTCGTGTGTGTGTGTGTGTGTGTGTGTGTGTGTGTCTGTCTATATGTATGATTGTTTAATTAAGCATATGGTCGTATATCGGGGAAAATCCATAAAACAAACAAATTACGAGCAGCTCTAAACAGATTGCTGCCACCGAAGGATGATTCGGATAAGAGGGAGGATGAGTGAAAGACAGAGAGAGTCAGTGTTGGTGTTGGTGTCTGGCGGGGGAGTTGGACTAGAAAATGACATGAGATGGTGTGCAAACACACACACTCACACACACACACTCGCTCACTAAGTAGTGGAAAGTTCGCGGCAGATTTGAAATGACTTTTTTCCCCCCAAAAACAGAAGGCAACAAAATCTATGGAAAATCTCAATGCAAATAAGAAAAACTGGTAGCATATTTTCAACATCACACGAATTTCTCTCTGCGTGTGTGTGTGTGTGGAAAATTCTTTGGCTTTATTCATTTATTTGCGTAAAGCATTTACTCCAGGCATTCCGCCCTCTTGTCAAATGGGTTTACACAAAGCATTAGCGTTCGCATAATTTGCACTAATTTTTTTTTTTTTGCCTTACCAATTTTTCTATTACGCTTTCGTTTTCTTCATTCACACACACACACACAACTGTGGGCAGGATATTACTCAATTCGGTCGAAAAGTAAAAGTGCAAAAAGGATATGATGGGCAATGTTTGTTTAGGTGTTGTGTGTGTTGACAGGGGCACGGGGCCTAAGCAAATACCTGGGGCAAAGGACCTTCAAGCGCCGTTGGCTAAACTGCCAAATGATCAATAACAATGAAGATCGTAGCAGAAACATATCAATAGAACGTCCGTCTGTCTGTCTGTCGGTCGATCATTATTATTTGTGTCGTCTAATGTCTTGGGCAAACACAGCCGCAACATGATTTTCCGTTTCTCCGTTTCTCTGTTGGAAAATTGCATCGATTTTGTTTGTATATTCATCGCGTTGGCTTTGCTCTTTACATGTAACATGCATGCATGTAATTTAAGGACGTGACATTGGCGGCAGAAGCCCCTGCAGTGGCCGGGCCGGGCCGGGCCGGGCCACGGGCACGGGCGAACTGAAAAACGACACGTCCCAGCCAGAAAGATAGTGGAAGTAGTAGAGAAGGGCCAGCAAGGACAACGGCAGAGACAACTTGCATATGCCCATTGGACATGAATGACTTACACTATCTGCCTGTCTGTCTCTGTGTGTGTGTTTGTGTGTGTGTGCTTGACCAGACATACTCAAACCTTACGTTTTTTACACAATTGATTCCAAGCAAATGGAAATGGAAATGGAAATGCATACCCACTGACATTTGTATAGATTTTTTTTTTTTTTTGTTTTGTCATTCATTCTCTGTGTTTTTTATAAGGCATCTTGTTACTGGCTTGTCTCATTGTCTCTCTTCTAGCATTAGACCAATGTGCACAGTGCACAGTGGTTGAAATAAATCACTTTGGCACAACAATTTGCCATTTTCTATATCTATCAGAAGTATTTTAACAACTGGTTCTCAACCCAATCAAACTGTGTCTAATTCTAAAAGTTCCGATTTAAATCTTTTAAGTGTTACGAATTTGCTAACTCTGACCCACTGTATGGGGGGCTTGGGGCATGGGGCATGGGTGGTGCTGTGATGCAACAACATGGGCAACACAACGTTGTATATTAAATTACAGAAAACGGCAAGAAAACACGAATAGAAATTGGAATTGTCGTGTCTGGCATTTTGAAGGAAGCCAGCCAAGCAACTCAATTAGCGGAAAACTAGTTGTGGAGGCTCCACCTTATCCCACCGAACCACCAAGCCACCGAGCCACCTAACGCCCACACACACACACACACACTCACACACACGCACACACATATATGTGGCTCCATCGCACTACGCATAAATAATCATTTCGTTCTTATTTTTTTTATTTTTATACAAATGGCAAAAAATTAACGACGTAAGAGAGAGAAGGCACAGAAGACAGAGAGGGAGAGAGAGGGAGAGAGGGAGTGAGAGGCCTTGGGCAAATATTAATTGAATGATAGGCATCTTTATGAGCCTTCTAGGGGTGGAACGGGACACCAGAGGGCACCAGTGGGTAACGGAGGACGGGGTTGGTGGGTGTCGTTGATTGCAACCAATACAAATAACGTAATAATTTTACGCAGCTTATCTGCACCAGAACAGAGCAAACATTTACGCCCTAATGTTTTCATTCGTTGTGCAGGACGAAGGACGTAGGTCGACGACAACGACGACGATGAGGACGAGGACGAGGACGGCTGCCATCGCAATCATAAATCACAAAAATCACAGAAGCAGCAGTGGCTGGGTAGGAAACAGGGAGTTATTATGTAGTTCCACTATTCCTCAGCGTTTCAGCTGTTCGATTTCGAGCGACGACATGTCCGTCGGGGGTTGAATCAGAACTCGGTATCCTTTTCGGGGGTTCAAGCACCTAACTTTTCTAAAACTCTTTTCTATACGTTTTCCATTTTCCCTTCGATTTTTTGTTTCCCCTTTCCCTTCAATTTTTTTTTTCTCCCTCTCTCCACCCCTCGCCTAACTTTTTCTTCTTTTTGTTAAAGGATTTGTCTCGTTGTCACCTAAGCAGAAAGCGAAAGAGTGAGAGAGGGAGATGGGGAGATGGTGTAACACGCACAGCTGTTTTATAAAATTAATTTTCCCATTGCGGATTAACAATTTCCACAATTTTTTTTTCCAAAAAGGGCGATAGAAAGAGACGCAAGAGAGAGCGAGCGAGAGAGAGAGAAAACAGATTTATGCAAACGTGCGCATAATTTTTGAAAATAAAATTTCTTCTTTATTCTTTTTGTTGTTGTTAATGCAATTTCAAGTTAAAAGTCATTCAAAGGCAGTTCGAGATTAAAAACATTTTTCCGTGTATTAGATCAAAAGACTTGAAAATATGAAATTCAATTAAAAATGAAACAAGAAACAGAAACAAGCAATAAAATTCCCCTTTAAAAAAATATTGATCATACGCATCGATTTTAAAATATGTACAGTAAAACCTCTCCTCCAATCAAACACCTGCCAGTGGTTTCTTTACTGTACATTTGATAGGTTGTGAATTTGCATTTCGCGATTCGTTTTGGTTCTTCTGATTGACAATTGTCGAACAATACCTTCTAGAAAATTGACATCAATTTAAGATTAATGAAGAGATTTTCAGCTATTCAGCTGTTTTGTGATTCCCCAACCAATAGTCCCCCCCCCCCCTCTCGTTAGAGATGATGGGGAGAGGTCCCCCCTGTTTGGCATAATTACACAACCGCAAAATGTTCAGAAATCGCTTTGAAGTTTTGGTTTTCCTTTCATTCTTCGTTTATTTCTTTTTGTTTGTAAATTCTTTTTTGTTTTTTTTATTGTATTTTATCGTTCATTAGATGGCTCTTTGTTGTTGTTATTTAGATTTCTGCTAAAATTTGCAAAAAATGCCCAAGATTTTTGAATTGTAGAGGACAGCAGAAAGCAGTTCATTAAACGATATCAAAGATAAAATGGAAGGCTCACTTCTGTCCCTCTTCTCTTGGTTCAAAATTCAATTGGAAATTGAAATTGAATTTTCAAAAACCGAAAAAAAGAAGAAGGAAGGCGGGGGGTGGGCGTGTGCGTGTGTGCTGACAAATAATGAAATTTGATACGCCTTGTTTAATGCTCTTTTTTCTGTTGTTGTTGTCAAGTGGAAGAAAGGACGGAAGGAAGGAAGGAACGAAGGTCGGAAGGACGACAGGACGACGAGTCCAAAGACTCGCCCCATCCTCTCCTGACTTGGGTTGTGGCGGCAATGAAACGCTCGAGTGGCCGCAGCCGCCGCGTGGCAAGTGTTAACTTCGTAGGCGGTAACCGGAGTGGCGAATAAGCAGGGGGGTGGGGGGTTGGTTAGATTCTGGATTCGGGTTCGGTAATAAATTCTGCTGTTTACCAAAGCACAAGCCATTAGCAAGCAACACCAACCCCAAATAACAAATCACTGAAATAACATTTTTCGAGGGTTTGAGAACGAGTGAGTGGGCGAGTGAGTGGGTGTGTGTGTGTGTGTGGGGGTAGGGGTGGGGTTTCCCCCCCTTCCTCGATTGTCGTCCTTCTCTGCACTTAGCGGATTGTTTGCAGCCCCTTAAGCATAACAAACAAGGCTAAGTGAATTCCTTGCGCTCGACTGTGCCGCTTTATGGCCTGTTTATTGTTGTGTCTTCCTGTCCTTCCCAAGCATCCCACTCCCTCGCTCTCTGGGAGGAGGCGGAAGCGTCCTTATAACGAGTGACAATATAATCGAGTCAATTTTTGTGGACCGCCGCCGGCTGTTGATGTAACTTTATTTTGTTGGGCCCGTTCCGCAGCGCGTGACTTTTTGCACTTGTTGTGTTGAGTTCTGAGTTATCAACACCCCTCCAGATCCCAGATCCCAGATCCAGCCCCCCCCCCCATCCCCTTCTCTATCTATGCATCTATATGGCTATAGATATATATAATTTATTCATTGCTCGCCCAGAAAACTAATTGATGTGGGAAAATTGCAGCCGTTGGCCAGGCACACGCCCCCAGATAAAATACTCGCACACACACACAAACACACAAACACACACACACACACTTGATTAAACAAATATACACTTGAGTGTTGTTGAATTGTGGTCGGTTATTCAAGAAATTCATGTCGCAAGTTCGTTACTTCTGTACTCATAGAATACTTAAAACAAGAATCGGAACACTTTATAGAATCTTCTATCAGTATTTACTGCTGTGTTGGCCAATTTAATGGCAACCAATTAAATAAGTGAAATGAATACTTAAAACAGGAACATAAATGCAGCTTTGATCAGCTCTGATCTTGGCCAAATGTACCTTAATATAATGAAGTTCTCTTTATCATCAATTAATATTAATTTCGAGCATTTTCGATCGTGGGGAGCGAATAGATTTAGAGTTCCAAATATCGTTTGAATTTTAATTGAAATGTTATTGCAAATACAATATTATATTATATTATATTGCTCAAAATGTCGATTGTTATTCGATGATGATGTTTTAACCCCCTTCGTTTCTCTCTTCTTGCAGGTTTGGTTCAAAAATCGTCGCGCCAAATGCCGGCAGCAGTTGCAACAGCAGCAGCAATCGAATAGTTTAAGCAGCTCCAAAAATGCCAGCGGCAGCAATGCCAGTTGCAGTGGCAGCTCATCGAATAGTCGCAATAACACTAACAACAACAACAGCAACAATAATAATAATAACAGCAGCAACAACAACAACAACTCCAACAGCAACCACAACAGTGCCAGCAACAACAACAGCAACAACAACAACAACAGCCACAATCACAGCAACAAATCGAGTCAGAAACAAAATCAAAACTCCGCCTCAAATGCCAGCGGTTCATCCAGTGGTCCGGGCGGAGGAGGAGCGGGCGGCGGCGGCGGCGGCAGCAACTCCGCGGCAGCAGCAGCAAGCGCCGCTGCAGTGGCAGCTGCGCATTCGATTAAATCACATCACAGTTCCTTCCTAAATGCGGCGGCCACCACAAGCGGCGGATCCACATCGAGCAGTAGTAGTAGCGGCGGCGGCGGCGGACACATCTCGGCGGCAGCGGCGGCAGCAGCATTGAATGTAACGGCAGCGCATCAGAATTCCTCACCATTGCTACCCACACCGGCCACATCCGTGAGTCCCGTGAGCATTGTGTGCAAGAAAGAGCATCTGGCCGGCGGCTATGGCAATGGAAATGGCAATGGCAATGGAGGCGGCGGCGGCGGCGTCGGTGGTAACCTGGGCATGGGTGTGGGCGGCGGCCTGGTGGGTGTTGGCGTGGGTGTGGCCCACTATGATACACTGAAAGATGCCGGCGGCGATATTGGCAACAATCTTGTTGGAGGCGCCGGCGGCGGTGGCGGTGGAGGATCATCGTCGTCCGTTCATCATCATCATCATCAGAGCATTTATGGGAGTGTGGCGGCAGCGGCAGCGGCCAGCAGCAATCCCCGTCTGCTGCAGCCCGGCGGCAATATCACACCCATGGATAGCAGCAGCAGCATAACCACACCCTCTCCGCCCATTACACCAATGTCCCCGCAATCGGCAGCAGCGGCCGCCCATGCCGCCCAATCGGCCCAGTCGGCAGCCCACCATTCCGCCCATTCGGCCGCCTATATGTCCAACCACGACTCCTACAACTTCTGGCATAATCAGTATCAGCAATATCCGAACAACTACGCCCAGGCGCCCAGCTACTACTCGCAAATGGAGTACTTTAGCAATCAGAATCAGGTCAACTACAATATGGGCCATTCCGGGTACAGTGCCTCCAATTTCGGTTTATCGCCGTCGCCCTCGTTCACTGGCACCGTGTCGGCGCAGGCCTTCTCGCAGAATAGCCTCGACTACATGTCGCCGCAGGACAAATATGCGAATATGGTGTAGAATCTACTGTTCCAATACTGCGGCGGCAGCACCACCAATACCACCAACACCACCACCACCTCGGGCGGCAGCGGTGCGAGTGGCAGCGGGGACAGCAGTTCGCCCCAGTTGCAGGATCATAACTATGGCTAAATATGCATACATATCCACACACCACATACCCACACACACCACATCACACACATATATATATACATATATATATATATAGATCGGACTTCAAGCAAATTCTGGGCGCTGCATTCTCAAAAACGAAGGAAACAGAAACAGAAAGTTGAATTGAATAAATTAATAACTTCCTTTTTTCCCTCTTCATTTTTTTTTTTTTTTTTTATTGATAGTTAATAATTTTTTTGTCTCCCCAATATATATATATATATAGATATATATAAAAATAGCTTAAGCCGCCAGGATCAACGAAGAAATTGAGTGATAAAATTAAATAAAATGGGGAAAGAATAACTAAACAAAAAAAAAAACAAAATGTGAAACAAAACAAAGATTAAAAAAGAAAAATTCAATGCTTAAAAAAATTTTTAAATGCAATATTAACTAGAAAGGGGCATTAAATCATATCATCTAATATAATACAAATCGAATTCGAGTTTCTTTCCCAAAGCGAAAAAAACAAAACAAAACAAAAACAAAAAAGCGTAACGTAACTTTTTTTCGTCGTGAACACATATTTCTACAGTTATAATACAAAAAACAAAAAAAAAAACACCCAAGTAAAATAATAAAGCATTACTAAGAAACTTTAAATATAAACGAATTAACATTTCAGACTTTAAAAGCAAACACACACACACACACACAGATAATTGTCGAGAAAAGCGAAAAGAAAAATAAGAAAACAAAACACATTACTAAAATAAATTTAATAAATAATAATACAAACAGAGCAAAAACAAGTATTAGCCCTTAAGCAATTTAAAATTTAAATATATATATATATATATATATAGAAAATTTTATGGCAAGTCAAATATTTATATGAAAAACTAAAAAAAACTATACAAAAAAAAAACACAAAAACCAAGTAAAGTATAATTTAAAAAACGTGTACAAAAAATCGAAAATTTTTTATATATATATATGTATACATATGTATGTATATATATATATATAAATGTATGTACTATATGTGTGTATTGCTATATATGTATATATATATATACATAAATCAAATCCAAATCTTACACACACACACACACACAAAAACAATTATTAGTTCAATGTAATTTTAAACATATATATATATATATATAAATATATACCTATTTTTTTTTTTAACTTTTTTTGTCTAGTTTTAATTTCAATTTAATTGATTTGCAAAACTTTCACTTCTCATTCCTTAAAACTTAAAACAAACAAACAAAAAGAAAAACCGAAATAAAAAAGAACAAAAAACAAATTTAAATCTAGTTATTAATCAATAAAAATAAGCCAACACATTTTTTTTTGTGGGTCTAAACTTTAAGTGAAATAAAATTTAAAGTAACAAAAAAAAAAAAGAAACTAAACATCGCGAAAAACGAACAAAAACAAAAAGAGCCCATCATTATAAACAAGAAAATCGAAATTAGTTATTAATATTTAAGAGTGGGTCTATATACATACATATACATATATATATATATATATATATATATATAAATATCATGCATTATACATATATGTGTATATATATATATGTATATATATATTATGCATATATATTACATACAGTTTAAGCAAAAACAAAAAAACAACTGGTTAATTCTTTTTTTTTAATTATAAACAAGACAAAATGAAACTCTAAAATAATTGTATAAAGTTCACAAAAATATGATCAGATGAATAATATATATAAAGAAACAAAAAAAAAAAAAAATACATCAAACATTTTGTTATTATTTCGACTAATTTTCTTCCCTAAGAATTCTTTACAGGAGGCTAAAGCTAATCTTGAGTTTTGAAAAGCCTTTCTTTTGAAAATCATAAGATTTACTAAAAGTTTTTTGAATGAAATTTATCTGAAATTTTATAAAGACTTTTTTCCCTTCCACTTCTTTCCCCGAACAAAAACACACAATTTGATCTTTCTCTCTTGTTCACTTTATTTTTGGAAAATGTTCATCTATTCTACCATTTTGATATAGAGAAAGTACAGTTTTACCTAACTACTCGCTACTATCTTTTCCCCTAAGTAACTATATATAAGTAGTTTGCATCGCTGGAATTGCGGAGGTGGAGCTGGAGGTGGGGGGAGAAAGAGAGAGAGAGAGAGAAGTGAGTATATATATTCCCTGGCACATTCGTGGGCACGCGTCGCCTTTTTGCCATGTTCCTTTTGTTAGGTTCTGATCCCCGACGGTCTGACACACACGCACACACACAGGGAGAGAGATGTGTGTGACTCGTCACAGGCGAGTTCATCGTAAACCATTAATTCAGCTCATAAACACGCCCAGCATAACGAACCTCAAACTGAACTCAATCGGAATCCTTTTCTTTGTTTATCATCCAAGCTTCCCCAACTCCCCTGCTCCTCCCTGTCCTCCTCCTCGTACTTCTCATCCAAATCCTCATCCAGCAGCGGATCTAAGAATTTGATTTCAATTATGCTTCCTCTTTTTATTCTACCTTCCTAAATATATTTTCTATTATTAATTATTAAGAAAAATAAATGATTTCAGCATTTGCGGCTAATTGTCACGTGTCTGATGGGAAATCTATTTGTATCTCATCTCTCTCTCTATCTCTCTCTCTACTTATCTCTATCTGCAAAACGGAAAGAAAAGAATTTCAGTTGGTCCTTTTTTCTTTGCTTCTTGTTTGCCGCTTTCCGACTCGTTTTATTTTATCTTGCACGCGCCCATGTCCAAGTTGGCAGGCAATCCATCAATGGGCGCGTGTTGCTTATAGAATTACCAACTAATTCGGTATTTATGAGGCTTCGCCGAGTGCATGTGGGACCAGCCACCAGCGAACAGCTACCAGCTACCAGCTACCAACTACCAGCGACCGGAGGCCAGAGACCTGAGACTAGAAATCGGCGAAATAAATAGGAAGCCAGCAAATTGAGATGCTAGCCGGCAGAAATTGTTTTTAATCTGCAACCGACCACCAACCGATGATGACGATGATGATGATGACTTCGTTGCGCCTTTTAGCGCCCTCATCTAACCCCAAAAACCAAAAACCCTAAACCCAAAAAAAGAAAATAAAAATTAAATGGAAGCACCAGTTCAGTGGCACACGACCGCCCAGCTCATTATTTTGATTTGGTGGGCGTCAATCTTTGGGGTGAAGAAATCATCTCCATCAACAACAACAACAACATTTGAAGGCAATTTGTGATCTGCTTAGAGCTGCGAATCCTTTTAATCTCGATTCCCCAGTGCCATTCCATTGCATTGAATTCATTTTGCTCAAATTTTCAACTGATTATTTAATTTTAATTATCAAGTCATTTTAAATTCGATTAATATTTGATTACCCCTAAGGAAAAGTGAATATTTAAAATTTCTTTATGCATATTCTTGTGGTAAAAATTGAAATTTTCAAATTAAATAGTTAGTTTAGTCATTGGTTAACTAACTGTTTGGAGAAAGATTTCATAGATTAGACACTTTAATTAAATGTGTTTTTTTTTTTGTCTTTTCAAATCGAGCAGAGATCAACCCAATCTGCTCACTTTCTTTTACCATAAGAAAGACTGTATCAAATAGAACCCCTTAAGCTCAATAAACTTGACTGGTTTATGTTTTTAAAGAAGTTTTTTTATTCTCAACTAGTTTGTAATTAATTTTTATATTATATATTCCTAGAATTTGTATTAGGAAATCTTTGTTATTTGACTAGGAAAAGTACTAACTAACTATATTCAAATAATTGTCATAGAGTGTCCTAATTTCAGGCCAATCAGTTCAACTTCAAACGATATATAGATAATCCTAGATGATACTTCGGAATAACATGACTGACTGACTTTCACTGGTCGTGGAACTTCTCGAGAACTGTTGTTATTTCAATTATTTGGTGTGTGTGTGTGTGTGTGTGTGTCTGGTGGTTGGACCAGGGGGTTTTTCTTTGGGTCTGTGGGTCTGTGTGGTGGCGGCATCGATTTGACTGGCGACACGTGGCTGCCGCTGTTGAGATGTGGTGGCAATGTGGCCCCGGGGCAATGTTTGCATCTTTCATTCAGTCCGGAGTCCTGCTATTTGTTGTTGTATTTTTATCAACTTAATTTTTGGCTTCGGCTAATGGACAAAGTTCGACTTTTATACCGACTGCACTTGGCTGATAATGTGCCATGGTTGTCTGTGTGTGTGTGTGTGGGTGTGTGTGTTGGTGCGTGTGTGTTTATTTATTATGATTTGCCACATAACTCTTTGATGTGAACCGTTTCTGAGGGGAAAGAACCCACCTCTGAATATATATAAGTATATTCCATCAATTTAAGTCTTCAATCTTATGCAAAGTTTAAAGGGGAAAATTTTTGCTACTTTGCGATTTGTCACTTGATTAATTGACACATTGTGTTGCCCCTAAAGTATGGAAAATTTTTAAAAGATTCTATTTATTCTGTTATCTCGGTTTTGTCTTACCAATTTGTCGCTTTCTTGGCCTTTGTCATATTAAAGCTAGATAAATTTCAGCTTTTGGGTCTGATACTTAGCGCCATGTTGTTAGACCATTAAAAACGACTATTTAAATAATCTAAAACTATGGCTATAGAATTGTTAAAACGCTGCATCAGTGACACCCTCCCGAAAGTAGGCTCTAGAAAGCCAGACGATTGGAAATTGGTTAGTATTCATAATGAAATCTGTCTGCAAACAGTTCTTAGTCTCTCAGGAATTGAACTCTGATTCATTTTGGAAGAATTCAGTTTGGTAATAAGCTTAATATTAATAAATCATGAACGAAACTACTTCCTAAACATAGTTTAATCATCTCCAATGAAGAGTAGTTTTAGGTGAAATTCTGTTGACAATTTTAAACATCAGAGAATCAATTTTACTCTCATTGTATGCAAAAATGTTCATCAAATTGAGGGAATCGAGCAACTTTTCAATACTCTTCACCCGGACTGTTCAATCTTCTATGTTGGTTCATTTATTGTAAAATGGGCAGCAGCTGATAAAGTTGCAAAAGAGCAACCAAACCCCCACCCCTCTCTCTTTACCCCACATGCCATCTCTTTATGCTTCTTCAGCTTCGTCGTCTGGCCCCCCTCTAACAAAAGGCTAAGCTTAATTTGATTAATTAGTATAAAAAAAAAAATCAAAAATAAACGAAGAGGAGAAAGAAAAAAATACCCATTTAATGCCTATACACCCAACAAATATGCATAAGCATTAAAATTTCTGGCTGGAATGTGCTACTTGTATTGAAAAATGGACGGGGGCCCCCAAACAAAAGACCGAACCTGAAAAAATCGACAACAAAAAACTAAAAAAAAATAACCAAAAGGGCTGAATTAAGTACAATCAAACCGAAAGTGTTATACACTTGTGAACGGATTGCTAACTACGATTTAGAGTCCCTATTGGCCATGAATACGAAATTTATTGCGCCGATTTCTATAATTTATATGGGGCAACCTTTGGCAACATTTATTTGTCGATTAATCGTTTCAATGTGTTCATTAAGCCTAATGACGAAAAAGTCATAGTTTTGTTTTATTGAATGTGAATGTGACCCTTTGGTTAGGGTATCAAATATATGTACATACATAAAACGTATGATTTAAGTGGAAATTATTTATGCGATTGCTATTTTTACAGCAACAAGCCAGGCGAGAGATCGCATTGTGTTTGGTTTTTGTTTTCGTTTTTCTTTTTTTATTTTTATTTTTGTTGTTGTTATCTTTCTTCTTCTTCTTTTTTTCTTTTTATACCATGCATCCATAGGATGAAATGGTATATTAAAGTCGCCAAAATGTATGTAACAGGGAGAAGGAAGCTTTTCCGACCCTATAAAGTATATATATTCTTGATCAGCATGAGAAGAGAAATTGATAGAGCCATGTCCGTCTGTCCGTCTGTCCGTCCGTCCGTCTGTCCGTCTGTCCGTCCGTCCGTCTGTCCGTCCGTAAGAGTGCAGAGATCTCAGCAACTATAAATGATAGAGCTACCAAATTTAAAATGTAGACTCGTGTAGTCTTGGCGCAGACCAAGTTTATGTTTTTTTTTTGCCACGCCCCCTTCCGCCTCCGGAATCGAATAAAAAGTGATTTTCTCCCGTAATATTTATCGTATCGTAAGTTAATTTGGCACACTCATAGATCCTATGAACATCTATCATTCCACCAAATTTTTTTGCCACGCCCCCTTCCGCCTCCGGAATTTAATAAAAAGTGATTTTCTCCCGCAATATTTATCGTATCAAAACTTAATTCGGCACACTTATATATGTTATGGAAATCTATCATTCCACCAAGTTTCATAAAAATCGGAATAAAAATGGCCGAGTTATGCATTGAAACGTTTTGCACTCAAAGCGGTGCAAAGGCGAATTTGGCCGGTGGGGCGCTAAAGTGCACACACATAAGAGTGAGCGAGATAGCATATGTTAGAAATCGCGCATACGAAAGAAATTTAATATATGAAATAAGTTTTATAAACTCAAGGTAATTTGTTTTCCCCTGATGCATGGTATATCCAAGTCGGCCCGGCGACTTACTTACTTTATTTTTAAATACACATATATTTAAATGGCCGTCGATAAATGGCGATAAATAATGCAGATGATGCAGTTTTCGATTCGCCTGCTTTAAATTTTCGGTTATTCGGTTTTTTTCTTTGTCATAAATTTGAAGAAGACAAAGCAAATTGCTGGAGAGAAATAATATGACTATGAATATATACTTATACATATATATGAACAAATTCCCAGCAAATTTTTCAAACAGTTCCCATTAATGTTAAAACTTTTGCTCTCGCTGTTGGCCTTACAGCTCGTTCTGGGGGGCATGTTAAGGGTCCTGCTGTTAAATTTCTACACAGAATCGATTGCAGCCAATCAGAACTCGCCATCATTTCCCCTGTAGAGCAAGCGAGATAACCCTACTGACACGACACAGCCATCTCTTTTGCCCAAGTGCTGTATTTCGTATCGTTGTTTCTTTTATCTTTTCTTGCGTTATTTTTTGTTGTTGTGTTTTTTTTTTTTTTTGTTTCATACTTTACTTTTTTTTTTGTTCCTTCCTTTGCTTTCTTTCCTTACTACCAAGTATTTTTCTTTTGGCATGCGTTTCTCTCGTTGATTCTCTTCTTCATTTGCTGGCAAAAATTCGGTTTTTTTTCTGTTCTCTGTTCTTTTCCATTTGGCAAAAAAGAAAAAGAAAAAACAACCGCCACTCCACTCCACTCCAAAGAACCCGCTCTTGTCTGCGTCGGTTGGTGGTACATAAGCCCCCCAAAAAACACCACCCAACCCCCTCCTAACATTTGCAACTCCCACAAAATACAAACAACGAACCAACAACAACAAGGAAAAAAAGAAAATTGTATGTATTTGGTACATAAAACTCACTGAAACTGCGGTCGGGGGTTGGTTATGGCATTTTTGGATTCGGATTGGGGTTGGGGGTCAGAGAGTTGTTGGGGACGGGGCGGGGCGGGGCGGCTGTTAGCTGCTGGGGGCTGCTGCGAGGGAGAGGGCTTGGGCCCACTCAGATAACGAACTAACTAACTAACGTTGAAATCAAATTCAAGCAGGCCAACTTGTATCCATATCCCCAGCAAAAAAGGAAAGAAAGAACATACAAAAATTTAAACAGAAAATAAAAAAGGAACGAAAAATAATGTTTGACATTTATTGGGTTGAATTTTTTGGAGTTTTCTTTCTCTCTCTGTCGCTCTGTGTTTTTGGTTGGGGATTAATGGAAAGACTAAGGCAATTAGGGAAGTGAAAATTGACGAGATCCGCAAATTTTTAACCTTTAAATATCGGTCGTGGAGACATTTTAGAATATTCAACTAGTACCGAAAGGTTTTGGACATAGAACATCAGAAAACGCAAGAAATCGTGTTAAAATCGAGTTAATTTATTAAGGATTTAATAAATAATCTTTCTTATTAAAGTATTCTATCGAAAAATAATGGGAAATCCTATTCAAAAGCCCAAAATATGTGTATTTCCAAAGTTTTTTCTTGGAGATATCAATCAATATCCAAAATTTCATGTAAGACAATAAGATTAATCGAAGGAGATATCAAGCTAGGTTCGATTTTTGGGCTGGAACATTTAGCTAATGTTACAGAAACTAAAACAAAATAGAAAATCAAAGCTTTCCCCTTAACTTAAAATACTAACTTAAGTTTATTTGGTTGTCAATATGGAAGATAGGGAAACCAAAAGAATATATCACAAATTATCTGAGCTGGAAATTTAATAGCAAAATGTATTTTGTCTTCTGGTTAATGGATTGCAACACTACAATGCATTCAATTAGAAGAGAAATCTAGGAACATATAATATTCGTAATAATTTGAATAACTATGAATTTATTTTGTTGATATGTTTTGTTTATTTATGACTGAATATTAGGAATCTATCTGGCAATGACAGGAGAATAATAAATAGTTTTAGCTAAATTTTATTTAAAATTTGCAGACTGCTGCATTTTCTGAGATGGCTAAAATGATTAAGATGGGAAAACAAGCTGAAATGAGGCGATTTCCTTGTTGTCCAATTATTATTATGATGATGATAATTATTGTTTGTTGTTATTGCAGTTGTAGTTGTTGTTGTTGTTGTTGTTGGCCATTGTTATGTGCCAAGTGTTTTCATTTTTGTTGTAATTTGCTGATTAAACTTTAGCAACAACACCAAAAGGCCAGGCCAACAACAACTACCTGTACAGTGTACATATGTTCATATAAATACAAACATATATATATATATATATAATAATAATAATGTGTGTGTGTGTGTGTGTGTTCGTTGTCTGCTGCTGGTTGTTTGCTTTATAAGCATTAAGCATTTTGAATTTTCAATTCATTTGACTTTTCATTGCAAATGCCATGGTATTATCCACACGCTTTTAAATTAATTAAATGCAGCAGGAGTAGCAGCAGCAGCAGCAGGAGCAGCAGCAGGAGCTGGAGCAATGGCAATGGCAATAGCAAAGGCGGCAAAGGAGGTCTTTCAGTTATAGCTTGTCGGTCGCCACAGGAGCCGCAGGCACAGAACAACGCGGGTAGGAGAATCAACAGCAACACACACACACACACACAGAAAAATGGAAAAATTAAAATGAGGGAAAGAGGGAAATATATATATGTATGTATTTATGTGTGTACATACAACCAGCAAAATGACAGAGAAACCAATCCCAAGTTGTTGGTAGTCAAGCAGTTATAATCAGGCTAGGACATCGAGAACGAGGACGATAACGACAACGATGACGATGGAACGACGACGAGTTGCAGAGATCAGCCCAGCCCGCGAGGGTTGTTTCGAAATCCTCCCGCCAACTTCAACCCAGCGAAACAAAAACTGAACTGGGCAGAAGGACATAGGTACATATTTAAAAAAAAAAAAAAAAAGAAAAAGCGAGTGAAGAAAAAATGCCTCCTTTTTTCTTTTGACTGGCAACAACGCTCTGATAATGACGTTGATAATGCGTCGACTTTTCCCTCCACCACCAGCACCATCACCACCCCCCTCTCTCTCTCACCCTCTTGTATATATGCTAATTGGCATATGCTCAATTAAGCGCTGCGGCAACCGAGGCAACCCATACTCGAAAACTCATACTTAAGCCCAACCCAAAGATACAGTAAACGGTATTGCAGCAGGTTTTACCAACTGATTAGATCGGGGTAACTAATTTAAGAGAGGCGTCTACCGTTATGCGTTTTACAGTGAGTCAAAGTGGCATTGTGGGATGATTGCCTGGCCTGGGCTTGGGAGTTGGGACTTGGGACTGGAGGATGAAGCATTCGTGCCCGTTGCTAGGCTTCGGCATTAGGCGGCATTCAATGTTGATTTACCTTTACCTTTACATCAAAAGTGGAAATAGAAGCAAACGATTTATCTGCATTATTATTATGCATACATATGGCAACATTTTTCCATTTCTAAGATTAGCTAATTAATAGGAATCTATACAATCTATATGTAAAAAGGATAACCAGAGGACCAAGTTAACTTGGCGTATGCTTTAATTTGAATGCAGTAGCTAATTGTACGGAAGAAGGGTCACCTCTTCAATAGAAACCTAATTTTTCCAATTTAAACCTCAATTAAATATTATTATTTCTCAGACTCGAAGATCATCGGGATGGCTCCAGTCTAGTATTTTGAACTACACTCAAAACGGTTTCGATACCTAATCGAGTTTTATCATTCACTCCTAATTTACTTTGGACTTGTTATGGAAGATAGTTGTCAATGCTATGGAGAAACAGATATCGATTACATAGATTGTCATAATTAGAGCTTGATTCCATATTGATCCACTTTGTAACTTTATTTCCTCCAAGCAACTAAAATTATTTGATATATTAATGTAAGTATCTAAAAACCCCATCTAAAAACCACAAAATTTTTAGGTATTTTTCACTTTAATATATTTATTATTTCATGAAAATCAACCTAAAGATAGTAAATACGAATTTTATTAAAACTATTAAACTTAACAGATTTGAACTTGAAATTGTTTAGTAGATAGATCTAAGTAGTAATGAAAAATTTGCTGGAAAGTGCTCAAAGGATACTCTGCACTTTGAACATTCTCTTGTTCTGGGGCTTATCATTTGACAATCAACAAACACCTTGAATGTAACAATGGGAAAATACTATATAAGTATGAGTATGATATTGATCAGGCAAACTTATTGATCTTTATACATAGGTGCGGTGTTTGGGTTGCATTCGATGATAGTTCCAATTTCGGATCCTTTTTTTTTTGCCTTTTTGTTTTGTGTTTTTCTGCTCAGCTTGCTGCCATCGATGTCTGTCAATCAAGCGATCGGCTTTCACACAAAATGCACTCTCGACTCTCTCAATTCTCAACTGTCGGCTCTCGGTTCTCGGCTCTCGATTCTCCATTCTCCTTTTCTCGACTCGGGGGAAAACTCATCATCTGCCCCTTGTGTCCATTGTGTGTGCGAGGCGCTGAGGCTGCCGATGGCGACACAATCTTGATTTCAGTTGGCAAACGGCTTTTGTTTTCAAGTCGAGGTTTTGAGGTTCGCATTCCAATGACAAAACACTCGAACAAATACCGAAATTCAATAATAATAATAAAAATAATAATAGCATAGGTACACGTAATAATAGTAATAAGAGGGGAGAGACAGAGAGAGAGAGAGAGGCCAACGGCCGACCATTGGCCATTCTTATTGTTCCCTTGACATTTCTCACTTGGGCGTGAGATAAGCGATCTGAGAGATATTCGAAAATGGTAGCTGCCAAAAAAAAAAACTAAGGAGAAAACATATCAATTAGGCAATATTTCTTGGTAATTCAATATGGGTCAAAACCCCGAAAACTGGAGCCAAACTCTGTTATTTCAATTGGTTTGAAATCCTTTTTTAAGAATCTGTTTCTGTAAATATTCGTAACAATTAATTTGAGATCAAAATGGAGTCACAGTTCTGAGATAGATTCAGCCATTTTGATCCTGGCAGCTTGCCCTCCTCCCCCCTGCCCACCCCTTCGTGATCTTCCTTCCTCTGGGGAAAAAGAAAAGAATAAGAAAACGAAATGAAATAAAGAAAAACCAAACTAAAACTGAAGCACTTGGCCAGCTTTAACACTTGGCATCTAGCCAAAAGCCTGGACACGGGTATCTGGTGACAACCCGTGGGGGATACAAAGAGATACAACCAACACAACCCAAAAAGGGGTGGGGCTGGTGGATGTATGTAATAATAATGTTGCAGAGAAAGAGAGTGAGATAGGAATAGAGAGATGGAGGGAGAACAAAAAAAAAAAAACGGCAACATAAGCAGGCAAGGTATTATTTTTAAGCTCTTCCTTCATTGTCTGCCTCCCAGACGACAAAAACCAAAAGACGCAGCCCCCAGCAGCAGCGGCAGCAGCAGCGAGAGCAGCGGCAGCAGCAGCAGCGGCAAGACAACGACGAAGATGTCGACGTTGATGTTGGGGATCGAACTAAATAAATGTATTTACGATATAAGCATTACTTGAGAAGGTGGCGCGGGATGGCAGGGGGGGGTCGATATAGGGAATAGAGGTGTAGGTAACTTGGGTGGGTGCCTCAATGTAATTCAAAACCACCGCGAAGACTCAACTCAACTGAAGTCAACTCTGAGCTCTCTGGGACAACTGTCCAGCGACTAGCAACTGGCAACTGGCAACTGGAAATGAATTAAAAATACGAAAACGAACCCAAGACAAAAATCGAAATATGTCAATGAATTCCAAATGCCTGACAACGGACTCCCAAGCACAGGGAGATGAGAAAGAGAGCAGAGAGACTTAGTGTGGCCCCAAAGTCCAGGCCAATGGAACGTGGGACGCCATCACATTGATGGACATATAAAGTGGGAGACGGCAGGCAATCGGAGGCAGCAGCAGAAAAAGAAACAGCAGCAGCTTAACTTGCCACACCCCTCTCGGCGCCCCTCAGCTCCCCATAGTTGGTGTTACTTTTGGGCTCTGTTGTTATATACCCTAACCAAAAAGTGGCTCAACTTCAAGGATCCGAATTGATATGACGCCATTTTGCTTAGTGATCGAACAGTGGCCGATTAATCGTTTTTCATCTAAAGGACCTCGATAACAATAATTTCTTTTCATATGTACAATATGAACTTTGGGACTTGGTATACCTAATGTAGTGTATTGAAAGTTCGTTGTGACTCTTTGGGCAATAAAACTGTCCAGTTTGTTGTTACTTGGAGTTTTGATGAGGAAAAATGTGTGCTCTAATTGACAGTTTTTAGATTTTAATCTTTGGCGCAACGCACACACACACACACATGCATGCACACACACACACACACACATGGATACAAGGTGGAGTAGATACAAACTGAAACGGAATTTGACTCCTCGCTAATGCATTTTCAACGTTTTGGACATGGACGCCCATGCGCGATGATGGGCCAGAGAGCAGCTTATGGCCACCAACAATGACAGACAGGTCTCTGGGCTATCTGAGTGGGTTCATATACATACATACATATATACAAACATACTTACATACACACATATAGATTTATGTATTTGTGTGTGTGTGTGTGTGTGCGTGTGTGTGTGGATCCTCTCCTACATACAATATGAAATGGTATTCATTCATGCATCGCATATGCTCTTTGTCAATTAAGCAATCAGCAGGAAGTTTGCCCCGCACTTTGCCTTATCTTTTGGGCCCTGCCCTTCCCCCCTCCACCTCCACCACCACCAGCACCAGCACCACCTCATCTTCATCTTCTCATGCACACTGCATCTCATCAATTCCTGTGGAGAGAAGAGGAATCACATCATCAAAAGCCAACCGTTGCCTCTGCCTTTTGCGTTTTTGACACTTGACGTTTGTCGTTTGTCGGCGGACAAAATTCATTTTTGCAGTATTTTTTTTTTTTTTTTTGTTCTTGTTTTTCTTTTTCTCTTTTCAAATTCCATTTTTTTTGTAGTCAACAATGAACTGAAAAATAAAATGAAAATGAAAAGAATGTTGAGCCGCATATTAAATACCACCGCCTGAGCTCAAGTGTCAACAGAGCACTACGATGCGAGAGAGAGAGAGAGAGCGGAGAGTGCGGAGAGTCAAGCCTCCCCATCCTCATCACCTTCCTTCCTTTGGGCAAAAGGCAATAAACGGGCATCCGCATCCGCATTCGGATCCGTGTAACCAGCTACCGCCTGCAGCGTAATTGAATATTTGGAGTGTAAAAACCGCACCCAGATTTCCCAGGGTGGTGAGCGCATAAAGGGGCCCAGGACAAGAAGATATCCAACAGGGCACAGTGGTTCACAATTTGATATTGTGAGAGAATATTCCAAATGGCAGTGGATTGGCAATATAATTTCTCAATTATCAGATCAAAATTAACAATTCGCATTTTATTAATGGATTCAAATCAAAAGATAAAGATTAAAAAATGCATATTACAATATTAATATGTATGTAAACTTCTTTCTCATTCGATCGAGAATGGTTTCAATTTTCCTCGTAAAATACTAGTTGCATTTTTTATGCAATTTTCGGGTTTTATCTATTTTGTTTCAAAGACTTTTCCGAAGTTATCCTTGGATTTATTTTTATTGGTTGTTTCGAACCACTGTAAGTTTCTTCTATCGTCATTACAATAAAGTAGGCGGCTTGGTAAATGAGGCGTGGCAATACTGTGTAAATAAAAGTGACTGTGGCTGCGTCTGTGGCTTTTTGCACGCATGTGTGTGAGTGCAACGACAAAAGTCAAGTCAGTTGATTATTAAAAAATACAAGTAGAATCGAGCGAAAATATATATAATAAGCATCATAATGACGAGCTCAATAACGAACGAACAGAATAAAATTTACTCACTCTTTGAAGACCAGGGACAAAAGGACAAAAAACAGAAAAGGATATAATGGCGAACGAGTGCAAGTGGAGAGAGGGAGTAGAGTGTGGTGTGGTGGGGTGGGCTGGGGTGGGGTGGGGTGGTGTGGGGCTGGTGTTGGGCAGGGCAAGGCGACGCACTTTCAAGTAGGGTTGCCAACAAACTCATGAATTGCTCATTTAGATTTTAGAGATGCCACTTCAAGGGTTGTCAAGTGGCACAAGCAAAAAACAAGGACATGTCTAGTGGTTCGCCTGGTTCAACCGGCTCTCGGTGCATGTGAATGGGAAACAATGCCAAACAATTGGCAAATGGGAGCAAGTGGCACCTGTGACAAGAAGAATGGAGAATACAAAGCTATGTATGTATGTATATATATCTCTATGTATAACATATACTTAGACATCTCTCTCTCTCTCTCTCTCTCTCTGTCTCTCTCCTTGTACTCTCTCATAATTTTAATGTTCATTTTTGCTTTTGTTTTGTGTTTTGAATTATTTGTCTTTGGCATTTGTCAGAGTTTGCCCAGCGGCTTAAGAAGGGACCCCGCCAATTCCCAGTCCCATTTCCATTCCCATTCCCATTCCCATCCATACATATGTTGTATATACTATCAAGGAAAAGCGAAAAGAGATAGCAGGTCCAAACATGCCCAAGACCGAGAGATCAGTTCAAGCCCCGAATCCAATCCAGGGGGATTAACCCAACTTAATGCGATAAGCGATTAAGCAGCGATCATTGAAGGAGCTTAACACCACGACACCACACCAGACAGATTACACTGGACTAGCGCAAAGGATTCTCTCAAATATCAACTTGTAGGTATCACTTAACAAATCGCTTTAAAATCCTTTCGAAAATTCCTAAAACTAACATGGCGAATAGGGCTGAACTTCTATAGCATAGTTGTAATTGTGATTTTATGACGTCATTGTATTCGAACGATCAGGTGATCCTTTTTAGAGTTGTGAAGACTTCCCGAAAACTCTTTTGGCTCCACCGTTTCAATCGATTTTTAGAGAATCAAAAGCAAAAACAAAAACATCAGTGCATTGGCCTTCTACTAAAGAAACTAAAATACAGAAATATCAATAGTAAGCATACTAATTCCAATTTCGATACCAATTCCCATTCCCAACTCCAACTCCAATTCCAATTCCGTTTTCAATAGCATTTCAAACGCATCATCAGGCCAGGGCTAATTGCTCAGCCATTGTCCAAACAATGACGCAGTCAAAATTCCAAATTGAAGAGACAAAATATGAAACTTCCTACACTTGATTTAATTAGCGCTCTCTAATGATACGAAATCGAGTGACGAGAAGTCTCTGATCATTTAAAAAGAAAAAGCTACCAAGTCATCTTGTTAATTGCGTAGAACAAACACACATCAAATGCGCAAGAGGAACGAAGAGGATTGGGAAGGGGGAAGGGAGAGAAATCATGATATTGGCTAATCGAGAATAATTGCTATTACCTGATGAATGGAGCAATGAATGGGGGGTGGGTCATTGGTACCTACACACACACACACACACACACATCTATCAGCAAATTTGTCAAAGGTATTAACCAAGCAGTCACCCAACCGTCCAACCGACCAACCATCCATCCAAACATCCATCTGGGATGTGGATGTGTAAACACAAGGCTGTCAAACAATAACTGTTGACAGCTCGTAAATTAATAATTTCGCAAGCTGAGCAATCGGAAAAGGCGACCCGAAGGGGCAGGGGCAGGGGGCAGGCACGCTCACTACCAGGACCAAGACCAGAAGCCGAAACAGAAGGAGGAGTAGTAGGATCTGGATATATGGACACAGGCGCAAATTAGCCGCGTTTCCGCCTTGTTCCATCGATCGTTTTGTAGTTTTCTATCCTGGCCCTGCTGACACTTTGACTTCCTGTGGCCTTTTTTCCCATCGCATCCCATCCCCTGTTCTTGCCATCATCCTCATTATTGTTCCCTCTCTCACTCTCTCTCTCTCTCTCTCTCTTTCTCACTCTCTTTAGATCGTTCTCTTTGTATATTAATTTCATGCATAGGGCAATTGAAATTGCCTTCAATGCAATTGTCTGCATATTTTGTATATATATTTTGGTATTACTTTTACAAAAATTTCAAATAGAAATCAAAACAGATTTCGTTACGCATTTCAATCTTGTGATTTTCTTTTTCTGGAGCGAGAAGTTTTATTTTTAAAGATGCCGCTGCCCCGTTGTCCCGATATTGCCGACAAAGGACAAAAGTGAGAATGGAATTGAGAGTGGATACGGGGTAATTGAATTGAAATCTGTTGAATAATGGCATAAGGAAGTGCATGTCGGATAACGCTGCTAAGTTCGAGAAATAAGTTTTCGATTGTTAATTGCATAAACAAGCCAAGGATATTTGTTCTGTTTTTCAACACTGATCTATTTGATCGAAAGCTTCTTACTAAACAAATGGCATTCTTATTACAATTCTGTTCTGGAAAATTTTTGAACACACAAAATTTTATTTACTAAAGTACTGGAATATGAACTTATGTCTTTAAAAACTTAAAGCATAATTTTAATAACATTCGATTATTCATCATTCACAGTCATTGCATTTGGAACAAATTAATCTTTAAGAATAGTGACTAAAATCGGAATACAAAGCCCACAGATCTGAATCTGAATTTCCCTTAAAATTTGATATTTGTTTTCCTTAGGCGAAAATTATGAAACTTTCCTTTTAATAATTTTTCTTTTTTTCTATACCGTTGTTGTACTTATTTTTATGTTTTTTTTTTCTGTTCCCGCCTTCCATGAGTTCAATAATTTATGTGCATGACTAGTGAAACTTGTAGATCGGAAGCTATGTACATATGTACCAAGGGCGAGGTAAAAAACAAAAAATGTCACCTCATGGTTACACAAAATTTGTTTCAAGAAAAAAAAAGAAAGAAAAAAATCAAATCCCGAATCAAGCTAATTTGTTGCAATGGAAGCTTACAGAATAAAATGAATTGTGGAAAAAAACGGAAAGAGAAAATCAAATCAAACGAGAGTAGCTGTTAGGGGGAGGAACTGAGAAAGAGCAGAGGGGGAGGGAAACGGAATTGAGTTTGACAGCTATTTATGGTTACCTTTACCCGATCGACAGGTTGGAAAATCCCAAAAAAAAGAGAAAAAACAAAATCACTACCATGAGTGAAAAGTGTGGGAAATGGCATGCCAGAGTCCGGAAGGGAAAAACAAAAGTTTCATTGTGTAAAGGACGTTGCGTCGTTTCTTCGTTTTTCTTTTCACGTAGTGTTTTTTCTCTTTTCTTTACTTTTCTTCTCTCTTTTTCTGACATTAGGACAAGTATGTCAACGTTGTACCTGAGCCATCGAGACGACTTCCCTTTCTTTTTTTTCGGCCTGTTACAATTTTAATGCATGTATGTATGTTTGGCTGGTTGGATGGTTGGCTGGTTGGATGGCTGCTGCATCAAAGGGCATTATAAAATAGGCGGAAAAATACAGATGGAGATGGGGTAAACTAAATGCATGCATCCGTGCGCCTTTATGATGATATAAAGTACCATCAAAATGGGCAACTAATGAATTTTCACAGTGATTCCTGCGGGAATGCCGCTCGGGCAGAGTTCGAGTTCCAGTTCCAGTTCCACTTCCACCTCTTCCACGCATTCAACGACAATAGCAACATCAGCAGTGGCAACAACACAATGTTCTAGACACCATGGAAGCCACAAATATACCCAAAGCCCAGGCCCATAATCGTCCAAAAACCCAAACTCAAACCTGAACCCACCCACCCACAAATCGACAAAAGGAAACTCAAACCGCAGCACCCGTCGACCCACCGACCGACCATCCATCCATCTATCCACCCAAAAGCTATTCAACCAAATGTTGTCTAAATGTAATTCAATACTTTTTTCAATCTTGTGTAGGTTGTTGCTGTTGTTCAGTCAGTAAGTAACAACAACAACAACAGCAACATGAAAAAAAAAAAAAGAAATGTTGCTAGCATAGGTACAACAAATTGGAAACACATTTTACCCTCCAATTACTTAAATACAATACTCAACAGCGTTACTTGTACATACACTTGGGGTACTCCACGTCCACGTCCACTCTCACTGTGACTGCGATTGATAAGGCACAGTGGTCGAACGAAATCAATTAGTTGCGAGGCAATATCCTTTTTATAATCGAAATACATTTATTTCGGTTGCATTTGCCAATAATAAAGAAGTTAACTATTAAAGTATCTAAACAATCATGTTAGGAGGACAAGTAGAGATACACACACACATACATATATACAATGTATACATGCATATGTGATAATAAGTAATTGCTAATTCTAATGCATAGTTAAGAGTTCTGTTGGTAGGTATATAACCGTATACAAGAGTCCCTTTCATGATCCTGAAATTTGCATACCAATCGAATTTACAATAGACCCATGACCACTGTGCAAGTTTCTGTAACAACTTTGTAAAAAAAAAAAAAAAAAGAAAGAAAGAAAGAAAGAGAGAGGGAGGGTGGCGAGTCGAGACGAGACTGTCAGTCTGTCAGTTCTGTCAGTGTCTTGTCATGCACGCTTCACGCCACGCCAACAGGTCTCTAATTTCAGGGTACCACCTCCGCGTGCATGCCCTTCGTGCTACTCTTTTTAGCTTAGAGCACTGTCGAACACTGTTTCGATTCAGCATTTGCTTTTGCCTTATTGCGTGTCATCATCAAAAGGATGTGAATGCTCCTCCCCGCCCCATAAACCCCACATTTTCCTCACTCTCTCTCTCTATCCACTCTCATGTTTTGTGAGCGCTAATAGATTTTCTATTACAGAGCTTCGACTATGTATCCGCCCCCTTTCACCCACCACCACCATCACCACCTCCCCCTGCGTTGGCCATCATTCACATGCATGACCGAATTTCCATTTTACGCCCTGTTTGTAGTTTTGTGGGTAAGTCCCAATGGGAATCAACGCAAAATGATTATTATTATCATTATTAAAGGAGTCGATGACTGAAATCCCAGTCAGAATCTAAATGTGTATAATATGCCACATGTCCGCCCCTACCCCATCCTCATACCCATCTCCCCGTTTGCCACAAACAAAAGCCACAACAGGAGGCGACCACAGCGACCACAGCAGGAGCACAAAAGTAGCAAGGAGTCGAAGCAGTCGATACACATGTTCATATTAGAGATCCTGCAGATTTTTAGTGAAAGTTAAATGGGTTACAAGAAGAAGAGTCCAGAGAGAGGGTTGGGGAATCTCTGTATTTATACACTTGTCCATCGGTTGCAATTCCAAATTGTAAACTATAACCAATCTATTCTCCTCCCCGAACCTTTGCCCCCTTCGTCTGTGCGTACAAGCCTATTGAGACAAATTGTAATTAAATGAATGTATTCTGGCCCTCAGGCAACAGCTGAGATGACGCTGTGGCTCAAGCTCAGGCTCAGGCTCAGGTCACCATGTCAACCAACCACAAAGGGTGAGGGTGAGAGTTAATATGGAGGTGGAGATGGAGTTGGTCGGCATCGGGGCGTTGGGTTATTTTGGCCGCAAGCGTTTTCCACTTATCCGGGATTAGTAAAAATGCCACATTAAACTGAGTAAACAATTTTTCTTTCTCTTTTTTGCAACGTGTTTATAAAATTTTGACAGTTGACACGAATTTTTGAAAATGTTTATCAATTGTAGCTTATAAACATTTCAATATTTTCCCCTCTCTTTTATTATAGTTTTCCCAATGATAAAACAAACAGCAATACATCAAAACAATACATTTTTCAATTAAAAAATATCCTGTGAAATACAAATCATACAATTGCAAGCTAGAAAACTAGCAAAAACTGAGAAAAAATGAGAATTTCCAAATGAGGCTAATGAAATATTCTATACAATAGTATTTAAATATATTGTATACAATTTAAATATAAGTAGCTATAGAATATTTGAATTTCTCATTTAGGCAACTTTTATGTTGTATTAGATTTACAAGCATTTCTGTATTAAATATTACATATGCTAATAGTTTTTATCGAGTTTGGATTTGAATTATATTTATACTAAACAATAGAACAATGATTTCAGTTGATGGAAATTTTTTTTTGAGGTTTTCCATGACTTAATTGCACATTTGTTTGTAAACTGCAGCTGTCTCTAACATCTTCTAAAACGGTTATTAATTCCGTGCAACCCTGTCTAAAGCCAAGCTGTCAAAATTTCAATTTTAGCCCGTTTATAAATTTATTCAAACATATTAAATAGATTGGTGATTAAAATGAAATTTAAATAAACGTTACATTCAGAGGATGGCGCCACAATGCTCAGTGCTGCCACTTCGAAAGCAGCTCTGCGTGCGCCAGTCGATTATCGTGATCGATTGCTGTTGAACAGTTATTGGCGGCAATTTATCAATAAAAAACACATCTCTTTTGTTTTTCACCGCGTTTTTTTCTTTATTTGCATCAAGAGAAACTCTTTTTATAGATATCCGACAAAAAAACCCATCAATTGTTTATAAACGAAATGCCTGCTGGCATTATTAAGACACCGAATTCTGGTCGTGGGGCAGGGGCTGGTACCAAGGATGCCAATTCTGCTAAGAAAACTAGATCGGGCGAGGGTAAGGGCTCGGCCACGTCCAGCGGTGGCAAGAAAATGGTCCAAACGCGTCTGCCCTTTAAGCTGATAACACCAGGAACAGGATCTGCTGCCGACGGAGGGGGAGGAGTAGGCGATGCATCCTCCACTTCAGCATCATCAACGTTGACTGTGACCGATGTAGATGCCGTGGAGGCGCGCAAGCGCAAATTGTCCTACGGCGAAGAGAACGAAGATGAAACCTCCACAAGCGGCAGTGAAGATTCTCTTTTGCGCCGATCGAACAGCAAAGAGAATCTGGCTGTCGGTGGAACTGCCACCAAAAAAGCCAGGACAATGGATAGTCTCGAAACGGATGCCGAAGCCATGGCCGAAGATGTAATCGCTTTGGACGACGACGACGAAGATAGCGATGCCGCAATTGAAAACGATATTAAAAAATCGAAGCAAAAAGAAGCAACTAAAATGCCAATACAAATTAAGTTGCCATTAAAGAATAAACGAACAAAGCGTCGCAAATCGTTAAAGATGCCAGAGGAGGAGCCCAAGCCCACACCCACCAAAGTGGTCAGTGATTCTAGTGATGATATAGAAGAATTGGCTGAAGAACTGAATCCCCAAAAGAAACAAAAAGTCTCCGAAATTGTAAAGACCCAGCAGGCGAAGAAAGATACACAAAAGAAGAAGGCCAACGAAGAGCAAATAAAATTTAAAGATTTAAAGAAAAATAATGGTAGCGAAAATCAAGACAAACCAAAGGAGGAGACGCTCAAGAAGGTGGCGGCATCAAGCGTAGTGGAGGATTCTGAAGTCCAGCTGGTGTCCAGCAGCGAGAGTGAATCAAACATTCCGCTGGATCACCAGCAGTCTAGCACGGATGATGACATGGATGTGGATGACACAGATACTGTCAATAAAACGACATCTGAAAAAGAGAGACCGTCGCGGAAGAGCATTCCACATGCTTCAACAGCTGGTGCTTTAGCTGATGGCAGTGAATCCAAAAAACTGGAAAATCTTACTCCCAAACAGCAGCGTCTACTCGAGCAAAGGCGTAAGGCACGCGAGGAGAAAGAGCAGAAGCTGCAGGAAGAGCGGCGACTCAAGCAGGAGGAGAAGGAACAGCGGGAACAGCAAAAGAAATTGGAACGTGACCTGAAAGAGGAGCAACGGCGCAAAGAACGCGATGAAAAAGAGGAGCAACGACGAAAGGAACGCGAAGAGCGGGAACGCAAACGTCAGGCCGAGATGGACTCCAAGAATGAGGAGAAACGCAAACGGAACGAGGCCAAGGAAGAAATCCAGCGCAAAAAGGACGAAGATCGTCGTCGCAAAGAGCAGGAGAAGGAGGAGGCCGAACAGAAGAAGAAGCGAGCGGCTCTATCCTTCACAAAATTCTTTGTTCAAAAGCAAGTAAACAATGCAGATGGCAGCAGCAACTGTCAAGAAGCCGAGCAAAATAGCTGCGATAGTGGCGGACACCAAATTGGCGGCTCAATTAGCCAGCAACCGTTGGCCTTTCGTCCCTTCCAGGTGAAGGACGATATGGTGATGGCTCCTGTGACTAGAGCCATTTTAGATTCACCCCAAAGGAACCAACTAGATGGACTCTTTCGCAGAGATGACAATGACGATGCGGATACGGATGAAGAGACAATTGGGCGCTCCAAGCGCCCTTCGAAAGCCCAGCTTTATCTAAGTGAACTGAGCCTGGGCAAGCATAAGCCCCTTAAAACTCAGCGCGATGCCCGCTTGCAGAGACGTACCAAAGATGAGGAGGATTATGAAGATGTCCAGATTATAGGTAAGACAAATCTAATGTTCAAAGTTCAATCAATTGGTATTCACATACATCAATCATTGATTATTTATTTAATTGTCTTAGACGATTTGGACACAGGAGCAGGCATGATGCCCATTGTGGAGGATCAATCCAAGCAATTGCTCCGAATGAGAGCTAAATACTTGCAATTTGCCGATAATCGTCGTCCTCCCTATTATGGAACTTGGCGCAAAACCACAACGACAATTTCCGCCCGTCGCCCCTTGGCACTAGATAAGGTTCAAATCGAATTTCAATTTTATCATAGAAACATCGTTCTAATCTCTTCTGTTCTGTTTTCAGGTTCATTTCGATTATGATCTCGACTCGGATTGCGAGTGGGAGGAGGAGGAGCCGGGTGAATCTCTGAGTGCCAGCGAAGATGAAAAGGAAAAGGAATCCGAAGAGGAGTCTGAGGAGGAATACAATGAATGGTATGTGCCGCATGGCCATCTCAGCGATGAGGAGTTACAAAACGATGGCGAAATGGAGGATGGCAATACGCGAGAGGCGCAAAAGGCCAAGTTGCAGGTGCTACAGCAGGAGTTTGCCCAAGAAATGAAGAAGCAAACGAAGAAGATTAAACCCCGACTACTCGGACCTGTGTGGCATGATGAGAATGGTAAAATATCGCAGCTATATCCAGCCTGCTTTGCCCAGACCATTGAAATGTATGGCTGCTGGCAGCTGGAACCGCTTACCCTTGACCCACCACAAGAGCCACAGCGCGAGGAAGAGCCAACGAATCCATTGAATATCTTGCAATTGGATATGCCGCGAATCCAACAGCTGATAAGACTGATCCATGGCAATCGGAATTCAAAAGTATTTCTGATCTCTGAATTTCTGGAGTATCTCAAGAATCCCCCGCAAGATGAGAGCACATCACAGCCATATCAGCTGCCTTCCAAGAGTTTACTCCGCGAAAAGTTTGATGAATTGGCCAGATGGCAGCCAATCGAATTGGCAAATGCTTCAGAGGCACCAGCAGCGGGTAATGGCAGCAACGCCACTAGCGCCAAAAAACTGAAAAAGCCCAAGAAGCGTCTGTGCTGGATTGTGCCTGAGGAAATTCTTGAAAAATATGATCTTAAATCCTTGACCCTGCATAATGAATGGAACTATGCCCTAACTCCGAAAGTCAAAGAAGCCGCCGACACTTCGCTGCGTGACGTTTCACTACAAGATGAGTCGACACCGCCACCGCCCACTGTGCCTGACGATGCAGCAGAATCATCAACGCCAATCATCACTGGTAATACAAAATCGGGAGGATCGCATAAAAAACGTGCTCCTCTGCTAATGTCCGTTCCCAGGGATCAGGCAATTCATGGGCCAACGAAAAATGCCTTAATCAGTCGATATCTTCGACGTCAAAGCGATGCCAAGGCTACTAAAAATGATACGGCCGACCAGAATCAGCAGCAAGGGGATGTTGTTGAACTCTCGGATTAAGGGCATAGAATGTAATATTTAAATTATCATTTTATATAAATATATGGTTCAATATATAGATATATATAGAGATTACACAATTACTCTTTTTTTTTTCTAGTAAGTCTGTTTGTTATGTGTGATTGGCCAACTTAAGAAGCCTTCAAGTTTACCCATCTCTCTAGTTTAGTGCGCTATACAATTGATTATACAATATTTATAAATACATTCATATACAGCACCGTGTTTTTTTCCAATTTTAAGAAATCTAACTATAGTATAATATATTATATATATATAATTACTGATATGCACCACTAGATTAGCAATGGGCTAAATGCAGATAACATGCTTAAAGTAAATCAAGAATTTTGTTCAACAATTTTTTCCCCATCTCCATGAAATTCAGATTGGTTGGCTTAGAAAACCCGTGAGAAAAGTTATCCCTCTATGTTCAAGTATATTGAGCCCTTCGAGAAACTGGGCGATCAACTTTTAGATAGAAGCAACCAAATTTTTAGACTAGTCTCTGCTATATAAATTTTTTCTTCACTGTTTCGTTTTATTTCTTTTTTTTTTAAATAATTTAATTATTAAATATACATTTAGTTAATATGCCCGACGACAAAACGACAAAAACAAAGAACATAAAAAAATTTGAATTTCCAATTATTGCTGAAATTGTATTGTATATTATTGTTGCACAAAATGTGAGTGTAAATTTCTATCGTTTCACGGGTTGTGGACTTTAAAAACGTGACATGGACGTGAACTGTTTGGTTTGTTGTGTCATAGTTAATAACTTGCATCATTTAATTTGTTACAAATCTGTATGATTCATTTTTTTTTTCTTGTTTATATTGTATCTCCTATGTAATCGTTGTTGTTGCTTTATAGTCTGTCCAAAAATTGTTGCTTGTGTTGAATTATTGATTGATTGATTTGCAAACCGCTTAAAAGACATTTTACCAACTCCCCCACTAAATAAACATTTACCCCCATATTTCCCCTTTCGTTCTTCTTCTACACTGTGGTTTAACCCCTTTGAAAGTTCGCTAAGCTAACTAATTGTAAGATTCTAATCCCCAAAAAACCCCCTGAAAAAAATTGTAAGAGAAATCGCCGCTCTCATAAAACAGACAAAAAAAAAAATACTAAGATGAAAAGAAATAAGAGTTTAAGTTATTTTTGAAATAACTAACCAGCTCTGTACGTTCAAGGAGAGGATGTGGGCGTGAGGGACAGGAGAGCAGGCGATAAAACTTACAGTTCTTTGTATATACATATATGTATATATATAGATAGATATACATGTACGTAGGCATTCATATTATATATAATAAGGCAAATATGACGATGGTCAAAGTTGAATTTAGTGTAGAATAAAAATAATCAAATGAACAAATTGCTAGGCGGATAAATCGATTTCGCGGATATATATATATATATAGAATATAGTGTATTTGTATGTCGGTGTATTGTCAGAAACCAGTCGTTGTATATGTGAGTTGTTTGTCTGTATTTGTGTGTGTGTGGGTGGATAATTTGAGCGAGAAAGCGAACGCAACAAAAGTAGCACAGAAAATTTGATTTAAGTACTTAAGATTTAAGTTCAAGTCATTTACAAAGTAAAATTTTTCATTTAGGTATATGTGTGTATATGTATGTAGGTGTGTGTGTGTGTGTGTATGTGTGTGATAAGCGTTTGGTTGTTAGTTTTCTCAATTTTGTTTGTTGTTTTTTGGTCGCATTTTCTTCTTATTTCTTGTCTTTTATAAATATTTCAATGTTGTCTCTTCTCAATTGACAATAACTTTCTTTCGATGAATATTCATCTGCATTATCATTCCTTTTTTGCTTGCCTGTCACCGTCCCCGTCCTCATGCTTATTCGCCTTTTCATTTTCATTGGGACGTCAGGGTAACAATAATGGCCGGAAATAGGCACGACAGAATATCGTTGATGCCGATGGCGGCAGATCCTGATTACGATAATACATATTACATTCACGTTCCGTCAGCTTATCGAATACCGCCGCATATTCGCGATGGAATGTAGCCAAATCAACATTCGTTCGCCCAATGGCCGTTAGGGCCAAAAAGAGTATATCGCGATAGAAGGAATGCGAACGTTCCACCCCGTTGCTCTTTAGTTTATGTCGTTCATTCGCCAGGCGTTTCAATGGCGTTGCCAGATCATTGCACCGTATAGCCGATATAATTTGCTGGATTACACTAGGTAGTCGAAAAGAATTAATATAGAGATCATTAAGATTATCTCAGCACTTACTTCTTATTCAACTGCGTCTGATCGGTTAGCAGAGCCTTGATCAAGGGACTCGTTGGCTGTGTCTCACGGTACAGTATGTACATTGGCGAACCACTTGCCTCGCTATGCAAATTAAGATTATCCCATAAGCATTGAATGTGCACTGTTTTCACCTTGGTCAATGGATCAATTTCCTCAGCATCGCTCTGCAATCGAAATGGATTTAGAATTGGGAATTTCTCTCGGATTGATTTCTTTCTTACGGGAGTCGGCAGACAAAGCTCCGGTAAATGAGTTTTGCTTTCGATGCGCTCCATAAGCCACAATAGATTCCAGTAGATGATCGGATGCTCCTCAACGAATTCAGGTTTAATCAATGCCATGTCGCCCTCTTGGGTGAGTATATTCTCCAATTCTTTGCGCAACACCAATGGATTTAAATACGGAACTGTCAAACTGGACTTTGGATTGGCTTTTTCTTCATCACCTTCTCCAGCTGCCCCACCATCGGTATGACCAACTGCATCTTGTCGTGCTATTTGAACACTAAGGAAGGGCACAGTTAGCTTATTACAGGCATGACATGTGGTATTCAGATTGGAGTCTTCAGCTGTCCAACCGCTCATGATCTCCTCGTCATAGACAAGGACTGAGCAATTGTGGCACTGCGAGCAGGTTGTCAATTGGATAAGGACATCGCAATCCTCAGTCCGATCACTGGCGCACTACAATATAAATTGGTTGGGGAAAATAGTCAACAAAGATTCATATGGCGATTACTCCGATACTTACATCTACTGTGGGACTGTACAGATTATCGGGCAACGCGGGAAACGCATGCATATGCAAGGCACCTGTTGAACTATTCTCGCCCAGAGGCACCAGATTGTTATAGCTAGATTTGCGGGATTCGCTTAGGCGACCCCAGGGATCTAGATCACTGGAAACGCGTCTCAGTTTGCCCTCTTCATAGCCAATTCCAGTGCCAGAATCGTGCTCCTCTTGATCGTGCAGCTGATGATGATGCTGCTGCTGCTGCTGGTGATAGTGATGATGATGGTGATGTTGCGAATGTGGATGTTGATGGTGTCCATTATTCGTCTTTACCGGCGAATTTGCCGATGATATGGCTCCTTTGATCTCATCAAATTTCCCTCTCAATGAACTGGCCGCATATTTAATGCTACTCAGGCTGCCCTGGATTAGTTCATTCGACTTTTTGCCGGTCAGACTGGGACTAAAAATGATGAAAGAAGTAATAGAAAAAAAGAAGGATAAGTTTTTATATACATATTTATATATATTATATTTAGTCACATTACAACAACAACAAAAAGAAATATGATTATGGACCGTGATGGTGTTGGGTGCACTAGTGCTTGAATGGAATGCCAAGTGAAACAATGTTATTTTGTGAGTTTCCTTTCTTTGCTTTTAATGTGATTATTTCTTGGTATCAAACCTTGAATTTGCCCGCCACCAACAGGATTTTTAAACAACATTTCCATGTGTGTGAGTTTGTGTGTATTTATATATGTGTGTGTGTGTGTGTATATATATAAAATATAAGAACGAAACTCTATTTAACATTAGTTATAACTGCATCTGATCCTTATACAAGCCGATTAAAGCAAATAATTGTGTGGTTACTCTAAGGTTTATTTGAATTCATTTCATTCGTTTTTAAGTCTAAAGTATACTTATTGTTTCTATACTCGAATATGTTTTCAGCCTAATACAATATACCTTAATGTAAAACATCTAAAATGAGTAAATAATAATTTGATTTTCCTCTTCATATCAGTCTAAGGATCCCTGATATTCTTGGTAAGCGAAGATGGAAGACACTTAGTATAGTCTAGTATAGTCTTAAAAAGTGTTTCAGTTCCAAAGCAATTGCCAATTGTCCTATAATATTCTATACAATATAGATTAACTCAAAAATTGAACAATTTGAATTGAACATACAAGTTTTGATCAGTTTTAAAATGGATAAATGGCATTAGCTTCTTTTGACATTTGTTTGTGTTGTTGTGTTGGTGTGTGTGTTCTTATATTTTTGGTTTTTATAGGCAATAATCTTTAACACTTACCTTATGCTCGATATATTTTCTATTATATTGGCGGGCAATTTCAAGTCTTTCTTAAGGGACAATCGTGCGGGTGAATAACGTCTACGATATATGTATAAATATACATATATATATATATATATATATATATATATATATAAATATATATGGAATAAGAAAAATATCAAAACGTAATACAAAAGAAAAAAAAAAGAGAACCAACAAAGAGTTCAATGGATTCTCAAATAGCAGACGAGCCGAGATAGACAGAGAAAGGGAGAGATAGAAAGAGTGAGAGATAGCGGGTGAGAGATAGACAGCGAGAACGAATGGCAAATGAGAAATTTACAAATTTGCAATGTCCTGTGATTGAAGATTGTGTAGAAATGCTAATGAAATGTGTGGATCAAAGGAGGATCAAAAATGGAAAGACAAAATCAAGCTAAACAAAAGTGGAGCTTTGGTGTTGGGGGTTTGTGGGAGGTGGGAGAAAGGGGAGAGGGGAGGTCACTCCTAATTACCCGAAAGTGAACTTCAATGAAGATCCAATATTCGCCAGACTGTGAGTGACGCCACTACTGGCTACCGGCATAGTCTCCGACCGGTGCATACTCTTCCCAATTTGCGTTGACTCATCGAAGGTGGCGCTGCGCTGGCCACGAAACAGAATCGGCTTATCGCTATATAGTGCGCTATTGATCAAGGTGGATGCATTTGAATTGGCATTGCTATTGGCTGCTCTTTCTTGTTGAGTGGGCGTGGCAGTTTCCTCCTCATTGAGTGCACCCAGAGGATCGTTCTGGGTAACCGGAGTACGTGGTGAGATTCTGTGAAGTAAAAAATACATTTCCTAGAGACATGTTTGGCTTGTGTGTCTGAGCCGTCTGGCTGGCCACTTACTTAGTTGGACTCTGGACACGCTGACGTGCTCTCTGGGCGGCCACATGTTCATCCACCTCATCTTCGTCTAGTTCAGGCTGTGGCAACTCATCATCATCATCATCATCATCTTCGTTATCATCATCATTATAGTTCTTGGCCTTTTCCAGGCCCACAAGATTCGCCTGCTTTTTATTGTTTCGGTCCTCGTCCTCATCATCGTCGTCGTCGTCATCGTCATCGCCGCCTATGCTCATAATGCCCTGCTTTCTGGGCTTCTGTTGCTGTAGTGCTTTATTGATAAGCTCCGCATCGCCGCCATAAATCGGTGTATGTGGAGCACTTGATTCGCCTGGTATAAGCAAACCGGCAGCACTATTGACCACATCCCCTTCGTGGGTGGGTAAAGTGGGAGAGTCACTGCCTCCCGTCCCTGTAACCGTTTGCCGTACAATATTACCCAGCTTGTTGCGCAATCTGTCAAAAGATGCGAAATCCAGAAGGCCATGCCCACCACCACCACCGGCTCCTCCCTCGCCAGTGGATGAGGCTAGACTGCTATGAGATTGCCCATCGACCGTTTCTAGTGTACTTAGATTCTGATCCTGTGAGGCACTCAACGATTTACTGCCCACCTTATTGGAATTGGCGGCAGCTGCCCGCCGCCGCTTGCCAGCCCTGCGAAACTGAGCAGCACCCATTACAACATTCTTGATGCGATTCCATCGTATTTGGCTGAGAGTGGTGCTATCGCTGGGCCACTGTGATTCAAGAACACATCGATTGTAGAAGCCATAGGTCAGGGCATTCGGCTGAACACCCGAACGCTTCATTAGATAATGGAGGCGTACAGCCAGAACGGGCAGATTGTGTATGCCGCAGAGTTGCATCATGATGCGATAGCAGAATTCATCGCATGTGATTTTCAGCTTGCTTGCCCGCACCAGGACGTCGTAGGCGGCGCGCAGAATATCGTGCTCCTTGCCCGCATGTCGCGTATCCAACACCATCGAGGGCAAAATGAGAAAGTACAGAGAGTAACAGGTGGCCAATAGATATTTTGACCATGCCTCCGGATGCTGTTGGCAGCGACTGGCCATTTTCTGCGACAACTTAATCTCATGCTTGGTACGTCGTGCTATGGGCGAGCCCGGCGATAGCGAGGCGTTCAACTGAAGTTGCAGAAACTTGGATAATGCTGTCTTTCGATTGCTCTGCAACAGTTCCGGTTGAAGAGTGAAATTCTTATAATTATAGGCACCCAAACCGTTGCCATTGCCATTGCCACTTGCCGCCGGCGCGACACTGTCCGGTGGAAATATGTATTTGGTCCTTTCGCTACTCTGGCCCATATCCCAATCAACCAAATGCAATTGAGCCGGCGTCTCATCATAGCCACCCACTTTCTCGGCGCACTCGTCAAAGAAACTCAAGCCATGATCACCATCCGAGACAAAGGATCGCTCCTCAATGAAACGTATAAACATTTGTGTCTTCATCAGCAGATCAAAAAATTTCTGATGCGACTGCAAGAAAAGAGACAACAAAAAGAAGTGTTAACCAAACGTTGATAACAAGGTGGACAAAGCAAATCTCACCTTATCGCGTGATCTCAGAAAAGCCTTATGCTGGAATAACGCATTTGGATCTGTGGCACCCACTGACGGTGCCTTCGATATGGGTACTAAGTAATCGCGATATCCACGCAATATGGAGGCCATGAAGAGTAGAAATGCCTCTTGTATGTGCTGTTCCAGCACCAACTAAAAAAAATCCAAATTCAATTCATTTCTACTCTACTTCTGTTCATCTTTTTGTTAAATCTTACCTCACGCTTCCGTTTGCGTATATCCCGATCGAGGCTATTGGTTGAATCATACGTAATCGGCTTAACAATTTCCAATTCTGTCAGCGTCTGACGCAACAGTCGGGCAGCTCGTTTGGGCAATAGTTTGGGTGTCAAATGTCTCTGCGATTCGCATAGCTTTAGAAGAAAGAGGTGGCGGATTTACTTAAAGAAAAAGAGCACATCACACATATCAAGATGATAACTCACGCTTATGTTATTCGTATCCAAATCAATGCAGGTGACATCTGTGGGCGGTTCGTACAGATCAAAGAAACGTGAGTCCACACCAATTAGATATGGCAACGGAGCATGCAGCACTTCGGCCAGACCCAATGGACATAATGGTATATAGGGGCATTGCCACTTGAAGGGAAAGAGCAGGGAAACAATGGCCTCGGCCACAGCAGTCAGTGTTGCGGGTCTATAACAAGATCAAGTGAATATCAACATCATACAAATAATTATGATCTTTACCTTAATGAATGGATGAGTATTTTCTGTTCGGTCAGCGCCAGTAGAAGAACATGCAAACAGTTATCAGTGCCCAAATTTTGTAGAAGCATATAGAATCCAGCGCCACTTCGTGGCAATGGTGAATCCTCTGGTTGGGTTAACAAAATTCGATCCTTTGGCTCGCTCGATAGCTGTAGATGAATGCTGGGTGCCGGAAATGGTACCTCATCCAACAGTTGGTTTATGTAGCGTTCTACCGGAATTGGTATATTGATGCCATACAATACCATGCGCTGGAAAAAAAAGACCAAATAATGGGATCAATTTCAGAAAAATCAATGTATTGTACATATATCTATGGAAATAGCAATTTACATGCAAATATTTAAGCCATTTATCGAACGTATCGCCAAATGGATGATGCGATAGCAAGCAAATGGCCTTGATCATATGCAGAGAATGTTGTCTACCGAATTCCTCATCCCAGCCCAATAGTTCGCGCTGCTCTGTCGACAAGTTTGACTCACTGTTAACAAATAAAATCAATCAATCAATTAAGCGCTTCAGATCAAGTAAAAAGTATATACTCACTCATAATCCTCATAGAAGGTCAATGCCGAACCGTATACCTTATAGGTACCATCACTGACGGTCAGGACAAATGTACTAAAGACTGGACTGATCGGTTTTCGTTTCTCGATGCCATTTACATGTGGCCAGGCCTCAAGTGAGGCGCCCATGGGCAGGCAAAAGAGTGGCACACTCGGGCATAAATTTAATGGAAAATCATTATGATCGATTGTGGGATATCGTAGCAAGATCTCTGGCTTATAGCTAATATGTTTGGGTCGGTACATAGACTTTTTATAACATAAATACACATCACTACCCATGTAGCCCTTGTTTAGGGTCTTATAGATGAGGCAAAAGGCATGTGGGGCACGTTCCCCCTTGCTCTGGACAATCACACAGAGTTCAGTGACCACCAGCTCATTGCAGGGCATATCCGCCCGTGCCCGACGATATGTGAGAAATGTTTTTGCCGATGAGTTATTCACATTGGCCACCCGTCCACCCGGAGTTTCGGCCACAATTTCCGCATCCGACATGATCCGCTCATGACCATCATAGAGAACACCTTTGCGGATTGATAGAAATTAATAACAGCTGATCATGAAATTAAATATATGTATATATTTATCTCTTACCTATATCCACCAATGGCGGTCGATCTTTGCCACGTCGAAAGTATATATAACATTCGGTTGTTCTTACAGAACCATGATTTAGATTTGCTGGCAAACCAGTTGGCGTATGCTCAAGTAGCTCATAGCCCTCTGGTATCTCTTCGCCCAACAATGGATAAAATACACCAATATCTGTGATAGGTTCAATTGTATTTGCTGCCCTCAATCTGCCCGAATCATTGAAGATATTATCTTGCAATAATTGTGGTTGCTCTGGCATGCCAGCTACCACAAAATAGTCGGCAATACGTTTCTCCTCCATCGCCGTCTACTTCTTCTGCAGTTAAGGCCCCAATTCGGGGAACTGAAAAATAACAGAGACCATCAATTCATGAAATACATATATGCGAGTATCTAAGACTTATGTTCTAACGGAAGACACTTTCCAAGCGATAAGATAATTATGCAATACTCTTTTAACGGCAATGGTGAAAATCTACAGTGACTCTAGAATAGGATGAGTGCATCTATTGAAAATGTATTTGGAACTTGAAAATTTATTTATAAAGGATGACCCTGAATCATTCATCCATTATTTGAAGATCTACATTAGGAGTCAATTGCAGTAGTTTTAGCTACTAGTTCAGTTTTACATTTGGAAGTCTTCACTGTACTAAAACTGTTGGTTTATTAAATGGTGGGGAGGGAAAGACTCTGCTCCGCTACTCGCATATAATACACAAATCTTTGTTTACATATTGTCGACGACGTTTTGCGGGTCTTTTCGAACTCCTATCGACGCTGCCCTCGTCAAGCCACGCCTTCGATTTGATAAACTTGGAATCAAATTAATAAATATTAAGCTACATAGTATTTCTCTCTCAGTATGTGCGAGTGTGTGTATAATGGAATCCCAATTTAGATTGTCTCCGTCGTCGTAGTTGTTGTTACTGCTGCTGCTGCCTTTGGACTTTGCGATGTGTCGCTGCTGCTTTAGGTTCGATTCTTATTTTTTTTGTTTGTACTGTTTTATGTTTTATTATGCTTGGCCGCAAACAATACAACAACAACAATAAAAAACAAGTTCCGCACGATGATTCAACTTCCTCTGCTTCCGTTTAAACGTTGCTGCTCCAACCCTTCTCCCCACACCCACCTCACCAACACAGCATATTTATATAGATGGACGGATGGCGGGGCAAGTGAGTGGGGAGGCCAATTGAGTTGACGGCTTTTGTATTGTTGTTGTTGCTGATGATGTTGCTGTTGCCTTCTGGCCATGGGGCATTGTGTTTTACGTTAATAACAATATCCTGGACGTAGTACTCACTATTTCTGTTGCTACACCCAGATCCTCCTTATCCTGCTGCTGCTCCTGACCACAACGTTAATGTTGAATATATTGTCAGCTTTACTTGTTAATTTTTTCCTTCGTTTTTTTCTGAATCTCAACCAGTGCTAGTGCTGGCAAAATAATCGATGACAATATCGATACTATCGATGGTATTCTCTAGGCACCACTGAGAGGCAGAGGTGCCGCTTTTACCATTTCCCGGCCAAATAGGAAGATTTAAATGGGTTGTCTGATCAAAACTGCGTCTGCTTAACTTAAAAAATCATCCCTTGTCTGCCGTCATGTTAAAACGCGATAAAAACTAGACAAAAATAATAATTTCCATTCTGGAAAGTTTTCTTAGCATTTAAAAGTATGTGGAAGCGCGATAACAACTATGTAGATAAATATTTATGTTATCGGTGACAAATTGTCCAAAACTAGAAAAAACTGAGAATTCTCAAAAGTGTTAAAAAAAATCAACTTTGGAATGTTCTAACTTCGTCTATTTTTGACCGATCTTAAAAATTCATGTCATTTTGTGTTGCTTTGAAGTTTGTGGCCATTTTGTCTACCCTTACCCCCCTCAGAATTTTTATAATAACTTTGCAAAATTTATGCAAAAACCTCAAATTTGCAAACCTCTAACTATGCCAAATTTAAGCCGATTTCAAAAAGTCATGTCTTTTTTTGCTGCTCTCAATGCGAATAATAAATTGGCATTCAAATCTAAAAAACTAATTTCGACCCGATTTTTGAAAAAAATTACAGTCGAGTCGAAATTTTTCCCCAAAATTCCGAACTTTTGATTGCATTTTAAAGTATGTAAAAATGTAATAAGAATTAGATTAAACTTTTTGAAATCAGATGAAAATTGTCTAAAATACAGCCTAATTAAAATCGGAATTTTGACCAAAATCAGACAACTTTTCAAAAAATTTTCAAAAATCCCCAGCTTTGCAAACTTTTAAAGTTCTGGTGGCATTTAAAAGAAGATACAAATTTGAGAAAAACTACATCAAAATTTTGAAAATCGGTAGAAAATTGTCCTAAATACAGCCTTGGGAAAATTTCAATTTTGACCAACAATTTTTCAATACCTGTTGCAAAATTTATGCAAAAACCTCAACTTTGCAAACCTCTAACTATGCCAAATGTAAGCCGATTTCAAAAAGTCATGTCTTTTTTTGCTGCTCTGGATGCGAATAATAAATTGGCATTCAAATCTGAAAAACTAATTTTGACCCGATTTTTGAAAAAATTACAGTGTATACACTGTAAAAATTTTCAAAAATCGAGTCGAAATTTTTTTCCCGAAATTCAAGCTTTTGATTGCATTTTAAAGTATGTAAAAATGTAATACGAATTAGATAAAACTTTTTGAAATCAGATGAAAATTGTCTAAAATACAGCCTAATTAAAATCGGAAGATTGACCAAAATCAGACAACTTTTCAAAAAATTTTCAAAAATCCCCAGCTTTGCAAACTTTTAAAGTTCTGATGCCATTTAAAAGAAGATAAAAATTCGAGAAAAACTACATCAAAATTTTTAAAATCGGTAGAAAATTGTCCTAAATACAGCCTTGGGAAAATTTCAATTTTGACCAACAATTTTTCAATACCTGTTGCAAAATTTATGCAAAAACCTCAACTTTGCAAACCTCTAACTATGCCAAATGTAAGCCGATTTCAAAAAGTCATGTCTTTTTTTGCTGCTCTGGATGCGAATAATAAATTGGCATTCAAATCTGAAAAACTAATTTTGACCCGATTTTTTGGAAAAAATTACAGTGTATACACTGTAAAAATTTTCAAAAATCGAGTCGAAATTTTTTTTCCCGAAATTCCAAGCTTTTGATTGCATTTTAAAGTATGTAAAAATGTAATAAGAATTAGATAAAACTTTTTGAAATCAGATGAAAATTGTCTAAAATACAGCCTAATTAAAATCGGAAGATTGACCAAAATCAGACAACTTTTCAAAAAATTTTCAAAAATCCCCAGCTTTGCAAACTTTTAAAGTTCTGATGACATTTAAAAGAAGATAAAAATTCGAGAAAAACTACATCAAAATTTTGAAAATCGGTAGAAAATTGTCCTAAATACAGCCTTGGGAAAATTTCAATTTTGACCAACAATTTTTCAATAACTGTTGCAAAATTTATGCAAAAACCTAAATTTTGCAAACCTCTAAATATGTCAATTTTTGTCCGATTTCAAAAAGTCATGTCTTTTTTTGCTGTTCTGAATGTAAATAATAAATTGGCATTTAAATCTGAAAAACTAATTTTGACCCGATTTTTGAAAAAAATTACAGTGTATACACTGTAAAAATTTTCAAAAATCGAGTCGAAATTTTTTTCCCGAAATTCCAAGCTTTTGATTGCATTTTAAAGTATGTAAAAATGTAATAAGAATTAGATAAAACTTTTTGAAATCAGATGAAAATTGTCTAAAATACAGCCTAATTAAAATCGGAAGATTGACCAAAATCAGACAACTTTTCAAAAAATTTTCAAAAATCCCCAGCTTTGCAAACTTTTAAAGTTCTGATGACATTTAAAAGAAGATAAAAATTCGAGAAAAACTACATCAAAATTTTGAAAATCGGTAGAAAATTGTCCTAAATACAGCCTTGGGAAAATTTCAATTTTGACCAACAATTTTTCAATAACTGTTGCAAAATTTATGCAAAAACCTAAATTTTGCAAACCTCTAAATATGTCAATTTTTGTCCGATTTCAAAAAGTCATGTCTTTTTTTGCTGTTCTGAATGTAAATAATAAATTGGCATTCAAATCTCGAAAACTAATTTTGACCCGATTTTTGAAAAAAATTACAGTGTATACACTGTCAAAATTTTCAAAAATCGAGTCGAAATTTTTTTTCCCGAAATTCCAAGCTTTTGATCGCATTTTAAAGTATGTAAAAATGTAATAAGAATTAGATAGAACTTTTTGAAATCAGATGAAAATTGTCTAAAATACAGCCTAATTAAAATCGGAAGATTGACCAAAATCAGACAACTTTTCAAAAAATTTTCAAAAATCCCCAGCTTTGCAAACTTTTAAAGTTCTGATGGCATTTAAAAGAAGATAAAAATTCGAGAAAAACTACATCAAAATTTTGAAAATCGGTAGAAAATTGTCCTAAATACAGCCTTGGGAAAATTTCAATTTTGACCAACAATTTTTCAATAACTGTTGCAAAATTTATGCAAAAACCCAAATTTTGCAAACCTCTAAATATGTCAATTTTTGTCCGATTTCAAAAAGTCATGTCTTTTTTTGCTGTTCTGAATGTAAATAATAAATTGGCATTTAAATCTGAAAAACTAATTTTGACCCGATTTTGAAAAAATTACAGTGTATACACTGTAAAATTTTTCAAAAATCGAGTCGAAATTTTTTTCCCCAAAATTCCAAGCTTTTGATTGCATTTTAAAGTATGTAAAAATGTAATAAGAATTAGATAGAACTTTTTGAAATCGGATGAAAATTGTCTAAAATACAGCCTAATCAAAATCGGAAGATTGACCAAAATCAGACAACTTTTCAAAAAATTTTCAAAAATCCCCAGCTTTGCAAACTTTAAAAGTTCTGATGGCATTTAAAAGAAGATAAAAATTCGAGAAAAACTACATCAAAATTTTGAAAATCGGTAGAAAATTGTCCTAAATGCAGCCTTGGGAAAATTTCAATTTTGACCAAGAATTTTTCAATAACTGTTGCAAAATTTATGCAAAAACCTCAACTTTGCAAACCTCTAAATATGTCAATTTTTGTCCGATTTCAAAAAGTCATGTCTTTTTTTGCTGTTCTGAATGTAAATAATAAATTGGCATTCAAATCTGAAAAACTAATTTTGATCCGATTTTTGAAAAAAATTACAGTGTATACACTGTAAAAATTTTCAAAAATCGAGCCGAAATTTTTTTCCCCAAAATTCCAAGCTTTTGATTGCATTTTAAAGTATGTAAAAATATGGAAAGTATTAGATAAAAGTTTTTGAAATCGGTTAAAAAATGTCTAAAATACAGCCCAAGAAAAAATGTTTAAAATTTTTCCAAAAATTACAAAAAAAACCTGTTTAGTTTCAGATCCCTAAAGGACCTTCCACGAGCTCACGACGCGGTTCACAAAGGACTTTAATCCTTCCAAAGGACATCTGGAACGTTGGTGAAATGACCGAGTTAAAAGAACATTTATTGTTAGCTTTTTTTAAGTTTTTGACCATTTTGGCGACTAACCCCCTTACGAAAATTCGACGAATGTCAATTTTAAAAAAAAATCATATTTATTCAAATTCTTGTTACAATAATTTTTAATTATAATAAAGTTAGGCTTAAATTATAGTATTTGAACTAAAACTTAATAACAACAGTGACAAACATGATTAGTATTAACAGTGTCTTCCATTTTTTCTAATGTAAAAATTAAATATAATTGAACATTTCTTGGCACAAAAACATTCAAAAAGTTCCTAATTAAATTAAACAAAACATATGCAAAAACAGAAATCGCATTATATTTATACTTTAGGTACAATAGGATTTAATTATATTTAAACAAATGTATCTTAACTTAAATTAATAATAAAAATAAAAAAAATAACAAAAACGTGGTTTTACTTAGACAAAACTCCGCAGACATTAACCTATTTTGAACATGTTTCTTAATATAATTCAAAAGCAGGACTATCGATCTGCATTCAAGGATTCCCGAAATTTCGCAAAAAATGTCACAAATGGAATTGAAGGTCCTCCAGTAAGTCGATCTGCATTCAAGGATTCCCGAAATTTCGCAAAAAATGTCACAAATGGAATTGAAGGTCCTCCAGTAAGCTGAAATAAAAAGACGTTTTTGATCAGAATAACATATTAAATATCTTGGAAGTCTTTAAAGTATTTGTTTGGTGTTTTGAATATCAATTAGGTGTCAAACACTTCATAATGAGGAAAACCCTCAACTTTGCAGACGTCTAATTATGCCAAATGTAAGACGATTTCAAAAAATCATTTATTTTTTTGCTGCTCTCAATGCGAATAATAAATTGGCCTTCAAATCTGAAAAACTAATTTTGACCCGATTTTTGAAAAAAATTAAATTAAAAATTCCAAGCTTTTGATTGCATTTTAAAGTATGTAAAAATATGGAAAGTATTAGATAAAAGTTTTTGAAATCGGTTAAAAAATGTCTAAAATACAGCCCAAGAAAAAATGTTTAAAATTTTTCCAAAAATTACAAAAAAAACCTGTTTAGTTTCAGATCCCTAAAGGACCTTCCACGAGCTCACGACGCGGTTCACAAAGGACTTTAATCCTTCCAAAGGACATCTGGAACGTTGGTGAAATGACCGAGTTAAAAGAACATTTATTGTTAGCTTTTTTTAAGTTTTTGACCATTTTGGCGACTAACCCCCTTACGAAAATTCGACGAATGTCAATTTTAAAAAAAATCATATTTATTCAAATTCTTGTTACAATAATTTTTAATTATAATAAAGTTAGGCTTAAATTATAGTATTTGAACTAAAACTTAATAACAACAGTGACAAACATGATTAGTATTAACAGTGTCTTCCATTTTTTCTAATGTAAAAATTAAATATAATTGAACATTTCTTGGCACAAAAACATTCAAAAAGTTCCTAATTAAATTAAACAAAACATATGCAAAAACAGAAATCGCATTATATTTATACTTTAGGTACAATAGGATTAAATTATATTTAAACAAATGTATCTTAACTTAAATTAATAATAAAAATAAAAAAATAACAAAAACGTGGTTTTACTTAGACAAAACTCCGCAGACATTAACCTATTTTGGACATGTTTCTTAATATAATTCAAAAGCAGGACTATCGATCTGCATTCAAGGATTCCCGAAATTTCGCAAAAAATGTCACAAATGGAATTGAAGGTCCTCCAGTAAGTCGATCTGCATTCAAGGATTCCCGAAATTTCGCAAAAAATGTCACAAATGGAATTGAAGGTCCTCCAGTAAGCTGAAATAAAAAGACGTTTTTGATCAGAATAACATATTAAATATCTTGGAAGTCTTTAAAGTATTTGTTTGGTGTTTTGAATATCAATTAGGTGTCAAACACTTCATAATGAGGAAAACCCTCAACTTTGCAGACGTCTAATTATGCCAAATGTAAGACGATTTCAAAAAATCATTTATTTTTTTGCTGCTCTCAATGGGAATAATAAATTGGCATTCAAATCTAAAAAACCAGTTTTGACCCGATTTTTGAAAAAAATTACAGTGTATACACTGTAAAAATTTTCAAAAATCGAGTCGAAATTTTTTTTCCCGAAATTCCAAGCTTTTGATCGCATTTTAAAGTAAAAAAAAATGTAATAAGAATTAGATAGAACTTTTTGAAATCGGATGTAAATTGTCTAAAATACAGCCAAAGGAAAATCGGAATTTCGACCAAAATCAGACAACTTTTCAAAAAATTTTCAAAAATCCTTAGCTTTGCAAACTTTTAAAGTTCTGATGGCATTTAAAAGAAGATAAAAATTCAAAAAAAACTACATCAAAATTTTGAAAATCGGTAGAAAATTGTCCTAAATACAGCATTGGGAAAATTTCAATTTTGACCAACAATTTTTCAATAACTGTTGCAAAATTTATGCAAAAACCTCAACTTTGCAAACCTCTAACTATGCCAAATGTAAGCCGATTTCAAAAAGTCATGTCTTTTTTTGCTGCTCTGGATGCGAATAATAAATTGGCATTCAAATCTGAAAAACTAATTTTGACCCGATTTTTGAAAAAAATTACAGTGTATACACTGTAAAAATTTTCAAAAATCGAGTCGAAATTTTTTTTCCCGAAATTCCAAGTTTTTGATTGCATTTTAAAGTATGTAAAAATGTAATACGAATTAGATAAAACTTTTTGAAATCAGATGAAAATTGTCTAAAATACAGCCTAATTAAAATCGGAAGATTGACCAAAATCAGACAACTTTTCAAAAATCCCCAGCTTTGCAAACTTTTAAAGTTCTGCTGGCATTTAAAAGAAGATAAAAATTCGAGAAAAACTACATCAAAATTTTGAAAATCGGTAGAAAATTGTCCTAAATACAGCATTGGGAAAATTTCAATTTTGACCAACAATTTTTCAATAACTGTTGCAAAATTTATGCAAAAACCTCAACTTTGCAAACCTCTAACTATGCCAAATGTAAGCCGATTTCAAAAAGTCATGTCTTTTTTTGCTGCTCTGGATGCGAATAATAGATTGGCATTCAAATCTGAAAAACTAATTTTGACCCGATTTTTGAAAAAAATTACAGTGTATACACTGTAAAAATTTTCAAAAATCGAGTCGAAATTTTTTTTCCCGAAATTCCAAGCTTTTGATTGCATTTTAAAGTATGTAAAAATGTAATAAGAATTCGATAAAACTTTTTGAAATCAGATGAAAATTGTCTAAAATACAGCCTAATTAAAATCGGAAGATTGACCAAAATCAGACAACTTTTCAAAAAATTTCAAAAATCCCCAGCTTTGCAAACTTTAAAAGTTCTGATGGCATTTAAAAGAAGATAAAAATTCGAGAAAAACTACATCAAAATTTTGAAAATCGGTAGAAAATTGTCCTAAATACAGCCTTGGGAAAATTTCAATTTTGACCAACAATTTTTCAATAACTGTTGCAAAATTTATGCAAAAACCTAAATTTTGCAAACCTCTAAATATGTCAATTTTTGTCCGATTTCAAAAAGTCATGTCTTTTTTTGCTGTTCTGAATGTAAATAATAAATTGGCATTTAAATCTGAAAAACTAATTTTGACCCGATTTTTGAAAAAAATTACAGTGTATACACTGTAAAAATTTTCAAAAATCGAGTCGAAATTTTTTTCCCGAAATTCCAAGCTTTTGATTGCATTTTAAAGTATGTAAAAATGTAATAAGAATTAGATAAAACTTTTTGAAATCAGATGAAAATTGTCTAAAATACAGCCTAATTAAAATCGGGTGATTGACCAAAATCAGACAACTTTTCAAAATATTTTCAAAAATCCCCAGCTTTGCAAACTTTTAAAGTTCTGATGGCAATTAAAAGAAGATAAAAATTCGAGAAAAACTACATCAAAATTTTGAAAATCGGTAGAAAATTGTCCTAAATACAGCCTTGGGAAAATTTCAATTTTGACCAACAATTTTTCAATAACTGTTGCAAAATTTATGCAAAAACCTCGACTTTGCAAACCTCTAACTATGCCAAATGTAAGCCGATTTTAAAAAGTCATGTCTTTTTTTGCTGCTCTGGATGCAAATAATAAATTGGCATTCAAATCTGAAAAACTAATTTTGACCCGATTTTTGAAAAAAATTACAGTGTATACACTGTAAAAATTTTCAAAAATCGAGTCGAAATTTTTTTTCCCGAAATTCCAAGCTTTTGATTGCATTTTAAAGTATGTAAAAATGTAATAAGAATTAGATAAAACTTTTTGAAATCAGATGAAAATTGTCTAAAATACAGCCTAATTAAAATCGGAAGATTGACCAAAATCAGACAACTTTTCAAAATATTTTCAAAAATCCCCAGCTTTGCAAACTTTTAAAGTTCTGATGGCATTTAAAAGAAGATAAAAATTCGAGAAAAACTACATCAAAATTTTGAAAATCGGTAGAAAATTGTCCTAAATACAGCCTTGGGAAAATTTCAATTTTGACCAACAATTTTTCAATAACTGTTGCAAAATTTATGCAAAAACCTCGACTTTGCAAACCTCCAACTATGCCAAATGTAAGCCGATTTCAAAAGTCATGTCTTTTTTTGCTGCTCTGGATGCGAATAATAAATTGGCATTCAAATCTGAAAAACTAATTTTGACCCGATTTTTGAAAAAATTACAGTGTATACACTGTAAAAATTTTCAAAAATCGAGTCGAAATTTTTTTCCCGAAATTCCAAGCTTTTGATTGCATTTTAAAGTATGTAAAAATGTAATAAGAATTAGATAAAACTTTTTGAAATCAGATGAAAATTGTCTAAAATACAGCCTAATTAAAATCGGAAGATTGACCAAAATCAGACAACTTTTCAAAAAATTTTCAAAAATCCCCAGCTTTGCAAACTTTTAAAGTTCTGCTGGCATTTAAAAGAAGATAAAAATTCGAGAAAAACTACATCAAAATTTTGAAAATCGGTAGAAAATTGTCCTAAATACAGCATTGGGAAAATTTCAATTTTGACCAACAATTTTTCAATAACTGTTGCAAAATTTATGCAAAAACCTCGACTTTGCAAACCTCTAACTATGCCAAATGTAAGCCGATTTTAAAAAGTCATGTCTTTTTTGCTGCTCTGGATGCAAATAATAAATTGGCATTCAAATCTGAAAAACTAATTTTGACCCGATTTTTGAAAAAAATTACAGTGTATACACTGTAAAAATTTTCAAAAATCGAGTCGAAATTTTTTTCCCGAAATTCCAAGCTTTTGATTGCATTTTAAAGTATGTAAAAATGTAATAAGAATTAGATAAAACTTTTTGAAATCAGATGAAAATTGTCTAAAATACAGCCTAATTAAAATCGGAAGATTGACCAAAATCAGACAACTTTTCAAAATATTTTCAAAAATCCCCAGCTTTGCAAACTTTTAAAGTTCTGATGGCATTTAAAAGAAGATAAAAATTCGAGAAAAACTACATCAAAATTTTGAAAATCGGTAGAAAATTGTCCTAAATACAGCCATGGGAAAATTTCAATTTTGACCAACAATTTTTCAATAACTGTTGCAAAATTTATGCAAAAACCTCGACTTTGCAAACCTCCAACTATGCCAAATGTAAGCCGATTTCAAAAAGTCATGTCTTTTTTGCTGCTCTGGATGCGAATAATAAATTGGCATTCAAATCTGAAAAACTAATTTTGACCCGATTTTTGAAAAAAATTACAGTGTATACACTGTAAAAATTTTCAAAAATCGAGTCGAAATTTTTTTTCCCGAAATTCCAAGCTTTTGATTGCATTTTAAAGTATGTAAAAATGTAATAAGAATTAGATAAAACTTTTTGAAATCAGATGAAAATTGTCTAAAATACAGCCTAATTAAAATCGGAAGATTGACCAAAATCAGACAACTTTTCAAAAAATTTTCAAAAATCCCCAGCTTTGCAAACTTTTAAAGTTCTGCTGGCATTTAAAAGAAGATAAAAATTCGAGAAAAACTACATCAAAATTTTGAAAATCGGTAGAAAATTGTCCTAAATACAGCATTGGGAAAATTTCAATTTTGACCAACAATTTTTCAATAACTGTTGCAAAATTTATGCAAAACCCTCAACTTTGCAAACCTCTAACTATGCCAAATGTAAGCCGATTTCAAAAAGTCATGTCTTTTTTTGCTGCTCTGGATGCGAATAATAAATTGGCATTCAAATCTGAAAAACTAATTTTGACCCGATTTTTGAAAAAAATTACAGTGTATACACTGTAAAAATTTTCAAAAATCGAGTCGAAATTTTTTTTCCCGAAATTCCAAGCTTTTGATGGCATTTTAAAGTATGTAAAAATGTAATAACAATTAGATAAAACTTTTTGAAATCAGATGAAAATTGTCCTAAATACAGCCTTGGGAAAATTTCAATTTTGACCAACAATTTTTCAATAACTGTTGCAAAATTTATGCAAAAACCTCAACTTTGCAAACCTCTAAATATGTCAATTGAGAAAAACTACATCAACATTTGGAAAATCGGTAGAAAATTGTCCTAAATTGCCTTGGGAAAATTTCAATTTTGACCAACAATTTTTCAATAACTGTTGCAAAATTTATGCAAAAACCTCAACTTTGCAAACCTCTAAATATGTCAATTTTTGTCCGATTTCAAAAAGTCATGTCTTTTTTGCTGTTCTGAATGTAAATAATAAATTGGCATTCAAATCTGAAAAACTAATTTTGACCCGATTTTTGAAAAAAATTACAGTGTATACACTGTCAAAATTTTCAAAAATCGAGTCGAAATTTTTTTTCCCGAAATTCCAAGCTTTTGATCGCATTTTAAAGTATGTAAAAATGTAATAAGAATTAGATAGAACTTTTTGAAATCAGATGAAAATTGTCTAAAATACAGCCTAATTAAAATCGGAAGATTGACCAAAATCAGACAACTTTTCAAAAAATTTTCAAAAATCCCCAGCTTTGCAAACTTTTAAAGTTCTGATGGCATTTAAAAGAAGATAAAAATTCGAGAAAAACTACATCAAAATTTTAAAAATCGGTAGAAAATTGTCCTAAATACAGCCTTGGGAAAATTTCAATTTTGACCAACAATTTTTCAATAACTGTTGCAAAATTTATGCAAAAACCTCAACTTTGCAAACCTCTAAATATGTCAATTTTTGTCCGATTTCAAAAAGTCATGTCTTTTTTTGCTGTTCTGAATGTAAATAATAAATTGGCATTCAAATCTCGAAAACTAATTTTGACCCGATTTTTGAAAAAATTACAGTGTATACACTGTCAAAATTTTCAAAAATCGAGTCGAAATTTTTTTTCCCGAAATTCCAAGCTTTTGATCGCATTTTAAAGTATGTAAAAATGTAATAAGAATTAGATAGAACTTTTGAAATCAGATGAAAATTGTCTAAAATACAGCCTAATTAAAATCGGAAGATTGACCAAAATCAGACAACTTTTCAAAAAATTTTCAAAAATCCCCAGCTTTGCAAACTTTTAAAGTTCTGATGGCATTTAAAAGAAGATAAAAATTCGAGAAAAACTACATCAAAATTTTAAAAATCGGTAGAAAATTGTCCTAAATACAGCCTTGGGAAAATTTCAATTTTGACCAACAATTTTTCAATAACTGTTGCAAAATTTATGCAAAAACCTCAACTTTGCAAACCTCTAAATATGTCAATTTTTGTCCGATTTCAAAAAGTCATGTCTTTTTTTGCTGTTCTGAATGTAAATAATAAATTGGCATTCAAATCTCGAAAACTAATTTTGACCCGATTTTTGAAAAAAATTACAGTGTATACACTGTCAAAATTTTCAAAAATCGAGTCGAAATTTTTTTTCCCGAAATTCCAAGCTTTTGATCGCATTTTAAAGTATGTAAAAATGTAATAAGAATTAGATAGAACTTTTTGAAATCAGATGAAAATTGTCTAAAATACAGCCTAATTAAAATCGGAAGATTGACCAAAATCAGACAACTTTTCAAAAAATTTTCAAAAATCCCCAGCTTTGCAAACTTTTAAAGTTCTGATGGCATTTAAAAGAAGATAAAAATTCGAGAAAAACTACATCAAAATTTTAAAAATCGGTAGAAAATTGTCATAAATACAGCCTTGGGAAAATTTCAATTTTGACCAACAATTTTTCAATAACTGTTGCAAAATTTATGCAAAAACCTCAACTTTGCAAACCTCTAAATATGTCAATTTTTGTCCGATTTCAAAAAGTCATGTCTTTTTTGCTGTTCTGAATGTAAATAATAAATTGGCATTCAAATCTCGAAAACTAATTTTGACCCGATTTTTGAAAAAAATTACAGTGTAAAAATTTTCAAAAATCGAGTCGAAATTTTTTTTCCCGAAATTCCAAGCTTTTGATCGCATTTTAAAGTATGTAAAAATGTAATAAGAATTAGATAAAACTTTTTGAAATCAGATGAAAATTGTCTAAAATACAGCCTAATTAAAATCGGAGAATTGACCAAAATCAGACAACTTTTCAAAAAATTTTCAAAAATCCCCAGCTTTGCAAACTTTTAAAGTTCTGATGGCATTTAAAAGAAGATAAAAATTCGAGAAAAACTACATCAAAATTTTGAAAATCGGTAGAAAATTGTCCTAACTACAGCCTTGGGAAAATTTCAATTTTGACCAACAATTTTTCAATAACTGTTGCAAAATTTATGCAAAAACCTCAACTTTGCAAACCTCTAAATATGTCAATTTTTGTCCGATTTCAAAAAGTCATGTCTTTTTTTGCTGTTCTGAATGTAAATAATAAATTGGCATTCAAATCTGAAAAACTAATTTTGACCCGATTTTTGAAAAAAATTACAGTGTATACACTGTAAAAATTTTCAAAAATCGAGTCGAAATTTTTTTTCCCGAAATTCCAAGCTTTTGATTGCATTTTAAAGTATGTAAAAATGTAATAAGAATTAGATAAAACTTTTGAAATCAGATGAAAATTGTCTAAAATACAGCCTAATTAAAATCGGAAGATTGACCAAAATCAGACAACTTTTCAAAATATTTTCAAAAATCCCCAGCTTTGCAAACTTTTAAAGTTCTGATGGCATTTAAAAGAAGATAAAAATTCGAGAAAAACTACATCAAAATTTTGAAAATCGGTAGAAAATTGTCCTAAATACAGCCTTGGGAAAATTTCAATTTTGACCAACAATTTTTCAATAACTGTTGCAAAATTTATGCAAAAACCTCGACTTTGCAAACCTCTAACTATGCCAAATGTAAGCCGATTTCAAAAAGTCATGTCTTTTTTTGCTGCTCTGGATGCAAATAATAAATTGGCATTCAAATCTGAAAAACTAATTTTGACCCGATTTTTGAAAAAAATTACAGTGTATACACTGTAAAAATTTTCAAAAATCGAGTCGAAATTTTTTTTCCCGAAATTCCAAGCTTTTGATTGCATTTTAAAGTATGTAAAAATGTAATAAGAATTAGATAAAACTTTTTGAAATCAGATGAAAATTGTCTAAAATACAGCCTAATTAAAATCGGAAGATTGACCAAAATCAGACAACTTTTCAAAATATTTTCAAAAATCCCCAGCTTTGCAAACTTTTAAAGTTCTGATGGCATTTAAAAGAAGATAAAAATTTGAGAAAAACTACATCAAAATTTTGAAAATCGGTAGAAAATTGTCCTAAATACAGCCTTGGGAAAATTTCAATTTTGACCAACAATTTTTCAATAACTGTTGCAAAATTTATGCAAAAACCTCAACTTTGCAAACCTCTAAATATGTCAATTTTTGTCAGATTTCAAAAAGTCATGTCTTTTTGTGCTGTTCTGAATGTAAATAATAAATTGGCATTCAAATCTGAAAAACTAATTTTGACCCGATTTTTGAAAAAAATTACAGTGTATACACTGTCAAAATTTTCAAAAATCGAGTCGAAATTTTTTTTCCCGAAATTCCAAGCTTTTGATCGCATTTTAAAGTATGTAAAAATGTAATAAGAATTAGATAGAACTTTTTGAAATCAGATGAAAATTGTCTAAAATACAGCCTAATTAAAATCGGAAGATTGACCAAAATCAGACAACTTTTCAAAAAATTTTCAAAAATCCCCAGCTTTGCAAACTTTTAAAGTTCTGATGGCATTTAAAAGAAGATAAAAATTCGAGAAAAACTACATCAAAATTTTAAAAATCGGTAGAAAATTGTCCTAAATACAGCCTTGGGAAAATATCAATTTTGACCAACAATTTTTCAATAACTGTTGCAAAATTTATGCAAAAACCTCAACTTTGCAAACCTCTAAATATGTCAATTTTTGTCAGATTTCAAAAAGTCATGTCTTTTTGTGCTGTTCTGAATGTAAATAATAAATTGGCATTCAAATCTGAAAAACTAATTTTGACCCGATTTTTGAAAAAAATTACAGACAATTTTTCAAAAATCCTCAGCTTACAATGCAACTGCTAATCGGTATGATGATGCTCACTCGCAACAAAAGAAAGCATAACAGCCAAACACCTCGAACCAAAAGTTAAGCAGTCTTGTCTTCTTTTTAAAAGTAAGTGAGATCAATGATTACGGCATTGCAAATCAAATCAAATGATTCCGAATCTGTGACTTGCTATCCACGAGTCAGGAGGGAGTCACACCCACAACGAACAAGCAACATACATATGTACAAGTTTATGTATACAAACATATATACATATGTATGTATGTATGTATATAGGCCTCTCCTCATTTGCTGTACCGGAACTTCTGAAATATTTGCATGTAAATAAAGAGAAGCAACAACATTTGCCAATGGTTTTCCACTACTTTCTTAATTTCTTTTTGCTTTATTCGTTATAAATGGAAGCTCTCAAATTTTGAATCAGAAAATATATAAATATATAAATAAAATAAATAAAAATAAATAATGCTAGGCCAAGCGAAGTAGAAATAGAAGGAAACTAAAAACAAGAAAACTGGCTTTTCCGGCCAACTCCGACTCCAACTCTAACCTCTTCGATATAAAGTATTTACACTGTTGCCCAGCATATTGGCAAATTCGGGCTGGCCGCTTAATTGAAAAAATCGAGAATTCCGTTTAACAATTCATAGGCAAAACCAGATTCGTCGCCCGACACACTGGCCGCCTTCTTCTTCTTGTTTTTTTTCGCCTTTTTTGATCTCTTCGCTTTGGCAGTTGTGGAGTCAACAGTAGCTGAGGTGACCTGTTCCACCTCTTCCTTCTCCTTGTCCTTGTCCACCGCAATGGTTGTTTCAGTACCAGCCGCTGGAACAGAACCAACCTCATCCTTACTCTGCACCATTGAATCCACATGCTCCCGAGTCTGATCTGCTGCCGCTACACCAACATCTGCTACTGCTTGCTTTTTCTTGGAAGGCTTTTCATCGTCATCGTCGTCTAGTTCATCCAGCAAACCACCCAGACTGAAACCACCATAATCGGCATCTTCGGGAGCTTCGGTATCATCATCTTCGGCTTCTTCGGCGTAGTCCTCGGCATCATCAGCATCATTATCGTCTTCATAGTCATCGTCTTCGTCGTCATCATCGTCACCGCCAGCTGAAGGGATGGATATAAGAGAGTATTCAAATGTACATACATCCATGGAATTAAATTCCTATTTGGTCCAATTTTAAACTTACCAGCAAATCCGAAAATATCATCATCATCGTCATCCTCGTCATCTTTGTTCACGTTGGCCGGCAGTGGTTCAGCTTCGGACACCCTCAGACCTTCGGGACCAAATTTAAAGCAGGAGACTCTCAATGAAGCTTCAACCTCCTCCTCAGCGCGCAATTCAAAGGCCAAACAAGCCTTGAAGTTCTCCTTGGCACGAGACAGACCATAGACACGGCCGCAGAATTTCGAATAGCCTCCGGGCAAACCCACACAAATGGGGCGAGCCCGTTTCGATGAGATGCGACGGGAGGCCAAAGTAATATCGCCATACTTTAGGGACACGCTCATCTCGTCATTGCCCAAGTAGGAGATTTTCGCGCACCCAGGGCCGCTGGGCAGCAAGGGAAGACCGAATTTGCGACAGCAATCGCAATGAGACTCCGAGCATTTGCAATACCGGCTAATCGGGTTTTTATCATCCTCGGGCTTGCTTTGCTGAGAAATTGGCTTGGCAGTAGTAGCGGCGGCTGCAGTGGCTTTGGGTGGGGCCAAAGTAGTGACAGCTGAAGTAACCGAGTTTGCACCGACAACTGCCACTGCGTTTTCGCTGGGTATTTCATTGAGTGTCTCATTAATGGCAAGTCCCGCAGTTTCATCTGCCGACTCTACTTCGGATTCATCATCTGCTTTGACGGGTTGAGGTTCGGGTGGTGCCACATTTGGATCAATCTCCTCTGGTGGCAAATCCAACTGCTTAAAATTTTCCGAAATCTTATCAGTGCGCCGAAAAACTGTCTTGGCTCGGACCTGGATCAAGCACACCAAAAAAAGGAGGATAACAAATTTGAAATTCCTCATCACGAAAGGTATACTGAAATCAAAACTAAAGTTCAAAACAAAGAAAAAAAAAAGTTTTGCGAAAATTAGTCATCATCGTACGTATTTAAATATGTATAAAGTATTTTATATAAGTATATGCAAACAAACATATCTGTAATGAAAATCAACAATATCCAATTTTATAAAATTTTGACAAATAAAAATGAACTTCTCTTAAAATTATACCCAGATCAAGCTTATTGAATGAATATAAATGGATATACGTTACTTAACGTAACGTCAGCGACTTCAAAAATCTAGCCATAAATAACATAATATGTTTCATTTCTATTTTCAGATAATATCTAAAATGCTGCTAAACTTATGTTATTAAATTTTATCTCTGCCTTAAACTGGAACAACCGAAACATTAAAGATGAACTCCGAGCGAAATCGAACCAGAAAGTATTCCAAAAGTCAACAAACAAAACAAAAGTCGAAAAAACGCTGCTTTCAATTGGTGGTCAGCGATTAAATTTCACCACATTCTTTTCTCCTCCTCTGCGTGTTGCCAAAATGACGAAAGAAATGGATTTAAATAAATATTGACATAATTTCTACCACTTCCACTCTTTGAGCTGCTCTTCCACATGAAGAGTAAACAATATTAACACCAAAAAAAATACAAAGAAGAAATGGAAATGAATCGCTTGAAGACGATGAAGAAATTTGAACAAAATACAGAAGAAGAGCGAGACAAAAACGAGAGTGAAATCTCTAAAGTTATTTAATTAATGAATTGGGTTAGCCTCATTAGAATATGTCTTCTCCCTAGGTTTTGTACCTTTTCTTCCAGGTCCCTCCTGCCATCTCCCAACCCAATTTCAACTCGAACTCAAACTAGTGCCTTCATTTGATGGATGAACAAAGTGAAATTTTCAGCTATTGACTCATGGTTATACGTGGGTCTTCATCTCCCCCATTTGCTTCACCTTTACCTACTTCACAATACTGGTCGCCACTCAACCATCTATAGTAACTGAAGCTCTTTTCACGCGCACTAAAAGACGTCCGAGTCAATTAACGTCTTTTCAACTGAAGCTGAGCCTAAATTACTTAAGAAGTTGCTTTACCTTTATACATATGTATGTATATGGACCAACCTGCCATTTTTAAAATAAATTATTGATCAAAGACTTAAGATAATAAATGTGATTAAAAAACCAATATGTTTTTATCACCAAAGTTCAAACACAATCACTGCTTCTTTTTTACACTTATAAATAGAACTTTTATTGATTTGTGGCAGATTGAGCTATACAACCTGATCCAAATCCTTGATCGATTTGTAGGGTTAAAAAAATAGTAGACACTCCTCTTCTTTTGGCTTGGATACAGATCAAAAAACAATGTGATCAAATAAGCTAACGTAAGTAAGATTCATTCACAGCTTCATAGCTTAAGAATACTTGTAATGATAACAGTACAGCAAATGTCACCAAAAATCATCGAATGGATGATATAAAAGGGGAAAAGGGTTTGGGGAAACCAAAATGATGACCCAAAACCCACACAGAGTCACAGGCAAACCGAAAACAGAATGGAAATGGAAGTGGAAGTGGAAACTATCTGATTGGGGAGGCGAGGTACGAGGAGAGAAAACATGCCAAGGTAAGGCATCGACGCCGACGTCGATGAACATTCCAATACGTTCAATACGTAACCGAAAAAGTCAAGTTTTGGAGCTCTTCATTTGCATTTGCATACCGAACCCAAAGAAATGGACTTCCACATGCATATGCACATTTCTCACATAAACACAGACATATGTATATACACCTGAACATGAGCACACGTATGTATGTATACAACAAATACATATGTACATATATGTATGTAAGTTTGTATGCAAAAGACCTAGACAAGTCTCTATCCAAATCCACGTGTGGTTTTAGTTTTCAATGCGTCAATAAATTATAACGGTTTGTGAAAAGATATTAGCATTTATTAATTATTAAATATATAGGAAAATAGAAAGTAAGAAAAGAAACAAAAATTATCATAACATATCAATCTACATATGTATGTATGTATGTTGATATTCGTTCGTATATTGATACGTATGTACATCCATATGTATACATATGCACAAACATACAAATATGCGTGTATGTGTAGCAGGTCGATCGAAATCGAAACTGTTAATTAATTCATTAGCCATCAGCGAAAGTGTTGGCCAAATCAGAGATTTCCTCTTCTGAACTGTCTGCAGATTACGACATGCATTTCGATTATGCTAAATAGGTTTTTGGCTTTTCGATGCTTACGTCCTTTGGTTTGGGTTTATATAACGTAACTCATACAACGGGTGTAGAAATTTTTGCATAATTTGTGAGTTTGAAAGATTGAATTTGGATGCTGTGCGCCTTTCCACTTTCTTCTCTTATATCTCTCTAAATGTGTGAGTGGGTGGGGAGAGATTTAAATTTCAAAAACTACGGTTACTTCCAAGCAAAAGAATAACAAAACATAGGCTGGATTTTCTCTATCAACCTTGATTATCTTCAGCTATTGTACATCTTACAAATCGGGAGGGACTTGCACTAAGAGGTACCGAAATAACTAAATACTAATACATTAAGTTTCCAATGGTTTGGGAAGCGATGAAAACTAAATGACAATTTTTTACAAAATTTAAATACGTTTCACCTCCCAAATATTTTTCTGTTAACCCTTAATGTGCTAAATATATAAGTATATATTAAGCATTTAAAACCGAATAAATAAATTCCACTTCCCATACATTTTTTTAACCGAAAATGGGAAAAGCTTTTGATTTGCTTTAGTTTTTAATCAGGTCACCTTCATTCCAGAGTTCCGGAGTGACAGATTGCCTTATTCAGTATAACTAGTATTCACCCTGTAGACATATTGCCATACATATGTACATAAATAATAAATACAAGAAGCTTTGATGGTAAACATGGCTAAAATTCCATTATCTTGAGATGGTTGTCGTGATATAAATATATAGTATCATGACTTTAGATGCTAACTAAAATGGATAAGACTGAACAACTGAATTGGAATAAGAATACCTTTCCATTCGATTAAAGAAACATCAGATACATATATGTATTTGATTATATATGTTTCATTCGATTAAAGAAACATCAGATGATAATATACATATGTTGTATGTTTGTCTTTACGGGGGCGGATCCAGAGAGACATTTTGGGGGAAACATTTTTCTGTCACATTTGTCCAAATTAGGTTGTAGGGTAAAGTATTTTAATGACCGTTATCAATTGATCTAAGCTTTTTGTGCGGAAAGAGAAAACTTCTTGTAGCCAAAAATGGCAATCGAGAGGCCGCAATTTGGATAGGTGCCCACATTGCCCCCAACAACGAACTCAACAAGTAATAGAAAACATACAACAAAAGCAGTTTGGTAGAAAGTAAAACAAAAAACTCAGAAGACTTAGGTCTGGTCAGCTCTAGGTTTCGAATCTGGCGTATTATTGTTGCTTTTGTTTTACCAAATTCAACAAAATTAATAAACAATAGTCAAGTTCAGCAGCAAGACGCAGCAGACGCAAAGCAAACTGGTTGACACAATTTCACGGCGACTTTTACGTCCATCTTCAGCTCTAGTTTTTCCTGGTTGTATTATAGCTTTGGCTTGGTCTTGGACCAAATGATAAAAGCAAACAACCAATGAGAAAATATCCTTTACCTACACTTTATGTGTTATCCTGGAAATTGGGTCACTCACTATATATAAATATATATAAGTATATATTTATATTAATTCGAATCACTCCGTTCAAAGAAAAAAAGAAAAAAGATTGCAGATTGGCGCGCGTTGATGGCTTAAAAAGCTTTAAGTCTTGATGTATGTCTCTTTAGAGACTTGAACTCAACACTCGGAGACGCGAAACACAACTGCCACCAGACGAAGCCATCTAGCCGAGTTATTGGCAATTTCAAGCCAAGCTGAGCGCGGCTTTCTTTTTGACTCGAACCTGTTCAGGCCCGGATCATCGAAGAAAGCAAGAGAACGGGCTAAATATTGCCATAACGTTACGCAAAACTTTAGTTCAATGTGGGAATAAATATCGTGTTTGAGTATCGTTCGATGCGCATAGTAGAAATGTTTTGATTATAAAAATACTTATATTAAAGTCAAGAAAGGGCCTTTCATTCACCAGTCCTATCATTATTTGGTATCATTAAATTTGACTATCTCGATTTCGCCCCTGATTTGGTTGCGGCTTGATGTGGTTGTTGGTCACTTAACGGTATTGGGTATATGGGCACGTAGACCCACCAAAAACTAAGAGACAGACACAGAAACTACATACCAAACGACGTGTTCGTCGCATAGAGAGCATAATTAACCCGAGCCGAACACTTTTCAGTGGTAATTTGTGCCACCAACTTAATTCTTCCTCTCAAGTGTTAGACAGTGGCAAAACATACGTATTTGATGGCAATTTTTATCTGGAGTTATCTTTGTTAAAGGGCTAGCGGGTAGTCCCCACGAGCATAGGCCTCAACTAAACTGTAAGTCGTAATCACTTTTGTCCTGGTTAAGAAATATACGTTAGCTCAGAAAAATAAAGCAATTGAGAATTGCAAAGAATGATGCAAATCAAGATAGATTACCTGCTTTAGATAAGACCAGAATTCAATACCAAAATAATAAGTAGAAATATTAAAGCCAGAAAGGTCCAAGAACACAAAGTAGACATCAATTGTTTAAAGTACATAGTTACAGTATATCCAATATATTCATCAAGGTATGGAACTAAAATGCAAATATATTACAATAAGAATTTCTACATATTCATTTTGATAAGAGTTTAGACGATTACCTTCATGGTCTTCGTTCGTTATGCATCACTTAAATGCAATGTTTGAAACAATTGGATTTTCTATTTGAATAATGATGTAACGGCATTTTAGTTTTTACTCATTCATTAACAGGTTATTGTAACAGTTGCAATCTCTGAATTTGATTAAATAATTAAAGCCACATAATTTAAAGGAATGTTTGGAAACATGTTTTTCGGTTTTAATAATTGATGTATTCCACTTTCACATATGTATAATTTTTGTGTATTTATAATGTAATTTAACATGGGCTTCGATAACAACAGAAATGTTTAGAATTTTCGTTTGAATATTTGCGTTCATCTTGGAATTATACAAATACAGAGCAGCAGATGTTTTAAAATTGATTTATAATAATACTTGTTGAAATATACATACACATACATAGAATTAGGGTATTGAAAAAAAAACAATTGCATAACAAGAAACGAAAAAAATATTACTGGACAAAAAAGAAAACACTTTTCATATTTTATAATTATTTTGTATCTCCCTTTCTCTCTCTTGCCCGGCGGTCTTCCGCTTAGAAAATGGGTATATAATTGTCAATTTTGGCACGATGTTTCTGCGCGACACATTCGGCTATCCAGACAATGTTGCGGCACTCCTGTTCCTTCAGCTTTAAATAGGCATAGAATACTCCAAAGTGGAATTGCTGCAAAAAGGCATAAACATTTAGTTTGACCTCATGCTCAAAAAATTTGTCCTCCAGCGTCTTGTCTCCTGGATTATTGCCAGAGCCATCGAAAAGCGCGGCATATTCCGCATAATATTCGGCAACTGTTTTGACCTGCTCATAGTCGTCGGCCCGAGCCAATGCCGCCAGGCCGTCGGGATACATTTTACCGCAGTTTGGATACAACTTGGCCCGATCGTCTTTGGACAATTCAGTACCAAATGAGTTGATGGTGATAATGATGGCACGGCGATCAGCCTCGAACTACAAAGAGAAAGAAATCCAATTCACACATTTCGTTGAAGACGTGGAGGTTGAAAAGATCAATTCCACTTACAGCCAAAATCTCGCACATCACATCGGCAGTGGAACCGCCCATATTTTTGCAGAAGTTATAGAAAGCTTCCAGATATGCCTTATACAGAGTATTACGGATGATCTCAATGTTCATTTCATCCAAATCCTGCTCCGAAATACAGTCCACGAAGAATGGCGCAAGAGGAGTGTCCACTAGCACGGCATTGTAGAGCTCTGCCGGGGTCGAGGCAACATGAATGGCTTCCATTTGCTCGAAACTGCCCAATGGGTGGCATTTGGGTATCAGCTCCGAAATGGGACGCTGATGCAGGGTACCGGTGATCAACAAAATGATATTATCAATCATATAGCCATAGGTGATGAAGTCCAGAAAATTGGACAAAGGTTCTACAGCATGGTTGCGCATGTGCTGAAACTCAATCACCAATTTCTCCCGTAGTTTATCATCAATGACGGAGACCGACAGAGGAGAAGGCTCATTAGCCAAAAAACTGCCATAGTCCGTTCCTTGCAGATGCAGCTTCAAATCTGTCAAAGTGGATCAAAAACAGAATGGAGAAAATCATTAGCTTTTATTATATATGCCAAGTTAATTACCACAAAATATTTTATTATAAGCTTCCCTAACTAATGTTTAGTGCTTTAAGGTCATTACTCCTAAATTTAGTTAACAAATGTATTTGGAAAATGTGCCTTAATAAAGTGGAAACGGTTTCTTAATAAAGCGAGCTGTTGTGTTATTTATTTATACTTTTCGATTGGATACAAATTACTACCAACGGGATTTCTCAAGAGTCAATTGCATAGTAACATACAGGCGAGCGCATTCGAACGACACGAATTTGGATGCTGATTAGATTTGATTGTTAATACTCCTTAAGGCACGGGTATAAGAAATCACAAGACAAGCTTACACATATACAAAGATAGCGAGAGGGGAAACACTAGAGTTGTGCTGATAGCAAAAGAAAATAATTGACAATGCTGTGTTCCATAGGTGGTCACATGACTGACTAAGCAAGGCAGTCAGACTTTACATTCTGTATACTCCACCCTTGTTTTTATTCACTTACCCTCCAAGGTCTCGCACTGCACCAGATTGAGGTAATCTGCCTGCTTTAGGATGCCACATTTGAACCCACGGCAGAGGCCTTCCAAGTAGCCGTTGTCAATGTTGAACATAAAACCTGAGCTGTTCATCTTTGATTTCTTTCTGATATAATGAACTGGAGGAGTATAGGATTCGACTTGACTTTCCCAAATGCAGCAGTCTAAAGAAAATTCAACCTTTTTTTTTCTATATCGATTCACAAGTCATATGACTTTTCAGTACAGTGTGACCGTCACCTAGGTGAAGCAAAAATCACGAATTTGCAAATTTATCGAACCGATAACATATCGTTATGTTATCTTATGTTTATCGATTACTCAACAACCGTTAGACACCGTTACATTTGAATTAAAGATTTATTTAATTCTTTTTAACTTTTAAAAAGTCTCTCAAAAGACTAAAAAACAAAAACTATAAGTTAAATTATTAAAAATATTTATTATTTTTTGATATGGCATTAGTGTAGTATTTTTAAATAATTATATATCCGTTCAAGAACAGTTTAGCGGGATTCCCTAGTCATTTTGTAAACAGTGTTTTTATTTTACACACTATGCCGAATTTTAGTTATTTATTTATTTACGTCAGAGCTTTTCGTCGAGTGCTCAGCTCAGTCAGCTTAAGCTATTTCATCTTGTTTTCAGCATATGTGTTCTTCATGTATGTCCTTATTTTTAACGATATTTGGCTTCACATAGTCTCACATTTGGATATTAGTCTAACTTATCCTCGTCATATCGGCTGCCACTCGGTCTCAGGTGTGGTGTCATCTCTCTGTTTACGCTTCCTGCCTCCATTCCATCATTAGGTATATAGAAATAGGCTACCCACATAAATATTAACATATCCACAAACATAAGTCCAGCGAATAAAAAAAACTCGTTAGCCTGTGATTGAAAGAACTTCAATTCGGCTACAACTACAACTATGACGTTGCCGAAGGCCACGGTCAGTAGCCAACAGGCCTGCAGCACAGATTTCATACTGGCAGGAGCCTCGGAATAGGAGAACTCCAATCCGGTCACCGAAAACATAACCTCGCCCAGAGTCATAGTAACATACTGAGGTATCAACCAGAGCATGCTTATTGAATTCGGTTTGGTGACCTCAAACATACTTGCCACATATCCGTTCTGACTAGAGCCAATGACTAAAGCATATACGCCGCCTGGTCGAAGATTCACTTGCGCCACTTGATACTCGCCCACTGTCACTTCATATTGAACTGTGCTTAATTCATAGAGATCGTGATTCCGTGCTTGTATATCGAGAGCTGTGTGGGAGGATTTCACCTCTGTCCATACTATCCTAGTAGTGGGCAACAAGTTAGCCAGCGTCCGTACATGGGCTAATGATTTGTTTGATTTTTGTACATCATCCTCATACCAATATTTGCCAATTATCTGGTTGGGGCGAAGAAACAATGTGTGGGCCTTAGCCTCGTAGAGCTGCTGGGTGCCCCCCTCGAGTTGGCGACATCCTATCGATAATATGGGATGAAATTTGTGGTATGACTTCGGGCAGGGCACAGAAACTTACCTTCTGTTAGAGTTTCAATGGTGTATGTCAATGTGTATGTCCCGTTATTAGTGTCTATGCTGCCACTATAATAAAAGTCCAGGCCGTTCAGTGTGAAATTGTTGCGGGCAGCTAAATTGGTGCTTAGACGATAGTTACAATCGGGAATACCATTAAAAATACGAAACTGTGTATTACCCGGAGAAGCTATCACGGGATACGTGCGCTGAAAATGATTTCTGATTTTAGATCAGGGTACTTTTAACTTTTAAACTAATTTAGCCGGCTTGCAAATACGAATACGATTGCATTTTCTGCTTTCAATAATAATTGTTGAATCTTTTCGTGCTACTATATTAGTTTTTTCCAAAGCCATTATTTAGTGTTTTCATATTTCTTTCAAAAATTAACGATGAGTGCTTCATCGGCCACCGTTACCCAACAGATTGAAATGTGCGCATAAGCAAAGTTTAGGGCAAAAGTTAGGTATAGTTTAGTATAAAGATTGTATTTTATTCAGTAGATTAACTAAACGATTGTCTTGTCATATGTAACACCGCCCGGAGCACCCGAACACGTCACTTTGGGTCACTTACATTGTAAAAAGGAAGAGGGGAGGGGACAACAAGGATGAACATACAAAATGGAAGGTTTTGGCAAACACATATAATACAAGGAGAATGCTCTTCTACTCGTCGATATCCTTGCCTTTATTATCCACACCATTCTCCAACGGAGGTATTTGACGTCTGCCAGTATCATCGTTGCTGCTCTCATTTAAAGCCAGTGGTGTTTGGGCGTCATCCACCGTTTTGTTGGGATCGTTGGGCTTGTAGGCACGGGCCATGAACATGAAGAGCAGCATATCGGCAAACATAAGTCCAGCAAATAAGAAAAACTCATTGGCTTGCGATTCAAAAATAGCAGCTTCAGCAATTATGACCACAATGACGTTGCCAAAGGCCACGGTAAGCAGCCAGCAGGCTTGCAGCACCGACTTCATACTGGGCGGTGCTTGAGCATAGGAGAACTCCAATCCGGTCACCGAGAACATAACTTCGCCGAGAGTCATAACAACATACTGGGGAATCAGCCACAGAATGTTTATAGAGTTGGGTTCGGTGATCTCATAAATGAACTGATCATAACCAGCTGCACCATTCTCACCTACTAAGAGGGTGTAGACTCCACCGGTGTGCAGTCTGTAGGTGCCGACTAGCTCATTGTCAATTAGTACATCGTAAGTGTTCGATGTCAGCCGAGTAAGGTCTGTCTCGCTCGCATACTTTTCATAACCGACAGAACCTTTTGTAGTTCTCCAGACAATCGTTTTTTGGGCAGCGACATTGGCTATGGTGCGGACCAGTGGATGGCCATCAGATGGTTTATTCACAAAATCCTCTTCCCAGAAACTTTTTGTATCGTTGTTCGAGTTGAGGAACAACGACCATGCTTTCTTGTGCTCAAGGACTACACTGTCACTGCCAAAATTGAAACATCCCGGATCGGTAGAGCTGATCGTATATTCCAAATTCAAAGATCCATCCACGTAGACGTCCTTGTCAGTGTAAACCTGATAGGGACCCACGTCAAAATTAAGACTGTCGTGATTTGAGGTGAAGGCGTAATTACAGTTTTCGGCATTGAAAACGCGCAGCTGGACGTTCTGGGCTGAAGGTAGGGTGGGATAGGTTTTCTAAAACCCCCAACGAGAGAGAGCAAGAGCGTGCAACGAAAGAGAAAGTGAAAAGTGTGGGTGCAATAAGAGCGAGTGAGGAGAAATCGTAGAGAATGGTGCGACACACACTTACCTCCAGGCTTAGTTCTACCACAGCAGAAATAATAAAGGCTACGCCAGCCAGTATTCCTCCCATGGTCAATTTCTGTAATGGACGTCGAATGCCAACTACTCTTAGAGCTGGATAGAGGGCCACATCGTAGAGGGGTATAAACACCAGAATGAGCAATGGATTCAGCACCTGCAGTTGATCCGGCTTAATGTCCCATGACCCCATGTCACCGTCCATTCGCGTAGCCTGGAAGGTCCAACGGGAGCCCTGCTGGTCGAACAGTGCCCAGAACACTGGCAGCGGCAAATAGAGGAACAGCACACGCATCAGCACTTTGACATCGTCGATTAGCTGGCGATCGTGTTTTTTGTCCGCATAGTCCAGCCAATGCTCGCGGGGATTAGTCTTCTTCTCTTTGTGCTTTGTAGTCAGGGCCGTCCATATGGTGCTGCATACTAGCACAACCATGTTGCCTGCTGGTGGTTTGATCTTATACAAGGGTCGACCAAGAACAAAAATGATCACCGAAATGATCATCAGTATAGCTGGTACACCAAAGGCCAAAGGATAACAGTTGATATCATCAAAACAGGAGACATCTTCCCGCAAAATAGGCGTCACGGAAGTCGAAATCAATGAACCCGCATTGATCGAGAAATAGAAGAGCGAAAAAAACGATGTGATCTGTTTCACCTGCTCTGGCATCTTGAATTGATCGCCGCCGAATGCAGAAACACATGGTTTTATGCCACCAGAACCCAGAGCTATCATAGCCAGGCCCAGCATGGTAAATGTCTCCATGGGCAGATTGAGGGGACCAATGGCACCCAGCGTCAGTATAATAGATCCAGAAATATACACCAGCGATAAATATAAAATTGTCTTGAATTTGCCCAACCATGAATCAGAAATTATGGCGCCGAATACACATAGGAAATACACGAACATGGTAAAAATGTGGAACACCACCGTAGCGGTGTCATCTGAGTAGCCCAGCTGGCGACTAAGGAATAGCACCAAGACAGCTGAAAATCAGAGAAGTTTTGTTATAAATTGAAGGACCCATTTTTTAAATGATAATATCAAACTCACTGCGCATGCCATAATAGTTGAAACGTTCGCAGAACTCATTGCTGATTATAAAGAACACGGACTTCGGGTATGGGTATTTCTGAAACGAAGAATATTGGGTTAGATACAAAAATTACTATTAATTTGAGATTAATATTTTTACTTTCTGCTGGCCTTCTGCCTCCGATACATTGGTCAAGCTGGCACTCTGCTCTGGATCAACTTTTTTTGGAGGTGCCAACTTCTTGGTCTCAACTAGCGCTTTGCCATTGGACTGGGCGTCGGAATCAGAATTTGCAGTTTCAGGAAGTGGTGCGGCAGTTTCAGTAGACGCTTCCACTTCAGCCAGGACAGTTGGTTCTTGTGGAGCAGCTTCCACGACTGATTCGACGGTTGGTACCTCGATGGGTAGTGCAGCTGCTGCAACACCGATTGGTTCGCTGATTATATCAGCAGATGCAGCCTTGATCTCTGTAAGACACGAGAAAATAATTGCAATTAGCAAGCATATCCTAGATTTTTTTCCAAATCTAGACCACCTAAGAGCGGTACTATCTCCTGCAGCTCTGCCATTACGATTACTACTGATCTTTCCAGTATTTCATCAGGCCGAGAAATTCTCCACAGACCCTGTTCTTGACACCTATCTCCCTTTGTTCTTCCCCACTAAGGGAGTGTGTGAACTTGATGCTCCGCATAAATTACATCGTATTAGAAGCGTTGTCGTATCGCCCATCATAAAGGCAACGTCAGAGAATCAGACATTTACTATAATGATAATAATACAGATATAGAAGCCAAGTCCGAAATAGAGATAAGCGTACGCTGAAATATCTACGCGTTAATAAAACATAAATGTGTGAATACGTTTATGGCATTTGTATGCAAATAGAAAAAGTGGATGAATGTTTGAATCTTGTTTGATTCTAACTACGCTTGTTGTGTCCCATATATGGGCATGAAAATTATAGGAAAAGAAAACTCATCATAATTTATGTTGTGTGCATATGAAAATGCTTTATTTTAATAGAGCTAAGGCCAAGCAATGTTTGTTCCAACTCTCAGTAACTTTAAATGGAAATTAAGGGTCGCAAACATACATACATATGTTTGTTTGTTCAATCGATGGGTAATCCCAAACGTTTTATCGTTGGTTTATCAACTTTTATGACTGCCATTAGGTAATAATGTATATACATACTACTTACTCACGTTCATATCACTCTATCTATTTCACGAACAGAAGTGCTTATCAAAACACACTTGATCGACGATTCGATTCATGGCGGTAAATGTTTGAAGTCTTTGCTAAATGGCAAACATAAATGTGACCAAAATAAAACAAGCCAATCAAAATTTTTCATAGAATGGAATCGAATCGAAAGGAATGAAGAGCTGCAGCAAAATACCTAATACATCTGTGTAATTAGAGGATACATTATCCATTACGTATACGTACAAACATACATAGATTAACCTTAGCCGATTACACATAAATATGTACATGTACGTATTTTCCCTTAAGGCGCCTTTTAGATTATTGCCTTTATGTATCAGTCGTTAATTTCACCTTCGTCCTAAATACATACATGCATATATGTACATATATGTAGGTATGCAATTGGGCTTATCAGAACTGTCGGCAAATATTTAGTTTGCCTTTGCTAACTGATTTACAAGCGATTAAGCCTTGTTTATTATCGCCATAACTTTGAACGAGAGCGAAAATATCGAACAAGTACTCGTAAAGCAATACAAAGAATCCGCTGAAAGCGAATTTATTAACGTATCCCCAAAAATGTCCGAAAAGCCCAACTTATTTCTATGTATATATCATTTTTCCCATCCTGAATATTAACGGCTTCACTTCTAATGCGGAAATTTGTTTAGACAAGACACGAAAGAAAAAAAATAAGAAATTTCTATATCGCAGTTGTTGTAGTTAAAATGGTTTTCAAAGTATGGTCGACACCCCCGACACTTGTTCTTCTCCATGAGACTCTTGAACATTTCCCAATATTGGTTTTGTACACATGATTGATTGTGTTGTTCCTGTTTAATTGGCAGTTGATATTGGTAGTCGCTATTTAATAGACCAAACATGTGCAGAATACTGGCTTATCGACCTCGCTTTCAAACCATATCAAAATTCTGTGAAAGCGAACTTGTCTCAGTGCTCGAGTTTTTGTAACAACAATTACTCAGTTAACTTTTTTTTTTTGGCTAGTAAGTAATAGCAATGATGTAGCAAATCTGTGCGATTTGTCAGCCTTACTACGTTGGTGGAATACCAAATGAAGCAATCCGGGTATCGCTTGTATGATTATGCAAATGGGGATTTTGACATTGGTGAAGTGCATATATGAAATACATATGTACACCCACACATACATACATACATACATATGTGAAAATTACACGCCTCTATGGACAAACAGCAAACTAATTTGGTAGTCTTTTTATACTCTTGCAAAAAGGGTACGTGTCAAATTTGATCAATATCGGACTACTATATTATATAGCTCCCATAGGAAAACTTTTTTGTTTCTTTTGCGATCATCACCAAACTTGGTAATCCTGCTAAGCACTAGCTTGTAGACACGGGTTTTTACACGAAAGCCTTTACATTTTGCTATCTCCATTTAGGGATTGGAACTTGTAAGGGTGTACAAAGCTTCGGCATGGCCGAAGTTAGCCCGGCCTTTTTGTTTTTACGTGAGACCCCCTAACCTAGCTATTCGGTAAAACTGAAGAGTACTTGAAAACCTTTTCACCATGATAAGAAAGATAATAAGAGAAAAAGAAAACAGAGAGATTGGAGGTGCTGAGTTGTGGCACTGAAAATTAAAGATGTACATTTGTTTTGAAGACTGTTTTAAAATAAAACATATTGATATAATATTAAATAATGGTCTTTTTCAACAATACACTTCAAGAAAAATAATTACTCTTTCAGTATATTTTAAAATCATAACTCCAGCTGCGCTTTTGCACCCATGAAATTTAAATATACACCCAAAAAAACTTAAGGAAATGTTGCACTCTATGCCTTTAAAAGCAATTTCCTCACAGTAACACTGGCATCTAAGTGCATACTTATAGAAATAATTATAAATACTTAAAGATTTAATTACAAGAATTATAAATACCATTTTCGTTGTCCGTCATGTTTTTTTTGGGTCTATAGCCGGCCCAGGAGGTTTGCTTTTAATCCGTCACGCCTCACTTGAAAATAATACCGAATTTTGTGAATTTTAGTATAATAATGATAATATAATAATTATATTAAAATAATGAGCAAAACACTGCCAACAGCAAAACAAAAAAAATTGAGTCACTTAAACGGTCGTCAGTCGGTCGGTCGGTCAACGGACCGGACCGGATCGGGCCAGACCAGATTCAACAATAATCAAGAAGAGAAACATTATTGTTTTTGTTTTAAGTATTATTTTTGTTCGTTCATTGTAGTAAAGTAAGTAATTTGCATTCTTGCTCTCACTCACATAAAGAAAAGCATTGAGGAAAATATATTAAACAACAATAACAAGCACACTACAGGTGAAAAAACTGCGACGAAACGACAAAGCGGCAGGAACAGGGGGTGAGACGCGCGAATAATACGCATCCAAGTTCGTCAGCGGTGATCGACAGACTGACTGTGACTGCTCTGACTGATGTAAGTCGCGGTGAGAAGCCGATGTTGCACTTGCCGATGACGCCGATGGCGACGTCGCTGCGACTGCGCGCGTGCTGTGTGTGAAGGTGCTTTAGCTGGAAAACCTGTGTGTATTGTTGTTTGTGATATGGTGATAAGCCAAAACCATTGAACAGTTATCGCCGATTCTGAAGTATTTACGGCCCAGTTTCTGACTGTGCTAAATAAGCTAGTCGGCCATAATTTACTACATGTCTATACAAGTGTCAGATCATCGCCATCATCTAACATGAGTGTGTAACTTTGTATCTATCTATATCCCTCTATCTAAATTATCTCATCGCCCTGTCTGAGACTTTTTCGACGGGCAATCATATGTATTAAATGTTTTCGCCTCTCAACTTGCTTATCACCGAACACAACAAAATACAAAACAGACATTTTTCAACCTTTTGGTTTACCCTCGCAGATAAAAAAGCGTACTCACTTTTTAACAAACTCAGTGTTAGGCCGTAGACCTAACTGTTACTAGGGGTTTGTGAACTAAGAGATTCTCATAAATATTATTCCTAAATACAAACATACTCGACCTCCCATTTTTCTTAATCGATCTGTTAAACGAGCCGTAACTCCTAGTCCTACCTAATCGGGCCAATTTATTCGTTTCTTGTTTCTTTTATTGACTTAATCGCCGTTGTCGCTGTTACCGATAACTGCAAATAGTATTTATGATTACCCTATAATTAAAACCATATAGCCCACATGTTATATATGTACATGGATGTATATATATGTACATATGGTTACATACATACATACATCCATTGAATGTACATAATATGTCGGTGCAGGCATTGTTATTGCCATTTGGAGCGATAAATAACAGACTATTGTTGTTGTTTGGGTTATGCCATTTCTTTTCTCAGTGTTTTTGATTTTTATGATTTTTCATTTGCTAAAGACAACAAACAGCAACAATTTGACTGACTTGACTTGACACTTTTGTGGGAATGTCTGATTATATGAACGGATTGGGTAACACTTAATTAAAAGTACTTATTATAAGTGATTGCATGTCAAATGTATGCTTGTAAAGGCACACACACACATACACGTATGTATATCAAGTCCATTGATGAGTGTAGACATTAAATTTTCCAAATGTTCATTCAGAATTGCACATGTACTACATATGACAATTAAAATCGAAAGAAATAACGATCAAATGTTCTACAATTGGGTCGATGCAAAATTGAGCTTAATGAAATTTGTTTTTTAACTTTTCACTTATTCTCTATCTACATTATTTGGTTGATCAGTTGATCAGGCGGCGACAACACAATGATTAAATGAATCTGATGTACATATGTACGATGTATGCATATATGTACACATGCAGATAAAATCATATATACATATGTACCTAAACTATATAGATTAGCGTTAGAGCCATGAGCTTGCTATATCGCACTTTGCCTCATCGTTTAGGTAACAGGGCTATAAATAAAGTCAGAAAAACAGGGAATGGGGAGATATCGACATTGGCCGAGGCTCAGACATTACCAAATATACATAGCTGAGCATGGACTGACCTTAAGTGCCAATACTCGAGACTACGGGATGATGGTTTGGTAAATCTGCTGCGTCAGTCACTGCAATCGCCGACATCGACCTGGTATCTTGCTATAGAAAACTTAACTGATAACTGGGTACATACATACAGTGTGTGTGCCGTGTGTTTACTCTCTGAATTGGAATGATGATTGGCTCTTGTATACTCCGAGAGTCTTATGTCAATAATTGTGAAAATTACATTTTGACTTCTTTTAATGTATCTAAGGTTGAAGCAACACAGAAACAGCTGTTCCATGAGTAGCCATCACTCCAGTCGCAGTCCCCGTCGTGCCACACCATCATACTCTTACGTCGATATAGATAACCAGAGTAAGTTTTCAAATGTGATTTGTTGTAGTATATGATATTACTTTCGTACCAATCCTAGCGTATGGTATTCCTCTTCTTAGTGGTGTGGGGGCCGATAACAATAGTACGAGTAGAGACCAAGATGGTCGTCGTCGTCGTTACAACAGTATCGGTGTGGATACAAAAGCGAATCCGCTCAGTAATGAGGACCCAAACTCTGAAAACGACGAAAGCCAAATTTTTGACCGGGCTGAAAAGGTAAGCACTATTTCTATGCATCATGGATCCAGTAGCAGGAAATCAATATGCCGATGTCCAAAAAAAAAAATAGGCAACAAGGTAACCGCTTTAGTCGGTTCTTTAGAAAAACCAATGAACATTAATAACTGAAGCATATTGCTTTATTTATAGCCCTACTAAATTTTTGGATTGAAAAGCTAAATCTTTGGAGGGTCCACGCATTCCACAAAGCATTTACTTTTCTGCCGATTTGAAATATATCTAATCTATCTAAGCATATATGTATGTATATTCACCTGTATGTACATTTAACTGAGATATTGGCCGTATACAAAAAGCGAGGCAGTCTTTCATTCATAATCGACAGATAAGCTGGTCAAGTTGCGTCCCTTCCTTGCAGCATTCTTCTGCGATAAGTTACTATTGATAAGTTGCATGGTGATTAAATATTAGTAACACAATCGTTAGCAATACAATAAGTCCAAATGGATAACGAATGACTTAGAGAGTTGCATATAATATGGCAAAATAGTAGAAAATAGTGGTTACCCCAGTAATGCCTTATCAAGTACAAAATAGAAAAACCCCAAGTTTATACATAGTATAATGAGTATCACTGATGATGTATTTAGGTACATACTTATGTAAGTATACATACATATATGTATGTATGTATATGTACATTGTTTGTATGTATGTACATATGTATGACTTGTTGAGTGGGTGCAGTCAGCATTGAACTTGTCAAAGCTCGACTGAGGTAGAGGTCGAGGCAGATGTTGTGGGTAAAGAAGCTGCACTAAACTAACAATAAGTCTAAGCTTCACTCTCTATGCTGCGAGTGAGAGCACGATTCAGAGCGTCAGCGGGAGAGAGTGGATAAATCATCGACAATCGAGCGTCAAAGCTTTGCTTAATTTAAGCCCCCTCTGCCATCATTACCCCCCCCCACATACACACACACACCATTTAATTTCTTGCTCTCAAAATTTGGTTCTTTCTTTCGGTTCTTACTCATGTCAAGTTGCTTAAAAAGCGCAGCTTGCATTGTGGAGAACAACATTTATCGTCTGGCAATTGTGTTGTTCATACCCCAACTATTTTTGAGAACAATTACCTGTTTTAATCTTTAATTTTGTTGTTTTTTTTTTGTAATATTTGTGATTGTTGCGCGTGCATTTTTGGCCATTTGGTGACATTCCAAAGAGCATTTTATTTTAGTGGTTCCCTATTTTCGCTGTGTTCTTGTCCATAACTGCAATTTACCGTTATGTGCTTCGAATTGCACTAATTGTTAAAGTATATACAAACGTACACATACACACATATGGAGAAAGATAACTGTAATACGCAAAAAGTGATAACTAGCGTTGAAATGGAAAAAAAGGAACCGGTAAAGGTAAGGAAAGTGTAGAAGGTGAAAAGAAAGAAACACAAGGGAAAGTTACACGTACTGACCTTGAATAAAATGTTTGACAATCCTTTTGCTGGTTTCAAATTTTGTCCACCACATTCACAACCCAGTTCAAATACCCTTTACTGATGCTATTCCATCCCCTCTTTTCGCTTCGTTTCGTTTTATCCACCAATTATATTAATTTGACGAATTATCATCATGACTATATCCGTTATGTATTGTAATGCTATCAAATTAATTATGGCATTTATCTAAAATTCCTAAAACAATGAAATAATTAAATTGACAAAAATTTGATATTAGATAATACATTTTTTCTCAATTGATGAAACAAAACGTTGCAGATACATATATGTATGTATGTATACCCAATATTTTGTTTTAAAAACAACGTTTAGTTATTTACATATTTCTCAGTCTCACAGCATAGTTGCTGTACACTTGGTTGAAAACGTTTTGTGTGCGCAAAAGCCTTAACTAATAACTGACCCACTTTCCCAATGGTGAAGAGTCGGACACCGGTTAGAGTGTTATTCACCTTCAACTTAAGTTGGGGGAAATGTGGAGGAACCTGAAACTGTGTTCGTCGATACGTTCGTCTCTACTAATTTATACTTATTTCCCATTGTCATCGAAGTTGGCAGGTTGCGGTAGGGTAGTAGGAGGGTTGGATTCTAGACAGATGTTAGACAATCGCTCGATGTTTGTTCTGTTCACACTTTACAATTCCGTAATTCACAGTTCGCTTTTGAAGTTTCTCTCTCGCGACTCTTCGATATTTTGCTTAAACTTTTTGTTTTGCTGCATTGCGAATATTATTTATTTTGTTTTATTTATTGGTATATTTTGTTAATTTATTTTGTCTATTTATGATGGATTTACATGGACGGACTGATGTGGGGCTCCACAAAGCAGTCAAAAAGCAATTCCAGAGAGTAATATACTATATTTTTGTATGTACAAAAAAGCGTCGTAAATATCAACAGCCATGCACGTAGTTTGTTTTAACAAATTTTAAGAGATCTTATTTATAATACTGACAAAAATGTTGAACAAAGTGTTTGAGATTTGCGTTGCCCCGGGCCGTTCATCTCCTCATGTATTTAAATCCGTCCCTGGTCAGGGCCAAGACCGAGCTTCGAGTCGGGTGCTAAAATGGGAACTTCAAAGCTTGTTCTTAGTTTGATTCCAAACGCTGTGTGGCACACGACCAAGATCGGACAGCTTCGAAGAGGCTGAGATCGGAGAAGCACGGATTGCTTTAAATCGTTGCATCAATTCTGTCTAGAAAATTAAGGCAGTTTGATCAACTATGACCAATGCAGTTGGCATAGAGAATTGTCGAGCAATGGTGGTAAGTGAAGCATTTACAATGTGGTTATCAATGGAATTGTCTGAAACAACAAACAAAAACCCGTTTCATGTTCCACCATCGTTCGCCTTGGCCAAAAAAGCACAACAAATTTTGAATCAACTTTGAAAGCGAAATCGCCGAGCCAGTGTTAACTTGGAAAATACACAATATTCATTTATCAGAAGAAATAGCAATACGCGAATTATGCGTACCCTAACTAACCCCAGAGTAAAGATCTTAAACCCTTTTCTAAATCTTCTAACTATAAAATTCACAACATACTTTTTCTGAAACACCGTTCTTTGGTATAACCTTTCCTTAACCCTTTTGCTCGTTTTCGTAAGTATATACATATGTATGTATAGTGAAAGTCGCAATTCGGATGGTCATCTGAATGATATGGCAATTTCCTTTGTTTTATGGCTTTGATAAAGACAGATTTGTCTACACTTGATAAGCACAAACTGAAGAGAAAAACTAAAAACTGTCTGATCATTCCATTTACCTTCTGTTTACCCTTAGGAACCTATCCCATACCCCAAGTCGGTGGCATTTATTATCAGCAATGAGTTTTGCGAGAGGTTTAACTACTATGGCATGCGCAGTAAGTGATGACAAAGACAATGACTATGTATAATAAATTAAAACCCAATATATTATATACTTACTTATTTGAAACTTCTAGCTATTTTGGTCTTGTATCTCACTCATAAGCTCGGCTACAATGAGGAAGCCGCTACGGTGCTATTCCACACATTTACAATGCTGGTTTACATATTCCCATTGGTGGGAGCTCTAATTGCAGATGGTTGGATAGGCAAATACAAAACGATATTGTATTTATCGATTGTTTACAGTATAGGAGCAATGATCGTGTCCTTCGGAGCCGTACCGCTGGAGGGAATGCCAATCAAGTGGGTATATACTACCTCTTGGAAAAAGGGTAGTACTTAATGTTAGTCTTTATTATCCGTTGCAGACTGGTAACTATTATAGGGCTCATACTGATTGCGATGGGCACTGGTGGAATCAAACCCTGCGTTTCGGCCTTTGGTGGAGACCAGTTCCTTCTACCCGATCAGGGTGCACAATTGGCCAAGTTCTTTTCGCTCTTCTATTTCGCCATTAATGCCGGATCAATGATCTCAACGACGGTGACTCCAATACTTCGAGAAGATGTCCATTGCTTTGGCGAACACGATTGCTTCTCGCTGGCCTTTGGAGTGCCAGCCATTTTGATGATGGTCTCAGTGGTGATCTTTATGGCCGGCAAAAGACGATACCGCTGTAATCCAGCGGCCGGAAACATGATCTTCGGTGTGTCGCAGTGTATAACGGATGCCTATAAGGGATGGCGTAAGCAACGCAAAGTTCAGCCATTGGATCATTTCCTCGATTATGCGGAGCCAACAGTGGGACCCAAAATGGTCTACGAAACGAAATGTTTGGCCAAGATTTTGGTGTTATACCTTCCATTTCCCATCTTTTGGGCCCTGTTCGATCAGCAAGGATCCAGATGGACATTCCAGGCTACCCGTATGGATGGAAATGTGTGGGGATACCATATTAAACCCGATCAGATGCAAGTGGTCAATCCGCTGCTAATTTTGGCATTTATTCCGCTATTCGATTATGCCATATATCCTCTTTTGAGAACCATAGGCATCCAACGACCCCTACAGAAGCTAACCATTGGTCTCCTACTAGCTGCATTGGGTTTTTTCCTTTCTGCCGGACTGGAAATGAAGATGGAGGAAGCGTCGCCACTATCAGCGCCCTCCGACCCTAACATGGCCCATTTGCGCCTATATAATGGCATGCCCTGTCGCTATAATTTCAACATTGACATAAATGGTACTGGTGCAATGCACTCGATCGAACCACTGGGCATGTGGTCGGATCTCTCGTTATATATCCCCGAGTCCAAGGAGTATTCATTTAAGGCCGAGTCATCTCAAGGTGCACAATGCCCCCCGATTGAGGGTAAATTGAGCTTACATTCAGGCAAGTCCATTGGATATTTTATGAACGGCAATCAAATCGAAGAATTTGCCGATGGCTTGGGAAACGCTCCCACTCCAAATAACGCGACATTCCTCCGGGTTCTCATGAATACTCCCGAAGATGAGGGACCCATTTTACTTAAGGCTCCCGGTTCCAGTCTCCCGAGCCTATCGCTTGACGTGCGAAATGTTTCAGAAGTGCACAAAGTCAGCCAGGGCTATGGCCAAGTGGATATAAACGGAAAGCTGGCAGCCAGCTTCGAAGCCAAGAAAGGTGGACTATACAGTCTCCTAGTTGGGGGCAATGCTCTAAATGGCTATGTAAGTAGATCCTAAAGAATCCGTTCTTATAAAGCGTTCAGATTATCTCGCTCCCAAAAATTACGTATTCTTGTTTTTTGCTTTTTCTCCGGCAGCAATACCAGATGTTTGAAGTTGTTCCCCCCCGATCGATTTCGATTCTATGGCAACTGCCACAAATTATTGCCATGACGGCGGCAGAGATAATGTTTTCGGTGACCGGGCTGGAGTTTTCCTTCACCCAGGCACCGCCTAGCATGAAGTCGGTGTTGCAGGCGTGCTGGCTTCTCTCGGTGGCCATTGGGAACATGATTGTTGTAGTTATAGCGGAGTTCAAATTTGTTGATTCGCAATCAGCTGAATTCGCACTATTTGCCACTCTAATGTTAGTGGATATGATGATATTTCTTTATCTGGCTCGGAACTATCAGTACACAGATCACACTGATGCCATTCAAAATGATGGCATTGGGCATAAAAATGATGATGCGGCTACTGCGCAGCCTAATATTCCTGACCAGACGACTATGGTCACACCGCGCAAATCGGCCGGATTTGATCTCGGCTATGGAGCATATCGCAATCATGGCTATGATGACGATTACTCCGAGGCCTAAGAACTATTTTAATATGTATATATGTATGTATGCATATGTGTATGTAAGTATATGTACATATGTGTCTAGGATGCTACTTAAAATCAAACAGTCTCATTCTTCGAATCAAATATGTTTTTATCGAATTTATATAAGGTTTTATACATGTTTTTGTACATTTTCAACTATTTTTGTTAATACATTTATTTATTTTAAATCAACTTAAAACGGTTCGTTTTGAAATTAACGTTACAAATGCAAGTATTTATCGAACCGCCCTCGTATGTATCAACGGCATTGCCAGCACCAAAAAAAAAACAATTAGTTGCAGGCCTGCAAAACGTGGAAAATTACCAAGGACGAGCAAAGAAAAGGTCCAGAAAAATAAGGTTCCAGGTAGGCAGCTGTAAGAACCAGAAACTGCAAAACAATGAACCCTTGGGAAACAAGCTGGATTAGGGGATGCAAAACTACCTGGAAAATGATGTCCTTGGAGACAGACGCAGGCAGGCAGGCAGACTCGGGACTGGGACCGAGTCTACATCGTTGCAACTTCAGCGAGTCGGATATCAGTCGAGTAAGAACATTTCAACCAGCGACACGGCGTAGATAGAAAGTGATGGCATTTTTTTTTTACGTTTAGTTTGAGTTTATACTCTTTTATAGTGAATTAAATTATTTGTAGCTCCAGAGAAACAAAATACAGCCATTCTAGTAGACCATATCAATTTCCATAAGCTTCAAACAAAAGTAACAGTGTGAAAAAAGGACTTCCGTCAGCCATTTGCACCTTCTTTTCTGTGGTGGCATTTGTTGAGATGACTCACAACTTTGCCACTTGAAAATTTCGGCATGTATCTGTTGCTCTATGGCGGGACTTTAACATTTACTTTGCATTTTGAGGTCCAGCCTGTGTATATGTATGTATACAAAAAATATACGCACATATTTTTGCAACGCTTTTGATGGAAACATTTGCCTTGCTCTTGCAAATGCATGCAAAAGAAAGACTTTCGTTTGGTGCCACAGAGCCAGAAAAAACACGACACGAACACTTGGGATGTAAGCGTAACAACATACTTCAAATCGTACAGTGCCAGTGTGTGGTGGCATCACACGAAAGCGAAAGAGATGACAAAACAAGCCAAACATAGCTGTTTGGCTGGCGGGTGGTGCGCTTCTACTCCAACAAAGAGCTGGGCAAATGTTTGCATCTAAAGCGAAAAATAACGAGACGGCTATCGACCAGAATGCAAACCGAAAAACAACACCAAGCGCCATAGTGCAAAATAACATTGAAATCTGAAGCAATAACAAACATACAGTTGGCCCACCGCGGTCACAGTGTGTATAACAGTTTAAAAAGAGTCCCTCACCTACAGGGTGGACAGTGCATGAAGTCTTTAGTCTAACTACAGAACGGAAGGTGAAAACAATTGGTGTGGAATTAGCTTCAAAATTCAATTATTTGGCATTCATTGTGGAAGTTGGTAAGGTCTTTTCGTAAAGATTTGAGAAATATAATTTAGTTATTCGACTGACAGATTCATAGAGTACTCAAAGCCGTGTCGCTCGTTTATTAGCCCCAAAATTGAAACTAAGGCCACTGCTTAAACTTAGCTTCTTATAAGCTAAAGAATGAGTTTTGAACTTTGTAGACTTTCATCCATTAGATTCACTGTTTTTCGCCTTCTCTCATCATCAGCAGTTAAAATAGTTTACAAAATTGAGGTTTATAAAAGTTAGGTTTTAGTTTAGTTCGAAACTTTTGATGTTATCAACTAATTTGGAAAGCAGCTTACAGCATAGTTCAGTTAAACTGATCTTAAAAACATCGTTTTCAAGGTGAGTTTTCGTCTCCCCCAAGTAGAAAACCTCAAGATGAATTTTTCAAAATTTTGTAACAGCCGTGAATCGAGAATTATTGCACTCTTGAGGTTCCCTTTAAACAAATTTTTGTCGATGCATTTATTAACCTATTTGTATGTTGTGTATTTTCAGATGAAAGATTGATTGTTTCAACTTGGAAAACTAGGAACCACTCCGATATGTCAACTTTTAAGATTTTTATTTACTGCCATGTAAAGGCGATTTCAATTGATCATTTCATAAATTTTTATTTTTTAAATTCTCATACACTCACAAAATTTACTTCATCATAACAGCTAAAAAAACAATATCCATTTCACATATACGCACTAATACAACACAATGACACATCTAATGAAAATATTTCAAATCCGTAATTTCGAAAAAGGTAGCAAAAAAAATTTTTGAAACGTTTTCCGAAATAAAAAATAATTTGTCGAATTGCGTAAAACGAAAATTCAACGGCGTTTAGAAAGTTTTTCTAAAAAGCTTAAAATGCTGTTTTAAAAGACTACTAACAAAAATTGTTAAAAACAAAATTAACGAAAAAAATATATGTTTATATACTAACCAAAAAAAAAAAAAAATAAGACTCACAAAAAAAAAAAAAAACATGTATCTAAAACTTGCAGTGAATCGTTTTACGCAATCTGAAAAAAATATGCAAGAAAATGTGTGGAAACGTTATACGCGTGTTCCACAAATTTACAAAAAAAAAAATATAACGAAACGTTATACGCCTGGGCCGATTTCCAGAGACGCAAATATTATTGATTATTGCCTCTCAAGATTTATTCAAAATAGATTCTGAGCAGGCTTCTTTATTTTAACTTTATCATGGAAATCGGCTGAGGAATATAATGGACTCTGATTCGTTTTATTGCCATGTCGATTAAAGATTGTAAATTTAGCATATGGCTGAAACGAACAAACAAATTATACCAAATATACAACTACAACTATTTGTTTGAATTAAAGTGAACAAAATGTGTTTTATCTTCAATGGAATTACCGTGAGTATGGGGAGTATGGATATACGCTCAGTATGTTATGTATTAAGGCGAAAACAAACACCAAAAGGTGTTTAGTAAACCTAACTCGATATATTCAATATGGGAATAATAACTTTGTAACGGATAACATTCAAAACCAATATAGGTGTTTTGACGCTAGGTGGCGCCACCCGATCAGCCATTTGACGCTACCTAGTGGCGTAACTCATAGCTTGAATGCCAAATATATTTTGCGTTGCATACTTTTAGGGATGAATAAACTAAAATAGCTTTTGTCTCGGCTATGAACTAGAAGAACTATCAAGGACTTACTCAGATACCAAGGACTTCCATCTGACCAAAGGACATTCCGTTAGTCTTTGATATGAGGACTTTTATGGTTTTATGTGACTTTTTGGCCATTTTGTCGACTAGCTGTCTGACAGAAATTTGAGCAACATTTTGGAAAGGATTTTCGGAATCCTTGAATGCAGATTGATAGTCCTGCTTCTGGATGTCCTAGAAAACCATATACTGACAAGATCGGTCAATGTCCTGCGGATTTATGGTCTCGAGAAAAATATTCCATTATCGTTTTTTGACTATCAACTGGGCACATCCTGTACAGGACAAAAGGACATGGTTTTCTAGGATGTCCTTTTTGTTCCGCATCGATTGGCATCAAAAAAAGTAGGGGTCATCTGAGGAAAAATACCCTTATTGCTGGGGTAAAAGCATTGATGTGCCATATTCTTGTGGGCTCAAGAAATCAGTCAAAAAAAACATGAAACCCATGATAACTATGGGATGGGAGATCATCATTTTGAAAAGTTATGCAACTCGTGACGATGTCTGCAATAAAACGTTGAAATTAAATTTGTACAATTTATTTTCTATATTCATAATTTATTTTAAATTTTTAGTGGATGGATTTAATCAAATATTTTCTGTTTTCGTTTTCTAAAAAAAACATTAATACATCAAAATGTATAAAGTAGATAGTAAAAATACAGGAAATTGTTGAAATTCAATAATTATATTAAGTACAAAATGTAAAAAAAAAGAAAAAAATGGTCATTGTAGTTATTTATGCAAGAGTCGTTCGACAACATCTTGCCATAAATGGGAAGGAAGCTCAGTGACTGAGTTTCAAACATTTGATCAATAAAAAACCTTGAATTAGTTATAAAAAAAAATACTTAAAAAATGAATTATAATATGTATGTATAAAAATATTGTTGTTGGAAGCCCAAGCCTGGAACGCAAATAATTTCGATGTAAAGCGACTTTCCAAAAGGAGATGACCTCATGAGATTTGGAAATATTATTTTTACAAGGAAAATTGATTTCATCCTGTAGAACACGTTCATGAGATTATTTCCGTCTGGGATCTTATATAGAAGCATATATAGTATTAATATATGTACATTGCATGTGTGTGTGTGTATGTGTGTGTGTGTGTAGGTGAGTACATATCTACATATATACCTATGTGCAATGTTGGATGGCAAATGATGTGGAGTGATCGAGTGGGCAGAGTGGGAAACAGTTTTGGAACTTCTAATGTTAAACCATAGAAGGTACTGATTTTCCACTGGCCTCAGCGGTCAATTTCATTGACTCCTCCAGGCTTGGCTCTTACAAGCTATACTCTAAAATTATGATAGATTCTAAAACGTTTTGCAGTCCTTAACGATTTTTTCTAGGCAATGTGGCAGCATAATAGACTTGCTTTTGAGATTAACTGTTTCCTTGAGCATTTCCTCCATCGTAGTCGTCGTCGTCGTCGTCGTCGGTCTTCATCATCTCCTTTGATTGAGCATTTGCAAATAATATTCACAGTTGTTGCAATAGACAGCCGGAGCAATAACGTGTCGTTTGCGACAAAGATTACATTCCACAGCCTTGGCCGAGGCTTTGACAATGGCATTGTTATATACGCGGGTGGGTATGGCAGCGATGGCAGTGTTTGACAGAGGAGGCGGAACATTTGGACCACTTTCTGGCAGACCATTTTGTATTGTTAGCTTCGTTTGCAACGGCAGCGGTGGAGGCGGCGGTGGGGGTGGCAATAGTTGATGGCCATCATTCGTTTCTCCCTTGGTGCCCGGCTCAAAGCTGACCTTTTTTTGCAAAGGTTTCCCCGAACCGTTCATTAATTGCAAATGTTGCTGTTGCTGTTGCTGTTGGTTGAGGGATAGTGGATAGAAGCCGTGAGGAATGGGCACCGGCACCCGCTGATAGGGTGAGGGCAAAGAAGCTGTTGCTGTTGCCGTTGGCGTCACCTCCTGATTGCTAGTTGAACCATTGCTAAAATAAGCCAGATTTAGTTGCTGCTGCTGCGGTGTTTGTTGCAGATTCTGATGTTGCTGCAATTGTTGCTGTTGGTGTTGGTGTTTCTGCAGCTGCACCGAATAGCTTTGGGGTATCATATGGTTATTATGATTTAAAAGTCTGGGCATGCTAAGATATGGACTATCCAGCTGCTGCTGCTGCTGCTGTTGTTGTTGTTGCTGCTGTTGTTGCTGCTGTTGTAGCTGCATGTGTTGCTGCTGTGCCAAACCGTTCATGCTGGTGCGTTGCTGCAACTGCTGGCGATACAATTCCTGCTGTTGAACAAGTTGCTGATGTTGTTGCTGTTGCATTCTTTGAACATATCGCTGCATATCCGTGGCTATTGGTCTTCCCATAATGGGTGAAGGCTGCTGCTGCTGCTGCTGCTGCTGCAATGGTTGCTGCTGCTGCTGCTGCTGCAGTTGTCGCGGTTGTGGTTCTGCTTGCAATCTCTGCGTATTTGGCTGCTGCTGCTGCTGAGACATCATTTGGGTGGCAATCTTTTCACTGGGATTTTGTGCAGTTCTTAAAACACGCTCCAAAATCGGATTCGGTATGAAGTCATCATCTTCATCATTGTCAGCGGTGGCCACCAATATGACTTGATCACAGAACGAGACGCTCTTCTTCTTAACCCTCTTGGGTGGAGACTGATTCTGATTGGGATTCACATTCTGATTGAATGTCTGCTTCACCAGCGAGTTAAGCAGTTCCACTTCACGGATTTCCTCAGCTATTTGAGATTCGGACATTTCATATTTGGGCTTGGGCAACAGTTGCTGGTGGCGTGCTGCTGTCGGCGGTGGGCAATCGACTTCATCTTCATCCAATTGCTTGCAGGTGGGTAATCCATTCATTTGTGTTCGCACTTGGGCAATGTGGCCTTGAGGTGGCATTAGGAGCATTTCCTGTGAGTTGTACGAACGTATAATGGCCGTCTGCTCGAAACGATTGGCCAAATCTCGGACACTTTTCGGCGAGCCAGCCTCTAAATTCTGTTGCTTGGCCATGAGATCGGGCTGTTGCTCCTGCTCCTGTGGCTGTGGATGCTGTTGCTGTTGCTCCTTTCGCATTTTGAGTAGATGTTGGCGCTGCTGCAGTTGGGCCAAAATGCTGGTGGTTCCCATGCCATCGCCCATGGACTCCATGAGATGCTGGCGTTGCTGCTTAGTGGCAGCCTCCAAAGCCTGCAGCTGGTTCAGTTGATGATTAAGCGGCTCCAGATCGATTTCCGGTGGCGGAGGCGGCGGGAAGTCCTCACTGGCCTGCCGTGAATGGCACACAGAGTGTGGGGGACTGGGATAGGGCGGTAAGTCCAAGTGGGTCGCCTCCATCAGACTCAAGTCCTTGAGTGGACTCTGCTCAGAGTGAACCTGGGCACAGGTGGTGATGATGGTCTGGTAGGAATCCTCGCTAATCGATGTATTGGAGCTCATATTGGAAATATTGGACAGGTTGGCCTCGTGATGGAATTGCTGTTGCTGGGTGAGCGTGGAGCTGGTACGCATGGGTGGTGGCGGAGCAACCTTGGGCACCATGGTCAACTGCCGGCCACTGCCATGGAAACTCTTACGCATCAGTTTACTGCGCTCCAAGTTGGGATTAGGATTGTGACCATTAACAGCTTCTTCTCCTCCCGCCCCAGTTCCTCCATTGGGATAGTCAAAGTGCCCCTCAGATATATATCCACTCATGGTCGTCATTTCGGGATGTCCCAAGCCGACCGAACTGTCGTCCTTGGATCTGTGACCAATAGTCGCCACAGCAGCTGGCAGGGTCATCTTAAGTTGCTGGTTTATGGACGCCGCATCGTCACCAGCCTCAGTTAGATCAGGCATAGAGCGATTCTTGCGCCTAATCAGACCACCCATGAGGAGTTTGCGTCTGATTTTGTGCTGCTTTTTGCCGCTCTTATCCTTTTCCTTCTTCTCGTCCTTGTCTTCTTTGTGCTTCTTCAACGTGTCCTTGGCATTGACGAGAAGAGTCTCGGCCAAAGAGAATTCCCGCGTGAGCTTATGGCGATCTTCACTCCGACTCCGCTTGTCCTTTTCCTTATCCTTGTCCTTGTCTCGTCGCCCAAATATCGAACGACTCTCGCGCTCGGGCTTGGATTGCTGCTGATTACTGCTGCTGCTGCTGCTGCTGGCCGAAACTGAGATCATTTGCTGCTCATAGGCGATGGCCAAGTCATCGGTGCCCATTGTGGATACCCCGGCAGCTGCTGCGGCAGCGGCCAAAGTTTTCAAAGGACTCTTGCGTTTGGGCAAAGTGGCATAAATCTCAATGCTCTTGGCTGAGGCAGCCGGCAATTGGTGTTGCTGCTGCTGCTGCAGGTCGTGCAACTGATGTTGCTGCTGTTCCTTGCTCACTGCATCCAAGGTGCGGTCCTTGCTGTTTTGTCGCACATGTTTCACACTGCTGGTGCTTCCCTCCCGCATGTGCTTCAGCTCTGGCATGGCCTCTGATTCGGCACCCTTCTCCACGAGAATGCGGCGATGCAGGCTCCTCGCCCTCATCACACACGTGTTGTGTTTCATTCGGGCAAATGTCATCGTATGCGGATTGCTGTACGGAGCATCCATGGCGGCTCGCGCCCTTCCGGCGGCGGCATTACACAAGACCAATGCCGTCTCCAGATCGTGTGACTCCTCCACAAGACGCGACTTTTCCAATAGTTGATCCGCCTCGTGGCAAAGCTTTTCACAATCTCCTGCCAAATGTAGGCTACTAGGAACTGGAGGAGCTGCTCCTGCCCCCGCACCCGCTCCCGCTTCGGGGATCTTGGCTAGTTGAGGGTTCAGCGGATGCTTGGGTGGGTATGAATCCGTGGAGCTGAGCGAGAATGAATCATAGCCTGCATCATAGGGCATCCCATGCCTCGTTGGACTCTGGGGCACTGCAGAGATACCTCCTCCTCCACCTCCTCCAGCATTGCCTCCGCCCCGTTTGGCCACCATATATAGATACGGATTGTCCAACGTAGTCGAACTGGCCGAACTAGCGCTATTCCGATCTCCAGACCAATTGCCTGAATCCCGACGTCGCGGCTGATTCAAATGCTCGGGCATGGTCAGGCCATCGCTAGGGGGCGAATTACCGTTGGAAGCTCCACTGGACTCCGAACTGTGGCTACGCTGCAACTGCAGATGCTGGTGATGGAGCTGACGCCGGGCCGCATCGATGAGAGGCTTCCGATCCAGTAGGGCACCAGCGCCATTACCACCTCCTCCAGCGGTGCAAGAGGCATTTATCTTGTCCTGGATGACACTCAGATTCTGGTATTGTGCATTGAGGACATGCTCCACCGTTTTACGGCTAATGTAGCCATCCGTCTCATCGGCGCCAGAATTCGTTTGTATCGTCTTCTGAATGATACTGAGATTCTGGTAATCATTGGCCGGGGAACTGCGCAAGGGCGTCGGTGTAATAGCCCGACGAGTGTGTCCCAAACTTGGCTTCTCCGGACTGGGAGTGATGGCGCGACGCACTACCGCAGCGGCCGATAAAGATCCAACATTGGGAGCCGCCTCTATGGCGGAGCTTGGCGGTTGTGGCACCGCATAGATAAGGAGCAATGGCTGATAACGGCCACGACTGCATTTATCCACCACTCCTTCCCAGCTCGGACCCACCTCCTTGACATTGGCATCATCGAAGTACACCCAAACCTTCAGTTTGGTATGGAAAAAGAAGGTCGTGTAGTGCTTTCCATAGTATGACACAATCCCGACCAGCTCGTGTTGGTATTGTTGGGCCCAACGTTGTTCGCTGACCTGATGGAAGACATCGGCCAGACGCAGGTTAGTGCCAATGGCTTTCAGCACGGCATGCACTTGGTCCGCAGCTGGTCGTTCCGAATCCCACACGATGCCAATCGAAACGACATCAGGTCGATTTAGCAAGGCTCGACAAATTCCAATTTTCGCCCCACAGGAATTCTAAAACAAAAACCAAGGGCAAAAGCGCACTGTGAGTGAACGATCTTGGGGATTATATTTGCCAAGTACTTACCGGACAGTCACGGATATCACCCATGTTTCCAGCGGCGCGCAACAGTTGCCCGAAACTGAGCTGCTGATGGCTCTGCATGGCGAAGTTCTTCTGTGACGTTAAGGCCGACGCGGATACATAGTGCACCATCTGGAAAGAGCGTTTTAAAGCCGGTTAAGACAAATAAGTAACCAAGGCGGAAGTTGACACACACGTGTACAGTGTGTGCCCCCTTATAAGGTTATAAGCTACTGTGGGAGTCTATCGAAAAACTGGTCCAACTAGTTTGCCGGACTTGACTCACCTGTGTAAAGGGCAACTGCTCCGAGTTGGCGCCACATTTGCACACACTCTGCTCGATGACCCGCATGGCGAAACGCCGATGGGCGATGCAAGCGGCCGTTTCACATGCGTCACCCGAATCATCCGGCGAAATGTGCGAGTGCACACGGTGCAGCAACAGTTCAAAGCATTCGGCAGCATCGCCCAGACAACCCAATGGGAACCTTCGACCGGCCAGCGGACCACTGGCCAATGCCCGACGAAGGGGCTCGGGGCACAGGGCTGGCTCGGAGCTGGTTTGCAGCTGTTGGAAGAGTTCCTGCAAAGTTCAGAAAGGATAAATGATTACATTGACTCTATATAGATAGTGTAGAAAGTGTATTAAGGTAAGAGTAAGGCATTGCAATATATTATCGATTTGTGATCTTACAATAACCGCATTTATGCAACGATCGCGCTCAGCTCCAGTATTTTGGTGGTGCTGATTGTAGTCCAGGCAGGCGAGCTCCACACTGCTGGACACTTTGGCCAGAGCCGCAATGGTTGGTGAGCTTGGTGACTTCAATTGCTGGTGCTTCGATTGACGCGTCAGAGTCGCCGATTTGTGGCCCTCCAGACCGTCTAGAATTACTTTGCGAGGACTGCTGCGAGGTAAAGTGCCGCCGCCATTATTGCTTATCAATTGCTTCAACTGTTGGTGTTGGTGTTGGTGCTGCTGCTGCTGGTGAAATGGAGCTGGCTTCGACGTCAATGTATTTGCAATCAATGTGGCTGACGCAGTCGTCGGAATCGTCGACGTCGCTGGGACAGAAACCACCACATTAGTGGGCTCTTTGCGCTTGTAGCGAAATTTTATCATTGTGGAGTAGTTGAAGGAACTCCAATTCCGATTACAAAAGTACGTTCCGAATTCCGATTCCTCTAATTAGTAGTGTCGCCTCCTGTAAAGGGAACTGTATTTTAGGGTGGACGGCGCACGGGGGACCTGCGCCTTTGCACAGGTCAACAACTTGACTCCAACAGCAAAATTTAATTACTCAGCATTTCGGTGAACGGAACGGAAGTGGAAAGAAAAGCAAGGCAAACAGATACGAAATGACGAAACCAGGCAGACTAAATAGAGGAAGTTGCAGACCAAAGACCAAACCGCACACTAGCTTGAACTCGGACTTCACCACGAGCACGCGTTCATCCGTTCGCTCTAGTGATCGATAACAGCTGTTACAGGTTTTTTTTCTTTTTAGGGTGTGCGTAAGTGCCACCAAAAAAAAAAAACATATTCAATGCATCGAAAGTGATCAGTGATCAGTGATCAGCAAGAACCCAGCCAGAGACTTTCGCTTTTGTATCTTTCGACGACCTCTTTTAGTGATATTAGCTGAAAGTTTCGCCTCAAACCGGTCCAAAATCCGAGTACGAAACGGATTGTCCATGCAGCTTGTTTTGTCTTTTATTTTTTTTTCATTTTTGTTGTTTTGCATTTTTAATGCTGACCCAGCAATGATCCGATCTGTTATACTGGGGCTCTAATGGTTTCTGCAACTGCCGATGCCCCGTTGCACACATGCAAAAATGCAGATATGCATTATATGTAGGTATATATGCATTTAAAATTATATAGAATTATATATAAGTTACCAAATGACGCCATAAGCAACATATGGCTGATATATACATATCTTAAGGCCTCAATTACTAGCAATTCACTTCGAGTTAACAATGAACACATGCAATACAGACATAAATATATAAATATCCATCTTTATCTATATAAATATATATGTATATATATCCAATCGGCACAATGAACACTTGTCAACTGGTTTCCGACGCCAATTTCGATTGTAGTACTCTTTGTACGCCCTTCTAAATACCGATCAGTGCTATGGAACCTCATATTATGCCAAATATGTTTATTACCGAGTTCAAAAAATACCGCTTGGAATCAAATAGCAATGATTTTTGAACAAACTGTTGAAAGGCAACTATTTTAAGTATGCTTGGAAAACACTTTGTCACCGCATCTCAAAATAAATGTACCTTTATCGAAAGAGTATTGACACAAAAAAAAAAAAAGGGAAGAACTGTTTATTACACAAACAAAGGTAAAACAGGTGAAAAACTGAAATTGAATTCAAGAGTGAGTCAAGAATCGGGCAGATCTTGTATTCGCAATAGCTCGTAGGAACGCACACACACACACACAATCTAGCTGCAATTAGCCTTATAAAATGAGTTAACTGCATTTCTCCAAGTAGTTACCCAACGTTCCCCGTGAAAAAGGAAGGAAAGTGATCAACCAACTATTCACAGAATTTCTCGGCCTTTTACTGAGTCGTTAATTTAATAACTTGCTCACATGGGGACACCTTATATGGAATGTGTGGATGATACCATTCCAACTAGTAAACTACAATTGACATTCGGAGAAGAGTTGCGTTTCATTTAATAGTCGGAAGTTGATTGCTCCCTTGAAAATGATTTCCTAGAAACGATTTTCCAGAAAGGTTTTCTTTTATTACAAGTTTTAAAAATCATAACTTTGGGATACACATTTAATAAGTTAAAGCAACACACAAAGAAACAAAGCTTCAACTGCAATGGAAAGTTATATGTGAAGTAACTACAAACCCCACCCAAGCCATAGTGCGAACTTGGTACTTGTGGTCCTTGAAAATTCCATTTATTTTTACTAATTTGCACACCTTTAAAAACCAGACACACACACACTCACACACACTTATAGAAATGGATCTTTGAGATACATACATATATGTAAATGCAAAAACAAGTTTGGAGAATTACCTGCTTGCTGTTGTTTGCCTGAGCTATGATTTATAGCTTTAATTGTTTTCTTAGATTCGGTTATGCGGGAGAGTAGAGACAGGAGAGAGAGAGAGAGAGCAACCATTATGGAGAGAGTCTCCTTCCAAAATTACAGCAAAACCCTTAGTCGAGCTACACCCAAAAGACTGGGATTGCCTCAAAGTCCTACGCAGAAAGGGCAACGGGGAAGTGGGGGGAAGTTCATTATGTACAGGTGAGCGGGGCCCTAAATTGAACATAAGCAGCACGTGATTGGAATGCCAGTAGAATTGAAATCATATTTACATACATATTCCTAACATGCTTCGAACAGTTTTTCTTTTTCAAAAATTTACCATTATTTTGTTGTGTTCTTTAAAAACTTTTAAACTTGTGAAACTATATGATATAACATCAGAGATCACAAAGGAAGTCTTCTTAACTCCATTCAACAATAGTTTATCAAATTCAATAGTTTATCAAAAAAAGGGTCGCAAAATTGCCAAACTATTTTTATAATTTGGAATCCATCATCCTATTGAGTACAGGGTAACTCAAAGTTGCATTTGGTATCTCTGAGTCTTTGGGCCTGAATTAATATGCAACAGAAGGCGCCAACTTCGATGGCTTTTGGAGAGAACACAACATTTATACATAAGTACATACATATATGAGTATTGTATCGATAATGACATGGATTGGCGGTTCGGGACAAGTCTGCGTTGTGGTGTGACAAATAACCAAATGGAGAACCCAAAACGAAAAGAATTCTTCAGTTTGAGTTGGAGCTGATGGCTTGCATTTGTAAGTTATGCAAATTTACGAAACTTCTGGAGTAGGAGGCTAGTTCGATGTCAGGGGTAGGGCCCAACGTACAACCTGGACTTAAATTGTACACTAAGAATATCGCGTGATCTTTCCATGCTTCTTTCCTCTAGTTTACCCGTGGAAAAGAGCAGAAGAAGCTAGGAAGAAAAGCTCTGCGTGTCTTCAAAAGATTAAAATGAAGCTTGTGTTTTGAGTTTTTCAACAATTATTCAAATGCTAATTTCAAGAGTCTCCACTGTAGCAACAATGGAACCTGCTCCAAAGCGAAGGCTGTCAAAGCAACGACGACATTTGAAAAGGCCAAACTTGTGAGCAGTCGAACATCATCCGATCCATTGATTGAGAGCCAAAGTCGAAACATGGTTTTACACAAAAGTCTGACTCAAAATCTTGAAAAAGAATTTCCAAACACACAAAGGCAACTCGTTTTAACAGTTAACGAAAGAGTTTGTTAATCAATCTGCCATATTATTCCTTTCCTTGCTATTCCGATCTCTATGCTGGTCCGTGTCATCGATTTGCCAAATGTTCACCATTTTGCCCAAAAACTTACCCAAACATTGTTTTGCTTTTGCGAAACCAGATTTATTTTAATCCCAGTGCTAGGTTATTTGAGAATGTGTTTATTAATAATTCCAAAATGATATTCGGTTCAGTTCAGGTTGCTATTTAACATTTGTGTGCACTTTTTGCCAGCGGTCAAGCAACTTTTGTTTAATCTTTCACACAGAATAAAAAAGAAGAAAAAGAGAACAGAAACGTTTTTTGCCGCGCTCGGGACTGGTGTTTTTTTTTTTCTTTTTATTTTGTAAAACACTATTTTCATGCGGGTTTCCGATCAACGGATCACGGTACGTCCAAACTCGAGTCAAATAATCTAGCAACTGAAACTCGTTTCGTTATGACCAGGTCGAGACGCTGCACGGGAGAGAGAGAGAGACAGAGACAGAGAGCGCGCGCAAACTGAAACGTATTTGAAATCGGAGACCGGTTTTGAAGAGACGAACAAGACAATGGGAACTTCTGTTAAATCAACATAATGGAGAAGAGAGAGAGAAAGAGAACTCCTAGCGACAGATTGCGCTCACCTCAGCTCACCTGAGCCAACATTAAAAACAAGAAACATGGGAAACGAGAAACGGGGGAGTTTTGCTTGTTGTAGGCCCAAAAACAGGTAAATGAGTGAGCCGTAGCAAGAGCAGCAGGTAAACAAACAAGTTGCCTCTCCATCTCCATCTCTCTCTCTCTCTCACTCCACTCACTCCCTGTCTAATGCATACACGAATCACCCTGTATTGTATGCATAGGAGACCCACTAACAGATTCACTGTACAGGGCAAAACTTGAAGCTAACCAACGTTAAAAACGTTTAAGGAACGTGCTAAAATGTGCGTCACAAATAAACCTCCAAAGAACTAGCAAATTTTAAATAATGGCTAATCAATAGCCACTGCAAGAAGTATTTATTAAGCGACCACGAGGTGAACCAGAATAACCAACGTTTTTATCTTCTTTTGGTTGCTGGAAAAAAGTGAGCCACACATCACGTTTAAAGCGGCTCCAAAAACGCATAACCCATATCGGTCCACAAATACTCTGAGAGTTTTCAGTGGGTAATGTGGGAGTGGGAATGGGAATGGTCATGGTAGCTGCTGGCCTCTTACAATTGGGGAATGGGGGGATAAATGGAGGAACGTATGAGTCACAGCCAACATTTACATGTCAATTGATTGATGGGCGTACAAAACGAAAGCCCTAAGCTACAATAAATGGACTGGAACTAAGGTAACCTTTTATTTCGTATAGCAAATTGTTATTAAATCTCAACCGAATTAATGTGGAAAATTCGAACAAGCAAACAAATTGCTGACTTCCTAAAATCTGACCATCTTGAGCCACGATCATTTTTCGTATAACTGTATGTATGATAATTTAGTCAAAGTGACAAAACCTTCAAATCGCACGTCGAAAATGTAAATTACATATATTTACAAAAAATCAGACTCTTGAACATGGTTTATTTTAATTGTTTCGAGGCGCAGCAACAATCAGCCTAAAGAGAGAGAGAGAGAGAGAGACAGAGTAAGAGAGAGAAGCTGAGATTGCGCAAACTGATTTAGCTGGAAAAGTGAATCACTGAAATGGAAGTGAAAAGGAAGATGAAAATGATGACGACAAAGCTTTTATGGTCTGATCTGGTCTGGCATGTGCCTTGGCAACTCTCCTGCCTGCCTTTTACCTGGGGGCTCATTAACACTCGAAACTGAATTCAATCGAATTCATTATCATCATGATCATTATGCTCGTGCCATGGACCTTTCTATGTACAATCTGCATACTAGATACATATGTGTGTACTTTGTATGTTCCAGTGTATTTACTTAAATGTGGGCTTCGGAATATCTTGTATTTGTTGTTATCAAACAATGTACATACTACAACATTTTGATAAGAAGTTTTATTGGTTTAGGGTCTGAGGGCTAAGCTAACTGGAGCACACCCAGAGAGATAGAGATGGATTTTAAATTACTTCTTGCAATTCATTTTGTTCTTCATTAGTTTTCCCCGACAGTTTCCTTGTAAGTGTTTTCTTTCTATCCTTAATGACTCAAGTCCTTGAACATTGTTGTTGTAAGGGGAAGAAATGTGGGAAATGTGAATTGAAGCATTACAAATTCAAGCTAGAGTTCAAGTTAGCCCCAAGTTAAGACGATTGTGATCGAGATTATTAAGTTCTTGGGTTCTAGATTCCCAGTCGTGGGAGTTTCTCACAGTCAGAAGAATAAGAAGAGTTCCCTCTCTATCGCCCACCCTCTCCCTCTCCCTATCCCTCTCCCTTTCTCTGCCTTGTCTGCACAGTTGAATGAGCTAAAGCCAAACACCAAGACGACGACGACGACGACGACGAAGACAAAGACGATTTTCATAATTAAACAGTTTTCAACAGTTGGTTGGGCCAAAGGAAGTGGAAAAATTAATTTAAACAAGCGACAAGTGGAAAACCCTCTTCCCCAAACAGAGAACAAAAAGATAATTAATGCAAAAGACCAAACGAAGAAGAAGGGGTTCCACTGTTGTTGTTGTTTAATGTGAGCCAGCAGCAACGACAAGCAACCCACAATCAAGAGAGAGCCCAACTAACAACCAATAACCCAACAACAACAAGTGGGGAATGGTAACAAACCCCTTTAAAGTTAAACAACAGGCGTAGTGCAAAGGGGAAACGGAGAGAGAAACACATTTGAATAGATACCCCTCTCTAGGTACATACATACACACACACATGGGTCTGCGGTGGAGCCTATGCCTTAGATAGATAGATAGACTCCGCTCTATGGTTACCAAAAAGGGGGCTCAGAACTAAAGAGACGACGACGACGACGATGAAAACAAACAACACCAACACTTTCCACTTCTGCGAAGCAGCGTCATCATCATCATCATGCCCATTCTCCTCCATTTTCCAAGAGAGTGAGAGAGCAGCAGCAGCAACAGGCAGGAGTAAAAATGTTCAACAATCACCCTGTGTTTAGTCAGCCAGCGTCTTGGCCCAGGCAAGGCAAGGTAGACCGGAAAGTACAGTTGCGCTTCGTAAGCGATTGATGATAGTTTTCCAACCTCAACCTCACGAATCGCTGCTGATGCTGCTGCTGCTGCATTCGAAGATGATGATGAAGCTGAAGATGATCATTTATGTGCCTGATTTTGCTTAGAATGTATGTAGATGTGCATGTGGATGAGGGTGGGCTCTCTCTCTCTCTCTCTCTGTCTCTCTCGTTAGTTGGTTCTGTTTCAACATTAAGTTTATTGAACTCAAGATAAGGATTCTAAGTATGTGGATAGTGCAACCTGACCAACTGACCATTAATCAACAACCACATTACAATAATTAAGTTCATCACGCTCTGGCAGTTCTCTCAGGACCTTTTTCCACACCTATTAACCGTTACGCGCTACGTACATATGTATGTAGCAAGGATCAAACTTTACGATTTTCGTTTCTCGTTTTTCTTTCCAACTAATGTCAAAGTTGCCTTGATCACAGATAAACGTGACTGGCCTCTCGGAAATGTCAAAGAGCAAATCCGATTTCTGTTCTTCGCTAAAGCTGCAGATGATTAAAACTATGGTTTTTCCTTTTACCTCATCTGCCACTGCCACTTTGTTCTCTGGGAATTTCGCTACACATACAAAAACAAAGAAATGGAAAATCAAAATGGTAGTGGAAATGGAAAATGGGAAAACGCACTTTACTTTGTCAGCAACAGCTGGAAAGAGATACATACATGCATGCAATTGTTCTCAGGCACGTGTGAAACACAGTTTGCTAAAAGAAAAACCATTTCAGAGACCTTCCAGACTGACAGCGAGAAATCGGATTCGAAAATCTTACCAAAATAGCCAACATCGGGTCGATAGCCATGAGAATTCTACCCATGTCTATGAGGTAAAGATAGATTTTGGGGTTTCTTGGGAATATGATTCCTTAAAAAGACTCTATTTTAACTTACAAGCAAATATTATCGATCAATTCATATAGAAACCACCGAGAAATCTTGCTAACCGATTTTAGAACTAATTTTAAGGAAAACACAATACAGTTTGACAAGTACTTTGCGAATTTCACCTATTCATGGTGGGAGCGGCGAAGCGAATTCAAGTTTTACACGTTTTCTGGCATGGCGAACTCAAGATCTACACGTCCGCCGAAAAGTATACGACAGAAATTCGTAATTCCAGTTGGGAAAGTCTTCATTTCAACAAGAGTATGCACAAACAGTCATTCTGCTTTAATATTTTTGGTTTTATAAAGTTTTTACTAATATCTTAATCTGCACAGAGAAACAGTTCTGATTATATTATAGTCAGGATAAAACTATTAATAGGAGTTTCAACTATTTTGGTGATGAGAATGAGAGAATAAATTTCATTTCAGTTCATTGGATGTTATGAGATCCCTTCGCTTTCTTTTTGACAAGAAAGTAAGACTTTGTTTAATAAATAAAGGAAAAATCTAAATATTTTGCAGTGCCTTATCAATTTTGAAGTTAACTTACCTTCAGTGCACAGAATATGCAATCTTGTCCTCCACACACATGCTGATTTATGCCACGAAACGAGCGTCGAAAGGCATCTAGATGCCACAAGACCTGGAAAAGAGTTAAAAAGAGATGGAAACAAAACGTTAAAACCAGTGAACGAATAACAAAGAGGGGAACTTAGATTGGAGCAACTGTGTGTGTGTGTATGCGTGTGTGTGTGTGTGTGAGAGAGGCAAGACAAACCGGTTAAGACGACGCCATCTTGTCAAATATACTTTTCTATCTTTCGTTAAGTATCTTAAACTGAAAGACTCAAGAGCGAAAAGAGTTAAATTTTGCGGCCGCCAGAAACCAGTTTCGTATTCGGCTACAAAACTGCAAAATACATTTAAAAACCAACAAAAAAACAAAAAGAAGTCTTGTGGCTGTGGCTGGGAGGTGAAATTGTGGAGCTTTTCGCTGAGGCCGGTTTGGAGTTGATTTTCGAGAGACGCGAATCGCAACTCGCGACTTGAGCCCGAAACCAGCCAGGTGAGTATTTTATTTGTTTTTGGCGCGACTTTGTTCGTTTCGTTGTTTTCCATTGTTCGCTTCATTTTGGCAATTGCCTGGGCCCCAGTGTTTGACACTAAAGCCGCCTTAGCTAACCCAGAGTCGTCGGAGTTCAAGTGAGTTATGGAAGAATCAGACGATGGATAGGAGAATTGTAGATACATTTTATACATAATTCAATTAAGAACACAGCCTCTTATTGTACATATATAATTAAATGCCAAGTGAAAGCCACTTCGATCCCTTCACCCTCTAATGGAGGCGAATGGCTATTGGAAAATGGAGCAACGCCACTGGTTGGAGACTAACAAACAAACCGGTTGACCAAATCTCTCACACACACTCACACTCCAAATTACACACACACACACATACATACATATTATTATATTTCTACGATTTTCTTATGTTTTTTTGGGTGCCCAAAACGAAACGTTGCCACAGCTGCAAACGCTGCCAACTGCTTTATCCTCCAAATACTTTTGTGTGCGTCTTTCTATTTTCTCGCTCTCTCTCCCTCTCTCAGTCAGCATCTAATCCTTATAATCTTCTTTTTTACCTTCTTGTGGCTTTAAATTCTCCTAAATTTGATCACTTACTTTGGGCTTGTTGGGGTTTATACACGATAATTAAAGTCCCTATATGGCGCAGTGTTTTTATTTTGTTCATTATATATCTAAAAGAACATACACACACACACACACATATGTATAGTATGTATGTATGTATGTGTGTGTCTCATAAATTTGACAATTCGACAACTGCCTAGATGCTGCCCACTTGGTGTAACTAAAACAAAACTCGATTTAATTAAAACCAAAACATTTTGGAGTATGTTATACTTATTTGAACATTTTATCGTGCTCCACCCACTCCCCTACGCCCAAATGAAAAGTCATTAGCAGAAATGGAGCGGGGGGGAAATGCGTGACATGCGGGGAATGATGAATAGCCGTTGGCCACTCATTCATGTGGGTGTCCAACGGAAAACTGGAGTCATTTTAGCCCTTGCACGACGCTAGTTGACTATGTTGCTCCCAGCCACCGTCATATTCACAGCTTCCAAAAATATTGGTAACAATATAGGCACAGTGAATCAAATATTCTACGTAACGATCATGTAACTAACTCAATTGCCAATTTTACCCAACTAAAAAATCCATAGAAAGAGGAGAAAGAGAAGAAAAAAAACACATTGTCACTGTACTTATTTATTTTCTATGTTGCTTTTGAAGCAAACCATTAGTGGAAAATGTGGAATGGAAGACTTTGGCCATTTATGAAGCCACAAACTGCCTGAGTTTACGAGTCTTTTATATAATGAGCGACTTTGAGCGAATATATATACATTTATTCATGACTACAACGACTAACGAACAACAACAAACAGTGACTACTTATGACCGGGCGTTTCGTTGAAATGGAACCGAGTGCAGGCAAGCAACATAACAAGTTCAAAGGGTTGATCTATCTATTGATGCCATCGAAAACATATCAAAACAATTGAGATAAACAAACGGAAAACTAGAGATTTGGAGACATCGTGCCTTGCTGTCCTTGTAGTTCGGCCCACTGTGCAGTGAAGAAATTCGTTCTAAACCTTTTTATAGTTCATGTCCTGCTGTTTCATGTGTGAGACATACAATGAAAGCAGAGATCTATAGCAATGCAGGTACCTGAAACTGAACTGAGTTTTGTAACATTCGTGTATTTTTTTCTTTCTACCTGTCATGCGTCTGGGTCTGTGTGCATTTATCCTGGGAAATTCAACTAATGCTTATGCAACTGTCGTCCCATTTAACCATTTCCCTCTATCTCCCCTCCTTCTCGCTCTCTCTTTCTCTCCGTTGATCTATCTTTCTCTCGCGCTGTGCTGTCACAATGTTTCGCTTTAAATTTAATTGAATTTTCCCTCAGTTAAACGTAATTATGTCAGTCAGCTTAAGTGTTAAGCATTAACCCTAAAAAGTGCAACAATTGTTTTCCGCTCGAGTGAGAGAGTGAAAAGGCAAAAAATAAGAAACAACAATACAAAAATAATGCACGGAAGTTGCGAGAAACTAAACGAAAAGACAAATATTTCATATATACCGAATTATTTATCACATTCATCAAAAATGTCCAATTTCGGGTTTTCTTTTTGTCATGAAGAAATACAAATATTTATGCTAATCAGTTTGAACGAGGTTTTAAATTGATGACAAAGTGCGCATGAGAGAGAGAGAGAGAGAGAGAGAGAGAACACAGCAACAGCTAAATCAGGTTGAGCATAAATTATGTTTCGAAATTTTAATATTTACTTATATACATATATATATGCCATGTGCTCTTAGAATAAAGAAGTGTATTCACGCCCGGTGGAAGTCGTTTGTATCCACTTCTTAAGATCTCCAGATGTGTCCATTAAATAGATCCAAACCTCCCGCCCACCTGGATACAAGGTAGCAATATGTCGACGTCCCAGCTTGATGTAGAGACTCGTTTTACTGTTTATTATGCCCCTATCGCCCAGTACCTGGCCAGTGTCCAACTTTTTCTTTCGAAGTTCCAACTTGTTGTTCAAAAAGTTTGTTGCCTAAGTCTTTTGTTTTGCCTTTGCGTTTAGTGTTTCCTTCGCCTTTAAATGGTGCTGCTAGTTTACAAACTTTTCAATGGCTTGTGATCCCTAATCAATGTATGTATGTATGTATGTATGTGTGTTGCACACTTGTAGCTACTGTCAACTCCTAAGCATACCGTCCTCCTTCACGCCCGTGGTTCACGCTTTGGTGGTTGGCACTTGAATTGTGGGCTGCAATAAAAATTTTCTGAAAATGTATTCATTTTCTTTTATAACTTTTTTATTTTCACTCTCCCCCACCACCCCTATTACTCTTTTCCTCTTTCTTTCTTTCTTTCTACTCAATTGTTGTGACAATTTAAGACTTTAGTACAGTTGAACTTTAATTTGACCTTATGACCCCTGCCTACATACGTACATATCCACCCAGAGAATCTTACTCCCACTCTCTTACCTTGCAGATTTGAAAGAAGGCGCCAACGTGATTATTTTTTATTTGTAGGGTATTGGTTGAAGTCGCAGTGGCTTGTTGCTTCTGCGGTTGTAGAGCAGCCAGTAGGGTATGCGGCGGTGTAGTTTTAATGGCGATTGTATCCATATTATCACTTTGTTTTTTTTCTTCAGAAATTGTTGTCTTTCAACACATTTTGCACATCTTTTTGTTAGCTTGGTTTTGCTTCCGCTTACAGCAAAACGAATGAAGGAGAAAAAGCACAAAGAGGAAGTTGGCAAAAAGGTAAGAAGTTTTCAGCTACTGCAGAGTCTTCTGCTTTATTGTCCGTCTTCATTAGTTTTTATTTATTTTCCACCTGTTTAAAGGTCTCGCACAGTAAACGAAGGCAATGCTTTTGGGATCTCCAAACACACAATTTAAAATCCACAAACACAATAATCAAACAAAAAAAACCATTTCACTAAAATAACAAAAACAACACGAGAGAAATAATTAGCTGTTGAGCGACCGTCGTCTTTATGTTGTCCGTTAATGTTGAGAGCGCAAACATAACTGAGACCAGTGTTACCAACTCTTTAGAGCCAGAAAAAGCTACATTAACATCAAAACGAATATAAAAAGCCAGAGAAAAACACACACACACACACACTTACACAGAGGTAAACATAGAGAGTGAGAGAGAATTTAGGTGAGTTTGTATGTACGGTATGGTAAGTTTCCACGAGAAAAAAATAGAGAGCAATAAAAGGAACATTTTCATTTCCAACAAACATCTTTGCTGGGCGTTATTTACAATTTTCTACATATTTCACTAAAGATTTTTAGCAACTAATATTAACATTTTAACTAATCTTTCAACGCAACTGTTGCACATTAAGTAGTATTGGTAATAAAAAATTGATCAAATTCATTGCATAGTTTTAGGTGCCTTTTAGAGTCAACAATTACAACGCTTCGACAAAAATGTGTTGCATGCTTTTGGGCTGAAACAAATATTTATTCGTATACTTTTCTGTAATAAATTTGAAAATATTCCTTTATTTTCCTCACATTTTAAATGTAGTTTTAAAAGAAAATAGCGTTAGAGAATTGAAAGATACTTTTATTACAAAACATAAACAAAAAATCAAATGCATCATCAACTTCTTTCAAGCAATAAAAACCAAAATGGCGGCCATCGTATGTTAAAGTCAACATAGAAATAAAACTGAAAGACACAAAAAACACGTTTACTGGGGACCTAACGAGTTTTTTGTCGCAAGTCAAAAAGCAACAGCGAGTCAACAGAACGTCAAGAAGCTACACTGAAACAAAAACTAGAAGGCAATCTGAAAAAAGATTCGAAATAGACTTTCTTGCGATTGATTAACTTTATCTGACTATGTTTTATTTTCGAGTGTATGGAAAATCAAAATAAACTTGAAAGAAGCAACAAAAAAATATGTACGTACATTTTGCTGCTATTGAGGTTGATAAAAAAAAAGGGAATGGGGAGTGGGGATTGGGGAGTGGCGTCTGTAGGTAAAAGATGATGATGCTCAACTGTTGTTTGTGACTTCTTCTTTGTTTTGCTGATACCAATTTTTGTGTATGTACTTTACGCGCCAAAACCAAGGCAACTTTGAGAAAATCCAAGTGGATGCTTTAGTCTATGTCCCTGTCCTTGTCTCTCTCTCTCTCACTCTATTTATTTCAGTTGAAGGCAATTAAATTCGATCACTACACTATCACTAGATATCTGACACGCCCTCACTTGCACACCGTTTCCTGATCTATGTCCAAGACACACCCATATCCTGATGGACTTATGTATACATCCAACTGTATCAATGTATATCAATTATTGTAACCAAATCCACTTGTTTTGCTCATAGTTTTCAACCTGCCATACCAATTTCTCATTATGCGGTTCCGCAATGGCCGTGATCGGTCTTTTAATTTGAATTTTCGAATTTTGCAATCAATATTTAGGCAAAATATTTGGTCTTAGGAGAATGTGTCCCATAATTATTGCTAAAGAAATAAGTAGGAAAAGGCTCTAGGTAATGACTTGTCAAGAGCTCAATATATTTAGGGGAGAAGTCGCAGTGATGAGACAATTTATTTCTTTCAGCGCTGATCATTACCTGTTTCACTGTTGTCTGTGCGTGTCTTTTCATGGCTTGCCCCGTTGCAAGATCGCGATATCTTGCATCGAGTAATACTTGGGCACGAGTCAAACATAAATTAGCGATTGATTTTGCTGCTGCTGCTGCTGCTGTTGTTGTTGCTCGATAATGACAACTGCAATTTATGCCATATCAACGGCACTAACAATGTCATTGCAGTTCCGAAGACACAGCTATCGTCGTCGTCGTCGCCAAGTACAGTTGCCATAATTAATTGTAGATGCTGGTCGCGGTGCGTATGAAGCTAACGACACTTACACCATCAGCACAATGGCATCAGAGGCACCAGAGGCACCGGGAGCAACAGCCAATATGCTTCCACGATGCCAAGTTGGTACAGTTTCTTCATCATCAACCGAAGAAATCAGAGTCATACATAAACATACAATACTAAGTTCCGATAGAGCTAATACTATCTAATAGAAAATATGAAATCATATTTCATCTTAAATCGTTTGAGCTTTATATACCAAAAGCAAGCCAACAGGATTGTACTTTGTGTTGGCGAGAAATGGCGCGCAAATCGACGGAAAAAAACAACTACAGCAATCAAGAAAAGTTATATGTACTATATGTGTGGTAGAGAGAGAACGAAAGGAAGAAACTTGGCTAAAGCTCTTGGTCAGGCAGCTGAGCATCTTGCTAAATTTAGATAGGAACAATGCCCAAAGCGAGCCTTAGCCTCAGTCTGCAAATAACCAAACAGAAGCAGAAACATTGCAAGCCTCCGAAGACCGACTTTGAGATTCCCTGTGGCGAAAACCGAACAATTTCTCTACCAAAAGAGCCCACATGCCAATTTGAATAACTAAAAAGAGTGGGGATATACTTATATACATAGTTAAAAATCTGTGATTTTGATAACCTATCAACATACTATGTAGCATCAATTGGTAATCCTTCAACATACACTGCAATGTATGGGTATGGGTATGGGTACAGGGTACAGGGTATCGGACCAGTTTTCAGGTTTCAGGTTTTAACTCCTCCTTTTTTTTTTTTTAACAGCTCCCTGGATCTCCTTTCCGTGGTTTAGTCATTTGTAGCAACAGCACGCGCTTGGCTCCAAGCTCTGTTGCTTGATCGTAGGGGGTGGGGGGTTTTTTTTTTTTTTTTTTTTTTGGTTGCCTTTTTGATTTCGCATTAGCTGTATCTGTATTTTTATACCATGCAATCCACATAGGATAAAATGGCATATTAAAGTGGCCAAAATGTATGTAACATAAAGTATATATTGTATATATATATGAGAAAATCTATGTCCGTCCGTCTGTAAGAGTGCATAGATCTCAGCAACTATAAATGATAGAGCTACCAAATTTAGAATGTAGACTCGTTTAGTATATACGCTGATCAAGTTCATTTTTTTTTATGCCTCGCCCCCTTTTGCCCCCGGTATTCGATTAATGCATGGTATATCCAAGTCGGCCCGGCGACTTATTTTATTCGTTGTATCAATACTGCTGCTCAGTCTGTTCTTCCTTTTTATGCCATTTACTTCTGACTTGGGGCATGTCCCTCAAAGAAAGGGCTTCGTTTGCCATTTTGCCAGCTGCATTTTTTCGCAGCTTTAAATTTCAGCTGCTGAATATTTGGAAAAGGGGTCCGTGTATATGTAAGTATGATCCGCCACACCTACCGAAACCTGGAAACAAGCTAACACAACAACGAGGCAACTTTCGTAAACAATTTTTGACTAAATGAATCGCCAAACAATTTTCTATAGAAAGAAGTGAATATCTACTTGAACCACTTGGAACCAATTTCACTAATTACAAAATCTAATTAAGACAATTAAAGAGGAAAGCATAGAATAAGAAAAATATGTCCGACAACTGGAGCAACCAACACCAAACCACCAAACCAGCTAACCAGCTAGTTAGTTAGCCAAGTGAACAGCCAGCAATGACAATTGTCATGGGTTTGAGGCAGATAAAGGAGGTGGCGAAGGCTTTTGGGTGCAGCTGTTCAACCGGTTTGGCGCGTGTCTCGATTGCCTCTTTCTCATTTTTTGTATCTTTGTTTCTGTTTTTTCCTCTTTTTTTTTGCACAAATGAATTAATTAAAGCCAAAGCCGTTTGTTGTTGATCAGTATCGGGAGACGGTCAGATCTCTCCCAAAAGGAACAGCTGCCAATCGACGAGAAGGGGCAAAAATACCTCAGAAATATTCCTTGCCAAGACGCGTGCGCTCCTCAGTTCTCTTTTTGCGGTTCGAAACGCCATCCGACTCGTCCATCATGTTCTCAAGCATACGCTCCTGTCGAGGATTCAATCTGGCCAGGTGGATATCACGCGTCGCCCTGAAGTTGCCGCAATTATACAGATGCTCATTCTCCAGGCGTATATAATTCCATATGAATCGACTACAGGAGGGGGGAAGAAATTGCAATGGGCAATGCATCAATGGATGGAATTTGAGATTCCAATGATTCTCAGGGCGAAACTCACCGCGTGATCTCCAAAATGCTACCAAAGGTTTTTGCATTATACGGGGTTATCAGATTATGGTAAAGGGCAAAGAGTTCAAAGGCCCAATAACATCGCAGCATCAGATTTTCGATAATTACAAAGTAGTAGAAGGACTGAGGATACACCAGTTTCTCCCGGAGAAATATATGTTCGCCCTTCATGATGCGAAAGAGACCAAAATCCTTGGTCACGTCCCACAGATAGCAATAGATGGTGGACACAATGTAGCTGGTGATGAAAAACCAGGTATATGGGTTGCTAAAGGTATTCGAATAGCCACCTAATTAGATCAGGTCAGATAAGATATCCATTTCAATTGATCAGAAGATCAACTTACTCTCTGTATGCATGCGCATGGTGGAGAAGAAAACGACAAAGAATGTTGTGAAATATTTGCCGGCATTGATCAAGTAACTAACCGACTTGGAGCCGCTATCCCGGAATCTTCTCAAGCATTGAGCGAACCGGAACCAGGCTGGCAAACATCTCGATATCGGCACAAACAAATCCTCCTCGAAACAGAAGGCCACTTCGGCATAGCGCAACCAGCAAGAGGCATAGAACCGCAGTATATAATAAGAATCGGCCATGCAAATGACCAACGAGTTCATCTGATCGCCCATCCAGAAATCAGCGAAGCCCACATAATAAAACGGAGCGGCGACCACACGACCCACCAATCGAATCGTCCACCATCGCGCGGGCCAATTCAGAATGGGCAATGGATTGATCAGCAGCAACACGAATATCAAAATCAAGCCCAGTGGAAAGACGAAGGGATCTGCGACCTGTATCAGATCGTGGAAGAGAAACCCTAGTATCGACAGCGACCATAAAATGCCAAAGGTACACGCTATCTCCAGAAATGTGGCCGGCTGCAAATGACTCCTGGGATCAATCTCGAAGATTAAAACGTGATTCACCCCTGCGCGCTGCCAGCCAGCCACATTGGCGGCCATATAGAAATTAAATATCACCCAGGTGAAGGGACCCCGATATAGATGCATGAAAGCCACCAAATTTGCCTGCGAAGGTTGACGTTTCCAATCTGGAAATCAAAATTCAAAAACATTAACGCTAAAAACAACAAAAACCAAACACAAAAAATACAATAGAATACAGTTTCAATTGGGCCATGCAACCGAAACAAACAAACAAATGGAATATTCGTATTTGGAAGTGAAACCATTGGAATATTCGTATCTGGAAGTGAAATTTCACATTTTAAAGCGTCGCTATGTCAAGTCCTTACTACCCGTAGAAGGGTAAAAACTATCAGTTATCGGATATGGGACAGGGTTGATCGATAACAAGAAAGTTTTGTGTTTATCAGTTAAGACAACAATTTGGGTTTACCGCAGTAATTCAAATTGGTTGTTTCGGTTTTGTTTTGTTTTGTTTGCCAATTATTCAATTATTGCGGTTGCATTCCCTGTTGAGCCAACATTCACCTACAACTGATTAGAGTGGCCAAAGCCAGCATAAGAAACATGCCCAATGCCAGACCCGCGCGAAATACCAAACTTGGGGCCGTGGGTTCTCCTAGTGGTGGCACCCGTAGCTTTGTCATAGCCTTGGCCCGATCGCCACCTGCCAAGTACTGGGTATACAAATCTTCCACTTCCGTATTCATGGCCTGCAACGTGCGGCCGTCGGTGAACGCGGCTGGTCCCACATTGCGGTGGAACCACTCAGCACCCAGCAGGGATTTCAAATATTTATCATACTTTTTGCAGATCTTCCGGAAACCAGTCTCATTCAGCGATTGGAAATTTTGGAGTAGCACCAGACTCAAATAGAATTCCGCGTACGCATTACGCAATTGGCGCTGCGTCATCAGTTTGCGATTTGATAAATTTCTTTTTCGCGATCGTCTCGAGCTGGCTGATCCAGGTGCTTCGGGTTGACCCAAGGACATGGAACTGGCCTCATGGCCGGGTGCCCTGGCCTCAGCCAAAAGCTGCAACTTCAAAGTGACATGCTTACGTCTTGCCTCCGCCAGTTTTTCGAGAAAAAAATTATTGACACGCGACAATTCGTTTTGCAGCTCATTGAAAAATGTCTCCTCGAAGGCCTTAAAATATGCATAAATTTCGTACTGACGCAACGTGTCAGAATGTGGTGCCCCTTCGACGCCCTGTCTAATCAAATTGTTAAGATCCTACAAAAAACAACAGCAACAACAACAACAAATTTTGTTTTAGATGTTTGACCTGTGGTTTGACTCACCGTATATCTCATATATTGCTGACGCCATTCAATGGTCAAATGTGTCTCAAAAGTTTTACCAAATTTCATTTCTCTTAGCCTCCTGGGAGCCGCCTACAGCTGCTCTAAGGCTAGGCTGAGGCTGACACTGAGGCTTAATATTTCAATTACCAAATTTTACGAATTCTGACATCTTTTTCGACCACAACTCAGTGACACTTTTCGCCTCGGCTCATTTGTGTTCACTTAAGCAGAACATTTTCTAATATTGCTTGCAATTCTCTCTCTCACGTTTTTTTCGTGCCACTATTACGATTGATCTAAGCAGAATCAAAAACAACAATATTCGATCTCAAAAAAATAGATTTAATCAATAAAAAAACACATGGGCTCGTCCGGGAGTTGAACCCGGGACCTCTCGCACCCGAAGCGAGAATCATACCCCTAGACCAACGAGCCGTGTTAAATATCGTCCAATTATTACCTCATTTGAAACGCCTAGAACATGGCAAAAAAAATAAAAAAAAATTACAACGATTTAAAAAAAAAATATTAAAAAAAGGGAACAAATAGTAATTGTTCTTGATTTCTAATTGAACAATTGTTTCATCAACTTGATGATCATTTTAATGTTGATCGAAAAGGAATGTATGAGCAAACCAATTTGTTAAGAATATTTTCGTTAATATTACTTTTCGAGGATTAGATCGCTTTCATTCAAACAATGAGGATCTAGAAAAAAAAACAACTATTCTGGAAAGTGTGTAGCACAAGGGAGAACATTTGTTTTCATAGTTTTTTATTTACATGCCCCAATTTGATTGTTTTTATCGAAAGCCTCAGGGTATTAGAAAATAATCTTCATGTCTATTTTTATGTGTGGTCTTTTGATTTGGGTTTTCTAATTGTTATCATTAATATTATTAAGAACCAACCTAAAGAAAGATCACATAGATTTGAACCATGTAAAGATGCTTAGGGAAATCCCAAAATGATTAATGAGAAATTTAGAAACGAGAGAACCAACAAAAGGCTGCTATTCCCCTCTTTCCTAACAACATTGACTCTTGCGCCTCCCCTCGATCTCTCCCCATTTTTTTTTTGTCTTTCTCTTTGTCCACATTGATCAATTTGCAATCCGCAAATCTTTGTTCTCTATTCATTCGTGCAATTTCGAAATTACGCATGCCTTACAATGTGAGTAATTATATTTTACCCATAATTTTCCATAATTTTATGTCCCAACGGAAGTTGCGCCATACGAGATGATTAGATAGAATGAACCTAAATTGTCATAAGACAGCAACTGGTAATTGTTTAACAAAAGCGGAAGTTTATCATTGAACATGGTGATGATCTTGATGACCATGGAGTGGATGGAGCTGGATGTGAATCTGAAGTTGGAGTTGGAGTTAAATCAGTATCTGGCTTATTGTGGTGCACAAATCGGATGTACTTCCGCAGGATCCTGAGCAGAGTTTGTGCAGAGTATTAAACGTTTTATCACATTTATATACAATACAAACGTTTGATCTGATTTGCTAAAGTGATACATTTTGGGTACTTGAAGACAGTCTCCCAAAGTGGAGCCCGATTGGATCCCCACGTCTGATAAAAATTACATGTATTTTAATTTACTTTAATTGTTTGATTTCATTTGCATTTCTAAACTCAAAAACTAGTCAAAAATTAATAGAATTTGATTCTCATTGATTTTCCGTTTCTATGTACAGATAGGATTAATCAATTAGGCTAGGTAGATTCTTGTTGATTAATTAAAACATCAATTGAAACACAATCACCTCTTCCTGTACTCCTCACTCCCACGTCCTGCTGTTAAATTGTCCATAAAAGCGACGAGAATTTCCACGAAAAATTCATGTTGATTAATTAAAACATCAATTGAAACACAATCAACTCATCCTGTACTCTCACTCCCACGTCCTGCTGTTAAATTGTCAATAAAAGCAACGAAAATTTCCACGAAAAATGTAAATGTAAATTTAAATTGGTAGCGCGATTCGAGCACGAACAAAAGACTTAAGAAACGAACTTGCAGGAGCGGAGAATCAAGGAAAACCTTCTTGTGGGCGCTGCTCCCCATCAGCTCATATCGGACACAGTACATCCGGGCCTTGCTGCGACCACAAAGGTAACAAATGTGTTTGAAGGCTCATTGAGCATGAACAACTTTCGAATGGGCCGACATGATGTTGCTTCTGCTGCTGCTTCAATTTACCTTACAAAGACATTTACTCTTTGCCATACGAAGTGCGGGCAGTTTGGCCATGAAAACAAACACCAAAAATAACTGGCCCACTAATGATGATCATGACGAACAGACAACAACATCATTATCATCAACAAACAAACAAATTCAAATGCAAGAAAGTAAGTCGTCGCCGGGTCGACTTCGATATACCATGCATCAAGTAAAAAACTATATTCATAAGTATTCATTTGTAACACATGCTATCTCGCTCTCTCTTGTGGGTACACGAGCAGTTTAGCGACCGAGCGGCCAAATCGGCCCTTGTACAGAACATTTCTACGTATAACTCGGTCATTTTTATTCCGTTTAAAAAGAAATTTGGTGGAATAAGGAAAAGGTGACAAAGTTTAAGATGACCCAAAAATATACCCTAAATGGATGCCAGTGAAGACACCTTTAAGCATTGAAGTATACAGAAATACTGTTTAGCATTGAGGAAACGGATACTGAGTCATCATACACACACTTTTACTTTGCCAAAATGTATGTGTGTTTGTACCCCGCCTGGGCAAATGTATTTCCGTGGATCCATCATAGCCTCGCACTACACATAATCACACATAAAAAAATTTAAATAATTTTGTTCTCGTGTTGCTTGCACTTGTTAAATTAAGCATAACCCCGACTTAAGATGGCCCAGACGAGAGCCCAGAGAACCAGCCCAAGGAGTGGCGATACTAGTGCCGTCGCAGGGTTGACTTCTTAATAAATTTTCACAGGCGAAGCTGTCAGGCGTAACCGTCCATGTCCATTCTCGTCTGCTTTAGATGGCTTTCCACTAGTTTGCAGAGCGTTTTTTGTATTCTCTTTGATGTGACGCATTTTTTGGCAGGTGCAAACTTCTTTGCAAAGAAGAAATTTCGGATATGCAGTTTAAGAAAGTCATTTTTTGGGACAACTCGCAAGCAAGAGGAGCAAAAGAAATCTGGTTAAATTATAACATAAGTTCTGTTCTCACATTGTTAATCATAAAAATATCAAATTCATATTAGTTGCCAACCAAGCGGAAAGCAAGAAAGAAAAAATACTACCCAAGATTCACTTCTCCCCCCCCCTGCCTTCTCTTAACATTATCTTTTGTTCGGCTTATCGTGTGAACTAATCTAAGGACTGAGAAGCATACGGCAGAATTGTAGTAGTTGTGAACGAAGTGTTCATGTCTGCGAGGGCTGTCCTACAAGTTGTTCAGTTGCTATGTCTCCCAAATCTACTTTGGTTTGACAATAATAATGCATGAAATCAGCTTGTGTTATTATTTTGCAAATCTTTTGCGGCTGCCCTCGTCTTTGTGCCTTCCATTCTTCGCCACTTCGCTTATGCATTGAGTATATCATGGACTAATTGTCGTTGACTGTCGAAGACTTGAAATTAAAGCCAAAGAAAATGTTTTGCGACGACGACGGCGACGACGACTTCTTTATTACACCACAAAAAGATCAAGACATGGGCAAAGAACTTTTCAGTTTTCCGCTTTTCTTCCTCCTGCCTTATGTATCTTTTTAGTCGTCGTCGTCGTCTATTCTTTTATTTGTTCGTTGCAGTTGACTGCTCTAGAGTGGCTCTGGGGATACTTTAAAAGCATATCAAGTGAAAATCGCCATCAGCAACTGCAACGGAAGCGACGACCGGCACAACCAAAAAACTGTTATTTATATACCTTGCATCCAAAGCATGAAATGGTATATTAAAGTCGCCAAAATGTATGTAACAGGCAAAAGGAAGCATTTCCGACCCTGTCAAGTATGTATACATATATGCATGATCAGCCGAGGCCAAGATTGAGACATGTCAGTCCTCCAAAGATCTCAGGAACTATAAAAGCTGTTCCGTCTAAGAAAAACCAGCCCATTTAAATATATATTTTTTATATGTTTTCATAGATTTCTTTAGATTTCGATATATTCATATTGCTAGAAATCCATATTCTCAAAGATTTCTATATATTCCCATAGATTTCTATATATTCCCATAAATTTATATAAATTGCCATAGATAAATTTGTCAAAAGCCCCGAATCCCGAGCTTTCATTCCCTGGAGTGGGTGTTGAGACCAAAACCAAGTGATATCAATGAAAGACACTCTGATGCAAACAATACAAATTTGATTTGCTCTAATATATAGAATATAGAAAACCACACGATACTCGTATAATACTTATTCTGTTTCACTGGTTTCCAAATCGAGTTTTCATTAAAAATTGACTCGAGAGAAACACGAAATGCACTAACAAATAAGTAGATCATAGTAGATCGTATTCGGGTGCTGTTCAGGTAAATGCCTTGCGATTATCTCTATGTTAGTTGCCGCACCTAGGCTGTGCTTCAAACTTAAGTGTTTCCAAACACAAATCCTAGCTCCAGTTACAGCAAACAAAAATTCAATGTGGAACAGGGCGTGGCGTCTATTTTAATTCAATGAACTTACTTAACTCGAAGTGATTCATTGAATTAAGTGGGAAGAATAATGCCGCAGAGTAAACCAGATCACTTTTTCCTATAATTAATTTTGCATAATTTCTCAACGTAAAACAAAGGTAACCCAATTCTGTCATAAATACACAAATTTCTAATTATTAAGAGCACTATTTTGCATAGGAAATTCTCGTCGCTGTCCCGTTTTCTTCTTTTAACAATTGTCTGTCTGTGAAAAGATTTCGTGATGCTCTCGAAAAAAAAAAAAATGCACATGTAACGAATGAATGTTTGCATGAACTTGGAGGGCTCACACTCACCCGCACACCCACACTCACACCCACACTCAAAGTATTTTTATATCGAATTATTCCAACTCACCTGAACAGCACAATTAAGAAAACAGTTATTCTGGCCAGGACCGTTTAGAAGACCTTTTGACGATGGCGTCGATGTTAGATTAGATGCCTCCAATCCAAATGCATGTCGCACTCCATTCCCACCGGCATGTAACAATTCCAATAATTGATTCCGCTCGGCCACATTGTGAACTGATCCTGTGGCAAATGTTTTGGGTTGAATGCGATGATATCGCATATTATGGTGGACTGTCGTAGGCGTGGCACCGGCAGCTTGCCGATATGAGAGAGTTCCATTATTAGATGGAAGTGGCGAGGTTGCCGCCGCTGCTCTTGCTGTCGATACACCGCTCATCGTAATATTGTATCAAATGGCAACTGCTGTACTCCTCTTCTAGGCTACAAAGTAAACGAGAAAGAAAAATAAAAGGTTAGAAGATGTCGATGTGGGTTGTCGTGGTATGTACTCAACTGACTTCAATTAATTGCTGTAGGGAAAACTGGGGGGCCGACTAATTGTCAGAGCCTAAGCTCGCTCACTATCTCTCTTTTTCTTTCTTTCTTTCTTTCTCTTCTTTTTAGTGTTTGCCATGAAGTCGTGAAGAGGAATTTCAGTTCTGCGAGTGAAAGTTGCCGCTTGAATGTTTCTTGTCGATTGTGGAACTCTAAAGAAAATTATATTATCCAACCTTTAATTCAAGAAATCATTCACTGAAATACTCAATCATCGGTATAAAAGTGAAAACTAGTTCAGTCTAATTTAAGCAGAAGTTAAATAAGTTTTTTGTAATTTTTCGAATAACAGAAATGTGACAAAAATGAAATCTGCGTAGCTATTCATATGATACTCATACATATATGAATTTGGTAGTTTTTGTAGATCCCGAGATCTAGCAGATCGAACAGACATTTCTTAACCCTTTGCCCAATGTTTTTCTGCTTTGTTAACAACATAAAGAAGAAACTTTAATTCCATATTCAAATCACACTCAAAAATGTTCATTTCGATTGACCCTAATCGCAGGGAACTTACAGTTCTGAGTTATAATCAATTTTGATTTTCATTTTATGCTGTTAATTGCTAAATGCTACCTCTTCTGTATATTTATCAGTCCGCCGGAGCCCATAGGGCACCCATGGACAAGCCAATTCCCACTGTTTCGATCCGCTCCTAATTAACATAAAATGTGGTGGACTTGGATGCACCTGCAACCTGCCGCTTGCCACAGACTCAAGTGCATGAAATTAGTGTTTTGCATATTAATCGAGTTGTCAGCTCACGACAAAATATGAACGGAGGCCGTTAACCACAAAGTGGCTGGAGGGGCAAAGGCTGTCTCTGGAGCAGAAAGGCATTTCAATTGCTGTTGCATGAAACGCAACAATTTGCCGGCAATTTTCTTTGGACACACAAACACACACACACACACACCCAGAGAGAAAAACCAATTCCATTAATCCCCGGCAACATTCTTCGTTCGTTTTTTTTTTGTTTTTGTTTTTTGTTGTGATCTATCATTACGTTAACACAAAGCAACGTTAAATATTTTTTGGTCTTAAATCCCCAATGTTGTTCGTTCATGTTTCCTACGTAGCATTTTTGGTAGACCTAATTAAAATTCTTGCCAGAAAGATAGAAAGAAGCATAAAAGAGAAAACGAAAATGTAATTTGTATTGGTATACTCTACAAACAAATGTATATTGGCTACTCTATACTCTACTAGGAAACTATTAGATTTACAAATCAAGACTAACATTTTTGCTTCCCATCTATAATCTGTAGATACAAATTTCAACGCTTGAATTCAAAAACATGTTTGGCTTGCTTTCTCTGATCGTCTATACACATTTACATATGCGTGTTTGGTACCCAATCGATAACATAATTTGGAATTTGTTCACCAAATGTCTAAAAGCCTTCACTTGTAGCTTAGCTGGAACTTTCTCTATAAGTCATTGTCATAATCATTTAATAAATTGTGTGTGGCCGAAGTACAGATCTTCTCATGGTCTTCCCTGTCTGGTCACGCACTTCAAATTTGTGTTTTGCGACAATTACCATATCATACTTTATGTATAAAATATAATGACTAATGAGCCTTTGTCTACTTATTAAGTTGTCTTTTTTCTGCTGGCGCCAGCAGCTCCAGCAACCTCCAATCTGATTAGTTGGTGGTCAGTCGGTGGTCATCATTACTCATGAGCCTTTAAAAAACGTGACACAATGAAAATCAAACAAAAGATAATGGACGACGGGCAAATGTAATTGAAATGAGTGCGGGACAGGCCCCAGAACCAGGCTCAAAGGTAACAAAAATCACATACTAAAATAATTTGGCACAAAGAAGGATGGGATTGATCACAATTATGGGTTGGCAAAGTACAGTCCCGCCTTAATAATCACTGTATATGTAAGTGCATAGGTATGCAAGTACGTACATTGCGTGACGCCGCAAGAAAATCCTCTACATGTATGTACATAGATCTCACAAGTACATATGAGTAACAATTACAATAGCTCAATCAAGGCAAGATCGGCTCGACTCCATTCTCGCAGCTGAGAAACTATGCCAAGAATGTTTCGAGCACCTGTTGGCATAATTTCAGACACATCAGCAGCAGCGGCAGCAACAGCAACAGCAGCAGCAGCAGCAAAACTCAAACAAGTTGCCCAACGACGACCCTGAGAAATCAATGCAGTTTTCAGTGTGGATCTGTGTGGCCAAGCTCTATAGTGAGTATGAGACGTTTGGACGTGTCTTATGTAGCATTGAAGATTTCAGTTGTTCAGTTGTTGGTCGGAGGTTCCAATTGACCAACTGTTGTGCATCATCCCACAAATTGAATTGAATTAGCCTCCATGAATGAGACCCACGTGTTTTTCTATCTTACTTCGGCGACGATTGGCCGTTGATGGTTCGACAATTCGTCCCACGCACATACATATACACTATACGCATAACCATTTAAGCCACCCACACATCATCGGCTGTTAAAATTGAGTTAATTGCGACAATCGTTAATAGAAAATGCTCTCAAACCCTGTCTGAAAATTACTTGTTCCGATCTCAAACTGAGCTCAAATATGGAGAGTAGAGAATTTTGAAAGTTATTCTGAACGGTACTCATCAACAAGAAATTCACAGTTCGCAAGAGCTCAGCCACTTTTCATACTTATTTCTTGTTTTATTTCCTCGAGACAATGCTTGAGTTGTGACTGACAGCATAATTTATAGTTTCACGATATCAAAGCCGGAGCCGTCAGCAACAATGGCCAATATGTTGGAAAACAATCTGATGCGTCCAATCAAACGGAAATCATTGCGTACGGCCATATTATCAGTTGACCACAGTTCCAGCTGTCGTAGCTCATTAACGTCCCCGTCTAGATGAGCTATGCAAATTGCTAATATCGAATTTACTCCTCATCGGCAACACCTTTCAACGAGACACTCAACATTCAACAAGATGTCTCTGCTGCCCAGCATAAATTTTCTAATATTTCATACTTTTAGCAACGTGTTCTCTACTGTTAAGACTTAAGAATGTATCAAAAAAATATTGATTTTCAAATATCATCTCATTTAGTGTTCTGTTTTACTTTCCATAATTTCGCCATCTATGCAATGCAAAAATTTATATACATTTAATATACTCTTTCTCACCCTATGGGTACACCAATTTATCATCTTGTTAACTGATGTATATACATTTATAAGATCTCTTACAGGTTTTATTTAACGATGAACTAGCTTAAAACAAAGCAAAAGAAGGCAGAAGGTTATCCAGGTCCTTCTTTTCATTGGTGTTGATCGAGTTTTAATTGAAGATTGATTGATTGAGATAGTGTTTCGACTGGTTTTGCTCTCTTTCTGTCTGCCGTCCCCTGTTTCTTTGATGCCAACGAGAGCACTTAACTTTATAAATTTAGTTGCTATGATTATGATTTTTATAAAAAAGATTTTACCTGATTTTCTTGTCTTAAGTTTCAATTTGGTTCATTTGTTGCTTCTACTTCAATAGCTTTCTTCTTCTATGCTACAAAAATTTGGTGTTTTTATACCATACATCCATAGGATGAAATGGTATATTAAAGTCAAGAAAATGTAGGAAGAATTTCCGACCCCATAAAGTATTCTTGATCAGCATGAGAAGAGAAATTGATATAGCCATGTCCGTCCGTAAGAGTGCATAGATCTCAGCAACTATAAATGATAGAGCTACCAACCATAGAATATAGACTCGTGAAGTATATACGCTGATCAAGTTTATTTAGTTTTATAAATTCGAAGTTCTTTTTCCACTTGATGCATGGTATATTCAAGTCGGCCCGACGACTTACTTTATTATATCACATGTGTGCAACACATGTACATACATACATATGTACATCTGTATGTGTGTAGCTACATACATATTTGTGTACTATTTACACTAGCTTCTTTCCTCTCGGTTTCTCTCGCATATACAAAATCTGGAAAAGTTGCAGAGGCACGTGGCAAACGTCCATTTTCCCCCGACTCAAATTCAGACATGGTATTTTGTTAATTTTTTAAAAAATATTTTTCGGTTTAGCTGGGTGTGGAGCAGAACTCCATTTGCCCCCAGCGCACACATACATACATACAAGTTCTTTGTAATGCTGTGAACTGGTTGTTTATATTTCCGAAATACCCGTTTATAGGTCACACTGGGAATCATTTTATCAACTATAAATTGACTTGCACATTTTTTGATAAACGAATAGAAATCGAAATTAGTCAGTAGATGTACAACCCGAGTTATAGTTTGAAATTTTAACCTCCGATACTTCTGTTTGACATATTCTCCATCTTTTTACCCGATTTCTCAATTTTCGACAATAGCCTTGGCATTTATAAGTTGAAGTCTCACGCAATTTACCTCTCAACAATTGCTAAATTTTCATTGGAGTTGGTAGTGCGACATGTACTTGATGTTGCTCCAATTTAGAAATACTTGTAAGAGAGGCAGAGAGACGATGAGTGAAAGAAAGAAAAAACCACATTAAGCTAATGTTGATGTTTCACGCAGAGATAGCAAGTGGAGAGGATATCTTTTGATAAACAAATTGGGAAATAAACGATAATGCAGACGACACAGCTTCGTCTTAAGTTTACTTAGTTTGAAGTTGCAAAATTATCTGAAATCTTTATTATTGACGGCGACAACATTTAACGGCAAATTTTGAACGTATCGATCATACCAGTTGGTTCTGGTCAGGCTTTGCTGTTGTTGTTGTTGCTGGAGTTGCACATGCATATAGCGGAGCAACGGCAATTTTACATAATTGAGGGCAACAACAACTACAATAACAGCAAAGCTCTGCACACAGACAGAAGTTTTCCAAAGTTAAAATTGAGGTTACATACTACTATCTGAAAACTGGAAATTTCCTTTTCGTAAACCAAAAACAAGAAAACAATCTTAGAGCCGAAAACCAAAAAAAAAAACTGACTCAAAAAGCAAGCGCGAAACATTGTCTCATCAATCAGTTATGTATAGTTGTTGCAGCATTGCATACATATATGGCATAAATGTAAATCACGTTTAAAAAAAAGTACATATATAAAATTTTATATAAACATAGCGGCGAACCAACCACAACATCAACTTCTACATCATCATCGTCATCATCTTCTTTTATTTTTAGCAAGAGTTGCTGACCCCGAAACCCTAAATGTCGGTACCAACCACCAAAAAAATCATCAACCGAAACACAAGCAAAAAAGAAAATTGACAGAAAAGTCATTAGAAACTTACTTGAAACATAAGAACATCAACTTTGTGCAATTACTAAGCATCATTCAGATGAGATATGAAAACTTTCAAATATACCAATACTCCATAAAATACCGAAATATCAAATAAAGAAATCCTGTTTCAGATTAAGCTCCTAGCACAACTCGACGCGTTATATAATAGTTTATTTTCTCTCACTATTAAATTTAATATTCAAATGAGTTAATTTTTTCTATTAGGCAGCAGGATTCCTTGCGGTTTCCTATAGTTTTAAGATAATTCTAGACTACAACAATTTCCAAGGCTAGCATTTCCCAGAATATGTTCTCGATGATGCTATTGCTTTTTGTTTTCCACTCATTGTTTGCCTTGTTAACTTCTTCATTTCGAACTTGCAAAGCCTCAAACCAATCCCAAGCCCAAGATTGATGGATTGATACTTATTGATTAATATCATGTACATATAAAAAGAATTCAATCAAAATGTCATAACCTTTTGTTGCCTTGGCCCCAGCCACCATATCAAGCTACGGATATTCAAAAGAACTTGGGTGCGGATCTTGCCTGATTTTACTTACCTCTAGTGAGGTGTGTGCTGGAGATGCCGATGGAAATGAAGTTGAAGATTTCGATGTAGTTGATCAAAAGTTGCGGTTTCATTTTTTTCTTCCTTTACTTTACTTCCTTTACTTAGCTCATCTACTTGACCAGCAATTTTGACTGGCCACACAGACAGGATATGGATTGGTATCAAAAGGGGATTGATATTGATACCCTTAAAGTGTATATAAAATCTTGTTTAACACAAATTTAACAGCGTTTCACACGCTTTCACTTGCACAACAACAAACACAACAAAAAGAATAAGAGCCAATAAGCGCCCAAAACCACATGCATATACTTTCTTCTTGGTTTTATAAACGTAAATTCAAATGCGCGAAAATAAACATTTGATTCGATTAATTACACATACATATGTACATATTGAAATGTAAATAATAATAAACGTTTCCACAACACGCCTAAGCGCTTGCGCAAACGCCAAGTTTAGATCACTTAAAACCACATTTTATAATCACAATCAAGTGAATTTTGCACTTGTATATTCCAAGACACCGCACAAGCACACAAATTCGACATTAATGCATTTATCTATTTTGTTTGCCAAACGAGCATCGAATAGCATTTAATCACTCAAAAACAAAAATTATAAACGAAACAGCCAACCGCATGACTCCTCGACACGAAAGCAAAAAAACAATAACAAAAGAACCAAAAGAGTGTGACCAGCTCTTCAGAAACAACAATCCAACTTTGAATTCGCTTCACCACTCTGAATTCGCTTCAAAACTGTGAATTCGCTTCAAAACTCTGAATTCGCTTCAAAACTCTGAATTCGCCTATAATACTAATTATCGATAAATATAGGTGTGACCAGACTCGCAAAAATTCAAAAATAGGCGGGAACTTCTGTTTTTTCAAAATTAGTTCTATTTTTAAAGCTTTTTCGTTTTTCATGTGCAATTCTCAAAAAAGCTATTGCAAAGGATAATACATCGTTGAATAAATGCAAGTGTCGCAAGGGATATTTGAATAATACGATAATCTTTATTCTATTAAAGGTAATATGAAAAATACTCAATATGGAAGTTAATATTATTATGTACTATATGCATAATACATATATACATATACATACATACATATATAGTACATATACATATATATATATACGTAAGTATCTACATATATGTATGTTCCATTATTTACAGATAAAGTTTTTGGTTTTGTCATTGTTTTTTCTCATTTTGCTTTAATTGATTGAATATTTTCTGTACTTAATATCGGAATACATGCATATATGTATGTATACAGCACTTGAAATTCAATATATTGCATGTCGTTTTATATGTACATTTTTTTATTTTGTTCGATTGTGTGTGTGTGTTTTTTTCCTTTTGTCAATTTAATTATTTATTTATTGTATCCACTGATATGCATTTATTTAATTAATTATTGTTACATTTTTATATGTACAAATACATACCGAATTGTACATAGTTCTTTCGGGACTAGAAAGTACATTATTATCTAAAAAATCAATAACAAAATAACAAAATGGAAAAAAAGAACACAAAAACCATTTAATTTTATTTCGCTTTTTTTCTATTTACATCAGATCTGTTTCAACAACTATGTTTTCATGGTTTTCCTTCGATTCTTGGAATTTCCATGGAAATTACATAATAATGCCAGGGCTCAGTGTTAGTGATTCTCGTTGGGAATGCAGAAATTTGTTCATAAAAATATATAAGAGAATTTCTTTTCCTGTTTTCTTTTTTTGTTTTTTTTTTTTTGTTTTTTTTTTAGTTTTGGAGAACTTGTATTGGTTTTTATAAGTATTTTGCATAATATTTGAATATTACGGTCCCTGATCTAAACTACACGGATGGGTTAGTGTTAAGTTTTGTACACACATAAGTTATATACATATGTATATACATATATACTCGTATATACATATATATTTCTTTTATGTGAAAAGTTGAATTATTAATACGTACATATAGTATCATTACACCCAGACAAAAAAATAAACGAAATCGTAGTTTCTATTCAGTGGGTACAGTCATGCATTAACTGTAAATCAATAGGCATTATACTACATAGTCGATACTGAATGATGAGTAGTGGGTCACAGATACAAGCTTTTCATAACATTATACATATATGATATTATATCGGATAATAACATCATAGAACAATTAGACTCTCGATTTTTTCGAGTGTATGTACATTGAGCTTTAATACACAAATAATAATTCGCAAGATCGCACACACACATACATACATAATATGTATATGTATATGGTCTGGAGCTGCACACATAGATTTTCGAAAAAGCTTATCGAATTAAACAAATTTTTGTTTTGTTTTTTGTTTAAATATACAAAAAATTGTATACCCATTAAATGATGAATTTGTATGTCTAACTACTTTTACAAAAATTTCAAAAATTCTTATGCATGAGTGTTTGTTAAAACGTATGGAATGTGGGGAGGGGAAAATATGGATCAGGTGTGGATCAGGTAAGAAGTTACATTTGAGGTATAAAAAGCAGACAATTAACACGATCTCAATCTAAACTAGGTTGATGGTTAGGAGAGGGAAACAAGATGGCGAGGAGATGCATATTTACTTTATTATTAATAAATAAACTCGTGAATTATGGTTTCGTTTTTGTGTTATTATCATTCTATGTAAAATCAAAACCTAGATCGGTTATACATATGTATGTATATAACGATTACCTAATGTTTGAGTGAGAATTAATAGAGAGTGGCTTTTGGGTATCACAAGTCGGGAAAAGCCTAGTCTACATGTGTGGAAATCTGTTGTTTTCTTTTTTTTTTGGAAACGGGTATATGATCAGTTATTACGAATGTGTCAGTTACACATATATATATACTACTAAAGTTCTTATATTATGGCATGTGGGACATTTTGTTAACATTTGTGTATACAAGAGTTATATATATATATACTATGTTTAGGTATATAAAGAATAACAGACACACAGGTTGGTTTGTAAGCATACACATATAGTACATCGAGATTAAATAGAGAGACAAATGTACAGACTTATACATATGTAAGTATATAACAAATATACAATAACAGAACTGTATAACTTTCAATTACCAGTACCAATTACTTATTACCATTACAAATTACTGTACTCTAAGAATTAGAAGCTTTCTAAAAATTGTTTTACTAAAGTCACTTCTCATACGAGTATAGCTTCAAGAATTTTGATATTTCGGAAAATTCAATTATTATGGACACTTCCATTTGGCATTTCAGTTACTATCAAATCGAGATCGACTCACTGTTGTTTCAATTACATTTATTTAGAAACCGAAGTATGAACTGGTATTGGATTTCCTACAACATTAGAGCAGTAATTGTATTTAACAAAAACAAACGCAAAGTGAAATGAATGCCTTAAAGTTCTGCTCTCTAAAAAATAATAAATAATTCAATAAAATACAACAATTCATGAAAAATAAGAGAAGAGAGTACTTTTTGATTTCCACGACTCCTTGTTTACTGTGTCCTGTGTATTACTGTGTATTAACTGTGTGAATTCGTGTGTCTCTGTAGGTACTTTAACGTGGTTTAATGTTATTTAACTACCCTGATTGACACCAAAAACAAAGACATAACCAGAACGTGATGGGGATATTTGGCTCGATCCTGTCAGCGGTTAACTGTTATTTGGCCGATCCTTCCAATCACAATAGTGTTCAGCTATGCATTGTAGTTGAGTTTAGTTATTCATGTTTTCTATTTGTTTTTAGTTAAGTTAGTTAGAAGCTTGACAATAAGGTACATAAATGTTTCATTAAATTTTCATATCAATTTGGTTTTTTTCCTGTTTTTTTTTTTTTCATTTTTCATTTGCTTTGTTTCTCTTCTTTTTTCTTCTTTGTTTCAGTGGTAAGTTTTAGTTTTGTTCTTGGTATTTGTGTGTGTGTGTGTGTGTGTGTGTGTAGGTACATACATTACTATCCGAAAACTCAAAATCATCTTAAAACTTTTGCAAAAAAGAACTGCTCGCTGCGCTTGGGATTTCTTTGGTTTCAAATTTTACAATCGGTTTACCGTTTCAACGGTTTCATTTTCGCTTACATCATGGGATTATAATCATAGTTAAGGTTTTTGGAAAGAATAATGAATATGTAATTATATAATTAAAATGATGAATCGTCTTAACATCTTAGGTATTAATAATGAATTTCATTCTGTAACAAGTCTTAGTCGAACGTATTTTCAACCGAATTTTTCAATTTGATCTGCTTTCAAGAAATTCGACCCGAGCGAGCAGTTCATTTGGCAAATTTTTTAGCAATTAGATTTTACATATAAATTTCTACTTAACAAGGAGTATTTGTTTTTTGTAAATATTTAAGTATATATAAATATATATATATATAGAAAAGAAATTGCAGGAAAAAGGAAAATTGAAAATTATTTACACATATAGATAAAAAATGTTTATTTATTTATTGAACTGTTCTCTTCTTTTTTTGGGAAATCAAAGTCGACATTTATATAGCACAAGGTAAGTATGTGGTTCACATAAGCCCATATAAAAAGTATAAAATTGTGTTTTTTCTCTTGGCTTTCTTTCTTTCGTTTTTTTTTTTGCTTTGTTGTTTTATTTTGTGTTTTCTTTTTTTGTTTTTTTTTTTTTTTTTGCTTTTAAGTTTTTAACTTTACTCTCGATTTATCAAAAATTACAAATGTTCATATAAAAATAGATATACAATATAAAAAAAAAATAAAGTCAAATAGTAATACATATACATATGTAGGTATATAACACACACGAAAATTAAGAATTAACGCAATAAAGAAATACAAAATAACAATAATAATAATAAGTAACTAAGTTATGAACAAAAATAATTATACAATTGTCTAATTTGAAACTTGCATACCCTTCTTTGCACTGATGGAATTATTTCGATTCACAAATCCAATATTAACTTACGTTGGCAAACTTTAACGATATTTCGAATCGGAATTGTGAATAGTCCAATTGATGCTTTGACTATATGTATGTATATAGATATATGTATAAAGAATAATTGGGAGAATAGAAAACAATGAACGTGTTTTGTTTATTGTCTTCAGTCCCCCCCGCCACATTAATCCACATTAATTAAATTAGAGAACAATGGGTAAATCAGACCAAGATGATATTAAGCTAAATTTATGTCAATTGATTTTAGTTTTAGTCAAGGCCTGCACACAAGTAAATAAGTATATATATATCTATGAAAGGGCGGGCGGGCATGCAAGTTTTAGTGTCTAAATTTGTTTCGTTTTCCAAAATTGTTTCTTGATATAAAAAATGAGCTTATCTCTTAACAACTAATTAAAAACTTAACGTCGAAAGTTATCCATGGTTGTAATAGATTTATATATTTACTCTAATATGTATAACAATTAAAAACAATTAGTTGAGAAGTTCTAGGCTTGATTTCTTTGCTAGGCTTTTATTTCTTGTGTTTTTCACATTTTCATCATTTTTTTTTTTCATATCTTTCCTTTAACTTTTTGCCTATGTACTATATATATAGTGTGACATTCCTTTTTAAGGGATTGGATTGCTGACATCGGCGTTATGCATAGATACAAACATAGATACATACATACACATACATATATAAAGTAGATGTTGAATTATTCTTTTTCTCTCGTTCTATCAGTTTGTTTTTGTTTTATGTTTTTTTTATTGCTTTATATGGAAGAATTTCTGTCGATTTTTTCCGCTTTAGCATAGCATTTTCATCTCTCTCTGTCTCCTCTCTGTTCATTATTCGATAGTGCCCCCCTCTTGGCCTTCCTTATCCCATCAATTGCTATGGAAAAATCGGAAGTTTTCTTGGCTGATATATACAACAACTATTAACCCTTAGGATTAATATTTTTTAGAAGGCCAGAGAAGACAGAACCGAATTAGAGAATAGGCAGTGTGAAAGAAGGAAGAAATAGGAGTTTCTGGTCACATTAATATTTCCATCAACAATGTTCCGATTTCTTATGACAGATCTATACACACACATACAGCATATAATATAAAGGGGTATTCTATACTATAGATGAAATCGTTCATATCTCTTTTAGATAGCCCATATATACATACATATGTATATCTTGTTCCTTTTGTTATACAACATATGCCGCGCCTCTGTGCTTGACTTGATTGAATGACTTTGAAAAGAAAACTTTGACTAAGGGTTTCCAATTTAATAACAAAATAAATATTGTTTTGTGTATGCATTGTGACCGGCCAATGCACACATATACATTATATATATATATATATATACATATATATAAATATACATATATATACACACATATATAGGATAATGTACATATATATATATAAATACATATATATATTTATATATTTGTATGATCCGCCACCATCCATGTGCAAAGAGATGCCCAAATATTTCGCGCATCTGGTTGCATATGAGCGGTTTGGGGGCCCAACATTTGTAGGTAAAAAATATAATATATCATCTGATTGATTGTATTGCGTCTAATGCTTCTACGCATTTTTCTTTAAGTTTGTTATGTGTATGTGTGTGTTTGTTTGTGTGTACTTCCAAGCAATTTTCTTGAATTTTTCTTCTTATTTTCCGGAACTTCTTTTTTTGCTCCGGCCATTCGTTTTCTGTCTTGGAATTTTGTTTGGAAAAACGGGAGAATTAATTGTAATCAAATGAAAACGTTTTAACAAATGGCTCAACAGCAACAGCGGCGGCGGCGGCGGCGGCAATATGATATTGCCGGGCAGCCTAGTTGGCTACCAGGAGCTGCTGATATGACGATCCAGTGCCATAGAATGAATTGATGCCATCAATTAGTTTGCTATTGGCTGATGAAGTTGAAGATTCTTGTTCTTGTTGTTGCTGCTGCTGTTGTTGGTGTTGCTGCTGCTGCTGCTGCTGCTGTGCCTGATTCCCATTCATAGCGGATGAGACCGCAATGGGTGTGGCAATGGGACTAGATTCGTTAGATGAGTCACCCATAGATGTGACATTAGTTTGGCCAGATTCGTTAGCTGCAGCTGCAGCAGCCGCAGCAGCGGCAGCGGCAGCCATCATCACCTCTTGCTCAATGGCCACCGGCATACCATTGGGTCCGACAACCATATTATTACAATCCGTATCGACAAGTCCGTAGCAATTGTCACCACCGCCATTCACCTGTTGATCGGCTTGCTGTTGGAGGAGGGCGCCAGCAGCAGCAGCATTATTGGCGAAATAGCATGGCTCCAGGTAAGTACTGTACTTGGCATTATTTGTTGTTGCAAACAATCCCAAGCCGGCAGCGGCGGCGGCCGCGGCGGCCTCTGCCTGAAAGTGGGCATCGAAAAGTGGGGAGCGTTGCTGCTGCTGTTGTTGTTGCTGCTGCTGGACGCTGCCAGTATTAAATTGTGGATACATTTGTCCTATTGTAGGGCCATAATAGAACTGATCGGCTGCGGCGGCGGCTGCGGCACCAGCAGCAGCTGCTGCGGCTGCTGCAGCCGCTACCAACGGATTGGGCGATAGTGAACGGGCAGGTGAGACGGCAGCGGTGGCATCCAAGGTGCCAAATGCGGACGCAGCTGATGATGAGGCGACATGTCCATGGCCATGTAGCTGCTGCTGTTGAATGGCTCTTTGCTTAATGTAATTGGAGAATTCAGTGGGCGACATGCGATAGGCGCTGCTGCAATTGGAATCGGAATACAATACAATTAATTAAATCTACCAATCCCGCGGCGTGAGGATTTCAACTTACTTGTTAGTACGCTTCGAGTTGGTCTTCAATTTAGTGCTACCAAACTTGGTTTGAGCAAATGTTGCTGTCGTAAAAGTCAATGGGGCCTGAGCGGCAGCACGCAGCATGAAGGCTGTGGTCGCAGCGGACGAACTGGCCCCGGAGCCACCGCCCGATGCATTTGAATTCAGATTCGGATTTGGATTCGGACTGCCCTTTTGATAAGTTGGCGATGTGGATGAAGCAGCCGAATGCGGCGACGAGCCGGATTGATTGCCGCCCATCGATTGATTGGCCATCGGCAATGGTAAGGATTTGGGGCTTAAGCTCAATTGGTTCATTGTTGTGTTGACCGCATCGATGGGACGAAAACATTGCGCCTCCGGATTGAAGGTCTTGGTAACTTCACGATCCGCCGAATGGCTATCCTCTTGGTTATCATTGTTTTCCGTATACAGAATCTGTGGGACAAACACATAGAAGGGTTCAGTTTTAGTTTCTCCACCATTCGCATTTTACCATATTTACCTTTACAGCACCCTTTTCGCCAATGCGAAATGACACCTCTCCAGGATCCACCCAGACTGAAAGCTCATTGGGCAGATTCTCTAATATATCGCTGATTGGTACTCCACTTTCACGAGCAGCACGTTCCAGCACTGAATCGATGGCATCCCCAGTTTTGAGGCAACGATAAGCCGAACCCTGAAAATCACAAAAGAAAACGATGAAACAATGAGCACCCAAGGCATTAAATAGGAGGACAAGAAAGCCCAAAATGGAACAAAGAAATGGGGGGAAAGGTGGAGAACAGCAAATGTACATCTTTTACATTGTATTACCATCGCAGGTCTCTAGGCATGCAGGTATGCTGGAAATTGTAGAGGCGGAAAAGACCTGATAGAAGGATTTCTCTATCAGAACTTACCTTAAACGGTTTCTCTGGATACCAATGCCCACGGAATTTGTCGCGCAGGGCTTTCTCCAACTCCTCGCCAAATATGTTGACACGCCTTCGTGGTAATTTGTTATAGAGATACGAGATGACAAAATTTAAAGCCACTTGGATTTCAATATGCATTTTGGCAGCCCTATCTGGTAGCTCCCTCCTGCTAGCTCTTTCTCCTCTCCCTGCTGCCGATATTCGGGGTCCAGTGGGTGGCAAGAGGGGGCGCCGGCTGTTGCTTTATAATGGATGATCAGTTCGATTCGGATATCCTTCGCTCCTTAAGAACGCGTGTTTTTTTTGTCAGTACGTGTTTGTGTGTATTGATTCACTACTCTTGATTGATCATCCGCACCATCGATAGTTAATAGTTAATTTAGAAATCTATGAATTGTTTGTTTTGTTGTTGGTTTCAGGTCTTGGACTGGTTTGGTATTTTGATGTAGTTACTTATTTTTGCTGTAGTATTTAGTTCCTGAATGTGGGTTGAATGTCTTATTTTTTCGTGGTTTTTGTGATGTTTTTAATAATTTGTATCAGTAGTAGTATGTAAAAGTTTCCCGTCTCGAATAAGAAGCGTCTTGTTTTGTTTTGTAGTCTGAAATCAAATGAGTTTGTCGGTTTCTGTTCCCTTTCCAGTTTTACTTTTGTTTGTCATAATAAGCATAGTTATCTAGATTACTTTCTGTATTTTTGATGATTTATGATTTTGTTTGATGGTTTTTTTTTCAAGTATTTACAATCGAGGTACATGCTTTTTATCATTAAGATGCATGGCTATTACTTTAATTCTTTTTTATGTTTGCATTTCAATTTATTAATATTTTTTTGTTATCGGTTGCCTATAAATCGATTTGGCGTCTATACCTAAAAAAAATAAAAGGGTAATAAAATTGATTAAGCAAATGAAAATAAGTATATGTATATATGCAATCAATGTTTTCCAATGGACAATCAATTTTTAAATATGTTAATTCTCTCTCCTAACCAAGGTAATAAATAGTTGGTGCCTAAATGGGAACTAAGGGTATTGAAATAATTTAACTAGTTAGCATAAGTTCATTCAGTCATCTGGAAGTTACAAGATAAGTCTTATACCTTTGAAAAATTAGTCTCTTCGGAATGGTGGATATTTTTACTAATTTTTGTTAGTAAGGAAATATATCCCGCACCCACAGAGTAAAAGCGGATATTAATATCTGAATAATCTAACTGGTAGAAAAAAATATTCTCTATAAAGTATTTATATGCTTGATCAGTATCAATATCCCAGTCGATTGAGACATGTTCGCTGAAGGAAATTGAATTTATGAATTTTATGCAAAGTGCAGGGTATACCTAAGTCGACGCGACCTCTCACTTTGTCAACTTCATAGTTTTTAAGTTTTTTATCGAACGTGAAATGTCATAAAAATATTTGCATTGTGTCAGTTGTCATTTTCGATAACCACAATCGACATACACACAATCGTACACAAAATTTGAACAATTTAACAAAAAAATACACAAAAAGAACACACACACACCGAACAGAAAAACCAAAGAAAATATCGGGCAAAGCAGACTTGGCGGTTGGACATATGGCTACAAAACGTTCTCGCGATGCCGATGTAGTGAAACAGCGAAGGGCAATATGTTTGCGATTCAAGAAGCTGGTACGCAGCGTCATAATGAATCAGCAATGGCTCAGCGACTCCGAGGACCAGGGCTTCTCGATGAATGTGAAGCGGAAAGTTGCCCTGCTGTTGCGCCAAAAGCGTAAAAGTGGCATGCTAACCACGGCAGTGAGTGTGACGAAATGCGAAATTTGCACATCTATGATCTAATATCTTGCAGGAAAAATCACTTTTGCGTACCCAGCATTGGGCAAGGACCATCGATGAGCGTAAAAAATTATGCATGATTATAGCAAATTTGACGTGCTTCTCAAAAATACCACCGGTAAGTAATTGCAAGACAAAAGAGATGTAAACGCGGTGTGATGTCGTTTTTAAACACCTTCCAATCTCACAAACGGAATTTAAGAATCTCATTCCATACCATAGTTTTTGTATAAATATGTGTATAGTGATTCATGTCTCCTAGCAAAACATAGAAAATACGTGCTCGTATGGTGCCAGTCCTAAAATTCATGACGATCCATGCAAATCGAACACTAATTAAGGAAGGCGATGAACCCATTACCGTCTATTTTATAATAACCGGTGAAGTGGAAATGAAAAAGAGCATTTACAACAAGGTGAGTTTTTGAAATAAGGAAGAAGTAAAACGGAACCAAATTAAGTTGATTCGAAAATTTATAGTAAAATTTGAAATTTTAGAAAACCAAAGAAGTCACATGGTTATCGGAGGCAATATTCGGTCCTGGCGATTGCATTGGTGATGTTGAAAAAGTTGAGGATTGTCCTAGAATGAACACTTATGTGGCCATTTGTAAGAACTTCAATGAAATACAACATTCTTGTGGTTTTTTCTAATATTTTTGTCGAATGTAGCTAATTGTGAACTTTTGGCCATTTATGAGAGTGACTACAATCGCATATTGGGGCCATTTATGAAAAAGCAATGGAAGGAAAAAAGGAAGCACTGCGATGTTTGGACTATTTTGAATTCTTTAATGAAAATCAGGTAAGAAATTATAATATTTTCTTACTGAATGAGTGAGTAGGTTGTGATTATTGATTTATTTAGAGAATACATGCCTGCAAATTTGGCAGTTTGGTGCAATTCGAACCATTGGAAACGATTTACTATGAGGATAAAGGTTCAGTTAGCTACGTGCATTTCATATTGAGCGGTGAATGTGTCATATTGCAGTGTCTCAACATGTTGGTCAGTCAGAGTACTTGCAGTTTGTTTCCAAAGAAAATTATTTAACTAGTAGTATGAATCCTTAGGTTAATGCAAAGAATGGCCGAATTAGCTTCGAGTTGATTGATCTTAAAAGTGGATCGGCCATGTTCCCAGACGCTGAGAAAGATAGCAAAAGGAAACTGCCCTCGGTGGTGTCGCGTCATCAAGTCGGACCAAATGATCCAAATTTTGATATTCAGGATATTTTGGCTTCATCGTCGGAGGATAATGAAACTAAACAGAAGAACAAAGCGGTATACTACACAAAAGTAACCCCAAATGGAAAAAGTAATGTTTTGTCTCTCATTCACATAGCTGCGTAAAATGTCTCTTAAGGAAATCGAGGCATATTGTGGCATTAGCAAATCCATGGGAGCCATAAGAAAACGTGGCAAGCACAAAGCTGTAAAGGTTCTGAAACATCGGCGTCCAGATCACCATAGAATTTATAGAGAAGGCGATGATGAAGGCGACTACGAAGACGAGTTCGATATTGAAATTGGTGAAGAAGGGGGACTCTTTGATGACTACTATGAATATATCGATGAGGAGTATTCCAACGATGCTTCTGAAGATGTGAAAGAGGAATCTCACCGAATGAGAATGCGCAGCACATTTTCAATGGCAAAAAGCCGCAGTACACTATTGAATCGAAAGCATTCCACATCGGATGAAACTGGCGACGGAGAGACGGAAAGTGAATCGGAAATATTTACTGTAAGTAACAGCGATTCATCCGAAACATCTAGCATACAGAATATTCAAGATTGCCATAAGCCGCCAAGAGTAAGTATGCATAAGAATTACCCTTTCTAAGATGTTCTAAGTAAGCTATTGTTTTTCTGATTTGTTTTTAGGATCGCATAGAAACGCATTTCATTGATGTCGGCTCTCTCACATATGGTGGGATCTTTGGTTTGGGTGAGAAAATGGAGCATCGTGTGATAATGTCACGCACTGTTGTCCAATGTTTGCTATTGCCGCGATTCTGGCTAATGGAACAGCAACAAAATCCTGGCCATGTATGGCCGCTACGTCGATTCTATTTCGAATGCAATGTTCCAACACGTGGCGAGCTTTTCGCCAATTATCTAAAGACACGGCAATGGAACAATTTCAGGCATAGTTATGTGCAGAGCTGTCTTAGTCCAAGTGAAGCAATGGGCAATACCAAAGAAGAGGACATACCCATTATATCTCGCATTGTTGAGACCTGTGAAGATTAACTCAAAACAAGTAACACGTACGTGGTAAAGTAAAATAAGTATAATAAATGAACAAATTAATTCGCTCTAGACAAAATCGCATATGAACTAATGTGCATGCATGTTCATGTATATATATGTATGTACATATGTATAAGTGTGCATGTATGTATGTATACCTGAGCATGGATTTGCGTACGTCATTCCCTAGTTTCAATGGTAACGGTGCACCTACATAAAATGTCATCATTGAATATAGGTTAACAGGCAAAGAGACGAGACGAGACGAGTCGAGACGAGCGGAGAGAGAGTGAGAGAAAAGTGTAAGTACGGGAGAGAGGGAAAGCGATATAATCGTAAGTGTAACTAACTGGAGCAAAGCGAAGCTTTCTCTCATCCCAGCGTTCGTTCTCACTCTCTTGGGCTTTCTTTCTCTCGCACTTTCTCTCTGGTTGGTAAAACAGCGTATGCGCAATGACATATTAGCGACCCCAAAGAACGGACTTGAATACGCACACACGTATATTTATGTTGCACATTTATCTGCAACAGCTCTAGCTCTGCGAATGTGTATCTGAGGGTGCAGCCAGGGCATAGGGACAGAGCCACATACAACACACAGACTTATCCACATACATACATACACATATGCATCTATGCATGTATGTGGGTGAGCGCGAATGTTTATGGATTGGATTTTGAATGCCCCACATTGAAGGCCACAAATATATATATTTTGGGACCCTCGCATATGCATACATACGTATAGTAAGTGCCTATATATTGCACACATACATGACAATTTATGTGATGTAAATATATACATGTAAAATTTCAAAGCTATGCAAAATCACACATTAATTTCTCAAGAATTCATTCATTTCTCTCGTCAAAGCGACGAGTATAAATGCATAAGCCATAAAAAGAAACAGTAAGGAATTCAAAGTCATTTTAGATGCGACACAATTAAGCAGGAAGAAAGTGAGAACATTTTACAATGCATTTTCAACCTCTAGCATATCATCATTTAAGGAAAGAGCTAACCACAAACGACTTTGGATTTCATTTACATGATATTTTTTATATTTTCTGCTATGTATTATGAAAAGGAACTATTCATATTTTTAATATGAAGAATTTGTTTGCCATCTAGTCTCATGTTGCATGATCTCGCTAAATGTTACATAAATTAAATGATCAGCAATTCTAAATAAAAGTTCGACAAAACATCTTAAAATTTGCCTATTTTGCTGTAATAAATCAAGTACAAATATTTTGTATTTAATTAACTAGAGCAGTCTATTATCATTCAACTTGGATTGGTATTCCTTTCGTAGTGCTTAAGATCATGGGTGACCATGGAGATTAAAAATATGTCATCTATTCAGACTTTTTATAAGTGCCACCTTCTGGATTATAAAAAAACAGATAACTAAAACACATCTATTGCTTAAGAAATTGATTAAGCAATATATATATTATCCCTTTTTATGCGTTTGCAATGTTGCCCTTGACATTTGTGAAAGCAATTAGCTTAACTAGAAGACTCCCTATAGAAATCCTTAAAAAGATTTTTGTTCAATGCTACTTCTTGTAGTTAGTTTCACATAGTTTACTTTATGTATCTTATAAGAGCTAGTGGAAGTAGCAAAAGCAGCTGTGTATAGATGTAACTGTGTTGTGAACTTGAAAAAGTGTTATGGATATACATATGTACCTACATATGTATGTACAAGCATACATTCTTTCTATATAAAAATATGTACACACTATATATATATACATACATACATACATATCTAGATAAGACCACGCAGCACAGCAGACACATCTTTAAGCATTTGTTTGTGTATTCGTATGTAGTTAAAATAAGCACAGCTTTTTGAGCAGTGGGATAAGCCATAACTAGCTGCTGGTAGCCAACGAACGCCGTAATTGGAGTTTATTTATATACGCCCACACACACACACACACACACACACACACACACGTATATATACGCGAACACACACACACACAATCACTAAGGCAAAGTTTAGGTCGCAACCAGCGCGTCATATATAAATCAACCTTTAAAAACGCTTGGCCCAGATTTTATTGATTTTTCGTGCGTAGAGTGCAACAGTGCGAAAGAGACAGCAAGATTAAGACAGAGAAAGAGAGAGGCAGAAATGGAGAGAGAGATAGCAGCTGTGCTATGAAGAGTTGTTGACTTTGCATTTTGGTTGTTTACATCCAAAATGATAATGCACAGTTTTGGGTACATTTCATTGGTCAAGATGGCGTATACGTAATTTTATCATAAACTGTAGCATACTTTTCTGCTCAACTGAAGACCTATTAAAAAATCGTACAAAATTCGAATTTTGTATTTGCACAATTTATTAAGCGACCGTAACTGTTATTGTGTGACAGATTTCAGCAAGATCACAAATCCTGTGCCTCATAGACACGAAGTCATTGTATATACATTATTTTCAACAGGATAATATATATATCATCTTTAACGCCAATCGTATCGTATTTTGTAATAAAGTTAACAAGCATTTTTTCAGGTGCTTGTGTTTACCAACACAAAAAATTGATTTTAGCTGTAAGTAAGGGCATTTGCGATACGCCCTATCAGTTATTCAGCCTTCAATTTGTTTGTAGATAATTAGAGACGTGCGAATGTCGAAACAAAAAAGAAACAAAAACAACCTGGTAAAACAGATAATTCTACGTCAATTTGCATTATTTTTTAGCATTTTCGTTTTGTCATAGAATGGTGGGATGCTCGAATAACTAGTGATCCGACAACTTTGATATCGATCAATCAATCGATAGAAGTACATACATAAACATAAGTATACATATGCATATATGTAGAATCAAAACATGGGTTTTCATGGAATTTATCCATCCGTTGCTTAGCCAGCAATTTGGCAGACTGTTGATAATTGCAGAAAAGAGTGGAAATGGTGGGTAGATAATTAATTAACTTTTCGACAATTTGCTTTCCGATTTAGTTCTCTTTTTGATTTTCGATTTTACTTTGTTCAGTTTTTTATCCACAACGAAAGAAATTGTTTGTTACATCACTGAATTGTTGTTGTTTTTTCTTCGCCTTTTTGTTTTTGAATATGCTCTTTTTTATTTTTGCTGTCAGCTGACGATGTGTAAACGTAGAAGAGGGAAGAGGGTGGTTACATAAATACAACGAGAGTGCCAGGGAGAAAGAGAAAATAAACTATAGCTGAATTTGTATGTCTGTGTGTTTGTGTGGGAAAGGAAGGCACTTGATTTTGATTTCAATTCGCGCACTAACAAATTTATTTGTCACACAATAAAAAAACACAAAAAAAAACTAGAAATTTCTAGCGAAACATTGCATAATTATTATGTATTTTAGGTTATTTTCCTTATTGAGCATATCATAGCTAGCACACACAAAAAAACTAACTTTATATATCGATATATGTACAAATGAATATATAAACGTACGCAAGCCTATATATATATATATATATACATATGTATTCACATACAAATGATGTACATATGTTTGTACTTATGCCGTACACTTTATATTACAAGATCACAAAAACCACTAAATAATTTGTACTTGGATGTCAGCAGCCAACAATTTCCACTGACTAGAATACAAAGCGAACGGTGCTCGTAATCGTGCTCTTTCCCATTTGGCACACAAACACACACAAGCACGCACATAGACATTGTTTGCGAGAGCAGCAGCAACGAGAGCTTCAGAGAGAAAGACAGAGTGGGTGACAAAGGTAGAGGGGGGGGCAGAGCTTCCAACACCTTGTGCACACCCCCACAATTTTTGTTCTCTTTTGCTGGCAAAACAACACAAAACAGCTGACCGACCGTTTGCATGTACAATACATACATATGTACATACAGGGATGTGTGTGTGCTATTGACATTTTCCTCATCACTGAATATTCTGCAGCCCACAACTCTCTTCACATACACTCACACAGACACAAAATTTACTAGAAAGGCCAAAAAAAAAGTCGCTCAATTTCAGCCACTTTGGTCTTTCCTTTGTTAAAAATAAAAAAATCAATTCTTGTATATTGTTATCTTTCTAGTCTTTCAAACACAGCTTTCCAGAAAATGGGTGCTCCATATATTTATTATCAAGAGATTAGACCCAATTTGTCAGACAATTATTCATCGATCATTCGAATTCTGGCGACGAAAAGATAGGAAAGCAAAATGCAATTTGGAACATAATTACTCCATGTAAAGAAATATTTCGATATTTGGTAAACATGAAGACAGAAAATATAAACCTTCTAAGTCAAATTTAGAGGATTTTACGACATTTTATAAAAAGCTTATAAACCAGCTATTTTTGATGAGTTTAAAAAATATTATAATTTCGGTTTTGAACAAACAAAAACATGAAATTTAAAAAAAAAAAAACTCCGAGTATTGGGACGATATTTAATAGCTCTTTGGTTAAAATCCCGCCGATTATATCAAACTAATAAGCTTTTACTACTTATTGTAAAACTGCCTTTTGGATTTTTAAGCTCGCTCACGCACTCAACACTTACAATTACACAGATACATATGTATGTAGATGTGCAGGTAACAGATTCAGAACTATATTTTTCAGGCTCACATCATGTGGCTATACCTATTATTGATCACGAATCTGATTTTTCCTTTTTTGTTTTTTGGGCAAAACGTAAAAGCAGCTGTTAAATATAAAAAACCCACAGATAAAACCCGAGACGTAATAACGCACTGTCGTGGGCTTTTATCCAAGCACATGATTGGATTTTTTTGGCATTGTTATCTACGCTAATATTCGCAAATTTAAATGAACAAAATTGGTATGTATGTATATAATACATAAGTATTTCCTATTAGTAAGTCGGAATTTAGCTTTGTCTGAGTTTTCACTTATGTATCTACATATGTACATCTATGCTAGAATTATGCAAAATCGGATAATCAACGTCAATTGAGTATATTACATGCATATGTATGTATGAATGTACATACATCGAATTATTTATAAAAATTACATACATATGTACATACATGAATACATACATATGTGTCTATGTATGTATATACATATGTAGCTATCAGCTGAGCACGGGCTATGATCCCAAAAAGCAGAGAGTGGTGAGTAAGAGCTGAGACGCTGCTACTACTCAAATATTGTTGTTGTTGATGTTGAATTTGTGTCGAGCAAAAAGCTGCACTGCCTACGCATAGAACATAGACAACAGCGGGTGTATGTATCTATGTACATATGTATATCTGTGTCTGTGTGGGTTTAACAGCTGGTGGAGCATTCACACATACACACATACAGACGCAAGCAAGCAAAGTGGAGCACGAGCACCACTGCCCTACTGAAGCTAGATAGCGAAAATGGAAATGGAACGACATTCGGCTTGGACTTTTATCTCACAATTATTTTATGTTCCAAGTTCTTGCAGTTCCGTAGATTGTTAAAACACACCGACCTCCTAGTCGTTGTTGTAATAGTTGTGATTGATTTTCAATTGATTTTAATTTTGCTTTTTTGTTTTATACCATGGGCGCGTGTTGTATAATGAAATTGATTTTTTCTATTGTTGTGAAATTTTATTTTTAATTTTTATTTATATTTCGTTCGTGTTTTTTTAAGCTTTTTATTTTTTTAACACCTTTGCCCGTTACTTAATATTAGCGCGCGCGCGTGCTAACGGAGGTCTTGAAATCGTTGTAGTAACTGAAAGTGTCGACTGACTTTGACGTGCGAACAACAAGAGTGAACTACATACAACCGAACGACCATCCCCAACCTCAATCCCAACTTCTATCCCAGGCCCCCAAACCACCCACATACACACATAGATACGTACATACACACAGTTGTAATTGCATTCGGCACAAGCTCTCTCTCTCTCTCTCTGTGACGTAAAGTTCTCTCTTGGTGCTAGGACGATTGCTAAATATTTACATACATATGTACATAATTTAATTTCTATATACAATTGCTTGTATATATGTACATACAAGCAACTTAATAATATGCTCTTGTTTTATAGGCTTTTGAGCGGTTTGGGCATTCCAGGTATTAAAAATGAATATTTAAAATCATTTGGCAGCTACTAGTAAAATTAAGTATCCATCCTTTTTCCAAATATGTATGTGCTTGATTTTAAAATTAATATAAATATCGTGCATTAAATGATCAGCAAAAAGAAAGTTAAGTCACGCTTACCTTAAATATCCAAAATACTTTAAACAAATATATATAAATAAATATATATTTAATATATAATAATCTATATAGAGTTTATCTACAAAATTTTAAATATAACATATTTTGAAATCAAAAATTCCGATAACTTAAAGTTACAAATTGAAAGTGTCATTATGGCACAAGCAGCTCCGTATGTTAGAAGATAGTGTCATGCGATCATTGCAAAATATCGATACCACTTTTCGATACATGAGCCATTTCTCAAACACGACAACCCTAATTTACACATTCTCCGTTTTGCCAGCGTTTTTTCTTTCTTTTGTGGATAATATTCAAAGTATAGGCCATCAATATGTCGGAGGAAAAGAAAGTGAGTTTATAACAACAAAACAATAACGAAAATATGTTAAATTGAAAAAATACTAACCAAAATGGAAAAAAGACAAGACAGGAGCATGTGGATGCCGGGCAGCGACAGCCACCGCGCTCACACATTCACGCGTGCAGCACACACACACAAATGTATATACACATATAAATATACAGTTAGATGGCATGGTGGCGGCATTTATTTTGTCATTTTCTTAGAATTTAACTATGTATACCTTTTTTGGTATTTTAGCAGACTGAAACTGAGCACATCAATCTGAAGGTCTTGGGACAGGATAATGCAGTAGTTCAATTCAAAATCAAGAAGCATACACCATTGCGCAAACTGATGAACGCCTATTGCGACCGCGCTGTAAGATTCGACTTAAAGTATGTGTACCTTCAATTTAAAATTAACCATGTCGCGTTCGGTTTCATATTAACAGGGCCTCTCCATGCAAGTAGTACGATTCCGGTTTGATGGACAACCGATCAACGAGAACGACACGCCCACATCACTCGAAATGGAGGAGGGCGACACGATTGAAGTTTACCAGCAGCAGACCGGTGGTATGGATGAGTCCTTTTGAGATTTTGCTCCACCCGCCGCTAACTTCAACTAAATTTTAAATCATAGAATTAGTTCAAAGTCTAAAATATATTCCGAATAATTGTAAAATATTCATATGCCTAGAGTTTGGTTTTGTTTGGAACACTATGTATTTCAGAGTCCCTACATGTTTCGGCGTAAGTTGCGGTTTTATTTTGTGAAATTACTTTACCACTAATCCAAACGATCAAGCCTGACATTTACCTCACATTCCATCAAAGACATGAATATGTTTCCTATGGCACTCAATAAAAATTGTTGTACCTTTTACAACACACTTCGGCGAATTTAATTCACTCGTATCAATTAGCAGGTTTATTCTTAAACTTAGACAAATGCAAAAAAATGTTGCTTAAAAAATATTTGTTTCATAAAACTGAACTTAGCCATTTAGCTTTAATCCACTAATATTAATGTCGTCAGCCTGATTATCTTTCTCCTGATCAACAACAAAATTGAATTTAAATGGGCTTCCCCCAGATGTATCCATTGCCGATGCTTGCATTGATGAAAAGTTCAGTTGAACAGTTTGTTTCGGTGCCGTAGACTCAGGCACCAATGAGGAGGATGGATTATTATTGCCGGGTGGAGGAAAGTTAAATCGAAATTCATTACCAGATGTAAGTAATGCCGATTTCTTTACAAAACTTGACTTTTTGCTGATTGTGTCTGCTGTTGCCGAAGGCGAGGTAAATTTAATTTGTTTGGCGGCTACATATGTATGTACATGAAAATGAAAGAGAAAGAAGTAAAGGAATTGAAAAACTTAAAATTTGTTGGCTCATTAGAACTATGTACATATGTATGCATATGTATACGTTTGTAGATATCTAGTTCTTTAAAAAAAATCTCACCTAGCCCCATTTTCTTCTCCTCCTGCTGCATTTTAGTACGATAATCGCCCATGGAGAGCTTCATCACCTGCCTCTTTTTGATCAGCGGTGCCGTTTGACTAGTTAAAATTTTTAAGTTCTTTGCCGTGTCCTCAGCTTTAAATCAAACAAATGTTTATAATTTTTCATTAAATTAACAAGGTTTCAATACGCACCAACTTTTTGGCTTAATTTTCCGCTGTCGAGAGCCGTTTGCAGCTGTTGCACGCACCAGCAGAGCTCCACTTCGAATTTTATGTTGCTGTCCCCATCACCATCAAATCCGTTTTCATTTGTGGATGTTGACGGTGCCGGCCTTTTGTCGGTACCGTGAATTGGTGGAGGTTTGTTTATAGATTTCGGAGTTTTCCTACGATGCATTTTATTTCCAGTTTATTGGGAGTTTAAATAAAATGTGCTTTCTATCACAATACAACAATCTGCAACAGGGTTGCCACCAGCGCAGATAACAGTAGTAATTTTAATTATCGATACCATTTTAAAATATCGAGGAGATAGAGATTCAAAATTATAAAAAAATCATTTCGACGTGATTTTTAATTTACAAAATAATCCTCCATTCAAAAAATATTTTAAGAAATTAAGCTCAACCTGAACAAACAAAGTCTATATCCATTTTCAATTATTCCAATTTATCAACCAAATGAACAAGACGCATTTTTAATTTATAAATATATATGTATATAAATTTAATAATAAATTTATATAAATATAAAGAATACTACAAGAGCTTCACTAATTTATTCGGCCACATCATAATTGTTGTAAAAATGCTTAAAATAACAGCACAGCTTCGCTAGTGCTGCCGCCGTTTTGGCCTGTTTTGGGAGGTCCACCTCCAGTGCCATTTGATGCATAGATAGGTTTATGGGTCTTCTTTACATTCTTCGGCGAGGGAAATCTTAAGAGAAAAATACATATTTATGATATTGATATGACTTCACATCATTACAAATTACTTACAGTTCCATTTCAGCTGTAGAGAAACTTTCCATGGCTAATTTCCAAGCATGGACATACGGCAAAGTATCCTTTTTAATATCGACATGGAAAATGGCATTCAAGACATCCAAATCCCGCTTGGTTGGCTCTTTTCTGCATGAACATGGAAAACCAAATAATGGAAAATGGATTAGGAGAACATGGGATTGGACGAAGATAGAACTAACCCAAATATAAACAGCTCATATCGTGGTATTGGGAACTCTTCCAGTTGGATCGAATTGCGTGGCGAAAGATAGCCTGGCGGCGTTAAATAAAGATCCTCTTCCTCGTCATCGCTGCTGTTGGTGCTGTTCGGGACACAATCGTACTGAAATTTCATTAAACGCCACTATTAAATTGTTGAAAGAAACACGATTTCTTACTCACATAGAGCACTCCAAAATCATCATCACTGTCTTCACCGTCGTCATCATCATCATCACTGTTATTGTTACTGCTGCCCCAATCGGAGGACTTCTTAACAGGCGTCACTATAGCAATATTGGACATCGAACTGACACGAAGATTGGCGGTTTGACTCGGCGATGGCTGTGACTGGATGACATTTTGTGGTTGCTGGTTATGCGGCTGGCTTTTGGCCTGTACTTGAGCAGCACGAAATGACTCCGTACGTTTTCGTCGGCTTGTCTTGCGACTGAGATTCGCATCCCAAATACAGGCACAAAACTTTTCCGCTTCCCAAGCTGCCAAACATAGATCCTCTGTCTTAAGAGCATCGGGTGAGAGGGCTTCTGCAGTCGATACAGTAGCTTCAAGCATGGCGCGCAGACCGGCGCACACGCACTCCAAATGTTCACGTCTCTCGCCGGGTAATTGGAGCAATTTACGCAACATTTGAAGCAATTGTAGGCACATAGCAACACTAACCTCCTGCGAGTGGACTATGTAGCTTGCCACCAAATGGGCAATGCGTGAATGTACTTTGCTAAAGTCAACGCTAAGGAAACGGCTATCATCCTTGAAGCTCACTATAAGTGATTTCAGTCTTTTAAGTTCCGATAAGAGTGTGTCATTAATGGACACCATGTTGCCTATATTATTGATGAGGGTCTTGGTAATGCGCTTGGCGAACACTTGCAGGGATTTCTCCACACATGTATAAGGGGTCATCACTTGAGTGGTGGTAGTTGTATTGGTGCTGATAATGTTCGAGGCGCCACTGGCGGCTGGTGCAGACGGAGACGTTGGTAGTTCCTTATCCAGACCTTCCGCTACTAGATCCAAATATTGATGCAATTGGGCAAAATTCCAAAGATTATTATCGGTTAACCTCTCAGTTTGTGCCTGTTGCTGCTGCTGCTGCTGTATTTGTTGCTCCTGTTCGAATTTGTCCTGTAAATAGTTCTCAAGAAAATTGAGACCATCCGCCGTGGCTATGTCAACAAATGCATCTAGGAAATCCCAGTATTCCCGCCACTCTAATTGCTCTTGGCGTGCCAATTGGCGTCCCACCACTTCCAGCCCCTTTTCGATGTCCGAGTTTTTGATATGGCGCTCAAGAAAACTATCATTCCAAGTATCATTCAATTCGCCAAGTCTCGTTGATGATATATCCATCATTGAGTAGCTGTGAGAGTCGTCGCCTGCAATTGGTGATTGCTCGCAATCCTGATTATTGCGATAGACCTCAAACAGATCTCGTTTCATCTGTCGTATCGGTGTCGCTGGCAAATCCAATAATTTACGCTTTCCCGCCAACATCTTTAGGCAATTATTGTTGTTATTTTCGAGGCAGAGTGTCGGCGATGATGTCGAGGATTCCTGCACATCCATCGAATTTTCTATAAGCAGTTTTGGACTGAAGAGCACACGTCTGCTAGGAAGACTTGGACTACCATTGCCATTGTAGTGTCCACTTCTGTTGAAAATTGATTTGTTTGGGGTGGTCTTTACCGGCGAATCGTAAGGCGAATGAGGCTGGGCAGCTAGAGGTGATATATTATTGCTAATCCGCGGAGGCGTCTTCCAACGGCGATAGAAATTGTATGCTGCATCTCGTGGCATTGGACCAGCCACAGCGCTTATGGCCAGATCCACACTAAGTCGTTCGCTCTCCTCACATTTTAGCTGTAGTAGCTGCAATTCGAAATCGTCAAAGAGTTAAATATGTGGTTGTTCTAGTATGCAACCGAATCGGATTAGACTTACCGGTTGCTCGTTGGGCGTATAGGGCTGACCCACTTGAGGCGGTAGCTCATTGCCTGATGCCCTTAATACAGGCACATAGTAGGGATCTGATAGAAGAACTTGCAGTTTCTTTATCACCTCGGGTCCAGCATTTGGCGAGCGGAAACAAATTATCTGAAACATTAAATACCATATAGTTGACATCAAACATATTTATTTACCATGTAACTCACATCTTTTGGGTATTTCCCTTCAATGTTGGCCAAAGATTTACATTGCGGATATGATATAAGGACCTCAACCATGGCGACATGCCCATTTTTGACAGCAAAATGCAATGGTGTTTCGCCACGCCCCTTATCGGGCATATTTAGATAATAATCCAATATATTATCATTTAAAGCCGCACACATTTCGCCGCTTCCTTTTTTGCCGACAAACAGCTGTGTAAACTCACGATCGGCCAGAATCTTAAGTAATACTTCCGCAACGTGAGCCTGATTGGTTTGTGCACAGATATGCATGGCATTATAACGATAGCCTTCCTTAAGGCTTGTCGGTGTATCACCATTGCTAATAAGATAACGTGGATTATCCCAGACAATGCGCTTCACACGAGGAACATTGCCGACCTCGATTTGTTTGCGGAATTCGACTAGTTCCTGCTTGGTGGGTGCGCGGAATGCTTGACGCTCAGGGTTAATTGACGCCGACGCGGCTGCTGTATTTGATGATGTTGTTGTTGCTTTTACTGCTGCTGTTGCTGCTGGCGATGATGTGGATGCTGCCGAAGGTGATATAAGCGAGTCCTGTCTGCTCATGCTAATGGTGCTGTTGTTGTTATTGTTATTGTTGGCAGTGGGTAATGAATGAGAAAAATTTGCTATCAAAGAGCATATGGAGGAGAGAGGCGACCCAGCTGAATTCCCACTGGTAGATGATGGGCTATACACCGATGGGTTGGCAGCGTCACCGACGCCACTGTCAGTAGAGCTGCTGCCTCCGCCACTTCTCATACTGTTATTTGGGTTGGTCTCTGTATGTAAAAGGCAATATTAAACCTTAAATTGATCTCGTTTATGTGAATTAATGATTCAACAATACTTACTATTGGCCGTCTTGTTGTTGGATGACGATTTACCGAAACGTTTCAATGACTCGATGCTTTCGAAACCGAATTGGACATAGCTCTCCGCCTGCTCACGATTCGGAAATTCTCGCAGTCTTCCTTCTTTGTAAATACGCAGCACATCCAGGGCCTTGGATTTTTCCATGAAGATGAGCCAAAGCGGCGAGTCCGCTGTGCAGAAGCCAAATGAAAGCAACACAAATAAGTAAGTTTATACAAATTACTTGACGTTGTTGGTCACGCCACGAAAATTAAGGCAATGACAGACCAGCCAAGAAATTTGCTAAGCAAAACAAAAACAAAAGGAAAAGGCGCGGGGCACATGGGTGATAGTACGAGGGTGGTGTCTGAACAACTGCGTCCAACGTAGTTCTTGGCACAATGCCGGGTCCAAGTAGTTGTGTTTTATAGGGTATTATCAGAATGATTTACTATAGAAAGAAAAAAGTATCTGTTTAGAAGTATCATTTAAAAATGATTACTACTAATAGCTAGATCGATATAAACATGGCAGATTCTATTTGATTGGCTTTTTTGACCGCTTTTTAGACGTTGCTTTTTTTAATCAAAAGTATTTATTGAGTCCAAATACTGCAAGGGTATAAAAACTACGGTGCGACGAAAATTACCCTTTTGTTTTTTTCCAATCTGTCTAACTTAAGAGAGCAACGACTCGACTAACTGACAAGGAGCGGACTCTTCTCAATCCTAGGTAAATGTTCATTTATATGTAATATATAGATCTCATAAGAACGATAGGATCGAGTGATGTTTTAAATGTTTTGAAAAAAAAAACAACTTATTGTTGGTTCGCTTAGAAATGCTTTCTAGGTCATGTGTTGACATCCCTGGTTGATGTCATATAAATATGAGTTCGCCGGGGGTGTCTACTTGCCAATCGAAGTGCGGATCTTTAGGTCTGTGTACTTTTGCGTATGCCTTGGCATATTATAAATAAACATTCAACAAATATGATGTGTGTCGACGGGCAAGCAAAATAAATAAAGTTCTAGGAGAGAGAGAGCGCAGAGAAGAATGAACTAAAAAGAGAATAAAATTAACCAAACAAGGGAGCATTGACAGGTCAAGGATTTGGAGAAATAAATAAATGAGACTTCACAATTAAAAATGCGATTCTGGCACATGGAAAAAATATCAACAAATTCAATATGATACACACTGACACAAATCACATACACACACATAAAAAACTTTAGTCGTCTTAAGGCTTGTGGATATAGGTTAATCCCTTACGTGGATATTCTGGATCTTCGTATTTGATGTCGTTTGTCAGCATATCATTTGTGCCAGCAGACGTCGTAGATGTTGCTGCTGCTGTCATCGCATCTGGAGAAGTTCTGATATTGATAGCCGCTATGGAACCTGCACATTTGGATGCCGTGCCCTCGAAGCCATCCTTAGATGGCGGAATGTAGACACCAAAGAACGACATCTTTGGCTGAATGAAGGAGTGATGAATGTTGTTTGTTAGCTTACACGCTGCTTTACTGTTTCCAAAGCATATGTATGTACACAATACAAGCACATATTTAACGGTAGATTCCGCGGCAACAGGGACGACATTGTTGACACAGGCAGAGCGCGAAAGAGCGACATAGAAAAAAAGAATAATGGCGAAATAAACAGTTAGTTTTTCTCCGTATTTTTAATCTTTATTGCCTCCAGTTTCCATTAAATGACGCGGTTGCCGATTTCGCAAAAAATGGCGTCGTTTGGCTGCGACTCACCTTTTTGTTTTTCTATATGAAGTACAGCGGCTTATGTGACATTCTCTCTTCCTATTGACTTCCAATATAACGCTATTACAATTTTTTGTCGGCCTCGTTTCAGTTTTTAATTTTTTTTCTTGTATGAAAAACAAAATTTACAAACTAATGAAATTGAATCAAGCCGATGTGACGAAGTGTGACCGAGCAACTTAACTGGTAAACTCGCAAGCGCTATGAGTAAAAAATACTAGAAAACTAGATCGCAGACCTTTAAAATAAAAGCTTGCTGGGTAGCACACAGCCTATTGCTTTATTGTTAAAACAACAATCGCACTGAACTGTAACTGGAGCTGGGTTACTTGGAGCTAGTTCGTCGGAACTAGTCTTTAACCTATCGAATCGTTTTTATAGTCGTTACTTATTTTTTGTTTATTTGCCATTGGCATTGTCGCACGGTGCGCGCGCGTTTGTTGTTAAAAAGACACGAATATATTATTAGTGTTGTTGTTGTTATTTCGCGATGTGATAATTAAATATGTAAATGTGAGACCAAATAAAGAGTCACCAATAACAATAACAAAAAAAGTGAGTTGCAATTTATTGGCGAGTATAAAGGAATCTTTTTGTATCCTTTTTCGTTTGTTGGATACTTGAAACCGCATTGCATTTAATTGGCCTGGGCCTGTTTGGTGTTTTTTTTTTGTATCCCAGGGATACACAGGGTGTGTTATATTTGCCCTGCGTGTGTGTGGGTTGTGAACCTGTCTCTGTCTTTTAGCCAAAAACAAAAATCAATAAAGGCAAGAGTCAAACAACAAAGTGTCTATGCATTGTGTGTGTGTGCGTGTGTATGTGTGTGTGTGTAAGGGAGATTGCTCCTGCTTAAAGAAGGAAAATTCAACAACTAACACAAATAAGGTTGCTTGTCATAGGATTTATGTTATAAAAGATATACCTAAATATATTGAGCCTCTGAGCCACTTATCTTTATACATATACTGTAAATAATTTTTATTATTTGATCTTGTAAATAATAAGATGACATAAACTGGTCCAATTCGACATATTAAAATCGGATTACAATACTATAGATAAAATTATAGTTTCTATCAGATGTGTCAATTCTATGAAGTATCGTAAAGAAGATAGTTTTCTTCCAAGAGGTTGTTAAATATATGTACATAAATACATATAAGTATGTACATACATGCATACATGTGTATTGTAAAACATAGTTTTATTAAATGGGCTAATTGTAACTCAAAAATGTATCTCCATAATCCGATGTTAGGAGTGTCTTTCAATAACAGATACAGACCACAATTAAGTGAGTGATGGGGGACTTGGTTGGGGCATGCTTACCTACCCTAGTTGCAGGTGTTAAATGATCGACAAAACTTGTAAGATCATATTGACTTTGTTTTCTTTGTTTTCCTTTTTGCAGTATTGTAAATTATTGTAAATTTAACTGTTTTTTTGTTGTCTGCTGTTTGTTGTTAGCTTCTGCTTTTACCGTTAAAGTTAAAGTGATTACTTGTATTATTAAATCATTTACACTTTGCCAACTTCCATGCACTGATTCTGTTTTAACTTGATGCACAGCGGCATTAACAATATATGTATGTACATACATATATAAGTTATCATTATAAATAACTGGTGCGTTATTTTTGTTTTGGCTGTCATTCATTTAATTTACTTACGTATGTATATGTATACCTCAAGTCCAAGTGCAATATAGGTGAAGTTAGATAAAGAAAGACAGAGAGAGAGAGAGAGAAAGAGAGAGATCCCAATGCTTTGCCGCCTTCATTTCAATAGAGTCTAAAGAATATATGTTGTACCAAGTACTCTAATATATACTTCTAGTATCTATATGTGTGGATAGAACAAACAGCAAAAGTCGTTAAACCAGTTTATGACTGGCCGGGCATAGAGGCCAGGCAGTCAGCCAGGCCATAATCAAGTAAATAGAAGCAACAGTTTGCTGAATCAGCTGCTGAAGCTGCCGTTGCTGGAGCGTGCCGAGTACATCATAGTGTTGGCTTCCTCGAATGGAACATTTATCAAGCAGCAATTGGCATAATTAAAAATTATGTACACTGCACATACATCTCAGATCATTTTCCCTCAACTATCACAGTTTATAAAACTGACTCACGATCATGCATTTCCTATATCCTCTATAATTGTGAGTATTCAGTTATTTTAAAATTACATTCTGTTATAAAAATTGAATAACAGGTTTTCCCTGGATATCACTAAAACAAGGTAAGCTTCCATCTCAGTCTTAATAAACAAGTATCTTTAATTAACGTTGGGTGTTCGAGTCCCAACGATCTCTTCAAGTTTAACTCATGAAGTAACAATCTACTTTCCTTCTTTGAAGGTTTGTTTATCATTTCAAAGTCAATAGTTTTTTTCTCAATATCGAGGATATATGTACATACATACATACATATGTATGTGTGACTTGCAAAGGTCAATTTAATTGCGGCTGGGGTATATTTGATTAGTTCTGCCACTTTATCCTATACTATAATTGGGGATAACTCTGTTTGGGTTCTGAATTTTATACTTTGTTGTTACACGACTTCCCTGCACGAATTGAGGCCAAGGTCGACTGTCGACATGCTGGCAAGAATTCATCAATTGGTTAATATGTACATTGTACAAAATCAATAATCATAATCACACAAAAATATTGCCTGAAGGTTTGCCTCTTCAATCTCTCGAAATTCAATTTTTCAATTGTATGGACAAATTTTTTGACAGCAACAGCAGCATCTGCCTTTTCTGCCACCATTTACCTTCATTTTTATTTGGAGATAATGTATTTTGTTGTTGTTAATTGATATTTGCTTATTACTTTAGCATATTATTGAACTTCCTTGTTTCAACGTCTCCACTCGTCTCCTCGACTTTGAACTTGAGATGTTGTCTAAAAGTGGCATCCCCACGAGTTGACCTCGTTCAACTTTTGAAGACATTGCAGTGGTTAGCCGTTGGCCCAAAACAAAAGAAGACAGAAATACCCATTACGAAATAAAAGCCGCCTTGTTATCAAACTAATTTTTCTAAGCTAAATTGTGTCAGGCCGACTTCCCAAAACCCCATTAATGTCTAAGAAATCGATGTAGTCCACAATAAAAGCATAAGCATGTCAAAGATAAAGTTGTATCTTGCCCAATAACGATTTAAAATTACAACTGATTAATATTAACAATTGTTTTGCACCGAGATAAGACCAAAAATAGAAATCAATCAGAAAGAACCTATATTTTTGACTTATTCATGTACATATGTTAGCAGACATTGGACGACTGTATCAAAACGATTAATAATGATGTATTGTATGGTTGTTGAAGGTAATTCACCTTTCCACACATTTACAAAGTACACTAGAACTTTGGGATTAAATGAAGATATTAGTGTAGATGCTAAGCGTATTGCAGTTTCCATCAGAAACATTTGTGTAATTAATAAAAATATTTTGAATAAAAAAGACAGTGAAAAGAAAGCACTATCTAACGTTTATTCGTTCAATTGCAATCCAAGGGAATGCGAACTTGAATGTCATTGTCAGGCGAAAGAAAAAACAATTAAGTATATATGTACATATGTAATTTGTTTTTAGCTTCTTTTCTTTTTTGTGGTTTTTGTTTTTAATGAAAATTTACTTTGATGCGACAATGGATCGCCTCGATAGACTCCAGTCAAAAATTTATGTTGCCATCATGGGACATGGGAAAACGCGAAACTTGAATGGAAGAGCCTTGAAAAATGCCGTTGCACTAAAGTGCCACACCGAGAGGTGCAAAATGCACAATTTTCATTGTCTTTTAGTTTTTGTTGAAAATATGTTGCCAAATCACAACAACAACAACAACAACAACAACAAGAACAACGAACCCATCTTTTGATGTCTTCATCATCATTTTTCCATCAAAGCAATGAGTCGTTTATTTATGGTATTTATTGTATTTTGTGTATTGTATAAATTAATCGCATTGTCACCTCAACACAAAATGAACAAAAAACAAAATCTTTGGATATGCCGAACGGAAATTTATGTTAATACGGTTTTAACGAAATTTCGATTCCAAGGGCATTTCCAAGTTACATTTAAGTAGGTGGGGCAGTCGATTGTGTTTATAATTACAACTTATATATGTAACTATGCAACTATCGTCACCTGTGTGGGATTTTATTTTTTTGTTTGCATTTCTTTTGGTTACAATTGTAAGCAGTTCTCAAATTAACTGCCTCATTATATAATGGGGGCTACAGTGGGCTGCATCACATTTGCTTATTCTAAATACGATGACATCAGGTTTATAGATGATTCTGATGATGAGATAATTTTCGTGTACATACATATGTATGTATGTAAGTATGTATGTATTTACATTTAAAGCCAAGAAACATGTATAATTGAATAAGGTAACCCAATAAGGCAATTAATTCCAAGCATAAATAATTGCTTTATTTATAACAATAAATAAAGGAGATCCCCAAATAGATGTGGAATGGAAAAACAAATTTAAAATTGTAGAAAAAAAGGGCGGGAAAGCTATGGCGGCCTTGCATTTCCTACATGTATTTCTCATGAAAACTATTTCACATAAACATATTTGAATCTATTTAAAAAGTTGTTCCACTTTTTAACGAGATTTTTGCTTACTTTTTGCCCAAACGCTGACACAAAGTGCTGTGTTGCACAACATCACCCAGACGAAGGAGGAGGGTTGGTAAATGTAAGGGGTTTAGAAATTAGCTTAACTTAGGTTTCACTTTTAGCATTTAATGAGGCCCCATCCATGGGTGTTGGAAAGGAGCCAATGGTCTTCGTTTCCGTTTCCAACTGAGTTCGTTTCGAAACAATCCAGTCAGAATAAAGTTGATCAAATGTTGCATATTTAATTATATTTTCCTTATTGAATACCCCCACCTAGGGTTCCCTGACTACGTCTTTGAATCATTCCATGCCATACCATTCCATTCCCAACCCATTTCGCTTATGTAATTGTTGTTAAACTGTCAATTCAATTGACGTTACTCATACGTACCGTTTTGTGCAGCGGATGTAACTGCGCTTCACTCTCTCTTTCTCTCTCTCGCTCTCTCGCCCTCTTTATGTCTGTGTGTGTGTGTGTGTGTTATGCACTTTGCATATCCATGACATTTTTTGTTGTTGTTTGGACTTTTGTTTCCCCTTTAAAAAACAAAGGCATAAAAATAGAGCTTTATAATTTGTTAGATAGTTTAGTTTAGTCTCTCACGTAGGAGACCAAAACCTTTATTTGTTGTTGTTGGCTGGTTCGTTTGTGCATTGATTGCTTATTTTGCATAATTTTTGCAACTGTAGACTTTCACTTGCACTTACAGAAGAGAGGTGACGGCAAAGCACAACAATAAATAAGTCAGTAGAAAGACATATTTTAAAGTATTTCATGTGTGTTCGTTCGTTCATGGGGTCAACATTTTTCGCCAGCGTGCCTTGGAGCTGGTCCAAAAGTAGAAATCGATCATCAAGTAATAATAATTATTATTCTTAAATCAAGCCGAAAATATTTTGGCAACAATTTTCCCTATTTACAGGCGCCAAACGATGATATGTATACTTCGCCAGAATATTGTTGCATCGATAACTACATCCATAGACTAGCCTGGGATTCAAACCCGGATCCTTATTGTTGAGTTGCCCTTATAACTTGGACAACTCATCCACCAAAGGCTGCCCCTTTCCTTCAAAGTTCCTTCTGAACTTTCATATTGGAATAATCTCGGAGACGTTTTGGACTATAATGTTATATTTACGTATTGTAATTTTGTTTTTAAATATTTTTATTACTCAGATGCAAATTATATTCATTGGGTGTTTTAAAAAGATGCAAATTTCGGGCAATTGTTTTGCAAGTTCGCAAAAAGGAAGAAAAGATAAATATAAATATCATCTTTGATGCATGGTACATACGTGTACATACATATATACCTGTGTGTTTCATATCTAGGTATATAATTTACAGTTTGAAATTTATATCCGCAACCGAATACAATGGGATGCGAAGGCAAAAAAAGAAACACGCAGAGAGAAGGCCAAACCATAAAACAGGAACTAAATATATATTTATATGTGTGTATGTATGTATGTTTGCCTACCATTTTGGCTAATGATCATGTTGTCAGTTATGCTATCCCCCCCCCTACCCTATCCCTCATCGCATACTCATACTTTTTGCCTGATCCTCTTGCTCTGGGGCTTTTGGTGCAATTATCTACTTAAGAAATCATGTATAGGCCTCATGATTATCACAGGCATGACATGACAAATTGATTAATTACAATTAATTATAATTAATTTCAATAGATAGCCGAAGAGAGCGTGAGCAAGAGGTAGAGATAGAGTTAGAGTGAGATGAGAAGCTAGGGGAGGGGCATACTTATATTATGTCACTTAAAACCAATCAATTTGCCAAAGACAAACTATTCACAAGTTTTACAATCCAAATTTATTATTATTCGTTTTTGTTGTTGTTGGGAAAGTCGACCGCCCGCTGGCCAAGTAGTGCAATTAACGGAATGCCGAAAGTAAAAGTCTGCTCCAGTAGAAAGGTTTTTTTTTTGGGGTTTTTTCTTTAGTTCAGTTTTAGTCGTTTTTTTTTTGGGTATCGATGCTGCTGCTACAGTTGCTTCTGTTACGGTTTGCATAACATCAATTGCAATTTAAAATACAATAGAGTAAGAGTTTGGTAGATGGGAGAGGAAGGGTGATTTGTTTGCGTGCCAAATGATATCAATGATTTCATTGGCTTTTCATTTATTAGATCAGATGTGGTCATTTAACTTTGGCCATCATCAAATGAAAGTTATTTATGTAGCTGCAGAACTCCATGGACAAAGGTTTAATTTCAATATAATTTACATAATAAGTTTTTCAGTTTAGTTTCAAATCGCTGAAAACGTTATCAAAATCATTTTCTGATGATTTTCAGACAAACCAATTCCAGGATTTCATTAATGTCCTTTACCTTTACGACCATTTGACGGCAATTTTAAGTTGACAACGTTGTAGTGTAAAAATTGTAGTTTCTAATCATTTATAATTAATTTTAGTGTGTGTACTAAAGGTTGTTCTACGTCATTGTTTTATTATGCAAGTGAAAGAAGAGAGGGGAAAGGGACATAATTATATATGTAAATACTTATTTATATGTATATATACCTACTTTGTATTTATTTTGTAATTGAACACAAAAATTATGAAATTTCCTAAGCTCTGAGCATTGTCTTAATTATATGGTTATTAAAATTTTGGCAAAAACAAAAATCCAATACCGCGTTTTGCGTTCGAACGCCTGAGATACACTCAAATTTCCTATCAACTGAAAATTTTCATATTTTCAATATTTTTGTACATGACGCGATCTGTCCTATAAAATGTTGCCTCTGTTAAAAATGTTTTATCGCTTGATTTTCATAAAATTGTTAATATCTAAGGCCATTTACCGTTGCAATATCATTAGCGTGCCGCGACGGTCGTATTAACAAGTTGAATGAACCAATTGCCAATGCAATGAAATTAGTCACTGGACAACAAAGATGCAAATATTGAAATTTTACAAATTAAAATAATAATGCCATAATAATAATGTCAGAGAGCGAAACAGAGAAAGAAATAGAGAAAGAGAGAGAGTAGATCAGCGTCTTCAGAGAGTTTAGAGACTACAGTTATAAGTAGTTGTGGCCTGCCGCACGTTTGAAATTAAGTGCTGCTCATTGTTTCTTCTTTACTTAGCTGGAAGCACAGACGACGACTATGGTTTTTTTTTTTTTTTTTTTTTTGTGGTTTTGTTGAAGGTGCCTGGGGTAAGAACGTGCTTAGCATACTCATTCTCCATGTGTGTTGTCATTTTCTGATGAGTTAGAATTTCACTTTTTGCTACCTTATTTATCTTTTTTTGAAATAAGAGTCAATTCACTTTGTCAAAGACTTTGTTTTGAGCGTAGAAAGTCAGGAACAAGGTTGGGCAACCAAAAAAATGTCACAATCCAACGCAGGTCAGAGAATTTCAAGGGAATCAAGCTGATCGCGTTTTGATCCTTTCTCGCACTTGAATTCGCCATCTTTCTTTCGCTGGTGGGCGCTCTAAGAAAACGATTAAACTGTAGTTTTTGATACCTTAATTTTGCTATTATAAAAAATCTCTTTTCGCAAATTTTTAGGGTATTGGCCCCTTCATGTTTATTCTAAAATCAGGTTATGGAACTATTCCCAAATTATCGCTGCTATGTGGAAATTTGTGTTACAATGCATATTATTGTTTTACAATGAGTGATCAAACACAGAAGCAGACTACTATACATTCTCTATCCAACAACTATTCACGGCATGATGTCACTTACCATGATGTATTACCATTTTTTAACAATTAAATGGAAAGAAACAATAGATAGAAGCTATACAGTATTAACTGCACTTTAAAACAAATATCTACAGAGATTCATATACATCTAGTTTAACACTCGGAAGATAAAAAAAAAACATGAAATTGAATTTGCAATTAACCTTTTTTGTTCTAAATAAACAGAATTGTTTTTAACCATTGAAACACAAGGACAGTACCTATTTGGAATTTGGAACATACTCTTCTGCATTTAAAGAATCAAAGATTGTCGTTTCTCAGTGTACTCCTAACACTTTTCTACTTCGCATTTTACGACGAGTAGAATCGACCCTTATCTCCATACCAATTTCCATTTCCATCTTCCACTTCTATTTATATTTTGGTGTGCCTGCGCCACACCTTATATAGAATTCTAGTCACGTCTGTCTTAAGTCAATTTATATTTTTTGGGTTCGCCTGACTCGCAGCAATTTTTAAAGTCGTCGCAATAGAACATCAAAATTGAGTCACTTTCTCAACCAACAACGAAAACAACGAAAAAACGTATCTAAAGGTGTGACGTTTCCCCAGTTTTTTGTTTTTAATACCCTGCATCCATAGGGTGAAAGGTATAACCATTAAAGTCAATTAAGTTTATACTATATTCTTGATCAGTATCAAAGTCAGTATGTCCATCGAGATAGAATCTCGGGATCTATAAAAGCTGATCAAGTTAAGAGCTTTTTGAAGTAGTTTTTCACTTGGCACACAGTATTCCGAAGTCGACGACTTAGATAGGTAGTTGGTTTGTTAATAATTTTGGATGGCATATTGCGTCTTTGGTTTTCCATCTGACACATATGCTCCGCCGTATGGAATTAAGTATTATACAGGCCGGTGAAGATCATTGAAGTTAATAGAATCCGCAGCCGAGCGCAACTGAGTGTATCCAAGTTGGCGTAGCAACAAAAATTATACAAACGCATGATTGAGATTGGTAGACTTACGTTTTTGTAAGTTGGTTTTATGTATACCATTCACCCCCTTAGGGTGAAAGGGTATATTAAAGTTGCCGAAATGCAGTGACAATGATCCTTCATTTTTCTAATAATAAATATTTAGAAAATATTCGTTTCTGATTAAATTTCTCTCTAATTATCTTTGCAGTTTGAAATAAGAGGCAAGGGAAAAAGAGATATTAAAGCTGTAGGCAAAATATGTAAGTATTTTTTGTTGTCTATCTGTATGTATATAGTTAATCCAGCTATGGGAATATATCCGCCAAACAAAGACCCAACAATATGTACAGAAAATGTAACAACTTCTCCGATAGCAAAAGCCAAAAATTGCGAAATGGAAATGAAAATGCAAATGCAAATGTGAATACAGACAAACTGACTTGAGACAAAAGCATTGTTTAGGCAATCGAAGGAAAAAACAAACGAAAAACATTTGCAGGGCGATCATACTAGATCATTAGATATCATTAACGATAAGGCAAATGACTTGAGAATGAAAGCTTCTTCAAATGGCGAATTGGTGTCTACTGAAACTTACTTGGAACTATTGCGAAAATCCTCCCAGCTTATCCTTATGGCAGGATTTAAAGTACGGGCATCTTAGCTCCCATCTTTTCCACTTAAAAAACAAATCTAACAAAAAAAGACAAAGACAAAGTGATGAAAATTTCACTTTTCAATGTGAAGAAAGTGCTTTTGAAGAAAGAAATCAATTGTCTGTCATTCGCCGCACAGTGAGTTGACAATTTCGTTTTCTAATATTACCAAATATGCCAAATAATTGGCCACTTAATGCCGGAAAAAAAGGTGAAGAGACAAATATAAAAAAAAGGTTTAACATTAAAAAAGAATCAATAGTAATTGAAATTTCAATGTTTCTTTCTTATCAATCGAAGGTTAATTTTAAGGCAATCTTCGATATATTTATTAGATATTGCCAACTATTTTTAACGATGGATTTAACGAAGAAACGAAATAAAACAATCCAATGTGAAAAAAAAACAAAAATTTTCAGTGATGAAACTTCATTAAAATTGCAATTACATTGGACTTGTATTGAACTAATTGGCTTGATCCTTCTTGTAGAAGAAGATTTGTATGTCCTCAATCGGTCGATTCGACTCCTGCATGCGCTCGACCTTGATGAAGGGCAACTTAAAGTACCAATAGTTGGCATACTGCAAATGAAACCAAGTTTATATACTGATATCTATTTTTTTTTTGTTGGTCGGGGTCGCCTTACCATTTTTTGATAATCGTCCCGCAAATCCTTACAGCGACTCAGGACAATATTGAGGGGAAAGTCGACAGGCTCACTTCGACGTATGCGGTAGATGTCCTGCAGCACCTTGCCGGTCAATTGGGGGCAATCGATTAAATAGAGTTCACATAGGCCCGGACAACGTTTGATCATATCCAAAAGCTGATATTCCTTGAGATCGTGACAACTGCTAAAGACCAAATACTTATGAATGCACGGCATTTCCAGATCGGCAATTTCGCGATCATTAAACTGACAATTAATTAGAACTAGGCCACGCAGACGACGGCAGTGCCGCAGTCCGATTTGCCGCATCCAATGGGGGTCGCCAAAGCAACGGCAATCCAATTGCACTATCTCAACATTCGCCGCCCGCGGCTCCTCCAATATGAATCGCAGGCACTCCAATGTGACTTCAACATTCCGTTCACAGTGTGTCAGTTCCAGTAGCTCGAGATCAGTCAGAGCCATCACCTTGTCCCGCTCCGAATGGAAGAGGCGTGTCGGCAGCGACATATCCTGTAGCTCCTGTAACTTTTGGATGCCATGCAATTGCAAATTCTCCGTGTCCGCCTTCAGAAATAAACGCTTCAGATGAGTGCAACGCTCCAGGATGCCAGTGAGGGCCGTTTGCGAGATATCCGCATACAGAATGAGTTGCTCCAAATGCTCAAAGTGCTCTATGAAATGCACTTGGACCTCACAAAAGACTTTCAAGCGACGCAAATTACGCAGGAGTTTGGGTAGGGCATGCAATGGCCATTGAGCCAAAGGCTGGTTAGCCACAGCCACCGCCACGTCGCCCTCACCCTTACCCTTAGCCTCACCCTTACCCTCACCCTTAGCCTCACTCTTACCCTTACCTTTTCGCATCAAAATTGTTTCGGATATGGATTTGGATGGCAGCAGCAAGAGCTCACAATGTTGGACATTATTTAAGGATTTGACTCCCGCCCTCTCTAATATATTGAGATTTTCTTGCAAACGATCCGCCTGAAAGTATACATACTTAAAATGATCCATCATATAGTTCAGGAAATAGCTCAGAGATCCGCCACTCAAATTTTTTTCCAGTTCACGGAAATCTAGTTTCTTATATGTTGATCGCCACAAGGAGTTGCACGCCTGGGGCAATAGATGAAATTCATGATACAATATCGATTGATCACTGATCGGTAAACTCCTAATCAGTTGCTTTAGCTTTTGACCATCCACAGTAAGGGGCTCCGGCTCCACCCTAGTGGCACTTGAATGGTCATTTTCTTCCGATAAAAATTGAGAAAGTGGAAAGAATTGAGTTTCGGATTCAGTTTGTTCTTCAATTTCCGACGTAGATATCGTTTGCCATCCCGTAGAGTTTGAGTGCCAGGAAACAGTTGGCGATGGACGTATTGGATTAGTCTTAGCAGCGGTCTTCATGATCGAAATCACTGGAATTGATGAATTTTGTGCAATGTGCGCAATTGGAGGTAGAAAACGAAAAGAAATGTATTTAACAACAATATTATTTTGATGGACTTTTGATGGAGGTAGAAAACGAAAAAAAAATGTATTTTACAACAATATTATTTTGATGGACTGTATGTGATTGATATTCTCTGGAAGTGACTGAAATCTCAAAGTTGGAATAGAAACTATATAATAGCAGTCATCCAGTCAATGTTAACCTGACCTTCACAGTGACCTATTTCCTATCTTTTAAAAATTAAGAAACTTACTACATCCATTTGGTTTTAATGTTTCTAGTTAGTTAAGCCAAGATGCCGTTACATGCCGCAAACCAATTTCCATTATGACATCGCGTGCCGCCTGATGTGGCATAGAAAGTAAGCGTGAACTTTCTCATATGTACATATATGTATATGTATATGTATATGTATATGTATATGTATATGTATATGTATATGTATATGTATATGTATATGTATATGTATATGTATATGTATATGTATATGTATATGTATATGTATATGTATATGTATATGTATATGTATATGTATATGTATATGTATATGTATATGTATATGTATATGTATATGTATATGTATATGTATATGTATATGTATATGTATATGTATATGTATATGTATATGTATATGTATATGTATATGTATATGTATATGTATATGTATATGTATATGTATATGTATATGTATATGTATATGTATATGTATATGTATATGTATATGTATATGTATATGTATATGTATATGTATATGTATATGTATATGTATATGTATATGTATATGTATATGTATATGTATATGTATATGTATATGTATATGTATATGTATATGTATATGTATATGTATATGTATATGTATATGTATATGTATATGTATATGTATATGTATATGTATATGTATATGTATATGTATATGTATATGTATATGTATATGTATATGTATATGTATATGTATATGTATATGTATATGTATATGTATATGTATATGTATATGTATATGTATATGTATATGTATATGTATATGTATATGTATATGTATATGTATATGTATTTGCATATATTTTTTCTACTGCTTGTTGCATTGCCTTAGTTTTTCCTTTCTGTTTCTACATACATATACATACATATGTATATGAATGTTGCCCTCAGCCCCCATTTGTTCCACTTTTCACGTACTTAACTTTCGCATATGAAAGTGCATCTGTTTTTTTTTTCTTTTTGTTGTCTTTGTTGTTGCCTGTCTTTCTCTTGTTTTATCGCCTCGTTTTCGCTTTTGCCATTATGCAAAAGGCCCCCGAGAGAAGAGCAGCAGCCTATGGCCAAACAAAGAGTGTGGTGAGGGGGAGGAAGGGCTATGGAAGGTTTTAGCCTTGAGTTTGTTTTCTAAATACTTAGTCTTAAAAGTATCATGTATCAAGTCTGACTTGCATTGCCTTCAGCTGATCATCAGATGAACCATTTTTACATACTTATAGTTGTAAGCCATCTTCAATTCCATTTCGTCTACCCGATTCTTGCCTCTTGGTCAATTTGCTCAAGCGTTTCATGCTGGGTTCAGATTCAGTTTTTAGATTTGGAGATTTCTAGCTATGGTGTCATTCGTTACGGTTCGCAGGTTTTTCAATTTGTGTATGCTTTGTGCATGGTTTTCTTTTTCTGTTTATTCTTGTGGCTTTTGTTTTCAATTTGTAGCCAACTGGTAGAATTTTCATTATGCCACAAAAACGCACAAATGAGACAAAGCAGACACACACACACACACACACCACACAACAAAAACCCTCAAAATGAAACCCCGGCTGACCTTTAACGCCTCATGCTATGCACAAAGTATCGCAGTTTTTTTTTGTGTATACCGCGGCGTATACGTAATATTTATGAGCCCATTAAAACTAACAATAAGTACATACTACATACATATGTATATACATATGAATATGTGCAGTACGCATACACAGTGCCTAGGTCAATTCATAACTTAAAAAAAGTTAATAATTTGGCAATTCAAATTCCCATTTTTCGTTTTTTTTTTTGCGAACAGTTTTTGTTGCCCTGTTGACACATTATGTGGGAACAAAACCCATCAACCTATTTTTTATCTATACAATATCTTATCAGCTTGGCAAAAAAACAATACACCAGAAATTTGGCAACAAATAGGTTCAGTTCTCCCGCTCAGTTGGCTCTATATGTAGTGCCTGATATATATAAAATACAAGTCTCTCCGACTAACAATTTTTTTCTAAACGAAACGTTTCGTTTGCTAACCAGAAACGCAAATAAAGACGCCTCAGCTGGATCTGCGGGTATGGGGGGAGTTTCCAAAAATGGTAAATGCTATTTATAGTAAGAATAGCAATTATAATTAAGCACAAGTTACAACAACTTCTTGATATAGTTATTGTTATTGTTATTGTGTGTGTGTGTGTGTGTGTGTGTGTGGGTTGGCAGTAAGAAGATGCGCCCAAAGACGAGACAAAAGGAAGTCGACGACCTTCGGTTCGGCAATGGTTATCCGTGGCCAAAAATGGCATTTCCTCTGTGGTCGGGTCGGGTCTGGTCTGGTCTGGAAACTCGTTTGGTGGGCAACAGAATTTATTGGATGACTTCATCGGCATCGGTAGCGGCATTGGTTGGTGTGATGACTCATTTACTCATACGATGAATCTTTTCTCCTTATCTCTTACAGAGTTGGTTCACATATAGTTGTCACAAGATCGCAACACGCATCGCATCATGACTTTCTATTGGTGGTCACATTGGTTCTGGATAACCTGGCTGGTGGCTGGAGGTGAGTCCTTAGTCCTCATCGGTGTCAGCAATAACTTAAATTTCATCTTTCCACCCAGTCCAATTGTTGCCTGCCGCTCACACATATCCCAGCTCAGAGATTATTACCATGGGACAAGCAGATGATCGTCTACACACAACAAAATTATACCAGACAACGGCTAGCCAAAGCTGGTCAACGGCCACACAGAGTAACATCATGGATTTAACTCTGAGGCCAACGGCAGCCAGCCAATCTTCATTGGCCACCCCCTCGGACAGAGAGACGATTGCAGATGATGTTGACGACGATGCAGATGATGATCAAGATGATCACAAAGAGGAGGACGACGACGACGACGAGGACGAAGCAGTTGTTGAGGTAAACGATGGACAGGAAATGTCCCAGAGCGAATTCAAGCGCTCGGCCGATTTTACATCAGATCAGCTCAACAACTATACGAATTTTAGGTATGTTTTGATTGGTATGAATATATATGTATATGTGCATCATCAGCATTAACATTTCTTTTGCTATTTTGCAATTTTGCAGTACAAATGGCAGCAGCAACTCAACCTCAAATTCAAATTTAACAACTTTGGCTGCAACACTTAGTGCCACCAGTCCAGCAACAGCAACAACAACAACCACACGAACATCAGTCACTTCATCATCTTCCCCATTGTCTACGTCTTCATTATCATTGGCAAACACATCCTCCACATCAACAACAACAACAACAACAACTGTAGCAACAACAAAAACATCATCATCGATTGGCGGATCGGCGACTCCATCGACACCAAAAATTAACACCGAATGGCTAAGCGATGAACTGTTGGGTGAGAAGGCGCCATTTACTTTGGAGAACGCCAACAAAGAGGATGAGCTACGACGTGCCGAAAGTGAACATCGATCGCGTAAATCGAAAGTGTTATCGGCTGAATACAAGCACATCAATCGTTATATCAACTTCTCCAGCGATACTAAAAGTCTGCTAACGCGATCCGCATCGGCAGCCCCCAGTATTGCGGCTGCATCCGGCTACGATGGTGGCAACGACGATGGTAACATTTCCTCTGAGGCGCTGGCCATACAGGTATAACCATATACGAGAGAGTAATGAGAACGAGAGTTAAATTAATATTTATTTTTGCCTTTAGCGTACCTATTTTCTGGATGCGGGCGCCATATCAGCCATTTGCTTTACTGTCTTTGGCATTTGCTGCACAGTGGGCACCATTGGCATTGTGCTATATCGCAGGCGATATCTCAATAAGCCTCAAGCACTAAGTGAGCCCGACTCTAGTGTCTATATTGACGATAGCACGATGCGGGTGAGTGTAAGGACTCGTTCGGACACACAACAACAAACAAAGGCACCCCGACAATGATTAGGATAGGACAAAACAGAACACATACATCCATATGTATCCAGTATTAATTTGAGAGATGAATTAATCAATTTCTGAGTGCCTTTCTTTGTGAGTTTCTACAAAGGATTATATATATAAACGTTATTTTTTGTTTAGGATAACTCGGATGAGATGTACAGCCTGGACAACGATTCGTTTCTCAACTCGCTAGAGGCGATGACAATACAAAACTATTGGACGGACACTGTCAAACATACAAAGCTTTAATTTTTCCTCATCGGCGCGTCGATTGTTGGAATGTATATGTGTTTCTTGATTTACAATCCGCTTTAGGTTTTTTTTGTTTTCTTCGTTCCCTTTGGAAATCCTTCGTCCCCGCCGTAATTCCTCTCTGTCATCATAATCATTAGCTGCGTAGCATTTAAGTCTAAATGGGATTATCCCAAATATGTATGTATTTACTAATTGATAGATAAACAACAAACTAAATTAACTTAACTAAACAAAACAGACAAAAAAGAAACCAAAACGAGCAACTAGTTTAAGACAAAACTACCAAAACTATGTTTAAGTAAGCAATGTTTGTTTTACTTTTTCTTTTTTATTTGTGACCCTCGTTGGTCTCTGTTAGTATTCGTATGTTGGTTATGTTTGGTACTGGACACACCACCACGATCCTTGGAAGAGAAACCGAACTAGTTTGGGGTAACACCTTTTTTTCATTTAACCTGTTCCTCGATCATGATCTGGCTTTCTCGGCAAAATCAACAAAATTCTCTTTATACTCTTACAATTAGTTAACATACAATATGCATGAAAATTAATTTATATATATATTTTTTTTTTTTTTGTTCAATTGGCTTGTCACTTTTTCCTTACTTTTATTTATGCGTATGATATATAAATATATATATATTTTATTTAGTTTTTAAATTTGTGTGTCCAACAATTAAAATGCAATCATTCCTTCCAGCTTAGCGTATAGTGCAACGTTATAAGTATACATACATGTAATTATTATATTTAAATAGAAATGCAACGGCAACAACTGAATCAATATATATATATATATGTGCATAAACACATTTATGTATGTCTATGTAGATTTATATAACAATTAAAAGAAAGAAAAAAAAGTAAATACTCGAAATCGTTTCAATATCTAGTAAATAAATGACAACAACAAGAACAAGAACTGTTTACTGCCACAAAGTCTCCTTGTCAATTTTGCTCATAGATAGTTTTTTACCATCACCTCACGGAGACACACAACCAAACACACATGCACAACACACACACACAGACACTCTTACACACTAATATTTGTATTTTCATTCCACACAACAAACACCAATAAAAAAAAAACATAATAATTTAGAAACAAAACAAAAATCGTTGCACGCGCTTCAAAACTATGTCAAAATCGAATGGTAAATATACAATCTTAAAACTCAAATATACTTATGTATGTTTAAATTCCAAAGAAGGTCTTTCAAAATGTTGTTACTGAAGCAACGCTGCTGCAGAACGATAAGTTCTATCAACTTATTTGAAGTCCACATCACATTTAGGCAGTAGTAAGTATTTAAAATGATGCCATAAGTCTTATTATTCCTGCTTTGATAAAGTTTCGATAATACAAGTAGTTAGGCTGGATAACAAAGTAATCTATGAGAAATAATATTTAATCAAAGTAAATTACCTCATATTTTCTGAAGTCACGCGAAGATTTCTTATACGTAAATGTGGAACATTGTTATGCCACAATGAATACCCCATAATAATGACGAGCTCCTTCTTAACATTAAGAAGCGTCATGCCATGGATCCTTTTACTAAACTAATTGTGTTTGGGTTCGATTAGCAAGAGTCAATGGAAACAATGCCAATTAAAATTATATTTTCTTATTAAGGAAAAACTACAAATTTAAATTTGATAAAATTTTGATCATGTACAAGCTTTGAAATGCTAAAATAGGCCCACCTAAGACATCAATTCAGGTAACTCTATCTGTTCCTTCTAGACACACTGAGACTATTTCATATTTAAACTATTTGAGTTGCTGTATTACTAACTAATCATTTTCCGACCCCGATTTAAAAAAACACTAATGCCGTTTTATGCTTTTTGTTTCTTTTGTTGTTTTTGTTTTTATTTGAGTGTTTTTTTTTTCGTTTCATTGTTTTAAAATGTATTTTGCTTTTTTTGTCTTTTGGGTTTTCCTTACTTTTTTCCTTTTTTTGGTTTGCAATATAATAGATATAATGTATATGTGTGTATGTATATACTTTACTTATAATGTGTGTATATACATATATGTATGTATATTTTATAGATAGTATATTTCATATTAAATTAGTTAATAATAATGCGCGTTTCTCTAGCAATTGTCTTATAGATTTTCATGTCGGCAAAATAACTATTAAAATTAAAAACAACAAAACCAGAAAACAGAAAATTGTAGTTGAATTTCTTTACATGGTTCAAATCATCATTATTAATATTTATTTATGTATATATACATGTGTATATATATATATATATATACTATATGTTCTATTAAACAAATTTCTTTACGTTTTATAAATATATATATATATATATGTATATATATATATATGTTCTGTATTTGTATAATATAATTGGTTTAAATGGTCGTTTTTGGATTTAAATGGTTGTATGTTTCAAACTATAAAATAAGCATATCGGGTATGTATGCATTACATACATATGATGTATGTACATATGTACCTATATTGTTTTAATAATAGTTATATTTCTGCTTACAACTTTTTTTTTTGTATTATTAATGTTAAGAAAACAAAGTTTTGGCTTTGCATCTAACAAAGATAAATCGATTTTCTTTTACCTTCTTTTCTTATTTTGTTGTTTCTTAATTTTGTATGCTGTTCTTGTTAATTTTTTAATATTAAAGCACATTGTTTTTAGCATCGCGGTGTGAGCATATGTGTAAGTGAAGCTTTGTTCGGGATAGGTGTCGAAATTGGAGAGAAGACTGGGAGGGATGAGGGTGAATCGCTCTCAAAGGGGCATAATTGAAAAACGTTTTGATGTACATATGTATGATATAAGCATGGGCAAAGCCAGAGCCTTCGTGGCAACCTGTTCAAAGTTTCAGGTATTCCACTCTTTATTAGTGCATTTACACTAACTGCGGAATTTCGCATCCGGCTTCCAGTCCTTGAGTTGTGAGGTGATGGTTAGTATATCCTTTTTTTTGTGCATCTCTTAGTGCCACCTGACGACCAATGTCCATTTGGGCCTGTGTAAATTTGGTATCTCATGCTCTGATAATGTCCAATGTCTATGATTTCGCTCGGACGGATTGTAAAATGTTGTACTTTCGAAAGCAGATTGAGTGGGAATTTATTCTCAAATGGTAGATAATACCGCCGCTAAAACTGTCTATCCGCTATCCGTGATCAATTAGCTATAACATTCGAAAAAATTGTCGCCCATGTTTTTGAAAATATAAAGTACTAGAGCTTAGAGAAACTTTGGCTGGGCCGAAGTTTATACGAGTATACCCTTACAAATATGCATGTTTATGGACCGTTTCTATAGTAGCTACATAATATAGTCATCCCATTTCGGTTCTATATGGCAGTATAAGTGTAATTGTTAATAAAAAGTGTCTATTATTTAGATCTTTACATTTTTATTATAATTAATCAAGCGGCGTGTTTTTATGGTGATAAACAATCTTTATACTGGACATGCGTTAAGTCGGATAGCCGACTTTTAAATACCCTGTACCAAATAAAAGTGCAAATTATTAAAATTTTCGTTGAATGTTGCTGGGCCAGCTGATCCTGTCAAGGACTGATGATGTAAGTTTTTTCTTGCTGCATACATTTCGTCAATATTATGGTATATACCCCATTTAGGGGCACATCGTGAGTATTTGAAAAATGTTGTGTGTTTCAAGGGACATTCTAACTTTTTGGCTAAACTTGATGGGCATTTTTTTGCAAGGGCATAAAACAAATGGGTTTCCAACACGCTTTATTTCTACATTATTTCTTTTTTTCTTGGCATGAAATTTACAGCGCTTTGTAAAAAAAATTCTTTTAATTTTATACATATTATATAAATTTTATTTAAGCTTTCAACATGCCTCTTGCATTTTACTTGGATTTGTATATTGTTTAATGTTAATATATGTTTTTATAATTTTGCTGTTGTTCATTAGTTAAAAGAACACCTTTTGTAGCGTTTCTAATTTTATTTTTTTTTCGATTTGTTTGCATACGTTTTTTTTTTGGTTTGTTATTTTTTTTCTTTCTTTAACCAAATATATATGCATATATATATATTTATTATTTTTGCAATTCTATGTATGTATATATGTATGTAAGTATGTATGTATATCAATCTGTTGTTGTATACAATAGTGTTTTTTTTTGTTGTTATTCTGCATGTTTTCTGTAGGCATATATGTATATATATATAAATAACTTTTTCTCATATGTTTATACATATATGTATGTATGTATATATATATGTATATATAAATATACATATATTATATATATAAATATATTTATATATCTTATTCGTTTAACTTTTGCGCGTTTTCATTTAAATGTGTCTTTTGTGTTTTTTATTTTATGTATTCTCATCTCTTATATTCTTTACAGTGCACATACTAAAAAACCGAATGGGAAAATCTATTGACATTTGATCCATTATGTGGTTAACTGATTCCAATTGAAGGAAGCCCTATTATACTTATTAAAAATATATAAAAAACAAACATGTCAAATGTTCTATTTAATGCAATCTAAAGTCGAAAGTATCTCTGTTCCTTTTCGAACGATGATCAAATCTTGGTTGAGAGAGAAAATATGAAGCCAAACTTTGAAAATGAACTAAGCTTCAAAATCCAAATGAATGCTCTTAGGGCCTAAAGGGAATCCATTTTTGGACAGGCAATTCATAGTTTTCGTTGGTCAAATTGTTTTATATTGAAAGCACTTGGAATGGATATCCCAAATATAAATATTGTATAGATATCCGACTTATATGAAACTGAGTTAAACTGATTACTATCGAAAGATTGTCAATCACAATTGTAAAAAGAAGTTTTAACTCATTTATCTATTTTTGACCGACAAACATACAATATACAATACATATAGTCGAAATATGTTCCCATCTATTTATGTATGTATGTATATGGGTATGTAAAATCATTGAAATGTATGTGCGCAAAGGATCTGAAAATATTAAAATTATAATGATTTGAACACCTGTACATTTATGTTTATGTTTTTAGCACTATGATCAAAGTGATGTTTGTTTCAGTTTACTGATGACAAAGTGGCGAAAAGTATGTCAAAGAGAAGTCACATAAACAGCCTATAAACAGAAGTGTAGATTTAATTTTAGCTAATTTCCTTTGTATTATTGCTTTAAATCGCATTTAACTGTCATCGTAAGTATTTAAAGTAATGAGGTAATGCTTTATCCTAACTTAACTATAAACGTAATTACTAAACGCATATGCATATCGTACTGAGACCAAATATCCAAATGTGATAATGCATATGCCTTTATATAGCCAATATATGTATGTATGTATACTAGTATGATGTATATTTATGTATGTATACTTGTATATATACTTATATATGTACATGCAATATAATTATGTATGTATTTATGTGGCTTGGGAGGGGGCGGGGAGGGGGGAGTGTTATAAAAGTTGATGGTTTGAGGCGGTGGAGAGGCGCAGCGTTCGTACATATGTAAGTTCTCTCTAAGCAAATCTAAAGCTAAACTAGCTGAGATAATTATCATCAAAACACTTTTGTTTTTCCTTTATGTTATTTTTCCTGGTTGTTAGTTAATGTATGTATGTATAAATATCCTGATTTTTGTTGTTTTTTTTAGAATTATTTCTTAATGTTTAATAACTAAGCGCTGCTGATCTGAGTTTCGTTTTGCTTTCTAATTGTTTTCTTTTTTTCATAGAAAAAAGTGAACTATATATTCATATGTATGTATGTACGATATATATGTATATACATATACATATATATATTTATGTATGCTTGTGTCTATGCATTTACGTAGTTAAAAACTTGTTTGCATTATTTTGCAAATATGTATTTATTTAGTACTTTTTACAGATCGTCTTTGTTTTTTTAAGATACTAATTATTGTTTTACGTTTTTTTTTTTCGATTTTTTCTTCTTTTTGTATTGTATAAAACTCTGACTACTAAAAGTTTACAATTTACTCGATTGCTTACAGAATTCGAATAATTATTTATTTATGTATAAATAATCATATAGGCGTGTATGTATATATGTATATACATATGTATGTATGTATGTAACCAATTATGTTTTCGTACAGCAGACGATTCGAATATGACTTACTAAAAACTCGCAGGAGTCTTATGATTAATATTTGGCCAAAAATGAACTTAAAATTAAAAATCTCTAAAGATATATTTTACTGTTGATTAATTGATTGATGTACATACATAGGTACATATATCAAGTGTGGTATATGTATGTATATTTATAACATATTTCCCAATAGTCTGAAAACAGTTGAAAGTTAAGACAGGTGCCAGCAAAATCTTCTTTGGTATTACTTTTTCAAGGTTTCAAGACAATAAAATCGAAATTGATTGCTGTACGAAGATATTATTGATTCTCTATACAGTTTAAGTATATGTTACACATACATATATGCATGTAAGTACATATATATGTATTAAGTATGTATGTATAAAACACAAAATAGAGTTACAATATTTATATATATCTGTATGTAAGTATATTTCTATATATATATCTGTATGCAAGTATATATATATATATGTATATATAGAGAAGGGACTTTTCATTTCATATGTACAATGCACTGGGGCAACAGGTTGAAATGAGGTGAGTTGAGCTGAAAATGAACCGCTCTACAGTACATATTAGTGCCTCTCTTTCCCAAAAAAATACCATGTTGACCCATCCCTTCAAAGTGCCTGCATTTGCCATGTCCTTATTGTGTCCTGGGACTAAATCAATATCATATGTATTTTTAAATTGTTTTTCTAACAGAAAGTGGCAGTTTTTCTTACAAAAATACATGTACAATTATATACATACATATATATGTACATATATCTCAATAGTTTAAACAAAATCATTAATATGTAAGAGAGAGATAAAGAGAATGGGAGATCCGGCATGTGCTTTTGACCAGCATAAGCATAAAATGTCTAATCTTGGCTAAGGGGCGACTCCCCACAAAATGTGTATGTATATGTGCGCATTTGTAAAATAAAAAATAAAACAAAGATAACTTTCTTTCCTGTTTGTTTTCGCTGTGTTTTGAAATAAATCCAAAAAACGACATTTATTCAAAACTAAATTAATGGTATATAAAAAGTTTTTTTTTCATTTTCATTTTCATTTTTTTTTTTTTTTTTGTTGTTTTCATTTAAAGACTTGAATTTAAATATAAAGAATTTTAATATTTAAAAAAATATATATTTGATTTCAGTGTATTAATAAAGCATATTTAAATAAAATGCAATCAAAAATAAACAAATTTATATAAACATAATTGTATATAGACATATATTTTATAGACATACATATATGTATGTCTATATACATATATGTATATATATATATTCTGTATTTCAATTGAAAAATTCAACTCTGTAAATAGTCAGTATAAAATAAATTTTTTTTTGCTGTAATAACAAAACATTGTAGGTTTTTCTTTATCTCTCTGTTATGTATGTGTGTGTGTATGTGTTTGTGAAATAATAAAAAGTATTCTGTTCGTTTTGCCCTAAAGTGCACTTCATCTGCTTATCATAAAACTTAGTTAGGAAAATCCAAACAGTTTGCATTAGACATTAGAAAGGATTGCTTAGAAACATTAGCTAAAGCATATAGCATTTTTTTTACATATACATCCAGAATTATGTAAATACAGGTTTTTGGGCTTTGACATAAATGATTTTCAATATGTTATCATGGACTTTCTTCAGTCTGGCAACCTGTGCCATTAAGGTTGCCCAAGTGTCACCATTTATTTAAGTTATGTTTCGCTTTCAAAGGCAACAACAAGAACATTAAAACGGAATAACAAAGTTATAGTGACCACTGCAGTCTTTGTCCCTGAAATGGTGTAACTACAACTTTGGGGGTTTACTGTTATACACAACGATTCCCATTCTATTACAATATCGATTGTCTAAAGTTGTTTTTATAGATTTTTTATATATGGGAATCGTTACACTTCGTCAAGCGTTAAGTGTTATGTTTTCATTTAAATTTTGTTTAAAAATGTTGGAATCGTGTGAGAAAGCCGCTTTTAAGCCGAATTACAAAAACGAGATTTCAATATATCTATGATCATACTCGTTGAAAGTTTGTGAGCCAAAGATGTGGCGTATTTCGTTTTAATGGCTGAGATCTCTTACAAAAGTCAACTGTCTTTGCACATTTGCGTAAAATATTAAAAACAAACTGCACATTGTTCTTCTTTGCTTCTATAATATATATGATCTGCGGTGATTTCATATATACATATGTATGTATGTATATATAAATTTATAAATTGATTCAATATTTTGATATTTTGAAAATCCTAAGAACTGCTTAATTACAATTACTTATAAAATTTGTTTTTTTTTCAACCTTAAATTATAATATATTAAATTTCCAAATTTTAAGCTTAAATATAGAGAAAATAAAGTAATTAGATGTAACAAATTATTATAAAGATAAAAAAAAAATAGAGAAATACATAAGATCATTTTAAATTATAGATAAGGTAGAAGTCATAAAAATCTATATATATATCTATATATATATATATATATATGTATACATAACTATTTGATAGATCGTCTATAATTATGTTAATTTAACTGAACACATTTTGAAAAAGTGATTTTTGTTGTTTGTATGCGGTGTGTTTGTATGAATATATGTGTGTGTGTATTTATGAATGTGTGTGTGTGTGTGCTTGCTTTTGTTATTGGCAGAAATCTCAGTCTAAATAATGCACACACAACTCAATTTGATAATGTTAATTAATGAATTTGTTTTGCAGACACAAATTACATTAAGTTGTTTACAGATTAGAGATATAAATCAATTATGTTTCGTTTAATATATAATTTTAACATGAACTTAGTGCGGTGGTTGTTGTTTGTTTGTTGTTGTAATTGCAGGCCGAGGAGACTCAGAAGACTCAGCTGAGATCGCCAAGTTGCGTCATCATCAGGAGCAGCAATAAAACCGAGCCCAAAATGAATATGAGTAGAAATGTCCAGGTATTAATGAATGAAGACCGCAAAACCTCAAGTAGGTGTCGCAGTTGCATAGCGGCAGACAGAACAGCAGCAGGTAATAATGCACCTGAATGTGGGGGTTGTGGTGGTGGTGGGGCTTGTGGTGGTGGTGGGGCTTGTAGAATTTGCTTGTCCTGATTTTGTTGTTGCTGCCGCTGCGGCAGCAGAAGCGCAACTTTCATTACAGACTCCTTCTTGACACCGCCGTCGCATCGTTGATGTAGTAACAATGCCAGATTTGCCAGGTGTTGGACAGTTATAAGCAGCGCTGCAGACACGTTGTTAAAGTTGCTGATGGTAATGGCTCATCGGTTGCAGTTGATATGGATGCGGATGTGGATGATGGTGACGTGTTGTTATTGTTGTTGTTGAAGTTGCAGCAGCAACGGCGGCTGCGGCAGCAGCAGCCTGATAATATCCAGACGGCATCGCCGCAGCCACAGCAGATATAGCCGTTTGATAAGCAGCGGCCGGATGCACAGGTGGCACTGACGGTCTCGTTGGTTGTGGTGACAATGGCGAACGTAATCGCTCTACAATAACGGCATTTGGCCTGCATAATCTCTCATAGACATGGCTCGAAGAAGCCAATCCCACTGTCACTGTCGCTGGAGCTGCAGATGCGGCCATGTTGCTTGTGGTTGTCGAATCCATTAAATGATGATGCCTATGATGGTGATGATGATGATGATGCCCAATAGGCTCGTTGCTGCTGTTGTTGTTGCTAGTGCTATTGGAAGCATTTCCACTAGTATTGCTGCCAATGTTGAGGCTGTTGGTGATGTTGTTCCCCACACCAATGCCAATACCAATGCCCACGCTTCCGCTACCACAAACACTGCTGCTGTTGCTACTACTGGGAGTGGTTACCATCGTGGGCTTTGTCTGTTCACTGCTTATGGTAATGGATACTGACGACGATGATGCTGATGCGGTTGTTGCTACTGCACCCGTTGTTACCGTCATCAGGTTACACGAATCAAGTCTTTGTCATTTGGAATTGCTTTGCAAAGCCGCATTGATTTGCGTCCACAGCTCCTTTTTGCACGATTTGGAGCTGTGAAATGAATTAAAATTAAGAGAAAATTATTAAATTCATTATCTTAGGGCACCGAGTCCAAGTAAATTGCAGAATACAGATAATTGATTATTCGTTCCTTATTTATTATTAACAAAATGCTCCATGTATTAAAATTGTACAGATAAATGAATATGAAAATAATAACTTGCTTGATTGTGACATTACTTATTTTTCTTCTGTTATTTTCTTTTGTACATCTTGCTAATCACCATTTGCTATAAACTGCTCCATTAGACTTTCATTAAAGATGTAGAAATTTCGGGGGGCCAAAAATAATATTCTATTGGCTGTACTCCTTAGGACAATTGGCGTATACTCATGGGCATTAATCACATAGAGACAAGATCCAATTCTAAGATGATTTCATGTTATCAAATTACTCGATCATTGGTTAAAAGGCGGTACAAAACAATTGTGTATGTTGGTACATAAGCGGGAACACAATCAGCATATAATACTAAGCGAATCTACATACATATATGTATACATATTACAGACCTACATAAATCACATGATATATTGTTTATGTGTTCATACTGACACGCGAACTAATGTGCGTACATACAATGCAGCATAAATATACTTGTTACTCTCCCCCCACCCTTCCTGGCAGGTGTGTGTTATAAATAAAGCTCCTACTTACCGTTTGATGGATTGAAGCCAATCCTTGAACTGGGCACTGCCCTCGGGAGTTATTTGAAAAGCTGCACGTGCGGCTACCACAATGCTAGCAAATTCTTCATAATCACCCTGCGTCAGATGGTACAGCTTCTGATGGATGCACTGGATGTACCTGTAATTAGAAAATCGGCATTAGCTACTATTTTGACTTCTTCTTTGCTGCAAATACTAACATTTGTTGGCACTTTTGCACCAATGGCGTCAACGCCGAACGCAAATGCTGCATAACCAGCTGGTGATTGTTCCTGCCCAGATAATGAGCCGACTCAATGGCCACATCGTGCAGTACAAACGGACTGACAATCGAGTTAACCGCACATATGCAGAATTGATGTAGATATTGGGTTCCCAGTTTCTTGCTAATGCGTAGTAACCATTTCACATCCTCGCCGTATGGTGGATTACGGGCATATTTTGCCTGTGGACGATCGTCGTGAACGCGACGGGCCAAAGTCTCCATGGCTAACATGCCCACATTGTACGCGGCCAGCAGATAGCGTAATTGAGTTGGCCTGTGGACAAGATAACAGATGGATGATTAAGACTTACTGATCGACTGACTTCGCGTTCTCTACTTACGTGAACTGATGTGGCTGACGTTGACGAACTGGCGGCTGCGACTGTGGAGGCGGTTGCTGTTGTGGCTGAGGCGGTGGTGCTTGTTGCATGAAGGGATAAACGGGATGTTGATGCTGATGTTGATGTTGACGTAATGGGACACCGACACCGACACCCACAGGTGGCCCATTTGGTGGCACCGGCGGCGGTGGTGGTCCGTAGTAGCCACCAGGTGGTCCCATTGGCGGCCCAGGTGGTGGTCCGGCAGCTTGTAAGGCCTGATAGGCTTGCGGTGGTAGGGCTTGGAAAGCATTGGGAGGCGGTGCCTGAAAAGCTGGTGGCGGTTGATGACCCTGCGGTGGTGGTGCAAGTCCGGGCGGTTGTGGTGCCATCTGCGGCTGCTGTTGTTGCGGCGGAACGGGTGGTGCTTGTTGCTGATAGCCAGTGTAGGCCTGTGGCGGCGGTGGTGGTCCAGCCGAAATGTACATTTGCATCTGGCCGGGTTGCGGGTAACTTAAATTGTGGTGATGTGCATAGATGCTCTGGCAGAAACTGTACGGGGCATACGGAGCCAGGCTGATGGGTGCTAAAGCGGCCACGCCCACTCCAACGCCGGGTTGAAAGCCACCCGGCTGAGGTGCCGATGTGACAACAGATGGCGGTGGCATTCCGGGTCCCTGACCCTGCACTGGTCCGCCGCCTGGATTCGGTGGCATGCCCAATGATTGCTGTTGCTGCTGGGCGGCGACCTGCTGCTGCTGCTGCTGTTGCTGCTGAACAACCTGTTGTTGCATTTCATGCTGTTGCTGTGACTCAATCAAAGCGCTTAGGCTGACAGCCGAATGATCCATCGAATCCTCGTGCTGATCGTGTTCCGAATTATTAGGCGCATTTCGCATATATAACTCATACCAGTAGCGTGCCACCTGGAAGAGTACTTCGGGATAGACGCCGCCTCCTTTGGCAGCGGTCTCCACAGTGAGACAGGCACGCTCAAGCATTAGATCGCTCTGCTCCTTACACTGGAGTATGGCACGCTGAATCTCATTGGGATTGAGAGCAGCAGCATGTGGTAAGACCGACAACGCTAGTTCCGCTGCCGGATATACCATATTCGAGTCCCAGCCACGAGAGGCACGATCCGCCATGCCGGCCGCTTCCGGTGGCGTCAGATGGGCCTCCCAGGTGTCAATTAGAAAACTAATTGCTGGCGCACCGATCTCCATGGCCTGGCCCAGAATCCACGAGACATGCGATGAGTAAGTCCGTGATAGCCAATTCGGACTAACGCAATTGTGCAATCCAAGAGCATACAAGCCCAATTGGAATGCACACATGTGGAGGGCACGATGGGGTCCATGATGATTTTGACTTGTGGTTGCCTGGGTGAACAGTGATGTGGAGCTATTGCCACCGGCTTTGGTCAGCACATTCTTGGCCAGCTCGAACATGAAATGAGCACTGGCCTCCGACGGTTGATTCGGTATGGATGGATAGGCGCGTTTGCCCTTGTAGCGACTCTCCTTGCTGCGACTGCTGCTGCTGCTATTCGAATTGGCATTGGCATTTGTGTTGTTGTTGCTACTGCTGGTGGTTGTGGTGCTGGTGCTTGTGGCACTAGTCGAATTGGCTGACGTGGTTGCAGCTCCTGATGTACCTGGCTGCTGCTGTTGTTGTTGTTGTTGCTGCTGCTGTTGACACATCGCCTGAGAGGCTGCTTGACTGTTGCTGGCCATGCTGAGGGCACACATGCTTAGCTCTAGTTCCGCACTCGTTGAGCTGTGGGGGCGACTATTGCCACCGACGCTACCATAATCGGCTGGCAGCAGTTCACATATATTGGAGGGGCCACCAGGACCGGCCCCACCCCCGCATCCGTTGCCGCCGCCGCCGCTGCCACCGACATATTCGTGATCATGATCCCTGCGTGTGGGCTGATTACTTGGGGTCCTTACTGGCGGATTACTTGAATAATATGCCGGCAGAAGTGGAGCCTTCAATAGCGTATGTATATCCCTATCCAGCAGTTTTTCCATTATCTTAGCTATCTTGCGAGGTTCATCCTTGTAGTGATAGAGCAATGTCAATGCCAAATCTCCGCGCTGACGTCTTGTGCCCTCACAGAGTAAAGGATGTTCCGCCTCCGATACGTTTGCCTTGAGACCAAGTGCAGCAACAGCAGCTTCAAAACCCAAATTCTCATCACTATGCTGCTTATAGACATTCAAAAGACCCCGAGATCCCGACGACGACACATTGATTAAAGTCTTGCCGGATCCCGATCCCGAGGCCAAGCCGGTGTGTCCTGGACTGAGCGTCACTAAAGCATCAAATATGAAGGTAGCCAGATTAATGGGTAACAGAGCCTCGCCGCGCGTCTTAAATGTGCCACTGCGCAGCTGTTCGGCCCTCTCCCTTATAACCTGCAGCTCGGCAGCACACAACGGCAGACGCTTAAGCAGGGCCAAAATGTCAGCCTCCTGGTTCGCCAATTTCACTTCGAGCGGCTTCGTGCTCGCCGGTGGACGCGGCATCTCCAATGCAAATAGACAAATCCTGAAGCCAATGTGATAATGTTCCGAATTCTCCGAAAGCACAGTGCAAAGGAATGCGCACTTGGAGAGTGTGGATGAAGCAACCACAGTCAGTTGATGCGATATGGGATTCACATTCTGTTTCTTGCCCTTACGCTTGGGAGCAGGCGGTAGCTCCAAAAGCAGATTGGGTGGATTAGCCAGCATTTGCTCGGCTAGGCGTACAGCCAAAATCGAGGCCTCTTGTCCATGACCATGAGCATGCAGACCTTCGGCTCGTGCCAGGAGTATATCCCAGGCATCCTCTGTGGGTCGCACATTGGAAAAGATGTGCGGTTTATCACTGGCCACGGCCACAGCAGCGGCCAAAGCTCGCGCTGCTGCCAATGTTGCCGAAGAAGATGAACAGGGTAGCTCCATGGGCATTGCTGCTTTGCCTGATGTTGATGGCCCTGCAGCAGTTGCCGCCATTGGCATTCCTCCAGTGGTTCCACTATGATCTGTTGGTGATAAAGCTATTGAGCTATTGGTTGCCAAAGCTGCTCGAGCGGCAGCCGAGGTACTTGGTACAGGTGTTAAATCTCCACCGCCACCACTACCACCAACGCCAACACCAACACCTCCACCTGCAGAGCCTCCATTTTCTCCTACAACTCCTCCACCGCTGCCTTGGGCAAATTCATCGCTGCTGCTGAATGATTCATCTTTGCTTAGTCTTCGTCCAGGCTGCTGTTGAGTGGAGGATATTACAACACTATCGCTTCCAACTATTGCGCGCACTCCAACTCCGCTGGGAGCATCTGGAGCGATTAACATCGATGATGTGGAACTGTTTGAGCTGCCCGATGCTGTGGAAGCCGATGATGATGCCGACGACGCCGATGATGTGTCCGATGTAGAGCAGCCTGGCTCCACAGTTGAAACCACTCCGACGCCGACGCGGACTCCGGTTGACTCATCTTTGCTTTGCTGCGATACGGCATCAAAACTGCTTTGAGAATCGGATTCTGTTAAGGTGGATTTCTGTCCAGGCACAGCCTGGGCTGGAGCAGCACAATAATTGTGACTACTACTCGTATCGCCACCAAAATCATCATTTTCACAAAAGCCCTCGCTGCTGGCACTTGATCGATTACCATCACCACCACCACCAGCACCAGAAACTTCCACGCTTCCGACTACTTTAGGTGTAACCACTGATGATACTCCAATTCCCATTGTCACCGAACTCGCTGATGTGCTGGCCATAGGTTGTTTGACACTATTGACACTGTCTCCTCCAACACCTCCGCCGCCACCGGCACCAGCAATCCCTCCACTGCCACTTAATCCCGCGGCGAATTGACGACCAGTTGAGCCAGCTCCATTGTTGCCTACTCCCCCAGCACCAGCACCACCTCCTGTGCCATTACCTACTCCTGGAACTCCATATAATTCCGCTGCATAGAATCTGTCGCGAAATGATCGCTCTCCTCGCTGCTTAAATGCGCCGGCATGAAGTCCATGATCATTCGATGCACTAAAGTAATTATAATGCTTATTGTTGTTCATTAGAGCCTGAGTGGCATTCAATTGACCCGGCGGGGCCACCGCCTCACCGCCCTTGGCATCTGTATGCTTGAAACAAGTGAAGGGTGAATAGTATATGGGATTTGTGTCATGCGTGTGCGTGACGCCGGCTATTGGATAATCCTCCCAGTCCAAATAGCAAGCCTCAATTGCCGGCTTAAAGCCAATAAACAATTCTGTCTCGGAACGTGAATTTTGCTGATGCTTGCTGGTATATGAGGATGGCATCATGCGACTTTTTACCACTCGATCAAGTATCTTCAAATGCCAGGCTGTAAATTGGGCATGCAACATATCGCGTTCGTCTGGGGCCAGACCCGGATTTAAGGCGGCCAAACGCCACAGGGCAACAATCTCATCGCATAGCGAACTGCAAGCATGCTGCAAAGCTGTTGAATTTGAATGCGTATTTGAATGTTTGCCACCGCTATGACCATGTGAACCCATCATCAAGGCCAATTTCGTTTGGAACCACCAAATTAGAATTTGATCGCAAGTCATACACTGCTCGGTTATGATCTCAAGCAGGCGAACAGCATTTCTATCGCACCGTCTATACATTTCACGAACTATTGAAAGCAAATTCCACATACCCTCCGGTTCGCGTCCACGCAACGGGCGCAGCAATGAACTCCATTCCGCTGCAGCGGGTGGAGCCGAATTTGTTAGGTAGTTCACATCGCTACACATGGAGAGAAAAAGGGAAGAGGCACAAGAGATAAGATATTGTTGTCTGGAAACCATGGTTTCATTAACATCGATGGTGTATATATCTTACCTAAACACAATTGGCGCCGGCATACAGAATTTAATTAGAATCCTCTTTATGTTATTATGCAATGTCTTCTCGTCCAAATACCAACTAGTTTGATCATTGATTGAAGCACCCGCTGTGGGATCTGGTGCACCGCATACAGTATTAATTGCCGTTGGCTGAGCACTTAAAAGCTCATCCAGCAATCTCTGGGCCGTTGGTAAAATCTGTTGTGGCAGCTCGCTAATAAGATATTGGGCGAACTTTTGCAATTGATCACGTTGCAGGCGTGTCAATGATTCAGATACCGGAGCACGCAAACAGACCTCCTGGGGCTGGTATACATATATAAATAAATGCAGAAATGAGGGCCATTATTATATTGACAATTTAAATTATAGTTTAAGCTACACTTACACAATGGATGCGATGGAGACACACAGCCACCACATGAGAGCACCAATATGCCGTTGAAGCGCACGTGCAATTACAGGAAGAGATGCGACGACGATCAAAGGTAACTGCCACATTAAAATATGTGCGGGGCTGCAGATTCACAACGGTGGCAGAAAGATGAAAACCTTTAGTAAAAAAAAATGATAATTGAGAACACGTTAAAAACATACACACAAAGAGAGAAGAGAATTGAAAAACTTACCGATTTGTAAGGGATCTTTCACAGCTCGCATACGAAACAACTGATCACCACGATTAAATTCATCGGCCGAACTATTCGCCAGGCAGGAGTATAAACGAATATCTTCTTCATTGTCGGGAAAACTCCAAAAAGCTATACGCAATTGTAATTGCTCTGGCACTGGAGGATAGACATGTTCCACCAGCTCAAAAGGTATATAAGAGGCAACGCAACGTGCCGATAGTTCAGCCAATGTGAAAACTTCTGTAAAACAAGACATATGCATATGTAGAGCAAAGTAAATAGAGTTCGAATAGGATATAATATGTACATATGTATGTACATATTTACTAAACCAGAGTCTGGTAAGAACGAAGCAACAATGCCTGCTAGATTTTGATGTAACGATATAAAATAATAAATGAAGCGAACTATTAAAATATTTCAATTGATGTTTTTAGAAATGGAACGTATTCTTTCTTTCCATTACATTCTATGATTTTAATATTTCTTATTTTAAAAGTGAGCCAACATTCCATTTACTAATCAAAAGAAACTCAGTATGTAACTCTAGGAGACAGACAGATAGATAGTTAGAGAACGAAACGGTTGGTTGGTTGGAACTGCAAAATTGACTCGTAGATAAAGACATGAGAATAAACAAATGGTGACAATGAGGAAAAGAGAGTGTGGGGAGGGGGTAGCGAATTTTGAACAAACAATGTCTAGCAGGAGTATACTCAAAGCTCTCCATTCTCGAGAGCATGGGAGAAGCATACAAGTTACACATTTATGATCCCAGGGAAAGGAAAACCTGTCTTGGCTATCGTTGATTTAATTGAATTTTTTAATATAGATTATTCTGTTACCCGTTAAAGTCCGTTACCCGTTAAAGTTTCCAAAACAAATTATGAAAGACTCGAAAACTATTGAACTATAATACATATAAGTAGGCCAAATCGGCATGCATTGGTTGAATGGAACCTTTCAATCGACCAAACTGTTAAATGTAAAATGCTTTCGTTATGCATCCACGTAGTGACATTTAGACAAGGAACTCTTTGCTTTATTTGCAAAAATACATACTATATGTACATATGTTTATATGTATACATGTGCATTTTTATTTTATTTTTAGTGCAGATATGTACACAAAATACAAATATGACAAAACCTTTGATCAACTATTGCCACCTATCCCATATGGTCTAGTGGCTAGGATATCTGGCTTTCACCCAGAAGGCCCGGGTTCGATTCCCGGTATGGGAAAGTAACTTTTTTTTACAAACAGGATAAATTGCTAGTTTTAATATCCCATTTCATATGTATTAACCCACAAAAGTGCCGACATATGCAGAAGTTCACAAGAGAGTTCTACTAGCGCGTATGTCCATACAATTTTTGATGTTTTAAGAAAACTAGTTTTAAGGCAAACATACATACATATGTAGAATATAATAATACCTCACACCCACCCACCCACAAAACCGTATGTGAAAATAGGGCAATTTACGTTAAATGCTTTCGTGTTAAGCCATTTACGATTGCACGTAAGTAGCCTAGCTCAATAACATTACCTTGTTCACCTCCATCCGGCTTTTGGTGATGAATCACCATCGAAAAGTAGTGTTTATGAATGGTTTGTATTTTAATAAAAAATATTTGCAGTGACGAATATTATATTCCAACGAGTTAGATTAAGCAAATTCCAATGGGGGCCAGGACAAGGGTGTTCAAACTTCGGTCTTTTGGTAGCAAAAAGTAAACCAACATTTGAAACTGGTAAACAACTAAAGCATAGTTTGGCCTTGCTCTTGGATGTAATCGTCAATTCCTTTACGAAACGGAAAGGGAATCGTTATCGTTTGTTGTTGTTCATTTATTCCCTTCCTTTTTTATATCATTACATGGTTGGTTCTATGAGTTCGCCGCCTTTTGCTTTCTCCACCCCTTAACCCAAGCAGCTAGGCAGGTGCTGAGTTTGCTGCCGGCTGCTGGTATCCTTGAAAAGGTTCTTTGACACAAAACGAACAACATGCACACTTAGTACACAGAGACGAACGATGCAACGTCGTCAGTTTTTTTTTGTTGTTGTACTATTTTTTTTTTTTTTTTTTTTGCGGTTATTATGTTGTTTTTTCATACCCTTGCAGAGGGTATTATAAAATTGATGAGATGTTTCGCAGAGAAGGAATCGTTTCCGACCCCATAAAGTATATATATTCTCGATCAGCATAAGAAGACGAGTTGATATAGCCATATCCGTCTGTCTTTCTGGTACTATGCACACTAGCCCCACAGTTTTAGAGCTATCGTATATAAGCTTTTCTATACCCTAGGATGCACATCTGCGATTTTCAAAAAGATCGGACCACTATATCTTATAGCTGCCATACAAATAACTTCTCTATTTCTTGATTTCTATATACACTCACACCCATAAGCAGTAAAGCACATATATGTGCCAAAATTACGATTGTGTGTGTGTGAATATGTCTTGTCATGCTTACTATTTGGTGATTGGCTGGCCCGAGCAACGGAAGTGCGGTGGCTTAGTGGATAGAGGTCTTGCGTATGAAACGAAAGGTGCGGGTTCGAGTCTCGTTCGCGACATAAGTATTTTAAAAAAATTTTTTTTTTGTATATACCCTTGCAAAAAGGGCATATATACTCTTGTAAAGTATATATATTCTTGATCAGCATGGCAAGACGAGTTCAAATCCGTTTGTCCGTCTGTCTGGGGCTGCAAGGGTATACAAACTTCGGCATAGTCGAAGTTAGCTTCTTTGATATTAAAAGCATGAAAATGCAGCTGGCATTGCTAACTTACAACTAAGGAGAAGATGGCCCTTTCGACAGTTCAAGCAGTTCCAGAACCGACTCCTTGTGATTGTAGAAGAGCTGCTGGCAGCGCAGTCGCAGAGATTACATGTTGATAATGCTGCGACGGCGCACAAGGATCACAACAACAACTACTATAAGAATGTGCACGCCTAACATATACATAAGTATGTATATGTATATATTTATATATATACAGACATACATACATATATTTACACATATAGTCAGGCGTAATAAGCCACAAAGACAAAAGAAACCAAATTGTGTGTGTAGTCCCAGCCATGAAGTCGTGATTTCGACTTCAGCGATAAAAACAGAGAAGAAGATGGAGAAACAGGAGGAAGACGACGATGACGACGTCGTCGAGGGCTGTCAGGCAAAGCAAAAAGGAAAAACAGCAATTGTTGCAGTTGTTGTTCCTTTGTTTGTTGGTTTCGCATTGCCAAAAGGTCAAAGCAACAGTGTTGCCACACTCTTTTTGAAATGAAACAAAAGTTCTGCATCATAACTGCCCCCCGATTCTATTCAGAATACTGAAGGAGGTCTTGTGAAACACAATTTTTTTTAATGGATTCCTACAGTAATATTTTAATATTGGACTCGGAATTGTCCCAACTATGTGCATACATATGTGTATGTAAGCATGAAGCGAAATTTCTATGCATGTAGAATCATTTACCAATTTGACCATAAAGGTGTAATTCGGTTCTATTAGTTAAAGTTTTAGATGCCAAAAATACGGACATTTTCGATGTTTGGACAGTTTGGACAGTAACCGTTGGATTTTGGAGTCAAGGTACTTCGTACCTCTAATTAGACTAACAGAGTTCTAACAAGGGATTTATTGGTTTAAAGTTTTTTTTTAATAGCACTTACCATTGGTTCCATTGGTCGATGAACTGTTATTTGAGGAATTGGTGCCGGTACTACATGAGCCGGCTGCATTGCCAACTGTTCCAGTAGCTATGTTGGTTGTGTTGTTACCAAATGATCCATTACTTAGCGGACCAATAGCGGCGTTCAGGCTACCACCTAACGGTAAGCCACTGCCACCGGCACCATTGGTGGGCTTTTTCCAGCCGCGCCAATTGTTGTACAACGATTCTGGTTCTGATGACCAGCTGCACAATGAATCCTCCTCAAATCGTATGGAATCATCAAAACTGAAGCGATCTATTTCCTCAGGATTCCATTCATTGCCGCCACCGCCAGCTCCTCCTCCAGCAGCATTATTTGCCTCGCCCACTGCACCACCGCCGCCTCCTGCATTATTGTTATTGTTATTACGGGCCACACCATGGCCGGGAGCAGCGTTTACATCGCCTCCTCTGTTATTGTTGTTGTGGCTTCCGTTGCGATTCGCCAGTGTGAGGCTGCGACTTTTCGAATTCTTTTTACGGGATTTGTTATGTTGCACTCACCGATCCTGGCTGCACCTGCTCCGTCTTCGTCCTTTCTTTTCGTTTTGTTTTTTCTGTTTATTTGTCTTGCCTTCTTTTTTTGTGGATGGATGAAATTTCGTACGTGCTTTGTGAAAGAAGGTTTGGGGGCAAACGCTCAAAATCGTGTAAAAGGCGAATATTGTTGAGCGTTCCGTAGATATTTGAAGTAAATTTATTAAATTTATTTTTTTATCTTTAGGTTTACTTTTGCTTAATGGTTTGCTTTGATGTTTGTTAGTTTAAAAAAAAAACACTATTTTATATACAAGTTATTTGAAATCCGTCGCCTGCTTTGCTTATGCTGCTGCTCCTGCCGCTGCCGGCGTTGATGTCGACTGCAACAACACTGCTGCTGCTGCTATTGTTTGTTGTCGTTGTTGTTGTTGTTGCATGTGAATTTTCCGTACCCCCCACAGAAATGTTTAGCGGGGATAGCGAGCGAAGGAAGAGGGGAAACACAAAAAAAAAATTAACAGAGTGAGAAACAGAGAAAGAGAGACGCTAGACAACTGCCAAAAATAATGAACGAGAGAGAGAGAGACGGGGGAGCAGTAGCTGCTGTTTGTTGGTGTTGATGGTGCTGGTGTTGTTGCCGTTCTCTGCCTGGCTGCTGCAGCTAGTCACCTCTCTACTCCCCAGGCCAGGGCAACCTTTAATTATATTTTCACTTGTATGCTATGGCTCATCTTCGTCGCTCCTGTTTTATCCTGCTGGCCTGCGCGCTCTCTCTCACTTATTTACTCTCTCCTTCCCTATCTCTTTCTTTCTCTCTATGGCCTCTCTCACACTCAAACACATACAACAACAAGCCTGTCAATTTTCACTGCCTTCGTTTTGCTGCCTTCTTTCTTTGTGTATATGCGCGATGCGTGTGTGTGTGTGTTTGTGCACGAAATGCTTTTAAAGAAAACGTTGAAAAACCTATTTATTATAATTCCTTTATGTAGGCTTTTTCACTGTGTTGTTTGCAATCTTTGTTTTGTTATTATTGTAAAAATTCACTCCGCACTCAGTTGTTGTTGTTTAATCGATGTTAATTAGAGCTTCAGTTACGATTCATTTGATTTTGAAACACGTTCTCTCTCTCTCGCTCTTTGTTTAACAGTTTCATTTTAGCTGAACAGGCTCATTTTATGTCTGTTAAATTAGCGACGATAACTCGATAACTCGAGCTAGCAACGGTCCTCTGTTAAGCTACTGTTAAGTTTTTTCCATTTTTTTGATTTTCACTTATTTTGTAAAAACTAACTTTTTTAAACCAAATAAAGTTTTTTTTGTTAATAATAACATACACTACGGATTTGATTGGCTGTTAGGTGGTTTTTGGCGTTTTAGGTACTACAAATTTGGTCATGAAATATCAGATCCCCTTATTTTGGGGTCTAGCATAGCATAATGGAACATTCGGCTTGTTATATGATTAAGTGGACTTTCAAGAGTATTCCAAAAAAGTTTTATCAAAATTGTTTTTTTTTGTTTTTTGAGAAAAAGCCCCAAATGTGTAGGTGCCTTTTTTGGAACAAATTCCCCGAAAGTCCCGCCAGCTCCGGAACCGGAGCCAATGTCCGGAACAAGTGTACCATTAGGGGGAATCGCTTTGAACCACACTGAAAACCATATCGATATGATTGACAACCCTAAAACATATTTATAAACATGGTGGCAGCCCTTTGTAACTTCTACATATCGATATTTCAAACAAGGGCGTAGCGAGAGGGATTTATACCATGGGCTCACCAAGGGGGATTTGTGGGTAAACCTCAACCCTCCACTGGTAAAATATAATCCAATTCAAATTAGTCGTTTAATATATCACATTTGCATAAAAAATTGTGTAGTTTATGGAAAATTTAAAAAACTTAAAACAAGGATATTATAAATGTAATTAAATACATAAGTAAAACATGTAAAAAATATGAGATTTTGAATCAATTCATTTTTTAATTTACAGTAGGAGTGCATATGTACATATACATATATGTTTACATAGACAGAATCACTCAAAAAATAATTATTTTTATGTAAAACTGATTATTTGTTGCCCAAACCTGTTTTATATACTTTATTTACATATGTAAATACCTTTGGCATATTTGTATTTGTTTATATTTTATATGTACATGGTATGTACATATATACATGCAATGCTTAACCTGCAATCAAAAACACTTGAAATTGTTTGGTTATTTGGCATTGTACATGCAAAAGTGCATATTTATATGAACACATATGTATGTATGTATATGCTTACATATGTAAGTACATGCTTACATATGTATGTACATATGTAAGTACATAGACACATATGTATGTACATACATATATACAGCAATAAGATAGCCCGCCAAAAACATTACATAAGCATGAGGAACAGACAGCGCAATTTGCTTTCGGTTATTAAAGCTGTTTACATGATCGTAATTTTAATTACTTCTTTATTTAACATCTTACATACAAATTGTAGATACACATACATATGTATGTACATATGTAAATACAAGCGTATAAATTATTAGATAAATGAATGTTTAGAAGCGAATTTCTTACACACATTAAATATATACATACATGCATACATATGTACATATTTGTATTTGTTTATATTTTATACATATGTATGTACATGCAAGCTTGCATTTGTATATACATATCTACATACATATGTACATATTTGGATTTGTTTATATTTTATGCATACATGCGAGGCTTAGCCTGCAATCAAAAATTGTACATACAAATGTACACATTTGTCTATGTATGTATGTATGTATGTAGATGCCTACATATGTATTTATGTAAGTACATAGACACATACATACATACATATATACAGCAATAAGATAGCCCGCCAAAAACATTACATAAGCATGAGGAATAGACAGCGCAATTTGCTTTCAGATTTTGAAGCTGTTCAGAATCAAATTTCTTAACCATACATCCACACATATGTACATATGTATGTATATGTGTGTAAGAAATTCGCTTCTGAACATTATTTATCTAATTTATTTTAAGCTTGTATTTACATATGTACATACATATGTATGTATATAATTTGTACATATGTACATATGTAAGATGTATGATAAAGAAAAAATTAAAGTTATGATCATATAAACAGCTTAAAAAACTGAAAGCAAATCGCGCTGTCTATTCCTCATGCTTATGTAATGTTTTTGGCGGACTGTTTTATTGCTGTATATACATACTTACATATGTACATACGTGTCTATGTACTTACGTATGTAGGCATGTGTGTTCAGATAAATATACATACATATGTATATATACATTTGTATGTACAAATATTTGATTGCAGGGTTAGCCTTGCATGTATAAAATACAAACAAATCCAAATATGTACATATGTACATACATACATATATACATATGCATGTATGTGTGTAATAAATTCGCTTCTAAACATTTATTTATTTAATATTTTATACGCTTGTATTTACATATGTATGTATGTATATGTACAATTTGTATGTAAAATGTTATACATATAAAGAAATAATTAAAATTATGATCATGTAAACAGCTTTAAAAACCGAAAGCAAATCGCACTGTCTATTCCTTATGATTATGTAATGTTTTTGGCGGGAGGTGTTATTGCTGCACATACATACATACTATGTACACACATAGGCATGTACATATGTATGTGTTTAGATAAATATGCACTTTTGTATGTACAATGCCAAATAAAAAAAACTATTTTTTGAGTGATTTTGTCTATATAAACATATATACATATGTACATATGCACATACATATGTATATATGTGCATATAAGCAGGAGTGTAAATTAAAAAACGCATTGATTCAATTTCTCATTACTTGTATTACTTATGTACTTATTTACATTTATAATTTCATTGTTTAAAATTTTTGAAATATTCTATAAACTAAAACATTTTTTATGAAAATGTGGTAGTTTAAACAACTTATTTGAATTGGATTATACACAATGCAAATATAATTTATTTTTTACCAGTGGAGTGTTGAGGTTTACCCACAAAGCCCCTTTGGTGAGCCCATGGTATTAGTCCCTCTAGCTACGCCCTTGTTCGAAATATCGATATGTAGAAGTTACGAAGGGCTGCCACCCTGTTTATAAATATTTTTCAGGGTTGTCAATCATATCGATATGGTTTTCAGTATGGTTCAAAGCGATTCCCCCCTAATGGCACACTAGTTCCGGACATTGCCTCCGTAGCTGGCGGGATTTTCAGGGATTTTGGTGCAAAGAAGGCACCAACACATTTGGGGCTTTTTCTTAAAAACTGTTTACACAATTTTGATAAAAGTTTTTTGGGATAATCTTGAAATCCACTTTATCGTATAAAAAACCATACATTTGCTTGATGCTGGCTGTGAGTCGAGATATTCAACTTACAATGTAAGCGCAATTTTTTTTTACCTAAAACGCCAAAAACCGCCCAAAAGCCAATAGAATCGGAACAATGTACTATTATTAACAATTTTAATCTTTATTTTTATATTTAACTTAACAGTCTGGCAGCATTGAATACAATATCTACTTGCCAACATTGCTTTGCCATTTTGCAACACCGATACTTCCTAAAATATTGAGGAACACCAAAATAATTCCAAGCACATTAGTTGGGCTAGTTACCAAGTCTTCATACAGAGGGATAATGCCTTTAACTGACCTGTGCATTGAGTTGCGTCCAAATCTACGCTGCGGCAATGCTTACCTACAGTTTAACCGTGCACTGACGGACGCAAGGAAAACCCGCATTATTCTCAAGGAGCACAATGTGCATATAATGGAAGACGGTGATGACAACACTCTAGTGATACGATATAATTGCTTCGGGATGGATATTCACGGCATTTCCATATTCACGGTGAATGGGAATCATATGAGTTTCCGATTTAATTATACGAAAATTGATATGGACGCCTTAGAGCAGAACACAGTGCATCTGGATATGCAGCCGCTGGTGATGGCATGTCAAGAAAATGAAGAATTCTCATTGATCTGCCACAATTGCGGCAACGAATTGGCTGCGCCTATTAGATACAGACGTTTACGTGAGTTTCCCAGTTGCATAGTGGATCCCAGTGATTTCTTTTGCCACAATCATGGCTCGGTTTCCGAGAATCAGCAAGATAGTTTTCTAGTGCCCGCTGAGCGGGACTTGTTCTATGGACTCAATTTCATAGTAATCAACATATATATGACAAAGGGCATCATGGATCGCAGTGGTCAATTGTACTGTCAACGTTGCTTTGAAATGGTGGGCAATACTGTTCTCAATGGTAAAGCTGCCAAATTGTGGGCTGATTCTGTCGATTATTTGCCCATCTCTTTGGATATCGCTCAGAAACGCAATCTCTTTCAGCGATCATCAGTGACTCAATTGATGAAGCGACTTCTCCATACTTTATGGCCTCAACCTTTGTCTCCGCTCTGCCCGAGCGGAAATCGAGCTTTATTAGTTAGTACAATGCCCAATCGCCGGCAGGAGTCTATGCTCATCCATATTGTGGACTCACAATTGCGCGTCTTACGTCGCATACAGCCGAATATCCCGGATTTGCAATGTTTTTACGCCTGCAAAATGTACTATGGCATCAGTGGACCTGGTCAACAGAAGCCAGCTGTCCCAAAGCACTGGCAGTGTGAACAGAGTCTACCACAAATGGAGATCTCACCGAAAATGTTTCAAGAGTTGCAAAAACAATTGAACTCTAACTCGCAGCTTATACCCTATGCTTGGCGGTTTAACACGGCCGAAGAAAAATTGGCGCTTAGTTACTTCTTCTACCACGATGATGACATTGATAAGGGAAAAACGCAGGGAAACAAGAAAAAGAAAGACGAACAGCCGCAGCAACACCAGAAAACTAGATTGCTTGTCGAATATGAGACAGATGCGGGTCACGCAAGTCAGGAGAGCGATGATGAGCACTCGGATACGGATAGTGGGGATCGTGCTGTGGTACCTGTACCCATGAAGCTACTACCACACACTATTCTCCATCGACCACCATCACCATCTGTCTCAGACTCTAATTAAATATTTGTGTAACAATGTTTTTTGTTATATATGTATATATTTAACACTTATATTTGCAACAAGTATTTATTAGAATATAAGTTTAAGTAACAGTTTAAGAGTCATTTCAAATCGATTTGATGCACTTTAATTTGGTATTTAAATGGAATAATCCAGAAAGTCAAAAATCAAATTAAGTTTACAAAATTATTGGTAAGCAGTCAATTAAAGCATCTACATTCTGATTCAGATTCCTTAGACCGCCTTTGCTTTGTCAATAGAATTTCAAATGATTTTTGCTTTATTTTGACTATAATTCTGAAAATCGAGAAATTTAACATTTAATTTCAATATATACATATATCTATAATTTAAAAGATAATACATTTATTATATAAAATCAGCTATATTATAAGTAGACTTACATATGTATATGTATATGTACTCTACTATGTACCTCTTTTTTTTTTCCTACTTTAAACAATTTCGAAGAACACAAATTTTTTTTGATTAATGCTGATTTTTTAGTATATAAAAATTAGAAGAGAAAATGTTAATTTTTATTTAAAGTAAAGACAAAAAAACAGTGAAAAGAAAATTATAAAATGAACGGTGATTGCATAGTTTGCGCTGCTATAGAAATAATATTTAGTTAAGCGTATTGAATTCAAAAATTAGGATTAGAAAAATTCAAAGAAATACAAAAAGCCAAAACTATTTCAAAGAACAATCGAAAAATAATTAGTATTGTCAAGTTCTATTGAAAATTAGACTCGAACAAGTACTTAATTATCTATGTATAAATTGGTAGAAACAAACACTAACATTCTGAATAATCTTTTCGTTGACCATAAAATATAAGAAAATTTAATCAAATTAAGAAGACTCGACAAATGTGACTGAAGACCGCTTCGGAAAAAAGGAAGTCTCGACTGTTTAGATAATAAGTTTGATTCTTATTTGTTTGTGAAGAAAGAGAAGGCTAGATTTGATTCATAATAAATAAGTGTATAAATCAAAATCCTTAACAGACAATTGACGACGTTTTCACTTTGCCATGCGTCTCATTTGTTTGGTCTGCTCGCTCATTGCAATATGGGCATTATCTGCTTTGTTGATCAAAGAATCCAGTTTATCAAGCTGGGAGTCCATGCGTTTCTGTTTGGCTGCCTTGGCTGCTTGAATCTCGGCTACAGTCTGTGGTCTTGGTTGTGGAGGCTGGGATTGGGCCAGCGGTTGTGGTTGTTCTTGGACAGGCTCATCGACCTCGGTTGCAGAGGAATCGTCTATACCCTTTGGTACATCGACTGATCCTAAATTGGTGCGTGCAAATATGTTACTCAAACTACCACAGGCTGTCTGCTTAAAGCGATTCAATTTCTGCTGTGTGCTCGATAAGATGCTATTCAATTCGCCAAGCTTTCCTCCAACATTACCCAACGATTCATCCTGGTGCTCCAACAGCTAACACATGGAAGGAAGAATTAAAGGGAAAGAGAGATAATATAATCATCAAAGTGACGACCACATAAAAATTAATTTTTTGTTGTTTTCTGATGTCCGACAGTTACTTCATAGGTTCAACCGATGTAAACTTACAACTGCTTCGGCTGCCTCCTGTTCGGCCAATTCCTGCTCCAATCGAGCTTTACGGTTCTGCTCGAATTCTGTTTCATTTGGTGGTGCTATGCCCAAAAGTTCAGCACGTTGGCACTCCTCTTCATAGCTGTTAAATTCTGACATTGTTCTCGACTGGTTCAACAACTAACAACCACTGGACATTGATTTTTTATTTTTGTTATGTTTGAGTAGCAAAGCGTAAAAGGAAGTGGGTCATGCGCGCTTATCCCTCTTTTAAATCAACGCATGCGCCTGACTTTATTAAGTTAAATTTTATTTTCATTTTTGTAAATTACTACTACAAATTGTCTTAGTCTAGGGATCTGTGCTTCGTTCATATATTTGTATATAGGACTCAGTTAAGGTTATCATTTGTGGTAAAATTTCCGTAACATGTAGATCCTGCATCTCATACCACTGGCCATTCGCCTTGTGCAGAATGTGGGCACGATAGGTGCCCTTTTTGGGATCACCATCATGTACAATATTCGCCACTAGATTGTATTTGGTGTCTTTAACATTTTTATCACGCTGTCGCATTCCCAGAATGTCACCAAAGTCAACGTTCCTGCAGTAAATAGAAAACGAATCCGTTTTGAATCAATCAAAATACAATTCCAACTTCGAATATAAGTATAAGAAGGCTACTCACTTGATGGGAAAATTGACAATTGTGGGATTCTTTTCCAGAAAGAATGTGTTCTTTGTGAATCTTTTGATATACAATATTATGAATTGAGGTAATCGTGTAATCTCGAAACGTTTCATAAAGTTATCCTTGTACGTTTTGTACTCTTTTTCGGCGCTGCCATTGAATTTGCCAAGCAACTGATAGAGATTCACCTGTGGAATGATATTCTCACGGAATTCATCAGTGAATAAGGGCGGTGGCGGCAGATCGCAGGTTAGATAAATGAAATTAGTTTGCTCTACTTTATCCTGATACTCGTCGGTGGCCATTAGCTGCTGCTTGGCTGTATCATCCAATTCGACAGGTGGTATTTTTCGTGAATAAATTTGCATTTCACCCAAAAAGATCTTGTACAGAATAGATGAGTTCGGCTGCTTATTGCCTTTGAGGGCACGATGAAGGGTGTTGAGGAACCATGAGAGGAAATCAATGGGATCGCCTTGTTCGGTAATTTGGAATCGTTTACTCGACCACAGCACAACCGCCTGCAACATTTCGTGTGGCGAGACGTGGGACTTGAAATTACGTGGATTCCACATTTTGCGCATTAATTCACCAAACCGTTGTACCAGCGTGAACATGGAATCTCCGGGCGGTCGTTTAATATGAGCATAATTGAATTCCCGCAAAAAGTAGTCTCTCAGCGGGCCCACATGTGAAAGGGCATGGAGTACAACATTACAATAGTCGTTCGCCTTTATGTTGTTCAAACCTACAACGCCGGGCAAATAGAGCACACCGTCCACGGTACGTGAATGTTTGGGGCGAATTCGATCCAAATTTCCGATTTCCTGCTTGGTGAATGTGGGATTCAGCACATACTTAATGTCATCCAATGAGGAGTCTATGATCTCGTAGTTATCTGGCAGGCAATAGAAGCGCAGCGTATGCAGATTGAGGAACACATGATGGGCTTCGCCGACAGAATGTGTATAGGCATGGGTATTGTTTCCGCGCCCCTGGAAGTATTTACCACACACCAGACATGCATAAACGTTTATACGAGTCAGCGATATAGAACAGAGTTTCTCAAAATCGAAGTCCAGCAAATTCCGATTTATGGTGTCTAGGTAAGGGCATACCCTGTACTTGGGGTTAAACGCGGAGGGCGTCTCTACATAAAGATTCCAAACATTATAGTCGAATTGCGACCCTTCGTTAGTTTTTCACTTACCATCAACATCGTCATCCAAAATTTTTGGCTTGCTCTGGGCCGGCTTCTGTTCCAGTTTGACGCGCTTTACTGTAATGGATGCAGTTGTAACTTAGAGTATCTTGTTTTACAGGTTGCACATACCTGTGGAATGTGTTTCCGACATTATCATCACTCAGTTAAGTCAATTGCTCATATAAATTATCAAACAAAACTATAAATACAAATTCGTCTGTTGCGCTAGATAATCATAAACGAGTGTTGTAAAAAGCTAAATGGTCATATCGGGTGTTTATCGATAGACGCACACATAATCGTTGTTTTTGTTTCTATAACAATCTCAAATTTAACCAAGTGCAGGAGAGGCTCAAGGAGGGATGCGCTTAATTCATTATAATAAACATTGATGGCAGGCACAGGCACTATGACGTCACGTAATTTAACCGAGGTGTTTGTCATAATGCGCAACAATGCGAGCAAAAATCGTAATCATTACGATGATCGAGTGAGTAACAAGTATAAACATATATGTACACACATACATATGTATATACATATGTATAAGTCTTGTAAACTAAGCATATGGTAAACTAATTGGTACTCCAATCTGGAATCCTGCAGCGTGGTAGCGATGCTGAGCGCCTTCTAAAACATTCCGTGCGTGAGGCCGAAGAGGGCCTGGAGATGCATGATGACTATGCATCACCGCCAATTTGGCTGGACAGATTCGAGGAGGCTCAATATACCATGTCCAAGTAGGTTGCGACATATCAGTGTCGGCGGATGTATTTAAACCTCTATGAATTGTTTTTCCATCCGTAGAATCAAACCAAAGTTGGATGAGTTGGGATCCCTGCATGCTCGACATTTGCTGCGGCCCACCTTCGATGACCAGCAAGATGATGAGTGCGATATAGAAGTTCTCAGTCAAATGGTTTCCAAGCTGATAACCTCCACTCATAGGCATATACAATGTGTGCGCTCAAGTTTGGGAGTGGGAACCAAAACGGAGCAGCGGCTGACCGCAAACGCGGTTCAATGCGTCCTGCTTCAATTGCAGGAATTGACCTTTAAGTTTCGTAGCAGTCAGAATGCCTATCTAGTGCAGCTCAACTCGCGGGAGGAGCGCTCCCAAAAGTACTTTGACAACGGTGAATTTACCAATGTGGAGCTTGGCGGCATTGACGGTGGTGACACGAATTTTGTCGATTCCTTTGACAATTTCCTGCAACCTCTTGATGGCGTGAATGCGAACGGCTCCAAAACCAACGCATATCTCTTTGAGGAGGAAAACGATGAAGATATTGATGATCACTTTAAAAAGCCGCTTGCCAATCGGCTTACCCAACAGCAATTGTTGCTTTTCGAGGAAGAAAACACAAAGCAAGCCCAATATCGCGAAAAAGAGGTTACTAAAATAGTGAAATCTATTTACGATCTCAATGATATCTTTAAGGATTTGGGTCAGATGGTCCAAGAGCAGGGCACCGTTCTTGATCGCATCGATTACAATGTGGAGCAGACTCAGACCCGTGTTTCGGAAGGTGTACGTCAACTGCAAAAGGCCGAGATGTATCAGCGAAAGAATCGAAAAATGTGCATCATTTTGGTGTTGGCTGCAGTTACCTTAATGATGCTGCTGCTTTTGATCATCACCAAGCTTTAAAGTAAACTTACCTCCTATTTGTCCTGTCTGTGTCCATAATGTATAAATGTACCTATATGTTGTATTTATTTATTACGATTGTTAGCTAAAATTAAATATTTCGACCATAAATAACTATAACAAATATCATAGAAAATGTATACTCTCTACAATACTATACAAACATAGTATATCGTTGCATCGGTCGACCAAAACATTGTTGATCAACTATTATTATGCCTGTTTTTACTAAGACTGTATATCCCAGCCTACTACTCATTTACTTAAAAACCATTACCTCCCTCCCGTTTAAGCAGTTAGAACCCTGAGCTTAGGACTGTTGCATTGAACTGAGCCTTTCATTATAACCACGTATTCTCGATCAGCAATGATAGCAGACTCTTCCGCTTATTTATATCTGAGATTTGGCAAATGACGGTAACTTAATTGGGTCTCATAGAATACCCACATAAGGTTTTTTATTGTATGTATTTTTGTGCCCCAAAACAAATGATTTTCAAATATCTGAATAATTTTGAATGGTAAATAGGGGTTCTTATTATCCCTTTACGTTTATTTAAGCTAGAGTTATCAATAAAAAATATTAATTTAAATATGAACACTTCTATAACTAGTATTCATACCCTGATCCACATGCTGTGTGGCGACCCATCGCCGTTTCTATCACAGAGCATAATCGATCGCTACATGCGCTCAGAAATGCGTGTGGCCACTGATCGCAAGTTGCCATAGACTTTGCTGGGCGGTGATCCAAGAATTAGATTACATATGGCACGACGAGCCAACTGAATATTTTGATAACTGCCCAAAATGTGAATCTTTGTGTCGGCCAGAACTATGCGGGTTTTGGTGACGTTCTCAATTGTGAACTTCGTGCGTCCACCCTTGCCTGCCAGACGACCAATGGCTCGTGACTGATGATCGCCGCGCAATGTCTTCACATCCTTAATTTCGAAAGTCTCAATGAATAGGTCCTCTAGCCTCAACAGGGCTAATGCATCGTCCACCTCAAATCCGCATAGGAAGGCTTTTACAAAGTCGGCGCCCTTCTGAAGATTTGAAATATCTGGTGTCTCGGGGCCAATACGCAACTCCACTTGGCGGGCCTTCATGTTAAAACGAATCTGCAGCTTCATGTGCTCCACAACTGGTGTGAAGATCTTCATCCAATGTTCCTTTAGTGACGAGTATCTGTGTGGCGGCACGGAGACCTTTCGAATCTCGCTGCGTATGCGCTTGGCTCGAGGTGCGCCTGAAGTTGCAGAAGTTGTGGGCATCAGGAGCTCAACTGCAGCTCCACTATCGTCGCCATCCACTTGCATTTCATTATCCCTGTTGGCACTGCGTTTGATCGCTTTCTTGACTTCGGGCACAAAGGCATCTGGTTCGATATTGTCCTCCTTCATTGTTAGCAGTTGCTGTTGTATCTTCTGTTTTTTTGTTTTGTTTTGCAGGCTGCTTCTCGTAAAATTGCGTAGTACGTCTCAATTTACACCCCACGTGCTGAATTGTGACCAGGGCTGCCATAGTTTCACAACACCATATTGCTCTGCCAGTGTTGTCAAATGTGACTTCTCTCTGATTCTGGCAGCACTGACACCTTAGTGACTGTACGGTAGCACTATCGAACGCTAAAAAAGCCGTGTTGTGTTTTCTTTTAAACTTTCTAGAATTAGTTTATTCAGGACCCTGGCAAAATGGCCGCAGGTCCCATAGCTGAACGTAATCAAGGTAAGTAGCTGTTATTGGCTAGCTGGCAAGATACTCTCATACCTGCATATGTATATCTTATATTTGGTTACATTTTTGCCCGGCAGATGCGACAATTTATGCCGGCGGATTGGATGACAAAGTGTCAGAGACTTTGCTCTGGGAGCTCTTCGTACAGGCAGGACCAGTTGGTAATACCCGTACTTGCACACCTCAAAATGCTTTATCAACTTATCAATATCAAAAACTTTTCAGTTAATGTTCACATGCCCAAAGATCGTGTCACACAAATGCATCAGGGTTATGGTTTTGTAGAGTTCCTCAGCGAAGAGGACGCTGACTATGCTATTAAAATTATGAACATGATCAAGCTATATGGCAAACCCATTAGGGTCAATAAAGCTTCGGCCCATCAAAAGAATTTGGATGTGGGTGCCAACATATTCATTGGCAATCTAGACGTGGAAGTCGATGAAAAACTGCTCTATGATACCTTCTCTGCCTTTGGAGTGATACTGCAGACACCAAAGCTTATGCGTGATCCGGAGACTGGCAAGTCCAAGGGATTCGCTTTCATCAATTTCGCGAGCTTTGAAGCTAGTGATGCGGCAATGGATGCCATGAATGGTCAGTATCTTTGCAACCGTCCTATATCAGTGTCCTATGCCTTTAAAAAGGATCATAAGGGCGAGCGGCATGGATCGGCTGCAGAACGTCTGCTGGCTGCGCAGAATCCCTCAGCCCATGCGGATCGTCCGCATCAATTGTTCGCCGATGCTCCCGTACAGAATATGATGCCGGTGATGCCTGGCCAAATGTTGCCACCTCCAATGATGCCACCTCCGCCGCCAGTGGTTCCTGTGTCCTCGAATAATATGAATATGATAGCGCCACCGCCACCTGTACCGCAACCATCACCGTTTCCAGCTACAATACCACCGCCTCCGTTGCCACCTATGGCTGGTGGACAACCGCCATTGCCTCCGGCCATGGGCATTCCGCCTCCGCCACGCATGATGCAGCCAAATGCCTGGGCACCACCTGGCATGCCAGCACCGCCACCACGTCCACCGCCAACGAATTGGCGTCCACCTCCTGTACCGTTTGCACCGACACCATTTGCTAGACCCTACCAACCAGACAGCTACCAGTACTAAGTCTCTTCATTTATGTAGTTAAAGGAAAGTAATAAATCTTAAGATCGACAAATGATTTACAAATTATAGTACCTTTCCAGAGGGTATCACAGTTTTGCTTCGATGCATTGAAGTTACAGATATCTATATAATCGCCGATTCCATAAGATAATAGTAGACTTAACAGGATTGGTGTGTCTATTTTTCAGACGAAAGAATGATATTTGATACTATATATATGACTATATGTAAATAACTTCGGTTTATCTGTCAATATTGGAGTACTATGTTCTCTATTGAGATGTCTCGTTGAATAACGAAATTGTAGATTCAAAATATGTATAAATATGTTTTTAGCGACCTTTTTTCCGGCGACTGCTATATAATATATTTCTCTTATATTACTGTTCGTAACATATAACTGTATATCTCAGGTCCCATTGGATTAACGTTTACGTATAGACGTTACGTTAAAACTCTGTTGAGTTTTAAGAGGCTGTACGCATATAAAATAGAGTTTTTAGGTTTATAATAAATTCTATAACGAAAATTCATAAACTTTTCACATTTGCTGAGTTTATTGCTTAAGGACTAGTTGATACATACATACATGCCGATTTAGTAGGTACATATGTATATTGCATATGTATAATATACATTGTATATGTATGTATGTATGTATGTATATAAATCTATATATGTATATGTCAATAATATAGCAAAAAAAAAAACAAAGTAAAAATAATATTGTAGCGCCTTCGATTTGTTATCTATTCAGTGAGGTTAGAGTTGGAATTGGGATTGACAATTTTAGTGATCCTCCAAGGACAGCCCATGCTCATGTATTTGCTCATGGATGCACGTCTCGTAGGCATGGGCAGCATCGCAACTGGAAATAAAATTATGCAATGACGGATGGCTGGCAGTAGCAACAGAGATCTACTTACTGATCCTCTGGCACCTCAATTTCTTCGCAATGGTTTACAACCTCCGTAAGAATTGCAGATGTCTCCTCATTGGTCTTACTCATAATCTTAACCATTTCCAAAGCCTTCTCCTTGTTCAATTTGCCGGCATCATCCATCTACACAAATGCATTTATATGAATCAACAAATCCTTTCAGATCTAACATACGTGGATAGAACTCACAATTTCAAATTTTTTCATAATGCACGATCTCAAGCATTTCGCTTCTTGACTCTCGCCTACCTCATGCTTCATCAGCTGGGCGACATCCTCTAAAAAATTAGGATTGTCATTAGATAGCCAAACGGAAGGTAGTTTGATAATAGTTTACTAACCATCTGTGGCTCCCGTTTCCTCTTTGCATTCGTGGGCCACTTCTGTGGCATGCTCCTTGGTGATCTCTTCGTTTGGCTTGGCGGCTACGATAGCCAGCAAGAAAGCTAGATAAATTACACGCAACATGCTGACTGTTAGAGAAACAAATTCCAAATTGGATATGAGTGCTACATGTCATCCAGCATTTATAGGCAAAAAATTCTCAACTATCATCAGCGTCTCCAACTTAATCTTAATCTCTCAAGCAATTATTCGCAATTATTTGCATGGGAACCCAGTTGAACTATATGAGCAGCACATGACACTCGATTTTGAGATCTGGACAAGATCCGGTGTCAGCTGAGACGCCCTCCACTGAGCCACGTGAGAAGGTTCGGTGCGAGATGAATGTTTGTTTTCGAGTGAAGAGGCAACAAAAAAGTTAAGGAGGCGGCGGGTGTCAAACACCAATCAGCAATTAACCGTTTAATTGGGGACTGACATGGAATCAAATGCAAAATCTGAAATGCAATTAAATCGATCAAAAATGGGGGGAAAACTAAACTTAATCTAACAGATTGTTAGATTGTTAAAAGGCGACACTAGCCTACAAAATTTTAATTTAAAGAAAAACTTCAATACAGGAAATTTTATAATGATGATGAAGCCCTTGTAAAGGAACAAAAAACGTAGAATTCAAGCAAATACAATGGGAAATGTATTTTTGATACCCAGATACATAAATCTCAAATTTTTATATTGGATGTACATAGTTACCGAGATTGTGTTCGACAGTCTCGCTTTGCTCAATCTGCGTGACTAGTGGGATTGGCAATGACTAACTGTAAGATCGAGATGAACTTGGAAATGTTCTTGAACTTGATTCTTTTTTTTTTGGGTACTGTCAGCGAAATCTTTTGGCCATTGAAAGAACCGCGTGGCGAAAAGGTCAGCGAAATGTAGAGCGCTCCAAGAATATAAAAGCTAGAGAAGCTCTACAACTTAAACTAGAAACAAAATTAAATCAGTCAAAATGAAACTAGAAGCCCCAAAGCTAATCATTTTGTGTTTGAGTTTGCTCTTATTTGCTTTCAAGGTGAAGGGCCAAACCAAGACGAAAACTCAGGAAGCTAGACAGCCATTGGACTTGACCAGTTTGTTGGGAGGCCGAGGATCTCAGCCTATCTGGACGTTGATGGATAAAAATCTACCGCAGGTGCAACAAATGGTGGACACAGCCAAGTCCGATTGTTTGAAGCAATTAAAAATGCCTAAGCAACAGCGACCCTTAATGAGGGAGCCCCAACCCACAGAGCAGGAGAAGTGCCTGCTGGAGTGCGTTCTAAAGAAGATCAGTATTGTGAGTTCTGAATTTGATTTGATTTTCTAATCCTATTTCATCTCCACATCACTCAGATGGACGGCAATAACAAATTGAGCCTGCAGCAGGTGGAAAAGCTAACCAGTTTGGTAACCAACAATAACAAAATGGCCATAGCCCTAAGCTACGGCCTGGCACAAAGTTGCAATCGTCTGATATCGACCCAAGCTCCATGTGAGGCAGCCCACCAGATCAATAAATGCATTAGTCGCCACCTGGAAAGCAACAAAGTTAAACTAAAGTGGTAGGCAACCACATGGGGTAGAATCTCCGATTCATTTTAATTTTTATTACTGGCGCTGTCCGGGAACCACAATCCTATATACATATAAATACATACATATTTAACGAGCTAATTTAAAAAACAAAAATAAACAAAGAAAACAACACCGAAATGAAAATGTTGAAGATGTTCATACATATATGTATATGTACATAGATGTGTAACGTTATGTACCGTTAATCCTCCTTGATATCGGGAATCTCAAAGGAAGCCGCACGCATATCGCGTAACATGCACATGGATATCCCATGGGCGATCTCGCATCTGTCGGACCAAGATTAGTCGTGGATTAGTAATTGCAATCCAATCGATATCAGACTCACCTGTCGGTGTTGCCGTTCATGGCCTCATTGCACTTGTTGACTATCTGACGAGCATCGTCCTCCTTGTCGGGAAACATCATATTCATCATCTCAACTGTTTTATCCGCATTAAACTTCATCTCGCCCTCGGGCATTAGCTCGAACTGCTGCAACATGCAGGCGCGGAAACATTTCGTCTCGTGCTTGACATTCTCCCTGTTCAGTACCATTTCAACAATGTGCTCCCTCTCTGGCTTGGGCTCACAGCCTTCGCCAAAGGGTTCAATCATTTCTACCACCTCACTGACTGTCATTGACATGGCCTCCTCCTCGTCATCGGCTCTGGCACAGGGCACGGCTATAGTTAACCAGATAGCGGCGCAGGCCAGTATCACGGCGCGGTATGTCATCTGGGATTGTTGGGTCATCTTTTTTGTTCTCGGCTCGGGTTCTGACAACTAGACAAATGGAATGGTATGACCCATCGAGGGATTGCTGTTTTATAGCCATATTTAACATGTACCCGGAACATGCTAATCGTTCAGATTGTCGCTTGTAGATCTTGCCAAAGCGTTGACATGCAACAGAAAGTGTTCCCGAATGGCCACCAATCAGAATGCTCCACAATTCATATTGCACAGATCAGAACTAAACTTTATTAGACTTTAAACTCTACAAAAAAAGGAACGGGTAGGAATTGGGGTAGGGTTAGGGGCACCATTTCCCACTTCTCTCTCTCTCTCTCTCTCTATCTCATATTGTGTCATTTTGCCTAGGGAAATACGAAGATTTTAATGTTGTTCTTAAAACAGGTCAACAGGGCGTGGGCGGCATCGCAGTTTCCAGAGTTCTTAATCCCAGTGGTGGCATCTTTGCAGGCCTGAGCCCCCTGACGGTACTCCGGCTTATAGCTATCGGGCATCAAAATTTCCACTTGTTTCAACGTGGACTCCAATTGATATTTCCCCTTTTTGATCTGCGCGATTGATAGTTTAAGAATGAATGAATGTGATTGTCAGGTAGGAATCTCTCTCTCTCTCTCTCTCTACCTACCGCCTGCATCATCTCGAGAATGCAATTGACATAGCAATTGGCATCCTTGGTATTGGGTAGGTCACCATTCTTAATTCCATTAGCTATCTCCTCAGTGATTTTGGGGTATTTGGGGAGGCAAACGTCACGCATCAGTTTACCAGCTGCCTGCATTTGCTCCTCTGTGGCCTATTGAAGAAATGGGAATTCAAATTATATATCCACTAAACTCCTTATTTATTTGGTTTCTCTCAACTCCAGCATAGACTTGGGGTAATCCATCCATAAGCACAGTTAGACTTATAACCACCGCCACCACTAGATTCCACAAGCACTTCATATTGTCGCAGGAACTTGTGATCTTCACATTGCTTTTTATACTCATCACATGCAAATGATGTGAGATGCGTATGTACGTAGATTTGATTGGGAGTGGAAATCTTGGCCTAATAGCATAGCATTTGTCCGGTCTAAGTGGATGTAAGTGGCCAGTGGGTTGGGGCAAAGCATCATTTTCACATGCCATTCGTATCATATCATATTGATATTCATATTGATTACCGAAAACCAATTCTGATTCTCGATCTCTGCATTCCGACAAGTGCAGTTCCATTCCATACCATATAATTTTCCCTCACTCTAATTGACAGTTGGAATAATGCACGCAAGGTGAACCAGGTGACTCCACTCCCACCCCTCCACCCTCCCCCTCCCCCTCCCCACACTGACTCATATCAAGATGTCAATGGCGTTAACCTAGACTGGTGTAAAGCATGGCAATAGAATTATTTGAAAGTACTATTATCGGTTGGCAACCATCTCATCTTGTCATGTAAAGCATGCCCCGACTATCCACTCAATAACTAAATTTGATACTATTCTCATAAAAATCTCAAAGTAGTTATTACATACATACAATACATTTCTTTAATATTATTATTATTATCAATTGGCTAAGACTCAAGATGCCCGATCAATTTGATTTCAGCAAGATATTCAATAGCAACACTTTGCATGGACGCGCCAATGTAAGAATTCGCTAACATTCCGCCCCCTTACACGCCCACAATATCATTACCATGAGTTTCTTGTTAACAGGTTGCAAAGGCCACATTTGCCAGTGTGGGCTTGATTTATGTCTTGGCTAAGATGAAGCGTCGCAGCGCGAAACGCCGTGAAGCCAAACAATACTGCAAGGGATGCCAAAAGGAGCTGATGTAGAATTGGACTAAAGGAGCGAAGTAATTTATCGGACTCGCAGATGCGATGTCCATCCCCCCCCTGGTATAACTCGAGCTGTTTTGTTCAAATCTATTGTAAATTGTCTAATAAAAAAAAGGTCATCCAAAAATGCATACATAACTCGAATTGCAAATGCAATGTGGGTCTAAGTGTGGCCTGAGAGCAGGTCTTCCTTGTGAAGTGTTGTGAGTGATTTTCTAGATATCTCGATCCACTTGGCTTTAATGGAAACGAGTGATCGGAATATACCAATGAATATGTATTTATTCAAAAATTTAGAGATCTATAACTTCGGGGAATTATTTTATGTTTGAAATAATAGAATAAAAGAATGGAATTAAGGGTCAATTCGCAGAAACTCGATAGTAATATACGAGAAAAGGACGAAAAATACCCCTGAAATAACAAATAGTTTCGAAAAATCATGTTATTAATAATTTAACTAGCATTAAAATCTGGAAAATTATTGTGATCCAATTTTTGGAAAGTGTGCCGAAATGGAGACCAATATAATGTTTGTTCCAAACAAATTTGAAAGTTTTTGAAAGCATTTGAACTAAGACGAGTTTAAAATTTGTGAAAACAGGATGGAAAGAGACTTATTTATAGCTTATTTTGAGGCTAATTTTATTTAACATTTATTTTTCGTAAGTATAACATTTTTTAGGTTGAATGAACTACTCATTATTATACTTAGTAGGCACTCGCATTTGACTTCATTATGAGAATCAACTGATTTTAGCTTCAGTTTCATCCGACCACGACCTAAATTCTGACGCTCTGATAAGTACAAAACTCTATATCTGTAGCCGGTGGTGAGTACTATTGAGCTGACAATGGCTGAGGGCTTTAAAAAACATTTCAATAGCTCCACAATCCGAGGAAGGGCCAATGTAAGCATCAAATTCCTGGTATATATAAAGTGTGTGTGTTTAATTTTTAATCACTTTCTGCTGCAGGTGGCCAAAGCCACATATGGAACATTCGCCCTCATCTATTTGATCTATCGGGTGCGGCGAGGATCTGCCAAGAAGCCGACAGACGATGAAAGGCTTGTGGCCGAGAACAAGGCCGAGTCCAGCTGCAACTGTGACAGAGAGCGGGAGCCCATAGAGCCCGATTCTGGGGTGTATGAGGCCGATCCAGAATGTGCTGCGTGTCGGGAACGAGCCGAGAGGGCAATGACCGAGTACGACCAGGAGCAGCAACGGCGCTCAGCCAAGGCACAAGAGGAGGAGGAGGAAAGCTGCAACGGCCATTCCAATCCACCGCCACCGCCACCATCACAGTCCCCCCCACCACCACCATCCGGAGGATCTGAAGCCGAGCCACCACCGCGACGCAAATGCCCCTGCGAAGAACGACCAAGTCGGAAACATGAGGTTCCTGTAAAGACCAATCAAACACATGCCCGCATCCAGCAGCCGCAGCATCAATATGCCACATCCTCTGTCGTGTCGGATTTACAGCAAGCCCGTCCAGTCAGCGTGCTTTTGGGTCAAGTGCATGAGGCTGTCTATCAAGTCCTACGCACTGTCGTCGGAGCCATCATGGGTGGCGCGTCGGCAGTTACCGACAGTGATACATATCAAATAGGTTCATACAATAGGATCAACTACGCCAGTACAAAATCCAATGGGCCAGCATGTGATCGAAAGGAAGACAGAGCACAGGAGGAGGAAGAGGAGGAGGAGGAGTATGGAAAACGGGAGCGACGCACAGCGCCTCGATCCTGTGAGCCCGCTCAACAGAAGAACACTAAGCAACAGAATCTTCAAACTAGTCAGGATAAGGGATCGGAGCACTATCATCATTCATTTAGCGATGGCTTCGCTGCGGACATGTATTTCGAGAATGCCGATGAATGAGAGAGCATCCAGTCCTTGGGTTAAGAGGTCACTCAAAATTCTATTAGTATAATCCAAAACGTCTATAAATAAATTAACAAATAATCCAGAATCCACTCACACATGGTGAATACCCACATATGTGGGTTTAAATCGAAAGCAAATGTACATTTTCTTTTTGTATTTATTTATTTTCTCTTCTGGCGCATTAATAATTTCACACGAATTGTGTAGCTTTCCATCAATTGATCTGATAACATTGTTAGCAATATCTTTAGTATTCGTCATCGACGACGATCGCGTTTGCAGGGATTATTAGCCCGGTGATGTCGATAGGAATGGGGGCGAAAGGCGGTTAAACTATTTAATTATGTGTGTGTGTGTGTATGTATGGTGTGTGAGGGTATGTGTTGGACTTGAACTAACATTTATAATTATATTAAATATACATGTGTACATATACATATATATACCTATGTATATATGCAAATAACATTAACGCTTAGTAATTTTCTTGTTCTATTTTTTGGTTTCATCACGCGATTTAATAAATTTTTATCTCGCTCTAGCTCTAATCTGGTAATCTGTTAATCTGTTAATCTGGTATATATATATATACTTATAGCATGTCTGATGTCTCAAATTTTGTTCTTCTACTTAAATAGCAAAAATTGATGAGGATCAATAACTTGGTGGTGAGATTCATAGAGATACAATTCTGCATAGACTCTACAGCTTTCTTTTTCTTCGTTTTTCTTGTGTGTTGTACGTTTAGTTTAACCATCATGGCTGGCAACTGACTCCAGATCGCTGTTATCCTCGCTGCCTGTTGCCTCGGTGGGTTCGCCCATGGCCACACGAGCATACTCGTCCGTATCAATGCTTTTGCAGAAATGTATGGCATACTTGAGCTTCTCCAAAAGCACGGCCTGTGAATTTCAAGTAGAGTAGAAGTTAAATCGAAATACAATTTATATGTCTCTATATCTTCTTACTTTGCAGGAGTAACGCGGCATTTTGAGCAGAAAGAAACACGTATAGCTTTCGGGTAGAAAGTGATCTGGCGGATTCTTTTCCAACACTTGCAGCACAAAATCGCGACCACGAAAATCGGCTATTGTACGTGGCAGACGAGTCCGTCCCCACACAAAGCGCAGAAACAGCGAACGTTCCTTGAATTTGAATTGAAACATTTACATAAGTAGTTATATAAATAGTTGGAAGTAAGTTTAACTGCATTTACCTGATTGGTAAACTCCTCCATTACGTCCCAAAACCAGCCGACTAAAGCCGAACTTGGGTCAAAGCCTTTGTACGTGGCCACAGACTTGAGCAGACCCAGTGGTATATCGGGAGAGCCACAGACCATGGCCTGTAACTCGGCCGCCGAGAAAAGGGAGAGCAAAGGCACTGGTATCACCTTGGACATGCCATCGCGGACAGCCTTCACCTGCTCGTCGAACTCATGCAGACGGAAACCCAAGGCTAAGCGTACATATTCCGCCCGGTTGCGAGCCGAAATATGTGTATATCGAGTGGACAGAGGCACTTCATGGCCGCGAGCTGACGAAGTGGAAAAGGGCAGCTCCAAAGTGTTGAATAGCTTCGTATCATCGTCCATGTTGCGAATGCACAGCAGGCCGGCGACATAATCACGATCAACTTCAGTGAGATCCGTTGGACGTAGGGTCTCCCCGGTGAGTTGCCGCCAAACCGGCTCCGCTAAGCTGTCGGGGAGTAGGGAAGAAGTAAGTGTGTGTATATCACATGAATTTGTCTGTCTCGACTTACTTAAGACTTAATGGCGAACCCGTTCGCACTGCAATACCCATGAGGACGCCCAAGAACCGGAACATGTTCATCTGCAGCACCGAACTGAGAGTTGGATCCAGCAGGAAGCAGTCTCTATTGGCACCCGCCTCACCCCGTCCATTGGGGGTATTAATCAAAAGCGGGACACTGCCATTCTGAAGCTCATCGCACATCTCGGCAATGGACTCGCTGTAACCGCCCCCGCAATCGTCTACACTCTCGCCAACGAATTTCACCTTCCAGACGCGATGCGGCAGAGCCAGCGCCTCCTGAGTGAGAAGTGGCAGCTTTTGCACCATCTGGCCAAAGACACTTTTCATGCCGTCCACGCCGGCGAGTCCATTGCAACGACTTCGCGAACGCTTCACTTGAATGCGATTCAACTCAATGACGGGACCATGCTGCTTGTCCCTCACCATGGTTGTCTGAATGACCTTGCGAAAGGCGGCCTCCTTGATGTTGTAGACGAGGACGTCCTTGAGAGCGCCCAAGCTGAGATCTCCGGAGATGGGAAGCATGGCGAGGCACGGACACAGCAGCTCCGAGAAATGATGTAGCAGAATAAGTCGGGCATGAAGAGCCTCCGGTGCCAGGTCACGTACCAGATCATACTCCAGCGGGGGATTGGGCAGCGGGCGGAGGCGTTCACTTAACTGGGATGTGGATAAGGCCAATGTGTGGGCGGATCCACAAGTCACTTTCACAATATGCTTGCCCTGGAGAGCGGCCACCAGACGGGGTCTTTGTATGGCCGTTACCGTGCCATCACCCAACTGACCTTCATCGTTGTCGCCCCAGGTGAAGACTTCGCCAGCGTCGCTGCAGGCCACGCAATGCAACGATCCGGTGGCTATTGAGATGATCTTTTTGCCCTGCAGAGCGGCCACCTTCTTGGGCCGCCTCACATGATCCACAGACCCATGGCCCAGCCGATGAAAGTCGCCTTTGCCCCAAGTGTAGACGGCTCCGGACTTGGTCAGGGCCACCGAAAACTGCGAACCACATTCCACCTTGATGACACCAAGGCCGGCCAGGCTCTCAATCTTGTAGGGCAACTTGCAGCCATCACTACCGCCTCTGCCCAATTTGCCGTAGTCGCCGTCGCCCCAGCTCCACACGTTATCGTCATCCGTGATGCACAAAGTCTGGGCATCGCCGGAGCCGCAGGCGATATCTATGGCCCGGTAGCCGAGTAGGGCTTCCACCAACTTGGGTCTAAGCTGATCCTCCGAATCGCCATGTCCGAGGCGTCCATAGCGCCCCTTGCCCCAGGTCAGGACATGCCCGCTGGATGTGATGGCCGCCGAATGGGCACTGCCACAGGCAATATCCGCCACACTCATGCCATTCAAGTGTTCCACAAGTTTCGGCCTATCGTAGCTCATGCGATTGCCATGTCCCAGTTTGCCATCCTCGCCCTCGCCCCAGGCATAGACCTCGCCCTCAGTGGTCAGGGCCAAGCAGTGTTTTCCGCCCGAATTCACGGCGACCTTCTTCACAAACACATGCTGCAATGAGCCCAGGAGCGTGGGTATGGCCCATGAGTCACTGCCGCCGACTCCTAGGCGACCTCCAGAGCCATAGCCAGTGGCGAATAGCTTTCCATCCGGGGTCACAGCGAATAGCGATTGTTCTCCGCCCGCCAACTGGACAGGACGCAGCAGGCTGAGTGCCTCACATGGCGTCGGTGTCTTGATCCGACTTCCCTCCAAGCCGCCGAGCTGGCCGCGATGATTGTGGCCCCAGCCGTAGATGGTGCTTGCGCCGCCCCAGCTTAGGGCCCAGTCATCGGGGCGACGATTCAACCACTGCAATAACTGGGCGTCGTGCGGGCCCTGAAATAGCGTGTGATCCTCATGGAGCAGCACGCAATCCTGCTGGTTCATTAGCAATTCCGGCTCTGCCAGCATCAGGGACAGTGGGAGTGGAGTCGACTGCGGTGGTGTCACATTGCTGGCCGTGCTTGAGGTGAGCGATGTGGTCGAGTTTATTAGCGATGCTCCTGGTGACTGACTGCCAGCCGGATTGGGCAGCATTTCAGCGAATTTCTTGCGAACCTCCTGGCAAAAGGGACGCGGCAGTTCAGTGCGCCGTATTAGAGATTGGGCAACACGTACAGCGATGCAGTAGCGTTTGAACCACGCCCATTTGTGGACATCTCCCGTCGAATTGGGTGAGGCGACAGTAGCTGAAGCTGAAGACGAGACGGCAGCAGCTGGCGGGACGCTTACCACAGCGGAGCAAGAGGATGCAGATGAGGAGGTTGTCGGCAGAGAGGCGTCCAATTGCATATCACAAGCCAGAGCTGCGAGTGTCTTGAAGTAATCCGAATGCATCAGATGAATCCCGCCACGCACCTGCGGCTCCTCGTATTCATATTGACGCAGCAGCTCAGGTATCAGAGGCTGGAGGATAGCTGCCAGTGTCGGCTCTTGGGGTTTCGGTGCCTGGTCGAGCAGCAGAACGGCATGGAGCTTCCTCAGGGACCAGATCCTTTGCGCAGTGGTCAGGGCGCCCAATTGAGAGCAAGCAGCCAGGGCTGAGGCCAAGCGTATTAGGACACCCGGCTGGGTGGGCGCCAATCTGGAGTCAAGTAGAGCCATCACTAGGGCCATGGAGGGCTGCGAGAGCACAGCTCGATCGGATCCACCCTCACCCAGGGTGGCTGCCGGCATTATGGCGTGCACCCAGAAGCGCCAGCCCCATCCATTCACCGAGCTATCCGAGGTGAATTTCCAACGAAGTTCATCTCCTGGCACACGGATTTCGGGCGCCCACTGGGCGAATTCCCGGCCCGAACGCATGCCCAAGACCCGACCAGCTCCATCCATTATGACCAGTGGGTCATTGCGTTTCTCTGTACTACATTGGCTGTCGAATTCCAGGCGAAGCATTTCCGCTCCAGGTATCCGAACTGCTCCCGTCACATTTACATTGTCCACATACGGATGACTGCTCTCCTGCATCACGGGCTTGGGCAGTTTGCCCAGGCAATGTCGGGATGTGCACAGATCCTCGAGTTCCGTGATGCAGGTCTCCAGTAGCATGGCTCCGATGGCTGGTGCACTCGAGCCCAGTGAGATTAGGGTGTCGGCTATGGTCTGGGCAGTACTCGCTGGTCCGCAGCGACCGCAAACGGACAGTTTGAGGAGCTCTACCAAGCTCTTGGCCTCCGGCTCACCCAGTAGGCCACCAAAATCGTCCAATCCATGGGCGTGGCTTATTTGGGCCAGCATTTCCTCCTGTTGCGTCATGGTGGCGGCCATCACCGACATGGCACTGGCCGACATCCGCGAATGCTTGTGCTGTTGCAATGCAGAGCTCGAAAGCGATCCGGACATGGATAGGGAACCAGTGAGACTCTGGAAGGCACTTAGGGGGCCAGCATTTAGACTGAGCAGCATTCCACCTACTCCAGCTGCCGCTGCAACTCCGGATGCAGTGCCACCAGTACCAGTGGCACTTGTTATAACTCCTCCGGCCATCTCCAATGGGATATCTGGGCTATGCTCTTGTAGGGCCATATCGGTGGCATCCGCTGGAGCCTCACCACCACCTTGGGCAATGGGCTCAGCTGGTGGTAAAGGTGCGCCAGCCAGAGTGACGCCTGTTAGCTGATCTTCGTCGCCTGCGCCTGCGCCACCGCCTGTGCCCGTCGTTGCCGGTCCCCCTTCTCCTCCACCGATGCCGCGTTCCTTATAGTTCACTTTGCTGTGACTAGTGAGAGCAGCCACAATCAATTGACGGGCCTGCAGTATGCTCATCCCTCGCAAGACATGACTCAACGCCGCCTGTCGTACCGCCGGCGACTCCAAGGCCAAAGATTCGCTTAGACTTGCCGTAATCGTGGACTTGCCTTCGCTCTGCTTCTGCTGCGCTGCTGCACTGGTCGCCTCCGCCTCGTAGATGCCCAAGCTGCTGCCACCGAGTGGATCCCGAGTGCTGCCAAAGGGAACAGGTCCACGCTTCTCCTCATCCAGGCTGGCGTTCGGCAATCCCCAGGCTATGGAATGAGAACTGCCACAGGCCACGCGATTCACAAAGACAGCGTCCAATCCGATGACCAGAGCCGGCTTCTTATTCACAAAGGTATTGCCGCTGCCCTGCTGGCCATGATCGTTGTCACCCCAGGCATAGACCTGGCCAGCATCGGTGACCGCTAGGCAGTGTAGAGCTCCGACAGCCACATGAATAACGCGACGTCCGCGTAGTCCGCCAATAGGCTGAGGCTTTCGCACGTGTTGATCCCCGCCATGGCCCAGACGATAGTAGTCGCCCTTGCCCCATGTCCAGACCTCGCCGGCACGCGTCAGGGCCAGACTGAATTGTGCTCCGCACTCTATCTGGATTACACCAATGCCGGACAGACGTTCGATTTCGTGGGGCGTGGCCGATCCCTCGCTGCCGCCGCGTCCTAGCTTGCCAAAGTCGCCGTCGCCCCAAGAGAAGACGGCCCCATCTTCGGTTAATGCCAGAGTCTGGGCATCACGACTGCCGCAAGCCACTTGGATGACTCGCCGTCCAGCCAACGCAGTCACCAGTTTGGGTTTCAATTGAGTGGCATTGTCGCCATGACCCAATCTTCCATACTCGCCCAGGCCCCAAGTGTAGAGTTCGCCCTGACTGCTGATGGCTGCCGAATGCGATGAACCACAGGCCACATCTCGGATTTTCTTGGCCCTCAGGGCCTCCACTAGACGGGGTTTGTCCAATGTTGTGCGATTGCCATGTCCCAGCTTGCCGTCTTCGCCTTCGCCCCAGGAGAAAACCTTGCCGTCGAGTGTTAGGGCAAGGGCATGTTTGCCGCCCGAATGCACTGCTACCTTCTTCACCACATATTGATGCAGGACCGGCAACTGATGGGGAAGTGGCACATTGTGAGTGACGCCCAGGCCAAGACGACCATTGGTGCCCTCGCCACATGCAAACACTTTGCCATCTTGGCTGACAATAAACAGACTTTTCGATCCGCCGGATATGTGAATGGGACGCAGCCGACTGATGGTTTGTGAGAATGTGGGAACCTTCACCTTTGATCCCTTGAGGCCGCCCAGTTGTTCCTTGTCATTGAGGCCCCATACCATTACAGTGCAGGGTAATTCCTGTTCGGCAGCCACAGACTCGCCCAGCGATGCACTTGATCCAGCGGCTGTGTCCGCCACCCCTCCACCTCCGGCTCCGTTTCCTGCTCCGCCTTGATACTCGCAGGCCAAAAACTGTGCGTTGGCCAGAATATGCTGCAAATCCGGCTGTTGTCTTCGTCCAATGAACTGGATGCCATGGATCTTGCATTGGATGCCATTATTCTGACACTGCTTGACGACAATCTCGATCCACGGATAGTACGTGGGCACCTGCTGCATCAACATCACTCTACTGGCTCCCGATGGCACTGGAATCCAAGTGTACTCCTTCAGAGTGTCCACACACTCGCCCACTCGTATCTCCAGGAGCGAGGGCATATGCGAATGATCCTCTGGACTGACTTTGATGGCCAGACTATGCACCAAAATCCGATCATGCAATTCCAGACGTATCCAATGCCGACACGGGCCACTGGAGCAGCTCTGCCACAGCTGGGTGCCAATCCCGTCCAGCAGGTGTTTTGCGGCCGCCTCATTGGAGCTGACCGTAAGGGAGCGTATGCAACGCGACCAATCCTCAATGAGATCACTGGGCGCGGCTTCTGTTACGTTTGCAGCAGCAGCAGCGTTTGCCGCTTGAAGCGGCGGTGGTCCAATCAATTCAACTTCGTTGATATGACCCTGCCAACCAGGCAGATCAGGAAAATCCACAGACAGCTGCTTGCCCCGCACGGAGCTGACAACTCCGGATGCAGTGCGCAGCTGTACATTGAACATGCCATAGCGGCTGGAGGAGCGTAAGCGTACACGTGCGCCCACTACAATGGGCGGGGGACGAGGCAATTGGGCCGAGAGGCCATCCCGAGCCGGTGGAGCGTCCACCAGTTCGATGTGAACAAAGCAAACCCAGTAGGTGCTCCCGTGATTGCGCCAATCCACCTGCACATTGAGATCATGCAAGCCCTCGGTGTCCACAATGAGTACTGTGCCCATGTCTCCCTGCTTGATCTCCTCGAAATCGCGACAACATCGCACGGTCATGCCAGGGCGAACCAGGCCCCGGACATACAGAGCATAGTGATCAGCAGTTTGGAAATCTTTGCGAGTTTGAAATTTGATGAGCACAGCTGCTGCAGCAGCTGAGGTCGCCGGCTGCTCTTCCACTGTGTCCGAAGACGAGGCGAATGTAGTTGAGGAGGATGACGAATTTGAATTCGAGCTGGGGTATTCGATGTCCGAATCGGCCTCGGGTTCGGGCTCATTGGACGTGGCAGTGGGATCTTCTTCAATGGTATTGGCGCAGACATCGGGATGCTCCAGTATCCATTGGACTATCTGCTCAGGAGTGGGCATTATCTCGGCCTGCAGTGACAGCTGGTTGAGAGCCAATTCCACAGTACGCCGTGTGAATCCCATTTCCATAATTTGTCCAATCAATTGGGCATCGCTGGCAGCCAATTGGCTTGTCAATTTCGGACGTTCTTGGCTGGGTTCGGGCTGCTGGTGGGTCTGCTTAGTGCCTGTTACATTGTAAACTGGAACTCCATGCACCATTGTTGGCTGCGGCGGAGTGGCCAAGACTGTGGACAAAGCCACCCCACCGGCCGAACCCTCGCTGAGATCCAAATAGGCCTGATTGGCCAAAGATTGCACACAGTTCAACGCTGCAACGGATAGATCTAGATAACTGTAACAGGCTTTCACTGGCGATGGTTGGGTGGCCCTCAGTAGGATGCATTGAATCAGAAGCTGAGCATCCTGGCTGGTGCGGCTGCTTCTGCTGCTGCTGGGCGAGAGTTGGGGCTCCTCAGTATGCGTCGTCGAATCGTCTCCTCCAGCAGTTGTTTGGTCTACATCCTGGACATATCCGCCAGGGGCACGTTGCTTCAAGATTTTACGCAAAGCCGCCTGATGTCTGTAGAGCACACTATTGGTATGAAGCACGGCCAGATGGAGTTGCTGCCTGCGTAGCTGAGAGAGATCTAAGCGTCCTTCCGAATTGCCTGTCGTCGGCAGCAGCTCTCGCATCTCTGCGGTGAAACCATAGAGGAGCACAGTCCAGGCATTTAAAAGCATTTCGTTCATGGGCAGGCGGCTCAAGCTGAACACACTGTGGTCCAATTGCGGCATCACTGTAGTTAATGGAACCTTAACAAATGCTCCTCCTGCAGCACCACCACCTCCTTGCGCTAGGGTTAGTAGGCATCTGCCTTTGTGGGTGAAACTGGCAATTATCATGGGGCTACCTTCGTGAAAGCATTGGAGGCCCACTCGTGGACGTAGATCATAGCCACCCATGGCACTCAGGACGCCAATTACAAAGATTTGCTCGCCATCTAATGGATTCGAGCAGGATGGCTGCTCACTCAGCAGCTCGGCAGCAACGCAGAGCTTTTGTGCCAGGAATGAGTTAATCACAGAATTCCAATGGGGCAGAGTATGCAAGCGACGCAGCAGCGAGACCAATTCCTCTGCCAGACTTCCAGAATGCGAGGCAGTGAGCAGAACGCGTGCTTTGCCTTCTGAAGTTGGCTGCAAGGTGACATCTCCTGGGCAATGGAGGGCGATCCGGCCAAGAGTGGCAAATAATTGACGTACAAGTGGGGCCATTCGTGGCTCCTGCTCAAGATTCCATTGGGCCAAAATGCATTGCAGCAAGCGTAGGCAATGTAGTTGCCGATAAATGCCGCGTTCACTGCCCGCCGGTTGCTCCAACAACGAGAGATAGTGCGCCAACCAGTTGGGAGTACTCAGCTCCAAACAGAGCCGGGGACAGTCACCTAGAGCGATGAGCACACATTACATATAACCACCAAATGAAATTGGCATCTTTCTTACCTGCTATGGCTCTAATGAAGCCCAAATTTAACCAGCTGAGAGAATGGGCCACATTTGCCAGTGCCGGCTTGGGATCAATGATAGCCTTAAACATACTAGTCACTCCCCGCAGGGCATGCTTATCCAGCTGAGCTCCATGCAGGCCACTACCCACGGCCAAAATCTGTAGCAACTTGCTGGCACAGTGTCTCAACAGTTTGGAGGGATGCGATTCACTGCTCGGTGACATCTCCACTCCTACACCAACTGAACCAGCTAGATCCTCGCGATCTGGTTCGGTGGGTGAAGCCACGTTTAAAGCACTGTCGGCAAGCTGAAGGTCATATTGACCCTCTTTGCCCATACGGTAGGAGTTAGTCGCTCCCGTATACCATTCCACACGCACCCATCTGGAATAAGTAGGCCAAAATTAGGAGATCTTACTAGTTACGTATTTTTCTTCTTACCCATCTTCGCCCACTTCACTGATGATGCGACCTTCACCCGGTGGATTACCATCTTGATCACCCCATTTCCAATCGGATCCGCGCACAATTCGTGTACCAATCTTCATTAGTTTGGCTAGATCTGGTCCGCTGAGCTGAGCTTTGCTGCATTTCTGTTTCATCACACTGTCCTCGTAGAGTACACTTAATTCGCAATTCATTTGGCTACCGGGAACGCTGTCGCCACCAGTTTGGGCCAGCAGACCCAGTACAGTTCCCAGCAAGCCGGAATTTATGAGCAGGCCAAGCTCATTGGGGCCCAATTCTTTGGCCAGCATGCCAAAAACACTAAGCAAAAATCGTGCCCTTGGCAGACGCTTGAGGAGTACATAGGTGCTAAGATTTGAACTGTCCTTGCCTCGAGTAGTTCCTTGTTGTTCCTGATTCACCAATCGCCTAAGTTCTCTGACCGACCAGTCCAGCACACGGGCTTGGGCTAGCAGGAGACGAGCCTTCTGGTAGGCACTTACCATATTTAGTTGCTCTAGAACATGTAAGAAACCACCGGAGCCAGACGCTGATGAAGATTTTAGGTGGAGACCCAGAAAGCCATTGAGAAGACTGTATTGAGTTGCATCCAAGAGGCCGTGCAGCTCGAGCAGCTGCTGCACCAACTGCAAACCGGCGAGACGAAGCTGGAATCGCTGCATCTGGCAGTACATGGCCCGACGAGCCGTCTCTACGTCACAACTATCCTGGAGGGCGAAATCCACAACGTCCTGCATTAGGGCAGCATCCAATTCGCCCTCGCCATAAACCTGTCGCTCGTTTAAGCGACGCAGCAGTGTCTCCTCCTCCTCCTCGGCTACCTCCTGCTTGCTTGGGTTTGATTGGGGTTTCTTTTCTTGTTCTTGTTGTTGTTGGATGGTGGCATTTAGCAGATCTTCGGGCTTGGCAGGCTTGCGAGCTGAACGCAGTTCCTGCAGCAGACGTCTCACCAGCAAACGAAAACGTGGCATTCTTTGTAAAATGGGCAGGCGACGCAATCCTCGCTGCTGGGGACTTATGGCAGGACGCACTTCGTAGAGTAGAAACCGCAGTCGCTCCAAAATGGGAGCACACACTTCCTTATAGCTGCGATTTAGCTGTTGCCGTGTCCTCACCACCGACCATTTGGTCTGATGTACTAGCCCAATAATCTCTCCCAGTTGCTTGGGCGGCGGTAACATCTCGCCCGTCTCCACCCGCTCCAGGGTGTTTAAGACGAGACCACCCAAGCATTGATGGCGTATAAGTACAGCACTGAGAAGACGCTCCAACTCCTGGACGGGATGTTCAGTGGCGAATTCCTGGTGCCACATCAGATTATGAGCTTTGCAATAGCACTCCGTAAGGGTTAACCAGGCGGCCACCGGTTGCTCCGACAATCTTGCCTCTGCCAAACCACTTATAAAACCATCAATCCTTTGTTGCAACTGCGATCTGCCAGTGCCAAGTTGTTGCTGGAGAGGAATAAGTGGTGGTGGCAACTCTGTGGGTGTATTTCCAGCGGTACTATGACAGCTGTGGCTGCTGCGAGCCTCGCCCTTCTCTTCGTCAAACGGATTAGTGGGCTGGAGCAGTAGCAGGCCGCCACTGAGAAGGGCCGATTTGTCCAGTTGGCGGCATTGCAGCTCTGCAGGCTGTAGCGAAGGGCCGCTGCACATGAGATTCGCAACCAAACCAAGTAATTGGGCCAAGGCACACTCGGAGCTGAAATGGGTAAGTCGACTAGGACCGGGCGACGTGGGCTACACGGGATTCCATAAGGGAAGTTCAGCGCTCATTTTTGAGGTATTGATGCAAATGTTGTCTTACCTTTTCATCGTTGATGGCGTGAGCTAGATATTTGCCCAACTTGTGATGCTGGAGAATGTACTCTAACGAACATCTATGCGACTGATTGCTCAACTCTGCGGTTAGATCTTTACCCAATCCTGTTTCCAAAACTCCTCGCAGGCTCTCTGATGCAATCTCCATGCTGTTAACAAAAAAAAAAAATTGGTTAGCTAAAATCCTGCTTCTTTATCCATCCCTTTCTTACTTATAGTTGGTTAGATCACAAACATATCCAGCTAGTATAATGCATCGATTCCCATCTAGTATAAGGTTTTCCATGTCAGCTTTGCGCACATAATGAGTTTCGGGATCCGCTGGTGGAGTTCCACTTTTGGGCCCACCACGGCAAATAATACCAGGCCAGCCCATATCATCCCCATCGCGTAATTCTCCCTCACCCAAGGCCCGATTGAGTCTGTCGAGGACACGGAGGAGGGGTAAAAAGAGTCTAGCCCAGCGCAGACTGGCCAAGCATTGAGGCCGATCCCTCTTAAGCAGCACTAGACCCACCAGTAGCTCATGTAGCAAGGCGTCCGATATATCCGACTGGAGTATGCGGCTTAAGTGACCAACTGGATGATCACCAGCATGATCTCGATACTGCAGGGCCAACTCGTGGGCCTGCTGCAGTGTGGACACACAGGCAGGTATGAGGCTATGTAAATACTGAACAAGTAAGGCTTCCGCTCCAGTAGTCTCCTCCTCGGTATCAGCTTGATGGATATAGGCGAGGAGTAGCCGTTGAAAACGATGTAACAAGCTAAGGCTGGGACTTCGGCTGGGTTCCAAATGGGAATGGCCCGACTCCTGTTCCTCCTGCTTCTCCTTTCCAAGTGACGGTGAGAGGCGAGTTTGAGTGAGAGCTGCGTTATTGCCTAAAAGCCGTGTGATCAGCTGAAGCAGAGGCAAATGAATGCCATCGCCGCAATCGGCAGAACAGGAGCTGCTCTCTAAGCGAATGGCATGTTGGAGGGCGGACTCTAAGCCACCTTCGGCCATTAAAGAGCTGACCAAAAGATCGGTCATGAAGCGATGTCCTGCCGAAGAAGCTTGACCTGGCTCTGAGGGTAACAGTGAGGTTAAAGTCTGAGCCCGCTCAGCAGCGGTGGGCAGCAGGACGCTCCAACCATCCTAAAAAAAAAGAAGCAATTTTAGAGATCGAATCGATTGTCTTAGAGTGTGTTTGCTTACCTGGAGAGCTTGTTGGGCGGCCACTTGGATTGTGCGCAGCACTTGACTGCCCCCTGCCAGGGTGAGAATTCGTGTTTTGAGACTACTCAGCAATCTGCCACCACTGGCCAGACCCACTTGTCGCGGATCCAGGCCATTTCCAATCAATGCCAATAGCTGGAGTCGCAAAAGATTTAAGCAAGCGACGGCAATGCATTCGGACTCCTGATTCGGTGTTTGGCGATTATCCTGGTTGCTGCACATGCTCAGCAATTGATCTAGCAGTCGAAATGTGGGTTCACCTAAATCAATTACAAACGGGGCCCTCATTGGAAGACCCTGCTGCGAGCTCTGGGTCCAGATCAAGCTCTGCGAGGCAGTGCAGGCTATTCCGTTGGCTGGCAAAGTTGGCAAGCCAACCAAAATGGGCAGGCGGAGTAGCGGCTCACAAGAAACTGAGGAGGGGCATATCTGTTGGCTATCATTGCGACCCCAGCCAAAGACTTCGCCGCAGCTGGTTAAGGCCAGGCAGTGAGCCACGCCTACAGCAACATCCGTCAAACGTTTGTGCTGGAAAAAGAAAGAGTTTTTTGTGACATGAAGTGTATAATGTTATCTAACTGAGGCTAACTCACTTGGAGGCTGCTAACCAATCTGGGCACGCTACAACCCTGAACACTTCGCTCCACCTGTTGATGACCCAAACAGCTGGCCTTGCCCCAGCTATATAAGTGACCCTCTGTGGTGAGTGCCATAGAGGACTGGGCTCCCGCGAAGATACGCTGTACGCGAGGCAAAGACTCTACCAGTATGGGCTGCAGACTGCTATTGCAATTACCATTTCCCAACTTGCCATAGTCACCATCACCCCAGGCATAGACAAGTCCCTCCGATGTCAGGCACAATGAGTGGGCATCTCCACTACCGAGAGCCACATCGATAATCTCATGCTCGGCTAAAGCCATCACAATGGCGGGCACAAACTGATCATCCGAATTGCCGTGACCCAAACGTCCATATGTGCCGCGTCCCCATGTATAAAGATTACCGCTCCAAGTGATGGCTGCACTATACGAACAGCCGCAGAACACAGCCTTGACGCAACGATCCAAGGCTGATATCTTAGTGGGCACTGCCCGGGCGTGAGTGTCTCCATGGCCCAGCCGATGATCTTCGCCAGCTCCCCATGAATAGGCATTACCTATTACAAGATGGATAAAAATATGGATTAATGAGCTCATTGTTGAGTTGATTCAACATTTTTTTTTGGAACCAACTCACGATTGTTGTCAATGGCTAGGAAATGTCGACCCTCACAATGACCCGCTATGCTGATTATGGTCTCCTGGGCAATTTCCTCAATGGGCTGAGGCTCCAATTCCGGCTTGCCTAGACGCCAGTTATACAGTTTGCCATCTTGGCTGAGTAACAGGAGCAAACTCTCACTACAGGCGATCTGCTTCACTTGAAAGCGGCAATTTAGGAGTGGCAATGAACCAACCAATGGATCCTGACTGGACCAGCTTGGGGTCACCGTCGATGGTTCGGCGCTAAAACCAGGCTGCTCCTTAGACAATGAGGGCCAACCCAAAGCATAAACTCGCTGCTGTGGAGATGTGGCAGTGGTGGTATTACCACTAAGGCTGCTTCTCAATAGACTTCTGGGCATTAAAGGCTGCACCAGTCGATCCAAATGGGAAATGATGACTACAGCGGCACGACGCAAATCAACAATGGCCGAGCTGCTTTTGGGCAGCATGAGAAATCGCAGAAAAGTCTCCGTGGCACTCACCATACCCATGCAGGAAGAAGCTGAGGAGGACGAGTCCACCCCGCTATTGAGTGTCACAGCTGAACCTCCCGCAATTTTCTGATAGCGCTGCAAAATGCTTAGCAAGGGTGCACCCGTCTTCTTGGGCATATCGCGATTATCATTGCCTGTCTTATCCTTGTCCCACAAGAGCAATAGCAAAACCACACACTCCAAGGTAGCAGCCAGAGTGCCCTTTTGGACACCGAGTTCTAGTAGAAGACACAAAGCCGTATGTCTGTCATTAAGTGGAGCCATACATCTGCCACCCATGGGATCTCCAAGTGCCACAAGACGTAGAAACTTAATCGATCGTTCCATAACCTCCAGCCACAAGGGGGAGACCTCCGCTGCGTCAAAAAGTGTCCCTTCGGGTAGCTCTTGCAGGGATTCTAAGGCCTCACTCAGCAGTTCGCTGCACATTTCCATATCCTCACCAGAACGCCAGGCTCGTCGCAAGAAGGCAAAACTGAAATTTAGAGCCGCTCGTGTGCCGACACGGGCAAGACTGAGAGCAGCAGGTTCTGCTGTCGCTGCATCTACACGTTCCAATAAAGGTTTGGTGGTCAGCTCTGGTTGGGGTTGTTGGGCCTGCCCGGGATTTCTTTGTGTTGTGGCCAAAGCTAGCTCTTTGGCTCTTTTCAGAGACACAAAGTACCGCTCATAGATGAAAAGTTGCTGACGCAAATGCTGGGCAGATAGACAATTGCCGGCAGCTCGCAACGCCAAATCCTGCAGTTCACCTATTAAAGATCTCTGGCAGTCCTGTTTGGCCTGCTGCAAAGGCGGCTGGCTCCATAGCCAATTGCTTAGTATTAAATCAGTGGCTTGATTTTGATGGGCCGCCGCCTGCTGGGCAGCCTGTGATGTTAGTTTCTTGATCGCCGTATCCGAGTCCAATGGTCGACATCCATCACAGTTGCATGCGGAGAGGGGGCCACAGTAGTCGGGCTGACAGCAGGAACACTTCAATTGCTGGGCACCGCAATAATGCTTGCCATCGTCACCCAGATATGACAATTGGCCACGAGCATTTATTAAGGGAGCTGCAGAGGATGAGACCAGCTCACAGTCCTGGATGAGATGATTCCACAACACCGCCGAGTCGGATGAGTTGCGCAAAGAGGCAATGAGATCGGCCCGCAACCATTTGGCATCCAAATAGGGCAACGGACGCAGGTAGAGATCAGGCGATGGCGATGGAGGAGAGGGCCCAGACGTCGCTGCTGCTGCTGAGCTTGACGGTGCGGAAACAGGAGCGCTAGCCGAAGCAATCCCAGTTCCCGTCCCCGCTCCTGCTCCAACTCCAACCATAGGTCGATTAAACATATTCGATTTTTTTCTATTTTTTCTTTCTATTTTATAGTCAATTCCTTATTTAGTTTAGTTCTAAACCACTACTAACCCCCGTTTGCACAATTAAAAGCAACAATAACATGGCACATTTTACTTGCGGGGCGGGGGTGGGCCCGCCTACTACGGCCCAGGCTAGGCGTAGGCGGTGGCGGGTCAATGTCGTCACTCAAACACACACAAACACACGCACAAGTTTTCTTTTTGTTGGCTTAGAATGAATCGTAGTTTTTCCTTCCTTTCATTTCCACTTTTCACAGTATTTGCATGAAGTGTGAATTACCCGCCAGGTAACTAACATAATATGACACACATTTAATTCAACTTATACAGAATTTGTCGCTTTTTGCTAATTTATTTATTGTTTATATTGGTTCTTTCTCTCTTGAATTCGATTTATCTTTTTTTTAATTTCCCTCGAATTTCGAAAATAATTAAGCGAAACAATTGCCTTAAATACGATCAAAATAAAAAAAAAAACAATTATTTATTTATTAATCAATATAAAGCAGGATCCATGGGACTTCTCGAACTAGAGCTGGGCAAAACATCGATGACACTATCGATACATCGATGTTTTCTTTTAAAAACATCGGAAACATCGATGGTGCAAATCATCGATGATTTTCCAGCTCTAATTTAAGCTCGCACATGTAGATAGTAGCTATCTACGTTTAAATTACAACTATTTTTTTTAGTGCGCTAATCGATAACAAAAAGGTCAATTTTAAATTACCGTTATGTCGAAAGTGTTTTATTTCGTTTTCATTGAATTTGTTTTAAAACAAATCTACCGAATCGTCATCAATCTCGGTCAGTGCAAAATCGCTCGTGCTGCCAAACATCTACCAGTGTCGCAATATATTCCGAATCAGCAAACACCGCGTTGTAAGAAATCATTACAATTTTAAATTACCGTTATGTCCAAAGTGTTTTATTTCGTTTTCATTGAATTTGTTCTAAAACAAGTCAACCGAATCGTCATCAATCTCGATCAGTGCAAAATCGCTTGTGCTGCCAAACATCCACCAGTGTCGCAATATATTTCGAATCAGCAAACACCGCGTTGTTACAAATTCGAAGAAGTGAAAGAATAAAGCACTCGATGTGAGTAAAGCGCAGGATGCCACAAATACCTCCTGGACGGTTAGCTGCTCGGTGCTGCCCTGGTTCAGATTATCCATGCACAGCAGCACCTGTACACAATTAAAGAATCGCAGGTAAGCAGTAATCAGCAAACGGAGCAGCCGCAACGGCTGCGCATAGACGCGTACCTGTTGCAAAATGTTGTTGGCCAATGGCATCAGTGAGGCACTAAATAGCAAATGTTTGACAATAAGGCCACAACAACGACTGCAACAGAAGTTGCGCATCATTTGCTTGAGACTCGTATGATCCTCGGTTATTTCAAATATGGCATTGCAGATTTCGCAACGATTATCGCGGCGATGCATAATCCAGCGTTTCAGGCATTTCAGATGCACAAAACCCTAAATGATGCGAATAGATATTGAATAAACAGGGACTGAAATTAAAACGCACTTTTGCTCTGATAAATATAGCATAAGCTATGTATGTGTATACATTTGTATATGTAACAAAGATACATACATATATCATGTTAAGACTTGGACTTTCAATCACTGGGAATCTATGTACATACATATAAACAAATTTAGAATTTTAAAAAATTATTACTTCCCACACGATAGATATGTATAATCATCCAGACGAATTCCTATATGAAAACCGGGACAACGACATACATATCTTCGTATATTATATTGTCGGGGATAAGTCATTTTACAAGCGACATATCTTATGAAACATTTTAGTGGTCGAAAATGGTAATGAATTTTCTCAATAAAATAAGAAAGGAAATGTCAGTTATTTAAAGATTTTGGACATAATCTAATAACAGAATAACCAAGAGCTTTAAGATGGCGTTTTAAATATAGATTGTTGATCCAACTACCTGGACTTACCACACTACCCTTGCATTTGCAGGGACAACTGATAATTTCCATGTCGCTGTGATTCCAGCGACATATACGACAAGAGTTTCCAAATTCATTGGCCGAATGTATGCTCTCTTGCAATGATTGCCTAGAGGGCAAAATGAATGGCAATGATGGGGTAACAGCAGTGCCACTGCAGTCTACTCCACCGGACTGGCCCGATACCTGCACTGGAGATGGCTCTCGTGCGGGTGACGGCGGTGGAGTGGCACTGCTGGCCACCACGCTGTTAAATAGCCTAATGGCCGTTGCTTCGGATATGACATACGGTGTCGTCTGATCTTGGGGCATGATAGAGATAGACAAAAGCTTCGGGCAGGTGGAAATGTCCAATTGATGCGACAGATGCGTACGGCGGCTGGTGCAGCGAACTCAATTTTGACGACTTACGAACTTAATACATAAAATTTTGCTCGGACATTTTTTACATAAAATTCTGAAACGCCAGACTTTCACTGGTTGTTTGATCTGATTTTGATTATAGCCAATAAAACACAGGCCAGCCTCGATATGTTTTTGCAAGATAACGATAATAAAAGGCTTAGCTTACTTGGGCATTTTTAGTTATAGATACAATATATTTCACTTGATATCGCACTTTTATTTTTTTGTTTGCTTTTTGATTTTTAGTAAAAGTTTTGTTACAATAATTTATTAGTAAAAAAAAAAAATAAGTATAAATCAACAATAATTGAATAGTTTTTCTGCTTTTTTTTAACAAATAATAGTAGTAAGAAGCAAAATAAAATCAAAGTCAGAAAATAATGATAACAAAAAAAAAAAAACATACAAAATTGTTTTTGCTGTTCAATTCGACGACGGGCCAGCTGCCATTTTGTTGGGTTATATAGTACGTAGTTATGTATAAATGATTAAATAGGTATGTAGAATATAAAGATATACATATGTATGTATGTATGTAGTTAGGTTGCGTGTTTCAGGTTAAACACGAAATGCTAAAACTGTTGCTTGCCGATTTGTGCGGGGCGGGTTTATTGATTGGGTTACTGAATGGTGCAGACTGGGGAAGTTTGTGCATGTCACTGACAATTGCGAAAACGACGATATATACTTTGAACATAGACAAATACGCATTTCCAATCGGGGCGACTCATTTCCACCATATCCTCGACATCCAGCAAAGGGGCAATGCCTGCTTTTTCGCTGTTGCAAAAGACAAAAAAAGTCAAGATTAGAGCACTATCCAAGAATGAATCTTGAATGTCGTTCCCGACATTTAATTTCATTTAACACTTTGAAAAAATAATGTACAATGTACTTTGTACATACATATTGTATATTTTAATTTATTTTAAAAAAATATCTTGAAAACTTGTATGCCACAATGTGGTGGTAATACTTACTCAGCTACGCTAAAGGCCAGCTCAAAGTTTTGTCGTCGGGTTTGTTTGGTTAGTTTATTATAATCAAATGCATCTGGCAAGAAATGATGTATTAGCGCACAGAAGGCCAAGCCGTCTGACCAGCTCGAGCTAAAGTTGCTTATTTGGACGTTCTGTTGGTGGCACGGCGGGGGTGGAGAATTAAGTAAGATAAGAAAATGTCAATTATAAATGCTTATACATAAGTATGTATTCATCATTTTGGGTATTTCAGCGATTTTTAGTATTTTTTTTTAATAGATTTTTAATTGATGGCGTCTGGCAAAAAAACAAAAAAAGCATTACATTTGTCCAGCCCCAACAAAATACGAGTACGTACATACATATGTATGTATCGATGTACATACATATGTATACAAATGCATACATATATAGATACATACATATGTATGCATTTATGTATACTATATAAAAAGCAACAACGGTTGGAATGATCTCAAAATAGCAGCGGAAACATTTCGCAATAACGGTACAACAAGCTAAGCTTCGCTAATGGCGTGCATTTTCATGTTTATGTGTTTGAGTGTTGTATTTTGTATGCATGTATATTTGTATGTGTGTGTGTGTGTGCTTAGATAAAAGCCTTTCAAAGCTTAACCAAGAGTTAGGCGTCTTGTTTTTTAGTCTTAGGTTGGTTTTTGTTTTAGATTTAGTTTAGTTAATCGAAACGAGCGGCAATAACAAAATCATAGTATAACAGTCTATAGTTGTGGCTTTTGCGATTTGTTGCTGTTGATTTTTCATATGCAGTTTATTTTATTTTTATTTTTTTTTGGGTTGTTTGCCCTTTGATTGGGTTGGGGGGGGTCTCGTGGGGGAATACCTCATATTCCTGCGTTTTGTGCTGACACCACTGCAGAAGTTGATCCTTGACAGTGGCGGCGCGCGCATTTAATGCCGGATCGGTAAATTTGAATAACGGTTGTGCTGAACCGCCTGGGGTCGTAGGTGTGCTTGTTGTTGGAGATGATCTGAACGAGAATGATTTAAAGGTTCCGAAAAACAAAAAGGTAAGGTGGGGGCAGACATTTTAGCGAAAAACTCACACAAAAGTTTCATTTCGTTTTTTGGATTGATTTTGTAAGAGTAAGTTTAGGTTTGTACATGTGTGGGTGTGAGTGTGTGTTTGTGTACGGGTGTGTTTATAATTTGTGTTAGCAAGAAACAACATAAAAAGTCAAATTAGTTCCTAAGAAAACTGTCAAAAATTTAAAATGTCTTATCTTTTGCTATAATGTTGCAATAGACACGTGACCATAAAAAGAAAGAGACAAAAACGGTAAGAGAAGGACCGAGACAGAGACAGAGAGAAAGAGAGTGAGAGACAGAAACTTGTAGGATATAGCATAGTTCTAAAAAAATACACAACGTATACAAGTAAATAGTAGAGAAATCATATATGTATGTATGTACTACCTAAATCTTTAAAAAAAATTGCCGCAGTAGAGTTTTTGGTTTTTTATTTAATATTTTTTAGAACCCAAAACCAGATTATGAGAAAAATGGCTACCGTGGTGTGAACGAGGGTTTGTGTGTTTGTTTGTATGTGTTTGTGGGTGTTGGTATAATTAAGTTGTGATCATGTGTGTGTGTACAACTTTTTGGCCAATTCTTTATCAAAGGAAAGCAAACCTAATGTTGCCCAAAAAAGTAGGCAATGTTTTTTTTTTTTAAATATGTGATCTTCTAGGTATGATACATTTTTAATAAATCTTACGATTTCAAACGGCTTGAATTTGAAAAACTCTAAATCGATAGAACTAACAACTTGTAGTTTTAGGAGAATATAAAAAAATGCAAGGCATATAATATGTAATGTGGTTTGCTTTCCTGTCTTGTATCTATGCATGTAATTATTTGTGATTTGTTTTTAAAAATGTTTGCATATATATGTACAGTGGTGGTAGTTCTTTTGGGCAAAGATTCAAGACTATAAAATTCTGGATAATTTAAAATGGTCCTAATATTTGCCTCAAAAGCCGGGCTTTTTCCAAACCAATGCACTTGGAAAGAAAACGGCTAAAGCTAAAACAGGACAGGTGCAAAAACAGGACTAATGAACGACCACCACTGTATATACTTATGTATGTATGTATTAAATGTAAATGTACTGTATGTATGTACTATATCTATATCTGTATGTGTGTGCTTGTAGTTGTATGGTAAGTAAGTGTTCGTGTGTGCCTCCTTCTAGATAATGTATGTATGTATGTATATTTGCATGTATGTATGTATGTATGGGTGTATTTTGTCTACAATATATACATATGTATATATATAGATAGATAGGTATTTATAGAAAAAGCGAACTCACTTTTGTGCAGCGGCCTGTTTATCAAGCTGCTTGAATTTGGCCAAAGGTGAAATATTCTTGGTGGTCGCACCGGCACTACCACTCACGGTGCGTGTGGTAACTGCAAATTACATACATATGTTTTATATTTCTATGCAAATAACAAAATAAAATTCAATAACCTTTTGTGGTTGTGGTGGTGACAGTGGCTCCGCCATCCTTTGACTTTGTAGCAGTGCGTTCGCTGGTCGTTGAGCTTTGTTGTTGTTTGTGTTGTGCTGTATGAAGTAGACGGTTTTAGGATCGATTTGTTTTTTTTTTTTTTGTCAAAAATAAAAAAAAAGAGAAAAAAAGCAAACATTACAGATAATTAGTCAAATTGGCATGCACAGAAGAGAAATAAAGTATATCAATTGGGTTATTTGCACTATATATGTATATATATAAATATATATAAATCTGGTTTTTTGGCAGGCACTACAAAAACATCAAAATATTAAGCTCTACTAAACAAAATTCAAATATATTAAATATATGGACATACATACATACATTTGTAAATATGTAAGTACATAAGTATGTTGTATATTCAGATCAAATATTATTAAAATTTGAAACTCTGGCGCTTAAAGTGGGGCAACACTGAAATTCAAAAACACACTAAACAATTTGCCGGTGATTATTTGATGGTGTGGCTTATCGTCGGTGTCGGTGTCGGTGGTTGGTGCCTGGTATCGCCTTTCTGTTGGCATTTCAATACAACAGAAAAGTAAAGCAATGGAACATGCACAACAAATTTATTTACACAAACAAAAAAAAATAACAAATGAAGACAATAGGGGAAAACGAACGAATTCATGCAGACAAGAGCAGATTAGCAAACTGAGCAGCTTCCTGTCCCCTCCAAAAAAATTCCAAAATTCTAACGTCGCCTTATCTCGTAGTTTTTTTTAATGTATTTTTTGTGTATGCATGTATGTATTTGGGTATTTTTTGGGCTGAGGTACGTCACAATGTATGAACATACAAAAATAAAAGGAGTCCAGCGAAAAAAAAACGGTGTTCAGGAGGGACGACATGGGGTTTTTGAGCGTATGTGGAATTTTTTCTTGTGTCTTGGACCAACCAAGCAAGAACCAACCAACGAGAGAAAGAACGCAACGGAAACGTAAAGGTTTGGAATATGTACTCATTGTATGTATGTATAAATCGATTTAACATTAAAGATGAGCGCGTGATCAATTGCTGTAGTTTCTTCGAAAGGCATTAAGTAAATATTTAGGAATTTAATTAGATTAATTGTGCAATTATTTCCTCAATTCATCGATGCAATTGATGCGAAGCTAACCTTGAAAGGGTTCATGAAGTTTTTCAATAGAATTGGAATCACTTTTGATTGAATTGATTTAAATTGGGTTACAACACATAAAGGTTCGTAAAACGGACATATGGTACATAGTTTAATTTAAAACTCATGCGCTCATCTTTAATGTGTTGAGGTGGTGTGAGGGGCGGTTGAGGGGGAAGAAACGACAGGCAACAAAATCAAATATTTAAGTATATGTGTATGCATGTATATATGTACATGGAATTATGCAGTTAGGCTGGGCGCAAAAAAGATAGTATAAATGCTAATACATGAAACGGCTTGAAAATTGGCAACTCTGTACATTTTCTTCGGATTGTATTCGTTTGGTTTTCAATTGAACTCACAAATCTCAGCTGTTGATGTTGTTGCGGCGGCGTTGTCCTGCAGCAAAGTTTATCTTTTCTTTTTCTATTATTTTTTACCGTGTACTCTATGAGCGTGTGTGTGTGTGTGTGTATTTGTGTGTGTGAAAGCAAAACCACATGTGGCCCCTCCCGACTCGGCCTAATTGAAGGCAAAAACAACTATTGGAAACTTTACGTTTCGCTTGGTTTTACTGGTCTCGTGGCTAGGTGGGTGGTAGGTAACAATGGAAACTCAAACAAATTTGCTTTTTATTGCTAATCCTAAACAAAGACAGAATAAAAGAAAACAAAAACGAAAAAAGACTAAACGAAAGTAGGAAAGAAAAACGCTCAACAAAAAAACCGTAAAGAGTATTTTCGGTACAGTTACAGTTCGTTCGATATGTGGGTGTGCAGTGTATCCAGTTGCGTCTCCGGAAACTGGAATGCCTGAGTCTGAGTGGGTAGTAGTAGTAGTAGTTGGGTGGGTGGGTGTTTGTGTGAGTGAGTGAGTGAGTGAGAGAGTGAGTGAGACAGAGAGAGAGTGTGTGGGAGTGAGCGAGCGAACGATCTAAGCGCCCATCATGAGCTGTTCGAAGGCATCTTCCACGTTACTTTCGTCGAGCAAATTAAGATTCGCTATGTGCGGCATTGTGGCACTACGACTGAGGCCACCACCACCACTAGATGATTTAGCCACACCACCTCGTCCCGCTATGTAGATATTACCGTTCGAGGTGCTGGACAATGAACTGAGGGATTTTCGAGCTGTTGACAGCTTCTCGCTGGTCTTCGTTCGATTAATGGCTGATTTTCGTGAACTTGTTGTTGAACTTGAATTAGTTGCCGTCAGTGTGCGCAGTTCATCCATTTGTCCCGCACCTGTGGGCGATTTTTGACCCGAAAAATAGGCTGCCACAGTGCGTTGCTTTTCGCCCAGCTGCGATTTATCAATGCCAGCCTCATACAGCTTGGGCACGGCAAGCGAATGTCCTGATTTCGAACGTCTCAGCTCACCAGCAGATGGGGGGGCTTGGTTGTATTTAGGTTGACTCACGCTGCTTTGTTGCTGCTGACAGATTTGTGTCCATGAATCAGACTTGCTCAGCCGATTGATTCGAGAGCCTCCCCCATTGCCTTGCTGCTGCTGCTGCTGCTCCTCCTCTTGACTGCGTCTACTTAATGAGCTGAATGCACTGACGTTATTAAAGACTATGTTGCGTGGAATTTGCTCTTCAGGCGGCAGTTCGACTGGTGGCTGAGGTGTGGCAGGTGTTTCCACTATGCTAGGCTTCTGCTGCTGTTGATGGATTACATCGTGCTGAATGGTGCTTGTCGTAGATGTAGATGATGCCGTTGTGATCACCTGGCTGCTGTTTTTCAGCTGTGGGCTCTGATAGGCATTGGGCATATAATGATGTCTCTGTGGTGGGCCGAATTTCTTCAATAATGGAGCATTTTCTTTGGGTAGCGATGACTTCACTATATCTGGAGTATCTGCTGGGGCAGATGACTTGTACTCTTGCTGCTGATGTTCATAGTAAGACACTCCTCGATGTTCCAGTACGTTGCCCAAACTTTTGCGTCGCAGTTCACTCAGCTGCTGCTCTTTCTGCTGTTGTAGTTGTTGCTGCTGCTGTTGCTGCTGCGTCACAATCAGCGATTGTTGGGACATAACTCGATTCTTAAGGGGTACAGGTGCTGGATCGATAATAGCTGATTGCCGCAACATTGGCGCTTGAGGGCGCATTGGGGTCGTCTCCCCAATCGTGTGGCTGCGAATACTTAATCTCGGACGTCCTGATGGCGCCTGAGTTGGGATTTCAGGCTTTGGTGCCAATTGTGGCTTCGTGCTGCGATCCACAAGAGGCGGCGGTGTGACAATGGTGGCTTGCTTGTGCACAGGATTGGCTGTCCAGCTGGTGCTAGCAGAAGGCAGGGATAACGAAGAGCTAGCATTCGAACGCTCCGATGTGCGTCGCAGACGTTGACTCACGGTGGATTCCAGTTCGTCTGCCGAATCATCCAAGGGATAGGTGACCACATAGGAGGTGTGTGTTTCCCCCAGATAGCCGTTGTCAGTCGCTGGACGTGGAGATGCCTGAACTGGATGCGTTGGTGGAGTGTAAGTGGGATTCGCCTGATAGTTGATGCTGACAGGAATCGATGGAATTGATGCATAATGCGGTTGTCGATTTGCCTCAAAGTTGCTCAGCTTGGGAAACAGCGGTTCCACAAGTGGAGCTTGATACTGCCGTCCATCTGGTGAGAGGCAACCGACCGGCTTTGGCGAATTCGGCGCTGTCATAGATTGAGGTTTCGCCTCTCGACCCCTACTCAATACCGGCGGCCGCTCACTTTCGGAACCATTGCTTCCACTGAGATTCTTCATGGTGTAGAGCAGCGATTTAGCTGCCCGGGAATTCCTTCCGAAAACCTCATCATCACTCATATGGGCTGTTCGTCGGTCGGCCACTGTCACAGCCGTTTGACTTCTTGGCTTGCGCATCACTTTGGTCTCCACCCGATATTCGAGCATATTGTTATCTGAATCCATGTCCAGATCATCATCCGTGTTGTCCGTCATGGCGGGCACGGTGAGAAAACTAGTGGGGCTTGTCGGCGAACTATCCACGTCGACCACATTATTCGGATGATGATATGCATCAAATGTGTGGAGCGTGGAGTTCGGTGGCAAGTATGTTGGATTCGAGGTGGTCAATATAAGAGGGGCTGCCAATGGGTTGGTAAGCGGATCAGACTGATCAACAGCACTGGACAGACAAGGCTGGCTTCGGTAGTTATTATTCAAATGGTTTTTGTGCCTACGCACAGGTGGAAAGTCTGCATAGGTGAATGAGATATTGGTGGGAGCCGGCGGCTGAGGCTGTGGCGGCGGCGGCAGTTGCACTGTCGTCGTCTTCGATTGATAGGTGGCACCCACATTGGCCGTATTTGGATCCATGGCATTGGGCAAAGAAGGACGCTTCTTGAACTCAGTGTAGACAGGCGGCGGTGACTTCGAACGCAGTGAGTTGTGACGGTGCAGATACGCATTGGATGCATGGTGCACGTTCTGCTGCTGTTGCTCGAGATTGTCCCTCAGCGAGCGCTCCTCAAAGTGATGAGCCTTGCGTCTAAAGTCACTGTTATCCACTTTGGGCTTCGCCACCCAGGGCAATCCGATGGGCGACGTCGCAGTTGATGAAGGAGACGGTGTGTTGCTACTGTACGACGACTGTCCCAGTCGGGGGGCCTGCAAATGTTTGCCCGGCTTGGTTTGTGTTGAAGGCGGTTGCCAGGTGGATGGTTGACTGCCATGTTTCTGTGGAATAGGCTTAAATATGCTGGGTGCCGGCACCTGGTCATGGTCAATGGGCCGAAACACAGATTGGGGAGCGTGAATAAAGTGATTGAGTGGTGCTTTCTGCTGTTGCAGCCGCATTTCCATTTCTTGACGACGCTGGAGTTCCATTTGCTCTTGGTGCTTGCGCTGTTGTTCCAGTTGCTGTTGACGTTCGAGATGCTGGTTTTCCAGTTGCTTTTCGTAATAGTCCCGCTCCAAGCGGGCTCGCTGCTCGCGTTCGTATCTGGCCTCTTGTTCGAGACGAAGCTGGCGTTCGAGTTCTTGGCGTCGTTGGCGCTCGGCCAGGGCTTGGGCTTGAGCCTGGGCGGCAGCAGCTTGCTCTAGCTGGTGATGTTCTCGCTGGTGCTGCTCTCGCTGTAATTGCTCACGCTGAAGCTGTTCACGTTGCAGTTGTTCTCGCTGCAGTTGCTCTCGCTGCAACTGTTCCCGTCGTAACTGCTCCCTTTGCAACTGTTCACGGTGCAGTTGTTCCTTCTGATAATGCTCCCGCTGCAATTGCTTTCGCTGTGCATGTTCCCTTTGCAATTTTTCTCGCTGCATTTGTTCTCGCTGCGATTGCTCGCGCTGCTGCTGGTGATGCTCCTGCTTAGCCCAACCCGGCACATGACTTGGCGCCTGCGGTGGCTTACCCTTGGTGGCCTGGGCCGCCGCTCCAGTCTCGAACGTATGTTTGATATTACCAAACTTATGCGTCCAATTGGACACACTACGCGACGAACCGCCACCCCAACCCAGTCCCGTCTGATGGCTCTGTTTGTTAATAAAGGCCAGGAACTTGTGATCATTCTCCGTCTTGGGCTCAAAGGGTGGCACTGCGTTATGTACACGTCGCTTCACACTGACCTGAACTGTCCGCTTGAGGCCAAGATGCGGGCCCTGATAGTTTCCATCCACCTCCGCATCCGAATCGCTATCACAATCCGCACTGTACTTCGCCTTGGCCTTGGGTATATCAATGGTATTGGCTCTCTTCATTAGCTGTTTTCTTGAACCGTTGAATCGACTGGATCCACCATTTGACGCCTCTTCTGCTTGGGTCGAATTGTCCTGATCGCTGGTAAAACTAGCAAAACTAACGGCATAGTCACCAGAAAGGGGTCTTCTACTGTTACTGCTAGGGTTGGCAGAAAGCTTCAGCTGGGATCCTGTTGCTGGGGCACTCCCATGTTGGTTTGGTACAAACTGATTGGGTCTGTACAACTGTATGCCAGGTTGTATGGCACTTGAGCTGGCATTCTTTTCAAGCGGCACAAAACTCTTCCTATTATCCAGCATCAACATGTCCTCCATGTAGCGCCGGGCATCAGCCAACTCCTCGCGACTCACACCGACAGTGTATCGACTATTGCGCTGACGACGTTTGGCAAAACGCTGCTGCCGATTGCCGGACTGATCGGGACCATTGAACTCGGGACTTGGTGACTGATCCTCGTTTTCGTGTGGTGGCGGTAAAATATTTTCACCATCGCTGGGCAATTTCTCAGGGGCATTGAGACCCGTTTGCAGGCGTGCCACAAGAGCCAACAGAGCTTGACGTTGTCCACCATCGACTGCCAGTTCTTTGCCCTGTTTCAATGAACTCTCCAATCGACTAAGGGCATCGGTGACCTCCTCGACAAGTGAGCGGTTGGCTTCACTGGCGTCACCGCTGCTGCGCTGCTGGAGAGTGTCACGTAGACCAGCGGCCAGTAAACGCAAATCCTCACCACTCTCCGTACCCGAATCCTCCTTTTGAGGCACACTCAGTCTGTTCACTTGCGGAACTGTAGCACCCGATGATCCCCCGGCTGAAATTGTATCTGATTTCGCTTTGTCCCTGCTCCTAAGTTTCTGGCTAACCTGGCTACTCATTTTCCTACTGCTAACACTACTACTCTTGGCTATTTCTGCGTTTCCTGTTGTTGCTGCTGTTGCTGCTGCTGCTGGTGCTGCTGCTGTTGTTGTTGTTGCAGTTGCAGTTGTGGGTGCTGTCGTTGCTGTCAGGGACTCACCCTGCTTGACCTCCTGCACTTGCGCACCGTCAACGACCTGTTTGCTTTGCAGCTCAACTTTATCCAATTTCTGTTCAATTTTTTGTACCGATTGGCTGTGAGTGGTGCTTTTCTTAGATTCCGTGGCTTTTGCCAGCTGCTGCTGCTGCTGCTGCTGCTTTTCCTTCTCGTCCTTTTGTTTGTCCACTTCTTCTTCCTCGTCGTCGCTGTAGTCGGTGACTTCTTCGATTATCTCCTCATACTCACTGGCACTGGATTCCTCGGCTTCCTCCTGCTTTTTGGCAGCGGCTATATCGCCTGCCTTTTTGTCTTTTGGAGAATTAGAGAAATAGAGAGGGTAGAAAGAGTGAGGCTTCAAGACTCAACGACTCGCAACGAGTATGAACAACGCAACAATATCAAGCATTAAAAAAAAAAAATAATAAAAATAAATGCGGGGCAGAGGGCATTTGGGAACGGGGAGAACAGAGTACACAAATGGTATCCCAAAATGGCGATGAAGCCATTCAAAGATTACATTTTCTTTTTTTTTGTTTTGCTTGATTTTGAGGAAGAACGACAATCAACGAATAGTACAATCAGTAACGAGTAACGAGAGACGCGACGAATTTTGCACGCTGAACTGTTGTTGGATTTCAATGTTAGATGAAGAATATTTTCCAATGCGCTTTTCCTAGAACAAATGCCAATACCTTGCACATCGGCCTTGAGCCCTCTTTGAGCACGTGTTTTCTACTGCCTAGCTACCTCGTATGCTGTGTGCATAATCTACAAGATATAAATCGATAAGATAAGAGAAAAACAACATTATCGCCTCTAACATTATCAAGTCCACAGACTTACTACAAGTGCTCCTTTTCTCCGTTGGTTTTTATGTTAGTCGAGTTTGTGTGTTTGTGTGCGCAAAGAAGCATCGTAAATGGAGGCATGAAAAGACTTACCTTCGCGTTCCGCCATAAGTTCGCGTAAGCGTGCACGGATCTTGCGACGCTCCTCGTAGTTGGAGGCCTGTTCCAGCTAAGAACGAGAACGAGTAAATTGAGGAAGGATGCATTCGTTTTGGGCTTTTGATTATAATGCACACAATTTAAAAGTAGCCTACCAATTGCTTAAGCACGTCTTCGTCCCAAACGTCCTCGATGTCACAAGTTGTACAAGAAACTGGTGATGAGGAGCTGATCTTATTGTTGCTGCTGTTGTTGTTGCTGTTGCTGTTGGTGGTAGTGCTGCGACTACCAGTCTTGCTGTAGGTATTGGTAATGCGCGTGGTTTTCACCTGAAAAGCCAACAGAAACGAGTATTTCAATTTTGTTCATCTTTTGTTTATCAACCGGAAAATTCTCTCTCTCCCTTACACAGTTTCGCTCTGAACCAACCAGCTGTTGTTGGTCTTTTTTTTTTTTTTAAGCTAAATAAAGCCGATGAACACATACTACATGTGTATGTATGTATGTATCGGCCACGTCAACATTTCTTTGTGCCAAAAAAAAGAAGAAACATGCATATACTATACATACATAGGTAAAATTTAAGAAAATAAAGCGTACTTTCGACACCCCCGCAGCGATCACGATCACGTTCGTCGCAAAAGTAATCAGAGGGAAATCAATCAATATTACCCTAGCCATTGTCAGACAAAATTTACTTCCGATATTTTCTTAATTAAGTAATAATCTTTCAATGGGGCTTCGATTCTAAAGTAACAAACATGAATGAACATAAACAAAACTATAACTAACTAGTCATTCATTTAAAACAGAATCAAATACCATGGATAATCGATGAATAAATTTGAGTGGGTATATACTTATACTAGGGGGATCCTTGATTAATTTAAGCCAAAGGGTGTTTACCTTTTCGAAACTTGAAGATACAAATCATATTAAAAGAGTGTTTAATCGGCCCTCGTATGTATGTTAAGGCGTATATGTATCGCTAATGAATCATTAGCTACATACAGTAATTCCAATTTGCATTTCTCTCGTGTGATTTATCTGCCTTTTTAATTCATTTAATTAAACGTTTATAGACCCCGCATAAAATGGAATTCATATTTTGGTATTTAAAACAGCGACGCCAAAAAATAGCCCATTTCAGACACAAATTTTTGAAATTTTTGTTAGTTTTTTTGACCAAATTTGGTCAGGAATGATGAAAAATTAAAGAAAAATCGGAAAAAAAGAAAGAACAAATAAATAAATATAAGCGAACATGGCCGAGAGGCAAACAAACACGCGTTCCTATTTTTAGTTAAAAATTATTTAAACATATGTATGTATGTACATATAAATAACAATGTATGCATAAAGAGAGAGATTGATAGAGAGAGAGAGAGAGAGAATAAGAACAAATGGTCAAGAGAAGGCGAGACGGATCTATGGAGAAAGCGAGAGATGTAGAGAGGGCGGCCAATACTCCGATTAGCATCGTTACTTTTACCAACTAATAACTTAAAAGAAGAAACGACGACTTAAAGACACTGAAGACACGGAAGAGGGATGCATCTAAAACTATCAGTGGGCCAAATTGCGATACGAAAAAAATTATTGCATTTCGGGGAAGTAAGGGGGCGTGGCAAAAAAATAAACAAGCTTATACTACACGGGTCTACACACTTTCCATCCTATGCATGGTATAAAAATCTTAACCAATCAGCTGAAGTCTATCAAAAACAATTTGTTGACTTATATTAAGCAGGAATTGTAGCCTCTTCATATTGGAAATATGGTAGCTCTACGATTGGAAAGACTTTAGATAAAGAATTTGCATTTGTGTATGTGTGTATGTACACATATATATATATGTAAACTAATTTATATTGTATATGAAGTTTGACATATTCAATATACCCTGTTGACCTACTTGGCTGCTGGTACAGGGCGAAAATCTGTTTCCAAGAAATTAAACATTTATATTCATTTGGCAAACATTTTAATTTAAATTGCCAAATACATACATACATACGTATGTAAATAAAGAATTCTAAAAGAAGCAACTCATCACAGAAAAAACAGCAAACAAAACTAAAAACGATGTAGAAAATAAACATTTAGTTATTATCATCCCGTCCTCAATAAAAATATTTTTACACACTTAAACAATATTTACAATGTTGTAATGTCTTCATAAGCCTTACTTTCTAAGATCTTCTATATAAATTTGACCATTCCGCATAACATGGGTTAACTCAAACTCATCGCCAAACCCATCCAAGCATTAAAACCAATATGGTGACAATTGAAATGAATGATGACTAAGAGGCGGAAGGGGAAGACAATGGTTGTTACAGGGGGTGTAAAGTTGTAGTAAAAGAACATTTAGTGTAGAAGACAAAGATCGATGATGAGAAGTGTGTGTGTGCATGTTGTTGCCCATCCATCTGACCAAAAGGAAACATTGTCATTTGCAAATTACTATTGGTCATTGACTGGCTGTTAGATTCCGCCCCTCTCTGCCCCTCCCTTCGTAAATCAATTTGGCATTGAGTATCTCAGTTTGTCACAAAGAAATAAGGTGGAGGGCAATATTGCGCTTTGCTGGTTTAGTTAATAATCAACACAAGCACACTACAAAATTTGTTATAAATTTAGCCAAAGTTGCCAATGGACAGGGAAGGCCGCCAGTGGATAAACGACGCCCACCAGGAGCCTCCAAAAAGAAAAAAAACAGCACAGCACCGAATATATTGAAAATTATAATTTTTCTGTTTTCTCAAACACATTATTGTGCATACATACTTCTGGTAAATCTGTATATTTTAAGCACATACAGATACTAGAAAAACGAGAAATACTTTGACATGCAAAACAAAGAGAGAACAGGAGCACCAGGCGCTTCACCCCGCATCACCTGATAGGCACAAGATTTAATTATGAAATGACATACAAAATATTTAATGAACAACTTTAAGCACATTGAAATTTGCAGAACTTTGGGTATATCCAATCCCGGCTACTTCAGATACTTCAGCTAGTACATACGTACATATATGCATAATCCCAAGTATTCGCAAGTGTTAGGCAAGTATTCATTTCAATTTTGTTCATACAAGTATGTATATAAGTATACATATATCTAGATGTATGGACGTAATAAGTTTTTTGTGATGCTTTCGAGAATAGGGTGGAACTCATTAGTTCCAGAAAACAAAAAAAAAAAAAATGTTTCTGTCACGTATGTATACTATTGTTTGGGTCATTAACACCCTGTTGAGTTATGCAATAAACAGGCGATACGACTCGACTCAACTCTTTATTTATGCTGATCAAGAAAATATATTCATTCTTTGTTTGTTGCACATATTGAATGAACTCTTCATACATCCTTTTCTACCCATATGTAGCTGTAGAAGGTAACTAAAACCGGCTTTTAAAGTAATAAAGAAGACACAACATCTAATGAAACAACTGCTGAAGGAACAAGAGATGATACATTGCGAACACGTTACGCTTAACTAAGTAACAAGAATTGTGCTGGTCAAAAAGAAAATGAGGAACACAAATTATGGGATCTATGTATAGTAGGCATACATACATATGTACAATTTATGGCTACCTACTGCAGATACTTATATGAAGACTGTAAGTTGTCGCACCGACTTGGCTATACTTTGCACCAACTTCAAATTCACAAAGCCAGATTTATCTATTAAATTTCCTTTTCATGCGGCATTAGCAAAGGCTTCTTTTCAGAGTCAGAAGGGGACATGCCAAAACTTTGAAACAAAGGGAAATTTTGACGTCTGCTTAGCAAATTATATAGCTCTAGCTTTTATAGTTTTAGAGATCTCGGTGTTCATAGATCGACTCAGCTTTTCCTGATCCTGATTGAGAATATATTTAATTCATCGGACGGCATTTGCCTCCTTCTGCCTGTTACGTACATTTTGGCGACTTAAAAAGTTGCAAAACTAATACAAATACTGCTTCTAAAATATCAGCTTATATGTATATGTATAATTTCATACGTTTCCTTAACTTGCAAATAATTGTACATTTGTTTTCAGACAGACAGACGAATGGATATGAATGTATCCAATCCTATAGATAGATTTATATACTAAGGGTTTTGTATCTTTGAACTGAAATTCATAGAGGATAATGAGGTGATTCCTTATAAGTATATTTCAAAAACTGTGGACTGAACTTTGATGTTTTAGCAATAAACATAAGACTGATTTAAGTTTAGGTGTGTTGAAGCGGAAAATTGAACTATGTTTAAAATGTTTCAATGTAAGTGAAGTAAAAGGTAGTCTGTATAAATTAGATATGCTCGGAGATGTTTACTTCTATACTTTGAAAACTTTCGACCAAATATTTCCCACTAATAGTGGGAAAAATAAGATGGTGGATGGTAAAGTTATTTCTAGCTCACAACTAAACGTGCAGTTCACTCACAATTAGTTGTGTCTTTTCTGTATCTTTATTGAATTTTTATAAGTATTTTTAGTTGGCTCATGAGAACTTGACTCTGGAAGATCATAGATAACTGACAGCTATGCATGGTGTGTGTATCTTTTGATGAGTGCTGGGACATGTATCTAAATATCGGACCTTGCATGCTCTTACTGCACATGCACATTTTGATGGGTCGGTTTGCTTTTTCTCCAATCGGCTTAGCCTGACTATATGTAGCTGATCTAGTCAAATGCTATTCGAATAGACAAATATGTGGTGTATATATGTATATACATAAGTTTGTATGTATGTATATGTGTGCGTATATATATGTATGTAAGCAAAATGTTCCTCCATCGTTTGGTCGGTACGTAAAAATAGTGCCTATCGTGCGCTATTTTCGTCGAAATTTTTCCGTACATTTGCGTTCTCATTCTTATGCATCTCTCTCTCAAAAAACAAAAAAAAAAAAATTATTTATTTATTTATTTCTAGCTTTAGATCTGTATCGCTCTTTGAACATGTATATATCTAGATACATATGTATATACAAATGTATGTATATATATAAATATATATGGGTATATTTAGACAAAGTTGTCGTCGTCGCCGTCGTCGTCGCTTTTCTTCTTTGGCTTTCTTTCAGGTGCATTTTTTGAGGTGTCGTGACAGAAATTCTTTTTCTTTTTTTTTTGCCTGTGCTAGTGCGGTAGCGCAAGTTATGCGCACTACTAAAAATAATTGAAAAGCCTTTGCCACGCCTCTACAAGCTGGCCTCTTATCATTCATCTGCCCATTGCTATTATATTCTTTTCCGTCCCCAGTCCCAGTCCCAGTCCCGGTCCCGGTCCGGTCTATCCATCCATCCATCAAACCATACATCCATCCATCCATACCGATCCATGCCTCTTCCTACTTACACGCTGGCGGTTAGTTCTTTCTTTCTGCCTGGTTGCCTCTTACACCATATATGGACACTCGCGTTCGTTCACCATAACAAAATATAGGTATAGTATATAGTAATAACAAAAACGGCACAAGAAAAAAATTTCAAACCAAAATGAAAAACTTGTCTTTTGTTGTTGCTGTTGTTGTTGTTGTTGCTGCTGTTGCCTATTTCGCCTTTCTTTTGCGTTTGCACTTTTCTTTCTCTTTTCTTTTTCTTTTTTTTTCTTTTCCTTTTTCGTTGTTGTAGTTTTTATTCAGTTATTTATTCTGTCGGTTGATCGGTGGAACACTAGTCGTCGTCGCACAAGTGATCGATGCCGCATCTGAGTGTGTACTAACTGATGAGACGGAGACGGCATTGGACCGATGTTATGCTGATGGTTGGCGGCTGATGGCGGTGGCGTGTGTGTTCCTGGCTAGCCAGCCGTCGCATCACGCACACGGCACTCAGAAGAGCGCCATGCCGCCAAAGAGAGAGAGAGTGAGTGTAAAACAGGCAGAGAGAGATTTGGGGGCAAGAGTGATGGGGACAAGGGAGATAGATGGGTTGAGGAAAGAGATACATAGAAGAGGGGGAGAGATTTTAATTTGCGCAATTTACTTACCGCTTGGCTATTCTGACGCTGACCGCCAACGGTGGTGCCAGGTGGCAGCATACCCTCAACGCCCTGCATAAGAATACTGGCCCCAAGGAACTTGTTGAGCAAAGCTCGAGCCTCACGATCCTCGGAGGTATCACCGGGTTCAGTCACTATTAATCAAAAAGGATGAATACATTAAATAATTGTGTGTGTGTGTGTGAAATGCATTCGTTGCATTCGTTTTTTGTGTTGACACTTACCATTATCGGCATTGCGCATACGATGTATGACATCATTCACCCCAGTGACCATCCGATCCTCTCCCGTGGTATTTAGAAAAGAACGAGTATTTTTCGACCGTGTATCGGAACTAGAACTAAATGTAGAGCTTGATTGTCTCATCTGTGCTGGCGTTTCAATTTCAATAACGCTGCAAACATCATTTGATTCACTGTCTTCCGTCTCGGTATCGGGCATTTCAATTGACGATTCTTTTTGGATGAATTTCTCGCTTATATCCTTCACCGAGCCGTGGCGCACATACTTGGTATCAGTTTTCGGCTCGATTTTCTCAAACTCTCGTACAACGTGGGATGTCTTGGAGTCGTGTGAGGATTTGCGCTCCAATTGGGACTGCAGCTTCGACAATTCATCTGCATTGGTGGAATAGTGAAGTTCCTTGCGCTCATGACGTGGCGGAGATTTGCTATCTGAGTAAATTTGTTCTTCGATGACATAACCTGTAACTTCTTGTGAAAAAACAAAAGAAAAGAGGCAAGAGTCAAATGGGGTTAACTTGAATATGAGCTGAAAATCACCTTCTTTGGTCTCACAGGGCACCGATTGGGTCTTCTTTTTGAGTGCTCGTAGCCCAAAAACAGGCAAACCGTTCTCATCTGTTGGCCCCACGCCATAGCTGGAAGTTATGGAGTCTTCTTCACGGTGGTTCTTCTTGGTAGTACTGGAAGTACTAGTACTGCTAGTCAATTGGGTGCGTGTAATTTTGCTGCTACTACTGGTCGTACTGGATGTCGAACTTTTGCGGACCGAAGATGGCGACTCATTGCCGGAACGAACATTGGCTGTATTGGGTGTATGTCCGCGTAATACTTTACTACGATCCGCCCAAATGGGTCCGCTAGGCTTACTGGTACCTCGTTCGCGCGTTGGTGATGATGGACCACTGCGTGATTTTGTACTAGTGGTTGTCCTCGTACTGGATGTAATGACGGCATCAGCGGTTTTTAAGTCTGAAGATTTGCATTGGGCTGGACTAGCACTACGCTCACGGGGTTTGACAGGTGGTTTGCCTTGTAGGCTGCTACTATCTGCTCTGTCTGTCTGCTCAACGCGTGACTGCAATCGATTGCTGTTTGATTGGCTTCGCACCTTAACGGTGCTATTGGTAATGCTCTTTGCTTCGGGACTGTGACTGCGGTCGCGTGGTTTTTCTCGCATAGGCTCGCGACGCGAAGGCAATGGGCTTCGCCCATGACTAGGTGATGATACCGTACTAGTCTTCGTTGTGATTGTAGTTGTTGTTGTTGTCGTTCCAGCATTGATCATATTCTTTCGTATTAAACGCATCTGAGCCCTTATACGACGACGTAGCTCGTAACTAGTTACTGTCTCTAACAGTTGCTCCAAGATCTGCAGATCGAAAATTTCCTCGATCTCCAAATCAATCGGTTTGCCCTCCTCGCTGATGCTTGTTGTCTTCGGGTGCTGTCGCTTGTTTGGCACATCGAATTTAACAGCCGTATTGGGATTACGTGGCTCACCGTTCGTGGCTTCGTCTTCAATGGAGGATTTGCGGGAATAATTAGTCTTGTTGATTTCCAAGGAATCGCGCCGTATGTGTTCGAGGGAACTCTTGGTGTGATCCATGTAGGAAGGACGACGGCCGTTCGCTTCTGTGCTTGGCGTAGTTGGAGTTGGCGAACTTGCCTTTTCAAAGACATTGCGCTTCACGGCGACGGATGAACGTGCTGGCTTAGTCTGGCCTAGAAGGGAGTCAATTTTGGATTGTGTATGGTCAGCTGGAGAACTACTGGAACAAGGACTGGGACTATGCCTGGGGTTGGCCTGAGGTTGTTGATTAGTTGGAGTATGCTTGGTGGTGGTGGTGGTGCTGTGCTCAGTGGTGGAGGTTTTAACTACGGTGGAATTGGTCTTGGGGGCGGTGCGATAGGACGATGGCGATGGCGACGACGACGGCGAAGGGGAAGGCGACTTGGCATGTGGTTTTGTTGGCCTTTTGTAGGCATCGGGAGCGGGTCCCACCTCCTCAACTTCGAAATCTACATCATTGAGGACCCACTGTTGTTGGCTTACGTGCTCCATTTGCTTGCTTGGGCTTCTGGTTTCCCTTCCAGAATCCGTTGCACTAACCGTGGGAACGTGCTTGGGCCGAGATTGAGATGAAGGACGAGTAGAATGAATTGGTGACTTTGAGGGGCTAGTTATACGTCTGGTTGTTGTTTTTGTCCGCTGATTTCTCGAGGATTCGCGCTCCTCATCAATAAAAGCTGTGGTTAGACTGCCGCGTGGTTTGCGCGTAGGCTGCTTATGTTCAAATACTGATGGACGATTAAGGATATCCTTCTGCCGCTTCAGCTCTAGGGCCGTAGTGTGGTTCTTAGACATGGGCAAGGGTTCATCTTCAGCGAGATGATGCTTCTCTACCTCTGTATCAGAGTCCATTGGACCCTCTGGCTCTGATTCATCATCCAGTTCGGGTTCACTCTGCCTAGATATATGGCGTTCAATGTTGGCAACCAAACCTGGTGACTTTTGTGGTGTTGTGGGTGCCAGTTTCTCTGCCGTATCAATAAATTTATATACCTTTTGTGAAACACTCAGAGTGCAGTCATCTTGACGCAACTCCTCGTCCAGATCTGTATAGTTTGGACGCTCTATGTCCCGGGTTGGTGTAATCGGTTGCTTTGTTATATTCTCCGCCGTTTTCAAAAACTTATCCACCTTTTGATTAATCGAAAGCAAACACTCGTCACTCTCTGACACCTTGGTATGCTCATCGAACTGACGAGTAAAAGGTGTAGACGATTTCGGTTGCTTTACCTGTTCGGCGCTGTGCGTGAACTTGGATACCTTCTCATGTACGCTCAACAGGCATTCGTCCTCCTCGGTATCGTTATTACGGCTGGGACTGGGATAGTCCAAGCTTTGAGGAGCCTCCACAGTCGGGTTATCCAGTATGTCATCTTCGATGCCATTGGAAGTACGCAACTCGGATATCTGGTAGCCGACATATGAATTGGCCTCTTCCTCAAAAATGGGTATGTTGGTAACAACAGGTTTCTTTCGCGGCTCATCCTCTGGCTCTTGGACCACATCTGGATAACGAGGCATGCCTGTGTCTAGTTCGGCTGGCACTGGCGTTGGCACTATACGATCAGGAGATGGCTCCCGCGAGCTCTTCGCCTGCTGTATATCGATAATGATATTCTCCATATCTTCGTGATTGCTAAGCTGTTCGGATAAATTTATTGTCTTTGTGGTGAAACACTTGCTGGCACGAGTGCGATCCGTATGAGGACGCAAAGTGCTCATTTCGACAGTTGGCTTTGGTTTGCCATTTACCACTTTGATCACGTTCTCGCTTGTGGAACGAGTCACCTTATCCTTATCGCGTCTGGTAACCCGTGGCACGGGTGCCGACTCCTTGCGCTCGACGACAGGGAATGACTTTCTAGCAGGATTCACTTTGGACATGGGTTTTCGCTCAACTCGAGGTGATGGTGTCTTTTGTGCCATGTGATCTATGATGATTTCAGTGTGTACGGAAATGTTACTGGATCGGCGACGTTCCATTGTTGGGGTACGTGTGGGGCTGACATCAGGAGATTCAGAAGATTCACCATCCACATTGTCCGTTTCGGGTCTCTGTTTGCGAGGCGAAGAGCGTAGACGATCCTTTATCGATGGCAAGGTGCTTTGATCGTTGGGTTTTGTGACTGGGTGCTTAGTTTTAGTAATCACACTGGTTGTCCGGGATTCCTCAACGGTGTCGCGCTTGGTGGAAGGAAGTGATTCTTTGCGCGTGCTCCTGGAATTGGGTACTTTGGATGGGGTTGTTTGGGGTTCCTTGATTAATGCTGAAGGCTTAGAAGGTGTAGTCTTAGTGGATGTGGCCGAAGTAGTCGTCGTTGTGAAGGTATTTCGAGAGTTACGTCGCTCAGTGGTGCTTTTCTTTTTGGGTTCGTTCGGATTTGGCTCATCGCCATTTGGTTGCTTCTTAATGGTGGATGGCCTGTTTTCCAAGGGAATCGCAGTGGCAGATGTTGGACGGTGTTTCGTATCGTTTCGCCCCGGTTCCACGTCGCTAGGTTGTTTTGTAGCAGGCAACGATTTACTGTCAGTTGGAGCAAAAGGACGTGTTTTCTTGCTAACCTTTTCCACATGAGTTTTATCGGTGCAATTGATGACCTTTTCGGCCACAAAACTTGTCTCAGGTAGTGTCTTTTTTGGAGCGGAGGTGGGATAGACAGGGAGGATAGAGGGAGCCTTGCGCTCCAACGATGGAGACTTCGAGGGGCGTTTAGTGATTACAATGGTGGTTTCGTGATTCAAGTTCGTCTCATGGGTATCGTCAATTTCTTGTGGCATATCATCTACTTCAAACTTCTTCGTAGTTAAAACATTTTCCACTTCCTCTGTCTCACTGACAATATCCACTGTTAAGTCACTATGATGGGGCGAATCAGCCTCAACCCTGATAACTGGCTGATTCCGCAACACATTCGTCTCAATCACCATACGAGTTTTATCATCGTCGTCGTCATCCAAGCAATCTTCAATCTTTACCTGAAAGGTTTCCGTTTGTTTTACCTCCTCGCTGGTGTTCTCTTCGTCGTCGTTTTCAGCATTATTGGGTTTCTCTGTGTAGTTACCCTGTGTATCGCCATCCTCTTCCATGCCTAAGATCTTGCGACAACGGTCCTCGAAAGTCTCACGACGTGTCAAACCCTTTTTGCGGAATGTGGGCTTGGTTGGCTCATCCTGATCAGGTTCCGGGCACTTTGAGTAGAAACCACCATCGGGACTTTCTGGACCCTCCTCGAATGTTGGCTTCGGCGAACCAGTTGACTGGGGCTGAATCTGACATTCGTTCGTTATAAATTCTTCGTTTAGATTTTTCGTTGTGGTCTTAACATTGTCGTTGACAATAGTAAGGAACAGAGTATCCTCCTCGGATTCCAGTTGTGCACGATTGTCTGGAATTTGAATTAATCTTTCTGAACTCACTTTTGGTTTTTCCGGCAAAGTTTTCTCAGGGCTTTTAGCTTTCCGTTCCGTTGTATGGCTAAGGACAGAATTACCCTGACGTAGTGAATCTGGACGTTTATTCAAATCTGATGGGACTTTTTCGATGGTTTGAGGCGTTTTGGGCTCGTTCTGACGTGGTTTAACATAAGTCGGCTCTTGTTGATGAGGAGAATTTTGTGACTGTGGCTTTTCGGGACTCTTGGAACCTGAAAAATCCTTAGATCGCCTCGGCACTGGGCTGCTCTGTGGTGATGATGGCGCCCTATCGATATTTTGAGTTGTAGGCTTTGTTTTTTCAGGACTGACAGAACGTGGCAACTCTTGGGGTTGCTTTTCTGGACTACTTGGTCGTGAACTCTGACGAGGATGAGGCAAGGGACTGCTAGTCTTCTCTCTTACTGTGCCAGTGGTTACGCGAATCAGAGTTTCCTGCTCATTGACGAAATTAACGTCCGCAGGATTAGAAGCACGCTTCTTTGGATTTTCAAAGGTCGTTTCACGCTGCACAGTAGGTTCCATGCTTGGGGATTTGGATCTGCGTCTGACTAGTTCATCCTCATTAGCGGGCTTGCTGTTAGTACGATCTTTGGGCTTTGCTGCAGGGAGTACATCAACAGCAATGCATAAGGTTAAATGACAACCGACGTCGCTAGGTTGTGATGTGGATTGTTTGTATGTGGTTTGTGTAGGATTGGGTGTACATTACCATTGCAGTTATTGGATTAGTTACGACTACGATCGAAGGGTTATAACTACATCTACATCTATGAGTTCCGTTTTAACTTGTCTTGGGTTAATGGCTCTACGGGGTTAGACAGGCAATAAAAAGTAGGCATGTAGACAAGCAGGCAGCAAAGATAGCTGGGTTCAGGGGTTAATTGCAAGTTGCGAAAATTGCTTTTCTCTATCTCTCCCCCTCTCTCTCTCTCTCTATCCCTTACTCTTTGTCCCCCACTCCCAGTCCCACAATCTATGAATTGTGGGAGCCTTCGGTCATGCAGTTTATTTGTGAGTTTAGTTGAGTTTTTGGTTCTTGTATTTGTATATTTGGTGCTTGAGCAAAACATTGATTATTTCAAGATTGCATGGTTTATTGAATTGTTTTTTCTTTTGGTAATCATTAAACGTTTTTATTTGCAAGTTCTCCAACACAGAAATATTGTAGTTTAAATACTAAATAGATAATTGGTTTATAGATACAGAGTGTGTGTTTTTATGTGGGTGTGTGGTAGGATTTTTCATTTCGGGATTTTGTTTGTTTAGTTGTTCATTCATGCCTTACCAACGGTCTCTGAACTTGTCACCGCTGTTGCATTGGGGACCTCCTTAGCGGAGGGACCGACCTTATAGTAGTGTCGCTTAACACAAGGTGGCTCTTCCACTGGAGCAGCAGCACTGGCAGCGGTGGCTTCATTCGTGCTCAGCTTTGTTTTTATAATCGTTTCGGTGTTGTCGGAGTTCTGGCTGTTCTTGGAGGTGGTTAGTGGTGTGGTTCTTGTTGGGATTGTAGTTGTTGTTGTTGTTGTTGTAGTTGGTTCGTTGTTAATAGTAGAAGGAGAAGTAGGTGGCAAAGAGAATATATCGCCTGGCTTAGTAGTAGTATACGTATACTGTGATAGGTTGTTATCTGAAGGATACATTCATATACATACATAGTTCCGAGATACATAGATGTGTGTAATAGATATTTGTATTAGCTTTCACTAATTCGTACCTGGGACTTTGGACGCTTCGTGACTGCTGGGACTGGCTAATTGTGCCCCGGATGTTGTAGTTTGTGCTGGTGCTGTTGCTGGTGCTGGGGAAGGGGCCGATACTGGAGTTGGTCCTGTTACTGTCGATGTTTTAGTGGTCGTTATTTTGGTGGTTGTACTCGCCGGAGACGGTGATTTTTGCAAACGCTGCGGCACAAGATCGATTGTTTCGCTAGAACCTTGAACGTTTCGGGTTTTCACAACAGTATGATGTTGCTGCTGCTGCTTGAGAACGACATTTTTACCCACACTTTTGGTGGTTCCATGTGCTGGCACATGGCGCGTTACTGTTGTCGAGCTAATGCGACTCGACTCGGACGGCGCATGGCTATCATGCGAACCTTCGCGCGCATCACGGCGATATGTCCTGTTCGAGGAGATGCTCGAGCGTGGCGTCAGACGCTGCGGCTCATTCGATTGGCTATCGCGCCGGGTATGTGACCCAACCGAGGTGTTGCTATCAGCTGGGGAGCTACTGCGTAGAGAAGCGGCAAAGGCACGATGTGCTGCATCTACTTCGCGCTCCTTTTGCAGTTGGCGACGTGTTACCGTCGAAGTAGTTGTCGTTGATGTGGAGTCCGGTCCTGGGCGAGCTGATCTATTGCCAGGTGCTGCTGGGGAAGCTCCATTCGGCTTGCGTGTCGGTGAGCGACGCGTGGGAGACAAAGCCTTGTTGCTGCTGGCATTCAATTGCGGTTGTCGTCGACGCTGCTGATGCTCAGGCTCGTCCACCTCGGTCTTGATGACGCGCTCTGTGTTCGTTTTATGCGTGGCGCTCTGATTACGACTTACAGACTTGGTGACATGATGGAGTACTTCGGCATTTGGCTGATCCGATCGCACCGATGGAAAGCCATGAGTGCTGAAATCGTCGCCGGTTGCGCGTCTTGGGCTGGCTGGCTGCTCCCAGCTTGGCGTTTGCGCCCTTATTTGCTGCTGCGGCTTGGAATGGATGGCCGAAGGAGTATGCTCATCATCGCCAGTATATTCCGTTTCAATCGTACGCTCGGAGCTCGTGTGGTGCTTAACATTTCGACTCTTTTCTGACTTAACCACTATGACCTCTTCACCGCTAAGGGCACTGGAAGGTCGCTGAGTGGGGTACTCCTGTGTGGCAATATTGGGCTTCACCGAGGGAAATCCGTGTGTGGAAAAGGAGTTAGTCGGCTGTTGTCGCGGTGATTGTGGAGTTGAAGGTCGTTGACCGTGAAACTCTTGAGTTGGCTTGTTCGGCCTCACCGAGGGAAACCCCTGGGTGCTAAAATCCTGACGCGCTGTTGGCGATGGAGCTTTAATCTGCTGACTCGTCTGACCATGTTCATGGTCATCATGTGTTTCCTGAATTGTCTCTGAGGTTGTTTCTGTGGAAAAACGACGACTGGACTTCTTGACCGAAGAAAAACTTTGTGATTGCGTGACATGTTCGTTAACATCGTTTCCAGACATCGGACGATGACGAACGGACGGCGCAGCACTGTCGACCACATCACGAGGCTCACGTGGTCCTGCACTCTCCTTTGTTGGAGACAGTTGCTCGGTCTCGTAACGCTTATTCTTGACAATGGTGCCGTCGGGCAATCGCTTCACGGTGGTAATCATTTTCACATTGGGCTTGGGATACTCCACAGTATTTGAGATAATCTCACCCGGTTGAGACATAAGATGTTGCACATGCTGCTGATACTCAGGAGATGCCTTATCCATATCGACATAGCGCTTATTTTCTTCGTAGTGCTGTTGGGTTGAGATGTTCTTGGTACTGTTGGATTGCTCACGGCTTTCAGAGTAGCGTTCCTCCTGCTGCTGTTCTTGTTGTTGACGCAGTTGCTCCTGGTGGCGTTGCTCTTGGAGGCGATGCTCCTGGTGGCGTTGCTCTTGTATACGCTGCTCGTGGATACGCTGCTCCTGGATACGCTGGTGTTCCTCCCAATCCCGCTGCTGCTGCTGCTGATGCTTCTGATGTTGCGATTGGTGGTTGTGACTTGGAGTGGACTGGTCATTTAGCAAATAACGCGGTGAGTTATCCTCACCACCATACTCAACCGTCGACGAAGATGAAACCACCTTGGAAGTCGACGAGGATGTGGTCGAGCTCATCTTCGTTTCGGTGCGACCGCTGGTGTCGTCACCAAAAACCACTTTCTCTTGAAGTTGAGTGCTGGAGCTCTCCGAGGCCTTCTTTACAAAGTTCTTATCATCGCCCTGATGCGAGGCACTCGAGCGCTGCTCGTTACGACCCTTAAACTCCGCAGTGCCGCCGCCATTGAGCTTTTCAACACCTGCCACACCAATGGATGGAGGACATAGGGACATATAAACAAACAGAAATAAGTTACACACAGAACACACAAATTTGTAGGACCAGATTAGGGTTACACGGCAACCGACAGCACTTTGTCACAGATAGGATAGATAACTTACCGTCTGTCTTGGCCAATGTCTCCGTTCGATAGGCTCGTCCATCGGGACTAACCTCCGATGATGTCTGCACATCCCATCCGGTTGTATTCGGTTGACTTAGACCCATAGAATGAAACTTGATCTCGTGTGTTGGACTTATCGAATCGCGCACCTCCTTCGACTTGAGACTCTGAAAATTCTGATCCAACAAAGCATCGCCATGGCTGGTGGCCAAGGGATCCTTGCCAGTCAAAGTGTTCGAATTGGGTTCCGACATAATGTCCGCCAACTGGTCGTGTCTATACAAATTCCTTAAACGCGATTCCCGCAACTTATAGAGATGCGACCGTATCTGCTTCTTGCGTTCACTGTCCTCGGATTGCTGCCACTGAAATAGGCCAGTAACATAGATTACACATTGAGTAATGCTTGTCCTTGAGTCAATTTGAAATACAACAAAAAAAGCTCAAGATTGAGAGTGGAGTGATGCGAACTGAAGTATGGTGGTGTGGAGTAGATCGCAGCCCACGCTTCAAAGTCGAGAAACAGTGAACGAGCGCCTTTTATGGGCTCCAACCACTGTGCCACCAATTAGCTAAACTACTTATAAGAGACTAGAAAACACAGACAGACACAGCCAATTCCAGTTTGCTGCATCTAAAAACTTTTACAGTTGCAGTGCGACATGCACACACATACATACATACATGCACGTACAGGAACATATTGTACATACATACATATATACCGTATATATTTTACTTATGAATGAAAACGATATAATATATCAGAAACAAAAAAGGAAACTATAAACATTCAATTTATTGCAAAAACTACATATGTATGTGTATATATATATATGTATCACACGATACGCCACATCATTCTGATTTCAAACATAGCTTTGGCAAAATATGGTATTAGACCGAGCAGAAAACTTCGAGATATAAATTAAGTATACGTACATGTACATAAGTATTATGTGATTCAAATGAAATGCTCTCTTTTCGATTGACAAATGTGCATTGGTCTGTTATTCTATCTTTGTTTTTTTTTTCTTTTTTTTAATGTACAGAGAAAACTGAATATTCTTATTCAAAAACTCATCCGAAATATCAAAGAATTATTCTACATTGCAATTGAATTGTGAGCGTTTTATCGTTTTGCTATTCATTTTAGCCAGTTACCACTGTAGCAAATTTTCCCCTTTTTTTATAATCTCTTACATGCGTTTTTTTTTTTGTTTTTTATTTCTTTATGTCTGTTGGCCACTTTTTACAGTTAAGTTATCAACTTCAAGACGTGGCGGCTGTCATACATGACGCTTTTGTTTATAAATAACAGAAATATTTAACATTGCAAAAATGCTGACCGATAACTGCTAGAGTGAGTGAGAGAGAGGTACATAAGAAAAATATCTATGTATATATTTGCTATGGTTTTCTTATGTTTACTTTTGCAAAAAGTAAATTAAAACACGATTCGATAAATCCTTTGCATTAATCAGATATTGAATACGTTAAAAATACTCTGCGTTGTGTCCTAAAAAGAGGACCAAAAAATTGAGGGTAAAATTAATCTTCTAAGTTTCCAAGTGTTTGGTGGTACATATTTTAAAGTTGGTCTGGTTATCTCCAGTTTCGTATTCCGTATATTCATTTCATCTAAGCGAATTTTATGTATACTGTACGCAAAGATTTTGTTATGACAGGTCTTTACCGATCATCATTATAATTATTATCATTGTCATCATCATCGAATCGTTGGCCAAACAGATTGATTTTAAACTTTCGGTTATGAGGCGTGGTGATATCACCAACCAGTTGACAGCCAACAGCGGAAAAACATGCCAAATAACATTTGTATTAACAATAATAAATACAAATACAATAGAAAAAGAGCAAGCAATAAAGTTTGAGAAAGAGAGGGGAAAGCGCTTTGTTAGCTGTTTCATTTTAGAAGCTTAAAAGTCGAAAGGTAAAGGAGAACCTTTTCGTACTATATAGCGATTCGCTACAATTCATGCATCTATATATACAATACGATAAGTCGATCGAAAGATAATACATATATGTACTCTACCCATTTGCATGTATACATTGCATTACTCTAATTAAGACATGAGATTCATCTCTGTTTTGTTTCAGTTCATGTTTTTTGGTTTTGATTGGCCTCCTTTTTTTTGCTCCAGATCTAAGCCAACACAATTGGCGCAACCAGATGGTCGCCAAATTCAATGTCGTAGGTGAGACAGATCGGCAAAAAAAAAAAACCATACAGATATAAGTAGAACTGAAAGAACGCAGTGAAATCAATGTTTTATCGTGAATCTATTGATGTGATTTTCGTTCGTCTTGGTCGATATCGCATCCAAGTCCCAGTCCCATAGGCCAGTCATAGTTTCATGCCACCGTGTAGACCAATGTCTTGTTTTTTAACGCCTCACGTCGTCTCGAAGCAAGATGCCAAAATGACGTAATTTCTAAAACAGCTCCAGCCGGTACATACATATGATAACCAGTTGAAGTCGTTCGTCTTGGCACCTTCTCCGCCTTCTTCTTCTCCTCCTCCACCTCTCAATCTGTAGCCGAAGCAAAAGCCAAATCTCAATCTCAGCTTAGCAGTGGCAACCTGTTGGCGTTCTGATTGCTGTTGAGGATGATGATCATCATCGTGATGGCGATTATGATGTGAGGATGAGAATGAGAATGACGTGACTGCTAATAAATTAATGTATATACAGAAGGTACATGCATACATACATATGTATATATATAAATATAGTTTTTTGTTTTTGTTTTATTTGCCAATTGCTATCGTGTGTCAACTTTGGAGGTCAACATAATTCACCAAAAAAACAAAACAAAAAACTCTTACTTTTTTTGTTGTTAAATAAGACTTAATTGAATCCAAAAATTGGCAAACAAATTTTAATAAACATGGAAGAAATCTTTAACTAATGCGGAAAAAATGGCAAAGGAAATCTGTACTGGGGTGTATCAAAAACTTGTGTATAAAAAAAGGGGGTTAGGAACTTTGAAGCATTATTTTTGTATAATCGGCGATATTCCTTAAAAGAAATTTCTTGAAAAGTTGGTGTAATATTTAATAAAAGCTCACCACTATTACTATTGCTATCCGACAGAATGAGTCGGAAAATTATGAATAGAGCTCAAGTGTTTTTTTAAACCAAAATTCCCCATTCTTCCCAAAGATGTACCCGTCCATGTTTTACGCTTAATTTGCAGTAATTGCACCTGTTGAATGCGGCAACAAAATGGGGGGGGGAGGGGGAAACTAGCGTGGGCCGTTTGTCTGCCATTGACTTACTCCGAATGACATTGAAAATATTCAACACCTGAACCACCCACCCGCACTACCCGAACTCAACGCCACTTTGCCATCACTCGCAGTGTCCCAACAATCTGTTCAATTTGTAGAGAGTCGAGGAAATTGCTTTGCAATTTGCTGCCGATGTTAATTGCCTCTGGCTTTGTTTTTGGCGTCATTTTGTTATTTATATTTCACTTTAATTTGAACTTTTATGCATGCATATTAAAGTGACCTAATTGCGGTCATTGGCGAACTGGTTGAATTGACAAACGAATGTTTTCGGTTTGAGTTAGTGAGTTGGTTGAATCGAGAATCTAAGAATTGTGTCATTATTTTCACGCTCAACTTGTGTTGCGTCGAACTATGAAGCACTGCCACCTGCTTTGTGTAGTTTTGTTCATTTATTTTTCCGGCTATGACGACATTAAACCTCACTTTGACACTTTTCCCCCTATACGCACGCATACCCACTCACCCCACCTCACTTTTTTTGGTGAACAAAACTTCTTGGTCTTGGTTTTTATAGAAAGTAGAGCACTTTCCATGGTTTGCTGCTTGCATACTAAAAAAAAACAGACTTGAGGTCTGGCTGAGTCGTTTATTTGAATCTATATTCCCATGTAGGTACATTGTAAATTCAAGGGATTGAGTTGATCGCTTTGGAATCAAGAAATTTTACATATGATCGATGATGGGGTCACTGTCACATTTGAACGCTATTCGAATAAAAAGCAATACCATGCTCTTCAAAGTCGACTCTTAAAATTTTATTTCAAATAATTGTCTGCCCTATTTTATCAAAATAAAACACTATTTTCTAGTTCAAAATTTAATAATAATGTAGTTGGTACAACAAGTCGTATACGTGATATTATTTCTTGAGGGGTTTAAACATGGAATTGATCAATCTTCTAAACAGATTCTATTCCAAATTGGTTTAAATTTGTTTAAATATGTATTTTTTATATATATTAAACAGAATCAGATGATATATATATACTATATAGAGTAGATTTATGTTTATATTGAAACCTAGTTAACCAAAATGTATTTTTAAAATAACTAACTTCCACCAAAATGATCTCATAGCTTAATCTTCATGCATAACGCATTCTACGGTCATGTCATTTATCATTTTAGACAGTTGCCTTGATGAATTTGAGTGAGAAACTTCAACTCTACTTGTATGTATATACATACATATATACATATGGATGTATGCATGTTCCCGTATCATGGAAAAGGCTATGAGCTACCTACAGCCTACTTGAAACTAGTCCCACTGTAATTAGATTTATTAAATCTACCAAGTGGCCGCTAGTAAGATTCTGTTAACAGACCCCCGATCTCACCCGCAACCGTTTCACCGCAGTACTTCAAGTTAAAACAAATAACAAAAACAAAACAAAAAACTTGAGAGTTGTCATACTGAATAATACCGACATTTCTAGACTCTTTTTATGCATTGCCTTATTAATCGACCATTGATTTAGGACGTATAAGCTTACGTCAAAGCGAAATTAATGGAGAGGCGAAAATGAGACTAAGCCAATCATGGTGATCAACAGTGCACATGTGTCTTTTCAATGGTTTCTTTTTTACGTTGCAAGCTGCAGAACAAAACTAAGATAGCCGTTTGCAAAAAGTAAGAAAAACGTACTTGAAGTACATATTTCAAGTTGAGATAAGAAACGTTTGTTTCTTTTTTTGGTTTGTTGACATACGATTTGCTGACTTACGTAGAAATGTGGTAAAACAAAGGAAAACAACAAGAAAAAAAAAATACTTTAACAAGGCAAAACAAAAACAAAAAAGGCAGAAAAAGGTATGTTAATTTTTGCGAAAGTGTGAAAGTTACACTTGTGTGTGTGTGAGTGAGAGAGCAAAGATACAAACCAGAGAGACTCGCCCAAAATCTTCAAAAAATTTCTTAGCTGCGCCTTTTTTTGCTTCGATGCTGCTGGCGGCACTTGGTTTAAGCCGGGCTCGTTTTATTGCTGTACCGGTAACTGCACAAATTAACACACTCTTTGGATGAAGTGTGACTAATCCTTTGGACTTTGGCTTTTTTCGAATTTGTTTGGTTTCTTTGATTTCTTTCGGGTTTCTCTTTATTTTTTTTTTTTTTTTTTTTACTTTCGGGTTCTTGTTTTGTTTTCGGGGTACAGTTCGGAAAAAAATAAATATACAATATGTATTTTGTTATAAAAAAAGTTGTCGGTTCTTTAGGTTGTGAGTTTTGTGGGTTTGTTTTGTAAATTCAAAAAAACATCGTGCGTCGCCACGTTGCAATCGATCGAGCACCAAAATCAGACTGAGTTTCCAATCAGAATCAAACCGTGTGGACGAATGCCCCCAAAGCTTAGAGACGGAGACGTCGTCAGCTGATGACGATGACGACAGCGACAGCGACAGCGACAGCAGCAGTGGAAGCAGCAGAAGCAGCAACAGAGATACAGATACAAATGACCGAACACCAAATACGAAGATGACGCGACAACGACGACTACGACGACGTCGACGATCATTCAGTGGATACCGTGGCCTAAAAGGTGTTCAAATCAAAAACAAAAACCTTTTCATTCAATTTTTAAACGTCTGTTTCTTACTGTTGGGTATACAAACATACATACTTATAAGTGAGTATAATATCGAGTATACGTATACAGATATGTGTATATCAAGAGGTAATGCCAATCATCATTTGTTAAGCTTGAGTTGGATATTGGGTTGAATGGCAGTAATATTTATATAACATTCGAAAATTAAATGGAAAAGTTTTCCGTTTCATGCAGTTTGCTCCACTATACCCGGGCCTTAGGCAGAGACCTGAGACCGTATTGCAGGTAGCGTTAACTGCGCCGCTACATAACATCAATGCGAGACCAAAGAAAAAGGTGTCTTTCTTAGGTCTCAGGTTTGTCTCTGCGCTAAATGAGCTCTCTGGGCCCCCAAGCTCACAAAAACAAACTTTTCCAGTACTTTGGTTTTGAATTCGGATAATTCGGAAGCAATTACTTGCTAATTCATTGTTTAGTTATAGAGGCTGAGGCAATCTGAACAAACTGAGATTCGTAAAGCGAAGCAAGGAAGAACCAAGAAAAGTCTGGGAGAGATCAGATTTCGAAAGAAAGAAGACATTAAAGGCTTTTGTTGTCCTGAATATTAACTAACAAATCCTCCTGACAAACAAATTGCTTGAAATGTGTGCAAATGTGCACAAATAATGCAATACATATGTAGTATAGGTAAACTCTGTCTAATTGGTAATACCAAATATGTGGAAACGTGTTCTATTCGATGAGTCGACATTGCCTATAATATTGTTTTTATTCGTATGCTAATAAATTTCCAATATATAAATCACCCGATTGAGTTGTTGTTACGAGTATTTCATGTTATTATTATTTTTTAGTGGGTGTCTTTGTAACAATTGCTTTTTAAAGCTCAATACCATAATTTCTTGTTTTTATTTTCGTGACAATCGAAGTATAAACTGGAACTAGCGTATACAAATTTGTAGGTGGGAGGAAAATTAGTCATCGAACTGTAGAGACGAGACGAGATGGTTTGGTGTGGTGTGGTGGACGTAGACGCGGCTTAGACACCAGACGCTAAGCGAACAGCAGCTTTCGGCCAGTGGTCAGTGGCTAGTTTGAGTCTGAATTTAAGTTGCTATTGGTGTCCACTTGCAGCATTTGGCTAGTTGCCCATAGCGGGTGTCTGTCTGTCTGTCTGTCTGTCTACATCGCTGTCTCTCGCGCCGCCTCTCTCGATTGTGCCAATTCAACTTGGTTTATTGATTTATTTTGCAGTATCTCGACCCACACACACATACACACACACACAGAGAAACGATCGCTCAGAGCCGGCCTCAAATCATGGCCAGTTCCATAGCTGGCGAGCAGGCAGGCTGCCAACGCATTGCTGTTGCCGCTGCTGCTGCTGCTGTTGCTGTTGCTTTTAGAACCTGCCATACAATTCATGTCCCAGGCCTATCGCATGGCGTCATCGATCAGCCAGGAGCTGGGGTAGAACTTGATCTGACGGTCAGGCGAGTTCAAATGTCCATTTGTCCAGTGTCCAATATCCGAGTTGAAATTGATTCATGGGCATGACTCATCCAAGGTTTTATCAGCATCCCAATTGGCCTCTCCTCGTCCTCTCTCTCTCTCTCTCTCTGTCGCTCTCTATCTATCTCGGATTTTCTCCCCTGTTTCCAGACACGTCTACGTTAGCGCTTGCGTCGCTGTCGCTGTCGATGCCAGCGTCTATTGCTCGACTGCGTGGGCTGAAGGCAACGTCTGCTTCTATTTTTGTCATTTATTAATAAATACAGATGTTTAGGCTATTGTTGATTTATCATTTGGCCAAGTCATCGTTCCACAAAGCCATTGTAACAACTTTTTAACGATTATTGCAAATTTGTCATCGGAGCCGCAATCAACCCACACAACCCATCCAACCCAATAAATGGCCCAATTTGGTAAGGTAGAACTGGGACTGGGACTGGAACTGGAACTGTAATTGGGCTGCTTTTGGCCTGTCATTTCTATCTCTGTCTCTGGTTTATTCTCAAAGGTGTCATCAAATATTACTTGGTGTCTGGATGTGAGCTTTAAAATCCATTAATGTGACAGGCACAAACCAAGACGGGACAAATGTCTGAATGTACCCAGGATATACTTATTTAGTATAAGAAGGGGTTTTCTTATTGAATGTACTCCCTCATTTATAGTTTTTGGTTGCAGTCACTTACCATTTTTCTTAGCAATTCCTCATTTTGTATAGCACCCAAATCACACTCCAATTCCATGATGGCAATTAAGTAATCTAAAATGATTGTAAAGACAGTGTTTAATAAGAATTAAAGGACAAAGTTAACTATATATGTAAGGTGTTTCTTCGGTACCCAGACTTAAACTGAACCAAGTTAATTTTTATTGCATATATGTATATAAGTCTCCCCCTGAATCCGCCACTGGATTTATGAATTCTCTGCCTCAGAGCACATAGAGCCAATACATTTCGTATTTCTTATCTATTTTATAGAGATGTCGTAGTAGCTGAGATTTAATATTATTTCTTTGCAATTTTCTATGATTTGTGCTGTAAGTTTTCTGGCTAGCAAGGCTAGCCAGATCCGGCGAGAGATCGATTTCGAGTCTGAATCTGAATCTGAATCCGAACCGTCCCCGTCCCCATCCTTGAACATGTTGTGACATTTCCCCCGTAAATGGTCAAAATGAAATGAATTGCTAGTTTGCGTTAGGTCGCCGAGTTTTGGTTTTGGTGTCGGTTTTGGTTAATGTTAACATCAATATCCCAATGAGATCGCACAATTGGTATTAAAATGCGTTGCACGTTCTCGGACTGTATGACCGACACGGACCGGGAAAGCGACTGACCGCATTGAAATTTCAACAAACCCACAATTGGGCAAATAGGCCTGACTCACACCGACTGATGATCATTTTTGACCCCAAAGACGCCTTAAAGTAATCACGTCAGGCTAAAAGCAAAAATATGTAAGTGAAGTGTCCCACCGACTTGGATACACCCTGCACCCAGTGCGAATGCTATTTTAAATTCATTCATGGCATCTCGCTAGCTCTTATCAGCACATGAGCGCACCTGTGGGTCAACTCTGCCCTGAAACAAGCTTTATTCTAATTTTTAGTTATTTTGTAGTTTAGTTAAGTCATTCGCTTTTCCCTACTAATTTTATCGAAAATATGTATATATACAGATAATATATATGTGATAGATATGTATGTTTGTTTACATTCATACATTATTTCGTTTACTAGCCATAAATTACCAAAAAATTTGAATTTTATGATTGATATTTGTATGGTAAGTCTATACGTATCTATACGTAGATAACATACATTTATGGCCCATTATGATATATACAAATAAGTTTGGTCTGTAAATCACACTTTTGCAAAGATCAATAAACGCGACATACACATTTGTGTATGGTAAGCGTCTTCGCGTTTCGTGTGGGATGGCTCTTGGCCAATGCCCTGAGAACGACTGAAACACTGGGGATGTGGCCCCATAAATTGCTCTTGTCGGCTGATCTGGCCAATTAAAAAACGGTTTATTATCCACAAAAAATGGAAAACTTTGTTTGGTCAATTCGAATCAAAATATGGTAAAGCTACGATATGAATATATAAGTTTATTTGCTTTCAATATGAATTTGATTGTTGTTGATTTGATTTATGCTTGATGGATACAAAAGCAGACTTTCGTCCGCATGATCATTTGATTCCAATGAATTGAAGACAGCAGTACAGTAGATGGCGCCACGGTTTAGCAAGCTCCCCGATTTGGGGAAGACCGCAAAAAAATACCACAAGACAGTGTAAAATATTTATAACAATGTTTGTGCAGCTCACCTGTTGCTTTATCAGTGACAACACCGTCGTCTGTCTATCTCTCGAGGCTTTATTTGTAACTGGAAACTGGAGACGATCTTAACAATTGTTAGAGAATCAACAGAACAACAAAAATGTACTCTCTAAATATTTGAATAGTTTCATTTACGGAAAGATCAAATTGCCAAAGAGAGATAAAACAAAACTAAACAAAACAAAATATTAATATAATAACTATTTCACGGAACTAAGTGAGAATAGTTTGTAGGCTTGGGGACTTGTGCGCGGTTTTAATCGCCCGCGAAATTGCGGTTTTTATTGCACTTTGTTGTTGGTGTTCCCGTTTTATCACACAAAAGAATAAAAATATTAATAATTAGTTGATTTTGTAAAGGGACTGAAACTGGGAGTGGAAGATAATGCACCGGATGCAGCAACCGTTTGGCACGAGCGGAGGCTCTTTACTGATTGCACAAACTGCAGTTGTTGCCGCATTTAGGCTCGTATTTGTCTCCAAGCAGCAGCAGAGAGAAGATTGTGCCGCTGCCTGCGTTTGCGTCAGCCTTAGCCTAAGGTCCAACCGACAGACAGGTAACCAAAAGTACAAGTCTTGTTGCTGTCAGCCTTCCCTTTCCACAGCTAAATGCAGCATGCATGTGGATTGGGTATTATTTTAGCTCCAGATTATCAAATATTTAAGTAAGGGCCAAAAAACCAAAAAACATACAACAAATTATTTTTAAATAGATTTTCTGCAAGTTTTCCAAAATGCAGAAATTTTGTTTATTTGCTTATTTCTATTTGTAGTTACAAAAGCTACAACTTCTTTTGGACTTTAATTTCATTTTTCACTACGTCTTACTTAAAAAGTTATATTTTTAAATCCAAAGTTACCAACTTGATTGGTGCAAAACTATGTGTTCTTGGAAACAGGCAAATATAATAAATGCGTTGTATCCTTACTTGTAGGCCCAGCTTTCCTTAGGTTCATTTGTATGCTAACAATGATGGCTGAATGTTGACGCTGATGGCGGAGTTGTTGCCCTTGCCAACGCCTTAACGAAATGCAAAAATACTGACTTCAAAAATAACAACAAAAGATCTTAATGCCACAGGGTCAGTGGGACTTGCAATTTTTGGGCAAAACAACCTGCCTGGATATATTGTATGCAGTCGCAGCCAGTGACTGAGTGCGTAGTTAATGATGTATGTATGTACATAGTTGCATCGAATGTGAACGTCAAGTCAACATTCAGTGTCAATCAAATAAAAATCGAATGAAATGCTGCAAAAATTCTAGGAAAAAACAATAAACGAAAAAAAACAAACGCATGCAAGTGGCACAAGGAGAGCAACAGGCCCAGAAATGGGGATAAAAATCATTAAATGACATTTAATTCCACGATTTAGTATCTTTCGCCACTTTTGAGGGTGGCCAACGCATAGGATCAAATATATGTAATATCACTGATACCATAAAATTTAGTGAGTTTGCTAGAATTTTTTGGTCGCATAGTACATTCTCCATTGCCTTGATTTTGGCCAACCCACAATTACTGGGTTACCTACGACTCCGCTCATCGCCATCGTCGTTAACCAACTCCTAGTGAAAGCTTTACTCCACTCCATCATTCGTGGCCGATTTCAGTTACGTAGACATCCGAAGATGCGATGGCCAACGGGCAACATGTTGCCGCTGCTGCATCGCCTTAAAAGGTTCCCAGCAACTTTTTTTTATTTCTTTTCTTAGTTGCTTCTTTTCGAAATGCAAGCGCAAAAATTGATATTAATTTATTTCAAGTGAAACCTTGGTACTGCTAAATTTGTCAATTGCAAAGAAATTCCAATTGCGGCATGTATGTATAAGTATATGGAATTATGTTGTTTTATTTATTTGAACTATGCGTAATATAAACACACATATATTTGGATATATATAATAAGCATTGTTAGTTAGGTATACATATATATACTTATATATATATAGATGAAAACTAAATACTAATCAGTGCTAAATACAACTTAGTTATATAGCTGTCTTTGTTATAATATATAAATGTCGGAGATTTGTCTTCGAGATGATATCAATATGAAAGCAACAATTCATCAAATGTGTGCAATATGTATATACATATACACATACACATGTACATAAATACAAATATGTATATGTATATGTATGTATATGAAGGTGAATACGAGTATGTGGCTTTAAACTACAACTTATTTTAAATAAAACTCATCCAAATCAAAATAAAATCACAAAAATTCGTTGAATCTAAGAAAAAAAATATATATATTAAACAAAAAGTGTTGTGAAAATACTAATTAAAACAAATTAGGACATTGCATCAAAAAGAGTTGGAATTATCGTATGGCTTATATTGTCCGCAGTTAAAATCAATATTTTAAAATTGGTATTGTTTCATTGCATTCCGATATTTTATATTAAAAACGCCCAACTGAAGATTGAATTAAAATGACAATTTAGTTGAACTGGTTAAACGATTGTAAACTGTGAGCCATAATCGCACATTATCAACTTCTTTGACGTTTTTTTCAATATGATTTCTGTAGTTTGCTATACCTTGTAAGACACTAATATTATTACCTACATCTACATTTTCAATTGAAAATATCTAATTTAAATCAAAAAAAAAAAACTATGAATTTCAAATTCATGTTTAGCAATAGGGTTTAGCAGTTTTTGGAGAAGTAAATCTTCGTTTCTTTTTTGCAACTTTTTTAATTTTATCCTGACCGAATTTCGTTAAGACTTAGAGCAAATGAAGTTGATTTAACCGATGCAGTAATTAAATCAGAAACATGGCTGATTAAAGAATAATCCAACACGTTGTTATGAATGGGAAACGAAAATATTCCCTAAAATCAAAAAAATTTAAAGGATAGATAAAAATTGACATCGGAACTAAAAATATTGCAACAATGAAACAGAATTTCTATGAATTGTATAATGTGAGTGTTACTAAACCGTTACTTACGAGTAAGTATGTACATATGCAAATAATCATGTATAGGGAACCTTATAGGATATGATGCGCCTCTCTTTTCATCTGTTTTACAATCAAGTTGATTCGTGCTTTAGCAAAGAACTTTACATTTTAGACACACCTTACACATACACATATGTATATAGGTAGACACGAAATAATTGCCTGACTTAACACACAAGTTTCTTTCATTCATCTAATACTTATAGTTGTTTCATTCTGGTTGGTTTGAAGACAAATTTTTCTCGTATTTCAACTAAAATAAAATAATCATAAATATTCAGAAAATCGTTCACATATGTATATGTATTAAACTAAACTTCAATTTCATGGCCTTAGTTTATATTTAAAAAAATATATAAAACTTATACGAAAATGGAAGAACAGGAATCCTTGAACAGTTGTTTAAAAGTAAAATGAAAATATTGTTTAATGTGTCGGTGATTTAGTTTAGGGTTCGAGCAGCTCAAACGCTATAAAACAAAATAAATCAATTAGGTATATGTATGTTGCTTATATAAAAACGAGGATTGCACACACACGAAAAGATTGTTAAAAGAATTGTGGTAATAATTAAAAATAATAATAGTAAAATCAAATAAAAACCAGTCGGCCGGGACTCACTTCGACTGTGCCGAAGTTTCTATATACCTTTGCAAAATTGACACTATTGAGTAACATTTGATAGAGCCTTTCTTCATTTTACTATATATGGCATTACCGTTGGAAGATAATCTGTTTTTTTACTTTTAAATGCTATAAAACAAAGGATTGGTTCGCATACACAGGAAAGTGAATTATACATATATATTCTGACGCTGTTACTCGCTTTGATTTGGGTAAAACTTCAAGGTAAATCTTCATTTTTGTTTATCTTGGTAAAAACGTGAATACTTTTGCAATAGTATCACACTTAAACTACTCTATTTAATATTGTAAATGGAAGAGATTGGAAGAAGTAGATGAGGATTAACGACATTAGTCTGTTACTCCTAGGTGAACCAACTGTTGCATGGTGCGTTGCAAATATGTTGGATCTGGAAACATATTGAACTGGGTCTTATGGTCCACACTATTCCAAATTACCACATCTTCACGTCCCGTGGTCACTGATCGACCAATCGAGAACAACAAGCGACGGTCGAAGGCAATCTTGAGAAAACGCAACACTTTCCGTCCCAATGGGCAATCGGGTAAATAACAAATGCGAGGAAAGCCAACAGCAAAAAAAGCACGGCCCGGATGCGGATGCTCAGCGGTTTGTAATCCCGATGCAATGCTGAAAAACGAGAGATGGCATTTACATTTACAATGGGAACTGAACTCTGATATAAATAAATATAAATTTCTTAAAAAGTCCTATTGATATTTACTCATAAACTATCTGTATGGTATTCTGTCCCTCATGACCGGGAAGATTTTTGCTAATGATGCTCCAGGACATGCTGCCAATTGGCTGATTGCCCACCTTTTCGCCGTAAACAATGCCACACACAGGACACTCAATAAATAGATTCTGTTAAGAGAAAAAGACACAATGATGATCATGATGATTAGTAACACTTCCTAAAAAGAATAATCAAATGGGAACATTAATGTGAGCTTACTTTATTCAATTCATTTTGTTGAGCTATGATCATGCCATTGAGACATTGCAAGTGCATCAAATGCTGACAGCGGCTCAATGAAATAGCTGGATTCTGTACTGAATGGACCAACTCCTCCATGCACATAGGACAGGGCTGGGCATTGGGCCAAAGTGGTGGCTCAACGACCTTTACAAAACGCGATATCATATCGCTGGCGGGATCCACACCCACAATCGAACCAGCGATTGATTGTTGTTGGAGTTGAAGTTGCTGCTGCTGCTGCTGTTGTTGCTGTTGTTGTTGCTGCTGCTGATGATGATGATGTGGATGGTGCGGCAGGGGGGGAGGCACTGGAGCACGCTCACCCAATGATGAGGGCGGCAATGATGGCACAAAAACCTCATCACTACCCAAAGAGCAATCGAGTAGATCATTTACAGAGATGGCGAAATTCCTACTACGTAAACTTTCTTTGCTCTCGTGGCTGAGGTAAGTGGAGACGGTATCAACACTGGGACGACGACGATGCGACTTCATACTATTGGTATCCGTATCGGAGGCACGCGTTCGTGATCGAGAACGATGCGAGTGGGAATGGCTAGAGCCCAAACGGCTGCTTCGTTGCGATTGCAACGAACCCTCCGAGCAGCGGCTGTGATGGCTGTTCATGGACGAGGTCAGCATCGTGTTTTTGGCATGCGAGAAATTTCCCATTTGATGATGAGGATGGGCATGGGCATGGGAATGATGATGATGATGCGAAGCAGTCGATGACGAGGAAGAGGCAGAACTGGCTGTGGTAGTGGAGGTTAAATGTTTGCTGCTGCTCCCACCAAAAATATTCAAATTGTTGAGTATCTGACGGAGATTTGTTGTAGAAATTTCGCTATGCTTCTTTTGCGGCTTCTTCTGATGCTGGTGCTGCTGATGTTGTGGAGGATGACTTAATGGCAAGGGATGCTGTTGCCGATGCATTGGCAACCGATGAAGCGTGGATTTACTATTGCTGCTACAGTTGTTATTGTCCCCAAGCTTGGGTAAACTATTATAATTGCTGGTCACATTTATAGCTTGCTGAGGTGTGAGCTTGACCAACGGATAAGGTGCTTGTTGAGTCCGTCGAATGCTTCTAATGGGACCACTCGGTTGACGTATTTGTGTGAGATTGCAAAAATTAATGGTATAGGGAAGTCCCAGATTGGTATGGCAAAGATCCAAGGTTTGTTCACCCTATCGCAAAAAAGACATTATATAAATAAATATAATGAAACCGAAATTTGATTAGAAAAAAAGAATTCACTATAATAAGTATAAGAAACTTACCCTGGCCCAAGCATCCTCTATGATGCATTGAACATGCATGTTATACGATCGCCAATCACATTCTGTATTTCCTCCAACAACTCCAACGCCAACACCTGACCACTCCCATTTGGTGCCTTTGCCCGCCGGCGAGCTTGGGGCATAGAACATCCGTCTCACTCTTATTGTCTCCGTTTGATCCAATTCCGATTCTTGGGTCATAGTCCGTACATTAACATAATATTGCTCCAATCTGGGATCGGCATCGCTTAACATGACACGGGTGAGTTTCTTGGCATGCGCACGCTCCAAGTGCTGAGAGACAGCTGGTGAATAAGGCAACCACTTGCCGCCACGCAATTCAAACTCCCAGACGCATACAGCATGCGTATGATTATGATTGGGCGGGGGAAGCGGATTACCAACAGCAGCACCAGCCGCAGCACTGCTACCACCACTACCTCCGCCAGGACCCAGGCCATGGCCATTCGCATTGCTGGCCATGGACATTCCGATTTTCTATTTCACTTTCAACTTGCCACAAGTCACTTCAACTCATCATTGGTTATTGCAGTCTCATCTCATCTTCTCCTCATTATCAATTGCAACTGCGTGCAACAACTACGAAGATGAGCACAAAATAAACAAAGAAATTAAAAATGGTGGCCAAACGATATTTTTACTCATGTTTGCCTGAATGCAATTCGCTTTTGTTTTAATGAAGAAGGCTTCAATAAGTGGGTGATTAATACACACAAACACTTACACGAACAAAACACACCGTAATTATACTTGGATTAATACTAAATTAATTTATATGCTAATTTAAACAGCATTTAGCGCAAGCGCAGAGCTAGAGCAGAGCAGAGCGATAAATTAAGATCAAAGAGAAGAGTGCAACAAGCAAATAGTGTTGCCACACCAACTGAAATATTCGAATATTCAACATTCGATTGCAATGAACCGATTTGTTTTGCACTGTAGCGCCATCAATGCTCCAAAGAGCAACCCTGATGTCTGGAACTGTCAAACGGCCATTTCCGCTGCTGTCACCATTCCTTTACCTTTTTGACAGGCAGACGTAAAGCTGGTCTTTTTGTGCGGACCGGAGAAATCTGCATTTTTAATAAACATCTTTAATTCAAACTAAGTGACAATGGTGGTTAAGAAGGTAAATTAAGTGAATGAATTGAATGGCACACAAATTTCGCGACCCAACAAATTCTGGCGACGAACAGAACGCCATTTGTTTTGTTTGTATATTTGTTTGTTGTTTTTATTTTGGAAGTATTTCGACTGCCATTAACAATTGTCTTTTTTGATTACAGCCCAGGCCAAAGAAGAAGCCAGTGACCAAGAAGGTGGCCCCAGCACCTTTGGCCGTCAAGAAGCCAGTTGTGAAGAAAGTTGTCAATCAGCTCTTCGAGAAGCGGCCCAAGAACTTCGGCATTGGTAAGTGTATATAGGCAGAGGCGAATGTAAAGTGGATCCACTTTATTAACATTACTTCCATTTACGCAGGCCAGAATGTTCAGCCCAAGCGCGATTTGTCGCGTTTTGTGCGTTGGCCCAAATACATCCGTGTCCAGCGTCAAAAGGCCGTGCTCCAGAAGCGTTTGAAGGTTCCACCACCAATCCATCAGTTCAGCCAGACTTTGGATAAGACCACTGCTGTGAAGCTATTCAAGCTTCTGGAAAAATATCGTCCAGAATCTTCGTTGGCTAAGAAGCAGCGCTTGAAGAAAATTGCCGAGGCCAAAGCCAAGGGCAAGGAAGTTGAGCCCAAGAAGAAGCCCAGCTATCTGTCGGCCGGTACCAACACTGTGACCAAGCTGATTGAGCAGAAAAAGGCCCAATTGGTTGTCATTGCTCACGATGTGGATCCTCTAGAGGTAAGGGAAATATCTGACAGCATTCTATCAATTGATAAAACTCACGTGCAAATGATGTTAAAACTGAATTTCTTCAACTGAATATTGAATGTGGCAAATTGACAGCTGATTGTGCTCAAAAGAGCACTGTGAATCTAACAACCCTTACCCCTCAGTGAAGATTTTTTAAAGACTTCGAAATTCAACTCTGTTTATCTACATTTTAGCTTGTGCTCTTCCTGCCTGCTTTGTGCCGCAAAATGGGCGTGCCCTACTGCATAGTGAAGGGTAAGGCTCGCTTGGGTCGCCTGGTTCGTCGCAAGACCTGCACAACCTTGGCCCTGACCAGTTTGGACAACAACGATAAGGGCAACTTTGGAAAGGTTCTCGAGGCTGTGAAGACCAACTTCAACGAGCGCCACGAAGAAATCCGTCGTCACTGGGGCGGTGGTATCCTTGGCTCCAAGAGTTTAGCTCGCATTGCCAAGCTGGAGCGTGCCAAGGCTCGTGAGCTGGCCCAGAAGCAGGGTTAAGCAGCAGCATTGATTCGATCGCGAAGAGAAACTATTTTTAAAAGTAGTACACAAAGAATGTGGATGAAAAAACATCAAACAAATAAACATTTAAGTGTATACACTTTTTTTTGTTTTTTTTACATGTGCGATACGTTTGATTTTTGGCGTTGAATAAATACTAAGTTCTCTATGTTACGTGAGATCTGCCTCAATTCAGAGACTTAAGGCCGCCAAATTTTTCTAGGCCTTCTCATTTGTGACCGTTGTGTAATCAGACTTTAATATTCGGCAAGAAGTTCCAGAAGTCCGAGAAACTAATGGTTATCATGTGTGTTAGCAACCCAAGCCAGAGTTTGTTTTTTCGTTGCAATTGGCCTATCCTGGAGTTTTATTGTATAGTTGTTCACATGAAAAACAGGACATATAAACACAGATCAAAAACCATAATGCACTGAATATTCAGTTATCTTTTCCTGAGAATTTTGGACAGACATCATCAATATCAGTTATATATAAATATGTATGTATCTTCTATATTGCGAATATCTCAGCAAAAATTGGACTGTGAAACAGCTATACTTATAAAAGGGCTCTAATTCTCTTGTTTAATTTAAAATTTTTTTTATTGATCTGTGATTATTTGTTGTGTATTCATATTTAATTTATGTTTGTTTATTTTCATATTTGATTTATGTGATATAAGGATTAGATTTTTGAACGCTCCGATCTTAACTTAATGCTCTGTATGGCCTCGTGGAGTATGCTAAGAACCATATCAACTTTCTCCAAAGTGGCATTTTCGCCCATGAGACCAATCCGAAAGACATGCTCAACAGTAGGACCCAGTCCGCCGCTGATTTCAAGATTATATCTATGAAAAGAGTGAGAAAGAAACATTTAGAGACGAGCAGTGAACACAACCTTTATCCACTCACTTCCGCATGGCATATTCAGCCACCTTCTTCCAGTCAACACCAAATGGTACTTTGATTGTATTGACTGTGGGCAGGCGATCCGTTTCTCGTTGAACAAACATCTCCAGGCCCAAATCTTCTATGCCCAGTTGAAGTCGTGTGGAACACTCCTGATGACGCCTCACCACCGCCCCCAACCCCATGGCACAGAAGTGGGTCAGAGCCTCCCGCAATCCATAAAGCAAAGTGGACGATATCGTGTGATGGTAAATACGTGGTGTGCCATAGCAACCCCAATATTGGCCAATAAGCAGTATGTCAAAATAGTAGACCTTTGATTTAGACTTCCTCTGTTTTACTTGGGCCAGAGCACGTTTGCTAAATGAAATAGGCGTTAGACCGGCGGGTCCACCTAATGCCTTCTGTGAGCCTGTATATGCCACATCGACCTTCCATTCATCCATTAGAAAACAGGTGCCGCCCAGTGAAGCCACTACGTCAACGACCAAAAAGCATTCATTTTGCCGACAAAGGTCACCTATTTCGCTTATGTAACGCTGAAGAATGCCCGTTGAGGAATCTCCTTGAGCTATAAAGAAAACGCGCGGCTTGTGCGTAACGAAAGCCAATTGAATCTCCTCCAGAGATAGAGAGCGGCCAAAACTGGCTTCAACATAACGGACATCGCCGCCATATCGTCTAGCCATATCTGCCGCTCTGTGTCCCCAAACCCCTGTGATGCCCAGTAGCACAACATCGCCCTCTTCTATGAGATTGCACAGTGCTGCTTCCATACCGCTGTGGCCAGATCCGCTTATGCACATGGTGGCATCGTTAAGTGTTTGGAAAATGTATTTAATACCCTCTTTAACTTCATCCATGATCTGTAGGGAAAAAATACAATTTATGATATTGGACATAAATTATTATACCTTTGTTATATTAGATCATTAAATATAAAGCAAAGTATGTACCTACATATGAATGTTACCCACATATGGAAAACAAAGATTTTAAAGGTACATACTATGTATGTATCTCACTCAAACTGTGATTGATATACATACATACATATGTATGTATGTAGATTCATACCATATCATTTGTATTGAAATTTTTACGAAGGACTTGCTCTATCTTTTACATAATGCATAATTTTACACCCAGGTAAAGGGTGTGCCGGACAAAAGGAATTCTTTAAAAACAATTTAATGTGATTTGAGCCACCTCAAATCAATGCCTGACTAAACTCTGATCTCAGCATTTACAAGCTTGATAAGCTAGCTAGAACACACATTGTAAATACTTAGCAGACAGTGACAATTATTCTTCTAACATAGTAAACTCAGAAAATTAATTTAGAATATACTTGACTTTTTTACTTTTATTTTTATAAATATTAATATAAATCAGCATAAGCCAAATCCAATATATTTTCGGCAGTCTATTACTATTACTTTTACTATTACTATGAATGAAACCGGGTATAAAAAGTATGTATAAAAGCTTTCTGTGCGTGTTTCTCATATAAGTATGTACATACATATATAGTAAATTACGCAAAATCACATAGGAGCTACTTGTGTATTATATAACCACCATATCATATAACCAACATATCATTTAACCACGATACCATATAGGCACGATAGGTAAGAATACTATTTACAATATGTGATGGAAAATTCCAGTGTTTACATACATATATAGGATTTGACATGTGAGCTCCGCGTTTCTTATATATCTTAATCCTACCTGGAGACACTCGGGATGCATGTGGCCCAAAATTGGATTGCTCATGGCATCCAGCACTCGATGTGAACAATTCGAAGGACCAGGGCCCATTAAGGTCTTGCTTGGCACATAGAGCGGACGCTTAAGTACAAGAGGCGGTGGCACTTCCATTTTTATCACTTTGGTTCTTAGATTTGTATTATTGGTCTCTCACTCGATATGCTCACGTAATATGGAATAGTTGATGGTTTTTGTTCTGTGTTAGTGGGTATTATCACAGATGATACTGGGACATGGATTTGGGTATTAATTTCTTATTCGTGTTTCCGCTTCTGGTTCACTCAAATGTCAAGATCTAACTAAAACATTTTATTGGCTGGCCAGTTTCTTTATGAGACTAGACTTTGACGTAGCTCTTATCATTTTTGTTATTTGTGATGAACGCACTTGAACAAATGGTAAATGATGCGCTGCTCTTATCAAGATTTTTGCCTTTGCCTGGCTCGGAGATGAAACTGGAGGGTTTTACTGCGCTGTTTAAGTCAATTTCAAATAGCCAAAACGACCTCGTGGTGATGTTCGTGTGGGTCGTCTCCCGTTCTGGGAAGATGTGGGCAGGGCACTACGTGACATTGCCGATATTGTCTTGTGAAGATGTAGAGTTCAAAAAACAAAGATAACGTTGCACCGATGAGATGAAAAAACTTAAATCTTTTAGGTATCGAAACTCGAATTTTCGATTCGAAATCAGCAAATAGGGTTCAAAAATCGTTGCTCTACGCTAAAGACGTCTTTGTCTCATCTTATCTCTGATGAAATTCGCGTGAATAGACAGCTTTTTTGGCGAAAAAAAATGAAATACAAAAATTCTCCTTATTTATGAGAATTTGATTATGGTTTCTTTTATAAAATTAGTTATACATGCACACATATGTATATACATACTTCAAAAAAAAATTGAAAAAGTATACCAACATTGTACATACATACATACAATGCATTGCGCCATAGACTGTTTTCTAAAAGGTTTAATTTATTTCCATCTATAATCTATATTATATTATAATGAAATGTATTATATATATTATATCATCAAAAAAAATATGTTAATAGAATCTGCCGAATACGTGACTAAACCTATGCATTGGCATACAACGGGATTTGCTTTCGTTGAATAATGTAGCCGATTATTGAGTCGACGAATTTTTAATTGTTCTGGAAAACCATCAATCTATCAATACACTAAAGACGAATCTTACCAACATTCGCACTAAAAATTTAAATTTAACGGTTTTAATCAGCTGTCAGCATCTGGCAACCCACTACATTTAGCTATAAATCGATTTTTTCCCGCTGAAAATGAAAGTTCTTTTGTTAAAACTACACAATAAATCGCATCAGCACATCCAATGTGGTGCTCGTTTTCCCATTTCGTTTTATTCCAAATTTAATTCAATTAATTCAGTGTTATCAATCAAAGTAATCAAAGTAATTTTATTATTCGCAAATACATATATGCCGACGATCTGCATTTGGTTAACTTAGTGCAATTTACGAGAGTAGGACGTGCAGGCTTGTCTGGGTTGTCAGGGTAGTGTTCATTTCTATCTACGGTGCGATAAGTGCCAGCCCATTATTGTTCGCCCCTGTAGCAACAACAAAATGCATTCAAGAAATCGGAGGAGGCTGCGGCTGCAGCTGGTGGTGCAGATGGTATGGAATTTGATTCCGAAGGAGTTGTCAGCTTAAACATTAGCGTCGGTGATATCACAGGGCTGCCACAGGTTGCCGAGCGATTAGCCAATCCGCCAGTCCTTAATCCGCAGCTCATCAACTGGCCATATACGCGCGACGAGAACAAAAAGTGCTTTCAAAAGGAATATTGATAGGATTATGTACAAACATGATTAGATATGTGCAATGGTATGCACACATGCATATTTACAAATATAAGTCATATATAAATATTCTTAATCAGTATCAATAGCCGAGTCGATTGCGACATGTCCGTCAGTGTGAACATCTATGGAGATCTCGAGATCAATAATAGCTAGGAGCTACCAAGTTTGAATGTAGATTGGTTTTGTGTGTTCCTTATTTTTTGCCAACCCGCCTTTCAAGACAAAAAGAACTTATTTTATAAATACGTACATACCTATGTATGTACATATGTATATGTATGCACTGGCAGTAATAAGTATATAGTCACCCCCTCCTTTTTTTTTAAACAGAAATCACAAATAGATATATGTTTAATATTATAAAAATAGTAATATTTTTGTTTAACATTTATCATAGGCAAAGATCTGGAACGAGAGCCGGAAAGAAGCAAAGTAATCATATCGAAGCCACAATTCCAGTTGGGACTATGGAATTTGGGGGCGATAATTATGAGGATTTCTTCGATAAGTTGCGCAGGTGAATTGAAATTCAGCATCAACGCCAACAAAATCCATATTCCTTTTCTATTTTTTCAGCCATACGGGACCCCGCAATCTAAGACAAATATTTGATGATGATGAGATGCCATTGCAGTATGAATCGAACACTTTGCGCTACCAGCCACAAAAACCTCATTATCAACAGGGAAAGCACGAAATGGGGGCGAAAAGTAAATCATCGGCTAATGCGAAGCTTCACACGGCGACGCCAGAAACGGTCCGCAAGGGAGATCGATGGACGGCTATAATAGCCAAGGTGGCCAATGGCTACAATGGTCCTGATAAAATAGGGCGCGTGGGTGTGGCCTTAACGATGAATGAATCGGAAGGAACGGAGCAGTATAAGCTTATTGTATATAAGAGCAAGTCGCAGGTCCTGAGTACATTGCTCCTTAAACCGAAAACTAAGATCCCAAATGTGATTTTAAGAGAATCATACTTCCAATTTTATGACGAAGAACAACGGTTTTGGAGCGTGCGGTTCGAGTCCATTGAGGATGAGCAAGAGTTCATTAAGACCATGTCGAATCATGGTCTTCCCTTAGAGCAGGTGCTTAACAATGTCACCGCCACATCCACTATCGCCGCGACCACATCCGATCCCATTACCACTTCCACTTCTCAGGCCAAAGATAATTTCACAGCCACAACGGAAAAGCTAAAGAAGTTCTCTACTGTTTCATCGCTGCCACAACCTCAACCTCGTCCACGGCAGCCCAAACGCTTGGCAATACCACAAACTGAAAGTGAAGAGGAAATGGAGGATATAATAGTGACGCCAATCCCGCAAGCGATAGCGAGCACAGATTTAATACCTCTCAGTAGCACTTCCAGTAACAGAAACAATGGCAGCATATCTATGGCTCTGGCCACGACCAATGGCACAGTAAAAGAAGAGATCTCTGGCAGCATTCATCCTAACACTGCGGATAAGTTGGATGTCTATTTGGTTGAGCAGCGGGCCACAGGTCATGTGATAGAAAAGAAAATGGATTCCATACTTCAGGTCATGTCACGATTGACAGCTACAGCTGCAGGTGGCAGTAGTAATAGCAGCAGCTTCGTCGGCACCGTCGAAAATGGGGATACTTTAGCCAATTTATCGCCAATGGCTATAAACGACAAAGAAGACGAGCTGCTGGAACTAGAGCAGAAGCTTTTGAATTTCAAAAAAGAAAATCGGACTTTAATGAAAACTCTCAAGGCCAAAGAGCAGGCACTTAATGAATTGCGCTCTTCCACGTGTGCCTTGTGTGAAGAGTTGCTGGCACAGAATAAGGAACTTAAGCAACAAAATGCAGCTCTTTTGGCAGGTATGACTCAACTGCGCCATCAGCAAGTGTCTGCTGCTACGACCACTTCCTCATCCTCCACCTGTCAGCAGTGTGATCAATCGGCAGCACTAATTTTATTGCTCGAAGATCGCCTTTCTGCCATGCAAAATGCCTTCAGCAATGGCATAAACAAAGCAGAAGGCGCACCACAATAAATATTCGATAAATTATGCATTGTTTTGTTACATAGCCAGCCACACATCAATCTTTTGTTATTCCTATGGAACCGCTCTGCGAACCAATGTCATGTAAACAATGTCACAAACCAAAAATGTTCTTTTGACCAGTCTGTTAGGTGGTTTTAGTGCATATATTGGTCTGATCGCAATGGATATCATTATTGTAAGCCCTTGGATATTGGGTAATTACAGATGTCCCGAAGTTTCTCTATCGATAGATCAATTCGTGAGAGTTATGCTATTTCGTTAGCTTTTCAAACTTGAGATAAATATTTTTTATTATACAAACTGTAAATTTGTTGTATTTATTTATGTATATATATATTTCTTTTGTCATTGTGGCAACTTAAAGATAAAAAAATATAGATAATTCTAAGTGTGGAAGTGAGCAGAGTTTTGGGAGGCACAGAGCATGACAGGCGGCAGTTCATACATCGGCAAATTTAAGTGCAAATCACGATTGTATAGAATTTCATTAATTTTTGTAGGAACCATATTTATTATGACTATGCTCCAGCCAAAGCATCTCTACATAGCTATAATTTTTTAATGTAGCGGCATAATTAGACAAGTGATTTTAACAATGTTATAGATGAAGAATTTTATAAATGTGTTTTCACATTGACAAACGAAGAAATTTAGAATCTTTAAAACGATCCATAATCTGTTTTTGTTTTTTCAGTTTGCAGGTTTTTACTTAATCAAATAAAAGTGGTTTCAATACAAATATGTCAATGAAACTGAATTGTTATTATTTGGCCCGAGCAAGTCAACAAAATAACAATAGTTTCGCTTAAAAATTATGCTGATACAAATTATCAGTATATTAAGTATATTTGCAGCTTTTAGAATTTGTGTGCAGTTTTCATTAATATGTATTTGAATATTTGAAGAACATTTGAAAAAGTTTGCGTGTCGTCATTCCTATTTTAAGTTATTATTATTATTGCCAAAGTTTTCTCGAGTTCTTAAGATAGTAAAAGCTTCTAAATTTGGGTTTCACTCATTTTTGTTGAATTGAGAATTCAATGTCTTGTTTTAGATGTATGGATTATTTATGGTATGCTTCAAATACTCATATCGACTGTTTATTTGCTGTAAAATCCAACTCCAAATTCAATAATTCTTACTTTTAAATCTACTCTTATAATAGGATAACAACATATCTTCTTAGTTCCGATTCAAAATTGTTCTCAAAACTTAAACTAGAAAGTTATCGTCTTTTTAGTCTATAACAGAAATCCAATTGAACATTTATGTAAATATGCAGTGCAAAATCTACATAGGTATTTTTGGTTTTATTTCAAACAAATATAATAATGGGAAGGCGTGTTTTGTAGTTTAGAAACCTATACATTAAGAACTCGAGGGGAGCATTCTATTCCTGAATATTAGTAGTATATATTTTCACTTTGGGCCACAGGTCTTCTTACTGTTTGTACGGTGACCTGTAAGTATTGAAAATTGGGCCAAGACCAATTCATGAACTCGTCAATGTATGATATAGCTGTTAGATTTTGTGTTTAAACTCAACAATAGGATTCTATCAATTTTTCTGAGCGATTTTATGAAATGGTGATCTGAACATTGTAGCTCCAACTTATAGGACTGTGTGAACATTGTGGAAATAGACGATTTGGTTGTATCTGTTGGATTGAGAAATAGACAGAATGCTATGTCCATATTTATACGCTTGTTAAGCTGAACTATACAAATTTGTAGTTGAATCGTCGGAAATGCCATATTTTCTGCTCCTGAACTTCTGTACAAAGGTGCTGACTTGACGGAATTCCAAATGATTTCTATAGTGGTCCCAAGATATAGAAGATGGTGATGCACTGTGTAAAAAGCATATGCTCAGTTCCATTTTGTTGTCTTTTTAACAAACAGTGTATGAAGCATTTTGTATTTTACGGATAAATGAGGCTAATGAAGAATTGACAAGTTTTAAAACTGGCCTAGCCTAAATAATGCATTATCTTTTCTTAAACTAAATGCAGAAATCAAACTAGTTTTGAAATAATGTGAGAGGGAGGGAGGGGAAGTGTGATAGTGAGGGAGACGGAGATAGAATGGGAAAACAAGAAAAAGAGCGAAATCGAGATTGAGAGGGAGAGAGAGAGATAGCGAAAGAGAGGGTGCGCTACGTATAGCCACCACACAGCCGGCAGTTCCCATTTTCTGTTCCTCCATCTATCTTTTTTTGGATCAAACGATCCTTCAATTAGTAGGTGCTGCTGTCACTGAGGCTGCTCAGGTAGCTGCCGGCTGGGGGGCCACCACTAGAGCCTCCGGCACGATGACGCTTACGCTTCACTTTAGTTTTCTTGCGACGTAACATGGCCGTATCTGCTTTACGTTTATATTTACCCTGACGCTTCTTTTTACGTCCATATTCATCGGATTCACTTGTGCTGGACTCCTCGTTGTCACTGGAATCGGAGGAAGAAGACGACGACGAGTCCGTATCAGATGAGGAGGTGGATGATGAAGACGAGTCTGTCGAAGATGTGCTGCTGCTGCTAGGACTGGAAGCGCGTCGACGTTTAGATTTCTTGCTGGTGCCGGTGCTGCTATTCTTGGATTTGGTTTTGGTTCTTGATTCATCGCTGTTCTTGTGCTTCTTCTTGCTTGGCTTTTTCTTGCGCTTCTTGTGATGATGCGCTGATTTCGATTGCTTCGTGGCAGCCTTTGTGCTGCTCCGTTTCTTATCTTGTTTAGCCGCTATGGTTGTTGCTGCTGCAGCTGTTGTTTGCGAAGGTGGCGGGGGCGCCGCCTCACCGCTCTTCAGCTCTTCGGCCCGCAACTCTGTCAGTGGTGTCAAGTAATCCAACTCGGAATCGGAACTGGTACTCTCTACATCCAGCAATATTTCCTTGTTAGGATCCACCTAAGTCAATTGCAACATAATACAAAAGAAACATTTTGGTTATCCGGCATTTTGGTGACACTTTTGTTTGTTTTTCTTACCTTGAGAAAATTCCGGCACTGATAGGTCAGGTGACCTGCATAGCCGCATTTTTTGCATGCTGCACGCAACGTATCCTTGTTGGCATTGGCCAGGGGAAAGTTCATGTTTGCCTACGGCTCTTGCACAATTGCCAAACTCCAGACAGTCACAGTCTCCGGTATGATTCTGTTCTCGCGTTAAAATTGGTTTTGTGTGAATAGTGATGGAGGAGGGGATGTGGACATGCTGTATAGGCGGAAAGTTATCGATAACCTTCACAGATGCAGTGTTGCCATTACCGTTTTTTTCCCCAGATCTTGTTTTCGACAAACACTCTGTTAAATACTAAAGATACTAAAGCCCGTAAGGTTTTAAGAACTTGTGTTCTTAAATAACAAATGAATTGTTTTAAAGATTCATCATTTTATCAACGGTATCACTGAGCTGATGCACCATTTTTGACCATCTGGTCACACTTTACAGCTGCATGAACAAAACAATATACAAACAAAGTCACCATTGCAAATAATGTTTAAATTTTAGAGTGCATTTTTGTTCCTATTCATTTTGACGATATATTTTAATGTAAGGTTACAGTTTTTATTTTAAAATATAATAGGCTTTAAAAAAATGAGTCAAAACTGCAGCAGCGTGACCCCAGGAGCGCTGGGTAAGATGTGAAATTTGAATACTAATTTCAATGCTATACCCATCGATGTCTTAATCTATATTCCAGTTGCAGCAATAATTCCACTGGAGAATGAGCAGTCCACACCCAGGAGCATTGTTCAACGTTTCATTGAGAGCGTGGAAAGTGGAGATGTGCGTACCGAACTTGCGGAGGATTGTATACTCAGTTTATTCGGGCGTCATATTACAGGCATAGATTCAGTGACGGGTTATATACGAACGCAGCTAATGGGACGATTTCGACATTCCGGCTTCGGTGAAGCACAAACCTGTGACCCTGCCGATGAGGTGATACTCCGGGAGCGTTTTGCACGCACTTTTGATCGTACTCGTCGTCGCCTATATCAGCAAAAGGAGCGCGAGCAAGCTACCACGTTGCATCTGCGTGCGGAGAGTGATGATGAGGAGCTTGTGGGTCGTGGATCTACTCAAGTACCTTACCACTTGATTACACCGCCACGACCGTCCACGCACAATATGGAACTCTTCACATATATTCAAGCCAAAGGAATGCTGGAGCCCATAAATGATGCAAACGATGGGGGCATAAATTTAGGAGATTCACGTCAAGTGCAGCTAACGCTGGCCTATCGCAGAGAACACAGTGATGAGATATATCTGGCTCTCTATGAAAAGTTTAGGCAACTTCGGCAAAAGTCTACGTTGGTGCCTCCCACGCCACCAACTGTTCTTTTGCGTCCCTATGAGACTGACATCGTAGAGCAGGCGAGGATGTCAACGCCTCAACCACGGAGTGTACGCCGAACGCTTTTTGCAAGCAGCTCTGAAGTTTTGGAAGATAATAAAGCAGTCGATATGAACTCGCTGGTCGTGCAGGCGCAGACACCAAAACAATCGCTAACGGTTGCTAGTCTATCTCGATCATTGGTGGTTACTCCACGAAAGCGTCACAATCACAATCAAACGAATGCAGGATCCAAACGTCCAGCCGGACTCCGCTTCTATATTTAATGTTCTTATTATGTTTTTGTTTCTAATCCACGCAAAAATGTAGCGTTCAAATTTCTGTAGACCAATTATCGATCTTATAGTATCTTAGGTTTATGATTATGTGTAAAATTTTTGGTGGCCCATTACTAGACGCGGCAGTACTGATCTAAACATGCTCAAAAATTTACAAACATGAGTTGTATATATATCAGTGACATATTTAAATGGCGTTTGTTTTCATATGTAAAAATATATGTTTTATATTGAAGCAAGCTTAATGAATTTTATATTTAGCGATAGTTTTTATTTAGTAAATTTAACATTTTATTACTTTAAAATAAATTTTATACAGTTTTAATGCACATAATATCTTAATAATTTGATTAAATGGAGCTGAGCGGCGAACTATGAATAGCTTCTTGAAGAACTTGTACATCCTAATCGATGCTTATGAATTTTTCCAAGTCCTAATTTGCAGCAGGCGGCCAAAACAAATGAAATAACACCAAATCCAAGATATCTCAGCTACCCACAGGACTGACGGGATGTCCTTTACACAAAAAGTCATGTCTTTTTTTGCTGCTCTGAATGTAAATTATAAATTGGCATTCAAATCTGAAAAACTAATTTTGACCCGATTTTTGAAAAAAATTGCAGTGTATACACTGTCAAAATTTTCAAAAATCGAATAGAAATTTTTTTTTTGCGAAATTCCAAGCTTTTAATAGCATTTTAACCTGAGGAAAATCGTAATTTTGGCTAAAATTATACATATTTTCAAAAATTTTTCAAAAATCTCCAGCTTTGCAATCTTTTAAAGTTTTGATTAAAAGTAGATAAAAATTTGATAACAACTACATCAAAACTTTGAAAATCGGTAGAAAATTGTCCAAAATACAGCCTTGGGAAAATTTCAATTTTGAGCAACAATATTTGAAAACCTGCTCCAAAATTTATGCAAAAACCTCAACTTTGCAAAACTCTAAATATGTCAATTTTTGTCCGATTTCAAAAAGTCATGTCTTTTTTTGCTGTTCTAAATGTAAATAATAAATTGGCATTCAAATCTGAAAAACTAATTTTGACCCGATTTTTGAAAAAAATTGCAGTGTATTATACACTGTCAAAATTTTCAAAAATCGAGTCGAAATTTTTTTTCTCAAAATTCCAAGCTTTTGATAGCATTTTAAAGTTTGTAAAAATGTAATAAGAAATAGATAAAACATTTTGAAATCGGTTGAAAATTGTCTAAAATATAGCCTGAGGAAAATCGGAATTTTGACTTAAATTACACAACTTTTCAAAAATGTTTCAAAAATCCCCAGCTTTGAAATCTTTTAAAGTTTTGATGGCATTTGAAAGAAGATAAAAATTCGATAAAAACTACATCAAAACTTTGAAAATCGGTAGAAAATTGTCCAAAATACAGCCTTGGGAAAATTTCAATTTTGAGCAACAATATTTGAAAACCTGCTCCAAAATTCATGCAAAAACCTCAACTTTGCAAACCTCTAAATATGTCAATTTTTGTCCGATTTCAAAAAGTGATGTCTTTTTTTGCTGCTCTGAATGTGACTAATAAAATGGCATTCAAATCTGAAAAACTAATTTTGACCCGATTTTTGAAAAAAATTGCAGTGTATACACTGTCAAAATTTTCAAAAATCGAGTCGAAATTTTTTTTCTCAAAATTCCAAGCTTTTGATAGCATTTTAAAGTTTGTAAAAATGTAATAAGAATTAGATAAAAATTTTTGAAATCGGTTAAAAATTGTCTAAAATACAGTCTGAGGGAAATTGGAATTTTGACTTAAATTAACCAACTTTTCAAAAATTTTTCAAAATCCCCAGCTTTGCACTCTTTTAAAGTTTTGATGGCATTTAAAAGTAGATAAAAATTCGATAAAAACTACATCAAAACTTTTTCGGTAGAAAATTGTCCAAAATACAGCCTTGGGAAAATTTCAATTTTGAGCAACAATATTTGAAAACCTGCTCCAAAATTCATGCAAAAACCTCAACTTTGCAAACCTCTAAATATGTCAATTTTTGTCCGATTTCAAAAAGTGATGTCTTTTTTTGCTGTTCTGAATGTAAATAATAAATTGGCATTCAAATCTGAAAAACTAATTTTGACCCGATTTTTGAAAAAAATTACAGTGTATACACTGTCAAAATTTTCAAAAATCAAGTCGAAGTTTTTTTTCGCAGAATTTCAAGTTTTTGATAACATTTTAAAGTTCATAAAATTGTGATAAGAAATACATAACAGTTTTTGAAATAGGTTAAAAATTGTCTAAACTACAGCCCAAGAAAAAATTTTTATAAATTTTCAAGAAATTACAAAAACAATTTCTTTTTTTTCAGCTCTCTGAAAACCCTTCAACGATCTCATAGTGCCAGTTGACGCGGTTCACAAAGGACTTTAATCGTTCCAAAGGACATTCTGGAACATATAAGGACATTCATTGTTTCTAAGTTTTAGACAATTTTGGCGACTAACCCCCTTAAAAAATTTGACGAATGTAAATTTAAAAAAATTCATATTTATTGAAATTCTTGTTACAATAGTTTTTAATTATAATAGAGTTAGGCTTAAATTATAGTATTTGAACTAAAAGTTAATAAAAATAGTGACAAACATAATTATTATTACCAGTGACTTTCCTTTTTTCTAATGTAAATAATTAAATATAATTACACATTTCTTGGCACAAAAACATTAAAAAATTTTCTAATTAAATTAAAGAAAACATATACAAACACAGAAATCGCATTATATTGATACTTAAGGTACAATAGGATTAAATTATACTTAAACAAATGTATCTTAACTTAAAGTTAATAATAAAAAAAAAAAAAAAATAACAAGAACGTGGTTTTACTTAGACAAAACTCCGCAGACATTAACCTATTTTGGTCATGTTTCTTAATATAATTCAGAAGCAGGACTATCGATCTGCACTCAAGGATTCCCAAAAATGTCACATATGGAATTGAAGGTCCTCCAGTAAGCTGAAATAAAAAGACATTTTTGATCAGAGTAACATATTAAATATCTTGGAAGTCTTTAAAGTATTTGTTTGGTGTTTTGAATATCAATTAGGTGTCAAACACTCCATAAGGAGGAAAACCCTCAAATTTGCAAACCTCTAAATATGTCAATTTTTTTCCGATTTCAAAGAGTCATTTCTTTTTTTGCTGCTCTGAATGTAAATAATAAATTGACATTCAAATCTGAAAAACTAATTTTGACCCGATTTTTGAAAAAATTACAGTGTATACACTGTCAAAATTTTCAAAAATCGAGTCGAAATTTTTTTTCCTAAAACTTCAAGCTTTTGATTGCATTTTAAAGTTTGTAAAAATGTAATAAGAATTAGATACAAATTTTTGAAATAGGTTGAAAATTGTTTAAAATATAACCTGAGGAAAATCGTAATTTTGGCCAAAAATATACATCTTTTCAAAAATTTTTCAAAAATCCCCAGCTTTGCAATCTTTTAAAGTTTTGATGGCGTTTAAAAGTAGATAAAAATTCGATAAAAACTACATCAAAACTTTGAAAATCGGTAGAAAATTGTCCAAAATACAGCCTTGGGAAAATTTCAATTTTGAGCAACAATATTTGAAAACCTGCTCCAAAATTCATGCAAAAACCTCAACTTTGCAAACCTCTAAATATGTCAATTTTTTTCCGATTTCAAAGAGTCATTTCTTTTTTTGCTGCTCTGAATGTAAATAATAAATTGGCATTCAAATCTGAAAAACTAATTTTGACCCGATTTTTGAAAAAAATTACAGTGTATACACTGTCAAAATTTTCAAAAATCGAGTCGAAATTTTTTTTCCTAAAACTCCAAGCTTTTGATTGCATTTTAAAGTTTGTAAAAATGTAATAAGAATTAGATACAAATTTTTGAAATAGGTTGAAAATTGTTTAAAATATAACCTGAGGAAAATCGTAATTTTGGCCAAAAATATACATCTTTTCAAAAATTTTTCAAAAATCCCCAGCTTTGCAATCTTTTAAAGTTTTGATGGCGTTTGAAAGTAGATAAAAATTCAATAAAAACTACATCAAAACTTTGAAAATCGGTAGAAAATTGTCCAAAATACAGCCTTGGGAAAATTTCAATTTTGAGCAACAATATTTGAAAACCTGCTCCAAATTAAAAATTAAAAAATAAAAATATAAATAAAAAATTAAATAAAAAAATTAAAAATTAAAAAATTAATTTTAATTTTAATTTTAATTTTAATTTTAATTTTAATTTTAATTTTAATTTTAATTTTAATTTTAATTTTAATTTTAATTTTAATTTTAATTTTAATTTTAATTTTAATTTTAATTTTAATTTTAATTTTAATTTTAATTTTAATTTTAATTTTAATTTTAATTTTAATTTTAATTTTAATTTTAATTTTAATATTAATATTAATATTAATTTTAATTTTAATTTTAATTTTAATTTTAATTTTAATTTTAATTTTAATTTTAATTTTAATTTTAATTTTAATTTTAATTTTAATTTTAATTTTAATTTTAATTTTAATTTTAATTTTAATTTTAATTTTAATTTTAATTTTAATTTTTATTTTTATTTTAATTTTAATTTTTATTTTTAATTTTTAAAAATTTTTAATTTTTAAAATTAAGATTAAAATTCAAATTAAAAATAAAATTAAAATTAAAATTAAAATTAAAATTAAAATTAAAATTAAAATTAAAATTAAAATTAAAATTAAAATTAAAATTAAAATTAAAATTAAAATTAAAATTAATATTAAAATTAAAATTAATATTAAAATTAAAATTAATATATAAATTTTTTTTTAATTTTTAATTTTTTTTTTTTTTTTTTTAATTTTTAATTTTTTATTTATATTTTTATTTTTTAATTTTTAATTTGGAACAGGTTTTCAAATATTGTTGCTCAAAATTGAAATTTTCCCAAGGCTGTATTTTGGACAATTTTCTACCGATTTTCAAAGTTTTGATGTAGTTTTTATCGAATTTTTATCTTCTTTCAAATGCCATCAAAACTTTTAAAGATTTCAAAGCTGGGGATTTTTGAAACATTTTTGAAAAGTTGTGTAATTTAAGTCAAAATTCCGATTTTCCTCAGGCTATATTTTAGACAATTTTCAACCGATTTCAAAATGTTTTATCTTTTTCTTATTACATTTTTACATACTTTAAAATGCAATCAAAAGCTTGGAGTTTTAGGAAAAAAAATTTCGACTCGATTTTTGAAAATTTTTACAGTGTATACACTGCAATTTTTTTCAAAAATCGGGCCAAAATTAGTTTTTCAGATTTGAATGCCATTTTATTACTCACATTCAGAGCAGCAAAAAAAGACATGAAATTTTGAGATCGGCCAGAAATTGACATAATTAGAGGTTTGCAAAGTTGAGGTTTTTGCATGAATTTTGGAGCAGGTTTTCAAATATTGTTGTTCAAAATTGAAATTTTCCCAAGGCTGTATTTTGGACAATTTTCTACCAATTTTCAAAGTTTTGATGTAGTTTTTATCGAATTTTTATCTTCTTTCAGATGCCATCAAAACTTTAAAAGATTTCAAAGCTGGGGATTTTTGAAAAATTTTTGAAAAGTTGGTTAATTTAAGTCAAAATTCCAATTTTCCTCAGACTGTATTTTAAACAATTTTTAACCGATTTCAAAAATTGTTATCTAATTCTTATTACATTTTTGCAAACTTTAAAATGTTATCAAAAGCTTGGAATTTTGAGAAAAAAAATTTCGACTCGATTTTTGAAAATTTTGACAGTGTATACACTGCAATTTTTTTCAAAAATCGGGTCAAAATTAGTTTTTCAGATTTGAATGCCAATTTATTATTTACATTCAGAGCAGCAAAAAAAGACATGACTTTTAAAATCAGGCAAAAATTGCCATTTTTAGAGGTTTGCAAAGTTGAGGTTTTTGCATAAATTTTGGAATAGGTTTTCAAATATTGTTGCTCAAAATTGAAATTTTCCCAAGGCTGTATTTTGGACAACTTTCTACCGATTTTCAAAGTTTTGATGTAGTTTTTATCGAATTTTTATCTACTTTCAAATGCCATCAAAACTTTAAAAGATTGCAAAGCTGGGGATTTTTGAAAAATTTTTGAAAAGTTGGTTAATTTAAGTCAAAATTCCAATTTCCCTCAGACTGTATTTTAGACAATTTTTAACCGATTTCAAAAATTTTTATCTAATTCTTATTACATTTTTACAAACTTTAAAATGCTATCAAAAGCTTGGAATTTTGAGAAAAAAATTTCGACTCGATTTTTGAAAATTTTGACAGTGTATACACTGTAATTTTTTTCAAAAATCGGGGCAAAATTAGTTTTTCAGATTTGAATGCCAATTTATTATTTACATTCAGAGCAGCAAAAAAAGACATGACTTTTTAAAATCAGGCAAAAATTGTCATTTTTAGAGGTTTGCAAAGTTGAGGTTTTTGCATAAATTTTGGAGCAGGTTTTCAAATATTGTTGCTCAAAATTGAAATTTTCCCAAGGCTGTATTTTGGACAATTTTCTACCGATTTTCAAAGTTTTGATGTAGTTTTTATCGAATTTTTATCTACTTTTAAATGCCATCAAAACTTTAAAAGAGTGCAAAGCTGGGGATTTTTGAAAAATTTTTGAAAAGTTGGTTAATTTAAGTCAAAATTCCAATTTCCCTCAGACTGTATTTTAGACAATTTTTAACCGATTTCAAAAATTTTTATCTAATTCTTATTACATTTTTACAAACTTTAAAATGCTATCAAAAGCTTGGAATTTTGTAGAAAAAAATTTCGACTCGATTTTTGAAAATTTTGACAGTGTATACACTGCAATTTTTTTCAAAAATCGGGTCAAAATTAGTTTTTCAGATTTGAATGCCAATTTATTATTTACATTCAGAGCAGCAAAAAAAGACATGACTTTTTAAAATCGGACAAAAATTGACATATTTAGAGGTTTGCAAATATTGTTGCTCAAAATTGAAATTTTCCCAAGGCTGTATTTTGGACAATTTTCTACCGATTTTCAAAGTTTTGATGTAGTTTTTATCGAATTTTTATCTACTTTTAAATGCCATCAAAACTTTAAAAGAGTGCAAAGCTGGGGATTTTTGAAAAATTTTTGAAAAGTTGGTTAATTTAAGTCAAAATTCCAATTTCCCTCAGACTGTATTTTAGACAATTTTTAACCGATTTCAAAAATTTTTATCTAATTCTTATTACATTTTTACAAACTTTAAAATGCTATCAAAAGCTTGGAATTTTGTAAAAAAAAATTTCGACTCGATTTTTGAAAATTTTGACAGTGTATACACTGCAATTTTTTTCAAAAATCGGGTCAAAATTAGTTTTTCAGATTTGAATGCCATTTTATTAGTCACATTCAGAGCAGCAAAAAAAGACATGAAATTTTGAGATCGGCCAAAAATTGACATATTTAGAGGTTTGCAAAGTTGAGGTTTTTGCATAAATTTTGGAGCAGGTTTTCAAATATTGTTGCTCAAAATTGAAATTTTCCCAAGGCTGTATTTTGGACAATTTTCTACCGATTTTCAAAGTTTTGATGTAGTTTTTATCGAATTTTTATCTACTTTTAAATGCCATCAAAACTTCAAAAGAGTGCAAAGCTGGGGATTTTGAAAAATTTTTGAAAAGTTGGTTAATTTAAGTCAAAATTCCAATTTCCCTCAGACTGTATTTTAGACAATTTTTAACCGATTTCAAAAATTTTTATCTAATTCTTATTACATTTTTACAAACTTTAAAATGCTATCAAAAGCTTGGAATTTTGAGAAAAAAAATTTCGACTCGATTTTTGAAAATTTTGACAGTGTATACACTGCAATTTTTTTCAAAAATCGGGTCAAAATTAGTTTTTCAGATTTGAATGCCAATTTATTATTTACATTCAGAGCAGCAAAAAAAGACATGACTTTTTAAAATAAGGCAAAAACTGTCATTTTTAGAGGTTTGCAAAGTTGAGGTTTTTGCATAAATTTTGGAGCAGGTTTTCAAATATTGTTGCTCAAAATTGAAATTTTCCCAAGGCTGTATTTTGGACAATTTTCTACCGATTTTCAAAGTTTTGATGTAGTTTTTATCGAATTTTTATCTTCTTTCAAATGCCATCAAAACTTTAAAAGATTTCAAAGCTGGGGATTTTTGAAACATTTTTGAAAAGTTGTGTAGTTTAAGTCAAAATTCCGATTTTCCTCAGGCTATATTTTAGACAATTTTCAACCGATTTCAAAATGTTTTATCTATTTCTTATTACATTTTTACAAACTTTAAAATGCTATCAAAAGCTTGGAATTTTGAGAAAAAAAATTTCGACTCGATTTTTGAAAATTTTGACAGTGTATACACTGTAATTTTTTTCAAAAATCGGGTCAAAATTAGTTTTTCAGATTTGAATGCCAATTTATTATTTACATTTAGAACAGCAAAAAAAGACATGACTTTTTGAAATCGGACAAAAATTGACATATTTAGAGGTTTGCAAAGTTGAGGTTTTTGCATAAATTTTGGAGCAGGTTTTCAAATATTGTTGCTCAAAATTGAAATTTTCCCAAGGCTGTATTTTGGACAATTTTCTACCGATTTTCAAAGTTTTGATGTAGTTTTTATTTTTATCTTCTTTCAAATGCCATCAAAACTTTAAAAGATTTCAAAGCTGGGGATTTTTGAAACATTTTTGAAAAGTTGTGTAATTTAAGTCAAAATTCCGATTTTCCTCAGGCTATATTTTAGACAATTTTCAACCGATTTCAAAATGTTTTATCTAATTCTTATTACATTTTTACAAACTTTAAAATGCTATCAAAAGCTTGGAATTTTGAGAAAAAAAATTTCGACTCGATTTTTGAAAATTTTGACAGTGTATACACTGTAATTTTTTTCAAAAATCGGGTCAAAATTAGTTTTTCAGATTTGAATGCCAATTTATTATTTACATTTAGAACAGCAAAAAAAGACATGACTTTTTGAAATCGGACAAAAATTGACATATTTAGAGGTTTGCAAAGTTGAGGTTTTTGCATAAATTTTGGAGCAGGTTTTCAAATATTGTTGCTCAAAATTGAAATTTTCCCAAGGCTGTATTTTGGACAATTTTCTACCGATTTTCAAAGTTTTGATGTAGTTTTTATCGAATTTTTATCTTCTTTCAAATGCCATCAAAACTTTAAAAGATTTCAAAGCTGGGGATTTTTGAAACATTTTTGAAAAGTTGTGTAATTTAAGTCAAAATTCCGATTTTCCTCAGGCTATATTTTAGACAATTTTCAACCGATTTCAAAATGTTTTATCTAATTCTTATTACATTTTTACAAACTTTAAAATGCTATCAAAAGCTTGGAATTTTGAGAAAAAAAATTTCGACTCGATTTTTGAAAATTTTGACAGTGTATACACTGTAATTTTTTTCAAAAATCGGGTCAAAATTAGTTTTTCAGATTTGAATGTCAATTTATTATTTACATTCAGAGCAGCAAAAAAAGAAATGACTTTTTGAAATCGGACAAAAATTGACATTTTTAGAGGTTTGCAAAGTTGAGGGTTTTCCTCCTTATGGAGTGTTTGACACCTAATTGATATTCAAAACACCAAACAAATACTTTAAAGACTTCCAAGATATTTAATATGTTACTCTGATCAAAAATGTCTTTTTATTTCAGCTTACTGGAGGACCTTCAATTCCATATGTGACATTTTTGGGAATCCTTGAATGCAGATCGATAGTCCTGCTTCTGAATTATATTAAGAAACATGACCAAAATAGGTTAATGTCTGCGGAGTTTTGTCTAAGTAAAACCACGTTCTTGTTATTTTTTTTTTTTTTTTAATATTAACTTTAAGTTAAGATACATTTGTTTAAGTATAATTTAATCCTATTGTACCTTAAGTATCAATATAATGCGATTTCTGTGTTTGTATATGTTTTCTTTAATTTATTTAATTAGAAAATTTTTTAATGTTTTTGTGCCAAGAAATGTGTAATTATATTTAATTATTTACATTAGAAAAAAGGAAAGTCACTGGTAATAATAATTATGTTTGTCACTATTTTTATTAACTTTTAGTTCAAATACTATAATTTAAGCCTAACTCTATTATAATTAAAAACTATTGTAACAAGAATTTCAATAAATATGAATTTTTTTAAATTTACATTCGTCAAATTTTTTAAGGGGGTTAGTCGCCAAAATTGTCTAAAACTTAGAAACAATGAATGTCCTTATATGTTCCAGAATGTCCTTTGGAACGATTAAAGGCCTTTGTGAACCGCGTCAACTGGCACTATGAGATCGTTGAAGGGTTTTCAGAGAAATCGGTAGAAAATTGTCCAAAATACAGCCTTGGGAAAATTTCTATTTTGAGCAACAATATTTGAAAACCTGCTCCAAATACAGCCTTGGGAAAATTTCAATTTTGAGCAACAATATTTGAAAAGCTGCTCCAAAATTTATGCAAAAACCTCAACTTTGCAAACCTCTAAATATGCCAATTTTCGTTCGATTTTAAAAAGTCATGTCTTTTTTTGCTGCTCTGAATGTAAATAATAAATTGGCATTCAAATCTGAAAAACTAATTTTGACCCGATTTTTGAAAAAAAATTACAGTGCAGGGAACATATTCGCATCTAAGAATATGGCATTTGATGGCTCAAATTTAGTTCGAAATCTATATTTTGTATAGATTGGAGCAGAGTGCGCTCCCTAAAGGTAAGCAGATCCCCCCAAAAGCTAAAAACCCTAATAAATCGTCTACCCTGTCTGGCTGAACATTGTCAGCACTTTGACGATCAAAAAAAAAAATTGATATAGGCGGGGCCGTCTCTATTTCTGTTCCAACTTTTTAAGGTTGGGGGATATTCGATAGAAAATAGAAAAGACAAAAATCCGTTTTGATTTAAATTGTATGGCCTGGGCCAGAGGGTGAGCTTCAATCGTCAGCGGGTGGGCATTAAGACATAGAGACTAGACAACTGAGTGGCACTCGGAGCAACACTGACAGAAGCTAAAATCGTTAAACAAGCCAAGTGGAACAGGAAAAGAAGCATCAGGCCTGGCCTGGCCAGGTCAGACCAGGGATGCTCTCTGGTGCTTGAAATTAGATTTTTTTGACTGGTCGCAAAATGTGTTTTTTGGCTTGCTATCCTTCGTTTGCTATGCATTCGTTACGTAGTTTAATAGCGACAGTCGGCACACGATGCCAACTCGTATGGGGAGACAAACAAATCCTGCCCAAAAGTAGCAAGTGATTTATGACCAGAGAGAAAGGGGCGAATGCGGAGAGACACCCCAATAAAAGGTAGTTGGGAGATGTTGATGATGCTGATGATGATGATGATGTTTATGAGAGGATTAAGTTTGCTTTCAAAAATGAAATTCCATTTGAATTTAATGAGCCTCAAAGATTAAGCTAACAAAGTCGTTCAGTTGTCGCCCAAAATGGGAATATTTAATTGAAAAATGTCGCCACAATGAGATGCCATACAATTTGACAATCCATCAGATGAAGATGTAGTTGACTCTCTCTCTCTCTCTCTATCTATCTAAATGGTACATATCATTCTCTTTTCTCTTGCTGCAACCACTTAAGGGCCATTTCCTAATTTATGCCGCCTAGTCTTCAATTAGTTGCTTGAGCAACAACTGCAACTGCAACTGCAACTGCAAGTACAACTGCATGGACGACTGTTTCCCCAGTGAATCGTCATCGTCATCGTCATCGTCTCCGCTTACAATGGCACACAACAATAAAAAGAAGAAAATACTTATGTAAAACTATTCGTCTAGCGTTACATGGGATGGCACGATACTTAACCGCTCGTTAATTTATGTGCCTGTCAACGCCTCTCAGCTGCTGACTTTCCTTCATGTAGAAACTTGGATCACATAGTTTTCAGAGAGCATGCAAAAAGCCACGGGGCAAGGAGGCGGCGGCGGCGGCGGCGGTGGCGGAGGCAAGCAGGAGGGGCGATATTGGATATTGAAGTGGAATGGAGTAAAGCAGCCGCCCTCCAGGGAGAACCCTGGAGTGAGATACTTTTGTTGGTTAATTGAAACCTGTTGTAAATCACAAATCATATTGACTTGCCTCCAACTTGTCCCCCGAACAGATGTCGTCGGTTTTTCATATTTTAAAAGCTATTCCAACAGCTGGCTGGAAGCCCGCGGCTCCAATGTTTCCCCAAAAATTTTGTATACACAGAGAAATTTATCTTTAACGAAAAAGTAACAATTATTTTGGATTTTCCTGAAATTTACTACTTATTTATAAAAACAGATTAGCAAGAGTATGAAGAGAATTGTATGGTTTTACTTATTTGAAATACAAAATCGACTTTAAAAAGTTGCATCTTCAGATGGATCGTTGGAATGTTCAAACTCACCTTCACGAATTGGACAGATTGATGATCTGCAGCAGAAGATGGCCCTTTCCAAGTAGTTAATCGAGGCTTTTGATGTGTAATGTCATCATTAAATATCTAACATGAGCAACCCCACATACACGGATTACTTGGCCATTCTTGGTGTCCAAGAACAACTGGCGATGTCATCATCGATCACAATATTTTAGTGGACTAGCAGAAGCAGCAGCAGCAGCAGCAGAAGGCAAATGGAGTTGGAGTTAGGAGAAATCAGACAACTGTAAACTAATGACATTTGCTAACGCTAACGCGAATGCCCCCCATCGACACCCTCGTCTCTTCTGTCTCTTCCCGTCTAGCTACTGTTGTGTGCGTCTCTCTTGCGGTCTCAATGCGTATCCGCTTACAAATGGCATTGTGGAAGGAGGCGTCCGCATCCTTTCTGGGGGTAGTTGCCACTCGAGTCGACGCAACTACAACTCATTTGTTTGTTTTGAGTGCGTACCCCGGCCTTGTCCAAATATGCGGCAGCTTGTAACAATTACCAAATGACACCCTCGACAATCGGAAATGGTCGAGGACGACAAGGGCTGGGAAGGAGGAGGGTTGCGAGATGAACAAATGCGGAAAAACAACAAGGGAAATCCACTTGTCGCAAAATCATTGCAATATTTTCACCATTAGTTCGTTGTCTCTATGTGCTGTTGCTGCAAATAAAGTAATCAAGTTAAATCAACTTAAAATTCAGTTTGAGGGCAAAGTTTATGAGCTGGAAGTTCTGCCCTGGCAAACTCTTTTACTAATGGTCCAGCACTTGGCGTTAGTTTTCCCTGGCTTTGGTGAATTTCTATCCCATTCGCCTCACTGATGATATGTAGTTAAAAGTTCGCTCAAGCGTAAGAAAATCTAATGGTTAAAATATTGGTGTCTAGTTGTTATGTAATACCCCATCAGCCCGCATATTGATCAGATTTATAGCAAAAGATATTCGTACTAACTTTCCGATGTTGTGATGTCAATGTGAATGAAGAATAAAAGGCAGATACGTGTTTGTAAATAACCGAAAACTTTAGAACTTTTCGGAACCAAAAATGTAGTCATACATATAGATAAAATGAAGTTGTAACTGATGTATTTTTGATAGTTTTTACAAAGTATGATCGTTAAAATTTTACTGTATGTTAGTTAATATAATAGCTATAGTTGTTCTATGTCATATTTAGCTTTATCTTAAGGGTGAAAAGAGTATCTAAGATAGACATATAGTTTTTAGTAATTATAGGAAGGATAGCTGACAAATTTGTGATATAGATTTGATTAGATTTAATTGAAAAATGTGAGAAATCAAAAGACAAATAAAAAATATTCTGTACACATACATACGACCTGGTCTTGTCATTTTGGAGATCTCTAAGGATCGTCCACACATTTTTTTTCAGCCAATTCCCTGATAACGAATCAGTCTAAACTCTGATACACTTTCCCACAATTAAAGGGAATTGCCCATTGTCAAAAATAGGAAAACAAACAACAACGAAAACAAAAAAAAAAAAAAAAATGAAGATGGAAACCCCGGTTATAGCGTAACCCATAGGGAAGCGGCAAACCAAGGAGCCAAAAGTAACATAATTCAAAAAGCACTTAACCCATAAAAGTGAAATAATTCTATGAAATAACAAACGCACTTAACAAATTACAGATGTGAAAATTTCATTTTCGGGAACGCGCCAACAGAGAGCAGGGGGACAGGGGGACAGGGGGAGGAGATTGGATGGTGTGGGGAGACTACTGATGCGACGACCCTTCCCAGTCTGCATTCCACAAATTAGAAAATGATTAATGGACTCAACCGGTTGCACACTCACACACACACGCACACACAGAGAGAAAATGACTCCCCCCACACACACACACACACACACACAATGAAGACTGGCGCCGTCGTGGTCGCATCCTTTGCCAGACCAGCAAAACAGCAACTGGTACATGGTACATGGTACATGGTAGTCTCGGGCGTCTGGCACACTTCAGAATAAAATAGCACTCAGGAGAATCATGCCAGGACACGCGCACCCCGCAGGAGTCAGAAGTGGAAATCACTCTACCGTTACTAGAGCTCAATCGGAGGAGGAGGAGGAGGAGGAGGAGGAGGACCAGAAAGAGCAACCCCAAATTCTCCGGGTCGAATCAAACTGAGACCAAGCAAACTCATCCCATCCCATCTCATCTCATCTCATTTCATCTCATTTGGGGCGGGTGTGTTTTGTTGTCATTTATTGGTGTTGTCCTGGCTTCCTGGTAGCATCGCCTGCTGCTGCTGCTGCCCGTGTGATTTTTCTGGGGTCACGCTTTGCTCTTTTGATGCGCAAGCTCTCACCCTTGGTGTGCGCCTTCCTGGTTCTGGATTTAGCTATGGCTATGACTGTGGCACTGGCTCTGGCTCTGGCTCTGGCTTTGCTCTTGCCTAACCCATGAATCAAATTACACTTTAAATCCTTGATTTTAATCTGAAGGGGGCTGACAAATGGATTTTGTTTTCTTTTTTTTCCTCATGTCAATTTTTTCGTAAATTACTTGATACTCATCCTGTTTCACCGCCCCGTCGAAAGGGCTAAACAATTGAATTTTGCATTTTGACGCACTTCTACGGGATGGGTGGTGGGTGGGGGCAGGAAGGAAGCAATCAGTGGGCGTTGTCTGCTCTTTTAATCTCTGATAGCCTCCGTTTCCTTCACGCCTTTCACATTTATGTTTTTCTAATTGGTGACAATATTCCCCGCAAGGGAATTTCTTCAAGAGATTCGTGTAGATTCAGGAATTTTTGGAAGAAATTGAGTTCTCTAATTTGCATGTCTCTCTCACTCCAATCTCATTGGGCGCCTCCTTCATAATATGTAGCAAATCCTGTCCAGAACTCCACTAAGAATGGACAATGTCATAAAAATTAATAATAACAATATTTCAATGTCACAGCAGGATGTCATTGTTGCCAAGTTAACGCTTTTTTTTTGTTTACATTTTTATAATTTTCCAAAATGCCAACAAAAAAAGCGAGAGAAGAGAAGAGAAGCGAAGAAGAGGATAAATAAATAAATGCAGGCCCACAACGAGAGGACAAGGAAGGGTCTTGAGTCGCTTGTGCGTCGATTGAGGTTGATTCCATTTTCGATTCAAGTAGTAGCACAAAAGGCAACTCAGCACACAAAAGGAATTTCGCGGTATTTTTACGCTTGATGGGATTGCATCTGATGGGATCGGATCGGATGGGATCGGGATGGGATCGGGATGGGATCGGGATGGTTAGCGTCTGTGGATGGCGCGGTGTGTTCGGCGAGTGCCGCCGTCGGTTTTAGGTTTCATTCAAAGGAAACGTTGCCTGGTTGCTTAGTTGGCTGTTGCTGCTTCAGCTCCTGCGGATTAAAATGATAACAAGACTTCGTCAACATTTGAACTGGCAGCTTTGGTTTCATCCCAATGGGAAAGGGTTTTCCCTCTCTCTCTCTCGTCTTTCCATTTCTGTGGGCATGGTCCGTCACCTGCATCCCGGCCTGCACGTCCATACATAAGTAGCTTCTGCCGACTTCCCTTTCATTATTACGCTTGAATTTGTTTTGGCTGAATCAATTTGGGCCAAAGGGTTCGTTCTCAAGGTTTGTAATCGCATTAGACTTCGCCCAAATTGATCGTTGATCTACATATGCTCAAATAATACAACCTAAACTTGTAAACTAGACATTTTCCAACTGAGTTTAACACTTTTCACCCACTGCTACCTAATCGATTCTCCATAATTTGTACATCTTTAAGCGATCGGCATGGAAGTTGGTGATTCAATAGGTTCTCTGGTTTTTATTCTCATTTCTTTGGCATTTGGACACATCACTATTCAGAAGAGAATTGGCCATCATTCTCGTTTTAACGATCCACAAAATGATCGCCGTGACGACGAAAACAAAACACAAAGAAACAACATCATTTTACGTTGGGCTGCTTGTTTTTATGACTTTATCTTTAATGCTGCCGGAACGCCCATTGATTTTATGTTATGGGGGAGTAACCTCATAATGAAATCTTTACGGGTTGACGCCGCTGCCCGCCAAAAATTCATTCGCTTACTTAACAAAACTGTGACTAGGAATTGTTTAAGAGGCATAAAGATTATTTTTATGGCACACAAAAGAGATTAGTCGACCCAGAGGGCCGAATTTTGTATACCCTTCCAGCTTAACGAAACGGGCAAAAATTAGACCGGAGTAGTGGGGTTGACGACGCTTCCTTCTGCCTCCAATATACCCAATATGCAGGGTATAGAAATCTGCATAAATCATAAAGGTCTTCACCGATCTTCGACGCCGTCGATGCTCTTCTCCCAGTGACCTCTTTCCCTTTCTGGCTAATGAGGGCGTTGCCAATGCCAGTTCCAGTTCCAGTTCCATTTTGGTTATAATAAATGACGTGCGCGTGCCCAAAACTTCAACGAAATTCAACTGATCGACTAACTCCGCCAGCGTTGGAGTCGGGCATTGGCTACCTGTGTTTGTGCGTTTATTTTTGTTTTTTTGGTTTGGTTTTTCTTGATCGACCAGGTGCTATTTTGATATATGAGAGGCATCATCAATTAGTTCTGCTGCCCGCAATTGATTCTCCCCCATTTGTGGGTTTTTCAAGTTTCTTAAAGTCTTCTCATCAAGGGCAAATTGATGGTTAAGTCATTTGTTTGTGGAGTCGGTGATCGCGGATGGCGAATCTTGACTCCATTTACTCACTTACTCACTTACCCACTCACTCACCAACACATCCACGAGCTCTCACTGTGTCCTAGCCGAACCGAACATCTCATTCATCAGAGCATTTCCGCTCTTAATTATTGCAATGTCTTGGAATGACATGCAACCAAATTGCTGGCTATAAATTTCACTTACACTGAAGTATGAATTTCACCGCATCGACTTGCGAATACCCGGCATCCATTCTGAATGCCAAATATTGGTAGCTCTAGCTTTTATAGTTCCCGAGATCTAGGTATTCCAACTACTCCAACTACGTCATACTATATACTTTTTAGGATCGCAAACCTTTCCTTCTGCCATAGGTATACACATACATTTGGCGGTTTGTATATACCTTTTCACCCTATAGGTGCGGGGTATAAAAAAAAAGGGGAAAAGTAAAGTAAAGAAGCGATTAACATGCAAGGGTTTTTTTTTTGGCTTTTTTTTGTCGTTTTTGGTAAATAAAACGTACGAATGCAAGCACAACATATTTCTATATGTACTTAGCCCATTTGGGAAGCAGGACTAACTATTTATAAATAGTTATATAAGTTTTTAAGTTTTGTAGTTTGTAATAATGTATAAATTGAACTATTTTTGAAAGGTTTTAGCCTTTATTTGGCTGGTTTTCCAAAGTCCTTCAGCCGTCTCCTGCTTCTGCTGCTGCTCTGGTGACAAACAAGAGAGGTCCATTTAAAGTTAAGGAACTTACTGTATAGGAATATGATTTCGATGAAATGATTCATCATTTATTTCCACTTAGAATATGTTTCAATCGATGGAAACTTATTGGAAAGAGTTCATAGGTTCATACGGCACATACTGACCTTTATATGTATAACATTCGCATATGTACACACTTTGTATATGTATGTATGTATATAAGACTTTTCCGATATTTCCATTCCGTTGTCTTATTTTCGGTTTCATTGTTCCCTTGTTAGGGCATCATATTTTTATTTTATTAGAACAGCTGTGGCAATAACAACAGCAACGCCCCATCGACGACGGCAAAAACAAAGCCAAAAAAAAAAAAAAAAAGAGGCAGTCGGAACAATGGACTTCAACTTGGGCACAACACAAAGGTCCGTTGCAAGAGAGGATGCTGCCAAAAAGTGGCAAATGCCGTTGTGAGTGTGTGTGTGTGTGTGTGTGTGTGTATCCACCTTCTCACATTTTCTGTTTCTGGTAATTGTTTTGAGGCACATTGCTTGCCGCTATCAGGCTTGTTAATCAGTTCACATCAACATCCGCAGCATGTCGCCGGAGGAAACGGCAGGACGAGCTGCTCCCTTACTTCAGTCTCAGTCCCAGTCCGAGTCCCTGTGCCTGTCCTCTCACCCCTCGACTGTAAATTTTCCTTTCTTTTGGTTTTATGTTACTCATCAAAATTATGTCAAAAATGGAGCGATTTGACACGTGATAATAGATCACGCATATTCTCTAACACAATTGACATCTCGAAGGTGATAAAATATTCAACATTTTGACTACCGGGTTTCCATATTGGCATAATTACTACTAGGGCCTACGATATGAAGTGACTCAATCTTTTATTTGTTTGTATGTCAAAGGGCTTGAAGGGAGGAAAGTTTATTTGGCCAATGCCTTGGCTACTTAGCCCATTTGCTTGACAAATTCTTTCATTTTCCTGCTCCATGACCAACTGATAAATGATTCAATGTAAATGCAATGAGTGGCCGCCTTATGGACAGAGAATGAGGGGACGAGGGGATGAGATGGGCTTGAAATGCAGTTGGCAATTGGCACAGCAACAAATTGCTGGAATAATTACACACACACACACACACACACACACACATGTGATCGAGAGGACAGACAATTACAGATTGAATTGTCGTGAGGAGCTGAGTGAGAGATCTTCTTGGGCTTCGAGGGGCAATTCATTGATGAACGTGAGGTGTCAAGCAAATTGACTGCCAGCTTCTTATTGAATTCAACACACAGGGGCGTCCCATGGAAGGACCATCAACGTATCAACTATGTGTTTATCCCCCCTTCAAAGGGCACCACTGTTGGTTCTTGCCTGCCTCTGGTCTGCTACTGCATTCTGTTTGGTTGTTGGTACCGTGGAATTCGCCGTTTATGTGAATTACGCTCAAATTACAACACGCCAAATTGGAAGAGTACAAAAAAATATCCAAGATCAACGACAACCGGCAAGCCGAACAGAAAAAACAGACAACTGAAAATAGCCGCAATGAAAATGCATTGCAAATTAAAATTGCTCAGAAATCGCCGACGCCGCCGCTGACATCCAACGAGAGAACCAGATACAGATACAATACAGGGTGTCTCGCTCCCTGAATATTGGGCTACCTATTGCGCCCATTGAGCCTCGTTAGGCGATAACTTTATGCAGCATTAAATTTTATGCGGCCATAAAACAAACAAACAACAGCAGCAGCAACAACAACAACAAACATTACGGCAACTAAACACGACAACAAACAACCCAAGGAACAAGGCAATAACAATAGTGGGATGGGTTATACATACATACATAACAGAGGAGGACAGATCATACCCAGACCCATACCCATACCCAATCGAGGCGACGCTTGTGTGCGGTATGCGTAGCCGCCCATATCGTAAAAACGGAACATGTTCCTTTACGCCCCGATACAACTCATTTTGGATGATTGCTATACAATGACCATATTCGATGGTCGATGAAGCCAGAGGCGGGGGCAGAGGCCAGGAGGCCGGTCTGTCCTACTAATTTGAATAATTCGCAAACAGCTTCAATAAAATCCCTTTTAATCCCACGGATTGCCATTTGTCTACTAATAGTATTTAATCTCTAAGGAAGTCAATATTCTTTTCGAATAATTGAAGAACTGAGTTCATAAGCCAATTCCATTCGATCTTTTAACAGATTATAACATTCTCTCCTATCGATGCTTTCGGAATTTCGTATTTCCAATTTCGATAATGATATTCAATGCGAGACCAGATCGTGGCAATATATACGATTACATCGATGATTAATGCTTTTCGTTCATTAGGTTTCATTAAGAAGTGAAAGGATATTTTTGGTCTAGCAGGTGTTGTGTTGGTGGCCTCCTCTCTTTCTTTTTATTATTTATTTGTTTTGTTTTGCCTATTCGCCGTAACGAATAAATGTTTACGGTTCTACCGCAGACCGCAGTCCGCAGTCCGACCAATAAAATATCATTTCGAACAAACATTAAAATGACACATGAGGGGGCAGGGCGGGGGGTTCCACTTCGTTCAGGTGCCACTCTCAATGGGTCTGTTTACCATCATCATTATGACCACAATCTTCGTCATCAGCAGGAGCAGCGGGAGCAGCGGGATACTGCTTTTAACAAAGGTTAAAACGATCTAACCAAAATGTCAAAAATATGCATACGTCTTTTCCTTCTGCTATACGATCGGCTAATATATGTTTATGTGCAATTACTTGATATGTTTTTTGAAAGTACTTTCGAAATCGATTGGCTCCCCCCCTTTAAAAGGTCCAAGGCAAACAGCTGATGATAGATAGATGCGGTATTTTGGGAATCTTCTGCCTAAACTAAGTATCTATACCCTTTTTGTAGGTACGAGTTAAGTAGAAACCAAGAAGACAGATGACATTCTTATCTAATGTCCAACGGAACCGATAAGAACCGGCAGAAGCGGACATCGGGCATCGGGCATCGGGCAGCATCTTCTTTTGCATGATGGTAGGGAATAGTTCGAACAGTTGGCCCTGTCAACAGCGATTCCCCATCTATAAATCATATGCTCATTGAGGAGGGCCCCCGCATGTGACAGTTTTAGTTTTGGTTCAGTTTCTACTTTTCTCCTCTCTCATTTTTTCGTTGTTCGTTGTTCGTGTTATCGCTGCTGCTGATCGAGTATCAGGTAGAACAGGTAGGTAGAAAGGCACTGGCTAGTGTGCCCCTCCGTCAGGTGCATCGCTTGATGGCATTTTAATTATTATTGGGCCAACGTTTAGCAGAGCAAACAAAAATCAACAAAATCAAAGGAAAATCTCGCAAATATTTCGCTGCGAGGCGTCAAAATTTCTACGATCCTCCACCTTCAACTCCAACTGCAACTCCAGGGGGGTCCTACTTGCACACACACACACACGTACACAGTGGGGCAGGTGAATAAACTGTGTTGCAACTGTCCGCCCCTTTCATAAAAAAACACTTTGTGCAACTTATAATAACGCATCCATGGTTATTTGTTTTTGCAGACCATTTAGCACACTGTGACCAAGTCGATTGATTGGTTTCCCAAACAGAAATAAAAGAAACACCCCAAAAAGAGACCTTCTCATAATGGGAAATTAATTTGGACTTTTCATTCCATTGAATACCCCCCAAAAAAAACCGAAAATTTATATTGGGTTGGAGTTTTCTTCAACTTTTGATCCAATGTGTCAGCTTGTGTGATGCAGCACGCACATTTCACTATATTTATGAGGCGTGCGCTGTGGGCGTGGCTGGCTCGTTGGATCGGCGCTACACTCTAACCGCTTCCTGCCCCTGCCTTAGTCCCAGTCCCACTCGCAGTCCCAGTCCCAGTTCCACTCTTGTCCACTGTAGGAAGATTGTTTTCAATCAACATTTCTGGGCGAAGACAAGCACGGACCACCCTTTTAATGAAGCCCTAATTACAGGTCTTTATAACAAAAGGTGATTACCAAAGCAAACCAACAACACGAGTTGACTGCAGTTAAGTAGAGTCGACTCGAGTCGAGTCGAGTCGAGGCGAGTCGGGTCGGATCCCGACCGCATCAACAGCTCTTTAGTTTGGGTCCATGTATCTTCTCGCCTTGGGGGCTTTGGCAATCTGGCTAGCAGGATCGAACCACGGAAAGACTTCTCTGCTTCTTCGTTCTCTCGCTCTGTACCCCATGCCCCATCCCCATCATGATCATCATCATCGTCGTCGTCGCATTATTTATAACTTTTCATGTTTAAATTTGTAATTTTGGCGCACAGTGCGGAACAAGAACTCTGGCAACCGCGTCCAGTGGAAGCTTGTTGTAAATATTGATTTAAATCGAAATTGCTCTAAATTGCTTGTATTCTCTCCCTCTCCCTCTCTCTCTCTCTCTCTCTCCATTAAACACTTTTACTGTGATCAAAACTGGAAGCACTTCAATGATCCAAGAGTTTGGGAGAACGGAAGATCGTGGGTTCAAAACATCTATTTCAAGAGCGTTTCGAATAATCCCATCTGTTATTAAATATTCTCAAATACAATTATTCAGATTTAGCTCTGTTTGGATTGCGTCGGTGTTGAAAGAAACGCAATTCTAGGTTACCAAGAATTGAATATCGTCTCATTATGTTGCAGTGCCGCATCAAATACTACATAAAAGGCAAAAGCCGCCTTCTGTGTCCCTTCTGCCACCGCTGCTAGCTGGCAACTTATCATGTCCAAATTAAGTTCGATACAAAATAAACAAGCCACGATTTTGCAATCCAGTCGGAGTCCCTAACTCCCCCATGCCCCATGCCACATGCCCCATGCCCAATGTCCAATGTCTGCCTGCCCCTTGCCAACTCTATTTGCATTGCGTTGGGTGCGGCTTGGCGATTTTGCGCCTTGGTCCTCTCTTGGGACCTTTGTTTGAATTAATCGAAGTGATATTTTGCTTGTCCCGAAATAATTTATCCTAAATACATACATACGCGATACGTATACGTGTACGTATACATATACATATAAATATGGACTGCTGCGCCCCGGAGGCGAAGGTTCTCTGCTCTCTTGAATGCAGTTGGTTTCATTTCGTTTGCACAAATAAGTATAAATACATATATTCCCCCATATGGGGCTTTGCTTGATGCGTTCTGACATGAGTTGTGGCCTAAGCGCGCGTTATTAAACGCAATCCATGTGATTTTCAAGAGAGAGAGAGACACAGAGAGAACAGGCGCCAATGGAAAAGGGATTCTCCGCGAGTCTTGGCCTAAATTGAATTTTTATCTTATTCAATAATGTGCAATATGAGCATGTGATGGCTTTGGAATTAATTCATTTTGCTTCATTTTGGATGACTATATCACATGTAGTGTATTGGATTTTCGTATCGATGCAAGAAGAAAAACAAGATCGAGATCATTTAGCGATCGTTCTCATTTGAATTATAACCAAAAACACAAGCAATCCCGACCAAGGAAGGTCCCTTAAGTTGCTCCAACTCAGCTTTACCTTATCTTGCCTTCATTTAAATTATGGCATCGAAATCGACGACAAAAAAGAAACAGAACGACGACGACGAAGAATCAGACGACTGAGTCTTCGTATCGTTTTTTTATTTCTTTCATTTAATGCAATTTTGCAGAGATCCAGTCGATCGTCCAGTGGGGCAAGAGGTAGTATCTCGTGATGAGGCATTAGCCGCTTGAGAAATGAGCTCCCAAGCAGGCGGTCGAACGGTCGGGGCGACCAAACTGGACCCGCGAGATAAGAGGCGCCCCAATAAACATGAATTTGCTATTATTGCCCTTGTCGGCTGCTCAGATTGTTGAGTGGGCACTTTGCATCGTTACCGTTGCCCTGATTAAGACAGGCGAGAATAAATCCTTAAAAGCCAACTATACGGAAATTTGGACTAATGCCTAATCGTCAAAATTCAATTGTTTCTCGGAAGTAAATGCCACTTGTGGACTGTGGCACGCTTCTTCCGCACTATTCCCATCAGAAGAATTCTTCTCCCGCTTATTGAGTCTCAAACTGGTTAAAGTATGGGGGCATGGCCCCTGTCTGTGGGATTTCCCATTGTAAACTAAACAAGTTTATGGGAAAACATGTCACAATCTCAGCTGGCTCGTATTGTACAAGTGTTTATTTTGATGGTCATCCTCCCAGCCAGTTGCTAATTAGGACTTCTCGAGGGTCTCTCTCTCTCTAAGCCACGTATCATTAAAATCAAAATCAGAATCATGCAAACGTTTAACAGCGCTACAAAAGTTGTCGCAAAGCCATCTCTAGATATGGTGTGGTGTCTCTGGTTGGTGTATCAACAACGATCACTGGGGATCGTAAAAACGAGCAGTTACAAGCAGTTGGCGCAAGGAATATCATAAATTTGACCAAGTGATGGGCCCCCAAAAGACACTCAAAACTCGAAACTTTCGTATGAGATGCTTTTTACTGATGATCACGACGATGCGATCATCATGATGATGATCACGATGCGATCATGGTGCGATCATGATGTCTGTGTGTTTAAGAAATGGCTGACAATTTGTAATTGAATGCATGTAAATTGATTTGCATCCCCATATATGTATGTATGTATGTATGTATGTACATATATCCAGTTGGGTCATAAGACATTACAGTTTATTCGACAGCAAACAAATGCCAGTTTGAGACAATATAAATTCCTGATTGGTGACAGGACACGAAGAAGCGCATATGCATAGTAGGTATGAGGGTATGAGGATTGGGGTGAGAAGTGCTAAATATTATCGGACAAGTACACTTTAGGCCATTAGCAGCCCATTTAAGTGGCGGTCCCCATTTCGGACATTCAATGTGATAATTCTGTGAGAGGGCTTAAGCACCCGGCTGGGCTATCTTGAATTATGTCAGTTCTGTAATTTTATGGCCAAGTTGAAGTTCCAAACGTCCGTCGTCCGTCCTCCTGACCATGCCCATACCCGTGCCCGTGCCGGTGCCACGGCATCGCTTCCAGCCACTCTTCATGTTCGCAAAAAAGCAAAAAAAACAAAACACACGCAAGGCAACTACAGGCCTTGGCAGCTGCCACGACGTTGGATCTGAGCCTGGCCAACAACTCAAATGCCATGCATGCAATGGCACCTACATACATACACACACACACTCTTATACACACACATGCTAATGAGATATATTGCAAATCACAATTAAAAAGGTAAAGGGCCGAGCTAACTGCCGAAGCTTGTACACCCTTACAAGTAGCAAAACCTCGGTTAATTACCAAGACGGGTTCGACCAATGGATATACCGATATACTCCAGTCCAATCCGGATCTCAGAAAGGTGTTAAGTTTTCCTCTCATAAAGAAATAAATATTTTTTCTTAGTCAAACGGAACACAATGAAATGATATATCAATTTCTCTTCGATCGAAGAAGCTTCTTTCCGCCACTTACATTTCATCCTGTTCATAGAAGTGAATGATGTATTACTAAATTATTTATTACTCCATTATACCTTCTCGTTGTGATGGGATCTCTCTCTCTCTCTCTGATCTCTGGATGATTTCTCCGCACAAATTGCTGCTGCTCATTTAACTGAAAAGTGAACTGAGATTATACCAATTTTGGTAGCCAACTAACTAGGCACTTGACTCTACAATTAGAGCAAATGCCCCAAACAGCGGGAGCAACTGAAGAAAGACCCTAATGATCGTAATGAATGAGATTGGCGCAGCATTTGCGCATGCGCGTTGATACTTATTTCTCCGCAATGCAAAGCAAACGAAAGCAAAGCAAACAAAATATAAATTAGGTAGTTGGAGGAGCTTGAGAAGCAAATAAAGCAGCGGCCCGGGGTGGGGTAGAACAATTTGCAATGTCTGATCGTTGCTTAAGTCTCATCCACTGACTGGCATCTCTACTTAATTTCAAGTTGTCCGCGGAAAAACTTAAGCATATTTAACCGCATGTCGTTGAATTTAGTGCTTTGGAGAGTGAGAGTGCACAGGTGGGGGCCCCCAGGATCTGATTTGAATGCTGTGCGCCGGGCCAAAGCAGAAGAGCAGCTTGTTCGTCTGCTTGTTTCGAGTCCCATTTTGTGGCAACGACGACGACGACGACGACGACAACGCTCACGCATATTCCGCATATGCAGACGAACGCACGACGGGATGCAGGCGCCACTTGGACAAACACAAAGACAAACACAAACAAACATGGTGAGACCCAGGCAGGTAAAAGGCATTGCCCTCAACCGGCTGACCTTTGCACATGCCACACAACACAAGACAACACACAACACAAAACAACTCAACACCACGGAGGAATGACAGCAAGGAAGGGGCACATGCGACCTGTATGGCAGGGTAACAGGTCACATGTCGCCAACCAAGTCAAGCAGCTCCGCTCCAAGCCATCTCTTCATCAGCTCAGCTCAGCTCAGGCCAGGCCAGGCCAGCTTAGCCCTTTTGTGGTCTCCATCTCCTGTCAACGTGCCAGCCGCACAGTAACTCAACTCAGATCAAATGACAAAACTGTAAAAAATAATCGCTTCGATCGGAACGGATCGGAGTTTGTGTCTTTTTGGGCTACTTCAAATGGAAAATGATCAATGATCGATGACGATCCGTATGGATGGCATGGGAAAGCCAGCCATGTGCGTGTTCATCTGGGCAAGGTGTATTTATACCATCCATCCATTGGATCAAATGGTATATTCACGTCGCCTTAAAAAGTGTGTCCGTCCGTCTGTAGGATCATCGAGATCTCGGAGTCTATAAGAGCTAGAGCTACCAAATTTGGAATGTTTTAGAAATCAATAGGAATATATCGATACTTATGGAAATGTATTGAAGAAGTCTTTAAATATATAAACATATATATAATATTGCATGTGTTTGTTATCGTGGCAGGCGAAAGGAGTTTAGTTCTATATAAATTTGGTTTTATAAATTTGAATTAGTTTTTTCACTTGGTGCATGGTATATCCAAGTCGGCTTGACGACTGCTTCATTTTTGTTTCTCTATATAAACAGACATAATTAAGACCAAAGTAATGCATCATTAAGATTTACTATATTATATAAAACGTACATATATCGCATTTGTATATATTTTTCACCTGCAGGAGTCTTTACACGTTGTTTTAGTTATCAAAATTGTCTCTTTTTTTTAGACATTAACAGGTGATTTTTTGTTCTCACAATATTATATATATGTACAGTAGTTTGTCATAAATATAATGTATAATATAATGTAACATAATGTAAGTATTGCAATTAAACTTAGCAGAATTATGCATTAATTTCTTGCCGATTCAGAAATTTATATCTTGGAAGACTTGGAAAATTAATATCGACTCGAAAACTGTGTCGAAGAAAGTTTTCTGGATTGGAATGTTGATGGAAAAGTTGACCAAGAAAGATCCGTACGAACTTGAGATTGTTTTGCACATGGAGAGTACAGGAACACTCGGTTTTTATGATGTTCAAGTCAGGGGTCAACACCCACAGCCCGTTTTAATCCTGGTTTAAATCCAATCATGCTCTTACTCCCCCCCTTCCCTCCCACGTCGGCTTTTTTTCCCATTTGCCACAGTTAGTAAGAGGAGCAGAAAAAAAACGTAAAATGAACTTGTTGCCATCAAAGTGTCCCTCTTACGAAAGCGCCATAAACAAAGAAGAAGATCTTAAAACGGTTCAGTGGGGTATGGAGATACAGATGGAGGTAAAGGCAAAGAGCGTGTCGTGTCCGTGTCCGTGTCCGAGACCGAGTCCCAACAGCAACTGCAGAAGCAGAATCAGCAGCAGCTGCTGGACATGGACATGGACATCGCCAACGCCATCGCCATCGCCCATATCAAGAGGGATGTTTTTGTTTCACATCACATGGAGACGCGGACGAGGACGAGACGAGGCGATGCGACTTTTGGCCAGTAGTGGAGATTGCAATCTCTGTGCCGCTTCTTATGCTGCAAAACTTAATTTTCCGCCATTTCTGCTCATTTTTGTGTGTGTGTGGACCGAAAGCAACTGTGGAGGGACGAGGAGATCTCGTGCAGCTGATAAACCGAGTTCACAACCGAATGAAGACATCCTCAACATACACAATTTAATTAAAGAGATGACTACTGGGCATTTGCTGGCGTTGCCCATATGTGTGGAGGTACATACATACATACATATACATATATATGTATTTGTGTATGTATCTTTCTCTCTTTCCCAATAAAGATCTCCAGCATCGATGGCATTCCCAAAAAAACACAACAAAAACGAAAACGAAGAAATCGAATATCGGAAAGAAACCTCAACCTAACTGTAACTGCAAAACGAGCTGACCTTGAGACACTAATGAAGATCTCTAGGTCTATGTCTCTGTTTGTGTCTCAGTTTCTGTTTCTGTATCGGTTCTTACTTTTGCATAATTCATTTCCAATTTATACGCCATAAAACCGATAATGACCGCAATTAAGTTCGTGTTCCTTTCGATAATTTTCCACATTTACGCGTCCATTAAAATGATTCCCAGCGCATTTTTCTCACTAATTTCCATAGTCTCTCTGTCCCTGTCATTTCTCTGTCTCCGTCTCCGTCCCTCCGTCTCCGTCTCTGGCTCCAAGTCTTATCGCAATGGACGAAGAAAAATGATAGACGGGAAAAACATCTTATGTGTACTTTACTCTGGGTCTTCGACTTGAACTTGAACTCGGACGCGAACTAGCACTCGGACCCGGACTTTTGAGGTGTTAATTAGCATTATCTTAATGGACGTTCCGGCACACAGTTCAAATTGAATTATACATAATAATTTGTTCGCCGCTCTTTAAAATGGAACTTAATGTTTTTAACAGCAAAAGGACTAGGGGCCAGGCCGATGTCTGAGACAACATAAAATGCCTAGACATTATTTCCGCCCCTCCACCTCTCTTCCCCAGATAATCCATCCAATCTAGCCTATAGCCTGCGTCAGCAGCTCGTGTTAAACGCTCATTAATCACATTAGATATGCATTAATTCAGGGACGGAAAACGAAAATGGAAACGAAATAAAAATTGAAAATGCTTGGGCAAACGGAAAAAATAGCAAGAAAAACGATATGGAGGTAGACTAAGGTTATTAATTCCCTTTTTCCTCACAATGAATCAGATGGAATATGTTTTATTTCAGTTACATATTCAATCCAACACTGATAATCGATCAAATTTAATTTCGAAAATCTAAAATTTGCACAAAACTGAAAGAAGAAAAGCTGAAATACTTCCATATGAATATTATGATAGATCTATTCAAAATTTCACATTGCTTTACTGTCACATGAAAGCGAATAATCGATATCAACAACGATTATTAAATGCGATTAACCTAAGAACTTGCAAAATCGATAAGGATTTCAACATGTTTTGGTTAAGTAAAGATCAAATATATCGTGTTTTGGCAATCCCTTTCCCCCATACCCATGGGAAATTTCAAGTTTTCCATTTTCTTCAGACCAAACGTAGCAATTTCCACCCACAATAGCAACAACCCTGGACGCAAATACTTGCCACATTCTCGTTGTATTGGTGTGTATCTATGTGAGTTGCCTGTGCATAGAGCGTGTGCGTGTGTGTGTGTGTCCCAATGAGCGAGTGTGAAAAGAGGCGGAGCCACAACGCAACACAATGGATGCATTTATAACTGGAAGGGTAGTTCATAGGATGCCCACTCTTCTTTTGCTAGGATCCAGGGATCTAAGAAATGCAAATACCGTATATTCGGGAATATAGAAATCAAGGGAAAAGTGCTCTCTCTCTCTGTCTCGTTGTGGTGTGGTGGGGGCATTCTTTGGAAAGGTGCTCAGCCATTATGGAGCAAGAGAGCGAGAGCGAGACTGAGTGAGCGAGAGAGGGCGGTAGCGAGAGCATGCGCAAAGCCGAGAGCGAGCGAATTCGACTACAGCTGCCTCTGTCGCACGCACAGAGAAGTGGAGACTTTTGGGTAGCAGCGACGCCGACAGCAGGCAGGGTCGGGCCTGGTTTTTTTTCTTTCTTGTTTTTGTTCTGCTGACTGCTGACTGGGGACCCAACAACCAGATACAGATACTTTTTCTTGCGGTGCGCACGCCATGCGGAATCAGTCAATGTCTTGGAGTTGACGGCGCGACACACACGCGTGGCTAACGAGAAGAACTGAGCAAAAAAAAAGAAAAGAAAGCATAAAACAAAAAGCCAGAACACAGAACAAAGAAGAGAGCAAAGAAGACCGAAAAGCCGCCGCCTTTTTCGCCTTGGTCTTGCGAATTTTGCGACGAATTCGCAAAACGCGTTCGAATTGTTTATTGTTTTTTCTATGTGTGTGGGCGTATCTGTGTGTGTGTGGGTGTAGTGTTAATTCTTGTGCATTGAAAAGCCCATGGAATGCAACAATTGCACAAATTCTAGTAACAAAACAAAAGAAGTTCCTAATACAAAACGTTAAATATATATATGTACATGTGTATATAAGTAATAAAATAAAAACAACAACAAAACAAAGGCATCACCACGTCGTCGTCATCAACAGAAGGGGCCATCATGCTGGTGCCGTCGGACATGATCGCGGCACAGTCCAAAATGGTCTATCAAATGAATAAATATTGTGCCGATCGTGTGCAAGTGCGCAAGGCACAGATCCACAAACAGATCCAGGAGGTCTGTCGCATTGTCCAGGATGTCCTCAAGGAGGTCGAGGTGCAGGAGCCACGATTCATATCCTCGCTCAACGATTACAACGGCCGCTTTGAGGGCTTGGAAGTGATCTCACCCACAGAATTCGAAATAATCATCTACCTCAATCAGATGGGTGTCCTGAATTTTGTCGATGATGGCACATTACCCGGTTGCGCCGTCCTCAAACTAAGCGATGGCCGGAAGCGTTCCATGTCGCTGTGGGTGGAGTTTATCACAGCATCGGGCTATCTATCGGCTCGCAAGATTCGCTCCCGCTTCCAAACGCTTGTGGCTCAGGCTTGCGATAAATGTGCCTATCGTGATATTGTCAAAATGATTGCCGATACCACCGAAGTGAAGTTGAGGATCCGTGAACGCATCATTGTGCAGATAACACCCGCCTTCAAGTGTGCCGGCCTGTGGCCCCGCTCGGCCTCCCATTGGCCGTTGCCGGGCATTCCGTGGCCACATCCCAATATCGTAGCAGAGGTTAAGACTGAGGGTTTCGACATGCTCTCCAAGGAGTGCATAGCACTCCAAGGCAAGAATTCGGCCATGGAAGGTGATGCCTGGGTTCTCAGCTTCACCGACGCCGAGAATCGTTTGCTCCAAGGTAAGCTGCAAATGTATCTGTATCTCAAATTTAACCGTCGCTCTTTCCGACCACTCCGCATTCCATTCGCGACACTGCGGCGGCTGCGGCGGACAATGCAAACCATCAAAAACATACCAAAAAAGAAACAAATTATCCGCTCGTAAATTAATCCTCCAAAATCAGTAAGAGGCGACACCAGTGGGCAGGCATTCTTAACATTTTTAATCAGTGACACACTTAAATTTAATTGATTTATATTACCACAAATCAGCGACTGTAGTTTTCATCTAATTGCTTGTAAATTATGTTCGTATGTACTTACCTTTTTTTTTCTGCCCCAACAATGATCGAATTTTAGTTTAGTTCATGTTGATCATCCGTCGGTGAATTTGTGTGTGTGATCTCGTCTGTCAGTCAGGTTTAATTCAAATCCACCAGATAGATTTATTCACGTTGTTTCTTCCTTATATCGACTTACTTCTTCTTCCCTTCTTCCTTTATAAATTTGCCATTTGAATTTCGAATTCGGAATTCCAGGGTATTGGGCCAGATGAATTGCGTGATTCAATTCCGATGGGCTAACCACACAGTTCTCTGCGACATTTGATTATCGTCCAAAGATATGATATGAGATACGAGCATACAGTCGTCTGGTTGGCTACGATCATAAATCTGTTTCGTTGTTTTATTTCGGTGGGGAGTACAAGTGGTGCTGGCGACGATAGTCGGCTATTGGGGATTGGACTTGGACTTGGACGTCCGCCTCCATGTCTCCAACCAAGCGTAGCACCAAACCACTGCTGCTGCTGCTGCTGTTGCTGCTGCTGCTGCTGATCTGAGGTCGATAAGAGCGCAGTCACAGTCGCAGTTAGTTAGGCTATGGCAAGAAACGAGTTTGGCCTGGCTTTCGATATAAACAATGCCCAATGCTTGAGCCATAAATAAATTTCTAAACGATTTTATAAATATTTTAAATCTCGGCGATTAGATAAAGTCAACAAATAAATAAAACAACAGCGAGCAGCAAGCAGCAATCGAAGTGAAAACGAAATTTTGACCAAAAACGAATTCTGAAAACTCTAACCCGGCTCTTCTTCCCCCCTTTCTCTGTCGCTCTCTGATCGATCCCCGCGTGTGTGTCATTTAATTTAATGCGCTGGGTCATAATAATTTAGCTCGATGAAACTTTCATTGGTGTCCATTACAAGAAATGATCGAAGAATCGAAGAATCGTTTTCGGTTACCATGTGAATCCATAGATTAGTTTCGGTCAAGGAATCCCTGGTGCTATCTGAGTGGGATCCAATTATACCTACGCATGAGTGTACATACTCGTACATACCTAAAAAGCTAGTTGACTTTGATACATTCATCCTCCAATCGTAGTAGTGCTATAATTACCCAGAGTCATTCATTTTCGTTCCAACTGATTGCGAGTGTGACAGCAAATGTCTATTTTTAAAAACCATGTTACAGTTGTCGTAGTGTCGAGTGCCAGCCAATATTATGCCAATATTATTCAGTATTGATTAGTTCGAAATTTTGTGGAAATAAAACACAAGACATAACCGAACCGAACAACAACAGGTGATTATCGGAAAAGGTCCAGATTAGCAGCATGTTTTGACACTATGCCAAAGGCAAAGTGTATGCCATATGATTTATGTGATTTAAAAATCAACGAAATACCACCGGACGGACCCCTTGAAAACCACAACATGGGTTGATCAATCAAAGTTCTTATTGGGTTCCTCTCAATCGCCGCTCTCATCGAGAAGCAACAATTCCATTTAATTACTAGTCTCAATCATTTGCCACAAGCACTTCTTATCACATTTTATTATATTATTTTCGACATTTGAGTGCAATTAAAAATGAATGAATGGTATTATACATCAAATTCAGGTGATTGTTCAATGTTATGTTGATACTGACAAATATGGACATACATATATCAAATACTATCTGGACAGAGCTAAATTCTTGCCAATGTCATCAAAAATTGCATTTCATTTAATTTCGATTATCCAAACTGCGCAAATCGCTTGGAGCAAGTCTTCACAAAAAGTTTTAACGTATTTAAAATAGTCATAGATCTGCCATAGTTTAAATTTGTAAGCAAAAGTTACAAAAATAATCATCGAAATTAAAGTTCATTCACGAAATGAAGCCTAAGAAGGGGAAATCCGTAAGAGATTAGATGCATTGTGATGGGATTGCAATGTCCGTTAGTTTGATCTATTCTCTGAACTCAAAAAAATCCCCTACAAAATTAAGCAATAAGAGAATACTTTCCCAATCAAAAAATGAGTCTTACACTTTTTTTAAATTTCAACACAATAAACTCTGGCAAAATGTTGTGGCTTATGATATGGATCTAATTCGCGAACTTTAACAAATTAGTTAAAATTCCGTGTCTTAAGATAAACCAACCCGATTACGTTGTCATTGCCGATTCTGTTCCCCAAATTTAAAAATATAATTTATCCGATGTTTTAAGTCTCCTAATAATTATCTCTTTAATTTGAATTTTTTCCAGGTGCCAGCCGGCGACGTTGCCTGAGCATATTGAAGACTTTGCGTGATCGTCACTTGGAGTTGCCTGGCAATCCCGTCACATCGTATCACCTGAAAACGCTTCTCCTGTATGAATGCGAGAAGCATCCGCGGGAGATGGAATGGGAGGAGAACTGCATTGCGGATCGCATCAATGGCATCTTTTTGCAGTTGATCTCGTGTCTGCAATGCCGACGCTGTCCGCACTACTTCCTGCCCAATATGGATCTCTTCAAGGGCAAGTCACCGGGTGCCCTGGAGAACGCCGCCAAGCAGGTCTGGCGTCTCACTCGCATTATGCTGACCAATGTCCGTTGCCTGGAGGAGCTGTAGGCAGTAGGGTTAGCAGCAGCAGCAGCAACAGCAGCAGCAGCAGGTTGTTTAGGTATTCTTAATATTATTTTATTTGTATCCTTAAGTTGTTTTTTTTTTTTTGAATTTTTTTGTGAGCTAAAAAACAAAAGACACACAAAATGTGTGGCCAGTGGGGGGCGGGGAGGGAATTGGGGAATCGAGCGGGCAGGCCAGGGGCTCAGAGAATTAATTCAGAAATTGTAACCCAAATACTATTTGATATTTCGCTTAGTTTATAAGTTTACCTTAATTTAGGTGCTTTCGAAAAGTATACGCCGCTTACAGAGTTTCCTATATTTAGATGGATATGTACCATATATATATATATATATATGTATATATATTAATATATGTATATACACACATATATTTAAATGTTTAATCTTAGTCTAACGCACAGAATTACTGAAAATTTCATTTTATTTAATTTTCTCTGTTTTTGGTTTATTTAAAGAAGTAGAAGATATTTTTTTGCCCCGGCGCAAAACAAAATTAGCTAAAATTCAAATTGTAGAGTGAGCATGAGTTCTTTTTAATTTGTTTTTAAATTATTTATTTGATGTTTTCGCTATTTTTGTGAGTTTAGTCAATAAAAACTTAAGTTTTTTCAAAACAAAACTGAATTTCATCACACATTTGTTTTCTTTTTCTTTAATTAATGCAAATGCAAAGGTACAGAAGGTAAGTATTTTCCCGCCCCTCCAAGGACTATTCCTCCCTCATCGTGGAAGCTGATATTAAAATCCAATCCAACCTCTCATCTTATTTGATTATTGGAAAACCTTTGAGCTTTTCTTCACCATTTCATCGAAATGCGGGATTATCATTTGATTTTCTCTGGGTGGTACATATAAATTATGTACGTATGTATGAATATGGAAAAAATGTTGCCCTTTTCGGGCAATTGTCATTTGGCAAAGTAATTTACAACTATAAAAACACAAAAGACAAGAATTCCGCACATGTATAAATCAAGAGACCGCTATAAAGTATAAATTAACTCTTGAAAATGTAAACCGCAAAGCGGCAGAGAATAAAAAAACAGCAACAACACAAAGAAAAAACAAAGGTAAAAAATAAATTATTTAATTTATGAATGGCATTAAATTTAATTTGAATGTTATGTGTGTTGCTCGAAACCGAAACTGACACGTGATCAAAATGTTGTATCATGTCGATCGATGTCGCAGTCCCAGTCCCAGTCGCAGTCGCAGTCCCAGTCTCAATCCTCAGTCCAAGTCCAAGTCCAAGACGACGGTTACTTCTCTTGTGGTCTTTCTTTCTCCTTCTCTCTCTGATTCAGACTCAAAGTGGGCCGACGTCGCCACTTGAACAAAATTGGGGTATTGCACTTGGGGTATACCCTGGCATTGTGGGGCATATTATTTCCACCCAGAAATACGCCACTTGATCATCGGATGGATCATCGCAAGTCAGTCTTGGATGCCGACAAATTAAATGGTTGAATCGAAGTAGAAAAGTAGAAAAAGTATATTCGATTATAAAATTAGTTTTATCTAATTACTAATGGAATGTCATGGAATTTGGAATAATAAAGTTTTCACCTATAAAATTTCAAACCATATGTACTTCTTTTACTTCAGTGTGTAGACCTCTCGGCTGATGAATTTTTTTGTGGTTTTTGTCAAGTTTATTGGGATTGTTAGCTGTCCGCAAAATTGCTGTTAATATGCAATTAAAATGCGTGACATGCGTTCCATACGCTCCATTCGCTCCATTCGCCATGGACATTTTCCGTGCCCAAGAGTTTCCCAATGGGGCTTCTCGGCAGAGAAGCGCGCTAATATCGATTTTTGGATTCCCTTAAGTGTTTGGTCATCTAGTTTTTGATGTGGGCGCGATTATATTCCCGATCAAGTTGGCTTGAATCGGTTCATTAGCCGGTTCGTTGCCGCTCAGTTATTTTATGTTTGTTGTTTTAATGAATTGTTGTTTATTGGATTTTATTTGCATTTTAATATGCCTTCAAAATTTATTATTTGTTGTTGTTTGCGGTCACATTTTGTCTTTGGTTTTTTGGTTCCTTTTTTGTTTTGTTTATCTGTTTGATACGCCGCTTCCCACACAAATTAAACAATAATTAATAAATGATAATTCCCGTATTTGCCTCCGTACACGGTACACCTGTCACCTGTCTATTCCAAAGGGGGCCAATGATGATGATCAGCTCCTATCAGCGATTGCTCCTCCTCTCCCACCCCTCTTCACCTGTCCCTTGTCTTAATGAATTTCATGCAATTTATATTCATTTAATGGGCAAAAGCAAATTTTTATGAACATCTCATAATCGCATTTTAAACACACAATTAATTATCCCCTCCAGAAACAGGAACAACTACATACAGATACAAATATTCACATTGTGTTTTTGAATATAAACATGCGAATTTATTTGCGTGTGCAATTGGTTTCAGAATTCTTAAAAAATGAACATAAAGAAATAAGTGAAAAATGGCGGAAAATTTCGATTGTCATTTTTAATACACTTGCCGAAATTGCAATCATTCATTAAAAAGTCAGTAGAAACGAATCTTTTTGGAAACTCGTTTTTTCGGACTCGATAAGCACTATGAATTTGGCAGTAATTTTGGCAAAATTACTTAAATTGGATAACTAATGCTATTAAATGGCATTGAAAGCAGGTTACATTTTTGGCTTCCATCAAACATTCTTTTCGCCGAAGCTTTTGCTGCAACAATTTGCATTCCATCCTGCTGCTACCTGGCAGCTGCCTGTCAACCTCTTCCTCTCCGTGTGTTCCTGTTGTTCAGATGTTGATGATGCTGCTGCTGCTGCTGATGATGATGGTGATGATGATGGTGATGATGATGGTGATGATGATGGTTTTTGTTTTTTTTCCAGCTCTCCAAACAAATGTTTTATTTAAATGGTTAATTTGATCAGGCTTACAAGACGATGATGAGGCTCAAAAGCTCAACACAAATGAATCGTGAGAATTGAAAAACTGGCTGGGGCCATTTTAATTTTGCGCACTTCAATCAAACTGCAGCTCAGCTCGGCTCAGCTCAGTGGCCCAAGCCGAAGCCGAAGCTCAGGTTCAGGCCTAAAACTTCGACTTTTGAGTGCATTAAACCCCGGGAATGAGCTGCTGTTGCTTGTGCTGGACATGGACATGGACATGGACAGAAACTGCGACTTCGACTGGGACTGGGGCTGGGACTGGGTCTGAAAGTGGAACGGCGCTTGCCACTTAGCATAAACGGCTGTGGAGATTGCGTGAGCCGCGGAAAACGCCAACCACGCCAACGTCGAAGAAAAGGTAGATAGAAGTCCAAAGTGAGCCACGATCTGTGTGGCCATTGCATCAAGGTAACAAGCTGTAATTAGAGCCTCTTAGCCTGTCATCGCCAGCGTGCTTGATTATAGGCTTCTGACAAAAAAGTAAATATTAATTTAATACGAGCCAATTGTGGGAAGGTGAGCAGAAGAAGGAGAAGAGTGAATGCCGCAAGCCAAATGAAGCGAACCCGAACGCAACAAACTCCTCTCTTCCTCTTTAGCGGGTTCCCTTCTTCAGGGAAAAACCCATACCGTAACTTTTTGCAGGTGATATAAATACTATAGCATTGGAGATTTTGTTTTTTTTTTGTTTTTTGCGTCATTTTAAGTGGTTAACTGGTTAAATATTTCTAATTGAGTGTCACGAATTTTAATCGGAACATTTCAACGAAAGGAGGATATCTTCTATCTATATCGTTGTTCTGTTTTTCCTGGATCTGCAGTGGGTGAAAGTGTATATAATGATTTGTTTGATATGGAATTCATAACGATTCGTCGTTACTTACAATTCAAATGGAGTTGCCAATAGACAATAAATTTCTTAGCAAGCACTACAGTGCATTTTTTATCGAACCCAACTAATCCAAGCGCTATCAATTAATATTTATAATCCAAACCCCAAAACCCATAAGCCCCAATATCGAAATCAAAGCCAAGATTCAACTCAAGCAGCAGCTCATGTTGATGATGTTGTTGTTGCTGTTGTTGCTGTTGTTGCTGTTGTTTGCCCTGATATTGTACTCCCTTTTTTGGTTAAAAACAATGGGTTCAAACGGCTGCGCTTCAACGGAAAAAACAAAAACAAAAACCGGGTCCTAAATCAATCACAGCCAGGCGACATGTCAACTGAAAACAAAAAGAGACAGCAACAGAGACAGAGACGGAGCAAGGCCTATGGAGCGAGTAGCGAGTAGAACGAGAGGGAGAGAGAAATGGATAGAGCGCCCGCCCCCGCGCCTTCGCCCCCGCTAACCGACAGGCAGAATGTCAATGCGATCGCAGCGGCTTGAAAAAGGCCGCCGGGGTTACATACATACATACACTTATAATAGTTTGTGCGTATGTATGTGTGTACATACATTGGCCATATACTTACACTCTCGTACAAGGGGCAGCAATTCTCTCAAAGGGACTGAGACTGACTGACTGACTGGAACGTGGCAGGTCCAAGCTCTGCGCTTGGGCTTGGGCTTGGGCTTGGGTCTGGATCTGGGTTTGCTTTGGTTATTTTTTTTTTTTGGCTTTTCGAGGTATTGGAAGCGACGACGTCATCGTCATCGTCGTCGTCGTCGTCGGTGTGCGCGTGATATCTGAACTACGAAATTGAGATCGATTTTCGAGTACGTGTCTAAAATGAGAATTTCTTCTTCTTGGTTTTTTTTTTCGTGTCCGCTGATGAAATAATAAATTATGATATTATTTGAAATTAATGTTAAGTAAATGTCAATAGCAGCAACTACGAAGGAGTGCAACCAATACGAGAGTCGTGCGTGAGTGCGTGCGTGCGTGCGTGATTAGCCTGTTGCACTTGTCATCAAGATCTTACTTGAGCCATCATTGAACCGGCGGAGACTGGAACAGACGGACAAGGAGTGAGAGGGAGGGAGGCGATCATGTTGCAGTGATCACAATTAATATTCCAATCAGATGATGGCGAAACACATGTCCCAGGCAAAGAGTTCGTTTGCTGCAGTAGATCATCATGCAGCGCATGCGTAATGAGAGTATCCATAAGATGTGATGGGATGTGGGCGAGTGGGAGGGGAAGGGGACAAAAACCTCCTTGGATATGAGAATTCAAGGCATTGGGATATGGTAGGATATGTCGCTGATTTGTTCGCTGTCATAATTCGATAAAGCAGTCACATGTCAGCACGATGTCAAAGCAAAAAAATACATATAAAATCGATGGGTGACCACAGGTAAATACAGGTACATACATACGTCATGTCCATAGCCACAAATCCGCTTAGAGCGAATGTAGAGCCTTCTCCTAGCTAGTAATCAGACGAGTGTTAAGTCGAATTGCTTCACGAAGAAGGATTAACTTAAACGGAAAGTATCTGACTTCATCTGGGAGGGCCGGCTATTTAATCCAATTTACAGAGATACTACATACATTAATACATATGCACATTTCTGTATTTATATATTGAAAATAATTCGGGCTTATATTTGTATTTATTTCAGCTTTGTTTCGCAGAATGAACGACCAGCTGGACAGCATAATATATTGTAGTAAGCTAAATGAACTGAAAGACAAAAGAGACACACTGGCCACAATGATGGCGATGATGAAGCCGGAGTAGATGATGATGATGATCATCATGTAGTTGAAGTTAACAAAAAAGAGACGGAGAAAAAAGGAGCAGAACAAGAAGACAAACGTTGCGGCATTGCCACAACGCAGCAACAGAGCGAGTGACAAACGTTTAGATGGATGGATCGTTCTTCATTTTGGGTACGAGAATACCCAACTCCAGCAGCCCCTGAAACCCATGGCCAGCCAGCGAATAAGCCAACCGAAAAACGCGACGATTGCACATAAAATATATTTAAATTTCTTCAAGATCTAAAAGATATACATATAAATGCGGGGAAAAGAATAAAAACAACAAAAAAAAAAAAAACACACATATCCAAACACACATTCAGAGAAATTTATACCTACCTTCGTTGGCGAGCCGGGTCAGACATATCTTATTTGTACCCCATACCCAATTCGTGGTCTCTTTTCGTTCTCTTTATACCCTGCACCTACGTAAGTATATAGGGGGAAATACACCCTGTATTCAAGTCGCCAAAATGTATGCTATCAGGCAAGAAGCTATCAAATCTCTAATGTGTAGACTAGTGTAGGGGATTTGTCCAGGGTATACCGAAGTCGGCGCGACGTCTTACATACTGAATTTTTGTTTTGTTTTTTTGGTTTCAATTTATGCAGATAGTTTGGTATCTAGATACGAACATGTCGTTTGGCCTGTCTACTGCTCCATGGAAATCCATCGCGCCAAAAGTTAACCCAACACCTGGACCAGGTCTTAGATGGAGCCTGGAACATGATCATGATCATCGACTCCCACAATAGTAGACTCCATTGGGCCCTTAACTCTTTTGGGTAATCTCTCAGAGTCTTTTGTTGACAACTTAGACAAATGTATCTCGTAGATACATATGTGTGTAAATATGAATATGCATTATACATACATAAGCATAAAGGCTTTGTGCTACTTCCTGACTTTAACATATATGACAATTTTCAGTTTGAATATATCACTTAGATACTTTAGATTTCAGATCTTTTCATTTATTGGCAAACATTGATTGATGTCGAAATCTTTCTCAACAAAAGCCTTTTTTGTTGCTGTTTAATCTATGCAAACTTTGAGAATTTCCACTCATTAAGAGGTACAAATGGTCAATGAATCATCACAATAATCGATTCAGAAGGCTGAAGTCAGGATAACTCATGCCGTCTTGGAGGTCCTTTAAGATGAACCATTTGCTAAAAAAGAAAACATTCTGATTAGGTTTTTCGAAAATAAGTTGGCTAAAAACAAATTAAACATTGAAAGGAATAAAGCGAAAATATACTTTAATAATTCTTTGTTCTTTGTTTTTTTTTGTGGCAAAAGACATAATAAAAATTGTTGCTTGTTGTTTTCATTTCATGTTTAGTTCATCTTGAATTAGTTTAATTCTTGACGAATGCCTTTGATGTGAATGTCTTGGGTTTTTGCCTTAAAGCTTATGCGTCGAATGCGGTGATTGGGGATAGCTAGGTGGTGGCTGTTAGACGGGTGTGGGAGTGGACAGGACAGGAGAGGTGAGGAGAGAGGAGTGAGTGCGACTGCGAGTGGTTGAAACAGACGACAGTTGCTTGCTTTGGAACGCTGTCAAAAATTGCCAACTGGCACATTAATCCACACGACATATTTATGAGTGTAAATGTATCTGTGGCACGGGAAGGGACAGCGGCGGGGCATTGGGATGGGGACGGCACGGAACGAGATGGAGTGCTCTGAGTATCTGTGAGATATAAAGATATTGTCGACATGGACGAGGGTTGCTCTTTGCTAAATGAGTGCACATTTCAGATAAATTATTGCACACAGCTCATGTGCGTCGACAACGGTGAACGGAGAACGGAGAACGGCGACGACAACGCCAAACGGCAAGCGGCGATGTATTAAACAAATTTAATTTACACACACACACACACACACACACACACTCAGAGAGAGAGAGAGAGATACAGATACACTTATACACACATAGATACATACATCAAAGAGCGCACCGCAGCGTGACAGACCTAACCGTCGGGTTTCAGCTCTGTTTCGGGGCGGAGCTTAACGAATGGCCAATGTGACCATTGCTCTCTCATAGATACTCACACACACAGAGATACAAAACGAATACAAGAGAGAGATAGAGAGAGAGAGGGAGACAGAGATAGATAGAGAGAGAGAGAGAGGGAGAGAGAGGTGAGATAAGATGAGAGATCCGTAGGATGAGATACTTGCACATGAGATTTGCTTATATTATGGACTCTATCTCATTGATTTTTTTCGGTTTCTCTGTTTTTGGGCGTTGGAATTCATGGCACGAGACAGACAGGCCAAAAAACTGTCACGTGACATCGGCCGAGAGATGGCGGCGGACTTTTCCATACATATTTATGCATTTGCAACTAAATAAGCATTCACTCACACAGCTGCATGTACGAACTCCTCCATTGAGTGCACTTTATCTGTGCCGAAGCTGTAAATATCCGCGAGATTTACAACAACGAAGACGACGACGACGCAGCACCATCGACGCATCGCGTCGCGTATCTTTCCGTGCGAATCGGCAAAAGGCAACCATTCGATACGACAACGAGTCACCTAACGCATCCGCATGCGGCTAATCCGCACAAGATATCCATAAGATACATCACAAAACATACACAAGTATGTGTGTGTATACGTACCTACATACATACATAGGTATATGAACGATCGTGCTCCACTTGTGCCCATTGTTGCTGCCCGTCTGGCCAGCCCGTCCGCCCTGGCTGTCAACGTAACTCACAATTGAATTGTTCCTTTGTTCTACTTGACTGTATACCAAGCCGATCGATCCTTGACTCCAACTCCAACTGCAGCGACTCCAAGTCCATCTTTAACTGGTACTCGCAACTGCATCTTCACATAATTGGCCGCCGCTTTTGTAGTTGGCCGCAAAGACCAGACCGGTAGTCGCCATCGTCGTCATGCTGGTGCCGCCGGACATGATGGCCGCCCAGACGCGCATCATCTATCAGATGAATCGATTTTGCTCCGAACGCGTCCAGGCACGAATGTTCAAAACGGCCACAGCCATCCGAGAAATCTGTAAAATTGTCCAGGACATACTCAAAGAGGTGGAACTTCAGGAGCCCCGATTCATTTCCAGCTTAGTGGAATGCAATGGCAGGTAACTAAACTAAACTAAACTAAACTAGAATAGTTCATCCAAAGTCATTCCTGGGGAGAGTCCAGACAAGGCTAGATTTTAGATCGTAATGTTTCTGTATTTGCCAATTCGATGAAATTTATGGCCAACAGCTTACAGCCGTCAAAACAGGTAAGGAACAGGAGGTAACCCAACTGAGATCGACACGAGAATGACTTGACAGTTAACTGACAATGACGTTGCACGTTTCATGTAATGGCGATGATGATCACTGGCCCAGAGAGAGACAGACAGAGAGAGAGAGAGAGAGGAGTCCGAGTTTTATTGGCCTGTTACCGAGTTGCGGTGATGACAGTCGTCAGAAAGGCCACCGGAATTACGCTGATGGTGCTGATTGGCTGTCTTTTTGTTGTTTCTCTCTACCCCTTTCCATCTTTCTCTTTTTTCGGTCAGATTCGAGGGCGTTGAGGTCATCTCACCGAATGAGTTCGAAATCGTACTCTACCTCAATCAAATGGGTGTCTTCAATTTCGTGGACGACGGCACATTGCCGGGCTGCGCCGTGCTCAAGCTAAGCGATGGCCGGAAGCGTTCCATGTCCCTGTGGGTGGAATTTATCACCGCTTCCGGGTATCTGTCGTCGCGTAAGATTCGCTCCCGCTTCCAAACTCTTGTGGCTCAGGCTTGCGACAAGAGTATCTACCGCGAAATGGTTAAGATGATTGGCGACACCACCGAAGTGAAGTTGCGTATACGCGAACGATTCGTGGTCCAGATAACGCCGGCCTTCAAGTGTTCCGGCATTTGGCCACGTTCGGCTGCACATTGGCCCATGCCGCACATACCCTGGCCCCATCCCAATATTGTGGCCGAGGTAAAGACTGAGGGATTCGACCTGCTGTCCAAGGAAAGCATCATTATGCAGAACAAGAACAATAGTGCGGCCACCATGGAGGGCGATGCATGGGTGTTGAACTTCTTTGAGGCCGAGAATCGTTTGCTCCAAGGTAAGAAGAAGACTCTTTTCTCACTCCTTTCTCGCTTCCTTTCTCTGCTCATCTCTTCAAAGGTGGCTGCCGCCGTCGCTGCCTGAGCATGCTAAAGACCTTGCGTGATCGTCATTTGGATTTGCCGGGCAATCCGATCAGCGCCTATCATCTAAAGAATCTGCTCCTCTACGAATGCGAGAAGCATCCGCGTGACTTTGAATGGGATGAGAGCTGCATTGCCGATCGCATCAATGGCATCTTTCTGCAGTTGATCTCGTGCCTTCAGTATCGTCGCTGTCCGCATTACTTTCTGCCCAGTTTGGATATGTTCAAGGGTAAATCGCCCAGTGCTCTGGAGCAGGCGGCCAAGCAGGTCTGGCGCTTGACGCGCGAAATGCTCACCAATGCGAATGCATTTGAGAAGCTGTAAACACAAAATATAAAATATCCACATCCACATCCACATCCAGATCCAGATGATGCCGTTTGTAGACAATATGACGGCGGTTGAAGAAGGTTGAGAGTGAGATCAGATGAAAAGTGATTCAAAGGTGCTAAATTTTCATTGTCGCCCTGCGATGGACCCGAACTGATAAGCGCGAGAGTGAACTGCTGCTGCTGCTGCCGTTGCTGCGCTGCTGCTGCGCTGCTCCTGCTTCTGCTTCTGCTAGCAGTCTGCCATTTTGTGCCATTCATTCAGTGAGTGAGAGTGTATGTATGTGTGTGTCTGTGTGTGTGTGCGTGTTTCTGTGAGAGGCAGAAGTGTTAATGCAAAGATGCGAGATAAGCCCACTCCCCATTCGACTCTTTCCATTGAGAGAGAGAATTCAGGCATGACCGGCGGCTTATCCTGCAAATATTGTTTTTAATAACTCTCCGTTTAGGATCTTTTTGTTTGTGTGCTCAGACAAAGGGAACAAAAACAAAAAGAACATTTATAACAAGGACGGCTTCTTTTTTTGTTTTTTCCTTCTTTTTTTTTCGTTTTTTCTTTTTATTTTTTTGACGACGACTGCTCAAAAGTGTGCGAATTCGAATTAGTACAGTTTGTATACGATTCGAAAATCGAAATCACAATGTTTGTGTTACACAATATGTTTGTGGCCAGAAATAGGACATTAATTTCGGATCATGCCGAAGATTACCAATCGAAACAATAGATACTTTGTGCCATCAACTACTCAATTGTGACAACGTCAGGAATACTACTTATTTGCCATTTAAACACTTAAAGTCGTGAATTCAAACTTTGCAACGATAGAAAAAGGATAGCCAAGGATTACAGAACTCAAAAGGTATTTGAGTTCGGTTCGTTTAAATTCAGCTTAGCTGTGTGTACTAGCAAACATACCCTACATATATAAGTACATAGGTTATTTTGCTTTCATTTTTGTGAGAGTACTCATAAAATACATAAATACATGGTATAAACTATAAGAGATTGTTTCTTCCATCATATATAGAAATATCACAAAGTGTTTTATTGCTAAATGTATATCTAATACATAACATAAGTGAATACAATAAATTGAAAAACAAGCCAAAGGGATGTTTATGTTAATAATCTATAAACCAATGAGGTTTAACCTGCATTAGAAGGTCCGTTTATTAAAAGAAATAGTATTTTCTCTACCCATAATACAATTTCTTCTAGTTTAAGATAGGAATCTTGTTCGCTTGGTTTTGCACATTCATTCAATGGAAAATTTCCTTTTGAAGTAGTTTTTCAAACGTTTCAGGGTTTTTTTTTCCAGAATGTTGACAACCCTTTCGTATATCCACCCATACTCGTATCCACATACATACAAAACTACATAATACAATAAGTGTATGTGCAGATCAAAAGAACGAGTGTATGTTCGAAGTAAATTAAAACCGCTGGCGGTTATTTAGAGTCCTAATTTAAATATCATTAGTAAACAATTAAACAGAAAAGAATATCCAAATCAACAGAAGGACTCAGCGACGAAACGTTGACACTGCGTTGCGACACAAAGCCCACGGGCAGGGCGTGTCTACAGGCGAGTAACAGAGGGCCAAGTCGGACGCACATACATACATACATAAATGTAACCGAAATAACCGAAAGAAAAACCAAAAATTGGTGTGGACTAGAGAATTACCTCGTAAGTAATCGGTTGAACGATTTTCCATGATTTTTTTTGCCCACGATTTTACAAATAAACAACAGAAATAGACTTGACCTCATGATGACATTATCCTGCCCCCTGAGCCTAAGATGTATCACTTTTTCACTATATATATATACTTTATAGGGTATTAAAAGCTTCCTTCTGCCAGTTACATACATTTTGGCGACTTTAATATACCATTTCATCCTATATAAAATTGGAAATCATGAGGAATAAAAGGAAAATAAGAGAATAAGCAAAACCAGGCGACAAGCGACAACATTTTTGTGTCCTTACATATGTTTGTTAAGTAAGTCAGAAAAAAGGGATTCAAAGCAGTTCCTGGTATTTATTTTGGCCCCCGACTTTAATTACATTTCAAATATAATTTGTCAAAATATTTGCTGGGGATTTCGTGCCTTATCAATGCCTGGGGGTGTGCAGACTGGTCCTGCTGCTGGTCCTTGCCCTGGTAATGAGTCTTCTCATTCTCCTCTCCACGCTGGTCACGTGCCGTTTGCCAAGTGAGCAACAACTGGCGAGTCCACCTGATGATGCTTTTCCCATGCCCCAGGGCGTCAGGAGAAACTGAGATGGCTCACCTCCACCCACCTCCTGCTAACCTATATAGGTTATATACTCTAGTAGCGAGATGATGGTGTGGTGTGTGGTGTGGGGTGTGGGGGGAGGAGGGGGACGATAGCATGCGGTTGCGGAGTAACCTGATCCTGCGTGCTTCAGCATAATTTGTTATTTTTTGGACTATTGCATTATGCTTTTTCTGCTTCGCTTTTGTGCAGAGGAGCGATAATGGTTTTCCTTGTACTTTCCACCTTTTGTTGAAAAATATCGATTACATTTCGCTGAAAGTTTCCTTTTGTCCCGGCGACAACAACAACACAGCACAAAACAAAACAAAGGGCAAAGGAATCCGAATGAAACAAACCAAGAGGCATAACCATAAATAAGGGTAATAAAAATGATGCTCAGTTGTCGCTTTGCTCCTGATGATGAGGATGAAGACCATGAGGATGATGATGCTGCTTCTCCTGCTGCTCCTTCTGCAGCTGCAGTCGTGTCCAAGTCCTGAGTGAAGAGCTGCTAATAAATTTCCTTAATGGCAATAATCATAACATTAACTCGTAGTCCGGAATCGGGAGAGCTTTTTGTTTTTTGTTTCTGCGTTTTTAATGAGGCTTGGGATACTGAACCCGATCACGATTCCGATCTCTATCCACAACCATTTGCGAAATGCACTTATTTACTTATGTATTTCGATTCCACAAAAGTTATGGTTTCCGTTTTGGATTCGAAAAAAGAAACGAAACAAATTTTAAGTTTAAAAACAATTCCAAAAGGTTATTTCAAATTGATCAGCATTAATTGCATTAATGGTTTTTTTTTTGATGTACGTAGAATCAGATGATCGGATCGGATCCAAATATTGTTAAGATCGGGCGATTATATGATATGGTTATTTTAGCTAATATGAAGGAAAACGTTATATTCCAGAATTGCAGATCGTCAGACATTATTCACACACACACACACACACACACACACACACACACACGCTAAATCCAGATACACCGCACTTAATCTTTACTCTCTCTCTCTATCTCTCTCTCTCTCTCGCCCAGCCTAGACTCGTAATTATGTCGTCATTATCAAAAACACGTGGTGCAATTTAGCAACATCAAAACCAAAACCAAAAAGGAAAAACAATTTATTTATAAAGGGAAAAGAAAGAGAAAGGAGCCAAGGAGCAAGAGCCAAGAGCACACGCCACAAATTATGAATATCAAAAAAATGCTCAAGATAAATGACACAGGAAAAAAAAAGGTGGGAGGGCAGGGAAGGGAATGGGAGTGGCAATGGTGTACGATTGAGGCGGCTGGCACTAGGGGGAAATTAGTTTTCCACGCATCGCCAGCAAACACAATGGAGCAACTAACAGCAAGGGGAACGGAACGGAACGGGCACCTACACGTGATAATTTAGAGCAGATTGTCGCCTACTCAATGCCAGGTCTAGGGGGGGATGCAGGGAGAGCAGGGAAATGGTGTGTGGGGGGGGGAATAGATAGAATGATATTTTTGGATGGACATTTGCATTCAATTACGGCAGCTGGCTCTGATTTATTTTTATGGAAAGGAAACCCCAAAATGGGCACTAAAAAGAGTTTTGCCCCTTCCTTCCCTTCCTTCCCTCCCTCCTTCCTTTCGCCCTTTTTTGCTTTTTGTCATTTGCTCCTCAATCATAATTATGTGATTTGTTTGCGACGACGACGACGCCAGGCGACTAATTAAAAGGTGGCATCACCAGAGCAAAATGAGAGGGGGGGGGGGGGAGGGGCGCCTGTGTGTGAGATGAGGATGGGGGTGGGGATGGGGGTGGTAAAGGGGTTGGGCATGTTGACGTATTGTCGCTGATGTTCGCCTTGTGGAAATTATGACATTTTGATTTGAGTTTCATTTGATGTCGCTCAGGCGGCTGCGGCTGATTTATGCCAGCCTTGCCATTTGAGGGGCATGGAATGGGTTGAGGAACAGCCGAAGGTGAACTAATTAAGAGGCGGACTGGGGACCAGCAGTGGGCCAGAGCCGGCTGCAACCGATTTGCCAGTGGGAGGAGGCATTTTTAAGTGCCTGCCATACCATAACAATTTGTTTGTTTGTTTGTTTTGTTTTGTGTGCTGCTTGCAACAAGTGACATGACAGACACGCATGACATTCTGTGGGTCATCATCATTTTAAGAAGCAGCAGCAGCAGCATCTGCAGCATCAGCTTCTGCCCCATCTCGATATCGAAAACGATTAACATTATTAATGAATGAGAAAGCCAGAACATGAAAAGGTTTTCAATTCAATTTCAATTCCCAGAAAACCCATACAAATCGGAATGAACTTCAGCGAAAAGATTGTCAACATGATCATCAGTCCAGGCCAAAAGCATATTTTATGACCCCCGAAGCATTTTCGAGCCAGTCGTCCCAAAGAGGCCCCAAAAACCAACAAAAACCCAAGCATTGGAATGTTTGGTTTGGACAAAAACAAAAACCAAAACCAAAACTAAGAAAAACGAAACGAAAAACAGACGAAAAGACGAAAAGGTACAAACACAAAAATACAGCGAGTCAAATCAATGCAGATAATATCAATTATATGTAAAAGATACACACATGCATGTGATAGATACATTCGCTGCGATAAGCATTTAAATTATTAACAGTGGACAGACGGACAGAAGGACAGACAGACGGACGGACGGACAGACAGTCAGAGTGGCGGATAGGTATGTATGTACATTGGAAAGGATCCATGTCACATCGATGAAATTTATGCATCTGCCAACCAACGAGCGAACGGGTTTACTTTGTCTCTCTCATTCATAAGGAACCTTAGATACATTTGCTACTTGAACTAAAGCATATCTGAGAAATTCATTTACGACTAGTCTATTTTGGTCCTAACCGAGGGAGCCAATTGACACTTTTCCCAAGAAAGACAAGATTAACTTTTGACTATATAGCCATTGTCTTTCTTTAAATCGGATATAAAGTTAAGTTGGACAAATATTAATAGGACTATATACATAGAACCAGATGATTTCAAAGGATTCTGTTCGGTTTTGCACCTTTGGGATTAAATAATATATGTTACAGGTGTATACTAGTTTTTATTCATGTTTGTTAGCTTAATTGAAGATTGGAACAACATAATAATAAATCAGCAACAATTCCAATTTAGTTTTTAGTTTTTAATTTATTTTGAATCGATTCCGATTTTCTGTTAAACTTCATTTGTTGCTATTGACTATGGACCTTTATTTGTAAGTATATTATACAAATTCTTAATGCTAACTAAACAGACTACAAAAACGAAAAAAAAAAAAAAAAAAATAAACATTTTTATAAATTATCAATAAATAACTTTTCTCTTTTTCTCGCTTGCATTTTCTCTCGCCTTAATTTTGAAATACTGTGGCACTGTGGCGCCGCCTTTCGGAGACATGCATTGACTGGAATTCCCATAGAGGGCGCCCGCAAACTTTTTGGTTGTGATCTCCGCTAAACCGCTCAACTTTCGAAAGCTCAAGGACTAATCCTTACAGTAGCTTGTGCGCAGAACATTCTTCTCTGTGCCGGACAATATGGCACTCTCGTTAAGTGGACACAGCTTCAAATATATATCACTGGACTCCATCGACTCGATAAGGATGTACTCGAGATAGATGCGGGGCGAGGAGAGAATGCGCCAGGTGAGCGGATTCAGCAAATTGGTCTGATACTCCCAGAAGACGGTGGCATGTCCTGGGACACGCAAGTCGTTGCCAGGCACCAAAGCCGTATACTGATAGCCGGGCTCAAAGTACATGGCCTTCGGTGAGAACTTCATGCGATCGGTGGACTTGTGGCCCATTTCGTCGTGCAGTCGTACGGAAAGTGTTCCGATCTCACCGCCGTGCAGGGTGCTCTCGTCGTGGCTGGAGACGCGTACAGTGATCTTATAGTGCAGCCGACAGAAGGGCTTATGATCGCCAGTCATCAGATAAAAGATGGGTGGAGCATCCTCTTTCGAAAACAGACCGCGTGCCAGTTGATCCCTGTAGTCCTCCTCGCTGTGGAAGCCCATGCGCATGCACAGATGCCCTTCCTCATCGCAACTGGTGCATTTGGCCTCCTTGAAGCTCTATAAGAGGAAAACAAATTGAGATTATGGTCAGCCGAAGGACGTGGACGTGGGTGTGGGTGCATCTACTCACATCAAAGGACTCGCAGGTGTTGCCAATAAAGGGGCACTTGCTGCCTATGCTCTCTGTGAAAAACTGCTGACTGCGTATGTGATTGCAGCCCAAAAACTCTTGCATTGTGGAGAACAGGGATCCCTTCTTGTTGCTCTTCATCACGTCCTGCAGCTTCTTGTCACAGCCGGGATTATCGAAGCCGCCATTCGGAAAGAAATCGATGTGGCCCAAACGCTGATTAATGCCCAAGCCCCCCTTCATCAGGGGATTGGCGTCCGTGTGCACAATGTCCACGAAGTGGGCGTCCGAACGATCCAACCGAACAATGGGATCGGTGTCCGTGAAAAGTGGAGCAGCCGGATCCAAACCGGTTATGCGTGCCACTTTCAAGCCGAAATCACTTTGCAGATGATAGCCCGTATAGCCCGATAGATGCGCACCCAAAGAGTGTCCGATAATATGGACATTATCAAGATTGGGCAACTGCAACTCCTCGTACAGCATGTGGACGACATGGGCAGTTATGGCTCCCACCAGCCGAATATTGGCCACCGCCTGGACATATGGAGGACTTGCGCCGCCGCCCCAATCAATCAGGATGACGGCACACTCGCCCTCAGGCTCGTGACTAAGCAACGCCCTGGCCATGGTCCCCATCCAGGGAATCTCGCCGGACTCCAAATAGCCATGGGCCAAAAGATAAATTTTCCCTCTCGTGCTAATGCCCAGGTTCTGTACACTGTCCGGATCGTTGAGATCCAAATACTTGGGTTGGTCGAAGCCTCGACGCGTGTAGAGCGTAAAGTGCGGCTCGATCTCCGACGGTTTTTGCGGATGAACGTTGATCGATCGTGTGACAGTGTTCCAAGGTCCATTGATGGGGAAACAGCCGTAGACGCCAAAGCATTTCACTTCGTTGATATCTGTGGGGATGCAGAAAATGTTAAGATCGTTTTGCAAGTTGTCGTTTTCGTTTTCGTTATCGATTTCGATTTCAATTTCCTTCCTTTATAATGATAGGGTGCATTGCTATAACCTTCTGGCCTCTTGATCGACCACTGGAGCGCAACCTCATTGTCTTCCGCTCGGCTGACGTTGGCCATTGTCGTCATTGTTGTTGTCAGTTTCATATCGTTTTCGTATCGGAAGTTTTCGATTAGATATAATGAAGTCAACTCAAGTCAAGTCGGTGCGTTGTCGTAATTTGAATTTTGGTTGCTTTTCTTTCTTAATACCCAGCACCCATGGGTCGGAAGGGTATATTGAAGTCGCCCAACTGTATGTAACAGACAGAACGAGGCATCGACGGCATTATAAAGTCACTATATACCTATATATTCTTTATCAACTGATCAAATCCTGCAATACTTTTATATCCCCTCGATTAGTGCACCAACTATCTGAATTATCCATAGACACGTTAGCCGGTAGGTGCGCTCAAGTGCTCGCTGGGTATACCGAAGTCGGTCGTTCGGAAGGCTTTCCTAATTTTCGTATATTTTTAATATTTTAGTTAGGTATTCTCTAACTCGTTGCCATGGATGATGATGAAGAGATAAAAACAAAAGCTTTCCCCTGAGGCTTGCGCCTTTTTCTTCACTTTTTTTTTTGTACCTACAACCGTTCCAGTTGCTGCAAGGTGAATGAACCCTTTTGAAACCAGAATTTGTTTGTACAACCAAGCAGATTTATGTACACATGGGTAAGATGCTCTTTGGAAAACCAACCTAAACCCTTCTACACTCCATCCATATGGATTTACATTTAAAAGTAGAGTGCCAGAGTCGTCGATCGTTGGCCATTGGCCATTGCCCATGATGTTGGTCTGTGCTAATTTGTGAGGCAAAGTCACTTTGGCTTTGGGGGCTTGCAACACACCCAGCAATCAATCAACTAACCATTTGTGTCTACGTAATATCATGCCACGTTCTAGATTTGGCTAGAGGAGATCACTTACTTACCACTTTTGGGTGCTGGTGGTAAATCGATCAGCGTGTTGACAGCCGCGCGACTTGTATGATTGGCCAAATAGAGCATAGTTTGCAGCATAAGGCCGCCAGTGGTGTTGGCCACATACATTTTAGTGGCTTAATGTTCTTTTTTCAGTTTAAGTTTTAGTGGGTTTTTCCTTAGGAATTCTCGCGATCAAGTTGTCACTTAGTTAACATGATACTACATACATACACCCGGGTGCGGTTGGGGCTGGGAATTCACAAGCCCTAAATCACCTCACCTGTTTTGCGGCACTTATTGTTAGCTATTAACTATTTCAATTGATACGATCGATCGAAAGGGGTTTTGTTTGTTGTTGTTCTTTCTTTTATTTAATTAAGTTAAGCGTTAATCTTATCGCTTTTTGTCTTTTCTTGTCTGTCTCCTACTTATGTCTATCCACTCGAGTTAAGTTCCACGCGTTTCGTTTCGTTTCGCCTCGTTTCCTTTTTAATTTTCTTCTTTCATTCGCTTTCGATTTTGCGATCGAGATCCCGTTCGATTTTAGTCGCTGTCTGTCTTCTTTGACACCCGCTGCCGTACTGAGCCGATCAGCTGCGAGCTACGCAATTTTTATGCCCATGTCTCAGTCTCTCAGTCTCAGCCTCAGTCTCTGTCTCAGTCTCTGTCGCAGCTTCGGATACTGCTACTGCTGCGGCTAAGCTGCACGCGACATGGTCGATGTCGGCCCTGAGCTCTGTTCAAGATAAGACAACTCATTTTTTTGTGCAGTGTATGAGATGGTAACAGTACTTGCTGGTGGGGGTGGGGAAGGGGGTTGGGGGTGTTGTTGATGCAAAGTACAAATTACACTGGTGCAAAACACTAGATCCAGATCCAGTTCCACCAGATCAAAGCCATCGCCGACTCACCCCGTCGCCGTCTCTCTCTATCGCCAAAACACTTTTCTCGAAACTGTGTCAAGTGACAAGCCTCCTGGCTAGCAGGTAGCGCTGGCAGCATCGGGTCAATGTCTGGTCACTTGTTATCTCCCCATTGGATTCGATTCTACCGATTTTGATGCGACGGATTCGAACATTACTGTCCAAAGTCCAAGACCTGGCAAAAAGGTGTTTACGGCTTTTTAATTGTTTGACTTTTCACCAGGATTTTGCATTGACGTCAATCTAGGAGCAGCCGCGGCATCTGCTGCCATTATCAACTTTGCCGCTTTTTGTTTTTGTTTACGCTACACTCATCATCATCATCATCATCATCATCCGCGTTGGTTGATCTCCCCCAACCTTGCGGCCCGAGAATCTCTCACATAATCTCTACTTGAAAGCAAAGAAAAAGAGTAGAGTGCATCCAATTCAGACGACTCGAGGACGAAATGGGACAGCAAATGCGAATTTTAAATTGCATTGAACCGGGCAAAACCCAAAGATCGATCTATCTATCTATCTACATATATGAGACTGACGGACATATTTTCAAATAATTTTGATTGTCACATACTTTGTTTATTTTTTATAGGAGCTACAAAACTTTGGTTTCTTTTCCAAATAAATTCGTATAGCCTTCATGACTCTAGGGATTATTTGGTTCGAATCGAATCAATATTTTCGATTTTAAAGAAGTAGACACAGAAACCCATGTTATGGAATTACCTATTCGATTCTCTTTGTGATTTTTATTCCCATTTCAATATGATAAGCCACTGAACTTTGTTCAGTCTGAATTCCCCCCGATTTTCAAAAAATCAATTCCGGCTCAACAATTTGACATGCATTACATACTAGTGCCTACATATGTACGTATACAAAATTATATTAAAGATGTTTTTGCAATTGCAATTTGATAGCCGGAGAGCAACAGAGCGTCATCGAGTCCCATTCTGGGTAGAGTAGTGTGGGGGAGGTCCAACACTTTTACAAGTGCAACATTTGCGCAGACAGATTCTGGATACCCTGTACATGCATCGGGCATGGGGATACCCCCCATTAAACTTGTTCATATTCCGGAGTAAGTGAGTCTGTTGGAAGTTAAAATTTACTTCAAATCCTCAATCAATTTTTGAAATACTGGATAAGTCAAAGTCGGTGCCGCAGCCTAAACATCCGGAATCTACAGATTTTATTTCTGTTTTTGTTTATAGAGGCAAAGTGCACAATTGAATAACGCCGCACACAATATATTTACAATAAACAATGTGCAATGCAAAATGTGATAGTTCGATTATAATTAGATGGAAATGGCATAAACATTTAATGAACTGAATACTCGCAAACAGACCCGATGACGTGGTGAATCCCCCGCCCCCCGCGAAACCCACAATCTGAGTATCTGCGATCCGATTTAATCTACACAAATTTGAAGTATGTTTAATAACCATGGCAGAAAACAATTCGATTTAAAGTTCAATTAGAGATATGAATCTATTGTCTAATTTGAAGGGGGTTCAATTGTTTTTGGTTATAAGCAACTAAAGTTATGGCATCGAGAGTGTTTCCTCTTAAACTAATGGCTAATTGTTTGCATACTTCGGTGTATTGTCGTTTGAATAACTGTATATAAGGCATTTCGAAGATGACAAGGTGAAGGTGTTACAATTAGACTCTATATTATTTTGGTTTCTGGAGTAATGGCACTTAGATCTCTATACGCTTAGCCTATAACTAGTATAACATTACAAGAAGAAAGAAAAAAATAGACGAAGGAGCAAGAAAAATGGTAATAAAAAACTTAGAACTTAGAATTATGTTGTCGAATGATATTGCCTCTATTCTGTGCGTTGCATAATCATCTCGATCTTATCGCCAGCAGCTGCAATAAGAGGCACTGTGAGACAGCAATCGAAGTCCTGTGTCTTCATCTCGTTCACCTAAACAAGAGGGGGAGTAGAAGCACTTGGTTACCACAGAGATTGCGATTGAGCAGAGGATAAACTTGAGAACACACCTGCATGATGCGGTCGAAGGGCTTCAACTGACCGCACATATCCGCTGGTCCGCCACTTCGTATGCGATTAATGAACACTCCGCGCTCGTACAGTCCATCCGAGACGGAGAAGCCGTAATCATCGTAGACTTTGTCCTTGTAAAGCGTCACATGGAAGATGCGCTGTTTGCCGCCATTGCCGCCCGGGTTCCCGGCTCCAGGACCATCCTTGGAGCCAGCATTGCTGCTTGCCTCCGTGTTGGCCGACGGACTTCGCGGCCTCCGCTGCACTTTGGCGTAGATGGCCTGCGCCTGGATCTGCGATGGCAGGCCATTGGCCAGACTGGTTGGGCCATTGGCCATGTCGTGACTGCGCAGCACTTTCAGGTCCACCAGATCGCCGAGATTCTGCAGCAGGCTGGTGGCATGCGACAAGGGCATTCCCTGCACCGAGTGCTCATCGATGGCCAGCAGTTGATCGCCCACCTGGATCTGCGAGTTCTTGTGCGCAATGCCTCCTGTCAAGTGATCGGATGAGTAAGTGAATCGGGAGTGCATCGATGAGGTCGGCTTACCTTCCACCAGGCCGCTGATCGTAATGGGCTTCGTGATATCCTCGCTGCCGGCCAACGTAATGCCCAGTAATCCTCCCTTCGGCTCGAGGCGCACAGTGAAGATGATTTGGTGGAGACTACTGCCACTGCTCTTGCTGCTGGAACTGGCCGCCGAGCCGTACACCTTGTTCTCCATGGGCGGTGGTAAGACGGTGCAGTCAACACTTGAAGAAAAATCAGGATTTAGGATACAGTTCGAGGTCCTTGCGTAGAGTATTACCTGGCATATCGATTGAGTTCATAGCCAGCATAGTGCTGGCCATCTAGACCATCCTGTTCATCCTCCTCCTCGGGCAGTTCGGTGGTCAGGCTCTGCGTGTTGTTCGCCCCTTGACCGTTCGCATAGGCACGCCCGTTGGACGCAATCCAACCGGAGGAACCGGAGCCGCCGTGCCTCAGCTGAACTGCTGATTGCAAACTGCTCTCGTCCATGCTGGGACCGCGAAAGTAATCCGGTTGCGGAGTCCGCGACTTGAGTGAAATGCTGCAATCGTTGTATTTGACCTCGGCATATTTGGCTGCCACATAGGCACTGCTATATAGGTCATGGTCGGCCCCCGAGACCGGTTGGCTCGGTTGGCAGTTGCTGTATATGGGACTGGGCAGAAAATCGGGCAGATTGACCCGCTTAATGGTCAGAGTGGTAAAGTCGCTATTCGGATGGGCGGTGGCGGTGGTTGGACCAGCCACCGACTCCTTGAGCAAGGCATCCACATTGAAATGCTGGACTGGATGCTGATCCACGGCCAGCAGAATATCCCCAGCTCTCAGCGAACCGCAACGATGGGCAGGACTTCCCATCTTGACATCGGCAATGACCAAGCCGCCATGGCTTCCCATCTGGGTGGATGAAAAGGGGACAGAAATCGACATCAGAATCATAGGTAACCAATCTTAGCTACTTACGCTCAAGCCCAGGCCACATTTGCCCGTGCGCAGAAGCTTCACATTGAACACACCGCTGGAGGGGACCACTGCGTCCGGCATATCGAACTCAATCTCCAGTTCCAGCCAATTGGCCGGCGGAGCATTGTTAGTCCTAGCGGGCTCAAGCAGTTGCCGCATTCCGGCCACATCCAGATTGTACATCTTGTTGATTGCCACAATGCGATCACCTGGCTGGATGCAGCCGCTCCGATCTGCCACAGAGTCGTTCAGGATCTGCGCTATGCTGACGGCCCGCCCACAATTGCTGCTGGGCTCCTCGCACAGAACAATGCCAGCTCCCTGGCTGCAATCGAGGAGAACGGGAAAGCTCTCGGCTTTGCATGGTCCGCCTAGTCCATTGGTGGTGCCCCCATTGGGTGTACCCGATCCTGCCGATGGTCCTGCTGCTCCATTTCCATTCACCTCCAATGGCAATGAGCTTTTCCTTACGAATCGCTGCCTCTGTCTGCCCGCCGAGGTGGATTTACGCGACTCCAGAGTGCTGAAGCTATACTTGGGACTACCGAGAGCAGTGTGACCTAGAACAGAATTCGAAATCGAAATTGGAAATCGAAATCGAAATTGGAAATGTGTCGGAAAGATGTGTGTGTGTGTGAGAGTGGATTTATCTATTTTCGTCTGCCCTTTTAAATGGAAATTTAAGTGTGTCTGTCTGTCTGTGTGTTTGTGTGTGTTAGTTTCTCAGAAAGCTTTTAACATTTGGACTTTGGCCATGTGCGAGAAACAATTGACATTGGCTGACTAGCAAACAAATCCTAGGCACTAGATTCCCCTCCGCCCCCCTCCACATACAATTTATTTGTGATCTTGGCTAGAATTTATGGTCTAGGAAATCACACCATATCCCCCCCCGCCCCCCAATATACACTGTCAACCCCAGAATTGAATCGTTACATTGCCATCTGTCCGTCTCTGTCTGTCTGTTTGTCTCTCTCTCTCTTTGTATGTTTGCTTAACAAATTGATGAAAAACACACAGAAAGAAATTGATTGGCGCTTTGTTTGTGCTCATCTAACGTGAGTGGATCGAACAGACAGACGGACGGAGAGACGGACGTGATACGTTTGTTTATTGAGCTTACTATATCGGAAAATAGAAAGCATCAATTCCGAAATACATTAGCCAAAGTAAGTAAATGATGATGATGGGGGCTGAGGAAGTTTTCAATCCACCCTCGCCAAAGTTACTGCCTACGCAAGACCTTCGTGCTGCCACATTCGGAGAGTGGGAAAGACGACTTGATCACTCATCCATCTGACCTGATCTGCAACTTACCACGTCGCGCCAGCGCATGAGCCGGCATGATCTGCATTTGTGTGTAACCTCGTCCAGTGCTTGTGTCCAATATGGTCATCACCTCGTCGGGAGTGCAGGCAGTCTGCTCTATCATGTTGTCATCGATGGTGAGCACCTGGTCGCCCACAGACAAGGCACCGCAACTGCCGCAGAGATCGAAATGTTGACACGAAAAAGCATGATTATAGATAATACCTACCGATCTGCAATGCTGGCTGGCAATATGCTGGCTATATAGATGCCCGACTGGGTCACTTCGTCCAATTTATCCGTACTCGTGGTGCTGGCTGTGGTGGGTCCGACTGTTGAGTAGTTGCACAGAACCAATCCCAGTTTATCATTCATGGGCCGTTCGATCTCGATGATCAGGGGGCCCATCGAGAACTCGACACTCTGGACCACAGACACATCGTACTCGATGGTGAGATTGGTGTATCCCGACACGTGGCCACCGCACTTGATAATCTGTTGGGCCTCAGCCAAGGTTTTTCCAATGAGCGAGAGCTGGAAAAGTGGAAGAAAAGGCTTGGAATACTGCTGGGAAGTGGCCAAGAGACTGCTTACGTTATCCACTCGCAGCAGGCGATCGCCCGGCTTGATGCGACCCGTCTTGTAGACTGGGCCATGGGGTCGCACATGGGTCACAATCAGCGGATAGTCGGCTCCTCCGCGTAACGTCAGACCCAGGCAACCGCTCTCCCGCTCCACCGTGATCTGGGCCAACTTCGATGTGACACAAAGACTATTTTGGGAAACTGCTGAGGAGAGAGAGAGAGGGAGGGAGAGAGGGAGCAATCGAAGTGAGATTCGGTGTCCAGTAGCACTCTGGTTGGTGTTCCTTCTTACTGTATTCGGGCAGTGAGTACTCAATCTCCACTATGGCTGGTCCTGGGTCGCCTCCATTGCCACACAACATGGCCATGATCTTTTGATTACTCAATCCTATGGTCGAGATGCCGTCAATCTGATGCAGACGATCGCCTGGAGCCAGGAAATCAGCGGCATGGCCCACTGGACTGAGGGCGCCCACAACAGGTGGATAAGATAGATCATGGCGCTCTGCAATTACAATGAATACAACGAATAAACAAATAGGATCTCGATAGGATACACCTGAGAGCAACTGGAAGAGGAGCACCTTTGGCAGAACGAATACACAATATTCCTCCAGGCAAAACCCACAAATATATGTAGAAGATATATACGCAGATATCTTGTGTTGCCTTGGCTTCTATTTCAATTTCCGCCTCTGCAACGTTTGCGGCTCTGTCAGCCACTCATCAGCCGACACAGGCGAGTCGCTCGTTCGCCAAAACACAACAAAAAAGTGGAAAAAGGAAAATGTTTCTCGTAAATAAATATATGCTTAAATCGGGGGAAAAGCGCCGAAACTATGGGCCAGAGTGGGGGAGAGCGTTGATGCACGAGTGGCACAGTGCCAGAGACGCGACACAGCGTTGGGAGTATGCTTATAGCCAACCCCAGGCGGCATTATGAGGAGACGGCGACACACGCATAAAAACAAGTTGCAGACTCGTTGGATGACAACGACCAAGACCAAGATGCTTACGTCAGTCGTCGGACGACCCCGATGAGATGAGGTTAAACCAAAAACCCCAAATGGACCCTTGCCCAGACGCGACCAACATCCGCATCCAGCAGAAGATAGTTCTCTCGGTTGCTATCTCCCTCTCCCTCTCCCTCTCTCGCTCTCTCTCTCTCTGTAGAAGAGGCGAAAAATTCTAGACGAAATATATAGTCAGACATATATTATTATTATGTCTGGCCGACACAACGACGATTGTCTGCGGCCCCCGCCTTGTGGGTGGGGTTTCAGAGGAGATTTGAACGATGATTTATTTTGGCGGCGTCGCCGTCGTCGTCGCCGCTGACGACACTCCATAGTCGCAGTATTGACGCGTTCCGCATTCAAATTCAAATCATGTCGATCTCGAAACTAGAACCGCAAATTAAAGCAGCAGAAAAACGAATACAAAAAAAACAATCCCAAGAAACGGACATAAAAAGCTGCACTAGCATAAATCATTATAAAGGCATTCCTCGACATAAATACATACATGTGTGTATGTGTATGTGTATATATATGTATGTATGTATGTACTTGTACAATCGGAACAAGATTGTTAACCTTGGGCTAGAGGGCCATGACAGGCCGTGGGTGTTGCGCCTTGCCTCTTGCATTTTGCATTTCTCTGGCCATTCTCATTTGTCTGAACAAACTGTTTTTAGCCCGACTGAAATGAATCACTCTAATTAGTTGTTGGCTTGTCTATCATGCGATTCGGTCATCATTTCAGTTGAAACACAAAATAATCTATATAATTACGAACAGAGAAGATAATTCCTTCTAGAATTCAAATATTGATGGAAGTTCACTGCCCTCTCGGTTCTTTTGTCTCGGGGAAAGTCTTTCTCTGAACAGATCTGGATGTTAAATTTCTCATATCCTCATATCTCAATATATTTCCCTACTCTTCGAGTGCATCTTCCATTCGAATGATGCACTTTAAATACCTGAATTCCATGTGAATAATTTTAATTATAAAGCAGAGAACTTTAACTCATATTTCACTTCCCGCATTAATTACTGACAACTCTTATTTCAATTACAAGTAATTAAGTATTTAATTATTCCTGCAATCTCTACACTAAAAAGGGTTTCGAAAACCAATTTTTGAAGTTATTAATTTATCCCTCAATCAATGCTATAGCTGACAGCTGTCAAAACGTAAATAGGAAAATGGGAAATGGAAAATGGAAAATCAAGCAAATTATGCGGGATCCGGGAGAAATACGATTGATTTAACACGTACCTGCAAATGTGATGGCCAAATGGAGGGCATTGCGGGGCAATGTTATTGTGGCATAGGTTGTGCCCCGTTCCGGAGCAAGGCCCGAATCCTCGGACTGTGCGGGACTCATGGCGCGGTCAACTGCAAATAGGAAAGAGACAAAAATGGTGTGAGAAACTCTGAGTATATAAAGCAATTGCACCGCGCGCAAAAAATACAACATCAAAGGTAACATACAGACAAAGCACCAGCAGCAGGAGCCAAGTGAGCCGCCAAGTCAATGACCGAGCGACGGACCGACCCACCGACGGACCGACCAAACCAACGAATGGGCAAACCATCATAATTTCGCCTGCACCAGGGCCCCAGCTGCCTTGCATTTCTTAATTTATTCATCAACACCAAATAAGAAGATCAAAGCAAAAGAATTTTTGCGCCTTTCCGGCTGAAATCCCTGCCATGAAATCGCAGCCCACCAGAAGCAACCCAACCCCAACCCCAACCCCAACGCAATCCACGATGACTCAAGCAACTCATTTATTATTATATTTATTTACTTTATTTTTCGATATCATTTTATTTTGTTTTTTTATTTCCCTCTTTACGTTGGCGTAACCTTCAGCTTTTTGGCCAAGTGTTTCAATTAAAATTCCGAATCACTCTTGTAGTACATACACATGTACATGTATGTGTATATAAAGCATAAGCCAATTAATCTTTATGATTCTCCCATCGCAGCAAGAACAACAAGAACCTCAGCAGATGGCCGAATGGCTTTCGGATTGACTTGTTGCGAAATCAAATTACTTGAAATTCATTTCAAAAAATGAGACATCGAATAAATCAAGAGTAAAACAGAAGAAGACTACGAAAAATCGTCCTAACTTGGACATACCCACCCATTCAACCCATTCCGCCCAATCTGCGTAAGTAAGTCATCCCAATGACCCACACGCAAAAGGAAAACTATAATATTGAGTAAGACAGAGAGAGAGAGAGAAAGAGAGAATCTCTATGTATATACGGGAGAAGTACATACTACAATGTAAGAATCTGCCAGACTGCCTCCCTGCCCTCCTCCTGCTCCTCCTCATCGTCCTCTGCCTAACCCATTCACTGTATGTGCTCTACACGATTTGTGTGCTTGTGGTTTCCGTTGATGTGGCAACACTTTTTGGCCATGCGGCGTATACGCGACATGCTACAATTGCGGCGTTCACCGTTCTACTGTGCCGTGTGCGTAGACACACCTACACACACACACACACACACACACACACACACACACACGCACACTAAGGTATTTTTTGACGTAAACGACGAACGCTGCTGCAGACTCGAATGCGAACGACTTTTATTTTCCAACGCTTCAATGGCGCATAAAGTTTTTCTTAATGCCTGCCCGAGTATGAAAACCAAAACAACAACAATAATTAGGCAAAATAAAAAACCAACAAAAACAACAACAAAAAAAAAAATTTAAAAAGAAAAAGATTAAACAAAAAACGAAAAAAGCGAAAGGAACAACAACAAAAAATGTTCTCGTTGCGCTTCATTAGCATGGCACAACAACAAACCGAAAAGAACATCTTGCAGATACATTTGCACACGTGACACGCGACTCACACTCGTGCCCCCACCCTCCCCCCTCACTCCCTCCCCTCTTACTTGAAGAGGTGTGCCAATTCTTCAAGTTAAACCTTTTGCCTCCATTTCGTCATGCATTTGATTCTGCGTCACTTGACTCACTCTCAGTTTCAACTTTCGATTCTTCCACATTGTTGCCCTTTGTTGGGGGGGAGGCATTTCTAGAGAGGGGGGGTGGGGAGTGTGTCCATTAGTTTGGAAATGCTGGGAAATTGGGGGGCGGTCTTTTTCCACTCACTTTTAGGAAAAACCATCTGTATGGCGAGCAGAATAGTGCTTTGAGGCCACCTAACATAGTTTTCTATAGTCGTCCGATCCGGACATACAATATATATAGGCTTACAGGCTTAGCAAACGTCTTTGCCAAATTAGTTTTCCTTCGTATTATTATCATTATAATATTCTTTTTTTTTCTTATGTTTTTCTTCTTTGCTATTTTTATATGGTTTTTCATTTTTTAATTTCCACGGCAAGTTCGTTGTAGTTTCTGCTGCTGTTGTTGTTGTTGTTGTTGTTGTTGCCTTTTGACATAATTCATTGGTTGTTGCTCGTCGGATAGCTAGCTAGCTAGCGAGCGGAAATTATATGTATGCATGTCTGTCTGCTTGGGCATAGTTTCATAAATAAATTTGAAATTAAAAATTGAATACGAAAACACAACGAATTGAGATGCTCTTTGGGATGCCAGCCAGACAAATCGATTGGAAAAAGAGGTGCAACCCCCCATTGTTGGGTAAATGAACTGAAATTGACCAAAGCGCTAAATGAAATTGAAAAGATCTCATAAAATATGAAAACTAATGTGAGATACGCTAGTGTTTAACGAGATTTATGAAATATATTCTCGACTTTCACGATTATTTACGAGAATTCCTTGGACTAAATCATGGAAATAAAATACCCTTCTGTCTACAGGAAGAAGAACTATAATTTAGTTTGACATCTGAGCGGATCTTCAGTGCTCTTTATGATATAGTTATCTACTTCTACTTGTCGTAGATTGCCACCCTCTTGAGTTGAGTCGAGTTGAGTTAGGCATCAAATATATATTGGGTAATAAAGCTATATGTTTCATAATTCCATTAGCACAAATGAGCCTACACACATGTGGCAAATGATGGGCAATTTCGCTGGTAAAATTTACATTACCAATTACTTTGCAGTTCCGTTTGAAAAGAACATGAAATACGGGCGGGAAGTGGTCCAACGGGCTCCGTGCTTGGGTGTGTGCAGTTAAAAACTATTTTCGCCCATTCATTTGGGTCTCTCCCATTCGTTTTTATGGCCATTTTGGTGTGTTTCTTTTTTGGCTAGATAGAAGAAGTTGCTCGGCTGCAAAATTTATCGGCGACAGTTGCACTAAAGGCGGAAATTGCGCTCTGGCGTAACGTGCCTGAGGGGCAATGTATTGGCACTTCCTGGCCACATGTAATCCTGGCAATTAGACAGATCACAGATCACTTCCCGCGACTGATTAAAGCAGACAGACAGACAGTTAGACAGGCGATGGCGATGGCGATGCCGATGCCGTTGCCGATGGAGGCACTTGAAGGCCACAGGCAAAGATACCAACTCTAGAGGAATGGGAAAAATCGCACACAAGTGTCGATCTAGTCAGACTGACTGACTGACTGACTCACTGGCTGACTGATGGAATGATGGACTGACAGGCAAATCGCTGGGGGTCGTCTTTGCGTTCTACGGTTCATTTGAAGCAAGATATTTCGTCTTAACTCTCTGCCACATTTACGTTGCAAATAGAGATCGTTCAACAGAAATCGCAAATAGCAAAATCCCCATTAAAAACTTCTTAATAGAAATCCATTGTGAGCATTAAATCGGGAATCATCTGAAAGATCTCCTCTGGAATCGAGATGCTATATATATTGACAGGTGCTCCCAATCGCCCAATTAAATTTAATATGCAAAGACAATTTGAGTGAGAGAAATTGCTGACTAATTGATAGACTTGGACCAATTGATATTGATTGGCAACCTGACAGATTCCTGTTACTGTTTCTTGCCATAATCCTCTGAAGACGGACGAGTTCATTCCACGATGAATGTCATGTTTATATATCCATTAATGGACACTCGCTTAACTGGGAGCGGGGGAGGAGGGGTGTGAAAATATTTTAAATATTTCACAACATAATCTATCTAGGGGCTAGCCGTCCTTTACATTTCCGACGCAGTCGTCGTCGGACAAGCAAAAAATGAGGCAGACAACAAGAAAAACCAATTATTGCAAATGAACTCAAGTGTGGTTCCGCACAAAACACAACAAAAAATACTATATACGAAATGTCAACATCTGATAAAGCCGCAACAAAAGCGAGCTACCAGGTCCTGCCCCCTTTCCCGCTCCGCAGGCAGCTGCAGCAGACTTGCCACAAGGGCAAGCCAAAGTGCAACAGCCCGAACTCAATTCAACTTAACTCAACTCGACTCAACTGAACTGGAGTGAAGCGGAGTGGAGTGGAGCGGAGTGGGGCGGAGGGCAAGCGACCCTTGCGTGCAAAAAGCGCAGGGAAACAATGGGGGGCAGGGGGGTAAATACACACACACATTGAGATCCACAAGTATTTAGCAAAATGTTGACATTTATCTGATGAGTGGTAAAAGACAAAAAATGAGCAATGCAAATTCTAGGGTTGAATCATCGTAAAACCAGAGAGAACTAAGCTAACCTGGGATACCCTTACATCAAGTTAGTTCCACTCGGGAACCTTGGGTGTCGTCTGGTTGGTATTAACTAGTATACCCGCCAACTTAATTAGTGTATAGTCCTTTGCAGCCCTGAATATCTCAACTTAGAGCCCCTCTCATGTGGATAACTGTGAGGAATTTTGCACATCGTAACCGCAGCCACATGTATCTAGATACAAATGTATCTCTACACTCATAACAAGCGCCCCGTTCGCTTGGGGTTGCATCAAAATTGATTTATGGCCATTCGACTTGCTGTGCGACGACATTGCCATTGCCATCTCGTCATTAAATTTGGTCTGCAAACATTTCCATTTGCACATCAACGAAAAAGCCCATGGAAAACAAGCTTCAAAAAATATTTGACAATTTCACAGCATTTTTTGTTTTTTTCTTGATGTTTTTTAGTTCACTTCAACTCATAATACTCGTATCGAGTGCATCATGTGTTGGGCTCTGGGTATGGGTAAGGGTAAGGGGAGTGGGGAGTGGGGGGCAGAGATTTATGCCCCGAAATGTTAATTGCCCATAACCAATCCCAATCGCAATCCCCGGTTGCAGCAACAATGCACGCACAAAATATTTCGACGATAAGCAACGAGAAGCCACCATTCCAAAGGCCCCCAAAAAAAAGACTCTTCGAATGGGAACGTCACCCGAAGCAAAGGTTCCACCAATTTGACAAACATATCTTTCGAATTTTTCCAAAATGTACCGTTTTGTGTAATAAAAGGCGTTAGCTCAGCTGCCGATAAGTGGACAAATTTTTAATGGGGAGGATACAAAGCGATTTTGGAGTGTTGGAAATCGATTTCGAATTCATGTTTGGGTTATAGAGAGCAACACGATAATGCTTCGGAAACAGACTATATCATATGATAATTCTAGAAAACCTTTGTTAGCTTCTTCGTTTTCGTTGTCGTTTTCGTTTTGAATGAAAATGTGTTAAAAACAAATTTGTTCAAAAATATTTTTCAAATTTCGTGAAAGAAATTGTCGAGCATTCCTCTCGGCATTCCCAGTTGAACACGTGCAGTGGGAAAGCAGCGAATCGTGCGATGGTGCCGATGATGCTTCAGGGGCTCCCAGGGGGAAGGGGAAGGGGTTGGTTGGGGGATGGATAGATACCGCATAATGCAGATATAGATGCAGATGCAGATTCAGTCGACAACAGACAATAATTACGAGTCGGCGAGTTGGCAGTTGAGAGTTGAAGACAGTCGGGTAGAAAAAGGGGTGTGTGGGGGGTAAGGGGGGGATCGGGGTTTTTGGGTATAGGGGAGAGATACATAGACTGTACAAATTAATCCAAACGGTAGACAAGAACAAGAACAACAAATTACAATAAACGTGTGTCTCATGGATGTTGATGTTGGGCGTTGGATGATGATGATGATGATGATGATGATGATGATGATGATGATGATGATGATGATGATGATGTGGCTGCCATTCGCTTTTGTTTTTCTTTTGTGCTATTTTTAGGAAAATGCAAGCAGCATTGGAAATTGTGACATTCTGTTCTCTCCAAAAAGAGAAACGAGTGTGGCACACACACCACACACACACAACACTCACACACATACATACGTATTATTTATACGTTTCTGTATGTATGTATGTGTATGTGGAAATGGAAATGCCCTTAGAGTTATAATAATATGTATGTATGTACCTATTTTCAGTTGGAAATGGAATACAATGCCCATCGTTTGTGTTTCGCCTCTATGTAGAGTGCGAGGGCTGTCACAAAAGTCTCCGTCTTACGCCGTACTTGTACCCAAATTAACCCACGAATCAAAGGTCAAGAAATTTCAAAAGGTCAAATAGAAATCAAGGTAATCAACGGGAATCCCTCAGTTCTGATATAGAGTATCCCAAATGCACTTTTCGAGTAGCTCTCGTCTACACACTCACACACACACACCCACACACACACACACTTAAGCAGAAGTCGAATTAGATTTGTATTTGTATTGGCCGTTGAGTGACGTTTCGCTCATTGTGGCAGATTTCGCGCTCAAGTCGCAACAACAACAACAACAACACGTCCCTGAACAAAGTGGCAGCAAAATGTTTGCAACACGCCATTCAAACAAGCAAGCAAGCAAACAAACATGCAACACAAACAACCATGGGACCACACACCGTACCAAGTGCCTATAAAAATTCAACAAAAATATTTTCTTGGGAAAGAGCGAGAGACCCCGATCCAAAGAGGAGACCGGGCGAGATGTAAACCGTTTGTAATGGGCCCCATAAATATGCTGTCGGAGGAAGTAGACATCAATTTTGATCAAATTAGTGACTAACTAAGCTCTGAGGACTAACTTCTTAGATGCCAGTTTGATCGCTCTTCCTCTGTGTATCAGTTATTATTTGCGAGTTCGGGCCCATTGTACTTACAGTGGAGAATGTGGCATTTGCCTGTTGCAGTTGTCGCCCATTTGGAGCTTCCGTTTGATACTCTGGCTGCAGCAGCTTTATGACACCCAAAAGGATTTGGTGGCACAACAAAAGACTCCTCTCCACAGCCATTTGGTGGCAATTGGTGTAGGTAGTGGTGGCCAAGTCGCAAGGGTGCAGACCTTCCTCAGTCTGTGCTCATTTCGTTTTAATTGCGTCAAATTGTTGTTGTTGAATTGGTGGCTTCTCTTCTTTTTTTGTTTATACTTTTGACTGCTGCCGCAATGTGGCAAAAAAGTAAACATAACAAAAACGGAACGAAATGAGGAAGTGAGAAAAGTGTGGGGAATGGAAAACTAATGTTCGATTGCCGAAAACCCAGCGGAAAGAAATCTCAGCGATTTCACACACACACACACACACACAAGAGAGAAGCATCTCTTAAAAATATGTACACACAATATATTGAAATATTTCAATCATGTCTGGCGCCCCCTCTCTCCCTCTCCTTCTCTATTTACTTTGGGGGTACTTGGACATATTATGTAAATCCCTGAACGAGCAGAACTTATTTCTTTCGTCTATCCAAAATCCCATAGCCAATGGGAGCGGAGGAGCGGTGGAGGGGAAAACTCTTAACTTGCGTGATTTTTATTGTTTAAAGGCGATGGGGAGATGGAGTGGAATGGGATGGGATGGGATGTAGGCCACTCTCCAAGTCTCAAAGGAATGAAATAAACCCATCAACAATGAAGTGTCGCCAAACGATTTGAAACTTCAATACGACTTTGGCCTGTTGATGGAGATGCCGCTGGATATGGATATGGAGATGGAACAATCTCTCCAAGGAGCATATGCTAACATTCTAAATTTGATCCAACTGTTTCTCATCTACCCAGTTAGAAGTCTGTGTACCTCAAATGTGGATAAATTTATGTTATGTCTCTCTTTTATTTCATTTAGGAATCAAACATATTCTACATGCGGATGGATCATTAAATCAAAATTAAAACCTCTTAACAGCCTCTTTCAGAGACATGGCCAAATCGCTTGTAAATTTGTAAATTTTCAATTTACTGATCATAAAAAAAAAAAAGAAGAAAGCGGAGAGCTAATTCTAGATGGAAATGTGGACTGCAAATGCATCCACATTGCATCCACATTTTGTACCAAGTTCCCCATTAAATTGAATCTATTTCAAGTTTTTACTATTCTTGTAACTCGGGCAAGTCGTAAAACTTTTCAAACATTCAACTGCATGTTAAAAACTGAAACGGAGATAAATGAGATGAGAATAAAGATGCGCATGAAAGTATCTCGCGATCTTGCTAAAAACTCATAGGCAATTTAAAAAATTTTTAAAAGAAATTCCATAAGTTCTGGAACGTGATTTTGTTTTTTTGGTGGAATGGAACGAATCCCTTATTAATAACTCAACCGACTCGATATCGATCGATGTCATATTTGGTGACATATCTGAATGTGGGAGTTTACGAGTGTTTAATGTGGGGGCCAGCATGGGGGGTGATCGTGGACGCCCAGCCGGCCGAAATGTCATCTGTGTTTGCTGTTTGATTACCATTGATTGTTGATTACTTGGTGCACTGACACATTGACGCGCACCTTTCGATTTTCCCATGCCTCTTTGAACCCCATTTCGAATAGAGTAAACAAACGACATCTGTCCCCGTACCCCGACCCTCGTCCCGGTCCTTATGAGCCTTCAATTACACTGTGCAGCAATTCTCAAGTCTTCCTTTGCCTTAACCCGCATGTAGCACCTAAGATTACTAATGAAACTCATTTATGATGAATCCATGTGAAGATCGTTTCAAGTAATCCATTTAAGAAATTTCTTAAAAAATTATCTATTATGAAAACTACACTCTACACTCTTAATTTAATTCTTTAATTGTTTATAACGAATCAACTCTTTAAAAGGATGGAGGGAAAACTATGTTGCTTAGTGTAAATGCTCGGTCTCTGTCTGCCACCGTTTTGTGTGTCAATTGTATATATGTACGTATATGTGTATTTATGTATATTTAACAAAAATCTATCTAACGTTTGTTTTGACGTTTACTTTTGGCTTTTCAACTACTTAACCTTATCAACAATCTGTGGCGCATTCCGCTCAAGAAAATTAAACAATGAAAGCAACAATGCGCCACATCTCCACGAGCAGCAGCACCAACAACAACAAAAATATTTAATTAAATGCTTAATTACGCTTGCCATGCCATAAATTCATCAAATGCAATTTAAGCTCACACACACGACCAACAAACCAGCGAACAACGAGCACTGAATGTTGCTGCATTCGCGGATACAGATACAGATACATTTACAGATAGAGATACAAATACAGACACAGAGTATGAGGGAGATGGAGATGCAGAGGCATAGATACTTTTGTATCTGTAACTTATGCCTTGACGCTGCATTTTCATTCATTAAAAGTTCATTGCTGAAATGCCGCCGAATGCGAAGAAGCCGGGTTAAATGTTATGCACCATAATTCTTCTCGATGCGGCCATAAACTGGCATAAATCCCAGTTGGGGCTGCTCCTCAAATTGCAGACGTAACTCGTGATTGAAAGTGTTCAAGCGATTGGGAGAGCTTGGAAGGATTAGCACAACTTGAATCGTTTATTTATGAGTTTGACAAATCAACAAAATCATCCCCCATAAGTTCATAAGTTCAGTCAAGTTTAATAAACTTTCGGGTATGGGTAATGAGTTTTTCTATTTACGGCCTAAAGGCGAAAAAAAAACATGATTCAAATTTTTAATTTCTCCCACCTACGTAATATTCATGAGCAGTGTCAGATTAGATTATCTATCAGTTCAGCGCATTTTGAGAGTCAAAGTAATATCCGATAATTGAGTTTAGTTTCCAAAGTTATTTCAATGATTACGCAATCAAAATGATTCCAATGATCGATGCTCAATTAGGCAAGTATTGATGCCTCAATTGATATCAGTTGCTTATCCGATCTTTGTCAATTCCGCTTTGATTTTGCGACTCTACAGAATGATACAGATCGATTTCATTGAACCCAAAATTGACAAATTGCAGTGGATAAATGTGGAAAACGAAGGCAAAGAGGAAAACGAAATGCGAGCAATTGTTTCTAATTGAAAATGTCAAATATGTTGAGACAGTGTGAGCGAGAGAGACAGAGAGAGGCAGAGTGGGAGTCTCTTCTTGGGCACTTGATATGAACGGAAAAGGGAGAGGGAGGGGGAGGGGGGATGCACACACCTTGAGCGGAAATGCGATAACCCTGAGCTAAAGGGAAAAGCTAACAGCATATGTTTTTCTAGAAAATGAGAATGAAAATTCTATTCTAAGCGGAAGCTCTTACCGGATAGCATGGGCGCCAAGGCAATGCCGTTGCTCGCCGCCTGCTTGGTGGAGGAGGAAACGACCTCAGATTGCTGTTGCTGCTGTTGCTGATAGTGTTGCTGCTCCTGTTTCTTGCCGGGCACACAACTGCCAATGGGTTTCTTTGACTTCCACAATTTCATTTTGTGTCTCTCCTCGATTACATTCGAATTGGCATTGTCTTCTCTTTTGTTTTTGTTTTATTTGTTGGGTTTTTTTTTTAATGGGACAAACTGAAAGCAGCTGCTAATGCACTTTACTTAGATTCTGTTGGGATGCATTGAATTAAAATTTAGAGCACAAACACACGCGAAAACCGAAAAAACACAAAACAACAACAACATTAACAAAAAAAAAAAAAACACAACAAAAAAAAGAATTGGAAATTTTTCAAATTTCACGCCTCGCAACGACAACAAATGCGGCGCTCGACGACTGACGATGACTACGAGCTCCGTGGTCCGTGGTCCGTGGTGGCACGTCCGGCGTATACGACACGAAATTGCACAATGATTCAGAGGCATAGGCAGAGGCACAGTCAGAGCAGAGACCAGGCCAGACGGTGGCGTTGCGATCTGACGCTCCGCCGCGCCGTTTGTTTGCCTTCGCATTTGTATCTTGCAGATACGCAACATAGAGCATGCCGCTCTCAGTATGTTGCCTATACCCAGTGGCACAAAGAATTTTTTCTCACTCTCTCTCTCTCTCTCGCTCGCTCTCTCTGTTACTCTCTCCCGCCGACGCTCTCGGTTAAGTGGTGAGTTTTGAACAAACCAAAACTCATCCATATCCATCGCATGCCAGTTTCTAATTGGAAACCACTCAAATCAGTGCCACTTCGCTTATGGAAAACAGCTGATGCCGATGATGACGATGACGATGATGATGATGATGACGATGATGGTTTCTGACCTGGGTTCGGCTTCAATAGGATTGCTCTATAATTGACCTCCATTTTGGTGGTCCTCGTTTTTGCTAGTTTCGCTAATTAGTCACGAAAAGACACATTAGAAGATATGGACATGGACATGGACATGGACATCATAAAACCGAATACTAAATTTGGCAAAAATCTGGCCATCTGTTGTGCAATTAATTGGTTGGCGTTTCTTGGGTCAACCTACTTACTATATGTTTAATGTCATATGTGAAGCAAGAGTTGGAGGAGGAGGATTCGTATAAGCATGGTATATTTTGACATAGCCTACTTTTTGGCGTGCTATTTGCATAAGATAAATAGCTACATACCATGGAATAAACAGTAATAATTTGTTTATGCGCAACTGAACTGAAATGTTTATTCAAAAATTGACCCAAAATGATTCTGCGTTCAATCAACAGATTCTCAATTCTTCGATCGTAATGTAAATTACAAAAAAAAGATATAAATAATCGCAATCGAATTGGAAACTTTAACGACAGCATTTTAAATCAATTCGTACTTAGCTACCATATGGTTTACCTATGTACTATCTCCGAAATCCAAATAAAATATTTGTTCCTCAACGGAAAAGAGGAAATGAGGAAAATTGGAAGTGGGGTGGGGGGTATACATGCATTTTTATTTTTACATTCTTCGTTTATTTCTGGGGTGAAGTGGGGTGGGAGGGGTGCAACGACATCGACATCGATTCTAATGTCATTTAATGACTTTGCCTAATGATCGAAGCTGATTGATTCAACAGAATCGAGACTTCTGTTCCAAGGTTATTTTTGGCTGAACGCCTGAAAACTCACGTTATCCGACTCTGACACAGATGGGATACAAATTAGATTAGAATAAGAATTTCGAACTTAGTTAAGAGGCGAGAGAAGTGTGTAAATAGCATAGCATAAATTTAGGCAGGCGAATTGCAGAACTCTTGGCATTGTTTGTCGCTACTTGAACCACTGTGCCACTGTCCACCTTTCGCACTCTTCTCGCTGAATTTGCTTTACCCATTTATTCATATCCCCGTTATGTTGAAGAAGAAGGAGACAAAAATTGCCGCTCCACATGTGAATGGAAAATTATTTAATGTGCGTGATCGACTCAGAGGGGAAAGAGATGTTGAATATCGCCTTACGTTTAGTGTTTAATTGTTTATTATTATTAACTGTGCAAGTAAGTGTGCTCACTCTGTTCTTACACTGATCTTCTTATTGGACCACTCTCCAATGCAGTGTCAAGGTCAACTGTCGGCTGGTCAGCCTCATGTTGCCACTCCGGTCTCGCGACTGGAGCCCAGCGTATGCCGCAAGGGACTCAACGGCAGCGGTTCGAGTGTGGAGATTAGAGTTCCATTTATGGACATGGAACTGCATCACGAGAGACCACTGTATTTGCTGCGCGAATTGGATGAGGAGTTGCAGTTGGTGCTGGTGTTACATGGCCATGAGCTGTTCCAGCTCCAGGTGACCAGTGCCGATAAGCGACTGGTGCGCCTCGGCGAGTTGGCTGGTCGAGTTCGGGAGCGTGATCCTGTCGGAGTGGCTGTGATCGGCTGGCAGCAATACCTGCTGTTCAGCATCGCATTGGACGACTCCCAGCTGGAGGTTTACCAACTGGCCAAAGAGGAAGTCTTGAGAACGGATATGCAGCAGCGGTTTGAGCCCATCCAGGAGTTTGCATTGCCTGGTAGATATCTGCAGATGGAATTGCTCAAACCCAATACGGATCAAATAATGCTTTTGATCACAATGAACTATACACGAACGCATGGAAAGTGCAAGTGGGTACAGTCTCGGAGCGATCTCACACATGTCAGTGACACATATTTCGTCCTGTTTCGTTATAGGACTTTCGAGTGGCTGGACACTTACTTCAATCCCCTTGAGGAACTTACTCTGCCCCCGATCCAGACGCTGCAAATAGTGGGTCGCAAGCCGGTTTACCTCATCAGCGGTCGATCCCTACGTGGCTCTCAATCAAAGGTATCGACGGCATTTGTTTTGGTTGTAATTATGCGATAAGCTCTTCGCCTTTCTCCCCCCTTCAGCTTGTGCTCACCATCTATGAAATAGAGGTACCAACACTGCGTCTGCAGCGCCGTCAGTCCCTGACCGTGGCCAAAGGACGTCAAGTGCTCGCCGCTCGATTCCGCGGTCGCAATTGCCTCATTGCCTGTGGCAGTGCCTCGAACTCTTGCATATTCTTTCGCATGGTCGATGGCCAATTCGTGGTGTATCGCAAACACTCTTTGCGCGATCTGCTGTTCAGTCATTTGACTGCTGCCGCTAAGGGTCAGCTCTTGATTGGGGCACGGCCTAATGGTGATGTCATGGTGTTCAATACGCCTCGACTGGACTGCTACAGTGGCTTCAGCGACACTCCCAAGCCCAAGGGCCTGATCAGTCATCGCAATAAACTGAACGAGACGTTTCTGCTGATGGCCTACAGACAGGACAAACAGGCGGGAGCATCAGTGATACGTATGATTCAACTGGGAGGCGAAAACGAGACGATCCTTGGCGCCACAGCAGAAATCAATGATGGTAATGAGTGGTGAGGAGAAGTTTCCCCCAGATAAACCAGACAATGCTCTTCTCCTTAGATCTCACCGTGGTGCAACAGCATCGACACGAATTCGAGACGTCTATTAATTCGCTGCGTAGCCATCTGCTACGTCGGAAGCTCCAAATGGATGTCCTGCGAGGCTTGAGCCAACAACTTAGACGCAACTCCGTCAAACTGGAGCACACACTACATTTACGTGGCGGTCACCACGTTGACCAGTTGCAGCTGGAAGGTCCCCATCTACGCACTCCCACTCAATTGAAGCAGCGTTTGGATGAACTGCGTCAACACTACAGGGCTGGGGCCAGGCAGCGATCGGCAAGATCTTTTCTTGCGGGACACAAAAATACCTCAATTGACAATTTAATAGAAGTTCTCAAAGTCAAGCGTTTGCATGTGAAGAACCTCGTCTATCACGACGATATATTGAAGGGTGAGAGCCTTCGGTTTTACCTTGTCTCACTTTATTAGCATTTATTTGTTTAGACTATCACCTGGAGTCCAGCAATCTCCTGCATGTCAAAGGGCAACTGGTGACTAGGAAACTTCTTGCAGATAAGCTTTGGACTCGAACCCGAACAAAGCCTAAAATCACGGATGGCTCCTTCTCGAATGGCACTTTAGTGCGCCATTTGCAGGTGGACAGAATCAATAATGTATCTTGGTCTGAGTTCCATCACGCGCTATTCCTACGCTCTCGTGATAAAGTTCTTGAGGGTCGCCTCATCGTTCAGTCCAAGGCCAAAGTGACGAATCTGGAAGCTGATCTCCTAAACGGTCGAATGGTGCGCAAACTCTTCAATACCAAACAAGCTCAGACAGTCAACTCGAACATCTTCATGTCGGCGTTCTTTGTGCCCCATTTGGAGGCGAATGTGATAAATGGTCTGAACTTCGCCAAAGATATAGTGGTCCGCGGTGCCCCCCATGCAGTGATTGAGAGTAAGTGTGCAGGCAATCCAATGGGGACACACTCAATAATATCTTTTTATCTCAGCTCCCGTTCGTATAAATCAAATGTTCGTATCGGGCGACATACACATTGGCAATCAGTCCACAACTGAGCCACGGCAAATGGCAGATCCCCTCGAGTCGCCGCGCCAGCAGTACTACACGGGTCGTGTGATCATCAATGGCTCCTTGCTGGTCAATCACTTGCAAAGGGATGTGAATGCCACGCGGATAATGCTGGGCCAGCAATCGCTGGCCAAGAGGAATTTGCAATCCGATTATCTACTACTACGAGCTCCGCAGGTAGGACTTCTCTGGTGACCCATTGAGTCACATTTATTTATAGGCCGTTGCATTCTTGCAGAATCTAAGTAGCCTAGCGTTCGGTAATGCCCGCGTGTCCCTACGCTCTCTCGAAACAAACAATCTCAATGGACACGCGTTGAGGGAACACCTGTTGAGCGGTGGACAATCCATCGGGAATCAGACTACGCTGCAAATCATATTCATGAATGCTTCGATTGATGGCAACGTCGTCTGTCGGGACTCCATTTCCTACTTGTCGGAACTCTCCAGGGACGTGGTGCGAAAAGGTCTGGCGACCGAGATCAACGGCACCAAGGTATTCAAAGCACCTGTGCGAGTGATGGACCTAAGCAGCGACCACTTAAACGACTTGAGTGTCAAGGAACTAGTGCGAAAATCAGAGCCCAGCCAGGACTTTAGGTCACCCAAACTCTTTCCTCGATTGATGGTCAACGACAAGCTGGAAGTGATGGCCAATTTGAATGTGCGTCGTCTAAATGGTCTGCCCTTGAGTCAAGTCAGCCATCTGGCACGTCTGGAACTTGGCGAGACACCGCACCTGCAGCATTTGCATGTCCATCGTCTGAATGGTTTGCCCTTTGACCAACTGCTGGGCACCGATCACAAGGGCGATTCGCCGCAGTTGACACTACGCAAGCAGCTCCTGGTGGAGGGAAATGTACGCTTCGATCATAATCTCCATTTGGAGACCATTAACGACCTGAACTGGGATGCGTATGTCCAGGGACTGGTGCGTCCCGACCTTAATTCCGTGATACTGGGTCGCAAGACCTTCCTCGAAGATGTCCAGGTGAAAGATGCTCTAGTGACTCCCCATATGAATGGCTTGGATCTCAGTTCCCTGCTGGACAACACTCTGCTGAGGACCACACCGCAGAGGATCAGTGGAGAGTACACTTTCAATAGACTGACCACCACAAACCTCGATGTTCGGAGCGTGAACGGAGTGCCAGCCTCCGAGTTCCTGAATACACAGCAGAAGGAGATTAGGCTGCACGGAGATCTGTACCTGAACCAATTGAACATAAGTCGCGATCTCAACTGCGAACTGGCCAACAGATTTAGCCTCAGTGACCAAGTGGATCGTCTCAAGCAGACGCCACCACGATTATCTTCGATGCGTAAGCTAATGGTAATCGGCGATGCCGTTTGGCCAATGCAAGAGGACTCCCAACACTCAACTCGCCAACTGGATTATCTACGCCGACACGCAGTGCTTCGTGATGGAGAGAACCAAACGATTAGCGGACATGTCACACTCCGGCAACCTCGACTCCGGGCCGTGCAAAGTGCTCAGTCTTGGCCCATTGGCCAGCTGAACTTCACTCACCTGGCCGCGGATGCCCTGTTGAGGGGTCGCAATGATAGCAACGATAGCCAGGTGATCCTGGCTCACATCCAATTCCTGCAGTCCGTACAGGCCAAGTCCATTCAACTGCTCAACGATAGCAATTTCAGTTTGCTCAATGGCATAGATCTCGTCCGCTTGAATTCCTCCCTCTATCGCCTGTCCAGTGGCTTACCCATACGAGCCGATCTCAGCTTCACACAGTCCCCGCCGCTTTTCGACCAGCTGACAACTGTCGGGGGCCTGATCAATGGCGTCAATCTAACGTCGCGCGCCTATCAATTGGGCGCACATCCGTGGCCGTCGACGATCAGCTTCAAGCAGTTGAGGATTCAGAGTGATCTCAGTCTTGGATCTGTGAATGGCATGAATCTGCAGTATTTCCTCGACTCCCGCGTCCCGCTGCGTGGTCCAGCCCTGGAAGTGTTTGGCACACTGAGCTTTGGGAATCTGTCACTTGGCCAAAATGCCATTCTGCACACCATAAATGGCATACGATTGGACAATGTGGTCTATAGGCAGAGCGCACAGCTGCAGGCTATTACGGGGGCCAAGACATTTGCCGGCGGCTTGGCATTGGCTGGTCCGGTTCACATAATGCGTCTGAATGACCGAGATCTGAGTGAAAGTTTTCGAGAAACAATATTCACAAATCGCGATTACAACATCGATAGTTTGGTGCTGGACAAAGCGGACTTTCCCGCTGGCTTGCAAAGGCCCGTGTTCGATCGGGCTCCACCTGGGGAGCTCCGCTACGAACAAGATGCGGAAATGGATTTGAAGGAGAAGCTGCAATTGAATGGCACTCATGCGAAACGCTTACTCTACTTGGATTTCGATGAGGAGCATCGCTTGGACAACAGCAGCGGGAGCGAATCCTTTGATTTGAGATCCCAAGTGATGGCCGAAGAATCACCATCCATATGCCAAAGAGTCCTATTGGAGGCTAGAGTCCATTTGGCCGATAAACAAGTTCAGCTGACCAATCAAAGTCAATCCCAACAGCCAATCAGAGTTGACTCTCCGCCCATAAGGATGAAAGTAGTGAATTATTGCCCTCCACTTGACCCACATGCCGCACTTGGAGTCAGGAGTAAAATCAGCTTCAATTGTCGCCAGATAACCCACAATTTGGGCATGAGACAATACGTGGAGGAGCTGCAGATCCATCGCGTTAGCCAGAGGCATCAGCTCATATTGCTGAGAACCCTCGAAGAGGTCCGTATACTGAGGACGAACTTGGACAATTGCAGTCTCAGCGATTGGCAATCGATAGCCCCGGAAGCGGGACGTCTGATGAAGTTGATTGAAGTCGCCAATGCCACCTATCTCCTGGTCAGTGGCGTGAGTTCCAGGCTCTCCATATACCATCTAAGCCAGGAGACACAACGTTTCCAGCTCCAACAGATCGTCGAGGGGGACTTCGATTTAGCCGAGACTACAGCAAACGAACAACTCATTCTAAGTTGTCGCAACTGTCGGCATATCGTCATCTACATCCACGATCCGAAGGAGGAGAAATTCAAACAATTGCAGACACTGCGCTTGCAGGATGCCCGCGTCCAGCAACTCGTTTCGATGCGTCTGGGCGATGAGTTGCACTTGATCGTTGTGACCCAACCCGGATCGGAACATTTCTATGTATTTACCTACGCCCACATTGAGGGTTGGCAGCAGTCCACCCATGGCTACATGGGAGAGTATCAAAGGGCATGGCCATTGATCCACTCCAATACAGAGCTGCAAGAAACTGGAGCATTTCCAATCCTCTTGCTGTGTGGTGCGAAAGGATGCAAACTAATCAAAGCCCTGGTGGGCTAGCCAATATTTTTATATGTACATATATTCTTATAGCTCTAAAAAGGAGATTATCACATGTTACGAAATAGAATAAAAACTACGAGCTTAGATTCTATCGCTTATGGCTAACCATGAGGACGTAGCCGGTAAACACCAAAAGTCCCATTACACCCCACAGACTGCTATTCTGATTGGTGCCATCGCCAATCTTGCTCTCTATCCAATCCACGTGACTGGCCACATTGACGAACATTGTCTCCGCCCGTGAACTCTTCAAGCCCGCCAGTCTGCCACTCCCCTCGAGCAGGGGGGCCCCAACTTCTATATGCCGGATGTGGTTTTGGACCACGCAAATGCCTATGCCGTGACAATTGTTGAGACGCAGCTCACTCTTCCAAGTGACTAGCTCATGAGCCTCGCGATTCGCCTCGTCGTAGCCCCAAGTGCTAATGAGTACCTGGAGCGGATCTGGAGTGGGCTCTGCCCAAGCTTTAACCAAAGAAATTGGTTGTATTTGTGGATGATCGGCTGGTATGTCACTATCGAGCATTAGTATAGCTATAGCCATGCCCTCGGGCGGCTGATAGATGTGCGTGACGCCAGAGATTACTCCATGGATGCTGGGAGCGAACCGTTGAGTGCTTCCCATTATTACTCGCAGCTCGGAGGGATGATAGTACGCCTTGGTGATTGGGCTGAAAACGGATTGTTTAGAGGGAACTTCCATTGATTTTAGCTAGCACCTACTTGTAGACGCATTCGCTGGCGCTTATGACCACAGCGGGTGCCACTAGGGCTCCGGAACAGATGTGTCCCTTGCCAAAGTAGTCCTTCTCCTTGGCCATCAGACGAATCGACGCCTGATATGACACAGAAGATGATTTCAGGCTATGCGAATCACTGGCAATACCATATTTCTGGGCCACATCGCGTTGCGTGAATGCTGTGTGGGAAAACACAAAGAAATTAATCATGGCAATTGTGAATTTTGATAAGGAGAATGGGGGATTCTATCCCCTAGGCAACTAGGTGCAGGTCGACTGCCTTATCAGCTGATCGCCAGCTGATCAAAAAACGTTGTTAAAACGTTGTGGCCTATCGCCAAGCGACAATATGGCTAAGATAGTCGAGTGGGGACACAAGCGCACAAATGATCAGGCCATTCAGTAAGGTATTTAGGTGCCTATGTACCCATTGAGCTAGCTAGCGATATGATGAATGGCCGATAGTTCTACCTAGATTCGATTAAGAAAATAAATAAATATACTTTCGTTGACAATCTGTTAAAGATATATAAGTATTTAAAGGTCACAAAATTGGTTTCTAATGGCCGTTCACTCAATTACTTGTCATGGCACTACACACATACATATGTATAGACTGGGAACAGGTCTCCGTAATTGATCAATTGATATGGCACGTATGTATGTACACTTGTTAGGGCTCATTTTAACATTCAAATTAAAGTCACAAATTGTCAGAGAATGTTCGTGTCGAATGGAGATAGATAATTAGCAGGGAGATATTTCGAAAATTGAATTCGTACGCCACATAATACATATATCAGTGAATGTTTGCTTCAAATTAACGACAGTTTCGAGTGTGGACAAGTGTAACAAGTGTAGATTAAACCAGTTGGACAATTCTCAGATAGGCAAATCTCTTTCTAATATAGTTTCCATTTCTCAATCAATTTCGATTTCTAAACGATTCACTTGAAAACTTACTTGTCTGCATTTCTGTGCATAGAAATGCAAATATGAGGATTTTCACAATTTTCCTAATGTGTTCGTTGGGCTGCATTTTGAGTTGTGAATTTTTTGATTTACTATGTAGAATCCTCCTCAAACAACTCAACAAGAAGCTCTAAGTCTCCCCACCTGGCCTGAGTTTCAAACGCTGAATGAATGATTTTCTTTTCAAAATCGTAACGTGAAGCGAAATTTGCAAGCAAAAAAAAAAAAAAGCTTTCTTAGATAATTTCAGTTTTGTTTTGGTTTCGTGCTATGTCGATGTTGTTTGTTGTTGTTGTTGTTGTTGTTATTGACGGTTGATATGTATTGATAAAGTCGGCCCATTCCCTCATAATCATCAAATACAATAAATATGTATAATAAATAAATACGCATACATATGAGCGCAATCATAATCGGAATTGGCTTTCAGAACCTGATAAGAAGAGCACAACTTATTTTTTTTCTTTTCCTTTACTAATTTGCCTATGTGTGTATATATAGTCTTATATATTTATATTTAAATTGCGAGCCAGTGCACTTTTAAATGGCAAAACAGTATTTGCCGGATGCCCTCCCTATGACCCCCCACAATTGGTATACTTAGAATGTGATTTGATCACCAAGCATTGCGAATTAATATACCCTATGCCGAGGGGTACCTAGGACACACCCGACATTTGTGGCATTAATGCGACAAGTGTGAATGAAAATGGAGTGGAAGGGTATACATGCTTCGGTGTCAGCCGAATTAGCAATGGTTTATTATCATTTAAATTAATTCTAACATGATATCCCCTTGATATATCTCATATTCCGCAAGCTCTTCTTCCATTGTGTTCTCCGATATCCTCTCTTTGTGTAGAGGAGAAACAATCTTCAAAGGTATAATCTCACCCTTACGGCTTTACGGCTCTTCACAATTATATAATCAGTTCGTTCAAGTACCTGGGATCTTGGGCCAGACATGGACGATTACAATGCCAAACTTTAGTTTGATAGAAGGCGATAGGGATTATATGATTAGCCAATCGAACTGGAAATGCCCAATATATTGTACGTACATATGTGTTCTTGTGTATATATAATACAAATCAAACTGATTTCCTTGACAGTATCATAAATATAATGTGTTGTTTTGTTCCATTCAGTAAATAAAAGTACTCAATATGGTTTATTTTCTACGCATTCTACGCATTGCCAAATACGCACAGCCAATCAATCGATCTATTTTCGACCACTAACGTTAAGACCAAGATATGAGATCGATAGAAGAACTTGAAAATAAAAATCTGAAAGCTTTCCATTTGTCTAGGCTCCAAAAAGTATGCTATAGAATGCTCAGAAAGCAAATTGAGTCCTACTTAAGATTTCCTCTTTCGAAATTCGTTCGATGTTGGGCACTCAATCCATTGATAGTTCTACTCAAAACTATTTAATTCGACCCTTTTCAGGACACGTGGACGTCACTTGGGTTCCACTTAAGAGTTTTCTATATTATTAACAACTTCTGATCCTTTTTTGGTTTAGGAAAATATTTATTACAATCAACATTAGAGTATATACAAAAGAAAAAGAAATTATAACCAAGTTAGGTTAGTGCCTCAAGGAGAGAAGGGTCGGTAGAAGAAGGGTAAGCGAGCAGGTAACAGCGATCATTGAACTGCCACCATCACCATTATCCTTGCCATCGTCATCTCCACTGCCATCTCCACTGCCATCTCCACTACCATCTCCACTTCCATCTCCACTGCCATCTCCACTGCCATCTCCACTCTGATCTCCACTTCCATCATCTGTATTGTCCTCAATAGTATTCACTATCCAGTCATAGTAGTAGGAAACCTCTGTATATACACCCGGATAATCGGGCACAGCACATCCAATGCCCCAGGACACAATGCCGGTCAATTGACTTTGACATACGAGCGGTCCACCAGAGTCGCCACTGCAAGCGTCCTGTTCACCCACTTCCAGATAGCCAGCACAGATCATTCCCGGCAATATGTTGCCACCCAACGAGCTCTTCTTGCAGTCATCGTCACTTATTTTCGGTACATCGACGGTCATCAGATAGTCGGAGTTATAGCCATCTTCGGTGAGGCCCCAACCCGTAACCTGGCACACGGTGCCGGTTGGCACTGCCAATGTACGCAAGTCAATGGGTCGAATGGTGGGATGATTGGATGGCACCAAGCCATCGATCTCCAGCAATGCGATGTCCTTGTCGTATGTGCCCAAATTGAAGATATCCAACTGCATAATCCGTTGTTTGATGTCAAACGTTAGAGTATCCGTGCTGTTGAATCGATCCAGATTGCCCATCACAATGATGAAGAGATCTGGGTCCAGGAAAGTGCCATCGTATATAATCTGGCTGGAAGGATAAAAGTGAAATCAATGGACTCCCAATGGATTCGAATACCAACTTACTCCACAAAACAATGGGCAGCGGTGAGCACCCAATTGGATCGGATCAGAGAGCCACCACACAGATGTCCAGTGCCAAAGAAGTAGCCATCATTCAGACGCTTGCGCAGACCTATTTGATGTCTGGTTGCCTCCATGGTGGCCAAGGTGCCATTGATAATGCGTCCTGGATCCTCGTTGAAGCGGGGACGTATGCGTTGGAGGCTCTCACCGGCTGCTATAAAATAAGTAGTAGGCAATATTCTCTCTCTCTCTCACTATCTCCATCCCCCTCGATTCACTCACTCGCAAGTGTCCCATATAGAGCAAACAGCACTAGGAATCCTATTGATTTCAATGCCATCATATCTGATTGTTGTGTCTGAACTACACGGACTGGCAATATGAACTATTTAAAAAACAGAAAAAATATCTTCTTCGTCGGACTAGCCACATTGATATGCTAGAAAATAAATCAGGTAATACGTGCGCACATCCTAATCTAATCAATGAAAAAACAACGAATAACTTCTGCCATTGGCCATTCCCCATTCCGCATTCCCCATTCGGAAGAAGTCGTGGTTCTTGTCTTCGTCGTCGTCTCCAAGCCCACTTCTGTGCAAAATCGGAGGCTATCGACTGAAAATACGTCCATCCCACATTTGGCAGGTGTGCCAAGTCATTGCGATTCCATTGATAAATATTTAGAAACTCCATTGTAATACCCTTTCGTTCAGATTGATAAACGAGTCTCCAAATGTCTTCCTAGATGCAATCAACATCGTTTCTTAATCAAGTATTTCTTCCGCAATTGATATCGATTGCTTATTTGATTTGATTCTTCGATTCAATTGAGAAAAACCGTCTATATATATAATGATTTGATCAGCATGATCACCTGACTTTGTGCAGATCCCCATTTTAACACTGTCAAGCTGAAGTGTCGATGATCTTCTCTTGAAATCTGACGTTTTCTTTTTCTTGGAGTCCACAATCATTTCTGATACCTGTCTTTACGAAAGGGTATACAAATATCGGTGTGGCGTTACGTTCATCTGTTTAATAAAATTTCCCAAACACACCGCACCCGATAGTTGGGTTTTAGCACATTTTATTTTAGGTCCCACTAAAAAATTAATAATCAAATTTACGACCCTATTGAAACGGGGAAATACAAATAGAAATGAACCGACTCAAACGCCCCTTCTGCCAGATCGTGTAAATTGATCACACTTCATATCTTACTCAATAGATAGATAAAGAGAACGCAATCGAGATATGTAATCTATAACATCTAACAGTTTAGAACTTAATGAAATTTACTCGAAGTTCACAGTATTTTTTTTTAATGAAACAAACCTGAAGTGCACTACAGAGTATTCTTCAAAAATACCTGGAATATTTTTTATTGAAATTGGCTTTGAAGTAGCTGAGAATCATCTCCGATTTAAATCATTTATTTTGGATTTCGTGTTCAGCATTGACTTTGATTTTTCTTTTCTTTTTCGAGTGTCCTATAATAAATCATTGCCACCATGTATTCACTATTCACCTTGTTCTAATTAGTTATGTCACTGAAATGTCGTTCAAGTTGTCCGATCAACACCTTCCCCCCCTGCCCACAAGTTGGGCAATAGATAATTTTAGCGATTAGATATCTGAAACTCACACCGATTTATTCGTTCAATTCAACAGCAAAATATAGAGATAAAGAAGCGCAGAGACCAGATGGATCATTTCAAGATTGCAACTTCCTCGACGGCCGACTCCCAAGTTCCGCATTTCCAAATAAACTGAATAATCAAAAGACGCATTGGTCTGACGTATCCAATCGAGATAGTGCGAAACATTTGTATAAACACCGGGATAGCCGGCATCTGCACAGCCGACACCCCAGGATACGATTCCCGATAGCTCGTCGGAGCAAATTAAAGGTCCACCCGAATCCCCCTTGCAGGCATCAATGCCCCCCTGAAGGTAGCCGGCGCACATCTGGGAAATCGCAATAAGAACATAAATGGCGGAGCAGGTTCTATTATTTAAAATTGGCACTGGAGCCTGCTGCAATCTGGTGGTTTCTTCCGTCTAGACCAAAGGGAAGGCAGAAGGATGTTGAAGGAAAGGGAATCACAGGGGAATCTTAATGGATAAACACCTTGTTTATTTTGCCCCATCCACTGACAAGACACAGCTGACCTTCAGTTGGTGGGAATTTTGGGAGTGAGACGGCTCGAACTGTTCTCGATGTCCAGGGTATGTATCCATTGATGAACAACATGGCTATATCATTCTCCAGCGTCGTTTTGTTGTAGTTCACATGGCCGACGATTTGCTGGACAGGATACTCCAGGGTATGTTTGTCGACCTGGTTGATGAGACTACCTCCAGCAACAACAACATAAAGACTCGACTCTCGATAGCGCAACGGCTCCTGTGTTTTGCTGTGGACAGATCTCAACAGATGAAACATTTTCTGACCAAATATCCGAACAAAAATATCCAGAGTAAGTTCACCCACATGACAAAGCAATGCGCTGCCGACAAGACAGCTCGCTGGGATATCACCGATCCGCCACAGACATGCCCGGAACCCTCGTTGACGACGCGATACCTTACCGATACCTGGTATGGGATTTGGTCAATCGTGACTGGATAGCCTCCCACCACCTTGGGATGTATGATGTATTTACCTCTGGATGAGGATGGATGCTTTGGCAATGGGATCTCACTTTGCCCTTCAGCCACCAGCCAAACCGAGAGAATTAATTGAGTGAACAGGGAAAAACTCAACGATTTTCCCATATCCAAATGTGAAGATAGTTTTGAATAATTTGGCAATTTTCCAAAAATTGATAACGTTAAATATGAGTATGACAAAAAAAAGAACGAAAATGTTACACATTTTTTTTTCTAATTGTATTCACGTAAGTCGTAATCACACATTCATCTTATATTAGAAATAAAATCACGTTATATGGTCCGAATGATTCAATATCGAATAACATTGTTATAAAATACACTTTATTCATAGTTAAATGAATATCTATTAGTATCTAAATGTGTGTGCGTGTGCTTGCAAGTTCCCTAAAGTATGCAACAGAACAACTAATTAACTGTTACTCACCCAAAAAAATAGATAGGCCTAAGCTAATGGCATTCAACAGGAGAAGAAGCTAATAAGCAATAATGAGACCAACCACATCACAGTCCATTGTGCCATCAATGGGACTCCCGTGTTCCGATACAATGTGTAATTGAGTGAACTATTCTGTTGGACTATCCAACTGTGGTAATACGATATATTTGTATATACACCAGGAAAGCCAGGATAGGCACAACGATAACCATATGAGACAAGGCCCACCAATTGGTCATTGCAGGCCAGTGGACCACCTGAATCGCCCTGGCACGCATCTATGCCGCCTGTCATGTAGCCAGCACAGATCTGCGATCTGGGAACATTGACATAAGCCAATTGGCATTGTGTGTAGCTGACAATTGGGACATTGGCCAATTGTAGGGTATTGCTAGAAGCAGTAGCACCCTAAAGAAAAGAAAGCACTTCAATTAGAATACGGGTCAATCAAGGAATACAGAAGAACAATTGATTTTTACATCTGCCAGCAGACCCCATCCAGTGACCACACAACTCGTTCCTGTGCTCAAAACGCCGGTGTTAAGGGGCAAAGCCTTCACAGTCATCGAATTCCAGGGTATATATCCATTGATGAACATCAGGGCAATGTCATTGGTTAGCGATGAATGATTGTATTGTTCATGGATGATCAGTTCTTGCAAATAGTATGATTGTGTATTGGCATCACTGGTCCGCAAATAAGTGCTGCCCATCACCAAGACATACTCGCCAGCTGTGCGATATTTAGCCGTAGCTGAACTATAAAAACGGACGAATATATTTTGAATAATTACTACAAAATCATCTCAACTTACTTCACACAGCAGTGAGCTGCTGTGGCCACCAAACGCTGGGAGATAGCCACACCTCCACACAAATGACCCGAGCCGAAGGATCGCTTATCGTTCGCAGTTAACCGTATCGATACCGTATATGGGGCCTGACTAATAGATATGGCATTGCCACCCACAATTTTAGGTTCTATCTTTCCCGATTGCGAATCCGCTTCTTGACTGGCTGTAAAGGGCATTAAAAATACATTTCATACAAAACTTAATTGCCTCTATATGTATCGATTCAATATCCAGCAACTAAGAACAATAATAATCAAGATAGAGAAAACAATCTTATCGTACAGTTTTTACCACGGGAAAGCACATATTGTTTTTTTTAAGTCGAATCATGATTTTTCAGATATATGTACAACAAGATTACGAAATTAACATCAAAACTGTGCTTTCAAGTGCTTTAACGGATCAATATTCTATAGAAAAGCAATAGGTTCGATAAGCCTCAACAATGACGAAAACTCCAAATGATTCACATCGATACCCAGATAGTAAGTTTATAAAGTAAAAACTCTTTATTTATTTCTTGAAGTGTACTACGTAAATGTGGGCATTACACCCAAAAATTGTCTGGGTTTCTTTTTCATGTCTATTATCTGAAGAATAAAAATATATGGGGATGGGGAGTGGTGGTGGTGGTGGTGCCCTGATAGACAGCAGATACATAGATAGGCTTCACTTTTGAACAACAAAACTATCAGACTATGTGACTCACGTTCAGTCGTAGCTGCAGAAACACCATGGGCAATCAGGAAAGAAGCCACCAATACTTTGGTCCACAACAACAACAACATTGCCACAAAAACAAAAAAATCAAAGAATATACACAAAAAAAAAAAAATTAAATCTGATTTAAAGCGATTGCTATTTAAATAACAATGTTCCACAACACAAATCAATGTAAGTAGGTATAACTAATAAACTATTGCCATTGAGTAGGCTAGTTGGACTGCGACTGCGACTGGGACGGGGCCAGCAGCAAAAAGACTTTTATTAATTCGAACAAAATTGAGGTTTATCTTATCGAAGGAGTGTACGGGTATTGTGCGCAAATTGAATGTTGCCAAAGCCACCGCAAAGCAACATTATGGTCTAGTCATACACACAAAAACAACACAAAGGCAAAAATCAAAACAAATACTCGATGTTGATATCAATGGGGAACCAGTGGATTTAGTATGGCACTCGAAACACTATTAATTGAAGCAAAGCTGTTTTCGGTTAAACTTTATTATCTATCCATCTATCTATCTATGTATTTAACTATATATCATTCCATCATTTTGCCCAATAGGAAAGCCATCAGCAATATCGTAGTCAAATATGGCGCCAGTGGAGAATCCGATGACGATTCGTAATATCCGTAATCAAATGTTGAATTCACATATTGTATATACTTGATGTAATTCGAGATATTCGTGTAGATGCCAGGATAACCATATTCGGCACAACCATTGCCCCAGGATACAATGCCGGCTAGGGTGCCATCGCTGCAGACCAGAGGTCCTCCAGAATCACCTTGACAGGCATCGGCACTATCCATTTGCATATTACTGGCACATAGCATTCCCTGGGTGATTGCCAGATTCTCGAAATTGGCATAGGCATTGGCACAAATCGCATTCGACACAATGGGTACCTGGGCGCCCATCAACAGCGGCGACACCTGTGCAGAACCCTGCAACAAAGAAGTGAAAGTGCTATATTATCTTAAGGATATGTATCCAGTACTCACACTTCGGGTTACACCCCATCCAGTAATCAGGCATATGGTGCCACTGGGTACTGCATACAAATTCAATGCAATTGGATGAACTGCCGTCAATCCCCTTGGCACACTGCCATCCATGAAGAACACTGCAATATCATTAACCAGAGTGGTTATATTGAACGTTGGCTCGCAGAACACATATAATACATTGTATACATAGGGCGTAGGCAAATAGAGATCAATGTTGCCCATAACCATACGAAATTCCGTAGCACTGCGAAAACGCGTTGGACTGGCCTGAGAGCTGATTAAAATTGATCAAATATACAAACGGGATTATTAGATCTATGCAAAATATGTAGTTTGGAACTTGCCAACTTCGAATGCAAACTCACTCGACCACACAATGAGCAGCTGAGAGCACAACACGCTGAGAGATTAGACTGCCGCCACAGATGTGTCCAGCTCCAAAATCGAGCTCATCAACGGATTTAAGACGTACTGATACCTGGTAGGGAACCAGAGGCATCAGCTCTGCATTGACTATACGACCGTCATGAGCAGATTGAGCAGCCACGATTATCACCTGACAGAATGCGACCAAAAAATTTAAAAGCCGACAATAATAACATTCGGGCATGACGGGAGCACGATATAAACTGATAATTGGTAATTAGAAAAGTAATTTTCTATTCTTCATCAACTTCACGATACATACATACATATGTCCATCAGTATTTCCTTATCGATATCACATTTTCTTTGATAGGTTGAGTCAGTGGACATGGACAAGAATAAAGTCTAAGCTATTTATATCTACAAATAAATGTTTGGATTGCAGATCCAAAAAATATTCAGTTCTTGGTTTTCTTTGCTGCCTCTTTCAGTAATTCTTCATTCGCTTTGCTTGTACGATCCAGTATGGCCATCAAATCTTTCAATTCGTCTCCCTCTTCCTGTTTAATACTTGTCGTAACATTTTGTGATACTTCGTCGCTTGTGTCCGGCTCTTTCGTTTTCACTAATTTTGTATTAGGCTCGAAGCAATCGTCCAACTCATCTTCCTGACTCTGTGTATCTTTATACTGTAATTGTGGTTCACGTTGACGTTGTAATATCTTCTTTTCCAAATGATTTGTGCTCTTTTCCAAAGCAATTCGCTTTCTGTAATCGAAATGGAAGTTTAAAAGTTTGCTATTAAAGCGATAAGGTAAGGCAAACTAACCTGTTACGTGGACTTTTAGTTAGTTTATGATTGGGGGACGCTTTTGAAGTCGAGGTAGAAGCTCTAGGTGGGGTTGTCATGGGCTTCGTATCTTTGGGCAATGGAGTATAATGAATCTGCTCTTCGGCCAAAGTAGAGTCAAGAACACCAGATAGTTGGCCATAGGAAGCAGCTTCAGTTAGAAGCATATCATACTCTAACTTATATTTCTCCAAATTGAATGGTTCAGTGGCCACAGTGGCTTTTGGAATAGATAGTTGTAGTTTCGCTGATAGTTTAATAGATTTAATTTTAATATCTTACTCCTACGTAGCTGGGAGCCTTCAATGCGATATTGTTTAAGCTCAATGTCTTTCTTTTGCACCAGATTCATCATCATCGACATTTGACTGCTCAATTGTGAGGCTTTGGATATAGAGTCCAAGGCTATGTAACGATAGAACTGCAAGGAGAAAGTAAATCATTAGAACGTTTTATACATATGTAGTTAAGTTCTTACCTCAGCTTCATCTATAGTTTTGATATGCCACTCCCACTTAAAAGGAGCTGAAGTGGCCTCCATGCGATACTTCAAAGATAAAAGCTTGCCTGCCCCTTCTCCTTCTGTCTTACTAAGCCCAGCCTCGAATGGTTCTTTCGTTGCCAAAGTCTGACGCACTGCATCAATTGGGAATTGTACACGCTTATTCAAGTCCTGCAAAATACAATAACATTTTATTATTGTCAGGAGGAAATAAATACATGCACCAAGAACCACACCTTGAGCCGCTTCACAAACTCCGGTTTAGCCAAGTGCTCGCAATAGTTCTGTTTCTGTTGATCTTGACAATAGAATTGAAGACCGTCATCTTCATCTGTCCCTAAACAGGTAACGAATCGCGTATCACCAACCTGTACGATCTTTACCAACATTTCAACGTTTTACTTGGACAACTACTTGAAACCACAATGTTTATTAAACAGCTGCTAGAACAGCTGACTTTTCAACTCGCAGTTATCGATTGTTAAACTGTTATCGAAATGGCAAAAAATTCAAAAATTCATTTTATTTCCGAGTGCTTGTGCTAATGGGAGCTACATAAATGATATATATATATATATATAGTTAATATTCGACGACTTAGAAAAACGAACAAAATTTAATTTCAAATGTTGTCGTTTTTAGATATTTTATACAAAGCCATATCTGTCTTCAGAAGCTTCAAAATAGTTTTTGTTTTTAGCTGTTGAGGTAGGACTTAACTATATATTGCTTTGATTAACCTTTAATATTTGGAATTTAACAAGCCCATCTCGTTTACATAAATTACACACATTCTTTTCAATTTAAAAACCAAAAACTATTAAAAAATTATGTTGTAATATTTTAAAACGCTTTGCTTTTATTTCATTTCGCTTTTTAAACATACTTCTTTTTGTTTTGTATGTAATACATATGTTTTTCATTAGCTTATCAAAAAATTATCATGCTATCTTTATTATCGATTAACTAGATTTATTAAATTGTATTTAAATTTTTGCTACCAAATGAAATATATGCTTTTCATTTGCACATCATTGGATGCTATTCGTAATAGCGTCCTAATACATTATGAATAATTTTATTAAATAAGTTTTGTTACTTATGATTTTTTGTTTAGTTTATTGAACTAATTAATGTATAATGCATAAGGGTGTATGTGCTATATATGCATGCATCTATATATATATATATGTATAATAATCTTATAGATAACAAAAATAATATAAAGGAAATCAGTTTCTTAGGAAACGTTTAATAATTTGTTGGTTTTTTCTAACGATTTTTCAATAATCTTATTAAACTAGCGTCCTGCTCTCAAAAACTCAACTTTTAGGCAAGGTGTCTTTTTTTTTTTTTAATAACTCAGATCATTTGGTTAACTTAGATCAAATCTGTGGCGACGTTTGAGATTTTTTTTTAGTTTTTTTGTTGGTTTTCAAATCTGCGGGCGTGTCCAAAGCTCACTTAGATCCTTCTTCAACTTGCCAAGCTCTGGAAAAGTGAACTGTTAGAGAGCAAGTGAAAATCTCTATGATAATGTAAATCTTACCCAATTGGGAGGATAAAACACCTCCATTGCGAAAACTTAGATCAAAACGCGACTGTACAGCCAATTGATTGGCCGCCGATGAGGCGGAGGCAGAATTGCGAAATGCTGTACCGCTAAATGTGTAATGGGAACATTCATTTAGAAAGATTTCCTACAAGAACAGCATTTGGTATTACCTATAGGGATGTTTTAAACAGCCATATACCTCACGATAGCGACCATAGAGAGTGCCATAAGACACTCCAAGTATTCGAGCTGCCTTCTTCATTTCAAGTCTTTTGTTTTTAATGGCATCTAAGACCTGCAAGTGCAAAAGATGAAAGATGATTACAGAATATGGTTATGCCCTTATTCAGCTAAACTAATAGGTAAATCAAAACCTTTGATAGAATTGCTAACTTACGCGCTTCGTAAATGGCTCCTCCCAAAACTGAGGGCGTCTCCCCTTGGCCAAATAGTCATCCATTTTAATGACATCCTGCCATTGTGATAGCTCCTCATTGGTCAAACGCAATTCGGCTGCATCATAGTCATCCAATTTGATGTCGGCATAGTCTCCGCCAGTGGAGGGTCCAACATGGTCGTTATTGCTACCATTGCTAACGGCATTGGCGGCGCTGGCCACCACGGCAGCTGCAGCAGCAGCGGCAACAGCTGCACTGGCCACTGCTGGGGCAAAATCATGAGCCACCAGCATGCCATGCTCATTGATCAGATAGCCACCGGCTCCGGCACCGGCCCCAGCACTAGCTCCTGAACTTTCAGGTCTAGATGCATCTGATGCATTCTCATATTTAAAACTGGCAGGCAAACCCGTCATGTTCCGGGCAGGTGGAGACTCCGTTCGATTGGCCATCAAGTGTTCATTTTCAATCTCCTCCACAGGCTTTGGCAATACAGTGGACGCTGACTCTTGCTCTGATTCATCTGGGGAACGTTTCTCGGATGATTTTTCCTGCTCGCCATAAAGACGTTTGGCATGACGCAATTTACCATGACGCTCACGTCGCTCTGTGATCTTGTCAAGCTTTTTGGCTGACGTACACAAGGGGAGGGTTGTCTCTTCCTGCTGCAGACCCGAAGCCCCACTTGCAGCAACTACATCAGCTGCATCATCACTAACGTCTGGCTCCTGTTTGGGTTGTATATTTGGCTGCGGTGTGGGACTTCTGGGTGGTTCCCGACGATTCTCTGATCCATTTGTCCACTCCTGAGCGTTGCTTGATTCCTGCTCGCTGGGGTAATGCTCCTCAGTTGCTGCTGCTGCTGCGACTGCCGCTGCGGCTGCGGCAGCTGCTGCTGCTTGAAGTTGTTGTTGTTGCTGCTGACGCAGTCGTTGTCGTTGCTTTGGCGGGCATGCAGCAGGTGGTGAGGAGGTCAGAGCAGCGGCCACTTGAGGTTCCTCCCCGAAATGACGCGCAGTCTCCAAATAGGCGCGCTGGGCGGGCTCCAAGTGGGCAGCATACTGAGCCAGTTTGCGACTAATAGTAATGGGAAATGGGAGAATTAAATCGACTAGAGATAAATTCGAAATGGAGTCTTACACATTAAACACATCGTAGGCGTCGTCCAGGGGGGGGCGTCCCCGCTTGCGTTTGGGACCAAGATAATGCTCGACTGGAGCCGACGATCCTTCCAAATTGCCGCTGTTGCAACTGATTGCACCAGCTGCACCCGCCGCAGGTATTGGTGTTAGCGATGGCATACGTCCGCCATTAATACCCAAATCCATAGCGGGTGGTGAATGACGATCACGATCACGATCGCGTTCCTTATCCCTCTCGAATGATGACTGGTTTACTGACTGATGCTGTTGATGTTGGTGGTGGTGGTGCTGTTGTTGTTGCTGTTGATGCTGGCCATGATTCAGGACCAAATCCTGAACGAAACTTTCAGCCAAATTGCGTGGAGGTGAATGAAATTCTGCTGCTGCTGTGATTGGTGGTGGTGGGCCATCCTCATCATCGCGCCAAGTCACCTCGGCGAGACCCTTTATTTTGAGATCATCGGCGGTTTTCAACAACGAGGGAAGGCTAGCCTAATATATGTAGAAGACATTTGCAATCAAGTCAAATTTACTCTCAATTTTCTACCCCCATCCCAACTCACATGCTCCACATTGATTTCGCCCTTGTACATAAACTCGATGAGACATTTCACCTCGGCAAATGTGACATCCTTCATTATGATAATGGGATCCCGCTCGTTCGCATAATTCGACAAAACGGAATCGAAGAATGTGCTGCAAGCACACAGTACCACACGATGGGCCCGTATCAATTGACCCTCACAGGCCAAGGTCACATCACAGAAGCAACCGCGATCTAAGAGCTGCGAGAACATCGTCTGAAGATTGCTATGATGGTATTTCCAACGCAGGCAATACTGCTGTGGCAACATCTTGACCCTCAATAAACTTCTCTGCAAAAATCACAAAAAAAAAAAAACAAATTAAAACACAAAACAAATTACTATAGTAAAACCTTTCTATCAACTTTTCTAGCCAACTCAAATTTTAATCTTATGTAATTCGTAACTATTTATTTTGTAATCGATAAATTAAAAATAATCAAAGGACTTATATCCTCCAGAGACCTCGCACATACAGCCGATCGATCTCTCGTTTCATATTCAAGCCACAAAAACCAAGTTAATTACACTTTTTTGTTGTTTTCCATACATTTTATTTTTTATAGGAATTTCTGTATGGTTTTTTAGTTCAAGGAATTTATAAATTAAATTCAGAGGAGTACAAAAGAAAGTTTAAAATCAAGCCTTGATAAAAAATAAAATAAAACATATTTTAAATGATTTAATATCGTGTATTTGTGGAATATGTATATATTACAAATTTATGTACATGCGACTTTGTGTTGGTAGATTCCCATACGATGAAATACACAAACTAAAAAAAGAGAAGAAAAAGAAAACGAATGGGTCCAAGTAATTTATTGCAATGCCGACGGTTTAACACTCTGCTTTTAGAATTTAGAATTTAACTATGATAGTTGGCGATAAAATATAAATTGAACATACATACATAGATGGAATAGATTCAAAAGCTTCCAGCAATTGTTATTGATTAGCTGATATAGTCGACTGATTCGAATCGAAATATTCAGTTGATTTCCATGAGCAAACTCATAGGGAGGCATACATAGGGCATAGGGAAACTCCTGGAAATGAATGAAAGTAACTAAGAGGCCAGCATACCACGTCGAGTGGCGGGAGGCGCCGCTTGGCTCACACAACCGGCAAGTTTTTCTTGCCTAGCATCATAAAATGTTCGTCCTCATTTTCATTTTATTATTTTGATTTTCTTTTTCTTTTTTTTTGTATTTTTTCTTACACACCCCAAAACCCCCTTCCAGCCACCACCAGGTTTCATATTTTCATAATTTTTTCCTTTTCTCATTTTTATTATATACCGGGAAGACGCAAGAGAACAAGTGAGGGGTAGAAACGAGGAGAGACCAAATATTTTGCGAGTTTTTTTTCCCCCCCATCCTGTTTTTATTTTCCATCATCATATGTACATACACTACCTTATATATGTATGTTTCTCTCTTATATACAAACCAAAATAAATGGTTTGCATGAAGACACAAAAGAAAAAACCAACGACAAAAAACCATTTATTGATATCGACTGTAATATACCCGTTAGTTAATTACGAAAGGGAAGTTAGTTAGTCGCATTAACCCAGACCGATTGGCCAGAAGGATGCGTCATAAATAGTTGGCAGATCGAAACTGTCAAAAATTAAAAAATACTTTTCTATCCCACTTTGTGATCAAAAATATTTAAAAAGCTGCAGAATACTCAAAGGGAAACTCTAGTTTCCAGTTTCCTCTTTAGACTCCTGCTGTAATATTGGAAAATTGTTTTTGCCGACCTCGAACACGCCCTTGGCGATGAACCTCATTCATTTTGCTTCAATTTGATTATTCTGTCTAGACAAACAGTGAGACTTGTGGACATCTCTAGATCAAATCGAGGACTGTTTCACTTTATAGAATCGGAAATAGTTGTAAATGTGTTTCATTGAGTTTATTGGATCTACTATAAACTGATTCCCATAGCTCATGGTGTGACGTAATGCTACTGTTCAAAGATATTTTACAGTTTTACAATTTGTTTTACTTCATTGTACCGATATCGTTTGTTTTTTTTTTTTTTTGCATTCTTTTCTCCAATACTCTTATTCTTCAATCTCCTTTCGATATCAAATAGATTTTTATCCTAGAGGTTTTTTAGCTCTTAGTTTTTATAAAACAGAAAGAGAATACATATGTATGTAAAGTAGGTGATAGGAAAAGACATATCGAAAGATAGTGGGCAAAAAAGGGGAGGCCAAATATATATACACACGTGCACTAACCCATACACTCACACACTCTCTTTTATACAAAATTCTTTTAATATTTTGCATTATTATGGTTGGTGCTTTTTTTTTTTTGTTTGATTTTTTGTATACCTTTCATTTAAGTTGACATAAAAATCGATATTCAAAAAAAAGGATAAAATTTAACAACAAAAAATAAACAAAAAACAAGACACACTCTATATATGTATGTATATATATATAATATATATATATATGTACATATGTATATACCCATAAAAAACGTCAAGTAAAAAATTACAGCTTAAAAAGCAAAAAAAGCAAAATGGAGAAAGACAGAAACTGAAAATAATAATAACAAAAAAATATATATGTATGTACATAGTAGATGTATATATGTGCATGGCAAAAAAAAACCCCAAGGAGAGTAAAGGAAAAAAAAAACAACGACGAAACGAAATGGTCGTTATGCTTTTTTCCTCTGTTCTGAAGCTTTTTGTGTTTTTATTTATCTTTTTTTTCCTCTTTTTTCTTGTTTTTTTATTCATTTATTTTTTTCTTTTTTTTTGTAGCTGCTGCTGTAATGTCTTTTTTCATTTTTATTTTTCCGCTCGCAACCTTTTTGCGTCAACGTCTCTTTCTCCCTCTTCCGCCGCCGCCGCTGCCGCCCCCTAGCCACAGACCCTACTACCAGCTCCCAGCTCCCCGCCTCCTCACTCTCACCCTCGTTACGCTCATGTAGCCAAACGACGTTTCTTGCCGTTCAGGAAAAAAGCAGAAGAAGAAAATACAAAAAACAAAAAACTGAAAGAAAAAAAACGAAATCCAAAGAAGAAGAAAAATGTGATAAAAACTGAAAAATATTTTCCATGAGAAAATCCAAAAGAAGTAAGAGCCAGGCAACACAACTCTGCTGTTGCTGCTGCTCTCTGGTTGACAAGGGGTAGGGTCGGGGGCGGTTCGGCATTTTGGGGGCAGATTGGGGCTCCATCTCTCGGTGTGTGTGTGTGTTTTTGTTTGTGGATGTGTATGCTTGGCGGGAAAAATATACTACTACAAATAAAACATGTATTTTTTATGCCATTCTCTTTTCTTCTCTTTTTGGATACCCTTCGTAAAAAAAAAAAAAAAGTATACCGATTTTCGCTAGCATTATGTAGTATGCAACGCACTTCAAAAAAAAGGATATTGCCATCTTGCACTTATGTAGTGACTTGAAAACGATCGCAAAGAAGCGCATTCGGACCAACCCAAACCCTAGCCATTTGTTGTTTTTTGAATTTAAACAACTAGGAGTAAAAGTCATGTAATATTAATCCCCACAATTGATCACTGGCCTTACATTGACTCCACTATTAGCACATTCAAATTAAAGTAAACAAAAAACAGCTGAAGAGAACGCATTCCGTGGTGCAAACTCATCTCTAGGTCCTGCAACTAGTAAGAGACCCACATATACTTATTTATGAGGGAAGGACATAAGAACATCGGCGAATCCGGAATTTAGCCCCGTCTCTCACTGTATTTCTGTAATTTTGCTACGTTTTTTTACCCATTTTTATTTTAAGGAGCTGAAATGTGTATCGGTTCCATGTGGTGTGTGTGTGTGTGTGTGTGTGCGTTGGGATCAAAAAACCCTTTGCTATTGTGTGTGTGTTTCCTTCTTGTGGGTGGCCCAGCTTGCCGGACATTGCGTTTTTTAATACCAGTTTTCACATTTTCATACACACACACACATACCTCCATACATATGTATGTATTTACTTATAGTATGTACATTGTCCATATACATATACATACATATATACTTATGTACGAGGGTCACTATTTAAGTTGCCAAAACTATTATAACTATTCATAGTTTGTTAAAAAGATAAATAAGTATTTGGTGATTTTTCTCAAATCGGACAATTACTGTATTAAGATCTGAATCGAAGGGGTAAGGATCCTTGAATATATCTACTATAAAAAAGACTGAAGCCCTTCTTTTGGACTGGCTTCATTTCCCTTAATTTTAACAGCTGCCCTCGCATATATACATATATCGCCACTTATATACTTTAGAGAAATCCTTTTTTCTTATTTCTTTTCCTTTTGCTGCAATTTGCACTGTTGTTTCTCATCATGTTTTTTTTACCTCTTTTTTAGCTTTCTTTTGGCATTTCTTTGCCATTTTTCGTTTTGGAAAAAAGTGAAACGAAATAAGTTTCGTATTCTCAAGCTTTGTTGTCGTTTTTTCTTCCTTTTTCGCTTCCCCTTTTTTTTTGTTGTTGTTTTTTTTTTTTTTGGACCCAAGTTGACGAGTTTTACTCTTTATTTTTGCGCTGTCCTTTTTCCCCCATTTGGACATAAAACGCAGCAACGTAGATTTTTTTGCTTTTCCTGTGTTATTAGTACTAAAAATAAGAATGCGTTTTACACACACACACACACACATAAGGAAAAAACAAAAAGTGAAAAAATACTATAAAAAAGGGTAGCAAAATTGTTGGGGGAATTCTTGAAATTTATGGCCTGTGCTATGGTTGTTCGTTTTTAAAAGGGGGGAAAGGTTAAAGGGGCGGTGTGGTGGTGGTTGGTGGAACAGGGGTGTAGAGGTTCAAGCTTCAAAGTCACCTGACTAAAATAAATATTACAGATATAGGGCCTAGGGTCCTGGGGATCAAAAGAAAAGAAAAAAAATTATTTTCTCTTATTTGTATATAGTAAAATGAACCTGAAACGATCAACTGGACCAAAGGATCCATTAGAATTACGTAGAATCGTATTCCTCACTTATTAATGGAAGATAAAGAAAAATGATATCATTTCTGGGACTTGCTGCTGATAAATACCAAAGAACAAAACAATTTCCCATACAATTCGAATGAAAACTTATACCTGCATATCACAGAAATTGAAATAAAGTTGCTTTGCTCATATTTAGATAGTTTAATTAAGGAGCAAAGCAAACACACATACATGCATAGGTATGTACATATATTCTTGCTTGACTAAAGTTTAAAGTGGTTTCAATATGACTTTTTGTTGTTTGTTCGTATTGTGGCATAAAGCAACCACACATTATTATTTCGAGTTTTTGTCAGGACAACGATGCCTTATGTACATATAGGACATATTTTACATATATCTATACACACATACAAAATATATGAAATCCCATGTAAATCTTATTCCAGTCACGGTATTTTTTCTTGTTCTATGTATGCGTTCATGCCTTTTGTAAATTGTATAATTTTTTATATGTATAGTATCGTCATCATCGGCCCGACAATGGCTACTCCTCATATAATATCAGACAACAAAAAAAAAAGGACGACTAAAAAACTTACAACCTGAAATATAATTATACCCTGTAATATATAAACTTTGGGAAAGGAACATGTAAGTGTAAAGATGAAGAAAACACTGCTTTCCAAATTCGATTCAAAAAGAAAAGAAACGTATATCCAATTTCCAATTATGGTGTAATAATATTTACTCATTATGCCTGGATGCCTGGAAAGGACACTAAATTTGGCGCTTTGTAAAGGGTATTTTAAAGTCTATACCCCGACCTAGTATAAGTTATGCTTTTAACATAAATTTATATACTAAAAGAGCAAGTAGGGTCCAAGAGCAGGGCGGAGTGAGCAACCAACATAAATGGAACGAAAACACAAAAAAAGAAACGCCAAATTTTAAAAGGAATTTCTTTCCTTTTATTTTGGTACACAATTTCCATTTTGTGTATATATATACCGATATGTATGTACATACATATATATAAATTTATGTGCAGTGTCTACATATACATATTTGTAGAAGGTACTTAATAAAAAATTTGCACACAACAACAACAACAAAAAACTTGTAAAATAAAAAACAAGGAAACTTACCCCTTGAAGCAAACAAAGCAAAAAAAAAAAGGTTCCTCAACTAACCCTAAATTTCGGAATGAATTTTATCGCACCATAAAAAAAAGAGAAAGAAAAACCTTTGAAATTTTCAGTAACTACAACAAAAACTGAACTCTTTCCTCACTCCACCTCCAACCACAACCACTCACCCACCCACCCATTCATCCACACACACACACACACACGTATGAACGTGATAGAGTTGTGTGTCTAAATATTTGTGGCAAATTATATACACCATTCGCACCCCTCCCCTACACTCCAATCCCCTTTTCCCTTGCCTGTCCCCAAACCCAGCTACTTTTAAAGAGGAGACACATTTTATTTTTGGCGCCAGATTAGACAACGGCAATTTGAAAAGTTAACTCACTCAACAAATTTCTTTTTGCTTTTGTTTTTTTTTTTTTTCAACTTGATAGAAAAAATTAAAATTTATTTTTCGTTTTGTTTTTCAAAGAACTTGATTATCTGCTACGCTTCGATAAACAATGAATTTGAGAACTTTGAGATAAAATGACAAAAAAATAAATAAAAAGGAAGAAAATACACCAACGCAGAAAAAAAAAGAAAACAAACGTGTTGGAGAAACGAGAAACCACGAACAAAAGCCAAACAAAGGAAAGAAAGGGAAAAGGGGGGGAGACAAAAATTCTTCAATTAGTTGGAAAGAAAATCGGAAAAAAATGTTCTTATCAAAACTTTGCTCAACTTTGGAATGATTCTACAGAAGCATTGTATACCCTACAAATCGAAGCTCTCTTCAACTGCAATGTAAGCCACCCACGCACACCACGCCCCCATCCCAACCATTAAATTCTTGAAATCCCTTCATTATGAAGCTGAGAATCCATATCCTAACCAATAATGGAGAATTTATGAAAGAAAAGGTCAAAAGGTTATCATTAGAAGTGTTTTCGATTAACAGATTGTCTTCATCATGGCCAAAGCGTAGTTTGATATTCTTTTAAGTGGCGTCACAGCTGTGCAAAAGTATTAGAATCTATGTATAAACCTGTCGCAGTGCATCTAATAGAATGGGAAGAGACTAAATAAATACTACAAAAAATAAAGTAAGTAAGTCGCCGGGCCGACTTGGATATACCATGCATCAGGGGAAAACAAATTTCCTTGAGTTTATAAAACTTATTTCATATATTAAATTTCTTTCGTATGCGCGATTTCTAACATATGCTATCTCGCTCACTCTTATGTGTGTGCACTTTAGCGCCCCACCGGCCAAATTCGCCCTTGCACCGCTTTGAGCGCAAAACGTTTCAATGCATAACTCGGCCATTTTTATTCCGATTTTTATGAAACTTGGTAGAATGATAGATGTCCATAACATATATAAGTGTGCCGAATTAAATTTCGATACGATAAATATTGCGGGAGAAAATCACTTTTTATTAAATTCCGGAGGCGGAAGGGGGCGTGGCAAAAAAAATTAGGTGGAATGATAGATGTTCATAAGATCTATGAGTGGGCCAAATTAAATTACGATACGATAAATATTACGGGAGAAAATCACTTTTTATTAAATTCCGGAGGCGGAAGGGGGCGTGGCAAAAAAAAAACATAAACTTGGTCTGCGCCAAGACTACACGAGTCTACATTCTAAATTTGGTAACTCTAACATTTGTAGTTGCTGAGATCTCTGCACTCTTACGGACGGACGGACGGACAGACGGACAGACGGACAGACGGACATGGCTATATCAACTTCTCTTCTCATGCTGATCAAGAATATATATACTTTATAGGGTCGGAAAAGCTTCCTTCTCCCTGTTACATACATTTTGGCGACTTTAATATACCATTTCATCCTATGGATGCATGGTATAAAAAGCCCTAAAATAAAATCTGGTTCTTCTGGCTAGGACTCCTATTTATGGTAAAGTCCTGTTTTGCCGAACCGCCCCCACACCGCATTCCCCTCATACGTACATACATCTCCTTCTTTCAGTCAACATCCCAAATGAGGTTCAGCAACCTTAAAGCCTAGCTGAAGATACATTTGTATCTCTCTCTCTCCCTCTTTGTGTGTATGTGTGTGTGTGTGTGTGTATGTTGTGATGCCAAACTGGACGCTGCGTGGTCTCCCCCTCGCCCTACCTCCCTTCGCCCCACTACATTTCATTGTTGTTGTGTGGTTGGAAATTATTAGAAGAAAAAAACGACTTAAAAAATGTGCAGCCGAAGAAGAAGAATAAGACGCTGCATAAGTCAACACGAAAAAAAAAAGAAAATAATAATAATAATAACAAAAAAACAAATAACAACAACCGACGAGCGGAAGGCGAATGCACTTGGACTTGGTTGAAGCAACAACAATAAAACTTATAGTTGTAGAGCATCGTAAAGTCGCAAGAAGTTGTTGTCTTCGTTGCAAGTTTTTACTTTTTTCCCCGTTTTTCTTTCTTTTTTTTTTTTTGGACGTTTTATGATGATGCTTCTGCTGGTGCTGGTGCTGCTGCTGCTGTCGTTTCAGTTGCGTATCTTGCAGATACTTTTTACACTAGCTTGAATACATGTATGGATATCTAAGCATATCCAAGCAAACATCCCAGTCAAAATTCAATTAAGTCTACTAGGTAAAACAACAATTAAATAAACGCTTTACCCAACCAACAAGGAACTGTTCTAATGCTTTTAGAAAAACTTTCTCTTTGGTATAGCAACTATTCATACAAATGATGCATTCGATGTGCTCCTAATAATGTGACACAGACTGTAAGATCCAATGAATGACCCACAGAGTTGTGTAATCGCATTGCACAGTTCCACTCTGTTTTAGCAAATGTTTGCTGGGTAATCATGTCAACCTGTATGTATGTATGTATGTATTGAAGGTGTAGGAGACTGCACTTGGCCTTATTTGCAGTTGTAGTTGCTGTTGTTGTTACTACTTCTTGTTGGCTGATCTTGATCTTGGACTTCAATTTGGATTTTACTTGCCAATTCAATTTAAATGAATTCTCCTGGCCTTACTTATCTTTAGGGGGGATGCAACTGTCCCGCAGATTTTATATCCTTGCTATGACATCTCGTGAAATAAGCAAGTGCCATCATTCTTTAGACGTAAACAGTAAATTGATATGTAGATCCACGAAACTGAATCGCAGCGCATCGCATTTCAGATCATCTCAACCCAACCCAACCCAACCCAAATCTCGAATCTTTCTTAACCAAATAAACAAAACTTTATCAGTAATAGAATTAGGAAAAGTAATGATATTTTCGTATGCAAATATAGACATACATACATGTACTTTATATGATCATTAGACATAAGAATGAAAGAAAATCTGTTAAAAAATTTAAAATAACAACGTCTCCTTCTGAGATTCTCTCCTTCTTCAATCGACCACGTTCCGTTCCGTTCTGTTCCCTCCTTCCCTTACATAAATAAACGCCCAGAGACTACAGAAAGCCCACAAAATGAATAAGCAGTTTCTCGTGGTCAAATCAAGCAGACAAAAAATTAAGTAACCCATAGCGCCGGCTTCGGTATACCCTGCATTAAGTAACTAAGCTACTTGAACTTTAAACCAACACATTCATGAGAGCAAATTCATATGCAATACTAAACGGAACTGATCATTAACTCAAATCAAATACATTTGGCGACTTTAATATACCCACCCTGTCTCCCACACAGGGTATAAAAAATTACAAAAAAGGAAAAAGAAGGAAAAGAAATACATAAATATGTGAAACTGCTAGAATTCGTTAGAATCAATTCAATTGAAATATCTCTATATCGAAAACAAAGCAAAGCTTTCAATGATAATCCACCGCTGCACACCTGCAGCATCAGTTTCTTGTGTTCTTTAACGAGATTTTGCCATTTCAATGATACCGGAAACTAACTTCACTGCATCCAAGTTCAGTTCGGTTCAAAAACTGTGCAGTTGTCAACCTCTTGGCCGTCTGGCACACACAAACACACTCACGACCCTACCAAGCGCTCCCATGTAAGGGATTTTCATCATATTGAATTTGTTTTGAATAAAGATCGATTTTCAAAAACAGTGTCTTGAGAATAGTTTCATTAAACAATTGAGAAAGGCTTAAATTCAAACGATTTTTGTAAGGATAATATAGAATATGAATGGTTATATCGTTTAGCAGCCCTCGGACTCGAAGTTGAATCTCTTGTAGTCTAATTTGTGAATTACATACCAGAAAAAATACAAAATTTAACCGAAACTTACACCCACCTACCTACTCCAATTAATTTTTTTAGTTTATCGATGGGTCTCTCTATAGGATCCAAGCCCAAGCAGGTGCCAGCTGAAATATGGAGGGCCTTAAGGCAGGCTCCAGTCCCGGCTCAACTATATAAAAACTTGAAGCCTTCTCCCTCACTCTCTCACTCTCCCTCTCTCTCTATCTCTCTTTAGCTCTCTACTTACATAGTATGCAAACGTTTTGGGTATTTTCTTCTTTTCTTTTTTCCGATTTTTTCCCTATTTCCTTCTTTTTTTCTGTTTTTTTTTTTTTTTTTTTTGCACAAGACACAAAACACAAATTGCGTTGCGAAAAAAGGAAAAGCTGCTTTTCTCAGAAGTGAATGAAGTGCAGAAGGGGGGGAGGGGGATATGAGGAGTGAACAGAAGCTCTTTGGCTTTTTGGTTGCGGCAAACAAAAAAAAAAAAAAAGAAAAACACAAAATAAATGAAAAAAAGAAGAATATTCGCAAGATACTCGAAGGAAAAACTCACTTTACTTGGGTAAGGTGGCACAAGATGGGTGATGGAAGATGTTGAAGGGAACGGTGGGGGGCATGAGGGAACCACCGCGAACATTCATCAAGAAAACTGTCGTTGTTTTTTTTTTTTTTTGTCTGTGTGTGTGTGTGCGTATGTGTCTGTCTATAAGTACTTTAGCCTCGTCTATAGATTCTAACTCATATTACTTGTTCTCCCTCCTACGTGCATTTATTTTATTTGTTTTTTGATTTGTTATTTTCATTATTTATCATATATTTGCTTGTTGTTGTTGTAGTTGCGCGCCTAATATAAAGGACAAGACGTCTTGTTTTGTAAGATACAATCCCACCGACAGGCAATCTTACTGACCTCTGGGCCTCCACCCGCGATTCAAGCAGTCGCTCCTCCAGTTTTCTTTTGCCGCGTTTTACCGCAATCATCAGCAAGTTGTATCTTTTAGCTGGCGTTCCTTTCTGTTACTGTTTCCACATGTTTCCACTTTTCTTGTAACATTAGCTAAACTGTTTCTTCTTTGTCTATGTAACTAAGATCTTTTTATGGGAATTCATACTATATAGATCAGACAGTCAAAGTTATTGAATGCTTTCATTCGGAATTAAATTCAATGTGCAGAATATTTATGAATATTTATACGTTGAATTCATTTAAATAACATCACAAGAATCATGGATTGGGTATCCTATAATCGATAATACAAATTTGAAAACTGTTCTGACCTGCAAATGTCTTTAATTGCTTAAGATAGTGAGAATTGAAAATAAAACGACTCTCATCTTAGTGTTGGAATCATCTTCACTTGTGAATTAATATCAATTGACAGACTGTGAATGACTGTACCCACTGTAATTTGATTCGTTGTTATCAGACTGTTGTTTATCCTTGTATTTACCCTTAAGTTACCTTAGAAGTATTGTTTATATGGTGTATTTTAACTAACTAGAGAAAAATTCAATACAAATTTTAAGCTTGATGATAATGGTGACGTATTCGGTGGAAACAAAATACTGAAACTGAGTTGGGAAGTTTTATCATCGTCGTCGTTGTCGTAGTCGACTTCGTAGGGAAGCGTTGTCATCTCTTGAAATGAGCAATTTTTTGTTGTCCCGTAACGAAAATCTTTTTTGCTTTGTCGTTTTCTTTTTCTTTTTCTTTTTTTTTTTTTTTTTTGTTTTTGTGACTTTGTAATTTATTACGTCTTTTGATATTGTTGTAGCTCCTGCTTGCTGCAACGTTTTTCTGCGTACGAGTGTTTTATAAAATTGTTCAATTTTGTACGAGACAATGTCGAGAAGGGCTAACAAAAACCTACTTCACTCCTCCCCCCTACCTCCGCCCACAGCCCCCGTTAAAATCAGACACCCTGAACCCCACCACACCTCATCGAATCAATCGAACGAACATATCAAGAGAGCAGCGCAAAAAAAGCAAAACAAAAAGAACAGAGTGAATATTGAGATATATGTAGCTTTTTCCGGGTTTATCTACATATATTTTATTGCTCACTTTTTTCTATGAAATTTTGTAGACATTTTAATATTTATTAAAATTTTTGCAAAACTTGATCCAAAAATTTAAAGTTTTGGTCATTTTGGTCTATGCAGTTTATATAGACTAGTCTATGGTGCTTATTTTTTGACATTCCATGCCGTTTTATTTATTTATTTTTTTTTTTTTTTGACTTGGTCTTTTCTCCTGCTCCTCTTACCATTTTGTTCTCTGTGCAAAATATAAATTAAGTTTTTCTTGTGTTCCTTTTTGTTGTATAATTTTTTGTTGGATTTTTTTCTGTGATTTTCTTTTGCTTCCTTTCCTATACGTTTTTTTTTTCGTTTTTTTTGGCCAGCTAAAGTTCAGTTTCTGTTTCTAGTTTTTCTGCACATTGCAGCGCGCCAAAAACAAAGGAAAGGAGAAAGAGGAAAAAAAATGGGCAAGAAGGCAAAAGGCACAAAAACCGAGCCACAGTAAAACGAACAATTTTTTTGCCCGAAATCTTCTTCGTTCTTGGCGGTACATGGTATATGGCGGACGACGACGACGATGATGATGATGAGGATGATGATGACGATGACGATGTTGGGTAAAGCGATAGCAGAGGGACTAACATGGGGCCTTCGAAGCTAGCTGGGAAGTTCAAAGGCTGTGGAGTTTGGGGTGACGCTGGTGGGGAGGAGCGGGAAAGAAGGTAAATAAATTAAATGCTCGACTTTATTCTCCCTGGCAATGTTTGCCTCTTCTTTTAATATTTTCTTTCCCTTTTTTATTTTTATACATATACATATGTAGTATAAAACAAAAAAAAAAGAACTGTTACACGATAAAAAGAGAAATTCAGTCATCGACTTTTCGACCAAGCAGTTTTCTGCCATGATTTGTAGTTGGTTTTTGTTTTTGAATATACATAGATATATATATATCAACTTATATATGATATTTAATGCGTTAAAGTTCAAATGAAGGGCAAACTTCTTAGATAGATTATTAGGATGCATGGAAAACCTGTTGTTCCATCATTTCCTAAAAGTATGCAACAGTTTTTAACTTCATTAGCAATCAAAACTCAAATTTCGAAAATCCAAAATTGAACAGTTTTCATTCCGAAAACTGCAACTTTTTTAATACTCGTATTGGGATTTTTGATTAAATCGTATGCCCATTAATATAGTTTTGCATTTAAATACATTTGACAATGTGGTTAAATTTATTAAAATCATATTGAAACGCAAACCGAGAGTTTTGAAAACTGATAAATGATTACATCACATATAATATTATTTTTCCAAAAAGTTATTTTACCACGCCAGATAAATGCTCTAAATGCTCAATCTTACTTTCTAGCTTCTATATACATACATACTTATGTACATATGTATGTACATACATATATTCCATAAAACGATTTTGTATCAATCATTCATTCATTATTTTTGTCTAATTTAATTTATATGTATACATATTTTCAATTAGCCATCAGAAACATTTACAAAAATTTAAATGAGAATTTTTTTGTAAGTGCGATTTGTTTTTATTCAACATTCTCATTTGGGCAAGACAAACAAAATAAAGAAACATTATTAAACGAAATCACAAAAAATTTCCCACTTGAAAACAAAGGGCCGAATGCAAAATACCCAGTAACAAGGACATGAAGGACATACATAAATGGTATTTGGCTACTGTCACTGGTGCGTAGTTACTTATTTCGGTAGTTCTTACTCCACTCTGATCTACGTTCTGTCCTTACTGACTTTGAAGTCATAAATTGGATAGAGTTTAAATAGTATACTCTTTCACCCAATGCCCAATTTACAGGGTGCAAAAAAGGCCATCTCACAATGCTACGGAAGCGAATAAATTGAAAAAAAATGTACAACAAAAAAATTGAAATGAAATGTATTAAAAATAACAATAACAAAAAAAGGCAAGCGACCACAAAACAATCTTTTTTTTCATATAATATTTTTATTTGGTTTTTGTTTTTGTGATTCATAATTTCAATTGAGATTCAGTTTTTTTTCATTTTTTCGGGGAAGTTTTTGTTGTGCGTGTTGTGTGTGTGTGTTTTTCATTAATATCTTTTTTTATGATTTTCGTTATTTTCGACACACTTGCAAAAAGGGTATAGTCAGGACTACATGAAGTTGGTTCGTGTGTTGTGTCCTTCAATCAATCAGTATGTTGGAAGCATGGAACAAAGGTTCAATGGATTGGATCGACTATATTCACTATTAGGCGTGTGGGCTTATCGGTCGACATAATATGAAGAGTATCCAAGCTTCGACACGATGGAAAAAACTCGGCGCTAAGGTTTTTTTCTCAACTTTTTCGGTTAATTGCATAAAAATAGAGAGCGAATGGGGGTTTTTTTTGTGTTGGTATTGGATTTTTCGATCGCGACATAATTTAGTTTTTTGCCCAATTTTTTTATTTATTATTTTTTTGATTTTGTTTTGTCTTTTTATGTGGTGGCTTCTGCTTTTACGCATATACATTTAAACGTACATATACATACATACATATATTTAATATATTATCATTGCTCAACGGAAATAGTTTTTATCTGCTTGCTTTTAGATTTCTTTGTGAACCACAATTTTTCCATTCTTCTTTGCATTACTTTTTTCTTACTCATTTCGTGACTTTTTTTGTTGTTTTTCGTTGCTTAAAGTTATCAGCGAATTTGGTTAACGTGTTTGTAGTTTTATTTTGTAGTCGACTTTACACCCTGTACACTTGGAGTATATGGAAATTATAGTATGGTATGTAGTCAACATCCCAAAGCCGTCGCTGTCACCTTTCCGAAATCGATCAAAAAATCGATTCACAGAATCATTACTATCATTTCAATAATAAGTACATACATATGTACCTACAAATTCAATGATTCGTCACTCCCCATTTTTCTACAGCCGAGTAATGGGTATTCAAAAAGTGTAAGATGTATTTTGCTATTGTTTATTTATTTTTTGTTGTTTTGCTTTTCTCTCTAATTTGCAGTTTGCTTACTTGTTTTTAATTATAAATATACGCTGATATCACACAGGCCCAAAAAGAAAATAAAAACACAAAATCGTTGGAGTTCTTTGACTGTCACAGTTCATGATTATGTATGTATATTTGACCCTGCTGTAAAACTTCCTTGAACTGCTTTCTCCTACACTACAGGTACATATATATAAGCCCACAAAAATATTTCAATAGTTTGGGGCTAAGACCGATGCGCGACTGGTTCTAATCAAAAAATTCAAAAAAAAAAATCAAATTATTTTTTTTGACATTCCATGTCTGTGTTTGTGCATGTTTGTGTGTGGCTGTGTGCGGCGTGTGTACAAACATACAGATGGCCCCTGGCTTGTTGTTGTTTTTGGACAATGAACTTGAAATTTGGAGCATGGAAATGTGTGTGAGTGGAGCGCCGCACACACTGACACACACACTAACGCACATTGATGACGCGCCTCCTTTGGCCGAATATCGTTGTGAAAACAAAACAAAATCTAATAAAATTGCGAACAAAAACAGAAAGAGAGTAAAAGAAAGAAACAGCGGCCCCAGCAAAGGGGGGAGAGGGAGAGAATGAGTGAGTAAATAGCGATAGAGATTATATGAGTGAGAGAGAAAGAGCGTAGTAGTAGCGATTTGCAATTACCATTTTTTGTTATTTAAAGAAATTCAAAAAAAAACAACAAGAAAACCTGGCAAAAAATAAATGAAATACATTCCAAAAGTTAATAGGGAAAATTTGAAAAACGAAACAAAAAAACTGGCAAAAAATTAATTACCAACTCACTTTAAAAAAAAAACAACAAAAAAGCGGAAAAAAGTCAAGCAACAACAAAATGGAAATCTCTTGCCGCTCGAATTTAATTTAATTTTGATACCCTAACATTGGAAAACTATATGTAGTATGTAGTCAATTGAATTGAATTGAAAAAAAGAGTTTTTGTATGTTTTCATCTTGATATTCTTAGATCGTTACATGTTTCATGCAGATCATCGGACTCAACCTCTGACTCAACACTGATTTGAATACAAATGACTAAAAATTATAGATATTATTTACTAATGTCATCTTTAATAGTAGTATTTAACTTTATAGAAATCGATAGTGTATAAAAAGGCCGACATAGTCACTTTAGATCGAAGCTCTGGGTTTTTTTTTGTCGTTTGAAATTTTTCTCTTCTCTTTTTGTTAGGTTTTTTTGTGCTTTGTGCAATTAGTCGGATGTTTTTTTTTTATATTCATATATATGTATGTATGTATGTACATTGTACACATACATACATACATACATACATACATATACATATATGCAATATTTCAGATTTCCTGAGCAAAAACAAAATAAAACAAAAAAGCATGAAAACAATTGTTTATAATTATTATTTATGCCAATTTCAATAACAACAATAACAAAAAAAGTCAACAAACCCGGAAACCTTCACGAGAACAACGGGGACTTTTTTACTTTGTTTTTTAATTTTATATCGTAATACTTATTTAAAAACAAATTTACAAATACCAAGAAAAAAATAAAAAAACGGATTTCTATATATTTATTTATTTGTTTTTCTGCCTGTGTTGCGTGTCATTATAATTATTTTTTATGCTTTTTTTTAGCACATTAAATAAAAAATTTTGCTTTTTTTTTTTTTTTTTTGTTTTGTCGGTTTTGTTTTTCTCACCTTTCTTTATGGCTTTCTTGTTGTTATTCGGCTTGTGTTGTTGTCTTATCTTTTAGATTAGTTGTTGTTTTCTTTTTCTCACCCCTCAGCAATTTTCATTCATTCATATTTTGCTTTTGTTGTTGTTGTACAAAAAAATACAAAAAAAAACCCACAAAAAATTAATAAAGTTGAACTAAAATTGTAACGTTTTTGTTGTTGCTTTTTTGCAGAGCGCGCGTTTTTTGTTCATTGAAGATGACGAGAAATTGGTAACGGTAAACACATTCTTATTGTCGTTGTTTGTGTTTATTTATTTCATTGTGGCCGACCGGCTTTACGGTTGAAAATTAACCTTATTCACCTGCTGCTCGACACGAGGTCTATTACATTTCCCAATTTCAGATTCTTTTTACAAATGTTGGATTTAAAAATAAAACGACATTACCGACAATTCGACAATTCGACAGAAGCAAGCACACGACCGCTTATCTTGAAAACCGAAACAACAGTGTTCAACACTGGATAAAGTGTGTGCAATGCCAAAGTAAGTAAATAAACAATCAAACCTTGTCAAACCTAACGAAACCTAGTCAAACCTCCTCAAACCACCCTCAATCCTCATTAAACCAGAGCGAACTTCATTAAGCCACCCCGAACCTAAGCCACCTTGCAACTCATACCATTGAAACCAACATCGAGCAAAAGAGGCGAACTTCGAACTGTTTGATCGAACAAAAGAGGCGAACTCGAACCTGCTCGAGAAACTATCGTTTCATCTGCTCGATAGGCGCATTATCGGATCTGGAACAGCCACCTTCCGATTCCCACTTTCGAAATCCGATAACGATAACTCAGAACAGCTGATTGTGTTGTTGTCGAAAACCGTGTGTTTACATTTTATATAACACAAATTGCAGAGATTGTAGAAACAGAAACCGGCCTATTAATGAAAATTAAACAAAATTGATTAATTTATTAGTAGCGATTGAAAAACACAGAGATTGCTGACGCAGAGTTAAACTTTTGCGACAAATAGCTAATGACAAGCTTAAGAAAATGAAAAGCTTTTACAAAGTTCAAGCTGTAGTGAAATTCAAAATTAACTGCCAGTTTACTTGAAGGCCTGCTAGTACGCTAAAAATACAAAAAGAGGGACAAGTAAACACGGCTTAAGAAACTGTGATGTGAGGCGACGTTATCTGCATTGAATAGTTCGAAGGTTATCATTATCAACAAACGCTGAGACGCCGATGGCGGACAACTCCTACAGCCGCGAGAGCAGCCGATGACACTTTGTAGTATTTTGGTCTAGTCGAGATTTGAACGGGAAAGATACCAAATGTCCAAGTCGCTTGTAAGTTGAATACGCCTGTCCCGTCTCTACAGAGTTTCCAACTATGCTTCTCGTTGTTCCTTTAATAGAAAATGCAATACGCTCGATTACTCTTCCCGCGGAAAAGCCAGCTGTTAATCTTTCCTAACTACCCAGTCAAACAACAACAGCAGTCACACCTAAAACGAGCTTTTACGACAACAGCAACAGCAGCGCTCCCGGCAAAGAAGTTTCTATGTTCCACATTACCGTACACGATCAGACGATATTCGGACGCAAAGTGCGATAATTCAGCAACAAATTCGCGATCGGTAAGTGAAAAATACAAGTAAAAGAAAAATTACCAAACAGAAAAGAAAGCACTCTTAATTAATTTGTTTTGACTCAATACTTAAATTGGTTTAGGTGTGTGTGTGTGTGTGTGTAGCTTCTATTGTAAACGCGTGTCTATGGAGCCGGCAACGTGGTCGAAGTCATGGCCTTGAACTCCATTGTGAGATTTCTTCTGTCGACGCCGACTCTAAGGCCATGTGTTTTTATGATCTCCAACAATAGGGTAAAACAAAGAGCCATACATATGTATGTACATATGTATGAACATGGATATTGTTGTGTAGTTCAACTTAGTTAAGGTAGGGTATCTAAAAGTCCGAAATCGTGTTCATTAGTGGCCTCAAAAGGTACCTTCAACTCGTTTTGGTTTTGGAGCCTACTCAAATTTCGCCCGCTTGGTCGTAACTAGATCAGTGTCATTTAATTTTAATTTTTCCAGACGTTATTAAATTATATTTGCGTCTCACATTTGCATTTCACATTCAGAGTAAATCATATTTGGGATGCCGTGTTTATTCCTCTAGGGTCACGTAGTTTTTATTAGCATTCCTTAAAAATATGCACTTACAATTAGTGAACGCTAATTTTAGTTATTTGGAAGATGATCGTGTGTATTATTTTCCGATTCTTAATTATCCCATTTTATTGACATTAGTTAGAACTTGTTTGTATATACATACATACATACTATGTACATACATATATAGAAACATATAATGTAGATCTCATAGAAACGATTGTACGAAAAACATCCTATCTTCTATGTTGAGAAATTCTAGAATATAATCTGATCCTTCTTTTAGGAGAGACATTTAAGGTTAAACACCTTAGAATATCTCTACTCAATATAGAAGATCATGGTGTGATGCAACGTCTGTATCTATCTATGTTCTAAGCTTATCGTTTGATTGCTTTCATTTCGACAATGAACTGTTGACCCATCCTGATACGGTTTTACGTAAATAAACGACGACCCAGGGGGGTCTGTTCGAAAACAAAAAATACAAAATATTGACACTTATGTCTAGTCAATTAAACTTAATACATACTTTAGGTATGTATGGAGAACTGGGCCTGGAAACTAATCTAATCAATGTACATGCCAAAAGTAAATATGTAGATCTTCGATCATAGCCCACGTTGGTAATCTCCGGTTGGCGATAGGCCGATCCTTCTCCCAGCCGTGGCGGCTTATCAGCCTAGAATTTTTCCAATGCGATTTGAACCCGTTGAACTTGTTGTTGTTGCTTGCCACTGCAAAAATTAACAAAAATATACATAAATACATCTTGTTTACACGAATGTGTGGGCCGGGCCAGTTGACCAGTTGGCGATCAGTTTGAATTGCAATTCATATAAGCAGCGTGCGCTGTCCCGAACGCATCATCATCGAATTGCAGCTTGTGATCTCTTTCCATAAATAATAATATTTTCGATCACTTCTTCCTCTTTGTTAAGAACATGACGGATCAACAATTACTACAAGCTAACTTGGAGACAAGTGATCCAGAGTTGGCGGCGATCATTAAGAAGGAGAAGGAGCGTCAACGTGAGGGGCTCGAGATGATAGCCAGTGAGAATTATACCTCCGTGGCTGTATTGGACTGTTTGAGTTCTTGTTTGACCAACAAGTATTCGGAGGGCTATCCCGGCAAACGGTGAGTACGCAGATTCCCCTGTAGAGAGATCTCTCGCTGAGTTGTGTGCATCTCTTTCAGGTATTATGGTGGCAATGAGTACATCGATATGGTGGAATGCCTGGCTCAAGCTCGTGGCCGTGAGCTGTTCAATTTGGATGCAGATAAATGGGGCGTCAATGTGCAACCGTATTCCGGTTCGCCGGCAAATCTGGCTGTCTATACTGGCGTCTGTCGTCCCCATGATCGTATTATGGGTCTCGATTTGCCAGATGGTGGTCATTTGACACATGGCTTCTTCACGCCCAGCAAACGGATCTCGGCTACGTCGATATTCTTCGAGAGTATGCCATACAAAGTGAATCCCACAACGGGCATCATTGACTATGACAAATTGGCCGAAGCAGCCAAGACATTCCGTCCCCAAATCATAATAGCTGGCATTTCCTGCTACTCGCGACTGCTTGACTATAAGCGTTTCCGTGAGATTTGCGATGATGTTGGTGCCTATCTGATGGCCGATATGGCTCATGTGGCTGGTTTAGTGGCAGCTGGTCTGATCCCATCACCATTCGAGTATGCGGACATTGTGAGCACCACCACTCACAAGACTCTGCGTGGCCCACGCGCCGGGGTCATCTTCTTCCGCAAGGGCGTGCGTAGCACCAAAGCGAACGGTGATAAAGTATTGTACGACCTGGAGGAGCGTATTAATCAGGCTGTATTCCCCGCTCTACAAGGTGGACCCCACAATAATGCCATAGCAGGCATTGCCACGGCCTTTAAGCAGGCCAAATCGGCCGAATTCAAGGACTATCAAACGCGTGTCATTAAGAACGCCAAGGTCCTGTGCAAGGGTCTCATAGACAAGGGCTATGTTGTGGCAACAGGCGGCACAGATGTCCATCTCGTGTTGGTGGATGTCCGCACAGCTGGATTAACTGGAGCCAAGGCTGAATATATACTTGAACTGGTGGGCATTGCCTGTAATAAGAACACTGTGCCCGGCGATAAGTCTGCTCTTAATCCATCTGGCATTCGTCTGGGTACTCCGGCTCTAACCACACGTGGTCTAAACGAAAAGGATATCGAACAGGTGGTCTCCTTCATTGATGAGGCCTTGAAAGCTGGTGCGGAAGCAGCTAAAGCAGCCGCTGGTCCCAAATTGGCCGATTATCACAAAGTTTTCAATGATAATGAGAAAATTAAAAGCAAAGTTAACGATATTCATCAACGTATAATTGGTTTTACCAAAACTTTCCCACTGCCAGGATTGGATGTTCTATAAAATAAAAAGTTCATGAAACTTCCTTTTATTTTTTTTTGGATTAAAAATGTAAAAAATTAAATTTCGATATTTAAGCTATATTAAAATATTAATGATTTATTAAAGAAAAAAAAATTAATAAGTTCCTTTTGTTGAAATCAAATATTAAATGAGGTTGTCATCTTCTCCAAAATATTGATGAGAGGAACACCTTGCCATTATCTTAGACGATATCAATCCGAAGTTGGTTTGACATTCAGTAAAATAAAACATTTAAAAAATCTTCAAATATACGATTTGTATTTATAAATATATGTATGTATGTATATACATACATATGTATATGTTTGTGTCTGCACAATCAATGTGCTTCTCTCTATACATGTGTAGATAAATTAGATTCTACAATACTTTTCTTATGTTGTACTTATGTGTCCAATTTTCCCTCTCCTTTTTACCTTCTGTCATCTCTCTCATTGATCCACAAACTCAATTTTGATAAACTCCTTGCTCATCTTGTGAAATCGCGAATTGTGCGTGGACAGCGACCACTTGGTCTTGAAACCCTTCATACAAAGGAAGCACTCGTGCTCCTTCCCTTGGATTTGCGAATGCCTGGAGGCAATGTGCCGACGCAAAGCATTCATCGATTTTAATCTCCGCTTGCAGAATGAGCAAATCAATGGCATATGGCTGCTCCCACCAGAGGATTCATCATCGCTGCCAGCAGCAGTAGTAGGAGGAGGAGTAGTAGCAGTAGGAACAGAAGCAGTTGCATCAATAACTAAAAGAAAAACAAATTGAAATATAACGAATTAGACCGGGATGGATATATATAGGTATTCGAAGGAAAAAAGCAAATACAAATATTTTGATTTCTTTTTTATTACATTTATTTTGTATTTTTTTTTCTTGTTTGTTTTGACTTATTTTCTCTTTTCTTTTTTTTTCCTTTTTTTTTGTTTTGTTTTGTTTATTTTTTGTTCTTAGCCGAGAAGAATATGTTGAGTAATTTTCATTGATATATATATATATATATATATATACATACACATATATATTGGTTTATGACACAAAAATAAAAAAAAATTGCGAAATTGTACACATTCTTTATACTCGAGGGCTCGGACTATATATGTATGTAAATCCCTTAGTTCCCCCTGTACCCATTTTTCTAAAATATACAATTTTCGATTCTTTCAAATTTTGTGATGAGATCCTTTTGGTGGCTAGTGATGGGTTTGTGGTGAAAGGGGAGTTGGTTGAGGAGTAGTTTCATGCTTGAATCCCTTTGGGTACAATGATTTCGGGTCTGAATATACTTATTATTAGGTAATTATTAATTTAATGCCTAAGTAATTGTACTCCCAAAGATCAATTGCTTTAGAATTTCGCCGTTTGAATTACTCGAGTAATTTTACATTTGTTAGTAGTCGGGCGGCTCAAGTAATTGTTCTTTTGAAGTACATATACAAAATAATTTAGATTGATATTTCATTTTAATACGTATGAGTCGTGTTTATTTTCCCTATATATTATCTTTAGCATGTGGGTGTCTTTCTGTAATCGGTATAACGGGATCGGATTGCTTCCTACTCTCTTGAATAATCGATAGGCTCCGAAAATACAATACTTTTCAACTAATCTTTAGACTTGGCTACAAAAAAACAGTTTACAATAATAATAGTAATAATATAATATTACAAAAAAACATATGATACTTAGATTGATTGTGTAATTAAAGTCTACCTAATTAGAGTTGCCTGGATTGGATGTTTTCATGAATGCTCGGGCGGGACTACAACTAATTGACATAATATACAATATGGTTTCATCTTCAATTTGTACAGTTTAATATTTTGTTGAGTTGAGCAAAATGTATGTAGGTATGTATTTATAATAGGGTGAATACAAAATAATAAATCAGCTTGAAGCAAACAAATCATCATATTCTACATATATATATATATACAGTTTAATCATATGCGGGACAAACGAAAAAAAAAATATGTGTATCCCTCTCTATATACTCGATCGCCTGTGATGTACGAAAAACGATAGGGATAAGTCGCAGGAAGAGGTGGGTGGGGGATTGGGCTTTGTTTCTCTATCTGTCTGTCTGTGTCTGCTAATGCGAATGTATGAATGAAACTTTGCTAACTATAATTAAATAAATCTATATTTAAATTAGTTTCGCTTAACAAATATATGTATACCTACAATTATATAATCTATATATAATGACATGACTCTTGATCAACTAAGGGATTACCAGCTCCATTTAACTGACTGACTCTGACAAATATGTTGTTTTTGTTGTTTTTCTTTTTCCATGAATTTCTTGGTTTTTGTTTTCGCTTTTAACTTATAATTTCCATATATATACCTATATAAATATGCATATAGACAAATATATATATATATATATGTATCATGTGAATGTAGTTTAAGGATTTCAAAAGGTAAATTGCAAGAGGAATTTTGGAATTTTTCTTTGTTTTTTGGCAAGATTATTCTCACAATTTAGCATTACATCTCTTTTGCTTTGCATTTTACTTAAAGTCATGGGAGGGGGGGGGAGGTAAGTAAGTGCTAATTAATGACTGGAAAAGTGCATTACTATTTTGGTTTTTGTGTTTTTTTTTTCTTTCGCCATGATTTTTGAATGGGATTTTGGTTGTAATGATTACTCTCTTGATCAATCATTTTATCATTTTTTTTGTTTTGTTTTGTTTATGGACGTTGTTTTCTTGTTTTCTCTCTTTATATATGCAAATTTATCTGCTGGTCGCGGTTGAACGCGCTTGATTTGTTTTGTTCCCCATTCAAAAGATTACCAATCAATTTTCCGTTTTAATTGCCACCTTTTGCTCATGGGAGATGCGTATATGCTCCCGTAGGCTGTACTTATTCTTGAAATTCTTATTGCAGAGATCGCATTTGCGTGGTGGTTGGGGTGTGTGCTGGGTGCGAATATGTCTCCAAAGATTAACCGTGGTAATAACCATTTTGCAAAACTGACATTCTGTCCATTTATTATTGGGTGAATCTAAAAATATACAGAAAAATAGGGCAGAGTCAACAAACAAATTATGATTAAAGTAGAGTTTTCCCAACAACAAGTACTAATAACAACATGAACATGAACATCATCATCATCATTATGGTCAACAAGAAAAAAACAGCAAGAATAACAACGAGAGATAACACTTTGGAGACATATTCGAAACGCACACAAAGAAATAAATATCTAATTGATATCAAAAACATTTCAAACTACATTTGCATAAGTATGTCTGTATGTACATATACTCTTTATGGAAGATACATTTAACAGGCGGTAATACACAATATAACTAGTAAAAACGAACTTAGAAGTTTATCAACTAGAATACTTGGAGATACAAATAAAAATAATAATAAATATATTTGTACAATTTCGCATTCATTCAATAAATCTATTTGAGCAAATACATAGACTCACCATTTGTGCCGCTGGCTTTATTATCCGTTTTGACCGGCGTCACAGACACCGTAGTCGATGGAACTACTGTTGTTGGGGCTCCAGAACCCGCATCTTCTAATACCGCTTGAGTGGTCGAATTGTTGCCTGCTCCGCCCGCTGTACCCAACAGTCGTGCTATAGGAAACCATACATACATATTGATTGATCGCTATCGTATCTTGAAACAGATCTACTCACTCATTTCAATGGCAATCTCTGCATTATCCGGATCCGCTTGATATTTCTCTTCAATTTCGGATTCGGTTAATATCTCATATTCGGATGAGTATTGGGCCACAGTTTGGGCCGCAGCTGTTGTGGCATCCTGTGATGTTTGCGGCGTGGCCCCATCAGATAGACGATCATCCACTTCGCTGACTATATAATCGGGTATATCCATTTTAACTGGGCCTCGTAGAAAAGTCATTTCAGCAGCTGGAATGGAAATGAATAAAATGAAAATAAAGTAATAATATACCATATATCATCCTATGGATGCATGGTATAACTACTGCTAATTCTTTCTTACTTTTCACAATGGTCTGCTCATCTTTGACAACATAATCGACCGTTTCGGTGGTGTAGGTATTATCATCATCATCGGAGAATGTTATCTTACGTTTCTTCACCGAACTGGCAGTGGGTAAAGTTACAGCATTGGTTATGGTTAAATGTTGTGTTTGATGCTGCGGCGTGGCCTGTTGTTGTTGTTGCTGCTGCTGCTGTTGTTGGGTTTGTGATTGCTGCTGTTGCTGCTGTGCCGGTTGTTGTTGCTGCTGTGACTGTGGCGCTGCAGATTGCACTTGAATGTGTTGAATTTGAGTGGTTTGTACATGGTGATGATGGTGCTGCTGCTGCTGTTGTTGTTGCTGTTGCGTTTGCTGGACATGCAGTTGAGCGCCAGCGACTTGAGTTTGCACCTGACTGGCCGCTGTTGCCTGCAACAGGGTAGCCGTTGGTATTTCGATGGTTTGGGTAGAAGCTCCTGTTACTTGCTGCTGCTGCTGCTGCTGATGATGTTGTTGTTGTTGTTGCTGCTGCTGCTGTTGTTGTTGCTGCTGTTGTTGTTGTTGATGCTGTTGTTGTTGCTGCTGTTGTTGCTCATTGACAGCTCTTATGGTGCTGGGTATGGTTTTGATCAATTTATGCTCACTGATCAGCGGTGCCACTGGCAATTGGGGTTTCTCCTTCTCTTCGGCTGTTAGTCCCTGGACAGCCAATAGTTCGGCAGTTTGTAAAAACGATTGCAGAGCCTCTTGCTGGACATTTACCTCGCCCTAAGAACACATTTGAATTTAAACAAAAGTTTACTTAAAATGAATATAGAGTATGCAGTATTCCTCCGATTTCTTCCGGTTATTCTTTCTATGAAAACCATTGAAGTCAGAAGAACCTAACTGATACGTTTTGCGGACAACCCACCTGATACATAAACTCAATAATCGAGTTGAGATCTTCAAATTTGATAAACTTAAATATTATAACCGGATGTGGATGTGGATTCTCTTTGAAGATCTCTTTGAAATATGATGAACAGGATGAAAGGACCACCTTGTGGGCCTTAATTTTGCGTCCATCCACACACAGGCTGACATCGACGAAATCATCGTTTAGTCTGTGATTATCCAACGAGTAGGTTAAATGGCGTAGATAATTATTCCAACGCAACGAGTATTGCTGTGTGGTGGCCATAATCGCTCTTGTCCTTTCTTGTGTTTTTCGCCTCCTCCTCCACCGCGCCACCCCCTCTCACACAAAAACCAATTCTGTGTCCGTGCCCGAGTCCGAGTCGGATCTTAATCCAATTAACTGTTGTAATAACACCTAGGAAACACACAACTATCCAATTCCTCGTTTCTGACACAAATGCAATGTTTGCTCAATTCTCTTTCCTCACGTTTTTTGTATATTTTCCGTTCCGTTTTGCACCTGATTTTCTTTATTTATTATTTTATTTTTTTTTAGCGAGCCATTTTGTTTTTTACTCAGACTTGTATTTCGACAACTTATCGATAACAACAAAGAAAAATTTCGCCAGAGAGCGCTTTATTTGCTTAGTACCCGTCTGTCCCAACGGGTGGCGTCTTTACTATTTTAACCGTTACCATTTAAAAGCAAAAACAAAAAAAATTATAAATACACCTTATTCTTAGAATATTTTCAAAACCAATTTGTACAGCAGGAACATCATGGAACTGTAAACCACTGCTCGACACACGAAATCTAGAAAATAAAATATTTTTATACGAAAACGTGCCGCACTACTGCTCTCTGGACTCTCGTGCAATAGAAACTCCTTGGCTCCGCGTATACCATTCCGGAAGAAGGCCACATAATCAATATTCGAGTGCTGCATAAAACCAAAGGTCCCACTGCAAAAAGAAATTCAGAGCATTAAGTATCGATTGGAAATTGGAAGTTCTTGATCGATTTACTTACATTTCGTTCTGTTGCACTGAATCGTGAAGAGCGCGAAAGTTTTGATTCTGGAAATGCCATTCGGTAGTAGCGAACACTTGCAATGCACTAAATGCGGCAAATATACGACGTTGAAGCTTAAGAAGGCTGCAACAATGGAGAATCAATTGGAAATGGTTATTTATAAAATTGACAAATTCCAAATTGCAAATGCACTCACAAGGGTTTTTCATTGTACAGACGCAGCAGAGTGTCTACCACAATGGCCATCATAATGTGCATGGTACAGAACTAAAACAAATAACTTCAAGCTATAGGATATGTAATATGACATTAATTAAGCAACTCACCCTCACAAAATGCAATACGGGACATAGGGTTATACTGCCACCCGGTAACCAAAGAGTTTTCTCAAATGGATTCTGTCTGATATAGGTCTTGCCTATATCAATAACTTGACCCATGGTGATAGGCGATATATTTGCTGTCGCACAATTGACAACATATAGAGGTTTATCTTCCTTTTCTTTTACCACGTTCTTCGTCTTAGCTAGAGTTGAGGGTTCGGCAATCAGATACTTATAGGCAGCAATTATTAGGCCACGCACTACAATATCTGCTGGAACAAAATCCACAATGCAATCGGGATCGCAGTTTTGTGAACGTAAAATTCCAACGCCACAGGCAACCAAAAGACCAGTGGGACCATTGTAGTTATCCGTCCAACCGGGAACAGGTTCCTCCAATGTGGATATTACTAAAAAGTAATGTCAAAATGTCACCAGAAGACATAGTTTTCATGTGGAACTTACCTATTGATGGTCTAAATATAAAAATGGGCAACTGATCGCGATAAGAATTGACCACATGCTCGGCGAGGCTTTTCGTAAATGTATATGTATTCGGTTGGAAGTTACCATATCTGGAAGTATTATTTTTTTTTTGGGAAGTCTTCAATCTGGTTTAATTTTTAAATTTTCCAACTCACTTCAAACTGTATATATTGAGAGTTTGCTCATCATAGGTCTCAGCCAATTTGATGGTAGTACGCCAATCCGCATACGGTGGATATAATCGTTCCTCTACCTCTAGAACACTGGGATTCGAATAGGTTGTTGATACATGGACAAAAGCCTTCAGTTTTTTCCACTGCAACGCCAATTTAATGAGCTCGTGAGTGCCACGTGTGTTCATTAGGATGGCGGCACGCAAAGGATCATCAAATCTATCGGTGATTAATTTCGATTTAGTTGCGGGTGGGACAATGTTTACTTTGGATTTTTAATTACCGTACACTTGCCGCCGAATGATAGACAACGGTCACGTTGTTTAAACGACTCAGATCCGCTGCACTTATACCCAATCCATGTTCCGTGACATCGCCCTGTATCGGCACCACTTTGGCCAATGAGCCAGGCTGTTCCTCCCTCAGGCGTTGATACAATTTCGATTGGAGTTGATCTTTTAAACGTTCCTCAACCGACTGACCCTTCTTGGGGCGGAGTAGCACGTAGATTTTACTTAACGAGGTACATGATCGCAACAGCTTCTCAATTAGCGCCTTGCCCACGAAACCTACAAAAATCAATATCGAACAGGTCAAAATCTAGTGAGAAATTTGGACAGACATTAAAACACACTTACCAGACCCGCCAGTCACAAAAATCTCTTGGTCCTTAAACGCTGCTGCAATTGACATTTTCGTTACCTAACAGCTCGCCGTTCAGTCTTGCTCTGTTCCCATATTCGAATTCATAGTACCGATATGCTAAATGATTGTAGGCTCAATTCGCCGACTGACCCCAATTAAGTTCAATTTACTGAATATTCAGATTCGATTTAGTATAAGTATAATTTTGTTGTACGCCCTGTGTAGGGTTGTGGAGGAAAGTCCGGATGCAAAACGAGGCCCATTTGTACAGTACATACATTGTATAGCAACTTTGGCGACCAGAATCGTTCGAAAAATATCACGGAACATATGTACATACAAACATACTCCATATGTATGTATGTATGTATGTAGATCCTATAGTTGACAATATATTTTTCGATTACTCTGAAATTCTTTACAATGATTAAGATAAAAGAATTTAAAATCTAAGTAAAAGTATATAGTATGTCCACATTTATGGACGACCCTGATATTGAACCGCAGATACATTTCAAAGTTTACAAATTTAGAATAAATACATTTAGTATGGCATTTTGATTGCGCTATTTGAGAAGAAAAACCACAACACTCGAAAGAAGACGCGACATCGAAGACATTAGTTGTTGCCCCAATGACGTTTACCGTTCCCGTGCCAGAGCATTCCAGAAGACAAAACTAAGCTAACAGATTAAACCAATTTCGAACATTTAAAACGGCATATTAAACGCAACGAGGCGACGGCGAAGACACGCATTGATCGATTAGCATTAGTTGGATTGGGTTCATTGACCTCGAAAAACGACAAGCCAACTAGCTAGCAGCTAGCTAGTTACACTAAATCAATTCCCAACGGTAAAGCAAGATCGGAGAAGACCATGAGGGAAACGTGCAGAACGTTCGTTGGCTGCCGCTGCATACCATTTCCATTAAAACATTTTACCGCTACAACCCATAAAAGAGATCAGGAGAGGCGGCGAGCGATCTTGGGAGGAAAAAAAGAAACACAGTTAACTTTGATGGTTTGGTTTTTTCTGTTTTCTCATATTTTGTTTCACTTTTTTTTGTTTATAATTACATCGCCATAATTCAAAAATAATACATAAGGTTGCGTTTTGAAAAATTTTACAAAACTCTAAGTGTTTGTGTAGTTGGTGTTTCTCAATCTCTTGGGGTTTTGCAAGCATTTTTTTTATCATCTTCTCATTTCGCTTTGGGGAATAATTCTTTTTTGTTGCTGTCTTTTTTCAGAAGTAGCGAGTGTAGGATGTTATGTGTGAATATGTTGTTTAGATGAGAGGGCGGGCGGTGTGTCGGTGTGTGTTATGTGTGTTTGTGTGGAATGGCAGAAATATGCTGTTTTGCTTTTCTTTTTCTTTCATTTTACTTTTCACGTTATATTAAAAGGTATCAAAAAAAAAAAAAAACAAAAAATACATAGTAATAATTATATCTCAATGTGGAATAAATTAAATTAATGCTAGAACACAACACGACGGAGGGCAGGGATCCCCACACAGGTGATAAAGATGATAGATAGGTGTTGTTGTTGTGCTGCACTCTCCTTCTCCTCCTCCTTCTTCTTCTTGTTTTTCTTAATCTTTCTCAACTCTCTATCACTCGCTCTTCTTCTGCTGCTTCCTCTTTCTAATCCTTTAATTGTCGCCAACTGCTGCTTAGAAGCACTTGCGGTGGACAATGGATGGGCCAGACTCATCGTATTCCTGCTTGGAGATCCACATCTGCTGGAAGGTAGACAGGGAAGCCAAGATGGAACCACCGATCCATACGGAGTATTTACGCTCTGGTGGAGCAATAATCTTAATCTTCATGGTGCTGGGAGCCAGAGCAGTGATCTCCTTCTGCATACGGTCGGCAATGCCTGGGTACATGGTGGTACCACCAGACAGAACTGTGTTGGCATACAGATCCTTACGGATATCGACATCGCACTTCATGATGGAGTTGTAGGTGGTCTCATGGATGCCACAGGCTTCCATACCCAAGAACGAGGGCTGGAACAAGGCCTCTGGGCAACGGAAACGCTCATTGCCGATGGTGATGACCTGTCCGTCGGGAAGTTCATAGGACTTCTCCAGCGACGAGCTTGAGGCAGCGGTGGCCATCTCCTGCTCGAAGTCCAGAGCAACATAACACAGTTTCTCCTTGATGTCACGAACGATTTCACGCTCAGCTGTGGTGGTGAACGAGTAACCGCGCTCGGTGAGGATCTTCATCAGATAGTCGGTCAAATCGCGACCAGCCAAATCCAGACGGAGGATGGCATGTGGCAGGGCATAACCCTCATAGATGGGCACAGTGTGGGAGACACCATCACCAGAATCCAGGACAATACCGGTGGTACGACCAGAAGCGTACAGCGAGAGCACAGCCTGAATAGCCACATACATGGCTGGGGTATTGAAGGTTTCGAACATGATCTGTGTCATCTTCTCGCGATTGGCCTTGGGGTTCAGGGGAGCCTCGGTCAACAGAACTGGGTGCTCCTCGGGGGCCACACGCAGCTCATTGTAGAAAGTGTGATGCCAGATTTTCTCCATATCATCCCAGTTGGTCACAATACCGTGCTCAATGGGGTATTTCAGGGTAAGAATACCACGCTTGCTCTGGGCCTCATCACCCACATAGGAATCCTTCTGTCCCATGCCAACCATCACACCCTGGTGACGTGGACGACCCACAATGGAGGGGAAGACAGCGCGTGGTGCATCATCACCAGCGAAACCAGCCTTGCACATGCCGGAGCCATTGTCGACCACTAATGCAGCAACTTCTTCGTCACACATTTTGTAAGCTGCAAAAGATGCCAAGAAAGAAAGAACAAAAAATTAGTATCACAGGAATTAAACACAAAAAAAAAAAAACTCCACTTCACCCCGCCCATGTTAAACGATGACTCTTGAATTTCGCTCTCCAAAAGAAAAAAGCCGGTGCAAATGTGTATGCGGCAAAATTAAGAAAAAAAAAAATGGCGGCTCTCACACACGAAAATGAGATAAAAGAAAAAAAGTAAAAAAGAGCGGAGCCGGGCGGAATTCCATATCGTGGTGCAACAATTCTAGTTATTATTTTCCTAAATTAGTTTTCCGTTCTTTAATTTTCCCAATCGCCCAATAGTTTCAACACTTATTATTCACCTTTTCTTTTTTATATATTCAAAAGCCGAGAAAAGAAATCAATCGCTAGTTTTGAGCTTGAGAGCCGAACCGCACTGTCTGACTGCCGAAAGAGGAATGAACAAAAATCGGCCGAAAGAGGAATGAACAAAAAGCGGGGCGAATGGCAGTTAACTGCCATTTTTTCGTTGCTCTCTCTCTCTCTCTCTCTTTGTCGCTGCTCTCTATCTCCCTCTCTCTCGTTGAGGCTTATGTGGCACTGGTCGCATTAGAAAGAGAGAGACTTAGTAGGCCACATTTTGTGACCATATATGGTCATGTTTCGAAGCGAAATCGAACGGCAAAAACGGCGACAACAACAACAGCGCAACAACTACAAGGAGAGGCAGAGCCAAGGTTCTCTCTCTCTCTTCTCTCCATTTGGCCAAACCGGCATTTTATTAGTTACTTGTTGTCTTGCCAAATAAATTTATTAATTTTCTGTTTTTTATTATTTCATTTCTAGAACTATTTTTTGTCGACCTACGTCATGTCTTGACTAAAAACAATAAAGTAAAAAAGCACTTTTAACTGACCTCCAAGCTAGAGAGATAGAAAATATCGCGACATGGGGAGCGAGTGGGAACCGTTACATTTTTTGAAAGCTGAATTATGGCGTGGGAAAAAATAGAAAGTGGCAACTATTTATACTTATGTATGTACATACATACATATGTACATAAATGCTTCATTTAAAGAAATGAGAATTCGGTGAAATTTTTGCATTACGACTAGAAGTATAAGCATTTGACGTACTTCTGAAGTTAAACCAATAATGCTAATAGTAATAATCCTACGTCCTATGTACATATGTATGTACATATGTATGTAGCTTCTTCGACATGGTCTCATTTTACAGAATTTCAATTTTTGGAGCACATTTTCTTCGAAGAATTTTGAACATGACGATACAAATATCGCTTATTGTTGATAAGGGGTCTCATGAAATCGACTAGTATCTTATCAACGGTTATACATAAATGAACGAAAAACCCTATCATATTAGGGAATTTGATTTAAGCACACATTGGTTTATTTCGGGCAATTTTTTATACTGGTATGTACATATGTATTTACATATATTATCTTGGCGTCTACCACAAAATTGTTGTTCCCTTTCATTCACACTTTTTTAGTCACTTAAAGCACTTGCAAAAAAATGTTGGCTTTCAAAATGTACGTAATATACATAAAGATATTGTTTAAATCCACACGATTTCTGTTGCACTGTTTTATGTATGTACATATAATACGTACTTATGTACATATATGTATGTTTTAACCATAGGTTACTTACTTTTGGTCTGTTTTTTAGATTAAAATTAAATTAATATAAATTAAGTCTTTTGGTTAGTTTTGTGTCTGGGAATTATCGTATCCACTCAGCACAAGAACTGAAACTGTAATGACATGAAAACTGGTCGCTGTATGGGGTTTTATAAAGCCCGCTTACCCATAGCAAAATCACAAGCCGGCAAACATAATCAACGATACAACGATGACGACGACGACGTCACTCATATGCTCGGTTAAAACTCCTTATCAGTGTCGTTACTAAAGTTTTACCATATATGGGTATGAATTGAAATTTCAGAGAATTTCCTGCGCTGTCTCGCTCTTTCAGCTCTCCCAACTGACTACATACATATAAATACATCCACTCATAGATACATATGGGTGTGTACATACATATACATATACGAATGTATCTGTGCGTTTTTACCATCGATGAGAGAGCGTTTTTAAGTTCGGGTTCGTTCGCTGTGTTTTTGGGCTTGCCCTTTTAATCATAAGTACATATGGTACATATATAATATATACATATGTGTGTGTGTAACGGTCAGTTTCAATTCATGTGACTCAATATGAGTAATATCCAAGTACAGAGAATATAAAAGAGTTATTGGAACAGTGCAAATGCATGATGATTAACAATTATTAACTAAAGGCAGTTGCGATTTCCTTGGATTACGATTAGAACTAATTACATACTATGTATGTAAATATGTATGTATGTATCTATATGTATGTATGTATGTACATACATACATAATACATATGTATGTGTGGATGGAATCAATAAAAATGTACCTATTTACATATGTACATACTTAAGTTCTTAAGGAACAAATTAACACTGTATTTGTATTAAAAATATCTTAAAACTTAACACCACATTAAAATGTTGTGAATTTCCATATTACTATTTATTGTCCAAATTGGTTAAACTTCGATTCAATAAACTCATCTAAAAGCTGTGACTAAAACAAATTACAGAGTATTCATAAAACATCATCCAATCAGATATTTTCTTCTTATAAGCCGGTTTTTGAATAATAACGGGCGCTAGAGCATCGCACTGCACAGCCTAGCAGAGTTTTGCGTTTGCGCAACAGAGACAGCTAGAGCGAGACTTACACTCACACTCAGTTTCAGTCTCAGTCTCGCTCACATAAATTTGTAAGCGGCGCTCGCTCATTCACTTGCCGGGAGACGCCTTGATTTAACAATAAATTAATTTAATAAAATAATCAAAATTCCAAAATATTGAGAGAAATGTTGAATCCTTTTTTTTGAAAATTGTTTATTATAAGTAGTGAACGAGGGGAAAGCTGTAGTCAAGTGGTTATCAGATCTGAGTAAATATTTGTTCATGTGTGTTTATGTGTACATATGTATGTATGTATATATGTACATATGAATGTATGTGTGTGTGCAGAGTGTGTGTGCTGTTTTTAATAACGGCAATTGCTTAATTATAATTTGCATAGTTCGTATATTCATCTTTGTATGTATTTGTTTGTTTGTTGTTGTTCATCGAACTAGTTTTTGTTGTTTAAATAATTGCCTATTTTGGGACAAAATGCCACACAAAAAAGGCGATAACTACATATGCAGAGAGTGAGAGGGAGAGAGATATAGAGAGTAAGCTTCTCTCCTTGGTCAAGAGGAGTGGCAGCAACTGCTGGTGACGGAGACGATGACGTTGCGCCCCGACGCCAACACCCCTGCAGCACTCTCTCTCTCTCTCTTCATGTTTGCATTTTCTCTCCCCCTACTTCCCCTCCTATAGGTATATACATACATATGTACATATGTATGTATGTATGTACATACATATGTATACATATATCACATTGCATTTTACCGCATTTGGTTGAAACTTTGGTTTTGGAAGAAATTTGAAATCGTCAATTTGCAATTGGCTACACAATTCCATATAAAATAATTTCATTTACACTACGCAACAATTTCAAGGTAATACGACCGAAATTGGAGCTGCAACACCGCTTCTCTTTTTTTTCGCTGTAACACTGCATACCTCAGCACTATATTTATTCTACATTCGCATTCCATTTTTGTGTGCGGCGTCAAGGCAATCATCACGATCATCATCAGCATCATGGTTTAACAGCATCATCTAAAATTATCTTATCGGCACCTGCTTGAAAATTGCTTTTACCGTTTTACACACAAAAAACTGGTTCTTAAATCGTTAAGAAAATAACCCCAAAGTGGGTAATAGTTTAAGGCCTTTAAAAAGAAAATTGCTGCGGGAAATAAAAAGCTCTAAAAAACTAAAAAACTCGTTGAACCTGAAAACTAGATTTATGAATACGATCATATCTAAAAAACTCTGAATTAAAATGGAAATCAGATTAATTAAGAAATCAACCAATGAGTAAACTGTGAAGAACAGTGAAAATTGGACTTGTCAGGAATAAGGAAGAGTACGGTTGGGTTTTTATCCCAAAATATGTACATACATATGTACATACAAATGTACATACATATGTATGTATGTACGTCTGGGATAGTTTATCAGTTGGTTTTTGAAATATTTACATACATATGTATGTATGTACATACATATGTGTGTATATTACGGCAAAAGAAGTATTTCTATTTTCAAGTATTGGCTAAACTGCTTAACCTTGGAAATTTTTCATCATTTTTGCAAGATACTCTTAATATTTACGCTGGACAATTTTGTCTGGCCATCTCTAGCCTACCTTTTCGCTTCTTTTACATGATTCAAAATCTATGCAATTAAGACAACAATTAATGATGCCTTCGCTGATCAACATGGCCAAAAAAAAAACCAACCTCAACCAAATAACAACAAGTTGTGGTGAAAATGTTTGCCACTAGCTAACGGTAACCATGGTGGCTGTACGTACATACTTACATACATATGTATGTATGTGTCTGTGTACATATGCGTGAGTGCGTGTGCGTATGTTAATGGCAAATGTAAAGCGCAAAAATTAATTGCGAAAAATGTAAAAATTTTCACATTCAATGACCTTGACAATGGCTTTGGCTTTGGTTGAAGCTACAATGTACATACATACGTACATATACCGATAAACTACAACTCTTTATGGATAGTTGTCTATATGCACATATGTATGTATGTATTTATGTACATACTTACATACATACATACGTACATACATTTGTCTCTGTCTCGCTCTGTGTGTGTGTGTAGAAAACGTGACGAGTTACGTACTTTTTGGAGAAAGGTCGTTGATCATGGTTAAAGAGTAAGTGTGTGCGTTGAGATGATGTTGTTGATGTTTTCGGTGCTGGTTTCAAGTCAACGCTCAACTTCAAGTTGAGCGCTGTTTTTGGCAATTTTGTGTATTTCTAGTTTCAATAAAAAACAGCGCTAGACCAAGTTAAGCCAGCTGCCTTTCTGTGTCTTTGCCTCTCTGCCCCTACCTCCTCGACGTGTCTACCCTTCTATGCATTCAATGAACAGACAAGGTCATAGTCACCAGCTAGGCAAATTTCTGTCGTCAATTTCTTTTCAAAAGTTATTGAGTATTGTTCTTGAAAATGGTGTACCAAAAAAAAAACAAACATCTTACCAAATATTAATGAACTTTAGTCAAATACGTACATATATAATGGTTTTAATAATAATAATTCTTAATAAAACTGGATTTAATGAACGGTTGTTGAGTCTTTTTGTATTGTAAGTTAATAGCCCCCCAGTTCTACCACATCCATTGAACAAAATCCTGTGGAAGGGCCCAATTTTATATATATGTACATACATACATCAGAGCTGGGCACGAAAATTGGACAAGTGAGCAGGACAACAAAAACAAATTTTCAGACAGAGCACAAGCAAAAACAACCCTTATTTTATGCTGATTTTGTTGTTGCGATCTTGAGACGAGAATTTGTGACCCGTTATAAAACATACATATGTATGTATGTACATACATACATACATATGTATATCATAAAGATCCATGTGTTTGTGGATATGAGTCAAGTTAGATGTTTACAAGTATAAGTCTATTTAATTGCCTTAAAATGGTAAAATTTGTGCAAATTTGTTCCATTGGAATATCCAATAAAAAACAATTGATAATTATCAAGTTAATTGTTGGTTAATTGTAAAAGCTGCATGCAAGTGCTTAAATTGTTTCGTTTGTGAGAAAAAGGCGTACAATTTCAGTTTCAAAAAGATTTGCGTGAAACAAAATGATTTATAGTTCATTTTGTGGATTCACAATTTCACTTGGAATGCCAATGTTCGGTTAAATTGGTGCGTGCCTACGATACTAATACGAGTGATGAGAAGTGGAGTGTGTGTGTGCGCCTCTTTCACTTTAACTTCAAGTGGGTGCAATTTCTCACATCATATAAAATAGTCTGCAGTTTTTTTAGCCAAGAAAAAATTTTTGAAAAGTTGTAATAATCAAATAAAAATGCATCAATTGGTAACCCAATACGCAAATTGAAGATTTGAATGCAATTTCATTAAAGTCAATCTTAATATCAGAATAAATCCCTTTTTAATGAAAATATATGTACATACATATATCCAGTGCGTGTTTAACAATAATTCTGATCTGTAGAGTGACTTTGATGAATCATTGAATTCTAAATAAAAATCGCCAAAGTTTCGTTTGCTGGGTTAGAGTCTTGTAGTATAAAGGAAAAGTGATTTATTTCATTGAGTCATTTAGTTGGCCATCTCTTTTCGTCTCGTTGCGGTAGTCCCGATTGCAGCGCTTCCATCCATCTCCCTCTCTGTGTGTGTGTGTGCGTGAAGGTGTAATAGCAATTGTACTTGATATACTACTAACAATAAGTAAGTAGGAGTCTTGTCTTGCAGACTTGGCGTCTTGCTTTGCGCCTCCGTCTTACATTTCTTTCTTGTTGTTGTTTGTGTTTATTTGTTTTTGTTTTTTTTTTGCGGCGTCAGCGTTGGCGAGACAAGCTAGTTAACGTTTTTTTCGCATCTGATTAGCGGTGGATGCTGAAAAAGAAAAGCGGAGCACACATAAATAGAGTTAAAAAGAAAACGAAAAATAAAAAACCTACAGCAATGTACTCTTATTTGGAATGCCTTATCTGTATTTTTATTTTTTACAGAAACAGAATCTACCCTTTGAATAATAATAATACATAATTTTTGTCCAAATTTCTTGCCCTTAAAACTCATAATTATATGCCAAAACGTTGAAACTAAGAGAAAGAGGAGAAGAGCGACAGCGACGAGGGAGACGTTTTGCCTATATCTGGATAAGAGAAGTCGTTCATGTTGCATTTGTGTATATAAGGTTAAATCAACATATTTGCCTGGTGAAGTAATTGTGAAATATGTACATACATACATATGTACATACATACATATGTAGAGAGAATCAACTAACCAAAACAGCGACCACTACAGTAAATACATACATACATATATATGTGCATACATATACATATGTATCTTTACAGATGTACATAGCTAGAATTATTGAGATTTTGAAATCTCTGGAACAATTAAAATTTGTATCATTCCCTTAAGATCTACCATTTTTAATTATACTACATAGGGAACTCTGAAAGATATGCCAAAAAAGTTGGTCGTCTTGGAGAATGACGAAATATGAAGAAGTTACTGTTTCCTACTGGGCTATTTGGCTCTATTTGGTATCATTTGATTTCTTAATGGTGATCTTCACTGTATATGTACATATAGGCGAAACGTTGTTGTCGCTGCTCGAAGAATGTGGGTTGCAAAAACAAAAACCTAAAGTGGTTTTTAATGAAATGTACCGCGAGAGTGTATAAGTTGTGGTTGGACTTGTATATTGGCGCCCACACTCCCATACATACATACATAAATATGTACATATGTATGTATACACCAACTCGGGGAATCCAGGTGTCGGGGTTGGCCCCGTTGCGCTTCAGTGCCGTCAGCTGGGCATGAAGTACTACATACAAAGATATTGTCTGCGTGTGAACGACGTCAATTAAACCAAACTGAACTGAAAAATTCAAATGAAGATGCCATTTCTTTAAGCATTTCTCCTGCCTCCGCCTCACTCTAATTACACAAATTGAAATGCGCACACACTCATACAAATTGTGGGCGGGTGTATACCCGACTTTGACCATACTCGTCCTATACATAGGACATATGTACATACATATGTCTTTTCGAGTAAGAACAGTGCGTGCAACAGGGGATGCCGCACCCAGAAATACAATATCGTTGAGATTTTTCGAAACAAGCATTCGCGTGAGGCATGCCTCTAACGCATCCGTCAACATGATGACCAAGCGCAGACCCACTATAGACATGCATAGATTATGTATGTGAACTACATACATACATACATGTTTACATACAAATAAATGTATGTATCGTACATATTTACATACATACATATGTATGTATGTGCTGTAATAACTTTAACTAGCCACACGAAATGGATTTTTCATAAAGATAGTGTTAGGAGTGGTACCAGGGCACTAATGTAATAAAAGATTTTAATATCTTTCATTCCCTCAAAGAGCCAAATCAGCATCTACAAGCAAACAAAGTGAATTAAATTACACATATCATACATATAGAACCAAATCGAACACTCCAAAAGACCTCAAACATAACTAAAAGAAAGAAACTCCAGAAGTTTGGGAACCGCCTTGAAGTAATTCTGTTAAATATTTATTTATCTGCTGAGTAGTGAAATTTCAAAGAACTTCGCTGTCAATATGAGAGAGTTGACATCGGGGTTAACCCATTCTATTCGACAATAAACTCTTTGTTTTTTATATTCTGTTATCATGACTATAAATACATCTGTGAACACATACCCCACATTACAATTTCCTAACAGCCTATAAATAATCATAAAAATAAATTCACTAACTTACTGATAAATAAGAATTCGGTTGAAATTATATAAGTCCATATATGTATGTGTGGTATGTATGTATGTGATAGATAAATATACAAAATAATAGGAAATAAAGGGAAACCTGTGGAAAGAGCAGTTTTAGTTTAGCATTTGAATTTTAGCTAATATTTAAATTGATTAGAGAGGATGTGTGGGGTGGGGGGACCTCCAATTTATTGTATGTATACTTATTTGTTTATGAATCATTCCACTCAATTCATGACTCGGACTCTCAGCTCAATTTCAATTCCATGTTATGCGAATGAATCATTCAACCTCAACTCAATCGTTTCAAAAGTGATTTGCATGAAAACGTAAAAGTCTGAAACAAAAACCGGAACGATGAATTAATGCAACAATGTTTGTTCGTCTCATAATAAGTATATAAATATTTTAACAAATGGTTAAACAAACAAAAATTATAAACAATTACTGCCGCACAGCATATGCATGTATGTACATATGTACATACATATGTATGTATGTATGTGTGTGTCTGTATGAAACCGTTTGTTTGGTGAAGCTTAGAAAGCAGCACATATAACAATCACCATCACCCCAGAAAAGAATGAACAATCGGCGGCGATATCTGGAGTCTGGCCTCCACTTCCAGCCATTGTTGACAGTTACGTTTGAATAAATGTTAGAAAAATAACAGAATAACAGAAAAAAGAAGCAATCCAGCAGCGGCACAACACACACACACATAATAGAAGAAGTCCCGACAAGATGAAAACTCGTTTAACGGCAACGATACTTAACACCGCAGACCAGTGGACTAGAATAATAATCGTACTAATAATTGTTGTCAAATCTAAACTAGGCAACTTTTATTTCAGTCAAATTAACCTAACCAAAACAAGGATTCATTCAATAACTCTTGAATTTATTTATGCATAGAGCGAATTCTACTATAGCTAATCAACTTTGATTGATGCAGGGTATCTCGATGTCGGCACTGTAAAATAACATATGGAATTCGTTATTTGTTGTTGACCCTACTCCTACCGAAAACGAAATAAAGATTAGCCAAAAAATAACAATAAATTAAAATAACGAGAGGAGAGGAGACAAAGTCAACGTATTTTCTTGGATTTCTTTTACCCTTAGCCTGCCTATGGTACATTCGTTTTGGCTACAAGTTGGCCAAAGCACCAAAAAGTGATTTAGTTAAATCGTTGCAGGATTCCCTCCTCAGAAATCCTTATGTACATGTGTATGTAAATATCTAAATACATATGTATATCGATTCTAGTTTGTCCTTTGAGTTGTCTACAAAAACATACATATATGGAAACGATCGCAAGGGTATAGAGAATTTGGCATTGTCAACATTTACGGTTGAATTTTGCATTATTTATTTATTTTTTTGTTGAGTTTAATTTTTTTCCCCATATTGTTTTTGTTGTTTTGTTTTTTCAAGCCATTGACATTGAGCTGTCGTCGTTGGCTTCGAAGCGACGTCGACGCGACAGCGGCTTTAATTTGCTGCCCGTTTTTGGCCGTTGGCATTTTAAAAAGCTTCTCTCCATCTCTTTTTTCCACAAAAGTTCATGGAATGACAATAAAACGCAATTTTGTTTATTTTGAAGCTATTGTTTTTTCAAAAGAAAGGTGTATAGTACGATTTTTAAACTCATAGGGCGAAGGGTCTTGATTTGACACTGCGCCATCCATAAGATCTTTTTCTTGAGTTGAAGTTCAGCGATCACCAAAGGATCGCCTAGGCGAAGATTAGGAATTGTAGTAGCTCCACCGACCTTGACATCGTTTGGCTAGAAACGTAGAGGGAGCACGAGGAATATCCATACAATGTTGCCCGAAACAAACAGAAAACTAAAACTATTCGAAAATCGAGCGGAAACGCAAAACAAAAAGACTTTGCCCATATATTCATGTACATACATATGTATGTATGTATGTACGTACGCGCAGCATAAAAACAAATTTGTGGGTGTAACCTAAAGCGGATTGATCTAAGAGAGAGCGAGAGGGGCAGATAGAGGGATTCGAATTCGAAAACGAAATTTTTTAGTAATACCCTGCAAAAGAAAGGTATATCAAAAGCAACAGAAGTTTTGTAGGTAGTTGTCTGTTGTCTTGGATGTGTACTTAGCCATTTGCAGTCAATCTGATATAGGGTATCTCTAATGCGGTACTAATTAATCTTTGGTTTCTAGAAATCTTAAAGACATTGCATCCGCTGTCTTTATTTTTATTGCGAGGGGAAAAGGAAACTACTTCATGGAGCCTATATATGGTGCATATATTTACACATGTATGTATGTATGATCTAAGGCCAGATTTGGTCGCATAGAATGTCTGTTGACTTTTTTGGTCTTGGGTTTTCATATAGACATGCGACAGAGTAAAAAAAGCCAATTGCAATAGCTACATTTATACAAATTCAAACATTCGAAATTGCCATATAAACCTAATCGAGGTTTAATGCCAAAAATGCTCAGATGAGGAAGCCCAAACTTTCGAATTTCGACCAATAATCATTTTTCTATTACATGGACCCAATCTTTAGAATCAGGCCAATATATGTATAACGTTTTACCGATGATAAGAATTACTTTAGTCTGAGATATCGGACATTTTTGGAACCGTTGATTTTAAATTTAAAGAAAATTCGATTTTACTTCACGATTTTCGTTTACCTTTTTCAAGTCATTGTTTTGCGTTTTGCAGACATTTCACTTTTGATTTTTTGTTTTATAGTAAACAAATCTTTGCGAAAATCAAATTGAAATGTTTTGTTTGTCTCACACAACGAACAACAAACATTTACGGTATCAAAAAAGAAGAAGAAGACGCAAACACTTTCACTGGCTAATTAGAATTTGGGTGAAGGCTTTCGCATAATAAATGACTAAAAAAACAATATATGTATATAAAACCTAAAAAACAATCAAAAATCAAACAAAGCAACTACGAAAATGTATTTTCGGTGTGTTCAATTATTAAGCAAATTTTTGCGAAAGTCCAAACTTTTGGTTTGATACCGTTTGAGATTTTGTTTGTCACAAAAGAAAGCTTTCTTACGGCCAACCGTTGGGGCCAACCGTTTTGGGGAAACCGTTTAACAGTGTGAGTGGAGAGTGCATCATGCAGCTGGATTAACTTGATTAAGACATTTTCTATTGACGACGCACCGAAGTGTCAATGCCCTCTCAAAGGCCCGAAACTGGTTACAAGTGGTCAGAAACATTGATCTAGCATCTGAACCAGCTTTCTGGAGCTATCCTTATGGAATATACATACATACATACATACATATGTATGAGATTATGAAACATTTTCATATATTGGCAGCCCACTTTATTTTCTAGACATAACATACATAGTTAGATAATGTGAATTTCTGACGTTTATCCATCGATTATAATCCATTTACACTTTGTTAATAACAAATTGTTATACTCGTTACGGAATTAAGCAAAAGAGTATATTAAAATTGTGAATAGATGTGGAAAAAATGATTCATTAATTATATGTATGTATATAACACCATTAATTCCATAAATATGTGTGCGATAAGAATTAGAATTATTTGGCCTACAAAATTCGACCGGTTCATTCAATGGCAATTTCGGAAAAGTGCAACTGAACGGGTATACTGAAGTCGACTTTAGCTTTTTCTAGTAGTTTGATTTACATAATTTTTCAACGGCAACCAACCATCGGGAAAAGTTGTTGTCAACTGGTCGATCATTACCAATAATGTTGTCAGCTGATGAGCTATATTTACATCTCTCACATGGAGTACTTTGAAAGAAAATTAACAGGGAGGGGAGGTATCTTTCAATTATCTTTCAATTTTCACTGATAAGTAGTATACTTATATACATAAGTATGTACATATGTGTATACTTGCTATAAAACGACATTTTTACCTGTCTAAAAAGTCTTTTGTAAATATTATTGTTATTACTTTCATATGGCATGAATCATTGGTTTATTAGATAATTATATATGATATCATTCCTTGTAACTGTGAGTGATTAACAAGTGTTAATTTGTTGGCTAAACCCTTGTAAAAGCCAAGTGATTTACAATGAAAGTAGGCGAAATCATTTAAGAATGCATAAAACAAGGTAATAAATCATAGGTATAGAGTTTCCATTTTGATTACCATAATGATATGTAAAAATTGTAAGTGCATAGGATCTTATGACTTTCAGCGATCATTCGAAACTCAAATTGCGATCCATATTCACACAGATATGTACATATGTTATTTTTATAGTGAATTTTCTTATTTTTAATTACTCTTTTTCTGTAGGCATACGGGATTTTTGATAAAGACCTCAAAAACGCATTCCACATAACTTGAAAAAATTTTCTTTTCGTAAAAATGAAGATGAAGACAAGCTTTGAGGAAACAGAGCGTAACAAATTGCATTTCCATTTCAGAGTTTCGAATGCAGTAAGCCAAAAAGTGCTTTCAAAATACAAAACACACAGACTGCATTTTGAGTAACGAAATGAAATGGAAAGAAAGGAAACGAAAAACAAAAAATCAATGTTCATGACTCATCCAAGACCTCTCTCATCTTTTGTGAAAGTGACACGTGCGGCATGTCGGTGGCAATTTTTGCTCTACCGAGGAAAAATTAAAGCATTTGCAAAATGTGTTTTCTCTGTTTTATTTTTTTGCCGAAAAATAAAACGGGCAAATGACCCGAACCCGGACACGGACCCACCCAGGGCGATACAATTACCACCCCCGAAAAACGGGATAACCCAGTACATAGTGGGTAGGATGAAATGGATGAGAAATGAGGGTCGTTCTAAGCCTTGACTCGTCTCTGCCAGCAACCTTGAATATGGTGCAGTCGGGCGGGCGGGTCAGGGTGCGAATGCGGGAGATGGTGACGACGGGTGAGGGTGAGGGTGCGACACGACTCGCCATACTATGCCGGAAGTAATTCCCTGTCTCAATTCTACTCCCATTCCCATTTCCATTCCCAGTTTTAGTCCTGGCCCAACATGCATGCGAATCTCGTATGTTCGTATGTTGCTTTTGAGTTTTAGGTGTGGCCATGGCAAGGGCGTGGGCTAGTCTGAATCAGCTGTTCCCTAATGATGGTGGTGGTGGTGGTGCCGCGGTTATTGTGGTGGTGGTTTACTAATCAGTCTCTCAGTTCCTGGGAATTGGACAAATATGGGAGCATTCATTTGGCTGGCTTTCGGCTTTCCGGCTGATAAGTATGTACATATGTATGTATTCCCATGTATTCCAGAAATATGTATTCAAGTGCCTCTGATAACCAACCTCGAGTATATACATACATAAGTGCATTCTCATATGAAGGGAGAATATCTTAATGTCTTTAAGAGATGCAAGCGACCCACCGACGATCTGCAGCAACTTCTTGCAACATATGCGGCGAGGGGTGTTAAATTGTGGATAGCTTGATATAAAAGGGCGTGGCTGGCAGCAAGCAAGTAAAGGGAAAAATTCACTTAAGAAAATGACTCATGCAACAGAATAATTTCAAATTACCCAAAATGGAATATAACACTCAAGTTTCCACGTAAGCCCCTCACAATTAGATAACGCAAACATACATACATATGTGTATGTATATACATATACATACATTCTCCACGTACTAAGCAAATGGTATTGCCATATCAGTTTTCCAAATGGCAGCGGTTTCCGTATCAAGGTATAATATGCGATTATGGATTTCAAAGTTTTATCTTACCAGGCTAGTCGGTATTATCCAGAATAAGTTCGAACTTATGCATTTCCGGTCCATTTGTCTTTGTGAATATGAAAGTTAAATATCAACAGCTAGAGAGAGAAACATCTAGTATCATAGATCATATCATATCATTGGCAATCGAAATCAGCTTGAAGAAGACGACCATAGTTATGAGCGGAAACGGTTGCCCATCAAAAATGCCGATCACAACAGGTGACAGTATAAGAAACTTAAGAAAGGGAAAAGCTCCATTGGACATACATATATATCTACGTATGTACATATGTAAGGTAAAGTTGTGGTGGGACATTTCATTGTTTAATATTCAAATCGCACACAAGTCAAATGGAAGTTGTATGGAGATGATGGGGGAAGGCAGCTAAATGGTGGTTATAAACGATTCCGTTTCCCATAATATTTTTTTTTGCCTTAAACTAAAAATGGAATTGACAAATGGATTGAAAGCAGACAAGGATATATGTATGTACATATGTATGTGTGCATATGTGTGTGTGTGTGTATTGCCGGCATTTTTGCTTAGGGCGGGAGGGAGAGGGAGGGGGGCGAATGCACGCAATGTCGCCAAAGTCAATATGTGTGTAGATGGAAGGTAGACGCAGGGTTCGTGCGGGGTGAGAAAGTTCAAGTTCAAATTTATTTTTATGATTTTTGTATTCTGCTTGTCAAACGTTTTCCGGTCTCTCTAACTAACGGAGAGTGAAGCTCAGCTTATGCTCATGCGCCCACTCCCTCGCTCTCTCTCCTCCTCTCTCTTTGTCTTGGTGTCTCGTTAACTCTTTGTCTCTGTATTCGTTGTTCTCGCTCTCTCTCTCTCTCTCAATCACTTCTGCATTTGCTTTGCTCTCTGCATTGCAGCAAGCAGATACTGCATTTTACCAAATGCAACGCCAAATATGGTTATAGTTAGTCCAAAAATACCGCTTTGCCGGTCATCAACTTGTTCTCTCTCTCTCTCGATGGCGCTCTCTCTTTCTGTCGTTCCCCTCCTCTCTTTTTGGTCTCTCTCTCTTTCGTTATGCTACTGAAGATGCAGATTCGGCTTTCTGTATGTACAAACATACATACATACATATGTACATATATATATACATATCTAACTACATTTATCTCCAATGCGATCAATAATAGGTTGGGATCACTGGTAAATTTGGCGACCCCGACGTATTCAATATAACCTTTCACTAGCTTACATATGTACATATGTATGTGGGTCGTTTCAATCACAACTCTTAATATGGTCGTTTGTCAAGTATATAACTTGCTCTCGCGCTCCTCATGTCTCTTTCGCTCTCTTGCTTCACATTAATATGTAGCTTTAGGTTTGTCGGTCTATAAAAAGTGAAAACTCCCAATTTTGGTTATTGGCGTCTTCAAGAAGAGCTTACGAAATATTGGCATTCGATTTCCACTCAAGACTCTGCAAGGTCTATTCCCATAAATGAAACTCTATGTCCTTCGTTCTGAAGATCATTTGTGATTTTCTATAAGATCTGATTACTATATCATATCGATCCTCAGGAACTCGGATTTAATGGGGAACTTTGAGGGACTGACAGTAGTCGTTGAAGAATGCAAGAGTATGTGTATTTCGGTGTTCTGAAGGCTGATTGAACTAAAATCTGTTTAGCATCGGTTCAATCTTAAATTGCAGCTGTTTTATCCTGCTCTTGCAGGATTGCACCCATTCTCTTGAGACCGCAGGATTTGAGGGTGTTTTTTTTTGCTTGCGGTGGTTGTTCCCTTCAATTCGCCGCCGTTTGAGTTTTTAGGGGAAGTTTCTCCACAATTTAGGGGAAATCTGTATTTCACATCAAGCGCCTGCGTCGCTCTTGATGTTATGTTTTTGTTGCTTTGTCTGTCACATTTTTCATTGCACGTGCAATTTTCCACATGTGTTTTTCCCACATTTTCCGACAGGAGGGTCATGGAGGGAAGGTGGAGCTGGAGGTGGCCACACAAGAGAAAGGCTGAGAAAGAGAGAGAGAGACAGTGAAAGAGGCCCGACCTTCTCCTTCTTGTTCTTGTGCCGCTGTTTTGTTTGTTAAGAAAATGTGAAGGTTAAAAGGCTTTAATTTTCTAGTTACATTTGTGTAATTTTGCTCTTTGCAACCTCATCGATATCAGTAGAATCGGAACAACAACACTTATAAGGCAATAATATTCTGTGCTTTGAGGCTATGGGCTGTGTGCGGGCTGTTGTACTCGATTGAAAACATTGATAAGATGAGCATTTTTGGTCGCTACACTTCACAAAAAGATTGTACATAAGCAAGTATGTATGTATGTATGTACATTTGATTATTTGAATGTTTACTTCATACCGTGAATCATTTCTAAAGATCTTTTTAACTACGTGATAAGAGAGTCCAAATGATATTACGAAAACTAAAATGGGGCTTACGCAAATTTGCAAGCAATCGATCTCATGACTTTCCAGGTTGATTTGTCGGTTCGAAATCTAAACTTTAGATCAACACATACATAGTTATGTCGATTTTGAAACTATGTACAAGTTGGATTTTAGTTAGAAATAATGTTTTCCCATGAAATCGGGCTAAGAGACGCAGAGGCATGGAATGTTGGCTCTTGGAGGAGTAAATCCTTGGGTCTACTATGAGGGCACCTCGAAGTCAGCTCTTTTCGTAAGGCGTTCCAAATGGGGCCACATAATGCCAGGTACTACATACTCTCTGTTTCACTCTATTTTATGGTATGTTCATTTTGGGTATTTGGTACATAATCTAATCGAGTTTCTTTAGCTTTTTTTGTTCTTTTTTTATCAACGTCACGCCGATTGGCACACAGGCGTGCCACGATAAGATTCCCTGTTTCTATCAGGTGGAGCATTGCGTAATCAGAATGGCGACAAAAAAAGGAAATGAAACCAATAAAGTAATGATGATAAATATTATTTTGATAGGCGCCAAGTGAGCTTGGTCAAGTGGGTGGGTGAACAGTGGGGTATGGATTTGAGTTGAGTTAGCCCTGAAAAATCGTATATACATATATACATAGTTTGTGTGTATGTATGTGCATCGCATTTCATGTGATTTCGACGGACTATAAAAGTTCCGCGTGAATGATTGGGCTGATTTTCGGGGGTACATACATATACATATATGTACAATATGTTAGCTGTTGTTGATATTTTATGCCCATATATGGTAACAGTTTTCCATGTGTGTTTGTGTGCGTGCGATTGTTGTGTGTGTAATTAATTACAAAATTGGCATTTTATTGCATTTACGTTATTTTCTAATTAAATGCCAAATGCGAAAGAATCGACAAAAACAAAAAGTAAAAATCGAAATGTAAATGAGACCAAGGCAAGGCGCCAAAGCCGACCATGGACTGTTTGGACTTATCAGGTATCACACACACACACAGACACAAATATTGATAGCAGGGGGGGGTACCTTGGTTTATACATATTTTCATTGTCCATTTAGTGGAACAAGGGCATGTAAGGTAAACTAACATTTTATCAGAGTTTAATGACATTTCTAATGAGAAAGTGACAAAATTTCAAATGTAAATAACCAAGGTGAGAGTATTGTTTGGCTACACAGAGCCAAACGTGCTTTTATGATTTCATATATGTTCGTTAAAAAACGCATTCGTTAGCATATTTTGGGGTATATCTAACACCGATGATGTTTCATAAAGAAGTCAATTAATGATTTATTCGGCAAGTTCAGTTTTAGTTTGAGCTTGTTTAAATTCAAATTCAAATGATAATAGCCGTTAGATTTATTTATTTTTTTTGTGGCGCCACCTGGCCAGAATTAGAAAATAACATATCGGTTATCGGTTCAGTATTTTTAAAATCGTCACATTTGGTCACATTTTTAAATTGCAATAACTTTTCAACTTTATTTGTTCTACTTGGTTGCTAAAAAAAATGGTAAGTCTTCGGCAGGGAAGCTAAATTTAGCATTGTCTACTAATGATTCATCATATACTGGCATTGCAGCATAAGAGCGGCGCCCTTGCTTGGCTCAGCCTGGTCACGTTGATGTTGATTGGGCCACAACTGGACTTGGCGGAAGCATATGAGAAGGAAATGACGGTGTATGTGGATGCCGGTAAAGTCGAATGCCTGTATCATAGCGTCAAACAGGGCGAGTCAATTGATTTTGAGTACCAGGTAATCGATGGCGGTCATGGAGATTTGGATATCAGTTTTACCCTGCTCGATCCCATTGGCCTGCTCATTGTCAGTGACTACAAGAAGCCGGAGAATATACATCGGCACACGGTGGAGAAGGAGGGCGACTATCGTTTCTGTTTCGACAATGGTTTCAGCATGTTCAATCGCAAGACTGTGTTCTTCGAACTGATAGTGGAACGGGAGGGTGAGCCAAACCTTGGAGATCAGCAGTGGAACGAGATCGACGATATGAGCGGTCTATCACCCGATGAGTACTACGACATGAAGGTGCAGGATATAATGGATTTCATTGGACGCATTAGGTTGCAATTGAATAAGGCACGCCAAATGCAGGATATGCTGCGATCCCATGAGGCACGTGATCGTAATTTGGCCGAAGCGAATTTCCAAAAGGTCAACAACTGGTCACTCATCCAGATCAGTGCCATGATCGGTGTCGGTTTTATTCAAGTGTTTATGTTGCGTAGCATTTTCAGTACCAATGGACGCATGTATTTGCTTTGGCGCAAATTGGGAATTTGATGCGGATCATGACAATGCTTGTGGGATCCATGCCCATGGAGTGGGATGTTGAGATGAGTTTTTTTTACCAAAGATGTAGTTGGCCAGGTTGGCAGTAAACGCGCCCAGTTAGCCAAGCCCAAAATGCTTGCCATTATCAGTTTAGTTAACTAGATCATTTATCTATATACAACTCCCATATATACAAACGATATTTCATGTATAAAAGATAAGAGCGTGTGTGTGTGTGTGTATGTATGTGTGTGTGTGTGTTTACATGTTTGTATGTGTGCGTGTGTGTGAGCAAACTCATTGTTAAATCAAAGCAATTGTAATTCTTACAAATTTATTAAGTGAAGTTTATTATCATAAATAAAGAGCAGGAAAATTAGCAAAAATACTTAAAGCGGTAATATTTGTATTCAAGGGCAAACACAAATATTTGATTAGGTTTTGCCGTAAACAGATCTGGGACCCCCCAAAATAATATCCAGACTACGCCCTTGCATAGCGGTTGCAACCGATATTATCGATACGGTCACTACTAATGATCTTGTTAAGTTTTGTATAATTATTAATTTATATTATACTTTTCAAATAATACCGCCATCCTAACAAGGTTCAAATTGTTCTCGTTTAAAGTCAGAGAAATCAAAAAATTAATTGTAACTTATGCGCTAGCTATTCCACACACTTGGAGGTGTCGGTGTTCGGACATCCACTCTTTAAGCCCACAGTATATACTTGCGCCACATTCTGGAGGATCTTCTCAAGACCCAAGACACCAATTGTCATTTCGCTTGGTACGAAATACTAATCAATTTAATTCTCCTGCCGCTATATCATTGTTTCATTAATTTATATTACCTGTCGATGTTTTGCATACTTTTATTGGTGTCCGGCATTTTGCCGCTACGTAAACTATAAATGGAGTTCCATATATTATTTACTAGCAAGGTATTTATTCCAATTTATCGCTTTTAATCGGCTCCAACAGAAAAAAAAAGTATTAATTATAACCACCAGTTTGTCCCAGTACGATCTCTAGTCTAGGCAGCTGCTTTATCCAGACGCTTTTGACGCTCTAGTAGACGGCGCTCACGCTCGAATTCCTTCATGCGGAGGACATAATCCTCATATTCGCAGGTCAAGTACTCATGCTTCTGGTGTGCACACTGATACACAAATGGAAACTTGTCGGAGCGACAGGCCTGGTATGCGATCAGCTTGTGGGCGCAATAGTCGCGATTCTCCAATGGAAGTTTGGCCGATTCCATTTCCTCTTTGGTGGCAATCATGACGCGTTCCTTGCGCGACTCGAATCCCAACATGGGATCAAAACTGGGCACCACATCTGGACCGGGCGTCACATCTGGTTTCAGATAGTGATTCAAAGCGTTGCCCATGCTACATGGTGGTAGGAGAAAGAATTGCTTAATTAGAATTAGCTTGAACAAATCAGAACGGAATTAATAATGAAAATAAATTACGTAAAATGTTTCTTCTGGCGACACTTTTGTTGTAGACGATTGACAGCTGCTTCTACCGTGGGGCTGCCAACTTAAAAAAAAAATTGTGCCTTGTCAACAGTAGTTTGCCAACACTATCAGCTGCTTAGATAGGGCTGTCGATGATACCAATAATTAATCACATTCTAATACAATAAGGAATACAATAAGGATAATGCTTAGAGACATGGTAAGATATAGAACGCTATAGAGATAATCATTGTACAACATAAACCAACATATATTCATGAATTCAGCCATTGTTAATTCATTTCGTGTTTCAAATTCAACATTTGTATATTATGTGCCTTTAAATTTAAAAAATGAAAAATGTGACATTTGAGAACTATCGATATATTTTCAAATTGCCTCCGTGTCCATCTCTAGAAGGTTAGTCCTGTTGTGCCAGCGTTGCCACTCATTCAGTTGGTTGCTTTCATTGTTCGCGGCGGCTGGCGCTCCCGTTATAAATAGGAAATAAAATCAGCAAAATAATATACAAGAAATATGTATTAGTCAAAGCGCCCCCCGCAAAAAAGCCAGCATATAGTTAATTCTTAGTTATTATAATTTATAAATATTTTTTTTTGTATCTGTGTGTCTACGTGTACGAGTTTAGGAGTTAATGTATGTGCAATAAAATATTAGCCAAAGGAGAGAATAAAAAAGTGCATATTGGTCTGTGTCGAATAGGTCGGGTCGAATCGGTGTCGGTCTCGTTGTCGCTGTCCGTCGGTGTGTGTATATAGTAACAATCGATTTTGTCACTTAGTCTCTACGGTTAAAGTTAAAGCTATGGTCGGTCTACTGAATCCCATGAAATATGGCGATCATTTTTATGAATTGTACACAAATAATACACGCAGGTAATATCCTTACTGGCCCTTCATGACAAAGACAATGGTGATGTGGGTTAGCATTGTCGTTGGTTAGAGGGGGGTTGAAAAATCGATCGATTTTGCTAGCTCGTCTCGGGGATATATATGCCGCCTTCCAACCCCTAATTTGTACCGGAGGGGGGTTGGTTGAATTGGGCGGTCATTTGAAATTTTGAAACAGTGTGGCAGCGCTGTCAGCTGCTAATCAGCTGCTCACTCACGACCTGCATTAATACTCTGTGGTGTATTAGTTTATTTGAATTTTTGCCTGTTGGGCCGATTTGTATAATTTCAGAAAATTGCAAAATGAAAGAAAAGCTCTCACCAAGCGCAAAAGTCGCAAAGAGAAATCAGCCGCAGCCTTGGCAGCCGCTGCAGCTGTCCTGGACGGGGGCGGAAATCTGCTGGGCGGCATTGTGAATCCTTTAGATCCGCCACTGGTCAAGGAGCAATTAATGCTGATAATGCCCTCGTTTCCGGTGGCACATATAGAGCTGGATCCAAACGCTTCGAAATTTGCCGTCTTCTCGGCCATAAGATCCACAGTTCTGGAGGCGGAGACCCGCTATGCCTTGTTTCATGATGGCAATGGTGCTTGTGGAGCAGCTTTAAAGAAATGGTCAGGTAATATGGGATCCTCTTGCTGTTTGGTGTGTGCCGGCAGTTGTATGGTCAGCAATTTGGTGGACTGCTCTTGTCATGCCCCACCTGCGGGCATAGCTGTTGGAGCAGGTGGAGCCGGCGTTGCCGGTGGAGCAGCTGCAGCTGGTGGTGCAGGTGGAGCCGGAGCAGGAGCTGCAGCGGGAGCGGCTGCTGGCGCCGGTCAGGCGGACAAGCGTACACGTCGCGACAGTGCCAACAGTGATGCCGATTCCGATATTGAGGAGCCCATCGAGCGTGAGCCCGTTTATGCCACAGTACCCTTAATTGTTGGGGCTGGCCTGCGCAGTCTGTTCGAACTGATAGCGGATGCTCGACATATTCAGCCACTGCTCTGTACCAAAGCTCTGAAAGCATTGCTCGATGTCATCCAAGGTCAGCAGCCGGAGTCCTTTAAGCTGGAACCAGAAGAACTTATAAATCCGCTGTACGACTTACTGCTCGATTTGGCTACAATGCCGGCGGCGCTAAGTTCCACAACCGGAGCCGAGGCCAATTGGTCGGCTATGGCTTGTGCCGCTTTGCTGGGTCTCTGCATCGCACGCGGGGACACGGGCAAAATGCTAAAGGCCATTGCAGCCATGTTGATGTCACCGCGTCAGCTTTCCGCCCAGATTGTTCAATTGCCCGCCGTATTGGCTGCTCTCCAGCATACGGTGGTCAGTGCCGCCCTCAACAAGCCAACGCGTCCGGATTTTCATAGTCATGGTGTGCCGCACAACTCCCTAGTGGATGAGGTGAGACAGATGAATGGGAAATATATTTGCTATGCTATAATCTACCCAATATATTTTCCAGTTCTCATTGAAGCTGCCATCGTCCATACCTTCATCGGTCTTCGCCGCCCCGGCCATGGCTTGTGATGGAGTATTTGTGTATTTGTTACATGGCGGAGTCTTACTCAAAGTTGGCACCGGTTTTGGCGGCTCCTACAAGGGACACATATATGCCCAAAATGAGGAATTCAGTCGAGAGCGCAATCCCTGGTTGGGCTATAGCGGAGGACAATTGTACTATCGCAGGAATTGCCGGCGAAATGCCGATCAATTGCAAATGGTTGGCCTTGATACGCTGGCTCTGAAAACGATGAGTCCCTTGAATATGCTGCCCATGCGGGAGGGACTCAACTATGTTCTCTTCACGGACGATGACTCCTTGCATGCCATTTGTAGTAATCGAGATGTAAGTGGGAATGCTTGGCTGCTCTCTGGAATCCTAGTCGGTTCCATCTCAGAGGAGACATAGTACTCAATCTCTCTCTCTCTCTCTCTTGTTTGCAGGACACGTTGGTGGTAAAGAAATTAAATCTGTATCACAATAGCTACAGCAGCGACTCACCGCCATTCGAGTTACCTCTTCAGCTGGCCAGGAAGAAGTTTCGCACTCTGGGCTACGCTGCATTCGAGGATGAGCTATTGAATCAACATCAGATCCAGCGCATACAATCGGCCCATAATAGTTTTGAGCCCAAGCTGCCGGCGCCATGTCGTGATGCCGATGTGGAAGTTCTGGGGATGGCTTGTGGCAAGGAATTCGGTTTGGTTCGTGCCAGCAATGGCCGTGTCTATTATTATGGCAAATCGGCGGCCTTGGGTCTCAAGTGTGTTGGTCGAACGCCAACGCTGAAGTTAACCGAATTGATTATATCGAAAGCTGCGCATATTGTCCATGTGGCGGTGGGTCACGATGGCATCCATGCTCTGCTGGTTAACGATGATGGTACCGTCTTTTTTGCGGGTACAGCCCGACGTGGCGAGGATGGCGATAGTAGCAAGAATCGACGCCAACCCAAGGCTGTCAAGCCAAAGAAAATGACCAAAATTGATGGTCATGTGGTCGTCCATGCTGCCTGCAATAATGGCACTTCGGCATTCGTGACCAAAACGGGCAAACTCATCATGTATGGCAAGGATACAGCCCATTGTGACGCCATGGGTTTTGTGAGTGAACTGCTTGAGCAGCATATAACCAAAGTGGCCCTGGGCAAGGCCCATTGTGTGGCCCTGAATGCCAAGGGTCAGCTCTTCTCGTTCGGTTTGAATAACAAGGGACAGTGTGGCCGTGTCTTTAACAAACTGATGCCCGTCAAGGATGTGCCCAGCTCCTCGTCATCGTTGGCCTATGCCAGCCTATTGGCGATGGACAAGCGCCTCAAAGTGGATTTCTCTACACTCTGTGACTACGATGACCACAATTTGGTCCAGGGTCAGTGTCGTGTGTGTGTCCTCTGTCGCGAATGCACTGGCTACAATGTGAGCTGTGTTTCCGCATTGAATGTCCCGCTGGAGCAGCGATTGGCTGGCAGTATTTGCCCATGTGGACACGGAGATGCTGGCTGTGCCAAATGTGGCTTGTGCTCGGCTTGCATAGCTCTGCAGGAAACCGAAGTTGGTAAGTCGTGGTGCTGGTGGTGAGAAATCATAGAATCACTCGATTAATGCATTCCAATCTGTAGTAGATGCAAAAGTGGAGTGCCAACCACGTCAACAGCGCTCCAAGACATTGATAATGCGGCCGCGCAAAGAAAAGAAGGCCAACGAACTGGAGACCGGTGCCGCTGGTGGCAACGGCGGTGCCACTCCGACTGACATTGATAAGGATCCACCACGTGTTGCCCCCTTGGCACCACAAATATTGCAATTGCCCACCGCCTCGCCGGTGGTTCAGGTGGCCTGCGGTCTCTACCACACTGTAGTCTTGACCCTTGCCGGTGAGGTTTTCACTTTTGGCAGCAATCAATATGGTCAATTGGGCAGTGGCGACCTGCAGCCAGTTAGCGGTCCCGTAAGAGTACATGTCCAAGGAGCCATCAGTCAAGTGGCTGCTGGGAGCAATCATACGGTACTCCTAACCCACAAAGGATTGGTCTATACCTTTGGCAATTATCAGAAGGGACAACTGGGCCGTTTGCCAAGTGACTATGGCCAGAAACCGATAATACCGGCAACTGTGGAGGAGGAGCCCACAGGCAGTGCAATCTCTGGTGTCAGTATTCCCGAAACTAACGTCTTACCCGGTGGTTCGAAGGAAGCAATACCCATGATGTCAAATGTGCCAGTGTGTGGACTAACTCAGAGGCAAAAATTTCTATGGAACTGTGCACCCGGAGCTGTTTTGTAAGTAATTCGATAATAATGGATAATAATGGATTAAATTGAATATTGGCGATCCCATGTTTAGCGGATTGGGTCCCACCTATGGCAAAAAGGTCACCTGGATAGGAGCCAATGGCGATCAGACATTCATTAAGATTGACGAATCTCTCATAACAGCCCAAATGCTGCCCAAAATGCATGTGGTGGCCAATAAGAAGACAATTTGTAAGTGATCTCCATTATCAACTTGTTGTGCATTTAATGAAGGTGTCCCTGGCAATTGATTTCTCTTCACAGTGCTTATACCGAACATCCCATTATCCTTTCACACACTGACCATCAATCGACGTGATGGCAGTTGCACGGCCCATTATCGGGATCAGACCAATTTTTGTGATTTGATGCAATCCCAACCGTCGCAAACTCAACCGGAAATCAATCGAAATGTGGACACACCGCCACTTGTGGCGTCTGAATCTCCACCCATACTGCTGTCCTCGGTGGCGATTGCAGCCACAGCTGGTGTGCCCATTAATGAGCAGATGTCGCGAAGTATGCATGAGGCACGGAATCAGATATTCGAAGATTCGCATCATCAGTCGTCGGAATCATCGGCACCCGCAGCCTCGGCGGCGTCTGCAGCAACTCTGCAACAACAACAACAACAGCGTCAACAGCGTCGCATTCGACCGGTGGCACGTCAGGAGTCACCGACAGAGCCACCAACACCACCGCCACAAATAGCCTTTGCCATGGATCCCAGCTACAATGTACTTTGGGTCTTTGATGGTTTGGCCAAGAAGCTGCGTTGCCACAATGTGGTGGCCAGCGATATTGCTGAGACTGATGTGGTGAGTTGATTGGGCTGAAAATGATCCAAACGATTCAAACTAATCCATCCATCCTTTTGTCTCTTTGTTAGAATGCAGCCAATTATCGAGCTCTGCTTTCGCCAGAGCTGTCGCTTCCAAGTAAATCGGATGCTCGCGTTTCGCGCTCGCAGGCCTCTCTTAACCTGTTGGCCTGCTTGGATATCTTGACATCCGCCCAGGATAATATACCCGGTTGCTTTGAGCAGGTGTTGCCGAAACAGCCGCATCAGGCAACAGAGGCTCAAAGTGGCGAGTATCAGGTGGTCAATCGGTTTGATAACTTTGGCGGCGGATGGGGCTACTCCGGTCATAGTGTGGAGGCCATTCGATTTGCTGCCGATACGGATATCGTAATCTGCGGATTTGGAATGTTCGGCGGTCGCGGCGAATACAGTTGCAAGCTGAAGCTCTACGATCTGGGTTCCGATGGCGGCGGCTATGAGAAGGAGGGCGTTCTCATCAGTGAGACCAAGGAGGTGCCGTATGAATGCGCCGCCAGAAGTAAGCACCACATTCTGCTGCCCAAACCCGTAAATGCTGCATCTGGCAGATGGTATCTGGTTTGGGCACGCATCGCAGGCCCATCCTCGGATTGTGGGTCGTGTGGCCAGGCCTCAGTGACCACCGAGGACCAGGTGGTGTTCAGTTTCAAGTCCAGCAAGAAGGCCAACAATGGCACCGATGTCAATTCTGGCCAAATTCCAGCCATTTTATATCGTCTAGTTACCCAGGATTGCAAACAGACGCCGGCCCCACTCGATGCGGATCCCGTGCAGCGTATATCGCGTGCCTTCGCCAACAGTGTGAGTCGCGAGTGCTTCGAGAGTCTGGTCGTCCTGCTCAGCTGGTCCTGGGAGAGCTTCAAGACGCAGCTGCGCGAGCAGCGTGATCGCAGCCGTCCACTGCAGCTGCAGCAAACTCTGCAGTATTTGGGCTATGTGAATAAGTCATGTCTGCGTCTGCTGCGCAAATACACCAATGAGATTTATCCACAGCGCTCGAACGCGGTGGCGGCAGCAGCAGTAGTTGCCGCCCAGGCTGGTGGCTCTAGTATGGTGGCCGCTGCACTCTCCAAACTTCAGGCAAAGGCCGGAAAAGGTAACACGAAGAAGAATCTCCTTCCATTTGAATTATTTAATCGTACCTAATCTCTATTCCTGTCCAGATAAAAACTCACCACGAGTGCTAAGTAATGCTGCCGCTGTGGTGAAATATTTTGGCGAGGCATCGGCAGCTGCTGCCACGGCCATGGCATCGATTGGACCTGGAGGAGGCTCCACTACACCCATAGCACGAAAGACCAATATGGAGAATATTCAATTAGCCGAATGCATTGGCAATGTGCGAGCTCTGCTCATTGGCATATTTTGTGATGACATCTTTAAGGACATAGCCACAGATGAGGGTGAGCTCAGCTTTATCCATCCATCTGTCATCATACCTCTATATATATATTTGTGTTTTAGGCTATGCCTTAGTGCTGGAAATCCTCGATGAGTGCCATTTGAGTTTTGTGGCCTGTTTCGATGCATTTTATCCAACATCGTCTCTGAAGTGGAATTGCCTATGCGATCTGTTGGCCCAAATCGATCGCGGTGCGTTGCATTCGCGTCTCTTGAGTGCCATCTTGGCGGGATTATGCTCACCCACAGTTAAACTGAGGGCCACCTTCGCCCTGCTAAATGCAGCAGGCAATGATCGTCAATCGATCATTAGTCCCAGCGACAATTCGGGTCTGCCAATGCTCTCCTCGACAGAGGCCCATCAATATCCGATACTTGTGGAGCAGATGATCTATCGCACGCAGCAGGAGAAGAGTGACTTTCTCAGCAATTCGTGGACATTTAAGGATGTGCTGGTGCGTCTGCTGGACATCATAGCCAGCCCCATACGTGCTCGGATCGAGAGCATTTATAGTCGCAGTTTGGGAGGACATTTGGATCAATCGACGAGCATCAATCAGGGTCTGATCGACAACTGTTGCCATCTGCTGGCTCGCGTCCTGGCCGAAATTGTCTATCAGACGGTGCTGGGTGAATATGATAAGCTATTCCTGCCGCCACGAACACTCCATTCGACTGGTGCGAGATTCGCTCGCTGCGATTTGAGTCGGACATGGAATACTGGGAATTTCGGACCTGATGCCATTGCCTTTTCGGTGGATCGTCCAGGCATTGCGGTGGCCGGTGCCATGGTCTATTCCGGTTCGGGTAGCTATGACTATCAGTTGGAGCTGCTATACGATAATACGGCTGACTTGCAACCGCAGCACAAATGGGAGACATTGGAGTCCGTGTCCGGTAGCTATGACCAGGAGGCGGTGCACAATGATTTGGCTGAAATTAAATTTGATCATCCAGTGCATATCAAGGAACATGCGAGATACGCATTGCGTTTGTGCTCGCAGGGTGCACGCACCTGCTCGGGCGATGCTGGCCTAACATCCGTCCGTGGTCCATGTGGATCAACATTCCATTTCTATGCCTGCGACTTGAGTTTCAATGGCACCACACCGGCTCGCGGCCAATTGCCGTGCATACTCTATTACAGTACTCCGATTAAGCAGGAAGGGACTGTTGGTAGCGGAGGAGGAGGAGGAGGAGTTGGGCTTGGATCAGCAGGAACGGATGGAGCTGCTGCCATGCTGGGTAATCTAAACAACGCCCATGAGATCTCCACACGGGATACAGCCCTACAGATAGCATCAGATATAACAAAAAAGTGCACGGAATTACTCATTCTGGCACGGAATGCAATGGCAGCTGCCTCCTGCTCCCCCTCCGACAACAGCTCGAATCACACACAGACCATTGACTCCGAGCACAATATCACACCGATTGAGGAGCACATGGACATCAATTGGGCAAATAATTCCCGTACTGCTGCCTTGCCGCCAGTGGTAATGGTGGATCCAGTCGGTCGAGATCTGGGCAAACGTATTGAGTCCTTCTCCAAGGGCATTATGGAAACACTCAAATTCGATTCGAAGCGCTCATCAACCAATCCCTTTGAGATGGAAATCGAAATCGGTGCCACTGAGATCGGGGTGGAGGAGACGGCCGATTTAAATTATCGCAATGGCCAAATGGCTGCCAAATTAAATGGCAATGAGCAGCGGGCGGAATATGAATTGGGAGCCGAGCAGCAACAGCAGCCAGCTGGGGTGGCAGTAGTAGCTGCCGTTCAAGCAGCTCATCAATTGATCCATTCCGATTCGGAGGAAGCTCCTGTACTGGGCATTGCAGGCGGTCTTGCTGGTGGTGGCGGAGTTCCGGCCATTCAATTGCTTGAAGTCTTCAATTTGGCTGCCTCGAATATGTTTCATACACTTCTGCCGCTGGTCTATGGCCACATGGCCAATTTGGCCTGCAGTGATCCCAAGAGTTCAGTGCAAATTCTCGGTTTGATCAAGGAGATATTACCGCATATCGCTGCCCTCAATCAGTTGCATGTATCATCCAAAGAACAGCGCGTTGGTGGTGGTGGAATTGGCGTTGGCGCGTCGGATGCGGATCATTTACTAGGTCCTCCTTCGGCCACAAGCCAGAGCAGTACCACCAGCAATCATTATTGTTTGGTGGAGAGTGAACATCCATATCGTAGTGCCACCATTAGTTGTTATCGCGTAGACTTCCCACCCTGTGTCCAATGGCTGACAATCGAATTCGATCCGCAATGTGGCACTGCCCAGTTGGAGGATTATCTACTCCTCTCCATACCCATGCGACCGACGATGTCCACCCAATCCACCTGTCAGCAGGCCGCTGCAGCATCTTCGGGTGACGATTACTATGACATGCTGGACAATAATCTAACAACGACGACAGCTGGACGGAAACCGGCAGCAGCCAATTGTCGCAATGCCCAGTTGACAATGACAAGTTGCTGCCGCACAGCACTGGCGAACAATCCGGAGGCCAATGAGAGGGATTGGATTGTGGTGAAAAAATTCAATACGTAAGTCTATGAATGGTAATTATTATGGAATCATCTGGAAATCTTCATTTCTGTTCATTCAGCGCTTCGAATTGGCTTCAAAATGTTCTTATCCTGCCCGGGAATTGTGTGGAGTTCTCTTTGGAAACAGCATCGCTCTATGCCCAGGATCCGCATAATAATCGTTATGGTTTCAAATGCCTAGTGGTTGGCTATGACAATCCCACAGCGGTAGGTCTCCACTCTCACTATCTCACTCACTCCCATCTCATCATCATCATTGTCTGTCTCGCTTAGATCAATGCCACCAATTCGTGTCTGATTCGCTTGGAACAGGAGCTGGCCTATCTAGGCGGCATGTGCAGTGCCAATCTCATGAAAAAGGATCTCAATTTGCCGGGTAAACTCTGCCACGAAACTTTTCCATCCTTCCTTTTTTTATATATGTATTTACTTCACTGTCGATTCAAACAGATGACAAGGATATGGAGGATATCAGTGGCATAGAGGACACCATAAGCACACATCATGCCTTGCTATCGAAAGGTTTCGCCCTATCCGAGCCACAATTGACCGTACATCAGGCACTGGAATCGTATTTACCCATAGGGTGAGTTCAATTTACCATTTAACTCAATCATCATCATCTATCGTATGGCCCTCTGATGATCTAGTTTTGGGATTCATATCAAAATGAATCTTATACATATATACTTATTTATTATATTATCAGGCATAAATATTTACAGGGCAACTTATTGGCTTTTTACCTATGCATGTGTGATAGATATACATATATTTAATACATAAGTATATACAGCTAAATAACTAGTAAGCTATGAATTTTGGTACAACAAAAGGTCACTCTTGGTGCTGGTGGTTGGTGTTGGTATATTTCTTGGATGATTTGCGGCGCTGCTAGCATCTCTCAGCTACGTATTTGTGTGTGTGTGTGTGTGTGTTTGTGCTTGTGTGTGTGTGTGTGTGTCTCTCTACATATCAGTCTTGAGCAGGCCAGCATTCTCGATTTGGTATACAATTTGGGTCTCCTGATAGGTACGTGGCTCCGGCTGCACTACATCCAATTTGCGACGCTTACGTCGCTGTGCCAGACGCCACCATAGAAGAAGCAGTATGGCCACTAATAAAAGGAAGAGGATTACACTGCCCACCACAATATATGCCACATAGCTGGGCACATGGCATTGTTCGGCAATGATTTGACGCAGTGGCACAAATTCATCAGCATCGTTAGCTCCATGCCGCTCGGGCGCTTGTCGTTGGAAGAGCAATTGCTCACTGTATTGGCGGAAGAAGTTCGCTCGTGGTAATGGCGGCTCCACACTCCTGTCCAATTGATCACAATTCCAGGCATTGTCGTAGCGCAAATCGCGTAGGCTCAATGAGAATTGCTCATCGAAGCGCAGGGGCAGCGGTGAGGCCACTACCACCGCACTCTCCTGGGATCTACCGCGGTCCGGTGTCACCGCTATAACCGATGAAGTGGGCAGCCAGCTTCGCACGGTATTGTTGTGGAAACGCAACTCAAGGCGTTCACTCAACTTGTAATCGCGATGTACGCTCAGACTACGGAAGGCTATCTCGCTGGTGATGCCAAAATCATTGGAACGCAGTGTCACTGCATCACGTACGAGAGCCTCCAACCATTCACCATCGACGGAGACAAAGCGATTCTCGCTCAGACTTAGTTTGGAGATAACTGGAGGAAGTTGTAAAAGGATAGAGAGAACGGACAAACACAAATTCAGTCGGAGAAACTTACGCTTTAAAGCGAAGGCATGCGAATGCACTTCGAGGAACTGATTGTTTCGGATGCTTAGCTCGTTGAGCACTTCCACCTCATAGAAGGCACGCGTAGGTAAATTGCCCGTAAAATGGCAATTGGCAATAATCATTTGTTCGACGGAGAACTTTTTGAATGCCTGCAAAGCGAGTAAGAGAGAGAGGGAGAGGAGACAATTGACTGACTGACCGACTGACTGACTCACCTGACTCTCAATACGTTGTATGGTGACACCCTCCAGTTTTAGCAATATAGCACGTTCCTTAATGGTGGTGAAACCAAACGGTTGTATCTTCTCAATGCTGCCGCCCACAAATGATATTTCATCAATGTTCCCACTGATGGCATGCGAATCGATTGAACGGAATCGAACCTCTTCGAATTCGACTATTAACGCCTTATTGCTGGCATAGCGGGACACACTTAATCCGTATTCGTGCAAGACAAGTTGCCCAATGTATTGGAATCGGATTTTACGCAATCCTTCCGTATAAGTCAGTGTATTCGTCTCCACAGTGAGATCAGGGCAATTGCGTACTTCTATGCGATCGACGGCACCCTTCAGTTGGGGCAGCACCCAGTTCTAAAAAAAAATATGGGGTACATGTTAGTACTCACAAGATATCGAAGCAAATCGATTGACTCACCTGCTCTTCATTGTTGCAATCACAGGTGATTGTAGTGTCATGATCCCTGCATATGACCTTGGATAGATCTGCCGGCTTAACTAGCAGCGTTAGCACCAACAGAGACACAATCCAGGTGGGATCCTTGAGATTTTTGATATTTTGCATTGTTAGTTTCGTCTTCCTTTTATGGCCAATTATTCATAATACTAGAAAATTCACACGATTCACGTATGTGAATTTTTTTTTGATGAGTGTTACACTCGCATGCGAACGCTATGGCGTTCTACCTTCGATTCTCTTTCTTTTTCGACTTTATCTGTGCGTCCTATGTATGTATGTATATATTCCGATTCGCTCTTCAAACACACATTCCTCCACTACACTGTTCCGCTTCTGTTTTGTCTCTCTCTCCGCCAAGTCGTGGCATTGCGCGCCTTCGTGTGCCCCAATGAGACTGACTGATAAGAAATGCGTGATTACCACCTCCTCTTGTTAGAGCAAAAAGGTAATTCAATGGTGGGGCGTAGTCAGAGAGCGAGAGAGAGGGCAGGGGGAGCCAAGGCAGTCTCAGATTTCAAATGCATGTGGATAGAATAACAATCGATCTATCCTGTAAACAAAAGAAAATATTATTTTATCATTTCTAAAGTTCCCGTGGTCAAATTTTGTCGACGCCCCTTTGGGGCAGGTGTGTTGAGTCAGCCTTATCAATAAATTAGCTCCATGTTTATGCATGTGTGTGTGTGTGTGATATACATTGCTGTATTTCGATATTAATATCGAAAATTACTCGGATGTCCTTTGTAGGGCTTAAGGAGTGTTTATACCATGCATCCATAGGATGAAATGGTATATTAGAGTCGCCAGAAGGAAGAATTTCCGACCCTATAAATTATATATATTCTTGATCAGCATGAGAAGAGAAATTGATATAGGCTGAGCGAGATAGCATACGAAAGAAAATTAATATATGAATTTGTTTTTTTTTAAATTCGAAGTAGTTTTTTTTCCCTTGATGCATGGTATATCCAAGTCGGCCGGCGACTTACTTACTTTATTTTCTTTTCCTTACTTCACAAGGACATGCTATATACTCTTGATTTGACTTGTAGACTTCATTCGGAATTCTCTTTGTAAGTTTTTACATTGTTATATCGATGAACTTTGCAATGAATCCCATAAAACTTAATCAACAGTATCACTTACTGAAACACGATTCTAAGTAGTTTATGATGGTCTTGATGAATGGTTGTACTGTTCTTGAAGTCACCTATCGATAAGAAGTACATATAATGTATATAATGTTCCTTGATTTTCGTTTCGTTGTCAGTCGTTCGCCAGTTGAGGTTCGGACCATATATAACCATATATAAACCAGTGTAATCCAGTAGATTCTACATTCCATCAGAAATACGTTGTCTTTACCAGCATCCAGTGTCCCGATGATTACTTCTTTTATTGGTTACCTTCGAAAAATATCTTAAACCCGTTTATTCGCCCTATTCGGCGAGGTGTCGCGATGTTATCATACTGGAGTGGAGTTCCCATGGAGAGATCATTTCTATTTCCAAGTAGTAAGAGAGTAATTAATTTTTATCGATTTCTGTCGATCGTAATTTAGTATAACGCACACGAGGCCTAATTGAATAACCAACACCCCATTCATTCAGACATTCAATCACTATTGTTATTACTAGACACAGAGACAGGGGCGGCATTGAGTGAGTTGGGGCATCTTGAAATATCAAAATAGCAAAGTTGCTAAAAAAAAAGCGTTACAGAGAATTTGTAGATCCGTTACTGGACAGGGAATGACTAGCTCTCCAGCTCCAATCAGCGTTAAAAACTGTTAATTGAATTTGGAGGTCGTCACTGGTCGCCAGCCAGCCAGCCATATAGCGGCAGCAGCAGCAGCAGCAGCAGCGTACAAACATGAGCAATTATGCTTTGTTATTTGTTTATGGCCATTTCCATTTGTTTATAGAACTTAATTCATATATATGTACATACATATATACAGAGAGGGAGAGAGAAAGGGAAGTAGACGACGAAGTTGTACAAATATTTGAAATTTGAATAAGCCATCGAACGATCGATCATTTACTTTTCGTTGATTCAAATGCCGCTGACAAAATAAACTTGCATCAGTTTTTACGACCAAAATTTGTAGAAATTTGAAGAGAGTCGAACGAGACGCACAAAACTGTACTTAGGGCAAACGACGTCAATCATCATTGTGATTAACGTTTAACGCTTTCTGCTAAGGCAAACAATGGTGTCATACTTACATACGTTCAGTATTGCCGAAGAGCGACTGCGGATGTGGCCACAGAGTTGCCAGAGACCAAGCGAAAACCCTTGAGCGTCAAGCAACATATTGAAATCTGCCACAAGTGGCTACTGGAAATTAAATTAATGCAAGTACATATTGCATTTCCTGTCTAGGACGGACTGCAGAAGAACAGAATTGCAGATTCACTTCGTTTGTGCCTTATCGTCTTTATCGCCTGTACAATCTTATCTGGTATTTCTAGCAATAAAGATAACAATGATAAATGTAGGGCAATGAATCATCGGGTGGGGGGTGAAGGGTGGACTGTGGAGGAGCAACTACACTTTGAATTGGAATTAATGGTGGTTGGAAGTAAACGCTGCCAACTAGTCACCAGAATGCATCATAGTCATAAACCAATACATAAGCAAGATGAGCGACACATCTGCCATTTTAGAAACGACATTTTCCTTTTTGCTACTCAGCTGATTATTATCTAGCTTTTCTAGCTGATGATCCAACTATGTAAAGCCCTTAAAACCCATTTGAATTGGTACTAAAAGGGATTAGACACAAATATATAACAATTTTGATATTTAAAAAAAAAAAAATAAATAATTGGAGATGCCGGGGATTGAACCCGGGGCCTCTCACATGCAAAGCGAGCGCTCTACCACTGAGCTACATCCCCATGTAGATATCAGTGGAATTTACTTCTATTCAAAGTAGTTAAGGGTTAATCTGAAGTATCTAAGAGCCTGATTTGAAGGGGTGCATCGGCATAAATGTATCTTAGCATTCAGTCGAACGGATAAACTGTTGCTGGTGCAGTTTATGTGATAAAACAAAAATCTGGCATCATATAATTGACCGACCAGATGTAAGAAACTTGATATACATTTTGCAATTGAAGTTTAAGAACAGTTTTATGGAAAAGTGCTCTGATTCTTTTTATTATACCATGCATTCGTAGAATGAAATGGTATATTAAAGTCGCCAAAATGTATGTAACAGGGAGAAGGAAGCTTCTCCGACCCTATAAAGTATATATATTCTTGATCAGTATCAATAGCCGAGTCGATTGAGACATGTCCGTCTGTCTGTCCGTCTGTCCGTCTGTCCGTCTGTCCGTCTGAAGAATCATCGAGATCTCAGAGACTATAAGAGCTAGAGCTACCAAACTTGGCATGTAGACCCGTTTGCTCTGCAGGCAGATCGAGTTTATTTTTTTTTTTTGCCCCGCCCCCTTCCGCCCCCGCTATTTGAAAAACAATATTTTGAGCCTCCATATCTCGGGAACTATAAAAGATAGAGCTTTCGGATTTGGACATTAGATGCGTGCAGTGTGCACGCAGACCAAGTTTGTTTCAAATTTTGGCCACGCCCCTTCCGCCCCCGAAATTCGAAAAATTCGATTTTCAGCCGAAATATTTATCGTATCGAAATTAAATTTGGCACACTAATACATGTCACGTATATCTATCATCCCACCAAATATCACAAGAATCGGAATAAAAATAGCCGAGTTATACATAGAAACGTTTTTGACCCATAGCGGTGCAAGGCAGATGCACGCGAAAAAGAGCGAGATAGCATATGCTGCAAATCACCGATTTGGTCGGGGGGCGCTAAAGTGCTCGTTTCCACAAAAGAGAGATAGCATTTGAAAGAAATTTAATATATATCTCTTCACCTAATGCATGGTATATCCAAGTCGGCCCGGCGACTTACTTACTTTATTTTTTTTTAGCTTGAGTCGCTTTTTGCTTGCACGATATTTTGTGGCTGAAATTTTCGAATGATGGTTTTACGATTCGAGCAACAAACTAAAAACAGATTTTTATGTCAGTATTTAACCTTGAAATACTGAAAGATTTGTTTGTTTTTTCCTTTTTGCTTTGCTCTGAAGATGTCGACAATATCTGGCTATGGATATGGACAACTTGCCTGTCAATCGGCCTCTTTCTTCCCCCTCTCGCGCTGCTCTCGCCCAGTTTCTGGCTCTTGGGAGGGGGCGTAGCTAATTTGCATTTGGCGGCATTTCTCTTGAGTCTTGACGCAAAAATTTGCAACAAAAGCAACCAACAAACACATCAAAATATGTGGGTGGCTCTGGGTATTGCTCCCTTACGCAATGAGCCAAAAAGATACGACAAAAGAGAGAGCTAGAGAATAATAGAGCGAGAGAGAGAGAAAAAGAGTGTGAGAGAGAGCGAAACAAATTTTGCATATCGCACGATCCTAAACTCATTTATTTTTGTTGGTTCTTTTTCTTGACCGACTGTTTTTATGGCTTTGAACTTTGTTAAAAGAAAACTTTGTGTGCTTTGTGGTACCGATTATGACTACGACTTCCAAGTACTCTGCATTTATGGCATTTGAAATTTTGAAAACAGCTGGAAATTAAATTTCCAAACGCTTTCATTATACTCTCTTTATAGCAAGAAACTTTTTTCTGCTATTCTAATACCAAAAAAGATCTTGGACATCTTGATATACCCTTTAATATAATTTATACATCTGTATATAGAGCATAGATATGTACACACACACACAGACACCGCACTATAAAAAATAGGAAAGAAAAATAGTAGAAATATTACAGCAAATAGTTAGGCAAATATTCGCATTTAGCGGTGAAATCAGCGACAACGGACACACACGCGACACGGCAGCGTCAAGAACAGAACAGAACCAAACAGAACAGAATAGAGCAAAAACAAAAGTCCAAGTTTTTAGGTTTTACGTGATTTTTGTTTGTTTTTGGTTTTCTTGTTTGGTTTCGGTTTTCTTGTTGCTGTTTTGTATTATTTTTCTGATTTTCATTGGGTTTTGCGACCCGGCGTAAGCGCGTGCAAATGACAAACTGAGCCCCAAACAACGACCAGCCAGCCAGCCAGCCCCAACCGCTTCCAAGACACAATCGAGCAGCGGAACGTGAACGTGGACGTCACTGGCATCTGTAGCCAGCAGCTGAGCAAGTGAGAGACAGCAAGAGCAGCAGCCCAGAGCGCGAGCCAGTGCTGATCGTTTAGCTTGCTTTTTGTTCCTTGCCCTTGCTTGCGACGGCTCTGGCTTTTGTAGCGGAATTTATTTGTGTGTTGCTCATACGTATCTATATTACGTATACGTAGCAGTTATGATAAATAGCACGAGACATGCTTGCAGTCTATTCTTATCTAATCTAATTTTTAAGCTATATAAGATAACCTATCTCAATCGCATCATTACAATCTCTACACTATCTGTAGTAGCGATGAGCAACTAAACTAACTAACCACGATAAACTCTTTTCATGCCTTAAAGCTATTTGGCCTTTTTTTTTTTTTGTTGGAATGCTCATCACCATCCATCCATCCATCCGCATACATGTGTGTATGTTTGTATATATGTATGTATGGAGCGAATTTCTCTCAAATTTCGGTACCTCATTTCCCCATATGCATGTGCTGCTCTCTCGCCTCGCTTAGCCCAGGGAGCGAATGCGAGCGCCAATGTGGCTGGCTGTTACTCTGAGAAAACAACAAGAATTTTTCGCGTTCATATTTGCTTTGCCTCTGCTCTGCCTTTCTGTTGAAGCTGTTGGCTAGCCGGAGGCACGATGGACAGTATAGATCGACACATGGTGGTCTCTCTCATCTGGTGGTGGCGTCTTTCACTGGTTATGTGATGTGCTTTGATTGCTTGCGTCGCGCTTAATTGGACGCGCGGCTTGACACTTGTTGATATTGGAGTGAAGGTGGTGGGCAGTCAGCCCCCATAGCCCCCGCAAAAACTCCATGAGTATCATAAGTACACGACTACAAGTGATCGATCCCTGAGGCAACACACACACACACACTTTGTCAAAGAGTTTCCATGCAACACACAAACACATCATCTACTGGTAAAATTTGCTTAATCAAAGTTTGCTAAAAGGCCACGATTTGATATCTACTTCTTACTAGATATACTCGTACACATTAGTTTCGAAGTTTCCTAACTAAGTAGCTAAATATATGTATAATTGGTTAGGAGCTCATGACGTAAACCGATCGACTGACCATATAAATTGAACACTTCAAAAATGGCATTTAGAATGAGATTTGCATAGCAGCAATAGCAGCTATGGGGCCGCGCTTGAAAATCAAGTTCTACAACATTTCAAAATGCAATTTTCATTTCGAACTGGCTTCAAAATGCACTTTTTGCAATTTGGCATAAAGTATTGTACAACAACAACAACAACAAAAGCAACTGCTATTGCTACAGCTGCGTGCCAAGTGATTAATAAACAATATTCTGTGTATGGCTCATGCGAGGTTTTTGTTTAAACAAGTGCAAAATTTTCAATTTGATATACCACCAACGTTAGCTGCACCCCCTCCCGCCCTGCTCCTCATGATCCGCTACTCCTTCCTATTACCTTGGATGAGTCAAATTGTTTATGTGCGAAAAAAGTTTTCCACTTTTTGATCGGTTTTTTGTTTTATTGTTTACAGAAATACAAAAAAAATAGATTATATTTAGATATATATATATATATATATATGTATGTTTAAATGTTGATTATAAACTATAGTTAACTATAGTTTATATACAGATCACAAAATTTGTTTCTTCTCTTTCTCGCTCTCTCTCCCTATTTCTCTCTCTTTCGGGAGGTGTTTTGTGTTGCCTAGTTTTAGGCATCGGCATACTCAATGACATCATCAATTTTAACAGTCTCATCGCTGCCACCAGAATGATCTGAACCCGTATCACATCCGCCGGCAGCTCCACGCATATCCATATGCTCCATGGCAGCCAAACTGGCCGCCCCATCGAGGCACTCAAAGCTATTCCTATTGCTAGTGAGTTGATGATGAGTCCGCTGCTGCTGCTGCTGCTGCGGATGACGTATTGTGGCAGTCGGAGTTGATGTTGATGGTGATGGTAATGGTAATGGTGATGGTGAGGGTGAAGCAGCGCCAATTTGTGTGAGGTGCAGCAGTTGTCTTTGGTTACGGATCGAGGTCAATTGATTGGGATGAAATTGTGGCTTGGCCTCGAGATCCTGCCGCAGATCACGCACATGTCTTTGTGCGTGTGTAATGGGCGGAGAAGCCATAGATGGCATTGTTGTTGCTGTAGGCGTGGCACTGGCAGCTGGTCGCCAAATGGGCGTGGCATATCTGGCATTGTTATTATTATTATGATTATTGTTGTTGTTATGATTAATATTACTATTATTAAATGTATGACTGGACGGCGGGACTTGCTGCTGCATTGATAATGATGATATTTGCGGCACCTGATGATGGCGCATGGGCGTGGCATATTCAGCTTGATATGGCGGTGGCATATCATTCGCATCTGCAACGATGAATACAAAAGAAAACGAAATAGCAAGTTAATTTCGAGTGGTTTCCCAACTGAAATGGAATAAAGTTAATCACGTTCTCATGAACGATAAGAACGCTCGTACTTTACACTAATTTCATTCAACTTAATACTTATTATCTACAATCTAAGTACATAGATCTACGACAAACATAGAAACATAGATAGAAAGGGAAAGATAGATAGACACAAAGTTCAATAGATTAAAGACCATCACCAAAGAAGTTTGAATATATGTAGAATTAGTTGTATACCTTTCGGGTTTAATGCGTTCCGTATGCATGCCCTTTAAACTGTGTGTGTGTGTGTGTGTGTGGGTGGGTGGGTGGTTGTGTTGGGTTGGGTTGGGAGTAGAGATTGTAATTAGTGTGTCTTGGGTTTTTGGGGTAGAACTCTGTCCCATGGATCACTCCCACTAGCTCCATACATACATAAAGTGTTACAATTGTTTTTGGTGGTGATTAAATTTAACTACGTAGTGCACTTTGGTGATTATATTCTTTTGTCTTACATATTTTGTCCTATTAATTACATTTTCATTTTTTCTTTTGGGCTTTGTGGGTTTTTTCTGTGTTCTCGTGAATAAACTACAACATTAAATAAGATAAAGTTACATATAGTATTTACATAATCATTAGGAATATTTAGCATACACCAATTAACACCACTTTGCCCAGTTAACAGTTAACTACAACATATAGTATTGGATCGAATTCGATATCAGTCGTTAAGAGACAGACAGACATATCTGTGTGAGGGACTAATCATAGATGCTGCAGGTTCTGCAGGCGAGTGGTGCGCGGCGCTCCATGCCCAATCGCTCCATGGGCAAATTAGTGTTGCTATTCCAATCGCGATCACTGCCATCATCATACTTACCGACTGCATTGATGGGCTCCGCGTAGACTGGGGCCGTTGGTGCGCCTTCGTGCGGATCTGAGTAGTCGCTGGTCAGTAGGAGCGGCTGCTGCGGCTCCTCATAAATGGGCTCGTCGCCCAGATCGCTTTGCTCCGCACTGGGTGCACTGGGACTACTGTCGTTGGCATCGCCCATGCCACCACCACCACCACTGCCATACTCCACTCTATGCGCTGACGACATATTGTTCGTGGTGTGACTCCTTAAATGCTGCGCCAGACATAGGTTAATGCCGCGCGGTATATTTGTCGTCTGGCTGATCAGTTGGGTGATGCGGTCCTTGCACTCATTGATGGTCAGACTGCCATTACACTTGATCAGTCTCTCGCAGTTCCTGCGAAGCGGCACATTCTCTTTCAGCGCAGCTGTCTCGGCTTGCAGCTCGATCAGCTCGGATGGGTTAAAGAAACATTTGTTCGTCTTATCATTTCGTTCGCAACACTTTCGATTGCACCGCTCTCCTATGCAAAGGTAAAGGAACAAAACGAATGCACTCGCCAGGACAGCAATGATGACCGCAATGATAACAATCGTGGAAATTGGCAGACCACGATTCATCTGGTCGATTTCCTCTTTGGTTATGAATCCGTGCCCTTTGCGCCATATTCGTATCGTGCCATCGGTGCAGCGCATCGTGCGATTGGGCATCATGGATCCGCATGCCTCGTTGCTGAATCGTCTCGAATTCACCGTGCTGACATTGAAGCAACTCTGATCCTTTGCATCCAGGGAGCAATAAATCTCGGAGCTGAAATCGTGTTCGAATGACGTGGCCACATGCGAACTGTTGCAGCTGCAGGCCCGATCCGTAGTGATGGCACGCACCACACAGTTCGTGATATTCAGTATGATGCTCTTCTCGGAGTCCAAACGATTATTGGCAAACGAACAGTTCAATGGATTCCTCGAATGCCCCAAGGAGACCTGTCCGGAATCCTTGAAGTGATTATTTTCAACCACTATCTGTTGACCATCTGTGACCATAAGCCAATCCTTTCCCGAATGCATCACTGTATTATCCTGTATGAATACCAGAGTACTATGTACTTTTAATGCATCCGATTCGATGCTCTGAATGCTACAAAAACATAACCAAAAAGAAAACACCATAGAAAACAAATTAGATCAGAGTGAAAGGAAGGTGTCTGTGTGTGTGTGTGTTTCGCTACTCACGTATTATTCTTTAGCGTCAATTCAGTGATGCCACTACCACTTATGGCTTCCCTATCAATGGCATCTATATGACAATCCGTTATCGAAACATGATTGCTAAATAGTCGATTTGTCAAGGCACCCGACTCGATTTTCCGAATCCGGCAGTTTTCAAAAGACAATTCATTGATATTGGTCACATCGAAGGCCTTTGAGAGTATGGTGCCAATTGTCGATTTCGTAATATTTATTTTGTTCATCACCACCTCGAAACTCTGTATCTCGTTTATGTGAGCCTCTTCAATGTACAACTGAAAGAGGTGTAAATAAAAAGATGAATGAATGAATGAACCAATGTGCGAATGGATCTATGAGAGAAATTCACTTACATTCACTGTACTATTCGTACTGAAGGCTTTCTTATTCATTTCGAGATGATCGATTCGAACAAAATTGCACGATGCATTCACATTGGAAAATGCCTCCGGAAACAATACCAAACTCTGACAATCCTCTATAGTCAATTTGAATTCGCGTCCTATAATTAAATCGATTCATTAATTTTGCACTCACATCACGTTCGAAGACTTTCCATTCATCATACCCGAAAAGGAATGCTCTTTGAGGAATACATTCGCCACATTCAATATTTGTATATCGGGAAAGCCACCTTGATTGTTCCGGAAGGCAAATGGTGTGATTTCCACTTGACCGCCGCCAATGATTATCACACGATTCACACGATTTCTTAACTGAAAGAATCCATCGTGTAGTTCTAGATTCGTGTCACGCGTGAGTATCACTTGAATTGCCGTGTAGTTTGGTGGTACGAAATATGCACTATCCCATATGCTAGACAGCTGTTGGAGACAAAGAGAGAGAGAAATCGAGATAAGTAAAGCGAAGAATTGGCAACAACAACAACAAAAAAAGACAAAAAAAGAAGCCCCACCACAAAAGGCGCGCACAGTGGGTAGTTTAGCTAAGATTTTCATTCAAAAAAAGTCATGACCTGAAAGACTTGATCTCAATATGGATTATAGAATAATTTGTCACCACTTTAAAATATGTTAAAATATATGTAAATATTTCGCATTTGTTTTTGCCAACTTTTGTGATGGTTTTTTTCCTCCGAATTTCCACTGTGAGGCACCATTACTTTGGCTTTGTCTTCTTTCTAGCCCCCATTCTCTCTCTCTCCATGCTTGACTTACATTTCTTAAATTCTAGCCCCCCACCCCCCTCTCCACCACCAGGCCCCTCTTCCACCATATATGTGCATTTGTATTATTTTTAAACGCGAAGTCAGTCTGCGACAACAACAACAAGCAGAAGAACCGGCGACAAAACAGCAACTTGACCGCAACGTTCATTGCTCCAGCTCGCCCGTATCCGCATCAGAGGAGGCCTCATCTCAGCTGTTTGTCCCCACTCCACTATCTCTCTGTCTCCCTCTCTCTTTGATATGGATGTATATGTATATATGTATCTTTTTGTGCAATTTTCTCATTAAATTAAGTGAAAATAGTTTGACTTAAAGTACTTGGGGTGACGACGACAATGATGGCGATGTCTGATGGATGATTGGGCGACTCGGCGACTGGGACTGGGACTGGACTGAAATGACGATGGTGAGATTACTGTATGTGGACATCGTTGTTCATAGACCAAAGATCACATTAACTTCAATTCTTTATATCTTCGCATTATTCTTGACTTCTTGAATCTTTCTACACTAATTCATCCATTTAAATTGAAATGACCAAGCGACTTAAGAGCGACTTTTAAGGGTGATTTCAAATATTTCCGACTTTCTAGGTATTAATGATCAATCAATGATTTGTCCACAATATCCTTAGATCTAAGACATCTAGTTTTTATTGAGAACGATTGATGCCTTGATTAAGTGATGCAACGAGATTAACGAGATTTTCATTGTCACGATTTGGAGCTATCTTAAGAAAGTTGGTGGAAAACACTTGGGGTCACGCTGCATTTCCTTATCATAGTCGAATTACAAAAAACTATTATTATCAGGTTTTGGGTTTTTGGGTTGTAAAATTTGGAATTTCACAAGACTGTCATGCCCTTGACTTGACTTTCATTGAGACCCGTCTACGTGCCGGAGTGCGAATGCGAGTGTGAGTGGGAGTGTGTGTATGCAATTTCCGCATAATTTGACGTGAATCAAACAAGTTGCGGAGCTACATACTTATTTGGCACACAAAGGGGAGATAGCACCTGCACACCGTCAAGACGACACTACGATCGCAATAGAGAGAGAGAGAGAGAGAGACAGACTTTTGCGTCATGGCCTCGTTTTGGGTTCAATGTCTGGCTCTGGCTCTGGCCTGACTGCAGCTGTGTCTCCCACCCCCATCACTGCCCCTGTCCCCTTGTATGCTCCACTGTCGTCTCTAGTTGTTGCACTTGTTGTCGTTGTGTCGGTTTCCCTCCAATTGTGTTGTCTTTTGCTGAGATTTTTCTTACTCTATTTTCTGTTATGTTTATTATTTTTATTATTATTATTATAGCAGCATCCTCTCTCTCTGTTTCTCTCTTTTCGCATCTGAATTTCAGAATCTCTGTCATATCTATCGAGGGTTATTTATAAAGTATACGAAGCATATCTGTTCTAGAAATCAGATTTACTTTAAATCTTAGTTTTACAAGCCACGAAACGTAATTGCCAATATACTAGTAAGACAGCCCTCGCAATTCTTCCATTGCATCCGATCCCATCCCGTCCCAACCCGTCCCATCCCGTCCCGTCCGATCCATCTATCCAGCCATCCATCCATCAGTTAACAATTGCCACACGTATTGGGCGCGCAATTTCTTTCAATTGCTCCAGTTTTTCTTTCGGTTTCTTAAAGAGGAAGTCTCAATTACGTATGAGTTTTAATTTGCTTGTTTGTCTGATTTTCTTCTACTCACTTCGTCATTCTCTCCTTCTCCTTCTCCATTCTCTTTCTCTCTGAGTGTGCTGATAGATCGAGTGTATATAGCTTTGTCCAACTTTTAAGTTTATGAAGTTCCTCCAAATAGTAGTCCCCCGTCTTCTCCCCATCTCTCCCTCTCTATTTATAGAGAGAGTTGCATTCTTTTCTCCACATTCTCAAAACAAAAAGGAAAACATCGAAAAATGTTTGTCTCCAACTTTTGACGGGGACTTTTATTTTTAGAGAAGGGCACAGCGGAAACAGCAGCAGCCGTTGCCAAAACCAACAAACACGTCGCGTCGCTCCCCATCATCAAGAGAAAAAACAAAACCAATTAAAAATAAATTATGATATGCTTTTGTTTTATGAATATTTTCAACAACACTCTCGCACTCAAAAAATAGATAAAACAAAGAAACGATGGGAGAGAGAAGAAAATCGGAGATTTTTCTGGGTCTTGGGCATACATATGTATGTATGAATGTACATACGTATGTAGGTAGGTACCTAGATTTCGTAAGCCAGGTCAAGCAATCATTTTAGCCACACGTGGTAAAAATATGTGATGTGAACAGAGTTTTCCCAATCTCACATTTTTATCCAGTTTTCTTCAATTGTTCGGGGATACGTTTGCAGCACATGTGGAGACAAAGTTGTCCCGCCCTAATCTCAAACTACGTGACTTTCTTCGTCAGACTTTTTCAATACCTCAACATTGCCTCAAGTTGCAGTGTCGCAGTCATTGCAATTGGTTTACAATAATCGTATGATAGCATTCTCCTTTTCTTACTCATCCCCTTTACCGATAACGATTTGAGACAAATAAATAATTAGTCATTTATTTGATTATTTTGATCTATGTAGTATATATCACGCGCAATGATCGGAAAATGATCTAAAATGTCTGCCCAATCCATAAAAAACTTGTGACTTTGCCGTAGTTTGTATACCCTAGCAGGTTCTTGAGTTAATCGATCTCTACCTGTAGGTAGGTCAATTCATGCATATAGTCATCCGATATTATTATCTACACTAAAAAAGATCCCATTTGCGAAACTTTTTTCAAGGGTATATAAATGGTTTTATGTAAGAAGTATCTTTTTGTTTACATAAGATAAGATTAAGTAAGTGCAATATAATATAAACTGATGTCTGTATCAATCCATATCCACATAAACATATATACATAGATCATTTTGCAAATACTAAAAAGAAAACCACACAAAAAAAAAAAAGAAAAAGAAACAAATTATTGTATAAATAATTGGGTGAATTCTCATGGGTAACTAAAATATTTTTGTTTGTGATTAATGAGAATTGCCTATGAAATAATTTAGCCAAAGAGCAAACAACCTGTCAATTAATCGGATGTTTACATCGTGAAAGAAATATTTATTCTTATGTATAGCCAATGGATCTGCTGTGAACTGCCGAGACATATGCCCATAAATATTTGGACATCATTTTTCAAGCAGTTTATGATGGGTCTAGGCAAAAATGTTTCATCTACAAAAGTATACATATGTATGTAGAATAATGTTTACAACAACATACCTAATACACTAACAATAAGTACACTATCAAAATGAGGCGAAATTACTTCCCTTCAGTGCTAGAAAACATATCGAAGAATGTATTGTCTAATGTTTATTCGACGTTGGAGTCGGCAGAATCGAATTCTTTAAACATGGTATACCCAGAATAGCAGGATCCAATTCGGTATAAGGTATAATATACATATATGCAGAAAAACGAAGCAAGGAAATACTATAAACACGATTTTAACGGTCTAAAAGGTATTCGATATCAACGATTAGTTAACTAAATCTCCTCTTTCTCCTCATTCGTCTATTTTATTTACACTCCACTGTACGGATCGCACTTCTGGTGCACCTCCCGCCGCGTTATACGTACGTTTCAATGTTTAACACATTGTTGTTGAGATAGTATGATGACCGAATGCACACATTGTACGTATCTGGATCTGTATCTGTATCTGAATATGTGTGTCGGTGCTAGAAGTAGTCATTCAATTTGCCACTTGATGGATTTTTAGTACCTATATCCATTAACCATATTTGTGTTGGGAAAGTAGTTTAAGTAGCCATTTGAATGGCATTTAAGTATAGGCATTTTCCAAAAACAATCAAACACACACGCACACTCATAGAGACAACACACACACACACACACACATATGTATAAATAAAACAATCTGTTTTGAGTGCCGCCGGCGCATTCTGCTGTGGGCACACTATATAAATATATATTTTTCGTCTATATGTATGTAGAATATGTATGTATATGGATAGATTTTGTCTCTATACATGAATTGACGACAGGCATGGATGGACGGACGGATGGATGGATGGATGGATGGATGGTGGGGTGGTGTGATCGCTCAGTTTTCGTCAACTTTGCACACCATCATGGGAAGTGTAGAAGTCAATTTAGCGATAAATACACCCACGAGAAAGCCATAAATTCCGGTATCTACAAGATGCCGACACTTATAGAATGAGAGAACTTTTTCCCATTTTGATTGTGAAATCATATAGAATTTATGTATGTATGCACCACGCCCATATCCGTTATTTAGTCGCCCTTGCTTAGGGATAAAGGCCAACCAACAACACAGATACGATAAAAAATAAATCAAAGTCATTGACGAAGCATCAGCGATTCGACCATATTTACTTTTGATCGTGCAACTCAACTGATTCACTTTCATTTAGTCACAAAGGCAGGACGTACAATATTTACCACATTATTGGATTAAACTGCGAATTCGTAGGTGCCGCCCGCCACCACCATTGATTGACACTCATTGCTTTTTATCTTTACAAATTATGTATGTACTTATGTAGGACAATTATAAATTAAGGGATAAAACAACAAGAAAGAAAAGCTCAAAAGCCGATTGTCTCCGGGGAAGCGAGATAAGGAGAGAACAAATGAAAACGATTTGCCTTTTGGGAGGGACTTAGAGAAGAGAACACTGATAAGCAAGGGGGAAAAGAGAATTGTAATCTCACACACGGCTTCAAATATAGGGGTAAAAGTCATGGCACTTATTGTGTGATACGTAACAATACTAAAGATAGCTATGTATATATATAGATAAACGTTGTGGCTCTAGCTGATAGAGACTCCCAATTCGAAGTGCTGCATAGATGGAAAGTATTCTGATAAACTGAACATGCCTAAGAAGAGCTTTTTCGTTTGGGTCAAAATTGATCCAAGGTTCTCCCATTTTATTGTATCCCCCGGCCATCCATGTGCTGGTTCGACGACTGTCGTCTGTCCACTGCCGACTGGCAGTTGTCGTTGCCACCTGATTCATTAGCATAACCTGTTGAACTGGTTGAATGAGCAGTGGCTTATTTTTTTGTTTTTGTTTCCTTTTTATTATTGTTTTCGGGGTTTGTTCTTTTATTTTGCACGCAATGTGCGCCGTTGCTGCCGTTGCTGCCGGTGCCGTTCGGAGTAATTTTTCAGTGTTAATTGTTGTTGCTGTTGGCCATTAATATTTGTTGTAATTTTATTCGGGTGTTTTATTTTGTTTACCTTTTTGGGGAATGTGCAAAGTGCAATATTCTCTGACTAGGTGATCGATTTTCGTTGCATTACATAATCAAATCAAATTTATCAATTAATAACTGCAATCAAATGCTAAGTAATGCTAAGCGTATGTATGAATGAAATCAAAAGTTATTTTTACTTACACTTTATCTATTGATATTTTTAGCAAATATTGGCTTTACGAGTACACCTTTAATGACTATTGATAATGAAATAATCAGTGTAAATTTGTAATAGCCTTTAACCAAAAAAAAAATTGGTTTTTAATATAAAATCGCTTTCGATTGCAATTTTTTAATAAGTCTAGATTTCGATTGAGCGAATATTGATCAATATAAATTGGGAAATATCTTTGAAATAAAGATACTTTCGTGATCTTGAAACTATTTCGTTGACCTGGCAAATACTGAACTTATGCAAACTTCATTTCTATTGGAATTCTAACTAAATTTATGTTTTTGAAATAAGTTTATTGTGTGACTTTTTCTGCTATTTACTTTGTTGTTGACTCATTTGCGTGACCGGAGGGAATCGTTTAGATTCCGTGATCAATAATCGGTATAACATATCTCCATATACACATGTAGAATATATATTATATATACATACATATATGTCGGAGCTTAACAAATTAACAACAATATCTCATTTATGTACGAGTCGAGTACTCCATACATCCACCCATCCATCCGTCTATCCATTCATCCATCCATTACTCACTCTACACTCCCTCTCATCTATTCCGATACATACATACATATGTAGCCAAGTGTGTGTGTGTGTGTGTATCTATGAAATACCTCAACTGCAAAAATAAATTCGCTTTTAAAAAAGCAGCAACAAGCAATTACTAACTACAATTAAAAATGGAAATTCAAATTGAAATTGTCATCAAAGTCATCGTCCGTCGTGCAGCAGCAAACTGAACGCAAACTGAATTTTGATCATTTTGGGGAGGATCTAAGAGAATCTCATTCACTCACCGGTTTTTTGGTTTTTTGAAAATCACACACAACTGTCGTCTTTTCACATTGGCAATAATCACAAATGCTCATTTGAGTGGATTGGACCAGACTTCGGGAGGATACTACCGCCGTATCGGGCAGTCGATTGTGATAACGCGGTTGGCTTATGGCGAAAGGGGTAGCCACTATGAGTATTAGTGCCAGCAACATGATGTATAATTTTGGGGTCACTTCTTCTCTTCCTCTCTACGTTGTTGTCGTTGGTTTCTTGTAGATGCACTCACTCACTCACTCGTTGTTTTACTCTTTTCTTTTCTTTTATTTTATTTGATTCTCTTTCTTCAATGCCGCTCAGCAGGCAATTTGTATTTCATTTTCAATTAAAAGCACTGAATTTCACATTCAGAAGGCAAACTACACATACGTAGATGACTACTCTAGATGTGTAGATACAAAGATACATTTGTATCTCTTCTGATTTTGGTTAGCTGGTCTCTAAGACACAACACTAAAACACATATTAATGCTGCTCGACCAGAGAAGCGTTGGTCGTCGTCGTCGTCATCCACAGAAATATAAAATTAACAAAAACACAAAAAAAAAAAACACCAACGAACAGTATAAATTTTAACAATCACGAATACGAATAAGTATCTGAGCGCTCAGGCAACCGACCGTGTTTTCCCTTCGACAGCTCATTTAACAGTGACTGAGAATTTTGATCGTGCCAAGCTATAGGCTTGCTCTGCTGCGTTCTTGCTGAGTATGTTGGAACGACAGTCTCTCTCTCGATATTGCCACCACACAACACTGAACACACTCTCACTGAACTCACTGAATGGGATTTACTTAAAAAAGGGAAGAAGGTTAAAAATTGAATATAGCGAATAAGAAAGATAATAAAAATGTAGTCTGATTCATGATAATTAATATAGTACATATTTATAGAAAAGTTTGAGCCACTTTCGAACAGAGTAAAAGAACAAGTTAGTAATAGCAACTTATCAAAATGGAGAAATTGTAATCTAGCTCAATAAAATAACAATAAAACAATAAAAGCAGTTCGAAAATTAAAAACTGAATCCATGTAGATGAGCACGTATAACATTTGGAATTATAGCAAAGTTCTTTCCTAACCTCCAACGAATCCTCTTGGGAGAAACTAATATTTTGTAAGGATTGACAAAGGTTCGAAACATAATGAAGGATCCAATTAAATATTTGAATCTAAATACTCAGATATATACTCAGATCTACATATGTACATAAATTCTTGTATTTAGCTGTTTTCCCATTTTCATTTAAAATCTAAATGTTTTTTCTATTCTATCAATTGAATGCAATAAGCAATAATTTTAATTGGCTTGACAGACAGACGAAAAACTTAATTGTAGCTATTAGAAGGGCATTCAGAACCACCACTGGCACTGAGACCAGATCATCCCATCTCGTTTCTTCTGGCTGCAACAAATCAATTTGCGTTCAATTTGATGCTATAACACACGACACGATGCGGGGACGAGGGACACACAGGCACACGATGCCACCGGAAGTCCCGGCGGAGATAAATACACACACACACACACACACATAGAAAGAGTAAGAGAGAGAGAAAGCGAGAGAGAGAGAGAGAGGGGAATGTAGTGAGTCTGAGAAGTATCCCCCCCTGCTCCAACAATCCATTCTCATTCAATTATTATATCGTTGGATCGGTGATTTTTTTTTCGGGGTTCATGCGTTTTAATTTACCATCTAGGCCTGAGTTGAGTGTGTGTGCGTGCGATAAGTGCATGTTACACACACACAAGCACACGCATGCTAACAAATACAGATAAAACCTGCACTTGACTTTGGGGCGGAGAGACATTCTTCCGGAATGAACGCATTGAATGAATATGTATATGAATGATTTCATTGTAACCGCCGAACGCCAACTTCATTCTCCAACTTGTTTTACTGCGCTCTATTTGGGCCGTTGGTTACAACGTGTTTCCCACAGGTAGCTTACACACACACACACACACACACACATGGATGTTGTTATTCTTTGCCTTGCGTCGTTTGTTTAGAGGCGGGGTGGGGGAGCGGAGCGGTGGTCGGAGGATTGTGGTTCTGCTTGTGGTGGACTTTAGAGTTAGTGGAGTGTTGCCGCCGTGCAGTAAAATGCTGTTACCTTTTTTCGTTGGAAAACTTCATTTCCATTTTCATATTATAAGCCCCATACATTTAGTTATTCGTTATGCATCAAATGTAGAACCATTTATATGTATGTATCGATATATGTATGTGCATATGTAGTACATATTATGTACATCAATATACTTCATAAAGAAATGTACATACAGAAATACGAAATCGGAATTGATAACAACTGATTTTGTGGAAGAAGTGCAGCAGTTTTAGAACTTACGAATGTATAACAATAAAGTGTATTGCAATGTTCGGTATGGTGACATTTTGTTAATTTGCTTTTCATGTAAATTCTGTCTAAAACAGTTTTGTTTGCTTCTCTGTTTTTGGTTGTTGCATATGTACACACATACAAATGTGCCTGATGTTCTTGTATTTTTATACCATGCATCCATAGTATGATATGGTATATTAAAGTCGTTATAAATGTATGTAACAGCCAGAAGGAAGTATTTAATCCGACCCTATAAAATATATATATTTTTGATCAGTAGCAATAGCCGAGTCGATTGAGACATGTCCGTCTGTCTGAAAGAGTGTCTAGATCTCAGCAACTATAAAATCTAGAGCTACCAAATCTTAAACGGTTCGATTCGATTTTCACCCGCAGTATTTATCATGTCCTAATTTAATTTGGCACACTAATACATGTTATACACATCTATGTATCTTTCCACCAAATTTCATTTTTACATTTTCACCTGATGCATGGTATATCCAAGTCGGCCCGGCGACTTACCTGTTTTATTTTCTCTTTATTTTTCTTTAATGGATCTATTATGGAAATATTGAATCACACTGAACTGGAAAATGAACTGTCGTTTACATAGTACATAAGTACATACATACATACGTATATACTTAGTTAGTTCGAAAAGTAACTACAAAATGTAATTATGGATTGGCAAATATTCATACATACATATGTATATTTATATGGGTTTTTTTCAGTATTAATGTATTTGTTTTATCGCCGGTTAAAACGTTTGTTTGCTGCGTGAATGCTCACGTTTTGGTGCATGTGCGTGCGTGTCCATGTGCGTGCGTTTTCCTATGCCTGTGTGTGGGTGCGTGCTTCTTGTGTCTGTGCACACCACCTACCTCATTGTTCTCACACACGTTCACATAGGCATCCTCCCCGCTGTGGGAGTGTTGGTTAGCACCAGCGTACGTGCCTCTTCTTATCCCAAATAGACGGCGACGTGCCTAGATCGAACTGTTTCCCATTATTATCATTCCATTACAATCCATTTTAACCATAAGGAAAGGCACACATACACACACATACGTACATATGTACATATGTATGTACATAGGTGTAGGTCAGGTCAAATCGACACCAAAGTTTGATGTTGATGCTGCTGCTGCACTTCGAGTTCTGATTGGAATACACTTACTTATTAGATCTTCTGTTTGGTCACCGATTTGCAGATACCTGATATGAATTCATCGACCAATAACAATTAATTTGCTGGTTTGATCCTTCAAAGTTTATGAGTCTATAAATATTTACATATGTATGTATGTATAGCACACTTAATGGAGTTGCCATCGCTGCATTTTCTATCTACCTGTTGCATTCATGTTCGATACCCCAATATGCCCTTTTTTTATCCGATGAGTAGAGGGTAAAGGGTCTTGACTATATTCCATTAACACAGAAAATTGTTGAGTGGCAAGACCTATACATACATACATAAATACATATGGACATTCATTGTTTACATTAAGTCGTTTGAACGTTTTCAGTTTATATTGCCTTATTTGTTATAAGTATAACAAAAATATGGAAAAATATTCTACATACATACATATGTATGTACATATATACAGAATATCAATATCTTTGATTCCGCATAATATCAATTGATTCGCAGAAGAAATTTGAGTGAATCATAAGTAAACTAACCTCATATATTTATTTATTCTACATACATACATACATATGTTTGTATATATGTATTTTGTATGCCATTTTGTTTTTGTTCTTACAATAACATTGAAGCTCTTCGCCACACACACACACACACACACTCACACGAGCCGAGCAGTTGCCGAATTGAACACTTTCTCTCTTAGAGAGCAACAATTAAATCGTATGGGTGTCTGGAAAGCAGATCTAGGGGCAATCGCAGGGAGCTGGGGGGAGGCATTGGCGTAATGGAATCACGTTTTAATTTAACGTCACATTTCTCTCGAATCCTGTGGAACACATGTTAATTGTTAGCATGGCAATAATCTCACTAAATAATCTTCATTTTAATTATAATTCCACTTCTATTGTAAGTGGAATGTATTCCTAACATTGCGTTCCCTTTCATTCCGAGGCACTCACCTCATACCTTGCGCTTGTTTCGTCACAATCTCAAGTGAGTCACACGAGTTTGTGCAAATGAAATGCAATTAAGTGCAAATGCGTGTAATTAATATGTATTAGAAAATGTGTGAAGTAGTTGAAATTGCGTTAACTTTAAGGATTTCTCAATGTCTTCATCTAAATTCAGATCGCAGTCCAATGAGCGACAATTTCTCAAGGATTTCGTTAGTGGGGCGCCAGGATCGTCCGGTGCTCGCTTGGCCGCATGGTTACAGCCGGAATCTCGCTTAGATCCCAACAAGTAAGGAGCCATTCATCCAAGGATAATGTCCAGCTAATTACGAATTATTATGTTGTTGCAGATGCGAGTTAAACACAATCACGGAACCTCTGCGCTATGGTTGGCCCACCCAGGTAACGGTGACCATACGTGATCAATATGGTGATGCGGTATTGGTGCCCGAACTGAAGGTCGAGATTAAGGCCATACCCACTGGGCCAAACGCTGGCGGAAGTGGAACTTGTGGTATCTCCTCAGCGAGTGGAAATAATTTGAAGATGCGTCACGGCGATGGCGGTGGGGCGACCATAAGCGGGGGACACTTGAACTTGGGTGGCATGGCGCCACCGCCACGACTTAACTATGAGCCCACTACCAAGGAGAAGATGTGCTTCAAGGCCATAACATTCATGAAACCATTCACGAACTACTCGTTCGAGGAGCTGCGCTACAGCAGTCCCGTCCAAACACGCACCACCGAAGCGCTGAGTGCCCAGGATATGGAGGACGGCACATTCAGCGTCCACTGGACACCCAATTCGGTGGGTGGCTATTGCCTGACCGTGACAATCGATGGCATACAGCTGGAGGAGGTGTATCGTGTGGATGTAAAGGAGGGTGTTCTACCGCCTCCGAATGCCCATCGATTGGGCAGTGCGGCTCGTCGGCCGCAAGCGCCCAGCAAACTGCGTCGGTTCCAGGCCAGGCACAGTGCTGGCCTGCGCATTCGTTCGCATCCCACACTGCAATCGGAGCAGGTGGGTGTGGTGCGCTTGGGCGGCATCATTTCATTTATCGATGAGATCGAGAACGACGACGGCGTTTGGTTGCGCCTTTCCACTGAGTCCATACGTCAGCATTGCACCATGGGCTGGTATCCCACGGAGGCCTGGTGCCTGCAGTTCAATCAACATTTGGCCCGATCCCTGCTGCAACCCGTAGCCGACGCTGCCCGCTCCAAATCGAGCGAGTCGAATGAGGGAGCTGCGACAACCACTCCATTGCCCCCGCCACCGCCTCCAGCACATAACAGTCCCAAGGGCCAAGGGCCGATCAGTCCGTCCACTCTGAGTCCCACGAAGTTGAAATCCTCAGCATCCCCGGGCAAGAAGATCTTCGACTTTGCCGCTTCCGCTAGTTCAACGAATCCCTTCCTGTTTCCCTTAAAATCCGCGGACCTGGAGCTAGATGTGGAGGTGGCCGATCCCGACTCGGAATCCTCAGTGGCTGTGGCCACTGAATTGCTGCCCTCGAACTTGGGTTCGGCCATAGCGGGAGTGGTGGGTGGCGGTGCCATCAAATTGCAGGCCCTACAAAAATGGTTCAAAGGTGATGTCGAGGGTGCTCCGGCTCCGGCCCCCGCTCCGGCTTCATCTGCAGCCTTGCCAGTGGCCACAGGGGTCTCAGTTAGGGAATTGGTGCGTGTGATGGGTGGCCAGGAGCAGCATCAATCACAGTCACAGTCACAGCCGCATCGTGGGAATGGTAACAGCAGCAAAAACCAGGAGCAGCCAGCAGAAGGAGACTTTGATTTGGCGAGCATGCGTAGACCCAATTATACGGCCAGTCAGACAGCCGCTTTACTATCGACACCGAAGCATACACCGCGCCGAACAGCCCAACAGGAGGCGCCTGGAGGTGCCGCCCAGTTGGCCCAAGAGCAGCAGCAGGAGGATGATGATCTGCAGCTGCAGATTACCACAACGACAACGGGAACGAAAACGGAGACGCAAAGTGAACTGCATTTAGGCGAGAGTCCGGCATCGGTAATGCCAATACCCGTGGCAGTGGCTACCACCTCAACGGCGTCGTCCTCCTCCTGCTCGGTGGGCAGTAGTACGGCCAAGCGAAACACCATGGGACCCATTAAGCGGGCCATGCCGCCGTCCTTTGCCGAGAGCATACGAGCGGTGTTTGCCGCTCTACTTTGGCACGAGGGCATCGTCCATGATGCCATGGCCTGTGCCAGTTTCCTGAAGTTCCATCCCGGACTGCCCAAAGAGGGGGCTACAGTGGTTACGCGACGCGAGGCTGGCGATGCTCGTCTCCAATTGTCACGCGAGCAAAAGGCCCAGCAGCGGCATTCGGTCGAGGTGGCCAACGCCGGACACTATCTGAACATACGCCCATCCACACTGGAGACGCTGACCAAGAGTGGCAACAGTTCGCTGCATAATCGCAGCAAGCATCGCAAGAACCCGCTGACCACCAATGGCGAGGATCAATCTCAAATGCAACAGATGCCACAGACGGCATCGTCGCAGAAGGGTCAGGGTCTACAGGCTCTGCCCGAGTTGGTCAGTGTATTGCCGCCGGCTCTGCGATGCCTGGTTTATTTGTGGGAACAAATCTGTTCCGGCTGCGTGCAGATTGTCCAGTCGAATGCTTTGGAACAACAACGGGAACGATGCCTGCTCTCGCCGAGCAGCGGCGAGGCCAGAGAGGTGGCCAACGGAGGCGACGTGGATGGCAAAGTTGATGGAAAGTCGGGCGGCGATGTCGAGGGACTGGGCTCCCTGGACAAGGACTTGGGCAAGAAATGTAAACGCAAAAAGAAGGACGATGGCAGCTGGTGTGAGATTTGCGAGCTTTTCCTGCCCATGCCGGTCACTTATCACATGCGCATTGCCCATCCGGGCTGCGGGAAATCGGCAAAGGGCAAGGGCTACAATTCTGTGGGCATATTCTGTGAGGGATGGGCTGGCAATTGCGGCGAAGGCGGCAAAGGTGCCTCCTCCTGGTTCCTTATGTGTGACACCTGTCGGGATAAGTACTTGGCCAGCAGTCTGAGTGCGACCAATGTCAACAGTAGCACAACCCCCCATGTGGCCAGCAATGATCAGAGTGATGGTAAGTGCGCTCAACTCAAGAATCCTTGGTCATCCCATTACCATTTGCATTCCGATTCCCAATCCTCTTGCAGTTAACGAGATGAATTTGTTTGGCGTGAAGACAACCACTCTGATTGCGAATTCGGAAGTGTATACCACCATGCGAGAGAATGCCACATTCCTGTTGGAGCTGTGCTCCTCCTCCGCCTCCCTGTCAACGACAGCACCTGCCCTCAAACGCTCGCCCCAACAGCAGATGGCCATGCCCATGCCGATAGTGATCGAGCACCAGCATCTGGGTATGGGTATGGGTATGGGCGATCTGAGTAGTAAGCCCAGCACTAGTCGGGCCGACTCGGCTCGTAGCAGTCGGATTGGCATGGGCGTTGGCATCACCAGCGGACGATTGAGTGGTAAATTCTCTGCTCCGTTTCGCAAGAGTTTTGTCGGAGTGCCGCCCAGCACTCCGGACAATGTTTGGTTAGCTCCAGATAGTTTTGCGTGCTTGGAATGCTTGGGAACAGCTGGACACGAGGATCTGCCGTACGAGATGTTTGGCATGGGTTCGATTGGCGGCGGTGCCGGGGGTAATGACAATGGCTTCGAGAGGGTAAGTACAATTTACGTCTGATTGAGCCCTAACTAATGTCATCCTCTGATCTTAGCCGCTCTCGGAGATCTCCTATGAGTCGTGTGAGCCGAATAACTATGATGTGATGTCTGGTTCGTTGGCAAATCAAGGATCCAATGTGGCTCCAGCCGGAGCAACATTATCTAAATTTCATCGCAGCTATTCAATGGGTCAAGGCTGGGCAGCTTTGGCACAGCAACAGCACCACCAGCATCAGCACCACCAGCAACAGCAGCAGCAGCAGCAGCAACAACATCATCTTCAACAGCAGCAGCAGCAACAGGGACCATTACATCAGCCATCCGGCCATCAAACGCAGCATCAGGCGCCTCCATTGGATAACCAAGCACAGCCCAAGGTGGTCTATCGTCGACGTATGAACTCCACCAGTGAGGGCGACGGTTCACTTTTGATCTGCTATCCATCCGAGCACTTGCGTCGCCTGGTTCCGCCCAAGCTATTGGCTAGTGTGGCCGTTCTGCATGCCACCTCGAATGCTTCATCCACGATCCATGCGGCAATATCAGCGGGAGACGGCAAGGAACCGCTGCCAGCTGCCTCCGAAGCCATAGGTAGTAGTGCCCTATTGGGTCGACCGGCCATGGCTTTTATCACACAGAAGCACGAACTGGAACGTCTAAGGGGAGCTATGCGGCGCAGTCTGAGGATAGCTGCCTGTCGCATCTATGCCCTGCAAGCGCTCAATTGGCTGCTCCGCAGTGTCACACAGGGCGTATGCTTACACGATCTGATGTGGTGGTTTGTCAGCTCGCTCACCTTGGGCAATATGGAACTGGTGGACGGAAAATATGAAGAGGCCGAACCGGCTCTTGAACATCCCGTGGCATATACTCAGATCAGTGGCAGATTCGCCCATTTGATTACACAATCGTTGCATGTGCTGCTCCAGTCGGTGGCGGATCTCACGCTACATCTGCCATTGGGTTCGCCGCTTCAGCGTGTGGCCATTCAATGCTTTGGCATACGTTTCCGTCAAGCGGATCACCAGTTCTTGCACAGTTCTCATGTCTTTGGCAATATATCCAAGATCTTGTCCAAATCAGATGAACAGAATGATGCTGCCATGGCTGTATCCACAATGCTTGGCGCTGCTGTTGGTGAGGCCCATTGTGATGCCGAACATAATATAGCAGCTACCAACCAACAGGCCTCAATGGGAGTGGGAGCGGGAGTGGGAGCGGCAGTGGGAGCTGGTGCTAAGGTCATGTACTATACGGATCTTTCGGGCATGTTTGAAGTCACCGTGTCGTCACGACCAGCCATGGCCGAATCCCTTACAGATAACTCAACGGAAACATTTTGGGAGAGCGATGAGGAGGATAGGAACAAGTGTAAAATCATTGAACTATCGATGACCAAGCTTAATTATGCTTGCAAATTTGTCCTTGTCCATATTGACAATAGTCGAGACTTGCAGGTGAGAGAGAGAGAGAGAGAGAAGGAGATTTTTATGATCTTATATTAATGAAATTTCTTCCCCGTAGAATAAGGTGCTCAATGTGGTCTTTTATGCTGGCCAATCGCTAGGCGATACAAATCTCATCAAATCCGTTGATGTTGACCAGAAGTCATGCTCCTGGATTTCAGCGAAAATCTGTGATGAGAGTTCAACGCATTTCCGTCTTGAATTGCACGGACCAGAGAATACGCTGCGTGTACGGCAAATAAAACTTTTGGGCTTACCCAGCTCCCTGGCAGCGGGCGCAGTCGATGAATCGATGAAACTCCATCTAAGATTGGCTCATGCTACGCGAATCCAGCAACAGATTTGCGAGGCGGAAACGTTGCGTGTTTTTCGTTTGATTACTGGCCAAGTTTTTGGCAAACTAATTAGCAATGTTGGCAATGAGTCGTCGGCAGCAGGATCAGCAGCAGCAGCAGCATCGTCAGGTGCAGGCGGAGCGGCAGGAGCAGCAGCAGCAACGGATTCATCAACATCCCTGCTGGCCGACTCTCTGGATCTCCGTGAGCATATGGTTGGGATACTGTTCTCGCGCAGCAAATTATCACATCTGCAGAAGCAAGTCATAGTACACATTGTGCATGCCATTAAGAAGGAGGCTCAGAGGGCCAAAGAGGATTGGGAAATGGTGAATCTAGCCCATGCCCATATGCAGCATGGCCAGCAGCAACAGCAGCAGGAGCAACAGCAGCCAGCTCCACCTGCAGTGACAGCCACCGAGAGCAGTTCAGAGAGGAGTCGTGCTCCCGATACGTATTGCTTTGAGATGCTCAGCATGGTTTTGGCCCTCTCCGGCAGCGTTGTTGGCCGTTCCTATCTGTCGCAGCAACATGGTCTCTTGAGGGATCTGCTGGGATTGCTGCATACGGGCAGCGATCGTGTTCAACGACAAGTTACTGCTCTGCTGCGTCGCATCCTGCCTGAGATAACGCCCGAAAGCTTTGCCGAGCTTTTGGGAGTGCAGCGTTTGCCCCCAGCTGATTATAGTATAGCCAATCAGAGTGCCAGTGATTTTGATATGACCCGTTTGGGTTTGCTGGACATTTTCTTGGCCGTGATAGCCAAGTCATTGCAATTGCAAATCAAAGTGAAAACAAATACACAAAATACTGCAGGCAATGGAACAGGAACTGGCAATGGAACTGGAGCTGGCAGTGGCAGTGGCGCTGCCAGTGCAGTAGGAATAGCAAAGACAACACAGATGGAAAAGACACCGGCCTTTGTGCGACTTTGCAGTTCGTTGGATTTGTCCGTGCAGTTGCTTCGCTCACGTCCGCCCACAGCTGAACATTTGCCATCGCAGACAGGGGATCCGTTCCGCTTTGAGTTGCCGCCGCCAGCGAAAAAAGAATCAAAACGTAATCTAAATCAACGCTGGTTCTTAAATGGCATAATCTCTACCAAGCAGGCCGAGAGCATTATATGTCTCATACGAGATTTGGCCAGTGTAAGTTTGAACCTAATCAATTTTTGGTTTTTTGCGTTTATTCATAATTGATTTGGCATTTTATTGTAGGGCAAACTGAGCGAGAAGTGGTCACAGATCACCAAGGCGGCCATAGCCGAATCAGTGTTGAATCTAACACGATTGGAGGAGATCTATCGTTCGCCGGAATACTGCACTAAAACATCCACACTATGGCTAGCTCTGGCCAGTCTGTGTGTTTTGGAGCGCGATCATGTGGAGAAATTATCATCTGGCCAGTGGTCAAAGCTTTGCGACACACGCCCAATGTGTACCAATCATGATGATGGTGAGACGGCAGCCATTATACAATGTGAAACCTGTGGTTCCCTCTGCGGCGACTGCGACCGCTTTCTGCATCTCAATCGAAAGACGCGCACACACAAACGCACCGTGAGTGGATCCTCCTTTTCATTTGTTTCATTTTCAACTGATCTTTCCAATTGTGTGCACTCAGGTCTGCAAAGAGGAGGAAGAGGCCATACGCGTGGAGTTACACGAATCCTGCGGACGCACGAAATTGTTCTGGCTACTGGCACTTGCCGACTCCAAGACTCTGAAAGCAATGGTGGAGTTTCGCGATGGAAGTCATACAATTATCTCTGGACCACAGGAAGCGGTTGGCCGCTGTCGCTTCTGTGGCCTCACTGGCAATTCCGGTTTACTGGAAATCGGCAATGTCTGTGCTGATGCTCAGTGTCAGGAGTATGCGGCCAATTCCTGCCTAAAAACAAAGCCCTGTGGCCATGCCTGTGGTGGTGTGGCTGGTGAGAAGAAATGCCTGCCCTGTTTGCAGCACGTGTGCCATTCGCGGGAAAACGAACTGGCCGAAGAGCTGCGAGATCCCAAGCTAACACAAGATGCAGACGACATGTGCATGATCTGCTTTGTGGAGGCTCTCTCCTGTGCCCCATCTGTGCATGTGAGTAATCTTCTCAATACACTTATTACTTATTGTTACTTATCGTCCCTATTCCTATTCTTTTTAGCTGGAGTGTGGTCATGTCTTTCACTATCACTGCTGCAAGGCTGTGCTAGAGAAGCGATGGAGTGGGCCACGTATTACCTTTGGCTTTTCACTCTGCCCAATTTGTAAGGCAGACATACAACATCCTCTACTGGCTGATATATTGGAGCCTATCAATGGACTGAAACAGGATGTCAAACGCAAGGCCATAATGCGGTAAACATTTGAATTTCGTTTACAAGTGCAATAAGGAATCCAACTGAATCTCTGCTCTCTTTCTTTCTAGCATTAAGTACGAGGGATTGGTAAAGGACACTATCGACAGCAAAGATGTTACCCAATTGGCCATGGACCGTTATGCGTATTATGTGTGCTTTAAATGCCAAAAGGCATACTATGGCGGCGAGGCGCGCTGTGATGCCGAGATCGGTGAGAAATTTGATCCCGAGGAGCTCGTTTGCGGTGGCTGTTCGGATGTGGCACGGGCTCAAATGTGCCCCAAACATGGCACAGATTTTCTTGAATATAAATGCCGTTATTGCTGTTCGGTTGCCGTCTTCTTCTGCTTTGGCACCACCCACTTTTGCGACACCTGTCACGATGATTTCCAGCGTCTGACAAATATACCCAAAAACAAATTACCCCAATGCCCTGCGGGACCCAAGGCCAAGCAATTGCTTGGCGATGAATGCCCCCTGCATGTGATGCATCCGGCCACCGGCGAGGAGTTTGCCTTGGGCTGTGGCGTTTGTCGCAACGCCCAAACATTTTAGCCAGGCGCCAGCATCTAGTCAAAAGTAATCATATAGAATATATTTTAAATATTTTTTATTATTGATCTCCTCGTTTCTCATTTTTTTTTTTTTTACTTCTCATCTCAAAATGTTGAAACTCAAATTGTACACATATTGATATTTTTAGCGGAGATATAGATTAGATATTTGTATGCAAAATTGATCTGTAATACTCAAATCGAATTCACTTATTAATAATATGTTAGAAGACAACTAAAACACAAAATCTCCTAGTCTTTGGCCAGAGCCAGAGATAAGATATCCTTCACAAATCCTTTGGGAAGAGAAGGGGGGGGGAGTTGGAACATACTATATAGAAGCATTTTGTATATAAAATCAATAATGGTAATCGACATCCGATTGGGGAAACCGAATTTACATTGATGCCCTCTTTCGTACATTGATATTTTGTGAAGTGTATTTACATATACATACTATAAATGGGGAAATAAATTAAATTAATAAAAAGAAATTATATTTATTATAAATATGAGTAACAAAAAGAAAAAAGAGAACACTAAAAATGCAAAAACAAAAGATCGAAAAACAAACAAAACGCGGCAATTGCAATAAAAATCAATTCTAAATGTAAATTTTGTGTACTTTTAATAAGTTTGGGATGACTTTCCTTGATTGATTGTTGCAAAGTCCTTGACATGATGGCAACTTTATGTCTGGAAAGACACTTTTGTATCCTCAATGTGTATATGCTCCTTGCATAAATTTACAGTGAGTCTGAAAATCTGCTCCTTGAGTTGATAAATTATTACCATGCTTTCCAAATGCATTATTTTTTTTTTAAAAACGTTTATATATTTAATTTTGTTTTGTTTATTTTTTTATATTTTTTTCATTTGTTGTTTATTAAAGATGTTTGCTCATTTTGTTGTTGTTGGTTTTGTTTTTGGTTTTTGGTTTTGCATACATACGAGTAATTTCTAGCAGTTTTTTCTGTATTCATCAACATAGACTGAAAATCAGATTCATTTATGCTATTAACAATTGTTTTTAGTGTTTCTGCCAAGTTTCTTATTGGGATTTTTTGTCAATGGTTTTCTTTTTATTTTAATTTACTATACACATTAATTACAGCAGTTGAATTAATAAATTCTCAAATAAATTGTACAACAATATATTATTATATATATATATATGTATGTATATATATAGTTTCTTGTTCAGTTGTGTTCAAAATTCACTTTTCATTCACTTTTGGATCTGTCCGAGGATATTATTAATATATATGTATGTATGTATCTCTAAAATGTTTGCTCAGCAAGTCTAAGATTTATTTTATTTGATTTTGGGTTTTGACTTTATTTTTGGTTTTTTTTTTTTTTTTTTTTGGGCGCAATTTTAACAAAACTCTATGTAATTGTAATATGCTTTATTATTCCTTTCGTTTTTGTGTTTTGTTTTCGTTTTTTTGTTTTTATGTTTTTGTTAAATTTGTAAATACATAAATAGGCAGCTTTTTTCTTTTTGATGTTCGAGAACAGAAATTTCAAATTCAAAATATATTAGTATATTTTTCATTGGTGGAAAAATGTTGCAACAATATTGCACATTTTTTTGTTGTTGTAAATTTCTTTAATTTTCATTTTCCCATTGGTTTCGGTTTTTTGTTTTGGGTTTTTTGGTTCTTTTTTTCGTCTTGTCCTATTATGAATGTTTTGGTATTTGGTTTTACTTCAAAAAGATACCGGAAGCTAAGTATCTTCGGAGAAGTTTACTGAATGCCCCTGCAGTTAAGGCTTTTCCCACTAGAACCAGACCCTAAAAAGGACAATTTCAATAAATTATCTAGGTTGAGGGGTGCTTATGATGCTTCAGAGAAAACCTGTGCCACCTGTGCCCAAAACATACTCGGAATTGTGTGTTTAAAATGAAAAATCTTTATCTATTCCTGTATGTTTCATCTATAGTATCGCATTTAAAGTACTTCCAGAGTGTTTTCAGTCCTTGAAGCATTGCAAAAGCGATCGGACACAATGGTAGTGAGTACTACGACATAAAATTTGGGCCGTAGACGCGATTCCCCCCTTTCCCTTGTCAATAATCCCTGCAAGGGCATCCACTTAAGAACCAATCATTGTTTTGAGAGTGGGGATGTGGGAGGATTTAGCGTGTTTTGGTTTTTCAAGTGCTTTTGTAAGGCTTTTTGTATATGTATGTATATATGTGTGGTGTATATGTAATTAAAATTTAGTTTTATTAGTTTTGGTTTCTTTGTATACGTACATATTTATAATAATTAAGTGGCGTGTTGTCATTTATCTTGCATATGTACATACATATATACATATATATATATAGTTTTGTGTGTTGCATATAATTTGTTTTAGAAAAAAATGTCTGGCGTATAAAAGCTTTATCCTTTAAATATTTAATCATAATCTTTTATCAGTTGTTGTTGTTGTTGTTGTTAATTTGTTTGCCATAGGCTCGAACTGAATTTCACTTGTTTCTTATTTAATTAATTTTTGTTGAACATTTTGTTTTTGTTGTGTTTTTGTTTGTTTGGTTTGGTTTTTGCTTTCATTTTCATGGGGAAAAGTTTCTCAGACAAGTTTCAGTTTGATCCCAAGGCTTAAGTGAAAATAAGTTCTAGCCTATCCATACATACATGCATTCCAAATATGTTTTTTTTTTTTTTTTATCATAATGAAGAATGAAACAAATATGGCGTGTGTGTGGTTGTGGGCGGGTTGTGTGTGTGACTTCACAATTCCTCGTGTGTATGTATGTTTGCTTGTGTGTAGGTGTATTTAGTATATGCATGAGAATATATGTAAGTATGTAAATATCTTCGGTTTCTTTCTTTCGAGTTGCATATAAATTTTTCAATATAAATTTTGACTAACTTTCGCACTGGCTCTAAAAATTGTAATTGCACCTTTTCTTTTTTGTTTAATTTTAGTTTCTGGTATATATATTTTATAGTTTGCTATTTTTTCTCATAAATTTATAAGGCTCGTGTATGCAGTTTAGTTTCTAAAGAGTTATTCCCAAAAAAAGTTCAAAAAAAAAAAAAACAAACAAATTCAAATGAAAGCATTCAGCGAGTTTTTTGGGTTTCTTCCTATTTGTTTTCTTTCTTGTTGTTTTTTTTTTTTTTGCTAGATCTTGATACCTAAATAGGCAAATTTATGGAAGTTCTTTAAGCTAAAGCCTAGTTAGTACACAGCCTAAGCGAAATGTTGTTGTAAAACACCTGGCCAAACGCCCCTTTTACTACATTCATTGATAAGACAGATGAGATGCCAGAGAGGCATCTAACCTATCAATTTAATATCCCTTTGGCCATCTAAATTCAAGATTGAACCAAAGGACTTGTCTTCCAATATGTTTAAACTATAGATTGATGAATTATTAGGTTTCAACATTTAACAATATCACATCAGGACCGTTGTTTATGAACAAATTTGCCTCATAGATAATTTTGTAGCCATTTTCAATATTCGGAGATCATTTACCCTAACAGCAATAATTTGCGTAATTTTGTATATATGTATGTATATCGTTTCATCGGCTAATTTTCCCCCCCTCAAACCAATCGCCATTTCGCCTCAACTGTGCACTCTATGTGGCTGAAGCTCTCTCCATACAAATGCCCCTCTCACCCCGTCCGTTTCGTTCAATTAGAAAACTAAACAAACTATTTTACATTTAATATATGTATATGCTATGCTAATGCTAGTCTTTATATCGTTACTCATATTATTCGTATATATTGAGTCATTCTAGGTGCTTATATGTACAAATGTACGTCTATTTCCAAAAAAAAAAAAAAATAGAAGAAAAAACATTAAAAAAAATACAACTACATATATATGTACAATGAGCTGTCATATTAACTAACGTTGTTTTTTCTTTGTTTTTTGTCTTTACTATTTATTTGATTCGATTTGTTTCGCTTTTTTACTTGTAGAGTGTGTGTGTGTGTGTGTGTGTGGGTGTGAGTAGTGTATTTTCTTGCTTTACGCCAAAAGAGGGATGAGTTTTTTGGTTGCTTTTGTTAATTTTAATACCACTTGAATTGCTTTTCGATTGATCGGCTACAATGAATGCCTGTAACACCTGTCCGTCCAATATTTTGCTAACAACATCCCAAAAAACAGATAACTAAAACTATGTAACTTTCTTACTACTTTGTCGCCTCCGCCCCCTCCTGCACACACGTATGCACGGTTTTTGTTTTGATTTTGTGTTTTGTTTTTGGGAAGACTTGGCTAATTGAGCGGAAGGCGGGGGGCGGGGGCTGGCTGGCTATGCACTATATAATTTAATTCAATTCAATTCAAACTTTATTAAGATTCTAGATATCGCTTTAATATACTTATGTATGTATAATATATCAATGAAAATCAATGGAAATAACAAGGAACATAAACTACGATTAAAGTGGGGAGCGTGGAAGGGGGCGGCGGGTGGGGGGCTTAGGGCAAAACTAATTAATTGCCACAAATCGTTTTTGTATCTGGGCGACTTAAACGTAATGAAACCTTGCAATGCATTATCATAACTCTTCGTACCTCTTCGCACAAGTAGCAAAACTCTTCTTAAGGTACATTTTGTCATATTTCTTATCAGATTTCACTCTATAAGCTATATATTTTTCTATGTATGCAAGTGAAAGCCTCAAATGCTAGCGTAAACGAACATGCCTAGTTTTTCTCCATTCTTTTGTTTATCACAAAATATATGTATATATGTACCTAATATATACGTATGTCTGTATGTATGTAGTTTCGATTTGAGGTCCCATTCCTTGAGACATCATCGATCTTTCTATAAAACTCAATGTTAGCTACATCTTTCCAGGCATAAATTACAGGACTAACCCGAGATACACCTCGGACTGAGATCTGTTCAAAACTCTAAGCGAATTAGAGCTGATGGCTCAAAGAATGTCCCATGTGTTTATGTGTGCCAAATATTACTGAAATGATTAATTTTTAATGAGATCTATTTACATTTATCATATATACAGAATATCTAAATTTTTTCTTCTTTAGTTAAGTTTTGTCGATTGTCGGTTCGTCTTTTGCGGAAATATTTTTTTGTTATACTTATTATTTTTTTGTTTCTGAGGATCATTTATTTTTTGTTTTTATTTTGGATACCCTTTCCACTGAAGGAATTGCGAGTGCGAGTGAAAAGTGCTCAAGCCGCTTTAATCGTAACATTAGGACGGGTTTTTCTTTTTGAATATGCAACTATTGGCCTAATTCCTATATAATTATCATTAGTGACACTTAGGCCCGGCGTTTTCTTTATTTTAACGTTTTTCATTTTTACTTTGTTCAATTTTCATTTCTATATTGTTTGTTTTCGTTTTTAATTGAAAGTTTTTTTGTGATAATTTTGTGGTATAGCCAAGCCTAACTAAGTCCTAAGTCTTAAAAATGGTCTCTAGCTTTAGAGATGGTTTTTGGTCAATGGTTGAGAGAGCAAAGTGGTGGTGAGAGGTGTGGGAGAGAAATTATTTGGATTGCAATTAGAGGGCATGTACTGTACATCTGCATGGTTATAAAGAATTGATTCGAAATTCGGTATTACTCTTCCACAATTTATACGTTTGAAATTGAAATCAATCTTGGAATAGCTTGTATTTAAAGGTTTTGTCACTAAATTTAAAGAAATAATTTCTTCAAATTGTTCATTTGAAATGTGCATACAAAAAACTACACGTTTTTTTTACATCGTTTTAACAATGAGCATATCTCTGGATTCCATGGCGTATGAGTAACATAAACAAAATTAATAAAAGCATAGTATTGCATATGAAATATCACTCTCATTACTAAATATATTTGTAAAGCTAAGTTTGATTATTTGTATTCATAATAATGAGTACATAGTTTCAATTCTGAGTGGAGTGTGAATACCCATGCAGAAGTTCAAAGGGCGGCTAAATAAAATATGTGTGTATTATGTTGGCTAGTGTATTCGTATTTATTTTACTACTATTCATTATGCCTTTTAGCCATTTATCATATGCATGCATAGCCATACATATACATATGTGTGTGTGGGTGTGGGTGTGTATATATTTGTTTGTTTGTATGTATATATATTTAGTATGTACAATTCACCGGCATTGTTTAACTTCGCTTTGGGTTTACTTTAGTTTTCTTCTGGTTTCGGTTAGCATGTATCACAAAATTATTCATTTACATATACTTATGCATATATTGTATATATATAGTATATGTATGTAGCATATTAACTATAGTATTATTCATATTTTTTCATTTTTCTTTTCTTTTTCTTTTTCGTATGTATGCATGTTTGTATGTACTCGTATGTGTTTGTGTATGCACGTAAAAAGTTTAATAATTGCAGTTAGTGTAGCAAATTCGTAAAGCAATATTCCTGTTGCTCTTTTGCCCCTAATAATAAACTCGAGAAAATACTCTCGACTAAAAGCAGACCGAAAAATTAGCGTAAGCATACGCATATAGACAGTGAAAGGAGGGACAGAGAGAAAGAGAGTTAGTGAAATAGAGAGAGTGGGTGTAGAGAGTGAGTTTTAGAAAGAGCGCCAGCAAGAAAAGGAGATAGAGAGAGAGAGAGAGAAAAAGCGAGAGATAGTGAGTGTAAAGAGTTTTGTATATTAAACTAACTAAGCTTATTGCTAGACTGGCATCCCGTTCACGTTCACGTTGACGTTGACGCCGACGTTCAGTCGAGGCTGCTGCTATCCCCCATTGACTGATGACGCTCAAGTAGCTTGGGCTAGAGGAACTCCCGTTTATTGCTGCTGCTGTTTCTGCTGCCGCTGCCGCTGGTGCCTGTCGGTGAAGTCGGTGTTGTTGTCGCACTGCCCGCTGTCGTTGTGGGAGTGCCAACAGTATGCTGCGGCAGAGGCGGCGGTGTGGTTGTCGTCGTTGGTGTAACGGCACCTGTTGGCGATGATGCTGACGCCAACGCCGCTGCACCCGCAGACGCCGACGCAGACGTCACCTGCGCTGCCGTGAAATCTTCTTCGAGCAGCCGCAAATGCAGTGACTGTTCCGTCGTCGCTGACGCTTGCACAGTTGTCGTACCAGATCCAAGGGCACCCGTCAGAGTCAGTGGACCCGTTGTGGTCGTGGTGGCCGCAGTGGCTGCCATGGCGAGTTGCTGCTTAGGAGGCGCCGGTGCTTTCCTGCTCTTCGAGCGTCGCTTCTTGAGCATCAGTGGCCCCAGGCCGTTGGCTCCCGCGCTCGCCACCACTTGGACGCCTGGATTTAGTAGACCGCTGCCAGCGCCAGCTCCACCCGTTGCGGCAGAGGACCCGCCAGATGTCGGCGATGAAATGGTTATCACAGTGTCCACCGGCGTGGTGGCCGTCGCAGTTGCCGGAGTTGTCGGAGTGCCACCTCCGGCGCCGCATCCTGCACAGATGTCATCACCAGGTGTTGTCTGGCCGCTACTGTCCGCCTGCATCTGTGGACCCAGTCGCTTGACCAGCTCGCCCAGCAGATCCTCAATGCGCCCAATCCGCTGCTGCATGCGCTGCAACTCCAGCCGCACGTCCACCTTCATGTCCAATACGGTGGCAATGAGGTCTCGCTGCGCCAGAGTCGGCGGCGTTTCCCGCAGTCCCGTGTCATAAGTATCCGACGTGGTGGCCCGCGAGCTGGCCATTTCAATTTGACGTTCTCGCTCCAGTGCCAGATTGCGATCAGCGCCAGTGGCGCCTGCCCCCTGCATAACGGCTGCAGCTGTCCCGCCGCTGCTGCTGGTAATGGTGGTGGGTGCCACAGGGGCAATGGTGACCGCCGTTGTATTGGTTCCTCCGCCATCCATTACCACACGACTGTCGCGACTGGGCGGTGAGGAGTCAACCTCGCCGCCTTCATCGATGGTGTCTTGGCGTGCAAGCGTAGCTTGGCTAGCCTGCATTTTAGGTGCCTTGGGGAAAACCTTGAAGGTGACGTTTAATGAAACAAATGCAGGGCAGATGGATACAGGTACAGGTACAGGAGCAGGGCACAAGGCACAAGGCACAAGGCACAGGCAGGCAGGTGACAAAGATTTGATGTACAGGTTCAGATTGAGGCATTGTTGTGTTCGATTTGATTTGATTTGGTTTGGTTGGGTTTTTTTTTTGGGGGCGGGGCAGGAGAGAAGTGAGAAAAGTGTTTGAGAATTTGTTGGTTTGGGTTGTTGTAGTTGTTGTTGTTGTTGGTTATTTTGTTGTTGCGCATTCATTGAGGATTTGATTGGTTGTTGGTTATATGTTACGTGGTGCAAGCAGAGGTGCATTTTATTTGATTTTTGCATTTTTTGATTTTGGAAGTTCCAATTGGGTTTAGGCCGTCCAATTCGAAATCAAATTATAGTTGTATTTGTTGTTGTTGTTGTAGTAGCAAGGCAAGCAATGTCATTTTTTTTTTTTTTTTTTTTTTTTTTGGTTTTTTCCGATAAACGAAAAATATATAGAAACATGTATATATATTATATAGAGAAAAAAATTGTATATCAATCGATTGTCGTAATCAAAAAAAAACGTTGTGTAGTGACAATTTGGTGCATTAGCAGCAACAGCGCACTCTAAACTCTAACTAAATGGGAAATGGCATTGCACGGACAACATGACGATTTCACTTCTCAAGACGCAAGATATTCTCAAGATACGAAATTCTTAAAATAAACGCGGAAAACTGAATAAATTTCGAAAAGTTGGTCGCTTCATTCAAATAATTGAGAATCTTTATGATCCGACTGCTACTTGAAATGATTTGGAATGTTTTTCGATTTGGAAATTTGTGGAAATTATTTTGTATTATAGTTAAATCATAATGTTGCCCGTTGCCAAGTTATAAACACTTATTGATAAGCTATTGATAGCTTTTAAATTGAAAGTTTAAATTATAGTGAGAAGGGGTGAAGATAGCCAACTGAATAATAGCAATAAAACAACTGATCGAACTTACTTTGCTTAATTGTAAATGCTTTTTTTTGTTGTTTTTTTTTTGGTTTTTTTTTTTTTTTGTAGCATAAAGATGAACGAAAAAAAATCGATCGAAAATCGAAACGTAATAGAAACGGAAAATCGGTGTAGAATCGTTAATCGAAATTGAGAATTAGTATTAGTGTCAGAATTAGAAGTATAGAAATCGAGAAGAACAAATGAAACGTAAATAATTAGAGTTAGAAAATGTTGTACAGAAAAATCAATTAATATTTAATCAAAAACAATTTTTGCAGAAATTGAGTTATTTTGTTTTTTACTGTTTTTGTTTCTTGTTTTTGTTTTTGTATTGTTTTTGTTTGATTAACGGTAATTACTTTATTGCCTTGTCCACCATTGCTACTCGAAGTACTACTCTGCCTCACTTGGGCAGTGCTCTCACGCAGACTTTCGCGGGCGCTCAAACTTCTCGAGACGGCTACCTTGGCGCTAGTATCGCTAGCTGAATCGACACTTGAACTGCCCAGAAGGCGTCCCCATTTACTGGCACGGGTACTACGTGCAGATGGTGGACCCGATGAGGGCGAGGGTGATGGCGATGGTGAGGGTACAGCGGCGGTTGTTAGGATGCGTGAGTCCTCGGTTAATGTTAATTTGGCAGGTAGCTTCTTGGATAGGTTGATTGGATAGATTTTTGGTTTAAGAAACGAGCATTTTACAGATAAAAGTGGGGAGAGAGAGAAAGAGAGAGAGAGAGGGGGAGAGACAGAGAGAGAGAGAGAGAGAGAGAGGGAGAAAGAAAACAGAAAGTGTCGTGTTTTTTTTTTTGGGAATCAGGGTGGGAATCAGGAGCGAGCGAATATAACGCAGGGAATGGGCAAGGCAAGGAAAGCGGCATTTGTAATTTAGGTTTATGTGTATTGGAGGGAAATAATACATGATTTTTCGTTAGTAATTTGATTTTAGTTTTCATTTTGGAATTTAAAGGTTTTTTTTTATTTTCAATTTTCAACTCAAATTGACGATACAAATTTGTGTACAACGAAAATGCAAAACAGAAACAGTAACGAGTACGAGTACGAGTAACGAGCGTATTGAAGTGTGGTGAGTTGTGGTGTGATGACGGTATGGCGAATATGAGCGAGTATTTTGGGAGCGTGTACAGTTATGTATTCGGGTTATTGTTATTGAAAAAATATGATGACGGTTAACGGTTTACAGCGTAAGCATGTTAAAAGAAAGATAAAGAAAGATACACATACAACGAGCATAAGTCACTTGGTATAAACAGCAGTTCTTTTGTATAGTTAGTTTTGTAATGACTATTGAACGTCTTTTAAGACAGTGCCAGCAGCTTTCGAGTCCCAAGTGAACAAGGGACAACAAACCTGAGGCTATGGCTGTGGAGGGTGAATTAGTTAGTATCGATAATGCTTAAAGGCTTTCAAAATGTTAGTAAACAAAATGTAATCTTGGTCATACGGATGTGTGTGTTCATGTTGGTGTCTTTGGTGGCGGCATGGTGAATATACAACATGGTGGAATATACAACATAAGCGTAAACATTATTTAACCGAAACTAAAACGATGCGAGCACACACACACACACACAAAATGGCTACTCTCGCTGCATTTTGTGGGCGAGATGGCACATACATACGTACGTACGTACGAGTATGTATGTATTTTCTATGAATGTACAAATAGAAGACAAACGTTAACGAAAACTCATAGCACATTAAAATGAGAAATATTGTTGATTTTTGATATGTATGTATGTGTGTATCTTCATTCTATGATTTAAACTCACCTTGGTGCGCTCCACTTCGCCATCGCCCTTCTCCACATCACTTTGTCCGGAACCGACGAGTTCTTTGCTACCGGCCTGAACTTGAGGTGTACGTCGAAATTTGGAGAATATTTTACGCACTAAGTGATCCTGATTCTGGGGCAATTGTGGCTCGTTCTTACGCCGTTCGGCCAATTCTTTTTCGCGCTTCACATCAGCCACCTTGCGAAAAATCAGTCGATGTCTGAGATTATAGGTGAGCACCAGATTGCGTGCAAAACTATTCGCGAATGCCGAATAGAAATCGAGGACTTCGAGCAATTTATCACGTTTGATGGCATGCAAATCACAATAGGTCAGCGCACGCACATTGGCGGCACTCTGGCCAACGGCCGAGTCCTTCCAGAATTGATCGCCGAAGACGTCGCCTTTGCCTGCAAACACGAAACAAGAAAAAAACAAAAACGAAAAAAAAAACAAAAAACAAAAAACCAAGCGAAACCCAAGTGAATGCGAGCGAATGCAATGTGCGGTGGATAGCCACAGCTTACCCAATATTGCCACAACTTCATCATCTTGTATAACCTCCAGACTCCCCGTCACAATAAAGCAGAGGCTATCGATGCTCTCGCCCGTATGATATAGCAAATCGCCCGGCGCTGAGTGCGACATCATGAAGTGCATGGCTAAGGCGCGGAGACAACCATCCGAAGCCAGACGAAATGCTGGATGCTCGTTAAATACTTTGCGATTTAGATGAACACATATGTCAGCCTTCATATCTTTCGGACAATAGTTTAGTACCTGCGAATTGTGAATTGAGTTGGGCGTTTTTTTCTTTTTTGGCTAGTTGGCGAGTTGTGTGCTCTGGCGAGTAAATGTTGAGTGTGGCGAGTATCGAGTAAACGTAACGAGTACTTCTTGCTTTCAAAGCGCAGAGACAACACACACATTACTCTTGTGCGGACCATTGAATCTATTATGGTTTAGCTATTAGTTTTCGATAGATCACTAAAAACTAGAGAGACACACACACACACACACACACGCACACACATACACTAATACACATACAACATTAAACAGGGGCTGTGTCTTTGTTTGTGTGTGTCAGTGTGTCTGTTTTGGGGAAGGATAGTGAGTGTGTTTGTGTGTGTGTGTGTGGGTGGGTATGTGTTTGTGGACTTGCTTCTGTTGAGGCTCATCAGCATAGACACTCGTTAGAGCGACTAGTAGAGTGTATGTGTGTTCTGTTGTGGTTATTCGTATACTGCCTGGATTGGATTTTACTCAGTGGTAAAAGGGATGAAAAAAGCCCGTAATTTCCTAAAAAATTTCGAAATTCGCCCTAAACAGAGAGAATGGACTTTACCACTTGGAATGATCCATTGGATAAGGAGGAGATCAGACTTCGAAACAATAAATCCTATCACTATCATACCTTAAGAGGTTGTTATCGATAAAAAAGCAATTTTTTCTTCTAGAGCACATCTAAATTGCAATTTTATCTATTTGGATTGTAAAAAAAACATTTTTAGGGCGAATTTCTTGAATTTTCGGAAATAAGAAAACTTTTGTTGGGGGTTTCTTGTTTTTGTTTTTTTTACAACGAATTGCGGCACAAACTACAGTCAACGAAATAGGTATAAAGGTCAGTTTATTCTTTTGGTTGTTTCTCTGTTTTTTTTCTATATTTTTTTTGCATTTTGTTTTGCCTTTTTTATGCTGAGCAAAAAGTCTGTTCACGTTGTTTTATTTAAACCAAACACTTGAAATCGAACGCCCCCTCCAGTCGGATGGGGAGGCGTCGCATTGTGGTTTGGTTCAAGTTCATCTAAAGGCATGGATTTGACGGACGCTTTTCGTTTTGGCACGGATTTTGCTCGAACGCGCGGGAATAAAACATAGAGAACATAGAGTTATTCGTTATACATGTGTACGAGATGCAGTCTGGGTATAAAGAAGAAAACACACAGCTTACCTCTCGGACTTCGCCTTTAGTCGGAGTTCTATGTAAATTTATTTCAGTCTTACAACATAACGAGCATAAAAATTGTAACTATGAATATTCTAAATGGCGCCAAATTGTCAAAGTTTCTTTTTTTTTTGTTTTTGTTGCCTTTTTTCTGTTTCATTTTGGTTTTTGCGTTTAAGGAAAGCAGTTTTTGAACAACAGCAATAATAACAGTAGTAATAGTAGTAGAAAAAATGATGTAACAAAAGGAAACAAAGCGCAAACAGCAGCGACAAAAGCAAAGTTTGTCATTTCAATTGTGTGTCGATTAGGAGCGTGTGAGAGAGAGAGAGAGTAACGTGTAATCAAGTTGTGTGTGTAGCGAGAGTGCAATGCAATGGCGAGTAACGAGTGTTTGAAGTATCTGCGTGTTGGTGTATTAGAGATAGTGATAGTCGATGTGCTCTAATTTCTAGGATTTTGAACTAATAGTATAATTATTTACACACTTTTTGAAAAATAATTAGGAAGAATTTCGAACGATTATCATGAGAAAATTCAGTTTAACGGACTTATGTATTATTGATGTTAAAAGCTGTTTGATAAGTCATTGGCTGGCATACAAAGCTTTCTTTCGTTTTTACCTTTGTTTTCTTTGTTTTTGTCATCAATTGCAAGATAATACAATAATAATCATCCAGCCAAGTACTTACCAAGCAATCTTCATGGCTCACTGGCAAAAGCAAAAACAATATCAACAAGCTCAGCTGCAACTAGTAAAGTTACTACAGAAAAAAAAAACCAGAGGTCCGGACTAACTTCGGACGTGCCGAAATTTGTATACCCTTGCAAGTTATAGTGTCACTCAATCCGCAAAATGCAAAGATCACATCACGGTGAATGAAAAAGTTTTCATTATCATTATCGGCGGTGACCATGAAACAGTCGTTCGATAAACAGACGGACACATGAACTGATCGTAGATGCTTGCATGGGTATAGAGAAAAACACAAAACAAAAACACAACACACACATAGAAGATGCTCAAATGGAAACTGTCGAGCCCTCAGACACCTCAGTTCACCGTAGACACTCTTTATTGACGTGGAACACTTATGTATTGACGGCCATAATACTTAACATTTAACATTTGTGTCGGATATTCCTTAGTACTCACCTTTTCGGTATCGAGACCTTTGGTCATGGCCCAAGTGGATACGACATAGTCCATAACACGCTCACTCAGTGCCTTGGGTACTTCGTGCAGCTTCATGAATTCCCTCACATTGTTGAGCATATCATGATATTTGGCTGTAGCCGAGGTCATTTGCTGTATGATCGTCGTCACATGACCGAAAATTGTGGCATAGAGTAAAGCTATATATATATATATACACATGGGGGAACGGAACATAATAAAGTTGTATATTCATGGATTAAAATAGTCTTAATATGAGTGAGTGTATTTTCGTATGCATGTATGTGTGAGTAGAGTAGTTGAAGTCGCGCAAATGCGCTGCTAGAACATTAATAAATGCATCAAATTGGACGAGCAAATTAGCACAAAACTAAGGAGATGACGACGGACATACTACATAGTATCGCAACGAAGCGTTGAGGCCCCAATAACTATGCTATATTTATTTTGGTTATCAAAATGTATGTACTTTGTGTGAAATGCGACACCAATACACACAGAGAAGTACACTGGGAAAGGCAAACTCACACATGGCCACGAATTGTGCAACTATGGCGAAGAAGAGTTTGTTTGTTTTTTGTTTAAGAATGCAAAGTGGAAAGAAGGTTTTAAAGTGGTTCTGTCAATCAATCAAACATACAATATGCATGTTCGTTGCAAGCAGCGGAGGTTGGGAGGCATTTAACTAGTAGGCAAGATGCAGGTGCATAATGAGGCTAAGCCAACTGCGGCAGTTATTAGTTCTAGCGACGCTAAGAGAGAGAGAGTTCTTCTGTCATTGCAATTGAAATGACAAAAAGCAGCATATTGAAGGATTAGAGAGGAGGTGAGGGATGTGGGATCTGGGATTTGGGAGATTGGTTGGGAGGGAGGCGCGCTCTGTTGTGCGGGATGTTTTTTTGAGAAACTTTTGACAACGGCAACGGAACGTGTTTGGACACAGCACCTGCAATGATCATCATGCAGATGGTGAACACCTTCTCGTTGTCTGTCTCCGCGGCGACATTGCCAAAGCCCACCTGTGTGTGAGACAAAAAAAGAATCAATAGAATCAATAGAGAATAAACACACAAACAGTTGAGCGAACAGTAAAAAGAGTAAAATCAAATATGCCACATACCGAGGTCATGCAAGTCATTGTGAAATATAAAGCAGTCACATACATGCTCTTCCGGGATGGGCCATTAACAAGTTCCGGTCCCGTGTCATTACTCCATATATATGAATACGGTGATTGTGTCACGTTGGCTAGCTTCCAAAGCCAACTGTATTGGATCTGTGAAGGTCAAGCAAGAAGATGTGGCACAACATTATGCAACCCAAAAATGTTAGTTCAACTTACGCCATTATCGGCATCGCTGCGTCCTATCGAATACCAAATGCAGGCCAGCCAATGGGCCACCAGCATGTAGAAGCACAGCAAGAGTATCAGCATGGCTGCCCCATACTCCAGATAGCGATCCAATTTGCGGACCACTCGTCCCAGACGCAGCAGACGGACCACTTTCAAAGCACTAAATAGCGAACCGATGCCATCTTCATCGCGATCGAAGGCATTGAAGACATCGTAGGGCAGGCAGCTCAGCAGATCAATGATGAACCATGACTTCAAGTAGTTCATTCGTATGACTTTCGGATCACTGACCACCTCTCCGCCCGGACCCACGAAAGTTGTGTGGAAATTTAAAACTATCACGAATGGAATATATTATAATCTAATTGATGAGAGCGAGAGAGGGAGAGAGAGAGTTTCTTACCAATATCTATAAAGAATATAACATCGACTATAGAATCCACCACGAGCAAGGAAACATCCTCTGAGGTTTTATTTTTAAACGCTACATTGTATGGCACCTGTGTGTGAGGCATACGAAGAAAAAAAAGAGACAGAAATGTGCCACAATTAAGTGTCCGAGTTATCAGATTTTCGGTTTTGCAGTCAGTCAGTCAGTCCTAAGCAACAGTTGTCCCCCTCTCCTGGCCTCTTCATTGCGTTATCTTTAAGTGGCAGTTACAATCTTCTTGCCCTTATATGTAAGTATCTCTACATATGTCCAGGGCTCCTGTGCTGCTGCTGCTGCTGCTTATGCTCCTGTCTCTTCGAGCATATTAATTTAAGTGAGCACATAAAACAGACACCAAGGGCTTGAGCAGGCACTTGGCCATGCAAATGGAGGTGTACGTGTGTGTGCCCCACCGAGTGTGTGTGTGTGTGTGTGTGTGTGTTTCAACCGCACAACCATTATCTGATTTCTTGGCTTGTACAATGCTTGTGTTTTCATTCATGGGGAAGGGGGTACGAGTACCTTTAAGTGCATCTCATATCCGACCTTAAAGTGCTTGAGCTTATTACATTTGACATGCTTGAGCATGCTGTGTGTTTTTTGGCCAGTCCTTCTAAAACTGTAATACGCATACGCCGGGTATGCATCAACTAGTGGACAATGTCCAGGATACAAATCAAAGCCAATTGCACAACGTTCTAACGTAGACTAACGTTCTCTTATCGTGCACTTCTATGATGAAATAACTGTGTTCTTTAGAGGAAAACTCATTTTTCACTTGATTGACCCTCCCCTGATAAGTATGCTACAAAAAGTTTATTCCTAAGCAAGCAAGCGAGAACAATTTTCGTGATCAACTTACGTTTCCTCCCGATCATTTTAGTGATTTTTCCACACATTAAGAAAAAAAACATTTCAATAATAAGAGTGTACGAATTTAAGCGACTGAAAAAGCTAAAATGCTATTTCTGTCCTTCATGTCTAATAACGATTTTGTTATAAATATTGAATACTTCCTAATTATGGTTCGTGCCATTTGACAATAAAACCCATTTTAGCCATATTTTTAAATATATGTGCAGCAATCTAGTTAATAGATAACCATGACTTTGTATTAGATGCACATATAAGCATCTTCTGTTTAGATTCGGGGCTCATTTACAACTTTGGGATGTAAATATTATTATTTGGAGTCACGATTTGTTGCATTGTTGCAGAAGTTATCATCATTATTGGGTCGTTTTGATGATCTGCCCAAATATTAGTTTAAAGTTTGACTGAAGAGTTTTCGGTTTGTTTGGTTTATCATAAAACAAAACAAAACAAAACTTCAACTACTGCGAAATTGCATTAAACAATGGGAAAACTATGCAACATGATAACTAAATAACAAACTGTCAACTAATGCACGTTTCATCCGTTGCCCTCCCCCTCCCCCAATCCTTATTCCAACCATTCATGTCAGTGTGTGTGTGTGTGTGTGTGTGTGTGTGTGTGTGTATTTGTGCCTGAGTTGAGCGCAATTTAAGCGAAAATGTTAACATCTTGTTGACGGAAATAGGCACAATTTGAGTAGAGAAGCGACGAGGACGACGACGACGACAAGACCGAGAACGAGATATAAAAAGGCATCGCCTGTGGTTTTGCGGCACATATTTTGGGACTTGGGGTCTTTGGGTCGGGCAGAGATTGGGAACGGCGGTGCTAACCGCCTGTGTGCACACATGTATGCTGTCCCGTATGCCTTCTCATTCCTTTCTAGACTTTTGTTCGTTCCAAAAAAACATATGTTCATGTGGGTGAACGATTAAAGCTTGAGCAGAGCTTTAAATGCGTTTAAATGGGGGATTCCTGAAGGACTTGGTCAGGATGAGGCTGGCAACTCACCATTATGGCTGTATAAAATGTTAAACACAAGATCACCCAGTCCCAAATTGCTTTAAATGCACAATAATGCAAAAGTATGTGTGGCGGTGTTTTTGGCGCTTCCTGTCTATACTGTGGCATAATATCCGCACTCAAGGACATCATCTGAGGGCATAGAAAGATAGGATAGATCAAAGGATACTTGTACTTGTGGATCCACCGGTCACTCACATGCGCCAAATTGGACTGCTTTGTGGGATCCTTCAGTGTTGGCAAATGGGCACTGAATTGTCGGCTTCGCGTCACAGAACGGGCCAATTTCGCGAATTTCGAGAGACCTAAAACTGGAAGGAATAGATTAACCGCTACGATAAGGACAAATACACACAGACAACATCGAGAAGAACAAGAGAAAAGAAGACAGAAAAAGCACAAAAGAAAAAGAAGGAAAGGAAAACGAATAAAAAGAAAGAACAATCGGCAACCGACAACAAAGAAACAAAATGAGAGCATAAGAATACGGAGAGAGATTACAGACATAATAAGTAATAGAATTATTATATTTTTTGTTGGTTTTGTTGATATATTAGTATGTATATATACAAACGAGAGTATTCAGATTGTTGATTATGTTTGTATGTATGCGTTGTATAGTGGGCGTGTATATGTTCGTATGTGTGTGTGTGTTAATGTAGGAGAAATAGACATAGAAAGAGAGATAGAAAGTAAAAGTGTGATCAAATTGGTGCAGTTGTGTATAGAAATACATAGATACATATACAATGTACATATGTATGTATTTATTTATTAGTAGCTTAGAGGAAACACAGAGAGAGAGAAAAAGGGAGAGAGAGTGTGTGTGTGTTGGGAAATGATAGCTGTAGCTGTAAGTGTTGAGTTGTGTTCGACCAAAACCAATTTACAGTAATTTCCATTCAATTTTAAAGAATCTTCACGATATCAAATACGATATATGTAGTAGTGTATGTACATGTATGTTTTTTGTATTTGTAGTTGTGCGCACACATTAAGAGATTACGAAATTGATTTTGTATGATTGAAACTCACCACCTTTGGTATCCTCGCTGTCGATGGGCTGCTTCAAGGCCGTTATGTCTCGAAACGTCAACAGAAATAACACAACCAAATCCCTCTCGTTGCGTATGGGCGCCACTTGCAATAGAAGCCATAGCGGGGTTTCTACAAGATGGCGAAAGAGAAAGCCAGAGATGATGATATTAGACAATTTTTTAACCATTTCGATTGTCAATCAAAGTAATGCCGAAGTTCCTATACCCCGCAAAAGATTGTGCTCATCGAGAATAAGTTGTGTACATACTCCTTTCGAAAGGATATCGATAAGCAAAAAAGAAATGTGAAATCAGGTCAGAGAGACTGATACACTCATACTGGGAACGAATTATTGATATGGAAACTGCGCTGGTTGCTGCTTCAAACAATGCAATTGGAAAAATCGCATGTTCATGTGTGTCGGTGTGTGTCCTGAGTGCCAGATTGCAGCGCACACGTCCACATCCACATCCACATCCTCATCCTGTAATGCCTTCAATGTGCGCCAATGCAATCAAAATCAACACTAATTGCATATCAAGATGATTATAATTACACTCTAATTTAATGCGCAAATATTCCGCACTTCCGTTTCCGTTTCCGTATTCCCCGCAGCAGCAAACTCGAACACACACACACACAGAGCACGCTAATTGAGAGCTGAAATGTTGTCGGATAAAGCCCAAAAATAGTAACATCAAAATTTGCCAGCTGTTACACGAAGCCCACAGACAGACAAACGGACGGACGGACGGACAGAACTAGTCCACCAAGTCCAATCCAAATGGTCACCAGAGACACCTGTCAGCATATTCAATTTGCTCAGTATTCTTCTTCTTCTATTTTTCTTTGTCCTTTCTTTGTGATTTTTTTTTGCCTGTCGTTCATCATAACCTTCTTGGCAAACCAATTGATTGCCTATCGGCGATTTCGCCAAACACACACACACACACACTGCGTTCCATTTTCCTCTCGCGTGTGTGTGGGTGTGTGTTTTTTTCCCCGCTGAGGACAAAGTAATCAAATGAAAACCTAAAACGAGGGAAAGGTGATATTTTTCCTCTCAGTTTTTTTTTTGCTTACTTGCTACTTGAATTGGTTTAGCAAGAAGAGTTTTATTCACCGTGTTAGCGAATGGAAATTTCAGTTCGTTTATTTGTTATTCTAGAAAAATGGAAATTGCCTCTTTTCGAAATGGCAAACAGAATTTTTTTTGTTTTTTGTTTTGCTGCTCGAATTGGGAAATTTCAATGGGGCATTGAATCAACAGATTCGCCAAAAAAAGAAAAATGATTCGCTTAAGTCGATAGCTCTTACTGGGAAATCGTTTAAAAAATGTGCATTCCACAAAGAAATAGTTTAAACACTTTTTCGAAATATAATTTCGAATTAATCAAAATTAGTTATCAACAATTGAAGTCGAAGGAAAGTTTTTAAAGATAAATTAAAGATTTACGAGCAGCAGACATGGCCGAAAGCAATCAATTTTCAAAAGGTTGGCCATGGGGATTGTATTTTGCTTTCCTTTTTTTGGTATTTATTTTATTTAAATATTTATCAAAGTGTGTGGGTGTGTGTGTGTGAGTGTGCGTGTGTGCATAGGATCAAAAACGGAAATGAAAGGATTTGAAATTTATTCCAAAGCAGTTGCAACTTAATGCTACAACTTTATCATCCACCTACGAGGGTTGGCAGAACAGTAAAATCAGACATTCTATCTATATATAGATTTTTTATTAGAGGCGTCAGTGGCAAATGACGAAACTTCGAACATCTTCGAACCTTTTGGACTAACCCTCGTATTTAGAATAATATTTCACATACGCTGGCCTTTGATTTATGAATATTTAATGGCCTTTTGTTCGTTCCCATTTGTTTTTTATTTCTATTTTCGTTGAGTTGTGTTTTCTTGATTTCGTTTTGGCACATGCAACAGGAAAGAATCACCGTGTAAGGATGCTGTTTGGTGTCTATTTGGGGGTCTATTGGGGCTTTTGGGCGCACTGCCAACGTTCTTGAGTAATACCTTGAGTTTGTGCCTTGCCGAACTGCGATAGGGCGCAGCCACATTGCAAATCTGTAAATTGATACTCGAATGGTGTTAATTCGATTAGGATTGATTGATTGCGATTTGCTTGATAATTGCTACTTTCTCTTTACACTAACTAGCATTTGATACGATCTTCGTTAGCCTACAATTTGCAAGGGTGTGGGGGGTTGGATAGGACATGATTAGATGGGATACTCACTGTTCTTTTTGTAAAGCAAAATTTCAAACTGATCCTGCTGCTGATTCTCCAGCGTATACTCCAGCCGTCCCACCGTCTCCTTGTCTGTCAGCTCGCCGTACATGAAGCCGCATCTGAATTATTTGGACGTCGTCGGGTTGGGAATGAAATGAGAAAAGGGGAAATTAGTTTTCGATTGCAAAACTTAGTTAAAGTTTCCATAAAAACATGCCGACAAGACAAACACAAATAAAATGTTGCATAGTTGGAAAAGAGGTTAACTTAGTTTGGTTTTTCTGGTTTTTCTTTGATATTTTAAGCAGCATCCTTACCTGATCTGCTGGCCTATCTATGTATAGGTGTGAGTGTGTGTATCTGTGTGTTCGTGTTACGATATAGCTTTAATTTCCAATAATTTTCAAATTGATTTTTTTTCGTTCTTTTATGCTTTATAAATTTACTTTGGAAAAGTTTAAGCTTTTTGGAAAATTATATGTATTATAAGAGGGCGGTGTGGAAGGGGGGGGGGGAGGGGCATACACACACATGCAAATGAAAGTGAAATTTCCCATGGTCAAACTTTTGATTATCAACTTTTTAGTTCAGGTAAGCCCACATGTAGCTGATAAATCAATTAGGCTACCTTTCAAACAAAATTTTCAATGATGGCCTTTGCCTTTGAGAGACAAGCTGGCCAACTGACCGCAGTAGCCACAACCGATAGATGATGGCATTAACAATATACTCTACAAAAGAGAGCTTAACGAATTTTTGGCAGAAATCAATGTCTTCTCTTATTTGGTATCACTAAGATTTCCTTTCCAACTCCAAGTTGCAAATACTCAACATTTAGTTTCCGAAATCCATGGGTTGAAAAGAAGAAACGAAAATCGGGTTACAATCCAAACAAGAAATCCTGGCTACTGTGGAAGGCGCCAAACAAACTGCTGCTGAAAATGCTGAAAGTTTGCGCTAAAACAACAACTAAAAAGGAAAGAAAGGACAAAAAAAAAAACAGTGTGGAAGGAGTGGGGGGAGGGGGGATTCCATTTTTCGGTCGACCTTTTTTGCGCTGGTCCGCGACCGCGACAACGGCAACAAAGTAGGTCAAAGTGCAACTCACTCACATAACAGTGGGGCAAGGAAGTGAAGAGGAAATGAGAATGTTTCCCCCCTGCTAAGCGCTAGATTGCCATTAAAAACTTCGCTCAGGCCACCAATACAGTGGGGAGATGGTTTTTGGTTTTTTTTTGCACCTCTCGTTGAAAAGGATAAACGCGAGTAACTGTGCCAAGTTAGTGCACTAGGCAAAAGGATGCGCTTGGGACCGCCCATTACATATGGGTAGGTTGGAATTCACTTGAAATTGTTCCTTTGAATCGCATGAATAATATGCAAATGCTGGCTGACTGGCTGGCTGGCTGGGTGGGTAGGGTATAGACACTTCGGTGTGAATGATTTGAGTCTGGTTCAGTCAGGTTCTTGTTTCCTTTTTTTTCTGTTTACTTACATAGCTGCTGTGGCAAATTTTTTGGCCTGCAAATTACAAACAATTCACTGGAGATTCATTGGATACGTGAGCTTCTGGGACGCTTGTTATTGATTTATGAGGTCAGGAATGAGGCGAACGGGGGGTGGTGATTAGGGTTACAACTGGGCGTGGTTCAAGGTCTCCTATGCTTTTATCTGTTTGGTTAAGCAATATTGGTTTAAATAATTCGCAATTATTCTATTTTCCATTATGACTATTCGATTCAACAGTTTGCCAAGAACTTGCATACCCTGTACCTGTAGGCGAAGAATATCACTCCCCCTTAGTAGGTACTTAAACTTAAGTATTATATACAGCTTACGGCTAGGAGGAGTAATTTAATCGACTTCTGTCTCTCTGTTTCAGTGTAGCTCAATGTCGGGCCACAACATTTTGCAGCTCCTGTCGTTGTCAGAGGGCATTAAGATGGATTTTTCCAGCATGTATGTATGTATAGTCATTCTTCCCTTTCTCTTTGATCTGCTGCAGCTCTTCGAGTTCTTCTCGTATTTGCCCCATGGATGGAATGATGTTGTTTATCTGCTTACCGGCTTATCCGTCTCCCAGGGGGAGTTCATTGTTTTTCATAGCCAACAGGCAGTATGCAGAAGGCAATTGACTGGGACCATTAAAAACCCATTGTCGACTTAATGCACTTTACTACTTTACCGATTGTCAAAAGTTGTTAATGAAAATGGGCAGCGAGCAGGCAGATGTTAAAAAAAAGGGTAAGGCAAACCAAAAAAAAAACCAGAAGGCCGGACTTACTTCGGCCATGCCGAATATTGTATACCCTTGCTGCTACTAAATCCCTAAACAGAGTTATCTTAATGTAAGGACCAAATTTGGTACGGCAAACTGATAGAGAATGTAGTATGTACTTTATGTGGTCGAATAATGCGTTGCACACTGCAGGCCAAAATGAATATACCCCTTTTGCAAGGGTATAAATATACTCACACAAATCTCTCAATCATACAAGCAGTCCTACTGTATCTTCTATTGCCATCAGACTAAGCAGCTCCCTACTGAACATAATTCATGCGGGTAGTGGTCGATATATCTACATAAACTAGAGCAGAATAGATTGGCACAGAGATTTCTCTACCGCGACATGTTAAATCGTGTTTCTGCGCTTAAATTGTTTTCATAAATTACGATTTGTTGCCTACTTTTCAGCTGGCTACCTGCCTGGATTTAGGTTTGCTTTATTATACCCTTGCAAAAGGGGTATATTCATTTTGGTCAGAAGTGTGCACCGCATAGAACGACGCACCTTGGACCATATAGTCCGATGACTATATCATATAACTGTAATACAAACAAATGAAAACATCGTAGATACGGATTTTTATACAAAGGTCCTTACACTTAGATCTATTTAGGGATTTAGTAACACAAAAACTTGCAAGGGTATACAGCATGAGCGAAGTTAGCCCGGCCTTCTGGTTATAGGTAGGTACATTAGGTAGATATGTGGGTATATTGTGTGTGAGTACATATGTATGTGTAGAGATAGAGCAATAGATAGCAGCAACACACTGACAAATAACGGGAGCAACAACAGCAAGAACGGCAATTGAGCGGAGTGAGAATAAATCGGCAATACGTACACATACCTGCACGACTTCTGCATGACCTCGGCTCGATTGTAGCCACTGATCTTGCAGAAGGACTCATTGCAGTACACAATTGGAAAATCGACGATTTGTGCATTGGCCAATAGAAACGAGCTGTCCGCTGCAAAGAAACAAAGATTTAAATCAGATTAGCTTATAATAATAGTCATTATACCCTTTCAAAAAGAATCCTGTTCCGATTTTATCAAAATCGAATGACTATATCAATTAGCTGTCATATAAACAAATGAAATAGTCTATTTTCATAGTAACACGAGAACTTGCAAGGGTAAACAAACAAATAATCTTTCTGGTTTTAATTAATTTTAGGTTTTAAGGCATAATTAATTTCACATTGCAAACTGATTCGTACGTGTTATTGTTTATGTAAACAAAAATGGTTTATTTCAAGTGGCAAGTTGATAAGTTTCAATCGATTCGATTGCAAGTCAAAGTATTTGCGCGTAATTGGAACATTTCAAATGTTGTCATTCATAATAAAAATCGGGCTTCGTGCCTCGGGCCGCCCCTTATCCGTTGCCCATTTACTCATTTACCCTTTACTCTTTATCCTTATAGCCGCTCAGCCGTCAGTCAGCCAGTCAGCCAGTTAGTTGACTAATATCGGTTGTTTGTTGCCATGTTATGTAAGCCAACTCGCAGCGAGGCAGGTAAGGTAAGGTAAGGTAACATGTGTAAACCACTCGCTGGCATCGCATGGACATGGACATGGCATCGACTCTCACTCTCCTTCTCACTCTGACTCTCACGCCCACTCAGACTATCTGACTTGTTGTTTGCCATTTATTTGCCTTTTACCCATTGTGGCCCATTGATTCGTTGTTTTTCCCCATTCTTGTTGGATTTTTCGTGATGTATTGTGGATGAGAATTTGTATGCTGGTATGCCGAAGGAAATAAAGGATACTAGCAATGCTGCCCTATGCCGGCAACGGATACAAAAAAGAATCCAAAGTTCTTTTTATGGCCATCGGCTCAAACATTTTTTCACGTACATTCAATACTCGTAAATATCTTATAATACAACAAGAATACGAGTTAAAACAAGTTCTCTTTGTGGCCGAAATTCTTCCAAGTTCTTTGATACGTTTGTAATTCAACGAAATTCATATTAGATGACATGTCCATTTAAGTCTCAAAATTCATGAAAAGAAATTCTCAAATAATCTTTCTGGATTGGGCACTAGAACGGATATTCAATAAGAGGAAATTCTTTGTGGTTTGTATGGAAACTATCTTTGATGGAGAGAATGAATGCTATTGCAAACTGTTTCATTCTGCCTTTTACCTTTTTTAAAGGTATCGTATGTAGAAATCCAATCACTATAATAATTTTATAAAGTTATTTAACTTAATAAGTGCATAAATCTCAAAATCGTTATGAGACTTTTTTAATTCCAACAATATTGAATTAAGGTTCCTTGTAATTTATTAAACATTGTCGAAGCAAGTTTTTTTTACTTGTATATTCCTCATGCCATAAATGTTATATAATGTTTTCATTGAAAAAATCATTTAAATAGTTTTGAATTCAAGCTTCAACTGAAAATTTATTCGATAGCTTATCGATAACATTATAGTGGCTATTATCCGACTATTTTCGCCAATTTCGCAACACTAACGCTGGTCACATCTCTAAATTATCACCCATCTCTTGTTTTCTGGGCTTTCGCAGTTATCAAGTTGTTTGCCGCCTACGGTGAAAAATAATTCGAATAATAATAATAACAAGTTAATTAAATCAAAGAATACTTCCGGTAAGTTTACACATCAAACTGTGAACATGTATTAGCTGTCATGTTTCCGCCACGCAACAAATAAGTTGCCTTTGTTTTTTTCCATGGTCAGCCATTTTGAATTTAATTTTCCAACAACAACTATCCGTAGAAAAGACAATTGGAGTTAATGGCGGCGCGACACAAAGAGTCACTTCAAAATAATTTGGGCGCCAAAGAGCAGGAGTGCCAAAAGCTGTTGCAGCAAAAGGAACAATTGTTTAAAGATTTCAATGACGCTCGCGCGAGGATCGACTTGGATTCAAAAGCACACATAGAAGATATGGATAAGCTACACATTCACAATCAGAATGTAAGCCAAACATTCATGGCCGACGAGAAACGCTATCAAAATCAAATTGCAGCGCTAATGGCGGGAATGGATCGAAAATGTGAAGTGCTGAACACCCAACAAGAGGTAATCCGTCCACTGAAGTTCGAGATCGCACAGTTGATAAAATCCAACCATCACATCATGTCAAGAAGAATTGGAATTGAAAGAGAAGTCGATTCAGGTATTTTTTGAACCACAGTGACCTAAGAAGCAATAATAACCCTTTGTACTTGCAGGATAATGATCTTTTTGAGCTAGAGCAGCAGAAAAATGTAAGTTAAACCATAGAACACACATGATCCGGGGTGTCTATGCTACGGCTATATTAACTGATCGAAAATTGGCCAAATTCTAACCGAACTATTGCTCTTAGGCTACCATCGCAGAGCTCAAGTATAAAATTAATATAACTGGCAATGTGTTCAACAAACCCGTGGGCTCTACCACCCCCTTTCAGGGCACGACCGATCCGGAGTCGATGGCCGCTAAGAATCAGACTCAGACAGCGTCTGTCATAGTGGATAATTTAAATAAATCATCAGAGAAACCCATTGAGGTGAGAGAACCTACAACGCTAAAGAAACTAACTTACTCAAGTAAGTATTCTTCAGTATACTTTTCTTTAATTTAGTATTTTGATTATTACCCCATGAGAAAATATGCTCGCATATACTTTTATTTCTAAAATGTTTTACTAAACTTGAAAAAAGTTGAATATTATCATGATCTATATTGATCTATATATAATCGATTTGTGCATTTCTTTCATCTTGAAGTTATAAACATGAATATCTTCAGTATTCTGTTTATTTTCTCCATAGATCTTAAATTTAACATTGAATATTGGAATTTTAATCTCTTGAAGTTGTACCGTGGGAATATATGAAGTTAATTTTCAATCTTTATGTTCGACCTATCTCGGACCATATAAAGTATATATATTCTTGATATGTAAGTATCAATAGCCGAGTCGATTGAGACATGTCCGTCTGTCCGTTTCCGCCTCCGGAATTCGATTTTCTCCTGTTTTTATATATAATTACATATATATTATATCGTCCTGGCGACTTACTTTATTTTATTTTATTGACATTATATGCAGTCTTGGGTGAAGAGCAGGGGTATATGCAAATGTGTGTGTAGAGCACACTAACCTAAATTGACATGAACATTATCTGGACATGGGCATGCAGTCAGAAAGGATTAAGGGAGATTACTTCAGATTTGGTAATAGAGTAGTTTGTTTTAAGAAGGTTTTTAAATATCATAAATTCTAAAATAGATCTATTACGCTTTATTTTAGAACAGACCATGAATATATTCTGTGAAACTGTAATTCATAGTGGATGGTTTCTTGAAAGCTTCTTAATATTCAACCAGTCCTCGCATCCCCCCTTGCTGCACCCATGTTGGCTGGGGCATTGAATATGTATAAGAATATGCACATGCAAAATCTGCTGGGAAAATGTATATATAAATTTGTATACATATATTTATATATAATATATAGACGCGACAGCAACAAGGACAACTACAGTTTTTGCTACTTTGTAGTGTCAACAGTTGCCGTGACTCAGTAAGAGGAATGGGGAGGGAAGGGAGAGATGGGGTTGCGGAAGGGAGTTGATGCGGTTGATGGCCACTTGAAAGGGGGCGTGGTCTCGGGCATGGTATCTCGTTACGCTCTGCGTATGAGTGTTTTTTTTCTTTTTTACAGTGTCGCTTTAGAATCCAAAGCTTAGATAGGATATAAGATAAAGTAACCAAGAGCAACGACGGGCCAAAGGGAAATGAGCGGAGGGAGATGTTGGGAATGTGCCACAGCTAAAATCAATGCAATATCAATTCGTATACTCTACAATGGAAATGCCACTTTCATTTCATTCGATTTGCTAGACTTTTGCATAGTAAGAGAAAGTATTATTATCGTTCTTTCGTATGATAGGAATTCATAAAAAATATAAGGAGAATTGAATTAAAGTGTCGATATTGAAAATAAAAATTGAGAATTTTGGAAAATGTATGGAAAAATTTCAACTTTGCGATTCTCTAACTATGCCATTTTTTGGCCGATTTCAAAAACTCATGTCTTTTTTTGCTGCTCTGAATGTGAGTTATAAATTGGCATTCAAATCTGAAAAACTAATTTTGACCCGATTTTTGAAAAAAATTACAGTGTATGTATGCACTTTCAAAATTTTCAAAAATCGAGTCAAAATTTTTTTCTTCAAATTTCCAAACTTTTGATAGCATTTAAAAGTATGTAAAAATGTGATAAGAAAGAGATAAAAGCTTTTGAAATCGGTTGAAAATCAACCAAAATACAGCCCAACAAACGTCAGAATTTTGACAAAATATTGTTCAATATTTGTTTAAAAATTTTTGAATAATCCTCAGCTTTGCTAGCCTCGAATATTTGGATAGCATTTAAAAGTAAGTTTGAGTGCGATAAAAGAATAAGAATTCTGAAAAACCGACCCATGTGTAAGGGTATATGTAAGGTAGGGTAAAAGCTGCGACTATACAATAAACATGTCTACAGGGCAATGAGAGGAGGTCCTTCTCAATCTCTGTCTCCCTCTATTCCTAGTTGACTCTTTTGCACTAAAACGCTAACTGGCATTCAGTGTTCCGCGCTGCAAAGTTTTGCAATTTACCTTGGCCATTTGCTTGCTCACAATGTTCTTGTTAGTTTTTTTTAAAGATTATCCCTAAAGAGAATTGGTTCGTGCAGCTTGCAGATAAACTAGCCATAATATTTATGAGTACAGTCGAGTAGTTTGAATCGCTTCAAATCGAAGGCAGCATCAGGTTTCAAAACTCGAACTAAGTCCAATCATATTTCAGCTCAGCCTCATCATTCCAGGCGCATATAACTTGGATATTGAGACTAAAAGCTTCCTAATCAAGGAGATAAATCTTTTATTGATCTATTCATACCCCTAAAGAGAAATCTTACTTGCTTCGATACTGAGGTGGATATGGGCCAATCGATTCGAGAAGTGAATTAAAAATGTATTTGGTAAAGTGATAAATTAATTAAGGTTAAAAAAGATTCAAAGGAAACAAAAAAAAAATGTAAATGTTTTTTTTTCCGTTTTGGTTTATTGTGGCCTTTATTCGTATAATTATTTGTCAACATAAACAATCTTTCCTCCCCTTCCCCACAACCAAACCCCCCGCCTCACCCGCCGCCAGGCATCTCCCTTAAACAAATGAACTGAGCGAAAAAAGGCTGCCCAATGGCCGTAATAAAAGGAAAGAAAAACCAAAAAAACATAAAAAAAACCTCGCAGACAGCGTAAAATGAAGCGGGTATAAAAAACGTGACAGGCTAATTAATGAGATTTTGATTTGAGCGCAAAAGAGGAAAAAGATAGGCGAAGAGGGACAGAGTGAGAGAGGGAGGGAGGGGGGTAGAGTATAATAACAAAAGCCATTTTAATTATCGAGTCACAAAGTGAGACAATAATTTGATCATTAATTTTTGAAACTGCGACCGAATCTTAAACCGACTTTTCCACTTTTCTTCACTCTTAACTTGCCGAGTTCCCTTTTTGGCGTCTTTTATTTGATTTTGTTGTTTTTTGGGTGACAATTCGATGGGAAATGTCAACGAGAATTGAAATGGGCGACAATGTCGGCGGTCATGTTTCTGGATGATTGATGATGTCCATCAGACCGCCTCTACATCTCCACCCTGCTGTCTCCCCTCAGCTTGACCAATTAGCCGTGAGGCATTTACAGTTGTAAGTTTTAGGCCAAAAAGTTCGGACTAGGACCTTGTCGTTGATTGATTTGGATTTTTGTAAGCTCTCAACCGCAAGCTAGGCAGTAGGCAAAGCCCAATGAGAGTCGTCCCTAAGTGGATTTGTGTTTTTTATTTCACTCCCTCCAACACCCAGCTCTCCCTTCCGCTCTCTATCTCTCTGCCTATCTGCTACTCGCTCGGTTTCTGTCTATCTATGTAAGGTATGGAGGGGGAGGGTTCAAGGCGAGTTCTAGGTAGTCCGGCCCCTCGGCAGGATATAACAAAACTATTCCATTAACTAAATACACCCACACACCCACCCACACACACAGACACACATGCAAATGTGGCTGCAATTTTGCAAAACATTCATTTCCTCATGACCAACGCACAGTGGAATGAAAACCAAAAATTGAGCGCATCTTTAATTGTTTGTTACTTGCAAAAATTCAAATATTTCCTTAGTTTTCCGAATTCACTTCTATAAATAATTGAAGGCATAATATTTTTGGTAGCCATTGGTTCCACTGTGCGTAGGGTTCTCGGCCATGGGCCTTGTCCTCGCCTCGCCTCCGCTCCCCTCCCTCACTCGTCCCATTTTTATCCAGCTAAAGCCATTTTGTGTCATTATTTTTTGTGGTTTTGCATTTTCCAACTTGTCCGTTTGTTGCTTTTGTTTCAAACCTGCCGCAAATACACTTAACCACACACACACAACACACACACACACCCACACAACACACACAGTTAGTATTGTATTTTTATGACATTAGTGAGAGCCAAGAGACCGAACGCCTTCCCATCTAGTCCGCCTACAACTCGGCCACTGCGATTAGGCCACAGATTGCCAGCTGGCCATGTCATTTAGTCGCGCTTTCTTTCCATCCATCCATCTATCTCTCTCTTCCTCTCATTGCCCTCTCCCCTGTCTGGGTCTCTCTCGCCTAGTCGAGTGCATAAATTTTATTGTCCAAAAATGGATAAAAAAAAAAATAAAGGTAGAATAAGGAGGAGTAAGGAAAGGAAATTGGGTTCGGCCTGTCAGCATTGCGATTTAATTACATTAGCCAGAGCGTCAGGTGGAAAATGCACAGCAAGTGAATATGCCTCGAAAGTGGCTCCAGAAAGGGGCGAGGCAAAAGCATGGTCGTGGGTGTGGGTAACCATGTTGATTAGGTCTTGCCGCGTACATATGTACGACTCCTTGGGGCATGCTTAAAAAGAATTGCAGTAAAAGTTTTCCACCTCTTGCTGTTGTCGCGCGGAAAAGGCATTCATAATAAACTTGCCACTCAATTCCAACCCCGCCCACCCAACACCTACCACCCTCCGACTACACCCCTCATTCTTTGCATCCACTATCCATGTGGATGCCTTTGTATTTGTATCTCTGTGTGTGTGTGTGTGGAATTTGGCGTTGCTATGAAATTTACATAATTAAGTGTAAACCGCGAACCGAACCGACGAAAAGTAAGTGACTTTTTATAATTAGAAATAAGAGAGCCATGCAAACACCAATACTCGTAGATAGAGAGAGACAGAGAGAGAGAGCATAATGAGCATGGAAACTGATCAAAAAATATAAAACTAATTCATAGCATGTCCAAATCTTTTTACAAATAAATAATTTGTTATTTTAACAACACTTAAGCAGAATCCCTGAAAGAGGACGAACATATTTTCGGCAATTGAGTATAATGTTTCAATTCAATCAAGAGATGGATGACTAATTTTCAGACGCTGAGTTTCAAGGTCATTTTAAACATTTGGAATTCGACTTGAGTTGTGTTCACTCTTATGTATTCCCATTAAAATTTTCGGTTCTGGTTTCGTCCTTCGTTCCTTAAAGAAAATTTCTTCACACACATACAGACATTTATTAATTTTTTTTGGTATTTGTTTTTGGTTCCTCAGCGTCCTTTTTTTTTTTTTTTTGCTTGAAGACTTTTGGCGGCTAGGCTGATGACGCTTGGCAACCAGTAAAAAGCAAATTGGTCAACCCACTAACAAACGCACACGCACACTCACACATAGCCACACACAGCCACACACACACGCACACATATTCGTACATATATAAGTGGCAGAGTAGTCGGCGCCATTGGTTTGCCACGCTTCGCAGCTTTTGCTTTCGCTGATGGCACATTAAAGTTTCTTTCGTTGTCGTCATTTCCTCTTTTCACTATGTGCGTGTGTGTGTATGTGTGTGTGTGTGTGAGCGCTGATAACCAAAAAGCAAAAAAAAAAACTAAACGAAAAAATTGATTGCGTAAACTTTCTTGAAACAACAACAGTAACTGTAACTGAAAGCTTCAAACTTTTCATTTTTACTTTTTGGTTTTGTTTTTTTCGATGGCTAGTTGCGAAGTGCAAGGCGCGAGTTTTAGTTTCACTTACACACTGGCATACATATACATATGTGTGTGTGTGTGTGCTAAAGTGTATCAACGTATAAGTGTGTGTGTGGTTGAATTTTTCCATTTTTTGGGCAAACTCTTGGGTTTGTTGCGTGCTATCCAGGGCGCCCCAAAAACTATGCTACACTTTAACCAAATTGCCCAGCAGGGAGCCAAAGAGAGAGATGGGTGGATGAACCAGCGTGTGTGTGTCTCTCTGTGTGTGTGTGTGTATATTTTGAGGTTTTGGCCAACGACTGCAAAATGTCGTTAATGGCTAGCATTCAAGAATTGAACGAGATCGATTGTAAATTTAAATGAAGCAAATAAGTCGTCAGGCCGACTTGTATGTATAAAAAACTAATTCAAATTAATAAAACCAAATTTATAAGTACATTAAATTCCATTCGCCTGATTCGTGCAATATTATATAAAGATATTTATGTAAATTTCTTTGTATATCAAATGGTTTTCTATACATATTTATATATTCCCATAGATTTATATTGATTTCTATATATCTATATATTTCTAAATATTATTAACAGTCCTAAATCCAAGTGATTTTGCCACGACTTTGAGAGTAACTTTTCTTTTGAAAAAGCCAAAAGTTTCATATCCAAAGTTTATTTTTGTTCAAGCTTAACTAAATCGATTCGGGGCATCTGAAAAATACAGGATACAGGATTTAATGTAGAACAGATAAATTAAAACAGAGTTCCATTTCTGGTTCGTTTTCTATTTTGTGCTAGCATTCATACGTTATTTAAATCTGCATATAAAATAGAATTAAATGTGGTGAGAATTGTCATAGAATAGGGTTCAATTCACTCATATATTCGATGCATATATTTTACAGCCATCAATGTCCCAATTTGATAATCTATAGTAAAACTACTTTTGACCACAAAATGAAAATGCTTTTGTTGGTTCGATTTTTATTTATCACATACATATGTATATGTCATGCACATATATATATAGTATGATCTGGGAATCTATCTGGGATTAAGCTCATCATTAACCACAGCAGCACACACAAACAGACACACACACATATGAGATGACCTTATTGTACATACATCTATGCTTCCATTTGGGACCCGACTGAGGGGCAAACACACATTGCCCCGTCAAGTCATCCCCATTATTACCTCAACCTTTTCCATAAACATTGAAACACACGAATATACACATTGACATATGTATGTGTGTATGTATATGTGTGTGTACGGCAGCAGAGGCAGGAAAAACAACTTAATCCAATTTGACTGACCAGGGGCAAGACTATGTCTTGGACAAGGCACCAGGTACGCCCACTTACCTGCCACCCATTTCGACTAACTAAATCCCATACTTGCTACTTGGTGCTAATGTTTGACAGGACAGGACAGACAACATAATCATGGTGGCCATTCGCCGAGCACATCTTAAATGGCCTTTTTATTAATGCTAAGTGTCGTTTGGCCCCTCCCTTTTAATTACAGCGTCGTCGGGCATTCGGTCACATGTCGATAATGTTGAGAAATCGTTGCCCAGGCTTATTATTAGAGTGGAAACTATGATTGACGGGCAACCCCTTTATAGGTCTGACTTGAGCTTGAGCTTGAAAATGAAATGCTTATAAATTAAACAATCTAAGGTGTTTAGGAGGGAAGGGAGGGAGGGAGGGAGGGTAGACAAATGTCACACCTGGTGCTGCTCAGGTGACCCTGCCATTGAGAATGTCTTTTTGGGGCTCTGTTTTGATTTTGATTTTGAAATGGAAGCAACCGAAGCCACAGGCAACGGCAAAAGCAAAGGCAATGAAGCGAACAGGCGGGGACAAAGGTCAAAGCAGCACGCAAAAGAAAATAGATCGACCAGTCATATACCTACATACATATATGTATGTATATGGGGACTAATGATGCTAAATCAAGCGAGAGGAAAGTCATTTTCATAGACTCTAATTTTGATTTTGTGACTCTTTAGCCATTGCCACTTTTTAGAGTACTGTTGGCATAAATTTCCACACCTGATTGCTACACAGTTAAACGAAATTCGGTCTCATTCCATTGAAAACATTGTGAAATAATTACTCTAAGCGAACGTTGAGGTTCCGTTCCTGGATAGGTTAGTTAAGCCATTTTTTTATCATTGAGATTTAGCAACTCAATTTTATACGTTCGGCGTGATTGCTGGTGTAATTTTCGGTTTTCAAAAGAAATGTATTTCGTTCTGCTTTTGCATGGAGGCGAGTAATGGCAACATGGCGTATGATGAATGCTTCTTTCACCGCGAATGACATGAAATCATTTCGTTTCGGTTCGGTTCGGTTCGCTTCACTACACTTCGCTTCATGCTCCTGAGTGCCGGCCTGCTGCCCTGCCGATAGGCGTCCATGTCCAATGTCGTTTCAGTTGAGTCACAAAAAAAAAAAAACAGAAGAAATAGAAAAAGAAAAACAGAGTGCGGCGGGAGTATGGATTATTATTATTCGTTGACCTTCTCGTGCGGCTTTTCAAGTGGCTTAAACACCACCCCCACTCCACACCCACCAAAAAAAAAAAAAGGACAGCAACAACCACAACAAACACGCGCATTTCCGGCCACCAAAAGCAACAACAAGCCAAGGGAAAAATAAACAAAAACACAAAGCACAGAAAGAAAAACGGGTCAAAGACGCAATAACAACAACAAGAACAACAGCAACAACAATTGTTAAGTGTCGCAAACTAAAAACGCAAGCAAAGCAAAGCAAAACAGAATAAAAAGAAACATAAATAGAAAGAGAAAGAGGTAGAAGCAAAAGAAAATCGATAAACGTAATGGTAAACTTCTTTCTCTCGCTCTCACTCGCGCTCTCTCTCTCTCTCTCTCTGTCTCTCTATCAGTCTTTCTCACTCGCGCTCTCTTTGTCTGTCTGTCTTGCTCTCTCACACACACTGTGCGCCACTGTGGCGCCCTTAGCCAAATGTTAATTTACACAAACCAACTGCAAAAACAAACAAACAATGAAAAATGAAATCAATAAATAGAGCAAAAGGGCAAAAGGGCCTGTAATTGCAATTGTTAACAGTTGCCTGCACCACGCAACGAACACAACACACTGGATCCCACCACAATCCCCAACTCCCCACACAGCACACCCCACCTGCCCCTGTCCCATCACTTGAATTTGTTGCTGCTGTTGCTGTTGCTTGTTGCATGTCCATTTAAAATATTTATGGTTAATTCGACGCGCATATTCAATGCAAAGCAATGGAAACCCCCCTCGACAAGTGACAGGACGAGAGGAGGAGCAGCTATTTTTTCTTTTTTGGCACAAAATTCTGGACTAATTATAGTTAAATAAAGCAACTTAGTTTCTTTTGCTTCTTGTGCAGGAAACTTGAACTTATTAAAATGCATTTGCTCAACCGATAAGCAATGTTTGTTTTCCATTTCAATAATTAAGCTATTTGCAGGATCAGGATAAGCAGTCTAACGAATAAATTTTCATTGAAAACGACAGAAAAGGTAAAACAAATATTCGAATGATTCGTGATCTCATTCATTCAATCCATTTAAAAGATTCCTCGACCTCTAGGAAACAATCGAATTGTTTACCAACACTGACATTAACAGAATCGTGCAAGTCATTGCCAAAGAAATATTCGTAAAGTGGACAGAGACATGTAGATACATGTATATAGTATTACTATGAATCAATATGTACACCTAAAATATAGTTAAATAAACCAAAGCATAATCACACCTACTATACCACAAAGTTTGCAATGCGTCAACACAAAAAAAAAGAGTATATGAAGACTGTTAGGGTGTTCGGTTCCTTGGATACAAAATCGAAAAGAGAAAAAACACGAAGGCAAGCACAAGTCAAATGCAACAAAGGAAATATTGACATTTTTAAGAACAGCTGATTGCAATAATGTGAAGCGAAAATACTCGAATTGCTATTTATACAGAACTCAACATGAATTTCTGATATCTGATATAGGGTATATGGCAGTCGTTGCACTGCGATGGTAGATCATTATTTTCACTGTATCTGGAATATTTATTCATTTGCATAGCAATTGCCCAAACTACTCGAAACGTTGACCTATTCAGTCAGTCAAAAGGGGCCAAGATGGTGAATGTTGTACAAATGTTTGACTTTGGCCACATGGCCTAATCAATTGTCAACAGAACTGGGACGACAATAAACAAATTAACAAACACAACACTCCACACACACACACACACACATACAGACTTGCTTTCAAAGTGGGCAAAAAAACATTTGGGCAAACTTCAAAGCCAAACAAAAGTATGGCCAATTGGCCATTTAATTTTGTACTCATTCTTAGTCGTGCTGACGAAGATCAAACACCGCGCATCATGTGAGAGAGAGAGAGGGAGATAACCGAGATAAACGTGTGAGGCAAACCGCCAAAGTGGCAAAAAACGCCAACAAAACACAAAACAGAAACCAAGCCAAAAGGAAAAAAAGACAAACACAACAACAACAAACAAACAAACAAACCAACAGCAACATAAAAAGGGCAAAAGGCGGGTCCCCTTTTGTGTTGTGAAACGGCTGGAGCATGGGACACTGGGGCCAGGCTTGGGGCTGGGGTTATGGGACGCTGCTGCGTGTGCCGCCAGATAAACCAGTGAAAAATGCTTGCCATTGGCTCTTCTGGTGCTTTTTTTTCTTCTGGGCGGTTTTGGTTTTTTTTTTTCGTCTGTGTTTCTGTTTAATGAGTTTGCGGCCAAAATCAGCAAAAGCAGCAGCAGAATTTGGCCTATTTGCCAAAAATCGAAGCGCTACTCTGGGCGGGGCTGGTTTGGGCTAGGCTGGTTTGAGCCATGTGGATGGTGGCTAAAGACTTTGCATAAAGTCAACTAATTAAAATTGGACTGAGGCGGCTAAAGGCCTTATCCTCTACTTTATACTTTATATTATTTTATGTGCCCCTAAGCTTTCAGTTGCCAATTTGTTAACGTTGGCATTTCTAAGCCAAAAGAATCAAAGGGCACAAGTTCAGGAGTGAGGGGTCAGGGGTCAGGTCAGGGGTCGTGAAGGAGATGAATTCATCGAGCCGAAAAGCAAACATTCTTAATTTTTTTTTGTTTTTTCTTGTACTTTGCTTAGCAAAATGATTGGAAATCGGACAAACATTCGTTGTATGTTTTAGATTTGCGGCCCCCGTCCACTTACTCCCCCCCCATATACGCATGCTAAGTATATACTTATATATATATCTGCTTCTCGTACATGCGATTCAATATGCAAATGTTATTTGAAACGAAAAGGCAAAAAGGACGAGAGAAAAGTTGGGAAAAATGCAAATCGGCAAATGGGCAATGGAACAAATGGAACAAAGAGTTCATACTTTAGATGTGTCAATGTGATATGATACGAAGCTATAAAACACCTAAACGCCGAATTAAGGCAAAAGCGGTTCCTGCTAACTGATTCGATTTCATTCAATTGAAATAATCTCAATTGTTTGAAATAAAAAAGAGTACAGTTTCATCGAAGGAAAAGGTTCCAATCGATAAAAGTGTTTTCCTCTTCTTATTTTTTTGGTAAGTGCGTAAACAAATCAAATGGCATGACTGAACGGCGGAACCAAACCCAGAATCAGATCCAGACCCATCGCCCACCCATTTGGGGTCCGAGAAATTCTCTTTTATTTGCCTTTGGCATGAAAATCACATTAGAATCTATTGCATGGACCTTTGGCACACCTCTCGACATTGCCGCATTCCCATTCCGGCCATCTTGGAGCGCAATTTTCTCGCCTCTTAACCGTCTAACCGTCTCCGTCTTGTCGCATCCGCATCCATGTCCGGGTTCATGTCTGTCCCCGTGTCCCTGTCTGGGTGCATTTCCTTAATTATTATATTTTCACATAACACTTTCGCATCGCATTTCCTCTGAAAATGTTAGCCAGACAGACAGTCGGCCATCTTGCTTCCTTTTTTACTCATTTCTTTTTCGCAAGGACCTCACACACATCCAGTTGCTGCTTAGTTTGCTTCGTTTTCATTCCATTTGGCTGGAAAATCCTTTTAGAAAAAGGCTTTATGTCTCATTCGACTGGCTCCTGGTAATCGGCTTTCGACGACAAGTTGGACTGGGAGATTGCAAATGAAGTCAACTTTGAAAAGACTTTGCTGCCACATGAATGTGAAATCTTTGGCTATTAGCGTCGTAACCCACTGGGTGGGTAGCAGGTGCATATACAGGTTATGATTTTCCAATGAATTGGGAATCGGATTCGGCCTGCCCCAAGGCAGCAAACAGAGAAAATTACACATACGACATGTTGTCAATATTGAGAATACAAATAAATTAGTAGACCCAATGGACTTCAATTCCTGATAATGTTTTTGTATTGCTAGATCAGTCCTCCTGCACTTCTTTCCTCTTCTCCATTGCGGTCAGCACTTCAGTTTTCACTCTGGCCAGATGGAATCGAGTTGTGGTTAGCCATAATTTTTCTATTTCCTATCCATCACGTCAACAGGTTGACAAGAGGCAAACAGAATGGGAAAAGAGAGAGAGAGAGAGAGAGAGACAGAAGGGGGGGAGGGGGCTTTATCTGGGGAAACTTTGTTCAGTCTGTGCTAATGCCATTTATAGCCATTGACCATTGGCCATGCGTGTGTTGTTAGATTGCCAAGTTTCCTGTTCCTGTTCCTATTGACAACTTAACGGAAAATTTGTTTCTAACGCAAAAAAAGAAACTTTCTCCGCATCCTTCTAATTGGCAGTTAAATTTCAAAGTTTCCAGATTTAGGTTAATATATGTACAGGTGAAACGGAAGTAGGTAGATTCTAGTGTAGTACTCACGCTGCGAATTGGAGCGCCGGATGATGTTCTCAAGGAATGTATTCTGCGGCGCAACCAGTCCTCGTCGTCCGCCAGGCATTTTGACGCCTACACGCTAAACTGCGCTTTGACGCCTCGCCACGCCTCCTCCACCTGCACCACCTCCACCTCCTCGGCCCCCGTCTCCGTCTCCTCTTGCTGATTCTCGTTCTCCCTGCTAATAGCTGGTCGTCTCCTGCGTTGACAGTGGCGTGTTGATGCCTCTGCCGATGATGATGGCGATGGCGATGGCGATGGGAAGGGAATTGGCAGATAGACAACTGATGGATAGATGATGGATGCCTTGTGTCCTTATGTCGTCCTGCTGCTCCTTCGATTGATGTTTGATTTTGTTAATTTTTTTTTTTTTTTGTTTGCTTCCGTGGCTGGGCTGTGCTGAGTTGGGCTGGGCTTGGCTGTGGATTGGGCTGGACTGGGCTGGGCTGGACCGCAACTTACCGGCTCCGACCGTTCATCGTGCTATCGCTCTCTCACTCGCACTCTCACGCTGACGCTGAGGCTCGCTCGCACACAGAGGCCAACATACTCACTCGACGATTAGTTCAAGTTGCCGCCAAATTTGACCATTTCACCTCACCCAGTCTTATCGATTACATATGGCACTGCAAATAGAGATACAAAGATGCAAGTGTGAGTGCAGCAACAAGCAACAAAATAATGTTTCAACCAACTCTGAGCAGAAGTTTCAGCTTCCCCTTCTTATCCCTCTTTCTCTGTGAGCTTCAAATAAGAGTATTGAAAAGTTAATTGTTGATAGAAGAGATTGGAAGTGTAGAAATTACATTTTTCGAAATATTACGTATACGCATCATTGTGAGACAGTTCAGTTTCATATTGATTTGTGCATAACCTTTTCGCATATTATGTGTAATGTTTGGCTAATTAATTATGAAATCATATGCAGGCTGACATCATGCATACACGGCGTATGCGCAATGTGACCAATGCGTGTCCGCTTGCTTCTGCCGAGTGCAGACACAGATTCCTATTTACATGAACAGGAATATTCCCTTTGTATCGCTTGCCTCAAGATAATTGCACAGCATTCCACTTGACCTTAACGTTGATATTTGCCTAATGAGCAGCAGGAATGCAATGGCATCAAGTTAATTTTGGTCGGTGGTCTGGTCGGTCGTGCAAATTAGCTTTAACCATAATTGGTAATAAGCCGATTTACCTATTAACAGCTATGAAAACGGAGCCGGCCAACTAGCGACAGAAAGTGTGAAGTAATTGTAGACATTTTGAAAACGGAGCTCTCTTCTTCTTCTCAAGCATTAAGCTAATTGGACGGCAACAAACGAAGAGTCGGAAGTCACAGAATGACACGGAAATTGGAGTTCTGAGATAGAACAAAAGAGTGTGCAATTAAAAGTGTTCTTTCTTGCCAAATGCAACCAACTGCAGATGGCAGAATAGAAATAAGTACAAATAAAATAAAGCAAGTAAGTCGCCGGGCCGACTTGAATATACCATGCATGCAAGTGGAAATTCTGTCTCGCTCACTCTTATGTGGACACGAGCACTTTAGCGCCATCCACCGGCCGAATTCGCCCTTGCATCGCTTTGAGTACCAAATGTTTCTATGTACTTATAATATCCCGGTTATATTCATTCCGATTTTTATGAAATTTGCTGGAATGATAGATATGAATGAAAGAAACTGTGATACGAGAAAAAATTGAGCAAGAAAATCACATTTTATCGAATTAAAATAAACTTGAACAGCGTATATACCACACGACTCTACATTCTAAATTTGGTAGCTCTCGCTTTTATAGTTCCTGAGATCATTGGTCTCTTACGGACGGACATACATGGCTATATCAATTTCTCTTCTCATGCTGATTAAGAATATATATACTTGATAGGATTGGAAAGGTTTCCTCCTTCTTCCTGTTACATACATTTTGAGGACTTTAATATACCATAAATACACTCAGAGAAAATGATATTATTAAATTGTAAATTTTGCTCTTAGCCCTTTTATTCAGTCCGTGTAATATGTAGGTCACAGACCTCTCGACCCGCCCTCGTATACTATCTACATCTGAACGAAAATGAGAAATTCTGTTTTGTTTTTTTCTTTTCTGAATACTTGAGTGTTGTGTGTCTCTATAAAAATCAAATATTCTTGATTCTTTGCTATTAACTCTTAAGCCAACCTTATGCTGCACTTGGGCACTGATGTTGCTTTTGTTTTCTTCTCATGTTGTTAATGTTGTTGTTGCTGCTGCTCATGTTGCCCAAGCTCAGTAATCTTTAATTTCATTAAAATTCAAGCAACGCCAACACGACAAGTCCTTTATCCTGGCTGCATTGTTGGCGCTGTTGTTCCTGCTGCTAGTGCTTATTACAAGCGCTCTTCAAGCGCGGGACCGACCGCCTCTCAGGCATTTATGAATTTTGTTCTCAACTTAAATGCGTTGCCAGAGCAACAGCAACAGCAGCAACAGCAGCAGCAACTAAGGAGCTGATGCCAGGCATCTGGCCCAATGGCCCAGTTGAAGGCACCAAGCAGAAAAAGAAACAACAACAAGCAACTTTTCGAATCCTGCAACTTTGTTGTGGTTGGCAGGTAAGAAGTTTGCTTATTATGGACTTAATTAACTGCAAAATTCAAACTTAATTGTTTTGCCAGTAACCAGAAACAAACAAACAAATAGATACTGAAGCTGAATAAGACTAATTTGATGCCTGATCCAAGGTAAATCTCTTCAAGTAAAATTCAATGAAATTGATTTCGACGGGGAAATTTAGGTTGGGAAATTCTGGTTGGTGATGGAAACTAACTGACCGACAGTGTCAAACATTCTCACACTTGCCTATTTATAATAAATGAGACCCCTTGACATACTTGGCACACCCACCCAACCGCACACACACACACACACATACACACACACACTGGTAGGAGGCGGAGGTTGTGGCTTTATTGCGACAAAAGTGAACTGAAACTACTTTGGATTTTGGTGCCGGGTTGCTGACGTCGACAGACCCACCGAGTGACCAGAACGACCACAGAATGACGCTCACCTTCTTTCATAAAAAAACAACAACAACAAGAAACAACGAACAAAACAAAACACTGATGCGACGGCATGTAAATTTGATGCAAGACATGGAGCCTAAGCCTAAGCCTTTCCTGTTTGCCTTTTGCATTTTATGGCTCACTCAAAGTACGTCATAAAAATTAACATGACATGAGGCCATGGGCCAGAGGAACAGGAAACTCTGGAACTCAGTGTGAACACTGAGGACACTGGGAGGATAAGTGTTTTTGGTATTGTTTTGTTGTGTGGATTGCAAATGGATTGCAATAATGTGTATCTGCACGAGAGAGAAATGTTAGACCGACGACCTGCTCCCCCCCATTTTCGGTTTCGGCAACGCCCTGTCGTTCGACCCGACCCGACCCCCCACCTACTGGTGCCTCTGTCACCTTGCTCGCTCCTCACTTCTCACTTACTCACATTTAATTTCCGGTGAACTGCGTTTCGGCTTCAAATATTAATAGAGCTGCCGCATTATTAATGAGATTGTGTCATCAAGAAAATGAAGCAGGCAGCATCCCAAAAACAGTGCGAAAGAGAAAGAAAGAGAAAGTAAAAGCGAAAGCGAGAGCGAGAGCAAGAGAGAGGACGGGTGCGAGGGAAATGTAACTGAAACTCTGAGAAACTCGTTTCTCTTTCCACTCCACTCTACTCCATGCCTCTCGTCTGCCTCGCTTGTCTACTTTCGCCCCCTCTGTGGGTGGGGATGGGGATGGGGGTGAGGGGAAGGTGTCTCGTGTGGGGTGACGGGAGCCTATTCAAAAATTTATAAACTTTTCCTGCCATTTGCTGTGTTTGCTCTTTATAAAACCAACCAAGACCAGGCAAAGAAAGATTAAAAAAAAACAAAAACCAGCTCCAGCAAAAAAAAAAAAAAAACATTATTTAAATTGGAATCACATTTTTGGGAAACTAATTTTGAAATTTTTGAATTTGTTTGTATTTGCCCTTCCAAAGGAGGGGAAGAATAAAAAAAGCATAAACAAGGTTTTCCTGAATCTGTTTCGAGTTTGGCCCCATCCGAAGCTTGAATGCCCTTACCCTGACAGAGGAACGATTTAATAACGATTGAAATTATGTGAATTGCATCTGAAACTCTATTTTCGACCGATCGAGCCGTGAACATAATCCACAAATAAGTTGTATAAGGGTATAGGGAGATCGATGCGCTGAAAATCCATCGAAATGTTCTTATCCACCTTTCTCGCTCTCTCTCTGTCCCTGTCGCTCCCATAATTAGGGGCATCCCGAACAGACTGTAAGCTAATTACTTAGACTTATCCATGAATCTGGACACCATCATTTTGTGGTCATCTATTCTGAGTCCGAGACCCCATTTAGCTTGTCATTTTTTGTGACATTTCATTTAATTGCGTTTGCACATGTAGAGGGGGGGAAGGGGGAGGAAGAGGAGGCTGTGAGCTCATTCATATATTGCATTCCATTACACATAAGTATTCCATACTCTGCTTTGACAAAATATTTGCCATTGTTCTGGTTGCAGCCACTAACACCGCCCACCTGCCTCCACCCACCACCCACCTCCCAGCACCCACCACCCAGTATAAGTATAATAAGTTTTGGTTATTTGTTTTTGGTTTTTCCCCGTCCTTTCCCCACACTGCTCGCCTGTGTCTGCCTTTGTCTTGGCGCAATTGTTGCAACAATTATACAAACACAGACTCGAACCAAAAAAAAAAGGAAAAAGAAAGAAAGGGAAAAACAACAATAGATCTAACCCTTCCCCTCGTGCACTGTCTCTCCTTCTCTTCATCTCTAGGATGGGGGAGAAATTGCTTGGATAAAGTGAATAAGACAATGGACACAAGCTACTAGGGACTTGTGGCAGAAACAGAGTGAAATGCACCACACATGTGTGTGTGTGTGTGTGTGTGTGTGTGTGTGTGTGTGTACATATGTTGCACAGTTGCATTCACATATGAATTGGACAGAGATTGGCGTTGCAATTTCAAATTGTATTAACATCACAGAAAGCATTCTCAATTAGTCTCTCAGAAATACTTTCTCCAAACTGGTCAACATGTCGTATGAGTGATATTCTCATCTCTGGTTTTCTTTGTCTAGCTTGAAGTTGGAGCGTAGAAGTTCTGTCATTGATTTGGTGGTTATTATTATTTTTCGACCGTTTCGATAATCTAGCCGAAGTCGCACCTAAATCGAAAGCTAACGAGCAGAAACCTCGCCTGAGGCCAGGTTCGGCTAATTGATTGACATTTCCTGTCGTCGTTACCCGTAGCACAAACAAATGTGGTGGTCTCTATGTCTATCTTTATCTTTCTTCCCCTTGCTGTCGCTCAGTCAGTCAGTCAGTCAGTCAGTGAGCCATTCAGTCTGCCAGTCTCTCTGTCTGTCTGTCTCACTGTCTCTTTGTCTGTCTGTCTATCTGTATGCAAACATTCTTATATAAGAAATGCGCATAAATACATATACTTAACCTTGATTTTGCCAAGTCGACAGAGCCCAAGCCTTGGGGCCCTGCCCGGGTAGGCTTTTGCGTGATGAGCGCCACGCCAAAGTGGAGTGGCTTGGGACAAGTTTTCTTCTCCTTCTGTTTTTCTGTTTCTTCTTCGTTTTTTGGAGCCACCTTTGCCTGCCTTGGACTGGCATCCTAAGTAGGCCAACAGCAGTAGCATTGGTGGCAATTGATTAGCCGAAAAAACAAAAAAAAAGCATACCCCAAAGTGAATGGGAAATGAGGAAGCATAGGAGTCCCATTTGATATGCCGGTAATGGGGGACAGATGGAACAGGAATTTTCTCTGTCTGTCTGTGCCTCTGTGATCATTAGCAAACAGAGAACAGGCCGGAGAAGTTCTTGGAAAACCCAGATGTGATTGAAAGGATACGGAGACGGTTAAGAAACTTGGCCTAATGAAGAAGGAACACATCTCAAACAGGTTCGTAACTAAATAGTTGAGAAGAGGAGCATAAGTTGAGTGTTAACTTGTATTTCATGTCCATCCATGTCCTTCGAACTGTTACCTATCTGAGTGAGTGTCCTTGGCCAAATGCTTCGTATTCCATGAATTATGCGTTCTATTTATCTTTGCGTTTTCATTTTTCTGCCCATTTTGTAGTTAATTAGCCGCGTCGCTCCTTGCTTTTCATTTCGGTTATTTTTTGTGTTCCGGTTTTTTGTTTTGTTTTTAAGGAGTCAGTCGCAAATTGAAATGAGAGAGATGCTCATTCTTAATTAGGCATTGATATTTATTCATTTGGCTATTATGCTAATTCAAATGAATGGTAATGCCTAATAATATTTTAAGGGAACGAAAGTGAAGGAGGGTCATTTTATCATTTTATCCAATGAATAATCTTTGTCGTCTTCGTATTCGCATTCGTATCATTCAGTCAGTTTGTCTCTCATTCATTCCCCGTTCTCTCTGTGTTCAGCATTCACACTATTCACTTGGCATTCGCAAATTAATCGACAGTGGTTTAACGATTGGACCAAAGACACACACACAGTTCCAGTTCCAGTTACAGTTACAGTTCGTTTTACTGTGGGATGTGATTTGATTTTATTGTTGCGGCGACTTATCAGCTTTTCCCTTCGTGTTTCGCTTTGCGTTTCCCTCTCCCCTTTCCCCGCCGCACCGCTTTTTAGCTTTTAGCAAATTCAATTTGATCTCTGCTCTCCCTCTCGCTCTCTCTCTAGTTTGCTCGCTGTTTATCGATTAATTTGCTCTAGGCCAGAGTCATCGGCAGAGACAAGGGCAGAGCTGGGGGCTCTGCATCCCTATCCAATTAGACTTTTGTGCCCGAAAAACGTGCAATGCAATAAAATACACACACACACACAGGGAGAGAGAGAGAGAGAGTGAGACATACACTGTGTATATGTAAGTATGTATGCATATATGTATGTATATATATCTTCTTCTTTATTTTCTTCTTCTTGTTCGTCTTACAACCGTCTCGACCGTCTTCCGTCTTGTTCTCATAGTCGCGGGCTACTCTTTGCCTTGCACGCAAGGTCAGTGCAGTGCAACACATAATTTTGCTCTGCTGCTGCTGCTGCCAAACACTTTGCATGGCATTTCTTGCATGCAAGAACTGGCTTCTCACCTTTAGGCAAACCTCCCCCCACTACGCCGCGCCATTGCCACCCCGTATCCCATTTTTCTTTATTGTTTTCAACCATTGCACAAATTTTTTGAATGTATCCATATCCGTATCCTTGTGCCGCTTCCAACTCGCGAACTAACTCTAAATGCCACGCCCACCTAACGCCCCCAATGTAAGCTAAAAATAGAAGCCCGGCCCATTCTCTCTCCCTCGCTCATTCTCTCCTATCCATAAACGCCCCTCAATGACCCCAAAGCAAATCGAAAATCGAAAGTGTGCCAAGACGAAAGAGGAAAGGCAAATGGCAACAAAAGGAAATTGTGTCATAAAAACTTTTTCGATTGCGCGACTCTCCTTTACTACTAGCAGCAGCAGCAGCAGCAGCAACAACAACTCACTTGATCAACTTCAGCAAGGCTTTTGTCTTGCCTTTCGCAAGAAGCAGGAGAGGTGAGCTACTGAGTTAGCCAGCCCAGACGCCAGGAGCTGAAGAGAGAGAGAGAGAGAGACTGACTGGCTGGCCGAGTTCGGCTGCTTCTATTGTTGTTGTTATTATGCTGGGAATATTTACTTGTCATGGAGGCTGAAAGCAAAGCTCACGCCAAAAAATATTGACATAGTAAGGAAAACTCTCTCGCACACACACACACACACACACACACACACACACATGCTAAATAAACAATAGGCCAAAGAAAAGAAAAACAAAATCGAAGAAAAGCAACCAACGATGCCTTCTAACCCTTCTCTTCTCTTCTCTTCTCTGCTGTTTCCTATCCTATATGCTATGCTACATATCGTTGTACCTCCTTTGCTTGCCTATCCTTTTATCCTTTGCCATTTGCTTTCGACAATAACTGTAATAGTTGTACAGCGTCAGCCAAAAAGTATGTTGCGACTTTTGGGCAGACGACAAACTGGCGTCTACAGTTTGAGAGCCAAAGCTCTGCTATCTTTCTTTCTCTCCCTCCCTCTCTCTCTCTCTCTCTCGCTCTCACTCCAATGTTTTCTTACTCTTTTGATGTTTCTTAAGTTGGCGGCAACTGCCAAACGACACTTTAATTCCCGAAAATATAACGAAATCGTTTCAATTTAAATGACTCATGCTTACATAAGATGTTCAGTTAATAGGAGGACAAGAAAAAAAACTTATTTTACAAGTGTCTTCAATTCAAATAGATTCCATTTTAAAGCCTTAACGTCGGGGTCACCAAAAGAAGTCATCATAAGCATTGCTTTCAATTGTTTATGTATGACTTATGTGGATGGAAAACAAAACTGGTTCTTGTTTAAGCAATTGAAAAAAAGGTCCGTACGACAGAAAGTCTTTGGGGTTTCATCATTATTGATGGCAAAAGTTATAGTTAAGCAATCAAACGTGAAAGTTCTGAATTGTTCCCATTAATCAATGTATAAGAACTGCATCTTTTTCGTTCGCTTACGATTTTCATCTTTAAAGCTCTACGGATTAATCGACCGTTTATCGAATTCAGCTCAAGCTCAATGATTCCCTGTAAAAATCAATCGTTTGATTGAAACTTCTCAAAGATTCATGCATTTTTCCATACACATTGAAGATAAGTTCTGAAATACTAACTGCTTTTAAGCCCTGTTTCATTATTTGGGTTATTATAATATTGTGAGGGACATGAGTTCTGCTTAGCTCTTATGTTTGTACCTATAATAAATAGAGCTGGATGCTTTTTAATAGTTTATACAGGATAGTCATAGTGTCGATTCGTTTTCGTTTTCAATTTTTCTGCTGGCAAGGCTCTTAAAAGCTTTTAGGAGCTGCCCCACAAAAAAACACCAAAAAGAAAAAAAAAACAGGAATAAACAAGAAGAATTCATAAATTAATGCGTGGCATGTTGTTGGCTATTAAAAGCAATGAGCAAGCAAGCACATGAGGGCAGAACCACAAGCCTACAAGGGAAGCTAGGGACCTACACACACACGCACACACACACTTAGATATTTACATAAAAACAACATCAAGCAAAAAGAGCAGAAACCAAAAAGCCAAAAAGCAAAAGCCAAAAAAGGAAAAATTTACATTTTCCGCACGTGCTCGCCTGGCTTCGGCTTCGACTTCGACTTCAAGCCTGAGCCTGCATGAGCCTGAGTCTATGCCAAACGTTTATGGCATGGCGACAAAGCGGCGAGCGGTTCACAACCACACACACACACGCACACTCACACACACACACACAGTTATTATCAAACTGTGGCAAGCCAACAACATTTCACTATTCAACCATTTTACATATGTAATTGTCTGCTCCTAGCAGATCTCATTGGGTAGCTGTGTGTAGGCGCGAGGAGGGGGCACGTTGTGGGGAGTGAAAGAGGAGAGTAAGTGTAGAAGAAGAACTGTTAATAAACTTGTTTTGATACGGCAACAACTTGACACAAGGTCAACGAGAGGACAAGGACACGGAGGTCAGCAGGTGGTCCAACTTTGCCTCTGCTCGATAAATGTGGCCGCTACTGTTGCGGCTCTTGTTGCATCCCTGCTGCTGCACATCCAGCAAACACCATGCACAAAAATAACGAGAAATAGAAGCAAAAAATCAGCCAGCTAAACTAACCAGTTGACCATCGAACGGAAACGGAAGCGACATGGCCCAAAACGGATGCCAAATATAAAACATAAAAAACATTTGCGGCAAAACAATGCCAGATAAAACACACACACATACACACACACACACACAAAAAACAAGCCAAAACAGTCGAAAGTGAGGGGGGGAGTGGGTGATGTTGTGGTAGAATTCCCACTGATTTCAACCTCAATCGAAATTTTGGCAAATACCGTGGACATGGAACATATGTAAGCCTCTATGCATACATGCATGAATGGGATAATCATATGTTTTGCCAACAGAATACGAACAAGTCAACTAACCACAAAAAAAACAAAGACATAAAAACCTTAAGTTTTTTTCTATTAAGGACAATTTTTTCAATATTTCCTGTCTTAAACAAACTAACTACCTGTCAGAGACAACTCGATAATAGTCTGCTGATAGCCGTTTATTTAATGAAATATATTCGAAGCTCTGTTTTAAATTACGGGGGGAGGGGGACCTATCGTGTTCACGTGATCAATTTTTGTTAACTGAAGGGTTAATCCGTTGATATAGAGTTCCTTTATTCGCTTATGCAATACGCATGTTCCATTCCATTCAAAATAAGGTCGGTCGCGTTATTAAACTCAAGTGGAAACTAAAGCCAACTGAAGGAATGACGAAATTTGATTCAAGCATGAAGTCCATGCAATATGTCAGAAAAGGTAAATATTTTATGTAGCATACTTTCCAGCCTCTTAATAACTGTGCTCTCACTTTCTCTCTCGCTCGCCCGCCCGGTCGCTCGCTTTCTATCTCGATTTGCTGATTGCCTCCTGCCTGAATCCTGAATTGCTCAATTGCGAACAATGGATGGATGGATGGCTGGATGGCAAGCCCGGAACTTCACAGCTGATTGATTAGCTTTATTCTGACTTTTGATGGACTGAACAGAAATCAAGGCGTAGGCATTGGCCTATCCCGAGTGAATAATTTGGTTTGGAAGACTCGCCTCCACTTATGCAACACATTACACACACACACACAGAGAGAGAGAAAGAGAGAGAGAGAGAGGGAGACCAACACACACATGCCACCCACTCAGCTTGATTAAAATTGATGCCGCTAACTAAGAAGCAAAACTCATAGTTGCAACTATGATTACAAATTGAGCGAAATGTGGAAATCAGAATGTAAATTTTATGCAAAGAGAACATTTGTTTTTGTGTGTTAGTCTCTTGCAATTGCTTATAAAATATTTAAGCAAGCTGTGAACTGTGCCTGTAACGAAAAGAGCGAGGGAGGGAGGGGGGTTGCTAGCATCATCATCAATCTTTGTCAACCCCGTTTGGTCAGCGCTTGTCAAACTGTATATATATATATAAATGTACATATATATGTATGTATGTATGTACGTGGGAATGTGTGCGTGGTTGACACTTATGCAACCGCAAAAGGCACAATGAAGCATTTATTCTAGGGAAAAATAAGAGCAAAGCTGACATAATTGCTTAGCTGGAGCCCAGAATGGAGAGTTGTAAGAAATGCGGGGGGCATTGGAGGGAGGGAGGGGGAGGGGTTTGGGGTTTGGAGTTGGTCTTTCATTCTTTTCGGCTGACACACATTTCACTAACAAACAAAAGCACGCAAATTTAACTTCGTTTCTTGTCTCTGTTGCCCTTCCTGTCACTACCCCCACTACCCACTCTTCTTCCCACTTTCCCTATACACACACATATATACATATACATATATTATCTCTCCTCACAACTTTGCATTCCCTTCGTCGTTTCGTGGTTCGTCGGTACGTCGGTTAGTCGGTTCTTCGTCGTCATCCTCGTCCTCGTCTTCGTCGTCGTCGTCGTCGTCGACTGCCTGACTGGCTGACTGACTAAACAACAATTACAATTAGAAAGTGTGTTTATGCCGCTTGCTTCGTATCACTTTCGCATTTTCTTTTCTGCTACTTCTTCTTTTATTTTACTTCTTCTGCTGCTGCTCCTGCTCCTGCTGCTGCTTGTTCTTTTTCATTCGTTTTCCTCTCAGTTCTCTGTTTGTCCCTGGCCAAAAAATGGAAAATTCAACTTCATTACACAATGTTCTTCTGCTTTTCGTTGCTTACCTTTTTTTTGTTGTTGTTGGTTTTGTTGCTTTTTGATTGCTGATACATATATACCTATGTAAGTGTAATGCTTATGTATGTGTGTTTGTGTGTGTATGTGTGTGTGTTTATGTATTTATATACATAGGTTATTCCGTTTTGTTTTTTTTTTTTTTTTATTATTTCGGCTCTTTCTTCACTGTTTTCCTTTCAATTTTCTTCATATGAATTTTTATTTGATTTTTACTCTGTAATTAGTTTTGGACGCGTTTTCCGTATTTCACTCTTGCTCTTTATTTGCACTGAGAAGGAAACACAATAAACAAAAACACAAGAAAAAAAACAACAATGTAGGGACGAACCACACAACAACAAAAGAAAAACCAATAAATTATTATTATGATCGTTGTTGGGAGGATGTGTGCAACAATTGCCGACAATTCGACTACTTCGTCTCTCTTTTGCCTCTGCCTCTGCCGTCGCCCTGGTCCTGGCACTGGCTCTGGCTTTGCTGATGGTCCTACAATGTGGCACGTGCGCGCCTTGATTCTTGTCTTTTGATTTGCCCTGTTATTCTCCGTGGTTTATGCAAACAGCAAGACTGTTGCCCACAGCCTCAGTTAAATTGGTAATTTTTCTTATTTGCATATTTTTCATTATTTTATTTTTATGAATATTTGATTTAAATTTTTTTTGTTTTCATTTTCTTAAATAATTTATGTTTAGAGGCAAGTTTTTTGTTCGGTTTTCTTTACAAGACGCGAGTTGCGCGCCACTAAGCACCTAAAAGTAGACTACAAGCTCGTTTTAATTTGCATCGCTTACGTTTCTTTTACGTTAGCTTTCATCCTTTTTACGTTACGATATTACGCCATTGAACAGCAGCGCCCTCTGCAGTTGAGAACGAAAGCATAGCTTAAAGAAAAGCTAATGTCAAAAGCTTATTATCGATTCGAATAATCCGAATCACCCGAGATTGAATTAATTAATAAACCACCGAGTATTCATTTGTAAGCCGCAGTGAAATGCATTACTGTTCGATTGGATGGAAGACCAATCTTGGGTTCCATCAAGCCTTTCCTGGGCACCATGACCATGAACAGTCTCCCAACTGTGGCTCCCCATGCCAAAGAATGGCGATGTCGTCCACCCCATCCGAAAACCACCCCCAAAAAGCGAAAGGGGGAAGGAAGCCTTCAACAGTTGCCAGACAAACTTTGCTCGAACAACTACGTAATGAGCGGAGAATTAAGCGCCCTTTTTACATTTTCCGCCCAGACAGTTTAAATTTAATTAAATAAAAACTATAATCAAGCCAAATACCAGCAGCAGCAGCTCCAAATGCAGTAAACAACTACAACTAACATTTCCAACTTAAAGACCAAACAAAACACAAAAATAAAAACAAAAATCAGAAAAAAAAAAAACAAAAAGAAAGAAACACGCCTCAAAGCAAGTCAAACTGGTTTGCTGTTGCTGCAACAAAAAAACAAAACAAAAAACAAAAACCGAACAATTTAGACGACTTTGAGCTTGGGTACAAAGTTCAAAATTTGTTTTTTCAAGCAAAACACGTAAAAGTCAGATGCAAAAATCCAGCAGCGATGAGTGAATGCTCTGCAATTGAATCTCATAGAGACCAACTGTTGATCCGTTACGATAAGAATCATGTTTCTAGACAAATAAGTGGGGGAATCAAATGATTCAAGTAAGAATTTGAAGAATTTACCTCACCTCATTTGTATGTATTTGTTTGGATGCATGTAGTCAGTCTTCTTATCCCCTCTCGCATTCGGTTTACAATACATATTTGTTATTGGCTTTTGTCGCTTGACTTTCTTTTTCCGATAGTTGTGAATGAATGAAGTAATACGAATTGAATCGTTTCAGCAACATTAGCTGCTGCAAGAGTCATAATCCGTAATTTTTATCGCTATCTATTTTTCTTTATTTCCGTATTCCGTATGAGTTGCATTCATTTCATAAATAGATCAAGTGTCATGAAGTTTCCCTTTGATAAGCCATATTGCTGACTAAGACCTATACACGTACATGTGTAATACTTACTTGGTACAAAAAAAAACTTATTTACTGAGTGTACATATAAATGAATTGTCAATGTGGGAGCGAGCCCCTCGATAAGGCTATAAAATACAAGGCATCGAGACACCCTGTATTGTAAAACTACACCTGGTTTTGAGAGTTAGACAATTAGATGCATCGTGAGAATGATCAAATCTTTAATATACCCCTTTCAATTTTTAAAAACTGAAGAAGAAACAGAAATGAGAGGCCGAGCAATGCCGAGAAAATGGAAAAGAAAATACACCGCATGTAAATCAAGACATATTATGGTGATAGAGGGGGACGGGTGGCCTTGAGATATTCATTATACCATGCATCCATAGGATGAAATGGTATATTAATGTCGCCAAAATGTATGTAACACTTGATCACTATCAAAAGCCGAGTCGATTGAGACATGTCCGTCTGTAGAATCATCGATATCTCGGCGAATATAAGAGCTAGAGCTACCAAATTGCGAATGTATACTCATTTGCTCTGCAGGCAGATCAAGTTTATTTTTTTTGCCACGCCCCCCTGCATATAAGAGTAGGCGAGACAGCATGTGAAAGATATTTAATATATTAATTTTCACCTGATGCATGGTATATCCAAGTCGGCCCGGCGACTTTCTTACTTTATTTTGTTGTTGTTTTTACATTTCTTTTTCGTCGTCTTCTTCGAATGGCATTTGCCTGGCCATAACAAAGTTTCTATATGTATATCCCCCCGTAGAGCAAGTTGCAGAGAAGTTGACGCTTGAAAGAGTGTGGAGGGGGAAAAGGTTAATGCACTTCGAATCTACAGTATGGCGCGCAGGGTATCGAATTCCAGTTAGGTCCAGATTATTTCACTGTTTTTTGTATGAATCTAACAAGTGATTTGAAGAAAACCCAAGAATTCCAATTGCCCCAGCAAACAGGTGTTCTGCCATAGCCGATTGCGTCAATTGCGAACAAAATGACCTGTAAACAATATGTACAATATGTATATGCCACGGTGGAGTACGAAGTACAACATTTTTGATTTGACTTAATTTCTCCGTCCGATAAGGAGGCTCACACACACACAACGAATCGCCTCGTCATGCCCACAGTGTCGAAAAAAATAGACGCAGACAACAGTGATAAGATGAAGAAGTTAATCTAGTAGCTAAACAGACTATTTACAGCAGTAATGTAAGTTAGTACATACAAATGTATGTACATATGTACAATATGCATATGTGTATGTATGTATGTATATGTATGCAAGATAAAATGAAAGAACTTGCCAAGAGGGTCTAGTGCAGGTGCCATCATCTCTATATACATACATACATAAACAAACACTCACACATATGTACATAAAAGTATAGCAATTCTCCTCAATATATGTATATGTATATGAGCAATCGAAAATTGCATCACATTGACAGATCATTGAAATTTACAGTTGCAGTTGCATCGCTAGTCGAGAGCCGGCCGGCCAGATGAACAGCTGAGTTCAAGTCAGAGAGAGAGTGAGCAGCAGCCGAGAGAGAGAGAGAGAGAGCGAGAGAGAGAAAGAGGGGTAATGCATGACACGAAGTAAGGGACCAAAACGTAACGATCGCCTCCGTCTCCGCCTTCGTCTCCATCCATCGTCTTCGTCTCTGTCTCTGTCGCCGTCTCTCCGTGTGGGCGTATTGGTATTAGTGTGCGCACATCACATTTGCACGCTTACTGTGCTCCGCTGTGCGACGCCAACTAACAGTCGTGCCCCAGCACTCGACACCAGTAGACGTGTGTGCCGCAAAAGTTGTCCCCCATCCCCATAAAGCACACAGACGACACCAAATTCAGTTCCAACTTCAGTTCCAACCATATCAAAAGCACCACCGAAACCCACCAGTCAGTCAACAGTGAAAAACAACAAAAATAATGTATCCAGCCGCGGTCCAGTTGTTGCGCCTGCGCAGTTCTTCAGCCATCGGCGGCATTGCGAGTCGCTCCATTACAACGAATCGTCGCCAAAGGAACACCAATACGGCCAGTGTGGAGCGCGCTCAAAGTATTAGTGATACGGATAAATTCCTTCATTATAATGCCGAAGATGGTTACTACAAGACATCGCCATTCGATCCGATAGAGCCGCAAAATTTGCCCTTGCATGAATATGTTTGGCGTGATTTCAAGAAATGGGAGAACAACACGGCAGCGGTGAGTAATGAAAACAAAAACAATATGAAGTGCCCAATACATTTCAAATCGATCGACTACAGAAGACCGAACTTAAGTGCAGTGAAGTACAGGCACTTCAAAAGGTTTCCAATATGTGTGGTACGAGTTTGGTCGCCGCGATAATGAAATCGGTTGGCAAATCCATCCACTCATCCATTGAAATGCATCAGCAGTAGTTATCCTTCATAGCACCCACAATTTGAGATTGCGAGATTCCAGATTGAACCCATCGAAAAGTACTTAATTTGACTCGTTATCGGCATGCCGACGTCGATGCTGGCACTCGATATCGTATTTTGCACTCCTTTGTGTTATATGGTGAATGCCCGTTTATTGAACCTGAACCTACGTCTACGTAGTATATGTTTATATTGGCGAATGTCTTGACCCCCTTCACATTGCCCCACAAGAATTCGTGAGACCACGTCTCGTGCTGATAACAGCAGATGGCATAAACGTACATACGTACTCGACGTCTTTTGCTTGTATGTGGGTCATTAATACTTATCGGGAATAGTGAAAAGGAGTGCGATAAGACGACGACTTGGACTTGTATCTCGAACTATGTCTATTAACAGCACTAATGGCAGCTGACTACGCTTTCCGATAAGGGCGAAAGTGAAATAAATAATGTAGTAAAATAAACGACCACCAGCGAGTGTCGAGATAAGAATAGTGGGCGCCTGATCAGAGGCCGGCTGGCATGTGGAATGGGTGCAAATCTGAGCAAGTCTGATCGCCCCCACGTCGGCTTACTACACAATGCACTTGCATAAGCTAAGCAGCGACCTTCGCAAAACACTGCACTAAGTAGAAGCGTAGTCCGTCCGTCCTACTCTGATTACAATTTTCACTTTTCAGAATGCTAATGCACAATGCAATTGTTTATTGAAATTGATTGCGGCAAACGCTGCTAGACGCTGCTCTAAATTAACGCCGCCTGCCCCAATCATGCCCAAGTGAGTGCAAAGTTCGGCTTTTTCTTCATGCACACACACACACACACATATATATATATATATATAGGAAAATGTATAAGCAATGTAATGGGTATCAAGGTGTTTGTAATCGATATGCGTTTATTCATTAGACCGACTCGTTCTACCAGAACGAAACTCATTAAACTTTCAAGTTACTTGCAATCAACTATTAGCATTTCGCATCTTATATAAATACCTATTTCTATACTTATATATATAGTAAATTGTTTGCATTTCTATAATTGTCCTAAAGAAACAAAACCGGTCAGTAATCATAGTAAGGCAAAAAGATACAAATTCTTTAAGACATTCTCTCAGGTGCTTTCGATATCCACTTGAATAATCTCAGAAATTTAACTTGCAGTATGAAACTAAGTATGGTATATGGCCAGCGTCTTTCCCCTCCCTCGTCCCTTCTATTCTCCTCGTCATTGTCTTGTAATTCATTTTTAATTGTCTAATTTAGATTGTTTTGTTTTCCTTTCAAGCATCAAGAGCGTCAACAAATTGTATATGTACAAGCATACAAATGGAAATATAAAAAAATATATATACATATATATTATTAAACACAGACAGACACTGTGAATACCCTTCGCAAAAAGATAACATTTCTGAAGATCTATAAAATATCTTTTCGGAGTAAAACTTTTCTTTTCCGCCATGACATTTTGTTTCATGATATTCTTTCACTTAGATAAAGGGTATCTTGAAGTCGTTGGTAAGCCAATTGTTGGTACTAATTTGTTTTTTATTTTGGGGCCGGCCTCCTCCGTTCTCTCTCTATCTCTCTCTCGTTTTGGTTGTTTTCTTCGCTCTTCGGAAAAAGTCAACAAACGCTATGCACACACACAGACAGATACTCTCGCAGACATTGCATGTGTGTGTGGGTGTGTGTGTGTGTATTCACACTCGTTTTAGACTTTGCAGACTTTGTACTTTGCCCCACTGAACTTTGATCAACAGCATCGGCAGCGGAGCAAGACGAACGAAACGCGAAGCGGGGCCCCCAACGCCACCCAGCCCCAGCCAAGCCCCACCACAACATTCTCTGATTTTATTCGAACGTGTATCTTTGTATGCATGTGTGTGTGTGTGTGTATCGTTGTGTGTGGGAGTGTTTGTTTTTATTTATTTTAAATTCGAACAAGTTAAAAACATTTTTTTTATTATACTAAGTATATGATGTGCTGTGCTTGGCGTCGCTCTGGTTGTTCTACTACTTAGTTGGGACTCTATCTCTCCCGTCACCGCCACCGACGTCGCTGTGGGGGCTTTATTTATAAATCCTATTTTTGTATTTATGCGATTTTTGACTGCGCAAATTTTGGTTGCAAAAACATAAGCACACACACACACATCGAGCGTTTTATGAAAGGGGCCAAACCACTTTGCAAATATAAAATTAATTTGCCAAATGATGATGTACATACGTATGACCATAACTGCGTAAGTGCTCGACACCGACCTTCACCTTAGCCCTGTTGAGGTCTCCTCCGTAAGGCCAAGATTGACTAGGTTACGAACTTGAACTTCAACTAGGAACTGGGAAGCACTCTCTGTTGGAGCAAAAGATTGCCTCAAAATGTATCTTCCATTTCTTATAATTAAAACTCTATGTATTTACAATAGATCTGCCCTTTCGAGAGTTTTCTCTAGTGTTAAGAATTACATATTTCTCCTTTTAAATGCATTTCTTTGACCGACTCACTTTGCTTCCGTTTGCAGGTCTGTGTGATCACGGATCGCCAGTATACTTTCGCCCAATTGCGTGATGCCAGCGCCGCTCTTGCTGTGCGCCTGCAGACCAAATTCAAACTTCATAAGCCCGATGTCCTGGCTGTTTGTCTGCCCAATTTGCCCGAGTATCCCATTGCTGCGCTGGGTGCCATTGAGGCGGGGCTGACTGTAACGACAGTTAATCCCATTTACACTCCGGGTAAGTACTGCGTCCGATAAGGCGGCTTAATGGATCGTAAAAACAGGCCAAGAGCTGTTCAAAGTCGAAAGATCGCACACCACATACTTGCGAATCCGTTTACTGATATTTGTCCAAATTTCAGATGAGATTGCACGTCAGCTGACCTTCAGTGATGCCAAGTTCCTGATAGGGACCGCTCAGGGGTATGGGACGTTGCGAGAGGCCTGCCAGCTGGCTGGCAAGCGATTGCCAATTGCCGTGATACGCACCACAGCCGGGGAGCTATTGCCCGAGGGAGCAATTGACTTCTATCAGCTAATGAGCACGGAGAATATACGCTATGACGAACTAATCATTCCCAAGGAAGCCAGTGCCGATGACATGGTGTTTCTGCCGTTCTCCTCGGGCACCACGGGACTGCCCAAGGGTGTGGTGTTGTCGCACAACAACATAACCAGCAATTGTGAACAGGTGCAACAGGCTTTGCCCACACAGGAGCCTGGAGTGCAGGACACTCTGCCGGGTGTTTTGCCCTTCTTCCATATCTACGGTTTGACAGTGGTCATGTTGTCCAAGTTGGGACAGGGAGCACGCCTGGCCACCATGCCGGCATTTAAGCCAGATGATTTCATGAAATCATTGGACACGTATAGGGGAAGCATTTTGAATCTAGTGCCGCCAATAGGTAAGTGGATGGAAGACAGACCCAATGAGAATGAGAATGACTCACATCCGCTTGTGTTCGTGTTCGTGTTTAGCTCTCTTCATGATCAATCATCCAAAATTGACCCAGGAGACGGCTCCGGCCTTGAAGGTGGTTATGAGTGGTGCTGCTCCCATTGGCCAACATGATGTGGAACGTTTTCTCCAGAAGTAAGTTCAGTCTATAGTAAGGCATAGAGCCTTAATATCACTCTGCAATGATGATGATTTCGCCTGTCTTAGGTTCCCCAATGTAAGCTTTAAGCAGGGCTATGGCATGACCGAAGCATCACCTGTCATTCTACTTACCCCGCATGGCAATACCCGTTATGCTTCCACTGGAGTCCTTCCTGGCAGTACTGAATCGAAAATTGTACCACTCGATGGAAATGATGCCAAGGGTCTGGGCCCTCGTACCACCGGCGAGCTATGTGTCCGTGGCCCGCAAGTTATGTCCGGCTACTTGAACAACGAAGAGGCCAACCAAGTGACTTTCTATCCCGGCAACTGGTTGCGTACTGGCGATGTGGCCTTCTACGATGAAGATGGCTATTTTTATATAACCGATCGCATGAAGGAGCTAATCAAAGTCAAGGGATTCCAGGTGCCACCGGCCGAACTGGAGGCCGTTCTGCGCGATCATCCAAAAATTCTGGAAGCCGCTGTGTTCGGTATACCCCATGAGCTTAATGGAGAGGCGCCGCGTGCCATTGTGGCTTTGAGGCCAAATGAGAAGGCCACCGCTGAGGAGATAGCCAGCTATGTGGCCCAGCGTGTGGCGCACTATAAGAAACTGGAGGGTGGCGTCATCTTTGTAGATGAAGTGCCCAAGAATCCCACTGGCAAGATATTGCGGAAGGATCTCAAGGCAAAGTATTCGGATTAAATAGATTGTAGGATTGTATGCATAACTATTTCCTCTTTATTTTTTTTTGTTTTTTTTTTGTGTTAGTTCAGTATCTTTGTCTCCACATTCTGTTAAATTTTTTTGTTTTGTGTTTGGATAGGATATTATGTCCCAAAATTGGTGAATGTCCGGCACATCTGTGGGCTTTGTTAACAACATTGCATTTATGAAAATCTGTAGAATATACATATACATAGATTGTAGGCCTAGGCATCTAGTAGTCACTCGATTGGTCCATAGTTTCTAAGATGTAGAATATTCAGAACTCGTAGGTTAAGATTGATTATTCCCAACCATATATACATTATAGTGACGGACCTTTAATAACCACAGAGAGGACGATATTTTACTGTTAAAAGACGATACGACGTTAACATACTTATACATAAACATATGTTTTTTTTTCTCTGTTTATGCTTAAGAAATTCTGACTTACATATGTTTTATATTCTAAGTATTGTGAAAATTATGTTTTCAAATAAAGACAAATTGACAAAGAAACATACCTAGAAGCATATTTCCAATATGATTTTTCTTCTAAATGATTTTTAATCTGATCTGATAGTGTCAGTCGATAGTCCTTGATGAATCGAATCGATTGACACTATTATCGTCCTGATCCTTGCAAGGACTCTCGAGATATAAGCCATTTTTGTTTAGCATACAAGTTCTTTTATCTCAGCTCCCTGAAGGACCTTCAAGGATCTGATAGTGTCAGTCGATAGTCCTTGATGAATCGAATCGATTGACACTATTTTAGTCCTGATCCTTGCAAGGACTCTCGAGATATAAGATATTTAACATAAAAGTCATTTTATCTCAGCTCCCTGAAGGACCTTCAAGGATCTGATAAAGTCAGTCGATAGTCCTTGATGAATCGAATCGATTGACACTATTTTCGTCCTGATCCTTGCAAGGACTCTCGAGATATAAGCGATTTTTGTTTAGCATAAAAGTCCTTTTATCTCAGCTCCCTGAAGGACCTTCAAGGATCTGATAATGTCAGTCGATAGTCCTTGATGAATCGCATCGATTGACACTATTTTCGTCCTGATCCTTGCAAGGACTCTCAAGATATAAGCGATTTTTGTTTAGCATAAAAGTCCTTTTATCTCAGCTCCCTAAAGGACCTTCAAGGATCTGATAGTGTCAGTCGATAGTCCTTGAAAAATCTAATCGATTGACACTATTTTCGTCCTGATCCTTCAAAGGACTCTCGAGATATAAGCAATTTTAGTTTAGCATAAAAGTCCTTTTATCTCAGCTCCCTGAAGGACCTTCAAGGATCTGATAGTGTCAGTCGATTTCTCTCATCAAGGACTATCATCTGTGTAAAGCACGTCTTGATAGTCCTGCCAGGAGCCGAGATAAAAAAATTAGTATGGAGCGGTTTTTGCTGCTTCTGCCGACGCCGACGTCGAAAATAAACGCCGACGTCGGCAGAATTTTTTGGACCAGCCACCTCCTATGCATTTCTGTTCGCCTGGTATTTCATTTTTCCCCAGTACAAAATTTGAATTTTTGCGGACCGAAATTTTGCTGCTTCTGCCGACGTCGACTTCGAAAATACAACGCCGACGTCGGCAGAATTTTTTGGACCGCCCACCTACTATACATTTCTGTTCGCCTGGTATTTCCCCAGTACACAATTTGAATTTTTGCGGACCGAAATTTCCGCTGGGGGAAAAATGAAATACCAGGCGAACAGAAATGCATAGTAGGTGGCTGGTCCAAAAAATTCTGCCGACGTCGGCGTTGTATTTTCGAAGTCGACGTCGGCAGAAGCAGCAAAATTTCGGTCCGCAAAAATTCAAATTTTGTACTGGGGAAAAAATGAAATACCAGGCGAACAGAAATGCATAGGAGGTGGCTGGTCCAAAAAATTCTGCCGACGTCGGCGTTTATTTTCGACGTCGGCGTCGGCAGAAGCAGCAAAAACCGCTCCATACTAATTTTTTTATCTCGGCTCCTGGCAGGACTATCAAGACGTGCTTTACACAGATGATAGTCCTTGATGAGAGAAATCGACTGACACTATCAGATCCTTGAAGGTCCTTCAGGGAGCTGAGATAAAAGGACTTTTATGCTAAACTAAAATTGCTTATATCTCGAGAGTCCTTTGAAGGATCAGGACGAAAATAGTGTCAATCGATGCGATTCATCAAGGACTATCGACTGACACTATCAGATCCTTGAAGGTCCTTTAGGGAGCTGAGATAAAAGGACTTTTATGCTAAACTAAAATTGCTTATATCTTGAGAGTCCTTGCAAGGATCAGGACGAAAATAGTGTCAATCGATGCGATTTATCAAGGACTATCGACTGACACTATCAGATCCTTGAAGGTCCTTCAGGGAGCTGAGATAAAAGGACTTTTATGCTAAACAAAAATAGCTTATATCTCGAGAGTCCTTGCAAGGATCAGGACGAAAATAGTGTCAATCGACTCGATTTATCAAGGACTATCATCTGTGTAAAGGACATCCCGATAGTCCTGCCAGGAGCCGAGAAAAATCATTTTTTCGTTTTTTTAGCTCTAAATCCGCATCTATAATAAAGCTGCAAGATGCAAGAACTTTTTGGCTTAGAATGTGGGGAAAAAAATAGTTTCGGCTACTTTTTATTTTTTAATTTATTTATTTACGACAAAATACACAAAAATGTTTAGATTTGATTTATTTTAGTTATTACTGTGGTTTTTTTTTTTTGTATTAGTTTGCTTGCACTTTTACAATTACTGTTGTTTGTTCATTTCTTGGTAATATACAGTTAGAAAAAAGTTAATGTAATTTTATTAAACATAGATCTATCAATGCTCTTGGTATGTGTAGATGGTTTTCGTTTAATGTTTGCTTTTCAATTTATATTTGTATGTATTTTTTAAAAATGAATTATGTGGCTTTTGAATTTTGGATTCGATTACATTTAAATGATTTTAATTATACTAGCAAAACGTAAAAGTCAAACAGAAATTGTAAAAAATGTTTAATTGATAAATTGAGGAGCAAAGCAATAAGGTAAAGAGTCAAAAAAATTGCTTTAACTAAATTTAAGTTAAGATATACATATTTATGTATATATTTGTGTTATTTATATAATTCTTGTATGTAGTTTTCACTAAAAATTAAGAAAACAAATTCGAATGACAAACAAACAAACAAATTGTTGTAAACAATATATAAAAAAAAGTAAGTGTACATAAGGAACTTTAAATTTAAATAAAGTCCCATAAAGTGAAATTGAACAAAAAAAAAATTCGATCGCTTTACGTACAAGTGTGTGTGTGTGTGGATGTATGTGTGAGATGTGTGTGTGGTTGTAAATGTGATTGGAAGAGCGGTGACTTGGCGGCGGCATCAATGAAATCAACAGTGTTGCAAAGCATCGCAATGAACATGCTCTAGCGCCCCTTTGGCACACTGGTTCAATAAAGAGGCAGTAAATAATTGGTACAGCAAAATCAAAGCATGAGTATTGCAACACTTTACAACACTGGCCAGTATTATGTGCACGTGTGTGTGTTTGTGTGTGTGTGAACAGTGAGTTTCTCTGACAAGCACATAGATATATATATGTACATACATAAGTATATATAATATGAATGTATATTAAAGTGTATATATGTATATATAAATATAGCTAACACTCTGCACAATATCATTTTACTTTTTGTAGTTTTTTTTTTGGTTTTTTCTTTTTTGTTTTTTGGTTTTATCTGCTTAAACGAGAAAAGGCCACAAAATGCGTTTTTTGCGTGCGAAATGCATTAAATTTGTTAATTGTTATCGATTTGCTTTTGATTGAATATCGGAGTACATTTTGCCTATATTTTGGGGGATTGGTGATGCTACCGCTCGGCGCCTCGCTCTAACAAATGCGTCCTCTCTCTCTCTTTCCCTCTCTCTCGCTCTATCTATAGCTCTTTCCTTCTCTTTGTATCTCTATCTATCTTATTCTTTCTCGTTTTTGCGGGGGATGTTACGTCGTGATCGTCATTGTGGCCATTTGTTCATGTAGTTGTTGCTGTTCGTCCCATGTCCATTGATTTCACGCCTTAGCTCCGGGAATTTTGGATAGCACTTTCGACAAGTCCACGCCGGTCAGCGCATTAATCGACGGGGGCAACTGGGCCACCAGACGCGTCACATCATTGGTAATATTATCGTTGCCGCCAATGAGTACAATCTCCTCGGTTTTGGCCAACGGGGCAGCCACCTCGGCAGCGATCTGAAACATAAATGGAAAGAGTATTCGATCAGAGAGATGGAATTGCATGGATAGATGATGGGATCCCACCTTGGGCAGCGATTCGAGAACAATATTCATGATAGCTGCATCGCCATACTGCTTGTAGACGTGAGCCTTCATTCTCATGCGTTCGGCCTCCGCTTTGCCCACCAGTTCGATGGCATGAGCCTCTGCCGAGCCAATTTTCCTAATGCGTTCCGCTTCGGCTCGGGCACTCTCGATGGTCTGGCATCTAGGAGACGGAGGAGGAGAAGATTAGGAATTATTATGGCCAGTCGAACTCATTGTGTTGCAAAACTCACTGTTTTCCCTGGGCCATGGTCTGGACTCGATAGGCCTCCGCTTCGGCTGGCAGTTTCACAGTGCCCATCAATTCGCGATCCTTACGCTGCACTTCCTGTGACTCAATTTCGATCTGTTTGCGTCGCTCAACCACCTCGATCTGGATCTCCTCGTTACGGATCTTCTGACGTATCTTCGCCGCCTGCAGTTCGTAGGCCAATTGCGACTCAGCCTTGGCCGTATTGATCTCCTGATCGAAATTGGCCTTCTGCAGCTTGTACATGCGCGTATTATCCTCGATTTTGGTATCGGTCGAGTATTTAACATCCATGGCGCTCTTCTCGCACTCGGCCTCGCGTATGCCAGCATCGCGATTCGCCTCCGCCACGCCGGCATCGGCATCGCGCTTCACCACCGCCGTCTGCGCCTTGCCCAGCGAGGCCAGATACTGGACATCGTCGTACACATCCTTAATGGTGAACGAAAGGATCTCGATGCCCATGCGTCCGACATCAGGAGCGGCCACTTCGCGCACCAGAGCGGCGAACTGATCGCGGTCTTTGTACACCTCTTCGACTGTAAGCGTTCCTGTTGGACAATTGGCAAATGAATGAAATGAAAAATTAAATGGGTCAATGGGCAAATTAATCGATTTTAATTGTTCTCACGAGAGGGGCGAAGGTGAAAAGTTGGTCAGTTGGTTTGCTTACCGACGGACCACCAAACAGGTGACGCCCACTATCATGGCCACCTTGAATGCGCCTATCCACACGGCAGACATTCCGTTTGCCAACTGTTGCTCTCTCTCCCTCTCGCTCTCTCCACGCCTAAGCCCTGACAGAACTTAATGGGTTTCGCGAGGTTATCGGCAAAATCGGTAGTGTTACCTACTTGCTTCTGGTCTGGTTATATACTGGCCACTTATCGCTACAGTGTCTGGGTCTTCTTTTCAACTAAAGCATTTTCCATTACTCTTGACGTCATTTGCCGCAGTCTTATCTCCCACTCCTCGGTGTTTTATTTTGTCTCTTTTTGTTTCTTTTCACTTAATTGACGTCACTTGCACTGGACTATCCAAAGTTTTACTCTTCTTTTGATCGATTTGTTGTTAATAGTTCAATGAAAATGCCCCCAGCCGGGCATGGGGGTGGCTCTCTCTCTCTCTCTCTCTCTTAATCAAGGTCACAATCTAAGGGAACACGCGGCACATTTCACACGCCAAGTAACGAGACTAGACTGGAATCCGAGACGTTTTACTAATAATATGTACGACCATAACGTGAGACGTTGCGCTTACAACTGGCACTGACAGAGACCAAGACCTACACTGAGGCAGAGACAGTGGCAGAGACAGAGGCAGAGACAGTGGCAGAGGCAGAGGCTGACCTTGATGGGTTATGTATTGTTGTTGGGCGATGCAAATAGTGCTTAGCGGGCAAATTAATAACGCCTTGAGGCAGAACTCAACAAGAAACGAGATCACATTAGTTCGCTCTCTGGAACCCGGTTCAATGCACTCATCAAGAAACTAACTAAAATTCAAGTTTAGATTGATTAACAACCACAAAAATTCAATTGCCTGACAAGGTTAGACATTAACATCATATAATGGCCAAGTTTACGATTCCAGAATAAGGTTTCTAGACGAGTGGACTAGAAAGAAGTCAAACTCGTTATGGATTGAGAGTCGAGAACCCTTACACTAGGAAAATACACGGAGATCTCGAGGCGGATCAGTAGCCTCTGACTATTCAATCATTCGAATCACTCTCTCCTGCCAAGTGACCCGTCTGGGCAACGTTCAGTATAAATTTGTTCACACACAAAGCACCACATCCCCACATAAATAGAAAATAGAAAAGTTTGGATTTTTCGTTAGAGAAAAAGAATCCGAAAATGGCCTTGAACCGCTTCAATCGCAACGGACGCGACTTTTTGCAGGAGAACAAGCAGAAGGTGACCCACTGGGAGAACAATGGGCGACTGTCGGCCGCTGCAGCTGCCAAACGAGTGAATCTTTGGCGTCCCGCCGTTCTACACTATTCGGAGAAATTGCGTCCACATGGAGAGCGAAATATTGCCACCAGAAGCCGTGTGGCCTCACATGAATCGGACAAAATGCAGTCGGGATTGGCCAAGTCATACGGCGTCCATCAAGAGGAGCCGAAGCATCACAGAGAATTGAGCGACGAGAAGGTGCGCCCTGCCGGTGGCTGCTCTCATCGAAAGGCCAAGCAGACACAAACCCAGACGGAGGAGATCAGGCATTCGCGTGGCTCAAAGAAGTCTCTGCATAAATCTGAGCGGGAGCAATCGGGAAAATTGGAGCACCAGCTAGCTAAGCCGCCATGTGATAGAGGAGACGATGCTCTTTCGGTGTACTCGATGAAATCTAATGCCTCGATGAGATCTAATGCCTCGAAGAGATCAACCATGTCCAAAATTTCGATGAAATCCTCGTCACATTTGGCAGGGGGAGGCGATGATAACATGGAGGCTCCTTTGAGTGCCCGCAGTGGTACTTCCATCAGATCAACAGCCACCATTAGGTCATCACACAGCGTCAGATCCCAGGCCACCATCAAGTCGGAGGAGTCGCTCAAGTCCCGGGCCACTCTACGGTCTGGTGTGTCGGGCAAGTCGAATGCCACCACACGGTCCCATCTCTCTGACAAGTTGAAGGCTTCATCGGCTAGGTCGGAGGTTAGTCGTCGCCCGGTGGCAGGTGGAGGAGAATCGTCTGTGCCCCTCAAAAGTTCGTCCATTGGAGGAGGACCAACGGAGGATTGCTATTACTCCCAGCAGGGTCAGCAGGTTGCCCATCAGGCGGCCTTGAACGAAGCCCACTACAAGTACGGCAAGCTGATTGAGGAGTATAACCACATGCCCGTGTCGGAGCCAACGTTGCGGGTACGTAATCGAAAGATCGCCATCGAGCGGGAGCTCGATCAGCTGGACTTTGCCATCAATATGTATGATCACAGTCATATGTACTACAAACGCTGAGCCCCACGATTTGTTATATTTTGTGTTTCTAGTTTCCTTTCAAAGGAATCGAAGTTTTTTTTCAAAATTGAGTTGTATTTCGACCATCGCAAAAAAAGAACCAAAGAAAAACTCGCTTATTTTAGAGGTCGAATAAAAAGTATTATAAACAGAGAGCAGTAGCAAAAAGAATACCAAAAACAGTTCGTTTTACTAGGTGCACAGTGGAGGTCACCAAAACACTACAGAAATAGAGCTAATTCACAGATTTTTAGTTGTCCCCCAGTTACACATTTTGTTATACTTGAATTTAATGCGGGCGCTTCAAAGTATGCAACGTTTTTTTCCCCCTTTTGCCTAGGTCTTTGATAGTTCCATATGTATGTATGTATGTATGTAGGTTTAGTTGTGTTTGTGTGTTCACTTACCCAATATGGCGCGCAGGTGACCCTCCAATGTTTGCAGAATCGTTTGCTTGATCTCCTTAACACTCTTGCCCAGAAATTGCTCACTGGCAGTGCCCAGCAGCTCGTCGGCCTGATGATGAAAATAATAAACATTCATCATCTGTGTGCAAAAGTGTGTGTGTGTGTGCGTGCGTTTTGTGTGTTGGGTATTGTGTTGTGTATGTGTATTATGTGTATGTGTATGTGTGTGTGTGTGTGTGCGCATGTATATGATCATCGATTGGGTTAGGGTAAAATGATATTTGTATTTGAATACATATATGTTAGATATATGGTTAGATTAGTTGTTGTATTTTTACCCACAACCAAAACACACACACACACCCACACGCCCACAAACATTCACCAGACACACACACACACACACACGCAGAGATAGAGACACACACACACACACACGCGCACACAGATATAGACATTGATCAACATTAACATATATAACCATAGCAGTAACGGTAAATGGTAGCATTAGTAGAGCATTTTTTTTAGGCGCAAGTTCAATCAAATGATGTTGTGAGTTCAATTTCGATTGATTTTTCATTTACAGTTTTTTTTTTTTTTTTTTTTTTTTTTAGTTTTGCGGATTAGTTTTGATGATGAGTCGAGGTTGAGTTGAGTTGAGACGAGGAGTCGAACGATCGCAGGGTAAATTGGTTGGTTGATTGGTTGATTTTTTTTTGGTGTGGTGGTTGTTGGTAGTAGAGAAAAAGTAGAGAAAAAAAGAGTAGAACACAAATATGTCAAAATGGTACGGTTTTAGAGTTGTTGTTGTTTTTCTTTTCACTTGTTTTTGTTGTTGTTTTTGTTCGTATGTACTTATGTAGGAATGTATGTATCTTATAAGTAGATAAAATGAATGCAATCTAACAAGTTCGTTTTTTCTTTTTGTTTTTCTTTTTGCATGCAGCGAAATTGCACGGAAAATATTGCGAAAATTTACATTACAAATTAAAATGGTGCTAAAATGAATCTGTGTGTGTGTGTGTGAGTGTGTGTGTGTGTGGGGTTAAGAGGTTACGATTACATTGTGGCCAAGACCAACTAAAGCGAAACAAGAACAGAAAATACATAAAACCGCTTATTTGAAATAAAACTAAATTTGAATAGTAATGCCCACAAACAGAAAAAACAAAAAAACCAGAAGCAACATAAAACTCAATAAACATACCTCGTCATTATGATAATCTTTATTCTTATACGAAGATGACTGTAAAAATCAATTTGAAATCATTCAGTATGTGGGATGTGGGAAGGAGAGGGGCGGGTAAATATATATGTATAGAAAAAATTCGGAATACATCGTTAAGAATAACAGACTAAGATGCCAAATCACTCGCTATTGATTGAGACAGTTGTGACAGAGAGAGAGAGAGTGAGGGTGAGAGAGTGAGAGCGAGATGCATTGCAGATTGCATATTGATTGATCGATTGATTAATCACAAATTACATATGTTAATGTGGACAACACAAACTGTGTGTGAAGATCGGGGGGTGAATAAAGTTATTATAATTAATTACAGTGAGAGTCGCAAATAAGAAATACTACGGATGAATTGCGAGAGATTTTTGTTAAGTTTGAAAGGAAATTACGTGTCCAAATTGAGATTCAACTATGTGAAAATTTCTGTCTTGTGAAAATTTACCAAATGAAACCTTTTGAAGGTTGGGGTAGGGTTACTTTAAGCATTGAAAATAATAGAAAACCAACATGTTAACAAAACATAGATATTAATAAAACTCAAATTAACATCATTTTGTGAAAGGTTTAACTGTTGATCGATTTGAAGCCAATGCAAAAAGATGCTGCGAACCTATTTAATGTTCATTGGTTGGCTGACTCACAAACAAAGGCCCCGAATCACTTGGGTTACAATTACACAGACAGATAATTCAATTTTATAATGTATATTTGTGGTAAACATATAGACGAACGGAAAAGTATATTAATATCCAAAAATTCTCTAAATAAAAATAATCTTGTCTACTTTAAAATAAATAAAATTTCATAAATAACGAATGGGAACTCAAATTTGCACATTTTTTTGTAAAGTGACTAATAAAACATATGCGGGAGAAAACAAAATGGGTGATAGTTTGATAGTTTCAATTCTACAGATCGAAATTCGATCTAAACTTACTTTGTATTGGATAGATCTAAGGCGTTTGCAAGGCTAAATTCAAATTATGATTTTTTTTAAAGAATTTTACTTGGGAGGGCGAATAAAAATTGTAAGAAATTTACACAAAATAAAGAGAAGGCCAAATATGGATTAAAAATGGTACGATATTTGATTGAGATATTTACTTTTATATATATAGGTATGTAAATATAATCAAAATTTCATATGTATATTGAAGCAACTCTACATTTTGCTACCAACTGCATGCTGTAAGGCTAATAAATATATATGTATATTAATTATAGTCATAGGTAGAAATCTTGCAAACAAACTTGCATCAAACTAAAAAAACTCAAAGAGTCAAGCTTCAATTGGTAAATTGTTTTCATACACAACTCAAATGAGTGAAAAATCAACGGGCAAATAGAGAGAATGTCATAGGGGAGATGGAAGTGATAGCTGTACCTTCATGATTTTGCATTGCGCAACACCCGTTACGGTCAATGGCACACCCTGAGCCGTCTCGACATTCTCGCACATGGGATTCAATGTCATCACATTGAGGGATAGTCGTTGCACATCTGTTACCAGCCACCAGGCCCAGGCCCATCCTCCAACAATGGTACGCTTCTTTGTGGAGCCGCAGCAACCACCTGCAAATAAAGAATGACATAGATTAGTCGATTGAGAAATTGCAGCCACACTGTTATCAACCAGAATTAGGGAGTAACTGCCACACTTTATTGCTGCCGTCACTCGACCTACAAAACTATGTGTGTGTAGGTGTTGCTTAGGGGCTGCGGCCAAGTGTCGCAGATCTCCGTTTTGGATCTAAGCTTTTTGGCCAGTTCACCATATGGTAAGAGTGAAAGCATTTCGCTGGCTGTTTACGTCTGTGTGTGTGTGTATGTGAGAGAGCATTTGCGTGTTGTATACGTGCCGGCAAACACGTCAATAGGTGATTACCAATGATCATCATATTGTTCAATTGTCAGTCAGTTTGACAAGCCAAACAGGAAGCAATTGTGCTATACGAGCGTATTGGGAACTTGAACCTAACGGCCACAATTCGAAAGGGCCAGCAGCTGCGCCGACGCAAAAGCCAAAGAGAGCCAAAAACTACACCGCAAGAGAGCGGAAAGTGAGCCAGTGAGTGAGAGACAGAGACAGAGAGAGAGACAGAGAAAGAGAGAGCGCTGTGGAAGCCCCCAATCTAGTGTGTTAGGCTCCTTCTTTACCATTTCTTCTTCATGGCCTCAGTTGGCCAGCGAACGTCGCAGCGTGCGGCCGCTTTAAATACACAAAACGCAGAAAGAAAGTATACGAAGAAAGCAAAAGACTACAACAACATCAACAACGAAAAAGAACAACAACTATAGATACTGTTATTCAAAGTCAAACTCTCTTGGAATTTTGCAAAAGTTCCTAATCAAGTGAGTATAGAATATTCTAAGAATAATAATAATAATAAATTATGTACATACATACATATATACATATGTATTCATGTAAATAAAAGAAGAGATCAAAACTCCAAAAGCCAAACCCAAAAGCAATTAAAAAGTGCCAACCGAAAAGTGTGCCAACAAAAAAGAAGAATGAAAAAAAAAAGAACAACCGCAACAACAAAAAGAAATCAAAGTCAACAAGCAGAATCAGGCTCCCCCAAAAGAAGAAGAACTTTGCTTTAAGCCGCCGATGCCACCTACAAACGGCGACAACAACAACCGACGACGGTAACACGTCTGTATGTATGTATGTGTGTGTGTGTGTGTACACGAAGCTTTCTCAACGAAAGTGATTCATAGGCTTGGGGTAGAGTGGCGTGTATGAACATGTTCATACATACATACAAACAAACATACGTACATACATATGTATGTATGTACTTTAACTGTAGCTGTTGTTGTCTGTTATGCATTTCTCTTTAGCGCTATTTAACAAACTGTTTAACAGCCCATTTACATTCCCCATGCGAGGTACCGCTAGTTAAAACACACACACACACACACACACATTTCTCTGTGTACTAGCAATACAAGAAGCCAAACAGCAAAGTCTTTCGATGCTTGTACCTTGAACTTGATCAAAATACAACAACTGCCACAACAACAACAACACTCGGCAAGCACATTCAACTCTTCAGATTCCAACCAGTTTGCAACAACAACAAGTTTGTAATTGCCAATCAGCAAGAGGCACAGCTGGAGCCAAGCACTCTAGCTGGGAGTAGGAGGAGGATTTTCTTACTAACTTGGGCCAAAGATTATGCAAAAAGCACACACACACACACACCTGGCGACAGGAAATGTTGCTTTTTCTTTACAATGTTGTTGGTATCTATTTTCAAATCTTGGCCGTAATTGATCGAGGGGCAGCAATTGTTGCATGTACCCAAGCTGCAGTGAGAGTAAAGATGCATTGTTTTCGGTTTCGGAGATTTCACTTTTATGTGGGAGGAATGCACCTACCACTCCTCAATTCAACTGAATCAATCCATTCACTCCACTCCTTCCACTCACTCCACTCAGTCAATCCCATCTCGAAAGAAAGCCCCAAAAATTGGATATTACATATTACGCAACTGAAATACTCTTTGTAGTTAGTTATCGTCCCTTTCTGATCCATTTATATCCTATCTACATACATACATATATACATGAGTTTGGATTTAGATCGAGCAATGGTCAAAATGTGGGCCAAAAAGTGTATGCATAACCAAATGCAAGTTACGAAATCAAGCGGCAGGTGTTCGTGATTAAAATATTCAAGTGTGAAAAGTGCTCTTAGTGTCTTTGTGTGTGTGTGTGTGTGTGTGTGGGTGTAACACAACTTTTCATGACATTCTCAATTATCATTTCCAGGCACGTCCAATTGATTGGATTGGATGATCGCCAACGAGGTCCAAAGACCCAAAACTACACAAACTTCAAACAGAAACTGGAAACATGAGTTCGGCAATTGTGGGAGCTGCATCAGCCATTGGTGGAGCCGTGACAGCGGCCACTAGCAACAGCTTGTTCATTCCCATGCTAATGGCGGCAGTGGCCTATTTCCATTATGAGGAGATAATGGATCCCGAGTCCAAGCCAAACGATGTCAGCGGCGATGACATACTGGATCACTATGATTTTATAGTGATAGGTGCCGGATCGGCGGGTGCTGTGATAGCGAACCGTCTGACCGAGGTGGAGAATTGGAATGTCCTCCTTCTGGAGGCGGGTGGCGACGAGACTGAACTAACCGATGTGCCATTGATGGCTGGCTACTTGCAGTTATCGAAAATCGATTGGCAATATAAGACGGAGCCATCGGGCACCACGTGTTTAGGTGAGTTGACTCCAAAGACAAAACCCACCGAATGAACGAATGAACGAATTAACGATTTCTGTTTTCAGCCATGCAGGGTGGACGTTGCAACTGGCCACGCGGCAAGCTTCTGGGTGGCAGCTCGGTTCTCAATTACATGCTGTATTTGCGTGGATCGAAGCACGACTATGACAATTGGGAGGCTCTGGGCAATCCCAGTTGGTCGTATCGCGATGCCCTGTATTATTTCAAGAAATCGGAGGATAATACCAATCAATATCTGGCTAATACGCCATATCATGCCACCGGCGGCTATCTGACAGTGGGGGAGGCCCCCTATCACACTCCGCTGGCGGCCAGCTTTGTGGAGGCCGGCGTGGAGATGGGCTACGAGAATCGGGATTTGAATGGCGAGAAGATGACTGGCTTCATGATAGCCCAGGGCACTACCAGACGCGGCTCCCGTTGCTCCACTTCCAAGGCGTTCTTGCGACCAGCCCGACTCAGGCCCAATTTGCACATCTCAATGAATTCGCATGTGACGCGCATCATGATCGATCCGGTGAGCAAATTGGCCTTCGGTGTGGAGTTCGTCAAAGATCAGAAGCTATACCATGTGAGGGCCACCAAGGAGGTGGTGCTCTCCGGCGGTGCTGTCAACAGTCCCCAATTGCTAATGCTGAGCGGCGTGGGTCCGCGCAAGGAGCTGGCCAAGCATCGCATACCCCTGATCAAGGAGCTGAGCGTGGGCGAGAATCTGCAGGATCACATTGGATTGGGCGGCTTGACGTTTCTGGTGAATCAGCCGGTTTCCATAGTGGAGAATCGCTTCCACACCATGTCCACGGTGCTGCAGTATGCGGTCTTTGGCCAGGGTCCGCTCACCATTCTCGGCGGTGTCGAGGGTCTGGCCTACGTGAATACGAAATTCGCGAATAGTTCGCTCGATTGGCCGGACATTGAATTCCATTTTGTATCGGGATCAACCAATTCTGACGGCGGATCACAGTTGCGAAAGGCTCATGGCCTCACTGAAAGCTTCTATCGAGCGGTTTTCGAGCCCATCAATAACCGGGATGCCTGGAGCATTATACCCATGCTGCTGAGGCCGCGCAGTACGGGCAGCATTCGGCTACGCAGCGGCAATCCCTTCGACTATCCCTACATTTTCCCCAACTACTTGACCGATGACTTCGACATGAAGACCCTCATCGAGGGTGTTAAAATCGCCGTGGCTCTGTCGCGCACCAAGGCCATGCAACGCTTTGGCTCCCGTCTCTCCAACATACGTTGGCCTGGCTGCGAGCAAGTGCCTCTCTTCACCGACGCCTATTGGGAGTGCATGATCCGACAATACACATCGACCATCTACCACCCCGTCGGCACCTGCAAAATGGGTCCGTACTGGGACAAGGACGCTGTGGTCGATGCCAAACTGAGGGTCTATGGCATCCGAGGCCTGAGGGTCATCGACGCCAGCATCATGCCCAAGCTGGTATCGGCCAACACGAATGCCCCGGTCATTATGATAGCCGAGAAGGGCAGCGATATGATTAAAGAGTTTTGGATTAAGAACACAATTGTCTGAGTATGCGAGTGCGAGTGTGAGTGTGAGTCGGAGAGTGATTGAATGTGAATGTGAATGAGTAATGAATGAGTTTGAATGAGTTTGTAACTTGTTGTAGTTGTAATGCCTAATGATCCTACCTATATACATACTATATGTGTATCTATCTCTCTCTCTCTCTCTCCCTCCCTCTCTTTACTCTCTTTTCGTTTTATAATTTTTTTTTTTTTTAGTTTATAGTGAACGAAGCCCTGTAATTTATATAAATATTAAATGCTACGAAAACAATGCGAAATATGCAAATTTGTACTCTCTATTTCACGCTCCCCTCCCCTCCCCTACCCCCCTCTCTCTCTCTCTCTCTTCGTTCACTGCGTTTCTTGTCTTTCTTGTTTCGTTTAAACAATATAAAGAAATGTTTGTGTAAAGATATGAAATGCAATAAAAATTATATTGCAGGCACGATGCTGTCCGAGCTAATTTTTGAGCTAATCGAGCCAACGTCCAAGTCAGTTAACCATGGACCGTTGGTGGCTGTGCTTCTGTTTGGTCCATGTCGGAGCTGCCTCCTTTACGGCGGAGAGCAATGGCGTGGGTTTGGCTCTCCTGGAGTCGGTGGTCAAGTCGCTGAATGAGTCTAGCCAAAATCTAGTCGACAGCACGGCCTGGCCTCCTAGCATCGTGTCATCCACGGAGCAGATCTACGACTATATAGTTATTGGAGCGGGCAGTGCCGGATCTATAGTGGCCAGTCGTCTGAGTGATCGGGCCAATGCCAGTGTCCTGCTGGTGGAGGCGGGCGAACTGCCGCCCCTCGAATCGGAGATCTTCAACCTGAGTCCCACATTGCACAAGGATGCGCGATACATGTACTTGGATGAGGCAGATCCGAATGACGCTTGCTGTCAGGCAATGGCCCCGCCTCACGGCTGCTGCTGGTGGCACGGACGGATGGTGGGCGGCACGGGGGCGATCAATGGTAACTTCTTTGTGCCCGGAAGTGAGCGCAATTTCCAACATTGGTACGAGGATCTCCACCTCCCGGAATGGAGCTGGCCACGAGTGCGAATGGTCTATCGCAAATTGCTGGCCGAACTCAAGTTGACGTATTTCCCACTGGATGCGTTGACGGGGAAGATCGCCGAGATAGTCTATGCGGCCGTAGCAGAAGCGCGAGTGCCGCGCATGAAGCAACCGCTGGTAGCCGGCACCTCCAATGGCTATACGCATCACGTGCCCGTGACTATTAATCAGGGCAGACGGGCGAGTAGCGCCCGCCTCTATCTGGCCAATGATGAGGTGTCGCAGCGGGAGAACCTGCATCTCCTTCGCGGAGCCCAGGCACAGCGGGTGTTGCTCAACGAGGAGGCCAATCTGGCGACGGGCATCAGTTACTCGGTGGGTGGGTCGAACCGAACAGCTTGGGCACGCCGCGAGGTCATTGTTAGTGCTGGGACTATCAATTCGGCGAAGCTCCTCCTGTTGTCCGGCATCGGTCCGTCCGCGCACCTGCAGGAAATGGGCATAGAGGCTCGGAGGGATCTGCCAGTGGGACAGAATCTTCATGATCATGGCATGCTGCCGCTCTATTTGCGCTTCACCTCGAATCAGTGTGCCATCAATAGCAGCAACATGGTCATAAGTAATCCCTATGCCCCATTCTCGTTGGCCCAGTATCTGCTCGAGGGGCAGAGCGGGAGTCTGGCCTCAGGATTCTCCATGATGGGGTTCATCAACTCGAGCGCACCGCAAAGTGCCATGGGTCAGCCTGACGTCCACATCGTGGCCCACACCTTTATGGCCCGCGGAGGCAGTGGAAGCTTCGGCTATCTGGGCTTCCGACCCGATCTCATCGCGGCCCAGCAATCGATTCTAGGGGAAAGCGATCTTCTCCAGATAATGGGTTCTCTGCTCTTGCCCAAATCCCGTGGCGCTGTTCTCCTGCGTGACTCTGATCCCTCGAGTGCACCGCGCATAGTAAACAACTATGGCCAAGATCCGGAAGATCGAGCCACTCTATTGCGCTATGTGCGTTTTGTCCAGCGGCTGGCCGCGACTCGTTCATTCCGCCGCTGTGGACTTAAGTTGTGGCTGCCTCCGTTGGCGGACTGCGATCGCCTTGCCCCCGATTCGGATGACTATTGGCTCTGCTACATCCGACATTTCTACATCGGAGCTTGGCATGCTGTGGGCACCTGCCGCATGGCTGCAAATGGAGATCCGCGCGGCGTGGTCGACTCCCGATTACGTGTGCGGGGCATTCGTGGACTGCGGGTGGCCGACGCCAGCATAATGCCAGAGATCACGGCTGGGAATACGAATGCTCCAACCATGATGATTGCCGAGCAGGCAGCCGCCATGATACGCGAGGATGAGGACAAAACTCCGCCTAATGCCTAAAAGTAGGCAATGACATTTTCCATTTTCCGCAGTCAAAAGTGTAAACAAGTCTCTTATCAAAATGCATATTTAACCAAATGTTTGGGATAAGATATAGGCCAAGATAAATACATATACGAGTAGAAGCGAAGCTAAACAGATACAGACTCCCCTCCCTCTCCCCCACACACCCTCACTGCGGAGAGGCAATTGGGGGGGTGTAGGGTATAGCAAAGTCGGCGATGCCTCACAACAGCTAAATTGATTTTGTAATGGAAATTAGCGTTTATATGGGAATTAAGTGAAATAGTACACACACACACACACACACACGCACACACGCACACCACGTCCATTGGCGGTGAGAGTTTTCTTTTTTGTTAAATAATTTTACGTGTTTTGTTTTGCTCGCGTCATTTGTTTAACATCCCCCCCCCCCTCTCAACCACCCATAATTATGAAACTTAAATATCGCCATTAAATGGGGTCCGATTTCTCTGTGCTTTTCGCACAGTGTAAGACGAAACTGGGCCCACTTTTGGCTGCACTTTCAGCGAAATTTTCGGGTAATTACAGACACAAATTGATGATGTTGCAGAGTTGAGTTTAGTTGAAAATTTGTGGCAATTTCTTGAACCCAGTCGATCGCTTGAGTTTGCCATGACGACAGTGAATACGTTTGTGACCATGTGGCGGTTCCTGCTCACCCTGGGGCCGTCCGCCATGGTCATTCTAATGCTGAACTCGGGCATCCAGAACGATAGGCAAGACATTGTGGACGAGGAGCACCGTGTGCGGTCGATACACATCGAGAATTTGAGGGAGAGATACGATTTCGTGGTGGTGGGCGGTGGTTCGGCGGGCTGCGTCCTCGCGGCTCGTCTGTCCGAGAACCCAGAGTGGAGTGTTCTGTTGTTGGAGGCCGGCGGCGATGAGCCGGTGCTGATTGACCTGCCCCAGATGTACCCGGTGTTCCAGCGCAGTCCCTGGGACTGGAAGTACTCGACAGAGCCGTCGGATCGCTACTGCCTGGCCATGGAGGATCAGCGCTGCTTCTGGCCCAGGGGCAAGGTGCTCGGCGGCTGCAGTTCCATCAACGCCATGATGTATGTGCGCGGCAATCGGCGGGACTACGACCATTGGGCCGAGCTGGGCAACCCGGGATGGGAGTACAACAACGTTTTGCACTATTTCCGCAAGACCGAGGACAACCGGGTGCCGGGCTACGAGCACAATCCCTATCACGGCCATGGTGGCCCCATCTCAGTGGAACGCTATCGTTTCCCCTCGCCGCTCTTGGACATATTCATGCAGTCGGCCCGGGAACTGGGCCTGCAGCATCCCGATGGAGACTTCAATGGCCGCTCTCAGACGGGCTTCGCCCCGCCCCATGGAACGCTGCGCGACGGCTTACGCTGCAGCGCCAACAAGGGCTACATGCGCCGCAGCTGGCAGAGACCCAATCTGGATATCGTGCTCAAGGCATTTGTGGAGCGCCTCGTTATCGAGCCGCAGACGCGACGCGCTGTCGGCGTGAGATTCGAATACAATCTGCTCAAATACCAGGTGAGAGCCGACAGGGAGGTGATTCTCTCCGCCGGCGCCTTGGCCAGCCCCCAACTGTTGATGGTCAGCGGTGTGGGACCCCGGGAACAGCTCGAACCGTTGGGTATTCCCGTCATACAACATTTGCCCGGCGTGGGTGGCAATCTGCAGGATCACATCTCGACGTCGGGGGCCATCTATACCTTCGATAGCCATCAGCCGGGCCACCACTTGTCGTTCATTGTCCCCGAGATGCTGAATGCCGAGTCCGTGCAGGCGTTTCTCCAGGGTCGCGACAGCTTCTTCTATGCCATGCCCGTGAGCGAGGTCATGGGCTTTGCCAGTACCCGCTACCAGAATCCCCAGCTGGATTGGCCCGATGTCCAGCTTTTCATGGGCAGCTATGGCTATGGAGCCGACGGCGGCATGATTGGACGTCGCGGTGCCGCCATCACGCTGGACAACTTTGCCGAGAGCTTCGAGCCCTTGATCTACCAGGATTCGTTTGTCATTGCCCCCTTGCTGATGCGTCCGCGGTCCAGGGGCTATGTGCAATTGCAATCGCCCGATCCACGGATCCATCCCCGCATCCATGCCAACTACTACGACGATCCGCACGACATGGCCATCATGGTGGAGGGCCTCAAACTGGCCCATCGTCTGACCCAGACTCCGGTCATGCAGGCCCTCAATGCCACCCTGAATATCTATGAGTGGCGCAACTGTCCGGAGGTGGAGTACCTCAGCGATGCCTTCTGGGAGTGCATTGCCCGGTATTACTCGCAGACCATCTATCATCCGGTGGGCACATGCAAAATGTCACCCGACCACGATCCATCCGGGGTCGTCGATCCGCGCCTCCGAGTGCGTGGTCTCCGCAATCTGAGAGTGATCGACGCCAGCATCATGCCCACCATCCCCACTGGCAATACCAATGCTCCCACTCTAATGCTGGCCGAGAGGGGAGCCGACATTATCAAGGAGGATTGGCGGCACTATCAAAACGGTGGCTGGTCCTAGGACGTTATCTCTGTTTCATTAATTAATCACTGGCCAGCAAATCCTTAGACAATAAACAAGTAATACGAATACTAATAATAATAGCTTCAAGTTCAGGTTTTTTCCTTTTCTTCTCGGCCCAAACATATAGTAACACGAATGCTTTCAGTAAACAGACTCTTAAAAATATTAAACCGTGAATTAACCAACACAAATTATAGCCACAATAAAGATATAGCTGAACAAAAGGCCACGTATGGAGAATAAAACACACACAAATTGTAGAGTACGCTCACTTCTCGACTAAAGCCCCACCTCTCCTCCCTCCCCTCCCCCACTAACCTAAACATTATCATATTCATTCATGGGCGTCCAATTCAATAGACTTTTAATAGAACAGTGTTTCTTCTTCTGAGTTTTTCCAACATACATGATGGATTTATCTATTTAAGAAGCCACTAAATACGTTGAAGATACTCGTGGAATACTTAAAGAACAGAAGAGCAGATGATAAAGTGTTTTCTCTTTTCTACACAAAGTTGCAAATTGTCAGAGTCCTACATAGGTGCAGGAAAATCGAAAATCTAAGGAACAAGTTGATATATGTACATATATCGATCGATGTCCCCATTGAATTTTGTAGTTTTGCCAAATTATTATGTTATTCAAATTGAAATGCAAACATAATGCGAAAATAAGTGATAAGCATTAGCTATTTATAGTGACTGAACATTGAAATTTTTGATATGCCTGAGAATTGAGTTGATGGACGCCAAGAAACAATGCGCGAATGTGATTGTGCCCTTTCAAGTGCGAAATGTAAATGTAAACATTTAATTTTTGTTTTTTCTTGCTGTATTTTAGATTGCAGTTAGAATTACAAACTTGAAACATTTCCCAAGCGCATTCTGACGACATTGACAGCGAATGGCTTGTTGGCAATTTGCAATAATTTATGAGCGATCAGTTTTGCGGGGCGCTGAACCAAATGGCAAACGTCGTTGTTGGCTTTGTTAGCGTTGTCGTTGTCGTTGTCGTGGACGACAACGCGTCGTCGAGTTACGAGTTACGAGTTTGACCAGTTTCCAACAAGAAAACATAAAGGTTTTCGAGATTTTTCACAACGGTTCACACAGTCAGTATAGATTGTCCAGTCTTGACAAAATGACGCTCTCCAAACACCATCCACTGCTTCTTCTGCTTCTTCTTCTTGTGGCCACGATGAGTGTAGCCCAGGAGTTCCTAGAGCTAGAGGAGGCGCCATCAGTCTCTGCTCTGCCCGAGCTAAGTGATCCTTCAGGTGAGAGAAAGCGAGTGGAATTGAAAACTACGTACAAGTATCTGTATCTTTATCTGTTTCTGCGCGCAGATCTAAGTGCTGGCCTCAATTTGGTGCCTGTAACGAATTTAATTGCCGCTGCTGCCAACGCCGTGCCCCCTGCCCCGATACAGTTCGTACGCAATGCCATGAACAGTGGTCTTTGAGAAGAAGAGAGAGATCACTCGTCAGTTAACTTAAGTTCAGATCAGTTGTTGTGAGTGTGTGTGTTATGCAATTTGTTTGTTATTTTCTTAAACGTTTGTAAATAAATACTAATCAACTGAAGAGCGATCAAAATGACCGTGTAATCAGAGATATTTGAGTTCTTTTCCCCCCCAACCCGCTTCCTCTGGCTCTTTAAAGATAATGGTCAACCACAAACAATGAGAATTGCTAAATCATTGTTGTCCTAGGTTCATATCAATGCATTGTAACGTTCACTCAGTGGGCGGAGGAAGGAAGGATTGTCACTCACTTGCTTCGATAATTGATATTGATTTATTGTAAATAGCCGCTTTAACTATATTTTCCGTATGCTAATCTCATACTTTAAAGTTAAGCATTGTGATCGAGAATCGATTCGTTGAATGGAGTTGAATGGGTTGAATGAGGCGTCCAACCATTCAATATAAGTATTCTTCCAAATAGCTGGTTTAACTTTACTTAATTTCATACCCGAAATCCCATAATTTTGCGAACGAAGTGCGGTGTATCGTGACTAAGCATATGTCGCATTGGATCGCTGGAGTTCAGTTCGTTCGTCTTGGCACGTGCCGCAAGTGACGCATCTCGTGCGATTGTTCTCTCTGCCCGTCTGTCCGTCCGTCCGTCCGTCCGTCCGTCTGTTTGTGTGCATGTAAAGTCAACAAAGAGGCAACAAGTGTTGACGAAGGGCGGCTTGATGGGATGATGGTAGGCTATTAACTGATAACTGACAACTGACAACGAGTGGAAGTGACTGCTTATCGCGCTCACCACGCAATGCATATAAAAACGATTCTCAAATGCTGGCGTTGTCTCAAATTCAAGCAAGATGCTGTCGGCGACGGTATTACATCCGAACATTAGCAGTCTCGCTGCCGAGGTTGGTGCCACATGCAGTGCCCCAGAGATTGGCATTTGGAGCGGCATGATAGCCATGCTGTTGCAAGCTCTACTGGCCGCCCAGTGTCAGGTGTCGCCCTCGTCCTATTGGCCACCCGAGTATGAGGGCGATCTAAGTGAACCGTATGATTTTGTGATCATTGGAGCAGGATCGGCTGGCTCAGTGGTGGCCAGTCGCCTGAGTGAGAATCCCCAATGGCGTATCCTGGTCCTGGAGGCCGGCGGTGATCCGCCAGTGGAGTCCGAGGTGAGTTGGGACAACTCGAGGCGAGCTTCGGTTAATTAATCCTCTTTTTTTTGTCAGTTGCCTGCGTTGTTCTTTGGCCTGCAACATAGCAAATTCACGTGGAACTACTTTACGGAGCCAAGTGAGACGGCCAGCAGGGGATTGCGGGACGGCAGATGCTATTGGCCACGTGGACGCATGATCGGAGGCACTGGCGGGGTCAATGCCATGCTCTATGTGCGTGGCAATCGTCGGGACTTCGACGGCTGGGCTGCGATGGGCAATTCGGGCTGGAGCTACGATGAGGTTTTGCCGTTCTTTGAGCTCTCAGTGCGTCCGGTGGGCAATGCCAGCCATCCGCAGGGCTACATAACCCTGAATCCGTTCGACCAGCACGACACTGAGATCCAGGAAATGATCAAGAAGGGCGGCCTAGAGCTGGGCATTCCGACTGTCGCCGCATTTAAAGATGGTTCCGAGACGGGCTACAGCAATGTGTTGGGCACTGTGCAGCGGGGTCAGCGCATGAGTCCCGGCAAGGGGCATCTGGGGCGTGTGGCCGGTCGATCCAACTTGCATGTGATTAAGAATGCCAAGGTCACCAAACTGAACTTCGATCCGAGGGGTCAACGCGTCGTTGACATGAGCTTCGAGCGACGGGGCGGTCCGAGCCAGCGGGTTAGGGTCCTCAAGGAGGCCGTATTGTCGGCTGGAGCTATCGATTCACCCGCTCTCCTTCTTCGCTCTGGCATTGGGCCACGTCAGCATTTGCGGGAGCTCAATGTGCCGATCGTGCGCGATTTGCCTGGCGTCGGCTCCAATCTGCAGGATCATCTGGTCATCCCGCTGTTCCTACGCCTGGACGAGGGCGACCTCTCGAGGGCTGTTAGCCAACAGGAGATTCTGGACAGCATCTATGAGTATGTGATGCACCGCACTGGTCCTCTGGCTGCCCATGGCTCCGCCTCGTTGGTGGGCTTCGTCAATACGAACACTACGAATGGCAGTCCCTATCCGGATATCGAGTACCATCACCTGTTCTTCCCACGCGGACGTCACGACGCCCTCGAAATGTTTGCCCACGGCCTCTCCTTCCAGGAGCAGTACACCAAGCACTTGCATGGCCTCATCCAAGATGCCCATTTGATGTGCATATTCGTCCTGCTATCCCATCCCGAGTCCGTGGGTAAGCTAACTCTCCGTACTCCCCACCACCTGGACGCCCCCCAATTGGTTAGCAACTACCTGACCAAGCCGAACGATGTGAGCACAGTCTTGCGGGGAATTCGCCACATTGAGGCATTGCTGGGAACTCGGGCGTACCGGGAGCACCGTGCCGAAATGGCACACATCCCGATACCGGAGTGCGACCTTCATGCCATCTACAGTGACGACTATTGGAAGTGCTATGCGAAATATTTCACCGTCACCTGTTACCATCAGTCGGGAACTGTGAAAATGGGTTCGGCCAACGATCCGGAGGCCTGCGTCGATCCCAGGCTGAATCTTTATGGCGTGAGCAACTTGCGAGTGGTCGATGCCAGCATCATGCCCGCCGTGGTCAGTGCCAACACGAATGCGGCCACTGTCATGATTGGCGAACGGGCGGCGAACTTCATTAAACAGGATTGGCAACATAGCAAAGATCGCCTTAGCAGGGAGCACGTTCACGACGATGCATTGTAGATGCATACGTACACACACACACACACACACACAACCAACACACACACCACACACTTATTGCTAGTTTACTACAAATTGTCTAGTTAAGTCACACAACAGTGGGAAGGTCGGGATGTCAATTAATTAACAAGATGTCTCCCGGTCTCTCTCCCTCACTGATCGCACTTCAATCAATTGGTATTCTCCGTATGCATCTGTGCATATATAAATAGGAAGGAAGGCAAGATTCCAACTGGATGATGGATAGATAAAAGGAAACATTCTAGATTTTAAATAAATTATCTTTTTTCCGTTTAAAAACCAAGAAGTTTCTGAATCCTAATGAACGATAGTTTTAGATCAAACCACGATAATTGCATCATTCTCATGGGAAAAGGCACTCGAACGAACTACCGAGTTAGTTATTGAGTTATTGATTCACAGAACCTGAGGAGGAGGAACCATGACCATGAGATAAGGCCAACCATTAAGTACCTGAAGAAACGAAGAAATGATATGCAATCGGGTGGCCGGCTCTTCAGGGTTAGCCGACTGACTCTCTGGGGCCTAATCACACTAGTGGGCATATAAAGATAGATAGCGATAAAGTGTGTTGTCGAAAAACAATTTTCTGTTTTATTTATCAGAGGGTGCGCTGCTTCTAATGCTCATTCTAATGCTTATCTCATTGTGTTTGAGTGCTAATGTCACCTTAGCCCAGCTGTTTGGCTGGCCCACAGCTAATCTCGGCGATAAGGGCGCCTGTCGTTCATGTTACTAGCCCCAGAGCTCTCTATCATCATCTTAGTTTGCCTCCGTTTTTATTGGTTTTATTGTTTTTATTGTTATTGTTATTATATTTGGTTCGCTTGTTGCGTTGCGTTTTTGGGAGCGTCTAATTTATGTGCAATGCAAATTGACGAAGCGCCTGTTGCCGCTGCCGCTGCCGCGTTGAGTGCCTCAGTGAATACCAAAACGCGTCGTCGTCGGCTGAACCTCAGCCGGACCGTACAAATTCCGTGCGATGAGCATGCTGGCACACTAGTCGCGAATCGAGGCCGTGAGCGACAGGTTGTTTTGCTTCTTACGGCGGATTCTTTACGAAAGTCTAGGCATGGAATTCCTTAGTGCCCAGTGCGCTGCTCGGTCGGCGGGTCCGGCAAACACGCTAATGTCCCTGCTCCTGCACACACTGATTAGCAAATATTGCGACTTGAGTGGCGAACAGCAATGGCCGGCGGATCATGGCGATTGGTTGGATCAGTCGGGCGGCTTCGATCAGGATTATGATTTCATTGTGGTAGGTTCGGGCACTTCGGGAGCCGTGGTTGCCGGCCGATTGGCTGAGGTGACCAATTGGCGGATTCTTCTACTCGAGGCTGGCGGCGATCCACCGATCGAGACGCAGTTCGTTGCCTGGCACATGGCCACACAGTTCTCCAAATGGGACTGGCAGTATCACACGGAGCCCAATGGACGCGCCTGCATGGCCATGCAGGGTGAGAGCTGCCATTGGCCCAGGGGCAAGATGCTGGGCGGGACGAATGGCATGAATGCCATGATCTATGCCCGCGGCACTCGCGAGGACTTCGACGACTGGGAGCGACGCGGCAATCCGGGCTGGGGATACGACTCCGTTTTGGAGCACTTCCGCAAGGCAGAGGATCTCCGTTCCACACGCACCGATTATACGCCCGGCGATCATGGTGTCGGCGGTCCCATGGGCATCAACAACTATGTCTCGGACAACGAATTCCGCACCACCATTCGCGCCGGCATGCTGGAAATGGGCTATGGCAGTGCTCCCGATTTCACCGAGGGCTCATTCATCGGCCAAATGGATATTCTGGGCACCCAGGACGGAGGCCGTCGCATAACCACGGCTCATTCCCATTTGCGAAAGGATACCCCGAATCTGCACATCGTGCGCCACGCCCAAGTCAAACGCCTCAATCTGGTTGAGTCGCCCGAGAAGCGGGTGGAGAGCGTCACCTTTGTGCATCGCGAGGGCAAGGAGTACACGGTGAAGGCCACCAAGGAGGTGATACTGTCTGGCGGAGCCATCGGCACCCCGCAAATTCTGATATTGTCGGGTGAGTTTGGAAGACTGCCCCCATCCCCCATCCCCCATCTACATTTAAATCTTTAATCGCCACCCACAAATGGGGGGATTTTTTTTTGTTTGGTTGAAATTTTATCTATGTGGGCCCCAAGTCTAGTTGTTTTCCGATTCTGATAAGGCACCTATTCCTTGATTAGATAGCTAAAGAACAATTTATGACATTAGAAATCTTTGTGGGTGAGGTCACAAATTTTACGTTGAAGGTGACACTAGAAGAGATCTCTAGCTCCCTCAATGGAGATCCTAAATGTGAGATTAAATGTGATTCTCGTCCTTTATTCTAGGCATTGGTCCTGCCGACCACTTGAAGAACCTGGGCATTCCTGTCAAAGCCGATTTGCCCGTTGGTCGCAACCTTAAGGATCATGCCAGTTTGCCGGTGATCTTCCAAATAGACAAATCGACGGCACGCAAGCCCACCGAGGAGGAACTAGTGGACTCCATGTACAATCTACTGATGGGTCGCCATAGCAAGCTGCTGCACCATGAGGCGACCGCCTTGACCGGATTCATCAATACCACATCGTTGCACGGCCCCAATCCCGATATCCAGACAACGAACTTCTTCAGCCTAATGCAGAGTCCCGAACTGAAGGGCTATGTGGCAGCCACCGGGTTCAATGAGCGCGTGGCCAAGAGCATTTTGTCGGCCAATCAGCACACAAACACCTACATCACCTACCTCCTGCACTTGAAGCCCTTCTCCGCGGGCTATTTGGAGCTGCAAAGCTCCGACTATCTGGACGCCCCCATACTGCAGCCTGGCTACATGACCGATGAACGCGACGTGGACACCTATATACGAGCCTTGAACATCTACAAGAATCTACCCGAGACGAAGGCGTTCGCCGAGCGCGAGGCCAAACTGCACAAGATCGACCTGAAGGCCTGCAACGGTCTCGACTACCAATCGGACGACTATTGGCGCTGCTACATTCGGCATATGACGACGACCGTGTACCATCCGGTGGGCACAGCCCGCATGGGACCGGCCAGCGATCCCACTTCGGTGGTCGATGCCCGTCTGCGGGTCCATGGGGTCAAGGGTTTGAGGGTGATGGATGCCAGCATAATGCCCGATATTGTGGGGGCCAATACGAACGCCGCTTGCATTATGATTGGCGAAAAGGGTGCCGATATGATCAAGCAGGATTATGCTAATACTCCGCAGCACACTGAACTCTAAGATTACACAATTCTCCAAATTGTATAAGATACGATGCGGCTTCTTATTTTGTGTTTCTTTTATGTTTTGTTTTTTTTTTTTTTTTTTGTGCTTGTGTTAACAAAAACTTAAAAAGTTTTATTTTAAGCATTTATATGTACATATATGTATGATGAATGAATTTTTTGTGTTTATTTTGTAATTAAAGAGCTTTTTAAACTTAACTGAATTTGCTACTCAAGTGGCTCTCAAACTGTAGGTTTGCGACTTCAATGAAATGGTCTTTGCAGTGGCCATCAAACTGTTGCACCGACAGCTGATTATACAAATGAACTAAACTAATCTTAGCAGGCCGGTTTATTTGCCATATTTTCGAATTCTAGAAACTCAGTAGCCCGGACAAGTTGGAAAATTTTAAGGCCCTGTAGCCTCCAACCAACAGAGCTCATTCGTTTCGAACGGACTGTAGTGAAAACATCTAGAGAACAAAATTCCAAAATGTGTAAAATATAAACACAAAAAAAAACCAAAATCTAGTCTTAAGTGAATTTCGGAAAATGTTCAAATTGTAGTGAAAAAACAAAGTTTTATTTAAGATTTATCTTCGGCATGTTTCGGTTTTTGTCCATTATTGGTTTTGTTCCATTTTGTGACGTTTCAAATTCCTGCGCCAAACGTAACGTACCCAAATACAAGAACAGAAACCAAGTAGAAGCACCAACACTTAATCCCTTCTGGAGAGGAGGTACCACACATACAACGGTCCACCCATAACCAAAATTCCATGAGAGGCGCCCTGCCATTGCGCTGATCATTGACACATGGACTAGGACTAAGAATTGCTCCAAAGAAGAAAAAGAACCATACAAGAAAACGAACCACTCAGGAAAAAGAACCACACAAATAAGAATAAGAACCACACAAAGAAGAATAAGAACCACACAAAGAAGAAAAGGAACCACACAAAGAAGAAAAGGAACCACTCAGGAAAAAGAACCACACAGAAGAAAAAGAACCACACATTCAAGGTTATGTATTGCATACACATCATTCTTAGTTTAGGTAAGTGAAAGGCACGAGATCTACACGGATTAGGCAGGATCTCCTTTACGAACGCCATTCGCGCTCTCTTTCACATAGTTGAAGTTACAATCTTGTTAAATGCCTTGGAAAGATGAGGACTGCTTAGAACACAATATCCGCACTAACAAGAAAAACAACCACACATTCAAGGTTATGTATTGCATTAACACATCATTGGCGGGTTTATCCCTTCTGAAGTGAAGTGGTCCACCCATAACCAAAATTCCCTAGTCATGTGAGACATGACATGAGACAAGGCTCCAAAGAAGAAAAAGAACCACTCAGGAAAAAGAACCACAGAAGAAAAAGAACCACACATTCAAGGTTATGTATTGCATTAACATTATTGCATTGGCCGATTTATCCCTTTTGGAGAGGAGGTCTATCCCACACATACAACGGTCTACCCATAACCAAAATTTCCTAGTCATGTGAGACAAGGATTGCTCCAAAGAAAGAACCACTCAGGAAAAAGAACCACAGAAGAGAAACAACCGTATTCAAGGTTATGTATTGCCTTTACACCTCATTGGCCGGTTTATTTGCCATATTTTCGAATTCTAGAAACTCAGTAGCCCAGGTAAATTGACAAATTTTAGGGCCTTGTAGACTCCAATCAACAGAACTCATTGAGATGAAACCATCTAGAGAAAAATTCTAAAATGTGTTAGATATAAACACAAAAAAAAAAAAACAAATCTAGTGAATCTAGGAAAATTCAAAAAAAAAGTTGTTTAAGATTTATTTTCGGCATGTTTTGTTCCATTTTGTGACGTTCCTAAAGTTAATGTAAGCATTCATTAAATTGTTGGATTCTTCGACAAAAGCAATCACGAATTTCTTCGTAGGTCCTACTCCAAGCGGTTGAGGAATGGATGCCAAACGTAACGTACCCAAATCAGAAACATCAAAGTACAAGCACAACACTTGATCCCTTCTGGAGAGGAGGAGTTACCACACATACACGCATACAACGGTCCAACCATAAGCAAGAAAACCTAGTCATGTGAGACATAGAAGACGCCCTGCCATTGCGCTGCTCATGGACACATGGACTAGGACTAAGGATTGCTCCAAAGAAGAAAAAGAACCACACGAAGAAGAAAAAGAACTACACAGAAGTTACAATCTTGTTAAATGCCTTGGAAAGATGAGGACTGCTTAGAACACACTATCCGCACTAACAAGAAAAAGAACCACACACATTCAAGGTTATGTATTGCATTAACACATCATTGGCGGGTTTATCCCTTCTGAAGTGAAGTGGTCCACCCATAAACAAAATTCCCTAGTCATGTGAGACATGACATGAGACAAGGCTCCAAAGAAGAAAAAGAACCACACAGAAGAAAAAGAACCACACAGAAGAGAAAGAAGCAAACATTCAAGGTTATGTATTGCATTAACACATCATTGGCCGATTTATCCCTTTTGGAGAGGAGGTTTATCCCAAACATACAACGGTCTACCCATAACCAAAACTTCCTAGTTATGTGAGACAAGGATTGCTCCAAAGAAAAAGAACCACTCAGGAAAAAGAACCACACAAAGACAAAGAACCACACAGAAGAGAACCGTATTCAAGGTTATGTATTGCCTTTACACCTCATTGGCCGGTTTATTTGCCATATTTTCGAATTCTAGAAACTCAGTAGCCCAGGTAAATTGACAAATTTTAGGGCCTTGTAGCCTCCAATCAACAGAACTCATTGAAATGAAACCATCAAGAGAAAAATTCTAAAATGTGTTAGATATAAACACACAAAAAAACAAATCTAGTAAATCTAGGAAAATTCAAAAAAGTTATTTAAGATTTATTTTCGGCATGTTTTGTTCCATTTTGTGACGTTCCTCAAGTTAATGTAAGCATTCATTAAATTGTTGGATTCTTCGACAAAAGCAATGACGAATTTCTTCGTAGGTCCTACTCCAAGCGGTTGAGGAATGGATGCCAAACGTAACGTACCCAAATCAGAAACATCAAAGTACAAGCACAACACTTGATCCCTTCTGGAGAGGAGGAGTTACCACACATACACGCATACAACGGTCCAACCATAAGCAAGAAAACCTAGTCATGTGAGACATAGAAGACGCCCTGCCATTGCGCTGCTCATGGACACATGGACTAGGACTAAGGATTGCTCCAAAGAAGAAAAAGAACCACACGGAAAAGAAAAAGAACTACACAGAAGTTACAATCTTGTTAAATGCCTTGGAAAGATGAGGACTGCTTAGAACACACTATCCGCATTAACAAGAAAAAGAACCACACATTCAAGGTTATGTATTGCATACACATCATTCTTAGTTTAGGTAAGTGAAACGAACGAGATCTACACGGATTAGCCAGATCCTTTACGGATGCCATTCGCGCTCTCTCTCTCTCTCTCTCACATAGTTGAAGTTACAATCTTGTTAAATGCCTTGGAAAGATGAGGACTGCTTAGAAGTCAATATCCGCAACTTCAAGGTGCGCACGTTGTGTGATCTGAGCTCTGAAGACCTCGCGGAATCTCACGTTGAAGCCTTTATGTTGCGAGTACACAAACACAATTAACAAAAACACAACAGCAACAACAATAACAATAAATATTGTAAAACGAAATCATCTCCCAATAATTTTGTGATTGACAGCTTTCACTTTTCGGGTTTTTGTTTTTTGGGTTGACCAAATTTGAACTTGTGTGCATTAAATTGTTGCTTATTGCTCATTGCGGCCATTTGCTGGCGCTACGAGACGACGTGCCTCGACCATATGGTTTATCTAACTTTTATTTTTCGGTGCTTGGCATGCAAACTAATCGTAATTAATTGGGTTGGGCGGAGTGTGTGGGCATGATGGTAGCATGTGAGCTAACCTGGAACTAGTTCTTTCTGTCAATAATACTTGCTAATAAGAACTAGTTCATTTATATTTGATCGAAGTGTGTCCTTGGAAATACCCAAATATGAAAATACCCAAATATGGAATATGAGAAAAAATGAACAACCCAACATATTAAAATTGAATAGGTACTGTGTGAAAGTCGAGATAAGTGACGTAATAATTGCTGCTACTGTTCGCCTGCTCTCGGTGTGTGTGTGTGTGTGTGCGTGTGTGTGCACTTGACCAAGCAACAAATTAAATCAAATTAAATGCAAGTATGCCAACGATGAAATCTTTAAAGATACAAAACTCCAAACACATGCGAGTGTACATGAATTACGAGCGAGTGAAGATGACAAGCAGAAACGCGTCAAGACAAAAAAAAACAAAATATGGCAACGGCAAACGGTGGCCAACAATATTCAACTGTTTAGGCAAGCGATTAGATGATGAGAAACGATGCTCGGCTGCCGATTGTCAGGCCACTAGCGCACTGTGTGAGTGGTGCGTGGTAACCTACATCTGTTAGCATTGGACGGATTGGGATGGGATGGCGGTAAGTGAGCTCGTGCACACATTACTCTCTCGTAGATACAAACAATGGATGTGCGAGAAGTAGCTGTAGATGTACGTACTACGTAGAGTAAGGCACGTAGGGCCCCACACGGTTGACTGCAACAACTGAGACTATCAGAAGCTTAGGCACAAAATATGAGAGAGACCTCAAAGGGGGGAGGGGTGGAGGGGACCGATAATATTGAACATCCTCTCTCTAAGCAGAAGCGGATGAGGAACTTCGACTAAGACGCTTCTAAGATGGGCTCAATGGGACCAATTGGGCACTCTATATTTTAGCTGGGTTTCCTATCTCATTGTCAGACGACGCCCTTGTTCAAAAACCAACCAAGCAATCGGCTGGCGCACTTGTCTTAAATACGTGTATGTCTATGGTTACTTCATGGGTTGGACTTGTCGTTTAATGAAGTTCATTTTCAATTTCGTTTGCTTTTTCTCTACCCTGCAACTTGCCGAAGCCAATGTGTTGTCTCAAAATGAAGGGAAGTGTCTTGAAGTATTCACTCTTACTCTTCTTTTGCTGTAGGGTATCGCAAAGTCAGCACCCGCTAACATAGCGGGAACTTTTTGGTTATGTTTCTTTGTGGTTTGTTGTTGGGTTTGCTTGCTAAATCGAAACTCCCTGAATTCATTCGTTTTAATGTGTGTCACCACTACTAGCATGACGTGGCACCAGGCTGATCATTATGTAACCCTTTGGCCGGATCTCTTCTACTTAGAGAGTGCGGTGCGGCCAGTGCGGTGCCGGCACCTCTTCACTCATTTAACTCATTTCACTTTTAATTGTTTCGAGGTAAACATTTCTTCGTTTTGTTTTTGTTGATTAGGAAATTTGGCCCAAAGGTGGTACGTAAACTGTGAATCCTAATATACTTATGTATGTATGCTTATTTAACGGTAAGTGGCCGGAAATAGTTCGCATAATTGTAGCCGAAATTATCTATACATAAATATGTGCCTGGGAACAACCTTCTATGTCTCATAGGAAAGAAAATACATAAATATCTTGAGTCACCACCTCTGACACCCATCAAAAATTCTATGTTAATTAAATTATCAACAATCAACATTGTTGTGCCCTTGACATAGCCCATTGAGGGCCTCCCCCCCTCTCTCTCTCTCTCTCTCTCTATTGTCATCAAGGTAAAACCTAAAAGACACAAATGAAAGAAAACGCAACAAGTTGATTTGTGGTTGTTCGGAGTTTCCCTACCCAAAGCCCTAGATTAAGTAGGTACAATATATTCGCATGGAAAACTCACGCGAAAAAGAAAGAAAAAGAAATCAACAAAATGGAATTTCTGACCTTGCCCCATTAGTTGCCTCGACGTGAATTGAGTTGTTGCCGCACACATCAGTGTGAGTGTGTGTGTGAGTGTGTGTCTGTCTGGTAGCTCCTCCTCCTCCCCTCCATCTCTATCATATATCAAGCGATCGTCACATAGACTCATTTAATTTCTGTGCATTATATTTCGGTTCGACTTGCCGACTGACTGTGCGTCTTCTGTGCATATGGAGGAAGTGTAAGCTACCTCATTAGAGAAAAGAGCTTAAGACTCTTCATTCGTTTTTTATTCGTTTTTTGCGCAATTAATTCAATATCGATTGAGACATTTGACAGGCATGAAAGCCGCCAGAAAGCTCACAATCGCAAATAAAGTACAAATAATACTTTTTAAATGATGTTAAGTGTTATCCGATGAGATACTACTCATGTATGGAGGTCTCCTTTGAGTTATGTCCACTTTCTCTCAAAAGTCATACAATTCTCGACTTATTCCACTAATTATGGGCATGGTCAATCATTCCACGACGTTGACTATGCTAAACGTCTGATTTACCCATAAAATACTCTTTGCATTTGCCTTGCAGAAAATATCACTAATACGCCTAGTATCCCGCGAAGTTCTTTTTGAAGTAAATTTCCACCTTCACTTGGCGCGCGGCATATTAAAGTGGATTTTTTTGTGGCACTCCTCAACAACGGATATTGCGAACAGGTGGGTCTCTCTATGCGAGTGAACACACTTACTTTTGCTTTCGTTTTTTACCCGAAAGTGGGGGAAGGGGGGAAAAAAACGCCGAATTATTACCCATAATAACTGCGGTCGTCATACGACAATTGATTTACAACCAATTTAAAGCCAAATAGTTTAGTTACGGTTTGCGGTTAGCCACAATTCGGTCGGTCAGTCAGAATTATGTATGATTATTGTTATAAACATTCATATTAGATAAGTGAATATTTTGTAATCGTTCACTTTCTGTTTCCGTTTCTGTTGCAAAAGTCGTCAAGGCCAATTCAAGGTGCATTTTGCGGGATGTTCCTTATCGTTCAGGAGAGGCTTACGTCAGCGTCAGAGTGCCACATGAGTGGCAAAAGAGCATGAAGGTCGCTTCTCCCAAAACGTCGAAGATCGCAAAATAAAAACATGAAAATCGCAAATGCCAAAGCCTCGCTCAGACCAGATGAGCGCCTGTCTGAAAACCAAATCGGTTGGCAATCGGTTATATACTCGCAATGTAACCGTTTCGCAATTTTGCAAAAGGAGACTGGCGACCCAAGACTTCCACTCCACTCCAAGTCAGGCTTGGCTACACACACAGAGACTCACACACACACACACACACGACTGTCTCAACTTTGGCTTGCAGTCGGCGGCAATCGGTAGTCGGCAGGGAGCGAGCGCATGCGCAACGTCGACGACGCCGCCGCTGCCACTTGGCTTGCAACAAGAAAGCCAAAGCGAGAAACAAAAACAAAACACAGGGAAGCAGCAAAATGGAGAGCTCCATACAAGACGTCGCACACAAGTTGGTTTTGTGGCTCAGAAACGCAGCGGCTGCCAAACGAGGCGGATGCCTATTTGGGCCTAAACGACAACCAGCTAACAGTAGTGTTTAGGTAGTGAGCCAGCCAGAAGGCAAGTGAAGTGTATTGAATTGAAGAAGTCGTGCGATCGACCAACAAATTTCTTCTTACAACTATTTCAATCAAAATCGGTGTTTGCGGTGTTTTTTTTTTGTTGTTGTTTTTTTTCTCGTATTGTTTATTGAAATGAAAGTGCAACAACACATAAACAAACGATATAATACCAATCACGTTCAAACGAAAACGTGACAAATGAAAGTGTTGGAAAGTGTTTTTCGATACATTCTAAGCCGTTAATATCAATTGTCATCGAGTGCAAAATCAACACCACAAATCGACAAAAATGGACAGAATCCTTTTAGTCGAACAAATGAACCAGTTAGCGGTGAACCAAAGTTAAACTAAACCTCCAGTTAAAGTGCTTGTTAGGCTCCTAGTGAGAGAACGAACCTCCAAGTTATAATTCTAGTGAAATTTATCAATTGTTAACCATCAGTTAGAGTAAAGAAAGTTTCAACTGCCAGTTACTAGTAACTATTAGTTAGGCATCAGGTTTAATTCTAAGTTAAATAATTCATTTAACATAACAGAAAAGTCATTCAGTTCATTCAGTGGAAAATAGTAATTGCCAGGCTGTAATTGAAGCCCTAACTGGCAAATAACTGGCATCTAGTTTTAATTAGCCTCGAATTTGATCCATCATTATGGTTGTGGTTCCCGCCCTGGGCGCTGCTGCCGTCTCCGTGGGCGGTCTGCTCTTCAAGGCAAGCGCCGCCTCTAAGGCAGCCGCCACAGCCGGTGTGGCCGCGGTGGGGGCCTCCAAGCTGGGGCTGGCCATTGCCGGGGCCATTAAACTGGCCACAACCGTTGTGGGTGTGGGCAAATTGACCATACTGCCCTTTCTGATCGCGGCCATTGCCTATTATAACTACGATCTCTTCGATCCCGAGAATCGTCCATTCAATGTCAAGCAAGTGGACTTGGCCTACGACTTCATTGTGATTGGTGGCGGCTCTGCTGGAACAGTGCTGGCCTCTCGCCTCTCGGAAATACCCCACTGGAAGATTCTCCTGCTCGAGGCTGGCGGTCATGAGACAGAAATTTCAGATGTTCCATTGCTTTCATTGTATTTGCATAAAAGTAAAATGGATTGGAAATATCGGTGAGTATCTACCCCATAATACACACTCGTCAAGTACCTCCTCCTCTACTCTACTTGGGTATCAAGGGGAAGGCCTCCATAATGACATCGTTTTTTTTTTGTCTTATTCAAGATTTATGTTTTTATTATTATTTCGTTTTGTTTTGTGCGATCTAAAGTGCCCAACACTCTGTGTGTGTGTGTGTGTGTGTGCCACCTTACGGTCAAGTAAAGCTCAAAAGCCAATAGCAAAAACCACACTAAACATTGACTAGTAGGTCCAAAAGATGCGTCACAGCTGGCCAGCCAAATCATGACTGGCCATAAATAAAGAAATAAACATCCAAAAATATTGTCGCTGCCTATGTCGATTTGCATATGCAGATGAAAGAAAGACCCCAAAAGAGATCCATTCAAAATAAGTTAGCAAGTGCAAACCATTTGTCAGCGCTTTTCACACGCAAATACTAAGAGATTTCATCATGCGACAGTAGATTCGAGTTAAACAGAAGTTTCAAGAGCCGACCCTTTGGAAAATCACATCAAATGAGTCTGGCATAAGTATTTTTCCAAATTTTACCAAGGATTAACATTACCACAGCAATTTAATTATGGTTTACGATTTAACATTTTACAATAAAACTTTTGGCAAAGCAACGTATGCGCATTATCAATCATACGCCCCGTTGTTCTTGCAACGACTTGTGCTTGATTCAAATGAATGACTCTCTAATTTCAAATACATCTCTTCAAATATCAACGATCTTTGGCATTCAATTTCATTTGATCTACATTTCATTCATTTCACATTCCTTTACGCTTCTGGCTTTCAAGTTCGAATTTGGCTCGAATCTTGGCTCTCTTTCACTTTTTTTTGTGTTCATTCACGGCCTACGTGATGAGTGTCCAAGTGTAAGAGAAGAAAACAAGAGATGAGATCCACCAATTAGATGAATATTAAAAAAAACGAAAAGACAAAACAAGTTTTCCCAATTGCAATTAAATTAAACTTTATATGGATAGATCATTAAGAGTGATTTTAAATTAGAACAAGCTACCGTTAGGGGTGGGGGAACACCACACACACACACACACTCACAAACACATACATCGTGAGAGATAGATATTACCAATAACAGAGTTTTCTAACTCACGGCATGTTTTCGTATTTTCATTAGCCAGAGCAACAGCTGATCCACCTGTTCCGCACCACCTCGAGACGGCGGGTCTCTGGGGGAGTGGGGGGGGGGGCCCTACTGCTTATTATTCATGAGCTCTGAGGGCATTTTTGGAATTTTGTTTAGAGCTTTTCAATACCGTAATCCATTTAACTGTTTAAATGTGATGAACAAGGGGCTGGGCCCCAAATGAAATACAAGCAACAACAACAACAACAATTCCCCCTTGGCAACAGCAACCACAACTCCTAGGGCCAGGGCCAGCAGCGGCAGCAGCAGCTGTAGAAATTTCACTTTTGCTCATTCAGAATTTCATTTCCATTTGAAATGTGTTCAACAACAATAACAACAATTGCTAGCAAAAATATGCATCATTTGCATTACGAGTAAACGGCGAAGCATTTGAGCGTAATACAAATTGAATTGAGTGTGGCAACTTGATGTAAAACTCGATTGCATCATTATTCATTGACGGCAACGCCACTCACTGGAATAGCGGCAAGTGTTGCCAGATTATCAATCGGCCAGGTGGTGGGGAGAAGGAGGACTGCTGGGAATAGTTAGTTTATCCCCATGAAATGTTAAAGCTAATCAGCAGTATGGCAACGCTAGAGTTTTAACTGTTATTTTTGCCAAAATAATGATTATTTTCGTGCTTCCCAGAGTGAGCGTGTGTATGGATTGTGTGTGTGTGTTTGTGCAGTGAGTATGTAGAAAAACAAATGCCGCTTTACCAACAAGTAAACAGAAAACTTGATAAACACCTGAACGACATTGAAATACTCTAACCTGCCTGTGTTTTGCATAAAGATATTTGCCTAAGGAGGAACATTAGATCAGATCAAATTATCGATTATTGAATACAAACCCTTCTATTACAGTTCTACTTAGTTCTAGCTTTAAATCGATGAACAATCTCCAGTTGACAGTTAAAATACCGCAATTGGGGACATTTATATTCGTATTTGATTACAACAAATATATCAATCTATGTCATGTGCATATTTTTGTGTATTCCAATACTTATATTGAATGCAATTACTGAACAAATCAATAAATACAAATTTTTAAGAGCTCTTCACTTCTAATGATTAAATAATGCCGACAAGTTTTGAGGACAAAATGTTTTTAAATGATCAAATAACCAAATTTGCATGATATTTGCTGCAATCAATAAATAGACAGAGTTTTTATTAGTCAAATTCACATAGGAAACCATGCAGTTTCGTGGTAGATCGAGACCCAAAAAAGAGAGAGAGCGAGATAGAGCTAAAGGAACTCGTTAGGCTCATCAATTTTATGCATAAATAAATAAATATGGAAAATTGTTGGATGAAATTCCACAGAAAATATTAATAACTTCACCTTCAGGGCAGGGCATGGCAGGGCAGGGAAGGCCGTGTAACCAGTTCTCAGGTCACTTAGCCAGGCTGCGATACCCACAACAACAACACGAATACCAATTCCATCTCAATCTTCTTATGCAACTCAATGGTCGGGGCGTCATCTCTTGACCCCCGGAAAATCGACGCCCGTCTGCCCCGGTGCATGCAGTCATTAATGTCTCTCTCCGTCATTCCAAAAATACAAACTAACAACGTCCCATGACGAATGCCGGTACTAAGAAGGTGGACGGGCAAAGGGTACAAAGTGGAGGAAGGTGAGACAAGACGTCGCGTGGTTGGCAATTGATCTACTCGGGATATCCTACAGCCAGCCAGCCAGCCAGCCAGCCAACCAACCAACAATTTCTCAATAAAAGCAGGCCAAACCGGCTGACCGACCGTACGAGTACATGTGATCGAAACTGGGTTAATCGGTTACAGGTTTTTTGGACTCTTGGAAATGGCACACAATGAAATGAAATGAAATGAAACGGCAGCAGCTGAAAGCCAGTCAGTCAGCCTGCCTTTTTGCAATTGCAATGAGCCCAATTGCCAATCCACAACAACACATAAAAACCGCCAAAACCAACAGCAGCAACAACAACAACAACAACAACAATTCGACGTGTACGTGGTAAGCCGGTCGAACGACAGGCTTCACTGGCTCTGCTGACAAGCCAACAACAATAAATGGCAAACAAAAGAGAAGAGAAGAAAGAGAGAGAGAGAGAGAGAGAGAGAGGGAGAGCAAGAGTGAGGAAATTCATCTGAATAAAGGAAATTTACCATTGTGAATACCCTGTAGTAAAAAGGAGGAACGAACTCCCATTGCTATGTCCAAAGTGGGAAAGAAAGTCAAGTCAGACATTGTTGGATATCCTGAGGGTCACAACTTCCAAATGCCCAATAGACAGAACTTCATGTGACATTCCTACCTGGTAGAGGGTATCCCCAAAGCGTCACCTCAACACACCAGCTCAACTTACTGCATGGCATTTACCTTCAGGCAATTTCTTCGCATTTCTATTTGGTATACGTTCGCTTACCTGAAATGATAAGTAAAGAGATAACATATTTATAACAACAACAACAACATAATTTTAAGGCCAGTGTTAATTAAATTAACACTTCACAGACATAGGTATATATATAGGTATATAGATTCCCGATTTATGCAACACAATTTAGCTAACCTTAATTATTGTATGGCTCACAAAATTCCAAGACTTCACCTGCACCTGAACCGGTTCCCCTGTACGTCTAAGAATTAATTACAGACCCCACTCGAAACATTGGTGCCTGGTTTAAGTGCCGGTGTTGACATAGTGCGTCCAACTTGTACAAAAATATTCGAAAATATCTGATTTAGCCCGATTCAACATGCTTAAGTAAACCCGAAAATTGTGATAATTTGGAAAAGTATATTTGGAGTAATCATTTCAATTTTCGCACCAATTTCACAAAAAATGTGAACTCAGTAATAAATCATTTTCATTTTTTTATGAGGTCCGTTTAACGGTTTTTTTCCATTTTCCATTTTTAATTTATGTTCATTGTTCAGTGGATTTTTATAAGGCAATTTACGCTCGGTTCCAAATGAATGCGTTTCTCATTTAGGAGGAGCTGCCGGGGGGTTGGCTGGGGAGGGAGTGAGCCCGCCCTCCTGACTATTGCATTGTGACACAGATTTGGCATTTATTTTGTGATTTTCAGTTTGGTTTTATTTTTTTTTTTTTTGTCACTCGTAATGTGCAAATTATTGCCCTAAGAAGAGGAAGGCCAACGCAAATATAATAATAATAAAGAAACAAATTAGCTAATAATAATTTGTTACGTTTATGTGAGTTAACTGTTAAATGGCTAATAAAAAACGCAAACAAATTGCGTCAATTTGACTAGAGAAGAGCATAGGAGCTTCAATGTTGTTGTTGTTGTTCGTTCAGTTGGGTTTTGTTTGGGAATTGAATTTATTTTGCTGGGGCGAAAGTTAATTTTTTACATTCCGTGGAGCCCATTCAATCGACCAATCGACTGATCGACCGACCGACTGATCGATCGCCGCTTGTTTACGATCGTATGCAATATTTCACTATGCCAAACAATGTGCCACAACAAGTGGTTCAGGCCAGCATGTTGCCGGGGTGTCGGCTCTGGGTCTACGGTGGCGCGAATTGAAATTAATGAGTGTCGGCGCGTGGGCCACAATGTTGCCAGGTGAGAAGGGCGTCAACACTGCATTTTGAAATGAGCCAAACGAAATGCCAACATAAATCAGTTAATGCTAATTCTCTTACTCAGACAATACGAATAATAAGGGCTTGACAAAGTGACACCAAGACTAACAAACGAAACCAAATGAGTAAACTAATGGTGGTAAGTCTAAAGTCAGTAGGATGAAGAAGAAAAGTGAAAACAATACACAATATGTGAGTCCTAGGGCACCACGATCATATTTAGTTTTACATCAAAGGCAGATCCTAAAGATTAATTCGTTCCAAAGGTACAAAATTCTATTTACTCATAATTGAAAACGGGATGATAGGAGTCCTAGGATAGTCCTTTGTATTGGAGCAGTAATTGTAGTTTTTTTGAGTAATTTTTGAATGCTTTAAGTATTACTTATTCCAAACTTGGTCTTTTCTTTTGGGAAAACTCGTTCTATTCCTTTCTATTTCTTCTATTGAAAGAATCGAGTTAAATTCACAGTTGAATCCTCTAAGGATCAGTGATAAATTAGTCGAAGACACGAGGGAAGAGTAATCCAAGAGGCATTCATCCATCATAAGCTCCATTGAACGTACGAGTCTTCACATCTTTATACAGACATTTGCACTTTCGATTGGCCGTTTGGCTGTCACTTTTTCTTCATCTCTTCAAATCTTCCGCTGTTTAAGTGTGTGTAACGTGTGTGTGTGTGTGTGTGTTGGTGTGTGTGTGTCAACTATCATCTCAATTTCGTCTTGTAATCTGTCTGCAGCTCATGGGCACTTGGCACGCTTTAATCATTACATGCCATGCTAACAATTTTCTGGCCAAGTTTTCCGCACTGACATTTGTTTTCCGTTTGTCTTTTCTGCCTCTCTCTCTCTCTCTCTCTCATTGTCCCCACTTTTTTTCTCTCTCTCTCTTGTGGCGAATTTGTCATGTTTAGTTGTTGTTTTATGGTGGTTTTTTTTCCCCCATTTTCTCGGATTTGATTGTTGTTGCCTGCCATACAATTTGTTTTTCATTAACTTAGTCGGCTAGCTAACTAGAGAAATGCTTCCTATATATTTATACAGGTATGTAAGAGAGGAAACCCCCAAGAAATTAAGAGGATTACCTTTAGTTAAGGAGACTAAGTAGTTTGTCAACGCTTTGTTGGCAATTTGTTAACAATTTCAAAGCCGAAGAATCGCTTGCATAAAGTGGGAAATGAGTCTCTCTGTCTCTCTATCGTAAGTGCTGGGATTTACTTTCCTCTGCGAGTTCTGACCAAATGCATCCCTGAAATCTATCGTCCACACTGCAATTGATATTCATCTATTGTTGTCTATCCGCACAATGGCCATGCATTGGGCAATCAAAGAGACTTGCCACATCGCCAAGTGCCATATTGGTCTAAGTGCCTCCATTCCACGCGGCTCAAGGCAATTGTGGCAGTTAAATTTAAATGGCACACGTAGCAGCTACAGCTACAGCTACGATGTATGGGCACATTTTCAATCTAACATCACTGTGTCTGCGGTTTGCCCTAATGAGCGTTTAACGCTGGCTCTCGAGTGCGCAGTAATTAAGTTGGTCACTCGTCTGAAAGCGCCGGCTTTATCGTTTATTTTTAGTCTTCTGTTTTGGTCAATGGCACAAAGAGTGGTTTGAGGTACATCGATCTATCCATATACATACATATGTGTGTATGTATAGCCGCTGGGCATTTGGGGATTAGGAAGGGCGCGGCACGGTCGGTTAGTGCTTTTCATTGTCATCTTGTTTATTTGCTGATTAATGATGAAAGTTGAAATTATCTAATTGTTTGCTTGCTGATTTGTTTGTTTTTCTCTCTCTGTTGCAGCACTCAACCTCAACCGACTGCGTGTCAGGCTATGAAGGACAAACGATGCTGTTGGACACGCGGCAAGGTCCTTGGAGGCAGTTCGGTGCTGAACACGATGTTGTACATTCGTGGCAATCGACGTGACTTCGATCAATGGGCCGCATTTGGTAATCCTGGTTGGTCCTTCGAGGAGATATTGCCATATTTTCGTAAATCGGAGGATCAGCGTAATCCCTATTTGGCCCGCAATAAACGGTACCATGGCACAGGTGAGCAGACCGTTTGGTTTCAAAGTGCTACCACTTGATAACTGAGTTTTTCCCGTCAACAGGAGGTCTTTGGACTGTGCAGGATGCCCCCTACAACACTCCGATAGGTCCCGCCTTTCTGCAGGCCGGCGAGGAGATGGGCTACGACATTGTCGATGTCAATGGGGAGCAGCAGACGGGCTTCGGTTTCTATCAGTTCAACATGCGCCGCGGATCGCGCAGCTCCACAGCCAAGTCGTTTCTGCGTCCAGCCCGATTGCGCTCGAATCTCCATGTGGCGCTCTTTTCGCATGTGACCAAGGTGCTCACCGATCCGCACACGAAGCGGGCCACAGGTGTGCAGTTCATACGCGATGGACGACTACAGAATGTGTATGCCACACGGGAGGTGATATTGGCGGCTGGAGCCATCGGCTCTCCGCACTTGATGATGCTCTCGGGCATTGGACATGGCGAGGAGCTGCAGCGAGTGGGCATACCATTGGTGCAGCATCTGCCTGGAGTGGGTCAGAATTTGCAGGACCACATAGCAGTGGGCGGGATCGCCTTCCTAATCGATTACCCCATCTCCATAGTGATGAAGCGCATGGTCAACGTGAACACGGCTCTGCGATATGCCATAACCGAGGATGGGCCACTCACATCGAGCATTGGCCTGGAGGCTGTGGCCTTCATCAACACCAAATACGCCAATTCCAGCGATGATTGGCCCGACATGAATTTCATGATGACCTCCGCCTCCGTGATGTCCGACGGCGGGTCACAGGTGAAGACGGCGCATGGCCTCACGGATGAGTTCTATCAGGAGGTCTTTGGGGAGGTAAATAATCGCGATGTATTCGGGGTCTTCCCCATGATGTTGAGACCCAAGTCGCGGGGCCACATCAAACTGGCCTCGAAGAACCCTCTGCGTTATCCGCTGCTCTACCACAACTATCTGACCCATCCGGACGATGTGAATGTGTTGCGCGAAGGCGTCAAGGCGGCCGTTGCCATGGGCGAGACGCAGGCAATGAAGCGCTTCGGGGCCCGTTTCTGGAGCAAACCTCTGCCCAATTGCAAACATCTCACACTATTCACGGATGACTATTGGAATTGCTTTATCCGGCAGTATACAATGACCATTTACCACATGAGTGGGACAGCCAAAATGGGACCGCCCAGTGATCCCTGGGCGGTGGTCGATCCCCAGCTGAGGGTGTACGGAGTGCCAGGCTTGCGTGTAATCGATGCCAGCATCATGCCAGCGATCACAAATGGCAACATACATGCTCCCGTCGTGATGATCGGCGAAAAGGGCGCCGATCTCATCAAGCAATTGTGGTTGACGCCAAGCACAGGACCGCCCTCGAGTCACTCGCTGCCAGTCCAGTCATCCCAGTGGCGCACTAAGCGATCTCTCAACGACACTTGGACTGGCATGGACAAGGGGAAGGTGTACCAATGGCCTTTGCCACGATCATAGCGGATCAGCATCAGCATCATCATTGGAATGGGTCATGCGGGTAGTTTAGCATTTAGGTTAGACAATTGAACGATTTATAATTAATTTATTAAGCTTTACACTATATGTATTTAGTTTGCCTGCTTTCTCCTACCGCCCCCCGTCCCTGTTTAGTCATTTAAGCGCTTCATGTATGTAAATATCGAGTCATTTATGCTAATGCAATCGAGTGCGTGTTTTTCCACAAAAAGGAACTATATAATTCATATGCTTATATTTTTTTTTTTGCCGCGTACACGTGGAGTACCTCAACATAGACTATAAGCGGATCGAAAGACAGTGTTTTTTTTAAACGATGAATAAATGTGACAAGCAATATTAAACGATGAATAAAGAAAGAATGGTTCGTAGTCTTTTTCTCATGGGAGGGGGCTACAGTTTGACAGTCATTGCAAATTTGTATTCAGCTTAACGAAAGGGCTTTTTATCCGGACAATGAGCTTTGTCTAAGCTCGAATTAAAGCTTACAAAAGCCTCACGAAGCTTCAAAAAACAGTCAGTAAAAAAACTATTTCGAAAACTGATTTGAAGATTATAAAATTCAATGAAATCCAAGTGAAAATCTAATACACTTAATTCTGTTTCAAAAGTTCGATATACTTGCTGTTAAATCCAATCCTGAAATTGATCGAAAGGTATCATCGATTTTTTGCTATAGTATATATCGACAAAACATATCGCATATTTTCGATATTGTCGAATTCATCAAATGAGGCAAAGGAAACGGCAAAAAAAGATCTGAGTCTTGGGAAATTAAATATCGCTAGACCTGAAATGACCTTAGACCAAATGAGTTTTTATTAATCTATCAAGTCGGATTCATTAGGATTACGTTTATAAATATTTTGCACCGCTTGCAATGTCAGTTTTGGCTAATTTTGGTGTAACTAGTTTCAAAGTGAAACTTCCTTTCAGCTTTTAAGCCTGACATGATCAATAGAAGAATTTATTGTGCATTTCTATGTTTGTAAGTAATTAGTGTTACGCAATAATCTGTAATCTATTCCTCATTGTAAATACATTTTGATAATATAAACGCAATTAGATGCGGTTGAAGGTTTTTTGAAAAAAACGGGAATTCCGAATTCACAATTACAACTGCAATTAAAAAACTTCTTCATAATTTTAAACCATGCATCCATAGGATGAAATGGATTATTTAAGTTGAACAAATGTATGTAACAGGCAAAAGAAAGCATTTCCGATCCTATAATTCCTATAGATACATATATATTTAAATATGTTTTCATAGAATATCTTAGATTTCTATATATTCCCTATATATTTCTATATATTCCCATAGATTTTTATATATTCCCATAGATATTTTGCATGTGTTAGTTAATATATAAATTTAGTTTTATAAATTTGAACTAGTTTTTCCACTTGGTGCATGGTATATCAAAGTCGGTCTGTCGACTTACTTGCTCTATTTTGTGATGAGATTGCAATTAAATTGGGGGCTGGGGTGTTAAGTCCGAACAAAAGCCGTAGGGGGAAAAACTCTGTCCAAGTTTACAAAAGTCATCGGTGCGTAGAGATTTATACACAATATTTGTATCTTGTATCTTGAATTGAATAATGCAAGAGCATTCGGATCATTCAATAATTTGTTAACAAAATGCCATTACACGTTTCGTTCGGAACGCGTAGAAGAAGCTTAGCTTGGCTAATTGTTCGAATCGGATTCGGTTTCGGTTTCGGTTTTCAAATGGAATGGCATTTTATTGCATTGGATTGGTTTGGATACGATTCAATTTGGGCTTGTGTCTTAGGTCGCGGAAACGAGCTATAAATCTAAGTGATATCCCTCTCCTCCTCTCTCTCATTCACTCTCTGCATCCCTCGCCCCAAGATGCACGTTGTTTGCAACGCTCTCTCAAGTGCAACGCATAAATTTTATAGTTTTTTTTTTTTTTCTTTATTTATACCGGTGCAATGATCGCCCAAAATTCGCGAAAGTTGCCACTGGCCGTGGAGTCTCCTTCTGCAGCACCTTTTTCCCCGTTCCCCGTTCCTCCACCATCCAACCCTCCAACTTCCAACTCCCACAGCAGCAACAGCAGACCAATGTCAACATGGAGGAGGAGAGCAGCAGTTGCTGTGTGTGTGTTGTTTTTGATTTCATTTACCTGAGCAGACTTACCCCCCAAAATAAGGGGGGTGGGGGTGCGTTGGTGTTGTCGCTTGTCGGAAGTCGGACTAAAAAAAAATTTATACGATTCGTTTTCCTTCCTCCCTCCCTCCCCCGCATCCAGCTGTAATCTCTTGCTGTCTTTCTCGTACTCTTCTTTGCATAGTTGCGAGTTCAATGGGGGGCAATTGCAGTGAGAGATCACTGTGGCAACTGCACTCAATTGTGATTATGGTGAACTGCATTTTATGTGAATGGCTTTGCTTTGCCTCCTAATGACACACACAGAGAAAGCACAAGGGCGCGGGTGGTTGGTGGGTCGTTCATTGCTCTTCGTATCAATTTCAGCCAAAATCTAGTTCCTAACTAGTTCAGAGTCAAATTTAAACGATTCAAGAAGGATGTGAAGGAAGTGTTATCGATATATTCGTTGTACAAAATGAAAGGGCTTCAATATACATTTGTCAATGATCGTTTTAATAGAGTTAATCCAAGCTTTCATTGTCATTGTTGACATACTCTGTAGATCAGGTCGAGTCACTCACTGTTCGCTTAACTTTTGAACGATTAAAGATTAAAAGCGGATCTTCTGAAACTTAAATATGGAATATATATGCATACATAGTGACGGACAAGTTGCGCCACTCTCTATAGATGGGCCTAGTGGCAGGTGTAATACCCCTGCTTGTAAGGGTATTAACCAAAAAAGCTTTCAACAAAACCAACGTTGAGTAAAGCACGTAGACTGATCACAGATAGAGAGAGAGAGAGAGCGAAAAAGAGAGCGAAAGACCGCAAGTCTTGAGTTCGATTTCGATTTGAACAACAGCGACCGCAGGCAAAAAAGTCAGAAAACGAAAGTGGCCGTCGTCGGTGGCGCATTTGGTGATTCGGTGTTTCTGTGTTTCGGTGGTCGCAACTTTGGACTTGAAGCAATGACGAGACCATGAGCAAGAAGAGCAGAGCAACTGGGTAAGTGTAAGTTGGCAGTGGAGCAGTGTGGAGTCGATGATGGTGATGGTCAGAAAGCTTTTGTCTTGGTCTGCGGCAAACCGATTTGTTCATTGAACAAAACGAAGCCGTGGCGTGCGTATCGCAGATAAAAAACATACATTCAAAAAAAAAAAAACACATATTGCCGTGCCTTACGAATTACCGTTTCGATGTTTAATTATATAAAACAAAAAAGAAAGAAAGAAAACAAATAATGAAAACTTAAAAACAAAAATTTCGGGAAAAATAACCAATTTTCATTCAAGTGCAAAGCAAATAAACTCTTTCGTTGTCGATTTTTTTGTTGTTTTTGATTTTTTTTTTTTTTGTTTTGTTTGTTATGGTTTTGTATTTGCTATTTTGTTGCAACAAAGAGCGCATATGATAATGTTTAAGACAAAGGAAAGTGGAAAATTGTTGCGTTCATCAATGTGACGCGAACAGATACGCAGATACGTTGCAACGACAACCAAGACGACGGCGGGCAACAACAAAAACAAAAAAAAAAAACAACAACAATCACCAGCAGCAGCAACAACAACAACAACCGGAGGCAAGTTTTTTGGTTTTTGATTTTATATATATACGTATATATATATATATATATTACCTATGTTGTACTTGCTCTTTACTTGTGCTAATTTTCACTTTTTGGAAAGCGCCTTCACTTATATAACGCAGGCGTCAGGCGGCGGCAATCCGGTCAATCATTTTGGAGTTTCAGTTTATTTAAATAATACCCACATACTTATTTTTGATTCTTATATAAACGCATCAACACCTGTCCAGCCTTCTGGCATGCCCTCCCAATTTAACACTTTCTATCTATATCCCCATATCGACGCAAACGATTATCAATCTGTGCACGTTTTGACCATAAAAGAAAGAAAAAAAGCAAATCATTTCAATTGGATACATTAAACAATTATATTTATAATTACAATGGTTGCTCGTGCCGACCCTTAAATACCCTACCATTAGCTATGATCTCTTCTCAGAAACAGAAAGAAAGCGATCTTGCAAATTTTAATAGCAAATCCCCATCAATTCAGCGTTTTGATCGTTGAGAAACTAACTTAGAAGGAATGCCGGTCATTTCTTTGTTTTTGGTATTTTATTTTAGCAATATACAGACACACTGTTTTATTTTTGTTCGAAATGTTGTAGGTTTTAGTAAATAAAGATGGATTTTTGGTTCTCTATGAACTTCTAGTATCCCATGAAACATTCTATGACTATAATTTAGTTTCAACGACTGTCAACTTTGTAAATTATCATATTTCTTTAAGGAACTCCTTAATTTTGTTTCATTGTTAGTTAGAAATACAAAATAGCTAAGGACAAAGATCGCATAGGTCAGTGGAATGTTCTTAACATACTTCTAAATCAAATTATTGCTATCCCACTTGCCATTTGTAAAAAAAACTGTACTTGGGCTACAGTTGGGGTTGACAGTAATGTCAATTTTAGATGCATTTCATGTACTCGCACACGACTTTCTCAAGTAACACGACATTCGTGTGCGGTAGGTATGTAGCCTCCCTGTTTTGATGGCGGATGTGCCAAAGAAAAAGACGACACTTGGCTTGGAGACCCTAAGAAACTTAATTAGTTAACCATTTTCATGCAGTCGGATGGCCTGGGAATGAGTGTGTCTGTGGGTTGTCACGCCAACAGCAATAGCAGGCATGACCAAGACCGAGCCCAGTAGTGTTGGCTCTAGATGGGAAAGTGTCAAGAGATCTCCAGCATACCGCGAACTCTCATGAACGTCGAGCGAAAGAAACTGCCAAAAAAATGTAAATGTCATCAATTATATGGCACATAAAGTTTACACCGAGTTTCGAGCGAAAAAAAGAGAAGCTTTAACAAATAAACAAATAAACAGACACACTAAAAATTAAAAGCTGTCAAATCATAAGTGACGGATAAGCTGGCTGATGGACTGACGACTGGTAGGCAAAATCAGTTAAAGGCATATGATTTTCTAACAATGTGTAAATTGCATAATGATGAAACGAAACGAGCTGAAATGAAGCCAACCATCAACAACAATCGACATCGGTTTATCTTCTCATAGCCAAAATGATGTAAAAACTTTGGACAAACAAATAAGCCAAAGAAAAAAAAAAACGGCATAAAGAAAAGCTGAAAATTTGTTGCGTCAAAGGCGTTACTTATTTTCGGCTAGTCTTCGGACTACTTTTTTGGCTTAAGAGGAGGAGCAGCTGCCCCAAATTGTAGACATGGCCCCAAGGGCGTTGCATAAATTAGCGAGTTTTCGTTGTTAGTGCAGCAGCGGCAGCCGAAGACTTGTGTTGCGTCTGCCTTTTAACGGTGTTTCATCTGTTTTTCGTTTTTTGAATGAATGTTGTCGTTTTTTGATCAGTTTAGTTTAGTTTTTTTTTTTTTTTGTTGTGCATTTTGCTGTGGTTGTTGTTGCCAGTTACATGCCAACCGTCGAGCCGTTCGAATCATCATCAAAGTCGTTCGTCGTCTTTATTGTCGCTGTCGCCGTCGCACATTTTCCTTTCCCCCAGTTTTTTTTTATTTCTGTAATTTTGTTGTGCCTTTTTTTGCGCTCGGCAAGTAACAAAAATAAATCAAAAAATAACGAAAACGAAACCGAAAAAAATAGCAGTGCTTTTAAAAATTTAATTTCTTGGGTAATTAATTGTCAGGCAATTGAAATTAATTTTATATACTCTTTTTTCTTACGCGATGTGTATAGATGTATGTGTGTGTGTGTGTCTTGAGAATTCACATAAGATCTAAATATTTGTATTTACCCAAGAGGATATTTGGATTACTAAACTAAACCCTCAAAAAATCAATCAGTATATCTTAAAATAAATGCATTGTATGTAAGACAACAAAAACCTTGTTATATCGTTGAAATCCTATGCAACAATAGAACAAACTTTGGAATTTATCAGGACTTAAGATAGACAAAAAATGTCGATACTATTTTTTGTCGGGTTTTTGTTTGTTTTTTAGATGACAGATGGAAGTAAGTGTGTATGTGTGTGTGTCTGTGTGTGTGTATGTAGGATAGTGTATGTATAGATGCACATAGGAAGCTCGATAAACCCGCTTCTCTGGAGGCTGTTTTGTCGCCGTGGTTTTTACTTTCACTGCTCGCCATCGTTTTAATCGAGACGACTACAGCCAGACTGGAAAAACCACAGGCCGGGCCGGGCCTGGCCAGGCTAGCAGGCAGACATACAAGCCTGGACAGCAATTAAAACAAAGAGAGGCAAACACACACAGGCACAAAAAAACAACATACAAAATAACGAAATTGCATTTCACATTACAATAATATCAACGAAAACCCACAAAAAAAAAAAAAAAAAAAACGCCAAAGAAACATCAACCAAAGCTGCTTTTCCGCCTTATGGCGGCGGCATTGAACTTGAAAAACGTCAACGGGAAAAAAGAGACCAAAAGCAATAGAAAATAGACAGACAGAGATGTGAACAAAAAGGGGGAGGGAGGGGTGAAATGTTGTGCACATGTCCATAATGAGATGCTGATGTTGACATCATTTGAATTTTGTTTTTCATTTCATTTGATTTGATAACTTTTATGGCTTTTATTTTTGTTTGCTGCCTTGCGAAAAATGCAAACAAGTTCGTTGCCTAAGTCTTTTGTTTTGTGTGTACGAAGAAGAAGCGTCGAGCGGCAAGCAGCGAGCAGCAAAACGCGTGTGAGCCAACGATTGCTAAATCAGCGGCAGAGGTAGCGGCTTCCGCTCAGACAATCAACGTCATCACGATCATGATCATGATCATGATCTATAGTGGGCAACAGCAACAACAACAACAACCACATTGATCATCATCAATTGATCATCCAAAAATAGAGAAGCGAAAATCAGAGCATCTGGGATTATGTGTGCCCCTTTTGTCTGGTGTCCCACGCTTCACTTGTGCGAATGTGCAATGGAATTATGAAATTATGACACAAAATTATAGAGTTAGCTCACACGAAAATACACAAAGCAGAAGATGTCCACGATTTAATTTGATTTGATTCTCTTTCGGCAGACTTTTAATGATTACTTTTTGATTTCGTTTACTCTATTTTAGTTCCCGTTTTATATTGCAATTGAAATATGGGCCAAGAGATATCACAGCAGCAACATCAGCAGCAGCAACAACAACACAAACGATCCCAACAGCAACACCAGCAGCAACAACAACAACGAAAAAGCTACAATTCCCACAAGGACCCCATCTATACACCCTCCAGCCACCTATCCAGTAGCTCCTATTCCAATACCAACAGCAGCAGCAGCAGCAGCACGACCACCACCAACACCGGCGACTACGAAGCCAACTATCGATTGCGTCACAAATACAATCTGAGCAAACAGACATACGAGCGCACGAAAATCTTGGGAAAAGGAGCGACCACCACAAGCACCAGCCAATCGTCGGACACTGATTCGCATTACGCCAAATTGAATAGCAAGTATTTGCATCGCTGCAGCTCACAGAGCTCCGACAGCGGCATCTACAACTCATCGTGCCACTGCTCGTCGCTGTCATCGCTTTCGGCTGTCAGCAGCAGTTCGGCCAGTTCGAGCAGTGGTTGTCCCACCAGCTCCTCGCTCCTCTCCAGCAAATCGAGCCACTCGAGCCTGGACAAGCAGAAGCACTATTTGAGCCATCACTTGTATATTAAATCCTATCTGGATATCTTGGAGGAAGACGAACGGGCACGCGCCCATTTCAAATCGGCGCGACCAGGTGGCATACGAAATTACACACCGAAAATACTTGCTAGTGGTGGCGCCGATTCCTCCAGTTCAACACTATCGGCCAGTGCACCCACAGCTGGCTACACGCAGCGACAGCGTTCAGCAACAGGAGCAACAGGAGTGGGAGCAGCAGCAGCAGCAGCAGGAGCAACAGCAACGTCATCAGTTGGTAAACACAATCCGGAGGATCCGTGGATTTGACAATTACTGAAACATGGCGTTTGGCACAATGACGTCTTTGCTTGGCATGATTCCGCTTCTGGCGATCGGCATGAACTTTTATCGCTATCAAAGCGTCGATCCCGAGAACAAGGTCCAGGAGCCATCGGCCGTAAGTAGAGAGAGAGAGAGAGAGAGAGAGAGAGAGATGCTCACCCCTTCCCCCAATAAAACGATCTATTCCTTTCCAGATACATCGTCAGTATGATTTCGTTGTGATTGGCGGTGGCTCAGCCGGAGCTGTGGTGGCGAATCGTCTCAGCGAGATACGCAATTGGACCGTCCTGCTGCTGGAGGCGGGCGGCGATGAAACAGAAATCTCTGATGTGCCAGCTCTGGCTGGCTATTTGCAATTAACCGAACTGGATTGGAAATATCAGACGACGCCATCGTCCACAAGGCAGTATTGTCAGGCCATGAAGGGAGATCGATGCTTCTGGCCCAGAGGCAAGGTCCTGGGCGGCAGCTCTGTGCTCAATGCCATGGTCTATGTGCGCGGCTCGAAGAACGACTACGATCACTGGGCCTCGCTGGGTAATCCAGGCTGGGATTACGGCCAAATGTTAAAGTATTTCCTCAAATCGGAGGACGTACGCAATCCATACTTGGCCAAGACGCCCTATCACGAGACCGGCGGCTATCTGACAGTGCAGGAGGCGCCATGGCGCACCCCGCTCTCGATAGCATTCCTGCAAGCCGGCATGGAAATGGGCTACGAGAACCGAGACATAAACGGAGCCCAACAGACGGGATTTATGCTCACCCAGAGCACCATCAGACGTGGAGCGAGATGCAGCACGGGCAAAGCGTTCATTCGTCCAGTTCGCTTGCGCAAGAACCTCGATGTCCTGCTCCATGCGGAGGCCACTCGCATCCTCTTCGACGCGAAGCAGAAGCGAGCCATCGGCGTCGAGTACATGAAGAATGGGCGGAAGCAATTGGTATTTGTGCGGCGAGAGGTGATCGTAAGTGCCGGCGCCTTGAACACCCCCAAGCTATTGATGCTGTCGGGTGTGGGCCCGGCGGAGCACTTGCAGGAGCACAATATACCAGTCATTTCGGATCTGCCCGTCGGCAGCAATATGCAGGATCATGTGGGCCTGGGTGGCCTCACATTTGTGGTAGATGCCCCATTGACGGTGACCAGGAATCGCTTTCAAACAATTCCCGTTTCCATGGAGTACATACTGAGAGAACGGGGCCCCATGACATTTTCAGGGGTGGAGGGAGTCGCCTTCGTTAACACCAAATATCAAGATCCCTCCGTCGATTGGCCCGACGTCCAGTTCCACTTCTGCCCGAGCTCCATTAACTCCGACGGCGGTGAGCAGATACGGAAAATTCTCAATCTGCGCGATGGCTTCTACAACACGGTGTATAAGCCGCTGCAACACAGTGAAACGTGGTCAATATTGCCCCTCCTGCTGCGTCCAAAGAGCACCGGCTGGGTGCGTCTCAACTCTCGGAATCCATTGCAGCCACCAAAAATAATACCCAACTACTTTGCCCATCAGGAGGACATAGATGTGCTGGTGGAGGGCATTAAATTGGCGATCAATGTCTCCAATACGCAGGCGTTCCAACGCTTTGGCTCCCGACTGCATAACATACCGCTGCCCGGCTGTCGGCATTTACCCTTCCAATCGGACGCCTATTGGGCCTGCTGTATCAAGGAATTCACTTTCACCATTTACCATCCGGCCGGCACATGCCGCATGGGGCCCAGTTGGGATGTCACCGCCGTGGTCGATCCTCGCTTGAGGGTCTACGGCGTATCGGGTGTTCGGGTGGTCGATGCTAGCATTATGCCCACCATAGTCAATGGCAATCCGAATGCTCCGGTTATTGCCATTGGCGAGAAGGCCTCCGATATGATTAAAGAGGATTGGGGAGCACGTAGGCCACAAGCAACTGCTCCTGCACCACCAGCACCACCTTCACCACCTCCGCAATCAACATCATCATCATCATCTTAGCTATATTGACATCTTTCTTATCCTCAATCGTCTATCGTCTAATTTCAACTAGTCAAATGTGGATTACAATATTTTTTTTTCTATTTAAGTGTAGAAATCATTTTGCAAACTGTTTAAATATTTATATTATTGTTACGATTACACAGTTTTTTTGTTTTGTTATTTTTACTTATTTTATTTATTTGCTAATACTATTTGTTATAGCTATAGAAATGAATAAACTTTAACGTTTTACCAATTAGCTACAAAAAATCTATTAATAAATGTGTTCGAATGAGTTTTCTGGTTTTTCCCGGACTCTAACCGCAAAAGCAAAGACACGAACCACGCGAGACAAATTCTGCAAATGTCGTATTCCGCAAAATGGAAAAGTCTACAAAGCTTCTGACGAGAAAGGGAGAAACGGACCAGCATACGAGGCTTATGTTGATTTTGGCTTTCTCCTGTTGTGACAGGAGCAAGAGAAGAGCTTCAGAAAGCGCTGAGTAGATCCCTATGATCCCTGATCTGCCTCCTAACTGAAAGATTATCCACACTGTTTCAGCCAGAAACTATCTGTGAAACTTCTTGACCGCGAGAATTGTTGAGAAAACTAAGAAAGGGAATTTCGTGATGTTATTATTTTGCAGTAGAAAAACCTATGTATGTTTCATGTACAATAAAGTCACGGACTCGCTCTCGTAGATATGATTTAGCACGTACAACAACCTTTTAGTGAATTGATCAACCCATTTATCGAATGTCACAACAACACAAGTGGAGAAAGTTTTCCAAATGCATTTTTGGTTGACTTCTTCAAAGCCTTAAGCTGGGGCAATCAGGGGCGTGGACAATCGAACCAACGCCCACTTTGGCTTCCGCTTGATTTTGATTTTGCTTTTAAGAGGGGGCGGAGGAGGGGGACTCTGCTCTGAAGCCAAATGTCAAATTGCCATTTTAAACTGACGATCAAAGCAAATCAAATTTTGATAAATGCCAAAGAAAAACACAAAGACAGCTTCCGTAACGAATATAATTGTGGGAAAAGTTTCTGGGGCGTCAACTTCCGCGTTGAATTCGTGCTTGTTGCTGTTGCATTTTTCTTGTCCCTAATTAACTGGGCCAAGGTTAAGTGGCTAGAAAATAAAATATGTTGCACCATTGATTGTTTGGCTTAGATACATATAATATACACACGTTTTATTTCGTAGGTGTCAGGCAATTAACAGCGATAAGCTAATGCAACGCAGTCAACGCAATTGCAAATTTCGCATGCCAAAAGCAAATTCGCTACAAACACATACATGTACATATATAGCTATATAGCGATATGGATATGGATATGGATAGAGATAGCGATATGGAGAAGAAAAGAAAACAAAAACGTTTGGTCATAAACCACCCAAAGCGTTTAAACTCCAACTTCTTATATAAGGGCCAAAATAAATAAAAACAAAAACCAAAAAAAACCTTAAGTAAATATTTGATTTGATTTGGTTTAAACGAAAAAAAACGGCAAGTCATAGACACACACTCAGACTCGGATTCGGACTACGAGTCGATGGCGAAGGCGATGTCGATGTCGATGTCGATGTCGCCGGTGTACGTGAGGTTTGTGGAAATGGAAAGTGTTATGCCGAAGACGACGACAGCAGCAGCAGAAGCAGCAACACCGGATGACTATAATGTTGAAGCTGATGATGACACAGACGTGCAGACGTGAAGCGTAGTGCCGCCTTGTGTCCCAGTGTGTGTGTGTGTGTGTGTGTGTGTGTGTGTGTGTGTGTGTGTGTGTGTTGATGTTGTGTCTGTGGTCAGTTCGAAATTTGGGTCATTAATCGACTGAGAGGAGACGAAAGCAACCCCGAGCAACGGCATCGGCAACAGCAACAAAAGAAATCATTTTAAAATGCAACAAACGCATTGACACACTGACAGACTGACACATTTTGTGCATATAAAACCGTTTCAAACAAATATTGATACAAATCGAAATCATATTTCCTTTTAAATCTAACTATTACATGACCAACTTATGTGTCGGATAAACAAATCTGAAAACCGTTAGTCAACAATTTGTATGGATTATAAATCTAATGGTTATTCCAGAAATCCTTCACATTAACATGGACCAGGATCACAGTTAAGGACATCAAACAAAATAAGAACTAATTTAAAGAAAAAACTTTTGCTTCCGGGTTAAAGATCGGCGCAGAAAATGGTAAAGATATTCGAAAATTAAGGTGAAGCTGTTTGTTTTCAAAGTATTTTTTATGCTATGTGAGTTTCTATAATTGCAACATTTAGATTACACGCGATAGATCTGAGATGGATAGTGTACGGGTCCCCGTCTCAATTAAAATGTGGCAATGGGAGGGGATTGAAGGGAGAAGAGACGCACAAATGTGGCAACAGTGCAAACAGGGCGACGTGATGGCGAACACATTCGACAAACGTCAACAACGATCCACAAATAAGCACAAACTAAAAACCAAAATTTCCCCCCTACACCCCCTCCCCCCCCCCCTCTCAAAAAAAAAATGAAGATTGGAAAAAATGAAATATCCAACTGGATTGGGTGGAGGGCGGTGGGGGGTTGGGGGAATTGAATAATGTCTGTTTAATTTCGGTCAATTATGCCTCAGCCTCTCTCAGCCGCCCCAGAGTTAAAGCTGAAACTTGGAGTTGGGAACCAGAAATGATGTCGTCGTGGCATGTAATTTCAATTGCAATTGCTAGTGATGGGGGACGGGGACGGGGGCACAGTGTGGGCAGTTCGCAATGGTTTCATTCAGTCGGTGCTGCTGCCGCTGCTGCTTCTGGTGCATTGTCAAAAATCCCGAGCCTGCTTACATCATTGATATTTAGGTGTTAGGTGACTTGACTCACGTAGGCAAAAAACCATTTTGCACAAAATGGGGAAAACGTTTTGTACTCCACTCACTGGAGCTGCCTGCCTGCCCTTAGACGATGATCGGAATTGGCCAATTTAGATGTTTTCCTTTCGTTCGAATCGGTATCAGGTATCACCTACAGGTAACAAAGGGCATATTCGACACAAGTGGCCAATTCACTCGAATTTTGTTAGAACCAAAATCGCTTTTGATGAATCCTTCACATATTCGTAGAGTTTCCCTTTTGAACTGATCGGGTATAGGGTACTTGCAAGTCGACTTAAATGCACAATAGATTCTCTAACCGATTTTCTGGTTTCATTAATTAGATGCATTTCACAATTGAGTGCAAAACGCTTGCTTCCTGGCGAAAGTTGAACTTCAAAGTTAATAGGGAATGAAAAACGAATTGAGATAAACTTCTTCTCTCTCTTTACTCTCTTGCTAATTGCATCTTTTTAGTCAGTAGTTTTAGTAGCCATGAAAACATTTCAAAACTACCCACCAAAACCCGTGTTTTTGGTTTCGCCTTATGATTACATAAATTATACCCGTTGACAAAAATAATTTGTTTTTTTTCTTTCTGTTTTCTGCAATTGCGAACAGATTTTTCTCAGACACATTAATAGTTAATAACTTCATCTAGCTTAGTTGCTTCGCCTCTCTTTTACTTTTTTTTTCTGTTGCAAATATTTTGCTCATTTCGTTTATGTAGAGGGGAATTTGCTTTTAAATGCCGCCGGAATGCGGTCAGCGAGTAGGGCAGCAGCTACAGCAAAAACAACAAGCAACAAGTGGAATGTACTTTATATTTATATACATACATGTATGGGTAGGTGTAGTATACTCACATAACTAATTTGGAATGAATTGGAATTTAAATACAAGAAAATTGTAGGTTAGGTTAAGTAAGGTTAAGTTGGGTTGAGTTAGGTTAACTAGGGTGAAATTAGGTTAGGTTTTTATCCCTCCGGGGAAATTTAACCCTCCCGTCTTAATTTCGCAAATGCAAAGCAGTTGCAATTGAGGTAATGACCTGTTAAATTATTTTGTAACCGTCACTTAGAACTAAGCACTTATAATATCCATCATTGTACTTAATTGTATTGGAGTAAACGAAATGCAAGACACGCTCTCTTTTGCACATTACGTTAATCGCTGAAGCGCTTAATTAACAAAGTGCCGACAAATACACACATATTTGTAGAACACACTAAAAGGCTAACACAATAAAACATCCTCTCTCATGACATCATATTTAATATCATAGTTTGCCTATAAACTTCTAGATGTTATATCACTGAGTTCACCAATGAGGTCAACAGAAGTTATATTCATAAATTTCAAGCTTTTTTCCCACATATCATTAAAAATTATCGATGAAAAGATCATTGTCAATGTTCTGAACGATTTCAAATTCTACATTCCGAGAAATAACTTAAAAGAAGATGCAACTGAGAGCGGTTCTTGAGTTCCTGCAGATGAGTAGAATTTGATAATGTTATCGAAATCATGCACATCACTAGTGATCTATCAAAGGAATTATTGCAGATTTCTTATAACGTTAGATACTAAATTCATATACATATTTAAGATAACAAACGGGAAATTATGCTTAATCAATGGCTAATCGATTGATCTTTGTTGTTACTTGAGTGCAAAAAGCACTCAATGACCGTTATTAAAGTATTATTTTTAAGTTGGCGACTTATCACAGGATCAAACATGTTCGATTCAAACAAGCGGCGACGACAACGACGACGACGACGATGATGATGTGCCAATAAATAATATGCAACAGCTGCTCCATAGCCTAAACTAACTGTAGTTGTTGCTGCTGTTGCCAAACAGTTGCTGCCGTCGTCGCTGTCGCCGTCATCATCGTGGTCGTCGTCGTTGTCGATCTGCTCTGGCTGCTTCGTTTGTACGAATTTTTGCGGTAAAGCCGCCTGGCTTAGCTTTTCAGTTGAAAACGTGCAACGCAGCCGCACAGACGCTGCCAACGGGATAAAATAAATTTTGTTGTTTTCTTCTTCTTCCTTTCATTTATTTACATTGTCTTTAACTGAATATTTATATTTTTTTTTTTATTGGTTAAACCCAATTGAATGTGAATTTGTGTGCTAAAAGCAACGTGGGCTTAGAATTCCAAGTAAGCAACTGCAGCGGCAACAACAACAACAACTACAGCAATATGCAGCAACATGCAGCAGCAGCAGCAACAAAATGTTGCAGTGAAGTGAAAGAAAAGCCGGTCCAAATGTTTGCTGTTATATTTTTTTTTTCTTCTATTTTGTTTGTTGAAAGCCATTTCTCATATCTTACAAGTGGGTGAAAATGCACTCAAGTGCAACACAACTAAACAGGGAGAGATACTTTTAAGATTAAGTTAAAAAGTAGGCAACAACAACAGCAACAGCAACAACATCTTCAATGGTTGCGCAAAGCTAACCAGAAGAGAAAAAAGAAAAAACAACAATGGCAACATTTGTATTTTGCCACAATAGCAAGCAACACACTACATATAACTAAAAAATTCACCATTTACATCACAAAAAGTCAATGGGCTAACAAAAAGAAGAAGTCAGTCTTATGGCACACCCACACACACACACACACACAGACACAAATAGAGGCAGCGTATATAACTAAAGCAGAAAAGAAGAGTTAATGAATAAAAAGTGATCCATAAAACACTTTTTATGCCAACAAGCTAGCGAACATAAAAAGAAATACTTTATTTGCTGCATATTTCATTCATTTTTGTTAGGATATGAACAGGGCAATGCAACCGAAACGGTTAACGATCGAACAGCAGTTCAACTGTAGTGGTAACGGTTTCGATCGAATGATCATTTAGATAGATTTAGAATAGTCTTAGAAAGAGACCCTCAAAGTTCTTAGTCTCCATGACAAACAATTTAAATGAATTTAAATTTGAATAACCAAATAACTTTGAGTTTTTTGAGTTTCAATTCAATTCTTGCAACTTGGTGGTGAATCATGCTGCAACAAGTTGCCGCAAAATTGTGTGTGAAAAGAACATTAGTTTTTCTTAAAAGAAATTTGCTCTCAAAACGAAAGACTTAGGAAACGAACTTGGTGTGAGGCACGCGTATTTAATGCACAATAAACACAAAGAAAATTGTTCATGGGTGTTGTTGCAAGTAAAATGCAATTTGTCGCTACGCATTCTACATGCTATATACAGATCCAAAGATACTTTACTTTCGTTAATTATGATTCGAAATACAGTTAAGCGTCGAGTGAGTAGAGTCATTGACACAATGACACCAAGTGGCGGCAACTTGAACTGATGTCTCTTTCCCTGACTGTCCATTTGAATGAGGTAAAGGTAGAGAGAGAGTCAAGGTAACTGACACTGCGACATGCGGCATATTTTAAGTTGATCATGAACCATGCTTTATGCCTGATTATCATGATGATGATGATTTTGATGGCGGCTTTGGCCCCTCAACCGTTTGTTAACACTAAATTAGCGCACAAAATCACTTTGAAAATCACTTTAATTGTGATCTCGGTAGATTGAGCGTGGGCTACGTTGACGTCGACGACGCTGCCGGTGTCGTGTGGCCTTCAAAAAGTAAAACCAACAACAAACGAACAAAATATAAAAATAACTGGACAGGAAGAGCTGTTACCCTAATTGGCCTAACTTCATTAGAGTGAGACAGCTTCATACAAACAGCAAGAGCGCGAGAGAGAGGGATAGAGAGTGAGAGAGAGAGAGAGTGGGACAGTGAAAGAGAAGTTGAGATTTTGTAAAATGACGCATGCCAATACAGGCAACAACTGGTTTACCCTCTGCCCCACCCCATCTCTTCCTCCCCATATTCCCATCATTACAGCCCACCTCCCCACCTTGCCGCTCCTGCCTGCCTGCCCCCTTTCATGAAACTTGTTTGCCGGACGCTGTTGCTGACCCAATTTCGTGCAACTGTTTTTTTTTTTTTCGATATTTTTACAAAATTGTTTCTTTCGTTTTTTTTTTTGTTTTCTTCGTTGTTTTTTGCAAGTAAAGAAATGCGTCTATGCCTCTTGGTTAAAGATAAAGCCAAAGTGTCAGAGCCAGTCAGTTCCACCTTCAGGAAAAGGTTTTGTAATATGTTACACCTGACCAAAAAAAGTCTTGCTTTTGTTTCTCTCTTTGTTTTCGGGTTTCGAGGGGGCCTTTCACTTAAACGAGGTGGCCCATTGAACCGATGTCTGTGTCGGCACAGTGGACACGATGCAGAAGATGCCAAAGTAATTGATAAGCATGATCTCGCCATTGAAATGGATTATGTCATACACAAAGAAATGGGAAGTGAACAACCAGTGAGATGAAATGAAGAGGTGAAGTGGCGAAATTTCGATGGTTGTTCAGCAGAGGATCTGATCTGATCTTAAGGCTGACTAATTATCGATTAACCATTTAATCGAGTATTCGTTTCACTTGCACTCTAAATTGCAAATGCTCACCCACTGTGGAAATCTGGATGAAATGAGTGCGGGAGGCAGAGCGAATAGCTTTCCATAAACTGGATAGACAGGCGCAAAAGCGCCGTTAAAGATTTCAACACCCGCTCGATAACAAACGGCCAACAAATAATGCGACAACGGACAACTAACCATGGCAACAACAGAGAAATAATGTGTCAACAGCTCCCCTACACACACAGAGAGAGGGTGAGAGCGAGAGAGAGGGAGACATGTACCTAGCTAGAGCCAAGCCTAAAGCAAAATGTATCCCCCACTAAAAATTTCATATACACATTTACATTAACATTTACCAATCGAGCGCGCCAATTACGAATACTCTGAAAAAACCGAAAAAAACTATTTGGTTTCCCTTACGTCATGGGTTCAAAAAGATATTGTAATGCCCGAATAGCTGACGATTTGAAAGACAAACAACCAAATTCATTTCATTGTTGTTGGATTTACCAAACATGGCCAACATTATAGAGACGCCGCAACCGCTACATTCAAAACGGGAAAACGATATTGGCCGCAATAACCTCAAGGTCGTCCGTCGCATGCCCGAAAGAAGCGGCAAATGCAAGTGTTAGTTGGCCCATAATGATGGGGCTCGAAGTGGAGCTGCATTTGCTGCGGTTAACCGCAACTTGCAGTTAATCGTATCGAAATAATTTAATAACAAAATTGCCCAACTTTTGATTCTTACTTAATTGAAGACTCCTCATTATTGTTAGCGTTGCATTTTGTTAGCCAATTACGACAACTACAAAATTTAGCACAAATTTAGCTATTAGCAATTTCAGAAGCGGATAATCAGCTTACGAAAGAATCTACCGTCTAGTTAATCTAGGTTTATGGATATAGTGAAACTTGGCCAATTTGCAATCATCTACCCTTTCTTCTTTGCCTCTCACATTTTAGATTGCCTTTGTCTTTCACTTCTTCTCAAATGTTCAAATGTTGAAAACTGTCTTTTAATCGCGGACTTATCTCGATTTCAGCTAACGGCCAACGAGGATTAGCACAGGAGCGTGTGACGACTCTCATCTCGCCATGCACAAAAGAAAGAAACCCTTGGACTAGAGCAAGACCTTGAGATAGCGAGCAGCACGAGGAAGAGGAGCAATCAGCATCCAATTTTAACACTTTCCCCATTCACATCTCCCACATCTATATATATATATATTCAGCCTGATCCTGATTCAGAATGGTGCTCAATTTGCTGTTCATAACAACGGTGATCAAGTCAACGTTTGGGGTGGTCACGACAGGTCTATGGCTGATACCCCTAATGCTGGCTGCCATAACATATTATCGCTACGATGCCGTCGATCCCGAGTCCCGACCCCTGGACCAACTGAACCTGTGGCCCGAATATGATTTCATAGTCGTCGGCAGTGGATCGGCTGGCGCTGTGTTGGCGAATCGTTTGAGCGAGATCCGCAAATGGAAGGTTCTGCTCATCGAGGCCGGGCCGGATGAGAACGAGATATCGGATGTGCCCTCACTGGCGGCATATCTGCAGCTGAGCAAACTGGACTGGGCCTACAAGACGGAGCCGTCGACCAAAGCCTGCCTGGGCATGCAGAACAATCGCTGCAATTGGCCGCGGGGCAAGTGCGTCGGAGGCAGTTCGACGCTCAACTACATGCTCTATGTGCGAGGAAATCGCCACGACTACGACCACTGGGCCGAGCTGGGCAATCCTGGTTGGGATTTCGATAATGTTCTGCGGTATTTCAAGAAATCGGAGGACAATCGCAATCCCTATTTGGCCCACAGCCACTACCATGGCCGAGGTGGTTTGCTCACGGTCCAGGAGTCGCCGTGGCACTCCCCCTTGGTGGCCGCCTTCGTCGAGGCTGGGACGCAGTTGGGCTACGACAATCGGGACATCAATGGGGCACAACAGGCCGGCTTTATGATAGCCCAGGGCACAATACGGCGGGGCTCCCGCTGCTCGACGGGCAAAGCCTTCCTGCGACCCATCCGGCAACGCAAGAACTTCCATCTCTCACTGAATTCGCATGTGACGCGGGTCATCATCGAGCCGGGAACAATGCGTGCCCAGGCGGTGGAGTTTGTGAAGCACGGCAAGGTCTACCGCATAGCGGCACGTCGTGAGGTCATACTATCAGCCGGGGCGATCAATACGCCTCAGTTGATGATGTTGTCCGGGCTGGGGCCAAAGAAGCACCTGGAGAAGCATGGCATACGGGTGCTACAGGATCTCCCAGTCGGCCAGAACATGCAGGATCACGTGGGCATGGGTGGCCTGACATTTCTGGTCGACAAACCGGTGGCCATTGTCCAGGATCGCTTCAATCCGACAGCTGTCACCTTTCAATATGTGCTCCGGGAACGCGGCCCCATGACCACATTGGGTGGCGTCGAGGGACTGGCCTTTGTCCATACACCGTACTCCAATCGCAGCATCGATTGGCCCGACATACAATTCCACATGGCTCCCGCCTCAATTAACTCCGACAATGGGGCGCGGGTGAAGAAGGTATTGGGGCTGAAGGAGTCGGTATATCAAGAGGTCTACCATCCCATTGCCAACAAGGACAGCTGGACGATAATGCCTCTCCTTTTGCGTCCACGATCGCGCGGCACTGTCAAACTGCGTTCGGCCAATCCCTTCCACTATCCCCTAATCAACGCCAACTACTTTGACGATCAGTTGGATGTCAAGACCCTGGTGGAGGGCGCCAAGATAGCTCTGCGGGTGGCCGAGGCTCAGGTCTTTAAGCAGTTCGGCTCCAGAGTGTGGCGCAAGCCATTGCCCAATTGCAAGCAGCACAAATTCGGCTCGGATGCCTATCTGGAGTGCCAAGTGCGCACCATTTCGATGACCATATACCATCCGTGTGGCACAGCCAAAATGGGTCCCGCCTGGGATCCCGACGCCGTTGTCGATCCCCGTCTCCGGGTCTACGGTGTCAGAGGATTGCGCGTTATCGATGCTAGCATTATGCCAACCATAAGCAGTGGCAACACAAATGCCCCAGTCATCATGATTGCCGAAAAGGGCGCCGATCTCATCAAGGAGGATTGGCTCAAGAATCCAGAATACAAAATCAAACGCAGCCATGACACTGGAACAGCGGAGAGTACGACAAGGAACACAATCTATACCACAAACAGTAGCAGCAGCAGCGGCAGCGGCGGCAATTTGGATAGTTAGCCAAAAACATTGAGTCAGTAGCCAGTCTCCAGTCTCGGTGCTCAGGGGTCCAATAGCTTTACCCAATCCCAATCTAAGCCCAATCAAGAGTCTCGAACGCACACACAAATGTAATCAATTTGCCATGGCTTAACTTCATTATAAGAGAAAGGGACACGAGGAGTCTATCATCATCACGACACAACACTAAGTATATACATATGGTCTACATATAGGAACATATACACTGTATAATAGCCCTATACAAGAACGCATGAAATCGAGTCATAGTTTATTTTATAGTTTAAATTATTTCTTATTTTTAGTAGCTTTTAAGTACGTTTAGTAATGATTATTTGTATTTGTTTTACTTTATTATAGCAGTTCTCTTTCAAATAATCCATTTGACTATTTTTAAGACTTTCATTTTCATCGGACAATTATTTAAATGACGAAACTCTCTTTAATAAATTAAATTTGCCAGCATTAATAAAAATAATTGCAATTACTTTTTTTCCACATCCAAACAGCCTAAAAGCAGGCAACGAATACTCGTTGCTCTTAGAGATGGCGAATAGATCGGCTTAGAGTTTGATTGAGTGAATTTCAAAGAAACCAAACTTAGATTGGCCTAATGGATAAAGAGAAGGCTGCTAGCCATATCTATTCAGTCTTTTGTCGAAACATTATCTCTTAAGATTAACAAATTATCAATTAGATATTACCAATATCATAACTTGGCCTATTTACAACTGAATCCTTTGTTTAGACTCTGAGTCCTAAAACTATCGTGAGTATCGAGTCGTTGGTGCCCATCTCTAGCAAAAACAATCATGGAAATTATAGCCTAACTGCTAGGCGGCGCACCCAAAGACCGAAACAACAACAAACACGCCATTAGCATGTAAATTTCGTTTAATTTATTATAGTTTTTTATAATTTTTGTTGTTGCGGTTTTTGCAGCACATAACAAAAATCAATAAATTGGTAGAGACAGACAGAGAGAGAGATAGAGCGGGAGAGAAGATACGAAATCAACTTTGAACTTGTCACGACAACGCCCAATCCAAAGCGTGTTTGGAACAACAGAAAAACAGAGAAAAAAAACGGTTATAAATCATCGCCAAGAGGCAGGCAACCTTGGTCAACAATTTTCATGTTCGTAAGAAAAAAAAAAAACGGAATGGAAACCGGAAGCCGGAACCAGCAATGGAAGTTTTCAAATCAATGCAAATTGCTGGTCTTTTTTTTTTGTGGAAAAAAGAACGGAAATTCTCTTCATTAAAAGCAAAGTGCTAAACGAAAAGCCCCCGAGATGCTCATAAAAATGCCAACTAGAGGGCGTTCTAAACGCGACGCGATGCGAGACAAAAAAACCAACAAATAAATAATTAAACTGGAACCAAAAATATATATTGAAGATCGAAAGCGAAAAACAGGTCGCAGGTTTGGTTTTTTTTTTCATTTTTATGGCTAATTAATGGAAATGTTCAAGATGCGACTTTGCCACAGTGAGATTAAAATCCAGACAGCCGGCGACCCAGACACTGAATGCCCTTGAACACATAAGTTCTTAGTGATGATTCTTACAGTACATGAAATTCGAATTGACCAAATCGCGCAAAGGATAAAAAGTTTTTGAAGCTTTAACTACCCGATATTCTGATCTTAGAAAGTTTTCTTCTCAATTTGGTCGAAACAGATATGCCCATCTTTGTGGAAAGGGTATACGATTGAAATGTCGAACCAGCGCGGTTACATCTCACACACACACACACACTCACTCGCGACCGTTGGAGGCAAGTTCAAGGACGAAACAATTAACGCATTTTATTCCTAATCGATTAAAGTCTTTTTAAAGCCAGAGACGTGCCCACAAAACGGTCAAAAAGATCAGATATATATATATTTATAGACAGAGACAGCGAGCGAGAGAGAGAGAGAGGAAAAGGAATCTGATATTGCCTACGTGACCATATCGGATCTGATCGATTCGGATCACAGATCAGATGAGAGAGCAAACTGAAGACTGATAGCCAACCGAAATGATGCTTTGGCTTTTGTCAACCAAAAATTGCCCTAGACTGACTGACAACGACTCACTGACGATTTGCAAAACGAAATGTTGGCCAAAAAAGCCATAAAAGATTGAGCTTGTGCGTGGTGCTTTTAAACTGGGTCAATGGCTAACGGAAGTATATGGCTTTAGTATTGTTGGTTTAACATTTTTCTCTTTTGATTTTGCAAATTCCTTTACTTCCGTCATTGTTTTACCGTTCCACTTAGAGGTCAATAAACTTGTTATACATACTCTACTGCTATTGATAGCACGTTCGTTAGACTCCTCTCGCAGTGGCAACCAGTTGCGCCTGACCCAGACCCAGTGAACTTGAATAACTTACGTACAACACTCTATAATCGACAACTCTTCAGAAACCAGTGTTAGGTTTAGCTCACCTGTGAACGAGAGAGAGAGAGAGAGAGAGGGAGAACAATGAGTATCATAAATCATACTACAGATTACAGCATCTGAACATGCCAAAGCGGAAATGTTTCCACCGATAAGTCCCCACACCCTGACCCTGTAATGTGATTACCCACTTAGTGGTTACATTCACAGCACCCAAACCCAAATACAAATACAAATACAAAGAGAATGAATGAGTAACAATTCAAGTTTTTGTTTTTTCCAGTTCAGAAATTCTAAGCCACAAAAATTAACCTTGACTCAATTAATTTTTGTAGTTCCGAAGATATTTAGAGACAGGAAATAGAGTAGAACAAGTCTAGAGCGCCAGGTGAATTGTGAGAACTTGCTTCGAATGCCGAATCACTTGCTATTATTACTGCGAAAGGTTTTTCCATTCGATTTTCCTCGATTTCTCGTACATAACTTTAAGCAATCGAATTAAAATTGTATCCCTAAAGGCACAACAGAAAACGATTAAGATACAGATAGAAGATAGCGATGACAAGGCACAACGAATGACAAAACAGAAGTTGAATAACATTTTGACATGACTCCAATAATAATAAGTAATAATAATAACAATAATAATGCGGATAATTGCTACACATCTAGGTATTTACGGCTACCCACCACCTCGAATTGATACAACTGGGAAAAAAAAAAACAAAACCCAAAAGCCATATCAAATCATCGATTGTCCGTCCACCATTCGATTCAATCCATCAATCCATCCATTCATCAATCAATCAGGCATAAGTTTTGTTGTTTGTCGAGCCATAAAGCCACATTAAAGTGTGCAATTATTTGATTTGGAAGCTTTGTTACGCCTAAATGGCCAATTGGAAATGTTGGTGGCTCTGAATGAACTCTTAAGATCGTTTCGTTTAATAAAGAAATCCAAATAGGAAGTTATTTGAAGATCTGAGCGGTCAATCAACTTGCCTGATTATACGTCTTCGAAAAGCGAGTAAATTGAACCTTGATTTCGAATTATTCATCCCACGACAGGGAGATGAATGCGCTTACAGAATTAAGAATTTATTCTTGATTTTGAGACTAGAAACCTAAAACACTAAATCTCACATGGCCGGGAAAGAGTTCTCGACGCTCTGTGAACACTTGGGATCGGGAGCAGCAGTGGGGGATGCTGGCAATGGCATGGTGACATGACCGAAACCATCACGGACACCCAATACATTAAGACCACGTGGACGTGGCCCCGGATTGTGCCAGCAATGTTTATACCAGCTTGTCTGTTGACGACTCAAACCGAATCCGGCGGCAATGCGTCCAGTCCATTGGACGAGAGTGCGTCCCACAATGCGTAGAATCTCACTGCAGCCATTGGTAGCCGAAGATCGGCTCTCACTGGGGCTCCAGGAGGGGGCCACTGGCGGACGACTATCTGGCGTCGGCGTCCACATGTTCGGACCAAGCGGTGTGGCCACTTGTGCTGCTGGGCGATACTGATAATGATCGTTGCGCCAATTGATGTGCTTCCAATTGGCTGCCTGGAAATCGGACAGTGTTATCTGATCGTCCTCACTCAAATCGTCCAGATCATCCTCCGCATAATCATAGATTCGATAGTCAAAGTCGTCATCTTCGCTGCTGTCCTTCAATGGAGTGTTTTGGAGTACACGGCATTCGATGGGGAATTTACTCAGTGTGTCTGTCGATTGGCGTCCATTCACATTCTTTGCGCCCAGGATCATCATTCTGGCCTGTCGCGATGTACTGGGCACATCGTCGGGATCCACCGGTCGCACACTGTCTCCCATATAATCGTGTACACCACGCTGCGGACCTGCTGCCCCTGCCTTCATAATGCCGCGCAACTGTTGTGGCGTATTCGCTGGACCCGACATGCTGTTTGATAGGATATGCTAATGGGAATCGCCATGGAATGGAAGGACTCAACTAAAACTTACTCTCTTCGTTCGTATTCCTTTACAATATTCAAAGATTTTATCACCGAATTGGACACAAATTGCAATTATGGTCCAATTTCTTTTAAATAAATACAAATAATAAAGATAAAAATCGATTTTGTTTTTGGTAAACAACAAATTATTGTGACAGCATTTTCAAAAGGTTCTCGCAATCGAACAAACTCACACAAACTCGAGACCTTGGTATGCTTTTGCTTTTAACATTTATTTTCCTTTGTGTTTAGTCATTAAACACAAGATTTTAGTTTCTGTTTTTTTTTACAAATTTATTTTGCGAAATTCAATATTTATAGAGAGAGGGGGGGGGGCGAGAGGGGCAAAAATTGTAGCAAATAATTTGCTTTGTTCGAAAACCGAAATGATAATACTCTCGCATTTTTTTTGATTCGTCATGCTGATTGAGAACGTTTGAAAAGCGACAAAAACCGGTTAGTATGCAGATGTGAGCAGACTTAAGAACATTTTAAGGCCAATACCAAAACCATCTGCAAGTCATCATTTAATAAACAATCAAAAGGTAGTCAACGATTTGGGCAGCTGTGTCAATATGGAAAATTAAGAGATCACAACATTGATCGGCAATCAGAATTCAATTCGAATGACATTGTAAATGTCCTTCTAAGCCAAATGAATTCAATTTATTGCAATTAGCGAATCGAAATGCCAGGGACCATCCAAGTGGAAGTCACAACTCACAACAAAGAACCAAGATCGAGGCCCAAAATGGCAAAACAAGCCAAAGCCAAAATAGTTTCATCAAAACAACAGCTAACGAAAAAACCAAAAAAAAATAACCAAATGTTGCCCACAGACAAACAGAATAACCAAAATGTTCAAGTTGCAAAGCCAAACCGAACCGAAAACCAAAAATCGAAAATCAAAAACATAAACGCGGTCAAAGACAACAGCTAAACCAAAATTCTTGGCTAGATACAAATTAACCATCAACACCAGCGGCAACAACAACAACACCTAGAAACCGCATAGTAAAACCTATCAATACTTAGCAAAGACTTTAATTGCCGTTAGAGTGGAGGCGAAAACCATGGCAACAAGACGCCAATTTTTCAGTTGCCGCAGCTCCAGCTGCTGCCTTGACTCCAAAGTTGCAACGCGAATGTCAGTGATTCTTGAAGCGATAAGGGGATAGCCTTGAATGGGTATTCATCCGTCAAGAAGTTGAAAGAACTTCAGAACAATGATCATGCAGTAGGAGCTGCTCCATTTGCAATGCAATTTCTTCTCTCCTTGCAACGCACACAAAAGCGCCTGTCGTCTGTCTTGTCCTGTCCTGTCCTGTCCATGTCCTTCGCTATGTGGCCATATTTGGTCATCAAAATAGCATTAAGACATCAACGTTCGCGCACAGTGGTTAAAACACTGATTAATCAATCCAAAGTGATTCAATTTTAAAGAAAATACGAATTGACATATTTTTGTCCCATATTTCCCTTGTGTTGTCCCCGTGTTGAACGTGTTATTGAAATTTCTTAGTTGTACAAGACAATTTAGCTTTGAATAACTCAAAAGTTGTCAAGTCCCGCAATAATAATAATAATAATAATAGTGCAAAACATGAATGTTTAAAATTATTATGCATTAAAAAATTAAGCACATTCAAATTAATTACACTCTCACGCAGCAGAGATATAATATAATGTCTACTCTGGTTTTTCAAAGCACTTTACTATTACCTACTAGATGGGGGTCTTAAGATTAGTTGCGATTAAAAATAATAATCGATATGAATGAAAGAATGAAGCAAATAACTCATCGCGCCGACTTGGATGTACCCTGAGAAAAAACTACTTCATAAGGTCAAATTTAATTATTTGCTATCTGACTCACAAGCACTTTAGCGCCACCCAGCGGCAAACTGTGCGATTGAGTGAACTCATATATTCTTTGGTATCGAAAATCTGCATTTTATGACACTGTGCATCATTTGGCTTATTCTTTAATGTCTTTAGTATGTCATGTGGTTGCATTTTGTTTGCCGCCCCCATGTTGGGGCAGTGTCGCAATGGGTGTAGTTAAAGGGGGGCGCAGGCAAATTGCTTCTACTTCTTTTGAGAACAAAGCCAATTTGAACATTTGTTTATGGCCTCTAAAACCCATTGAAATTAATGTGCACAAAGTGCTTAAGTTTTTTGTGACCAATTAAAAAGTGATTAGTGGGGTAGGATTGGTCGATAGTAATAATACCCAAGATACGATACAGCTACAATGCCAATTAAGGGAACAAATATGACAAACGATTCAAATAAAGCAATAGTTTGTCCACTATGAAGATATCGTATGGATTACTTGCGATATGTCGTGGAAGGTTTACGACAGTTGCCTCCGTTGCTGGAGATTCTGCATACTGCCATGAGTTTGGAGTCGCCATTCATTCTAAGCCCAAATGTACATATTATGTATTCACATGCAAACGGAAATAATTATAAAATTTACAAACAATGCGGCACATTTTGATTGCAATCGTCTGTTGGTCGCTCGCATACAATAAGGTAATGGCAACAAAAAACTTGCCGACTCATCAGTGGATCAGATCAAAGTCTGATGTTTGATGTCTGATGTCTGATAATCAAAGTAAAGACTAATGAATGGTTTTAGTCGCTTCCTATGAGGTTTCGTATTCCCAATAGAGTATAGAGTAGTCCCCGTAAGATCGTATTACACTGGATTCGTAACACTTATAACTTATGCAAAAGCGTTAATTTTCTCTCGCCCTGATCGTTAGGTTCTTGGAATGTTGATGATCTTCGATCTGTCGATCATATTAATTGAAACTCACGAATGAAAATGCTGTATTAATTTCCAGTGAGTGAATAATTGTCGCTGAGCTTTTTACTTAGTCGATAGTTCTAATTGATTCTAGGCACACACGGTGCTCGGTCGTCGTACAATAATGTTCGCTTTACTCTTGACCCTCTGGCTCGCTGGATGGCTGCCAACTAGATCAGCCGTCAATGGACAAAGCTATTATGGCAATGGACTGGCCGACATGCTCGAGTTTATGCGTCGTGGCCAAGTGCAAATGGATCTGGAGCATATGGATGACGCCGCGTTGCAGGATGAATATGATTTCATTGTGGTAGGCGCCGGCACAGCGGGTTGCGCCGTGGCAGCGCGTCTCTCCGAGAATCCCAAGTGGCGGGTCCTGCTAATCGAGGCCGGGGGACCAGAGAGCTATGCCATGGATGTGCCCATAGCGGCGCATTATTTGCAATTGGGCGAAATGAACTGGAAATATCGGACAGAACCCTCGCCCAACTATTGCCTGGCCATGAAGGACAATCGCTGCAACTGGCCCAGGGGCAAGGTGATGGGGGGATCAAGCGTCTTGAACTACATGATGTACACTCGGGGTAATCGTGAGGATTACGATCGTTGGTCCGCCTTGGGTAATCCCGGCTGGAGCTACAACGAATTGTTGCCCTATTTCCGTAAATACGAAAACTCTCACATCCCGGACGCCGATCGAGGCGACTCGAGACCTGGACGTGGAGGTCCGGTTCAGGTTTCGTACACAGAACCGCGTACCCTTATAGCCGATGCCTTTGTGAAGGCTTCCCAAGAGGCTGGCCTGCGGCATGGCGACTACAATGGTGAGAATCAGTTGGGTGTCTCCTATCTGCAGGCGAATGTCTATAATGAGACACGCTGGAGCTCGAACCGGGCCTATCTGTATCCCTTGAAGGGCAGGCGGCCAAATCTTCAAGTGATGAAGAACACTTTGGTAACCCGCATCCTCATAGATCCGCAAACCAAATCGGCGACGGGGGTTTTAGTGAAGGGTCGCCCACAAAAGATTCGAGCTCGGCGCGAGGTCATTGTGTCGGCGGGGGCCATCAATACGCCGCAATTGCTAATGCTGTCGGGAGTGGGACCAGCCAAGCATCTGCGCGAGATGGGGATCAAGCCCGTGGCCGATCTAGCCGTTGGCTTCAATCTGCAGGATCACGTGGCTCCAGCCGTTTCGTTCCTCTGCAATGCCACATCGCTGCAAGTCTCGAAAATGTTCACCACCGACGCATTGGGGGAGTTCTTTAGAGGTCGCGGACCTCTTCGAATACCAGGCGGCGTCGAGGCCATCTCATTCTATGCCCTCGACGATCCGACGAATCCTCGCGGCTGGGCCGACATGGAGCTGTTCGTAGCCGCTGGCGGACTACAGACGAATGTGGCCCTGCGTCTAGCCCTCGGCATCCAGCCACAACTATATGAGCAAATTTTCGGTGACTTGGAACGCAGCAATGCCAACGGCTTCCTCATCTTTCCCATGATTCTGCGCGCCAAGAGCCGTGGACGCATCAAGCTGGCGAGTCGCAATCCGGAGCAACATCCTCGCATTTACGCCAATTACTTTGCCCATCCATATGACTTGAACATCACGGTCCGCGGCATTGAGCAAGCTGTCCGCCTCATGGAGAAGCCCGCCTTTCGGGCCATCGATGCCCAATTGCTGGAGACCCCGTTGCCCGCCTGTCGCCAATTTGCGCCGAGGAGTAGCGCCTATTGGGCCTGCTATGCTAGGCATTTCACCTACACGATCTATCACTATTCGGGCACGGCCAAAATGGGTCCTCGAAGTGATCGCTCAGCGGTGGTCGATGCACGCTTGCGGGTCCATGGCATCGATCGATTGCGTGTGGTCGATGCCAGCATAATGCCGCATTTGATAGCGGGCCATCCGAATGGGCCGGTCTATTTGATAGCCGAGAAAGCGGCCGATATGATCAAAGAGGATCACAACTACAATGGCGGTTAGTCCAAAACTCTATTTATGGTGCATCTCCACTCAAAGTTGAACAAATTCTCTTATCAAATATCGAATGAATAAACAATCAGTTGGGTAATTTGTAAGAAAGGTCATCATCGATCACATTGGAACTTTCAGAAATGTTCTTCTTAATCCAATTTGATTTTTATTTGAATTCGAATGATTGACAAGGATCAGTTGAGAAGCCATTAAGTGATTAGCCCTTTAATGTGCACACACAGCTTCAGCTTCCGCATTTGAGTTTCTTTTTTGTTTCTTTTGGACCAACAAAATGAGACTGAGAGTCTCTCAGATCAGTCCAAGTCAATGCCAGAGTTGCGGGCTTTCAATTTTTATACGTTTGCGTGTGTGTGCGTGTGTGTGTTTAGGTCTTTGTGTTGTGAACGTGTCTATAGTCATGCGAAATGTTACCTAGTTGAGTTGATTTGAAGATTCTTGATGGCAACTTCTCCTCCTCCCCCTCCTCCACCTCATCCATCGCCTCTCTCGATGAGTAATGAGTAAGTCAAGAGTTGGTAGCTGGCTCGTAGTCGGCAGCTAGCCGAAACGAACATGGCCCATAGCTGCTCTTAACCGAAAGATTCGCACACTCACACACACAGAGACACACACAGAGACACGATCGGCGTTTAAAATTTAATATTAAATTGAACTTGGCCACAGAGCTTGTCAGCATTTTAAGTTACGAATTCGATTGGGCAAGACCATACGGCGGCTTTATACGCAGAGGCGCGATCGTTGATCAGAGATCAGAATCAAATATCAATAACTAAATAATTCTAAGCGGATCGTGTTCTTTCGTTCGTTCGATCGTTCGATTGTTTGTTGTTTTTTTCTTGTTTTTTTTATTGTGGCAACATGAAGCTATATCTGCATTTTCTATTCATAATATCGGCCCTGCTGCTAATATCGGCCCAAGAGAACAATGTCCTATTCGAGACAATAAATTTCCTGAGACGCGGTCAAGCGGATGTCGATCTAGAGAACTATGACAACAGCGTTGTATTGGATAGCGAATACGATTTCATTGTGGTCGGAGCTGGGACAGCGGGATGCACTTTAGCTGCCCGTCTCTCCGAGAATCCCAAATGGCGGGTCCTGCTCCTCGAGGCCGGGGGACCCGAGCGCCTAGTCATGGATGTGCCGATTGTGGCCCATTTCCTGCAGTTGGGCGAAATGAATTGGAAATACCGGACACAGCCATCGGACCACGCCTGCCTGGCCATGAACAACAATCGCTGCAACTGGCCCAGGGGCAAGGTGATGGGGGGATCAAGTGTCTTGAATTACATGATGTACACTCGAGGCAATCGGCGGGACTACGATCGCTGGGAGGCATTGGGCAATCCCGGCTGGAGCTACAAGGATGTCCTGCCATATTTCAAGAAATACGAGGGCAGCAGTGTGCCCGATGCCGAGGAGGATTATGTGGGCAGGAATGGCCCCGTGAAGATCAGCTATGTGAATTGGCGATCGAAGATCTCCGAAGCGTTTGTGGAGGCTGCCCAACAGGATGGCCTCAAATACCGCGACTACAACGGACGCATTCAAAACGGTGTGGCCTTCCTGCACACCACGACACGCAATTCGACCCGCTGGAGCTCCAACCGCGCCTATTTGTATCCGTTGAAGGGCAAACGCAGTAATTTGCATGTGAAGAAGAATGCTCTGGTGACAAAGGTATTGATCGATCCGCAGACAAAGACCGCCTATGGCATAATGGTGCAGACGGATGGACGCATGCAAAAGATATTGGCACGTCGCGAGGTCATTGTGTCGGCCGGAGCCATCAATACGCCGCAACTGCTTATGCTGTCGGGAGTGGGACCGGCCAAGCATCTACGCGAGATGGGCATCAAGCCCGTGGCCGATCTGGCGGTGGGCTATAATCTGCAGGATCACACAGCGCCGGCTGTCACCTTTACCACAAATGCCACTTCGTTGAAATTCGAAGACTTCTCCGACCCAACCTTGATCAATCGCTTCAATCGCATGGAGGGACCATATGGCTCGCCCGGGGGCTGTGAGGCCATCGCCTTCTGGGATCTGGACCATGAGCGCGACGAGGATGGCTGGCCCGATATCGAGCTCTTCTTGGTCGGCGGCTCAATGTCATCGAATCCGGCCATATCGCGTGCCTTCGGACTGAAGAAATCCATCTACGATTCGCTTTTCGCTGAAATCGAGGACAAATCACTGAATGCCTTCATGATATTCCCCATGATCTTGCGTCCCAAGAGTCGCGGTCGCATTATGCTCAAGAGCAGTGATCCCTTCAAGTACCCCTTGATACACGCCAACTACTTTGCCCATCCCTACGATGTGGATATCTCGGTGAGGGGCCTACTGAAGGCTGTCAGCCTGATGGAACAGCGTGGCATGAAGACCATCGACGCGAAACTCTGGGAGCGCAAGATACCGACATGCAAGCAGCATCCGTACAAAAGCTGGGCCTACTGGGCCTGCTACGTGAGGCACTTCACCTTCACAATCTATCATTATTCGGGCACGGCCAAAATGGGACCGAAATCCGATCGAGCCGCTGTGGTGGATGCCCGCCTGAGGGTCCATGGTATACGCAATTTGCGTGTTGCCGATGCCAGTATAATGCCAGAGATAATGTCAGGACATCCGAATGGTCCGGTCTTTATGATTGCGGAAAAAGCAGCCGATATGATCAAGCAGGATCATGGATTTATTAAATAAGACAAAAAGGATTTCCCATCCTTCCCATCAGGTCATCACACAAGCTCCAGTCGAGTTGTTTCTCCAGTAATTTTAGCATAAGTTAATTGTATCTTTCTGTCTGTTTTTAAATTTTAAGTTTCTTGCCGAACTGATCTAATTTAAGTTAGTTCTATAAGAATTCATTATGACACGAGAGTATAATAAATATAAATATATGTACATACATTTATACATAGTTTAAATTGGACATTTCGTGCTGTCTTTTGTGTGTTTTCTGTGAGTTGGCTTGGCGGGAAGAACAACACAAACATAAGTAAAACAAAAAAAGTTGGCATTGAAAAACTGATCACTAAACAGTTTCGCCTTCTTTTGTTCGTTCTATATCTTCTTCTATATCTCAACCATCTAATGTCCGTCCGTCTCTGGCCAATTTCATGCTAGTCAATTAACACCAACAGCAAGAGCAAGAGCAAGATGCGAACAAGATAATTGAATTGAAAGCCGTGAAGTCTAGCGCCTCATACATATATACCCTGCGGCCAAAATGGATATATCAATTCGACAACTCGGAACTATCATTTCGATTCAATTTCTCGTGACTGAAACTCAATGGAGGGTATCTGAAAGTCGATTTTGGGTTTTCATCTCATTTCTGCTGTTTAACTATTATGATTAATGTTGTCGCTTACATTTTATTTCGTTTATTTTAATTTAAATTATACATGCGGAAATAATTTGGATGAGATGGCTGACTTTATTATACCCCTTTATTATCCATATGTATTCCAAACAGAATCGGGTGTATATATGTATTCTTGATTGGCATCAAAGCTGACTTAATTTGTGTCTGCTTGTGAGAACAACATTTTGTTGTCTATAATATTAAGAGATCAGATAATTTTGTTATTTTTTCTTAAAGTCCACAATTTTATTTTCATTATTTTTATTTGTTATATTTGCAATATCCAAATTCCGCCCAAAAGTAGACTATACAAACGTTTAGAGCTTTTTGCCAGCTTTAAAGTTCGGAGTTTAGATATGTAAGTATTAAGATAAATCCAATAAGGACGCAATCATCTTACGGATCGGATGATTGGATGATGGATCATGGAAAATGTTATCGAGGTTTTGTGTTTGAGGTTAGACGATTAAAGCCTCAAATTGGCTGTCAAGTCAGAGTTGCTAATTGCATCCCGGTTAAATTTAACACAAAATCCTATTTCGCTGCCCCACCTCTTCGGGTGGGGAGATGGAGACAAACCCATAGAAACGTTAACCCCTATGACAGATGCTTTTTCATTATCACAAATTGAAATATTCATGAATCACAACCCAAAATGAAGGATGACAGGTGCAATTCGGTTTGTTTTTTGTTTTGTTTTGAGGCTTTCAAAATGCAGAAATTGAATTGAATTTGAATGCAGAGCACACACAAAACGACCGAAAGCCAAACAAGAGAGAGATAATGGACATGGTGGACATCATGGACATGGAGTCAATAGCTGTTCCCACACCAGGAGATGTGTCTACTATGTAGAAAAGGGTGGCCCGGCTCTGTGTGTTGTGGTTTGCTCATGTTTTGGGGTTGTTTCTGCAACCCTCTACGGAAATTCGTTTAATCTGCTTTGCTTTCTTTTTTTCTGCACTGAATGAGATGCATTTTCTTTTTTTTTATTTTTTTTTAATATTGTTCTTTATTGTCCTTGTTGTTGTGTTGGTGGGCCGTGTAATTATGTTTTCGTTATGGGAAAACCAAGTCTAGGCCGGGATTGGGGGTTGAAGTTGAAGTTCCCATCAACAAAAAAAAAAAAACCTCCAAAACGAAAGAAACAAAATGAAAAGCCGCAATCAAAACGAGAACAACGAGTTGAAGAGGCGGCTGGTTGGCTGGTTGGCTGCTGTGAGCCGTCACAGGCAACCAAAGTCAAGAACCCGATGAAAGTGCCAATGAACCACAAGATACCAAGATGCCGAGATGGCTGAGAGATTCCAAGATGCTTAGCCAAAGTAAGGTAAAAGCAAACACACATAACGAAAAGACAAGCCCAGAGCTGGAAATTAGCAAGTGGCAATAAAAATCCAAAAAATAAAACAAAATAAAAAACAAAAAGAAACGAAGAAAGATCAGCAGAGTAGAACCAAACTGGAACGAGATGAAGCTACTGAACCTGCTACAGTGGGCCAAGTCTAAACACAGAGATCGAAGGCATTTCAACGAGTCCAAGTGAAGCCACTTAATGCTCGACCTTCTCGCCACATCTAATTTAGGAAAATATTTTATAATACCGCTCTTGGGTGCCGCAACGCACTTGTTTAAACCTCAGGTGAGGCATTAAAAGTTCAACCATTAAAACATTTGCAAAGATTATGAGAAAAGAAAAGCAGAAACTAAACGAACCGAAGTTATTATACGTCACCTACCATGGAAAACTGACTAGAAAAATGGTTTTGAGTCAAGCTTTTGAAGTATTCAAGTAGTAGTCATCGTTGATTTGAACCCTGATGATTATACTCACTAGGAATGTATATTATGAGTATATATGCTTTTATGACTCGGTAATATAAAATAAATATAAAGTTTCTGCCACACACTCTGGGATCTGGTAACATGTTCAATAATCTTTTTTCTAGGAAATTTAATGAATTTAAAACTAAATCCAAGACCATTACGTAGTTCTTTCCTCTCGTTTATTTAAGAAGCATTTACCCCATAAAAAGAGTACACTGCTGGACAAAATAATAGGTGTGACTCTAAATAATATGGCAAGTTCTGCATATATTATATAGAAATATATAAAATAAATACTTATAATAGGAATAAACCAAGCGAAGACAAAAGAATAAACGATAAAATGATGAACGATTGGTTAAAAATTCAAAATCTTGCGTTTTTTGTATAGAAATATTTAAATTGCATCCACTGTGCCGTGCCAGTGGATATTAATTAGACGGCCCCACTGGCCCAACAGTTTTCACTTGGCCAGTTGTCAAAGACTGGTCATAGAGAGAAGAACACACTCACACACAAAGAGGCAGACAGATAGAATGAGGGAGCCAGTGGAGCTGTGTTTTCTAATCTTAATACTACTAACCCTTGGATCAAGTGAATCCCAGAGACATGTTGATGATATCACTCAGACTTTCAGGCAACTGGGTCTGGGCAATATAGTCAATGTGCCGCTTTATAGTGATGGTAAGTGAACGTCTTTGATTGTGATGCGAGTGCGAGTAAAACTGTGATTATTGATAGTGCCTCGGCCGGATAAGAGTTACGACTTCATCGTAGTTGGGGCTGGAGCAGCTGGCTGTACCTTGGCCGCTCGACTCTCCGAGAATCCGAAGTGGCAAGTGTATTTGGTTGAGGCCGGCGGTGTTGAAAATTTGATTCATCAAATCCCGGCCATGGCCCCATCCTTGCAATTGACGGCCTCCAATTGGGGCTATGAGTCCCAACCGCAGCGTCACGCATGTCGCGGCATGCCCGGCCAGCGCTGCGCCCTACCCAGAGGCAAGGTTCTGGGTGGAACCAGTTCAATCAATTTCATGATCTACAATCGAGGCAATCGCCGGGACTTTGACTCGTGGTCGCAGCGGGGAAACTACGGTTGGAGCTACAAGGAGGTTCTCCCATACTTTTTGCGTAGTGAATCCGCTCAGCTACACGGCCTGGAACATTCGCCCTATCACAATCACAGTGGACCCTTGAGTGTTGAGGACGTGCGCCATCGGACGCAATTGGCTCATGCCTATATCCGAGCTGCCCAGGAGGCGGGGCATTCTCGCACCGATTACAATGGTGAATCTCAATTGGGAGTCTCCTATGTGCAGGCCAACACGTTGAAGGGTCGTCGTCATAGTGCCTTCAGGGCGTATATAGAGCCGATACGCCAGTCTCGTAAGAACCTCCACATCCTCACCCTAGCCAGGGTCACCCGCATTCTCATTGATGGCGCCACCAAGTCGGCCTATGGCATAGAGCTCACCCACGGAGGAAGACGCTATCAGGTGAAGGCACGCAAAGAGGTTATCATCTCAGCGGGGGCCTTCAATTCACCGCAGTTGTTGATGCTATCGGGTATAGGACCAGAGGATAACCTCAAAGCCATTGGGATACCAATTGTAAAGATCCTGCCAGTTGGCCGACGGATGTACGATCACATGTGCCATTTCGGGCCCACATTTGTCACCAACACGACAGGGCAATCTCTATTCACCTCGAACTTGGCGCCTCCGGTGATCAAAGAGTTCCTACTCGGCCGTCCCGACACCTTCCTCTCCAGCATCGGCGGTGTGGAGACTCTGTCGTTTGTCAAAGTGCCCAGAGCGAAGACGCCCTCAACGCAGCCCGACATCGAGTTCATTCAAGTGGCTGGCAGTCTGGCCAGTGATGAGGGCACATCATTGGCTCGCGGTGCCAATTTCAAGCCCGAGATCTATGACAAAATGTATCGACATTTGGCTGTGAGTAAACAGGATCATTTCAGTTTCCTCATCATGCACTTTGCTCCTGCTTCGGTGGGACGTCTTTGGCTACATAATCGCAATCCGCTGGAATGGCCACGCATAGATCCCAAATACTTTGTGGTCCAAGAAGATGTTGAACATCTGCTGGAGGGCATTAAAGAGGCCATACGTGTAACAAAAATGCCAGCTCTAAGGGCCATCGGTACCAGGTTACTGGAACGCTCAGTGCCCGGATGTGAGGAGTATGCCTTTGCCTCGGACGATTATTGGCGCTGCTCAATTCGCACTCTATCCTATACTCTGCATCATCAGGTGGCCACCTGTCGCATGGGACCCGAGAGTGATCCGACTGCAGTGGTCAGTCCTCAACTGAAGGTCCATGGCATGCGACGATTGCGTGTCGTGGATACCAGCATTATTCCATTACCACCCACGGCTCATACGAATGCCGCAGCGTTTATGATTGGCGAGAAGGCAGCTGACATGATCAAAGACGATTGGACGCACTGACAGAGCAACGACGGAGTATACAAACGTTTGTATGTAGTATAAATGAATCTATGTAATTGGGTCAATAAAAAATTCGTAACGAAAGCCTCAAAAGAAAGCGCCGTTCGCTTTGACGGGCATGACACGCCATTTCATGACCTAGCTTAATAAACTTTGGGCCAACAAGCAGGGCCAAGAACAAGTCAAACAAGTTTCTCGAGCAAGTTCAATGTCTTCTGCTCTAAACTCCACTCAAATTGATAGAGCCCGCCCCACGTAAGTATGTTTGAACCTCCGTATATACATATGCGTGAATGGGTGTGTGTGTGTGAGAGAGAGAGTGTCTCATCAATAAGGACTGGCTGAAAGTGCGCAAAGCACGCGCCAAAGTTAAATGAACTCGTCAAATGGAATGCAACACTTACAAAAAGTGAGAATGCCGTCATTCTTATCCATTCACCCAACTTAAGAACCCAAGAAAAGCAAACCGATCGGTAAATACCCTATAGCAAGAGTTAAGGTAGGTGATAAACGCCTAAATGGCGAGAGAAAAGCAGAGAGCAGTGTTGGTAACCAACACTGCTGAAAAATGTGACCATATTTTACAATTAGGTGATCTTTGGTGTAGATTCACGTAACTCACTTCCAGAGAAGTCCCCGAGTGTAGAGTATATAAGTTAACGAGTTAATTGTTCCTGTTGGGCTGCAAATTAACGCAGTTTAATGTCAAACCATAAATGGGACGTCGCCAGATCTGAGTTTTGAGTCACTCAATGGGCTTAAAAGCGCCTCCCTTCGTTCGAATGCATATCAGTTGACCAAATGTCTCATTGGCTGATATTACTTGCGACGGTGACGCTTCTTGTGGCACGGGTCCTAGCTGATAATCGTCTCCTGGACCAAATACAGAAGCTTGGATTTGTCAATCTTTTGGAGCAAGCAGTGCGTCCGAATGGTAAGTAGCAAATCTCACCTTAGGGGTAAAAGAGGTCACCTTCTTGCTGTTCTCTATATTTGTAGTACCTCAGCAGTCGTCTATATATGACTTTATTGTGGTTGGAGCCGGAGCTGCCGGTTGTGCTGTGGCAGCTCGTCTCTCGGAGAATCCCTCGTGGAATGTGGCCCTCTTAGAAGCCGGGGGAGTGGAAAATATTGCACATCTGACACCAGTATTGGCCGGACAGCTGCAGCAAACGGCCTCCAATTGGGGCTATAATTCGGTGCCGCAGCGTTTAGCCTGTTTCGGCATGAAGAATCGGGAATGCGCTTTACCCAGGGGCAAAGTTCTGGGCGGCACAAGTTCCATCAATTATATGATATATAATCGTGGAAATCGTCGTGATTTTGACACCTGGAATATGTGCGTTACCGTACAAAAATTGTCGATGCCTTCGTAGAGGCCTCTGTGGAGGGTGGTCTACCGCGCACCGATTACAATGGTGAATCACAGTTGGGTGTGTCATATGTCCAAGCGACCACACAGAATGGGCGACGACACAGTGCCTATTCGGCCTACATACGACCAGTGCGCGATTATCGCCCGAACCTACAGATTTTCCCATTTAGCAGAGTGACTAAAATTCTAATTGACGCAGAAACAAAGAGTGCCTATGGCGTGGAGTTCACGTATCAGAAGAAGTCTTACACGTTTAAGGCACGCAAGGAGGTCATACTCTCGGCGGGAGCTTTCAATTCGCCCCAGCTGCTAATGCTATCGGGTATAGGACCCGAGGATAACCTCAAGGCAATCGGTATACCCGTGATTCAGGCACTGCCTGTCGGCAAACGTCTTTATGACCATATGTGTCACTTTGGACCCACATTTGTGACCAACACTACGGGTCAATCGATGTTTACGTCACGTGTTACGCCAGCCGATATCTTGTCCTTCTATCTGGCAGGTAATCCGGCCACACAGCTTAGCTCCATTGGTGGCGTTGAAGCATTGGCTTTTTTGAAGAGCTCTCGCTCCAAATTACCCCAAGATTGGCCTGACTTGGAGTTAATTTTAGTGGCCGGCAGTTTGGCCAGCGATGAGGGTACAGCTCTAAAGCTGGGAGCTAATTTCAAAGATGAAATCTATAATACTGTCTATAGACCTCTAGCAGTGGCTCAACAGGATCATTTTACGCTATTGGTGATGCACTTCCATCCCGCATCCGTGGGTCGTCTATGGCTACACGATCGCAATCCCTTGACGTGGCCGAAAATTGATCCGAAATACTTTATAGCCGAAGAGGATGTGGAATATATATTGGATGGCATCAAGGCAACATTACGCATTGCTGAAATGCCAGCTCTCAAGGCCATCGGCACCAGGTTACTGGAACATACAGTGCCCGGATGCGAGGAATATCCATTTGGCACGGACGATTATTGGCGCTGTTCGATTCGCACTCTATCCTATACGCTACATCATCAGGTGGCCACCTGTCGCATGGGTCCCGAGAGTGATCCGACTGCAGTGGTCAGTCCTCAACTCAAGGTCCATGGCATGCGACGATTGCGTGTCGTGGATACCAGCATTATTCCATTACCGCCCACGGCTCATACGAATGCCCCAGCATTTATGATTGGCGAGAAGGCAGCCGATATGATACGTTCGGAATGGAATTAGAGTTTCTTGTTGATGTTGTTAATTAAATGAAATTACCTAACGACTGACAACGAGTTTAATTTGTACAGTGGGTGTGCGGGGGAGGTGCCGTAGAAGTCGGACAGCCGTCTAGAGTGCATTAACCCAAGAAATATATAGCGAAAAAAGGGGCTAACCAAGCCCATTGGGGTTGAAAACAGTTTTGTTGTCGTTTGCCTTATTATTTCTTTTTTGTTTTTGGGGTGGTTTGACGCATTGAGAACGAAGCCGACAGCTTCAGCAGCTCCACTCATAAAATTGTCAAAACGGATACGGAACTGGGATGCTGTTTCATAAGGGTGTGTGTGTGTGTGTGTGTGTGCGCGGCTGGGTTTCCATGTTTCACACTGATTCTTCTCATTGTTGCTTTGTTGTTGTTCAACGACAAAAATTCAATATGCATCATCAGGAAGGCGGCTTTTAAGCCAAGTCAAGGTGCCTCATTCAGGAAAATCTCTATTCATCGAAAATCCAGGACCCAGAAACAGGATACAACTTGAGTCAAGCAATTTATAAACCATTTTTCGACAAACGAAATATAGTCTATACTGGTAAATTGTATACATAATATTTTTCCTACGACTTTCTGTAACTTAAAGCAAGCATTGGCTATCGGTATTAATCGGTTAACAAGCAAGTCCTTAGTATAGAACATACTGAACGATATTTTTACTAATAACCGAAATGATAACGGTACATAACATATGTACATGCATCGCAACGAGCTGCAACCGAGTCAAATTACTACTTTACGGTCTAGACAAATTGCACATTTTATGCACAGTTTCAACCCTACTTAACGGTCGTTTCATCTGTCTGTCTGTCTATCAACAAGCGGTTTTTTAATTACACACTCTCGCTCGGTAAACGAATGTGAGTGATGCAAGTGTGAAAGAAATGAAAAGAGCAAGTGTCCTGGAGTTGCTTCCCTTTTCCACTCACCTGAAACAATTAACGCCTCATTCGGACCCGTCGTGTGTATGTTGCCCATGGTTAATTACGGTGGTTCTTCTTCTGCTTCTTCGTTTACTTCGACGTCGTCAACTACCTTGCGGCTTGATTATCCTCGTTTCGTTATGTTATTGCTGCTGCACTGCACTGCACTAAACAAAAACAAAAGCAACAAAAAAAAATTTGAAGGTTGTGAAGTGATAGCGGGGGAGACGGATGCGACGAGAGGAAGCGGAAACGTAGAGCTTTTTTAATGTCCGCCTAATGGCAGGCTACACTTTATACGCTTTGCGTTTGTTTTTGTTTTTCGCCGTTTTTTCTGCATATGGATATTGAACACGCGCGCGTTTTATGATTTTTATTGCCTTTTTCGCGACCCTCTGATAAACTAGGAATATTCGTTTGTAGCAAACTGCAAAGTTTAACACTGGAGAGCTTTTTCTTTCGTTTCTATGTAAACTCTTTCCGTTCGATCATCGAACTTTTTAGGTCTCGAGTTAAGGCCAAATTCTATGCTAATGCCAAGCCACTCCTTATTCGAATACCCACAGTGCGCGAAAACTACTGTACTTTTTTCTGTCATATTAATTAATTGTTCTTTTATTTTATTCTTCAATTGTGTGGGGTTTAATACCCACCTATCACGCTATACTACCAATTAGAATGCCAGAGAATACCTTGAGTCGATTTTGAGGCTACCCTCTATCAGCTAGTTAAAAAAATATCGAAAAAGAGAGACTTTGATAATATTCTGCCAAACAATAAAAACAAGACTTCAACAGTGACGACACTTCAGAAATGCACGTCACTAATTGGTCCAAACCCCTCACTAGGTCGTCGGGCTAATGAGAGCGAGCGCAGAGGTTAAACTACAATAAGTTCGACTTTTAGGACCAACAGGTGGATAGTTTTTGCAGGTTAAGGTTCCAAGGACCTAGAATATTTTCAATTATCATAGAAAACGAATTGCTTGAAGGTAAAAATTATGAGTAGCTACGACTAGCATTCATTTATTCAATTTAACAAAAAAAAATCAATTAAATGCCAACATGATGAATACATATGCATGGCAGAATATTTGAAACTATGCCATATGGAACTTAAATGAGCCCCCAGCTCTCAAGATGTTAGATCGACAAATTAGAGTAAGGTGTCGTACCGACTTGCATATACCCTGCGCTAAAGATTCCTTTAGGGTATGTATATAATTCAAACGTGACCCCAATTGACGTCATTCAACAAAGATTCTCTTTCAGTTGCCGAGAAAGTAAAATTGTTTGATTTTAGTAATCTTAATATACTCTTCTATCGAATGGTTTGCAAGGGTATCGACAGTTGGCGTTTGATGGCGTTACCAACAACAACAACAATAACAACAACAACTGGTTCTGTTCTGGCTTCGTATTGCGTATGAATAAATGTGCAGATGGAATTAATCCATAACACAAGTCTACAAAATCGAATTTTTGTATATGCAAAAATGCATTAATTTCCATATATGCTTTTGTCTTTTAATGATAATGAGTGCACTACTAGAATTTAGGCGATTTTATTGAGCAACAGATGGCAAATAGAAGTAAACGTTTTTTTAAAATAATATTCTTCGTTCAGACACAAATATCCTGTTGACTGGTGTAATTATTTACTTATTTTTTTATATATTCTTTTTGTTTCAACATTTTTTTAGAAATCGCATAAAAAGCACTTCATAAAGCTTTAATTTTCTACTTATTTGTTTTAATTTTTTATCAGCGCGTACATATATTGTACGTATATAAATAAAAAGCATTTGCAATAAATAGAACTGAATGTGGCGAATGGGGAAACAGCGTCGAAGAGACCGGGAACGAACAGGGAGAGGGAGATGTTAGATACAGTTGGGTGGAGGAGGTGGTGGTGGAGGGGGAGATGGCCGAAGCATGACGTAAACTTTGAAGCAGGGGTGCGGTATGTATATGTATGTATGTATACACACGCACAAACACACAGACACAAATTGAAGTACTTGTGAGCTTGTGATGAAGGGAGATAGATAGATTGAGAGGCAGAGGCTCTCCTTATCAATGAGCTCATCATTCTTTTTTATTTATCAATTGAGTTTTTCTGCTCGATTAATTAATATGCAAATATATATATATATATATTTATAAATATGTATATATGTATGTAAAATAAACGCATACACACACACACACACATACACACCCTTCTTTATTTGTGGGGTGGATTTACGCCCGCTATATGCTGCTTCTTGCTCTCCCTCCTCACCCCACTCCACCATCTACTCTGAATTCTTATTGGAAGGTAAACAAGAATTACTAGTTGGAGTTGTTGTTGTTGTTCTTGTTAGCAATATTAGCAAAATTCTATTAACAATTGTATTGAATATCTTAGCTTGTATGCCGCATACATTACTTATTCACGTATCTCCGTCGTATACTTTTTCATAAGTTAACACTGTTTTTAAGCCGGGCAAAAACAACAATAAAAAGCGCGCTTTGATACTCGTTCATCAGAGACACACGATGTGCCTGCTGGGCGAGGCTGAATGAGGGGCGAGACTGCACAAATGTGTTATTGTTTTGATCCTTTTTCTGTGATCAGTTTCTGTGCTACGAAATCGTTTTCCTGTGCTGGAAAATAAAAAAAACTCTGCTAGCGTCTTTTTGGAACTGTGTTACGAAGTTTTTTTTTCGGTCAAACGAAAGGACCATGAACCCGCACTGAACAAACTTGGCGTTATCAACTCCGCAAATTGTGCAAATTTACAATTTATGTTAATTAATCAATTTGTTTATCACTTAAAAAACAAAACAAAAACGAAGCAAATTCTTTTTTTGCCATTTACCGCAATCTTCAGCCACTTTTAACTAACAGACAGTGTGACCAGCTCGACTTCGCCTTTCCGTTATTTGATGCCGCTTCCCAGTATTTCTGGGCAGAGTGACCATTTAAATCGATGACTCGATAACTATCGATTATAGTCTGTCAATATCTGTTAACTAACCGTACATTTTCGAGCTAACAGAATGGCTCACCGCGAGTCTGTTCAATGTCTACATCGAATACTTAGTGTTGGCTAATTTTAAATTGCGGCAACTGCCCGGTAAGCAAAGCATGGTCACTGAATTCTAAAAATTCCAAAACAATCAGATTTGAAGTTGGAATTTTTATAACCATGCCGAAGGAACAGTTTCGTGCTTCGGCGCTGAATAAGAAAATGTAAGTGAACTGCGGTCGATTCGATGGGAAAATCGTGATGATACTTGAAATATGTCCACAGCTCACATGTGCAGTTTGGTGTCAGCGGAGCTGACCAGATCCAACAGGAGTCGCTGGTTCGCATTATATCGAAGAATTTGTATCAGGCACAACGCCAACCTGTACCCTATGGCGTCCTGGATCGACGCATGGGCATCAGCACCAAGGATGCCGTGTGCGAGACTTGCGGCCAGGGACTAAATGAGTGCATCGGCCACTTTGGTTACATGGATCTGGCTCTGCCAGTGTTTCATATTGGTCACTTTCGCTCTACCATAAACATCCTGCAGATGATATGCAAGTCATGTGCCCATGTAATGCTCAAGATGGAGGATCGTAGTGTGTTCGAGAAGAAGTTGCACAATCCGAATTTTTCGTACTTGGGCAAAAAGGCGCTGCATTCCCAGATGCTGGCCAAGGCGAAGAAAGTCACCAAGTGTCCGCACTGTGCCGCTCCCAATGGGGGTGTCAAGAAGGGTCCCGGCCTGCTGAAGATTCTGCACGATCCGTACAAGGGACGCAAAGTGGATGCCATCTACAAGAATACCTTGGAAGAGATGCTGCGCTCCACGGAGCTGAATCGCGATCTCAATCTCACACTGAGCAATTACAGCACGGCCGAGGAGCTGACGCCACTGATGGTGCTCGATCTATTCGAACAGATTCCCCAAAAGGATGTCCCCCTATTGGGAATGTGCTCCCGAGGGGCCCATCCCAAGCACTTGATAGTGACAAGGGTGTTTGTCCCTCCGGCCTGCATACGGCCATCGGTTTTGTCCGATGTGAAGTCGGGAACCACCGAAGACGACCTCACAATGAAGCAGAGTGAGATTCTGCTCATCAACGATGTCATCCAACGTCACATGGCCACGGGCGGAAAGATCGAGCTCATTCACGAGGACTGGGACTTTCTGCAGTTGCATGTGGCCCTCTATTTCCACAGCGAGATCAGTGGAATCCCCCTCAATATGGCGCCCAAGAAGACCATGCGCGGCATTGTCCAACGCCTAAAGGGTAAACAGGGTCGCTTCCGTGGTAATCTCTCTGGCAAACGAGTGGATTTCAGTGGACGTACTGTGATCTCACCCGATCCCAATCTGATGATCAATCAGGTGGGTGTCCCGGTACGAGTTGCTCGTATCCTCACCTACCCAGAGCGTGTCAATCCGGCCAATATTCGCCACATGAAGCAGCTGGTACGGAATGGTCCAAGTCTCCACCCGGGAGCCAACTATGTCCAGCAGCGCGGCTCCAGCTTTAAGAAGTATCTGGCCTACGGCAATCGCGAGAAGGTGGCCCAGGAACTGAAGTGTGGTGACATAGTGGAACGGCATTTGCGGGATGATGATATTGTGCTGTTCAATCGCCAGCCCTCGCTGCACAAGATGTCCATTATGTGCCACAGAGCCAAGGTGCAACCGCAGCGAACGTTCCGCTTCAATGAGTGCACCTGCACTCCGTACAATGCCGATTTCGATGGGGATGAGATGAATCTGCACTTGCCCCAGACCGAGGAGGCCCGTGCCGAGGCCATCATTCTGATGGGCAATCAATCGAATCTGGTTACGCCCAAGAACGGTGAGATTCTGATTGCCGCCACTCAGGATTTCATAACCGGCGGCTACCTGCTCACCCAGAAGGAGGTCTTCCTCACCAAAGAAGATGCCATGCAACTGGCCGCCTGCTTTCTATCCAATGAGGACTCCACCATGCGCATCCAAATGCCACCGCCGGCCATACTCAAGCCCCGACGACTTTGGACAGGCAAGCAAATCTTCAGCCTGCTAATGCGTCCCAATAGCGACTCCCCCATACTCCTTAACATGGTCTGTAAGGGTCGCAACTATGCAGGCAACATGGATCTGTGCAACAATGATTCCTGTAAGTGGCATTTAGCAATCCGCATGAAGCATGAATAATCCTATCGAATCTCTATTTGCTTCAAGGGGTTCATATACGTAATTCGGAACTGATGTGCGGAGTAATGGACAAGGCCACCTTGGGATCGGGCACCAAGCAATGCATCTTCTATTTGCTTCTCCGTGACTTTGGTGAGGCATTTGCCACAAAGGCCATGTGGCGTCTAGCCAGGGTAAGAAGCTCACCTCCCCCTCCCCATCAATCACCGGTTCACCCGATTGATAAGCCATTCCACCATCCATCCGACCACATAGCTTCGTTATCTTATCTGAAATTCGATTTGCTTATTGGTTTTGCACGCTTTATTTACGAAAAGTCAAGGAAATTGCGGGATTTCCTTCAGATTTTTGGGATTAACTCAGTGTCAGGCCTGTGGTGTCCTTGATGTACTCCAGGAACGAGGTGAGACGCACATAGCCCGAGGGATAGCCGGCAGTGCACTGATCCTCGGCCACAAATGAGTTGATGCCGATCTGGACATAACGGCTGGAACTCGAGTCATAGATGATCAATGGACCACCCGAATCGCCGCTGCAGGTGGACATTATGCTGCCGGCATAGCCATCGGCACAGAGAGTCGACGAGAGCACCACTCCAGAGCCAAAGATGGCCAGGCACTTGTCATTCGCGATCACCTGAACCTGGGCAAAGAGCAGCGTTTGCGAGTAATCCAAATACTCATCATCCATCAGTCCGAATCCCGAAATGGTGGCCGTTGTCCCCACAAAGGTGTTACTAGCCTGCGAGCTGGACACCAATTGAATGGGCTGTATATTGGAAGAGAAGACCAGCTGCTTTGGCAAATGGATGAGGGCCACATCGTTGTTCATCTTGTCATTGTAGTTGGGATGCACGTACAGCTCGGTGGCGGTCATGTTCTGGGCCTGTTCATCATTCAGTTCCACAGTGCCGAAGAGCAGGAAGAGAGAATCGTGCCCGTAGGCACAGTGAGCAGCTGTTAGGACCCAGGAGTCTGATATTATGGAGCCACCGCACAAGAGATCATCCCATTCATCCCGCTTGAGTATCACATGCCACGGGAATTGTCCGAGTACAGCATCTTTTCCCGATATAATACGTCCTTTCTGCAAAATATTCAGAGATTGAGTTCAGTTCGGTTCCACAATCCTTTCGCAATACTTACAATTCCCGGCTCCGCGGGGTTTGCCAGCAAACCATTTGACGCCATAGTCGCTGCGATCATCAGGATCAGCCATAGATTCGCCATCATGGAGTAGAATCGAGCGCTGTCTCTTGTCTGCTACAGTTTTCGCAATTAAATGTTTTAGCCAACTTCGAGTTACTACCACTTATAGAATAAATGTTTATATATAAATTTTGATCAGCATTGCCCTTTACCCACCCCCATCCCCATCCCCGTACACCTTCCCAATGCTGTCATTTGGTTTGTGTCTTGTACAATTTGCCATTAACACGGCCACTTCGGTTGCGCCGTGTTCCTCTCCATGATAAGATTAATTACTCACACGGCAATTTTTTTTATATTTATTTTCGCTGCTATTTCTGAGTGACGTGACGTTCCTCTGCCGCCGCTGCCGCTGCTGCTTCTGGACGCTCAAATTCTTTTGTCCAATAATCGAAGGGGTCCCAAATGGGAGGCAGGCGGGGACGAGTTCTTATCAACGACAAGTTTATACTTGCTCTGTTACACTGACCACCAAAAAAACTCTTCACATATTTCTTTGATCTGAGAGAGAGTTACCCTGATCTTTATCCTAAGTTAATGTGGGTTCATGTTGAAATCTATATATATATATATATATACATATATATATATAATTTGATCCCATTTAGTTGCTTTATAGGAGCTGCGGTTGCGGTAGTTGTCCTTCAGAAAGGAGTTCTAGAAAGAGTTTAATTTTTATTTTTGCTATTTCTCCTCTAAAAGTTGAAATTTCTTGGTTTTATTTTAAGCCCTCTCTTTTGGATCCTGATAGAAGTTCATGTGTGAATCATTTTCTTACCAAAAAACTAAACTCAAGATAAGACTGAGACTTCTTGGTAGCCAAAAAATTGATAAGTCTCTCCAGATTTCGCCAAAGGTTGTAAAAAACGGTTTGCTGTGCAGTGCCAATTGCGGCGGTTTTAGCCAATTAAGAGGCAAAACAACAAGGGATTTGCCCCATATCTTTTATCTCTCTCCCATGGCAGGCATGTGGAACACAGGTGGAGAACACTTTCGCCAGAAAACATTCTCAATGGGCCATGACGCCATTTGCTTTTTATTGACTTGTTTGTGTCTCCCACAATTTGCTATTTAGCTGGAAAGTTATTAATGGGAATATATTGATGTTTGCTTGCAGATCGCCTCGTTCTTCATACAGAATCGCGGGTTCTCCTTCGGCATTAGCGATGTGACGCCCAGCAAGAAGCTACTGCAACACAAACAGGTGCTGCTCGATCGCGGCTATGCCAAATGCAATGAGTACATTGAGAAACTGAAGGCGGGAACGTTGCAGTGCCAACCTGGTTGCTCTCCCGCAGAGACTCTGGAGGCGGTTATGCTGCGCGAGTTGTCTGGAATACGTGAGCAAGCGGCCAAGACTTGTTTCGCCGAGCTTCATCCCACGAACAGTGCCCTGATCATGGCCCTTAGTGGCTCAAAGGGGTCCAACATTAACATCTCTCAGATGATTGCCTGTGTGGGTCAGCAGGCTATCAGTGGCAAGCGAGTGCCCAATGGATTTGAGGATCGTGCTCTGCCCCACTTTGACAAACATTGTAAGTGAGGAGAGACCAGACGAAAACTGGGCTAGAGAATCGTTACCCCTTCCCTTCATTTTGTTTTTTTTTTTTGTAGCTGCCATACCAGCGGCTCGTGGCTTTGTCCAGAATAGTTTCTATTCTGGATTAACTCCCACCGAGTTCTTCTTTCACACGATGGCTGGCCGTGAGGGTCTGGTGGATACGGCGGTTAAGACCGCCGAGACTGGCTATTTGCAGCGTCGTCTGGTCAAGTGTCTGGAGGATCTGGTGGTCCACTATGATGGCACTGTGAGAAATGCCATCAACGAGATGGTCGATACCATTTATGGTGGCGATGGGCTCGATCCTGTTTCCATGGAGACACGAAACAAGCCAGTGGATCTGGTTCATCAGTATGATAATCTGCGTGCCCAGTTGCCACGTGGCGACCAGAAGCCCCTCTCGTCCACAGAGATTCTTGCCGAGGTGGAATCGATACTAAAGCAACCCGAGTTTGCCGAGGCGCGTTCCGACTTCAAAGCGGATGTGACGTAAGTTGGAACCGCAACCATAGATCAAAATGATTTCCGAATTCTGATTTCAGCAAGCATCTGAACAATGTGGCGAAACGTATGGAGGTGATCCACAAGAAGTATCTGGCCTATGGCGATGTGTGCCACCAGATTGAATCGTTTAGTGGGGAGCAGCTCCTGGAGTACTTGCGCCGCATCAACGAACGCTACAATCGGGCTGTCAGCGAACCGGGCACTGCAGTGGGCGCCATAGCCGCCCAGAGTATTGGTGAGCCCGGCACCCAAATGACCCTGAAGACGTTTCACTTTGCCGGCGTTGCCTCCATGAACATTACCCAGGGAGTGCCACGTATTGTGGAGATTATCAATGCCACCAAGACCATATCGACTCCCATTATTACCGCTGAGCTGTGCGACAACACGAGCATGGAGTACGCGCGACAGGTGAAGGCACGCATCGAGAAGACAACGCTGGGCGAACTCTCCTCCTATGTGGAGGTTGTGTGCCGCGCCTTCAGCTGTCATCTGGTCATTGGCATCGATATGGCGCGCATAAAGGTTCTCGGTCTGCACATCAATCTGGATACCATTGTGGCCAGCATATTGAAGTCACGGCTGCGCATCAAACCGAACCAGGTGGAGGTGGCGGTCAAGAGCTCGCGCATCATAGTGCGTGTGGAGGCCACCAGAACGGCCACCATCAATGCGGAACTCTCGCGCCTGGCCATAAGCATCCAGAATGTGGTAGTGGCCGGTCTGCCCAATATTCATCGGGCTGTAATCGCTGTCGATGACACCGTTCAGCCGCACACCTACAAGCTCTGCATCGAGGGCTATGGCCTGCGCGAGGTGACCGCCACCTACGGCATCATTGGCAAACGGACGCGAAGCAACAACATTTGCGAAGTCTTTCAGACGCTGGGCATCGAGGCGGCCCGCACCATCATTATGAGCGAGATTACGGACGTGATGGAGGGTCACGGCATGAGCGTCGATTCGCGCCACATCATGCTCCTGGCCAGCCAGATGACAGCCCGCGGCGAAGTGTTGGGCATCACGCGGCACGGCCTGGCAAAGATGCGGGAAAGTGTCTTCAATTTGGCATCGGTAAGCACTGCATCAGCAGAGGCATTCTCTTCCACATTTCTACATCACATTTCCTTTTATTTCTTCCATCCATGCTGCAGTTTGAGAAAACAGCCGATCATCTGTTCGATGCGGCCTACTACGGCCAGACAGATGCTGTCAATGGTGTATCTGAGCGCATTATTCTCGGCATGCCAGCTGGCATTGGCACGGGCATCTTCAAGTTGCTGCAGCACCACGAAGACAAGAAGGTTCCGCCCATTGAGCAGACCATATTCGGTAGCTTGGGTCTCAAGCCAGTCTTCTAGCATCGGAGAATCCCGCCGCTCACTCAGTTCCTGTGACAATTCTAGTGCGTAACTATTTAGTTTATTTGACTTGACTTCCAACGGACGCAGGTCGAGCAAATGAAATTGTAGACGTAATATTATTATTACATTAGTTCTTACAATTAGTAGTTTAGTCACTTACAATAAAATCATGTGCCGGACACAACCTCGGGTTGCCTCTGAAGATCATTTACATAAATCACATTAATCATTATCGCAAAGGAAAATGGATCACACCCAGGGGAAGAGTGCTTTAATGTTTGTATTCCACCTTTCCATCAACTTGACTGTTTATCTCTATGGATAATGTAAAAAAAAAAGAAATATAAATTTAATAAACACTTTTATATGGAATCAATGAAATCTGAAGTCTATAGGAGGACACATGTCCTGATCCTGTGAAACAAATCTCTCACATGTAGCATATAGTAAATATGTATATGTGTATGCCATTTGGAAGAGTATGTGAAAACAAATTCAAATATCGCTAAGAAGTAGTATCTATGTAGTAAGGTTTTGTAAAAAATTCCCGGTTTTCGCTTCACATAGTTTTTCAAATAGAATCAATTTTGTCAAATATTTGTCCATTAAATAATAATGCTTGTTTATTAAACTGCTGGAACACATTTCTTTTTTGGAAACAGTTGTGCGGTGAGAACAATGGATTGTTAACTTGTTTACGTTTCGATTCGCCAACTATATAGCAATGGGCTATGGATACAATTGTTACTTTCACAATAGGAAGACGAAATCCAAGAGAACAAATATTTGCAAACGCCAAATATATTGGTGCTGGGGAAGAAGATATCTGTTTCGATTGGCTATAAAAACTCGGCTGGAATTCGAAGATGGTCACAGTTCATTGAAAGGTACTCGCAATGGGTTTTAAATTTGCAATTCGAATTGGCTTGCTGGTAGGCCTTGTGGCGCTATGCGGCCATGTGAAGGCACAGGGCACTCCGCCCACCACTCCCCCAACGAGTCCGACGACGCCCACCACTCCACCAACAAGTCCGACGACGCCCACCACTCCCCCAACCAGCCCAACAACACCCACAACTCCGCCCACCAGTCCAACCACTCCCCCAACCAGCCCAACCACGCCCACTACTCCACCCACCAGCCCAACCAGCCCCACATCGCCCACCAGTCCATCTGAGACCACTCCAGTGACTACTGCCGCACCCTCGTCCAGCACTTTGTCCCCTACAGCCAAAAAGAACCGAAAGATTCGTCGTCGTCGCCGGTTCCTGCGTCGTGAGAGGAGGAGGCGTGAGAGAAGGCGTGAACGTAATCAGAGGTTCCGTCGCAACCGCAACTTTGGAGGACTTCAACGAAAGATTCATATCATCCGACGAGGTGGTCTAAGGAACGAAGGTTTCGCAAGGGACGATGAATTCTTTTAAATGATGCACCGAAACGCTAATAAACCCCGATTAATGAATAAAATCTCAACAAAGCACAAATGTATCTAATCCACATTGGTTTTTATTTAAATTCATCCAATGGAACCGAAGCACTGAAAGCTTAACGAATCTTTTCGAGAAGATTACGATAATTGAGGGTGACTACTTTGAACTTAATGAATAGTTAATTGCTGTTCGCATCAAATGAGGAAAGGAGATTGTCCTGAAATGAGGATTCATTCATAGAGAAATTTCAATGTGTTGTATTATTATATTTGAATTTTGATGTACATTAATTTTGCCGACATTCATTATTACATACGTATGTATATATATATATATATATATATGTATATGCATATACATGGGGGTTTTTTGCTTTGCATATAATTAACGTACACAGTTTACCATTTGAATAATGTCTAAAGTTAAATAGTTATATAGTATTCAATTAACACATATAAAAAAAAAAAAAATTGAAACACATGAGAACTAAACAAATTCGTAGTCATACATGTCTAAATGTAATTCTATTCGTGCCTTAGTAAGGTTACTAGATGAGCATCCACATAGAGATAGTTTGCTATCTTAATAGTTTAGGATATAGTGTAGTAGTAGTAGTATCAGAGCATAGCATTTGGTATTGAGCTACATACATACATATGTATGTATGTACGATTTCTACGACACACACACAACAAACAAAATAGGCAAACGAACAAAAAAAAAAAAACAACTATCATAAGTATCAGTTAGTATGTATATAGTAAGAGGGGAAATGACAACTTAAATAAATGCATATCACAGGATTATTTAACACAAATAAAATCTACAAATATTTTGACTGTCACCGATTTAAGCCGAAAATAACCTATAAATTTGGATATTTGAATATTGATTGAATTATAAACCAATCACTTGTTTCTTTCTTATATTCATTTCGATTTCAATTTGGAAAAGAACGCAGCGTAATCTTAAAAACCATTAAACCTTTAAATATACAAATCTATTATATATAGTAGTAATATATGCATCGATATCAAAGATTGTTTCTATACATTTGTTGTTTTGCTTTGATTTTAGTATTTTGGATAATTCATTAAGCTGCTCAGAAACTCAAACTTTGGAAGATTGTATAAAATATACGTATGTATGTATGTAAGTTAACACATCCGACTGCAATCCTGCAGGATCAGCATGGCCGTCAACATTCCATACAACGTCAGCTTTGAAACATAATCCTTCAGGGCTAGCTTGATATTAGAACATTTTGTACTTTAGTTTTTAGTTTGGATTTGACCAATAAATGAAGCAGTCATAATTTCATTATACTGTTCTTACTTCGTGCAAAGCTCACAAGCTAACAGATTATATAATAATAACTAACTTGTATACATATGTATGTATATAGCGTTGACTAAATCTTTAAAGTAAGAATTAAGCTGCAAATTGAACTGAATCGACTTAAATATGTTATATATAGTATAATTTAGTATATAGTATATATAATAGAGAAAAAACGCCGTTTAAAATCAGTCACTATTATCGCTATGGGATTGGCCGCTTGCGCTTACAACCTGCTCCAGATCCTGCTGGGTCTGGCCCGCTGCCGCCTGCTCCTCTCCATAGCCAGCCCTTCTGTCATGGATCAGCATTGAGAGTGTTTCCAAACTGCGGCGCACCTGAAGAGAATAAGAAAACAAAGAAACACCTTAGATAAGAACGCATGGGGAACAAATAATGTGTAATGGCGTAGCAATGGGGACGGGGGGTGACAGCAATTTGTGATTTCGATCATTCCCTCATTCATCTATTTATCAAGCAAACGAATGGATAAGGTGACAACCCTAGTCATTCGTCGGGGTCACCATATCCCCCCCAGTGGCAATAGTTTTTCTGTTGTCTACACCCATGTCTGATAATTAGGGGAAGCGGAGTTGGATGACTGTGCCGATATCGATGTCGATGGCCGATGTCATTTTGACTGGGGGTTTACATATTCTTCAATTTATGGCGCAATGCGGCATATGGCAAATCAAAACAAAGATTAGCCAAGCCAGTCAAATTTCGCTGATAAGATTATGCAAAGTGTTTCACGGATGGATTGATTGATTGGATGCCCCACAAAATTTAGATGAAAATCAGAGGAAAGGGGATTCACATTCACACACAAATTGCAGCTGCAATCAATAGATTTCTAGTTTCTGTTCTAACCTTAGTTATTTGTTCAAGATTTTTGGACAGAATATGTTGAGCTTCTGCTGTGCTCTTGGCTTGTAGTTCCTTTTGCCATCGCAATGCCTCGGCAAAGATGTCCTCGTCATTTCCGGCGTTGTGCTGTAGGATTATCATTTCGATTAGTAACGAGTCATCAGTGGGTTCAATTCAAAGCTTACCCAATTGAAATCGATCGGAGTGTGATATAGACTCGTTTTCGCCTCGATATCCAGAATGCGGTAGAGCAGAAATGCAGAGAAGAGGGCCAGCATGATGGATAGCATGATGCCCAGATAGAGGACATGCAGTTCTGTCAGCGATGGCACCGGCAAATGTATACGGGAACGTGCCTCCTGTATTAGGCCACCAAATCTGCCACCCAGGAATCGTGATGGAGCCTTTGACACTTGCCCAGGTGGCGGTGGCGGCACACCCACACCCACCACAGTGATGGGTGACGAAGAACTGGACGGTGGGCCGGTGGAAGAGGCCGACGCATTGGCAGAAGTGGATGTCGATGTGGACGTGGAGGACAAGCGGCTGGAGGAGTGTGGCTGCTGCTCTTCATAGTGGACAATGGGTGGTGCCGAGCTGCGAATAGTCACGGCTCCAGATCCACTTACATCCAGACTGTGAAACTTCTTTCCCTGAATATCTGTTGGGCACATAAAAAAATGTCAGGTTAGATATAGGATCGGTTGACGCTCTCTCTCTATCTCTCTCTTACCGGAATGTCTTGGTGGCTTTGGCTCGGCATTGCCAACGATGCGTTGCCTTAGTATTGGTGGCTCAACAATCGGTGGCAATTTGGCCGTTCCATTGTCCAACAACAATTGGGGAGGACTCTCGTTGCCACTGATCGAGCAGCTGCTGTCATCCTCATTGAAGAACTCTTCAGGCATCTCGCTGTCAACGGGCAACGGCTTTGGTAGGATCTCCGCCCCGGCAGCCAGCTGCGGGCACACTGTGCACATCAAACGGAATGCCGACTCCCGACTGATGAAGCTCCCAAACACATGTCGTTCATCCACTGTGGCCACGCCCACAGCATTCGGTATTATTTTGGCCATTTTCTCCTTGGAAATCTTCGTCACTGAAGTTGTGGGAATGACAACCTGAATGACAAGAATTAGTGGAAATAATCGTTACCCATAAAAATCTGCGTACTCACCTTCGTTACGTAACCGAAAACATTGGAATAGAAGGCAAAATGTTGATCGGTTATATAGAGATGACCCTGCAGCAGAATATCACTGACCAGAGCGCATGAGAAGTCTGCAAACACAGTATGGATAACGGTATTTCAATGAATCGATCGTATCGACTTACAATTGATCAGTTTTTCATCCTTGGAGACCTGCGTAAAATGTCGATGGAACTTCTTCACCCTCGAGCTGGACACTTCTTTTCGCTTCTTCTCCTTGTCCTTATCCTTGTCCTTGTCCTTCTCTTTATCCTTCTCACTGCCAATGGAAGTGGCTCCGGTGACTGTTGCCCCATTGTTGGCACCATTAGAGGTTGTTGTTGCAGCTGCAGCTGCGGCGGCAGATGTTGATGTTGAAACGACTGCTGACGCCGCCGCCGCCGCTGCCGATTGCTGCTCATGTTGTTTGGCCGTGTTGCCGGCGTAGTTGCAACCGCTGCCGGCTGCCGAACCACTACTATGACTGTGACTGCTCCTGGGACTGGGGCTGGGGCTGGGACTGCTGCCCAAGCTGCGCACACTGCCACTCGTCTGCAGTTGGTTCAAAGGACTGAGAGAGCTGGAGTAGCTGTGCCTCAACGATCTGCAAAGAACGCGAACAACAAAAACCATTAACTTGGCACGAAGAGAATGCTCAATTCTTGGGATTCCTCTTGGTAAGTAATTTATGTTGTATCTCAACTAAGAACTGACCGATAGTGGCGTATAAACCGATATAAACCATGTACATGATGTTTAGGCGATTTCATCACGCTTTCAGATATTAACAATATTTATTTGTGTTTCTGTTTGTTTTTGTTGGGGTGACGTTATAGGTCAAGATATGGCAATCAATTTCCTCGTTGATAACAATCAAAATTATTTTCTATAGTTGTCATGATGAAAGGTGAGGTTTCCCATACTGATTTCGGTTTCGTCAGCTTTGCTGTATTCGCAATTCGGCTAAAATAATGGTAATACCTAGATAACTGCCCCCTTTGGACCTTATTATAACCATTGGACTTCTATTGAACGCGACTAATCCAACAATAATGAAGAGAAACTACTTCTGTGAGCTTAAAAATCGATAAACTTCTAAATCTCGAAAGTCTCATAAATATCATAAAGATCAAAGTTAAAAAATATACTATATATTATTAGTATAGATATTTATTAAATCATCATGAGAATTACTATCAGAGTGCCAGACGCAGGTGGTTATTGGTATATCATTTTATGATATGAAAGGCAATTGGTAAACAGGTGGGAAACTGCTCCAATTAAATAATGAACCAATTGAACATTATGAATTGAATTGCCGAATTCGAAGATAGAGCCAGGTGTCGAAAAGCGTTTTCTGGGTAGCAGCCTGCTGCTAATTGTGACTCAACGCAACGTGTCAAGCGGGCTTTCTTATCGTTAAACACTTTGTTTTTGTGACATGATCTTCAATTTATTTATTGAATGGCTCACAGTGAGATTTATGAAATGCCAAATGTGTGGCACATTGTAATCAACGTGTGTGTGTGTGTGTGTGTGTGTGGGTGTGCGGGTGTGTGATCTGCAGAGAACAGCAAAATGGCAGTAGAGTGGCATCGTTCAATTAGCCAGATAATTTAATGTGGGCTTTTATCTATTACCAAGAATTGGGTGTGAATCAGACCGATGATGGAGGCACAGCCACCCCCAAAGTATCCGGAAATACACAGAGAGCGAGGAGTTGATAGTGCTAATGTGTGCCTAGGGCAGTGCCACCACCTGTTCCACCTGCTAACACTGAACCCTCTTATACTATATACACTGGGAGAAACACTATTCACACTTGAGTTACGTTCAAATACCATTTCAGATGGTTTCGCTCGTTATTTTGCCAAGTGTAGTGCTTCTAGACCCTAGCCCAGCAGTGTATTCGCATTTAAATAATCTAATCATAGGCGGTACTTGAACAAAAGTGCCCCATTTTAAAGGCTCCCTACCTAACGACGACGACGACGACTGCTGACGGAACAAAGTTATCAGTTGGCTATTGATCTAAAGGGGCGTCAACAGACAGGTGGGCTGGGTGGTGGTGGCCTACCCTAAACAGCTCAAACTTGTAAAGCAAACAACACAACACAAAATCGAATGGCAGAAAACCAGAAGCCAATCTCGAGCCTACCGAAGTTTCGAAATCGAAATGCCTCCGTTACTTACGGTGTCGAATTATAATGGTGCTTGAACTTGACACTTGCTTCCAATCGTTCCTCCGCTCCGCTCCGATCGGGATGAAAGGGTGCTGGTCGATCTCCTCGACTGCTGCTTCCAGATTCGATTAATGAGATTCGTTTGAATTTCCTTGCCACAGTTCGTGCGCCTCCGACCACCGCCCCGCTGGCCATGATCACAAAGTTGCGCTCCCGTGAGCGGGAACTGTTTCGTATGTGTGGGCGGGAGTTCTTTCGCCGATGCACTACCTCGATTTCATCATCTGCTGGATCGAGGCTCTCGTTGTTATTGTCATCGAAGTGCTCCAAATTACTGGCATTAAGAGAGTCATCTTCGGTTGCATTGGACGCATCATTGTGCATCGGCTCCATCGTCGACTCATCATTCGCATCAATAAGATCCTGCTCGAAATATACGCTAAGCCGATTATTGCCATTGCGTCCTGAAATGCGGTTTTGGTTGGTCGTAGGGCTCCCCGAGATATGCATAGCGCCGGATTCCAAGGGTTAACTCTGGAGGAGCACTTGCATTTGCACACAAACAAAAAAAAGAAACAACAACAGGGAATTTGCCGCCTGTCGGTAACGGTATAACGGAATTTTGTTCACTTCACTTTCGCCTTGGTTCTTGGTTCTTTTTTGTTCTGCCTTTTTTCTTTCCTTTTTTCACGTCGTCACTGAGCCAGCGTCCCGCGTTTACTGTTCGACCGCGCTGTCAGCGTGTGTTGAGTTTGTGGTTTTTGGATCGCCTGCGTCGGCACGGGCAGAGCAGCAAGTGCAGAGTGGAGCAGAGCAGCGGAGCGCTCTGTTGGCTGCCGATGAGCGGCAATAACAATGAGAACAACAAACACACACACACACATCTATCCACGTTTGAATGTATGCAGTCACATTCGTACATTGTTTATTTTCTTGCGATTGCTCATATGCATGTATGTAGGTGTGAGGGAGGAGAAGGGGGGCAACCCCTAAGATATGGGTTTAGAATATAATCGAACTGTATTGTTATCAAATGGCAAATAACTATTACAAAAGCCTTACATTGATCTTGATTCAATTCAAATCGATTGACTCAAACATTTCAACTAACATAATCTGTTTGATTATCATCTGTAATCGTCTTCCCATGGGAACTTCAGATAAAAGACTAGAAGAATAGAAGCTAATCTCCCGGTTTTACGTCTCGAGTTTTCATAAATGGCTTTTTGGTTAATTCAAAACATATCTCAAATTTCAAAAAATAATTCAGACTATTCGATATATTGATAATTCCCCGACTGACTGAACGACTATATCTATTAACAGATTGTTTTGTTTCTCCACTCAGGATGTGTCTCTTGTGTCCCACTGGGCGGCTTATCATATCTACTAGATAATGAAATAAGCAAAAATACAATTCTCTTGTTGGAACAGGTTTCGAAATGGCGAAAAGATGTTACGAAACGGAAGTTGTTGACAACAATGGGAGAACAGAGAAAAGAAAGTGACAAAGAGACAAACGCAGAAGACAAACAAAAAGAAAAATGTACGAATTCTCCGCTACCCTGGACCAGAAATATTAACTTATATCCAACTTATATGATGGTTAATGCAAAATGTGGATGGACAAGAAGTAAAGTTTCTCTCGTATCTACCGCAGTTTGTCAAGAGGGTTGCAGGGTATTGCAAAGTCGTTAAGCCATAAAATTCACGAGTTTTCCTTGGGGCAATCTAAGTCACAAGCAGTTAATAAAACAATCCTGTGACCAAGATTAGCCACAACATCGATAGCGATAAAAGACAGGTTTTGTTTGAAAAGAATATCAGCAAACAAAAAAAAAACATTGAGGTAGACAAGAAGTGAGATCCCCAGAGAGCACTATGCCTTAGATTGGGCTCAACTCCTGGGTTAGATTTGGCTGTTTATGTACATTCGTTTCCATGATTCATCAAGTCATCATCATGTTAATAGCTGAATGGGCCATAGGTTAAAAACTTTACTGTTTGCCAACATGGACACCTGTTGAATCCACACACCTGTGAGTCAACCACAGTTCGGAGTAAGACTGAAAGACTATCGGCACGCGCCCTCTGCCCCTGTCTCTCTCTCGCTCTCTCTCTCTGTCTTTCTCTCCCGCTTATGAATCATTCGAGTGATAAAAATGTCTGCGGGGTACATGGAATTCAATTCAATTATGTGATTCCACATGGACATCACTATTCCATGGTTTGCTGTGGTGGGCAATGTCATCGGCACGTGCCGCTGGCTTAGATGGATGGCAGCAAATCGAGCGATGGGAATCACTTCGTATTGGACAGCTGGCTGCAATTTGGAGTGATAGGAAAAGGGAAAGGGAACTGCTCAGCAGCGATATCTAGGCCTGTGGAAAGATAAATGCCAATAAATGCCTACGAATACTTTCTCAAGAAGGTCGAGTTGAACACCTGCACGGCCGTGCCGTGCTGGTCTATCGCAATTACAGCCACAATCGCCACAAACACATCATGTGTCGCTTTTCCGCGAAACATCTTTATCAATATTGGCCAACAAAGTTGGCGAATACATGAAAGGCTCGCATTCATATCGCCAAGTGGGTAGAATCGAATGATAATCTGGCCAACAGCAGGGCTGAAGGATAGGTCGGAGAACCTGACTTCACTCCCCTTAATTTAAGAGTTCAAATTGTTCGAATCAAAGTAGGCCAGAGTTCAAATCGTTCGAATCAAAGTAGGCCAAAATCTCACATGTGTGTATACATCTCCAGTTGGAAATCAGTTCGTTTCATATTTTCTACGGGTAACACCGACGACTCTTAACATGAACTAAATTTTCTACATTAAAATTTTTACTCTAAAAACACAAAGTAGAAACGTTAAAGTCAAACAAATACCTTTCAGTAAAAGATTTGGTAAAATAATCCTTAGAAATTTGATTCCCACCATTATGTCGAAGGTAAAGCAAGAAACAAGCGAGCAAGCTTCCCTGACCACCGTTCAGGAGATTGAGCTAACTCAGTGGCTGATCCAGAACGACGTTAATCCGAAGAAATTGCGTCGCACTTTCACCGATGTCTTGCCCTTGGCTCGTCTACTGTCGCGCTTTCATCCGAAGCTGGTGGACATAAACTCGTATCCGGCCCGTAACAGTGTGCAGAGCAAGAAGGCCAACTGGCAGTTGTTCAGCAAACGTGTGCTGACCAAATTGGGAGTTAATATGACGCACGAGGATATGGATCGCGTGGCCCGCAGTGTTCCGGGCTCGATTGAGTTGCTATTGTTCGGCATAATGAGTGCCAGTGCCCCAAAGTCGAGCACCAATTAATTTATAATGATTTTTCATTTTTTCTTATTCGATTTTCTCTCGTTATCTGGATATTAAAATAATTCGCCCGCCCTGTGTCAACTCACCTGTCGCCTTTGTCCTTGTTTGATTTTTGAGCAGATGCTTCTTGTAGGCTGTATTGTTGAGAGTATTGCTGTTGACGTTCTTTCTGATTGTGACTCTGTTTCGGGTGTGCCTCTAGTGCGGCTTCAGATGCAGATCCGGATGCTGCTGCTGCTGATGCTCCATTCTGCTGTAGTGCCGCGCCGCAGACGTTCGTCGGGAGGTCATCGATGCCAGTATTGTCTGTGGCAATTGCGCTGACACTGCCTGTTGATCTGCAAAATGAAATGAAAACAAAACAAAGTCAATGCGGCGTATGAGTAATGTGAATAAACGAAATGTTCAAAAAAGTGTGGCCTACTTTTCGGCTGTCGGTTTTCAATTTAAGCAATTAAACGATGGCTGATGATGCGTGGCTGAAGGGACGGGCGGAGGAGAGGTGGGGGGGGAGTCGGCACAAACAAACAAGCACACGAAGCATCAAATGTCCGCTTTAATTAAACAGACCTTGTGCTGCATACGCGCAAAGAGAGCGAAGAAGAATTGAAGCCTTTTTAATGTTTCCATGCGACATAATTAGTGTATTGGCTTGCCTCATGCTTTTTTATTTATTGTTACCACCCCACCCCACCCCCACCAGAAAGCTTTGCAAACTTTTAATTAAACACTTATGCAGCCATAGAAATAAATATGAAAATGTTTTTGTGTAACATACAATTCATAAGCTTAGGAATGTGTCAACATCAAATTGAATAAAGAAATAATATTAAACAGACTTCTAGATGCTCTGTAATACACGTGTTAACAATTGCTTTAGTGGAGTATTTTTTAATCGACTTTAAAAACTATTTCAAGAAGAACTACATAAATTCATCCCTACACTCACCTGATTTAATATGGAAATAATGAAAATAGATAGCTTTAGATAAGTCAGCTAAAATATGTGAGAAAATTCGCATTTCTCTGTTGAGACTTCATTTTTAAGTTTTGCTGATATTATCTTAATCGAGTTGCCATGTAATTTACTTTTCAAATCGTTCGCTTGGAATTCAAACATTTTATGTTTAACTTCTCTTCAAGTATGTAAGGCAGAGAATTTTTTAAAGAAATTTTTGTTTTGTCTATTAAAGGCCAGAAACTAAATTTCAGTAATTATTATTTGGCAAACTAAGTATATTGTTAAAGAAAATTTAAGTTAGTTATTTCTTCCATGTCCAAGATAACGAAAAAGACATCGCTCTCTTCTTTGGAGCAATATGAGCTGAACCAATGGCTGCAGGAGCACAACATTGACCCGACCACCATTCGTCGCACCTTCACCGATGTGCTGCCCCTGGCGCGCCTTCTCTCGCCCTACTACCCCAAGCTAATCGACGTCAAGTGCTATCCGGCCAGGAATAGTGTACAGAACAAGGTGGCCAACTGGAAGCTCTTCAGCGAACGCGTGCTCCACAAGATGGGCGTGAAAATGACGCGCGATCAGATCGGTCGTGTGGCCCGATGTGCTCCCGGCTCCATAGAATTGTTGCTGTTCAGTGTGATGAGTGCTCGCCGTGAAAAGACCGCCAATCCTGATTGACATATATTATATTGAACAGTCCAATGAAAAGTCTTCTTAAAAATTGTTTGTTTTAGTTTTGTTTTAGTTTGAAGGGTGAAGCACAACGCACAAGCAAGTGTAGGATCGCCATCCCTCGATTGCTTTTGCGGCACTCCAGCTAGTGGGCTGACCATCTTTGCTCTCCCAATTGCAAAAACGAGGTTTCCAGTGCGGAAACTTCATTTAGCTCTTGCAGTTTTTCTTGATCGCATCGTCTTTTGTTTTAATTTCATAGAATTTTCGTTTCAATAGCCCAGCAGATATATACTCTATACTCCAGGCATGTAAAAATCCTCAGTTAAAAATTATTATCCAAACATTTTTTTTAAAAAAAGTGTAAAAAAGAAAAAAAAAATTATTTTAAGTTGGAAGTAATTTTGTGAGAACATTTTGGCCATTTTGGACATTCGGAAAATCATGCCGAGATTACAGAGGAAGACTTCGCTCAACTCGGTGGAGCAATATGAGCTGAATCAATGGCTGCTGCAAAACAACATCAATCCGGCCAAGTTGCGGCGATCCTTCACCGATGTGATGCCCCTGGCACGCCTTCTCTCCCGCTTCTATCCCGATCTGGTCGATGTCAACTACTATCCGCCGAAGAATAGTGTGCAGAGCAAGCTCTCCAATTGGGAATTGTTTAGCAAACGTGTCCTAAGCAAACTGGGACTGCGAGTGACCCGCGACGAGATGGATCGCGTGGCCCGCTGTGTGCCGGGCTCCATAGATCTGTTGCTCTTCAGCATAATGAGTGCTCACAATGCCGCCGAGGAGCGTCGCAGGCAAGCGGATCGTGACTCGGACTCTACTCACAATGATGACGACGACGACGACGAGGAAGACCACGACTACGACGACCACCATGGCGATGTGGCCGAAATGCCAGAAATTGTGGTCGAGAAGGCTGCTTCCAATGCCGCCGCCATGGTGGCGATTCCCTCCTTGTTGGGGGCAGGAGGTCTGGCGAAGAGCTTCCCCAGCTTGGGGCCTAGCGAGAGTATGAATGGGCCACCAATTGCCAGAAAGGGTGCCACATCGATGCTAGCCCGCAAGAAGTCCCTTGTGGAGGACAAGGACGTCGTCGTGGTGAACGTGCGGAAACAGATAGGTGACCTTGTGTGTGAACTACCCCAAAAAATGGTTCTTTATTCCGTCTATGCGCAGGCCGCCGACAACTTGCAGCAAAAAAGCGTTAAGATCGCCCGCTACCTGCAGAGGAACGCCCACCTGGAGAGCATGTTGCAGCTGAAGGCGGAACGGATAGAGGAGTTGCAGCAACGTGTCAATTTGCTGCAGATCCAGTCCAGGAAGAGCTCCTCACGTCGCTCCCCGCTAAGCTCATTAGCCCAGAAGCCAAACTGGCCGCACGCGGCGGCGTCATCTCTACCCTCATCCCCATCCTCTACATCGATATGCCTGACGACGCCAGCCATAAGCGGTCCCTATTGACACACTGAACGAAATGCCTGGGCATGTCTCTTTCATTTTGTTTGCTTCTCTTTCACTTTATTTTCCTCTGCCAAATGATAATAAAATTTTTAAGTATATCTGCCAAAGTAGATCCACCAGATATAGTATGGGAGTCTCGACCCGATCGCGACGAAGATTCGAATAGGGAACGAGAGAATAGATGATGAATCTAATGAGAGAATCGAATAATCCCCCGAAGAAAAGTTAGGAGAAGGGCGGAGAATTCCAGAGGAAGTCCTCTTGAAATTATAGCAAGCTTTGGTTTTCGGAGCTGACAGATGTGTTTAATTTCGGGAACTTAGTAAGCTCCATTTGCTATTTGCACACATACATAATATACAAAAACAACTAAATATCGTATATTTCGTTTTTACAATAGTTCGATTGAGAATCAGGCCACTCCATTCCCACTCCCATTCGCATTCCTATTCCACAGGCCACCCGACCCCACCAAGAACAGAGGAGAACAGAACTATGCATACCATAAGTCCGAAGAATCTGACTGTCGAAGAGGTGGAAGAGGTGCACAAGTGGCTCAAAGAGAACAATATCAATGTACAGAAATTACGTCGCGATTTCTCGGATGTGATGCCGCTGGCTGAGATCCTTAAGCGGAACCACCCACGCATAGTCGACCTGTACAACTATCCCAAGAAGAACAGTGTCCACTTGAAGATCATCAACTGGGAGACATTCAGTTTCAAGGTTCTGGCCAAATTCAATTTGTCATTGAGCCGCGAAATGATGGAGATGCTGGCCAACGGGGTTCCCGGCGCCGCTGAGGCCCTCATGCATGAGATTATTCGCTTGCAGAAGCGTCAGCGCTTGGCCGAGGAGCGGAACGCCACTATGCGTCGCGAGCAGACCTGGGAGGACAACGACGAGGTGAAGACTGTGGTGATCAACAAGCAGGTGGGCGATGGCATTGTCCAGGTGCCGCAGAAAATGATATTGTATTCGCTGTACGAGAAGATGGCACGCGATGGCCAGGCCAAGGATGTGATCATCGATGCCTATCAGCAGCGCCTGGCCCACATGGAAAACATCATCAAGTTGAAGACGGAACGCATCGAGGAGCTGCTCATGCAGATGGGCAAGGCGATGGAAAAGAAACCCATTATGGCATCCTCCGGCACGTCGGGCACGGTGTGCATATATGAAGCCTCCGATCCCCCACGCAGACGACTGCCCCCAGCTCCGGCCCCATCCGCTGAACAATAATCGAATGCGAGCCACTCATCTTGAATCTTGAATCATCTGGAGAAGAATTACATCCGTGAGCTCTCGGATCCGCAATGCGCAAAATCAGTTTTGAATTTCATGTGTTTTTGAACTCTGTTGTAGTTCCTCTTTAAATCTAACTTAATTATTTTACAGTTCCTCGAGAAGTAAATCAAATTACTAAATTAACGTACCCCGCACATCCCCTTTCCCCCGCTACCCATTCGCATTCCCATTCCCAACTTTTGACTCAGAGTTTAATAACCGCTCGAAAAAAAGAAAAAACAACAACAACCCTTCAACCGCTGCCACACTCAGTGTGTGGGTGTGTGTGTGTGTGTGGGGGGGTAGGTGTGTGTGTGCGGGTGTGTGGCTGGCACGCAACAAAAAGGAAACGAAATGACTCAAATGTGGGCGAATTTTCTACCCCTAAAACACTAAAAAAAAACTTTTTGTTTCGCAATTAATTCAATTAAAAAGTCAAAACATTTCAAAAAGATCCACCAAGTCTTTCATTCGAAAGGATCTTTGGAGAGGGGAAGCATTTCCAAAACTTTCCCTAATCCTTTCTACAAGCTTCTTTTAGGCTGATCTCGAATTCAAATTGTGCGAAAATAAAGAATATAAAATTCCCCGTACAAAGAGGTATTTTGGATATATCTATTATATATTTACTTTATATTTATATATATCAACTATGTAGCAATCTATAATGATCAGTAAGAACAAAGAAAATTCTCGAAGCTTGAAGACATCGACACGTTTTACATATATTCAAATATATTTTGGAAATTTAATTTGTGTTTTCGAAATGTCGATTAAGACATAAGTTTTGTAAAGAAAAGAATTTTCTCCTTGACGTCACATTCGAAAAGAAATAAAAAGGGGAAAATGCAAGTTGCATGAACTACGAGCAGCTGGTTTTGTTTATTAACTCGGAGACGACTCGGGATCGTAAACTATGAAAAGAATTATTTAGTTGATAGGGCAGAAATTTGTGTAGGTGTTTATGAGCACACACACACACACACACCAAGCGAGGGGATTCAGTGAAGAAGGCGAGCTACAGTGCGAAAACATTGCTCGAGATTATTACTTTTCATCCTGCCCTCGCATACTTTTGAATGCAGAAGCAGCTGATATCGCTTATTTGAACTATAAAAGAATAAACATCAGCAGACATAGCGAACATTAACTGACCCAAATCGACTATTAAATACTCTCATTTCTTAACAAGGAAATGGCCAAGTTATGCAATTAAAATAAATATTAATTAACTAAATTATTTGCATATAAATGCCATTGCCAATTGTCGGCTTAATAATACTGTCATCATTATTTTGAGTTATGTTCAGCAGCTTCCTTATCCGGAATTATGGAAAGAGTATCGCAAAAGCAAAACTAAAAGTAATTATTTCTACCTATTTGGTGGTTGTCTTGTTTTCCCAGAAATATCCGATTCAAATTGGCTATTTGTTTGCCTGGAAACGTTCTAAGATGGCCAAATATATACCGTCGTCCCCTTGCCATATTTACTTTTCGATCTGTACGCAATAGATATACCATTTATGTACATATGTTATGTATGCAAATGAAATGTCTTTTGCAATTTCTCGAATGCAAAAACAAATTGGTTCAATGTATGTACATATGTATGGGTAAATATTTGCATTAGGGTGCTTCAATAACTCAAATCGCCGATTTCTATGTTGAAACTTTCGTCGTGTTTTTCTCTCCCTTTAGATTAGATAACACGCAATGAAATGTGCAAGAACTTCTTTTTTTTCCTCGATATAGAACATTCGATTCTTTACAATATTTCAATTATGCAAAATTGTAGGATCGCTTCCTGATCAGCATCAGAGAGTCGGAGAATCGGATATTATGTGGATTCTGCTTGCTACCTAGCCACTGGCTAGGGTATCTCGCAGTCGGCATTACATATTCTGTTCTGTTTCCGCTCTGATGTATGTAAATACCGTGCATACATATGTTTTTCATTAGTTGTATGTACAGTTGCCTACGTCAGCTTCTGAAGTTCACTATCGTAAATTATTGGACGGCCTTCTGACCTGAACTACTACTACATATATGATAATATTGGCATACATATATACATATGTATATGTATGCACGGGAGAGTATGTACATATACAGATTGTGTGCATATATTACACGGTGTGGATGATAAACAATTTGCTTGGCTTTTAGCTACGATTCAACTGAAACTCATTTGGCTTACAAATTTTTCTAGCCCAAAAGTAAACAATAACGACAACAGAAAGAAGAAGAAGAAGAGGCATTTCACAAATGATTTTCCATCTGAAATTCAGATGCAACTTTGTGCACACATGAGATGACATTAGTTTAGAAAAATAATAATTTTGTTAACTGTTCAAACTAATATTTGCACAGTGTGAATTGTGTGTGTGTGTGTACGAGATGTGTTCCATTTTAATTGCGTTATTATAGTTAATATAATTAAAAGCAATTTAGTTTATTTTGTTTGTTTGTTTGTTCGTCACTTAGCGCCGATTTTCTTCTTTCTAGCCCCTAGACCCGGCCTGGACCGAGCGTGTGTCGAACCGGTTCGCTAAATTAATATATATTTTTTTGTATCTACACACACACATATATATATATACATATATATATGTATATGTAATTTTTCTATATAATAATTGCCATTGCTGTTGGCTAGAGATTCGTAAAACGGAAATCAAGGTCCAGCTAATCTAAAGGTTTTTTTATTTTATGAAACACTTTAAAATGTCGTCCCAACGCAGATATCTACAACACACACACACACACACCTATCAATGTTTATTAACCGATTTTCTACGGTTAAATCGAGCATGGCCAAAATATGTACATATGTAATGACGCATACCTGCAATTAGAATAATTAACGGAAAACCAAAAAAAACAAAAAATACCATGTCATGGCGATGTGACAACAATTTTTACCTGCTTTACGATAAAAACAAAAACCTAATAATGAAGTTCATGATATAAGTAGCTACTAGATGCAATTAAATACTCATTATCACTCATTCATTATATGAGAACATATTAAATATACGCAAAATTCTCCATTAAGATGACACAGCAACGAAAAGCAGACTCGACTTTGTCTATAACCCAAACTTCCATCCAATATTCAACTAAATTATTTATAAATTTCCCAAAAGTTTTCTTTGATAATGCCTTACAAATCTTCATTGGAAGAGTATTTGGGTTTAATCTTGAAATCATGTATGGGTAAAAAATATAGAATGCGTCGTAATTCAAGTTTTTCATTCATAAGTTTCTGCCAAATGGATAATTGTCACGTCCAAAGATTTCCGTTGTCGGTGCTGCTTGAAATTTTCTTTTTGTGTATATAAAGCTCATGCGATTTTACTTTTAGTTATAGCGAAATCGAATTTAATTTCGGATACTAGATAATATGCATGCTTTTGCCACAAATTTTTCTACTTATTTATACTCACTTTCACTTAACAAAAACGACAACGACAAATATCCGAATTATTTGTATACACAAAATATGTGTATATGCATATATTTCTCACGTATATATTTAACTAGGTATACGTAAGAAGTAACCCGGCAGATCGGCAGAGACCAACTGAAATATATGCACACGTTCAACGAGAATTCAAGCTAGTGTTCGTCCGGTCGTCCGTTCGTCCGTTCGTACATATGTTAAATTATAGAAATCCATTCGAATGACAAGACCAGGCCGAGGCAGTAGCCTCAACGACATCATCATCATCATCATCAGCTGAGGCTCAAGCTGGAGCCGAGTAAAAGTATCTACACATCGAAACTGATAACTATGCACACAGGGTAAAAGATAGACAGAGATAGAGAAAGAGAGAGAGAGGGAGAGAGAGAGATATTGAATCAATTGAATGTGAAGTGTGTTTGCACATTCGCGGCTCGTTTGGATCCAGCGTAATCGTATTATCAAAAGCACGTAAGCATCATACATACACAATATAAATATATATATGTACATAAATATATATAGATGATTGAAATATGAATTTGTAGGCACACTTATAATCTGAGTAGGATTTAGTATGACAACTTTTATTGTAACTCAACTGCATCTGAGGCGCAAACATTCTCTCTGTCAGCTCATTGAAAGATGCTGATAGCAGACCACAATTAAGCCCAGAACAGAAGCTGTGAAACGCATCTTAACCCTCTCCCTCCCATAAAACACATTTATTTTGTGCCCAAAGTACACAAATTAAAAAACAAACGGCCAGTAATTCATTTTCAAGCTGTTTGCTCTCTTATCTCAAGAGTATTGTGTTGATAATTTCGTAGCCAAAAATAAGTAAAACCGCCAATTCGGCGCAAAAACATTATTATTATCACAATATGAAAAGATCTGTCTATCCAGCTACAAACTGAAACTAATTCAGGTCTCTTTTCTATTTCCAAATTGCACTAGCTCCAGTATTTTGTATTTTCGAAAACATCTCCGAAATTAAATGAAATCTCTAGAAATGTTTGCTGACGCCAAAAAGTATGCTAACATTCCTTAGATTGAAGATCTGCTTAGATCCAAGCCGTGATCTTTTTTCTATTTAAAGAAATGCAAAATTCGAGAAAAGATCATATCGAACAACGGACTTACAAATGCACTTAATGTATGATATTTGTCAACAAATTGCAATTGCATTCAAATTTGAAACCTATAATAAACAATTGACCCATTTGAGTTAATATTATATCGCTGACAACGAGAGCAACCAACGAACAGAACAATAATGCTCCAGGAGAGAAGGGAAGAAGTAGGAAGAGCACTGGTGGACTGGTGGGAAAGGTGGGTGTTTGGGTGGTTGGGCGGTTGGGAGGTTGGGTTCGCGCCGTTGAGACTCAATCAACGCGAATGCACTCGAAATATTTTACAAATTTGTGCAAGTGAACCAAAGCAAGTAAACACAACGAAAATGACGCACAGACCCCCGTCCGCCCAGTGGACCGGAGTGATGCTGTGACGCTGGGCAATTGCACTGATTGCATTAACGCAAAGGCAAGGGGACTACAATCACAATAGGTTATGCCTTTTTCAACTCTATTTCTAGGCAGTCTTTATCTAGCTTCATTTCTTTACACATCAATCTTTATCTAAATCTTTTCATAACTATCTAAATCTCCTACTTTATCTGCATATACATATATGTACATATTTGGGTTTATATCTGTTGGAACTTTGCTTCTACGCACTTTCCACTGGTTGCATATAATGCATTACTAACCTAAGTCAACGTAGAACTTAACGCATTATATATTACCATTAGATGATCGAGGTAATTAAATTATTCAATTTCTTCTACATATTTGTTGTTCTTGCCCGAATTGGCTTTCAAGTATTATTCAAATTTCCGCTGATATGTATTGTCTTTTATGGTTGGCAAATCAAATTTCGTAGCTGCTTCGAGCTGCATTGGGCGCAATGCCAATCGATTATATCACACATGGAAAGGCAAAAACAAAGACAAAGAAAGGCCATAAATAATGTTCAGTGGCGGAATTTCAAAGGGGACGGGTGGAGAGGGGGGGCAGTTCGAAGGCAGTTCTGTTATTCTCCCTATCAAAAGCTAAAAACGCTGAAGAAACGTTTCCAACGAGAATGTTATATAGCTTATCTGTAATATATCGACCATAGATATCGAAATGTTTGGATATATCGATCAAAAATATCACTTCTGATGAAAATGAATACACCCTTTTAGCAAGGGTATTAAAATATCGATGAGTCGCGATATATTCAGGGCAAATATCAGGTACTATTTGTATTTAATTTCGTTTTTTAAAGGCTTAAAAGTTGCTGATAATCATCAAACATTTTAAAATTCGAAATGAAAAGTGATGATTCGGCATTTGGTCGAAAACCGTGGCCAGCATTTGTCAGCAGCTCGAGGCGAACCACGTGACCAGTGCAAAACTGGCATTGGCAATCAATTAGTTAGATATTAAATGGGCTAAGTTGGCAAATACTTGGCTAATACTTGGCCATGTGGAAGCCAACTGACTGACTGACTGACAGACTGACAACTCACCTTTTCAATGTGTCGCCGCCATCGCCATCGATTTCGTCCAGTTGCAGTTGCAACATCAAATCATCGTTTAAGAGCAAAACCACCGGAGCAGGCATTATTTCATCCAGACGCCGATTATGTCCTGGAGCCTTGGACAATATGTTGATGGCTGCCGATGTCGAGGACCATGATGATGCGCTTGAAGATGAGCAAGAGATGGCAGATGAAGTGGATGCCGCCGACGAGGAGCTTGATCTGGAACAGTGGACACCTAATGATGGTGCTGTTGGTGATTCTGGTGATTCCAGGGCTATTGCCAACTTGGGGGAATGTTTGTTTGAGCCAAAACTCCGTCGTATCGACTGCAAGCTCTGTCGTAGGAATGATTCCCGTTTGATATTAGCACTGGAACGTTTCACGGTCCCCGTTCCTGATCCCGATCCCGATCCCCTGTCCATTTCTCCTGTCGTTCTTGTTGCCGTGGTTATTGTTGCTGCAGCATTCTCAAAATGCACCTTGGCTGGCAGAGATTGGGGACGCGGCAGCGAGCCATGGCCATTTGCTGCTGGTGTCTCAAGTATCTCCTCGTATTCATGTAATCGGCTGGAGGATGGTAGAGGCAGGGGAAGGGGCAAGTATACAGGCTGCTTGCGGCGTAGCAGCTTCTCCTCAAGCTCCGCTCCTTCGGCATTGTCTTTCGCCTTGGCATTGGATTTTGACTTTGTCTTTGGCTGCTTTGGCGGCTTCTCCTTCTTGGGTTTCTTCAGACGCACCGCTCTCTTTTTGAACCCGCCTTTGTCATCTTTATCTGTGGCCTGAGCCAAGAAGATGGACTGAATGTTATCAAAAGGTTGCAAATCTGGCGACTGCAACAGATCAGCAGATGGTACACTAACACTGGATACTTTAGATCCCGCCCGACCGCTGCAATTGTTATTGTTGTTGCTATTGCTATTATTATTTCGTTCAATAAAACTATACGATTTGATTAGAAATAGATTGGATTTGTTCTTTTTGGCCTTTAGTTGTTGCAAGGTGGCTTCCTCCTCCTCCGCTTTGGTAACGGGATCAGGATCGGGCTCAAGTACGAGCTCTGGCTGAGGCTCTGGCTCTGGGCCTGGTTTTGGTTTTGGTGACTCGTCTGCTTGCTCCAGTTCTAGTTCTTTAGGAATAATCACTTTTTCATTGACTTCTTCACTGACTGTATCCATTGTGTTTGTTTTTGTGAATCACACTTTAATCATCAGCATCACTATTAAGAAGTATCTTCACCTCCCACAGGGCACTGAAACGGGCACGAGACAATTGGAAGCTATTTTTACACGCACTCACACACACACAGCTAATGGATAATGCATTTGGGTGAGGTAAAGAGTGAAGAACAAGAGCCAGCAGCCCCAACTCGCTATCCTTTACAACTTAAGCTAACTTAAGATCTTGTTTTCACCAACTGACGTATACGTAATATTTTTTTCGACCTTGATCAAAAGCAAGTCGAACTCGATTCCGAATAGTTTCGAATTGGTGAACCTTTTCGAGTTTGGGATATTCATTAATCAAAATTCTATTTTGTAATTTTCGAACTCTACTCTTTCTAAAATGAGAATTTTTTGTGCTCTCTGGAACTCTTCGTGGGCACTTCATTTGTTTATTGTTCCGATGCGGAAAATCGTGGAGGATGGGGAAGTGGGGAGAGGGAGGGGAGAGTGGGTGTGCGATAAGTGTTACTGTTTTATAAGTGAATCCACTTCTCAATGTCATTTTGTGTGAAGTTCGCTGAGCTTCAGAAAGTTCAACAAAACAAATACTTCATGCAATAAGCGAGAGAGGAGTGACTATGGCCGACAATGGAATACCCTTTATCACTCACGCTTCTCTTCAAGTTCGAACTTTCGAGAATATCTATTAAAAGAAACTAGTTCGAAAAGGCAGTTCTGATAAAACTGAGAAGACATTTCTATTTTAATACACCCTACGGCATGGCATGCAGAGTATAGTTTACTTTTGGCCAACAGCTGATTGCCCACATCTTGTATGGTGACTGACTGACAGCTTCCCTCTCCCTCTCCCTCTCTGTGTCTACTTTTTATCTCTTCTCTCCCTTTGACATTGGCCCCTTATGGGATTTGTGGCCCAAATGGCTAGTTCTCTCTCTCTCTTTCCCTCTCCCTCGCACTCTTTGCTGCTTACTTTGCTAGGTGATTTTACCGCCCGTTGAGCCCGTTGGCGTTAGAAATTGTTGCTAGTTGCTGCCTCTGTCTCTGCCTTTGACTCTGCCTCTGTCAATTGTTTTTGCTTTTTTTTTGCATTTATTTTTGGCCACGATACACAGTCAACGGCAAAAAACAAAACAGCCAACAACAACGACAAAAGCCGCCAACAATTTCCGTCACTTATGCTTTATGATGTCACTTGGATCTCTCCCCCTGGCCCCGGAGCCGGCCCCTACTCCTTTACCGCCGGCGAACTGTTTGCCGCTGCCGATTGCCGTTACTTTTTGGTTAATGTTGGTGTTGTTCGTGTTGCTGTTGTTGTTGGTGTTTTATCACTTTTATTTTGCTGTTAACGTTTAACCAACTAACTTGTGGCAATTTATAAACATTAACACAAATAGCTTTTATTTGTTGATAAATTTTTATATTTTTCCTCTTTTATTATTATTTTTTGCTGTAGTGTGTTGTTTTTTTTAGAGATTGCGAACACACACACACAAAACACACAAACAAAAAAAACCAAAGCCCCCAAAAAAAAAAGTTGTGTTCCAACAACGAAAAAAAAAACAACGAAACGAAAAAAGAAACAGAAAACTGAAATGCGTGGAAAATGTGAAAGCTCGCGCGCTGCTCTGCCCGCCGCCCGTTCGCGTTGTCGTTCGCTTTCGCACTGAATTTGAAATTGAAGCGTTGCGGCCGGGCAGACCCCAAACCCCAGGCCAGGCCATGACTGAGGCAGAGACAGAGACAGCGAAAGAGGAAGAGACGTTAGCGGTAGCGGTAGCGGCGGCCCTACATCAACAACATCAACAGCAACAGCTGAGAATTGAGCACTTCTTCAATAATGAGCGGTGAGCGGTTAAGCGGGTAAGCGTAGTTGGGGGCGGGAAAGCGGTTTGGCGGCGGAGGGAAAGGGAATGCGATATTAGTCGGTATCGCTCTTATCGTAATATTGTGGTGTTTGTTGTTGTTGTTGTTGCTGTAGCTAAGAAATTTAACAATGAAAAGACACCAGTTTTTTTTATTATATTTTTTTCTTTCTTTCTGTGCTCTTTCTAATATGTACTTCTCTCTATCTCTCTCTCATTCTGGGCTAGCCTCAATGGCGTTTGTAGCTGGCATCTGTGGCAGGTTAATGATTATGACTGAAAGCTAGTTAGTTCCATCTCTCTTTCTTCGATACCCTTTCCTAAAAAAGAGTGCATTCGTTTCGAATGTGGATGAGCCTGGCTTTGAAAGGAAAGATTACCTGGTTGTTAAAAAAGGACTAATATCCTATAAAAAATACTAGAGATGTGCATGGTTCAATAGCTTTAAGTATATCCACGATGGAACACTATTTCATATAACATCCATCTCAACGATCCCTGCACATAGTAGTTCAAGGCAAAAAAAAAGGAATAAAAATCTAACTAATTATATGAGATATAAACTGATCAATTGAATAGGGTATTCGAAACCCTTGAATTGGTTTTCTTTGTTTCTTTTCCCGCCCCCTCTACTATACAGTTTCAGCATTTTGCTAACCATTCGATTTCGACTGACCGCAAAAGAAAAGTATTGCCAATGTATTGCCAATATATACAGATAGACACGTTTTGTACAGAAACTCGTACGACTTATATGTATTTTGTCAGCTTTTGGCTTTCTTTTGCAATTCTGCAAAAGTAATGACGCAGGGCCGGACCCACCGAACACCCAAACACTGAAGAAACCGCAAAAGAAATATGTTTTTTTTTCCTGTATTATAAACTGCTCGTAATGCTATCAAAGAAAATAAAAAATTAATACCGACCATTTACCAACCGGCCAAGGGGACCAACGAAACCAATCAACCAAACAATTTACCATTCCCATCCACCGAATCGACCAATCCATGGTTACATGGTTGTCGCAACAGGGATTTCCACCAAAGAACTGTGATTGAAATTCATCACCTGATGGCACTGAAAAAGTATTCACTTTTCAACTAGTATACGTTTGGCAAGTATCTTAACCCTTAGCTACGTCCATGGCTAACAATCATGCAACGTTTGCTAGCATTAGTTCAACTTTTACCATATTAAATACTTTTGATAAAAACCTATTGATAAGTTATCCACACGCCCCATTTTGGAATTGCCGTTGTAGTTGTGGTTGTTGTTATTTTTGCCAATACTCCCCCTAAAACTGGGCCGGGTTAGGGGTCTTAGGGGCACGGACAATGCCAGCGGTGTCGGTGACAATTTGTCCCCGGCGTCAAGTTCAACTTAAGGTAGAGTAAATGCAATAAAAATTTGAAAAAAAAACACAATACAAAACCACACGGCAACAATGAAGCTTTTTTGATTTGGCTTCGTTTTGGGTTTTTCTAAACAAAAAAAAATATATTTAAACTGGAATTTGATCTAATATTCAAGTTGATGAGGTCTCTGGCAATTGTTGTTGCTAATATTTAGCATGAGTTGCTAATTGATCGATATGTGTATACCCTGCAATGCATAGAAGGAGGCATTATTCAGTCCGTCTGGATCGGGTCGATCCCCTCTTGGATATATAAAGATCGGAAGATTTGAAGTAAGCCCAACCATCTGGTTAATTATGAGGCGAGCAAATTTCGGAGTCACTTCTTCATTAACTTCAATTCAATTTCAGATGTTATTGAGAATAAAGTTGATTCGATTTTCTCAAGGTTTTGCTGATAAGTTCTTTTTTACACACCTTTCTATGGCAACGCAAAGCATAAGTGGTATTACCTTTGCCCATCTGGGCCCAATCGTTTGAGGTATGACTAACACTATGCAGGTGGTTGGGCTCAGCAGATAACCAGCAGTAGTAATAACCAAATTATGATATACTCGCCTAGTGCTACGACATCACACCATATGTACATCGTACTCGTACTCATACTCATAATTCATAAAAATTAATTTATACTTGAGACTCGGCAAAGCACTATGACAAACGAGCTCTGCCAGACGGGACAGTTCCACTAATCTCTGTCCACAAATGTGTGTATATACATTTGCAAACATATCGTACTTTATACACAAGTTTCTTGTTTGTCTGACAATATCAATAGGCTCAAATCGGAAGTATTAATGAAGAAAGAAAAAAGTGCTGATTGATTGAAGTGACTGAGTGGATTCACTATATATACATATATATGTATACATTTTCGGGGAAGTTTTGGTTGGACTTATCCCAAAATAATATTTGTGCCATCAAAATGAAACCGACTTGGAGATGCCCCACTAGATCTGCTAGTTCAACTTAGGATGTGAAACAAATCAAAAGTCTGTTTACTTTTTGAACACATCTCGTATGCTTAATATTGTCGTATACTGGATAGTCTATTTTTCCTGTTTTGGCGACTTCGATACATGATCTCATTCGGCTAAGTGTCATTAAGTGTTTTTCCTGATGAAATATAGACTAAACTGGACTCAATTATTAAAAATTTGTGCCTCTTTCTGACAGAATGATCACCTTGCCGTGTCTAGTGATTAAGTATTGGCAACTATTCAACTGTGATAATAACTCTTGCATTCCCATTGACCACCCAAATTGCTGTGACAGATAATTTTAATGCGCAGCCAAATATTTAGACATTTTATAAACAACAATATGTGTACGGACATGGGAGCATCTAGTCTATATGTATGTGTCCCCAATTATAATCTCAAATATTCATACATATATCAGCGAGCAAAAGTAAAAACATTTCGCAGTCTCCCATCATCATCATCATCATCATCAATGGGTAAGCGGTATTGTGCTATCAGTCACGACGGCGACGATGACGATGACAATAGAACGTCTATCTATACATGTATATAGTACAAAAAATTTTGCGGCACTTAATTGAAATCAAATGCTCCAGAAATGGGGTCATTTTGTGTATGTGTGTGTGTGTGTGTTAATGAGGTAAACACTCTATGCACAGGTATACGATACTATATAGTACTCAGACAAATCTTTTTTGAATAGCATTTTGTGGTAAAAAGAATCCCTCCCCCCAACACATCTTGTCTTGAGAGCAAATGAAGAAACGATTATTGAACGAACAGAAATAAGTGAAAAGAAAACGTGGGGATCGTGCTTACTTTGTTTATGCCGAAGTTTAAATACACTTGCCAATTGTATTACCTAGCCGTCCCACATGGCGGATGAGTTACGATTTTTCTTTTCTTTCTCAGGTTCCAAGTCAGTCATATCTGAATGTTATGACTAATTTATTATATTTTAAGTTAAAATTAATAAACTGACGATCACAAATCAAAACAAATTTACTGTAAGAAATTTCAATTATTATGTAAACAAAATGCGAACCTTCGATCAATGTTTCTGTGACCTAACCGATAGCTATTTCGGTTGCATTCGCTTATTTCAATTTTTGGCAAAACCAAATTTTAACAAATTAACAACAAAGTTATACACGAATTTACTAAAAAATATTTTCCAATTTGGATGAATTCTTGATGGAAATATGAAGTGTATTAAGCCTTAACTCACCTGGACTGTTTCCGTTTGCCATTGTCATGGTCACCGAACGAACCAGTTGTGGCTAGCTGTGTTAATCTGCAAAAAGAGACAGCAGAGTGCGACATCAGAGATTTGATCCTTTGAGAGAGAAAAAATACAACAAAAGCAAACCCCAGCCCGTAATTCACAATTATACAACACACTCTTTAAAAGTCTTCGAAAGGTCATCGGGATGTCGTTACATATGCACACACACACACACACACGTTAGAGCTATGTAATTCCCCACCCCCAACCCCCCTGCATAATTGCCCATTGGTGTTTACCTTGATTTTGTGTTTGCACAAAGGTTTTTGCCAAATTTACGCAATAATTTTACATGTTGATGCTTTTGATAGAAGCTTTCCAAACACTTTTTGCACTTTTTGTGAATTTTCGTTGATTTTCTGGAAGCTCTTTCTACAACTAATTCAATCTTATCTGTCTTCACCTCTGGGAGACGTTGGGAAGACCACAAGAATTTGTCGATTACAGCAATTGTTTAAACAAATACATACAAAAAAAAAACGCACACACACACACAAACAGTTTGAAATTAACACCGGACGAAGAAGAAGCCCAAGGAAAACGACACGCGCTCAAATTGTATGCCCAACAGCGACTGCTCTGCCTCTGTCTATGCCTGTGCCTTTGCCTGATTATGACATTTTCATTTTGCTCCGTTCTCAGTATTCTTGTTCTCCCTTCTGGTTCGCTGGTTCACATTCTCATTCTCTTTCTCATTTCGCAGTGGCAGACTTTGTGCCGGTATTGTTAATATGCAGCGCCATCAGTGACTCCCAGCTGATAGCGAAAGGTGCAGGCAGGGGAGAGAAGGTGGGCAACTGATGTGCCAGCAACCCCTAAAAAGAGGCACACACACAACGGCAGACGGCCAGAGTAAAGCTCTTCTGTATACATACAAACAAACATTCATATACTACACTCACTCATCAACAATTTGCATCAGGGATGTACTCAATTTTGTAAGATTAGGGACTCTATCTACCCTGTAAATCTTGTTAAAAATTATATTTCTATTATTCTACTTATTCATTTCACATTACTTAAAAGTAAAAAATCCTTTTGCCACTACTATAAACAAACTTTATCAATGCCAAAAACACTCCAACTTGCTGACGTTTAACGGGTATACACATAACCCACCCACCAAAAAAGACAGGGAGAGGGGGTCAACCACCCTCACAAGCAAGAAAGTTCCTGCTCAGAGCTACCCACACATACATAGATACATACATACATACATGGGATAGAGATGCTTGCTGTTTGCTTTGCCGGCGCATTCTCTTGCTCTCACGACAGAGCGAGATCGAGAGAGAAACTAATAAGATGCAGAGAGCAAGTGCGAGAGCAGCTGCGCATGCACAGCGAACGATGCAAATGCTTGCAACATTAGGGTGGACAAGGAAAATTTCAACAAAATTCATTAAAAAAAGATATTTTCTTTTAACTTTCCCACACTGCTACCATATCTAATACTTCCCTAAGGACTTTAGCTGATGCAACAATTGGTTGAAGAAGCCTCAGGAGAACTTCCGCAGTAATGCGGACGTATCCCGATAGGATACTCCTTTTTGCGCACAAGAAAATTCCAGTCTAATGTAAGCTTTCTTCTGGAAAAGCGAATGCAGAGAGCAGATGGTAAGCCGATTATCGCAGCGGGAGGCCCCACGGTTCAAAAAAAATCTCTGCCCAAACCGAAGGTCAAACTTGTATGTACCTGCAGCGGCATTGGCAATGCCTTGCCTCTCTTTATTTGACGCCCTCTGTCTGCTGCTGCCATGTGCATCTAATCACAATCACATGGATTGCACACTTAATTTATTTATCGAAGAAACAGCAGGCACAGCAAGAGCAACGGCAATGGCAACAGCAACAACACACTGATATGAAACAATTGCAATACATTAATTGCCAAACATCTACTAAGTAAGAGGTACAACGTCACGCTTTGCGCCAAAAATGGTGCTCAGAGGCATAAATAAATAAACAAATTTAGTTAATTTACTTAATAACAAATGGCAAAACGGTGAAACGACCTTGGAATGCGACCATTGCAATGCTGAGACAGGGACCAAGGCCGCAACAACATGCTTATATAGAGCAACATTGTTAGCTCATCCATAGCACAAGACGCACTCGAACGTGGCACCGGCAAAAAGAAGTGCACTGAGAGAAACAACTCGAACAAGGCCCACCAAAGCACTTACCGCTCCTCGCTGGTGCTGAAGCCCACCGAAGCAGTAGTCACCTTGATAGTCTGCCGTATCAATGAGCTCAAGACACTGCGCGTTTGGGCTGTAGGTCGACGGGTTGGATCGGTATTGCAGCGCGGCCGAAAGAGTTCATTGAGATGCGCAGAGCGAGAAGCGGGTGGTCGCTTGCGCATAAGTCCTGGCGATGATGTCCTGCTACTACCACCTGCTGCTGGGCCATCCTGTGGTGGTGTCAACGAATTCGAGCGCTCACGTCGGCAAGGACTCTGAGAACTATTCGAACGCTTGGACAAACGCTTATACATTTCACCATCAAAACTAGAGATTGATTTCAGTTGGTTTGGGTTTCCCTGTATCGATAAAACACTGCGTTTTCCTGCGTAGTACTAGTATTTTTGAAGGCGGAGGACGACACCAACGGAACCAGAATCAGAACCGCACTGTGTGCCGCTAACTGTCAGCATCGATAGGACGGTTGTCTGCCAAAATGCACAGCAAAATACAAGACACGACAACGAAATGGCACACGGCATTGCCATTTTGTTGACAATATTGAATTAAACACTTGGCAGAAAAAAAAAACAAAACAAACAAAGTAGCAAGCAGAGACAAACGACAATAGAAAACTGAAACAAAAAAGAGCGATACAAGTCAAGGAGAAACTATTATAGTATACACTTATACCCATCCACCTACCCTAGGGCAATACCAATTGCAATGACGATGTCAAAGGCTTTGCTGTTCGAAATACTAACTAACCCCTCATAACCCCTGCTATGTATTGGTACCTGTAGGTTCATGGTATTGCTAGACACTAGGCAAACTGTTTCGGTTATCACTGTGAATAGTACATCGTAGGTGGACGGACACGACAGGGCCCGATATCTTACTGATAGCTGGACAGCTTTCTAATGAAATAGGCTTTCAGAAAAGTGTTAGCAGTTTAAAACTTTCAGGGTGTATACAGTTCTAGACCTCAGATGTCACATATATTTCCATAGATTTTAAAATCATTTTCAAAAACATGAGTCAAAATTAACTTGTGAATAAATAGACTTTTTTCTGGATCCTGTGAAAATGCATTGGCTCAATGGAACAAATTGGCTCAACCTGAATAACTTATTATCGGCTAGTGCAAAGATCGATAACGATAACTGCCCGGGAACAGATGGCAAGCTGGGAAAGATCTTCACCGATATGCTTATAAACCTATTCAAATGGATTTTGGGCAATTTCAGTGGCTATTTCGATATGGAGAATATGGTATAATGTAAGGAGGAAATAAAAGACAATTCGTCGATTTGGATTAATTGGTAATTCTTAGTTTTTATTTATTAATTTTTAATTTTGTGCTAATTATCATTCATTTTGTATTGATTTTGTATTTGTTTAGTTTGAAATTTTTCATCTTGTTCCATCATTCATAAACATTTTGTAATCTCTCTCTCCGTCCCTCTCTCTCTCTCTTTGTCTCTCTCTCTCTCTCTCTTCTGATTTTCTTCCTCTTCCTTCCGATTGCATTTGCTCGGCGATGTAAGGCTATTCCAAAAACTCTGTATTTTGAATTTTTAATATCATTTATAATAATATATAATATAGTATAATATAAACATTTTCTTCACATTGATATTCGCATAATAAATACTTTTGTTTTTCTCTATTTTCGTTTTATTTTATTTTTGCCAAAACAAAAACAATTTGAACCATCGGTTGGCCCGATGTTTTCTATATACCCTTGCAAAAACCGATCGATCACTTCAATAATTATTTTGAGAGACTCCAGTTTTTGACTACAAATATGTTTCTGGGCTATAATTTTGAACTTGAAGAGTTATCGTACATATATTTAAATAGATAATGTCTCCAAACCAGACAGAAAAATAGACCGATCAGGAATATATATGTTTCCTAGCTAGGGTATAGAGATTCGTTTTTGTACTCAACTAAAATGAAACAACAATTTTGCACTATACATACATATAAGTAGTATTCTATGATTCTCTTCCTGATTCCTTTCTCTCCCTCTCGCTAACTCTCTCTCCTCTCTATCTCGATCATTCTCTCTCGGATTTGGGCTGCGTCTTTTAATAAATTGTTTAATTAATTTGATTGATTTAAAATTGCTAACAGTATGCAAACTATGAATTAGATTAGTATATATAGCATCCATACATATGCATGTATGTACATATATATAGATTTCGGGTGCATATCGTATAATCTTGCGGTGCACGTACATGAACAGAATTGAAATTGATTTTAAGTACATTTAAATACTCGTATATCGTTTTGTTATCATGGTTACTATTAGTAAGTTTCGTATGTATGTATGTATGTTTGTATGTATGTATGTAATGTATTGTATTTATGTATTATTAGCAAAACGAATTTCTGGGTTACATAAAATTTAAATTGCATTTTCTTGTTTTTTTTGGTTTCATTTTTGTGTTGCCTTCTTTTAGGCTCTATCACATAAAGACATTTAACAAATTGACGGATTTATGTATGATGAATATATGAAGAAAGGTAACACGGGGATAAAGGGAGGGATTGGGATTGGGAAAACTGAATGATCGTGCAGGTTTTTTGGTTTTGTCGGTATTATCAACACTACTACATAAACTTTAGCTATAGCTCACGAATTTACAACCCAAGCTTCATACGGCTAAAGTCAATATCACATTACATAAGTATGTATATATGTATATATACATCATAATCGGAGGCGTTCTATATACCATATATATATGTATATGTATGTATGTGCTGCTGCTGTTGTATCTACATATAAATATTTAGATAAAAGGCAAAAAACAAAAAAAAAAAAAAACCAACTCCTATATATTGTATTCTATATTCCATATTTTTATCGAGGGGCACAACTGTCAGTTAATAGATTCAGACTTAACCTTCTACAATAAATAAATATACATATATGTATATTGATAAATATATATATATATAGAGAGAGGGAAACATGTATGTGTGTGAGTAATGAGAGTGTGCGTGTGTGCGTGTATGCGTGTGTTTGTGTAAATAAACTTATATTTATACACAAAGTTGTGCATTTTAGGTTAGGTTCGTTTGTTGCTCAGGAACTGAAAGTGTTATACATACATTTTACAAATATCTGTTATACGTATGCTGGTACCTCTACAATTAGAAAAAACCGTTAGAAAAGTACATTAGATATATGTATATGGATATCGGTATCGATAACCATTGAGAGCCACATAGTATACATACATAATTAATGTAAGTATATTAAACATTGTAAGTGTGTATTTAATTCGAATTTTACTTCTTGGATATCTGTGATATTAAGTAACATCTGCTAAAATTCTCATATCTTCATACTAATAGCTAATGTCTCTATGTATGTGTGTGTGTATGTGTGTGTACAGGGTGTCCCACTTGTGTTAACCCATCGATAAAGAATCAAAATGTTCAGTTTCAGTATCATTTATTTTTGGACCTTTACAATTAGGTACTACATCCCATCACAATGGGTCAATCCTCTATTCTGGCACACCCTGTTCGCTTCTTCACCCACGCACTACAGTGGTCCAAATTTTAGGAGCAACCAAAAAAAAACAAAATATAGAAACATATTACAAACTCTCTCATGTTTTTCCGTTTAACAACCTTCAACAAACTTTTTCCTGCCTTTTCCTTTAATTGTGCTCAAGACTCAAAAAGAGAAACAAATACTATTGATTAGCTAAAGTTGATTGCTCATATGTATATAAGTAGTATGATCTGAGTTGATCTGAGTTTTGGTCATTTAGACAAACCAACGGATCGAAACTATGGAAATTTGATTGATATGTAATCCAAAAATATTTCGAATGGATTAATTGTTCGCTTTTTCTGAATCTTAATAGAAGGAAATCTGTTCTTAAGGAGTTTCAAAAGTTTCAAATTCTTTTCAAAGTTGGTTTGTCTTCAGTCTCAGACTCAAAAAGAAGGCTCTTGTTCATTTATGCATGCAATAGACTGGATATATTCTATTTCGCGGGCAATTCGATTATCAAAAAAAAAAAAATTATCATTTTATCACTCATACGACATGTTGTTCCAGCACAATTGATTAACACAATTTGGAATTTCTGCAGTTTCGTTTAACAATTAGAGGAGATTTCGATACTTTTTACTTTGATCCGCCAAATGGCTGCCAAAGAGGAGGTGCAACATGGCGTATGAGTAACATTTGTTTCCATACAAAAACCAGTCCAAATCTACATATATATAATCTGATGTGCGTATGCATGCAGGTATGGATCTGTATTTATATATATTTGAGTATTTTGGCTAATATATATACATATATATTGAATTGGATATTCGATTTTGAAATAACGTGTTTTTTTTGTTTTTGCCAATTTTGGAGATTCGAAAAAGGTTTTTTGAGTAGTACATACTAATCATTTCATTTAGTGTATAAAGCTGTTCCAATCAATCGATTTTCTCTCTCTCTCTCTCTCTCTTCTTCTTCTGCTGTCAATTTGTTGCTCAAACATTTGCATAATTACAAATATTTGCCACAATTGAACAACTTCTTTTCTTTTGCTCTCTCTATCTCTCTGCTACTTTTGCTCTCTTAGTTTTATTTTAATAATTAACTATAACATTTGGATTAACTTTTAGTTAATTTACGTAGTTAAATTTCGAAAAGTTTGTAAGGAGTTTTCATTTGATTGACGTTTGTGATGTTCTTTTCATGCAATTATCTTCTTTGGTTTTTTAAATACTAAGCAAACTTTAACAAAGCAACGAAAAAAACAAAAATAAAACTAGATACACTTATTTATATGCATTTCATAGTTGATAGATGGCGCTAATGGGCTAATCAGACTATTAGATGGTTTACATTAATTTCTGGTATCAGGGAATGTTGAGAGGAGAGTAGGAGTGGGGGGGGGAGGATACTTGTTTGCAACAAAAGGCATATGTACGAGGCGTGTGTTCGAGGATATAAATAAGATCATAATAAATATCGATATATATATACATATATGCTATGGGTAAGCAAATGCAACCGAAATGCGAGAAAAAGAGATTTTCTATGAGACATACAAAAACCGGAATTACACAAATTAAAAACAAAATAAGAAAAAACCAATCGGTTAACGTTTATATCATTAAAAAAGAAATTTAGAAACGTTTCAAAATGTAAAACATAATTTACTGCAATTAAAAAACACGTTTCTCTAGGTTAACCGTTATGCATTTCGATTGCATTACCTTAGTATATATATATATATATGTGTGTGTGTGTGTGTGTGTGTGGTGTGTAACTAACAACTAATTTGTAAAGATCTCGACGGAAACGTATATGAACAGACGGATTTGGCCATGGACACGGGGGGGAGGGACGCTCTCATAACAATTCTAACCTAAATTGATTGGATTAACCGGTTAGATCCATGGCCAAGGAAAAGGATTTGCATAGGTACTAACAACTGACTAGATTAGGTTCAATCCTGACTCAAATGTATATATATATAGATTTAAGATCTCGTTTACAGATTGGTCTGCGCTGCTCCCGGCTGTGCCATAGTGCCGCCAGCCGTTCCAGCAACAGGTCCCGGACCAGGAGCTCCAGGAGCTGCTACAATTGCTCCATTGAGGGCGCCACCAGCAATGCTTGGCGAGGTTGGATGATGCATGCCCATGCCAGTGAGCAGCTCGTGCTCGGTTTTCGCCTGGCGCAGCCAATTGCGCAGGTCGCGGGTCCGCTCCACCAGACTCGTCGTGTAGTTGACAGCCCGCGGACTCTGGGAGACAATGGTGTTGGCCGCCAGGATGGCTCCGCCCATGGAGCTGTGCATGCGGCCGGCTGCCAGTTGGCGATACGTCTCCAGGCGATCGGCCAGCGTGGGTATAGACTGGGGAGCATGCACTTGCACTTGCATGGTACCGGTGACACTGCCCATGCTGTGGCTGGAGCTGCTTGTTTGCAGTGGCAATGGGTTCGGGGACATTGCTCCTCCTCCTCCTCCCACTCCCCCCATTCCTGCTGCTGCTGTGGCTGTGGCTGTCGATGAGGACTGCTGACTGAGCATGTGAGACCAACTCAACTCATTGGGCGAGATCAGGGCCAGGGGCTGGAGATGCGACTGGTGCTGGTGCTGCTGCTGCTGCATATGTTGCTGCTGCTTCTGGCCAAGAATATCGAGAATTTCACGAATCTCGGCATTGAGAATCTCCAGATTTTGTATGCACTCGTTTGACTCCTGCTGGAAGTACTCCTTCCGCTTGTTGAGATCGGCACCGCTGGCAAAGTCGGTGCTACTGAAGCCCGAACTGGAGTGCGAGGAGAGATCACTCAGGGTGGTGGCATCGTCCTTGGGCTCCAGTTCAAAGCTGGGCTTCTCCTTCTCGTAGATGCGCAGGAGACTCTGCTCCAAGTGCCGCAGCCGGATGACCTTCTCGCCCAACAGAGCGCGAGTGCGATGCAAATTCACCTCCATTTCGGTCAGCTCCTTCTCCTCCTGGATGAGCTGGTCCAGCGAGTGTCTGGGCGAGAGTGTGGTGCTTTTATGCCGCTGCTTGATCTCCCGCTGGCGGGCCCTGAAGTTGGTGCGCTGTGTGCGCAACGATTCCTTGGCCCTGCGCACCGAGTCGCGCTCCAAGTGGATGCGGTGCTTGAAGAACTCCAGTTCGGAACCGACGCCGACGACAGCGGCATGCTCGTTCGATATATCCGTGAAGGGATAGCGCAGGTGATAGGTTGTGTCCAGCGTGTGTTCCGGAAACTGATCCTCGAGATCCTCCAGCTTCTGCAATTGATGCCGCAGATTCTCCACGGGAGTGCATGGCCGTTCCAGTTTGTAGTTGTTGTCGGAGTTGAGGCGCGATGTGGAGGCCGACTTGGTGCGCGAGAAGAGCTTCTTGCGGGGTCCACCACTTAGACCCAAGCCCAGGCCCAGGCCCAAGCCCTTGTTGCTGTTGCTATTGTTGTTGTTCTCTTGATTCCTGGCTGCCTCCGAGTCGGAATTGCCATTATCGCTGAGCACAATGCAGCCAGCTCCTCCTCCTCCAGCTCCAGCTCCAGCTCCACTTGCACCACCACCAGTTGACTCTCTTCCGGGAGTGGGCAGATAACGACCCTTGCTATAATTATTCGATATGGTTGTATCCGACTGGCTAATCGATGTATTTGTGTCATCCTGCAGCTGCAGCTGTTTGATATATTTACTGGTTATGCTCGGCTTGTGGCTAAGATGCGTCTTTGGTGGCACTGGCGGCTTCACTTTGGCCACTGTTCCGCCGCCGCCGGTTCCAGCGCCGCCGCAAGCCTGCTCCGAATAGCTGAGCGAACGATTCTCACTATTGCCAATCGAGGGCTTATTCGATATGGAGCGCTCCGTCTCCGATCCGGTTGTCGTATTCGTGTTGTTGGTGTGCGTGTGATGCTGCTGCAGGGCCTGGGCCTCGCGCCGGCGATTGCGCCGCTCCAGCGACAGCTTCACATCGGTCTTGAGGCGCACATATTTCTCCTTGAGGCAACGGTACTTGTCCTCGAGCAGACGCTTCTCGCAACGCACCTTCTCGTAGAGACGCTCCTCGCCGTTCTCGCGCAGACGCTGCTTCTCCAGCTCCAGCTCGTGGGCCAACTTGTCGCGCATCTGGGCGAGCTTGGCGGCATGCTCACGTCGCAGAATCTCCTCCTCGCTGTGGAGGTCGCGCTCCAGCTCCTGCAGGATCTCCGCATGGTTGCTCTGCAGGGTGGCCATGCGGGCCTTGTGCTCGCTGACCACCAGGCCACGTTTGGTCTGCAGCTGCTGCTCCAATTGCTCGCGATACTCCTCCAGCTGGAGTTCGAATGCCTCCTCCAGTTGGTGCTGATGCGAGGTCAAGCGCAGATCGTATTCGTGCCGCAGGCTCTTCAATTTCGCCTCGTGCTCGCGCTTAAGAGCCTCCATGTCCTGCTGCAACTGAGCCTCCGAGAGATCGCCGCCGCCACCAGAGATGCCGCCACCAGAGCTGCCACTTGGATCCTTGTGCTTGAGCAGACCGACCAGCTTGCTGGCCATCTTCAGGGAGCGCATGCCCAGCTTATCGGAGGCCGCCTGGGCCGATTTGCGCTGCAGCTGCTCCAGCTCATGGCTATGCTTGCGTCCCAGCTCGTCCAGATCGAAGGGATTGTTGCCGGTGGCCTGGAGAGAGTCCTGATCCGATTTGTTGATGATGAAACTGCGCACCGAACTGCCCTTGGAGTCGGAGTCGGTGTCCTCGTAGAGGGGCTTCACGGCATTCGTCTCCTTGAGCTTGTCCAGATAGCTGCTGGCCACTGCTGCCGCCGGTCCAGCTGCTCCGGCTTGCTCCATGTCGCCGTTTTGCGACTTCATCATCTGAATTGTCTGCGATTTGGGCACACTGATGACCCTAATCGACTTGGAGGCATCGCTTATGAAGGGGTTCAGACTGCACATGACCTCCATGGCATCGGGATCGACAACGTCCACCTCATCCCAGACATCATCATCGTCTTCATCATCGTCCACATCGTCCTCCCGCTCGGCGGCCTCCTCCTCCTCCTCCTCTTCCTCCTCATCACCATCATCTTCGTCGTCATCCGAGTTGATGGACAACTCTGGACTCTGCGTTAGCTTGCGCGAGCTGTCATCCTCTGGTGAGCTGCGCAGACGTTGCGTCTCCTCCAGATTGAAGCGCACACTCTTCTTGTCCTCTGCCTCGGCCAGGGGCAGCTGGTCATCGCGCTCCAAGCGTCGCCGCATATCCGTTAAGCTGGAGTCCCGTAGGATACCCTTGACACCGCCCTGCCCGGATGCACTGGGACCACTTGGATCCATTGGGGTCTGCTCCAGCTGACGTCGTGATTTCAGGAACATCGCTCCCGTGCCCGATAGCTGAAAAGCTCCGCCCTTGCGTTGCAACTGCTGATGATGATCGTTGGACAACTCTCCACTCGCCTGCTGCTGCTGCTGCTTGGGTGTGGCAAACTTCATGGACAAACTGATCTGGGCATTGGTTTTGGCCACCTCGAAACGCGTGTTCTTCACCGGCTGAAAGATTGGTCCAAAGTTTTTGCTGCGCGACTCCAGAAAGCGGCTGACGCCACCACTGAAACCACTTGGACCCGGAAATGTTGCCGTGGCCATTGTTACTGACTGATTGGACATTGAAGTGGCCTGACCCGGTCCCTGTCCCTGTCCCGGTCCCTGGCTGCTTCCATTGTTAAGGGGCGAACTCATGTCGTCAAGCAATTCGTCGGTGCCCTGCATGCTACGTATGCCCGAATCCAACTGCGATACATCATCCGAATTATCAATTATGGGCGTGGCCGCACTGCCACCGGCAGCGACCTTCTGTCGCGTCTGCTCAACGAGATCGCGATAGACAGCATCCAAGGGATGATCCCACTGCGACTGTTTCGTGCGTGTATTGTGATAGTAATGGCCACTCTTCTCCTCCGAGTAACTATTGTAAAGATTTGGAAACGGAAACGAAGACGGAAACGGATATATCGAAACTGATCGAGACAAACTCTGACAACAAACTGAAAGAAAACTCACCAAATTTTCCACTCGGCAGGCAAGGCGGCCATCAGACCCTCCTTGGCTAGGTAAAGTAAGTGCGGTTCCTTCGAAGCTTCGATGCCAATCAGAGCTGCATACTCGTTGATCTCTGCAAAGAAACACACACACGCAATGATTAATCTCATCCCATCTATTGTCCGCGAAAGGGTAATCAAGGATCTCGGCATCGGGCCCCATCACAAGCAAGCCAACATCACTGTGATCGCGAGATGGTCTTTCAAGTAAGTTGAAGTTAGAGTGACGCAAAGAAAGGGTCGTACGAGCAAGTCTCTAAGAGGAGTCGAAAAAGAGGCTTTTTCTGGGCTTGCTTGTGCGTCACTCAGCCTACAAACTATGCCTACAGGCCTGATCGATCCATCGTGATCCAAAAAAAACCAAGAATCTCCACGTAGACATCCACACATTCTAAATAAAAGAAGGTTCCACTGAATCTTGACGAAATGAACAATATTTTTCTCACCTTTTGTGACAACTTCATTGTTTCCAGTTGTGCCATTCGACAATTCGATATTGAAATATTGATAGCGAGCGATTTGCCAGCAGCTGAGCTGAGACATAATAGCAAATAATTGAAACAAAAGAAAGCGAATTGTTTCTCGCCAGTCAAAGAAAACAGAGTTGACAGCAATTTCAATGCAACTGCGATTGAAACCAAGTAAAATATGGGGCACTATGCGCTGAATTTAATATGCACCGACTGTTCTATACACTATACCAGTTGCCTTATTACCAATTCGATTCTAAAAATCGGTTCTAAAATTCCATAGATAAGTTATTAATTATACGATAGAGAAGATTCCAACGGAACTATGGGGAAGGTTCTGCCCAAGGGTTACCCCAGAGAGGATTAGGATACAGAACTTAGAAGAGAAGAAGCTTTGGTTATAGTATATTTAACGGTTCTGTTATAGAGAAGTAATGATGTGGAAGATTCCAATACAAGTATTATATAGCAGGTTTTTTCAAACTACAGATAAGAAGTTTCTGATATTCCATTCATGTAAGATTCTAATCCCCCGAAAAGGGACAACATGATTCTATGAACTACACGCATTTTGCTATTTAGGATTGCATTATTTATACAGTCGGCAGGGCGATAACCATCTACATATACACAAATTTCAATCCTGGTAATTAGCTATGCCATAGAAAGTATGTCAACTGGAGGGGGGAGAAGTGGAGGCAGGACCACATCCAGTAGGTTCCCATAATCGCACTAACCTGACGTGAATGCGACGAATGAAAGGAAATGAATGAATTTCAAAGGCCAATTTTACTTTCAATGAAGACTTTCATTTTTCGCAGCACTTCTTAGAATCTGCTTGATGCTGCTGATGCGAGTGCTTATAAATTCCATTTGGCTTTGTAAATATCAACATGGCCATAGAAAAGCAGCCAGTTAACTGAATGGCATGAAAGGAAAACCAGGCAACAGCAGCAACAACAACAACTTGGCCTGCATTTGCATTGAGCCTATTGATTTTAGCTGGTCTGGATAACCACCACACACACACACACACACACACACACACACACTATACACAGGAACGACAACAATTAACCCAACTGAAGGGTTGTTGGCCAAAATTCACTTGCCCAAGTTATGCGCGTGTTGGCTGCAGGGTAGTTCGCCTCTCGACCTCTGTATCAAGCGGTAGCCATAGAGAAACTAAATTATAAATATATATAAGTATATATATATATGTGTGTGTGTTTGTGTGTGTGTGGATGGATGGACATGGCATTTGTCACCAGTCCGAAAAAAGCACCTGCCCCCCATTAATATTGCAAGAAGCAGCTAACCCACCGAAGGAGCTGGCTAAAATTCATTAAGTATTCCAACCAATTTCAATGCACCAGCATACTAACCACGAGTATATCAATTATTTAATCCCCCCCTCTCCCCCTGTTGGCCAAAAATCTTAGTGAAAGGACCTTTGCTAACGCTAGGACTATATTCGAATAGATAGTGTTATTCGAAATGGATTGGATTGGCAGATTCGCTAACTAAAAATACAAAATCGATGAGTGGCAGATCCGATTGAAGCACATATCTCCATCTTGACCTGTTGCCACACACACACACACACACACACACACACATACACATATATTTTTGGCTATTATTGATTTCTTTTTGGCCCACACATAAACTCTTGGATTAGATTTGGCGTTGCCACGCCTTCCCACGCAATATGGTAACTGTAACTGTAACTCACCCTCTGACGATGGCAGACAGGCATCATCGAAGACCTCCTCACAGATGACGGAAGCCGATGGCGATGTATAGCCCAAGCGTTTCGCTTGTGTTGCCGTTGTCATCGCTTTGGTGTGGTGGGCCAGTGTGGTTGTTGGTGTTGTTGCCGGTGTCGATATGGCCAATGAGAGAGATGGCGTTGCCGAGGAGCCACTGGTACTGGTGCTGGGACTGGCTGCCATTGTCTTAATGCATCACAGCTTTTGTTTTGAGGGATAATTTTGTTTTCTGTCGTTTTGTCTCTATGTATCTAAGTACTTCTGAATATCGACATCGATTGGATGAAGCAATAATGATGATCCAACTGCTGCTGCTGCCTCTTCGTCGTCGTCGTCGTCTTCTTCTTTTGTTGCATAAATCCTCCTGAGCATCCTTTTACATCCTGATGGCAGGCAGGGGGTTGTGGGGTTTCTGCTGCAACAGCAGCAGCTAACGACGCCAACGAGTATCAAATGTCGACTGGCTATGGCCTGACCTAAAAACCAAGAACAGAAAAAATGAAATTGAAGGAAGCCAGTAGGAAGCAGCAGAAGAAGAAGAAATCGTTGCACGAGTTGCATTTGGTTAGAAAGGAAGAAGGGGAGAGTAGGGTGGGAGGATAAGGGGTAGGGTGCGGTAGTCGGGTGAAGGGCGTTCGTTGCGATGCGTTGCGTTGGTCGTTAGCCGTTGGTTGGCAACAGGAAGGATATAGACATGGAGTTTTATTTGCAGTCTGCGCAGCCTGAATAACGGCGCTCGCCCACACACACACACACACACACACACGTACATACACGCACACAATGTTTCTATATATGTATTTCACAGGACTCTTCCAATTGAATTGTTTGAAACATTTTCTATTTAATGTTATATGCTTTTTGCTTAATTTACATTCACAACACACTAACCCACAGCCGCCAATAAATTGCCTAGCCACAAATAATCGACTATTAATCCAAATCCTACACAAATTTCGTCCGTTCTAATTGATTTTTCACTTGAACTTTCAGGACGATATAATTACAGTTGCAGTCGTTGACGAGTACTGTTATTTTCCTCCAATGTCCGTCAACATAGCGACGATGTTAAGCTCGAGGCAGCGGCTGTCCTCTGTTAACCCACTGTTAAATTTAAGAACATTTGAATTTCCAGTTAGTTAGTTTCTCAAAATGATTAAGCATAGAGCAATCTATTATTTAAATTAGCTTTCTGATGCTCTTGAGCATTACATATGCCCATGGAAAACAACTTCTTACATTTAAGTGTAGCTCTCCTCTCTGTGGGCAGTTCACAATGCATCGTGCATCTCAGACTAACCGCCAAATATTCCTTAATATCGCCAACAAATTTCAATAAAATCCACTGAACAGTTTTTCAAAAAAATCATAAAATGTGTGGGTGCGTCGGGTGGACAAGGAACTTTATTTAAATGTTAATTCATCGCCAATTCGCCGCTAAATTTCATTCTCGCGGCTCGTCCAATAATCCTCTCCTAGTGCGCAGGTCGCAATGCAGCTCATAGTTGAATATATGTATAGTCTAGGCTTATTTCTATTAAAAACGCCTTGATATTCAAGAAACATTGGTACATATATGTCCATAAATATGCGTTTATTAGCAAAGAAAAAAAAAAATATAACGCTTCAATCATTGACAATGCTGAAATTAACTCAAATCATCGTTTTCCCCGTAGTCCCACATATCGTCGGTAAAGGCATCGTCCTCTACGGCAAACATACGCTCCAGATCTTGCTCGGGTTCGGCATAAACTTTGTCGCCAGTGAGCAGATCCTGATCGAGATTCTCCGGACAGGCAGTGCAGCGACTTTCATTTATCCCATAGTTGAGGCAATTAGAACCTACACACTCACAGCAGCCATCATGGAACCAGCGATAACTGCTGGCTCCCATGCTTTGGCAATGCTGGGCGCACTTGTTTGATCGTAGGCACGAGTTGACATAAATAACGGTGCAGTTGAGCATCTTGTCTGGCTTTTGACGACCGCCACTCGGTTGCTGCTGATGTTCTCCAGCGCTAGTGCCCTCCAGTCGCTGTTTGATCCCGGGGCGCATGGGGAAACGTATAGTTGACCATTGGTCGTCATCCTCAGCCGTCAGGGTGTCAAACAACTCGGGCACACCCTCAACTTCGCCAATTTCCGAACGTGATGTCAGCGACGGCAGGACGTCCTTATACTTGGGGCACATATCGAGGCAGCCGCAGCACTCCGCGAACAGTTCGCCCAGGCAAATGAGGCAATCCTTACAGCAATGGCAATCGCTCACGACCATCTTGCACTGGCAACTCTGCGTTAACAGACACTTGGACACAACCGATCCACAGACGATCTCATTACAGTCGTCATTATTGGCAAGAGCGCCAGCACATATCCAAGCAAGGATTAAACCCAAATAAACGAGATACTGAACCATTCTATTCCTAACAAAGTGTCGAGCTACAATGATGCGTTATGCATCACAGTATTTAGGCTTTATATGCCTATCCGGGGGAGGCAGGAATAAAAAACAGGTAGTCAACTGTCTGGCTTAGGTAGTAGGTCAAAGGCAATTAAAAGAAGTTAGCCCTTCGTATGGAGGTAGGATCGTAAAGTTAATCCACACCAATTTTACAAATATTGCCTAATATCTTTCCACACTTGGTAATAATAACTTTTGCATACTATTATTCTTATTTCAAGATTCGTCTTGATAAGCCACAAATTTTCCTTTTTAAGGCCTTTGTATTTTTCCCGAGGATATTGAAGACAATTTCAAACCGCAAAAATCAAATTTAGCGGCGAATTAGTTGACAATTCAAAAGTTAACAGGGGACCGTTACCAACTCGAACTTAACATTTTTGACAGCAATTAGGTAACAGCATCATTGGCGAGTACCGATAATTAACAGCATCGATTGCAAGCTCTGTTAGGTAATTTAGTATATACTGAACGAATTTTGGTATTTTTTATGTACCACAGTGTTGCCAGTATGTCATTAGCTTTTGCCTCTGGCAGCACTGGTGTCTACATTTTTCGTTAGTAGACGTATATTTTCGTGGTAAATAAAATTGATAAAATTCATCAATTAACCGAAAGTGTAACTTTGTAAAGTTTTGAGACTTGTTATGATTTAAGATGGTGTATTCTTAATGTGTGGAATCGCGACAGAAGCAAACACACATTAAAACTTCTGAACAACATTTTGTTTTCAACTCAATTGCCTATGGCAACTCTGTGGTTATTTCAGTGGTGCCAGACATTCAGCGGAAAAAACGCGAATTTTTTATAAAAAGAAATATTTCGTAGCACAGAAAAAATATTTGGTAGCGCAGAAAAAATATTTCGTTGCAAATAAAATGAAGTTAAAGCTATAAACAGAAAATCAAACCCAGGATCAAAACAGAAAAGGTTCAAAACAAAAACAAACATACGCATTGTGTGGAAGAGGAAGCAGCAAAACACACAAGAAAAAACGAAAGAAAGAGAGAAAGATATATAAGAAAAGAAAAAAAACAGTGGCCGTATAACACAATTTATAACAAGTGTAATTTTCTTTCGTTTAATTTTCAGTTGTAAGGCCTTAAGTCAATTAACCAGGCCAGACAGTTTAAGTTAACACGCGGCATATTGAAAATGTAAGTAAAGGTTAATAAACCAAATTGTTAAATGCATTAACAGGAAGTTATAACAGTATTGACTACAATAACGTGTTATATATGGCAATATACATACATACGTACATATGTATGTGTGCTGTGTTTTTGTGTTATACACAACAAATGTGTAGCACAGATTTCATTCTTCGGATTTCCAAGAATTAAAAGAAGAACAACATAAATATAGAAGAAGTAATAAAAACAGGTTTTCGCTTTTTATTACCTCTCTCTTTCCCCTCTCTCTTGACTCTCTGTTGGCCGCCTTTGAAGCTGCGCTTTGTTCATCTCCTTTGTGTATGTGTGTATGCCCTCTCTCACTCGAACAGAGTCTCTCTCTTTCTTTTTTAAGATGATTGCTCAGTCAATCACTGAAGGTCAACAGTGCTTTCTCCTCTCATTAAAAATTGCATTTGTTTTTTATTGTAGGGCCCAGCCACTTGAAAAAGTAATTAACATTAACCATTTGGGTTTCATTCTCTTCTATTTGCACTTCACATATACCACACACCAACACACACATACGCATGCACACACAGACGCAGCTATAGAGAGCGAGAGAGTTTGGACCAGGCTTAGGTCAGTCAGCGGGAGTTATAAGCAGCGGGCCGGCTGCGAGGCAGGTAACTGGCGTGTGTCGCCCGTCTGCCTTCTGCTTTGCCCTTTCATTCGCTCGCCCGTTCTACCCGCTGTTCTGCCTCCCACTTTTGGGCTGGTCTTTTTGTTTTTGTATTTGTTCAATGCGCAAGACAAAAATTTCACCCAACAACAACAAACAGAATTTCGAAGGATTCATTTTAAATCCCAAAACAAACTCTTAGATATTAGATACATTTCCCTTGCCTGACCTCCAAAAAATCCTGTTAGTTCCTGCGTTCAGCGATGGATCAATTTATCTATACATATACAGCTAATAACCCCGAAACTCATCGGTTTTAAGTTTCTTGTAGTTTCATGTATTTTTTTAAAGATACAACTACAATTGTAAATCCCAGATGGAACTCAAAACAAAATAAATTTATTAAATTTCTCGAAATTCTTCCAATTTCTCAGTGTCAGAGTATTCACAATTTTGTAGAAACTCTAGAATCAGCTATCAATCTACATAATAAATATTCCATACATTCATATATGTATGTAGATCGATGATGTATCATTTTCATCGCACTTTTACAATCCTACATTATATAGCTCCTTTCCGTAGTCCGGTTGTTAGCTCTTTCAAAATTCTTGAAAAACATATCTCGGGTTGTTCATTCTTTATATTATTAATATCTATCGTTTAATAGATCTTAATTTTTCGTCGAAAGTTATACCGATTCGGAGATTTAAGGCCATTTATGAACTATAATATCTATGAATAGTTAGGTAGTACTAGAAAGTTTATTTGGGATTGTTCCTTAGTTCCAGTTTGATAGGTAACAAATCCGATCTGTTCGATCTAATAACCGATGGATTATACATTCAAGAACATTTCCATTTGCATATATAAATGTGTTTGGGTGTGCGTGTGTACTTGTTATTGGCAACAGCCACGCCCACTTAATCCATTGGGCTTTGTACATGCATACATATGTATGTATAGGAGGTACCTATTCCCTATCCCTACTACTACGTATGCTGCTCATCCGTTGCCTCTCACACACACCCACACACACATATATGTATATATATGTAGTATTATTATAATACTTTGCACAGTGCAACGGAGTTGTCCAGGAGTAAGAGAATTCAAGACACCCCGCCGCACAGGAGGATTATCTGGTGTGTGTGTGTGTGGGTGTGTATGTGTGCGTATGGTGCGTGGTGTCGACCCAATGAGATGATGATAAACAGAAAACAGAAGCAACTAACCAGTTGGTTACGCGTTGCCGTTGCGTACGGATGTGCGCGCGCATTTTTGTTTCTTTGTCCGTTGTTCTGTTCGAAGAACATATTACGGGATTTCTCGAAAATTGAAATCGTATTGGAATATATACACACACATTTGTTGTTGTTGTTCTTGTTTTTTTTTCTCGATATTGTTACAAATCATGTGCTAAATCCGTAATACAACGAATATCTTCCTGACAGTGTGTGCTGCTGCTGCTCCGTTGTTGTTGTTGTTGACAACGCTCACAACGACGACCACGACGACGAGGATCATTGTGAATAATAATTATCATGGAGGATCCCAATCGCATGATGGCCCACACTGGCGGCATGATGGCACCGCAGGGTTACGGTCTACCCGGTCAAGATGATGGCCAAAACGCTGGCAATGAGAATGAGGTGCGCAAGCAAAAGGATATTGGCGAGATATTGCAACAGATCATGAGCATATCGGAGCAGTCGCTGGACGAGGCGCAGGCCAGAAAGCACACGCTCAATTGTCATCGCATGAAGCCAGCTCTGTTCTCGGTGCTGTGCGAGATTAAGGAGAAGACCGGTAAGTTAAAGCGAAACGAAAACGAATTTAATATGCCACACTATGCCCGTGTATAAAAACCATTTCCCCCCACAACAACACCCAATTTTTGTTGCTCTCCCCCACTCTCACTCCCACTCCCATCTCCACTCCATGCACCCCTCCTGCCGACCTCCAGAACAGAATTTCAAATCGAGTTCTGTGCGTTTATTTCCCTTTTATTTCTGTGTTTTTTTTTCCCCCTCTTTCTCTTTGTTGTATTACACCCACGCAGCGACGTAAACGTACACGTAAAATGGGCAATAACAGAGCGTTTTGATTGTGGGCCAGATGTTTTGAATGGCCTCGACGTTGTTCCCATTGCCATTGCCATTGCCTAACCCTAAAGCAACCCATCTCCCATTCGCATTCCCTTCACCCCACCCCACCACACACACACACACCTAGGTATCATCTACCCAAGGCAACCCCAAAGCCCAAATGCTGTGCACCGCGTTGCGAAATTGTTTTATTTATTTATTTTTTTTGGTTCAAAGAAAGTGTCTTTGGTTTTTCTATTTACCCCAAAAGATGTTCGGTATAGAAGAAAGGGAATGCATTTAAAAACACGGTGTTTGTTATTTCAAAAAATCTTTGTTAAATTTGACGATAAATTCCTTTACTCCAATCTGATCTACATACTGTGTGTGTGCTACGATCTCTTCAAAATACCGAAATAATGAAACGGTAACCGTGGTTTTTAGACATTTGGTTGATCTTTTCGTACCGTGGTGTCAAGATTCAAGCGATCGCCACTCACTATCGCTCGCGCCGGTTGGTTGGTTGCTCATTTAGCGAGGGTTTGGCGCCCCTCAGGGCAAATAAGTTAATGTTTCATCATACGCCTTTTGTTATTTTATCTATGTAGAAGACGACGCATACTAGATAAGAAGTAACTCAGCGGCGACGGCGGGCGCCTTCGCCATGAAGAAGTAAACAAAGCGCCAAACAATTACCCAGACCTCAAAAAGACACTTGATCCCAGTCCGAGTACTTGTGTTCTTTGGGGCATTGGAGAGACACTGCCTATGGGAGAACTGTGAGAACCCGTTGATGAGAGCTCTTCACACCAAAAACAAAAAAAAACGAAACGAGTATTTTAAAAATACAACAAGATGTATGGGTTAGAGGTGGGGTGGATTTGTGGGTTGGAGAGTGGTTAGGGGAAGGGAAGTGTAGTGGGGGTAGGCGGTGGCACTTCACCGTGTATATTTGTATGGCCTTTGCTTGTACATTACCATATTTTATCGACAATCGGCAATCGGCGACTTGAAATTAGTTTTCGAAAAGCGCGCAAACCTGTTTCCATCAGCGGGCGAAATATGCAGATACAGATATATATATATATACAGAGCTACAACTAAATGCGAAACACTTTACTTCTTCCTTAACGTGTTAACAAAGGTTTTTCATGAATCAGAAGATTGTCTTTAAACGAAATGACGATATTACGAAGGTCGCTTGGATAATTACATCTCATCCTATAGATTATATACCTCCATGTACAAATTTTTGAGCTTTAACCTCTTGACTTTCTACTGACTTGGCATTTTATGATTGAAAACAACAGGGGGAAAAAAAATATGGCAATCTGGCTCAGTAAAGTGGGGAGTAGTGGGGGCCTGGACATACATATTTGCTTTGTTGCCATATTTTCCGTTTTTGTTTTTGGTTAGTCCTTTTCCGTTTCGTTTCGTTCCGTCCCGTATCGTCGTCCTTCTTCTCGATTCGGCCCATTCAAATTTACGAGCTGGAAATGCCATTTACCCAGGGAGACGATGAGACCGAGCAGCTATGCTGCTTTTAGATGCTTCATTAGATACGCAAATGATACTCTTCTGGGCGTGCTCAAACAAAAGGGTTGTCCAGACCCCCTAACCTCTCTACCCTCCTCCAGGTGTGGGTGGTGGTGGGAGCAGGAAGGTTTCATTTAAACTGCAAATTGAACTGGGTGTTTCCATATAAAAAAAAAAACAAAAACGAAGGCGGCAAACAAACACCTGAGCATTCCGAGAAGGCAAGACTCGACTTAACTCAACTCAAATTGATTTCCATTGATTGATTTACAGCTTCGTCGACTACTACATACTAAAACTATCAATGATAAGATACAGACTAAGCTTATCAACTTGCTCACTCTTTCTACTTTTTCTCCTCTTTTTTGTTGTTTTGCTGTTGCTCATATTTTGTAATTTGTAAAAACAAAAAAACCCAGAGAGAGTGAGAGGAGAAACACCAAAATGACATTTACCCAAGCAATCTAGCATACCCATTTTTATGTCTCTGTCCCCTGCGTTTCCCAGCAGAAACGAAAAAAAACAACTTGCAAAACTTTAGCAATATTCTCTCTAACCTTAACCAAATAAACCAACCACCGCCCAAACCCCCACCCCCACCTCCATCACCATCTCCACCTCCTCCCAAGCAGTCACCATTGGCTTGTTTCTTGGGCGACGACGACTACCTTGCTTTCTTTCCATTCATCCTTGCCTTTGCCTCTGCCTCTTTGCCTCCTCCTTCCACTCCCCCTTTGGCTATATTAAGCCAGCTGTCGCCAGTAGCAAGCAATATCAATTTCCTAGCTGGGCTTTGATGGGGCTGGGCTTAAAGTTTGGGGGCAAACTCATAGACCATATGAGATCATTCTACACCAAAGCTTCCATATATAAAACTTGATCTAACAGATCTTAAAAACTTTTGCTTAAATTTCAAAATCCCCTTTCGTCGTTAGCTTTTCATCGTTCGACATCCTTATCTGCCCCTCACTCTGTCTCTTCCGTCTGCTTCTTTCATTTTTCTATGAATTATTCAAAACGGGTAACACGGTGAACAGCAGCGCCTCGCACTGGTCGGACAAGGGGTGGGGGTGGTGGGTGGTGTGCATAGAGATTAAATGTTGACTTTTGTTAGTTCTACGCTCGCGCGAATACCCTTAATTTAGAGTTCAAACAACCGAAACGAAACTCGATCCCAAGATGAGTCTAACAAGCCTTCAGTATGGATAATACTTCTTGTTGGGATTACTTAAAATGCAAGGTTTCAACCTGCATACTTATATTCCGAGTCTGAACAACCGAAATACCGTTACGTAACGAAACTAGATCTAGGATAATATTTGTTGTGTGGATTAAATCTTGAAATAAATTTGTCAATAACCAAAATACCAATTGATATGATTCCTATGATAGGAGGACTGAAATCGTCAGTTAATGGGAATTTCCTTATCCGCAGAATAGTAAATTCAGATAGACTCAATGCTATGAATGTTTTTGAAAACAGAATAGAGTCTAGACTCGAAGTTTTTGTTTTGAGCAAAGTTCATCAACGTATACAAGAAACTTACTCCTTTTTGTGAAAAACGTGATTAAGATTCCAACTCCTCTGCTTTAGTGAGGTGAGGTGAGGTGACTTGAGGGGGGCAGGGAATGTGGCGAAAAATCTAATTCATGCATAGCCATGCCTCGCGAATAACAAGAAAAGCATCAAACAACAACAACAACTTCAATACGTATTTTCCCCCGACAATATGAGGAAAAGCGTAGCCACGCACTCACCCAATCCAAACCCAACCCAAGCCAACCCAACCGAACCCAAGCCAACGCAAAGCTAAATCTAAAGCAACCCAAAAGCCACCCACACGTAATACAATTGGCAATGTCTTTGCTCCTGCTCCTACTCCAACAGCAGCAGCAGCAGCAGCATCATCATCCTCATCCTCTGGTTAAAATGGAAACCCGTCGCCACAGTTGTTGTTGGTGTTTGCGCTTCTCCTTTCTTTTTGTTTTTTGTTTTTGCACAGTCTGTTGGGTCGTCGTCGTCGTCGTCGGTCTGTTGGGCAAGTTTTGTGCTTCTACTTCTACTTTGGCTTGCTGCATACTATAATAAAATTTTATGTGCTTTCATCCTGGGAGGAAGAGCACGAAGCACTTGAAGGATAACTTGACTATAGACAGCAACAGCAGAAACTTTAATCATACAACGTAAAAACTTAAATTTTATCCATTCTTTCTCTGTCTCGATTTTACAGTGCTCTCAATTCGCAACACGCAGGAGGAGGAGCCACCAGATCCACAATTGATGCGATTGGACAATATGCTAATTGCAGAGGGTGTGGCCGGTCCCGAAAAGGGAGGCGGTGGTGCAGCTGCTGCATCGGCAGCGGCAGCCAGCCAAGGCGGTTCACTGTCCATCGATGGGGCCGATAATGCCATCGAGCATTCGGATTATCGTGCCAAATTGGCGCAAATTCGTCAGATCTATCACCAGGAGTTGGAGAAATATGAGCAGGCATGCAATGAGTTCACAACGCACGTTATGAATCTGCTCCGCGAGCAGAGTCGCACTAGGTAAGACAATCACAGTTGTTCCCCGTTCCCCACTTGGCTTTAACTAATGTTTGAATTCCTTTTTTGCAGACCCATCACACCCAAAGAGATCGAACGCATGGTGCAGATCATTCACAAGAAATTCAGCTCCATACAGATGCAACTGAAGCAGTCCACCTGCGAGGCGGTTATGATACTGCGCTCACGCTTCCTGGACGCACGTCGCAAGCGTCGCAATTTTAGCAAACAGGCATCGGAGATTCTGAACGAGTATTTTTATAGTCATCTGAGTAATCCGTATCCATCCGAAGAGGCCAAGGAAGAGCTGGCGCGCAAATGCGGCATAACGGTGAGTAAATGGATGCAGACAGAGATTCATGATTGGCCAACTCGATCTGTTTTATCATCAGGTGTCGCAAGTGTCCAATTGGTTTGGCAATAAGCGTATTCGCTACAAGAAGAACATTGGCAAGGCACAAGAGGAGGCCAATTTGTATGCGGCCAAGAAGGCAGCTGGCGCATCACCGTATTCGATGGCCGGACCGCCTAGTGGCACTACCACGCCTATGATGTCACCCGCACCGCCACAGGATTCAATGGGCTATCCCATGGGCTCTGGTGGCTACGATCAACAGCAGCCATATGATAATAGCATGGGCGGCTACGATCCCAATCTGCATCAGGATCTTAGCCCTTGAGGATAGGCTTGCCAAAACTAAATACGACAACAAAACAAAACTCCACCCACGTACTCTCTCTTTCTCTGTCTCCTCCTCCCAACCTCCCATTTTTCTATCTGTCTCTCCCTTTATCCGTTTGGTCTTTAGCAGCGCACTTTTTACTTCTTTTTTCTTTTACTGTTACACTGTGCTACAATTTTTCGGAAAGGAGGTAGTAATTCAATTAAACAAAGTTGGCATTATGAGATGATAATTTTAATGTTATATTTTAACCTAATTGCAGATATTGCAAATTGATCGAATGATCTGAAACTGGTTTAAAACGAATTCTTTAAACATCCTTCCGATCAATGAAAAGTTGAAGTTTACGCAGTGTTTTTTTTACTAATGTATACGAATGTAAATCAAATTTAAATCATTCAATCGAAATGAATACTTCACATGTGCCGTGTCCTTTCTCTGTGTCTCCCTCGCTCGTTTTCTCTCTCATATCCTATCTCTGATTATGTGTGTTTGGTGCATGTGAAGATATACCTGTTTTTTATGGCGAGCGGGGCAGAGAGAAAGAGCGAGTGAGAGTCAAAAGTTATTAACAATTGAAGAGCAACTGCAATTGCCTCCAAGTCCTGTGCGTGTGTGAGTCACAATATTTGTGGCACACAATCAACAAAGTATACGATTAATTCTTAATATTATTAACAAAACGAAAAAACAAAAAGCGAATCAAATGCAATCATTGTTGTATTTTCTACCATTATTTCAATCCTAACATTATGCGAACAAAAAAATATTCAAAAAAAATGCAGCAGCAAATAGAGAAAAACAAGCCAAGGACTCACACACGTACATGCAATGCGCATTTGCAATCATATATATATATATAGATATATATTATATATATATATATAACTACAATACATTTATTTATCACTTAATTTGCGTTGCAATATATTTACATCAATAATAATATTAATAATAATTAAATACATTTTTTTTTGCTTAAACAATAAACTGAAATTGGTCGCACATTTTGCTGCAAACACAATGTATCGATCGTTTTCATTTTATTATCAAGTTCATCATTTCCGTTTGCTAAAATCAAAAACAAAAAAGGAGTGCAAACATTTATTTCCTTTTTGTTTTACTTATTGAATTATTTCCGTTTGCTTTTAGCTTTTTGTGCTAAGCTAAAGAGAAATGTTGTGTGTTTTTCGTTTGTTTATTTGTTTATGCTAAGCTCAAATATTTTTTGCTCCTTCCTTCTTCACCCTACCATGATGTTCTTCCCTTCTGCCTCTTTGTGAACCATAAATACGTAAAACAAACTCAATTTTTGAAAAACGAAAATCGAAATGAATAACAACAAGAAGAAAACTTTTACAACAACACTTTCTACTAGGCATTAGTTAATAGTTACTTATATATTTTTTTCGTAGCCTTTAAGCCGCAATGCTAACGAGACGAAGAAGTAGAGGATGATAAAGAAGAAGAGAACAATTGTATACTAAAAATTACATTTAAACGATCAAATTGATAAAACACACAAGAAACACACACACAACAGAAATGTATACTAATAAAACTCTACAAAAAATACGATTTATGTATACAGATAAAAAAGCAACAAGTAAATATATATATATATATATATATATTGATATATAATGTATAATGTGCAACTCAACTCAAATTGTATACCTAAAGAGAAAATAACATATGTATACTACATTTAAAACAAACATCAAGTAAACAACAAACACCCACAACGATGAACAATAATCATCATTGGCGAACAGCAACAAATCTTGAAACTAATCCTACACAGATATAGAATCCTACGTACATATGTATACCAAGTCCTTGCCTTGGACTTAAGAAACAAACAAAAAATTTCAAGTATTAAAACTGCAACGAAAAAAAAGAAGCTCTTCTTTCTTTTCTATTACATACAATTTGTGTTGCGAAATTTGATAAAAAAAAAATTAAAGAGAAAAAAGAGGATTAGCATTGGTAAAGTTTCTCAGGTGCAAAACAGTTGGGAGTTTCCTTCCTTATAACCAATGCATACATACATATACTTATTTAGGTATGTAGCATAATCCGTAAAACTTAAACTTGAGAAATTTTGGCAGTCGCTACCGTCCCATACAACAACAATTAAAAACAAAAAAACAAAATTCATGTATACGATGTAAATCAAATTTCAATTATTACATTTTTGTTACTCAACATTACGAAAAATCCCCAAAAAGAAAACAAAACAAGAAAAAGCATAATACAACTTAAGTAAAGCAAGGAAGAAAAATCGGACAAGTTATTAATCCGTTATCGAAAAAATCAAAAACAAAAATAATCTTCAAGTGAATGAACTAATCTACTTCCTACATTTCCTCTTAGTATTTGATGGAAAAAGTATTGTAATAACACTTTCAGCTAAACTCAGTTGGAAATCAGAAAAACAGAACCTAATCTATATATATATATATGTAGATATATATATATATATAATACACAAACACATACACACATATATGGATAAACTACATACAATTATTTTAAAATAATAAAGAAAGCTATATAATAATTAAATAAACAGCTAAAGCTAAATGGCATTCAAATTCGAAAATATATCTATAAACTGCGCGTCATCAAATAATCGGCAGGATTCTTTTGATTTTAACTAAATTACTCTCCTGTAAATGGGGATAAAATATGGTAAGAATTATGTATATATATTCGGTAATAACTGATGCCACCAATTACCGAAGATCCAGTATTTGGGAGTTGGACAAATCGTGATTTTAATGGGTGCTGATCAACCATTGGTGAAATAATCAATAATTCATCGATTCAATCATACGGAATTGAAAACACATTGGATTCCTTCATCACAAATATTCGACCATAAAAAGGTTTTATTGCAGGACTATATCCATGTATATGTCAATCCCCTTTTTTTGTCCGTAATGATTTCGAGAACATTAATTTCCATTCATTTCCATTAATTGGTTTATTAAATTGATTTATTTAACATTTTACACTAAGCGAATTTAATACAAAAGAAGATTGCAAAGAAAACAAGAATTCACACGGGGGTATAGGAAAAGGAGGAGGAGGAGGAGGGTGCATGCAATTAAAGTTAGATAATTATCTTAATGTGGTTATACATAGAGAGGTGTTGTATGTATGTATGTATGTACAAGAAGCTGGCAAATCCTATAGAATTTTTGTTGTTTATACGAACATAGAACATATAAAGTATCACAATGTGGGGGTGTATGATTTTAAACGCAAAACTGAGCGAACTGGATCGGATTGGGGGATTGGATCGATCCAGGAGCATTCACTGATTGCCACCAGTAGGGCCGGCGGCGGCGCCGCCTCCATTATGACCACGTCTGACCAGGCATTTGGTCCAAATTGTGACATTGCTGCTGCTGGTGCTACTGGTGTTAGCGGTGATGCTGGTGTTAGTGCTACTCCCGCTGCTCGAATGCCCCGCGTCTCATTCGGTCTTGGCCTTGGCATCGTCACTGGCATTCCAATAGGTATTACCGTTGTGATAGTCGCTATTGCCGCTATTCCGCCGGCTACCGGTTTGTGTTTGGCGAGGCAAGGGATCGATTGCGGATCCATCACCGTTAATGGCATCCGACAATGCCGCCGCATCCAGAGAGTTTGGGGTTAGGGCCTGCGGCACACATGCACATGAATCACAGACCCGGACATCCGTCTGCCAGCCACGTTCTGGCACTGGCATACGTGTCTTTGAGCAATTACTGCACACCGCCTGGCCACAGCGACGGCAATGGTGGCGCCTGCAATCCCCGGAATTTGCCTGGGTCAAGGAGCTGCGACTGCCATTTAGATTGGACGAAGAGTTGTTTGATTTATTATTACTCGATTGCACATGCAAGCGACCCACATGATGGGCCAAAGCCAGCTCCTCGACACTCCCAAAGACGGCCTGGCAGATGAAACAGGTTGGCGATTCCGCGTCCGGCACCCAATACGATGGTCGTGCGCTATCTTTGATCATTTCTGCAAAACAAAAACCAAATTTATATTTGCTTTATGGTGGATCTTTCAAAATCTTTGAAACTTACCCTTGGGATAATCTATGGCCACCGAGGCTACAGTGCTGATTGTATTATAGATCGTCTCACCGTATTTTCGCACTAATATATCGCCTTCATCGCTGGTCGGCCTGGAGCCTGTGTGTGCAATAGTCAGATTGGAATTGCAATGAATAAATTCAGCATGATTTTGGGCGTCTGAGAGTTGTAGGGGATCAATATATATTATAGTAATAAATATATAACAAAAGAGAGAGAGAAAGAGTAAGTTTCACAATAATACATAGAAGGGAAAAATAAAAGCAAGTAAATCAAAAGAAAAAATTAAACAGTTGAGAGGGGGAAAGAAAAAGAGAGAAGATTCGACATCTGTCCTAGAAGAAACATCCTAGTTCAGTTTATCATCACAGATCACTCTCAAATCTACTAATCAACTAACTTTAAGTAATGATAGCTCAGACGGACGGCCCTTTACTTCGGTCTTTGTCCACTTACCAGGCGTGGCATCCGATTTACGTTGCAAGTGCTGATGGCAATCGTTGCAGACGCGCACCGGCTGCAACCAACCGCGTCCCGGCACAGGCACCTTATTTTGGCTACAGGTGTGACAGAAACCTTCGCCACAGCCACGACAGTGATGCTTGGGCATGCCGGTCTTTTCGAAATTTCGCTTACAAGCATGGCACAGCTAGAGAAATGCCAAATAAAAAACGAATTTATTTTAATTTGTTGGAGGAAATCATTTTGGGGAACGTACTATGATCTCCTGATTGGGTCGCCAGTAGCTGGGGGCCACTTTGTCTGCTAGCCAACCGCTGAGAGCCTTGGCCGATGGCGCTGATATGTTTGTGATGGCCTCGCTCAGGTAACTCACTCCATCCAACATCATTTGAGCCGAATGGGTGTTGCCGCGCACGCCCGCATTGCCGCCCTTCCACACATGGACCACTTGAACTCTGAAAGAAGTAAGCTATCAATGAAATCGTTCTTTATCTTACCCAGAGGAACTTCACGACTTACCGCACAACAGAGGATTCGGGGGACTTGTTGCCATACCAGTATTGGCGCGCACGATAGATTTCACCACAATAAGTGCACTCAATGACATCGCCCTTCCACACATATTTGGCCAATCCCGACCAGGCGCTATCCGAATACGCTTGGGTACGCACAGTGACTATGATCTCCTTGCCATTGTTGTAGCATGCCTTGCAGAGATATTCCTTATTCTCGAACTGATGTTGATAATTGCATGGATGTGTATTGAAATGCTGTTCACCATCGTTTACGTGGCCCATGGAGCGCTGGCAGCGACGACTGCATGACTCGCAATGAGCACCGCAGGTGAAATATTGTTCTGGAAACGGGTTAATGGCCTTCTCGATAATCTCACCGGCAAATTTCTGATTAAGCAGCTTCATAGCTCGAAACACCACAGCTGGCTGACGTGGTGAACGCACCGCTGTATTCTCAATCTCCAGACGCAATGCATCCTTGATCTTTTGGAAATTTGTGGCCTTATTCGCTTCTGTTTGTATGCCTACATATCGCAGCGAGCTAAATGCATTTGTCTCATAATTCAGACGAGCGAAACTGCTGCGCAACTTGTCCTCGGCACTCTCCTCAACAGCTGATAAAAATAATAACGTTATACATATATTATATACATATATATTTCGATTACTTACAACTCTCCAGTGGCTTGGTATAGTGCGTTTCATGAAATATGATTACAGAAGGTCCAAGTGTACTGCCATTGCCCATGGCCTGCAGGGCCTGGGTGAAGTGCAGGCAAAATGCTTTCGATGCGGTGCCCAAAAATTCGTACATATCACTGTGAAGGCGCTCGGAGCGTGTGCGATATATGACAATGTCGGAGATGGCGAGTATCTGTGGGGAAACGGGGAACGGTTAACGATGATCGATAATCACAGATTTGACGATTCGTGACTTACTTTCAATAGCATTCGCATACGTTTATTGCTTTTGGCGGTGGTACCCAATAGACCTTCCGTATCTAGGCATAGAACACCCTGTTCCCGCTGCATCGCCGCATAGACGCCAATCGTACATGATGTTTGCTCCGTGGATGTCCGAAACACTCGATCGCCATCAAAGAAGGCTTGGTTCATGGTATGCGATTTACCATCCCCGGTATTACCAAATATTGAGATCACTTTTATCTTATCTTCACTCTGGCAATGAAGTTTCTTGCAGAACAATTCCGGTGTGGCAATCTGTAGATTCTCATCGGCATCCAGGAAGAGAAAGGAACGCAGGGCCGTTGTCGAGCTATTGGCATTGTCCAATGAGTCCAGCGGTTCATTGGTATTAATGAAGGGTATTGACTTGAAATCGGCATCACTGACCACATCTGGTTTAAGTGCCTCATCCTAAGAGAATAGACACAGAGAGAAAGAGAGCGAGAGATGAAAGGAATAATCACAAATGAAGAGAGAATTTTAGACCTCGGTAATGGATACTAGAAAAGCCATCTCCAATCTCTCTATAAGGATTCACATAGATGCCGTTCGGTCTGGCGCTCTGCTGATGGGGGGAGATAGGAGGCGTCTGCCTACTGCTCGTTCTCCTCGCTCAATAACTGACGGCGCAATTTAACAAAAAAACAAAACAAAAACTTCTGGCATTTCTTTTGTTGTTGCTACAAGTGCCAGCCAAGTGTTCCTATGTGTGTATGTGTTTCTGTGTGTGTGTGCTTGTATACGTGCATGCATTGGAGAAATAATAATATTCTACATACATACATATACATATATGTATGTACATTGTACATACATATGCAAGTAAATATTCCCATTCTCGGTTGCCGACTTTTGCAGAAAATGGAATAATAACAACAAAAAAATTGAAACCCGATTTTGATTTGGCAACGCCGCCCCAAAAGCAGCCAATTGCATTTGATTTTTGCTCTCTTATCATACCCTGCAGATGATTCATGGAGAAATTTGTTACTTTTTATTCATTCAAATTGCAATAAATATAATTTCACCATAAAAATGACATTTGCGAAAGACAGATGCCCTAAGTGGGCAAATCAAAGCTTATTATACCCTTTAGAAAATTGAGTTGCAGGGGGCATATTACATTCTATTACCTATCCCTCCTCTCTCTTGGCATGGGGTAATTTATGTTTTTTTTTTATCCACAAGCCATGCTTGTTTTGTAAAGGAAAAAAATTTGTATAGAGAACAACACGAACTTAAAGCGCCCAATGCTATAGGGTACAAAAAAACCGTTTAAACGTCTTCCCCTCAGCTTTGCCTTCGTCTTCTACATATATGTATGGAAATGTGCGTATGTGTGTGTGTATTTGATAGCAAGTCTAGCTTAGTCGTGCCCCCTTTGAATGTAAAATGCGTCGCAGCTGATTTTGCTATTTACAAATAAAACAATATACACACTACTTGTGTTTGTATGTATTTATCTGTTTTCGTTTATTTTTCAGAGTTAAAAGTTGTGTGTTGACTTTATCAGTAAATTTTGTTTATGTATTGTATGTGGTTTGATACTTATATTTTAATTAATTAACAGTGCGCAATTCATTCATTTCGACCTTACGTACATTTTTGATGTACAGCCATACATACCGATGTACGCATGCATGTACACACATAGGAATTCCTCTTACCTGGAAATAGGGCAGCGGTTGCATGATTGGCGATTGATTTTTATTTGTCGTATCGAGTTTTATCATTGTTTGTTCGTTTATTTACTGGCCTATTGCTTTTATTTTTTAATGATTAGATGTACATATGTACATACATTTAAACAAAAAAAATCACACTAAAAAAGTAATGCGCGTGTGTGTGTGGTTGCGGTCGACGGTCAGCTGTCAACGATTATGTCTACAACTGGTCTTGAGTATTACAGAATTTATTAATTATGAGTAAAGAGTTTCACAGAGCTAATAAACACACACTTTAAATTAGCGCATACACACATTTTACGAGCAAACAAAAACAGCCAACGGATTTTGTTTTTTTTTTTGTTGTCCAATTGCAAGCAATAACAAACTCGTGCAGTGTGACCGCTTAGCTTGAAATAAAACAATATTCAAAATTAAATCACATGGATAAAAAAAATACTAACAAAGTCCTCTCATGTCTGAAAAAAATACATACACGTATCTCGTACATATACTGACAAAAAAATATACATATACAGTCAACACAATATTTCTTCGGACACGCTTTATTTTTAACTTGCATATAACATGCATAAGTTAAGCAACAATTTGTCATGTCATATAATGACAAAAAGTAAAAATATATCGAACTTACACTCTTAGAATAAATTTATCATAATTTGTAGGTCAGCTCTAAGTAGTAGCTATAGGTACGTATGTACATACATGTATATGTATGTATGTATGTACATAATTATTATTGGTTTAATCTAACGAACTTAACATTGACGAATAAATATTTTGCCGATTTGCTACTTCTAATTTTTTACTGCAGAATTATGCAACATGTGGGCAGTTTTATTCATAAAAATTAATTACTGCAAATGGTATAAATATTATTACCCAGTTTGAACTAATGTATATTTGGATGATCATTTGTATTTATTAATAAAAATAGTAATAAATATGCAAATAACTTGACAAACAATATCATAAGTTAAACAACAATTTGTTACGTCATATAATGAGGATCAATCTTAGTAAAAACAAATCTAAGCTACACTCTTAGATTGAATGTATGATATATGGTAGGCCATCTTGAGTACATAGCTATGTATATGTGTACATATGTAAGTACATATGTGTATACATAATTATTATGGGTTTAATTTATGTAGGTATATTGCAGAATAAATATTTTGCCGATTTCCTACTTCTAATTTTTTACTGCAGATTATGCAACATTTGTGCAGTTTTACTCATAAAAATTAATTACTGTAAATGGTATAAATAATATTAACCAGTACGGCTTAATGTATAATGTTATGATCATTTGTATATTTTAATATAAATCATAATAAATATGTACATATAAATTGTTTATGTTTATGTTTATGTACGTATGTATGTACATATGTGTATGCATGCCTTTCGGTATATTCTTTTAGTTTTTCGGTATTTTCGCATACCAGTTAATCCTATAAAAAACTGAAGCTCAGCATTATCGAATCTGAAGTCTTTGGTCATACTTTTGTCGTTGTCAGTGCCGTCCCCAGCGAAGAGGGAGAGTGAGAGAGAGACAATCGGGAGATTGAAATTCGTTGGAAGGAAGAAATTAGCAAATTGCAATTCTGTTTGATGAATAAGCCGTGTCTTGTTTGAAATAAAGAAAAAGACAGCAAACTAAGTGAAAATGTCATGAAATTGTGTGTCAATTTTTTAAGGAATTAATTCAACAAAACATGCCAAGTGACTGTGTTCTGGTTGTGCCTGTGTCGTCTCGTGTATGGTGCTAAAATTTACACTAACAAATACACATACACACGAGCGCATACATATACATACTTACATTGTAAGTGTTGAAAATTTCTTTTGTTGCCTGGGCTCCAGGGAGAAGAGGAGAGTGGAGTGAGAGTGTCTGACTGTCTTAAATGCATGTGTGTGTGTGTGTGTGAGAGAGAGAGGAGTGCGTGTGTGTATTAAACGGGGTGGTGGTCATAGAGGGTGGAGTCCACGTCCGAAATCCTTTTTTGGGCCGGTCATTCGTTGGCAGACATACACACACAAAACACACAACACAGACGCACATGTACATACAAGCATGCATACACAAATACACGTTCATTCAGTGGGCTAATTGAAACAATAACGGTAACGGTATGTCAATGCCTAAGCATTTGCAATTGTTCTTCAATTAGACACAATATGCAGGCACATATTAAACTGTGTGTTTGTGTGTGTGAGTGAATGTGTTTGTGCTTGCCTGCTTGCCCCTATAAAATTCAACTCCATTGGTTGTTTTTTTTCATCTTTATTTTTGGGGTGGGGTGGGTGTGTGTCTGTCATCGTCATCATCCTCACCATAATCGTCATCGCCAGTTTGTCTGACGACTTGCCGGTGCTTGCTCTCTGCCCTTCCACTCTTCTTCATCTTCACACCAGATAGCGAATTGCATATTGTTTATAACAAATTACGGTTCTTGCTCTTGCTCACACACAGACACGCATATGTACATACAATACATGCGCCGCACACATACGCATACAAATTGTAATTCTCCCACTCCCATTTTGTTTGTAGTGCTGCCATTTTAGCAATTTTAATGCTACTTCTGTAAAACATAATTGTTTTTGGTTATTTTTCATATAGAGTCTATTTAAATTCTAGTTTTGGGTTCTATTTTCGATGGGATTTGCTTTAGCCAAAATTGTTATCTATCATGTTTGATCATGTAATTAATTTGGCAGCACTGTTTGTTTGCTTTGCGCACTCCAATTTGGTCTTGTTTGTTCTCTCTTGCGATCTCACACACACACACATTATCACTCTCACTTAACTTAATCATCAAGGCGCTCTCTTTGCATTTTACAGTGAACAACAACAACAACAGCAACACATTATCAACTGTCATTATAATCTCTCTCCCTCTCTCTCTCTCTCTTCGGAGACAGCGAGCGCTGCTGTGCGAGCGCTACGCACATACATACGCCTGCACACACACACATACACAGCTGCTTACGCTTAGGCATTGCATTTGCATTTAACTAACACCAAAAATAAAACAAATCATTAAACTTAACTCACACACATACAGAAACACGCCCACTTACACATACAAATACATACACATACATACATACATAAATACACTTACCATGGCAGACTTAATGCGTTTGGGCTTGGGTAATGTGGACGTTGTCATTCAGAAAGATAAACTTGGTTCGCCAACCGGCGGCTCGGATGACGGCAATTTGGCTGCTCTTGGAGGGATAAGCAGTCTGGGCGCTATGATGGCAGCTGGTGGCATTGACTTGGCCGATTTGGCCCAGGAATTGGATCAGGATGAGTTTGATGGTCCGCATATGTTGAATGGTAAGTAACATATTGGGGGGAGCCACTGTTAATCTTAATGCTAATTAATATTAAGTAGTCCGCCTAGTAATTAAGTGAGTCAGGCCGAGACCCTTGCGGCGGCGCATGCGTCATTACGACCAGTAGCCAACCGACGCCAACAGCGACGGCGATTTACCTTCGCCGAGATCTCTGACTCATAATTCTCTGATTTGACACACGTCTGTCTCTTTGAGATAAGGATGCAAACAAGAGTTCGTTCAGGAAGTGCTCTCAGTCGTATGCCAGCTTAAAGAAAATGCAATTTGTTTCAAAATTTTCAATTTTAATATCTTCCCATTATTTACAGAGTGGCGCCATTTGTCTAAAGGGTGAATATCTGATCACTGAGATATACCAGTTCAATCCATCAAATCAAATCATATCTAATTAACTTGGCTATCAAGAAAATACACATACATATGTATGTATGTATACTTCATGACTATGCATATGCTCTCTTTATCCATTTGCTCGGATTCAAGAGAGAATTCTCAGATGGAAAAAGAAATTGAACTTTCCTCCGTATCCATTTCAATCCACCTCATCCCACCTCCCCCTGCCATAGAAGGTCAGGGACCTTCGTTCTATTCTTTGTATTTATGACCTTTTCGGCAATCGATGGTCAGTCAATGCTCCATTCGCTCTTAGCTTATCTCGGGTGTGTTTGAGTACTTAGATAAGATACTCTTCGAAGAGAAGGAGGAGGTGGATGGGGATAAGATGTCATTCTTATCAATATGCCAAATGTGTATTCACCAACTGCTTTACGTAGCGAGCAGGTAAAATGAAGCTGAGACTGAGGTCACTTGGTGTGTGTGGAGATTTGAAAGAAGTGCGTCACACAGAGATATATATACATATATGACACATACGTCTATATATTTACATATGTACATATGTATATTTACATACATATATGTATAGTAGAGAGAATTCTGTATGCATTAGGTTTTATCGGCAAACCAGCCGCTTGCTATTGCCGCATATGATTATTGTTTCCATTTTAGAAACATTCATTGTACCAGCTGCATTTGCAGTCACTCACACTGACACTAACACTCAAACTCGCACTCACACTCAAACTCATATCGTAGTGCGTTGTCGTTTTGAAGGCGGTGGCAAGGCGCAGCTTTCTTTCTTTTAATAGTTGTTAATTCCTTTCATATGCTGCTGGTTCCCACGATAAAGTTACGGTCCTTATTTTTTTTTTTTTTTTTTTGTAATTACTTAATTCAAGTTCATTTCTTCAATAATGGCAAAATGCACAGGTTAGCAAGGATTACTCACTCACTTACTCAGGCATAAGAAAACAGGAAGTGATTGGCATAATAGCAAGCTTTATGAGTTATTTAATTTGGCAAAAACTATAATATGTTCGTGATTCGGTTCTTTAAGAACATGTTCTGTCAGTTTTGGCCATTGAATACGATTTATGCGAATTAGAAATGTGAAATCTTATCAATTTGAATACTTGTTTTTTACAGGCGAACGTCCGGCAATTATTGCACCGCCGGAAAGTGAATGGTATCATGGACGTCTGGATCGTTATTCGGCAGAGTCTCGATTACGTGGAAGTGGCAAATTGGGCAGCTATTTGGGTGCGTAATTTATAGAGATTTTGTGGAGGAGATGGTGCCCCCCGCTCCCCCTCGTTCTCTATCTATATTTCTCTGTCGCCTCTTCTCAATCTTTGGCTCTCCCTTTTTCTTTCTCCGTCCACTTTCACTCTATATATTCGTGCAGTTCGGGAAAGTGATCGCAAGCCAGGCTCCTATGTGCTAAGTTATTACGGACGCACTGGCATCAATCATTTTCGGTAAGTCACCACCACCTGACTGACTGACTTCTCTTACCCCAATCTTGATGAAAGCAATGGGAGCAATGACTGAAACTAATAACCATATTCTTTTTAAATCGTAGAATTACGGCCGTGTGCGGTGACTTTTATATTGGCGGTCGTCAGTTCATTTCGCTGAGCGATCTAGTCGGCTATTACACCTCATGCAGTGATCTGCTGAAGCGTGAGCGCCTGGTTATACCAGTGGCCCCGCCGGAGCCAGTTAATGACAAGAAGCGTGTGGTGGCCATTTTGCCATATACGAAAATGCCCGAAACGGATGAATTGAGTTTCCAGAAGGGCGATATATTCTTCGTGCACAACGACATGGGCGATGGCTGGCTTTGGGTCACAGCACATCGGACTGGCGAACAGGGAATGATCTTTCGCGAACTGGTTGATGATCTCGATGTATCTATCGATCCGAATACAGTGTTCCCTTGGTTCCATCCGAATTGCACCAAGAACGAGGCTGTTGATATGCTCGTCAAGGGTGAGTACGAGATTCTTGTGTGAGAGAAATGCCTGATGATCCCAATTACTTGTTCCTTCTACCCTTCAGCTGGTCCTGGCAGTTTTCTGGTGCGACCTAGTGACAATTCACCCGGGGATTACTCTCTCTTCTTCCACATTAACAATCAAATCCAGCGTTTTCGCATCGAGAAGAAGGGTGTGCGCTATCTAATGGGCGGTCGGACCTTTGAATGCCTGGACGCGGTGATCAATCGATATCGCAAGGAGCAAATTGTCGAAGGACATTCGCTAAATCATCCAGTGGTAAATGGCACACAGCCGGAATTCAATCAACAGTATGTGGTGGAGAAGGCCGCTGAGAAGATTTATGCCACGCTACGCGAATGCCGCGATCAGATCGGTCTGAAGAAAATTAAGGGCATCAAGCATCATGGCCATCTCAATAAGAAATCAGACAAAACGACCAAATGGAAGCAACTGTATTTTGCCCTTATCAACGATGGCACCGAAACCCAACTCTGTTTCTATGACAATCCCAAAAAGACTAAGCCCAAGGGCCTCATCGATTTGTCCTGTGCGTATCTCTATCAGTGCCATGATTCGCTCTGGGAGCGACCCTATTGCTTTCAAATTGTTGAGAGGGCTCTGCCCTGTCTGGCCACCGTCACATATCTGTGTGCGCCCAGTCAGGAGAGCTATGTGGAGTGGATAAATGCTCTGAAAGCGCAATGCGATTCGCAGCTGAGTCGTGCCCAAAAGAAAGTATCGCGTCTGCGCGAGCTACGATGTCTGAATCTTCATGTGCTAGAGGCACATCGCCTGCCATTTAAACTTGTGCCACATCCCTACTGTAGTATCTCGCTTAATCAGGTTAAGGTGGGCAAAACCCGCGTCAAGATACCACCAGAGCCCGTTTGGGAGGAGGAGTTTGTCCTAGAGTAAGTTAATGACGTAAGTTAATAGTGATGAATCTCGCTCTCATTTCCATTCTCTTTTGCGTATCATATAGTGATGTGCCACCCGATGTTGTTTCCCTGACCATCACACTGGTGTCGCGCGGCAAACGCGGAAAGGATTCCGAAGTCGCTGAGTTAACCATCGATTTGGCCAGTCTTAAGAATGGCCAGGAGACGGAGGGCTGGTACCAGCTCACCGGCATGACGCCCATGGGCGAATGGGGATCGTTGCGTTTGCGTATGCGCTATCTGGACGATTTGATAATGCCCTGCGAGGAGTATAGCCCATTGCAGCAACTGCTCCTCGAGCCCGAGTTGTATGCGGTGAAGGCTCTGGCCGAACTCTGTCACAATGATCGGGTGCCCCTGGCCACGGCGCTCTTACGTGTGTTCCGCCACGAAAAGCGCGAAACGGAATTGATACGCATACTGTGCCAAGCGGAAGTGGCGCGCGAAAACGAGACTACGACGCTATTTCGTGGCGCCTCGCTGGCGACCACTCTGATGGATTTGTATATGCGCACTGAATGCAGTGGCTTCCTTCAGTCGGCGGTTAGCGAAACGGTGCAACGCATTTTGGAGAGCAAACAGTCGGCTGAACTCAATCCCACAAAAATGGATGTCAACGATGATGCCTGCACAAATGCTGAGTTCCTGCTACAAATTCTCGATCTCGTTACTCAATCGATATTCACATCGCCGGAAGCATGTCCGCGCAACGTACGCTATATATGCAATTGCCTGCAGAAGGCGGTGGTAGCTAAATGGCCAACGGAGCGTCTGGTGCGTACTCGAGTCGTTTCTGGTTTCATATTCCTGCGTCTGCTCTGCCCGGCGTTGCTGAATCCACGCCAGTTTGGCCTAGTCAGTGAGACACCACCGACGGCAGCCACACGCTCGCTCATCATGGTCGCCAAGTGCCTCCAGAATTTGGCCAATCTAATTGAGTTTGGCGGCAAGGTGCGTACAAATATAATTGAAAATTAAATGACTGATTACTGATTAATTTTTTGTCCCAAACTAGGAGCAATACATGGAGGTGGTCAATCCGTTTATTCTCAAAAATAAAGAACGCATGATTGTGTTTTTGGATCAATTGTCTCTAGTTTCCGATCCGAATCCACCGCTGGGCATGTTTGTCGAGCAAAATACCAATCATAATGCACAGGACACGGGTAAGTGCTCTCTCTCTCTCTCTCTGTCTCTCTCCGTCTTTGCTCTAACAAATTCTTTGTCTCTTTCATTTTTGTTTAGGACGTGAATTGGCCACACTGCATCATATCTGTGTATCATATTTGCCGGAACTGCAGGAACTATCACACATAATTTCAATCAAGAAACTCGTCACTGTCACCGACATGTTGACCAAGCATAAATTGAAATATCGTGAAATGATCAGCTAAAGCTAATGAGGAGAGGAGAGAGTGAGATCCAGATAAAACAGCACATGCCGGACAAACCACACACACACACAATAGTCAGTTTATATACATACATACATATATAGATATTTGTATTACCATTAGTATATAACATTACACTATTGGAATCTGAATCCAATTATCAACATATTGTGAGATGGTAGTTTGTTGTTTGTGTTAGATTAGTCGAATGTTTTTTTCTCGCTGCATTATTTGGTTGTTTAATAACTACCTAAATACATATAAATATTATTATTTTTATATTTGTCCTATACACACACACACATATATACTCCCATCAACACACATACACTCAATTTTATTTAATGTAAAATGTGGTGTCAAAAATGTTTTTTGTGTTTTGTATTTTGTAATTTTGTATACAAGAAAACTAAAGCGAAGTAAGAAAAAAAAACAGGTCTCGAAATGTGTTCAACAGCAAATAACTACAACTACGACAAAAGTTAAGCATTTTAAAGAAAAACAAAAACAAACATGATAATTCGTATTTCGGCATGCCGAACTTTCTTGTATCCATGCAGCTGCCTGTAACTGTAATTAGATATAGTATAATTATACAATCTGAGACTATAGTTATTTAGTCATTTCGATCGATTGCTGCCATATATTTTTATGTAAAGGTCCGATCTGAACGATCTTGGTCTTGAGACTGTATCCAATTATATAACAGTCCCTGCAAGGATATATACATATATAACAAGAAGAGGAAAAGCAACACCAAAACAAACGAAACGAACAAAACACACAAAAAAAAAAATCGAAAACACGCGTGGCCATTAATGAAAACAAAATGAAAACTTAAGTTAATTGATATATATATGTAGATATATATATATATATATATATATATACACATATACATATGTATTTGAGTTCACAAAATGCAATATATTATACTTACAATACTTACGTATATATATATATATATGTATGTATGATGTACAATGCATACATGCCCATTGTCGTCTCTTAGCTTTTAAACATTACCCAAAACTATTCATCTCGCTCTTACTATATTACTATAATTATTATTATTTCCTATTACCATGTATGTATGTATGTATTGTATCTTTATATACACACACACTCAGTTTATGTCAGCCAAGTGCATTTGTAGAAAGGACAAGATAAAACACATTTCTGTTTTCCTTATCCTTCCTTCTTTTTGCATACATACATACAGGCATATGTGTATATCTGGGTTTTTCTCCATTTTCTTTTACACCAATTGTTCTATTTTGTGTTTGGCCATTTTATATTATAATTAGACACACGCACACACCCACACATCCTTCTTTCTATATACATATATATATATATATTTATATATTATGTATATGTATTTATGCGACAATTACAATTTGTATGTGAAAATGATATAGTTGAACTTGGGATAACAATAACAACATTATATAATGTATACAGTATATAATGTAATTTGTAATGCATCAAAATGAAAAAAAAAAACGTTACATATACATATATATGTACGTATATATATATACTGCATCTGCATCCTAGTCAAAACAAAAGCAAATGAAAAAAATATACATGAAAAACAAGAATAAAGAAAACTTGCAAATATATACAAATCACATAACAGCATTTTGCTTTTGGCACTGTAAGTTTTAATAGAATGAGTGAATCCTTCCTTATATCCATTTATATATTATTACAAATTGTGTATTTAAATCGGGTGCCTATAACATATGCACAATTGAAATTCAAATATGATAACTGGCAGTCGATAGACCGATAACCAAATTGGCTTTTACGCAATGGGGTGGCAACTCTGATCCAACTGTCCAACTGATCAGATTGGAATATTTTATTCTGATTCGAACGGCTACTTTTCCTATTAGAATTGTTGCTCCAAGATGGCACTGATACCGCCGGTAACCCGACTTACATCCTCCATAATACGCATACTGGGATGCAATCCCACCCCCATGACGCTGCAGGGTACCAACACATATCTCCTGGGCAATGGCAAAAAGTGAGTGCAAACAAAATTAAATATCCAAAGTCCAACTGACTCAAAATCTTCATTATCATCATGATCATATAATTTTTATCAGACGCATTCTAATTGACACGGGCGACGAGAATGTACCGCAGTATATCGAACATCTTAATGGAGTACTCCAGCAGGAGCAGGCCTCCATTGGGACCATTATACTAACCCATTGGCATCATGATCATGTAGGTGGCGTCAAGGACATTGTGGGCACCAAGTTGGTTGATAAAGGTGCGTATCCCCCGAACGCTTTCATGGTGATGGCATCAATTTGGGTTTTCGTTTTGTCTTTGTCTCGATTTCTTTTTTGGTGCTAAAGTGCTGCCCCTCAATCCAGATTGTCAGGTTTACAAATATAAGAGGAGCGACGACAGTAATCCTTGCCCCGAAATCCCATCACACATAGAAGTACGTGAACTTGTCGATAGCCAGGAGTTCGCCGTGGATGGAGCTAGTGTCCGTGTGGTGCACACTCCCGGCCATAGTACCGATCATGTGGTCCTGACCGCAAATGATGGCACTCTCTTTAGCGGTGACTGCATATTGGGTAAGATCTTTTTCCACTGCTCCTCCAGCGTATAATTCCATTCCGTCATTTCTTCTCTAGGTGAGGGCACCGCTGTCTTTGAGGATCTATACGATTATATGAAGAGTTTGAATAAAATACTCGAAATGAAGCCGCAGCGCATCTATCCTGGACACGGCAATGTGATCGATGAGCCAGTTGGCAAGATCGAGTACTATATACAACATCGCAACCAGCGGGAACAGCAAATATTTGAGTTCTTTACGGAACGTCCGAATGACCGGTGGCAGGCCATGGATGTGGTTCGGGCGGTGTACAAGGAGACCCCCGAAAATCTTTGGCCAGCTGCTGCCTACAACGTGGGCCACCATCTGAGCAAATTGCAAAAGGAAGGTAAACTCGTACTGGTGGACCAGGAGGAGCAATTCTTTGCTTATCAACCGAGCAAGACCAGCTCCCTTTAGGTTCGGGGAGATCTGTTGTCGCAAATTGTTTTCAATTGTTATTAAATATGTCTATTTTTGTATAGCCCTTCTTCCAGTAAAAATCTCCAGATATATTTTTGTTTATATATTTATTAGATTAATTCATCTTTGTTTTATTCATTTACATATTTACAACTACTTGCGTTTACCCTTGCCACTACCAAAGCCACCACTCCTGCCGCCCTTACCCTTGCCCTTGCTACCCTTTTCGCGTCGCTTTTTGGCGTCGAGAGAACGCTTATCCTTCTTCTCGCGGGGATCGACAACACGATAACGTCCCTTGACGCCGGCAGGACGACGGGCACGTCGTGAGGCTGTGTGCTTCTTGGCCACCACATAGGTAATCTCCTTCTTCTTCTCCTGGGCCTTCTTATAGACCTTCTTGAGCTGTTTGGCCTTCTCCTGGGAGGTGGCATCGGCATTCTCCATAATCTTTTCGGCCATTTTCTTGGCCTTCGCCATGCGTTTGGTAGCACGACGCTTCTTGCGTGCCTTGGCCTCCATTACCTTCTTAATGGGACGCACATTGAGCTCTTGAACCTTGCGCTGATACTCCTCGGTCAGTTCCTTGGGCACAGGATTTGGCTTGGTCATATGCTCACGTTCCTCTTGGACAAACCAGACGGGCAGATTCTCATCGTTGAATGCATAACGATTCCAGGCGGCATCGACAAGGTCTCGTCGTGTCTTCTTGCCACGAACGAGTAGAGAACCAAGCGCCAGTTCCTCTTCCGTAAGGCGCACCTTTTTCGCCTTGGGCTCTAAAATACAGTAATTATGATAATTATGTGGCTATTAATTTAAATGTAACTCCGAACTCACCTTTGCTCATATCACCAGCCACTGCGTCTTCGCCATCTATCTCCTCCTCTGAGTCGGATGATGAGGACTCAGAACTGCTGTCCTTGGCATCGGTCTCATGGCGGGCTCGTCGCTTGGCCTTCTTGCCCAGGGCCAAAGTGCCAGGGTCCGAAGGAAGAGTGCTCCTGTTGGTCTCACCCAACACTGAGACACCCTTGGCCTTGTACTCTTTGGCCAAATTGTCCAAATCGAAGTTCTCCTCCTCATCATCGTCTGTTTCTATATTCTGGAGATTATCCTTCTCATACCAAAGCTGGACGCGCTGCTGCCGTTTGGTGTCCTTGTCCCGGAAATCGCCCGACTTGATCAGCGGATGTTCTCCACGCTTCTTTCTTTTCTGGTTACCCTTGCCCTTTGTAGTGCCCCCATCTTCGTCTTCACTGAGTCCCAAGCCCTTGCGATCGTAGTCACTGTCACTATCCTCATCTTGACTTGGCTCCGGTTCGTCATCGTTCTCATAGTTGGCATCATCGTCCATTCGTTTGTCATCCTTGTCATACTTCTTGTATTTGGGAAGCTTTGCTCGCTGTTCCGGCTCGCCTTCCACATCGAAATCGGGCTCAATGTCAAGCATCTGGTCCAACTCATTGGCCGAGCTGATGCCTTTCAAATCGAATATCTCGTGTTCCGCCTCCTCTACGGGTCCATCGTCGCCCTTGATGACCATATTGAGGTTCATTTTCTCGTGGAGCTTAGCCTTGGTCTTGAGGGTCTTCTTGCGTTTGCGCTTTAGATCTTTTTGCTCCTCATCGGCCAGAGTTTCAATTTGCTGTTGCAGATCGGCATCCTCCATGTCCTCAATCTCCTCCTGAGTCAATGGCTTTGGTGCTGACTCTTCTACCACTAATGTTTCCTCTTTTGCCGTTTCCGTTTTAAAGAGTTCTTCTTTGATGGCCTTCCACCAGAGAAGCAGACCTTTTATGTCCTTGCGGCCCAGGACCTTGATGTCCTTGCAGCATTCCAAGATCTCCGTTGTGGTCTTCTTGTGATGGGCTATGCGCTCGTCATCTATACGTATGGAACCAATTCCTTGAAGGGCGGCTAAGGCATTCTCAGCTTGCATGAATTCTGTGGCGGCCAGATCGTTGCGTAGGGCTATGTCCTGCTCTGTATAGCCCTCAGCTTTGATGCGCTTTTGCTTTTCTGGATGTAGTAGACTGCTCTTCTTTTTGCCCTCCAAGTCGAGCTCCTCGAACACATACTTGGAATCAAGCAAGCGGGGATCGATGCGATCTGGAGCTAAATAACCCTGACAAACCACGAAGATTTCAGCCGATTCTTTACGCGAAGCACTGGGCTTAGTGGCATGCACCTTCTTAAACAGCTGTTTAAGGACCCACAGCAGGGCATTGTAGTCCTTGGAGCGGAACACTTTGGTCACAAACCAACCGCCGCTGCGGAGGAACTGTGTGCCTAGCTTTAGGGCATTGAGGGTCAAGCAGATTTGCTGATAGGCATCAAAGAGCCAATTACGGCCCACATTTGGTGCTCCGTCGTGCAGCACCACATCGGCCTTCCACGACTGCAGTTCCTTGGTCAGGGACTGACGACATTTCTCTGTGGTAATGTCCTCCACGAGACCAATGCAACCGCCTATGGCCCGAATGGGAAACAGATCAACACCTATCACTATACTTGATACGGGCATATTCTGTTTGGCTACTTGCATCCAGCCACCTGGAGCCGCACACAAATCGATGCATACTTGCGACTGTTGGAGGAAACCGAATTTCCGATTTAACTGGATTAACTTGAAGGCGGCACGTGACCGGAAACCCGTCTCCTTGGCCAATTGATAGAACTTATCCTTGCGGGTCTTTCCAACTTTGCTCTTTTTACCCATTTTGCCGCTGTTTCAGGTTCTAAATGGTTAAACAAAACGAGCACAGAACAACGCGCTCAAACAGTTGCACGTGTTCGTGTTTTGGAATTGAATTTTTCCTCTTCTTCCCATCCACCTTTCGATTTTTTCCAATCGGTTGTCGATAACTCATCTGTCGTTCATCGTGATCTGGTTCATCTAATTTCGACGAAGAATGGCGATGATATACAGGGGTGGTGAAAAGTATGTACACAACATTAAATTTTTTCGTATAAACAGTTATATTTATGAATATAATATATATATATTTTGCTAAAAATGTTTTGTTCTTGTAAGAAAAGAAAATAAGAAAATTATAACAATAACAAAAAAACTCTTGAAAATAAGAATGCAATAAAAAACTTTTGACCACCTCTGTATGTATATATGTACATACTAATCATTTTTACAAGCGCTAGCAACTATGGCCATCGGCTTAGATGATAACTACATCCATACACTAGCCTGGGATTCGAAACGGGATCCTCGTTGTTAAATCAAAAGTAAATTCAACTTGTATTTTTAATTCAAGATAGTAGATATAATATATTTGCAAAATAGACAGACAAATTAGTGGGCCTTTGATTGTTATAATTTATCCATAAAAAACTTCTGACTAGACTGATAATTTGTTAAAACTGTTCAAATAGAATGAGTCCATTGCTCTTGTCAATACATCGCCCTGGGTGATAAACGTGAATTGAAAATATTTTTCATCTCTAATGACTATCGCCCAGGCGGAAAAAAACCCATCTCTTGTGGTGCTGTCTGCGGATCTCGCATGTACTAACGAAAATAAACAATTTATGTATAGTTTAGTTAATTTTTGTATGAAAATTATATAAGTAATATGCTGCGAACAGTTATAGGAGATTTGGCCCGCTTGAGGTTTGTGAATTGAATGTAAAACATTGTAAACTCAATCAATTTCTATAAATTTTCCACTCTGCAGGCTGAGCAGCAGCAGCAACAGCTGCGCTTTGGTTACACAAGTGCGCGAAAAGGGCCATTTGAGCCGGCCTCGTTTACGGAATCCCCATTGGTTTTTGCGTAAGGAACGTTCTGTGAGTATCAGGGAAAAGAAACAATTGATATGCATTTCCATGGCTAACCATTATTTGCTATCTCACCAGAAAACTGATGACTATGTAACGATGGAGAATCGGAATTTTGTTAAAGAAGTCGTGCATGAGACGTACGGATCACCGGCACTGATCAAGGGAATACAGACCTACGAGCAGAAGCTTATTAAAACCCCAATAGAACAACGATCTGCCGATGCTGAGCCCTGGACTCCGAAAGTCCGACGTTGCGGTGTTATAGCCCGGAAAATTGGTCAATATCCATTGTGGCTGAAGAATGGAGAACGTATACGGACCACTCTGCTGCAGATCGTGGATAATCACGTGATCAAATATACGCCTCCCGAGGACTATCAGCCCAGCCATCGTCCCAGTGTACATAATCTGCATAAATACGGTTGCCTGCTGGTGGGAGCCGAGAGCACAAATCCCGCCCTGCTGACCAAAGAGTATTGTGGAATATTCCGAGATTCGGGGGTCATGCCGAAGAAGAATGTGGCTCGCTTTATAGTATCACCGCAGGCGGCTTTAGTGCCTGGCACTCCCCTCAACGTTGGACACTTTCGCGTTGGCGAGTTTGTCGATGTGCGCGGGAAGACGTATGTATAATTTTCACTATTGATTCGATCCTTTACTTGAATTTGCGCTGCTTTCCAGAGTGGATCATGGATTTCAGGGTGTGGTAAAGCGACATGGCTTCAAGGGCATGCCCGCCTCTCATGGCGTGACCAAGACCCATCGGCGTGCCGGCAACATTGGTGGCGGCGGTGAAAAAGGACGTGTCTGGCCAGGCACCAAGATGCCCGGTCACATGGGCAACCGTTGGCGCATCAGCAAAGGATTGCGGATATGGCGCATCAATACCAAGTACAATGTCATGTGGGTCCAAGGTAGCGCTGTGCCCGGCTCAACCAATGGTCTGATCTATATTTATGACACAATTTTACCCCTGCGCAAGCCCAAGGAAGCCCCACCATTCCCCACACTCTATGAGGATGATGCAGCTGCGCTGCCCGAAGACATTTGGTATGAACAGGTGCACAATTTTAAGGATGAGACCATAGCATACAAGCCCGAGTAATCGGGTCGGGACAGGCGACAATAAAACTCATTCAAATTCTTGTTATATATGTACAACATTACACAACACTGAAAAGCTTTTCACCCATAGTTAAGAGAGAAAATAATATTGAGTCATGAAAGAAGTACTGAACTTTGTTTTTATTTATCTAAATATTTATGTATATATCCGCTTAAGATGTCTTCTAAAGCCCTTTAGATGCTAAGATTTGTGCTTTGATCTATCTTCTGATTTCGATTCTAATATTTGCAATGTGCATTTCCAAATGGTACATAGATTTTCTTAATTTTGCATAATTCATTTAATGTATAGTCTTGTGACCTCGATTTCGTCTCAACTGACAAATTTTTACTTATCCTTTGCCCAGATAAACAGAATATTGACTAGCTTTTGCTCCAGATGGTTTATATTTCTTGCCATAAAAACTATTTCTCTCCACCACCTTAACCAAAATTCATAATTTTTGTCATTTCAATCGGACAAATATAGCCCTATGCAGAACAAAAAACATTGAAGGAGAGTATAACTCAACATATATTCAGTTGTCATTTAAAATTCTTGTTTTTTATGTACAAGAAATTGAATGCAAGTTTAATAAAAACGAATCACTTTATATGCTGTTTCAATTGTCAATAAATAACATTTTTAGGTATAACTTTATTCGGTTTGTTTTGTGGGCGAAAATAAATTAAGTAAAGCCAAACAACAATTTGCTGTTTTTTTTTTTTTTGGAGGCGAGTGTGGAAGTTATCACAGCAAAATGAAACAGAACAAAAATCTGGCCGATATAAATACCTATATATGCTACCAACCATCAAAAAAAAAAAAAACAGCAAATTTGCCACACAATTAAATTTTGGTATACACAAAAGTTAAAAAAAAAATAAATGTGGGAAAAATTAGAATAAGAATCTAGGAAAACCAACAACAACAACTGTTTTCCCCCCTAACTAATCAAGCGAATTCTGTCCCACACTGTGGATATCTATCTCAGTGCTTGAAATACTCGGCGATATGGTCGTTGAGTTCGAGTTGCCAGCACCACGATCCAGATTATAGTATTGAACAATGCCTGGCGGCGGACGATTCGAGATGACCTCTGTGATTTGGCCCACAACCCATTTGGTTAGTTTGATGACAGCTACGTGGGCGGCAAACTGCAGCACCATGGCCCCAAAGCCCTTGTAGAGACCGCTAAAGCCCTCTGTTAAGATAGTGGTGCGATAGCAATCGACAGCACCCTGATAATTGGTCAGTATCGGAACGACCGCATAGCCATTGTCCAGATTGTCAATGATTGTTCGGGTGCCTTGCAGCTGCAGACGATGCAAAATCGTCTCGAACGGGAAGAATATGACCTCGGTGGTCAACATGGCTATTAGACTGGCATAGATTTCAGCATTTTGATGCTCCAAGGTGTCATCACGATATTTGGCTCCACGTCTCTCCTGCATGAGGGTCAGGCGGCGTCGCATAATGCGCGACGAAACGCCACGGATGACCAGACTGAACAGATATTTGGTGATCCCTAACGATACGCTCGGGCCAATTAAAGCCCAGGCAGGTAGCATGCGACCTTTTTGCGGCGAGCTCCAATAGAATAGCCGCAGACTTCCTTCACGGAACACATCGAACAGGCCGGGTTTCTCGCTCGCAATATCACTCTGGACAGTCTCTACCAGGGAGGCGGCATAAAAGGGCACAACAAGTCCAATGCTGATGCTGCACGCCAAATGAGAGAGATGGTCCGATTCGATAAGTAAACGAAATGAGTCTCTAAATGATTATACTTGCCATTTAAGTAATATATGCTGGCCGAACCGCTTGAGGGTTGTTCTACTATCTACATCCTTTGGCCAACTGGTGACCTTCGATATCACATCATCAACGGCTAATGTCATGCCTCTAACTAATAAGCAGCTGCCCAGGCCCTTCCACAGTGTGGTCACACCCTGGCGTCTATGCAGGTGCACAATGGTGGGCAGAAGCGATATGGGATGCAAGTGATATCGGTCCGATGCATTATAGACCTGACACTGGCGACGTAACACAATAAACGGATGACTGAGCAGATTTTCCGTGACTAGAGATACCCATTGGACACCAAATACAAGGTATTTGCGTATCGATACATCTGCAAGAGGATTCATTGCGTTCAGTTCCACTACAAAGCTACACTCTTAAATCTCACCATCTTCTTGGCTGTCTAGGAATTTATCTAGCATCTTATGCTTCTCCAATGGCAACGATAGATCCCGATCCGAATTGACATATTTCAGCCTTGTGATTGCATCCTGATCGGCATTTATATTATCCACAATGGACTTTTCCCGATCATCGAGACTGTGGGGTGGGGGACAGAGAGTTGGTGGGTGGGTGGATTGAATTCAAATGAAGTAAATGGGTTTATGTAATACGAATGTTTGTGCATACCTGCTGCCCATGTGCATGCTGGGACCGCTGATAATTGTAAGGGGCGGGGGCCTCTGTTTCTGTAGATGTTGGTTCTCTCGTTCTTCTTGTTCGTCATATTGCCCCTGGTTGGCGGCGTATCTGGTATGTCGAATGGAAATTACTAATTGTTAGAGATTTTCATCCAATTTTTACTTACATTAAATTGGAATAATTGTTTATGCCTGCCATAATCTGTGTATGTGTGGGTGAGTGTGCGGGTAATGTGTGAGAGTTAACTTTACTCGCGGATTATGTGTAGTTCAGATGCGACAAAAGTGCTAGATTTCGCTTCCTCTATGTCTTGTCGTGTTGCCCGGCTGACAGGTGTAAATATTTATAAAAAATAAAATAAAACAAATTGTTTTCAACTGATACATGTACACATGTGAATATCCATATATGTATATGCATGTGTGTTGTGTTTGTGTTTGTTTGGCAGAATAATCGAAAGTAGGCTATGCAAAAAAACGATAACAGGTAGTGATGTAAGCGCCACACGATATATCCATTAAAAATTAAATATTATTGATATATTATTGCATTGCTAAGCTTATTTAATGATAATTCTTCGTTTCTTTAACTTATTTTTACTTATATAATTAAAAGGGCCATATTATATCCAAATATTCCATACGATTCCTTCGGCGAACCAGTTCTAAATTTACTAATTAAGTCTATCGTTATTTCAATCGATAGGTGAATAGTTTCCATGCGAATATCAGAAATTTTTGAAATGGAGCCCGATTTAGCTAAAATGTCAAAACTATTACAGAAGAAGGGCGTTATACGATTAGCAGCAAGTGCTTGCGATCTCGAGAGAACGTTGTTGGGTGGTCAGAGTTTTCGGTAAGTCCGTCCGTCCACCTAAAGCCTGAGAAGCACCACAATAAACTTCAATTTTCCCATCCAGTTGGAGAAAATTAAGCGGTGAGCGGGAAACAAAATACTGTGGAGTCGCGCTGGATACGTTTTGGGTTCTCACTCCCACGCCCAAGCATATTAAATTCGAGGCTTATGCCGACTCCGTTCCTGCAGAAACTGATGTATATAGTGCCATGCTGGGTGAATATTTGCGAGCTGATTTTGACTTGGATCGGGAGCAATGTTCCTGGATCAAGAATGATGAAAAATTTGCAACGTTTTGTGGCAAACCAGTGCGAATGTTGTCCCAAGACCCCCTCGAGAATATCATAAGCTTCATATGCAGTCAGAATAATAATATTAAGCGGTAAGTTAGACGTCACTTCCACTCGCAATTGTACAACTTTTTAATTGTTGATTTTAGCATCTCTGCCATGATTCAGTGGTTTTGTTCCTCATATGGCACAAAGATTGGCTATTTCCATGGTCAGGATGAGTATACATTCCCCGCCTTGCAAAAGTTCAAAGACATTGACTACAATAAATTGGATTTGGATTTACGAGCTGCCAAATTTGGCTACCGGGCCAAGTTTATAGCCCAAACATTGGAGCAGATAGAAAAGCGTGGCGGTGATAAATGGTTTGAAGAATTGCGCCAACTCCCATATACCGATGCACGAGAGGCCTTAGTGGAGTTACCTGGCATTGGCTACAAGGTGGCCGATTGCATTTGTCTCATGTCGTTGGGTCATTTGATAGCAGTTCCTGTCGATACGCATATCTATAGTTTGGCGCAGAAGCACTATTTACCCCATTTGGCTGGCCAAAAGAGTGTTACCAACAAAATATATACAGAGGTGGCTCAACACTTTCAAAACTTACATGGCCCATATGCAGGTTGGGCTCAAGCGGTAAGTTCTTGCAACATTTGGAACATAAAGTATGTAACACCTTTTCCCTAACCTACTTTTAGGTTCTTTTCTGCGCTGCTCTACCCGAATTCAAGAATAAAAACGAAGCAGAAGAAGCCCCACCAAAGAAGAAAAGTAAAAAGATGAAAAAATAATCTCAAAATACTTGATAATTTAAATTTACAACATGGTTGGTAAGCATACCTAATATTTAAGCATTTTTTGTACATAATAACTATTAGAAACTGTAGTTAACGTCCTTTTTAAAATTCATTCCAAACACTGTTTCCAATTTGGCTTCAATTTGAATAAAAGTGGTAAAAGTTAAGTATCAAAAACTCCTAACGTTCGAAATAAAAATATGGACATACCTTATTATTACATGTAACAACAATTATAATTAAGATGTTAGAGAATCTGTGAACATAGACTCTATTTCCACTCAAAAAAGAAAATTAAAACGTTAATTTGATGGAACAATTCAATGATTTCTAATTACCTTTCACGCTGGACCTACTAGATCATCTTACCCTTCGTTTGATCATCCTTCAATTTGCTGTTGCGATGTGCTGGACTAAAACAAGAAAATGCTTCATGACCCAGCTACCATTTATTACCATTTTATGGAAGTATATAAGATGAAGCACTTAAGTTTATATGCACTAACTAAGACTAGACAAAAAAAAAACCATAAATTATTTATATATACTTATAATGTGTATTGTATATATTATTAACTAAAACAAAAACGAAATCTTAGTTGTACATTAGGTATATACACATGCTACGTAGAAGACACATTGCCACTGCAATGCACAATTTATTGTCCACTCCGACGTAGACGCTGATCGGGAATCGTTCTACTGTTCGTCCTCTGGTCACATATTCCGCGTCCTGACGACCTGTCAAAGAAGTTGCTTGCGCACAGCAGCCGACGTGTTGCCGCTCCGTGAGCTGGTCAGTGGCAGCTGGCACAGTGATGGTGATGGCGATGGCGACGCCGATGCCGGTGGAGAGGGTGTGGATGTGGCTCCTCCATTGGCACTTGCTGCCGACCGAGCAATGACACTGCTATAGGGCGGCGGCGGTGGTTGGCGATACTCGTAGCTTGTGGCATTGCTGTCGGTGGGTTGGCTCCGCAAATTGGGCATAGCCATGGGCAGGGATTTGCAGTGCCGTTGCAGATTACGGGCCTGGGTCTCGGCCAATGTGAGCGATGAGGAGGAGGCGAGCGGTATGCTGGGTGCAGCCTCTCGTTTGGTGTGGTATGCCGTCGCTTGCTCCTCATTACCATTAATTGTGTGATGCTGCTGCTGCTGCTTATTGTTGCTGTTGTTGTTGTTGTTGCTGCTGCTACTTGCCGCTGTCCGGCCACCACCATACTTGGTCTGTAGGTATTCCTGGACATTAATATTGTATTTGCTGCGCGGATTGTGACCAATTGCAGATGGCAAATCATCACCGCTGCCCCGCTGACTCTTGTTGCATGTGGGCAACAGATCCGGCCGATACTCGCTGCCCGTGGCTAAAACCGATGTGTGGCGACCACCGGAAGTGCTGTCGCTTCGACTAAATGTTCGAGTGTTGTTGCGACTAATTTCGGTTTGCATGAATCTTGCATTGAGCTTATCTGGAGAGAGACAGGAGAAAGAGAGAGATGAGATTAGATGAGATGAGAAGGTAAGCGAAGACCAAATAATCACCTTCAGACTTTTGCTCCAAAAAGTGAGTGCCACGACTGACATCTTGACTATCCCCACGTAGCAAACCATCCCGATTGCGATCCCTTTGCGTTCGCATTGATGTCCCCTCGGAATCGGCGCCCATGGCCTGACCCTCCAGATAACCGACCACCGAGTGCGGTGAAGGCGACTGACGATGATGATTGTGATGATGATGACTGGGGCCACCCATAATCACGTCCACGTACTTGCTATCGTGACCGGCCATTTCACCATCGGGTCGTTCACGATCCGATGCCTTGTGATGCTTGAAATTACTGAGCGAAGTATTCTCTACGGCACTAACCGAATCGAGAAGGACTTCTGTGCCGCCGGCAACATTAAGAGGAGCTGCACCACCACCACCACCGCCGCCGCCACCAACACCACCGCCAGGTCCATTGCCGCCAGGATTATTCATCCCGCCGCTGCCAGCCAGTTGTTGGGGCGAGAGATTCAACTGGCGCAGATGAGCATGTTGGCTGGGATGGAGCTGCTTAAAGCGCCTGTAAATGCAGCAAGTGACCATCGAGAGCAGAACCGAGACGCTGAGCAGGCCCAGGGCCATGAGGCAGATGACCACAAAGAGATTGCTGTGCAGCAGCAGATCCCGCTGACCGGGCTTCTGCACCAGCAGACTCATCTGGACGGCATCCTTGCCGCCGGCATTCTCCGCCAAACATGTGTAGATGCCCTCGTCGCTCTTCTCCGCCCCCAAGATGGTGAGACGCGAGATGAACACATCTCGTCCGAACTGCTGATGATCCTTGGACTGCTCTTCGCGCACCATCTGAATGTGGACGCGCTGATGTTGATGCTGCTGCTGCTGCAGATGATGCTCCGATCTGTAGAGCTGCTTGTTGTAGTCCCAGGCAATCACCGTGTTCGGGGAGCCATGGACGCGGCACACCAGGGTCACATTCTCCTTGGAGGTGTTGATGGATGCCCCGCGTGCCGGGTAGATGATGCGCGGCTTGCAGGCAAATGCCTGCGGCTGATCCTCGATCCAGAGCATGCTGCGCAACTGGACCGGATAGTAGCAGGCGGTGGGTGGCGTATAGAGATTCTGTTTGAGCACAAAGTCGCGAAAGAGCTGCAGCTCGCAGGTGCAGTTCCAGGGATTCTGGTCCAGCGACAAGGCCGTCAGACGCTTCAGCGACTCGAAGCTCTCCTTGCGCAGCACACTCAATTGATTGCCATCCAGATAGATCTGCGACAGCAGTGGGACACCCACAAACGCCTGGGCATCGATGCGCATCAGGCGGTTGTGCTTCAGCTCGATCTTGTGCAAGTACTTCAGATTGTGGAAGACGCCGCCATTGAGCGACTGCAGCAGATTGCCATTGAGCACCAGGGCCCGCACCTTGATCAGCCGGACAAACACATTCGGCTGCAATTCCCTTAGCAGATTGTTGGACAAATCCAGTTCGATCAATATCTCCAGCTGGGTAAAACTGCGCGGATTGATCTGCTGCAGCGAGCTGTTCCGTATGAATAGCTTGTGCAGATTCTGCAATTCGGCGGCCAGGAACGCATTCTGCTCCAAATAGGGTATGCGATTGTGCGATAGATCCAATACTTGCAGTTCGGAGCTCAGATTCTCTGGTACACCGCTCAGACTCAGGTTGCGGCAATCGGCCGTCTTCTTGCCGGAATTCCACTTGCAGTGACAATTGCCGCAATCCATTAGCCAATCGGCGCTGGCGGGACTGAAGCCTCCTATCAGCAGGAGTCCCACAACACACAGACATTTTAGCACACTACCAAGCGGGGCCAGGGCAGCGACAGGAGGAGGAGTGGAAATGTTGGGGATGGGGATGGGGATAGGGATAGGGGTAAGGGTAGATGAAAGACGTCTCTGTTTAGTGGGATTGAAGATAACCATGATTCAGGTGAATCTTTATCCCGTGCGGCGTCCGCTGCTGCCACTGCTGCTGCCACTGACACAACATTCAGCTAAGGGAAGAACCTCCGCCCCCCACCCAAAAAAATGGAGCAAACCAAAATTACGAAAAAAAGCAAATCCAAAAAATAAAAAAAACGAAAAATGGAGTCAAGCACCAGCAGGAGCAGCAGCCTCAAAACAAGTCAAAAACAAAAAAAAAAAAACTAAAAAAAAATGATAAAAAATAGCAGAAGAAGAAGACAATGGGCTACGGCGTGTCTGGTGCTGCCACTCGAACAATGCCTCCGGATGGTTGGATGCGTCTTGACTGACTGGAATGAACGGGAGAGCGATAGAGACAGGAACAGGAAGAGGGACAGGCTGATGGTCTCCACTGTCAACCCCAAGACCGGCGGAGGAGTCGAGTGTATGTTGTGATGTTGATGTTAACTCCGCGTGTCAAGTGCTCCCCGCTGACTGTCAGGTCCTCCGCTCCACTCGTCCTCCTCCTCCTCCTCTTCCTCTCTATTGTTGCAATCAGCGGCTCCTTGGCTTCTTGGCTGCTTGGCTTGTTGGCTCCTTGGCTGAATATGAAGAGCAGGAAATTATTCACTGTCGCCGTTGGCGATGGAGTTCGTCTGGGATAGGGTTGAGGTTGGACTGGGGTGGGGGGTGGGTGCGGCTGAGCCACTCGCCTGCCTTTGTGGTCACATAAACTTGGCACGCTCTTCAATTTGGCAGATTCGCTTGCACATCCGCTCGTGCATCCGGTTGCACTTTAATTGCTGTTTATTCGATTGCTCGCTGCGGCGCCTTATCCTATCTGTCATTCGCGTTCCACTCCACTCCACCCTCCTTCTCACTCCTCTTTTCTCTCTGTGTGTGCTCGCTCGACAGCACAATTGGAGCTGGTTAGATGCACCTCGTTACACTGAAATGAAAGATTGTAATTCGTATTTATATATGATATACATATACATATATGTATGTACTCGCCAGTGGCGGATTTACAGCGCTTTGAGGGAGTACCCTTATTTAATAAAGTTTTTCCAAATTATCCCGCTAAGTATGCTATATAAAGTGAGACAGTTTCGACACGCTCGAACATGTTGAGCATTGTCAAATGAATTTCTGTGAGTTTCTTTGCTCTCCCACTCGATGTTGCCCTTTGAGAGACTAGCTCCGCCCCTGGCTAGTAGTTATGTGAAGAGTGTGTGGTATGCTCTTCATTGCATAAAGAGAATGCGGCAGCGAATGGCTTTCAGTATGAATGTAAAGAGCGGTGGCAGAGGCGAAGAAGAGGTGGAGCACGGGCAGAGGCTTCATGGCCATGTAATCTACTTAAAGACTAACTAGTTATATACGCGCATTTTCAATTAACTCAAGTTTGCCTTTCTTCGCGAAAAGGAGGTGTGCGTGTGTGTCTGTGTGTGTGTGTGTGTGTGTGTGTGTGTGTGTGTGTGTCTATCTACATTGTTGCGCCTAATGACCCAACAATTCATTTTCAATGTGCTGTCGGATGGGGTTGGGAATTGGTCTATATATACAGAAACCATTTGATTTGCATTTAATTAACCGCTGACACGAACTAATGCCTTTACCCGCCTCACTCCCCCCCCTCTCTCTCTCTTTATAGTTTTAAGTAGTTTTCAAAGTACTTTAATATACAATTTTCTTTTTAAACTTGCTCTATGCATGGATGGATGGTTGGATGGATCTAATCATCAATAATTTATTATAAAACTCATTTCAAAAAATTTTCCCTCAACTGAACATAATGCGAAACGGAAATCTCTAGACCTGGATACAAATTCATCAAATTCTAATAGGCGCAAAACAGAGAAAGGAAAAACACACACGTGTCTGTCTCTGTGTCTGTGTGGGTGTGTGTGTGTGTGTGTGTAGCCTTTTTTGTTTCAATTAAAAAATTCTTTAAAGCTTTAAGATTTCAAAATTTCATAAATATTTTACTTGTTCTTGTGTGTTTTTGTTGTTGTTGTTTTTCAATCAATTATCTTAGTTTGCTTAGCTGACACACACTGCGTATGAGTTATTTAAGAAAAGTTCGTTCGATTGCATTTCGTTTTTTCATGATGAATTCAGAATTTCAAAGAAGCTAAATTATAAGTAAATTCTACTCAACTACTTTAATTATTTAAAATTTACCTACTTATGTTGTTGTTGTTGTTGAAAAACACTTTACTCAGCGAACATTTGTCGAAATCATGTTTCATTACACGTGTTTACCGGTTAATTCCCCCAAGTTCTCCACGTGTTAAAGTTTCATTTAAATTCTAGTTTGCCTTAATGCCCGACCACGAATCCCCAAAGCTCATACTTCAACCAGTGTCCGTGTCCGTGTCCGTGTCCCTGTCCGTATCGGTGTCTGTGTCCGGCCTCTCCTCATCCTGCTCCCGTCCTGTAACTGTCTGCCTCGTCGTCAACTTTAGCAGAAGCCCAAAGCCCCAAGCCGAAGTTCCACTATCGTCCCCCCTCGCCTCGCCTCGCCCTCACTTTGGAGGGCGACATTCGCAAATGGTTTGCCACCACACAGCGCAGAGAATGAAAATTAAAAATGAAAAACTACGCTGGCTAATGTGCAGTATTTTTCTGCGCGTTAATATCTTTTTGAACCAGAAAACACAGCGGCTGAAACGGGGGCAAAGGCAACGGCAAAGGCAAAGGCTGTGTTGTGGCAGTGGGTGATATAAAAAGATATGCCAAAAACCGAATCGAAGAATTGCCCAACTGCATGGATACCCAGTGTTTATCACAGTGTATCCTTGAGACTCAAAGTGTATCTATATCTATGGGTCATTGGATGTTGGGAAAGAGAACATAGATTTATGTTTACTATATTCTAATTATAAAGCGCGATTGGGCAAGAGTTGTGAGACGCCGCAAAGTATGCTAAAGTGTCCCAATTTACAGGGCGGATATCATATATTTAGTATTACTAGATACTGAAAACCGCAAATTAGGTTAGAAATATTTCTGATATTCAAAAAAATTGATTTAAAAATTTGAGTACAGAATATTGGGATTTTGAAGTAGTTGTTGCAGTATTAACACACGAAATCTTCTCATAAATATTTCACGATGATTGTACAATTGTTTGCAAAACTCTATAGATACATACTTACATACATATATATATATAAGTATATAGGGTATGAATAAAGGCACGATTTGTCCGCAGTGTACGTATGTTTATATAGTAAGTTTGTGTGTGTGTGTGTGTGTGATATATTCTGACAAACATATGAATGTATCTATATACGAAAAAATGGTAGAAACGTTGTTAAGTACAACAACGAAACGAACGTCATATTGTGCACTCATTCTCACACATATTGGTGTATATATGTATGTAGATGCTTGTATGTGTATGTAATATTCACAGGCACGCATCCAGAGGAGCCACATTCCTACCAACACACATACATACGTGTGCTGGGACATGCTGTATGTTTGTAGGTGTGGCACACTCTCTAGTCGAATATATATGACAACTTTTCAACCAATTTAAGAGTTGCCCTATGTCGTCGCTCCATCCCACAAGGGATTATGTGACGGCTGGTTAAAACAAAGAACAGTGCTATAAATATGCGCTATTTACACAGGTTCTTCTTCAAAAATACTACATAGTCGTTATTTAAAAAAGTGCAAACACAAATCATAAGTGAGCAACAGAGAGAGAGAGAGAGAGAGATAGAGAAATAATGCTTGTGTGTGGTGGAGCAAAACCTTTAATGCTTCCACGCTCCATTCTCCAATCTCCTTTGAAGTCATCTTTTTTTTTTTTGTAGCATTCTCTAGCCACATTCTATAAAAATAATCCCATATTCAGCACATTCTTCGTTATGTGATAACTATTTTAATATTTAGATTTAATCCTTTGGTAAATACATTTTTTTGAGACTATAATACAAAATATAATTCCCCAACTTTGTTATTCAAAATAAATATTTGTAGTGAGTGATAATTATGGTGATTTTAAGATTCGCTCAACGTAGATATTTAGGATAGATTATTGAATTAAATCAACACTAACATTTACTACTTTCAGTGCCATTTAAACTCTCTTAAATTTCCAACAATTACACTTTACTCGACTTATCTTAATTTCTATCTTTACATTGGCTATTCAAATAAAAAGGTCAATTACAACTTTCAAATGCAAATTAAACAAAACTTAACTTCGGCATAAATTATACAAAATACTTCAAATACAAAAGTTAATAAATCATTTTCTTTTTTTTTTTTCGTTTTGGCTTGCAACCTGAATTTCTGCGGAGCTCTCCTGTGGGAAAATTCGATACCCTATTATTAGCCCACTAAATGGGCATATTCAGAATTCATTTTCTAATTTTGTAAGAAAAGATGGATGAGTTCATCGCTCGCACCTTTAAATTTTAACTCTCTGGTGTTCTTTGTGGGAAATTTTATGAAAAGCAAATATATACAAATCAATAATATTCAATGTGAGACGATGGCGTATTGTGTAGAGGGTATCACAAAGTCATTTTCCTTTCGTAACTTAGTTGATCTAGAGTTCGAGTTTGTATGTACATATATTTGACATCTGTCGAATGTCTGAGGAGGCTAAGAATAGCTGCCATGCTACATACATATATCGCAACTTTGCACACCTTATTATTTAGTATTTATTTTATTTATGTGTCAGGTTTCTTATTCATGGGTCAACAGCGTGACCATGAAGAATGTTCAGGCAAATACATGCCATTAATTTATCTCCATTATCTTTGCTCACACACGCCCGAAATAAGAGATTTGTGTTTTTACATTTCAATTAAAACTGATGCTAATTAAAATCTAATCAATTGGAATTATATTTGCATTCAATTAATCTGTATGTATCAATCGAAAAATTGATTTCAAGATTATTCTCAAGTACATTTTTGTGGCACTTTATAATGATGTTTGCTCTTATCCAATTGCCATCTCATCCTTCCCCCGATATTCATGATGTGCCTCTTTCTCATACCAATTCCTAGTTGCCATCCACCACACTCCCATCATCTCATCCCATCCTTATTCTTCCTCTTGCAAATCTCATTTTCAATTTTTATTTTTTTTGGCTATCTATTTTGTTTTTTATGGGTTTTTTTTCGGGGGGATGATTACAGGGGATGGATGCAAGGGGATTGTGACAGAACCGCTTAGTAGGTCATTTAGTAAATTCAATTGATATTTTTCGATTATTTATTCACTGGCTTTTCATATATGTATGCAAATTCCAAACATTTTATGTGTTTATACATATAAAAAATGAAAGTCGGGCTCGAGGTGTGGACAAAAAGATGAAAAGACTGAGAAATGAATGAGAGAATTAATTCGAATATAGTTGAAAATTATTTGAAATGGAATCCTAATTATAATTTTCTCTCGCCACGCCTCCATTTTAGTTATGAAAAGGCCATCAAGATACGTCCAGAATGATTAAAAAAGAGACCAACGGACTCTGGATTGCGTTGGATTGCTTAGAGCAAAAAAGGATAGCATACTTTTTGGGGCGCCCCCTTTTAAATTGCTTTCGATAAACTTTTGAGACACACCACGTACATACATACATACTACATATGTATGCGATATGGCCACAGATATGCACATATTGTATACTATACTCAAATATGTAGATACATGCAAAATAATTGGCTTGACATGCCAAATCATGGGACAACACGTCGTATGAGTATCAAACTTTCAAATCTCACTCTCGTGCCGTTAAAAATTCAACTCTTTTTCTCCGTCTGTGTGTCTGTGTTTCGGGGGCAAAGTGCAATTTTTTGTGTTTTGTTGTAGATTTTATTTAGACATTAAAAATGTAATTTCTCAAATAATATGTAGAAATATGTAATCTTTAAAAGGTTCACCATTTCTGTGTGTGTGGGTGTGTGTGTGTGTTTGATGAGGGACTCGTCCTAGCTCGTTTAGATTAAAAAAACATTGGCCAAACAAATGCGTGTGTCGTTGGGTCCCTGATGAAAATGAAATGTAAGATAAAAGAACCAGAAATTTTTTTTTGAACTTCATCCCATCCACACATATGTGTGTGTACATAGTTAATTGTTTGTTGGCCTTTTTCTGTTGTTGTTTTTTTTTTTAAAACTTTGTCAAAGCAAGCCAAAGTCAAAGCGTTTTACGATTGTCTTTTGTGTTTTGTCATTGAGAGTTTTATTCCTCACATGCAAAATACTACAAAATACACTTTTCTTTTCGGGGCAATGCCCAGAGGAAGCCTATCGTCCATTTGAGTTGTCTCTCTATGATAACTGTTCACTCAGCGAAGCAATTAAAGGCTGGATAATAAGATTTAAAGATTGCAAATGACCGCCAGGGGGCGCTTTGCTACATTTTAGAACATCTTAAGATTATATTTTAATTTTTAAAATTTTCGCTCCCCATTCTCCACAGGGTATCGAAAAAGTTAATCCACTTTCATTTCTTCAAAAGATGCTTGAGCAGGAAGTGTGGGAACTGAGGGGGGTGGTCTTTATGGCCCAGATGGGACATGATTGAGCCTAAGAAAAAAAAAAAACCAACAACAACAAGAAGATATCATGAACTCACATTTTTGGCGTTTGGTTTTTTTATTGTTCCATTTTTGTTCGTTTGTTTGCTTCTTGGTTTTTTAAATCATATTCGTTGGCCGATGCTTCGTTTTCATTGTATACATATATCCACTCTGTATTCCTTTTATTCCTTTCTTCTTATTATGTTTATTATTTCTTTTTTTTTTCGTTCTTTCTTGTTTTTCGTATTCACAATTTAATTTCTTGAACAACAACAAAAAAGAAGCACAAAAAATCAGAGGGAAATGCTGTTAATTTCACTGAAGCTGTTGAATTTTTGATGCCATGTGCCAAATCAAAAAAAAAAAAAAATTAGAAAGAAAAATGAAAATGAAAAAAATGAAAGGCAAGTCAAGAAGCAATCAAAAATTCAAAAAGTACATCAACGGCAGTCCAGGCAGTCCAGGCAGTATAGGTCTCCCATGTCCCGCATTTCCAGTTCCAGTTGCCAGTTGCCAGGAGTCTTCTTCGATGTTGGCTTTAGCCTTCGCGCGCGCGTCTCTAACAATATTGTTTGCTTTGGCACTGCCTCAACTTGTTTAATGTGATTATTTGCTTATGTTGTCGCCGCTTCTTTGTTTACCATGAGGGTGCTGGTCACTAAAAGATGGCGCTTATGCGGTTTGACCTCTGGCCATCGTCGTCAACGCCATCACCATTATTGCACAAAGTCCAGCAAATTGCATCAAAAACTGGCAAAAGACGACGCAAATTGAAAACAACACAAAAAAGAAACAACAAAAAAAAAATGCGAAAAAAAGGTCGCGTTCTAACGCACACAGCTTTTGCCTTTTGTGGCCATTCTTCGGCTCAATTTCTATACAATTGGCTTTAACACGAACGGCAGGCAATATGATGACACTGACCATGGCTAAAGCCAAGTCAAGTCAGAGCACTGCGGCACTTTCTTGGCTTGGCTTGAAAGCAAATTGCATTTGCTAGGGCCACACACACACACCCATACCCACACACATGGAGATAACCACAAAAGTGTCGGTGTGTGTGTGTGTACTCTCACAATTATGGATATTCGTTCTTAATTGTCTCATCGTATGCCTGATGGCCATAAAGAAAGGTACATGGCATACGACTTTGACGACTCTTCACACGGCTTCTTCATTGCCACTAACTCACATTCGACGTCACGTCACCTCACCACACGGCACAACACAACAGAACACAAGACCACGGCACGGCACACACACGTTCGTAAATGTTAGTTACAGAGCTAACGGTAACTGTAACGGTAACACGTAACGGTTGCGGTAACGATAAACGGAAATGTTGTTACTGCCACTCCCACCAAACAGCTAGAAGACACAATACTTTTGACATGCCGCGCTGCCAAGAGATTTTTGCCGTTACTTGGCCCAGACTTGAACCAACGACCAACAGCAACGACCACGCTCGCCCGCAGACTGATTTGGCCGAATTCCTTGCATGCAGCATTTATACATCCAAATCGCATAACAGGCCTCGAACAGAGCTCTAACAGCAGTGTAACAGAGCGGCGCATGGCATGGCAAACGTCTCTTTCCTCTCTGATGGGGAAATTTCTCTCATGTGGGGGAAATTTTTTGCACTGCTTGTTAATTCGTTGTACAAAGTGAAGACGACTCTAGTTAAGACAGACTTTGGCTTGCACTTTTTCCCTGAACTAATTTCTGTGCCCTTGCGCAAAAAAGTTATAATAATTTTAATCAGAAGTTTGCAAGGCATGTGAAATCGACAAGAAAATGAGCGAATTAAAGCGTCTTTTCAAAGAATATACTTATCTGGGAAGCTGAGAAATGAACTTTTTGTAGCCTACTTGAGATTAGCTTAACGATTCGCTCCTCTATAATTTAAAGCGAAAAAGTCACCGTCACCGTCACCGTCGATCGACAATGTCCATTAGATGGACAATCCAATAAGAAAAATGTAATTTATTCTTCATTAAAAATAAATTACACTTAATACGAGAACGTGGTGAACGTGGGAAGGGGATTTGCCACTATCATACCTCGTCATCGTTATCATCGCTATCATCGTTATCATTTACGTATTCAATCCAATGGCTTATTATATGCGCAATGAGGTACAGGAAGGCCAACAAGTTAATGCGAACCAGCAACTCGATGGTAAGTCCTAGATCTTTTCGCCACTCTAGATTGAAGAAACCAGTTATTTATACGTGTCCATGTAGCATAGTACCCACCTACGACAAAGGATTCTTTCACATTTGGGGGAGAGAGAGAATATTGGCCATTTATTGGCCACTGGATGACGGACATGGTTGCCAGAAATGGGAACAACCGAATGCTCGCTCTTTGTGAATTTCGTATGAGAATTATAAGGCACTTGCCACAAAGTCCATGTGATCCTACAAACGAAGCCAACTTTGATTGCAGCGCTTTGACTGACACACTTTGCAACACTGAAATCTGTAGCAGTGAGACAAAACATTGATCTGATGCAATCTTCGTTTCAATTCAATTACGAAAACTATGTGCATAATCGAATTTAAGTGTAGGTAAGTGACTCAAGTCGAAATCGAAAGGTCAAATCGAAATCAACAGTTTCGAAATTGTCAATTGGCAATTGAATTGGTGAATTGAAAATGGTAAACTGGTTGGGACTAAAAGAAATTCCTATTGCAAATGGTCAGCAATGTTTAACATGGTCTCCCCCCCCTCCCCCACTCCGCCCCCCTGCACATGGTAAACACTAACTAAGCACAACTAAGCAGACTTAAGTTGGTGAATAAACTTGCTCTGGACAAGAAAAGACATGAGTACAATTTAAAGCCTTATGCGCTGACAACATGCTTCGACAAGTTCAACCTAGTTTCGAGCTTTCCTGTTTCTTGAACACAAAAAAGAACTAGAGAAAACCTTCCATGTGCAAGTGTCCTTTCTAGTCCTGCTTGTGTTTGTGTGTGTGTGGGTTGTGTGTGTGTTTTTTTTTGTTTATGCTACAACAAGAACAAGAACAAGAGCAAAAACAGCAACAAGAAGAACGGGGCCAAAATCCCGGCTCGACCGAAACTGCATCTGATATAGATTAGTATTTCCTTTATGCCAGCTTTCATTTTGGGTCTCGGTCTGGTGCCTGCTGCCTGCTGCCTGGTGTCCATGTCCATGTCCCTGTATTCCGTGTCCCGTATCCCGTGTCCCATGTCCATGTCTGGCTTCGGGGCACTGCTAGGAAAAGCAAAAGCAAACTGCTCGCCGTGTTTCACTTAACACCTGATTGGAGCAAGAGCTGGAGCAGCAGCAGGAGCAGGAGCAGGAGCCAGCGGATGCGTGTTACTTGTAAAATACTCGGAAAGTATGCCATGTATATGTGTGTGTGCATAGTGTGTGTGTGTGTGTGAAATGATATGGAACGGGTAGGGTCGGGTCGGGTCTCTCTCTCTCTCTTTTACTTACAAGAAACACAGCTGGCTAACAGTGCGCTTATGTCCCACTCACACAAATCCCAAAACAGTCGCCCCACAGTCGACGGGTGGACCGGACCGGACCGAACCGGTCCGGGATAGGGACCACAAACGAGATCGGACCGTCCGTACCCGGACCGCAACTCAACGGCAGTTGGTCGAGGCTTTTTAATAAAACTTTTTTACTTGTGGCGTAATTAGTTGGTCGATAAAGCGAATGCACGAACACATGCTAAGTATAACAACTTGGTGAAACTTCTTGCCGTTCTTCTGTGCCCCAAAGCCGTTACAGTTGCCCTCCCCTCCCCTCCCCACCCCTGCCCCCATTCTCCCCTCATAACACGGCTGCCTCCTCTTAACTCTCTCCGCAAAATGCTTTCGGTCAGAGACAGTAGCGGATTTTGTGGCCCCAACAGATGGTGCCCAAGTCCAAGATGGTTTTATTCCAGTTCCAGTTGGAATAGAACACTTCTGTTCCATCCAAATACTCATCGAATTCACCATCATTCATGGGTTTTCTTAAGAGAATTCTTAACAATTTGCATTAATCCGCTACTGATGTGGATTAGGACCATGGAAAGGAGTTGGGTCATCAGTTGTGCAGCGAACAAAATCCTCGTGTATACGAGCTTGTTTAGGTAAAAGTTCTTTCACATACAGACGATAGTAATCACACTGCAGTCGAGAAAGGAATCGAGAGAGGGAGAGAGAGAGATAGAGAGGGGGTGGCCAAATCGAAATGCCGCACAAGAAAATTAGGTAAAAAAAAGAAGATGGAGAAAAACCCGCCATTAAACGAATTGATGTTTGTGTGAAGAAATTCGATTAGCATAGTATTAGGAAAAAAAAAGAAACCAGACCCACTCAAAGTCAAAGTTAAAATGACGAGTAATTAGAATCTCCTAAGAGGGTGGGAGGGGAGGTAGGGATCGAGTAAGGTAAATGTCTCTTCATATGAATTTCTTACGAAGAGCTCATTCTCTCCGAAAAATTCTCAAGGTTATGCCCATTCATAGCGAATACAGAATATTTATTTTGGCATTGCAATGCGATGGCGACTAAAGGGAGAGTGGGATGGGGGAGGGGGGGTGCCACCTTGACAGTGTGCCAGGCCCACAACTCAAGCGAGGACATCGTGTAATTATGATACGAAAAGTCCTTCAGCTGAAATGTGAGCATTATTAAGGGGGTTCACTTATTTTGCGGCTCATTAAATTATGTCCTCTCCTCCTAAGCATAAGAGCGACGGCAACGGCGACGGCGACGGCGGCATGTGCTCTGATTATGCTGGCCGATGTCTCCTTTGACGGCTTGATGCCATCCATCCATCCATCCATCCTCGCGCCACTTCGGCTGAGACAGTGAAAATTCACTTTTCTCTTATTCACTCTCCTCGCCGAAGCACTGCTCCGTTGCCCCCGAAGTGCGCTCACATACATAACTTGCGCTTTTCATTTGGTTTTTTGGGCTGCACGTCCCTGTCATTCGACTCTGCACGAGCCGAGTAACTATGAGCCGAGAATTTGATCCTGCTCACTCTCTCATTTGAATGGCGCTTCAATTACAATACTCCATCCCATAGACTCGTACATAGGTTCCTTGTTCCTGCTACGGCTTAGCATTGTTTGTTGTAAGAAGATTTTCAAAAAGTTATTTTTACTCTTATTTAAGTAATTGGGCAAAAAGTGACTGCCTCTGCCTGCAGATTAATGAGCCGTGCAAATTTTAGCAACAGTTTTTAATCAACTGTGACATTTTCTTTCGACTTTTCCATTAGCTTTAATGAAAAGTCAAATCGATAAAGGGAAACATGTCTCAATTTCAAGCAGAGTTGCCACCTGCATGTACGAGATCGACTTTATCGATTAACCGAAACGAAGCGAAACGAAACGAAACGAAATAAAAGAAGCGATTTTTTACAACTATAGTAAAACTAAATTTTGGCTCTCAGTCATCATCAGACATGCATGCGACATCACCATCAATCCAAAGGTTAAAGAAACCAGTCTAACCATGGCTACAGTGCATGATTAGGTAGGTCAGTATAAGCAACTGGTTACTAAGGTTACATTAGGGTAACAGAATTTACGGTTGAGGCAATGCCAAACGCCACATCCTGCATAAGGACTAACCAGCTTTGCTTTGGTTAGGTGGGAGGAGACAAAAGAAATTCGCAAGTAAAAAAGAATAAAGAAAGAAAGAAAGAAAAAAAATTACCCAAAAGTTCTTTAGCTGCCATAAAATATACGTACACAGACACACACACCTACACACCTACACACACACACACACAGATAGAGAGAGAGCAAGGAAAGTCAGTCGAGCTGGGCTTCTAATTTAGAACCACTTCATTTCAGTGCGAAAAAAAGGAAGATGAAAAAGGCAAAAAATGAGATCTACAAATTGCCATACCGAAATGTATATACACTGCCATTAAGTTAATCTCATCCCAAGTCAAATGGTGAAACGATTCCCTGGATCAACATCTTAGGGAAGAGTTTATTCGCATATCGATTATGGGATCGCAATGGTTATCGATAACAAGAAGGAGCCAAAAACGATTTGTTTTCAATGTCAGATTGTTCGATTGCAATCATGAACCGATACAAATTGAATGACAGCTCCATTATGCCTCGAACTGAAAGTGTAAAATAAAAAATAACCCAGCCAGCACAATAAGAAGAGAAAACGCGACTTTTGGCACTTAAGTCGACAACGTGGACGATGTTGTCGCTGTTTGTCGTACGGTGGGAGCTGCTGCCGCTGGTTGCCAGTTGCCAGTTGCCAAGATGATGGCCGACGATGGTGAGATGTCGCTGGCGGTGTCATGGCGGCCGCTGGCACAACTGACAGGCCTTTTGCGTGGCCTGGCGGGCGGAAAGTCGGAGAGTTGGAGTCGGACATGGAGACGGAGACCGACACCGACAATGGCATCAGCATCAGCATCAGCGAGGATGGCAAAGGAAACGAGTAGACGCACTCAAAGTGCCAGTGACCGGGCCAAACAGATGCCAGCCGCCAGCTGACATGGGAAGTGGACGACAGAAGATGTTGACGACGTGCATCCAGTGGGTTGCGGAAGACCATTAGAGCTCACAACTAAAGAGAGATGTATGTATACACTCTGACTTGATCTTTGCTGGCTTCAATTGATCTTTAAGAAGATCTGGCAACGCTAAAAGCGACAGCATGTCAATCATACGCCATGTGGGACATTCGCTTTAAATTTGATTCCATTTCAAATACAATTTTCGCAATTTCTTTTATGTTTCCGGTTATCCGATTAGAGTGCAATTGCTTTGCTCTTTTTTACCTTTCTCTCATTCGGTTATAAGATCAACTAAAATGCGCTATGAATTTATAGTCATGCCTCCTCCTCCTCCCCTTCCTCCTCTCTGTTTTCCCCCTTCCACCGTGGACTGATCCCAACACGTTGTAGCTGTTGTCAAATCACGTATTTAATTAAACGAGCAATGACAAAATTGAAAACAAACTTTGGCAACAGATTATTGTCGTCCATCCACCCAGCCCCGCCCCCCACTCCCTGCCATTCCCTGGTTGGATTTCTAATGAATGTCACTAATTTGCGCCGCCAGCTGGGGGCTGCTGGAGCTGAAGCTGGAGCGGGAGCTGCTAAACTGGTACTGGAGACTGGCAAACTGGAACTACAACAAAGAGCAAGGCAAAAGAATATTGCATGCATGTAAATGAGCAGCCTTGCGGCACGGGCAGGGGCAGGAGCAGGGTGGCTCTATTGGTTGCTTGGAGAGATGGAGCTCAAGTCTGGAGCAATCTTGGGCGTTTGGCATGTGGCGCTCTCTAAAACTAATCGAATTTTAATTAACGCCTCTAACGGCAATTTTCAACGCCAAGTCTGAAGCCAATCAACCGCACCATATTGACTGCCTGCCTGTCTTTCCTCTGCCCCCAGTCTCCCCCTCAGCCCGCCTGTTTGTCCGCCATCTTGTACTCTAGGAGTATAATGGCAATTTGTTTCGCTCATTTTGCCATACACGTGTATACTTATGTACGATGCCCAAATTTACATTTGATTCCTGGACACCACCGACACAGCGGCTGTCGCCCAATTTTGGAGTTGGGCTTTGGGTCCTTGGCAAACGAAAGACGAAGGAGACAGTGAGATGAGATGCGATGCGATGAGAGGAGAGGATGAGAGGAGAGGCAGCAGCCCTGGCAGGACAGGGCCAAAAACATCTTGTTAATTGGCAATGAAGTTTCGTCGCCACAAGCCACTCAATTTATATGAAATTTTTCCCATCAATTCATTTACTCAACAATTTAATATAATACATTTTTGGGGAAATTATAAAACGATAGACGTGAAATTACCTAGATAGTCGGGGCCGAGACTATTTTGCATTGTGCACATATTTAAAATGTATTTCAAATTTTGTATTTTCACAACTAAAATTAAAGCAAGTGGTATAAATGGTTGGAAATTGGCAGAAATATAGATACACTTGAGGTCAAAATAATAAGTACATAAGCAAAACCTTTTATTTGAAGTGAAATTAATTATTTAGGTAAATAAAATTAGGATTCACCTATTAAGGAACATTTTTTGCTAGTGACAAAATCGAAATTTTGTAAATTTTTAGTTCTTTTGAATATAAATTGTAGAGGTTGATTAACAGATGAATGAGTAACGTTTTTGAGCACATTGGGGACTGAGTGTTAGCTGAGGATGAAGCAACTGAGATCCTTCCAGCTTCTGCTTTGCGAAATTGAAATTCCAACCAGATATTAAAGTCTCTGGGCTTGCTTGATTTGAATTGAAATTTATGCAAAACTCTCCGCCCGCCGCCACCCTTCAGTGTATAATATCTGAAAATATTGATCGAAAGAGCTTAAGTTTATCATCATAATGTGCAATGGGCGGCGACTTGAACAATGTCCAAAAACTTTGAAGTCAACTCAAAGAACTGTTTCCGCTAGATTTCCAAAACTCTTCTTCATCAGCGGGCATCTTCAGTGCTTGCTTCCGTCTCTCCCCCTCTGCCACTCCCCCTTGCCGCCAGTAGTTTTTTTTTCCCCCGTCTCTCATTGCAATGCATTGTGTGTCTATGGCAAACTTGAACAAAATATAGAACACAAATATTTGTCCAAGGCAAATGCAAATAATCTTCCTTTTTCTTTTCGCATACCCTGTAAGCAAGATGGGAGGGTGTATTGGCAATATTAACCATAAGGGACTAGACTAGATAATTGGATCAGTAATCGAGTCTCTCTCTGTCTCTCTCTCGTCTAGCAATTGCATAGGGAGTAGCTCTACAGGGTATTTTGCTATCGATCAAATGTTGGCTATTTATATATATTTTTTTATTTCATTTTCGTTTTTAGCAAAAGTCAAGAAACTTAAAATTATTAGCTCAACACCTTCGCACTGAGAATTTCGCAAACTTTGGCCAACCCGGCTCGGCCCGTGCCCGATCCGGATCCGACCCGACCCGACTCGACCCGGCTCGGCCCTTCAGGTGATTTGTTGGCGGATACTATGTACTTGGTGGTGTCGTGTTGTTTCCGGTCAGGTCTCAGCTCTTACCTGAGTGCTGGCAGCGCACTTTAGATGTTTTGGCTTGCCATCGCACGCCATGGCCAAGGAGTGGGCCTCCTCCTCCGCCTCCGCCTCCGCCTCCGCCTCCTTGGCGTCGAGACTAGCACCGAGTTTCGTCTAATCGCCGCCGGCTTGCCTGACTGGCTGAGTGGATGAGTGTGAGAGTGAGTGACTAGTGAGTGGTGGTTGGGGGCCGGACAGGTACATAGGTCTGAGCTCTGTCTTGGAGCAGCAGCAGCAGAAGGTTCTGGATGAGCATGGCGAGGACGCCAGAGAACGTTGTGATGCAAATGGAATCAGAATCAGCTAAATGTGCACGTATTTATGCCGCTCCACGACACTGAGGCTTCTCCTCCACATGGCACCACCGGTTCAAGAGATGTCGTGCACGGCAGTCAGCCAGCCAGGTAGCCAGGTAGCTGCAACTGTGCCCCATGATTTGAGGCTGTGTCACCCACCTCCCCCAGCGCCCACCTGGCAACGCCCACTAGACACGTTGGCCTGCTTAAATTAGTTACAGTTTATGCTCTATCAGCGCCACGTTCAAATCTCCACTTTGGCACGCATCCAACATGGCGTCCTCCGTCGTCCGTCGTCGGGTGGTATCGATGTGTTTCCCCTCCCTTACCGCACGAAAAGCACGTGATTAGAAATGGCAAATCCGAATGAAATTATCGCCAATGCCAGATTATTAATCAGAACATGCAATAATCGAAAAAAATCGAAAAAAAAACAAATTGGGGAGACACAACACACACACATGTATGTGTGTAGGTTGTGTGTGTGTACCCTGTAATGGGTGTAACATGTGAGATAACTCTCTACGGCCAAGAGTGGTTTGTCTCCAGCCTAATATACCCTTTATTCCGAGGCCTTTGGGGGGTATCGCCATAATAAGCTAAACAATGCAATGTGTGCAGATTTCTACCTTTCTGGGCTTCAATCATATCAAAATTGCCACTTCAATTCCTAACTGGCATGTAATTGCCAATAGACAATCGAATTTGTCAGCTTTTAATGGATCGGAATGCATGTTTAGGTCGGATAGAGAGATGCCTAACGATTAATGAGCGTTGGGACCGATTCGAGTGATGGAGAAAACGAGATTTCTGCTTCGATGTGCAAACTCAATGATATATGAGATATTTTCCATTACACCAGGCAACACATTTTTCTTCTTCTTCTTTCTCTCTTTTTCCCAATTGAGGCATTGTGTGTCGCCTAATGTGAATGGGAATGCTCGGAGACGTATTAAGTATTAATTGGCTTCGCCTTGCCAAATCGAAATCTAACTTTCACTTTTACTTTCAATTTCAATTTCCTCAAGAAAACAATGAATCTAAAGGGGGTGGGGAGAAAATTGGTCTCTAGGTTTCCGGTTTTCTTTTCCCCCTTTGCAGATATGTGGAGGATGGTTCGGTGTTTGGAATTGCTACCAATTGAAAGGATAATGGCTGGGCAAGTGCAAAGTAATTTGGATTTGAATATAAATTTTAATCTCACATACATACATACATTTGTATCTGTATCTGCATTCATCCTGGCGGCATTTGTGAGTTGAATTCGCGCAGAAAAGTCGAGAAATGAGACCGGCTACCAAGAGCTACAGTGCTCTGTACTTTTGTCCTTTTTCTTTAGCATCTTTCATCTTCCACCTTCTGTCTGTCGTCTTTAGCTTTTTGTTGTTGCAATTTGCAATTGCAACAGCAGCAGCAGCAGCGGCAGCAGCAGCAGGATACAACTGTCTAAAGGAGCATGAAGATGGCTCCGAGGTGGAGGTGGAGGCGAAGGCGAAGCATCTGCCCAATGGCTGGTTGACTGACGGACTGGCGGACTGACTGACAAACTGACAATGCTACAACAAGAAAGAAATAAGAAACGTAATCGTCGTGTCAGAAAATTAAAAAAAAAACACACACACACACACAAAATGGGAAAATAAAAATAAGTATATATATATGTATATAAATAGCAGCAACAACAATGTTTCGAGAAAAGAATATTATGGTGATATTAAATTTCGTCCTTCCACCATGGTGCAACCATCTATGGAGAACGAACGAAACGAAACTTAATATTATTATTTCTATTTGAGTTTTTGAAGCAAAGAAAAATGATTAATCGAATACAACGCAAAACATTCAATGAAGAAAAAGCCGAGAAAGAGCCAAGACAGAATCAAGATTTGATTGCCAAGTAAAAGTGAAATTGAAGAATGGAAACATCCTAGTTCTGACTATAGTTATCTCCTACATATCGACAAGGTGCTAAAAAGAAGAAGGGTTTTATCCAATAATATATATATGAGAATTGTGTTCACATAGAACTTGCGATTGGATATATTTGTTCAAGAAGATCGGATATATACACATTCAAACAATTGTATCTTGTAATGGCTGGCAACATTAATGGAAAGCAACATTGATGATTAGCAACATTGATAATTAGCAACATCGGTGGCTGGCAACATTGACTTCTAGCAACATAGAAAATGAAAACGAATCAACTATATATGTATATGGATGGATATAACTCTTCTGATCTAAAAGAAATCGAACACTTTTCATCGAATTTTCGCTCTGACAACTCATTCTGACCCCTTAAACCCCACAAGTTGTAAAGGACTTATCCTTATATGAATGTACACACAATTCGCAATTACACATGCTGATTGCTTTAATCTCATGCATACAAATTAATTCATAATTTTCCTTCTTTTTGCTTTTGCTTTTTTTTGTTTTTTTTTCTTATTGACGTATTGATTTTTATTTACCTTTAATTATGACACTGTGTACATATGTATTCAATATCTGAACGATAACTAACGATAGCCAAAGATGAAAGCTTTTGCCACATTAATTACATAATACTGTGTGATTAATCCGGGTTGGGGTAAATAAACTTAAGAATCAGTTAACAACAAACAAGGTTAATAAGTAGACGAGAATCGAGTTTGAGATTTCGGAGATCGTAGATGACACATTGAGTGAGGATTTCCATGGAACTTTCGATTAACTGACTAACGTGATAGAAAAGCCATCATATCATTTAGCTAAGATAGGTTAAAGCTTTAACCTGTCAAACAATTTTCATTTAATGCCTTTTTGCGGAGTATTTCATCAACTCAGCAACTCCATCTCCACCTCCATCTCCAAGCCACCATTCTCCCTTTCGCCATATTCATCTTGATATTACTTTGACTTATTTTTCATATACATACAGCAGTAGTCTGTGCACCTTTTTGCCAACTTGCAAAATTACTCACAATATCAATCATAATCAATCAGTTCGCCTGTCGACGAGCCAATGATTATCGACCAAGTGGTCGATGGTGTTGGTCCTGGTCCTGATGCTGCTGATGCTGGTAATGGCGATGGCGATGGCAATGGCGATGGCGATGGATATGTATCGAATCCTCTCCACACGGCGCCTTGTTAATATGCAATTAATATTGAAACGGAACTCGGTTGGCCAACGCAATAAAAACCTCCATTAATTATACTGGACAGCTGATTGTCCAGCGGGCTAACTATCCATCTGTCTGTCTGTCTGTTCCTCTGTCTGTCTGTTTATCTGTCGGTCTGTTTATTTGTCTCTGTGCGGGACAATGGTTAATACTATTGAATGCCCTTCGATTGGATGCGTATGGGGGAACGAATCTGAGGCCGAAGCCAGTGTCCAGTCCAGAGCCTGGAGCATAAAAAACTATGCAGCTTAATGAATTGATATTTGTAATATCCCAATAAAAATTTCACAATTCAATTGGGTGTAACGATTGTGAGATACCCTATACCAAAATGGGGTATGGACCTGGACATCTTCCTCTTCAGTTTTTTTTCCAAATTCAATTGGGATTAACTGCATTCCCCCGTTCCCGATCTGGCAGCACATACATCGACCTATCTGGCAATCAAGTCAATTTATCGATATCGATATACCCTTTCCGCGTCAAGGACAACAATTACAAAATTACGCATTTATTTATTTATTTATTGAAGTGTATAATTGCATTGTCTGCAACAGGGGATTAGTGTTGAGAGGGGGACGGGCAAAGGGAAAGGGCAAGGGCAAGGGATAAATACATATTCACATAATTGTAATCAGGCCAGAAGTTGTCTGACGACATTCATCTTTTTCTATATGTATAAAACACAATTTTTAATTTTAATTTCTACCCAATTCATTGAGGGCTTGGTGATCCTACCTCCCACTCCTCCTTTTTGCGCGTTCCCCTGACACTTCTATGGATTTCCTAGGTTTTTGCATTTAGACAAAGACAGACAATGCGACATGAACAATGGCTGAAAAATAAAAATTTATAAAAACAATCAAAAACTTTTGCGAATTGAGCATCACGCAGTTATGGAGGGGGAGGGGGAGGGGGTCACTGGAGCGGAATAAAGTGGAAGTGGAAGGGGATGGTGGAGGTGTGTGTGTGTGGCGGTTGGTGAATGGAAGAGGGGGTGTGGGGGGGGGGGGGAATAATGGATACAACATACAAACAAACAAACATACATCCTACCTGCCGCTCTGAACAATGCTCCCGTTTCCATTCTGTTGCGAGTCTCTTGATTAATTTTCGGTCACAGTAAACAGTGAACAACAACAACAACAACAATAACAACAAGGAACAGACAAAAAAAATAGGAATTTTATGCGTCATGCCCAAGTTTTGACTTGTATTCGGATTCTTTTCATTTTATTTTGTTGTTCTTTTTTTAATTTTTCAATTTTTTTTTGTGCTCGCTTCTTGATGGATTTTTTGTTATACCCTTTCACCTCTAGGGACACTCTCCATATTGAGACAGCCTCAGTCATTGGTTTTATAGATCTTGGACTAACCAAAGTTGAAGAATCGCTCAAAATTAAGTTAAGTGAATGGGAATGTAAATTTAATACTTAATGGAAGGGTATCATGAAATCGGTCCCGCTTTTTGATGTGTGGAATGGTTTTTTGTTTTCTGGATGATTCTTTTTTATTTTTGCATTTTTGGGCTGTTTTTTTAAGGATGGAAGGGGGGAGGGTAGGGGGCCTGAAGTAGGCCAGCAGAAGCGGAAGGCTGCTATTAACTCGCTCAGGGCTCTTTGGCTGAGGCTGATTCGGATGCTGATGCTGGGGCGGATACTTTTGCAAATGCAGACAAACTTTTCAGAATATTTAATTTCAGATTAATTCCTTTATTCAAAATATGTCCCCCTCCGACTCGGGATCCTCCAGCCCCCTCCCCCCTCCCCCCAATGAGTCCGTAGCCCCTAGCCATCCGTGACTGCCAAACACTCCGTCAAGCTGAGTGAACTTTTGGCACTTGAGCCCTGCATTAACCCTTAACAATGGAATTAAGTACAAACGAAAATATTTCTTGACAATTGGCCAGGCTAGTAGCAGTAGTAGTAGTAGTAGTAGATGGTGGATGGGCCAAGAGTTGGGAAACAACTATAAAGTGGCACAGTGAAGCAAAAACTATCAAATATGTATGTATGTAGGCAGGTAATTTGCATTGCAAATGATGTTCAACCATCCCAGAAAAGTGTCAACCAAAATACAAAAAAAAAAGAAACGAAAAACGAAAAATAAAATAACTTGTAGAAACTTGCGACACTAATTGAAATTTCGAAACTTTTTTCCTAAACGTATCGAGAATTTTATTCCAAAATATGCTAGTAGGAAGCTTTCTGCTGAGTTGCATTAAGTCCACAATTATTAAATGTATATATGTAAAAATATTGATTAATTAAGAACCACTGTGATGGGAGTTTGTATCATTTTTTGGTAAGAAGACAGCTAAAGGCAGAAGATCGCAATCAAATATACACTTGGCTCATTATGGAGTCGGCTTGTATTTAAACCCTTATATATTTCATAGTCCTAAGGTCTCTAAAATGCTAATGCCCCTTTACATGATAGCGATTAAATCATATCGATATCACTTATGGTGATATCGATGAAGGAAAAAGCTGATATCGATGAAGAAAGACAACTCTGAAGCTCACTTCCTTCCGGCAAGCCATCTTACGTAAACTTATTTACAATGTACACACATTTACTATAGCTTTACGAATAAGATTTCATACAGTGAAAGTTGTTGAAAATGATAATGAAATAATGTGCCTATCTAAGTGCCAGTGAATAAAATTTGACTTGCCAATTAAATCCTAGCCATGGCCTGGATACAAACATCCGTTTTAAAATCATCTACAAAACTACGAAGAGAACAAACGAATGGGTTTCTTTATAAGAATTTTGCTCATTTTCAAGAGGTAAGTGGAATCAAGTGAACGGAAGAAATTATAGTTACTAATTAAGGGGGAGACATTTGTTTAGCCAATTGTCATTGTTCGATATGCATGAAACTTTTAATGAACAGATTAACCATGTTGGTGCCAGAGAAAAGTTATGGCCCCAATCCACTTGCTGGCAAAATGAAGAGAAAATTTCCCTTACAACCATTAGCTTTGACTGGCTGTTGGACTGCTCCTGCTCCTGTTCTCTCTCTGTAAGCAACAGTTGTTTCTGTTACGGACGGTCACGGGTAACTGCTGCTGTGGTTAGTCCGTAGATTTTGGGCCTATACAACCTCACCTCTCTATATATACTGTTATGGCCTACTAAACGATAGGCGAGTGCTTTGAGGCATGTTGCATGGCACTTGCATGGCAGCTTTGGTGCAACTTAATTACCTTACCCCTTACCATGAAGAGAAATCCTTTGGAAGCACTTTAGGAGGATTGCTTAAAAAACCATTCGGCGCTTAATATGAGTTCAACATTCTGGGGCGGCAGCTGGAGCAAAAAAAAAGAAGGTTAGAATGAAGTAAAAGAACAAGAAAGTTATTAAGTTCGCAACTCCTTCCCGTACTCTTCTCCTTCTCCGTCTCCTCGAACGCCTCCTTCTCTAAGCAAGATCGAACAGTGGGTAAAAGTTTTACCAGCCAAATAGCAAACAAACAAGTCGGAGCCACAGAAGCAGCAGCCCAACAACTGCCGAGACGTGGAAGAGAGACGGTAATGGTTAATGGGTGACGGGATGACGGGACGATGGTGGAACTAGCAACTGGAAACGGGAGCCCTGAAGATGACGGCTGGGCTGTGCATAAAAGTTCGGGGCGCAACAGAAATGCTTGAAATTCTGCTGATTTTATGTTACAATGTTGCAAATGGCGACGGCAACGGCAACGGCAACGGCGATGGCGATGGAGGAGACGGCGGCAACTTTGTTCCAAGTTCTTTTGGCGGCCAGATTGGATGATGGCAGAGGAAGGAGGCATATATTGTGTAGTATGCCAAAGGTTATCATGTGCATGTGTGTGTGTGTGTCTGTGTGTGTGTGTGTGTGTGTGTGGGCGCCTCTCTCTCAATGTGTGTGCCGAAAGGGAAATAGTATTTAAAGTGCTCGCCTCTGGCAGCCAAAAACTTCACTTTGCATTATTATTATGTATGTATGTATGTACACACATACATCAAACATACCTACTTACATCATGCATACATGAACATACACTCAGCGACAGAGAGAGGGAGAGGGAGAAGTGCAGTCACTTTATCAGTTCCCCCAGTTAAATCTGAATTTGTTTATAGTATGAACTAAGACTGTTGAGATGATAGTCTACTATTAAAATCAATCATCATTAAGGAGATCGTTCTCTTTCCCCCCTCTCTGCCTGCCCTGCCTTTTGTCTAATCCTATTTTAAGAAATCATACTTTATACGATCATTTGACGTTATTTTTCCTCAAAGTGTAGATGTTGCAATAAGTAAGTAAGTAAGTAAGTGGGGCAACATCTTGGTCTGTTAACAAAGCGCCTGGCCACAATGCTGTCGCCTCTCCTTTTACTTCTAGCCCAGAAGGCATGGCATCTCCCCCTCCCCCCTCTGTTCCCACGTTGCCCCCTTGCTTGCCGGCTTGCTGTTTCCGTTCGCAAAACATCAAAAACCCCAACACCAACGCCAACACAGAAACCCAAACCGAAAACTCCATACCGAAAACTTTGTCCGTCAGCGGCATCATCAATTACACCGAAACTATTTGTTTACTTTAAATTTGTTGCTCACTGGCGCCACTCTGTATCCGCATCCGCTGCCGCTGCAGCAACCATCTTCATTGCCCTCCTCCCATGCGCCCCCTTCCCATTCTCATTCTCATTCTCATTCTCAAATTGGCGGAGGCAATGCCCACCACATACATGTGTATCCCAGAACAACACTCGGCACTTGCCTTTTGCTTCACCCCCCCTCCCAACCGACTACCCCTGCCCCATGGCGCACCTTACCTTCGCCGGTTCTGGCGTCCGCCTTCAGTAATGGCTTACTCAGTACATTTTTTAAATGCTCCTCCTGCTCTTACTCTGGCTGCTGCTGCTGCTCCTGCGTTGCAGCCTGTTCCGAGTGTTGTTTATGAATCTTCGTTTCTTTCCCTTCACGGTGCACAAAAAAGGAAAAACGGCGACAGCTTCAGCTCACAGCTCACAGCTCAAACTGCTGCCAGCTCTCTTGTGGCCATCCCCCTGGCCTCCTCCATGCCATGGCATGGCACACCTGGCTCGCTCCTTACCTCGTGCCTCCATCAGGCATCAGACCACAATGTTGAGAGCAAGAGAATATACAATTTAAAAGGATTTCTTTGGTTTGCTTTTGATTTTGCGTGTTATTCTTATAAAATTAAAACGAAAATGCTAAAAAAAACTTTATAAAATCGGAATACCTCTCAAAAAAGTTGGCCAAATAATGGTTATATTGATTTCATAAACAAGACTTTAAGATAGCCACCAAAAAAGGCAAATTTTTGGAAAACATTCCTCTTAAACTTCATTCTAACGTATTCGCATAATTAGTGTTTAGTATTTTCTTAGATTCGTTTGCTTTTCAACCCGTTGGAAGCAGCAACAGCAGCAGCAATGATGGCTGAGAATGCAGAAGTTTCAATGCAACTTTCCAGAAATATACTTGAATAATTTGCTCAGTTTACGTATTCAACTCACAGACATTGAAACTTTTCTCCAAACTTAATGCACTTCAATGCTGTTAGTATTATTAATTATTTTTGTGCCTTCAACTGCAGGAATCTAACATATTTGATAGATAAATAGTGTAGCTGGATATATCTGCGGAAATTCTCTACAAATCGAAATTAGAAAGCACTTTTAGGCGATATTAACAATGTGATATGGCCTAAAATCGAATAAAATAACCATAGAACACATCTTGGATACATCTTGCCGTTCTTTTGAACCGTTTTGAGCTTTTTAAAATATTAAAACTAATTAACAAGTCGAAGGTCGTAGCACAATTATTAGATTTAGTAATTATTACCAGATTTAATGTGGTCAAATAAGAATAATCATAGAATCGGGTTGAACTGCATTACGTATACGACATGTTAGCTTCGAAGAATGTTGCTAATATCGAAAGCCAAATAAAAACAAGGATTAACTATGTCGCTAAGTCATTTAGTTAAATATTTTCACGGTTTATCGGAAAGTAAGTAATTTGTGTTTATGGTTCAACTTCGGTGGCTTCTGATTTCACAAAGTTTATGGCTCACATTTCAAATTTACTTGTTGAAACACTAGTCGAGAGAGAGCTCCTTTAGCGTCTCCGTCTCTGTTTACCTCCCCCCACCCCCATCTCCCACTCCCCAGTGAATTGTAAATAAAAATATTGGTACAATTTTCCATAGCATACTTATTTGGGCTGCTTTTGATTTCCTTGAAAAGCCGTCAAGTGGTTTTGGTTTAAATATTCCTGGTTTTTTTTTGGACGGATAATTCTGAAAATTACACTTTCAATTCGGGAGTAAAGCTTCAACTAATTGAAAAGGAAATTCAATTGCTTGCATGAGTCGTCCTTGCTTTTGTGGTCTGTTGAAGTCTGAGAAGAGATCTGAAATGGTTTCCACTTTATTCCACAACGAATGTGTTAATATTCAAATTTACATTCTAATTTCATGTGAAATATATTTCAGCATTATTTTTGCCTACTTGCCAGGCATGGCCAGAGACCGAAGCAAGCCCCCCCAGAAGCCCGAGTCGGAGATGGAGTCGGAGTCACTTCTTTGCCACAGTGCTACCACATCACAACATCACACCGCGCCGTCAACCTCAACCTCAACCTAACAATGTGCCCCCTACCACCCCCCCTCAAGCCCCCCTGGTAGCAATCGCAAGGGGAAGTCGAAATGGAGGGCCGGAGATGTGGTAGCTTGTGGCCTGCCCCTCGTTTCGTTTCGTTTCGTTGTGTTATTCTTGTGTGTCCCATAAACATAAATTTGTTTGCTTTGTGTCGCATAATGAATGCGTTTGGCTTTGCTCCCCTCACTCCTCCTACTCCTCACCCTCGTGCTACTACCCATTCGCACTTGCTTTTGCTCCCTCCCGCCATCCCGCCATCTCGGCATTCATCCATTCGCGTTCCTTCTTGCTTGCCTGTTCTTTTTGCCAGTCTCTTCTTTCAGTCTCCAGTCTCCAGACTCTTGGCCCTTGGTACTGAGTTGCCCTGCTGCCACTTGCCACTACCCACTTGCCACTCTGGCGTGGAAAAATCCTCACTTGAGCAGAATAAAGTTTTTAATTTACGATTTTTGATTAAAACATAGACAGGGACGTGGGCAGAAGCTGCTGTTGCTGTTGTTGTTGCTGCTGATGTTGTTGCTGTTGTTGCTGCTGATGCTGCTGCTTTCATAGCCATTTTGCTGTTTGTTTTTTGGTTCGCTTTCGGGGTTTTTTTTTGGCTTTGTCTTCTTTCGGTTTTATTTTAAACACTTAGCTTTAATTTCACTCTTTCGGCTGGAGCAATTGAATGTTCGTTGGCTTTTTGTTTGTATCCCATCGTCCCTATCTGTGTGTGGTTGTGTGTGTGTGTGTGTGTGTGGGCTTCCTCATGGCGTGCTAATTGGGCATAAGTCGGCGAAGCAATACTTCTTCAGGGAAGTAAAGTTAATTTTCGAAAACGCCATGGGATAAATTTATAAAGCGAAACAAACCCCTCCCACAGGAGGCGGTCACTGCTGTGCGCCGAATTCCAAATACCCTTGCAAATCATTAAATGAAATTAATCTCCAGATTAAATGATTTTAAATCCCATCTCCAATAGAGACAAAAATTGATTCCGATCTATGAAATTTTATTTAGAGTGCGATTTACTTGACTATAAATCATATGGAATATTGTATCCATTTTGTTGTGCTCTGCTGCGTCAGACGTCTGACCTGAATGAATATGCCCATTTTGCATGGTCGTTGTTAAGGCGATGAGAAGAGAAATAGAATTTGCGAGGACGAGTGGTGGTGGGGGGAAGGGAGGGCAACTGTATCTTCTTGGCCATAATTTCAAGTCGAGCTGGTTTATAATGGTCTATTGTGGCATAGCCAAAACTTGGCTGCTTATATGTGTACATACAAATAACTATGTGTTCCATATACCCCATTCCATGTATATATATATAAGTAGTCCATACGCTGTGATGAGGTTCGGGCTGGATTCATTCTCAGTTTCAGTTTCAGATTCTCATATATATGTGTATGTTTGTTTGTACGTTCGGTCGCTGCAGCAGCAGCAGCTGGCTTCACTCCTCTGGGGCGTGCCAATGTCACATTGGTCTGCATTATCATAAAGTTGCAAAACAACATTTTAAAAACATGCATTGTTGAAATCTGTGCGGGGACATTGTCGAATGAAATGGAAAATGAAAATGTCTACCCGACTGCAATTTATGTTGAGAATTTGTTTTATTCGTTTCGCTTCTGTTCTTTGCTTATTATTTTTTGTTGTTTATTTATTTATTTTTTGGCTATTTAACAAAGTTACAAAGTTAAGTTATGCGGCAAGTATGAGTACTATATGCCACATCATGAATTAATCACACAACAGTTGAGGCCATTGCAACTCAATGAAATGGTAATACCAATTAGTAGAAAACTATTTCCATTAGTTGGAGCTCCTGGAGGAAAAGTTCACCCACCGGAAACTCTCTCTGGACTCGGTCAATCGGATTGGAAAGTTGCAACTCTTTCACATTTGAGTCTAAACAAATGACACCATTCATCCATCACATGGATGGCCCTCAATCTCCCCATTAGGTATTTCCCATTCAAAGTCCGAGTCCAACTCTGTCCTCTAACTATTTTAATAACTATATTCTTGGCTAATTGAAAGAAAAATTTCAAATCGAGAGAAACAACAAAATGAGAATCATAACAACTTGTTTACCCATTTCATTTGCAGTTTCTGTACTTTCTGGTGCACAAACCTAGACACATGGTGATCCCCCCCTTGCCCCTTGCCCCGTGCCCCTTACCCCTCCGTCGTTTAGCCCTCTTAGTGTTTTTAGCAGAGTTTGCATTCTGAAATAAAATACCAAACTCTCTGTTCCCTCTTCTCTCTCTCTCTCTCTCTCCCTCTCACTCTCTGGGTCTCTGTTATTGCCAATGAAGCGTTTGGCCAATAGTTCTTCATGGCTAAATGCGAGAGGCGGTTGACAAGTAAGTGAAAGATTCTCCCCCGAAAATAGGCAACAGATTTGGTTTGAAGAACATTTTGCAAATAAATATTTACCAAGTTCTTTTCGATAAGTTTTGAACCGCCTTCCGTAAGTGTGTAATAAATGCACTGAGAAAAAACAGGGTTCAAATTATGCCTAGAACTGCAACTAGGACGAGCGATTAATTAACGTTTTCTGACAGTGTAGGAAACATTTAAAACGTTGCAATTTGGAAAAGTCGAAGCAATAGATGCAAGACATTTATGTTTGGCCAACTCCGATGGGTCAAGTCAAGAACAAAAGGGGCCAAAATGCGAACGAAATTGGCAAATGGAGAATGTGGCCCACAAATTAGGAATTGCCCATTGAACGAATCCTCATAATGAGCCTCGAAACTGGACGTTTAGGGGAGGTCGTTGCGGATGGGATGCTTATTCGAATCATTGCTGGATTGCTGGATTGCCGTTCATGTTCATTGCCTTCATTAGCATTAGCCTCGTTTATTCAACAAGGTGAAAATAATATAAATATGGCTCCGCTCCATCATTTCACTTCATTTTCATTTTCATTGGCTGGAACATGGCTTTTAACTGATTTTTGATAGTCGGCCGCTGCTGCTGCCGCTGCTGCTCCGGCTATGGCCCGTCCTCCTGTTGATCCTCATTCCTATCCCATAAACGCCCACAAGTGCCTAATTTGTTTTAATACAAACGATGCGGCAATGGCAACAGCCAACAGCCAACAGCATCACAGCTTCGTGTTGCTCGTGTTCAGTGCAGGAATTTAATACAATTGACACAATTAATTTCCCCTGGGAAGATGATGGGCGTGCACGGGGCACGTGGCGACGACTCGCTGCCTCACACCCAGACGGATCCGGACCCGGACCCGGACCCCAAAACCCCAGACCCAAACCAAACCCCAGACCTAAATGTACAAGTAATGGAGCGAGAAGACGGGGCCAAGGGGGCCACGGGACGCGGGACTCGGTCCTGGGTTGGGGCTATTGATGCGCTTGCCGGAATGCTCTCGACTTAATAAGAAGCCATTCAATATTGGCTAATCAATAATACGCGTCTTAATTAGCGGCGATGAGAGTGGCGAGTGGCGAGAGGCGAGTGGCGAGAGGGGAGAGTGGAATGCCCGTGCGCCAGTTTGCTCTTTTCATTCCCTCTCCCCTCCTCACCTCTCCTATCTTCTTCTGTTCTTAAGGAATTCCATCTATTTCACTTAATAATCCACATGATATTTGTATTTGCATTTATGTAAATATCTCGGCTCGTGTAGAATAAAAGTGCTGGACTTGGCATTTTTCATCTTGAATATATATATACCGATATATATATATATATAATGGAGGCCATTGTCTTGACAGTCTTTTAGTTCAATGTGCAATTCTTCTAGTCAAAGAAGAGTTTCTTAAACTTAATAATAAAATGACACAAATAGAAAACTAAAATGATTGGGATTCGTTTGGTTTATTTATAAAACAATATCAAAAAATCTAAGGTTAAAAATGTAAGTTTTTTATTTCGCATCATATTTAGTTCTATTTCAGAAAAAAAGGAATAGTCTGTGTGTCCCCCACAATTTCTGGTTAGGGATTCATATAGAGTTAAGGAAAATACTGTCCCAGGCACTTGCTAAAGGCATCTTTGAGTTCCTCTACGGATGCTTATAGTGTTTCCGAGTTATATCATTTTCGAAGAAGGCAATCTCAAACTTTTTCCTTATCATTCATGTCGAGTTGGTTGGTAAATCCCAAGTGGAGAGATATTGAAGTACTTCTTCCACAGGAACAATCGGTCGAGAATAGAGTTTTATATCTGAATAACTTGGCTAGAAATCGTGGGATGATCATAAGTGATCAGAGATTGGATTGATCTTTTGTTATCCACTAGATGGACAGGACAACTCATTCGTTCCATTTGTTTTCCATTTTCGGCATATTCATTTCGGTATTCATATTCATTAAAGAACTCACTCGCCAAAAAAAAAACACAAGCCGAGATGGATTGGCCAAGTTTCGTTTATTTCCATTTTTTTTTCGTCGTGCATTGAATTGATTGTTCCACTTTGAAATTGAAATTTGTATTTATTTAAGATGGCGAGCAGAGTATGGTGGAAGGAGGGGGAGGGGAGGTATGGATTTCAATGGAAAAACGTTTTGCTAAAATGCTTTAAAAATTGTAAAAAGCATCGAAAATGTATATTTACGAATATGTGTGTGTGTGTGTGTGTGTGTGTTTGTTTGTTTCGATGCTTAAATTTTTCTTGTTTTTGACTTGAGCATTAAATATTGTCTAGATAGATCAAAGGCGCAAAAATGTTCTCCTCCTCCTTCTTCTTTTCCCGAAATTTGGTTGTTTCTTTTCTGCTATTTTTTTATGTGTATTTATGGCTTTATGTCCCAGCTGAGCTTTGGCTTAAATTGCCGACAAGAAATCAAAACATATATATATATATATACATATACTTAACAACGATATTGGGTAACTTTTGTTTTTGTTTTGCGACTTTTCCTATACATGAATGGCTCGCTTTGGGTTCGTTTTTTGTTTCATATGTGTGTGTGTGTGTGTGTAGAATATTTGTATGTATGTGATGTACTCACTAAATTATTTATGCGTATGTATATGTATTTTTAATGGCATGCGAAATGTTGGCTGTATATTAAGGTTAGTTAGCAGCAGCAACATCAGCAGCAGCAGCAGCGGCAACACGCGGGGTAAAGGGGGTAAGAAAAAGGGGAACAAGACCGAAGGATGCCTGCCGCTGACAAGTCGTAGTCAGAGTCATAGTCATAGTCGTTGTCGTGGTCTCGTTGTTGCTGCCGTTGCTGCTGCCGTTGCTGCTGCTGCTGTCATCGTTGTGGCTGTGTCGCACTTGAGGCTGCATTTTAAACAGGCTGCGCCTGGCTGTTGTAAGAATCTTTGACTGGCACTGGCCATTAACGCGCGTGTTTATGTGCGCACTGAAGTGGCGGACACAAGTGCCATGACCGCGCCTATCATAATCATTATCATCAACAACAGCAGCAGCAGCAGCAGCGGCAGCAACATCAGCAACATAGCATGTTGTAAAGGCAGAACGCAGCCAACACCTACATACCTCAAACCACCTTATATTCTGCATCCTGTTGGATACACACACACACACACACACACACACACACACATGCACACCCACAAAATGCGTATGCAAAATTAACCAAGCTGTCGTCGGCGACGAGCCCACTTGTCGAATATTGGCACTGACAGCAACAGCAGCCACATTATGGTAATAAATTTTCACGCAGCAACATCAGGCGCAGCACATCCGAGGGAGGAGGAGGAGCAGACAGCAACAGTAACAACAGCCACGCCCTCAGGTCAGAACGTGGATAGGACTGAGTCGGGGGAGGGGATACTGAAGCGGTACTGAAAGTCAAGCACTGGCTGCTGGCAGCTACACCACTCTTGAGTGCTACGACATAGATCTACCCACCCGCATTGCCACCCATTGCATCATAGTCACCCTATGACGAGAGAGGGGGAGAGAGAGGGAGAGGGAGAGAGGCAGCTTCAACACCAGGCATCAGGAATCGGGCATCCGGCAATGTTGCATTTTAGTTATAGGGAGCCTGCAGCCAGCATCCTGCATGTTCCCTACTCCCACTCCCACACCCGCTCCTACTCCTACTCCACCGACAAGTCAGTCTGCCATTTTGGATTACGCGCTGACAATGAGTGGTAAAACTGGGCATGGACCGACCGGGCCCAGAGGAACAATATCTCAGCAAAAGAGAGCCTAGGCCCGCTGCACATGTTTCCAGCCATTGTTCATAGGCGCACACCCATCCATCCATCCAACCAGCCAGCCGAACATCCATTCATGCACACACACACGCACACACACACACATCTACTTACATATGTATGCGTATAACCAGTGTGCACGTAAAAGACAAAGAAAAAAAGATAACTCACGGCACGGCACGGCACGGAGAAATAAAAAGACACGTCCAAGCCAGCCGCACACATCGCTCAATAAATCGCATAGAACAGCTTATGGCCAAATGAGATTGCTGTCAAAATGTCAAACACCGAAACGTCGCGACAACTGACGCCGACGCCGACGCCAAAGTCCCCCTGAATTACGAGTAGTAGAGTGCTGACGCCGAGTGCCTAAAGCCCCATAAAAAAGAAAAAAAAAAATAACAAAATAAATTTTGCATTCCCCCCAAATGTAACGACAACTTGCATATCCTGTTATGGCTAACAATCGATTGCAAACGATCAGTTATCGATTACTCCATCACTTACCATCACTATCGATAACTGAAAAAAAGTAATCATTTCTTAGTTCAAAGGGATAAATCTTTATTCCATCATGAAATTGTTTCAAAACTAAATATGTAGATGGAAATTCGAGTATTTCGTGTCGGATCCACATATACCCGCTCTTCTGTGTGTTAGCTGGGTATCTACATACATACGAAATTGTTGAATGTGCCAGAGTTTGAAATTTACATTTTTCTTTTTTTGCATTTCATGCAGGGGAAATAGTTTTTATTTACTTATCAATCTATGTAAATATGTAGATATGTATTTTTTATATGCTTATCAAATGCGAATATATAAAACTCTGTAATCTGAAGGACAAACAGCGTTGATTTATGGCCAACCGGTAGCGATTAGTACATTGTCTGATCTGGCCCAGTCCCAGTCACATGATGTGGAAAACAGTTTTCGCCCCTTTCCCCCAATTTGGGAACGGAAAAGTTAGGTATTTACCCTAATCAAATATCAGAGTATAAGTTTTTTAAATTTGAAAATTATCGTTTGATCTGCCAAGGCTCTCATTCAATTAGTAGCAAGAGGCAAGTAATATTTTGGCAAGAGAAATCCCAAAAAAGAAACAGAAATGCTGATGGGGAAATTCAAGGCAAATGAACCAAAGAAGGCAACAAAATAAATAGTATAATTATGTATATATATATCTAAAGCATATTATAATACAGTATAATAGAATTGGTTTCCTAGCATAATCGGTTGAGGCAGTCGCCTTTAATCCATTGTCCTTTATTTGTTTTATTTTCTTGTGTCAGGGAGAAAGCGAATGTCTGCAGTTAGATGTGTGTGTGCGTGTGTTGGTGTGTGTGCGTCTCCAGTCATGTGTGCATCTGGTATATCGATCTAGCTGTCTAACCCAAAACATATCTCCCTAATTGACCATCAAATTCGCTTGCTTCGACGGTTATTCGCTTTAAGTGAATGCAGACCAAACGTTACCCCCCGTCTCTGAAACTCCCCCCTTCCCCGAAAAAAAAAGGAGAGACAGAAGTCGGTTTAATGGACCCAAGCCGCATGGCCCCAAAGCCCAGACGCAAGCAGATACAGCTACAGATACAACTACATTGGCAATGGCAATGGGGCATTTGGCTCGGTGCGGTAGTGTGGCACAGACAGTGGCAGAGGCAGTCGAAATGGCGGCATTGGCAGTGGCAGCGCTTAAAATGTGATTGGGAAATACGAACGGAGCGTGGACAACGACGGCGACGACGACGACGACGACAACTCTTTCATTTAGTGCACATTACGACAAAACGGTTCTGGCTCCTCCAACAGCAAAAAGCATTCCACTTCCATACATACATACATAGATATCTCGAATTCGTCGTTCCACTCCTCCGCACAATCGGAATTCGCATTCGCATTTGCCTTTCGCATTCGCAACCAAAATATTCGTTCGTTCCTTTTTCTTTCTTTGCATAAATGTGAAATTTTGCGCATTAATTTTGTTTGTCGCTCAAAACGACACCAAATGTGCTAACGGCTCCTAACCAGACATAAAATTTTATTATATTCCCGCAAGTGTTGTGACTGTCAGTCAGTGGCAATAGTGGAGAAGCTGCTGGAGGTCGCCCCGACGAAGAGTTCTCTGCTCTGCGATGCAAGGCAGGCGCCCCCCCCCCCAACTCCACCGCTCGGAAAGAGAGTACAAAATCTTCCCAGTACACGCGTCGTATACGCAATTTGGTGTGTGCCTTTTCTTTTCGTTTTTTTTTTTGTTGTTATCTAAAATACCCTGTAACTCGAAATGTTTCGTTGGGCATATCAGCTGATTCAGTTAGGATTACGTGTCGTATACGCAACAGATTATGGGAAATCTGTTTACTTTAAAGCTACTATCAAATATTGGATATAGACAATGTTCGATAAAGTAAAGCTAAATGAAAATAAGAGTAGAAACAATCGAATTATTCGGAGTATTCCACTCTCTTACAGGGTACACATTGAAGTCGTCACCAAATGTTTTAATATGTGCATTTGGGTTTTATTTCTAGTTATTTTGCTGTTGTTTCGCATTGCATTGCCCATTGACGTTGCTGTTGCTGTTGCTCTTGCTGATTCAATATGCCATGCAATGGAGTACAGCACGAGGTCCGCAGTGTAATGTATAAGGCATCGCACCCCCCTCCCCCTTCTACCCACCCATGTGGCAAACGTATTCTTCCCCCCCGAACGTGCCACAGCAAAACCATTGCGGATGCTGATGCTGTTTTGCTAAGAAAATCGAATTCCTCGGAGAGGGAGAGAGAAATGAAACGTGTCGAGGTCAGACGCAGGTGTGCAGCACCATGCGAACAAAACGATTATTGATTGGCAAATGCAAGCGCCACCAGCCAAAATGTGAAATTGTTTGACACAGTCCCCCCCTCTCTCCACGAACCGAACCGAAGCCGGCCAAGCCCCAATATCCCCAATCGCATTTGCGGTGGAAGAGAAAAAAAAAAAGACAAGCTTAAGCGAAAATAGAACTCAAACCCGTCCAAAGCCCAGAGCGACCTTTAGATATGCTTCCGCCACCATTTCGCTAAAAGATTACAACAATTTAAGAGTTCAACTACCTCCTACTTATGTCCTGGGAAGGGTCGTTGGGATTAAGCATTTAGTTCTCGAAGAAAATTTAACAAATTTGGAGAACAAACTGTGATTGGGATTGGGACGATTTAAGCCTAGGAATTATATGTATATTGGTCAAGTTCTTCGCTCTCAATTTCAAGAAGTGCCAACTGAATGGTAAATTTGTAATTGTGGCCAATTTTCGAGCGGGATGGGTGGGATGGGGGGATGGGGGCATCCCCAGCATGAGCCAAGAAAATGCAGGGCATAGCAAATCATTTTAATGCCTGGATTAAGCAATTGCTGCAATTTTTATTTACTTTTTATGAATACTCTCTTACGATGGCCTCCCCCGCCATAGGCCGTACATAGGAGAAGTAAAATCTCATTGAGGCCAACAAAGCTCACCCCAGTCAGGTCGGTCCTCGTCGCGGGTCACGGGTCCCGGGTCCCGGGTCGGGGCGGCGTGGAGGCCAACTAAATATTTTACGACCACTAAATGCCAAAGCGGCAAATAATCTCGGGGAAAATTTTTATGGCCGTCAAAATGCGTGCGACACAATAAATGAAACATTCTCGTTGCTTTCATGCCTCCACCATCATCTCCAATCCCTCTCCCCCAATCCCCCCCTCAATCCCCCATTCCTGAATCTACTAACCAACTTCAGTGTCTGTGTCTTGTTTTGTCTGTTTTGTTTGCCGGCAAAATCACTTTTATAGTGGCTTCGGTTCCGGCTTCAGTTCCTGGGCCCCTCCTCGCCAGCACGCCACCCCGCCTCCTTGGGGGCTGTTCTGGTTGTGCTTCTGGGTTTTTCGGTTTTTCGGTTTTGACCACTTATTGGCGTCTTTGTGCAAAGCTGGCGAATGTTCCAAATAAAACGAAGGGCCATGTCCAGGTGCAACGTTGACAATAAAAACCCAACCCAACAACGAATCCGTTGAAGGTGTCCAACAAACGGAAAGGGAAATAACAAGAGTGAAAGCAAGCGAGAGAAGTAAGAGGGGGAGGGGGAGAAGCGTATGTGGAAGAGAGTGAGATGGGCGTCGGCCCATTGAAAAGAAATAAAATTGCAAGGGAATTTCAGCACTACCGCGATTGTTTCTGCCCAAGAGCAGATCCCATTCGAGAGGGCACAACCCCCTAAAAAAACAACACACACACACTCGCACACACACACACACAGTCAGTTGGGTCGTAAAAAAGCTTGACTTGTACTTTTTACGATCGTATTCAACGCACGCCCAGGCTCTTACCGGCAATGGGTTTACCCTGGTTGCGGGTTGCGGCGTTGTTACAGTTACAGTTACTGTTACTTGTCTCAACTAATACCCAGGGATCCCGTTTCCGTTTCCGCCGCCCTCCCCCCACTGCCACACACACACACACTCACATGTTGATGCGCGTGTGCGTTGCATTCATCTCAAAATTAGATTAGCATTATTTTGGGTGTCGCCCTTTTTTTGTTGATACCCTTGTGCAGCGGGTATATGCATCTGATCTTGATTGATTGAGGAAACTAAACGAATCATCTCAAATTCAGATTGCATTTATTTAAATTAAAATTCTATGTTCATTTCGACTGTGGTAAACCAATATAAAAATATGAATTCTGATGATAATCGCTTTCTCTTTCTCTCTTTCACCTATTTTCGAATCGCTTTTCTAAGCACTCATACGCCATGTTAGCCCACACGAAGAAGTCCACTTCAATGTGGCATTCGATCATTCAATCAATCGCATTACCCACTAATTTGTTCGATTTGAAGTAGTAATATCATCTTTAATTACAATTTAATTTAATTCTACAAATCACTGAACTGACTAAAATGTGGATTCAATTCGATTCGACAGATTGTGGTGAAACTTTTCAATGCCAGCAAAAACGACATCCATTAGTCCCCAACGTTTCCCCCAAAATTGTTGTCAATACATATTGTAGCATATTGTACAAAATAAGCAGATCCAGTTTTTGATTACGATTACATGCTTAATCTGTTCAATTTGTATGAAATGTGCGGCACATTTTTGCTTTTGTTTTGTTTCGTTCGTTATATTTCTTTTTTGTTTTGTTTTTGTGCTCGAAATGAATATTTGAGCTACATATCTAATTGCTTTCGCAAATGCCTGGTTGGTCTGGTCTGGTCTGGCTGGTGGGTCCGAGCTACTACAGCTCCATTAGAATGTCTGAAAACGGAATGGCGGAATGAAGTCCGCGATAATATGCAGCCGCGTTGCTGCTGCTCCGTTTCTCTGTCTGGCCCCCATCCTGTGAGCCTTCCTGCGTGTGAGAGTAAACACAAATCGTGCAAATAATATTCAAACCGTTTTAATTAACTATGAAGGCGCCTGCTGGCTCTGGATCTGGCACGGGCACGGGCACGGTCTCGGTCTCTGGCTAGGACCTAGGGTGAGAGAGAAAGAAGCACCCATCCATCCAGCCAGCCAGCCAGTAGGTGGAGTAGCAGAAGGCTCATTATCACCGGCGCCAACACCTAAATATACTCACACCCGCAACGGACCATGGAAATGGGTGTGTGTGTGTGTGTGTGTGTGGGGCTCAGAGAACTTGCTTGCTTGCCCCTTGCCGGCAACAAAATGACGCAGACTTTTGCTACGGCTTTTACCAACGACATGATAATAAAAATGTATGTTTATTTTGATATTCCCGCATTTTCCGACAAATGGCGGTGCGGTTGCCAGCCAGCCAGCCATCCAGTCAGTCGACCCTCGTTTGCCAACGTTCCTTCTTCTTCCACAGCCACCCCCTCCCTCCCCCCCCACACGCAGTGGAAACTCGCAGAATTTCAAAATTAAGCGAAAATTTACGTAATGCGAACTAAATAGCACAAAATTAACCTGCAAATGGTTGAGGCGCGGACGCCAGTAAAATTGTAAGGGGGATGCTAACCACCCAACCAACCAACCACCCACCCACTGGTAGACCGGGTCCAAGTCCGTGGCTCATCATCATGCCATTAGCAGACGGCGAAACCTTCCAGCAGCGTCAGGCAGAAGCAGCGAAAGGTACAAAGATTTTATCACACAGCACACGTAAATATTAGAATTTCAAGGTTCGTTGAACGTTACACACACACACCCACCCACACACACACACACAGGATGATGTATGTATGTACACACATAAATTAACTGTAAGCGGGGGAATCCTCTTCACCGTTAGAGTTTACTTTCAAAATTTGCTTATTGAGCCCTTTCGCTGATGTCCAAATGTTTGCCAATAAACCAGAGTAGCGACCCACGCCCCCCCCCTCTCCCCTCCCCCGACCTCCACAATACTCATAACTCGTTTAGGCTCTCAGTTGCGGGTCAGCAAACAAAGTGAAGCACAATTAAAGCTTGTAATAAGTTCATTCGATGGAAATCGCACGGCATTTAGCCCATCCACCATCCGTTCCACACAATTCTCAGTTTGGCATCCGGCTCTCTCTCTCTCTCTCTCTTGGAGGGTGTGAAGGCTTTTATAACTGACCAACAGTCCGTCCGTCTGTCCGTTCGTTCGTCCATCCGTCTGACCACCACCCGACCACCATGGTCATCGCTACCCGCACCCCTCCATCCCCCCTCTACGCCTGTCGCCAGCAAAATAAATTTGATAATTAATTTTCTCTCTCACACAATTGTTGAACGCTACTGAAATGCTGCCGCTGCCGCTGCTTCTGCTGCTGCTGCTGCCCCCAAACCACTTACGATTTTTTTGTTCGACACTGAAAATTTTCGCATCTCTTATTTTTGCGGCGAAAACGCTGTGAAAATGAAACAGAAAAAAACAATGGCGGCGGCACGAAATGAAACAAAAAACAAGAAAAGCGAGAGAAAAAAGAAGAACGCCCTTTTCCTCCGCCTCCTCCAACTGCTCCTCCTGCACCGATGATGATGGCTGGGCAATGGAATGGAATGATGTACAAAAAACAAAAGAGAAAAAACAGCGCACACTTACAGAACTCGGTGAAAACTGCGTTGTTATTTTGCTTTTTGTTCAATTGTTGTCTATCAAAGAGAAACGACTGGCAAATATCCTTTGAATCGGCATCGGGAGGTCCACTAACCTCACAACCTAATTGCCAACCCATCGATGAGAAAGCTATACGAGTTTTAACCTAAAGTTAATGCTTCAACAACGATGTTATCAACACTGCTAATTAGTGTAGCACAAGCCGAGCACACGTGCAGCAATTAAGATGTTAACCAACACTGAAATTAACTGAACAGAAGAGATTTGTTTGCGGGAAAGCGAGTGAAACGGAATGGGAACAGAAACCAGATCACAGATAGATTGAGCTTGGTGGAACAACGAATTGTGGCACATTTATTAACACTGGAATGGAGAGAATACAGACAGAGAGACATGTAATTGACGGTGTGTGGCATAGCTGATATGCCCGATTGCAATGTAACCGAAATAGAGTGACCAAACAGAGTTCGGACCACGAGCAGAAAGCAAAAGCAGAGCCAGAACCACGACCAACCGGACCCAGACCCAGACCCGGACCCGGTTGGTCCAGCAGAAGCAGCAGCAGCACATCACAGGATACACTAAAGAAATGTATGAAGTTATAAATTGCATTGTGTCAGCATAATTATGACATTAATCACCAATGATGTTGATGCTCGCTGGGTGATGCTGCTGATGCTGATGCTGATGTGGATAACCAGCCGGGTGGGAGCTGAATGGTAATGAAAATAAATGCCAAACCACTTTTCCTTTTGGCCACATTCTCTACCAGCCCCAAACCGCCATGCCCACCGCCAACCCCCCCAATCATCATCCAACTCCATATCTTTTATCTCGCTGTCTCTCTCTCTCTCTCTCTCGTTCGACTGGCCATAAAGCAAGTTATATGCATTTTAAAGATCGTGGCTTCGGTCGGTTCCTCTGAGGAAATGAGTGATCCCATTTGAGACATGTCATAAAATACATATGTATGTACGAATCCATGGGTAGGTAGTCGAGGGGGAAGGGGAGGGTGGGGCAGTTTATGGCAAAATAATTACATATATGTTGCGAATGAAGACAAATGTGGGGACATAAAAAGAAGCGGACATATTGCCAATACTAACCTACATATACAATATATACGATATATATAGCCTATGTTTACGTTTACAGTTACCTTTACTCACACACACACACACACATGATTAAATTTATATATATATATATGTATGTATGTCGCATTTAATTTGATGTTTTATTTATATGCTCGTCAGCATTTATTGAAATTAATGCGGAGCCATAATTTTTATATAGCTCCGTTGGTCCTAGACCCGTTACCAGCTCTTTTCAGTTCACACCCGCCCCCCACAACCACCCAGCCAAGCCCATGCCCCATGCCACATGCCCCATGCCCATCCTCAACTGAAAGTCCCAGCTGTAAATTGAATTTTATTCATTTCGGTTTACACAATTTTTATATTGTTCATTTCCCGTAATACTTATATATTGCCTGCTGCGTTTTACTTGCCCCGCTCAACCCTACACCCCCCCCCATCACCCACACACATATACACTTACTTACCAACCGCTGTGTGTGCGTGTACATATGTTTCCCTACAGATAGATTGAACTGGGCCCCAAAAAGTAGACTATTAAATCGGTTCAGCGAATCAGGAGTGAAGCAACAAATGCGTCACATTAACTCTGAACTAAATTAAAAACTGGATGGAGATACGATTAGACCAGATAAAGTTAATTTTGCACCCTCCTTTCGATGCGTGTTTTTGATCAACTCTTTTTAACCTTGTCCAACACTGGTCCAACTAAATTCTCGTTGATTAAACTTGAGATGGAAATAAGTAAGAAGAGTTTGTACTATATTTCGGCCAATTTCTATCAACATTGAGATTATGTAGCATACTTTTGTGGATAAAATTCAGTTTTCTGTGCGAGTGAGTAGTAGTGACACATGAAAATGCCTTCATTTGAGTTCGAACCTTTGAAGTATGTGTGTGTGTATTTGTGTTTAGTCCTTAAACAAAGAAATTAAAACGAAATTAACTTAACTGGAAGCTGGTTGTGTTTAGCATTTGTATTGCATTTTTGGAAAATGATGGCCACCGCAATTTGCTGCAAGTGCAACGAGGCGGTAAGACCGCGCGCGATTCTCGCCCTGGGAAGGACATACCATCCGCAGCATTTCACGTGCAGGGAGTGCGACCAGCCGATCGCCGGATCGTCGCCGTACAGTGTGGTGGACAACGAGCCGGTGTGCAGTGCCTGTTACGGGGAGAAGCATGCATCGAGATGCTATGCCTGCCGCACGCCCATCCTGCAGCGCGGCATTATCGCCGCCGGCCGCAAGTGGCACGAGAAATGCTTCCGCTGTGTGAGTTGCAGCAAATCCCTGGTGGCTTCGACGTTCTTCGAGGTCAATGGATATCTGTTCTGCAAGTTCGACTTCCGGCAGTCGCTGTTGTCCCGCTGCGCTGGCTGTGCGGAGCCCATCGATAGGAACGCCGTCGTCGCCCTGAACACCAAGTGGCACTCGAGCTGTTTCAAGTGCTGCCACTGCGATGGCCAGATAACAGGCGATAGGTTCACCATCCGGAGCGGTCGAGCCATGTGCATCGAGTGTGCCAACAATGGCGATGCCTGATCCGCCCGGTGCTCTTGAAAATTCTCAGTTTCTCCAATCCTTTTCGTTCTCCTAGCTAATCTGACCAACTAAATATATACAAATGTGCGACCTAAGTGAGTCTTGAATTCAATCAAATCCTCTCCCAACTCGCAATTATTATGAAGCATCCTGTCATCCTCATGGAAGGAACATGCTCCATGTGTGCGCTGCATACCTACAATTTATTTATTTAGTATGTGAATTCTCGTAGTTTCAATTTTAAACTTGCAGCTCCTCCGCCTCCTCCTCATCCTCATCCTCATCCTCCTCCTCCGTGGAACTCTCTCTCTGAAAGTAATAGAATTTCATTTTTTCACTGCACACCCCGGAGTTATTAACAAGGAGATAATGCATAAAAAGGAAACCGGAGCACAGAGTTTTCCCCTTTTCCCATAGCCGACGTTTCCATACCCTTAACAACTTCCAATTTAAGTCGATCCAAGACCAACGCAAATTAAAAATGCGTTTGAAAAATCAAGAAAATTCAAGAGTGACTCATTTCGTGTCGAGCCAATCAAGTAGAGATGGCTATATACCCTTTCTGCCATCTAGGGTAGTGAAAACTCGCTAAAATTCCGCCAAAATGAAATGGAGAAAAGTAGCAGAGAAAATTGCAGCGAGGTCGCTCCCAGTGGGGTGGCATAAGAAACGCTGCGAAACCTTAAACCCTAATCAATGTATGGGGCAATGTTTTGCAACTGAAATAACTAAACTAAGTGAACAGCGAGTGGTGAGCATAAGATAGCTACCTACCTTCATATGTATGTAGTATGTATAATGATAACCGGAAATAGTGAGAAGCGACTTTGAGCCCAGTGGCTGGAACGGAGAAAGGACAACGGACAACGGACAACGGACAACGGTCATAAGCGGATCATTAGCAGTTGCAGTTGCGGTTGCAGTTGAGGTCAGGAAGTAAAAAGAAATGGCAGAGAAAATGCCAAAGTTTTCATTTATTTGTCAAGGAGGAAGGAGGAAGGAGACTGGAGACTCAATTGGGATGGATGTATTCTCCTAAGAAGCTGGGAAAGAATCCTTTTCGGTTGAATTCGGAACTCCCAATTGAGCAGAAAATGTTCATTGTTTGCTCTTTGTCATGTTAATTATGTGTATAGGAAAGGTGGAGATAAAAACAAATACATGCCTAGAGACGCCAGTTTAAGGAGTGGGTGGTTCGGGTGGCGGGGCGTGATATTTGTGCGGCGACTTTGACTAAGAGAAAGAGCTAAACAATGTTGCCCCATATCAAGTTCTCGGTACTCTCGCATTTCGCTGGAGCGAGCCAAAAACCAGAAGATGAAGACAAAATTGTTGTAGTCAAAAAACAGAAAAAACAAAAAAACAACAGAACACACAAAGAGAGAAATTATATAGGGAATGGGAATGGGGAGGGGAAGGGGAGTGACAGGGGGGAGGACAGCATCAAATAAGCTGTGAGCTGTAAAAGGGCCTATTTTTCAGCTCTTGACGCTCTAATTTATTTATTTTTTTCGCACCTTTGTTTTTGTTTTAAGCTGTATACATATATATGTATATACATATAAACATATATATGTATAATGTTTTTGGGAGGGTCGGTGGGAGGAGTGTGGGGGGGGGATGGAAGGACAAAGATGTTGACGTTTTAATGACCCATTTTTCTTGCGCTTCCTCTCGTGCCGAGAATCTGAGTAATTAACAAAGTGAAACAAGAGCCTTTACTTCAGCCAGTCCCAGCCCCATCCCCAGTCCCCCCCTCCCCCCTCCCCCCCTCCATCTCACCGTGCATGAATTCAAAATAACAAACAACACCTTCGCTCACCATGTGTCCACACACACACACACACACACACACACACACACACAGAGGCAAGTAATGCCCTACCCTAACCTTTCAACTGTCTGAACGACTGGCAAAAGGGATTGGAACTCGAAGTGTTTGCATTGACAGAGTATATATGAGAGAGAGAGAGAGAGAGACACTAGCATAGCAGGGGGTATACACACACACACACACACACTGGGGGCACATTTGCGGGAAGCCGCGAAGTGTCAAGTGAAAATACGCACTTAATCGGACTAACCGAAATCCGTCTCGGAATATATGGTTATATATTTAGTGGTAGTGGTGGAATGATGCAGGATGCAAAACCAGATTGTTTGCACGCCCATTGAAGGGTATAACGGGTGTCATCATGACAGGACTTACGAGCTCCGCTGCCTCTGCCTCTGCCGCTGCCGCTGTCTCTGCCTCTGCCTCTGACTAACATGCATATGTAAGTCGTTTAGCAGGGCTTTGCCTGCTGCTGCTGCTGCTGTTGCTTTTGTTTGCCATATTCCTTTCACTCAAAGTGACTCGAGTGTCGCCTTTTTTTTTTTTTTGTTTTTATTTTCGACGCATCATTATTTCTGAATTTACTGGCACGGAGGCAACAGAGGTAACACACACACACACAGATCCACCGAGAGAGAGAGAGAGAGGGAGACACAGACGCACGACTACCAACGACGACGACGACGACAGCAATGACAAGACCACGGGGGAGAGGGGCTCATGTGGGTGGCGGGTATGCAAGTCTCGCATCAAGCTTAGACGGTGTCACAGACCCCGCCCACAACACACACACACAAACCCACACACACACACCTTCATCGCCTTAGTCGGCTCACTGTCTGCATCACGTGTTTCACTCCCATTATTTAGCCTCAGGTATGAGTGCTACATATGTATGTACTCATATATTGTATATATCTATATATATGTATGTGTATATGTATGTTTACCGTTATATGTACATGTTCATATCGGCTGCCTTTCTCTATTCCAGTTTTCAAGTTGATTGCAACTCAAAAAGAATGCTGTTGCAAGGCCAGTCGGCGGCAGAGCTGCGATAAATATTTATTCCACAATACTAAACATTTTACATACTACGAGGTGTGCTCGAAAACTTAAAGTAATCGGAATCGAAATCGAAACCTGTTTGAAAATAAATTCGATTCGTTGCCAATTCGATTGCCAATTAGTTGTGAGCCTCGGCAACTCTAGGCGAAACGGTTTCGAATTTAGTTTCGATTGACGTTGCATTCAAAAGCCAGAAGGCCGGGCTAACTTCGACCATGCCGAATTTTGTATACCCTTGCAAGCTCTTGCGTTACTCAATCCCTAAAAAGAGATCGCAAATGGAAGGGGTTTTTGTGTAAAAACCCGTATCTACACGGCACGCATACATATGCATGTATGTGGGTATGCAGCATACAATTTTTCCATTTATTTGTAAGACAGCTATATCATATAGATATCCGATTTTGTTCAAATTTGGCAGGATTATAATTTATTATGTGTAAGTGTTATTTACCAAATTTGGTTATGATCGCAAAAGAAAAAAAAAAAATTGTAGAAGCAAAACTATTTTTGGTCCGATTGTTCCTATGGGAGCTATATGATATAGCCGTCCGATCCGGATGAATCCGAGATATACAATGCCTGCAGTATATACAAGACTTCGTGCAAAATTGTAGCTCTGTAGCTTTAGCGGTCTAGGAGGAGAAGCTGTTGATTCAGACAGACAGACGGAGAAACGGATTTGAACTCGTCTTTAAGTGGTCTGAGATGCCTCCTTCTATGCGTTGCACACTTCTGACCAAAATGAATATACCCTTTTTGCAAGGGTATAACGAGCCGGACTATCTGAATGACCTTTGACCAGAAGATTACCAAGTTTCATGACAATAGTGCTCCTCCGGTCCGATCCGAATTGACTAGGAAAAACCTCAATGAAAATTGCCGCAAATTGATTTATTGTTTCCGAGAAATATAATATATAATCGCACCTGCCGAATTCATTTAGACCAAATGTCTTTCATTTCAATGACTTTGACTGGTTTCTTGTTGTTACAAATTAAGGAAATTATGCTTTTCCAATTAATTTCGAATTTCTATGGAATTGTGATTACATTTAATTGCGTTAAATAGATTTGTTTTGCTTGCAAAGCGATGTGGAATACACAAAAGGCAGATTAGAAAACTGTGAAGGAAAATGGTCATCTGCAGAGAATTGCGTATACGCCACGTTGCATAGAAATGGAATTTCCAAGTGCATTTAATATGATTAACATGAAAAATGAAATCAATTGAACAATGTCATCAGAGTTGTGTGTTCGTGTGTGTGTGTGTGTGTGTGTGTGTGTGTGTGTGTGTTCTAGTTGGCTTTGAAATTGCCTTCGTTTGATTGATTGTCAGAAGGGAAGTGAAACATCATCTCAGTCGACACAAAATTATATCGTATTGTTCGAGTTTTGTTTTTTTTTTCTAATTTTTTTGCAAAATGGCAAACATTGAGAACTTGAATATGTTGTTCAAGGTGTCGGGCAAGTGTCCGATCGTTGGCTGCAACCGTATGCTTGTTCCCATGGAATTGCTGGCCCACCTGCTGATGCACCACAGGACCCAGGACACCGCCATGCATATGGTGTTCGATGGCGGTGTATCCATCTATGGCATCGACCTCCAACTGATGCAGCCCGGTCAGAATCACTGCATTGCCAAGTTGTTGTTTGTCCACAAATCGGACCTCGATAAGAAGCCCAACGAGCGCCAAGTGTGCAAGCAGCTGCCCATGCTGCTGATGCTCTATGTGACCAATTGGGCCAGTCTGATAGCCAGCAAGTTTGTCGAGGATCACATAATACCGCCATGCCGGACCCCGGATCAGACCGAGAACATGCAAATCTATATTGTCTACTTGGTTGGTTGCAGCACCAAGCGCAAGGCTACGGCCGATATCCTGGCCCTGGACAGCAATCGAAAGCGCATTTGCTATGGGACGCGAGTCATCCGCAATTACGGCGATTCCCCACTGGTGGCCACTCACCTGGAGCCCTTCGGCTGTGACTTTGTGTTCTTCACAGCAGCGGATGTGGCCTATTTGAATGAGAGTCCTCCCGAGGCTCCCGCTACTCCCGATGCTTCCGATGTCCCCGAGACGGAGCAGACTGGTCCGAGGATGAAACAAAAACAAAAACAGCTGCTACTCCGCTTGGTGATGCGCGGCGAACCAGATCTATTTTAACTGAGATGCAGCATAGAATCCGAGAGAGAAATACACTTGGATATAAATTTATTTATTTATTAACGTTGAGTTTACCTTTTGGTTGTTGGCTGATTTGCTGCTGATTTAATCGCTGGGGCCCAAATGACAGTTGGCACTTGCTCCTTTAGCAGCTTCTGCTTTTCCGGCCTCCCTCCCGCCACTGCACTCCACTCCACTCCACGGATGACGACGACATTTTATGGATAAACCTCATTACTCATTACACGTTGCGAGTTGGCGTTGGCTTCGCTTGGCTTTGACTTGGCTTTGGCATTGGCAGTTGTCGTCGACGTCGAGCGTCGAGTACTTTGTGGCTTTGAGTGTCTTAATCAGCAGATTGCGTCGGCGGAGGCACTGCCCAGGGCGTAGCTTTGCTCTCAGCAGCACTGACACGTGCACAACCTTTGCACTCCGTTGGATCGCTATCTCTCTCTCTCTCCCCGCTCCCCTTTCTCCCTGCCACTTGTTAGAAGCGGCGACATCAATTTATTTGAAAGTCTAAACGGTTTATCTGCACAGGTGCCACATTTGCCGACAGCATTGGAGGCTCATTGCTCGTTGTTGCCTGCTTTTATGGCATTTGCTTAGCCCGAAAGATGAGGTAGCGGCACTACGAGGCGGCGGTGTTAGCGGCGGCGGCGGCATGATGCCAATTTGTGCCGCGGCAAATTGCTTCTGGCAGCGTGAATAAATATTTTCGTTGCCTGCGATAAATTGGCCCCGTTGTTGTTGTTGCTGTTACCCTGCCTGAAAAGTTCCAGTTGGCTTCCAGTTTTCGCTCTCCCCATCTCCCCATCCCTCCACCTCTCTTTTGTTAACTCGCATGCTCCTCCTCATTATCATCCTTGGTCCTTGGTCCTTGTTATAAGCACGCATTTGTTACTTGCCATTGCCATTTTGGCAGCCAACTTTTCGCATAAGACATTTTACGGCCAAGTGAGCAGTTTATCGCTCGAGGAATCCAGATCGGGAATATATATAGAACGTTCACTGACCACTCTCCCTTGATCTCTGCCGCTAGGTGGCGCTCCGTTGCTAACTAGAACACATTAGGTGAGCAATTGAGAGATGCTTCCTTTGAGTAAGTGAATCCTTAATTTTGTTATCGATAGAAGTGAGCAAAAAGTAAATTATCGATATGTTCCGGCGGGAATTTCGACCACTCTACCATGTACAAGTACATTGGGGATTAAATTAAGATTGGATTCTTCAGTCTATTAAATATTTGAAGTATGTGGAATACATTGAATGGAGAATAGAGGAACTCGACGATAAGTTTCTGCTTCACTCTCGGCCACTGTCTTTTGCTTTAAAAGCAACCCAGAAACCATTTTCATTTCATATTTTTGTTTTTGTGTGTTTTCTCATTTTCCGCACACACACACAGGCACACACACACATGGATTGTCGTATGTGAAAATGCTTTGCCTGCCCTGCTCTGGCACCTCTGGCATGTCCGTCCAAGTCCTGTAATATGCATACCATTTATTTAGTCCACTGCCGAGTGGCCCGGTCCGCATTTTACTGCCGGATGCCGACTTTGGTTATGGGTATGGGTATGGGGGAATGGGGTGGGGGGTGGCTCAGAGGGTCTGCGTCTGGTCCTGGTCCTGGTCCTCGTACCTGCGCCCTGCGCCCTACGCGCTGCTTTACATTGCCACTTTTCGAAATGTACTCATGAGTCATAACTTATGACACTTTATTATGACCGCTTGGCTGCAAAATTTAAATTATTTCATCTAACTTTAATATCAAGTGTGTGTGTGTGTGCGGAGAGGGGGTGGAGAGGGGCGTAACCAGCTGCAACTACTGTGTCCATGTCTGTGGCTAGCCGTGTCTTTGCTTTACTTTCGGTCCCTTTCGGTTTGAAGTCCCAAGTCCGAGTTTGGGTTTGAGTTCCGGGGTTCCAGGTTGTGAGGTCCTGGACCTGGACCCGGACCCATCGCATGCTGTCTGCCAATTTTACTTTAATGTCCGTGTATGCGTGCATGGGTTTACCGAAGGTCCCAGAGCCAGAGCCTCGTTTACCGGCGGGGGTTGAAGTTTTATAGCTCTTTTAATTTCGCACGAAACCATTTGGTGTGCCACATATTTGGTTGACCCACTGGCCCATTGAGCTAGAGCTGGTGCTGGTGTTGGAGCTGGTGCTGCAGCTGGTCCCACAATCCAGACAAATCAAATCAACTACAGTGATAAATGCCGCAAAACATCCTGACCAACACTGGGGGCTAGCAAGTGTTATTCTCAGATGCTTACCAACACTGCGCCATTGATGTCAGTTTCCATTCGAATGAACTTTATGTACTTACGATAGATTATGACACACACACTCCACACACACTCTCCCCATTCGAATACATTTGATTTTAAAGTGCAAAACTTGTAATAATCCCAAAAACTTTTCCAAACCAGAACCACAATATGCGAAACACAGCAAATTAACAACATTTCCATGGGGAAACATTTACGAGTATGTATCTAATACGAAAGCCGCAAAACGTGATACACCAAAAGTGCCGCGAACTTGTTAACCGACTTTCGAATACCCTATAGCCTAAAAAAAGTCGTGCGCAAAAGTTCTAAAGAATTGATTTATTTAGATAGATAAATGGTTAAAAGACCAATCCATTCGATTGTGACCGTCGCTTGTAGCGAATGGCTACTGTAGATTCCACATTTATTATGGAGAACCCACAAATTAAGAAACGACCAACAAATTCACATTGACGCAGGCCAAATGTGAACTGATAAATGGCAACGCGAATAATAAATACGACTTTGTATGCCAATTCATTGTCCATTCGCCCAGAGACCTGCGCCCAGCGACCTGCGCCCATCACCCAGCGTCCTTCCCCCATTCTAATGCAATTTTCATGTACATTAAACAGCCGCACACAAACAATTCAGGCCGAGGCTGGGTCGCGGACGACGGCGACGACAACGAACGATGCCAGATGATCGGCTTGAAGATGAGCTCTCTTAAAGCATCGCAAAGGCAGAGCCAGGACCAGAACCAGGACCAGGACCATCAGCAGCAACCGCAAATATTCTGCGGGCGCATTTTGTGGCCAGAAGTTTGCCACCTTCATGCAAGGTTATTGGCCCACAGAGTTGGCTTTGCTTGGTGGGTTTCCTTTTTTTGGCTCTTTGTTTGTGGGTGGCAGGTTTGGGGGGAAAGATACGCCTGCCTGGCAATTTGAAAAGTCTGAAAGGCGGCCATAAACAAAACTAAGGCCCGATTATAAAGATGCGACGGCCAATGATGATGATAATGATGATGATGATGATGCCATCATTAATGCCAGGCGATGGCTTATCGATTTCAAATGAATTTCGACAACGACAACGACAACGACTGTGGACCGATGCCATTACACTGAGCAACAAAGTGTTTGACTCAAAGTCATGGCAAGTAGTTCAGTATCTCTCTCTCTCTCTCTAACGATTCTAGAACGATTGTAATGCCATGACACTGCCACTTCAACGCTTAAACTAGTTGCGAATTACAACTAAATAGACACCAGAGAGTTCACTTTCAGATATTCTTTCGGACAGTGTGACTTTTATTTGGCTATTGCCGAACATTTTGGTCAAGCAATTTGTACATAATAATTCGTTAATTCTGGCATAAAGTAGGAAATGTATAATGTTGGTTCTGTTCGGATGGGGGGGTGGGTGTGGGGGAGGGGTGTTGATTATGGTGTTTTAAGGAACGTTGCAACGTCAATGACACTCAACGAATAAAACGCGAAACAGCGAAAACAATTACATTTAACAACAACAACAACAAAAAGTAGAAGAAGAAGAAGAACTACTAAAACAATTGTCTAGGCAAAAGTCAGGCGAGAAGCAGCAATTTAATGTCTATGCAGGTTGCCTTTGCCTTTGCTTTTGCCTTTGCCTTTGCCAGTGGAATGCCTTTTGGAATGGGTTGAGAAAAGGCCACCCGCTGAGTCCTTACACATAGCATAGATATATCCTTTGTGATTGCCTCCCCCCCACTCTCCCTCTTGCACCCTTTCTCGCACCCTGTCTCTCGGTGTGTGTCGTTTTTGTTGCTTGCCGCCACCCTGTGGCTCTCTGGCTTTTCGTCTCCATCTCCGACTACGACTACGACTACGACTAGGACTAGGATTCTGATTCGGATTCTGAAGTTGAATTCGCAGCCGGGGCAATTAAAATGTCGTTGTCACTTTAATGGCTGCAGTGATGTTTTTGCCTCCATTCCAGCTCCATCTCCATCTTTCTGGGATTGGGAATGAGCATAGTGGTAAATGGGTGTATGGTTCGTTCACTGGATGAACTACTAATGAGTTGGGCAATTGGGCAAAACGAGAGGCCTGCTCTGCTCTGCTCTGCTCTGGTCTGGTCTTGCCAAATCGAGTGTCGTGTCGTGAGTCGTTTGTCTTTTGTCGTTTTTGGGAAGTCGTAGATTCTTACATGGCTCCTCCTCCTCCTCCTCCTGCTTCGTTTCCCTCTTCTGACTTTCATATTAAAACTCAATTATTCTATGGGGATTTGCTTTAGACAAGCAAACATCTGCAAACATTTCTACATAGCTTAAGAATCTGTTTGGCATTTTCACACTCTACGTTTAACTGAGGGAATTTCTATACCAATTACCGAAACACTTAAGGACAACATATAACATCACTTGGGTAAGTCCATGACCATAAAGTTAGATGATGAGCTAAATTTGGGGCATGGCTAATGACATTTTCCATTTTGCATTTTCCAATTCTACCTACGCGTTGATTTTGTGATAATATCTCTTTTATTTTTCGTTCTTTTTCGCTTTGGCTTTCTTCCGCTTAGTCTCCTCGTGGGAGGAGGAGGAGCTTTGTTTCGCTTTCAGCTCAGCATTTGGCTTTCAGTTTCAGTTTGCTGGCAACATTGCGAAACTATGATAAGTAATTTTCTCATTTTGCGCCATTTTCCAGCGCAACGAATCCTTTCAATGGAATTTTTCAATAAGACACAAAAGCCAACTAAAGAATGCGTTTGCAATTTGCGTTTGCATTTGGGGAGAGCTCCCAACCGCCCGGGGGGGGGAAGGGGATGGATGGGGCAGAACACTGGCGTTTCAATGTTTTGATTTGGGGAGAAAAAGAAGCGAAACCATCTCTCCATGAGGCTGTGTGTCTGTCTGTCTGTCTGTCTATTGTCTGTTGTCTGTCGCCTGTCGTCTCTCTGTCTCCCGGCATTGGCTTTGGGTCGGTGTTTTGCCATGATAATTCACACTACGATTGGCTGCGCATTTCCGTTTCCGCCTTTGGGATTAAAGGAGAAAGTGAGGTGGTAGCGCACACCTACACGAGGGGGGGTGAGGTAGTGAGTCGCTCTGTTGCACGTACATGTGACATAATGCGATTTGGAGTGTTTAAAAGGCTTAGGCGATTAACTAGCACTTCCTTAACATAATAATTTGCAGCAGGAGAAACAGAATCCATTCAGACATCCATCCATTGAGTCAGTCAGTCAGTCAGCCTTCCCAATCGTTTGCCCTCAAATTCCATTCAGTCAGTTGTCGCCTGCGAGGAGATGCTGACTGCTGACGGCAACCACCCAAGCACCCTCATCCACATCCACATCCTCATCCTCATCCACTTCCACATCCGCCATGGGTTATCGCTTTTAATGTCACGAATTGCGATGCCTTTATTACATTTGCATTTATCCCTCAGTTGGGCCACTCCTCCTCCCATCCTCCCAGTCTCGAGGCTCGAGTCTCTCTCCGTCGGTGCCACGCCTCCCTGTTTGCCAGAGAATTCGCTTGGCTGGTTGACTGGCTTTCTGCCTTCCTGCATGCATCCTTTCGCTCGAAGCGACATTGCACTGGCTTCGTGGCATCGTGGCATCGTGGCACCGTGCGCCGGGTCCTTCCTTCATTTATTCCCTTTCAACTTGACTTTCGACTGTTTGCACGAGATAAATGTCAATTATTTGAGAACTTCTCAAAGAGTTTTATGCATTTCCAACTTAATCCGCGCCCATCTCACCCATCTACTACACTCGCCGAGTGTTTTATTTCAGCCAACTATTCTGTTTCACATACAAATAGAGTATGTACGGAGACGTCTCCGTACGTATGTATCTTCCAGAAGTTCTTATCGGCAAACGGCAAAGCTCTGCGATTTTATAGTGCCTTCAATTGTGAATACTCTCGGTTGGAGGCGCCGCGCAAATGATCACCTTCATTTTAATTTGCTGCAAACTTTTAAGTTTGCCCCCCAAAACGGTGAAGAGGGAGGGGAGGGGAGGGGAGGGGAGGGGAGGGGAGCGGGATGGGTCGACAAGGTCGACTCTGTTCGTGAGGGAAACCAATCACAAGTTACACTGTGCAACAGGTCATCGAGACTATAGTCTCTTAATTGAATGTCCAATGGCTACGACTGAGTTTAACTCTGAGTGTTGAGTAACGCAAAGACTTTTGACCCCGCTCCCTCCTCTGTAACGCGGCGTAACGTTTGTTTCTGAACCACAAGTAACACTTTTCATAGGAAAGTTCTAATTATTTGCTCAATGATTTTTAAAGAAGTTTCGCAACGCTTCATTTGCACCATCCTTTCCAACATTGGAAGTGCCCAAGTGTCTAGATAAACGGTTAATCGCTCATATTCTCCCCGTTTGGTTTCGGTTACATAATGAGAAAATCTGAAAGTTATTAGAAGCACATAAATCGTGTGTGTGTGTATGTGTGTGTTTGTGTGTGTGTGTATCTGCTTTCTAAGCCAATTAAAACCATTAGATGATATTTTCAATTTTTGTGTTTTATGTTCTCTCGTCATTGTTGTTGGTTGTTGTTTTTGTTATTGTTATTGTTATTTTGTGTGTGTTGTTTTTTTTTTTTTCTAGGGAGTTTGGAACAATTTTCTTTCAATTACGGTAATTAAGTGCAATTACCTAACCTAAAACCTTCTTTCATGGCTTCGTTGAAAAAGTGCTCTAGGAAAACATGGTGGGTGGGCGGCGGTGAGGAGGCGGGGCGGGGGTGGTGAACCAGAGACAGTGCTGCAAAACCCAATAACTGCAACTGGAAGCAGGAACAAAGACCAACAACAGCAATGCAATAAATATTCCCTTTACCAGCTGAAAAGAGACGACTTGCTGATACCCTGCAAGCACTAGATGGATGCCAATTGGTGAATTTGGTGTATTGCAATGTCGTATATACCCGTAGCTCGTCTTTCACATAAGGAGGAAAAGGCCAACAATGTTGAAACAAGAAGGACTTGAAACGCTTGTGGGAAAAGTGCTCCATTGGCCTTCTCCCTCTCTCTCTCTCTCTCTCTCTCGCTCTATCTCTCTCTGTGTTTCTCGTGGCACACAAGTTGCTGGCGCCATGTCAGGTGGAAGCAAAAACGTTGAAGCTGCCCTCCATATCCTCCATTTGGCTCCAACTATGTGCCTGCACTCGTTCACACATGGCCCATCACCATCATCGTCATCATCATCATCATCATCATCATCATCATTGTCGTCATCCTCACCCCTTCCAATACCAGATTATGCCATTTCAAGGGCACAAAAGAATAAGCACCTGTAAAGACAGGCAGAGTGGTAAAAATTGGCTAGCTTCCATTTACGTAGCACATCTCTCACTTGGATCTATGCAAGCCATCTTTCTGCTTCCATATCTGTATCTGGGATGCTGCGCCTGTAATCGAACGCGACTCGATTGTGGAACGAAAACCGAAAAGCTGACACCACCGCAGACATCGCTAGAGCACAATTGAAAAGATTTAAAAGCAACAATGGTTTTGGCAGCAACAAGTTCACCCCCATCCCCCCCATCATCGTCTCCACCTATCAACAATGGCATTCGCAGCGAGCTCATAGAAAACAATGCCACACACCACACTGTTGGCTGCAACTGAACACCGCCGCTGCTTTGTTTTCTACTCCAAATACCTGGTTCAGTTCAGGCCACGAAGAAGAAGAAGAAGCAGGGTAAGAGTTGGATTAAATACACCCTGAACTCGGGTACCCAAAAAGAAGTGACTCTGCTCCTGAAACTGATTGCGATTGTGAGATGTTCGCACGTATATATCATGCGATGAACGGACGGTTTGGTTCGGACAGCATTTATCACAGCATTGTCCAGGTGAATTGGCAGCAACAGCAACTGCATCCAGTCCAATGCCTAGGTCAGAGAATTATCGAGGAATTCCTCACCAAATACAAAAGGCTGTTCAAAACAATGCAACCGAAACGTTTAACGGTTGCTCGCAGCGCTCTCTCTCTCTCTCTCTCTCTCTCTAAGCTCATCGGATCCCACTTTTTGTAGCATACTTATGGGATGACATTTGGTTTTCTTCGTTACGTAACCGAATTATGCATTATCCAGGGGTGGGAAAGGATGGATATTACGTTACGTAATACTTAAATGAGACTTAAACTCGGACGACGCCATTAGATATTCAATTAAGAGACTATTTTTGCTTAGAAAATCTATTTTTCTGTTCGATCTCGTCGTTTTTCCTATTGTGATCTTTCTAGTAGATCAAACAAAGTGTCATTTTGTGGTTAAGAAATTTGTTGAATGGCTTCTTAGCACCACGGAACATAGCCAAGCAAGCTTTCAACCAGATACGTATGTGGGCCATGATATTTACGAGATTAAAATGCCGTAAATGTTGGCAAAATAACTTGATTACTTGTCATACTAAGTCATGTTGGCCTTGCCATAACATAATTTGTACGCAAAAGCAAGTCTTTAATTGAACATGGCCATCACCATCATTGTGGGCTCGGGTGGGTTGCTTCAAGGACCAAGCTGAGCCCGAACCCAAAAGGCACTAAGGCAGAGAGCGGCATATGAAATAATGCTGATGGCAACATGAAAAGGGCTGCAAATTTTTATGATTGTGTTCGAAATGAAGTCAAAATGCTAAAGCGAAAATGTTGACTCTAACAAAGGCAACGATGGCTCCCTCTCCATCTCCCGCTCCGTCTCCCCATCGCCCCACAAATGTTCCGCATAATTTTCATTGAAACGTTGAACGTTAGCAGACAAAGAGAGAATGGCAAAGAGAGCGAGAGACTCTCTCTCTGCACTGCTTAACCGATGGGAAAGAGAAAACATCCCATTGACTTGATTCGTCCTTGTTGAACAATATAGCACATGGAGATAATGCAGCACATTCGACAAACGTTTATACCTTCAGTAATTATTATATGGACGTGGGTTACCCGAAATGTTCCCCAAATCCTTAAGAATTCCCAACCACAGACGCTTGAAGGATGGCAGAAGAGTGTGGCCAAATACTAAGTAACCAAATGATGAATAAATGTTACGGGGAACTTTTGTGGTGGCCCTCGCTTGCTCGCACAAGCAAATGCACATGCGATACGAGGGATACGATGTGGGCGGGAAATATGGTGGGAGTATATTATGCTTCAATGCCAAAGAGAGTCACAATCGTTTGACTGACATGTCTGACGCGAATCAAGGTGTGGTGGGGCAGCAGCAGAGGCAGTGGCAGAGGCAGAGGCAGCTGGCAGATTTAGGCCACAACCGAACAAAACCAGGTGAAGGAACAAATTTTAAATATGTGCACACAAGACAGCAAAAAAAGGAAATACACTCATACGGCACTGATAAATAAATACCAAATATGTATCAAGCTCACCCGAATCCGCATCATCCTCATCTTCATCATCATCATTATTGCCGTATTTGAGTTTGTCCAAGTTGACCCTCTCGCTAGCCTTATTAAAAGCAACGGCAATTCGAGAAGGTTAAAAACAAACAACTGCAAGCATTTCGGTCATTTCAGCCTTGGGTTCCGTCCATTCATCCACATCTGGCCAGACACGACCGACTTAAAGATACAGATACATATAGAGCACCCTTGCTCTGCTCTCCTCTGCTCCGCTCTACGATATAAAAACTCATCACGCCCTTCCATGGAGCACAGATGGCAACTGAAAATGGTAACGGGCAACTGGTAACTGGTAACTAGGAAAACCAAAGGCCGAGGTCGACGCGCTGCTGTCAAAGTAGTTTCTTCTCCTCCTCCTCCTCTGCCTCCGCCTACGTTTCCGCCACCAACGCCCTCCATTTCCTGGAGGAGCCCACAACGCGTTTTGGGCGTTCCACAAAGCAAAAAAAAAAAAAGCAGAAACAAAACAAAGAGCAAAAAAATGGAGACGTAATCTCTGCTGGGTATTCGCTGCGGTTGCGACGACAATCGCAAACATGCGGTTAGACCGCACAGTGGTTAAAGGTTGCCCACTAAACTGAAACCGAATTGCTGAAAATCGTTTAGGACGAGTGAATTAAAGTTATTTATTAGCCCCCGTCCATTGAGTGGTCATCATCATCATCATCATCATCAAATATTTACCTTGATTTAATTTTGACTCGGGTTCGTTTAATGAAGGGCCACAAAAGAAAGTTTTGAGTTATTTCAGATAATTTTAGTCAGGGTTTTCGGATAGTGTGCATACAAACATGGACTTCTAAGGAAGCCACCACCCATCAGTTGCCACGTCTAATCCTACAAAAGGAAAGCAATCGAAACTATTTGTTGACGCCGCTTTGCATTTCGAATTGTTGGCGCGTGCCTCTGCAGCTTTAATTTCTTTTCTTCTCTTCTTCTTTTCATCAAGGATATAATGAGTGGCACGGCACGAGTGGATTGGAGCAAGTGAGCAGGTGAGCAGCGAAGTCATCTTTTCATCTCATCTCATCGTCAGCTCTCGACACATAGTGCTCAACCTATAGATGCCTCATCGATTGTTTCCTATCAAGAGCGACGGGAGACGAGACGAGACACATACAACTTGAGACAGAGCGACGTGGACGTGGACGAGAACGAGGACAAGAACGAGGACGAGGATGAAGAGTGAAAGAAAAAAAGTTAATTTCCGCGCAAGTTTCTAAAACGCAATTTATCAAAAAAGTTGCGGCGATTAATTTCATTTAAATGAAAGATTAAACTAAATTCGTTCATTAATTTCCACAGTCAGGCGTCGCGGCATTGGCACGTGAGAGAGTAGAGGAGTGGAGTGGAGAGGAGAGGAGCGGAGCGGATGGATGCTTCTATTGCTGTTTCGACTTCCTCCAAGTGGATGGTGGGTGTTTGGGTGGGGGGTGTGTGTGTGTGTGGGGGGATGCTTTGACCCCCTTAAGCCATGCTACGGCACAGAGCATGGAACTTGTAATCCGTCATTTTGTGGGATGTGTTGCAGCTTATGAGCTCAATAGGCATTTGCTCGGAACTGAACTGAACTGTCTGGCTGGCTATCCATCTGTTTTTACCCCGCTCCACAGCTCCAGGACTTGCTCACATACCTATATACTATAAGTATACCACGCCTGCATTAATGATTTCATTTCTGCCGTTTGACGGTTCGGTTCAACAACGTCCACATTCCCTCCATGCACATCCACATCCACATCGACAGCGGCAACGACATCCAGACATGTTCAGCTATTCATTCAAAGCAACACTTGGCCGTGGGCAACCTAAAGTTCAACCTCGAACTCACCGTCACCCGTGGGCTGACATTGGCCCACGAAATCGAAAGCAAATCTGGTCAAAAGCTAAAACTGATTGCTTCCCAGGGCATTTGCTTCGTGGTGTGCAGTGTGGTGTGGAGGATTCGGAGGATTTACAGTTTGCCATTGCACTCGATCCATGACTCCATGGGAATTTTGATTAGTGATTAATAGAAAGTGGCCATGAGTATTCTAGGAATTGGGCATCAGGAGCAAGACATCACTCGAATTCTCTCTTGGTGTGCGTGTGTGTGTGTGTGTGGGTGTTGCCATTTTGATGTTTCTTTTATTAAATGCCAATTTTAAAAGTCTAAGCTCCATGATGGTCAAATTGTCCAAGTCGAAACACATTAGACGAATCGTTAGAGACAAACAAACCGAATGTCTAAGGAAGATGGAACGGATGGATTGGATGTGTGGTCAGAAGAAATAAGGAAATGTCCATCAAAGTGTTCGAGACATCTTGTTCCATTAGTTCTATCGACTCAACTCGGAAATCAAAGATATCATAGTCCCTTCTTACCTAACCTCAAATACTTAATTTTCGACAATGCAGCTTATAATACTTACCAATAAATCTAAAGTCAACCAACTTTCGTATACGCAACATTTTTCATTTACTGCTCCTTTCATTCCAATTAAATGATTTATGCTCATAAATAAACTGCTTATTTTTTTCTTTCTTTATTTTGGCCAAAACTTTTTTGTTGTACAAGGAAAACCATTGATTTACCAACTGCCATTAAGCAATTGGAAGTACACTTTGAAATTCTTATATATAATAATAATAAAGTCAATGAAATACGAAGTAAAATAGAAATTTATTTATACATAACTAAAACTATAAAAGTGAACACAAGTCAAGTATTTCATTATTTTAGTATTCGAAAATCTAAGTATATAATTATATTAACTATATCGTCAGAATTATAAAAGAATTCTGTCGTTCAGCGATAACAATTAAAAGTATTCAAACGTCAATGTTACGAAACCGAAACGATTAATATGATGAGCTGTTCAATGACTCCTCCATCTAAATCACGTCAATTAAAATTATAATTACTTTGAATATTGAAAAAAACAGAAATTGTAAATCTTCGCTAAACCAATTGCCTGCGCAATATTTGGCTTAAATTAACTTAAATGTTGAACTATTCATAGAAAACAAAATGGGGACAAGCGAATGTTATCGAAACAAACAAGCAAAATAAGTGTTAAGGATAGAAATTTCATTTTCTTAGTATTTGAGGCTCGTGAAGAATACCTCGAAGTAGTTATTGGCATAAATAACAGTTTCGGGATCCTCTGGACATTGATTGTGTTGGGGCAATATCTCGCGATATGGATTCTCGTGTATGTCTCCGCGATAGCAACGTTTCACTCGAATGCTGAGCTGCTTGGCCACCTTTAGGATGGCAGCATAATTGGACTGACTCAGCGCCTTGGTCAGTGAGGTAAAACAAATGGGTACGCCGTAGACTTTAAGGATCTCGGTCAGACACTTTTCCCAGTCATGCGGAGATTCTGCGGATTGCTGCACGTTTGTCTGCTTAAGCAATTTATTGACAAATCGCTCTCCGAGTCCGTGATCATCCAAGTCAATATCAAACATTATAATTAAAACCGGATCTACTGTTCGTTTGTGGGCGAAGCGTTCGAAGGTCATGGGATAGAAGTGCGTTATGATGGTGCGTTTGTGGCCCTGCGGAAGAGAGTAAGAAAAGGGTATGAGATCAAAATGGAGTGAAACAACTTTCATTGTAAATTGGGTAAATTATTAGATTTCATAGCCGTGGGCGAGTCGTTCAATCATCCCACCCACACATAGCACACCTGAAACTTAAACCTTATTCTCTCGTGGGTTTTGCGTGTAACCAACTTTAGTTGACTTCCAATAAAATACAAATCCAATTTGCGTATATCCTTATACAGCAGAAAGAAGAAATGCAAATGCGCCGCCTGAAAGTAGCGCAGAATCTGCTCATCGCTGGCACCCAAAACATATACGGAGCATATATCCTGCGGCTGGGCAACGAATGAGATTTGCTTGAGGGCCAGACAAATGCTGGCCATGCCGCTGAATGAGGAGCAGGAGGCAAAGCGCTCAAAGTCCCGAATAGTGCTCCAAGGCTTGTCGTCCACCACAAGTCCGCTGACTTTGGCGAAAGCCTCAATTAAATGGCTCTCCTCTAGGGTCAGCTGCAGTTTATCCGCCTTACCATGTATGGAGATGTCAATAATTCTTTTATTCGCATCAACCAGCTGGCGGTAGGGACTATAGAGGAGCGCCAATGTACGGCACACTTCCGGCGTATGATGGTTCGAGTCCGACCGGCGATGTAGCTCCGAGCAATAGGCTACTCCTCCACATCCGCAGCAGATGCGGACTTTTTCTAGTTGAAAGCACACTTGACAATAGGATGGATAGCCAATCAGCTCGTGCTCGCGAGAGGTGAGTGGACGCCCAAGTTTAATGGTCGCTGCGAATTTCAACTGGGCAATTGTCCGTTGCAGCTGTGTAATGGAAGAGATGGCTTTCCCCTCTAACAGCAGCAAGGGATGTGACACCCGTTGCACCCTTTGCAGATCGGTCAATATCACACATATGTCACGATGCTGACGTCGATCCTGATTTAAATGATTGAGGCAACAATAGCGCTGCATTTTGCATCCACCACACACGATGCTGGAAGCTCCTGAGAGACGAATCAAACTCGCCATTTCGACCTCGTCCTCCTCGTTCTCGTATATGGTGGCCATAAGTGCCACCAGCTACAAAATGAACAAGCTGGTTGACTCTATCGATGATTGCGCTTCTGGTAATCTTACCTTGGATTCATTTTTCTTGAATTTACGTTTTGTGATTTTCAATTTTTGCAGAATCAGCTGATTGTTTTTATTTGAGATTCGAGCTTTTTTGGATTTTTTAGAATCTTCCTTCTGATCTTCTAGAGATCGTACCTTCTGCTCCATGCAAACCCAGCATTGAAGCGAGGACGATCCAAAATATTGACCTCTTTCGATTGGGGCCATCATTTATTGTAATTAAATTAATTAAATAATAGTAAACTCTATACGAGTTCGGTCTGCGCGGCAGCCCCAAGCAATAATGCCAGATCGTTGGTTCCGCTAATTAGTGTTGCAAAATGGGAAATTAATCGATCTGACCATTTATGGCTGAGTGAATGGCAACACTTAAAGTAACGTTTAAAATTTCAAATTGAATTTGCAGCTTGTCCGAATATTTTAATGTTACAATATTTTGATATTTGAATGGTTTTTGGTTTATGCAATTTGATTTTTATGGTATCTCTTTATCGGAAATTTTGTGACCCTTGGATAGGTGAACTGAATTGGTTCATCCGAAATGCTCTCTTTGGTAAATTCATCTCCTTAATTAAGGCTTTGGGTATATCGCCAACTGGACTCATTACTATGGCTACATATGTAGCTAATAAATTTCCATTGACTGCCAACTTGGACTGAATCCTTGGATTACATGCTGTACGAATGCATGGGCATGGCAAAGATAATGCCATTATGACACCGAATTTGTAATTTTTAATCTGAATCCCCTTTGTCACCACCTGAAAAATGGTTTTATTCTGCAAAATGTTGCATGTCAAATATTACCCGTACACGTATCTAGGTACATTCATACATAAATGCAATCATAGTGTAAGAGAGAGAGAGGGAAATGCATTAATGTCAGCACAACACAACAACGCAAGCATAAACAAAAAAAAGAAAATAAAGAGAAAACAGGGAAAACGAAAATGAAAATGAAAGGAAACAAAATGAAAATCATGTACCGAACTATGCCTCATTTTGGTACCCTGTATCCAAGGCTGGTTGACAGGTATGCTAGCTGCTTATAAAAGCGACGGACACTACGAACACAGATTACCTATCATCAGGTTTTACTGTACTTCCCCCAGTTTCCAAGCAATTCTCATTGAAATCGTTAATATCGAATATATCATTGTACGATAGTGAGCGATCTAGTGCGACGAATTGATCCTCACCTTTACACGAGGTGACCAGATGTCGAGATTCCGTCTCGCCTACGGTATTATGGTATATTTTTGAGCGTGTGGTCAGTGCGGCATATGAGCGTTTGTATTGTCGGTATTTTTGACTCTGACCGCAACCCATAATGCCCCTCCCCCCAGCAAAAACACCTCTCCATTTATTTACCTACATGGTTACCATTAACCCCCGTGACCTACCCCAACATGGCATGACATTGGCCTGGCTATAGGAGCGTAAGAAATACAAGTGCGGATACAAATACGATTTGCACACATTTCAACACAGTGGGCCCAATCGATGAAAAGATGTACAAAAAAATCATTTCGAGGCTCACGCTTTAACAATATCCTTTCAACTTTCTTACAAAGATTGTATTGGGTCAAGTGTGAAGAGAGGACAACTCTGTTTTAGATTCTCCCACTGTGTGTGATACTCCGACAGCATTTCCATTTTGAAGGTGCATGTGACTTGAACGTCGCCATCGGCGTCGCCGTCGCCTGTCGTAGCATCTCCCTCTATCTATGTATCTATGTATCTAACCCAAGCACTTTTGGTGTCTTTAATTTCCCAATGGATCACAAACGCAACACTAAATAAATGAAAATGTGATACTCCGCCGGCTGCTTGCTGCCTGCTGCCTTTGCTCCTTTCTCCTTTCTCCTTTCTCGACTTTATGTATGTATGCTCGTTGCAAAGGTTTTCCCTTTTGCTGTCTCCACCCGGCACCCACCCGGTTACCCCACATTTCGTTAGCAAGGAGCAGCCGTGACAGTTGCTGGCTGCTTGGAATTGCAAGTAAACATTCAGGTTTCAGTTTCATTAAAAGTCAATGGCTGCCAGAGCAAACGAAAATGGAAAAACAAATTCAAAGGCCGCCCAAACGCCAGCCAAATGTGGGCGTGACAAGTTCGCATCGGAAATGGAAATTGTGGTGAAAACTGAGTACAAATTTGAATTCGCTTCAAATCGGTGCCAGAATCAGAAATGTTGCTGAACACGGCACATAGTTCTCTCTCCCTCTCTCTCTCTCTCTCTCTCTCTCTCTTTCTCTCTATATAGGACTTCATTCATTTTGTTTTTCGTTTGGTTGGTTGGTTGGTTGGTTGGTTGGTTGCTCGGTGTCAAGAGCAAATATCTGCATCAATATGGATGCACAACTAAAGTGCCATTGGGACAGATGTGTATGATGATGAGGATATCAATCCTAAGCAACACTGTGGAGGGAGAATATATTCTGGATTTTTACGAGATATGCATCTGTTGTCTATCCCAGATGACCATTTTATCTTAAGTCTATTGGATTCACTTTACTAAACTAAACTAGAGAGGAATCAAAAACCAACCATGCCGCAGGATCAATCTGAATCTGCATCTGGTGTTGTCTGTTTATTCGGTTGAGTTACTCTTGGGATTTCCTATTAATTAATCCCAGACATTGTTTAATTACAATTTAAAATAATAAATGCATTAAATGTACACCAATTAGTTAGTAATCATCGTCATTATTAAGCAAACAACATCTAAATGATTTTAAGCTATGCATTTTTTTCACTTTGTTTGCTTGTTTGCTGTTTGCTCGGTTTTTATTCATTTGAAAAGTTGAGTAAATTATATTTACCTCGATAAATTCCATCATGCTATTATGCTATCATTCCATCATTCCATCAACATCATCATCAACATCATCATCTGGCTTACAACCAAAAGAAAAAGAGGAAAAAACGACAACAACACATTTGATTTGTTCAAATTTGTTTAATTGTGTTGAAACTAAGTTTGTTTAGTTAGTTTTTATGAGCAAAACTATTTTATACAATTTTATACACACAAAAAGCATAGAATGGATATTCATTTGCACAATTTGCATGGACGAAAATAGAAATAGAAAAAATGACAGAACGAAATTCGGTTTAGCGAAACTAAAAATACCCTTGCGGAAAATAAGAAATGCAAATAGATAGATTCCTTTCCTAGTTTTAGTGGGTCCAACATCATTTCGCTATATTACCTAAAATAATGCTTTGCAATTGTTTGGAGAATTGTCTGTCTGGCTACCGTTTGGCAATCCGATTACCAGTGCCATAGTAACTTTGATTTCCATTCGATTGTTCCCAGGACCATGACTCCGCAGAAGATGGAGGAGTAGTCTATGTGAAGAAGAGTCTTATGCAACGAAAAGAATACTCAAATACAGCTCTCGAGCAGATTTAATTTGAGAGTTTTCAATATTGTTTGCACAAAATGAGGCAAACTCATGGAAATAAAATGGCAAATGACAAGAAAAACGAACACGAAAACGAAAATGAAAACGCAAAAGCAGAAAAGAACGAAACTAACCAATTTATAAGTAATTTTTATTTCATTTTCTGCGTACCGAAAATTGTAAATGCTTTTAGCATTTTCCCTGTTGCTCTTTTAATACCTTAAACATTTTATTGAAGTTTTTACAGTATCATGCTCCATTACACAACATAGCCCCATTTTGTTTCCCCCCACACACACTTCCCCCCCATCACACACACACACACACACAATCATTCCCTTTAGCACACTTAACAGCCTCTCAGCAGAGGCAGTGTCTTCGTCTGCCCATTCTATGTGAGCGAAAGAGAGAGAGAGAGAGAGGTGGGTGGGTAGTGGGTGGGTGGTGCGTGAGATGCAAAAATGGGGAGACAGTGCGGCAGACTTTTGGCTGTCTGAAATCAAGCCAAGTGACCATTGATGATTTTGTGGATATGGAAGAAAAATGGAAAACTGAAAATAACTTTTAATTAAAATACTCTGTCGCATTTTGTTTTGGAATGGGACATACCTCGTTAGATCTCGGTATCCGGTAGTTACCCTAGATTCTTGTGGAGGTGGGGGTGGGGGACTCTCGAGTGGGGATAGGGATGAGTGGCCGGCATTTTAGCAAATTAATTCTGGGGAATTCATTTGAAAATATTGTCACTTCGTCGTCCTCGTCCTCGTCCTCGTCGTCGTCGTCATCTCTTTTGGTCTTTGAAGATTTTTGCACAGCTTGAGTCAGCATTTTTTGCGATACCCTTGGAATGGAACGGGTAACGGTAACGTGGCATATCAGACCTAAGTGTTACGTATACGCAACGTATGTTGTGAGAAGTGATGAGGGTAAGCTAAAGTCGTTGCTCTCACTTGAGCTAGCAAAAAGGCTTCTAATTTATTGCCATCACCTCTACTAGCATGCATTACATGCTGAATGCATGACTATAGTGAGTATATTCGAATGTACGTGTATTGTATGAACATTATCCAGCCATTCATTCAGTCAGTCATTCAGTCAGTCAGCCTTTTAAACTGATGTGGTAATCTAAGAAAGTCAATGCTTTTGCCATTCTTGGCCTTATTTTCTTCTTTATTTTATTTCCTATTTGGTGTTTTATTTTGTGTTCTCTCTCTCTAGATTGTCATTTGTCCGCCTGAATGAGTGACCGGCTGACTGGCCTGAGTGACTGACTCTGACTCTGACTGGGCTCTGTGTCAATCAAATACAGGAATAGGACACAAGTCAAATTCAAGTCCAAGTCCAAACTCACGCAATTTGTGTGGCCAGTCCCCACTCCCCCGACCCCCTCCCATCCTCTGGTCTATTGGTTTGTGTGCTTGCAACTGTCACCTGCTCATCCAAAGTCATTTATTATTTCTCGTAAAGCTTCACACATTAGCATTGGGTAAGTTGTGTTTACTTGCCACACTCCGTTCGACATTAGAAAACTTATTCACTCCACTCGACTCGACTCGACTCGACTCGACTTGACTCGCTTCTGGATGGTTTTTGGGGTCTGCTTCTCCTAACCATGCCCTTTTTTTTTGGTTCAGGCAAATCGTGATGTATATATGTACGTAACAAAAAGGAATGAACACACACAAAAAACCATCAAAAAGAGAGGAGACGAGTGGAGAGGAGAGGAGAGGAGAGGAAACGCAGCGTATACGCAACGTGTTACGTGAACAATTGAACGGCGCAGAACGAACTAAGCCAAAGCCACGACGAGTTAACATAACATTGACCTCTCAATGGCTGATAATGGTTCCTGGCCCGGCCAGGACTCTCCTCTGGCTACTGGCCTAGATCATCCCCCCCGCTGTTGGGTGGGCACCACCACATTGGTTATTGGTGGATGGGAGGGGGGTATGGGTTTTGGTTTTGTGTGTTTCGGTTTACGGGTTTTCGGCTCGTTGTCATGCGACATTTGTCAAACTGACTAATGACTTATTCGCTTCGCTTCAAATAAGCGTTGTGCGGACCGAGAACCGTCTTAAACGAGCTAAAAGCATATTTTTGGCTGCTGAAAATGACACGCCCAACCCTCGCCCCCAACCCCAAATCCATACCCAACCATCGACCAGAGAGAAACGAATATAAATATATATGTGGAGAGAGAGTGGAGAATTTCATTTCGGTTCAAATGGTAAGTAAATTAAAATCCAACAAAGCATTTCCAAATGCTGACCCTAATATAACTTCATCTTTGGAATGATTCGAATGAATCAATAGAGTCCATCAGGTGAATAGTGAATAGAAGGTGCCAAATTAATTCGCACACTGATCTGGCGTAATTAATTCAATTGCAATTAGTAAACAATAAACAATAAACAGTAAACAATATTTGCATATTTTGCGTAAACTGTTCATTTATATGAAAAGTTTCGTGTTTGAGGCCTTTTTATGGCTTTCTACTTAGCCATGTTTATGCGGGCCTTAAATCAACTTGTCAGTTTCAGTTTTCGTTTCAGTTTCAGTTTCTGTTTCATTTTTGCTCGCAACGTCAAATCTAAATTCAAATTCAAATGCAGATGGTGAGAATGGGAGGATGGGGGGATGAGGGGATGGGAGGATGGGTCCCATCCAGTTTCAGCTTTCAGGATATATGTTACGTATTTACAACATAGCAACACTCTTGGTCGCGTCAGTCCTCGAAGTCGGATGAAATGAAAATGGGTGGGAAAGAAGGAAGAAGAAAAAAAAAAAAAACGAACGAAAGCCGAAAAGTCATTGACGTGTGAAAATTAATAAATCATACGCCCAACACATTCCTCCGCCTCCTACGCCTCCTCCTCCGCCTCCACCTCGGTTTACGGTTTTCGGTTTTCAGTTTATGGTTTGTGTCCTCTCTATTTATGGGGCTAAAAGTGGCAAAAGTGAGCATTTTTGGCGCTTTTAAATTGAAGAAATTGCCAACATTGCGATGATTTTTCTTTGGGCCTCTGGAAATTATAGCAAATACAAAATCATTTAATATTACGCTGCATGATTATTTAATGTTTTTAATTAACTTTCATTCGCAACATGACAGCCGCCAACACACACACATTGTCAGTGTGTGTGTGTGTGTGTGTGTGGGTGTGTGGGAGCGACTTCCCTCGTATCTGATTCTATTTGCAGAAACCAAAAGTTTCAACTCAAAGCATTCAACCGACTACACCAAGTATTGATTTGTTTCGCTTGACAACTATTTGGTAAGAAGCAACCAGTTGGGAGAGAGCACACACACGACCTGAATACCCTTTAAGAACTCAATCAATAATTTATTTGCACTCCCAACAAGTGTTAGTTCTCTAATCTCAAGGAGTTGGGCATTGAAATTGAGAGTAATTAAGTAAATGGAGGAAATCATCTAGCTAAATCTATAAACTTTGAACCTTCACCCTCAGTGATTCACTCAGCCTGCTGATCTGTTTCACTTTGCCACTTAGTTAGCTCCTATCTATAGGCATAACTCCCTCGTCCTTACGGATTTCCGCCACAAGTTCATGGGTTTTTTGAACTTGAACTTATTCCCAAATCCATAATACCCTAATAACTATATAGTAGTTTCTCGAAAGGGGAAACAAAAGAAGTAACCGAAATTGATTCTCTGGTGTCTCTGGTGTTTACTGGTAACATTTGAGACAAACGAATTTTGTTAATGCACCGATGTGTATAAAGCAAATGGGAAAGCCCTGAGCTGCACATGGATGCCATGGAGCAATGTGGAAATCAAAAGAAAGTCAGCCAGCTGAAGTGCAGTAGTCATCGTCGCCAAAGTGCCCACAACCCAATCGCACTCGCACTCCCACCCAATCCAAAAAAAAAAAAACAAAGGAGAAGATATCGAACGAAAGGGAAGGGGGGAGAAAAACACAAAAATTGTCAATGATTGTATCGACAGAAATGTTTCTCGTTTTCTCGTTTGTTCTAAACCAACAGATTTCGGGGAATGAAGGGAATGGAAGATGACAGCAAAATGGAGGAAGCATACACAGAATAGACTTCAGTCACGATTATTTTTTAATCCAGGGTTGATGGCAGCGGTTCGCTAACCTGCTGAATCCTTCTATCCAGATGCACTCGAAGCTGGACACCGCATGAGGAGGAGGGGAGGACTGACTGGTCGGACTGACTGGTCGGACTGGGAAGGACATTGAGTAGACAAGTATCCTGTGTCTTGTGGCAAATTCGAATTCGGTTAGAGGAAGAGAATTGCTATGATTTGTTTGTCAATGGTGATAAAATCAAATCAGGGTAAACATCAAAATAGAATCGAATCGAAATGCAGATGGAGACCACCAGAGGCGATACACACATTCAATCACAACAAGGATGCCAAGAAGCGTTTCCCCCGTTCAGCACGAGACCATGGAAACGCGAATGTGCCATAGGCGGCAGGCGACGGACAGGGGGCAAGTGGCAGGGGCAACGTCAAATTGTACTGCCCCATTGACTTCTCACTGCCACCACCGATGGTAGTCAGTAAAACTATCTCTTCCACGAAGGTTAGCCCTGAAGTTCATGGTGAAACCAGATGATGAATATCTCCGCCATCTATCCATTAGGAGGAACACTCACTCTACGCAATGTTTCCGATGTTATCGATATTCTTCACCGATAACTCACCGATAGCTGGATGCTCACTAGCTTAACAATCGATCACTAATTCCGATACTCGATACTCAAACATCGCTGCAATGTCTACTTCCGCAGACTTCTTGGATAGCTCTCGTTCTCGGTGGTGGTGAAAGAGCCATGGAGAACCGAACAAGTGTATTGTGCATTGAAATTGAAAGCCGAATCGAGAAGCGTGCCAACAAACGGACCGCATCTGCCACTGACGCCACCACTGCCGGAACAACACTTCTTGTACGTGACATGGGCTGCATGCTGCATGTTGCATGTTACATCCTCCATCCTCTCGGCATCATCATCCGTATCGACAGCATCACCATCAGCATTGCCATTGCCATTATCCATGCATGTTGCATTCATCCACGTTCAAGTCGCAGATGGGCAATGGACGTTCCTGTTGGCATTCGTTCTTGCACCTTTGTTTCTGCCATATATAAATGCGATATTTTTGTTTGTTTAACACACAAAATTTGTCAAAAATTTACAACACATTTCTCACACGTTGCATTTCACATATGTCTCCTCTCTCCCTCTTTTTTTATGTATATTAGCTCAAGATCTTGTTGCTTTAAAGCTTTAATATAAGTTCGACTGCAAAGCGAGCGTATACTTAATATTACGTATACGTCACACACTTCTTCTCGAAACCGAGCGAGCTCAATTGAGATTTCGATAGTTGAGAATTAGTGGTTCAAGGGACAAGGGCCAGCTGAAGGAGTTTATGGCAGAAGTTCGTCAAGGTATTTTTAAAAGCTATTTACCACAATTTACGAGCATCGCTGCAACATGCAACAGATGGCACACACACACACAGGTACTCCAGAATGTTGACACCATCTTCACATGCCTCTCTCCTCGGCTTGCCTCTTAATCAGGCGACGAATTTCTCTGTTCACCGTCTCAATAGGGCTTAATTGTGTTAACTTGTTGACCGCTCTCCAGTTGATTTGAGTGGCGGAGGAGGAGGCTCATTACGATTCGTGGAGCTAGATAAACTTGCCATTCGAATGTGATTTCGAGGAGAAACGCGAAACAATATCCCAGAGCTAAAAACATGCTCTACACATGTATCCAGGAGCATCCAATGCATATGTCTCCCTTAAGAGCTTAACAAAAACCAACAACTGATTTTACCCACACATCAAATTGAATTCTGCAATGCATTTTCTTCCTGTTTTTTTCCCCCCCCCCCCCCACCCGGTGTTCGCGTGGTGTTGGAATACCGCCAGGTCTTATGTCAGCAACAAAGCGGCTTATTCCGAATAATTTCACACCGTTGTCGACTGTGAAATTGCCGCAACTCGTGGGCTGGCTGCTGGATGGCTGCCTGACTGGGAGTCTCGCGTTGTTAGCCAGCCGTTAGCCAGGAACAGGCAGAGATACAGGTACAGGTAGAGGTACATACATACAGGTAACACAGTACAATAATGTCGCATAAATTTCATCACCAGCGCGCAAACGATGCCGTTCTCTTTAACATCAGTTGTTGCCATCAAAGTACACCTACATACATACATATGTATGCACACACGCACACACACACACACACCTCCAGATAATGTGCTTTCCCGTTAGGACTTCACAACATGTGGCTACATGGTCCTCAGTTTCTAATTCGTTCTCCGCTCCAAGGGGAGCGAATTCAAATGAATTGAGTTACAATTCGTTTTCGAAATATTCCATGATAATTGCAGCACATTAATTTGATGGAATGAATGCACAGAAAACGGAAACCGATTCGTAACATTCATCCGATTTCAATAAAACGAAAGGAATTTAAAGACTCGTAATAAATTATTGCATTTTCTTTACAAATTGAAGTGAAGACTTTATTTTCGATTGGGGAATCTTTATGCTGAGATGTCTATATATAGCTGTGTGTGTGTGGGTGTGCGTGTGTGTGTGTATTAATAACGATTATGTGTGATATGCTTTCGTTTACATTACTCTCAAGTCGGCCAATGCCTTTCCCATTGCCATAAAAGTTGGCCAAGCATTTATGTGATAAGGCTTGGAGAAGGCGATATGCTTCATCCATTTGCAGGGTATTCGCAGTGCAAGAGAAGATAAGCAAATAACCAAAGGCTTTTAAATGCGATACGATATACATTTATTTATATTTTTTTTATGCAAAATCAACGTCCGTTCCGTTCCGTTCTTTTGTGATGCGATATGGAAAGAATTGCCGCAAATGTTTTCTCTTTCTCCGTCGCATTTCTAGTTGCAATTAGCTCGTCGCTGTCATTTAATAACCAAAAACTGGCACAAATCCAGTCTGATGTGCCAAATTGTTTCACAATTCAACAAGGAAGGAAGGAAGGATGAAAATGAAGTTAACATCTGCTCAGTCATGTGAATCAGCGATTCAGATTCGCTTTCGGATAAATACAAATAACGAATTATTGGAGAGAGAGACGGAAAAACATAACAAACAAACGAAATACGTTTGCCACCTGACCTGCCCTGCCCCCCCATCCCTTGCTACCTTCTCATACAGATCCGGGCTTAACTCATCGGATCGGCTGCTGCGAGTGTACGGCCCGGATGGGCGTTTGGTGTCGACAGCAGATTAAAAGGTGAAATATGGATGACAAAATACGAGTATTTACTCAAAAACTCTCCACATTAAGATGAATGGGCGAAGTCTGCGATACCCTCGAAGTGGAATTTCGGAATTCGGAAAGTGTTTAGATCAGAGTGGGACTTAGTTTTGTGTCACTCCTTGTGCCCAGTCCAGTTGTCCTCCTAAGTCCTCCTCAGCTTAATCGACAATCATTCTCTCTAAGCAAAAGCCTAACCTTATCTATTCACTCTCTCTGTGTGTGTGTGTGTGTGTGTGCATACAGGGTAAACAAATAAGAGCAGAATGTGCAAAAAGACAGGCTATGAATTACAAAATGCCACGCGCTCTGCCTCCACCTCCACCACCACCCCGCTCCCCGCAATCTCAATTTCAATCCCCCACTCTTTGCATCCAGAAAAAGACTTTGCATATGAAATTGAAAAGCCTCCGTTGGAGGCGATAAGTGAAGAATAATTTTTGCAGACGCAGGTGTTGTGCTCATTTAAGTGTGCTGATTGCTTTAAGAAGAAGACAATTTTGCACATCACGGCCAGGCATCATTCGTAATAATAATAATAATCATCAGTAAAAGTAATTTGAAACTTTAATCACAGGGCAAAAACAAACTCAAGCAGACAGAGAGACAGACCGAAAGACAGACAGATGCGATTTGATGTTAGCAAGCAATTGAAAAAGCTGATCCAAGGCATTTGACTTGAGGCTTAGAAATTCTGTTTGTATGCATACTTATCAAGATGAGTGTCCACATATTTATGCACACACTCACACTCACACTCACACATACACACACACACGAACAGAGTCGTTTGGAAGTATTTTTAAGATACAAACCAGTGTCAACAGCAAGAAGTTGCCACTCAACAGAGAAAGAGAGAGAGAGAGAGAGAGAGAGAATATTTCCATATTCTTGTTTAAATGAGACCCAAAAGCATAAATTTTCACAATCGCATCACAAAATCAAAAGTGCAGAAAATTTATTCGAATATTCTATAGAAAGTATGCAACAAGATTGCAGCGATAAAAATAAAAGAAATGTAATATCAAAATCAAAACAAACAACAACAACAAAAGTTGTCAGCCTTGTGAAAATCATAAATTTATTTAACTCACCCGGAGACCAGGAGTGGGAACAATCGGTCATAGCGGATCTTGGTAATGTTATCGATCATTTTATATTAAAGTGTTGAACAACAATAATTTATTTATTTTCTCCCTTTATTTAGTTGTGATTCCCAACTAGTTTAAGCAAAATCTGCAGATAAGAGAACTTCCTTTTAGTTCCTTCCAATATCTAACACGAATCTTTGTTTTATTCATTCACATATGCAAACACTTATTCAGTTATTCACTTCTCTTCATTTTTATGCATGCCTCTTTAACATTTGCCTTCCTGTTATCCTTGAATTTCATCAGTTTCATTTTGAGACTAAACCAAAACCGAATTAAACCACTTCTAGTTTGAATAAGTTATGGAAAATATAAAATTTTGCTACTTCTGGTTAGTTATCGAGCGGCTTTTGGCCAGCATTTGGGCCATCTAAGCTATCGTAAAGTTCAGTTACTCCGCTTCCGACTCTTCCTCTTAATTCGGATAACGATGCAGATGGAGAGGGAGATGGAGATGCAGATGCCGATGCGGAACTGCGATGCGACGGCATCAACTTGCAATCAGTGTCAGTGGCATATCAAAAAGGCATTCGCTGCAGTGGCTCTAGCAGTTCAACTCGATGTCCATGTCCATGTCCATTTCCATTTCCCCGAGTCCAAGTCCAGTCCAGCAGCAGCAGCAGCAGCAGCAGCAGCAGGCCACAACTTTTATTTAGCATTTGAGTCGAAAACTGCTTTAAGTAATTTGGTGCTTTTGGGCCAGGAGGGAGGCAGGTCGCAATTTGAGTTGAATGAAGATTGCTAGCTAACCTAGAAAAGGTGGCAAAAAGCAAGCTAAAACCATTGGGGACGAGCATGTGGACTTGGACTTGGACTCCGACTCGGACGAACACGGCTAACGAAACGAGAAATGCAAAATTATGCATAAATTTTGTACGAAAATGTTTTCCAAAAATACGTTCATAAAATTTTACGCATACATAATCAATAAGGCTCTCTGTGTGTGTGTGTGTGTGTGTGTATGTGTGTGTGTGTCTCCTCCACATGCACAAAAAGGTTAGCCCAAGTGGCTGGCTAAGCTGGCTCCAACTTGAAGGGGAGGGAGGGAAGGGACGGGGGGCATATTCGGTTGTCTCTTATCCACTTATTCGCATTGTCCGGCTCAACCCTTTCGTTTAATGATAAATACAGAGGCAAAAAGTTTTGCAGCCTTCAAAATTGAAAAGGGATTTTTTGTGTGTGTGTGTGTCTGTGTGTGTGGGTGTGGGGAGGGGGGATTTGGGTTTTTTCTGTGTAAGCTTCTGTGTCTAAGACGATGTCCCATGTCCCATGACCATGTTTCTGTCCATGTCCATGTCCATGTTTGTGTCCATGTTCTCTTCCTCGCTCTCTTTGTGTGTGTGTGCCGATGTGTGTGTGTGTGTGTGTGTACCCAGTTGGAAATAAGTTTTGTAAAAACTAGAAATATTATTTCTTGAGTGAGCAATTGATCTTGTTCATCATTTTGCCATTGATCTATCACTTGATAGCGACCTCAAATCGCATTGCCATTTTTTGTAGCATACTTATTGGGGCACATATTTATTTTTGCATGCGCTAGTCAGGACTCACACGGTTCCAAGTGGGTAAGTGCGTACTTTCGAATGGATGTAGGTGACAGCAGTACGTAAGGAGATGTGTGTGTGTGGGTGTGGGTGTGGGTGTGCGGGTCGGACAACTCAACGCCATTGCTGACAAGGGAAAAGGCCGATGAAGACCAAGCCCAGGAGCACGAGCAGGACCAAAACCATGACCAAGACCAAGACCGATACCGAGACAAGGCAACGATAAGCAGTAAGTGTCATAAATGGTCCATGTCCTCTGAGATTACATTTTATGGCAAAGGCGGATAAATATTTTGCCTTGAGCATGTGTTAAGGCGTTTTAAATGATTTGCGGTCAATTTAAAAATTTATAAATTTTTCCTATGTATACGGAGAAACAAAAAAACTTGTCAACAATTTGGCCGAACCGAAAAAGTTAACTCCATCCCACCATCCAGCACACCTCCCCTTCCGCCCACCTCCATCGGCTGGTGGAGCAACAAACAAACTCATGACAAACTGCTTACAATTAATATGATTCTGGGTATAATAAATAAATACTTGCAAATATTTTCATTTACGCACAAATAAATCACCACCATCCCCAGCAGCAGCAGCAGCAGCAACAAAAACAATAATAATCCTTCCCATCGCCCCTCGCCACTCGCCCCTCCATGCCATAAATGCATCTATCTTTGCATATCGACTACCCCTGCCACTCCCCTCGATACATGGATACCCCTAATAATTTGTTTTTGTACACGCTAAGCGGCTTAGCCTTTTCGGTGTTAATTTGTTTTTCAATTTAAATTCTTCGATTCCAGCCAGAAGCAGATTTTTAAAGACCTCTCGCATAATGGTAATAATTAAATCGTTCAAAAAGAACGCAAAAATGGAAATGGAAAATTATTATTATTGAATAATCGCAACCATTTGAGACTAATACTATGGGCAATCACGTTGGCATTGACATTTTTTAGAAAACGAACAGATTTATTTGTTTCGTTTCGAACTCGATTTAGCCAGACATAAGTATTCAATAGCTCGGGCAAGAAGGCGAATGAATAAAAATTCCAAAATAAAATTATTTCCCAAAAAACATATATTTTAATTTGAATTGCAATGGATTACAAGGACTATATGATTGTGCGATTTGCCAGGGGCATCTATGCGGATAGGTTCTATTGGATGTTATGCAAAAGTGTTGGCCTCTTCCTTTGCGGACTGCACATGCTGAATGAATTCGAGGGATACAGCACCAGAGCAATCATGCCCTATTAGATGCCCAATTGACTAACCAAAACCGAAACCAAAACAAATAAATATTTCCCAAGGTGGAGGCGCCACAAAAAGAAATGGAAAGAAAAGGGGCAACAACACAACAACAGCAACAATCAACAGTCGATTTGACCGAAAAAATGAAAATGAAAATATATAAATGTATTGGTATAAAATGACCGCAGGGACAAGGACATTATTCCTAGAACTTGGATGTTAAATAAAATGGAGGCAACATCCTACTCCTCGTATTCGGTCTTTGCTTTTCCCTTTGCCCCATCTTAACACCTCACACCACACACACACACACCACACTCACTTCTCTTCCCTTCCCCTCTCTTTGTGGTTTGATGAATTTCTACACGTAGGAGGAATGTGTGTGTGTATGGGGGGGGGGGGGAGGGGAGCGGGGGGCATGCTAGACGAGGGCTATAATTTCAATCTCTGCATCAGATTAAAATAAATGTGTTATTTTAAGCCCGACTATTGTGCTGGCAGTGCACAAACACAAAAGGCGAAATGCAAGAAACTGTATCGAACGTTATCCAGATAGAGGGGAGAAAGTCATTTGCATCGCACCGAATGGTTAATACCCTCATCTTCCCAATGCAATCGTGTGATTTCCTCTCTCACCTGATTCTGAGTCTGATTCAAGGTGAAGAAGGGGTGAGGAAACTTTTCTGATTTGGCTAACAAATGCAGATTTGTCAGACTCAAGCCATATTTACTGTTTTGATGCTTTCTCATAATACGAAAACACATATACATATACATATACAAATATATATATATTGTTTTGCATATGTATGAGTTTTTGTGTGTTGCGGTTGAGGGGTGGTGGGGGGTGGCTTAGGGAAGGGTTTTTGAAAAAATGCTGACACAGTTTACAGTTCCAGTTGATCCTCCCCACGCGCCCCACTCCCCCCAATCCATACCATCCCGTTCCGTTGGAGTTAGAGCATAAAACACTCGAATAAAAGCAGCAAATGTAATTTTTCAATTTTACTTTTCCACTTGAATTTGCAGGAAAATGCGAGTAGAACCGCATAAATTCACAAAAATATCCCTTGGGTATAAGTAATTCTCTCGGTGTGTGTGTGTGTGTGTGTGTGTGTGTGTGGGAGGCGTGGCCTTAGGGCGGGGTCCATCGTACAGCAGATGCTGATATGGTGCCACCTTCCAAACTGCCCTGCTCCTCTCGACTGGCCTACACACACATTGAAAAGTGAATGAAAATTCAAAGATTCCCAAAGATCCATGTGTGTGTGTGTGTGTGTGTGCGTAAGAGAGAGAATTGAATTTGAAGCCCCATTTTTGTTATTTTTACAGAAAATTTACACCTTCTTTGAGCACTTTGGTGTTCGCCCGCGGCTGGGGCCAAAATCGAAGCCAGAGCCAAAGCTGGAGCCAAGATGTGTTTGTGCCACACCCCTCCATCCCCCCGTCTCTCCCTTTGCGAAGGGTGGAAATTCAATCCCCTCTGGCAGCAACCACAACAAAGGGAATATCAGGCCAACTTCCCACTCCCTCCCTTCCCCCTTTATCATGCTCCCTACTAGCCACACACACACACACACACACAGTTTCCATTCCTAACACGGACCCACAAAGCAGTTCTCTACACTCCATACTAAAAATTTTGAACGTGTCCCGAGTCCGAGCTGCGAAGAGGGCGCCCGGCGAAGGGCGTTGGACATTTGGGCATCGATGGCAGCCACGGAAATCACTTTCTTTGGTTGCCACTCCTCCTCCTCCTCCTCGATTACCCAAGCAAGCGGGCGAGCGAAAGCACATTAAAAATTGGCCAAGTCTTAAAGTTATGTTTGTACATTTGCCTCACTCTTCGCCTCGATAATGGTGATGGTAATCGATATTGCTATTACGCAATCGCCAATTGAATAAGTGAATCATTAATGGTCATGGCCAATTTATCCACTGTGCCTCTCCGTGGTAAGTAATTGTTTGCTTTCGTCTCGTGTTTGAGAGCTTGAGAGAATTGAGAGTCAATTAAATGAACACCCCAAAAAATGTTTCCGAAATCATCAACAAAAAACCAAACTTCAATCCTCAATCCTCGGTTCAGGCCGAATCTCTTTGTTTGAATCAAAGTTTTTGGTGGATAACAAAGAAAACATCGAACCAAAAATTTAGATCGATTCCTGTTTAGAATGCCCATCATCTCATCTCCTTATCATGTCCAGGTTACCATCCGGCTGGCTGGCCTGGCCTGGCTTAGGCTTCTTCAACTACAAGAGCACATAACTCACGGATAACCCAGTGGCTCCCAAGTGGAAGGGTGGGTGGAGAGTAGCAAGCTAAGCTCCAGAATGCCCATCAATATGGATTGAGTCTTTTAAATTGACATTTAAACGTTTTAATGCTTCTCTAATTCGCTATCCCCAAAGTCAAAGTCTGATTTCGAGACGGAGAGAGAGGAAGAACAAGCATACATGTTCACTCCTAGAGAGGGAGGGGGGGGGGGGGAGTGGGGAGAGGGAGAGCTAACTACCTTACTTAAGTTATACTAAGAGAAATTGTTAAAGTTAGGTTTAAAGGAAATCAGATTCGATGCAGAGTAACTCCAGATTGCGGTTCCGATCCCGAATCCTATACACATGTTTTCATAGAGAAGCATGTTTACACTATTATATCCAATTGCAATGCCTTAGCTGGGTCTCGGGTCTCGGGGTCGGAGACAAGTTACAATGGCATTACGTGCAAAACCGCTGACCATTTTGTCCACGGCAATGTCTTTTGGCCTAAAGTGGAAAATAACAACACCGTCGGTGTCGGATCCTCCCTCCGCCACTCCCCTCCCCCCCTCTTTGCCATCCTCTCTCTTTTGGCCCATGTTTATGTTCAGATAACCGCATGCATCAATAAGGGGCACATGTACATGTAAATATATATATGCAGACACACGCACACACACACTAACACACACACACACCAACACACACGTGCATAAATAAATATAAATAAAGCACCGTGGGTGACTCATAAAGTTTTCGAAAGAGAGAGGAAAGAGCGGAAAGCTGAGCTCCCAAGGATCGTGTGATCCAATTCATATTGTGTAGCATACTTATGGGGTGAAATTAGGACTCCGTGTTCACGAGACTCTATCTCAGTCCAATTATGAGTGATTTTCTCTACATTTATTACTGAGGACCCAGATGCTAAGCATTTTGACTCTTCTATTAAATGAGAATCTCAAGATTGCACTCAGGTGGGAGAAACATGTGAGGCGACCCTCGTACATATGCACAATACTTGTGTGCATTCATGTATGTATATATATACACACACACAGAGCGACACACACACACAGATAGATAGATAGATGGATAGATAGATATCCATGCACGCAAACTCGTATCCAATAGATACATTTGTATGTACATAGATGCTGGCAAGGCAAAGGCAGCTGCCTCGCCCACGTACTTTGTTGTTGTTGGTGTTGTTGTTGTTGTTGGTGTTGACCTTACCAACACGCAGCGCATAAATTGTGGCCACGAAATAAAAACCGAAACGAAAAATGAAATAGCAATAGCAAAAACTGAATTCAACATGAGGCAAAAACTGAATGCACACATACACAGGAATCTATGGCATGGTGTGTGTGTGTGTGTGTAGGGGGGGGGAGCAACAATCGCTTAGCCCAAATCCAAAGTAGAACTACATAAGTCGGCACTTTCGGCCAGCCCTGCCAATTATATCACTCTGTTGCCATTAGTGGGACTGAAAACGGGAGTGGGGACATTTGGGGCAATCAGTGTGCTCACTATCACCGAAAACGAAAACGAACGATCCCCGATGACGGCGGAGAACGGATGGAGCACAGCCTGTGTGTGTGTGTGTGTGTGTGTGTGTGTGTTAGTTGGACTTATGTGCGTCGTGCGCATCCATAAATCTTTGGCTCCTCATCGAGTGTTGTCTTAATCCCTGGCACTATGCGGAAATTCAGCGACCCTCCTCCCCCCTCCCCCCCTGTCTTACGAGACCCTCCATGGTCCTGTGTAATCCGCGCAGCCAAATGCCGGCCAGCGTCTCTTTTGTATTTTGCCGCTGCCTTTGGCCCTGGCCAACGGATGTGGCATCTCTTAGAGAGCAGCGCAACTCAACAGTTTTGTTTGTTGTAAGGGTCGGGCGGGGCGGGGGCGGTGTTGGGGCCCCCAGAGTCTGAGCTTCTTCTTCTGCTTCTTTTTGTCTCTCTTTCTTCTTCTGTTTGTGCCGCATTTATGCCCCTGCGGCACGTGCTAGGCGTATATCTCGCTGAGCTTTTTGTTTTCAGCTGTTGAATTAATTTTATATCCTCCGGATAGGATTTTATTTGTTTACTATTCATTCGCCTCGCTTTCATTCATACATTTAAGCCGGCCATGGCCAGGCCAGGCCAGAGCGGGCCAGAGCAGGCCAGGCCCGAGGAGGCAGTCCTGGCTGACCTGAGAAGCGACTCCAACTCGGTCACATTATTGAACCCAAGTTCACTGTCCCCCTTTTCCTCTCCACTATGTGCGTGGTGCGTTATGTTGGCAACGCAATTGCCTATTCCATATCAACTACACACATCTCCATTTATGGATGATGGTCGCAAGCATCTTCGTCATAGTTATTCCTCATCGTCTTCATCATCGTCATCGTCATCCTCCTCCATCTGCTGCAAGGGTTGCCCATGAAGTTCATTGCGTATAGCTTCAGTTTTCCGTGTCTCTTAAGGTCTCTCCATACTTAATGCCTTCTTCTATTGACAACTTTTGTAGCAACCCTCGCCTGCAGTAGGGAGTCGTGGAGTACTTTACTCATGCTGCGATAACAATGCTCAACTTGGTGACGGTTACGCTGACAACGATGCCAAAGCACTAGGGGACCAGAACGAGGACCAGGACCCAGACCCAGACCAAGACCATGGCCAAGAACTAGAATGAGGACTACACTACGTCAATGTTGTTGGCTTTTGTGTTGATTTGAGGTTTCTTTCTTTCTTCTTTCTTCGTTCTTTCTTTCTTTCATCGAACAAACTAACGCATAAATTTCCCATCAAAGCAAATACCGAACTCAAGTTGTGCCCCAGCATCTTGGTCTATGTTTTGCTTTTCCTGTTGCTAATACATCCGACGCCTACCGCATACCAAGGCGCCACCAAACCACCCAACCCCACCGCTCTTCCCTTCCCATCACCCACCACAATATGAACCCCATTTTGAGTCCGACCATCCATAGAGCACAAATCGAAATTTTCACTTCGCCCCGCAACGATTATTGTCATATTTTCTTGTGGTTTCTTGTGTAGGCCTACGCCCACACCCACGCCCACATTTCCTGCCCTTCTGTTATTTTAAAGCCAAAATGCTTTTCATATTGAAAAAGAAAAAAAAGTGTTGCAAGGAAAACGACAGATTTTCATTTTATTTCACATTTTGCCAGCGAGCGAATCGCCAGAGTTTTTATTGACCGGATTCTAGAATCTGGAATGCCATAAGCAATTGAGTTCATACAATTGTCAAACACTGTGACTTACATAAAATGAGAATTACACTTTATTGTCTTAAAGACTGCTAAAATAAGTATCTCCAAATACATACATAAGTATACATAGATATGTATATATAATTTCCTTTCATCATCCAGTCCAACCGAAAAAGGCAGACAAAAATCCAGCGGTTGAAAGAGAAATGTGGTTAGAGGATATTTCTCTCCCTCTCTCTCTCTCTCTCTCTCTCTCTCTCTCTCTCTCTGTCGCTTGTCAAGTGTTTCATCCAACTGACAGATTTTGCGGTAATCAGGTATTAGGTAATGTTTTATATTCAATTAAACATCGTGTCAGTCATCCCGTTAAATACATATACAAAATATGCATAAAATACTGTATGTATGTATGTATATAATAATGTACGTTTTTGTCAGAGTATTTAGAGCAAAATATTTGGTTTTTGTTTTGACGTTTATACAGTTGAACCACAATTTCCACACAGTGGAGTTGGGAGTGAGTTGGAGTGAGCCATGGAGCACTTTATGCTGTAAATGTTGTGTAATCTTTTAGCTGAGTATTCACAGCATTCAGTTGGTAACAGAGTTTACTTTTACCTTCGGATTAGCATAGTCTTGGCAAACGCTTTCACAATCGAAAGGATATTACAATTTTAAAGTTGGTTTAGTGAAATTCTAACGTTTAAAAGCTCTCTTAGAGCTCCTGGTAAGGTGGATATCAGTTGATCATATTTATGTAGATCTAGTCCAATTTGCTAATGTAGATGTTGCTAGAATGTAGCACAAACGGTCAATCCTTTCGGTCTTTCATTTAATTTCATATTTGTACGTATTTATAACTATGTATTTAACTATGGCATCCTATTATCATTTTTTCCGTTTCTATTTTTTGTGTTTTGGTCAAGCCAAAGTTATTACACCCCATTACAGATAAGGGGCGAAAATATACTTGTAATTTATTAGCGTCATTATTATTACACACTTTTTTTTGCCTTATTTTCCTTGGGTTTTCGCTTTTTTGTTTTTTTTTTTTTTTGGTTTTTATTCTTTGTTTGCTGTTGTTGTTGTGGTTGTTTTGGTTTTTGATCCCAGGCAATGGTTTTTGAGTCGCTAATTTACGAGTGTATGGAACAAAAAACAAAAAAAAAAACCCTAAAGTTTAAATGATGCACAACAAGGCGTGGTTGGTATTTTACAAAGGCGCAACAACAACAAATGCGAAAACAAAAAACAGAGGAAAATGGCGGAAAAACGCGGCATTTTTAAGCGTTAAGAGTGAAATACTCTTCCGCAGGCCAACTGCGTCTGGCATTTCGTTAATTGATTTTTATACGTTCGCTGACATTTCTGTGTGTGTGTGTGTGTGTGTGTGTATGTGTGTGTGTGTGTGTGTTGACTGCTTTTGGGGATGAGAATTGGATACTTTACTTTTTTCACAATTCTGCCCCAAAAACATCGAGTCCTTTCTCCATCCATCAAACCAGTTCAAATCAAAAAATAGAGAATCTTAAATATCGCGAATACCGTTGAAACCCGATCGTTAAAATCGTTAATATATAAGTATATTAACGTTATATACATATTTAATTGTTTTTTAATCAAACAAAACTATATTGAATCAAACTATACATTATAGTAAAATTGATGCTTTCAATATAATTCACGTTGGGGGGATGTTTTCCAATCGTTTTTGAATGAATCCGTGTTATGTTAATGTCCCACACCCTTTAGAGTTAACAAAGGGATATGTGGGAATGGCCAAATGGTATACCCGAACTACAGTCAAGCAGGGTATTCATATAACGTGGCCGAACTTTTGCGACATTTTGTTTTGATTTTTGATTCAGACAGCATACCATCCGTAGCATAATATGTTGCTATGATGGGGATGCGAATGCCTAGGACAATGACGAGGATGACGAGATGCGAAACGGACGCCAAGTACGGTTTAAAAAGGCTTTCAACTTTTATGTTTGACAGCTCGGCGAGTTAATTTTCAGTGCTCGTTTTTTAATGAGCTTCACATACCGTTAAATGACAGACCCGAACCGAGAAACAAAAGCTAAAGGCAAATTGTCGGACCGGGGATGTGGGGAATTTAATTCACTTCACTTCGGTTTGAGCTTAGGCTCAGATTTAGGCATCCCCAGCAGCAGCTCACTGTGCTTTTGTCTTGTGGCCTGTTTATTATCGCCCGCTGTGAGCCAGCGCCGGGCCATCAATGATGCCTATTCAAGCATTTATCGACGTCAAAATTTCATACAATTTGCTCATTTTGCATTAACAAATCCATCATAAATTTCATTCAAATTGTGACACGAAATAAAAATCATCAAAATAAGTAGGTATGCTTGTATGTATGTATATGGTGTGGTTGGGGAGATATGGCAGAATTGAAAACACATTCACTTAAATTTGATACAAATCCACTGAACCTCAAGCACTTGTCGAAATGTGTCAATGGTGTGGATTTGTCATAATTTTCCTTTTTGAAAGGTATCATATGTCAATTCGATATCCTTTTGTTTGCTAATAGAAATCCAAACATAATAACTTTATTAAGTAATTTAACTTAATAAGTGTAGAATTCTCAAAATCGTTAAAAGACTTTTTTAATGCCAACATTATTGAATTAAGGTTCCTTGTAGTTTATCAAACATTGTCAAAGCAAATATTTTATTTACTTGTACATTGTTCTTGCCATAAGTATTATTTAATGTTTTCAATGAAAAAATCATTTAAATCAATTTGAATTCAAATTTCAACCGAAAATTTATGCGATAGCTAACATCGATAACACTATAACGGCCATGTGACTTACCCGACTATTTTCGCCAATTTCGCAACACTAACGCAGGTCACATCTCTAAGTTATCTTCCATCTCTAGTTTTCTGGGCTTTCGCAGTTATTAAGTTGTTTGCCGCCATTGGTGAAAAATAATAAAAACAAGTTAATTAAGTCAAAGTATACTTCCGGTAAGCTTGCACATCAAACCGTGAGCATGTATTAGCTCTTAAGTTTCCACCACGCAACAAATAAGTAGCCTTTGTTTTTTTCCATGGTCAGCCATTTTGAATTTGATTTTTCTAACAACAAATATCCGTAGGAAAGACAAAATGCCGAAAATAAAGAAGTCTACGGCAAATTTAAATGATAGTTTGGCTTTTCGAAAACCGTATTCGATGAAAGGAATTAATACTGAACCGAAACCCAATGACACCCAAACCAGCATTGAAAATATGCTAAAAGTATATGTAGAAACCCATAAGCAATCCTTGCTGAACGTCAAGGAAAATCAGGAGGCAATAATAAAGAAAGCTCAACAGAAGACTAAGGAAATTTTGGAAAAAAAAGAGGAATGCCGTCATCTACAACAACAGTAAGTAATACACAAACATATACTAGGAGCCCTGTTGGTGGGCTCGACTTGAAGTTTCCTGCATACTCACACATACACACACATCGACTGCAACTGTAGTTTGTAATTGCCATGGACGCACGTGTTAGAAGATCACATGAAGCTTAGTCCAAGCATACGTCACTAAGCCACCTACCTACATAAGTACATATGTCTGTGTGCCCATGGTAACTTTAGGAGTTAGAGACGGACCTGGGGCAACTCTGTTCTTCGAAAACCCGGTAGCTGACTACACGACTTATATGTACACATATATACATATATGAGTAAATGTAAAACATATTCTTGATTAGCATTATATACGTACATACATATATAGCTGATCGCTTTTGATCATGTGTGTATACGTTGATCTTTTTAGATGAAACTCAATTAAGAACATCTTTTGAAAAATGAAAACCTTATGTGGTTTTTAAGTATTTAAAGAAAATCTAATAGAAATGGTTCAATCTATTTTTTAGGCTAAAGACGAACCAATGCGAAGTGCAGCAGCTGCTTGTGAATCTCGAAGGAGTCAAGAAAAATGAAGAGACTCTGCAGAAGAAGTGGCAAGAAATTTATGCCAAATACACTAACTCAGAGAAGACATACGATCAGCAGATACACAATGCTAAGATCACCATTGATCAACAGAAGTCGAAGCTAGAGGGGCAGGAAATGGTCATTGCCCAGCAAGAAACTATGGTAACATTTTGGTGTCTTTAAGTATTTCTCATTAATCATGCTTCTTATATTTTAATCGCAGATAGCAAATTTGGAAAAGAGTAAACAAGAGCTTTCTGATCAGCTAAATAATAACAATGCGGCCCACAACAATCAGATTTACGATCTCGAAGTGAGCTACTCAATCTTGCAGGAGGAGAACAAGACATTGAATTCCCATATAGAATCTCTAGATGACGACATAGTCAACCAAACGGCACGTTGTACGGAGCTCACGGTAAGTGCATGCGCAAGTATAATCATAAGATATATTTGATGCTGTATAATTTAAAGCTTAAACTAAGAACTTTCATTCCAGTACATTAAGAAACGCTGTAGTCCATAAAATAATACTTATTGTTAAACTAAGTTTGCGAATTGAACTACGCCTATGTAAATCAAGAATAATTTCCTTACCTAACATTTCGACTATCTGTTAATGATCCCATAATTCAGATGACAGTGAACAACATATCAATGGAACTGGAAGAACGTAAAGCTGCATTTGTCGAAATGACCAATCGCCATGAGTTGGAGTTGAAGGCGGCGCGAGACAATAAAGAGACCCTTCAAAATAATTTGGCCGACAAAGAGCAGGAGTGTCAAAAGCTGTTGCAGCAAAAGGAACAATTGCTTAAAGATTTAAAAGACGCTCGCGAGAGATTGGACTTGGACTCAAAAGCACACAAAGAAGAGATGGATAAGCTGTACACTCACAATCAGAATGTCAGCCAAACATTCATGGCCGACGAGAAACGCTATCAAAATGAAATTGCAGCGCTAATGACGGAAATGGATCGAAAATCTGAAGTGTTGAACGCCCAACAAGAGGAAATCCGTCAACTGAAGCTCGAGGTCGCGCAGTTGATAAAATCCAACGATGACATTCAAATAAGCAATGAGAATGCAATCAAAAAAGCAATGGCCAAAAGTCAAGAAGAATTTGAATTGAAAGAGAAGTCGATTCAGGTATTTTTTGAACCCCAGTCACCTAAGAAGCAATAATAAGCCTTTGTTCTTGCAGGAGAAGCTAAACACTATGCAAAAAAAACTTACGCGCAAGGATAATGATCTTTTGCAACTAGAGCAGGAGAAAAATGTAAGCTAAACGATAGGACACATTATAGGGATCATGATCGGTGGTCTCCGTGCTACGATTATATTAACTGATCGAAAATTGGCTAAATTCTAACTGAACGATTTCGCTTCTTAGGCTACCATCGCAGAGCTCAAGTATAAAATTAATAAAATTGGCAATGTGTTCAACCAACCCGTGGGCTCTACCACCCCCTTTCAAGGCACGAACGATCCGGAGTCGATGGCCACTAAGAATCAGACTCAGACAGCGTCTGTCATAGTGGATAATTTAAATAAATCATCAGAGAAACCCATTGAGGTGAGAGAACCTACAAAGCCGAAGAAACTAATTAACAAATTTTCTTCCTTTTTTAATTGCAGGTCCGAGCTTTACAGTCTGATTCGGTGTCGCCAGAAAAACCGCTTTTTACGATGCCGGGTCCAAGCTCAAGCTCACGTCCATGCCGCTCATCCGCAGGTCAAAACATTGTGTTCAATGTATCTGACTTTGATGATGAAACAAGTGAGGAAGATTATAAACGTGGCCAGTACAAAAAACCAGTACTAAAGAAACGAGTATGTATCTTCCTGATAGAAATGAGATCTAATTTAATAATTTATTATATTATTTTGTACAGACAATGAAAAATCGTTCAGGAAATACTAAAATGAATCGTTTGGAAAGCACATCTGAACTGTCCTCTTCGGATATTTTTGACAGTCTAAAGATGCCAGTTCCATAAAAGACTTCTAACTATTTTAGATTCATTCACGTTTATCGCATAAATGTTGATATGAGTCAAGCAGCTTCAATTGATATACTCAGATAAGTATTTTTCAGTATACTTTTCTTTAATTTAGTATTTCGATTATTACCACGTGAGCCAATATGCTCGCATATACTTTTCTTTTTTCTACACAATCTTTTAAATTTAATCGATTTGTGTATTTCTTTCATCTTGACAACATGAATATCTTTAGTATCATGTTTATTTTCTCTACATATCTTTAATTTAACATTGAATCAATATTATCATTAGTTTCGCCATAACACAATGTTGTAGGTTCTCTAAAATTTGTACATTCCTCTCATGTTGAAGTAATGAACAGGAATATCTTTAATAAGTATTTTGCCTTTTCGTTCTGTACTCTTGAAGTTGTACCGTGGGAATGTTAATTTTCAATCTCTATGTTAGACCTTTCTATCCACAAACAATACTGAAACTATATATGCCTTTTATTTTGTACTTTGTATTAAAACGATTCTCTTGTATTACACTAAACTCCTAAATGTACTTCAAAATGTTTTCTTAGATGCAGCTAGGCAACATCATATTTAAGTAGATATTTCTGAGTTTGCCAATGTTCCGTAAAAACAATATACGGTGATCCAATTGGATAGGACGGTCAAGAATGTATATACATACCCGTTTATGGACCGTTTTGTTCATTGTTTGATAAAGAAAACGAAATCATCATCTGATATGTTGTTAGTAGATATATATTGTATTTATTTTCATTCATTCTTGAAGTTCTTTTAGACTATGTATACGCATTTTGTTTTGTTAGGTTTATCTTATCAATTAACAAAGTAATTTAATAGTATCTCTTGGATAATTGTAGCATTTCATTTTTGTTTGTGGACACTAAGCCCACATGTGCAAACATATGGAATATCTGTGTCTTGGACGGATTAGTATTACATAGAAATCAAAAAAAATCAGTTATAATGATAATTCATACTACATTATCATTTATTTCGCAGTGATGCCAGAAAAAAAAACATATATAATAATAATATTGGTTATTCGCTTTCTCTAAGCTGGAAGCCCCATATACATCGAATGTGTATGTTCCGTTCTCCGATTGAAGAAAATCATGGAATAGTTTGCAAATTGATTTGTGAGCATTTTGTAAATGCGTTTTCAACCTTATATACACATCTGGTGTCTATATACCTTCTATTGTGTAGATCTGTATCTCTAGCTATTCTGTAGTAATACTTTCAATTAAGACCTGCTAACCACTTCCAGATTGGAGTATTGTATTTGATTTGAAGATCTTTTGGTTTGCTTTGCATAAAAGTTTGTTGTGAGTCTCTCTTTACCTGTGTGGCAGTTGAAGTTATTATAAGTATATAGTACGTGGTCTTGGAATGTTTTTTTGTTGTAATATATATTATATATACACTCCTAACTTTGCGGCTAGGTATGTGTTTGCATTTTATTTTTTGACAAAATATATTTTTTCTTTTTTCTAAGAGAACGAGAGAGAGAGGAAATATTGCCTACATTCTACATATATATTTTTGATTCCACTTGGCGATCGCTGAAATGCTTAAAGGCAGCTTAGTCGTTATTGCATTTACATAAACAGATCAATATTGTATAGGTATATATATATATATATTTATATATATATATATGTGTTAACTGATCTACATGTTATCTGCATTCAGTTTGTTTGAATTATATCGTGTCACTTCACTCACTTAAGCTCTATATTGGGCATATCCCCCAACATGGATTGATGATCCCTACACCCTTGCGGCTTTCACGGAAAGAAAAACAACGTTTTAAGTGGAAACTATATAGAAAGCGAAAACCGGAGAGATGTCTGAGCTGATGAGTCGTCGATTCCGACTTCAGTCGGACCTTCCTGCGACTGCTGGATAGCTAAACTGTTATGTCAGGCAATAGTAATTGGCACTTTCGTTAATTATTGTGTTTAGGATATTAATTTATAGTAGTTTATGACGTAAGATTACTGTTGAAATCAATTAGGGGTATTCGTCTCCTCTATAAACCTTATGCGGAGAAGAGTCTATCAATCAGAAACGTACGCGGAGATCTCTTCTGTCTGTCATTGTGATCGTTCCCGGCATATTCTAATGACCCATTCGATCTCCGGTTTAATGGAATACCCACAATTAAATATCAGAAATATAAATATAGTTTTTGTTTTTTTTGTTTTGCTGTTGCCCTTCCCATAACGCTCGTGTTTAGTCGAAAGTTAAAAAATATTGTGACTCTTGTGTGGTGCAATCGAATCGGAACCGAATCAAAGCCGGTTACCATTTGCGTGGCGGCATCGGTAAATCCTTTTCGGCGTGGTAGACACTTCGATGGGTCTCCACATATTGACTCTGCGTTTGGCTCTGGGCCACAATTCGTTCTCCCGACTGCGGTGTGGCCATGGCCAATTGACCAGGTGCTGGTAGCGGCTGCAAAATGGAATCCACAAGTTAATGAATCATCGCATCACTTCCCGAGGGCCCATGCCCATGATCTGTCTTACCTGACGCGCACGACGTGCACGGGGAGTGGCCTCTGGCGAGGAGATCTCAATGTCATCTGGAGCGGTCCAGTGCTCGGTGAATTCACTGGCCGAGCGGGCCAACGATGGATGACTGAGCGAACGATGGAAGGAGCGCCGATCCTCATCGTCGTAGTACTGCATGCGATAATAGCTACTGGCATCGCTCACATTATCGAAATGGTCCGGCTGAGGCCGTCCAAAGTCAACTGTCACCTCGGACATGGAACGGAAGTCATTGTGATCGGTCTGGTACGAGGTGCGGGAGCTGCGACGCGATCGCTGCTGCTGCTGACCAAAGATTCCCTGGCCGGGTGCCATCTGAACGGGTAAACTGGGATCGTTGCGTATGGTGCGCACACTGGAGCCACCATCGCTGTCGTATTCGTAGAGAGTTGGCAGGGAGCTGCGCCGCGAGCGGGTGTCCCACGGCTGCGGCTGGGCCTTCTTGCCCCGCTTCGTGATGCCACGCATTTCCACATCGGTCTCGTCGTCGCTGGGCGGCGCCAGGATTCGGATGATGACATCCCACGTCTGCGGCTCGAACATACGCTCGTAGCGGGTGTCCTGGCGAATACGCTCAAAGTCCTCACGCACCACCGCTTCGGTCAGCATGGTGCGCAACGAGGACTGCGTCGTGATGATCTCCTTCCACTTGGCCCTGTCGTCGTAGCTGATGTTATGAACTGAACTGACATCGTCTGGTGGTCCGGGCTCTGACATCTCGGGCTCTTCTAGGATGCGGATGAGCACGTCCCAGTTGGGCACATCCATGTCTTGGGGCGGCACTTCGATGGGCTTCATGTTGCCCACCAGCTCGGGGCTAGTCAGCTTCAGCTTATTGTCATGTATCTGGGCCGGCGGCTCAGTGGGTGGCAAAGTCAGTTCGCTGCGCTCCATTTTGGGAGTTAGGGTCAGTCCGGATGCACTGGATATGTCCGAGAAGTTCTCCCACTGCTGTTGCTCACGCTCGCTGGGATAGTTGCGAACCTTCACATCGAATTTGGGATCAATGGGCGGTGGTGGCGGTGGCGGCAATGGAGCCTTCGCCTTCGGCTTGCTCTTGTACTCGGTCACACGACGCTTGTGACTTTCGATGTCCTCGATGGTCTTCTTCTCGGTCACAGTGCGCAGGTAAACGTCATCCACGGTGTGCGACGTGACATGTGGTGGCTTAGGCACCACCATCGGCTCGATGGGCACATACTCGTCCTCATAGTAATGCATGGAGTCAACTGCGTGACTAATGTCGATGGCATGGCTGTCGGGAACTTCCGATGACAGATCGGTAATCTCGCTGGGAGCCGGGCCATCGGTGTAGTCCGACCAGGTCTCCGGTCGTCCGTCAACGACCTCGTGATGCGTGCGCGTGTAGACGGAGAACTTCGGTTCGGCCATTATCACCGGCGGTGGCGGTGGGTGTGGCTGTGGTGCCGCATGCAGTTCTGGAATGTATGTGAATTGCGATTGCATGGTCTCCACCTGGGGCGGCAGTGAGTCCATGGTCATGATGCTCTCGCGATCCTCGTAGCCCTCCATGATGGTAGACAAATTGTTTCGATCGGGACGCAAAGTGGCCACGCTCTCCGTGTCGGAGGTCACGGGCGAGGGAACTGGCGGCGGTGACTTCTTGACACGCACCTGCACATCGAATTTGGGCGAACCGGCTGCTTCCTGGATGGGTATGGCGTGTCGTGTAATCGCCGCTGTGGTCACCACCGCATTGGCGGCTGGCAACTCCTCGCTGTAGATGCTGGAGGTCTCCTGGACAAAGGCCCTATTCTCGAAGCTGCCCGCCGAGCTGAACGGCAACGATCTGGTGTCGATCTCCTCGATCTCAGAATGCGACTCACTGGGATAGTCCGATGGTATCAGTGCCCCCTCGCTGCCCGAGGAGCTGTATACCGCCTGCAGTGCCGCATGGGCACGCGGTATTTTGACGCCCTCGAAGGCGCTTATGTTGCCCACGCTGCTGCCGCTCAGTTTGGTGATCTCGGAGCCGCTGCCCATGCTCATTGGCAGTCGTCGCACCACGGGAATGGGTCGGCTGCGCAGGCAGTAGTACGAAACGGCGAGTCCCAGCAGCAGCAACGTAAGGAACATGATGGCACAGATGATCATGAGGATCTGGATGCCCTTCAATGGCGGTTGCAGAATGGCCCCGGTGGCAATGGGATTCAGACTGCAAAAACAGAAGAGCGTGAGAGTGAGACAGAGGCGAGACTAATTCTAATTCTTACATGGGAGCTGGAAGAGCTGGCGGCAGGGACGGCACAGGCGGTGGATATCGGCAGACAATTGTGATGATCTCATCGCCGTCCATTTCCAGATTGGCGTGAAAGCGAACGATGATGTTGTTGGTGAACACGCGTGTGGGATTCTATTGGGAAAAACACGGATGATACAAGACGGTTTAGTGCCACTGACCTTGACCCACAACACACACACATACCTGAATGGTACCACAGCCCTTGAGGGGCAACTCAAGGCGATAGCTGAGGGCGCCTTTGCCGCTAACCCGACAGGCACTGCTGCGATCATAGTCCGCTTGGATAATGCCATGGAATGGGTCATTGAATTTGAGATCAACCTATTGAATCGGATCAAATCGAATGGGAGTTGGAATCGCAATAAGGATGATGATGGAAAGTGATCAAAACTTACTTGCATGGAGCCAGCGGCACAATTGAGCGCTGCCTTGGTGCGATTTAGAAAGATCAACGGGCTAATGTCATCCAGTTTAGTTACCTAGTCGAAACGGGAATATAAGAGCAGAGTATGTAAATGTATTAAGCAATTCCATCCATCCATCCATCCATCCATCGTTCGCATTCGCAAATTGCGTGGGAAGCTTTGCCACATCCAGCGATTAGCATATTATGTAAGCTACTAGTGTGGGTGGTTAGACTCAGACAGAGATTCCTCCTCCTCCTCCTCCGTCTCCTTCTCATGGTTATGGCTGCGCTTCCGATGCCCGTTGCCCGATGCCAGAGGCTTTGATTTCGTGTACTCTCACTCTCTTCCTCTCGCTCTCTCTCTTTCACCCTCTCTCTCTGTACTACTTAATCAATGGGTTATTGTTGCTGCAGCCCAAGGGAAAATCTCAGGCCTAACCGTGCATTGTTGTGCTCGGAAATGGAACGAGAGCGTGTCGGGCCAGCAACTATTTACTCTGATTCGAATGTGCAGGTAAACAAATATGTATATAGGAAGAGCTCTAGCGACTCCAGCAGCATTATTAGCATAGGCTTTTGTATATGCATTTGAGGAAGATGTCAGATGTCAGAAATGAAATACGTCAATAGGCAAATCAAATGCAAAGTCAACCCCATGACTAAGTCGCCAGTAAACACACACACACACACACACACACACAAATTCCATTACTCATTTAAGTGAGAAATGCTTTTTAAGTGAGCTTTACTTTAGAATTCTTATTGTTAGTTCTGTGTTCTTCTCACCTTGCCATCCAGCGTGGCTTCTTCGGGCAGTCCATTTGTCGTGTAGTTTCCACTGTCGCCATGCTGCACGTAGTTGGATTGGGCTGCTGCCTGTTGTCCACTGCAGCAGATCAGTGCCAGCACCAGGAGTGCGGCGGCCATTAAAGATGGCCGACAAGGGTCCGGATCCGAGTTCATTTTCGCGACCAACTGCAACCAAGTCCGAAAAAAAAAACCAAAAATACCCAATGACAACAACTGCAAAAAGAGAATGCAAATGAAAATTAGCACAAAACCAAAACTAAATTCGAATACACTCTTAGAAAACGTTAATTTACGGAAACAATCGGTCGGGATTAGAGTTTTCAGTTTTAAAACACGAAAATTCGCTGCTCAACTTTTGGTATTTCTTACTTAAACAATCAACTTCTACTTAATTCAGGGTGCTTCAACTGGAAAGTCGTAAATGCATTTATTTCGACCAAACTTATTATAAAAAGTTCTTTAGATCGTAATTAAAAATTTAAATAGGAGATTCGGTCCAGATTTGTTTGGTTTGGAATTTAGTATTTGATTTATCAACTTGGATCGACCAATGCCCATAGACAGTTTCAGTTGTTGTTGTTGTTTTTTCTCAAAGTGTAAGTGTGTTTGTGCATGTATGTATGTATATGTATATCCATCTATGGACTGTGTTTAGGGCTGCGATCGTGACAAAGACGGGGACGGGTACGGGGGACAAGTTGGCCAGATACTGCAGCTGCACTTAGAGGCCCAGATCGGTGCAGCTGCGCGCTTTCATGGCTCCAAATGCTGCCGCCCAGCCTCAAGCAACTTGCGAAAAAAACAAAATGGGGCTAAGATATATACCTATGTAGTTTATGTATTCGCTTTTTTTTATGATTTATCGTCTTGCGATGGCGGCGAACTTGGACACGCAGCTGCGGCTGGCTAGATAGAGTAAGTGTCCAAGTGACCAATTGAGTGACTCAAAGAGCTGGGTCCAGAGATGTAGATCACAATAGCCAATGGAGTTGCAATGGCGGATATGAACACCGTTAGGTCGCGCAGCCCTGCCCCATTGTGTTTATTGGTCTACTGTCAACGACCTTCGGCCCAAATATTTTGCGTGATCGAAAATAAAGATAAACCCAAACGAGAGAAACAAAAACACCGAGTCAGAATGAAAGAATACATGTATGTATCTGCCACACATGGTTTCTCCAAGAAGAACTGCGGTTCTAACTCTCTACGATTGTACGATTGTTTTCCCTACGAGCGAGTCTTTCATCTGGGCTTCTTTGTGCTTTTGATTACGCAGATTCATGGCTTTCTTCAGTTTGGAGCGTTGGGCGGGGGGCAATGATTTCTCTCGACAGATGTTCAATGTCAATGTTAATATTATATACGAATGTTGAAACACTTGTATTGTCTCTCAAACTGCGGATCGATGATCCGATCGCAATACCCAAGAGAGGCAAAGAGATCGAAGCGGATTGCAGACAAATGAATGATGAAAAAATATAAGAAATAAAAAAAAAAACACCTACGACAATTTTGCCATATTTGTCAAGTTGAGTTGCCTTGAGCCAACGAGCCTCCGTCTTCGACGTCGACTACGACTACGACTTCGGACTCGAATTTGATTTCGAATTCGATTGCATTGCAAAGCAAATCTGAAACAAACCCAGACTTGGACCGATGGATGAATGTATGTGCTGTGCTTTAAATTCTACTCGATTTCAGTTTACCATTTTTTGCCAAACAAGTTTTTTAAGCCAACCAACACACACCACACACACACACACCGCACACACACACTCACAACGTCCCTCACAGATAGCTGTGAATGTTGGTTGAGGTACGTAGGAGAGGATTTTAGACGGCCAAAGCTAGTCAAATGTATTAAACTAAGCTAAGCCTAGGCTAAGGCTAAGGACAAGGGCGAGGATGAGGAGTGGACAGTGAGAGGAAGAAAGAAACAGGATTTGTCAAGGTTATCGACTTGTTAGAATGCAGCCGACTACAACTACAATTTGCTTGTCATTTGTATTGTTCAAATGACTCATATTCCAAAATGTCGATCGAATGGAGAACCATTGTCGTGAAATGTGTCCAAGACAAGCTCTTGCTAAAACCAGTTGACCAGTTCTCTCCAATGCGAATTCAAAACTCTGGATTTCCATTTGTTGTCATAATACAAAATCTTAATTAAATAACTCAATATCGTTGAAGTGAATGCAAAGTTTAAAGAGAAAATCATTACGTAAGCGGCGAAGCTCTTAAATATTATTTGCTTCAAAACTATTTACTAAAGATTAAGTTAGTTTCTCGTTAAGAGGAATTCCATTCTGCCCCTAACAATAGACCCTTTAATATAGATTTAGTTCCATTTAAGAGTTAGCTATATCTAGAAGACAGTTCGGAAGGCAGGAAGTGTCATCTGAACATCAAGGAAATTGTCAGATCTTTTATCGATATATAGTCATCTTAGATGATGCATTCATTGTTAGATACACACTCAACAAGATGATTCAAATCAGCAGTTCCTGTATCAATAGACTTTTCAAGTATTCGTTCGGGGAGTCAGAAATCGCTGCGAATTAATTCGAAACGGAAAACTCTAATTAACTGCCAACAAAAACATACTTACATACACAGATTGGCTAGAACTCCATTGTATAAACATTAAATATCTATGTATATACATGTGTGTGTATGTGTGTGTGTGTGTAGTTAATTACATCTATGTACGTGTATACCTATCCCATGCACTCGTCTATATATATATGTATATCTCTTATGTAGCTTCTCAAGTACTTGAGCATTCATATGTATATATGTACATGCTCTGAACAAAACTGGTATTTTGACTTGTTGCCCCCTCCTCCATGACGCCCTCTCTTGTTTCTCTCTTTGCTTCTTACCCTAAACTCGGTTTTGGCTTAATGATTACGCGATGCGGCTACTGCTGCTGCGGCTGCTTGACGAAAAGGCGACGCAAGTCGGCAACGTTGACGGCGTCAAGTATGTAACGCGAGTACAAAATCACTTCAGCCGCTGCTTCTGCTGCTGCTGCCGCTGCGCATGCGTTGTTGTGGGCTCATTGCGCACTGACAACCATGGGCGGCGCGGACAGCAGCAACTTGTCTAGGAACCCACATTGCTTTGTCTCTTTAAGCCATAGTTTCATGCAATTGAACTGTGTCTATTATTCAACGTAAGTTCTAGAATCTTTCTTTGAAGAATTGTGGAAAAGGTATCTAACTCCATTTTCCAATTTATTGGTTTTTCAAACTTGAGATTGTAACAAGTTAAGATAGATTCTGGGAACGTGTTACTAATAAATGTTTCTATTATTAAATAAAATCTCCATGGGCTTAGACAGAATATCAGTATCATCGAATCAGTAATGAGAAATGCGGGAATCGAATCAATTGATTTATTTTGAAATAGACTAAACAGTCTATGTCACATTTTCGGTACGCTATCTGTACGACTCAGTCGGAGCAAAGAGTTTCCCTAACCAACCGGTCAATTGATTCGCATTTTTTGCCGTTTTCAAGATCGATCTAGGGATTTGGGATTATTTGTTACTACGCCCATGCTTCTCTCTCTGTCTCTGGCGCTGTCGCTGTCTCTCTAACTCTGGCTCCAGTCACCGCCAGCGCATTGTTGCTTTTCAGCTTAAGCTTGCTTGTCTCATCGGGCTGCGTAGACTTGGAGAGTTTGGAGCCAGCAACAAAGCTTCTATGGCGGTATTTCGGGCAGCATTCCAACCGTGTGATGCCCACGCAACACATACATACATACAGAGAGGCATATAGTCTCTGTGTATGAGTGTGAGTAGGTATTGGTAAGGTGGTGGTACGTGCGAGTCTTAGAGTCAAGTCTTTCTTCGTACGAAATAAGTTTTTGATCTTCCCGATGGGATAATTGATTGATCAAGTGCACTCTTAAGAACATTTGCCTGTATTGAAGTGCAGTAGCAGTAACCGGAAATGTTATAGACGTCATAACAATACAGTTGAGTTAAGAGCACTTCGAATCACTTACTGTGCACTTGAACCTAATCTCTCATCACTCATTCAACGCTTTCCACAAAACAAAATCGAAAAGAAATTTCTTCTGCCGTGTTTTTGATGGGAATGCGATGTGAATTCCATTGTCCATTGTCTACATTTAGAACAGATTTCTATTGAACTACTGCGATGACAAATGGCTTCTTAAACCAGCACAAAAAAAAAAAAAAACTATTTAGGTGAGTAACAAAGGTTCAATCGACGATCGATGAGTAATTGTCATTTCGATTCCATGATGAACTCACTGTCAATACTAATTAGTTGGATGCAGGCATCTTTATGAAGCATAAAAAACAATAATGAATTTCATTTGCGAAGGTTGCACCACTATGTACATACATACACCGTGTGCATACATGCGATAGGCACACTACCTCACTTGTGTTTGTTTTAATAATTTAGCAAACTAAGTCAAACTTTAAAAAACACACAAAAAAAAAAAGAAAAAAACAAAAACTATAACAAAACGTAACGTGAAAAACCACAAAAACATAAATAAATAAATGTTACAACCAAAGTTATTGAGCTACTAACATTGTTGTTGCTGTTATTGTTTTGTTGTTGTTGTATGTTGTTGTTGTTTGTTGGCTGTTTTTGGGTTATTTTGTTTAAACTTTTAAGCCATAAGAGAATTTCGCAACGGTATTACGGAAATTTGCTTATATGTATCTTCGTTTCTCTCTCTCACTCACTCTATATCCCTGTCTCTCTCTCTCTCTCAGCGTTTGTTTGTTCGTTGCGCCTCGACGCGGGTTTTCAATCGTTAGTTTTTTTTTTTGTTTTTCGTTATTTAATGCCAATATTCTTTGCAAATTTGTTGTATTTTTTTTTTTTTTTTGGTCTAACACACTTGTCCGGGACCGAACGCGCGCTCTAGTGGATTACCTGCTAGCGACTGTTGTGTAGTGCTTTTGCCATTTGGTTGGCTTGGCTTGGCTTGGCTCTGCTCCGTTTGGGCCAGGTCTGTGAGTCTGTGCATATATTTATCAATTCCATCGATGTGGCTGAGAGTCAAGCTCAGTCGCTCAGCCGCTCTCTGCTCACTGACGCGATTTCAGTCTCGGCTTAGACTCGTTCACCTTTGCCAGTCCAGCGATGCGCAACGAATTCGCGTCAAAGGTAGAGAAACAGCCAAGGAGACGAAAAAAAAAAACCCAGAGAGATGGAGATGGAGTGAGCTAAAGTTGGCCCTCAATCGACTAGTCGACCCATCGACCGAAAGAGCAGCCAACTTGGACCTTATGTTGGGGCGAATGAGAATTTCGGGCGAATTTTCCTTCCTATTGCGTTTTGTATGTGGGAAATACTGGAGCGAAACACTCAAAAAGTTCAGGTGTGCCGCACTGGTGCGACATGCCTTCCATTTCCAACTGGCCATGTGATCACTATCTCGCATATACATATCTTCTCTCACCATGTTGCCAAACCTGTTGCGTTGCTTTTGGCTGGCTTTAATTGCGCGTTGTCTGTTTGCGCGTTGTTTCTGGCCGAGAGTGACCAGAGAGTCGCTCGCTCGAGAGAGAGAGAGTGCGAGAGAGCGTTGGTAATAGAGAGCTGGAGCGCCACGTAAACTGGGGAGCCTCACTCTAACACTAAGCCCTATATACCTAATGATTGTCTGATGCACTTTTCTAACTGAATAGCCAATACTTGAGCACTCATCAAATGGGGCAGGTGGGGATGGAGGGAGGCTGGAGTGATGTTGCAAAGATTGAATGAATCTTAAGTTTCGAATCGCATCCCCAATATGGTTAGCACCAAATTTGTAGTGAATGGATTATTACATTTTGTGCAACTCCAAGTTGTTTCACAAACTAAACAAAATGATCCGGTCCAGGATTGTGAAAAGTCCCATAAATGATGTAACGAAATTGCCATAGCTGTGATCCAGCGTAATTAAAGTCTGTTAACATCAATAATATGTTTCCCGTTTTGATTCCTTGAACTATAGATGAGTAATCTGGAATCTATATGGGGCTTATGTTCCAAAGTAAATTCATTTCGTTTTTGTTTTTTTTTTTTCATTTTTAGTTTTATTACATTATAAATTTATAAACACAATAAATAATAGTTATGAAAGAAAGCCTTACAATGATTAACGATCTTTCTAGAGATAACGAGAGATTTGTTGTACATTGTATTATTTGGTTGAAACTTTTCTTATCCGAAATGCCAGAATTCTACCAATCGTCCTCGACATCGTCATTGGAAATCTCAAGACGGAACGAAGTCACAAAGTCTTGCAATTTGCGGCGACAAAGTCTGCTCAATGGATTATTGCGTAGATCCACCACGGCCAAATGGTTACTGGTGATAGCCTCGTCAGTGTCGATCTCTGTAAAAGATATAGAAATTTAGTCTCTTTCTCTCTCTCTCTCTCGCTCGCTGTTCTACTTACCGAGTATGGCATTGTTCTGGGCATCCAAATTGGTTAGATTCGGTAATTTGAAGACAACCTGAGGTAATACAATGAACGAGTTATTTGAAATATTCAGCCTGGTTAATTCAGTTAAACTGGCAAATTCATCGGGCAGTCTCGTCAGCTGATTGTGTGATAGATTGAGATCTGTTTGATAAATAAAGTCAAATTAATTTCGATGGATGACATGGGTATGTATGTAGTGCACTCACCTGTAATGGCATTGAACTTGAGGGCGAATTTCGGCGACACTTTCTTAAGGACATTGCCACTTAGATTACATGTCTGGAGTTCTGTGTTTCGCATCAGATGATAGACGGCATCTGGTATTTGCATGAGTTCACATTGTGACAGATCTGAAAATGTAAAGATATATTTGTTACATATTGTACATATCTTCGCCATGCAAAAGTGAAAGCTTTTTGCCTAAAGCTAACGACAGATGGCGTCCAATATCCAAAATAAATATATAAGTACAATCGCACAGCTAAGTACTTAGTTTGTATATGTATAAAATGCAATGTGTCGATTGATTTGTCGCTTCCCTTACCCAAATGGCAGTCTTCTGTGGCATTTTCACACCGTTCAATCACTTTCACCACCAAATGCGCCATCTCTGCATCTCTCCATGCGTTCTAACCGACCTAACTTCCGAATATATTTATCTATATTCATGCATATAGACATGTACGTAACGATCTGAGCACGTGAATGTATAGAACTCGACTAAATATAAATACAAGTTGCCTTCTTCCGCACGATCCGAGCATGGACTACTAAACCATATGTATAGATGGCAACTTTGGCTCTCAACACGACGAAAGCTTTTTGGAAATAAGCTCTAAGAAACCACAAAACAGTTTACCAGTCCAGAGAGAGGGAGAGAGAGCGAGAGAGAATGAATCATAAATCAGAAAATTCTCTTTCATTCAAAATCGGGAGAAGATACTATGTATAAGAGTTAGCCGATTTAGCCCAAGTGATTTGTTTATTTCGTGGAAATTTATCTCAACCCCCCACTGAGATCGAAAGTACTTAAGAAATTGTAATGCAAAATCTGGCCATATATTCGGATATGCCATATGCTACTATATAAAGGCAATATTCGATGTATTTCGTTTCTTCTCTTCTCTTTTTTAAATGCTTTGACCAAACTCCTGGCTAGCAAAATCGAACCCAGAAATCGCAAGAAACAAACGTAAGATAAGTAGCTCATAATGCCATGAGGTAATATGAAGATATAACTGTCTATATATGTCTTGCTCGATTCCAGTCAACTGTAACTTTTACGCTACATATTTCTATCTTAAAATCGCGTGGATCGCGTGCGTTAATTAAGGAAAAGCGAGAGGCTTATAGTAAATTGCATAAAGCGATTTCTTGGGTTAAATTAGGCTTAAAAGAGTTATAGTTGATATATTGACCAAATGTAGAAAGACAATCATCTGGCCCTGGCCTTCCCTTAAATGGCAACTCATAGTGTTGGCCACTATCACTATTGAGTTGGGGAAACGCAATGCTGTTATCACATAACCTTTAATGGTTTGCTTACTGCAATTATTCATACTCGAATGAATCGAATCCGAAAGGCAATGCTGTTATCATAATTACCTTTAATGGCGCTTGTGTTAGACCGTTCTTTGTCGATTGTATTGAGTGATTACTTACATACAAATAAGTACAATCTTCCAATGCAATTAAAGTTGCTTGCTGGCTGACACATACTCGAATGAACGACGCACTTTACGTCACATGTTCGGATGGGTGAATGGGCGAATGTGCGAATGTGGGTGGGTAAAGGTCTGGGTGCGGGGTGTGGATGTGGGTGCGGACGAGTTCAGTATAAACAAATTGTTGCATTCAGTGCGCAATAACTGAAATTGGCAAATAGCCAAGTTTTCTTTTGTGATGATGGTGATTTTTACGACTTACATTTAAATATGTTGATATACAAATATGAGAGAAGAAGAACTCTCCACTCTAATGGCAAAGGCAAAGCAAAGATATATTGCGCCGCAGCTGCTTACCCAGTTTGTTGTTCTCCTTGGCGTCCTCGCAGCGACGCACTACGCGAATGACACCCTTTCCAGCGATCGGTGAGAATGCCGCCACACCACCGATCCGGGCTATATGCGGTGGTATACGCGGATCATCTGTGTTTATCGGCATATCGCTGTTATCATTATCATTTGCATTGTCATCGCTCAAACTGTCTTGATTGGCATTGGCATCTGTATTGGTAGTCGCATTGCTGTTGCCATTATTTGCATTCGCATTCGCATTTGTATTCGTATGATCGTCCCCGTTTCCTCCTCCACCATTATTATTGGGGATATTTGTGATGTCGTTGCCGAAGGGCCGCATTGTTTCGATCACTTTCAAAAAATTCACTTAAAAAAATAATGCTATTTGCCACTTGAATTTTTCACTGGGTTTTCAAATAACTAAAATGTTATCTTTTTTTCGATATTTATTTGTTGTAATTGCTGTTAACTCTATTCACAACCAACTGAACGTGTCTCTCCTGCGCATTGAAATATTGAAAATGCTTTTTACTTTCCGTTTTTATAGCACGGAAGAAGAAAGAAAAACTGCGCACAACAAAACAAAAGCAAAAGCAAAACAAAAAAGAAAAAAACCAAATAAATTTAAAAAAAAAGCACCAAACGTAAAATGGCAAGAAAAACAACAAAAATAATAACACACAAAATTGGCTTTAATCGGCTGCACACCGAATCTTTTCATACACTTACAATTTCCATTAATTGGCAATTTTGCTTTGAAATCGACAAAGTAAAAGGTCTTTGAAAATTTGTTTACACTTTTAGTTTTTGATCGAAATTGCACTTTTTATCTGTCTGTACTTTGGACAATTTTAACCAATTTCAAAATTTGTTATCTATTTCTTATGACATTTTTACATACTTCCAAAAGCTTGGAATTTTGAGTTGAGGTTCTTGCATAAATTTTGGAGCAGTTATTGAAAAATTGTTGCTCAAAATTGAAATTTTCCCAAGGCTGTATTTTGGACAAATTTCTACCGATTTTCAAAGTTTTGACGTAGTTTTTATCGAATTTTTATCTTCTTTTAAATGCCATCAAAACTTAAAAAGATTGCAAAGCTGGGGATTTTAGAAAATTGTTTGAAAAATGGTATGATGTTGGTCATACCACATTTTTACATACCTTAAAATGCTAACTAAAGCTTGGAATTTTGGGAAAAAAATATTTCGACTCGATTTTTGAAAATTTTGACAGTGTATACACTGTAATTCTTTTTCAAAAATCGGGTCAAAAATCAGTTGGTCAGATTTGAATGTCAATTTAAAATTAATATTCAAAGCAGCAAAAAAAGTCATGAATTATTGAAATTGGAAGAAAATTGACTGAGTTAGAGGATCGAAAAGTTCATGATATTAAAGAATTTTGTAATTTTTGTTGGCCACAATTGGAAATTTGTCAGGAAATGCAAATTGAAAAGAAATTGTTCAACCGTTTCCAAATGTGTAAAGTTTTTTGTTATCTGAGATAGAAACTTGAAATTAACTACTACATCTATGATTAGAAACCCAAAGAGCTTTTCGTTAGAGGGTATCTTGCTATATGGATACGAAAATGTCTTGTCATCGTAAGAGCAATACCCTCTGTTATAAACAGTCCTTCTCTTGGCCCGTTCGAGCGTTCTGCCACAACGGGAAAAGTGTAAAAGTTCAATGCGAAGAGAGAGAGAGAGAGAGACGCAGAGAGCGAAACAAAAGCAGAGAGAGATAGAGAGGGACCAAACATTGTGATTCTCCCGATTATATATACTATACGTATATATACTTATACGTATATTCCATATATACGATCTGAGATTTTACGCATTTGCCCAACTGTCGCTTTTCAGATACCGGAACTGCTTATAGTCGGAAATTTTCCGCACACTTGCCAGTCACAACAAAGTACAATAATATTTATTATACATATATGCATATGTATCTGCATCTGTATCTGTATCTGTATAATTAACAATAATGGCCAGATACACGATTGACAAGGACAAGCCGTTTCCAGTGTTCCGATCATACGGTATATTTTCACTATCTGCGCAGCTTTTGGGCTTTGACATTCGCTTTATCACTTTCGCAAGCTTTTTCTAGTGGAAAACTTGCCGCAAATGTAGTGCGTTTAAATTTGAAAAGGTTTCTGATGGACTCCCCTTATGAATAAATTGTGAATACCATTCGTTGTTGTTGTTCTAGTTTTAAAATATTTGATTTATTCGTCAAAAAACAAGTTGAAACTCTAGGGGGGGGGTAGGGGGGATATCATTGATATTGTATCCGTTTTGTATACTCAACATTATTATAGATATTAGTTAGGTATACATATATGTATACGTATGTATATGTATGTATATATACAAATTTCATTTTCATTTTCATTAAAACCGACAAATAAAGCGCTGAATTCGATTAGAACAAACACGGCTAAAAATAATTAGTAGGTAATATCCGTATGTATAGAGGGTAAGAGTTAGTAGATAGAGATAGAGAGAGGGACAGAGAGGAGGGGTGAGGTATGCCACAACACGTATTGAATGTATGTTTGTATGTATTAAAAATGCCCATAAGTTAGCTCACTAACACATTTGCAGTCTACTACTTAAAAGGTAATCGCTAGTAATGAATTACTGCAATTACTGCACACCCTGGGCATGCTGAAGTCCTGTGCACAAGTACAGCATTATGATGCTGAGGGCTTGGACACGTTCATCAGACTTGTTCTCGATGCTGATCGTTGTTGGCTTCCAGAGCGATGACTCGGTGGCCTTTTCGGCGTCGTTCATCATTGTGTAGCCCTCAGTTTCTGCATCTAAGGCGATTTTCAGTTTACTTAGCTACGAAAACAAACCGAAAACAAAAAGATCAGTTTCAAGAGTCGTCGTTAGTGAGTTGTTCATGTTACGTACCAGTTCGTTTATTTTGGACACTCGCTCGTCGGGCGGCTGGCTCGCATAGAGATGCTTGCTGGAGCTCTTGGCCAGGTTCATGAGGTCCTCGTTGCGGGAGTGCCTGATTATGGGCTCGGTAATGATAATGACCTGATCGTAGCTCAGAACGGTACAGTCCGCTGGTAGTGCCTCCAAATGCTGCGTAACCCGATCGAATGGATTCTGTTGTGCCTCCTCGGCTATGGATGATTTGCTGTAGGGGTGGGAGACGAACCTAATTTGCAAGTGCTACGGGGGGGGGATTGGCAGTCGTTTTTACTTACCGCGATGGCGTGTGTTGGGGACTCGGCGGGAGGCTCTTGGAATTCGACGGCCCGCCCTGACCGCTGCCGGTCAGCGACGACACAATGCCGGGAATATCCAGATTGCTGGCCTGACGTTTGATACCCTGAGCCAGCATTCCCGTGAGGCTGGGCCTGTGCACATCGAGGCCCGCCTGCTGCTGCTGGGCCGGATCACCCGCAGCTCCACTCAAAGTAGCCGCCGACTCGGCATCGGGCACTCCAGCTGCGAGCAGCTCCAAGTTCTCGGGCTCGGTAATGGTGAATTCCGGCCTATTTACCACAAGTGGGGCCGCCACGGATGGGGCCGCAGATGGCGCCACAGGCGGGCCCACAGATGGTGTCAGCCCAGAGCAATCGACGGGGCCACAGACTGTGGCATTCTGGCACTTGGCTATGCACTTCTTGTGGCACGACATCGAGCACTCCTGACACTGCATGGCGTCCTTCAGCCAGATCTTCTTGCCGCAGAAATCGCACTGGGTGGCCCGATGGAAGTGCGTCCGTATGAAAGTGTGGGCTCTGGGCGCCGCCGTCGAGGAACCACTGGAAATGCCGCTGTCCGCAGTGGTCCCAGTGGATTTCAATGATATGCCATCCGACACGTTGTCCTCGCAGGCTTTGTCGCCAGACGTCGTGTAGTTCCTGCGCAAAATAATGTGTTAATCGCGATGAAGGACTATCTCCTTGCGAGGATTCCTACCTTGATGGAGAGGTTTGCTTTGCGTTGCCCTTGGTTAATGTCTCGTTGAGGGTTATGTTTGGATTACCCAGCCAGGAGAAGGCAAAAAGTATATCGCCGAAACATAAGCTGGGATTGAATCCCGACTGATTCGAGAGGTTGTGCATCTTTCTGGAAATGGAAATTCAAATGGTGAGGTGAAAGTGGAAACTGGAAACCTAAGTGGACCATGGAGCACTCACACTGCCTGCAGGCTGGCTGGATTCAGGGCTATCTGCTTGAGGCACTGATGCAGGCTCGTCTCCGAGCACTCGACAAGGATCTGACTGACTTGGATGTTGTTGTAGCCCAAGAGGATGCTCTCGCCGGCACTCTTGCCGAAGACGCAGACATTGAGGAAGCGGCTATTGGCATCCAAGTTGAAGCTGCACACATCGTCCATGTGTATCAGCGGACTGAAGGGGCAGTCGATCGTCGAGTGCTGATAGAAGTAGTTGACATCCTCGCTAGACTTCTCGCTGGAGCCAGTTGCCGCCACCGCCGCCGGCTGCTGTGAGTCTCTCTCTTTGTGCTCCTTGTCCCGCTCCTTATCCTTATCTTTATCTTTGTCCCTGTCCTTGTCCTTGTCCTTCTCTTTGTCCTTGTCACCGCTCTCGCGACTCATCGTCTTTTTGATTGCCTTGGCAATAATATTTGATTTCTTCGGCGACGGTGAATTTGTTGGAGTACTACTAAGACTCGACTCGGTGGAGTGTCGACTGTGAGTGGGTTTGACTATTAAATGCTTCGGACCGGCAACGACTGGAACCGTTGCTTCAGCTGGCAAATCCTCTGGGGATTGCGTTTGTTCCACTGTTGCTATCGTCGCCGCGGTCGTCGTCGTCTGGGGGGGAATGGTGCAGAGATCATCGTATTTATCCAGATCCTCCAGTATGGCATCGTTGCGTATAATGCCCGGGATGATGCGCTCGATGCGCAAACAGAATACGGTGGCCTGCAGATTCTTGACCACCTTGGCTATCTGCTGAATGGTGGTCACCTGTTTGCCCTCGATGGCAATCAGAGAATCGCCGGCCAACAGTTGGGACTTGCAGGCCGGGGTATTCGGCAGCACCGACTCGATCTTGACCACCTGGCTGCTGCTCTGCTTGAAGACAATGCCGATCTGTTGGTTCTTCGCCTTGTGTATGTACACGTCCAGGGAGATTAGCACATTGCGGCTGTCCTTCTGATGGGCCTCGATGAAGGGCACCGGGGCCAGGGTGATGGTGCAGTAGGTATCACCCTCAGCCCCCTCGCCGTGGCTCCATGGTGATTGCATCAACATTAGTCGCGACAGCTCGGACACCTTGACGGTGAGCACCCCGTTCGGATGGATGTCGCAGTCGCTGACCTCCTCCTCGGCTGTCCAGTGGAAGAAGGGCTTGTAGCGCAATTTATAGTTGGGCAACGTGTGTTTGCGGCGCACCGCCTTGCGTATCTGATTCGATATAAGATTCGTGATGTTTGATTGCATTTGACGTCCCTGATATTTGGATTCGATATCCAGAATCAGTTCAGGATCCCCCAGAAAGCTGAGCGACCAGTGGGTATACGGTTTCCGTGTGAATTGTAAGCGCGCCATGCCCGAAAGTTGTTTCACTGCAGATCACAAAAATTAGTATTCCCATTTGACCAATCTCTCTCTCTCTCTCTCTCTCTCACCTTTGAGCATAATGGAACCCTTCTTGCCCAGCACCATATCCGCATCGATGGACGTGGAGAAATTGCCCACATAGTTAATGTCCAGCAGCAGATCCAAGTTCTCTATGCGCTGCTCTCCTTCATCCAGTTCAACATTGTGCACCGACAGCGACTTGATGTCCGGAAACTGATCGCCCAATTCCAGTTCTTTGATCTGCGAGCAGGAAGAACCCTGATGATTGGATTCGATGCGTACAGGAATGGACTCGACTCACCGTTAATTTGTCCAACAGCTTGCCGGTTGTCGTCTTGGTCACCAGCTCGTCCAACTCGATGGAGAGTTTGCGATAAAACCATTTGCGCACACGATTCGAATTCTTGAACTCATGGAAAAGAAACTGCATAACGAAATTGAGGGAAACCAAAGCGGAGGCTCCCTGAAGATTCGTTTCCACATGGGCACTCGGACTCGAGCCTTGACTCTCATTGCTGCAACTGTTGCCTGTCCCGGATGTCGGAGCATTGAGGTTGCGTGCCGTCTGCTTAATGTTCTATGCAAATTGAATGGATCTCAGGAATGGATATCTTTATATGGATGGATTGGATTACTTACCAAAGGCAGAGTATACTTGGCGTTTATCTGTTTCTGCTCTTCACTTTCGTCCGGCAGATTGGAAAATTTGATGAAAATCAAATATTGCAATAATATGATAATCACTCCGCCAATTAGCAGAAAAATCAAACATAATAGAATTAAATTCGAAATCGGTATCTCCATGTTTGGTGGGGCGTGGTGGGGCTACGGGTACGGGGGGAAGAGGGATGGGGGTGGGGGAGAGGGATGGGGACTCTCTCTCTCTCTCTGCTAGAAATTCGGAATGCGTTGGGCCTTTCCCTTGACCTTAGGACATGTGACAACGATTCTCAGTTTTCAGTCTTTTTATTTTCTTGCTTTCTTTTTTCCTCGTTTTTGTTTGGTGTTTTCTTTTTACTACGCACTAGCCTGTCCAGTGCAGTCCAGTCCAGTGCAGTCCAGTCCAGTCGAGTCCACTCCACTCCAGTCAGATGTGAACATTATCCATGTGTCTGTCTCTAGATTGGCAATGAGGAATGTGCCCAGTGCTAGCTAATCATTTTTTAGTCTCTCCGATATTTTTCGGTAATTGTTTTACTCCTTAAACTGCTTATTTGGTATTTAACTGTGGCAGCTGTTTGTTTGGCCAACACTCAAACTTTCCCCAAACGCACATATGTATATACTAATGAATCAAAATCAATATGTATTCGTTGTTGCCTGCTGGAGCGCCACTGCGCATGCTCCATAATCATCTGTTGGCCATACCATTGCAATAAGGATACACTTCTTTTCGTCAGCCAATTTGTAACGGTTAAATTATTGAATTTGAAATCGTTCGCTAAAGTTCGACCATTTTTCATCTTTTAACCATTTGACAACTTTTTATTGCATGCTTTTAGGCTTCCCCTTATGTGTTCGTACCAGAATAACAGGTCCTCCATATAAAATAGTGTTGTAAAACGCAATCGATGGCAATGAATTTAAAAATAAAGTGCTAGAATTGGTAGAGATTCAAGTTGTTTCCTTCAAAAATCGTATTGAAGTTCGGATTAAAGGATTTATGACTCTAAACATATATTTTGGGGGCATCCTGATAATGATTTTTCTTAGTTTTACATAATTTCCTGTATTCGAGGGGGGCAAACTTCAATTAGGACTTTCAGTTGAATTCCTTCCAATTGGTTTTTAGTCAATCCTCTAAAATCTGCGATTAAATAATACAAACCTGCCTCACCCCCCGCAGAGTAACTCAATCGAATTTTTGAAATATTTTATCCTTTCATTTATTTAGATTTATTAATTTGTCTGTATCATCATTTCCGTTTTTAATTGTTATTTTTATGTATTTTCCTCTTCTTAGATTTTCTTTCATTTTCTTGTAATATGCCGTAAGGTTTTTTCTTGTTTTTTTTTATATTTTTGGTTTTACTCTTTTTTTGTTGTGGGTTTCAATATTACTTACTTCTTTTTTTTCTCATTTTTGCATGCATTTTTTGTGTTTTTTTGTTGTTTTTTTTTTGTTTGTTATTTTTGTTACGCTTATTTCACATACATAGCTACATATACATATATACATGGAATATACATATACATATGTCTATGGTTTTCTTTAGATTTTTGTTTTGTTGTTTAGAGAGAGACAAAAAAAAAACTATAAATTTGTATTTCCATTTTGTTAGTTTTCTCATTTTTGTTTTTGTTTATAAATATCATTTAGTTAGGTGACTTAACCTGATGAAATTCAGTGGTAAGTTTTCACATACATATATCTTGTATGTATATATATATTGTGTATATATATTTTGCTCATTTATTTATATTTTCTAGGCATATTTCAACGGTTCGAATTGTTCAATTTTCAATTTCCTTCGTTTAACTTATACAATTTGTTTTGTTGCTTTCCTTTTCATTTTGGTGTGTGTGTGTGTGTGTGTGTGTATCTGTGAGCTGTATATTTTGTTCGTGTCCTTTCTCCTGTGTCTGTGTGTGTGTGTGTGTATAATATTTGTATAAATTTCCGAAAAAATCAAACCCAAAATGAAAAAAAAAACACTGTTTTTTATATATAGTAACGCCAGCGTTACAAATGTTATGTATATATACATACATATATCCCAAATACAATCTCAACCTAAAGATTTCTTCTCTCCTCTGCCAATTTCCTCGTCTACGTGTCCTGTTTTCCCCACATTTGTTTTAACAACCGTCTTCGCCTGCGTATATTTTCTATGACTTGTAAATTTCATAATTTTAGTTAATTAGTTTTTTTTTTTTTGGATTTTTGTTGGTGTTTTACATTTCTCTTATTTGTTGGTAGTACAAAACTGTATTTTTTTTTTGCCATTTCCCTTTCATTTTCTATAAATGTATATATATCTTTATCTTTTATGTTTGTATGCATGTACGTATGTTTGTATGTATGTATGTATATGTAAGTATGTATGTCGGTTTGCCTGCCTGTCTGCAATTTTTCATATTTTATTCACCCAAAAAAAAAAAAATCACTTCATTTACAACTATAATAATAATATCAGAGAAATTGTTTTTTTATAATTTGCTCATCTACATTCATGTAAAGATGTTTGTATGTATGTTTTTATATCAAACAAACAAAAAAAAAATAGGAATATATGTTCTCTATATGATACATACATATATAAGTAGATATAAGTATATATATATAGTACATTGATATCTTGATATTTGCGGCACATTTTCCTTATTCTTTTTTGACACAAAAACAAAAAAATAGTTCTACATATAAGTATGGGTGCGTTTGTGTGTGTGTGTGTCTGTCTGTTTGTGTGCCATATCATCTTATCGTCAATTTCAGTCAACAAACTGGGCAACCATTTTGGCCACAGCCATCGAAATTGAGTTAGATACGAGTTTAGTTCTAGTTCGATCGAAAGTGTTGTTTTCTAACCAAACTTAGATCAAGATAATGCCTACATACACACATATGTATGGATGTACATGTATCTCTCTCTCTGTGTGTGTGTCTCTCTAATCTTATACATGTATTCGACTATATTTCGACTTATCCTCCTTGCCATTATTTAAATTGCTTTTCTTCTATTTAGAGTGTTGTGTGTTACGGTTTCCGGTTTCCGGTTCACGGTTTACGATTACGGTTTTTGGGTTTTACGATTTGACATCTAATAAATTCATCAAGTACACACTAAATACACATACAACAACATATGGGATTAAAGTTAAATACTTTTCTTCTATTCTATTCTGTAACTGCTGCATATGGCATACTATATGTGTATGCATGTATGTATGTTTGTATGTTTGTTTGCTTGTTTGTTTGTTTGTTAGTATGTACGCTTTTAGATCTATGTATGTATGTATGTGTGTATGTATTGTATATGCATATAAATGGTATATAAGGTTTAATACTCTGGTAAATTACAAATATGTATGGGCATAATTATCATAGAGCTACACACACGCACACAAAAATACATATTTAACTCTATATCATATATGTATGTAGTATATGTATTGCCTGATCGGGATTGTTGATATATATTAACATGATCGAGAAAACGGCATAAGCATTCTCCACGAAATCTCGGCATTGAATAAGATTTCTCAGTAAACATTTCGGAAATCCATGCTAGCAACTGACTGACTGATGGGTGACTTGGAATCTGCTTGAATAATCTAAAATCGTATGGTAAATACTTGCTTCTTTCTTTCGTAATCAATGAAACACAACTTGATTGCATAATTTCAAAATGATCGATTTCACTTCGCTCTCCTCTAGAATGTTTTTTTTTTTTTGAGAATTTATGCCTAGTGGAAAACTAAGATCATATCAGCAATCCCAAGATATTATCTGTTCTATGAATTGGAATTCTCTTCTCATTATTCCACTGCTTTTATTTTGATAGTTTTTCTTTTCCATTGTTTTCGTTTGGGTTTGCTTTTTGTTGTTGTTGTTGTTGTTATTGTTATTGTAACTGGATGTAACCCAATCACAATACAATTCAGTGGAATTCGTGTTGGCAAAGTAATTTTATTTAGTAAATCTTTTCGGTATTTTTGTTTCTTGTTTTTTTTTTATTTTTTTTTTTTTGTTTGTATTTTAATGGAGAAAAAAGTCAATCTATGTTTGTTTTTTGTTGTTTTTTTTTTTGTTTTTGTTTATTTATTTCACTCAATTATGGTTAAAGTAGCTTTGTTTTAAGTTTGCCATGGACTTTTGCCGTCTTTAACTATATCAAAGTAAACTATATCAACTAGACACGTATATATACATATGGTTGATACACTTTACTTTTGTTTAGTATGTGATTGTGGTTTTAGTTTGGTTTCAAAAGTAAATCTGAAGCGCACATTTACAATGCTGCCTAAATTGCTATAAAGTATTCCATTCATATGTTTCCATATATATTTAGTGATTTTCTTTTTAATCTGTTGCTTAGTTATTTTGTTTTTTAAATTTAACACACACATATTGATCATCATTATCATTATCATCTTCATCATCATCATCATCATCATCATCATCATCATCATCATCGTCTGCCTGTATCGTTTTGTATACATACAATAATTCTCTTCTATAACTTTAATAGTGCATTTGAATAATTAATTTGTTGGTTTTTTGTTGTTGTTTTGTTTTTTGGTTTTATTAATGATATTTTTAGACCATCAAGGTTCATGTATTTGTGTATATGTATATATATTATATATATATATGTATATATTTATAGGTATATATATATATATATATACAAATATATATACATATATATATATATAAAAAAAAATATATATATAATAATAAAGATTTCAACATAATTTTCGCGGATCCTGCCCGCTTAAACATAAAAAATTAAACATGTGTAGGTGAATGCGGTATGTGGGTGTGTGTGTGTGTGTGTGTGAGTGTTTGTGTTTTCTATGTGTGTGTATGTGTATGGGTTGTAAAACACAGGAGAGAAAAATCAATCAATGAATAAATTAATAACAATTAACATAATATTAATATATATACATACATATGTATATATATATATATGTAAAGGGATCTAGTATAAATTATGCGTTCTTCTTTTGTTGATAATTTGGCCTGCCACATTGATCGGATCCTGTTTAAACGCACCAGCGTACGGATCGTGACTGTATATACACAAATTGGTATATATATATATATATATATATATACATATATTTAGAATAATAGTATATGCCTAGTAAGGTATATATATGTAAATATATAGCCAATGACTTTTTGTTTTGTGTATTGTTGTTGCTGTATTTTCATTTTTGGTTTTCAATGTTATACCCCTGCAGAAGCTCATACCGTTAGATCGGATCGAGCCAATCTCTCTAGAATTCATTCATATAGGTAATTCTAATTGTTGTCTAGCCTCTAGCTGCATTTTATTCTCTCTTTGTGGGAATCATCGATATAAAGATAGATAGTAATTTATTCATATCGGACAATTATAACGCAACGGATATAAATAGAAGTGTTTCGTTTTATGGGATATTTTGTTATGTCTTGAGAAAGGGGATGCAACTGCAAGGGTATATCATCTTCGGTGTGCCAAAGAGTTAGCTTTCGGTATTTTTTAGTTCTCTTTTGAAAATGAAAAATTGCTTTTTGCTTGTGCTTCAATTTTCTTTTTGTTTTGTTTTTTTGTGATGGAAAAAGTCTTTTTGTTTGCTGTTTTCGCAAATTTCTTTTGCATTCTCATTTTCATTTCTTAGGCTTATCAAATAAATAAATTTTGCGAAGACTGTTATTAACATTTTCTTTCTTTGTTTTTGTTTTTTTTTTTCTTTATGTTGTGGAAGCAATTAAATTATTTTCTGCAAAATTTTGAACCGAAATTTCTTATTTTTAGTTTCATTTAAGTAGTGTTTTTTTGTTGTTTTTTTTTTTTTTTTTTTGTTTTTGGCTTCAGTTTTCTGTGTGTTTTTTGTTTTGGTTTTTAAATTCGAGTCCAACATTTAAATTATTTACAAATAATATTACAAAAAAAAAAAAAACTATTATATATGCTTAAATGCATATACATATTTATATATATATCGATATATGTATACATAAATATATATATACATACATAAGCTACAGTCTGGCTGTAGACTGGAACCATTTTCCTTTCATTTAATAGTTCTCCGTTTTTATTTTATATTTGCTTTGTCTAATTATAATTAAAAAAAAAAATTGGTAAATATATATTAAAAAATTTGTTGCAAATAATTTAAATAGTTTTCAATTAATAAAATAAGAGTTTTCAACATTTGTTTTTAACTGGTTTTCGTGCTTCAAAATTAAAAACATTCGCTTAGCCTTCTTGGCCTTCAGTTTCACTCTTTTTGCCATTTTGTTTCACATTTTTGTCAATAGATTTAAAAAAAAGAAGACAAACCAATTTTGGTGCTTAATTCTTAAATTAAAAAGAAGAGGAAAAACCAATCATCATCTTTTTCATTGTTAATCATGCAACAAAAATCGTCTATGTTTAATTTAAATTTTCATTTTCTTCTCTCGTTTTTTTCTTCTTCTTCTGGTTTTCATAGTTTTTCTTTTTGTTTCTCTTTAGTTTAAAATGAAATGTTTGCTTACTTTTTTTGTTTCTTTGTTTTCTTCTTTTGTCTTGAATTTCCTTTTAGTTTTTTGTTAAGAATATGAAAATTTGAATTTGTTTTCTTTTTTTTTTGTTTTGTTTGTTTGTTTGTTATCCTTTCAGTGTATGTAGTAATAGTTCATTCAACATCAATCTCATTTTTCCATTAAGTAAATTTCTAATTTTCTTTTTTGTTTTTCTCTCATTTGTTTTTTGTTATGTTTTTTTTCTCTTTATAAGTTAAACGGTACTTTTGCTATTGCTGTTTGGTTTTTATGCTTTAAACATTTGTTTAACATATATAAGTAAGTATATATATATATAAATATTTTGTTTTTTTTTTTTGTGGTTTTTTGGTTTTGTTTTTTTGTTTTTTTCCTCTTTTCTTTGTTTTTGTTGTTGCTTTTAATAGTAGTCACTAACGTATTAGGAAAAAGTTGTGAACCTTTTCCGTTAATTTGCGATAAATTCCCACGACTCTCCGTCACATTCCACCGTGTTGCGGTTGATTTTGACTTCCAGACGGTTTAACACCGCCGCCACCCCCGCCACCATCGATACTCCCAGCTGGTGTGGTTGTTGTTGTGGCATCGCTCTCATCGCACTCCTCCAGTTCGGCCAAATTCTCCTGATCGGATTCCTCCAGTGTTACCTAATTGATGGGAATACACATTCAGCGGTTAGAGTTGAGAGTTAAGAGTTGAGAGAAGGGATTCAATAGTTGGGTCAGTTAGATTCACTCACCTGGAAGCGTATCTTTTCATCTTGTGGCAAATCATCGGCTGCCGATGGCGGCGGTGATGGTGGTATCATGCTCTGATAGTAGTCTCTGTTCTCTTCAAGCGTATCGAGTATATCCTGTGCATCGGGATGCACCAAATCGGCCCAAGTCTCCCACAATGGATGGACAATGTAATCGATGAAGCCCACTTGGGATTTCTCGATTGTGGCATTATGACGATCGCACATGGGACTAATATCCATGCCCGAATCGCGCTCCTTATCGCCTTGCAGGAAGAACTCCTCCATGAGCAGAGCCACCCAGCGTTTGTAAAGCGGTAAAGGTTTGGTGGGATTGCTTAGATCAGCGCAATGCACCAGATTCTCAAGCACCTGCGCAAGAGAGACAGAGTGAGTGAGTGAGACAGAGTGAGAGATGAGTTATCAAAGGGTTATCCCATACCTGTATGCGATCGGTGTAGTTGTCAAGCAGGAGGACTCCAGAGCCGGCCACTTTCTTGGTTTCCACCATTGTCTTTAGATCGGCCAGCAGACTCATGTGCTTGGACATATCCGTGGACAGCACAATATCAATAACCATTTTCCTCAATGTTTGGCGTTGTTTTCTAGAGAGAGAGAATGGACAGATTGATTGATTAAGTGTTTGGGGAGAGATTCACAATATTTACTTTTGCATATTTAAGAATATATCACATCCTTGATTTTGCAATAATTTAAAGGCAACAGCTAAATGATGATTTTCCAAAACAGATTCGTCATTGTACATTAATGCTAGTTCGGAACCTGCAACCAAAAATTGGTGTTTAGAATCATATTGATTTATGTATGCAGCGGGGGAGTGAGGGGTGGAAGGTTTAACTCACTTGAGTTAACCAAAAACTGATTGGTTAAGCCAGGATGATCAACATCGTGTATACAAGCGGCGAACAAAGCCCCGCCCACTTCGAGTGGCGTGAATACGCCCTCCAGTGCCGGTGTATTGAGTAGCACATTTGTGCTCTGTGTCACGTCAGCGGCATGCAGCGAATTGTGAAACGGATTGTCTTTGACATAGTGGTCCTCCAGAGTAGTCATAAAGTTAAGAAAAGTTTTCGGTGGTATCATAAGACTGGTCAATAATTCTCTACTCTGTAAGGTGTAAGGAAGAAAAAAGACATTAGATTCATTCCACAAGACGCGTAGACTCCAAATCTCGACTCTCGACTCACCTGAAATATGGTGTATGCCACACAGGTGAGCGGACGATTGCAACTTAGATCGCCAATTTTAAAGATCTCAATGCCCCAGGTGTCCAGCTCGCCGAGTTGGGTGCCCAGCTCGTTCTCTCTGGGCGTCTCCACGCCGAATGTGGGCAATCGTTCGCCGGTGAAGCTATTCGTATGGGATAGTGGACGCTTGACACCGCTTATTTGTGACATGGGCGGACCGCGTGGGGAACGTGATCGTGGATATTGCTGTTGCTGCTGTTGTTGTTGGGCGCTATTGGCTGCGGCATTGGCAATCGCATGCTCTGGATTATCATCCACGCGCAGTGAGGGTAAATCGAACTCTTGCTGTTTGTCTGTCAACGAGAGAGAAAGGAGAAAGAGAGACACGATGATAAAGAGTAAAGGAAAAACGCGTTTAATACATGGCGAATGGAAACAGATTTCAAATTTCGCACATGCCCCCCCAGGGGAATAATATGCGCTTCATGTGGCAAGAGAAGAGAAGAGAAGAGAAGAGAAACAACTGACTGACATCAAAGACAAGTCTCATATTTCTCCCTCATCAGCAGGAACAGCAAGCCACCATTCCATTCCATCCACCCATCTCCTATATCCATCTGCTGCTATATCCATCTCATCATTTTGTTGTTTAAACAAGCATAAATATTCAAGAGAGTTGGCAACAGACACAAAAAGAAAGAATACGACTAAAAAACAAAGAACTTTTCCATTCAAAATTCCATTGCCTACTTTTAGGTTTCTCCATGCTCGTTTCTCTGTGTGTTTGTGTGTGTGTGCGAGTGTTTGTGTGCGTGCGAGTGCGTTTGTGTTTCGCAAATTCAAATTGCCTGTGCATAAATTAAAATTCATTTCAAATTGCGTTGCAAAAAAACACACATGGATACTGAATAATCCATAGATACATAAAGCTGCTATGCCGCCATGTGTGAACAAACTTTGACAACACTACGAGTATAGCATACATTTGGGGGGTAGATACATACATGTGTGTAATTGTATAAATTTCGAAATAGTATCCTCTAATTGCCCCACCATATGTGTCTGCGACTGTCTTTAAATTTGCCAAAATGAAGAGACAGACTAACTCTACGCGGATTTGGATAATAATGATGCATAAATTTCATCCAATCACATCATCATCATCGTCATACATAATTCTTGCACTGCCTGCAGGCTTTCTCTCCCTCTCTCGCTCTCTCATCCTCCCGTTGTCGCTTGTTTTTTTGTTTTTTTTGTTGCTCTGCTCATGTTTTGCATATGTTAAAAATTCTGATTCCGATTTCAGGTGCTAAACATGTTGTGGGTAGGATATATACACATAGAGCAAAGCTTTATAAGCTTTTTTTAGGCTTTGGGAAGCACTGCCGCCTCTTATTTCTCCTCGCCCCTCCTTCTTTCCACTGTTTTTCCCCGCTTTTCTGGTTTCATTCTTTTTTTTGTTGTTGTCTCTTTTGACTTTTTCCGAGCCGCCCGAGCCGGCGTCAACGTTGGCGGCTTCTGTTTCAAATGAAGTGTTACAAATGGACATTAGGCGTGTGCGAGTCTCGGACCCTAAATGCGATTTTATGCTTGATAAACTACAATAACAACAACAGCAACAATAACAACCAACAACAACAACGGCAACAAAAGCAACTAACTTAGGCCTGAAATTCTAGTGAAAAGGTGGACGCTCGGGCCTCAGGATTCTAGTCAGAACTTAGAAATTCAGCGAAGCAGAAATATGGACAAATGTGCAAATATGCCATCAACTCATACACACACACACACACCTACACACACACACACACACTGTGTGAAGCCAACAATTTTTATATCTAAAGTGAAGAGTAACGAAAGAAATCCCTAACGCCAACAGAAGATGATCGAAAATATCATTGAAAGAATCGAAAGAACAACGATTAACGATAACGATAAACCTAAATGCATTCTCAAAATCTATTCAACATTTTCCTATTACCTTTAAACTGGCAGACAGATGACTGTTTTATTCCTTCAAAATCAATTTTGTTACGTTAAATGAAGGGTATTCTGTATTCGTCTTAACTGTCAAGTTATGGCTTATGGTTTTTCTCTCTCTCTCTTGGGCTCTTTTTTTCAACTCTTTTTGTGTGTTTGGTCGCTTTTGGCTTTGGCTTTGGGCAGCGGCACCTTTGTTTGGAAAACGCTTCATCCCCTCCCGCTGCTGCTGTTGCTGCTTCATCTATGCCCTCACGTTGAGCGCCACACAAAGTGACTTTGACCGAAAAACAGGAATGGGCGTCCTTTTTTTGTTTTTTTGTTCTTTTGTACGTTTTTGGGTTGGCTCCCAGGTTAAACAATGAAATTTCCACTTCATCTGTTTTTATGCTGCTCTGCATAATTTAATTTTCCACTTTCAATTCACGAACGGCGCACGGTTTTTCGCTTCTTTCTCACATTTTTTGCATAACTTTTGTTGCTGCTGCTGCCTCTAATTTTGAGGGTGCCGGAAGGTAGTTGGTGGAGCCGGGGGCAGGGCAGGTGAAGAGGTTACTTGAACGCATTTCTTTCATTCTATTTGCGATTTTTTTTTCTTTTTACCCGCCCCCTTTTTTCTATTCTTATTTCGTCATTTTTTGTTTTTCGTTCTTTGCTGTGGTTAATGCGATTTTATTGCATACTTTTGTGCGCTACTAAACAAGAAGAGGAACAACTAGAGAAAGAGGAATTGCAGCCAGGAGAAACTTCTTGAATAACTTTCAGCACATTTGCATTCGCCTTCCAATTGATGATGATAGAGAATAGAGAGAGAGATAGAGAGAATCGAGAGATGGTGATGGAGACGACGATGGAATTGGCGGAATAGAGAACCAACAGACCCAGCACACAATAGCAAATACTCTGATGGTTTTTAACAATTTGAAAGTAAACTTTTTTTTTTTTCGCAGCACAGAAGGAACAGAGAACGTAAGAGAGAGAGAGAGAGTGAGAGAGAGAGGCGATAGAGTGATTGGTATGTGAAGTTTTTTAGATCCGAAAAGCTTTTCATTCATTTCAGCTTCGTTCACTTCTGTTTTCTCTCTCGCTACCTCCCTTCCGCCCCCCTGTTTAGTATGTAGGTAGTATTAAATTGTAATTCTCCAGGGCAACAACAGTAAGCTCTCATTCAAATCAGGACAATTCAATCACAGTTAGGGATTATTCATACAGACAGACATACATTTCGTGATATACACATACAAATATGTTTGTATATAACGGAAACCATAAACCGATTAAAGAATATTCCCTCTTGCTTTTGCCATTTGAGGCTTAATACCATTAAAGTGTAAATGAAACAATTAATTGTCCCTCAGCAAAAGATGCAAACTGTAAATTAATCACTTATCAATTAATATTTTGTGTTTAATACCCCCTTTTGCAATGAATGAATTCGTATTCGCATTCGCATTCGAACTTACCCAAAAATGTTGAACAGATATATTCGGAAATTTGATTTCCCGATCTGCTTGATTCACTAAAGTGTGATAGCTCCTTGTTCAGCATGCGCTTGAACTGGGGATGAGAAATAAAAAAAACGGAACGAATCAGTTTCGATGGAAGAGCTATCGATTAATAGGGATGGGAGTTACCTTAAGTGATGCCATGTCGGAGACACTGCGATGCGTTTGTATGGTCTCCAGTTGATCCAAACACCAGTCTAACTCCTCAATGGTATCGGTGGCCAGGCGTGTGTAAGCCTCATCTCCTTGGGCCAATTGGACGCCACTAACATTGCCGGCACGTCCAACGGATGATGATTGAGCTGGCCGCCTGGATCTTGGTTGATTAATAAATGGTTTTCCACACGCACACACGAAAACACACACACACACACACACAGAGAGAGAGAGAGAGAAAAACAGAGAGAGGGAAGGCGGATAGTGGGAGGAGTAGGAGGAGGGAGTGGCGGAGTGGTATTATGTTATGGTATAACAAACAAACAAACAACAATTAAAAGTACAACAACAAAAAAAGAGACGATTAAATGTTAGGTTAGAAACAGGAGGAGGGAGGGGAAAAAAAAGAACACAATTGATTAATGCAAAAAATCGATGATAAGCGGCAAATTGGTGTGGCATTGGTGGAGCGAAGGGTGGGGGTAAGAGTGGGGGGAGGGAATTGTTTTTAACGATTAATACAACATTCAGATATTTCGAAAGTTATTCATAACAAAATGTGTACAATAAATGAGACACACACATATTAAAAATGAGTGAGAGAAACAGAAAGAGAGAGAGAGAGGGAGAAAAGGAGAAAGAGAGAGATAGAGGAGAACATTTATAGAATAGTTACATACAATTGCAAATTGTGTACACAATATTAATCTATACGATTGGTCAATCGACTGACATCAAAGGTAAACTGATCTGATCGATAGGACTATATTTTATTGAAAGGACACGCTGATCTTTACATTTGTTGTCATAATTCGAATTGTCAAAGTTCTATTAATTATTCTTTACTGTATATTTCTGCTTTACACCTAAGAGGTCAATTGGTGTTTAGTATTCATCAGAGATGATGATCGTTAGAGATGGGGATTAATCTGATTATCCATTTGGCACTCTGTATTTATCGGAACTGAACTTATCGATAAGAATCTTCCCATCTCTAGATACCATATCAGAATGAAAACGCTTTTTAATTTGTTGCTTCGTTTAAAGTTCTCTTTAAATCGTAGCAATTAACGTTTAATCATCTCTCTCGTTTGATAGTCGGGGTTAGTCCTCAGTTATTGGGGTCATTGGGTCAAGTTGATCAGTTGTTGTTAATTCAGAAATTCATTTGGCAATGGTATTAGATATGTTTGCATGTGTGTACACGTATGTATGTATGTGTTTCTATTATTAGGTGAGGGGGTCGTAGTGCTGTCGGGTGTGGGTCGCTGTTATTTATACGTATTTTCGGGGGTTATTCACATACAAAATTCAGATGGCGGCGGCGTCGGCAAACAAAAGAAAACTTCCCGGTTGAATAACCCCCTTTTTTTTGGCACTGCATCCCCCCTCATCCGCCACCCCGGCTCGCCCACAGCCAGACAAACACTCATTGAACTTAAACAGAAAATGTTGAGCTAAATTTAAAGTTCGTTGGAAATAGAAAGAGAGAGCAAAACAATCAATTTTAAAGAAAGACAAATTCTCTTAACAACAAAATACAAATGAAAAGTCTTCAAAAATTTTTAAATTGATATTTTTAAAACATTTCGCGTCATTATTTTCTGTTGAAGTCGAGTGACTGACTGACTGAGTGAGCGAGTGTGCGATGCTCGTCGCACAGCAAGAGCTTGAGGGTGACGGAGAGGGGGAGGGGGAGGGATGATGGAGAGGGGTTTGCTGTGTAGAACCTTTTCTTGTTTTCTCAGGTTTATTTTTGGCTCATCATTAAAATTCTTTTTAATTGTTAGATGAAAATGTTATTGTTGTTGTTACATTTCGGTGGGTTAATTAATTTAAATAACAAATAGAAACACATCGACACACAGCCAGAGAGATACAGATGAATTTGGAGAAAACATAGAGAAACCACAAAGAGAGAGAGAGAGAGAGAGAGAGAGAGATCGAGAGAAATGGGAGGTGGGTAGTTAGAGGGGGTGGGGGTGGGGTAGCTAGCAACATTTAGTTAGTTAGTATTTCAGGCATGGAACACTTTAGTTACTTAGTTAGGGGGCAAACCAGAGATCACAGTCAGTGGGCGGGGTCAGGGACAGGAAGGAGCGTGGGGGTTGGGTTGGGTTGGGTCAAGGTCACGGTCATACACTTACTTGTTTGATGCTGGAACATTTGTCAGACTTAATAAATTGTTGCGCACTGAACGTAAACTGGCTAAAATTTGGGCAAACGGCGTCACAATGAGATCCTCGCCATGGCTGTAACAAAGAGAAATAGATGGGAAATTTGATTACACACACAAAAGATCGCAATAATTTAGAAATTGGATTATTTATTTATATATATATATATTTATGTATGTTCCTCTAGAAAATTAAAAACGAAAAATGAACAAAACGTATGCGGAAGCATGCCAAAACTATTATCAACGATCAATGAGATTATGCATTTGCTACCCTGTACCTTAGAAATGGGTCTCTAATGCCCAGTGCCCAGAGTTATTAGATTGTTCGAATTCATTTGATTAAAATCATTGGGAAAGTATCTATCAATTGTTGACCTCCTAACTGCCACGCCTACTTGGGTACTGGGTATTTCGATTTTCGATACCGCCTAATTCAGTGTGATTTTCCCTTTGTTTTTTTGTTGTTGTCTTTGTTTTGTTCGTGTGTCTTTTGTCGTCTGGCTTACATCGAAAAACACATTTTAACGAAATTTCTAATAAATTTTCCTTAACATTTTTCAAACATTCAATTTAGATTTGATTTGATTCAAATTTAAATGGCAAAATGTTGAAGCAAAATATTCAGGAGTAAAGAAAGAACAACATCACATTCACCACCCTTCACCCTTCACCAATGTGTGTGTGTGTGTGTGTGTTCCTTTCCCTTGCAATATTGTATACCCTTTATCCAGATTGAAGATGGTTATATCCGTTGAGAACAGGGAAATCATTTATGATTAGATACTTCTTTCCATCCCATGCATATCTTAGATGCAGTTTATTTATATATATTCTTGATCCTATCAAATATCATTCCAATCAATTGTGTAATACCTTCTGCTGGGGCATTCAAAAAGGACTTTTGCGCCATGGCGACGGCCAAGTCTGAATTTTGTTTCTTTTCCCTGACAGTTTTGCACAATTCCATGGAAAACATAGAAATGACCGAAATGCTTTTGGGCCACGAGCCACTTGGTTTGAACTTTTCTTTTTAGCTTCGTGCCAAAAATAAAAAAGAAGAGAAACGTACAAAGACGTTGACAAACAAAAAATGGCATAAATTAATAATAATAAAATCAAAAAAAAAAAACAAAATATTGTGCCAAAAATAAACATAAAATAAATAAAAATAAATTAGAAAACGTTGAAACTGTTGGTGACGTCACAAGCAGCTAACGCAGAGAATGGCGCCAAAAATTTGTCTAGTTGAAGACGAAGAAAAATGAAGATTAATCTAATCAAACTGAGCATTATCTTTGAGTGGTAAGTAGTGAGTGGGTTTCCCTTTCGGGAGTGTTATACATTTTGGCAACCAAAGGAGGAGGAGGAGTCCCACTGTGAGAACAGACAAAGAGCGAGGGAAGAGAGGGAAGGTGACAAAGAGACATTTCGAACAAAGCGTTTTTCAGTTTGTTGGATTGACCTTATTTTTATAGGTTTCTTTTTTTGTTTTTGTTTTGCCTAATTTTGTCAGCACACGACGAGGACGACAATGAAAAATCAGTTCAGTTTTCGAGAAGTCTTTCTGCTGTATTTAGATACATACATACATAAGTATATTGCATTGAAATTTTGACGCATGTTCAAATTGACCTCCTTTGCGGGCGGCAAGAACAACATTGAATGCCAACTCATTTACCACCACTTTGGGGTCGATCGGTCTCTCCCACCCTCCCTCCATCTCACTCCACTCCACTTCACTCCATCCTCATCCACGAGTTTTGTTTGTTTAACATTTGTTTGCCTGATTTTTGGCACGTCGCTCAATAAAACGTAGAAATACATATATGTATGTGTATTTGTATGAGCTTTTATATTTATATGTTTGCTAGTATGTGCCATCCATCCATCCATCCATCCATCCGTCCAACCATCGAACCATCCATCCATCCATCCCAAAAGGCAAAGTGGCAAGTGTCTCTCTCGTGCATCGACAGGCCCCAAAAAAAAAAACACAAACAAAATAATTTGTGGAATGGGATAAAGACTCTCAATATACCCTACATTACATAGAGGTTCAGATAGATCGAATCCAAATGGGTATATTTATGTCCCTCTTTATGAAGACTTGAACATACCCTCACTGCCTACACAGACTACAGGGTATCATAAAAAAAAAAAAGAAAACAGAACATAAAAACCGCAAATGAGTTTTGGACCCAAAAAAAAAAAAACCAAAAGAGGCAAGGAAAAATGACAGAAAAGGCGAAGGGCGCGCGGAAGGCGACTGCTCGATGATGTTGCCCCATCTGGGCCCAGGGATGAGATGGGATGGGGGCGGGGCAGAGCGGTTATTCGACTAGCATTCCTAATGCATCAGTTCAACAATCTTCTCAAATGCTGCCAAACTTTTTTCTGGGGGCGACCGACCGCCAGACAAATGTTTTTCGCCGCTGATTTGTCATTTCACATTTGACGCGTCGCACAATTTTCCGTTTTGACTCCCGGCAAATTCGGTTATTCAGCTATTCAGTTATTTTGGTTATTAATACTACGACGCATTTTCAATGTTGAAAACAGAATGATTCATTTCCCCTCCCCCCCGTGGTCTATACTTGCGAGCCAAATAGAACTATGAAACGAAAGCAATTTACATTTGGCATAATTGTTTAAGGGGGGACGTTGGGTGAGAAGGGAAGGTAGGGGAAGGCCAACTAGATTTCATCACTTCAATAAATTAGACCGAAAGTGCATCCCCAAAACTCTTTAAACAAATTGCCAACCAAACCAATAAATCATAAGTATAAATCGAGTTCTTCGCTGAAGTAAATGTTACTCTCTTTCGCTATTAATTCTAATCACTTAATTATCTATTAACTCCGAGTCCCTGACCTTTATTGATTGATTGAGAATAAGATGAATGGGGACCTATCTAAAATCTGATATATATCGATTGATCCATTTGCTAGTGCTTAAAACTCGAGTTTGGCATACCCTCTGTTTAGTAGTGTCCTATCCAAAGAAAGATTCATCATCGGATGAAACTGAATAAACTAGAAAATCGCTTTCGAATAGATATTCAGAATATGCTCTTCCTAAAAATGCGAAATACTTGCTGTTGAGGAGCAATATTTCTATCTAAATAAATGCCAATAGTAAGTATTTATGGAGACATTTCAATTAAACAAAATCATCATTTCGGGGGGATCATAAATATAGCTTTTTATTTATAATAATGATGGAAATAGATAAACAACATTAACAAAATCCATTTAATATATGTACATACATCATTTACAATCGTTAAACAAATATCTTAATAACCTAATCTTAATTACCTAATCCTTTGTCAATAGAATTTTACATAATTTCAAATCCAAAAAGCGATAACTGAAATATTAATCTAAATCTTCCTAATCGAATGGTTTGGTTGGTTTCCAGTTTGTCTCTTCTCATCTTGGTTATTAAAACCTATTAATTTATCTATAAACTATTCGAATTTCTTATGTATGCGAAAGAGTTAGCAACTAGTTTATACCCTTCCCTAAAGGTCATCCGAAACTTCAGAATATCATGAGGGATAAGAATTTTTAGGCGTCCTAAACCCCTCGTTCGCAGGCCTGCTCCAGAGGAAGACGACATCATCTTCTAATTTCCCATACAAGGCATATACCCTTCCACTCGGTAAGGGCATGCAAAAGTGTGCAAGTTGTTTAAAACACTTGAGAAATATTGTTGGATGAAATATTTAAAAGAAATCTACGATCGAAGCTACAAGGCACAAGATACAAAATGCAAAGGGGGAATGTGGAATGGGGGTCTCTTCTTGACGAGGGATGGACACGCACAATTTCTCTCTCTGTTTGTGTGTGTGCGAGGGGGTTGGTGGGGATAGGGGCAAACCCACGTACATGCAAGAATACACACATAGATCATAATTAATGGAAATATGTTTATATGGCAGAGACGGTCGGACAGACGGTCGGACGGACGTACGGACGGACGAGGGCGGAGGCGGGTCGGCATCTTCTTCGGTGCTCGTTGGCGGCCCCAAGAAATATGCGAAAGCAGCTTGTTTAGTGTCATTAAAATGGAATAAAAATATAATATTGCCAGAACCACAAATAAATAACTTGTATGTATATGTACACACACACACACACGCACACTCACACACAACTATTTTCAATGCGAACCATAAATGGAGGGGAAATCATCTTCCTTTTCCCCATTCCTTGCCTTTCTGCCCTTTCTTTGGGTGTTCACTTTTCGTATTTACCTGCGCTGAGATTTAATGGAGAACATATTGTCCCGATCGGCCATGATCGTAACGGCCAAATCGTCCTGCATTATCGATGGTATCATATTGAAGAAACTGTGAACTCGCGGCAATGATTGCGACGAGGCTGAATTTTTATTCAGCATTTTGATGCAGGATTTTCTTTCTTCTCTTGCCACAACAATTAAAAAAAAAAAAAACCCCAGTACGAGGAAAAGACCAACAATCACAATGAAAATATTTTATATATTTATCACCACTCGAACATTTGACTGGAGGTTTTTTGTCGCTTTTGTTTGTAGTTTTGCACTGTCACTTGCTTAGCAGTTGAGAGGTAAATTCTCTATATACTATATACTACAGATACATATATGTATGTTATGATCGAAAGCGATTTTATTATTTTTGTGTATTATTTTCCTTTTCGAATTTTCCACAAGCGCGCGCTGTTTGAGAATGAAGCGCGTCCCGCGGCGTGGCCAGCGAAAATACAGCAAAAATACGAACAAAAAAAAACAAGAAAGCAAAAAAAAAAAAAAAAAAGGAAAAATTAATACAAAATGAAAAGCAAAAATTCTACTAGATGACGACGGACAACAACGACGACGACGACGACGATGCTAGAAGCAGCTGAGAGCAACGTAACGTAAGAAACAAATTATATTCAACTTGAACAAAAATTCCCATACATCAAGTCATGAGATCGACCCCAAAGACACCCAGTATAAAAATGTTGTTCAGGGGAGTTTCATCTCACCGAGGGGGGAAGGAGCAGCAGCGGAACACTCTCTTCCATTCCAAACACAGAATAGACTATTATTCCAACCATAGTTTCGCAGTCCAACCATTGATGGAGTATCCATCTAAATTTTTCAAGCTCCTTATCAAATCGGAGGGGAGGGTTGCCACCCTCTGTGAGATCCATTTGGTTCTCTATGCTCCACTTGATGGTTACAGGGTATCAACAAAAAAAAAATCCCAAATTGCTTTATTTGTATGTGTGTCATTTCCATCATTTTGGCGTTGTTGTTGTTGTTGTTGCTGTTGCTGTTGCTGCTGCATGTTGTTGTAGTTGCGCGCGCGTAAGCGTCTCGCTTGCTTTTCATCTTCATTCAGCAGCAGCAACATTTGAGAGGCCAGCAGCAGCAGCCGCAACAGCGTAAACAACAACATGAACAACATTTGCTCAGACAACAGGGTGTCACGTTCGGAGCACAAATTAAGGGGATCTTCTGATGGGTTTATCGAAAACATAACGAAATTATCCATCCCCATTTGATAATTTGTTCAAAGCAGTTCTTAGTCTGAAAAACGAATGAGAAACTACAGTTGGTAAAGACACCCTGTATAAATGTGCCCTAAAGGCCGTGTCTCAAGCATTTGTACGTCCTTGCCTGGCACATCATCATCATCATCAAATGGATAAAGGATGGGATGGGCAATGGGGGACAGTAGAGAGAGTAAGCAAGGGGTCACATTAGTGAGTCCCGTTGCCCGTCTCTCGAGATTTTCTCTCATACAAAGTGCCTCTATGTGTTCGCATACCCTGTAAAAGGGTACGAATATTTGCTTGCTTGATCAGCAGCAATAGATATCAATTTGAGACTGAAAGAGAGACTATGAATTAAATATTCATTTATAATTAAGTTTGCTAGATGTGCATTTAATCCGATCTAGATGGATATTTTGATTGCTTGATCGTAGATTCACTTTACAAATTTCCTGGTTTCAGTTGATCGTATTTTCATTTAGAGGGTATTTCGAAATTCGTCACTTGAATGATGAGAGAAATCTTTTTCTTTTTGATTTTTTCCGTATGCGTGTGTGCAAATTAATTTTATTCTAAGATACAACTTCTCCCCCCTAAATCATTCTCTCATTGTGTCTCTCTCTCTCTTATTTTCTCGCTCTCTAGTAGGCAATTTACGTCACTTACCTACGCTAATGTTTAATATGTAAGTAAACTTTTTACTCATGTCAGCCTCGAAATTGTTATTTAAATGTTGTTCGGCATTTTGAATGTTTGTCGATGTTGTTGTTGCTTGGAGATTATTATTGTTGTTTTTCTTTTTTTTTGATTACCCCTCATTAGCATGATCAACTACAACAAATTGCCGACAATTTTAACTAAGAGATAGAGAGAGAGAGAGAGCGAGATAGAGATAAAGAGAGTGCAACTAACAATTTCTAATAATAATTCTCGTCTTCTCGTTGTATTTTGAGCAATTTTTAATTTAGCTAAACCATCGGCCTTTTGTTTAATAGTTGTTGTTGTTGTTATTTCTCTGCTTCCACTTAAACTGATAAAGCGTTAGAGCAGGATTGAGGTGGATGGGGCAGACTGACAGACAGAGATGGGGGGGGGGGGGGAGAGTAAATATGGGGCAAGTATTACTCATACGCAGCGTGCGCCGCAAATCACCGCAGGCGGTCGATTCTTGTCTTTATTGCTGACTTTTGTCTCTCTGATTTTGATTTTCATACTGATTTAGTTCTCGGTTTTTCGGTTATCATCTTATACATCTATGTGTACGTATGTATGTATATAATGTGTATATATTAGACTTAAGCCACTTCGCATTGAGTTCACTTAATTCATTCAAAAAATTATGCAATTTATTTATGAAAATCACTGAAATTGGCAGAGAAATCAGCGCGTGATTTGTATGAACAAGAAGGCAAAGCTTGTGATTTATTAACGCAAGTGCGATAGAGACCAATAAAGACATAGAGAGACAGAGAGAGAGGGCGACCGAGAGAGAGAGAGAGAGAGAGAGAGAGAGAGAGGGCGACCGAGAGAGAGAGAGAGAGAGAGAGAGAGAGAGAGAGCGATATGGGGGCAACGAGATGGGGAAAATCTGCTCACGTGAATTTCACATAAATAGTTTTACGTATGCAATGTATATGAAAGGAAATTGAATTCTACATAATGAAAATTGCATAGACAATGAATCAATTGAGCTAGATTAAGTGTTAGAACTAGTTCCTCATCCTAGTTGCTAACGTCAAATAAAATATCATCTCGAATATCTCCACAAACTAGTTCTTAAAAAACGTGGGAATTATATTTTGTATTTGTATAGTACCATTAGTTATTTTCTTTAAAGGCAAAGTTAGTTAATAGTTGCATAAATATTGTCTAATCATTTCTAAAGGCTTATCGCTTGCGGAACTAGTTCCTGCCCAACTCAGTGTCGCGCTCTTTCTCTAATATGCAGAATTTGACACTAAAAAGTGTGGAAATTGCATTTTTCTCTCTGCAAATAAATATAGAAGCATACATACATACATATATGTATATGTATGTGTATGTATCTATGCACTACATATATTAAAAGCTGTAGAGAGGCTGCTAAAATTATGTGACCGCATTTACAACTGCATAACCACACATCCAACCAACCCGCACACCCACCCACCAACACACACACACACACACGTACACTTTGACAACGCCAATTGAGGCGGCAAATTTAATGCACGAGAAAAACGTATTTCATATTAAGTTTAACATATTTTCATTTTAACATTCGCTGTAGTTTTTTTTTTTCGTTTGGTTTCTTTTTTGCTTCGTCTCCTGCTTTGGGCCCAGGCATATTTTTCCTTGGGTGTCACGCTGCGTATGAATAATATGAGCCAGCAGCAGCGAGTACGTTACGTATACGACCCACTATCCCCACTGCATGTGAGAGAAATCAGCGGGCAGCAGGAGTTCATCTTGATTGACTTTCTGCCAGCAATCAAATATAAGTCTGTACATACACATTTCGGTATTTATTTATACTATGTATGTAGATTGTGCATGTAAGTTTGAATGAATATTTTGTTGGGTGACTGTTTCTTTTGGCACTTCTGCGCTTGGTTTGCCTGCTGGCAGAGAGCAGGAAATAGGAAATGTTTTTCATATTTTAATTAGACCATGAGTCATGAGTCACAGCTGCTGTTGGTGTATCCAAATCTATATTTTCCTTAATCGAGATTTCCCCCAAACATTCATTGCATACTTTTCGGCCAAGCACAAATTCCTGATCCTGGCCTTGGCCAGAAGACAAACCTTTACCCTTACCTTAAATGCTAAACTTTAAAGCTAAAACTAATGATAAAATGAACTCGAATCATATGAGGAGAATAATCATAATCTCTAGAAATGCTTACACAGATATACATATGTATGTATGTACATATGAGAATATAGATATAAAATAGCGTCAAATTATTATTTGTACAGATATTTAGTTTACTCAAGTGGGAGGCAAAGCAAGCAACAAATGCAAATCAAAGAAAAATCAGAATGAACAAGCACACAGACATGCAACAAGCAACAACAACAAGATAAATGGTGAGTTAAATACAAAATAGTTATTCAAATAGGTGGTAAAATGATGGATAAAGATAGATGAACAGATAGATAGATGGATAGATAAGGAGAGAAAGAGAAAGTGTAGTAGAGAGAGAGAGAGAGAGAGATATAAAAGATAATCTCTCGATTATACGTACGATCTGTCAATGAGTATAGAGGCCTCCTGTTCTTTAAACCTGGAACAAAGGGTTACACAGAATCATAAACAACGATAATACATTTAACAATCATTAAAGAAGTTTTGCTAGACGTAAATAAAGTATATAAGTATATATAGAGTATAAGTTAAAATAGAATAGAATACAGTAGATTAGAGTAGAGTAGAGTAGAGTAGACTAGGGTAAAGTAGCAAGTAGTCAAACAGAATGATTGTGGATTCGGGGGGTAAGGGGGCATTAATTAGTTAGAGAGGTTACAGAATCATCTGATGAACAGCAAATCGACAACAAAGTCCAAAACACAAAAAATGAAGAGTCAAACTTAAAATTAAACATTGAAACTTAAATATGTATGTATACTAAATGTATTTGTATTGAGGAAAAATATTCTCGGACGGGGGAGGGGAGGGGAGTTGTCATTATCATAAATTTTGACGCATATTTTATTCCATACGTAAGCTATAAAAACTAAACTAACGTAAAATAATATTTAACTGAATTGAAAATGCCAATGGATAATTCTGTGTGTTTCCTCAATGTGTGTGGCGCCCTAAAATATGCAATGATAATACCAGTATGGCAGAGAAGACACGGCGACCCCCGCTCACAGGGGGGGGAACTGTCTAATTGATGCGTCACGTGCAGAAAAAAAATTAAATAAAATGCTTAGTGATTTCGGGGTGAGAGACTGGGAGTGTCTGTGTGGGTGGGCGTGTGCGTGTGTGGGAGTTTTCGGCTGATGTTCTGACGCAGGCAACGACCCCGCCAGGTTAGATAAAAGCGCATCCTGGTGACGTCATTGTCCTGCGCACGTCACAACAACACAGAAAACAAAAAACCATAGGAAAATAGAGAAAACAAACCAAATCAAACGAAAACAAAACCAAACGAACAAACGACAAGCCAACTGCACAAAAGTCGAAGTTGAAGTGGTGACATTTAAGCACTTGAGCTCCCCCCAGAAAAAAATAACCACCAACCAATGACCCTCCCCACTCCTGCACTTTGTTGATACATGTGTTCGATTGTGCCCTGCAGTTGCAGCAAATGCCAAAATGGCAAATTAAGTGAGATTACGCAATGGAAATCGAAAGACAAAACTACACGAAATTCTTGTTTTATTTCGTCTTTTCATAAATGAAAAGACCTCTCTCGTTAGATTGTTAAACCTTTTTTCCACCTGTCTGACCTTTTGCAAAAAAAAAAAAAAAATAACACCAACAAACTTTATCCAACTTTATTCAACTGTTTGTTGGATATAACTTTTAATTAAAACTTGATGAATGATAATGCCAAATGCCATGAGCACTTAACGGAACTGAACCCAGCAAATGGGGTTTTCTATCCCCACTAAGTCAGTTGTTACCTTGTGCCTAACCTTATCAGATTGCCTAACCTGTGTCAGTCATAAGAAACCTCCCAACACTGGTCATAACCCTGCCTAACCTCACTAAATCAGCTGCGTTACCCTTAATCTTACCTAACTCGCTTGATATTTAATGCAGCTCATTCCATTTCTTATGGCTCCATTTAATGTTACTTAACTCTACTCTTTGCCTACTCTTACCGCAATGATAAGTAGTTTATTGCCTTTCCTTGAGCTCACTTAACTGTCTCTTAACTGACAAATCCGAATCCTGACGCATCCATTCCATGCTATTCCATTCCTCAACGGGTCAACATTTTTTTCTCTCTCTCTTCTTATTTGCTGTTTTCTGTTTTGTTTTGTACAAGTTTTGCTTGCAGTATTTGGACATTTGAAAATTAATGGCGTCACAAACAGCAACTTGTAGTGGATAAATTGCAATGGCATTTGCATTTGCATTCGCATTTGCATTTGTTTGCTTTAAGTTTGAGCGTCGTCAGCGGGTGGCTTCTGGTTTTCTGTTTGAGCCGAGTGGGCCAGGAGAGGGGTGGGGCAACACCAAACTTCCTGTGACCCGAATGCAATGTGGCATTGATTACCACCTTTCGCTAGTTGCATGTATTTTGCATTAGTTTTGCATTAGTCTCTCTTAGTCGGATAGATTTCAGATTTCTTGTCGGCCTTTGTCATTTCAAAAAGGCATTCGCAATCGCCGAGCAAAAAAAAAAAAAAAAGAAAATTTCTCAAAACAAAGAACCGAACGAACTCGAGCCACTCGAGGCAAATAAGTATTTTGACGAATTGCTAGTTTATTTTCGCCAAGTTGACGACGACCTTCACATTTAAAGGACAAGCCTCAGACAGGGCAGCTAATTATTTGTTATTAGTGTTGAAATCTTTATGATTTGCCTCTCTACACAGAGCTAAAACTTTTCGAAAAGTTCGAGGTGTATGTATCTGTATCTGTGTGTGTGTGTGTGTGTGTGTGTGTGTGTGTGTGTGTGTGTATGAGTGTGTGTGTGTGTGTAATTGACAGCTCATCAACAACATTGTTTGAAAGTCAACGAGAATACATATTCAATTTGATTGAAAGGCAACGCAGCGGGCGCTGAAAGCTAGCTCGTTGGCGGAGATGGAAATGGGATTAGGATTGGGATTGGGATAGGGATTGGAATAGGGAAGGTTAAGATGGAAGTAGCGTGCCATGGAATAGAAGAGTAAAACAAACTTTCCCTTTGCGTGGCCATGACTAAAAAGTCGAAACTATTTCTTGTTAATATTTTGATTGAAAGTTGAATTCATCGAACAAATTGACAGCAGACAAAACTAATTGAGATACATGTAGATAATGGCAGTCCACAGTCGTTATTAACTCATAGTACACACAGATACATCAATCGAAAAGAACGATAGACAGTAATTGCTGTCAATTATATTGATTTCGCCCATTCAAATTCCATAACAAAAACTACAAATTTCAAATGGCAATTAATATTATAACGAATTTCACTTTAACATATTGAAACGATTTTCGGCAAGTGTTTTTGAAACGATGAAAAGGCTGAGATATCTATGGTTTGTTAAAGGTTTTCCCATTAATCGGGGGAGCATGTTGAAATTGGCATATTTCCCAAGGCTGTATTTTGCACAATTTTTTACCGATTTTCAAAGTTTTGATGTAGTTTTTATCGAATTTTAATCTACTTTCGAATGCTATCTAAACTTTAAAAGATTCCAAAGCTGGGGATTTTTGAAAATTTTTTGAAAAGTTGGTTAATTTAAGTCAAAATTCCAATTTTCCGTAGGCTATATTTTAGACAACTTTCAACCGATTTCAAAAGTTTTTAGTTAATTCTTATTACATTTTTACAAACTTTAAAATGCTATTAAAAGCTTCGAATTTTGAGAAAAAAAATTTCGACTCGATTTTTGAAAATTTTTACAGTGTATACACTGTAATTTTTTTCAAAAATCGGGTCAAAATTAGTTTTTCAGATTTGAATGCCGATTTATTATTTACATTCAGAGCAGCAAAAAAAGACATGACTTTTTGAAATCGGACAAAAATTGGCATATTTAGAGGTTTGCAAAGTTGAGGTTTTTGCATAAATTTTGGAGCAGTTATTGAAAAATTGTTGCTCAAAATTGAAATTTTCCCAAGGCTGTATTTTGGACAATTTTCTACCGATTTTCAAAGTTTTGATGTACTTTTTATCGATTTTTTATGTACTTTTAAATGCCATCAAAACTTTAAAAGATTGCAAAACTGGGGATTTTTGAAAAATTTTTGAAAAGTTGGTTAATTTAAGTAAAAATTACGATTT